>OY776675.1:41738513-46538513 GCA_963675555.1 Leptura quadrifasciata
TTGCCTTCGGTTAAGATCTTATTTATTCCTTCCAAGGCTACTTTATCTTTCTCAGTCGTAATAAGCAGCTTGCCATCCTTGGTACAGCTAAGCCCTCGTATGGCCTTAGTGTACTCACTAACCTTGAGTAGACCCTTTGCTTTACCCAAAAGGGTCTTGTACGTTGTGCCGCTCTGCTCGGCAATCAGCGCAAAGGTATTGTACTCCCTCTTTTCTTCTCCTGCTTAGTGAGGGCTTTGCGTGGTTACTGGTTTGTATATATCACCACCCGGGTGTCTGTGGCGTGGAATACAGCCTCTGCCATCTTTTTAAGGCGTTCAGTACTGACAAAACTCAGATGGTGGATGGCCACCCATTTGTACTCGCCGGTTTCGGCCTTGACTTTGTGAAGGTTATCCCAAATATCCTCCTCCTTACCGTCCAGCGCGATTCTTATAATTCTCGTGCTCCTGGCTTCTCCTTATGCAAGCCTCGACCACAGCCTGGTGGTTAGTTCAATCACCTCGAACGCCTCAGTAATAGTACCGAGTTCGGGCCATCTGTCCTTATACATTTTCTGTATACTTCTCTCCATGTTGCGGTCACCAGGTTCCACCAGCACCACTTTGGTGACGAACTCATTAGGATCGATGAGGTTTCCGACCTTTATCTCGGTGCTCTGGAACAAAGAATTGTCCCATGATTGCTGTGCCGCGCTGACCCATTCTTCATAACTGGTGATTCCCGTTAAGGTGTTAAGTTGTCCTGCTGCACTTCACGCCATGGTTTGTATGCCGACTTCTCGTGTTTCTTTAGGTGTCCCGCTAGTTTGGGTATCAGTATCATGCTTGGGCACCATATTGGACACAAATCGATGGCTGGTGAACCACTTCTTTACGGATGTGCCATCTAGGACGTTGGCCTACTTGCGCAGTCTTAGCGCTATCTCCTTTATCTCACACTTCGTATTACTATCGATTTTCCACTCTAGGTCATTAATATGCTTCAAAAGCATTTATATTGATTCAGTGATGCTGAAGGCAACATGGCACTCAATTTTCTTGACCGCCCCGCTGTCTCCCGCCTCAAAGGATACCTCCATTAACTTTCTCTTGTTTGAGCCTTCACTGAGAGAACTACATCTTTCAAGCCTGCTCACGAGATTGAGCCGGCTATGCTGATCACGCTTGCTGCTAATCGTCTTATTAAGAACGTCATCCCATATGAGATCTATTTCTTTTACACTGCCTCCTGCACTTGTTTCAAATCTGCCATTAGGTGTAACCGACACCCCAGCCTGGTAAACCACTGGAGGTATCTGGCAGTCATTGGATGACGACCCGGGGGGGGGGGGTCTGCCGCAGCACCCTCGCCCCGTGCCGGTACTGAGGTATCCAACGTCTGCACCGTAAACGATTTATCAATTTCCTTGTCCGTCATAGTTATATCAGTTCGCGACTATTTATATAAGAGGTTTTCCCCTCTGTGCTATCCTGTTGGTCCGCGGGAGGTATTTTATTTCCCTCCTACCCGCCGGCAGAGCCGGTGAGGGCATTCCCCTATCCGCCACCCGGGGGACGCGGAGGAGGTTAGAAGACATATTACTTAAAATGAGATCTAATAGTCTGTTATTAGCGTTGAGTACATTATTTTGTTGTTTTAGATTAAAAAAGTTCATAAAATGCAGCAGGGAATTATATTTTAGTCTGGGAGTTTTTGAGAAATATTCAGGGATGTTAAAGTCGCCGATAATGAGAATGTCGGATCCATACAGGTCATATAGTGATTCAATATTATCAAATAAACACTCATAATCATCACAGGTAGCGTCAGTGGGAATATATAAAACAAAAATAAGAAAATAGTGATTACATATTTTTAATTCTTACGCCCAGTATATCGATGCCCTTGAGATTATTAAAACCTGGACATAGGGAACGAACGTCAAGTAAATAAGTGTTGTATTTAATTTTAAGTGCCAGTAATACTTCACCTCCTCGCGTTTTATTACAAGCTTGAAAATCCCTATCAGCGCGAAATACATCATATACATTTATATCCAACAGTTCGGAATTTGACAATCCCGCATGAGCCCATGTCTCGGGGAGAGCAATACAGTCATACTGGTCAAAGGGTGAATTAGTAAATAACTCATTCTTTTTTGTCCCTAGTCCACGAACATTCTGATAATAGAACGACATAAAATAAGAGTTCTTAGCCATTGCTTTATCAATGTTTATAAATGTTTTTGTGGATAGCGCATGGTCGGAACTTAAAGGAGCTGATTGCTACCGAATACCTAAAATATTATTCCTGAACTTTGTAAGATTTTGTTGGGGGACGAAGCAATTTTTATTCCATGCTGCATGATTAGTATTAATTACTGAGTCTTTATTAGCCTTATTGAAGGTTAGGCAGTTGATACAACAAAGATCTTGTGATTTACACTCTGAGATGTTATGTTTTTGGGAACAACGTGGACAGATCACATGCTGGAGGGCACATTTATTTGACAGATGGTAAAAACCATTACATTTAAAACAGCGTCTCATTTCAATAGCATCAAAAATATTACAATAGTCATAGCCAACGAATAATTTACCCTGCTCTAATATATTACCATATGTAGTCT
Source organism: Leptura quadrifasciata (assembly GCA_963675555.1). Taxonomy (NCBI): domain Eukaryota; kingdom Metazoa; phylum Arthropoda; class Insecta; order Coleoptera; family Cerambycidae; genus Leptura; species Leptura quadrifasciata. Next base: position 41,741,125 of record OY776675.1, read on the forward strand.
TATCTACTTGAAGGATAGCCTGAAATTTATTGTTGTTTTTTTTTTAAATGTGACACAGATATAACCTTACACTCACTGTTAGACACAATAACATTTTTATTCTGTGACATTAGAAAATTATGGACAGTTTCAGCATCTAATTCATCCGTGACTTCATGCACACGCGGGTGTAGAGTCGCCAACTCCTCAACAACATACTTATCAGAGAGTCTTTCAGCAGCTAATTCTTTGAATTTTTGTGAGTCAGTAATATCACAAGAAACAACTCACAAAAATTCAAAGAATTAGCTGCTGAAAGACTCTCTGATAAGTATGTTGTTGAGGAGTTGGCGACTCTACACCCGCGTGTGCATGAAGTCACGGATGAATTAGATGCTGAAACTGTCCATAATTTTCTAATGTCACAGAATAAAAATGTTATTGTGTCTAACAGTGAGTGTAAGGTTATATCTGTGTCACATTTAAAAAAAAAACAACAATAAATTTCAGGCTATCCTTCAAGTAGATAAGACTACATATGGTAATATATTAGAGCAGGGTAAATTATTCGTTGGCTATGACTATTGTAATATTTTTGATGCTATTGAAATGAGACGCTGTTTTAAATGTAATGGTTTTTACCATCTGTCAAATAAATGTGCCCTCCAGCATGTGATCTGTCCACGTTGTTCCCAAAAACATAACATCTCAGAGTGTAAATCACAAGATCTTTGTTGTATCAACTGCCTAACCTTCAATAAGGCTAATAAAGACTCAGTAATTAATACTAATCATGCAGCATGGAATAAAAATTGCTTCGTCCCCCAACAAAATCTTACAAAGTTCAGGAATAATATTTTAGGTATTCGGTAGCAATCAGCTCCTTTAAGTTCCGACCATGCGCTATCCACAAAAACATTTATAAACATTGATAAAGCAATGGCTAAGAACTCTTATTTTATGTCGTTCTATTATCAGAATGTTCGTGGACTAGGGACAAAAAAGAATGAGTTATTTACTAATTCACCCTTTGACCAGTATGACTGTATTGCTCTCCCCGAGACATGGGCTCATGCGGGATTGTCAAATTCCGAACTGTTGGATATAAATGTATATGATGTATTTCGCGCTGATAGGGATTTTCAAGCTTGTAATAAAACGCGAGGAGGTGAAGTATTACTGGCACTTAAAATTAAATACAACACTTATTTACTTGACGTTCGTTCCCTATGTCCAGGTTTTAATAATCTCAAGGGCATCGATATACTGGGCGTAAGAATTAAAAATATGTAATCACTATTTTCTTATTTTTGTTTTATATATTCCCACTGACGCTACCTGTGATGATTATGAGTGTTTATTTGATAATATTGAATCACTATATGACCTGTATGGATCCGACATTCTCATTATCGGCGACTTTAACATCCCTGAATATTTCTCAAAAACTCCCAGACTAAAATATAATTCCCTGCTGCATTTTATGAACTTTTTTAATCTAAAACAACAAAATAATGTACTCAACGCTAATAACAGACTATTAGATCTCATTTTAAGTAATATGTCTTCTAACCTCCTCCGCGTCCCCCGGGTGGCGGATAGGGGAATGCCCTCACCGGCTCTGCCGGCGGGTAGGAGGGAAATAAAATACCTCCCGCGGACCAACAGGATAGCACAGAGGGGAAAACCTCTTATATAAATAGTCGCGAACTGATATAACTATGACGGACAAGGAAATTGATAAATCGTTTACGGTGCAGACGTTGGATACCTCAGTACCGGCACGGGGCGAGGGTGCTGCGGCAGACCCCCCCCCCCCGGGTCGTCATCCAATGACTGCCAGATACCTCCAGTGGTTTACCAGGCTGGGGTGTCGGTTACACCTAATGGCAGATTTGAAACAAGTGCAGGAGGCAGTGTAAAAGAAATAGATCTCATATGGGATGACGTTCTTAATAAGACGATTAGCAGCAAGCGTGATCAGCATAGCCGGCTCAATCTCGTGAGCAGGCTTGAAAGATGTAGTTCTCTCAGTGAAGGCTCAAACAAGAGAAAGTTAATGGAGGTATCCTTTGAGGCGGGAGACAGCGGGGCGGTCAAGAAAATTGAGTGCCATGTTGCCTTCAGCATCACTGAATCAATATAAATGCTTTTGAAGCATATTAATGACCTAGAGTGGAAAATCGATAGTAATACGAAGTGTGAGATAAAGGAGATAGCGCTAAGACTGCGCAAGTAGGCCAACGTCCTAGATGGCACATCCGTAAAGAAGTGGTTCACCAGCCATCGATTTGTGTCCAATATGGTGCCCAAGCATGATACTGATACCCAAACTAGCGGGACACCTAAAGAAACACGAGAAGTCGGCATACAAACCATGGCGTGAAGTGCAGCAGGACAACTTAACACCTTAACGGGAATCACCAGTTATGAAGAATGGGTCAGCGCGGCACAGCAATCATGGGACAATTCTTTGTTCCAGAGCACCGAGATAAAGGTCGGAAACCTCATCGATCCTAATGAGTTCGTCACCAAAGTGGTGCTGGTGGAACCTGGTGACCGCAACATGGAGAGAAGTATACAGAAAATGTATAAGGACAGATGGCCCGAACTCGGTACTATTACTGAGGCGTTCGAGGTGATTGAACTAACCACCAGGCTGTGGTCGAGGCTTGCATAAGGAGAAGCCAGGAGCACGAGAATTATAAGAATCGCGCTGGACGGTAAGGAGGAGGATATTTGGGATAACCTTCACAAAGTCAAGGCCGAAACCGGCGAGTACAAATGGGTGGCCATCCACCATCTGAGTTTTGTCAGTACTGAACGCCTTAAAAAGATGGCAGAGGCTGTATTCCACGCCACAGACACCCGGGTGGTGATATATACAAACCAGTAACCACGCAAAGCCCTCACTAAGCAGGAGAAGAAAAGAGGGAGTACAATACCTTTGCGCTGATTGCCGAGCAGAGCGGCACAACGTACAAGACCCTTTTGGGTAAAGCAAAGGGTCTACTCAAGGTTAGTGAGTACACTAAGGCCATACGAGGGCTTAGCTGTACCAAGGATGGCAAGCTGCTTATTACGACTGAGAAAGATAAAGTAGCCTTGGAAGGAATAAATAAGATCTTAACCGAAGGCAACGAAATCAAAACTAGGGTAGTAGGGGCGGAGGAGAATCTGGAGACTTTGCATATCCGAGGATTGGACGCCGACACCGTCGAGGCAGAGGCCATGGAGGCAATCCAATCTAAATTGGGAAACCTTGGCTGGGAAGACCGTTAGACTCAGCGAGCCACGCGAAAACGCCAGGGCCACCCAGGAGATTGACAAAGCTGATGCCAATATGCTCCTGCAGGATAAGGAATTTCGGGTAGGACTGGTTAACTGTACGATCGAAAAACGTCTTAGAATCAAGAGGTGCTTTAAATGCTGGTCATCGGAACATGTAGCAGCTGAGTGCGATGGTCCGGATAGATCAAAGTCCTGCTTCAAATGCGGCGGTGAGGGACATAACGCAAAGGATTGCACAAATGAGGAATCCTGCCCGGTCTGTAACAAGGCCGGCCATAAAGCTGGAAGTGGCAAATGTGACAATTTTAGGAGAGCTCTGACTAAGGCCCGCAAGGCTAAACCTGGGTGTCCTAAGTGTGGTGACAAGGACCATGTGGAAGATAGCTGCAATCATTTTGATGGCGGTCAGAGAAAAAGTGTAGAAGATGGCGGCAGGTGAGGATGGCGCGGGCGATCCTCCCGAAAATTTCTTTAAATGTTGTAAAAACAAGAAGGCTAATCAAATCAGTGTCTGTGTAAAATGTGGAGCAATGTTTCAAAATAGCTGCTCCACAAGAAAAAGTTACACAAGAGTTGATGAAACTAGAGTTATTTGTTGTTTAAAGACCATAACCTATAACTCAAAACATGTGACTAACCCCACTTCCCTAGAAATGGAAAATTACTTACTGAGCGAAATTATACAGCAGATATAAGACAAAAATGGGATATATTTACAGGCAAATAAAAAACTAGAAGAAGAAAAAAGTGAATTGATAGCTAAATTAAAAGAAGCAGAATCGAAAAATAATCTACCAGAAATGAATGGTTATGCAAATGCAGTAAAGCACAAACCAGAACGAGTTCTCGTGGTTAAACCACACAAAGACCAAGCAAGGGAACAAACAAAAAGTGAAATCAAACAAAAAGTAAACCCAGCAGAAATTGGAATTAACATATCAAAGTTCAGACAAGTGTCGAACGGAGCAGTAGTTATAGGCTGTGAAAACATAACTGAGAGAGGCTTGTTACAAAATAAGTTAAGACAGGAAATGGGTAACAATTACACTATAGAAGCCCCTGGATTAAAAAACCGAAAATAAAAGTGGTGAATATTAGTGCGGAGGATATAGAGGAAAATGATGAAGACACAATAAAAAAAATAGTAAAGCACAACAGTGTGAAAAATTTCAAATGAAAATAATGAAAAAAATTGAAAATAAATTTAAAAAAGTTACTCTCATTATAGAAACTGATTCTCTAATCCACAAAAATTAAATAACAAGTGAACGATTATGCATAGGCTGGTCAAGAGGCAGGGTGTTTGATCACATAAGTCTTCTACGTTGCGATAAATGTCAAGGTTATAACCATTTCGCCAAAGACTGTAGATCAGAATTAAGCTGCTCAAATTGCTCAGGAAGCCATACTTACAAAGACTGTGATTCTAGAACTCTAAAATGCATAAATTGTACAAAAGCAAATAGCAAATTCAACCTGGGTATCGATGTAGGCCACACAGCTGTGGATAAAAACTGTCCATTTTATAAGAGAATGTTAAATAATAAATAAAAAAATATCGACTATCAGACACCAACACTATAGCAATTATGAAAAAACAAAAGCTGCAAAATAAAGAGGGTGTACATAAGCTCAAAGTTGCGCACATAAATATTAGATCCATCAGAAATAAAGTATGTCGGGTCAAAAAACTAATTGAAAAAGAAAACTATGATATACTAGCTGTTAGTGAGACATGGCTCACCAATGAAGATTTGAACAACACACTCTGAAGATAGGAGGCTACAGCTTAGCTAGAATTGACAGAACACATAGCAGAGGAGGTGGGCTACTCATATACTCTAAGTCAACGCTAAAAGGCAAAATCTTAAATGAAATAACTGGTATTGAAGAAGGAATCGGGCAGCTGTGGATTCATTGTATACACAAAGGAAGAGCAATGGCAACTGGGGTGATATACAGACCAAGCATGCAAGCATCGTTGGAGAAGGTAGAAAATAGTCTTGCAGAGATATCGACAGCATTTGATTACATAATATGCATGGGGGATCTAAATAATAACAAGCTGCAAACAAACACGAACACAGAACAACTAATCTCAATGCTAGACATATTTGACTTGAAACAAATCATAACACACCCTACTCGAATAACAGCAGATACCGAGTCATTCATTGATATATTATGTGTAAATAAAAAAGTGGAATGTAATCGAATCTGAAACCAAAGATGCATCACACACTTATCTGACCATGACATATAATATGCTTTTCTGGAATTTGACCAAGAGGAGATAACTGAACAAAAATTCTGCAGAAATTATAAGAATATCGAAATGGATAAATTCGCTGAAGATGCCAAAAATATGAATTGGGGACGTGTATACCAACTAGAAAATACTGATGACAAAGTAAATTGGCTAAACTCCTGTATCTTATCCCTAATTGACTTTCATGCACCTCTAATACCAAAAAGCAAAAAAAAAAAAGACGAAGGCACCCTGGATGACGTACAACCTAAAATGAATACTAAGAGACCGAGACAATGCCCATCGAAAGTATAAAAGAACAATGACAGAAGTAGATAGGCAATATTACTGCCAAATCAGAAACTACACTAACAGAGCCGTCAACGTCGAAAAGAAAAAGTATTATGAACATACGATTAAACAGAACATGAAATTCTAAAGCATTTTGGAATAAAATGAGACAATGGGGTTTCGTTAGCAACAATAAAAGTAACGGCATAGCAACCGGTGAAAATTTCAATGCTAATGTAATAAATGATCATTCCATAAACTGCACCAGACACATCTCTTGTGAAGATATGCTATATAACTATTACTATGACAATTACATAGCAGAACGCCAAGACTTTACCATTAAACCTGTCGATCGCCAACAAATAGGAAAAATAGTGCACAGCATAAAGTCCAATGCTCCAGGAATGAATGGTATCACAATACATATGACAAAGATATGCTTACAATACTGCAACAATGAACTTAGTCACATTATAAATTACTCCCTGGAAAAAAAAAGTTATTCCACCATTAAAAAAAGAAGATTCTACAGAACTTAAAGACTTAAGACCAATTAGTATCCTTCCACCTGGATCAAAAGTTCTGGAAAGAGTAGTTCATGAACAATTGACAGACTATTTAGAAACACACAATATATTTCTCAAAGCCCATTCAGGTTTCCGTAAACACCACAGCACAACAACGGCACTACTGAAAATACATGATGATATCATAACAACAACTGACAATAACATGATCACAGTGCTCGTACTATTAAACATGTCAAAAGCATTTGACAGTGTAAGTCATGAGCTATTACTGTCTAAGCTATACTACTATGGAGTTAGAGGAATAATGTGGGAATGGTTCAGAAGCTACCTAACAGAGCGTAAGCAAACTGTTCAGCTTAGCGAGAAAGACACACATATATTTTCAAAACAGTGTACTATTAAATCGGGGGTACCACAAGGATCTATACTTGAGCCCTTACTTTTCAACGTCTTCATTATAGATCTTGAGCAGAAAATTGAATCTTGCTGTATTCATTATTATGCAGATGATTTACAACTCATGTTAAGTTTTAACGTGAATAAATGCCATGAAGCTTTCCAAAAAATTAGTGATGATCTAAACAGCACTTTGCAGTGGACACTTGAAAATGGATTGCAGTTAAATATCAATAAGACAGATGCAATTCTTTTTGGTAGTGAAAAAAACAGAAACGAGTTACGCAACAATGGTCTCAAACTGATGATGAATAACAATGAGATAAAGTTCAGCGATTATGTTAGGAATCTCGGCCTTATTATGGATGACAAATAAAATTTCACTAAACAAGTGTCAAGTATGTGTCGCTCAGCATATTTAAGTTTAAGAGATCTGTACCACTTGAAAGTCAATTTACCAAAGGATGCCAAAATCAAACTAAGCGATTCACTAGTACTGTCAAAATTAAATTATTGCGACTCCGTGTATGGTCCCTCCCTCAAAGTAGGAAACACACACATGATACAGAATGTTCAAAACGCCTGTATACGGTATGCGCAAGATGTTCCCTACAGAGAACACATAAGTCTATATATCAAGCAAGTGGGATAGCTGAACATGAAACAAAGACAGTGGTTACATCTATGCTGTATGGTGCATAATGTGATTGTCTCAAAAAAAAAACCAGAATACTTATTAAACAAAATCGAGAAACGCGAAGATGTGCACTCAGTAGCAACTAGAAATCGAGACATTACACTAACAGTGCCAGCACATCACACTGAGAATTTCAAGAAGAATTTCACATACCAAGCAACCAAGATATATAACCAACTACCCAACTACCATCCGATCTAAAAATACTGAGTCCAAACAACTTTAAAATAATAATAATAAGCAAAAATAATTCAACTCTTAAAATCGGAACAACTTACCATTAATTATTAGCCGCTGTACTTTGTTCTGTTCTTATTTATTTATATATATATTTTTTCTATATATGCGTTATATGTATTTTTTAACTTATCCGACCCTTCTGTATAGACATTATATGTTTTTAATTTGTGATGATATATTAAGTATTTTGTAAAGATGTATGATCGTACAAAGGTCAGGTTTTACACCAATTCAACAAATTGTCACCTGGCCTAATCTAATTTTACAGAATAAACTGATTTATTATTATTATTATTATTATATCTTCAAATTAACCTTAACAGGAGCCGGGTAGCCCAGGACCTCCTGTATCAACATAGGGTGGAGTATAACGCTGACGTGCTACTCGTCAGCGAGCCCAACAAGAGGCACGTCACGACAAACAGTGCCTGGTTTACTGATCCCTCACAAGATGCGGGCATCAGGGTGTATAATAAATGCGCTAGCAACCCTCGCTACGCAAATGGAATTGCTAGTTGTGTAATTGGCGATGTTACCGTATATTCCTGCTACAGTACCCCTAACTCAAAATCCCTACATGCATGTGACTTGTGCCAAAAAGGACTATGTAGTGAATGTTCATCATTATCATCTACCGAAGACCGATGTATGAATCTAACCATAAGAAAACTGAAATTTTTCTGTTCAGAATGTGAACTTGAATATGAAAAGTGTCTGAAATTAAATAAAAAACTGATACTAGAAAACCAGAAGCTGCAAAACCAAAATTAAGAACTATCAAAACTAAATTCTACAATAAAGTACTTAAGTAAAGATAATTATACTGAGCTAAGTGGAAAAATAGTTCAGTTGGAAGATACATATAAAGATCTGCAGGATGAAATTAGAATAAATTTCATCAACATAGTAAAAGACCTCATTAAAAATGAAATGGGACAGCTAAAACAAGAGGTAACAGACCTTAAAGAAAGCATTATAGAAATGGTTAAGCTCTTTACGAATACCCCCCCAGGTGTTAACATAAAACCAGCCACACATTCAGCACTGTTCTAAAGGAAAACCATGACAAAAATAGACCAAATAAAATAACGTTCTTGAAACTCCGTAGTTTGCGTAACCATCACGTCTATAAAAGTATTGAGGGCGTTGTCTAAATCCACACCTTGATCTAAAATTTTATTAGAAGTATTAAACGATTTAATTTCAGCTATTTCTTGTGCTTGTAATATGTAGCTGGCAAACGTTTCCATGTTTACTTTCATTGTTTTATGAAGTAGCAGTATTTATTCTAGTACATTCAATATTTTATGTCTAATTTCGTTGAAAAATATAATATAGTCAAGTTTCTCATTATCACTGTGCACTCGGTAAGTTATAATTCTATATTTGAAAGCACTTCGGACAATTTCTATACCATCCGCCAACCGTACACATGAATTTGTTCTATGTTGCAGTGTTCTTTTATGAGACTTCATTTGGTTAGTTGTAGTTAAAATACATCTTTGCTTCTTTACTCAAGGAAATTGACGTTAAGAATGACCACACATTAACTCCTTTCACTATTTTATAGAAAAGGTATGCTACGTCACAAAATATCAAACCCCACCACATTTTATTGTATACGTATTGAACAAATATAGTTTTAGAGGTCAAGTTGCTTGGCAAGGAGGAAGCTTCGTCCTTGAAATCTATGCAAGCCAAGCCCAAGGTCACCGCAAGTGATCGTTCTGAGTAAGAGAACCAACTGACACGGTCAAAGTCAAGGTCACGGCAACTGTTATGCCGGGCTAAGGGGACGCCGTAACCTTGAACACAACGACCACATGTGTGCGGTCAAGGCCAAGGTGAAGTGGTGGGGGGAGACCGACCTACGGCTAACTTCCTCTACTAATAACCCATTTTATTGAACAATGTAGAAAACTTGTCAATAATGCCAATTAAGTATTGTATTACGTCTCAAGTAATTTGGAAATAATATCACTGCTAACTAGCAGATTGGCGGAAAGTTAATATGCCTTATGGATAATTCTACAGGAGTACAGCCATTAGGGACCTTGTAATATCTGCTTTCTTACTACTCAGTTTCAAGTTTCCAACATCCGCTGTCCTCTACGTAGCGCCTCAGTTAACAGCGCCACAATGTGGTACCTCTAACTGATATATTGCAATAAACAAAGAAAGGTTACGTGGCGTGTTTAAGCTCTCATTTAGACGGACTTCATTAGTTAGTAGTAACAAATAAGTTGTATTTAGGCTACAAACTCTAATTATATTAAACGAAGGCAATTCATTTTATTATTATTGTCTGAGGGTTACATATAATTGCGAACAAGGACGTGTAATTTTAAAGAGAGTTGTAAATTACTGAAAATAAGATTCTATTTAACCTGATTATACTCATGTTATATAGTTTGTAGTTTACTAAAAGTACAATTGTTCTTTGTGAAAATAATGAAAAATGTGTTGGAAATAATAAGTGTACTACAACCTACTAACAATTATTATTACTATCAGATCAATATTAATTAATATTACTACGCCTCTTTTCTTTCTATGCAAATAGAGGCCAATTTCGATAGCCACCATTCTGCATCGTAAAATTATTGGAAGTTTGCATAGAACGACCCTAGTATATACATATCAGTCCATTAATGAAATTGCCACATAAAAGAGTTTCATATCATGAAAATGAGATATTCGGCAACATTTCAGACATTAGAAATAATAAAATATCACCATCACCGATCCAAAAAGTATAGAACTTATCCCGCTAAATCTCCAACAATATTTGAACAAATCTTTTTCTGATGAAGTAGGCAAGTTTCTTGGATAGTAAGTAAAGGAAATTGTAATTAGATTTTTCGATGCACGGGTAGAAATCTTGTTAGTATGGATTTCTTAAAACCAATAAACGTAAGGGGAATCATATTTTTTCCTCAAATCAGAAATAAGTAATAAAATTTATCACTTGAAAGTATGTTTTATTTCTGAAATGTTAAAAATAAATGTTATATTCAGTGTTTCAGAATTACTTGCTAATACTTGGAGTCTTAATCCTCGACTAGTTTAAAAAAAAAAGTTCATCAACGGAGATCTGCAACCACTTTATTTTTTAGATACAGGGTGTGAAAAATTGAAAAAAATAACCGTATTTCTTTAACTTAGTTGCTTTGTTTATAAGAACTTGAATATGTTTAAAAAAAATATAGTTGATCACAGTTATGAAACAAGATTTAAACATAACTTTAATCCGGACCAACATTCCACGGCGGGATTTCAAAAAGGCCTTTATTTTAATGGTTGCAAAATATGCAATGCTCTTCCATCTGATATAAAAGAATCCAAAAACATCCGCATTTTTAAAAAAAGACTCAAGACTTTTCTTATCGATAAAACCTGTTATTCACTCGATGATTTCTTTTTATGACTAATTTTACTGGAATATATAAAGACTTTTATACTTTTATCTTTTATAAATTTTTACTTATTTTTAATTGTTAGTTTTTTAGCACTTTGACGCTCTCTACAATTACTTGTTTATACAACTAATTGAGAAATAAAGTATATTATTATTATTATGGTGGATTTTTTTTTAAATATTGGTATGTGTGAAATGGGCATTAAAACACATTTTTTCACAAAAAATCGGCCTACTTGCACTAATGGCTCCCGCGTTAACATGTCCTTTAATACCTTTAACGGAAGAAATTGTACATCACTGCTTTTTTCAAAATAAATATTATTTTCATAATTGCTCTTTTTTGTCTCTTAATAAAAACGGCATCTTTACTCGTTTCGTCTGAGGAACGGTTTTTTATTAAAAAAAAGATATTCTTACATGTCGCTTTGCAACAACGTCAAATATGTATAAAATTAAAAAGGGCAAATCCAAGAGAGGGATTCGATAAGCTTTTTTTTAATCCATATACTGGTTAAAAAAAGTATAAGACTGCCTAAGTCGAACTATGACAGGTGTAGTGATATGAATTTTCACTCAATAATTTCAGTTGTTTACAAAATTAGTTAATTTACAACTACAAGATATGAAGATCGGAGCAATTTGTAAGATTGAAAAATAAATATCTAATGTAACTGTTAAAATTAAACCTTGAAGGGTTTGATTATAATTATTTTATGCTGAAAGAGTGTGGTATAAATAAATAAACCTCTTACAGATTCCCGCAGTTTCGTAGAATTAAAAGGTACTATTGTGGCCGATAAAAGTAATCGACTGATATCTCTGTTTTAAATATGGTTCTATTCATTGACGGCGTATCAATCACAGTATTATTGTTTTACTGTCAGTGTCATTGTCATATTGATTAAAAAACATTTTTATTTATTACTTCATTATAGCTTACTATGTGTTAAATAAAGCAGAAAAAAGTTATATTATCTCCAAACTTGGACAAAGTTGGTTTCGAACAACGCATAGCATACATAGATTTACAAATACGAATTTAGGCTGAGAAAGAGAGAAGATTTAATTAATGCAATTCAAAATGAATGGAACAATTTGGATGAAAATTACAACATGCAAAATTTAATTAGTCCCATGCCCAGAAGATCGCAAAATGTTCTAGAAAAAAATGGTGGTTCTACCAAATATTTCCTTTTTAATATTTCTGTTACTTGGGTATTTACTTTTTGGGAAGTTGGTTTCCTCTTTTTCCTTTTTGGATTGCATCTAGTTGGATAATGGATTTTGTCTCACATATTGTCCGAGAATTTTTGTTTAATGGAGAAGTTTTTGTTGGATGCCCAGAATCCATTGTCCTGCTCAGATTATGAGTTTCTATCCACTTTCGGTTTAATTTTTTAATCGAGCCTAACTTAACTATATGCTATGCGCTGTAGAGACCAGCCTTGTCTAACAAAATACTGACTTAATTTTTTCCTTAAAAGTTAAATACGACCCCACCAATGTTCTCTTATCCAAATAAATAACTGACGTGAAAACTTTCATTTACAATACATTTTTTCTCCAAAAAGTTTGCTACTTGAAAAGATTAATAGTTTTAGAGATAATTAAATGAAAGCTGGCAGTTAAGTTGGGCCTGGACATTTTGAACCGTCTAATCGGAGTTTTGACAGCCCCCACAGAAGACTATTCTAAAATATTCTAATAGGGATTATCAATTACCACATAAAAGACAGCAACAGACAATAAGTTAAATTTACGTATTATCTGAAATGTGTGATTTATAATTCATTAAATAAATCACATTGGATTGAAAACGATTCTCAATTAAATTAAAATACAAATTTTCTGTCCAGCGCGTCAAATTTTCCGGCTAAACGAACTTAAAAACTGAGCAACTGATTTGTACATAATTCATATGATGGTATGTGTGAAAATGAAATAAATGAACCGAGTGAGGATTTATTTAAGTATGTACTAAAGATACTTTTAATATGTGTAATTTTAGCCCCAAGGCGTTGCCTACGGTCAACGTATAGGTAACTTCGTAAACAAAGAAATGTTTTACTCAATTTTTAAAATTTTATATTTTAGATTTTTTTATTTCGAAAGCAAATCGTATACCCTCCCCCGGCAGCTAGAATGTTAAAGCACCTGAACTCTTCCCTATATGTCAAATTTGAAATCTTTAGCTCATTGGGGGGGGGTTGATTTTCAGATATTCTTTCACCTTTAAAAGACGTTAGGGGTAAGGTTTCTACATTTTTTGAATTTTTCCCTTTCTTGGGCCTATAATTGTTTCATATTTCAAGTACTCACGTCGGCCGTCCGAGAATGACCCGGATTTTTGAACATACAAACGTACATTCAACCTTATATATATATATATATATATATATATATATATATATATATATATACATATACATAAAAATCATGGCACTAAGCATTTTGTATTGAATTTATTCAATAATTGTAAAAAGTTTCTGAAACAACATCCTGAGTTATATGTAGTTAGAAGTGATAAAGGCAATGTAACAGTGGTGATGTACAAGGAGGAATATCTCCTGAAAAGTCAAGAATTGTTAGATGATCATAAATATTACAAAAAACTTAGAAATGATCCCACTAGTACAATGCAACAAAAGGCTAATAAACTAGTCTCCCGATTAAAGAAAGATAACTTAATTGATGAAACTACAGCCAAATCGTTGACCTTTTATAACTCAATAGCACCCAGATTCTATACCTTACCTAAAATTCATAAACCTACATTATCGATGAGACCTATTGTTTCGTCTATTAACTGCCCGAATGGTAACCTTTCAAAATTTTTAACAGATATTCTTACTAATGCCTACAATAAAACTAATGATTTTTATGTCAAAGACTCTTTCACATTCAGTGAATTTATCAATAACTATCAGCTACCTCCTAATTATATAATCGTAAGTTTTGATGTGGTTTCCCTGTTCACTAATTTGCCTCTGGAATTAGTTATTTCATCGTTAACAAATAATTGGAATATAATCTCACAACATTGCAACTTAAGTCTAGATATTTTCATAGAAATTTTAAAATTTATTTTTGATTCTAACTATCTTGAATTTAATCAAAATTATTATAAACAAATTTTTGGTACCCCCATGGGGTCTACTATTTCTCCCATATTAGTAAATTTTGTGTTGGATGACCTTGTTAGGAATTGTCTGACTAGGATTCCTTTTAATTTACCTTTTGTGAAAAGGTATGTCGATGACCTCCTACTTTCGGTACCTGAAAACAGTACCGAGGAAGTGTTAAATATATTCAACAGCTACAACTCGAACTTACAGTTCACAGTTGAATTTGAAAATAATAACACTATACCGTTCCTCGACATGAAAGTAATCAGGACACAACAAAACATCCTTTGTACCAAATGGTACAGAAAACCAATGAGTAGTGGTAGGTATATAAACTATAAATCATACCATCCAGCACGTATGAAAATAAATCTTATCCGAGCCCTTAAAAATCGAGTAATCAAACTCTCACATATTCAATACAGGGACGAGTCACTGAGAGAACTACGTGGTATCCTAGTGGAAAATTCCTACCCAGTACATCTATTAAACAAAATTCTTTTCACTACTAGAACCTTGTCAAATAATAATAATAATTTACATAATGCAAATAATAGTAATAATAATTCTCTAAATTTAAATAATAATAACGCACCTAACATAAATAATAATATCGATAATACCATACCTAATTTGGTAAATAATAATATAACTGAGCGAAACCATAACATAACCAATACGAGTCTACTTAAATATATGTCATTACCATTCATTGAAGATCTTACTCCTAAGCTGATAAACTTAGTGAAACACATGGACATAAAAATTGCATTAAAAAACATATTAACTGTTGGTAAACTTTTCAGTCGGGTGAAAACCCCATTAAAAAATAAAGAAAAATCAAATGTGGTATACAGAATAGAATGTAACAACTGTAATAAATCTTATATTGGTCAAACCTCTCGGACACTTAATGGTCGTATAACTTCACATAAAAGTGATTGTAACAGAAACGTAAAATCTTGTGCATTAGCAGAACATGTCATCAACACCAGTCATAAAATGAATTATGAAAGTGCTAAGGTTTTGGCTGTAGAGAGTAACTTTAGAAAAAGATCATTCCTTGAAATGATCCATATTAATAATGAGACAAATAGCTTAAATAAAAAATCTGATATCGATAATTTAAGTAAGATTTATACATACATCCTCAAATTAGAAAAAGAGAATTTTCGCATTTTTCAAAATTCAAACCTCCCGCTGGATCACAGTTGGTAACATTCACGTTGGAATTAATGTTCCTAACTTAATTCCTAGTACAAGCTAGCCAATTGTAATACCTTTCTGTCATTTTAAAAATTTTTTGTATACAGTTTGATAAAGAAATTTAGTTCTACACTCACATGTGATAGTTATTCATGTTCATTTTGTTATATCTATTTTAATCATGGTTTTAATCCTTAATTTTAAATAATCAGTAATTGTTTACCTTAAATTGTGTACCTGTAAAGGAATTTGTGTATGAATTTGTCTACATTAAGTTAAAAAATGCGACTATTTTATAATACATGTGACCTTAACTTTTAACCTCAAGTTAGTAAGTATTTTAGCGAACTATATTATATGACTCTGATTAAATAATAATTCTATTTATAGATGTCTTGATAAAGGGAATAAATAATTTCCGAAAGCTTGACAAAGTAACAAAAGAGTTTTTCTTTTTCTGTTTTGTGGCCGTAAACTTTTCACCTCTGACTGCAACCTCAAGATACACCACGTGTGTTTAATTTTGGTTTTCTTAACTAGTCAGTCAAGACTACCCTTCTTCTTTATATATATATATATATATATAAAATACAAGAGAGTAGTGTTGACTGACTAGTTAAGCAGAAAAAATGTGAATCTTATGGGTTTCAGTCAAAAAATGTTTATAACTAATAAAGGCCCAGACTAAATAAAACTCTTTGTTATTTGTCAAGCTTTCGGAAATGTTTATTTCCTTCCTCAGGACATTAACTCAAGATTCTTGTCATAAAGTTACAAAAATTCAGAAATTTAATTCTAATCCTCCATTTTGTGTAGGTACAAAAAACCATGTGTTATATTATAAAAAGAAATTTACCATGCAAATATATGTGAAATATTCATTAATTTTAAATTACTTAACAACACACAGCAGAATTAAAAAACACAACTGATTAAACGCATTACAAAGGTTAAAAGCGGTTGCAATCTAAATGAATATTTTAATGTTAAAAAACATACGTGTATCTGATACAGCGTTGGGTTCTGCAGAAGAGTATACCACAAGGTGGCAAAGATGAACTCTTACAAATATTTAACAATTACGATGAATTGTTAAAATTCACCATCGAAGAGGAGGACAGCAATAATAGTGTTCCTTTTTTGGACACCAAGCTTATTAGAACTGCTGAAAACACTGGCATTACCTCCTGGTATACTAAACCAGGTGCTTCAGGCAGGTTTCTTCATTATGAATCCTTCCATCAACAACGGCAAAAAATAAACCTCATCCTAGGGATGAAAAACAGAGTCATCAAAACTAGCCATACTTCGTTACGACAACAAAATTTAACAAAACTTAGTTCCTTATTCAAAATGAGCGAATATCCAGCTAACCTAGTTTACAAACTCTAGTTTAGCAGAAATTCTACAATAGATACTGTTGACCCACATAATGTTCCACCACAGAACAATAATAATGTAGTATATTACACGTTACCCCATATAGAGGGCTTAACGCTTGGGTTCAAAATAATTTTCAACAACTATAATAATATCAAACTTGCTTTCAAAAACAATGTTACCATTGGCAACATTTTTTCCAAATTAAAAGATAAAGACCAGATGTTCTAGATGTCCGGTATTATGTATTGCATACCTTGTGGCGCATGCGATAATAGATATGTAGGTCAGACCGGTAGACTCCTAAAGGAGCGGTTGGTTTCTCATAGAAGGGATATCAGAAATAACAAGAAATCCTGTACTTTAGCAAAACATGCCATTGACAACAATTACGTTGTAGCATATGATGACGTTAGTATTTTGGGCAAAGAAAATAAATTTCTCGAAAACAAAAGCAACAATGCTTTAAACTCGAAAAAGGACTTAACATTATTTACACCTTTCTTTTACATCTTGACAACAATAATCAATATAATCCAACAGGTATAACATCGGATGGGACAACAGGTACAAGTGCAGGTTAGTTACTTTTATCCTTGAGGAATAAATTTGACAGGTTGGCCATCTTCACAGGAAGTTCCAACTTAACCTTATAATACAAGATGGATCCCTTCAGGACACCATGCTTTTTTAAATTTAACTATTTTAACAATTTTATTTTATCAATTAACATCTATCCATGTTTTAAATAATTTTTAACTTGTAAGTTTGTCAGCTGTTATTATTGATAAGTGTTTGTCCATATTTTTGAAAATTGTTTCACATGTGCAACTTCAACATAACCTCAACATTTCGTAAGTACTCTAATGTCAACCCTAATTTAAGTGTAATACGATGTCATACTGTGTAGAGTTCCTGATGAAGAGACAATAAAGCCTCGAAAGCTTGAACAGAAATAAAGCGTTTTCTTTAATTTTTGTGCCACACGACTGCATGCCCAAGTTTAAATTTTAAAATTTTTTTAACCATATATATATATATATATATACATACATTGGCTACCAATCTTTCATGATTTGTAAGGTATAATTCAATGCAGGTCGGGGTATTTGCCCGCTGAGTAGTTGTTTCCTGCAAATCATGTATAATAACAATATATATATATATATTTATATATATACAGGGTGTTGCATCATGAGAGGGACATAGCTTAATAGGAGGTAGAGAACATCAGTGGTAACCGGAACCTCCCATAGAAATGTCTCATTGGGCCTTCATTACGAGGTTGCTGGGTGTTAAATAATTTTTGGTCAAACCTGTTTTTTGTCATAACTTTGACAGGGAATGAAATAACGGATTCATATTTGGTACGGCTAATGTACTAACGAGCCCCAAAAGGTACATGTATAAAAAAAATATATCTAGGTCCGGACTCACTATAATTTATGTTTCTTCTTTGCATCAATAAAACATCATCCTGTATATATTTTTTTGAAATTTCGATACGATATTCGAAAAGAGCAAGAAAAAACAAACAAAATGGCCTATTTCATGCCTATTAAATGAGAGGCACGTGAAATAAATAGTTTTATAACTAAAATTTGCAAAAATTCTATTGAGCCTAGGTGGTCTGGGTGAATCCTAATTCCGGCACGTTTTAAAGGTCCATTTTGGTAAAAAACTGTGGTCCTAATAAGTAATCGGGTATGAAATAACAAAATTTTTAATCAATCACAGTAGGCTTGTTCAAAGAATAAAAGTGACAGATAATTTAAACCATTTAGGCCTAAGCAACCAGTTACTTTGATCAAGAAAATCATCAACATTTTATACTTAATAAAAATTGGAAAAGAGAACAAACTAAAATCTAAATAAATAAAATATTTTCCATTCAATTAACAATAAATAACAAAACAATAACTAAATGTGTTTAAAAATAAAACGTAATTGACACTAAAGTAAATTTTCAAAATGTCCTCCCCCACATTCTGTGCATTTTCTTGCGCGTTTAGAAAGATCACCAATTGCTCGACGTATCATTTCTGGATTATTCCGTATTTCGTCGCAGGTTGTAACGATGCGCTGGATTAAATGTTGTCTACTTTCAATTTCAATGCTATAAACCTCGTTTTTTAAGTGGCCCCATAAAAAGTAATCACAAGGGTTACAATCAGGAGATCTTGGTGGCCATTCATGTGGACCCCCGCGTTCAATCCATCTATTAGGATACACATTGTTTAAGTGTTCTCTTACTTGAAGGTTAAAATGTGGTGGGGCCCCATCATGCTGAAACAACATGCCTCTTATACCGATATTTTCTAACATATTCGGTAAAATGTTTTGAAGAAAATCAAAGTAAATTTCACCATTCAATCTTTCTTCAAAAAAATGTGGCCCTATCAAATGTCTATTCACAAGTCCGACCCAAACATTTACAGAAAACCTGTGTTGCGAACGGCGTTGGCGTACCGCATGTGGGTTTTCCTGTGCCCATTTATGATTATTTCGTGAATTGTTTACTCCATTCCTTGTAAATTGTGCCTCATCCGTAAATAAGGTTCTGTAAATGACTGGGCGATGGTTAGACAACCAATGACAAAATGCCAGGCGGAGGATATCGTCGCCTTGTTGAAGACGCTGTACCTGCTGGATATGATATGGATGGTAACGTTCTTTTTTTAGGGTTCTCCATACTCGCCAATGAGGAATACCAGTTGCCAAACTGATTCGTCTAGTGCTCATATTTGGGTTTTCTTGAACTACGTTTATAATATTGTTTTGTTCCTGCACACCTTGTTGTAAAACACGCTCCACAACTGCAGAATTAGGAAACTTTCCGTGTTCGTAGATACGAGGAAAAACATATGCACCGCAAGCAACTATAAGACGAAGCATGTACGAAAATTGTATTACGAGGTTGCTGGGTGTTAAATAATTTTTGGTCAAACCTGTTTTTTGTCATAACTTTGACAGGGAATGAAATAACGGATTCATATTTGGTACGGCTAATGTACTAACGAGCCCCAAAAGGTACATGTATAAAAAAAAATATATCTAGGTCCGGACTCACTATAATTTATGTTTCTTCTTTGCATCAATAAAACATCATCCTGTATATATTTTTTTGAAATTTCGATACGATATTCGAAAAGAGCAAGAAAAAACAAACAAAATGGCCTATTTCATGCCTATTAAATGAGAGGCACGTGAAATAAATAGTTTTATAACTAAAATTTGCAAAAATTCTATTGAGCCTAGGTGGTCTGGGTGAATTCTAATTCCGGCACGTTTTAAAGGTCCATTTTGGTAAAAAACTGTGGTCCTAATAAGTAATCGGGTATGAAATAACAAAATTTTTAATCAATCACAGTAGGCTTGTTCAAAGAATAAAAGTGACAGATAATTTAAACCATTTAGGCCTAAGCAACCAGTTACTTTGATCAAGAAAATCATCAACATTTTATACTTAATAAAAATTGGAAAAGAGAACAAACTAAAATCTAAATAAATAAAATATTTTCCATTCAATTAACAATAAATAACAAAACAATAACTAAATGTGTTTAAAAATAAAACGTAATTGACACTAAAGTAAATTTTCAAAATGTCCTCCCCCACATTCTGTGCATTTTCTTGCGCGTTTAGAAAGATCACCAATTGCTCGACGTATCATTTCTGGATTATTCCGTATTTCGTCGCAGGTTGTAACGATGCGCTGGATTAAATGTTGTCTACTTTCAATTTCAATGCTATAAACCTCGTTTTTTAAGTGGCCCCATAAAAAGTAATCACAAGGGTTACAATCAGGAGATCTTGGTGGCCATTCATGTGGACCCCCGCGTTCAATCCATCTATTAGGATATACATTGTTTAAGTGTTCTCTTACTTGAAGGTTAAAATGTGGTGGGGCCCCATCATGCTGAAACAACATGCCTCTTATACCGATATTTTCTAACATATTCGGTAAAATGTTTTGAAGAAAATCAAAGTAATTTTCACCATTCAATCTTTCTTCAAAAAAATGTGGCCCTATCAAATGTCTATTCACAAGTCCGACCCAAACATTTACAGAAAACCTGTGTTGCGAACGGCGTTGGCGTACCGCATGTGGGTTTTCCTGTGCCCATTTATGATTATTTCGTGAATTGTTTACTCCATTCCTTGTAAATTGTGCCTCATCCGTAAATAAGGTTCTGTAAATGACTGGGCGATGGTTAGACAACCAATGACAAAATGCCAGGCGGGGGATATCGTCGCCTTGTTGAAGACGCTGTACCTGCTGGATATGATATGGATGGTAACGTTCTTTTTTTAGGGTTCTCCATACTCGCCAATGAGGAATACCAGTTGCCAAACTGATTCGTCTAGTGCTCATATTTGGGTTTTCTTGAACTACGTTTATAATATTGTTTTGTTCCTGCACACCTTGTTGTAAAACACGCTCCACAACTGCAGAATTAGGAAACTTTCCGTGTTCGTAGATACGAGGAAAAACATATGCACCGCAAGCAACTATAAGAAGAAGCATGTACGAAAATTGTATTACGGATTCCATCGTGTACATTTTTTTCATTTATATATTTTATTTAACGTCGGCTTATTTCCACTACTGAGACCTATTACCGACGCCTGTAGATGAGTTACTCCCAACCAGGAATTTTACCGCACCTCTTTTCTTCCCCTCCGAAGGGTGACATATCCACTACGCAATCATCGTATACATACTTAATTATCTGAACATGTTATTACTCATAAAAGTAAAATTGTAAAATCTCTGTACAATTCGAAGATGAGTTTACTTACCCAACAAGTGTATACATTTTAAATACATTTAACGTCAAACATAAAGTTATTAGCTATGTGATTGGAACCTGACTAAATATATTCTGATTATTAATGTTACAATTTGCTGTAGGTACTTTGTAATAGACCACTTTAGAAATAATTCAATTAAGTTTATTAGATACGATAGGTAGACTTAACGCAAATTATTTCATATTACCAGTTTGTTAATGGGTGGTTACTCAGACTAATAATAAAAAATCACATAGAGCTGTTATGTTTGCACAAGGTGTCCCAGAAGTATGGATGGGGCAATGTTTTGAGAACGTGTAGTTTCGTTCAAAATAATATTAAAATAATTTGTAAAATGCCTCCCTTCAGAGATATTTGCCCTTAAAGGTTAAATCTTGACATTTTCTGCTCATAATTTCCAAACTACTGCATCAACAATATTTTCCGATCATAAACAGTGACTGAACTACTCAATAACTTGTCTACAGTGTTTAATAAATCAACACTACATGACAGGAATTGCGGAATAAAATAAACTAAATAGTTATTCAGGTTTTACACTATTGAAAATAACAATAAGAGAAATATAACACAAATAATCATTTGTTATGACATTTAAGTTTGGCTAGCACATTAAATAGTTGTTATTTTTTGGATATTAAGTGTACTGTATATATCTCTTGTTTACTTAATAGAAATATAATTCAAATATATTTTTCATCACTTGCCAGAACTTTAATTTTTATATATTGACATTTTTATTCTACATACTATGTTTTTGTTATACCAATTATTACAGTATTTGACTTCACAACAACAATTTTATTTTTAGTTTTATAAAAAATGTTTAAATGAATAACCAAACATAACACAATAATGGACATAACTGATAGAAGAGAGAAAGTCTTCCGAGGATGTAAGAAATAAAAAGTAAATAATAATTAATTTTTTGCTGTTTGATTGATCGGACTGCCTGCTACTCCATCTATCAATCAAGTTCCTGCTATTTATATAATCATCAGATAGACGTTTTTATTGTTATCGGTGTCGTGTTGACTTTGCATTGTAAATATCACAGACTGTATTAGTTTAATATGCTTTCAGATTCGGAATAGAATATTCATAGTAGTAAAATGCTTAACAGATTTGTTAATGTTTCACCATACTTGATGAAATAAGCTGCTCTAATTAATAAGTCTCCTCTAATTGTCATATTTAGTGGAGTACGGTAATCTAAGTGTTATACAATTTTTCTTAGAGATTTCAAACTTTGGGTAGTTGTTAGTTGTCTTAAAAATAAGATATTCCTAGAATATCTACCTTCTGCAAGTGCCGGAGCATTGTTTTATACTAGAGAAAGGGGTAAATTAACCTTCTTTTGGGGCAACTTTCGATTTAAAAAAATTTTGGACACCTTAAACTATAAATTAAGCAACGAAAATATGGTACTTTTATTGTCAATGATCAAGGAACCTCCACTTAAATTTTCGTGATATTACGCCAAATATAGTCAATATGATTGAATGATGATTGAAATTTAGTTGTGGATCCAAATGCACTCCCAAGTATTTAAACTGACTAACATATTCAATAATTACTTCATTGATTTTTAAAGCTAACTTTCTGCCAAATATTTTTGGCAGTTACCTTTGGATCCTAATGCCATACATTTAGTTTTTGAGCTATTTAATTTTAATTTATTTATGCATAACCAGCCATATAAGACAGCGAGTTCACTGTTTAATGTATTTGTTGTATCCCCAAAGTCTTTTCCAGCAACAGAAATTAATGTGTCATCAGCAAATAAACTGACATATGAATTTTTTAACACCATGTGAATATCATTTTCATACACAACAAACAGCAATGGGCCCAGTACACTTCCTTGTGGAACCCCAAATATACTTGTCACCTTCTTTAATGTTTTGTTATTCACCTTAGTGCTATGATGCATATTTGTCAAGTAATCCCTCAACCAATCCAATGCTCTCGCTTTAATACCGTAAACTTCTAACTTTTGCATTAAAATTCCTCGTTCGATTGTTTCAAAAGCTCTCTGCAAGTCAACAAACACACTCAATATTATCTTACCATCGTTAATGTCTTTTCTCCAAGTCGCACACACATATTGTGGAGCCGATTCACAAGAATGATTTTTCCTGAAACCCGACTGCCCAGTAAAGGTAATTTGATTATTTTCTAGATAACTTCTAAGCTGTTCGCATACTATTATTTCTATTATCTTGTCTATAACAGGAAGTAAATTTATTGGCCTAAATTCAGACGGTAAGTTTGGTGACTGCACTTTTGGGATTTTTATTATTACACTTATTTTCAATTCAGAAGGCATTTGACCAGATTCTAGAGATGTGTTTACTAAATATAGTAAAGGATAACCTACAACACAGAACAAATCCTTTATTAGTTGTACACTTAGAGTCTCATCACTGGTTGACTTATTTTTTAAATTATACACGACGCTTTTCAGTTTGGTTAAATTTATGGCATCATAGCCTAAAAATTCAGATTCAACATGTTGCATTTCAAATTGGTCCTTTGGAGATCTATCTTCAATACTTCCTACAATGTCCTTTTTATACTATCTGAATAGAAGTTATTAAGGTTTTCTTCCACAGTGTCATTATAATTTACAAAGTTTATTTTTACTTTGTTGTTATTTCCACTTTTGTTTCCAATCAACTCCTTAATTGCCCACACTTTTTTTTAGTTTCCTTTGCACGTGTCAATATTTTTTTCATAGTAGCTTTTCTTTTCTTTTCGTATAATTGATGTAACCAAATTTCTTTTTAGTTTATAATCCTCCCAATCGTCCGTTTCCTTGGTCAAAGTAAACTTTTTTGAGCAATATCTCTTTCTTTCTGTGCCTTCTTCACATTTTTGTTTATCCAGGGATTGTTTTTGACTTTGCACTTTTTAATTGACGCCACCTTATCTACTGCCTCTGTGATGATATTTATAAAATCCTTATATATTATTTACATCAGTAGAAGTATAATTCCAGTCTTTTCCTATAAGTTCTTGAATAATTTTGTTAATATTTTCACGATGCAAATCTCTTTTATAAAAGTATTTCTCTTCGCTAACTTCTGTCATACTATATAATTTTATTCCAAGTGTATAATGATCACTGATATTTGGAAAATTTCTAGGTACTTCTTTTATATCGAAATTATTTGTTGTTATGTGATCTATTAATGATGAAGACATATTTGTAACTCTGATATCTTCCATAACGATTTGCTTAAATCCGGCTGCTTGTATAATATTTTTTATTCTTTTTGAGTCGGCTGTATCCTTGCCATAGTTAATATTTACGTCCCCCAGTATGATAGTTTACATATTTCGTCATCGTTCAAGGTATCGTTCAGATAATTTAGGAATTCATAAGGACTATTACTTGGGGAGCGGTATACGCTCCCAAGAATTAGTGTTTTCTTCACTAACTGGACTTTTATAAAGGCAGTCCAATAGTTCATATCGACTGAATTTTTTTTTTTTATTAGAGTGTAACTGACACTATTTATTACATAAATAATAACCTCGCCTGTGTGCCTGCTACTTGCGGGACAAATTATATGGTTATAACCTGGTATGGCTATTTCCTTATCTTCAAACTCAGGTGTAATATGTGTTTCGCTTAAGCACACCGCTAAAGGATTTTCCTTCTTCCATAATACCTACAAATAGCTTGCCACATTTCAAGTCAAGAGCTCCATTAGTTTGGCTACAATGCCATTTTATCTAAAATTTAACGATATTTTTAAAATGCTATAACTTTATGACCATTTATCGTACGACACTTTTATCTACGTCAGAATGTATGTTTTTTATATACTTTTGGGTAATATGACTCAAAAAATCTTTAATATAAAAATTCGATCCATTTTCTGCGATTTACGGCATACATGTACTTGCGTGCAGTGATTTAATACTAAAGATATTTTAAGTCATATTACCTAAAAGTACATAAAAAAACGTCGATACGATACGATAAACAGTCATAAAGTTACAGCGTTTTAAAAATTTCGTATAATTTTCGAAAAAATGGCATTATAGCCAAACTAATGGAGTTTTTGACTTGAATATGGCAGGCTATTTGTAGGTATTATGAACCACCTTCACCCAAAATTTAATCTCTCGGGCAAGATTTTCCGAAGTTATCCCAAAATCAATATTTGGTAAGAAAAACGTACATACATATGAATTATAGGAGGGGGGGAGACGTAAAAATGGAGGTTCCTTGAACATTGACAATAAAAGGACCACATTTTTGTTGCCTAATTTGCAGTTTAAGGGGCCCAAAATAAATTTTAAATCAAATATTGCCCCAAAAGAGAGTTAATTTACCCCTTTTTCGAGTTTAAAACAACGTTTCAACACTTGTAGAAGGTAGATATTCTAGGAATATCTTATATTTAAGACAACAAACAACTACCCAAAGTTTGGAATCTCTAGGAAAAATTGTATTATTCTCCTCTATTTTCAGTTTGTCATAGGTACTCCACTAATTAGAGAAAGTTCCTGTCAAAACTCATTTAAGTCTATGACTGTTTTCAAACAGTCAGTAGAATATGTTCGAGAAATAACTGTACGCAGCTTAATGGCTTTAAAACCATGGCTAGAAATAACTTGTACGAATGATAAGATAAGCTCATAGAAAATTTACCAAATAACTTCTAATATAAACAAAGTTGCGGCTTGGTTTGTTGTGATAAGAATGCATGTATGAATTTTCAAATTGTTTTGAAAAGCCAACGAAAAATTTGAATTTAAAAAAAATTGTATTTAACAGAAGAAATCAATATTAATAATTTTCATTAGTTATAAAAAAGCGTTTGAAACTCATTTATATGCTATTTTCGGTTACAAAAAATTACAATTACACATTTTCCAAAATACTGAAAAAAATCAGTGTTTAATTGTTTTTTAAAATAATTGCTACCAACGAATTAATACATGATTTTTGTTTTAAAATTACACACAAATATCAAAATTTTCGCGATCAATCATTGTAAAAAGGCATTTTTGATCGAACCTCTTATTATCTAAAATAGAAATAATACCAACAGAAGCTATTATTTGCAAAAATCGGACAAGAAATTGCATAAAAAATTGATTATGTTTAATCCCCCGATTTTTGAAATATTTTCCCATTAGAAAATTTGTCATATACTACGTTTTTACTAGGTGAAATCATACGAAAGTGTTTTGTTTGTCGATTTTCTCTACCTCTCCTATACCAATTGCAATTTCCGGTTATTTTCCGAAACTTTAGCCTTTCTTCCGGTTTCTTCCCGTTTGGATTAAATTACCACCCTTTATGCCGGTTTCCCCAGTTGGTAGACAGTCTGCTATATCTATATGTGTATTTTAAATTTGGCTAATTCTTGCTATTCAGAAAAGTATTTATCATATAGACTATATGTAATTATTTTATATTTTTTCAAACTGAGATAAAGCTTGTTATTAATGGACTAATTGTAAATTTAATTCAGATTGTTTTACATTTTCAAGGTACCTCAATATTAACTTTTTTGATTTGCTTAAAATTTGAAGACTAACCCGTAAACCAGACGTCTTGAAAAAACTTCATAAGTCATTAATAAACGGCAAAATACAGAAAAGGGCCCAGATTATAATATTGTGGGGCTCCAAAAACGTACTAAAACATGCTCCCCTCAACGCGAAAATTGTTCTCTTTTATACAAATAATATGGACTGGTATGGTAAAGGTAATAAGCGTTACTATAAGAGCAATTTTGATAGAAGAATACTATGATTAACTGATCGGTGAACAATCCATGCTTATGTGTCTGAGACACGTTTTGTTACTGATGATACCTGAAGATATAAATACGAAATCTATACTTACTTTTGCTTAACTGTGTGCGCCAAGTGGTATCAATCGGACGTCTCTGCACTGTCTTAAAGCTAACACTCTTAATAGCTAACACTTTCTTAATTAACCTGAAAGGGAAATTTAATTAATATGTATTCGGTAAGACACAATGAATAGATAGAATTTTAGGTAAAGGTATATATTGGTCCTTTTTAGAAAATTGTTACAATTACAAATTTCAAATATGTATGTATAAGGTTAACAAGAGCATAAGTTCAACAAGAGTATCGGTCCATATCACACATGGTGAGGGTTAGGACGACTCGGACGATGCAGTCTCCAACTACCATCCAATGGTTTACTTTAAGTAAACGACTGACACCAAAAATATTGAATTAAAAATTCAATGTTTACGACTTTGTAGGCATTTAGCTTGCCTATCATTTATTCGTATTTGGAAATATAAATAATTTCGGGTGCTCGTTGTAAAGCTTGAAAATTTTTGAATTGCAACAAATTTGAATGAAAAAATTATTTTATATTGATACATTCAGGCATGGCGGTCCATGCACTATAGACATGGTAAGGATACTTTTGTGAATAATTAGTAACCCCTAATGGCAAACACGACGGAAAACGTATAAGTTTACCGCCAAAGACGGTTACAAAATGTGAAAAATTTCCCATAAAAAAATTTGTCGTTCGCGCCAAATCTCCCTTCAGAATTTTTAATACGTAACTTTTAACTCGTCCTCATATTTAATATAAGGCATAAGAAGCTGTGCCACACATAGCCGGTTCGTAATAAAGATTTTTTTGTTCGGTTTTCGAGGTAGTTGCTAAATTTATAATTATATTTACATAAATTAACTCCGTGCAGCGACATTCGCTACAACTACAATATAAAAAACGATTTCTTATGATAGTTCTCAAAAGTAAAATTTTCGTTATAGTTATGAAAAAATTTATTGCAGTTACAATAATTACTCGTATGGAATTGATTTTTAAGTATGATATTTTGCAAAATGTTGGATTTTTGTTTCAGTCCTTTTTCTTTGTACTTCCAAAAATATCTTTTGATGGTGTTCTATGTGCGCGGTTCATGCAAAATATTTCGGATTTCGTTACATTTCCGCCATGACTGGGCCAGTTAAGGCCATTGATGTTGTTACCTTGAAACCAGTTAGTGACTGTATGAGAAGTATGAACGGAACAATTGCCTTGTTGAAATATGAACTCATTATTAATAAATAATTGTGACGCAGAAGGGAGCATAATATTGTCTAAAATTCTAATATACGTTTCACTATTAAATCATTCCTCAATATGCCACAGAACACCAGGACTACGTGCCGATATCCAAGCCCAATTCCTTCGAAGGAAATTTTTTGCTAATTTCAAATGTCACGACTTTGGATACGTTTTTGGTAGGTTCTTTGACATCTCAAAAATTAGAACAGAAACAAGTTTGATCTGAATAATGTGGTGCATTCAGCAACTTTTGCAGCCAACACAGTAAGTTAATGGTAGTAGTTTTGACATAACTTATATATGTCGTAATTGCTAGATATTAAAACTTCTTATTAATCTCTCGATGCCACTTTATTTAACTTTTTTTCGATGTCTTTGCCTGGATCTTAAGTTAAGGAAAGAGGGTAGATTCTGCACAGAAATTGTTTTAATTCATTATGAATACTGTTATAATTAGAACAGTTTCGGTTTTTTCCAGGCAAGTCTTTAATTAAATATATTTAGTGCTTAAAAATAACCTATTTTATTTCTGCTCTAACTGAAAAATATTTTTTTGTGAATTTGGAGATAATCTTTTCATTAGTTTTGTCTCTTTGTTGGCTTACTGACGTGATCAATTATACATATAAAGAATTTTTGTGTTTTTTCATATTAAATATCATTTATCTACTACATACCCAAAAAACATTTCAGTAAAATTGCTTAATTTTATGAAGCCTATTTTGGTAAGGCGAGCTTGAATATTGTTTTTAAAATAAATTGCAAATAATAATTTACGTCAGTCTGGCCAATTTTAACTCAGGTTATTACAGTGTTCAAGATGTGAGTTTCGTTGACAGAAATTCTTTAGCACTGAAAAGGATTTATTAAATCATGTACCATTATTCACTGTTATTATTGCTACCTTATTTCTGTTCGCTTCGTTTACTACCTTTATTCGTTTTATTATGAACTCTTACACTCCTTGGCCATGTTTATTAGGTATTTCAATGAACGTGCAACTGTACTCAGTAGAATTTAATGAGAAATACATGCGGACTGATGAGAAATGCTTATTCAATTGTCTTTCTGTGTTGATATAGTGCAATTTACTGGACTACATTTAATTATGTTTTTAAGAGTAAATATGATTTTGTGTTGTTTAAAAAATGAAGTGTTATCTTAAAATAATAAGTTGTTGCGAATCTGATTGCAAGCATCAATAACGTCAGTGTGACGCATATTTATAAAAAAGGTGACAAGCTTTGCAGGCTCAATTATGGACCAATTAGCTTATCTTCAATCCCACGCACGTTACTAGAACGTATTATCGGCGAAGAGCTGAATCCTTTTTACTAAATAATAATATTATCCCCTTTCATCAGCATAGAATTTTACCAAACCGCTCGATAATTTTCAACCTGCTTCAGGCAGTTAATGCGTGTACTTCATACATCGACAGTGGGCAACCGTTAGATGTGGTTTACTTGGATTTTTTACGTTCCTTCGACAAAGTATCGAGAACCAGACTACTGTACAAACTTGGACATTTCGGAGTACGTGGAAAACTTTTAACATAGATTGAGTCATTCTTGAGTGATCGTGAGTTCTCTCTGTATGTAGGAAACTATTCTTCCGATAAGCATACAGTTTTAAGTGGCGTACCCCAAGGTTCGGTACTAGGCCCGATTCTGTTTTTGATAAACATATCAGACCTGACGCAGAATTGCACATCATCTACTCCTTCCTCCGCTGATGATCTCAAGCTGTTTTCTTCGCCGTCACTTGGTCTTATCACGCGTTGGTGTTCTAATTGGCTGATTCCTCTGAATAATGCAAAATGCTGTGTACTGCATATGTCTATACATAATCCAAAATTGAAATACAACGGTAACGGAAATGACCTTATAATCATAGCAGAGCAAAATGACCTAGGCATTGTAGTGACAGGCTCATTGTCCTGGAGCGCTCATGTTACCAAAGTAGTTAAGAAATGCAATCAGTTAATTTATGGTCAGAAGGTCGTTCCAGGATCTTACAATCTACTCTATTCTCAAAATTTACAATTCGTATATTCGTCCACATCTCGAATTTGCTGTAGCCATATCTCCTGTTTTAAGGCAAGGCATCAATAGGCCGGAAAGTGCCCAAATACATGTAACCAAACTCCCCCAAAACTTGTATTTTATCGATGCTGTGCGATAATTTTTCAAAATATTTCTGAAAAAACGAAAAAGAAACCAGTCCCGCACCGCAAATAGCGAAAAAAGCGTTCCGGGGGTGGTTTTTGGCCAATAGGGGTGAAGCTAGACGGTTAGGGGAGCTGGGAACCTGCGCAATCGATTCGGCACGAAAAATTACGTAGGGGAACATATGTCGTGTTACTTGTACCAGAACTGAACTGATTTTCCGGTTCCGGGCCCGGCCTAGTATAGCATGGACAGGGGAGAGCATTGGAATGTGGATGAGGAGGAAAGGCCTGTAATTATCCGCCTAAAAACAGAACTGGCGATGTTAGTAGACAGAAGAAAAATGAAAATAAAAACAATGAGATCACTTAATTTAGAGAATATGTTTAGAAAATGCACATAATATCTTGGTACTCAAATAGGCCATAAATGACTGAGAAGTCGGGCAGCTTTTTGGACAGTGGAAGAAGAAAGATTTTAAACATCGTAGTATACTCCATTATTATGCATGGATCACCTGTATGGATAGACTGGATAGAAATAACAAAGTAGTAGAAAGGGTTCTCAGTAAAATAGTAATCGGCTCCTACACAATAGTGGGAGTTATACCTATACATTCGATTACTGATAACAGAGCGACAAATTGCCAAATTTTGATCAATTGGCAAGTTTTTGCTACCTGTATCTCTGTCCATTCTCATATTTATAGATACCGGTATTGTCAACACGAGGTTTGACTTTAATCGGCCAATACATTTTTTTTGTACTACACTACCTATCTCACAGAAGACTTTAATAGGACGTCCCGGCCCTTGGCCTTTTTCTAAAAAATAATGTCTATGGGCATTTTTCCCTTTACGAAGGTATGATCCAACATGAATGTTTTGTGACAGTATTTGTACCATAACAAAATTCTAAACACGCTATTCGGCGGTGGCAATTTTTTAAATAACGCAGATATATGTTGTACATTTTTATTTACATGATTACTTGGTGTCGCCTTTTTGAATGCCCTTTATATTATGGACTACATGCGTTTTAATGGAGACACTACCTTCAGCTGCGGTAGATTATCGGTGGAAATGGTTGTTGGCCATATTTCTTTGATAATGTAATCCCTTCCGGATAGCTTTGGAATTGGGGATTTCAATTTATATGCTGTGTTTTTTATTAGTTCTTTAAATTTATGAGTATAGACTTGGTTTCGTGTGGGTATAAAGAGACAAGGGAAATCTGGCTTTCAACTCACTGCAGGTGCTTGGAATAAAAATTATGATAGTGCCAAATTAACAGACCATTCTTACTTAAAAAATGTTAACAGCTACTCTAATATTATACGGAATGGTCCACTACGATACTTATATTACAATAAAAATGATTTCTAATTTTTTGGAATATAAGATAATTACATTAAATTTTGTACCAAAGGGTTTGTGATAAGATTTTATATTGAAATACTAAAGTATATATTCAATTCCAGGAATTATAAAACTAATAATATCGAAATTATTGATAATAAAGCTATATTAAAACAAAAAAACGATTATCCAACACCCTTTATTAAACATCAAACAAACTTCGTTTGTTTGCTTGTAAGTTTATTCTTACGCTTTATTTTGTTTCAGATATAATTTTCCTAAGGCTGCAATTGATGAAAAATTTCCACAATGGATATCACTTATGATGCTAAGACAATTAGAATTTTGGATAGGGACAGTTGTATTACATAGGCCTGAAAAATATAAAGGTAAGATGCAATAAATTGGAGTTCACTTGTGCTATATCGTCAGATTTTATGACTTGAATAATTAACAGCATTTAATATTAAATGATATGGCTTTATGTAATTGCCTTAATTGCGTAAACGAAGTAGAACATAATGCTTTTGTCACAAGTCAGATTTGAAACAATACCTGTTGATTCCAGCTGGGAACAAGCCTACTTGTAAATATCAACTGAAGAGAATTACTCGTATGTATAGGTTAGTTGAAAAAAATGC
This sequence comes from Leptura quadrifasciata, assembly GCA_963675555.1. Taxonomy (NCBI): domain Eukaryota; kingdom Metazoa; phylum Arthropoda; class Insecta; order Coleoptera; family Cerambycidae; genus Leptura; species Leptura quadrifasciata. Next base: position 41,774,004 of record OY776675.1, read on the forward strand.
AACATTTCATGACATGTAGACTAATTAATTCAAATTAATAAATTCGAACTAAACAATCAGTACAACAATTATTACATTTCACAAACAGAACAAAAAACGTATTTCACGCAATCCTCGCTATATTGCGAAGAAATTAGAGGGATTCATTCTGATCTATGCTACGTACAAAGTAACATGTATATTTTATTGCTCCGAGAAACTTGTTCTTTATTTATTGAAATATAGTGAAAAATTAGTAAAAAATAAAGGGTGATTTAAAATATTAGTTGCATAGTGCAAATAAATTTTAAAAAAGTTAGTTATTATGGGAACTAGAAATAAGCAAGATTTAAAGGCTGTAATTAAAGAGGCAATACAGAAATTATTCAGCGATGAAGACTTCATAAATACAATTATAAAAAAGTGGCAATGGAGATATCGATAAAAAAATAATGCAAACAAACTAGAAGAATTGGAAGCTAAAATTGATAACTTGCAACAAAATGAAAAAAAGAATAATATATACATATATGGTATTGTTGAGGAGGAACATGAAAATACAAATATGAAAATTACAATCGGTTCATGTTCAGTTTAGGGGTGGAAAGTAATTAGGGGGCGGGGTGTAAGAGGGCATGGCCTAAGAGGTTGGTAAGGGCAATTGTAGTAATGGATGGTAATTGAAGTGGTGAGGCAATTAGAGTGGCGTGTAATTAGAGTGATAGGAGGTAATTAAGGGGCTGGGCTTAGAGGGGGCGTAAGAGGGCGGGGCCTATTAATGACGGTGGGGGCAATTGTCGTAGTGGTAGGTAATTGAATTGGCTGGTGGTAATTACTGTGGTGGTGGACAATTGAAGAGGTGAGAGGTAATTGGAAGTGATATGGTAATTAGAGTGGTGGAAAGCAATTAGATAGTAATAAGGGGTACTTTAGGTACAAGTAAGGTTAATTAAGAGTAATTAAGGGTAACTACAGTAACAATAAAGGTAATTGCAGTAAGAATACGGGTGATTACAGTAACAATAAGGATAATTGCAGTAAAAATAATGGTGATTTAAGTCCGCCCATCCATCTGTCCGTTTGTCCACCTGTTCGTTTGTCTGCCACCTGCTTGTCTGTCTGACAGTCATTGCATTGTCATATTGCACAATTATAGTATGTGTATTTTTTTTACAATGGCATAACATACTTTCTTGATTATATACCTAAAGTTACAAAATTATTTTATCTGCCTTATGTTTAGGGATATCTTGTACTAAGTTACGAGATGAACAATTTTAACCAACCTACCTTATCTTCATGCCGATCAACAATTGCGACAAAAATTATTTTACCTGCTTTATTTTTATGCTGATGAAGAATTGCGGTACAAATTATTTTACTTGCCTGTCTTATTTACCGAGATTCTTATGGTCTTTAGCTTATGAAAGGAAGCATTGGATTGTTAATTTTTAGTGAAATATTGCAATGCATTTCACTATCCTATTTTACTTGTCTTGTGATTGCAATTATCTACACTCCGCCCCCTAATTATTTCCCACCCCCAAACTGAACATGAACTGAACCGAACCGAACCGAACCGACCCTGTTATAGTACTTCTCTTCTATCAGCACTATAAGAAATATAAAATTTTCAAAATTTCAAAAATAAATCAAACTTCACATGCACCATATCAAAAGCAATAAAAGTCATTACAATACTTAAATTAACCAAAACATACAGTTTTTCAAAAATAATTCTGGAAAAATGCACGTACAATCGATAATTCTCAAATAACATGCATTCACCGTCAAATACCACCAAACATTCGAATTCACCACTTTAGGACTCGAACCCGTTCAAAAACCCATTTTAAAAATGTCAGACCCAAATAATCTTGAAATTCATCAAACCACTATTCATACCTATAGTCACAATATTCTAACTCGATTTTAATTTCCCGTAAACAGACTCTGTATTTTAAATTTCACCACTTTTTAACCGCCCTTGTATACATCAAACTACTCTCCGTACTTCTAACAACAACGTTCCATTTCGATTCATCAAATTCTACCGCCCGTATCCCATTCCAATTTTCACTATTTTTCGATCACCCCTCGTATACTACATACAATATCGGCATTCCCCCAATATCTTATCTTATTTTCGTTCCACGCATATTGGGAACATTTTCATATATCTTATTATTCACTTGGCACCTACCGGAAACATTCCCATATCTTATTCATATCTTGGAACCGTAAAACATCGGACCTTCATTTCGACTTTACGGGGTCATTCCGAAAACGTTTAAGTTCCAGATAATAAAACCTCAATAACTTCTAAACCCGAATAGATCCAGAATTCGTTTTTATATCAAAAATTTCTCCTTTTCAATGCCGATTTTTCTGTATAATTTTTATTTCGAAATTTCATACTTTTGCAAAAGTGTTGCGCAATGTTATGCAATATTACACAATCGTGCCGATCAAGACTACATGGTAGCATTTCCAGATATAAAATGGGGGTAAAAACGTTTCTGCCTGACTTACGGGGCACGAAAAATACAACCGTGGTATTGGTTAAAAATCCGAGTTCCGCAAGCCCAAATCTTGTTGTTTTCCAGTGTGTTCTCGCGTATTTAAATCGTCCAAGTTTTTGTACCAGGTGAAATTAATTTTTGTTGATTTTTTAAATAATAATAAAAGTTCATATAGTGATAGTTTTAAGAAGTATACTAGTAGTCTTTCGGTTTTAACGAAATTTTGAGAGTAGGTCTAGTTCCCACTTATAATCCCTCATTTCGGGAATTTTTGTAAACGGGACCCGGAAGCACTTCCCAGGCCGAGTTTTAAGAAAATCAAATTTGCCCTCATCAAGGACAAAGTGAATTTTCTCAGAAGCAAGACATTTAAATAAAATTAAATAACTAAACTAAAAGTCTCTAAGTGAAAATTTAGCTGTCGAAAAGTTACCTAAAATTTTTTTTCTTTTATACATTTATTTAACGTCGGTCTATTTCCGCTACTGAGGCCTAACACCGACGCCTGTAGACGAGCTACCCCCAACCAGGAATTTTGCCGAACCTCTTCTCTTAAGAAGAGTAGAGAACATTTAATAGACAAGGGACCGACGGCTTTACATCCCCTCCGAGGGATGGTATATTCCCTATACAACCCTCGCCTAAGGTTGTATAGCTTCCGCGCATATACTGATATACAAGCCGCTGTAAGATGTGTGAGGCGAGGAAGCGGTCTTCGTTCTGAATACGGATTGGGCCCTCCGTTTGTTATATAAAAAATCTGGAGCGTTGGGGGTTTAGAGCTGAGACCCCAGAGGGCTTCCGTGCACTTATTTTTCGATTGGTTGTGTCTCAGAGTTGATTTCTGGGAGTGCTTATTAGGGTCAACTGCTACACCCTGTATGTTGTATTTCGCACTATGTTTTAACACTCGGTTTAATTTATCACTTATTTGACTTTTACAGCTATTTTAGGGTCAACGGCTACACCCTGTATGGTAATTTTATTGAAATTAAACTACGGTTTAAAGGACAATATGAAATTATTTATTCGATTTTAGTGAACAGAGTTGGATATGATTCTATTTTAATTTTACAAGTTTCTTTTTTGGAAATTGTAACTAATCGACAACAGAAATTCTGTCTGTAGCTGGTTTGAGAATATATTTAAAAAAAGTTTAAAAAATAATTAAATCGAAAAAATTCACTTTGACGATTGGGCCTTGTAGGCAAGGAAAAATTGAAAAGGGGGCCACTTAAGGCGATGTCTTAAACCTAACTCTTTTTAACCAGGTTTCGGCCTGGGAAGCTAGAATTGAACAGCTTGTCACGAAAAAAATGCAGGGACTGGGAATAAGAAAGCCTAGCTAGACGGGAGTCCTACAACATAAGTTAAATAGTAACCGGGCCCGTTCAATAGCGTCAACAGCTATTATACAAACATTCACTTTTGAAACTTATATTTTCCACAAGAACACTACGCGAATACTTAACACTGGAGTCACTGTCAAAACTGAACTTAACTTGGGCTTGCTGCACTCCGGTATTTATACATGTTAGGTTGGCAGCGTTTATCGTGCCCCGTGAACCTAGCACGGACGTTTTTACCTCCCTTTTAGGTCTGGAAATGACACCGTCGAGTCTGGATCGGCACGATTGCAACATATTACACAATATTGCGCAATAGTTTACTAAAAGTGGAAATTTTGAGATGAAACTCATATAGAAAAATCGGCGACGAAAAGGAGAATTTTTTGATATAAAAAAGAAATTTGAATCGATTCGGATTTTGGAAATATTTGAGTTTGATTGACGGAAATTTTAACGATATGAAAGGACCCCGTAAACGTATCACGGCGGTCAGACGTTTAACAGTTGAAGTGACATGATAATGCTCCCGATAGGTGCGAGGCGACTGGAAATAAGATATGATAATGCTCCTAACGGGTACGAATCGAGTTTGAGCGGAGATATCGGTTGAAAGGGAATCGAGATATTGCATTTAATTTACGAGATGTGATTGAAAAGTAATGGAATTTGAATAATTAATTGAGACGCTGGAATTTGATTAATCTAAATTAGATATGAAGACTCGAGGTGGGGAATGTGATTTAGTGTATACAGGGGGTTGTCAAAAAGTAGTAAGATTAAGAAATTGAAACGGATGCGAGAATTGAATGAAGTGAAGTTGGATGGGGAGTTTTAAGGTAAGTTGAAGTATACGAGGGGTCGTCAAGAAGTAATGAGATTTGCAATGTAAAAGTGGTTTAACAAGTGAATGCAACGAAATGAACTATTGCTGTTTTGGGTGCGGATGGTGGTTTTGACCAATTTGATGACTGTGAAGGGGTTGTATTTTTAAGGGATGTTTCTCGTGAAATTTATTTGATAAAATTACTAGATGTTGGAAGTGTGTTTTCGGTGATTTTACATTACTCGAGAATTATAAAAGGTTCGTGAATTTTTTCTGACTTTTGTGACCTTGGATGTAGTTTTTTGATGTAAACTAGGTCTGACTGACTTTTTTATCATGGTTTGCCATGATGCTTGAACTGATCTGAATCATTTGCTAATTTTGCATTTTTTTGTTTTTTGTTTTTGACTTATAGGGGGAATACCCTATAACAGTTCAAACGGTCACCCATCCAACTACTAACCGCCCCTGACGTTGCTTTACATCGCATATCGAAGCATGTACATAGTACCTTAAAAATAATACAGTGTAAATTATAATTAAATTACGTTAAATAAAAAAAAACTCTGTTAAAAGCTCTTAAATAAATATTGTTAAATTCGTTATAAAAACAAAGTGTCGTTATTTGACATACAGGGTGTTACTTTCGACCCTGCCAGTGACTTTCAAAATGGCTAAAAAATTAAAATAAATAAATTCTTTAAACAAAACGTGAAGCAACCATTCTTGCCATATACAGGGTATAGCTTTTGACCCTGTCCAACAGGCAACCCCCCCCCCCCAAACTTCAATATCAGAACAAATAAAGTGCAGCGACGACCTCAGGAGTCTCAAGCTTAATTTCGAAAACAAAAAAATTATTATTTTTGACGACGTCAGAGGCATGTTGGTGTTCAACCCCCACCCCTATACTGAACTGAACATGAACTGCGAACCGAACCGACCCTTTCTCATTTCCATACTACTGGCTATCAGCCTCAAAAATATCTAGAGACAATTTTGGACCACCTTGTATAAGGTATTAGAAAACTTTATAGGAGTATTTTGTTCCACATTAACTTTGATATAACTTACGGTATTCAAATTTTTATTATGCCGTTTCATCTCTCAGGACCACCATCAACTTTATTTTATTTAAGTATGGACCTGTCCTTTTATTTGAAATTATGAATTCGAAAATATGTCATATTTGACCAATTTTATTACGTTTCGCCGAAAAAATAATCATCAGTTGATTGCCTTCGCCCTTTATACAAAAAAGAGTTCTTTTAGAAAATTCTATTGTATACACTGGGTTGGGAGTATACCCGATTGTTCTTGATCAAGCTACACGCTACATACTATACTCATTCTAGTTATTTTCTCCGTCAAGCGGTTTCTGAAATTACTCGACATTATAAAAAGACACAGAGAGATCGACAAATCAACAAACTAACAGTCGATAAACAAATTGACAGAATTCAAAAATCTAAATTTTTGAGAACGGTTTTTTCAAGATTATCCTACTTTCCCCAAGAAAAAACTATATTTGTTAGTTTTTATTTCAACGATTGTAAAGATAAAATGTAATGAAACTGTTGGTAGAAAATTGCCAAGTGTGATAAAAGAAAACTGTCCATAAACAAAACGAAATGGTCCTAGAGTTGGAAAGAAAGACATTATGAAGCCAGAATTTAATTTAATAATGCTGCGAGAAAGAAGTGATAAAAATTAAATAAAGGTATCATTCAGAATTAAATGTATTTTAGTAGATGGTTGAAATGTATGTTAGTTAATAAAGAGATAGCCCTCGCAAACTTCATTTCGATAAAATCATCTCCATATTTATAGCTTCTATGTTTTATTTTTTCAGCCCCCGCAGAGACAACAGCCACCTATATTTAAATATGAATTTTACACACGACATGGAATATTTTACCAACTCTTACTATGAATCTACCTCACTGGATTATATTTCCATGGACTACAACTTTTCTGATACGGGTAATATTACAGAACATGGTAAGTTTATGTATATATAGCTAGGCATATATCATTTCGTTGATACCACTCTTGTTCAACCTAGCACGATAAAACTCTTCCAATATCTCAATGTATAATAATGAAGTGAGGAAAGTCTGTTTTCCTCTCAGTAAACTTATGAAAGTTTAACCCAGTCGAACTATCATTTTGACAAAAAAAATGTTTCTAGGTATAAGCCGAATGTTCAGAATGATGGTAGTAATGCATGGCAAAATTTCTTATTAAACAATTAAGGTGTGAGAAAATGGTTTTTTCGAGTTTTATAAAAAAACTATTGATTTTCGAAAAAAGTGTTTCTTAAAAAGTTGTGCGCCCTTGAAAAACCCTACAAAATGAGACCTATTTCATCAAAATCAGTTAATTTGTTTCCGAGTCATTGCAAAAAACATGCTAAAATAGCTGTTTTTTCGATTGTTAATAAACAACAGAAAAACATGTTTCGTATACTTCTTACCACGTGAAAAGAAGGCTCTTGTAGCATAGAAAAGGCACACGAAATCGGGAGCCATACGGTCGAATAGCTTTTGACTTTTTTTAACGACTCTACAACAATCTGCTGGTGCGCAAATTAAAGTTCATGATTTATACTATCAATATCAAAAAAGAACCAAATAAAGTATTGGTTTTAAATTGTTGAAAATAATTATCAAAGTTAGCAGTAATTTTTTCGTTATAAACAAATAGAATATCTCTTCGTCAATGCACGGTATCGACATGCTGATAAAAGCGAAAGACCGATCCTACTTAAAGGAGCTCTCTTGCACTGGCGAGAGCCAACAGCTCGAAACTGCAGTCTGCAAGTGATGGGTGACGACTGGCAAGAGAGCTCCTTTAAGTAGGATCAGTCTTTCGGCTGGTGTTTGTTGCAATCGAAGCATTAGCGTTTTGATGGTAATATGCAATTATTACACTTAACGCGCCAGACTTGTAACTTGTAATTCAGCGCTCGGCGGGGCACATAGCCCGGAGAGTAGCTGTTGGTTGCAGTCTGGTTACGTCCCTTATAGTAAAATAAGGATTTTATAGAGGAGTTTGCGACTAAAAATATTATGTTTAAGATCATATCCGGTCAACATGATTATATAAAAAATAAATCCACGGTTACTAATTTAATGTGCATGACGCAGTACATCTTACTATATCTCGACACCGGCATTCAAGTTGATGTACTACATACAAATTGCTCGATCATGGTTTATTAAAATAAACAAACTTCAAACTATGGGCTTCTCTCAGTTACTCATTAGCTTCTTTAAATCATATCTTGACAATAGAACACAATATGTGGAATACCGCGGTCATAGGTCAGTTGAAATTAATACCACCTCAGGAGTGCCGCAGGGCTCTATCTTGGGACCTCTGTTGTTCGTACTGTTTATTAATAACATCGTGGTGGACCTGAATGTCGATGTCTTACTATATGCCGATGATGCCAAACTTTTCTCTGCTATAAATACTCCAGCTGACTGCACAAAACTTCTGAAGATACAAACATGGTTCGAACATATCGATCTGTCTCTCAACATCGACAAATACAAATATGTATTTCTAGGAAAAAGAATAAACTTGATTTCACATAATTAAAAAGAGGCGAAGTCTTCAAAGACCTGGGTGTCCTGTTTGACAACAAACTGACATTTAATAGACACGTTGAAAACACAGTTTTGTCTGCAAACAAAAGTCTCGGTTTCGTTATCAGAAACTCGTCAGGTTTTACGGACACTCACTGGTTAACCTTATTATTTAACTCATTTGTTAAGTCTAAATTAGAATATGCATAATTAAAATGGCATCAGAGGTATGTGACATTTTGACATTTGACATGACATTTTCTTTATTTTCTTCTATTTCTTTCTTTTCTTCTATTGTAAATATGTATTGTTCTCATTCTGTAATTGATCTTACTTCTATTGGATGATGGTCTATGCCAGTGTGTATTTTCAGAAGTCCATTTGTAATGAATATTGCGAATAAAAAATCCATTATTGGAAAAATTTGCCACGTCGGGCCAAAGTATTTTACTACATATTAATGGATCGGCACGCTTCTTTTCCAACAGCCACCTACAAAAGTCGTCCTTCTTGGTTTGTCCCCCTCTTGTAAATTCTGAACTTTTTTGGCTTTATAACACCGGTAACCATTTTTCTTTAAAATTTTTCTAGCACTTGTTTTATTTATATGACAAGCAATTTGAATTTCTATTAATGATGTTTCCAAATTGTCTGTATTTTTATTTCTTACGTAATTAATAACTCGGTTTACCTTATTTACATTATCAGTAACACTGTTCAACTTTGTCTTCTTCTTTTTTTTTATACATTTATTTAACGTCGGCCTATTTCCGCTACTGTGGCCTAACACCGACGGCTGTAGACGAGCTACCCCCAACCAGGAATTTTGCCGAACCTCTTCCCTTAAGAAGTGTAGGGATCTTTTGCTTGCCTAACATTTAATAGACAAGGGACTGACGGCTTTACATCCCCTCCGAAGGATGGTATATCATATACAACCCTCGCCTAAGGTTGTATAGCTTCCGCGCATACACTGATATACAAGCCGCTGGAAGATGTGTGAGGCGAGAACGCGGTTTCCGTTGGAATGGTCACCCATCCAAGTACTAACTGCGCCTGTCGTTGCTTTACATCGCATACCGAAGTATGTACATAGTAAAGAAGCACCCACGCTCGCCCCGTCTTCTTCTTTAAAAATGAACCATTACTTTTCAGTTTCGTAGCTAATTTTCTGAACAGAGTTTTATTCGGCTGTAGTGCTTGTGGAAGTCTGTTTCTATATTCTACTTGAGCTAATCCAGAGTTAAAATTGCATTGGCAATATGTAACGAACATATTATAACGATCAATGTGAGTGCAAATCATTTTTGAAAATTCTAAATTCTTAAACGAGTGTAATTGAGTGAGAGTTTAAGTATTAACTGAGATAATCTGTCAAAAAATTAAATTGTCAAGTTTGTTCATAGCCAATGGCTATTTCAAAATAAATGAAATAATAGTGAAATCATGAAATACAAACAAATGGATATTATACTAAATTAATTGGTAAAGACATTTTAACTTTCTGAGCAAGGAGTGACGCTTTTATGGAGGACCTCTATACATTGGCATAACTGCGAATACTCTTTCCATAATTGCTCCATGTTGCTTTCTTGATTATTATTTTGTTTTTGTTACCTGAATTTACTTTATTCTTCTTAATTGTGTTAATGTTTCATTATAACAAAGATTTGAACAACTTATTGAATTATTTTATCGTTTTATTTAATCATACTTCTCCGCGGCAAGTATAATGCTGTTAAAAAAAAATTTATTGGTTTAAAAAAATGTTTTTATAATTACTAACTTAGTACCAATGAATAAATATGGCGTGTGATACATCGTTGAAAAGGAAGGAAAATACTCTATTTAATGGCTCTATTTCCCGCCCGTTTCAAAATAATTTTTTTAACAGCCTGCAGAGTAAATCTCAAAATACAGCGGTTTTGAAAAAAATTAGATCAAACCTCATTGAAACACTCTGTTTTGCAAAAAAATTTCGCCTTAGAATTTTTCTCGTATCTCTTCAAATAACAGGGATATTTGGCCTAGACGTTTTCCGCATTTTCGATATTTTCCGCCATAGCTCTTAAAGTAGGCCAAGGATTTCAAATGCCTTTAAACCATTTTGTAGGTTATATAAATCGGCACAATTTTCATAAAAATAATTTTTTTTGTACGACCGATATTAAGTGAGGTATTCTCGAGGGCCCTGATAAAATGGACAGCCTGTATATGTATACCATCTGACAACTTGTCATTTAGTAACAATGAAACAGACGATCAAGACCGAAGAGTGGCTTAGTGGTACGATATCCCAATATCTATTGCTATAAACTGGAATATCTTATTTATCAAGTATAAAGTTAGCCCATCATACCAGATTCTTACTTGCGTGAAAAATATGTATCATTCTCGTTTTATATTTGCATTCCATGTTAATGTGGGAAATTGTAGATAGGTAGCACATCTAGCCCACTAGACGTTCTATTGAGCGAGTGTAAAAGCAAAGTTAGCGTCGAAACAACATGCTTGAAGCAATGGATCCAGAGGCAAACTTTTGTATATTTACTTATAACGTTTAGATAAAAATGTTTGAACTCTTAGCCCATAACATTTCGGGTCTTAAAAGCAAATAAAAACACTGCTAAACTTTATCACGAAATATTGTATTTGAAAGTTATAAAAAGTTAAAGTTTACTTGAAAGAAAGAAGTTTCATGCAATCGCATTTGCGCTCGATAACCAAGAATCTCACGAAATATAAGTTAGTTTTGGCTTTATGTACGAAATGGTCCATTCATGTGTGAACGGCCATAATACAGGTATTTAAATCATCAATAAATATTAATTATAGTATCGCAGAGGTACAAAATTAGAATTAAACATATTATTTCACTCGTCATAAACTTAACATCAACAACAAGAAACAAAGAATTTGTACAAATTGTTTTGTGATTGCATTGTAAAAATAATCGGTTTTTTCACCTAACTTTGACTCGTCGTTGCTAAGCAACACCGAACGCTGACAGTTTGAGCTGTCAGTTCAATATTTAAAATTTGTTTCCATACCTTTAAACAAAGGTAAATCAAGAAACTTCTCAGTTTGACAAGGTTTCACTGTGCATTTATTTATTGTATTTATCCATTTCTATTCACTCGTCCATCAATTTTAATCACTCAAACTGTATATATCCACATAATTTTTAAAACTTTACTTTTAAACACATGCTGCGGTCTCTGGATTTGTACCAAATTATTATACATTCAAGTCATTTGCTAAGCAAAATTTTTGAAATTATGGAACGTACCGATTAACATGATTTCTAAATAAGTATTCTAATCTTTAATTTCAGAAAAGTTAAAAAAAAGAAAGTTCTCTTGTTGAGAATAGTACTTTTACATTTTCTTCTTTGTTATTTATTTGTATGGTGTCTCAGGATTTTATAATTCGATATATAGGCGATATACAACACTAGCACCTGTGGCAAATTTCGAAGAAACATTGAAAACTTAAGATCAGTTCAGAGAAGCACAAACCGGGAACCAACGGAGCCTGCAACAAGCGCGATTTTTGTGTACAGAGCTCGCGAACTGCTTGCAAGTCATATTCTTTGCATATTTTAGAGAAAATAATTGTATTTTTATACGAGGGCTTGAACGCATGTGGTGAATTCAATTCGAATAATCTATTAATGTATTAGCCACCTCGGACCCCAGAAAAATTAGAGAAATTAAAAAATCTTATGCATGATATAGAATTAAAAACGCTTTCAAATGAGCTATCACATGCACCCTCGTTCCATTTAAAAATTTTAAAGGGGTAGCTGCCACTCCAAGGGGGTTGAAGGGGAGGTATAAAGTTATGCTCAAAAAATGTCATTTTAGAATTAAAAATTGATGTGTTTTAGGATTTTACTCATAAATTGTTAATAACGTAGATAACGAATTTATCCGTTTCTTATGGACCTCACTATATACAGTGTGTCCCCCGGATGGACCTAACTATACTTAGTAATTTTCCTTATTTCGCATTTTAAGAGAAGAAGTCATTCTTCATAAAAAGTTTTGCTTATCGTGAAAAGTCATTAGCCATACTCAGACTTTCAAAATAGCATACAGGGTGATTAGCAAATAAGGAAACGTGAACTTGTGCCAAGAGTAAAGTATTACTTTTTTGAGAGGAATATAAAAATGTTACTGAAAGAAGTTGTTTCTGATGTTAATATTAGTCCATATATCAAATTTGAACGTCGTATCTCAAAGTTGATATTTTTGCGAAAATTATGATTAAAATAATTTTATAAATTCAACGAAAGCACATAAATTATTGAATAAAATATTTTTTCTAAATTTTTCAAAAACTAAATGAATTGTATCCTCGTTTATGTCGGTTATTGCTTCTAATATTTTCTCCTTTATGAGGTTTAAATTATCTTTTAAATCATGGGCATAAACTTTTGTTTCACGTATCTCCATAAAAAGAAATCAAGAGTTGTTATGTCTGGGGAGCGTGCAGGTCATCTTATTGGTCCAAACTGTCCTATCCATTTATTGTGGAAATGCTGATTTAACCAGTTTCTTACATTAAATGCACTATGTATAGGACAACCGTCATGTTGATAATACAGTTTTCTTCTGTCTTGTAAATTTATATCATCCAGAGCAGACATTAAAAAGTTTTCCAACGTCTCTATGTAAGTGTTCTGATTTACGGTTGCGTCGAAAAAATATGCTCCAATAATTTTTTTATAACGTATCGCACACCAAACATTTACTTTTTTATATCGTTGACTTTTAGGAATAATACGGAAATTTGGATTTTCTTCCGACCAGTGCTTACAATTCTGGTAACTAAAAACTCTATTCGTAGTAAATATTGCCTCATAGGAAAATAAAATCCTTCTGTAGAAAAATCTATCTAACATAATTTGTTCCCCAATTAACATACAAAATTCTAAGCGAAAGCCGTCATCCACTTCTTCAAGCTTATGTAATCTTACTGGTTTGTTGGGATGCATTTTATTATTTGTTAGAGTTCTTTGCAAATGGCCCTTACTAATATTTAAATCTCCTGACCTTTTCTTAGTGATTTCTTGGGTTCATTTCTTACGAGGACTTGACTTTTTCATAAATAAATGTCTGTGTATGTTGGTATGGATACAACACATAGAATAGTTTTGTTATCATTTTATTCAATAAATTATGTGCTTTCGTTGAATTTATAAAATTATTTTAATCATAATTTTTGCAAAAATATCAACTTTGAGATACGATGTTCAAATTTCATATCTGGACTATTAACATTAGAAATAACTTCTTTCAGTAAAATTTTTATATTCCTCTCAAAAAACTAATACATTCTGTTACATGGCCTATGTCCATTTAACAGTTTTATATAAAAACTAGTGTTTTGTTTATGTTTGGCACAATCTGTGTAACATTTTGATTCTGTTTTTGTAAGTGAAACTGTTTTCAACTAACAGAATTTTACTTGTATAGCTGCTAAACCATTTCACACTGTTTTATGTACATATTTTTATATCTTAGGAACTCAGTCATGTTCTATTAACTATTATGTATCTCTGATAGCATCCCAGGAAACAATCGTCTACAAAACATTTATTTACATCAGATACCTATATTTCAATTTATATATTTTTATTTACTATGTAAGTACATATGGTTATTTTCCTTACCTTTTCTCATTACTAGGTATATATAGCATATCCTATAAGATGTAATATATTTACTGAGTTCTCACAATAGTCACAATACGTTTTATTATTTATTTACAGCAGTTCATATTTTTGGTTATGTATAATATTTACAAATTGTGAGGCAAAGGCAAATCAGCTGTGGTATGGAAGTAATAAAAACTTTTATTATAGATTCCTTTTATCGATAATATGCCACTATTTTAGTTGTGAGTAAAGGAAATTGTAGAATTTGCGACCTGCAGGTTGTTGCGCTTAATTCAACCATTGACAGATGGCCATACCTGTACTATTTCTGTATTTTATAGCTTTCAATTCAATTAGGGAATTAGTTTTCTCAAGTTTATTTGGTAGCATTATTTTGCAGTAAATAGGACAAAAAAAGTTTTACCTTATCAGTATAACTCACCAGGAAATCATTTGCTTGCAGCCCTTGTACTGATTCGAACTTATATAAATTTTAACTGTGGATTTCAGTAATTGATATTATATTTTTATATCCGCGTTAACAATAACATCCAGGTAAATTTCATTTATTACTCATTTAAAATTTAGTTAATCTTCAATTTTTGTCTTTGATGTAATTTCAATTATTTTTTAAATAAATTTAAATTCAAATTATTTTTTAAATAAATTTAAATTCAAGGTCAATTCTTTATAATTTAATAAGTAGTTAAAATACTATATGTACCACATGATTTTTAAAAAAATTTTCTTTTTCATTTTTTGGCAATTTATAGTTTATGAAATCAGCTTAAATTCTTAGATATTCTATATATATATATATATATATATATATATATTGTTATTATACATGATTTGCAGGAAACAACTACTCAGCGGGCAAATACCCCGACCTGCATTGAATTATACCTTACAAATCATGAAAAATATATATATATATATATATATATATATGCTTTTATATATATATATATATATACTTACATTCTTATATGCTTATATATGCTTTTATATACTTATATATTTCTATATATTTATATGTACTTATGTACTTATATGTTTATGCACATATATACTTATACATTTCTGTATACGTTTCTGTATAGCTCTTTCATTCCTGCATAGCTTTTGCACAGCTTATCTTTCATAAACCACCTAGTCGGTTAATTTTCCTACGATTTTCACTCCATTTCATTAAGAGACGTAAATTGCCAAGGAAACTTTAGACTCCATTTTTGCAACAAGAGACAATTGTGGGCCTGGATTGCTGTCCCAGAACCAGTCACCTCAACAATAGTCAATCTAGGATCCTGGTATAAATTTGTTATATATGTATTTTTTTTTTATTTCGCTTAGTCTTTATAAACCGATTTATCTATTATTCATGTAATATATTTTAACATTCATTTTAAACTATCTTTTTATTTCTCTTACCAACAATTTCAGTCTGATCTATAGTAGTCTGGTTATTCGAGAAAAAGAGACAATTCTACTTAATTTCACTATAGATGGTGTCCAATTTAACATCAATTTTTCTTTGTCTCCTTTTCTCGAAATAAACATAAATCTGTTGCTTATGCTGTACATATCAAAAAGGGTAAGTTTCTCCACTCTTACGAATACTCTGGACCCACGGCTCTCTGCTCCGACTTAAACCAGCTAGTCGTCTGCATATGTTGCCTCAATTCTTTCTTAAAAATAAATAACAAGGGAAAGGAGGTAACATTTACTCTTAGCACAAGTTCACGTTTCCTTATTTGCTAACCATCCTCTATGTTATTTTGAAAGTCTGATTATGGTTTTTGACTTTTCACGATAAGCAAAACTTTTTATAAAGAATGACTTTTTCTCTTAAAATGCGAAATAAGTAAAATTACAGGAATAGTTAAGTTATTGTCTGAAAATTATTTGTGGCATTCTTCCCTTTTATTTGGGTTTTCTACCACATGTATTATCCTCTTCAAAAACAAATCACCGAGTCTACAAAGGTGATTAGTAGTTATAGTTAGGTTCATCCGGGGACACACTGTATATAGTTTTTGTTCATTCAAGCAAATTTATTTTTCTCTGATTTATTACCACTGTTCAATATCAAAATAATTAACCACTGAAAATTTCATTTACGTTATTTTATTTACCATCCTCATCTGAATACGCATTGCTACAATTTTGTTTAATTATCTCTTCCTATATCGTCATAAGCTATTTTACAATAACTACAACAACGACATATTATGAGTAGTTATCTTATTGGTGCCTTAATTTTGATCAGGAGTTTATCCAAACTGAATTAAAAATTCATCGCGACAAAAACTTTACGCATAAAAACTGCGTAAAAAGAGATTTCATTTGGGAGTGTGACCTTAGATACATGCTCTCCCTATATCATTAATCATTTATACACAATATAATGAGACTAAGGATGTAATGAAATGACAACTAGGTCAAACTAGAGTTACCACATTGGAAAAAACATGTTCCTGTTAATGCCTGTATAGAATATTGAGGCAGAATCTCTTTTTTGTGTCTGTTATGATAAAAATAGAAGTAGATATTGTTCTAGATGTGTTTTTACAAGCAATGAATGAAGCAAAAATATTCCAATTAAGTATTAAGATTGATACAAAACAAATAGATAGGGACCTATTTTATCAATTAATATTGTTTATATAATAGTAATAAAGAGTAATTTATTTGTTTCTTTATAAACTTATCAAGACAGATACATTTAGGTAAACCTTATTTGCAACAAAAACTAAACAATTTTTAATGCTACTTAATTTAATATAATAATAAAACACAGTAGTGTATTGAGTTTCACTACACAGCGTACTTTATTAAAAACTAGCCACCCTAAATAATTGGATTTTTGCAAAAATATAAACAGACGTCAAAAAGAAGTAATAGAATGGTTAGACCAAAGATTAGCTCCACCACTCACTTCCATAGCCACCTTAATAGTTTTTTTAAATGGAACACCCCATAATTTTTGGGTCATTAGGTCTAAAGTGAATAATTTGGAAGCTACACATTATTTTAAATTAAAAAAGGTATTTTTACAGCACTCTTCCATTCGAGAATATTTAATCAAGTAGATTGTCATAAGATTTGGTTTATCTCAAAGCAATTAAAAAACAGCAACTTAAAAATGTACAGAAATATCCAATTTTTATTCACCACACTGTGTTGAAATGCCTTCCAAGGTGAGTCAAGAGAAATATAGGATTAATAGTTTGTTGATTAATTAATGCACTTCGTTAGTCTAGCGTATATACACGCGTTTTCATTCCAATCTCTCGAAAAGTTTTATCCTTCTTCGTCGTTAAGCTTCTTTTCTTTTTGGACAAATCCGGATTTGCCAGGATGGATAACAGATGGAAAAAGGTTGGTCAAAACAACGAAAAGTCATTAAATGAAAAATATACAAGAGCAAAAAATAAAAATTATTAAATGTACAAACGGGGGCAGAGGAAGAGTATATACAGTGTCATAATTCAAATTATTATTTCGTTTTTTTGCAATAACTCAACAGCCTCTTGACTGATCTTCGCCAAATTTGCTAGAGAAACTTTTTTATTCTAAGAGACAATAATTTATGTTCATGTTTATGATGTCAATCACGTTAGTACTTTTAAGTACTTCGAATTACACCAATCAGTGGCTCTTGTCATGATCACGCCTAAAGTATGTCATCGGTTTTCCTTTCTTCACAATATGCAAATAAGTTGTCAGCGTATTGTACAACGCTGCAATTAATCTTAGGCAGGAAGTCACTTGTACAAATAAAGAAC
The DNA here is from genome assembly GCA_963675555.1 of Leptura quadrifasciata. Taxonomy (NCBI): domain Eukaryota; kingdom Metazoa; phylum Arthropoda; class Insecta; order Coleoptera; family Cerambycidae; genus Leptura; species Leptura quadrifasciata. Next base: position 41,791,720 of record OY776675.1, read on the forward strand.
GGGACTCAACACTGAGCCCTGTGGTAGACCATGTGAAATATATCTGGAATCAAATAGTTTATTTTGGTTTCCTGTCAGGAACGTTCGTCTTTCTTTGTAAAGGTTAATAATATTGTTACATACAGAACGTGGCATATCAAAGTCAATTAACCTTGATTGTGGTATTTCCAAATTATCGGAATTAAATGCATCCCCAAGGGTCAGAAAAATAGCACCTAAAATTATTTAATGCGTTGTAATGTGTTTTTGCCCTTACTTTTTGGATGCTTGATTTGTTACATTGTTTATTGTTATTACCATTAGATTTGTTGTTATTGTTATTAATTACTAATTTTTATATTATGTAATATATTCTACTGAATATTTTTAACATATGTGGATTCTTCATTATGTCATTTTCAGAGCTTACTTATTTTCAACAGCTACTTTTCAAATTTCGTCGGCAAAATCTGATAATTATTCATAATTTTAACTTTGTTTGCTAATATCTACTGTTAGAAAAAATTAATCGAGTTGCGGTTTTCACTGACATCTGAAGCTTTTAATTCTCTATTTTACCCTGGAAATATGTAAATATAAACATAACGTTCGGTTTAAATTTTTTTAGAAAAAGCGCGATATTTGTCGACATGTCAAATAACTCCCTCTAGCGGCGACGGTAATAATCAAATGAAAACAGCGTAAACCGCACTCAATAGACTAAGAAAAGTCCTTTGTAACGAGACCAAGTTTGTTAAATTCCGTTAAGGCTAATCGAAGTAATTGACATTAAAAAAAAAATAGCATTTCCCCACCACCATATTTGAAACTACAAAAAAATGGAAAGCTCACAAGATTCTAAACTGAATCAGGGCTACGATGCATATATTTTCAATACCACTTAATTGAGCAAAATGCGGAGAATAACCTACTTTTCTATTAGGTCATGGCTGTTATGCCCTCTAGAGGCTATTTTATAAATTTTATGATTGGTTTCTGAGATATGGAAGGCCTCCATTCTTAGTTGCCCACCCTGTACATCTTTTCTAATAAATACTTTACTGTTATTATTACTAGTAAGCACTGACGGAGTCTATTTGTTTGTTATTAAGTGTCACCAACAGGTGAAGGTTTCACAATGGAAAAAGTAGTTTCATTTGATTATCTAACTTGATAAGTCTAAATACTCGCCTAGTTATACAATAATTATTTAGCCTTTTTATTAATAGCCTAATTATCAAGGCTGAGGGTGGGGAGGGTATATTAACATTTGTTTGCAAGCTATTTTTTCTTAGTTTACAATCCATCTCACGATATTGAATGTAATTTCACTACCGATGCAACGGCAGATTTACATAAAGTAGATATTAGCCCTTTAGACGTAGAAGCTGCCCTTGACTCGCTTGACGTTAATAAAAGTTCAGGTCCTGACAAAATTCCACCTTTTTTTTTAAGATCTTTATCTAAATCCTTTTTTCCTTTTTTATCACTCTGTCTCATATTTTCTTCATCCTTAAAAATAGACATGTTTCCATTTTGTTCGAAAAGTTCATACGTAACTCCGATTTACAAGTCCGGCAACAAATCTCTTATCAGACCAGTGTGTAACCTATCAGCAATCCCAAAACTATTTGTGTCAGTGGAAAAAAATATATGTCTCTTTAAGTAACGCAACCATCCCAGAGCAGCATGTATTCCTCCAAGGTCGTTCTGTCGATTCTAACTTGTATATCTACACCAATTTCATTGTTAAATCATTAGTAGAAGATGCTGACGTTCAACATGGACTTTAGTAAAGCATTTGATAAGGTAAATCGCCCTCTTCATATAAAAAACTTCATAGCATTGGACTTGTCCTCCTTTATTATCGTGAATTCAGTCGTATCTCAACACGGTGTCGTTGACGGTTATATATCTGAGTCATTTTCGGTAACATCTGGAGTGCCTCAGGGTTGTCATATTGATCCCTTATTGTTTAACTTGTTCATCAACGACATTGCTAAGTATATCGAATGTAAGTTTGTACTGTTTACGGATGACCTGAAAATATTTAGTAATATCTGTTCTCAGGTTGACTGTGCAGTGTGCACATATTCAAAAAAACCTTCAAACAATGTATGCTTGGTGTGTTGATAATGATATGCTTCTTAATGTCGATAAATGCTACTCAATATCCTTTAGTCGCAGGTTGTCACCCATTAATTCTGACTACAGCATTAACAACGTGAGATTACCTAATGTTGTAACGTTAAATTAGAATTCAATCGTATATATATTTGTATAGAATTTTAAGTTTATAAATAACTAAAGCTACAATTGGGTTTGTTGAATGATTGCAGAGCAAGGATTATTTCTAGTAGGTATTCCTCTAACTTTGTTGACAGCATTAGGACAGAGTACCTAATTTTGTGTTGGTTAGGTATTGCTTGTTTGAGTAAAAGTAGTCTCGGAAACATTCTTGTTTTCGATAAATTTTATTCAGGTAGCAATATACTTAGGTTGCATTGTTTTGATGTGTTAGTAGTTGCTATAGGCTTGTTGTACGTTAGCTTCTTCTGATGCAGGACAACCTCTCCGTTGTCTAACCTAAAACCAGTACAAACATTTAAGTAGTGGTTTTCACCGAGGGGTATATTATTGTATGACTTACTTTTTATTTGACGAGCTATTTAGATTGTTCTTTTTCCTTGCTAGATACTTTGAAATTCGGTTCCTGTAGAGGATGTAAACATCTTTTGGAATGCCGATATGTGTAGGCAAAAATACATATTTCAGAGGGTGCTGGCTGGAAAGCAATTTGGTTAGTCAATTTGAAGGGTGGATAATACCAATAATATTCACTTACTTGTACTTTGCAGGAAGGTTTTAGTTTTAAATAAATAAGCTTGGTGAATTCTCTGTTTATTCTTTTTCGTCAGCTGTCATATTTCACTGGGGAAATTGTTACCAACATTGATATAGGAAACTGCTCAGTCGTCATTTAATTTATTAATTCTAGGTTTATTTACTTTATGGACAATTATTGTTTAAAATGGTGATTTGCACTCATGGGATTTCTTTGTAATGTCTGTTTTAATATTTCCATGTCAAGAATTATTTTCTGTGTCGTTAAAATTTTAATTGTAAATATGCGCGCGTCTTTAGGAATTGTGGGTAATTTCGTAGGAGTTGTCAAATGGTGATTGGTGCTCGAAAACATGTGGCTGAGGAAAAAAACAACAAGTGGTTTCCGAGTTTCCGATAAGACGAGATTTTCCTTTTGAATGCTTTTAGAGCAACCCATTCTGAGTTTTGGGATTATACTGGAAGTCTTTAAATTTGGAAGTGCCGTTTGGTATGGTGAGCTGTTTGAAGCCGATTTTGTTGTGTGGAACTTCTAAATAGGCTTGGAAACGAAGCTATTGAATCCTTGTGTTTTTTTTGTGTGCCCAGGCCATTTTGTTGGGTAAGCAAGTTTCGCCAAATTCCATAGAAATACCGAATTCTAAAACGCTATTTTATTTATAGGCAAATTTTGTATGGGTATTAAATCTACCCTAGACTTGGATTTCTGTAAATTCCTGGTTTTGGGGAGTTACGGTATTTTTTTTTTGGATGGACGTTTTTATGCTGGGAAGCCACGTGTCGATTTGGACGGGACTTTTGCTGTTTTGGTTGAGGACATCACTGGTACATATTGTTTTGGGACTGGAGTGGAGTCGGAGAGCCTTCTGCAGATATAATACAGGAGTTTCGAGTGAGGAACTGGGAATGCCGGTATCAGTTGTCACCCTTAAAGGCGTTAGAGGTGGGATAAGTACCCTTAGTATTTACCATGTATATTTAGAATCATTATTTTCCTTATGTCTATGATTTTTAATTATTCTATAAACGGCCATTTTATAAGCCTAGCTGGTATGGACAATAATAGTTCCCTACTAGTATGAATTACCTGTAAGTAACTGCGCAGTTATATATCCAGATGTTTTGATAATTATATGTATAATTTTTTTTTTTTGTATTATGTGATGCATAAGGTCATATTGGAAAACTTATTTAGTTGGGTATATTGAAGAATGGCTCCCCCCTCTAACCTGTCTTATTTAAATTAGTTATTTTGTTAAATGTAACTTGGCCTAAAATATTCATTTTTCACTTAGAAAGGACATCAACAGTAAATCAGAATTAAATCAGAATTAATTAAAGATTAAATCAAAGTTAAATCAACATTACATCAGAATCAAATCAAAATCTAATATATAATTTAATAATGTGTTAATTAGGAAAACACTGTCAGTAAAATCGAAAAGTTCATATATAATTTAAGAATTACAGTTAGAAAGTCGCCATCAATAATATTAAGAATTTTGTACATATAGATATAATCTGGTAGTTCTTAATTTGAAAAGTCACCGGTAATCAGATTTTGTTAATAAATGTTGTAGGAATTTTAACCTCGTTTTTATTTCTCGCCGTTGACTTAAGGTTGAAAATAAGTAACACTGAATTTGGTAATTTATTTAGACAGTGTGTTTGACAATTCGCTTGAGGTTGGTATATTAAAATTACCTGGCGCTCGCTATTTCACCTTGGCAAACTTTATGAATCGTTAAAAAAATAAACGAATCTCACCCCTGGAGTCTCCTGTTGGAGCTAGCTGACCTTAAGTTTTTTTTTTATTCGTCTTATTTTTAGACTTTTAGTCGTAAATTGAGTTTAACACGTAACAATGTAACCACTGTGAAAGACTTAGGAGTTATGTTTGATTCTGAAGTGGTTGTAGCCACAGTGCATTAATTACTAAAAAAGTACTGGTAATGATGTCACCAGTATATCAATTACCATTTATTTATCTGAAGGATAAACAAATAAGATTGGCCATTTGCGTGATCATCTAGTGTTGTTATGGTAGGACCCAAATTTCGTTGTGTGTGTAGTAACCCTTTTTAATTTACCCAGGTTCTTTTATATAAAGTTTAATATTACTTGTTTCTGTCTGATACTATATAACTTAGAAAATTAATCACTCTGTTAATTGAAATATCTGGTAAACTTGAACACACTGTCTATTAATTGAGAGACCTAGTTAATTATATATGTTATTTATGTAGTATTTTATTACTCAAGATTGCACTGTACATTTATAGTTGAAGTTTGTCTTCTATTTTGCTTTGAAACAAAACCATTTATTTAGTTTATTACTTATATGAAGAAAAAGGTAAAGGTGAAAGAAAAGACAATAATTGATGGGAAAAAATAGTAAAAAAAAAACATTTTATTTTATATAAATTCATGCAACAATAGTCGAACATGAAATCAAAAGTAATCCAAATATTTGAGACAATTGTCCAAATATTATAATAGGAAAATATGCGTCGCTATAGTAATGACCATACTATAGATATGCTGAGTGTTTTGATGCAATAACAAGAACTTATACAAAAGTATGCTGTGTTATTTTAGTAGTAATTAGAGTTGTGGCAATGGCCTGATAATGATAATCTATAATATTGCTGTTAGCAATCGCTAGGTAAAAATGGTTTATAATTAGAGAAAGTTGTTAGCAATCGCTGGATAATAATAATGTATAATTAAAGTTGTTAGCAATAGCCAAATAATGAATCGAATGCAAAACAGAGGACAAGAATCATGTCATGTTTATACTTTATCAAAATTAAGTTGAGAAATGAACATTAAATACCCATGTAAAAGATCATAGAATGTTGAAGAAAAATCCCTTGATTATAATTAAAACAAGCAGTCTACCAAATTTTGTATGACTGTCCAACAACGTAAAACGAGGTGGGTAGATGTAAATCAAACAGACGAGACGTCCCGGTTCAGCACTCGACGAAAAGTAAACCCTTCTTAATACGAACAGGTGTACGGGCTAATTAACCCAGCACTGACCGATGGCCTGTACAGTTTGTGAGCGCAAGGTAATTAAATGTATGGATCGTTATTAAACAATCATAGAAAACCAAATAGATTGCTGGTGAGAAACTTAGAGAGATTACTATGACATTTGACATGTCCAAAATTAGGCACACAGTAAAGTACATCAAATGAAAAATAATGGAAGTGAAAGTTTCTTGTCATTGCATAAACGCAGAAAATATATAGTTTTTGAATATAAAACATTATTTTGCAAACGCAAATTTCCCTAGTAAAATATTCAGAAAGGAAATTTTATGAATTAAATTCGTGAATGAAATCATAGCTGAATAACTGGTAATATAATATTATATTTTCTTGTTAAAAGTCAAAGCTAATGTTTCATTTAAAAAATTAATCTAATATTCTTTTAGTACCACAAATGCGTTAATTTCCCCTATTACACCCCGTCAAAACCAGAATATAAATGCAATTGTAAATAATAAAGTAGAGTCTCGAAATAAGAAAGTAATCCCCTTTCAAAATTTATGCCAGCTGAATTTCTGTGCGCCCTGTGTAGCGTTATATCGCCCGTGAATGCTCTCCCTCAGGTTCTACATGTTTAACGTCCTCGTAGGGCATCGTAGAGATGTTAAAACGACACTTCTTAAAGTGTACGTTAAGCAGTGATTGTCTTTGATGTAAATACAACGAACACGAAGTACTGCGATGCAATGGTGTATTAGAACTTTATTTCCCAAGTACAGCTGACCGAAGTCTGCAAAGTACTTTGAGCGTGATTTAATTTTATTTCCTAAGTACAGCGGACCGAAGTATGCAAAGTACCTTGAGCGTGGTTTAATTTTATTTCCTAAATACAGCTGACCGAAGTCTGCAAAGTACCTCAGGTGGGATTCCAAATGCATCTCCTCTTCTGAACAGTCTGATCTTCTTTTATATGGTTCTTATATGGTTCTTGATGTCACCCTTCTACCCGGATTATGCATCTCCGCTTGTTTCTTGTAGGAATATGTTTATTTTAAAGCTATTATAATATTCGACACGACCTGTGCATCACTTTAGAGTGACGCTCAACTTTCTATCTTTCTCTATGGTTAAGCTAGACACGTGTAGGCGATTCCATACTATGCGAATACACGAAGTACTTGACGTTTATCTGAATATACGATAAACAACATATTATGAAGATCACTTGGAGCTCATTTTACAGACAACTTAATTCTAATTAAAAAACCTTTATTGTCATTATTGCCTAAAGCCAATCAAAAAATTGCTATTTGTCAAAATGCACGTGAAAATGTCAATTTTTCATGTTTTTCCCTTTTATCTCCATTCACTCGTTATCAACACGATTTTATACATGCACCAACATATTCAAAGTTTGATTCTCTTTAACTTTCATTAGATACACTATATGCGTACGATCTATCGTTTTCGTTTTTATCGATTTTATCATGAAACAAGTGTTCTAATAGCGCGCTATAAAGATGTTTTAAAATTCATATCTCTGTCAATATTGATCGAATGGAAATAAAAAATAAAAGAATATTGTTCGTTGTCGAATTCTCTACAACTTTCATTTGAAACATTTTGCGATCCGAACGACCATTTTTGAGATTTTAGCGAAGAACGCGCGCGTTTCCGTTGCGTCGCAAAACTTTCAAAATTTCAAAAAACTATCTCGGCTCCAATAGGTCGTACGAAATTAAAAAAAAACGAAGTTGTGCGGATTTTTATTACCTATAATTTTCATGTGTACATATTTTAGAGTGAAATTGATACTTTCCGAGTTTTTCGAAAAATCGATTTTTTTTTACCTAATTTCTCCCCCTCCCCCTATCCTTCTCCCGCGTCTACGGATGGGGACTTTTGATATGTTAAAAAGAACCACAAAATAAGCCTGTTTCTAAAATTTCAGCCCGTTCTGAATGATTTCATCCAAATCGACAAATTTCGTCCCATTTTATTATACTCCACCAACGTTATTTGGTCACCGTACTACAACGTATATATCAGTAGACTCGAATCTGTTCAAAGTGAATTCATTCTATTCATGTGCTATAAACTTGGCACAAGGAAAATTTTTTTAAACTGCGAGGAAACGAAATTATATTTGGGTATCAATTCCTTACATAGCAGGCGTCAATATTATGATATTTGTTTCGCATTCAAAATTATCAAAAATTACATCAGTTCCCCTGACTGCTTGGAGTCTATGCGTTTTAGGGTATCATCTTTCAACACTAGAAATGTGTCTATTTTGTATGTACCTTATTGTAGAAAAACATATGCAGTGTGCAGTCCTGTAAATTCTAACTTGATTTATTTAATAAATCTCTTGATGGTTTTAAAAATCGTGCAGAAATCATTATAAATAATCATATTTTTATTTATATATTATACTTGTTATTACTCTTTAGTATTTGTATTTGCCTTCACATCTCTTTCATATAATGATTATTTTTATTGGTAATGTTAGTGCCTGCCATGTAAATGTATTTATATGCTGTGTTCAACATCCTATATAACATTTATTTACTCTGCTAACAATATCTAATTATTCTCATTTTTACAAAATCTATAAATCTATTTTTCTAACTCTTTATGATTTATTATTTTCAGCCGTTCAAGACACAAATCAATTTATCCTGCCGATATGGAGGCAGTTCCTGTGGAGCATCCTCTATGCAGGAATGGTGATTGTAGCAACAGGGGGAAATTTAATTGTTATTTGGATTGTCTTGGCACATAAAAGGATGAGGACGGTGACCAATTATTTTTTATGTAAGTAAAGATTTAGGCATTAAATATACAAATTGTAGATAGAGTAAACTTCCTTACATTAAATTCCTTAATACTGAAGATTTAGTAGTGCAAAAAATAGATATCACAAGCTTGTCGGAGTTGAGGTCTTAATTATCCAAATATCAAATTAAAAACAAATTAATCTTAACTTTAATAGTTGTGTAGAAACAAACCATGCTAAACCTGTTTACTGTGTAGGAGAATATGACCTATTCAAAAGTATTTTAACGCATAAGGGGAAAATAATGCTATTTTTAGTCATATTTGAAAAAGAAGTTACATCTCCGTTCTACGCCAACATATTTATTTTTTAATAATTAAAAATTTCAGATTTTGACTGATGATACCAGAACAACTTCGTAAGATCGGACAGCAGTTCTACTTACAGATAGAAGGTCACAAGTTTAAATCATGTTGGAACTGGCACAACTATAATGATATACCAGTACAGTTAATTAGATATCAATATTCTAATTCTTGAATAAAAATGTTTATTAAATAATTAACACAATTATCCTGTTATGCGTTATGCGCGGCAACAATTCTTTTTCGAAGTCATGCTCTGTGAATATCTAAATAACATGTTTGATTAACCATAAGTGAATATTCTAAAAAATATGTTAATTTTATTTTCAAAATTATCTAAAAGAAATTTAGTCCAAATTAGTACCGCTTCTATGCAATTTCCACAAACAAAAAGTATTTGAACATTATATTCGAATATTCAACTCAGCATAAAACGCAATCAAGAATCCTATAATACATATCACCTGTGATAGAACGTGACTAGACGCTATCTATCTTTCCTAGGTTCAAATCCCACCTCGGGCAGATATGAATGTCCAAGGAAATGGTTTTGTCCGTGTTCTTCCGAACAGTTCTGGCATTAGATGGGGATGATCTAATTTGTTTGTTGAGTTAAATTTTTGCGATCTCGCGGCTTACACTAATGTCTTTAAGCTTCTTGAAGCATGACGTCATTTTTTAGCGTACTCCTGAAGCCGCGATACCGCTGCAAGTGCCTTTAAGCGTGATGTCATGACTTATTCGCTCGAATAGCACCGCTTATGCGCAAATATACAGCTTTGACATGTTTTTATTTTTAAAATGTCTAATATAAACATTACAGCATAAGATATCAATAAAATATAACTATTATACAGGGTGTAGCTTAAATACGTTAAAATATTTTAGGGCTGGATGTTCCTTAGTTGATTAAAAAAAAAATTCATAACGGGTCCGCAGAATGATGTATTCATTTTAAAATGAGTTGTTTTTATTAATGACTAAATTTGTATTCAAAAATTAAACACAAGGTTCTTGAGGAAACATGGAAATTTTGTTTTTTAAATATTACATCAGTCAAATGACACTCTTGAAGCCTAGCACGAAAGTTCTTCATCACGCACTCCAACATTTCAATTGAGATTGCGTTAATCTCTGTCCGAATATTATATTTTAGTAGTTCCAATGTTTGCGGTCGATTGGAAAACACTTCTGACTTTAATTAGCCCCATAAAAAGAAATCACAAGCGATTGAAAATTCCAATAAAAAATACGTTTTTCAACAGTTTCTCGTGAATAACTCGAAAATTAATTGATTTCTGGAAAAAACTATTCTTATTAAAATTGAAGCTTATAAAAAAACAAAGCGATTCGTCGGTTTTTCTTTAATGTTTTAGGTCATATTAAGCGACTTATGAGTCATTGAAGACGAATTTTTGTTTGTCGTAAATTTATCTAAAGATTTAAACTCAAATAACGGAAAAATGAGTAATTTTTCAGAGAAAATGTTCATAACCTTTTTTAAAGTGCTTTATTAGACCTTTAAAATAAGCTTTTATAAAAGCCTCTAGCATGAAAATTAAGGAAGTTATGACGAAAATAAGTTAAGTCTCTGGAATTTTTGAAAAAAAATTGACAATAACATTGGCGCTATGAGCGGCAAAATTAAAATTAATCGTAGCCCATGAAAAATTAACTTTATTTATGTCCCAATAATACGTTCCAAAAGTTTTAATGGTTTAGAGAATGTAAATTTTGCAAAAAGTTGTTATAAGTAAATTTTTTTTTTCAATTTTTTAAAAAATACGTTGTTTTTTCAAAATAACTCAAAAAATAATGGTTTTACGAAACAAAGTGTTCTTAACAAAAATTTAGCTTTCTTTTTACTAAAAATTTTGTTTTTTTAAAATTCATGTAGCTTAAAAATTAAGCAAGATATGGGCACTTAAAACTTTGATTTCTATGCGAAGGAAACCTCTTTTTAGCCCTTCAACCTTAAAATTCTCTGAACGAAAGGGTGTAAAAATATTGTAATCAATATGACTTTATAGCTTTTGAAATTCCCTACAAAATGATGTGTGGGTGAATGCAAAAAGCTTAAAAGGAAGCCGAGTTATCGTTAAACTACTAAATACATTTTTCTAGAGATAACGTAGGAAAATTACGGAGCGCCTAAATTTTGAACGTTTTGGAGCATTTATTCTTTTGTACATGCTGTGTCTTCTTGATACATACATATCTGGAAGGAGGAAAGGAAGTTGATAGTGAAGAAATGGATGAATTTGAAAATTAAAATTAAATTATTAATATTCACTTTAAAAATCATCTTAATGTTGTAAAATAAATATTTTTATTATAATTACAATGTGAAGTTTTAAGAGTTTAATTTCCCTGAAAGGAATGTTTTTAGGGGATGAAAATTTTAGAAAAATTTCATTATATCATAAGCAGCAATTTATTTTCATTTTTTTACTCATTCCACTACTTGGAGCTTTCAAAAAGATTTTTTCCCTCATTTTCATTGTAAGGGGTGGTTTTTAGGGGTTGAATCATACTGAAAAATGATGTATCAGGTCGTTTACACTTAAAGAATATATTTTTTCTATTCAAGATCCAAAATAAAAAGATTTTATGCTTTTTAAACCGTTTTTTTTATAATTGTGTGAGGGGTAGTTTTTAAGGATAGTTACATAGTAAAATATCGAAATATTAGTTACATTATAAAAAACAACAAATATTTAACATATTTGAGCATAATGATAATCTATCACTGCTTCCATCTATTAGTTTTCAATTTTTCCTAAGTTGTTAGGGGTGGCTTTTGGGGGTTGTATCATTAAAAATATGAAGTATCAGATTTCTTATACTTAAAGGGAAAAATTCTCCTATTACAATCCAAAATAAAAAGGTTTCATGCTTTTTAAACACATTCTTTTATTAATTTTCGTGTGAGGGGTTGTTTTTAAGGGTAGTTAAATAGTAAAATATTGAAATATTAGATCCATGATTAAAAACAGTTGATATTTAACATATTTGAACATAATTATAGCCCATCACTGCGTTAATTTATTATTTTTCAATTTATTGGAGTAAGGGGTAGTTTTCACCCATTAAAAACAAAAAGCACACTTTGCGACCAAGTCAGGTTTGAAGAGGAGGGTAAGATGAACTTAATTCTAAATTTTCAAGAAGATCGGAGCAGTACTTCAGATTTCGGAGATTTGGCCCCTTTTTAACGTTGAATGACTGTACTAGAAGAACGGCCCAAAAATTAGGCGGATACTGTACACCACATAGTAACCTTTTTGTTACGAAACCGTACTTCGAAAGGATTTTCTGTCGCCCAGTAGCGAAAGTTCTCTTTGTTAACATATCCAGAAAGATGAAATGAGCTTCATCTGGCGCAAGCAATCAACGATATTAGGGTTTTCAGCAAATAGCCCTTTGAAACATTCGCAAAAATCAACGCGTGTTCTAAAATCTTGAGGCAGAAGTTTTTGTACTACTTGAATATTGTAGAGATGGAAATATAAATCGGAATATTGAGTGCTAACGCTTGTTTTGCAGATCGTTTAGGACGTACAGAACGAGTTCCTTTTGGTTTTTCTCCGACACCAGCTAATTGTAGATCATAACATAATCACATATTAAGTTATGTTAATTAAATGTACAGCGTACCACATTTGGTTTAAATAACTGTAATAATAATAACAATATAAATAAATATCGATATTTTTTGGAAATATCAACACCTCGTATCTCCAAAATAAAGCATTTTTGGACTTAAAATTAACTAATGAACACGCTTTGAATTTTTATGCACATTTCTTGAATAAAAAAAGGATAATATGTTAACTATGCTATAACAATTTATTTCTTTTCTGTTGCCTGGATTATAACTAAATAAAAATGAGCAAATATTCATTGCAGAAAGACATTATCTTGAAAATCCTCAACAAAAAAATTAAAATGCTTTATCGGGTTTCCATTATCCATAAACAATTTTTATAGGATTTATGTTTAAGATTTGCTAGTTATATAGCTAGGTGCACTGGAGTTTCTTGTTGGATCGCCATTGTTACATTGCATATTTGCTTGAAGATCTCGAACAAGTTTTAGGTAAACTATGTAGTAACTATATAACAAAAGGTAATAAAGTTTTGGCTGCATTTTGTGCAATCGATGAGGTGCATAATTTTAATCCTACAATGTGTAATAGTGTGGAATATGTAAAAAGTTTGAAGAATTCAACTTTCATGATTATAGTCAAATTATCAGTTACTTGGAATGTGTTTTATATAATATATATTTTTATTAAATGTGATTTAGAATTGAATTTACTGCCTGTAAAATAATAATGATAAAGTATTCTTGGTTTATTTATTTATTTGATTCACAGTAGACACAAAGAACGTTTACACTCTTGAAAACTTCTGGGACTCGTTTTTGAAAGGAAATCATCTTACTGCGTTTTATCTTTATTGGGAAGTCGCTTTAATACTTTACACCAGTTATATCATTAAATATAGCATAGATTGAACGTGAAATGCAATATTTCAATTCTTGTTAATTACGAAGTAGTTATTACATTTCAGAAATCTTGAATTATAATGCTTGAAATTTTAATTTCATTTATAAAAATATGTTGATTGATCGTTATTCGTTAAGACCAGATATTGCACAACATAGCTACAGTCGAATTGATTATTTTTCAGTTGTAATACGAAAAAAATGTTTTCTTCAAAAAATGGCTAATGAGACAGAAATTATGTGCAGTTTTCTGATGAACCTTTAACAATTTTCTACTTATACGCGTAATATATCGTCATTCTAGTAATCGAATCGGAATAACATAGTGGCTTGTGAACAATGAAATTCTTAAGAAATCTGAATGTCCGATATTCATAGGTCAAACTTCTACCTTGGACAAAATTAAAAACGCCATAAATGGACTAAAAATTCAATCTTAAATATGTTTGCAACTAGGGGAAGTAATCTCGCCAAAGTTGATGAAAATAAAACACATCTATGAGCAAATGGAACGCATCCAAACGGAATGCTGTAAGTCAAATAGAACGGTCAAAAATGGCGGACGAATTATATTTGAATTCTTCACCAAGTATCAGAAGGAAATGTGCTAAAATTTGTTAAACTCTGAAATTTAAAACCATGCTTTACAATTGTCAATCTCAAAATTGTTTTTCCTTCAATAAAGTAGTTTTTTTACAATTCTTATAATGCGTCACCAACGCTAGATGTCAGTATTCATAGAAAATAAACACATGGTGCGAAATATTTTACGACAGAATTATGAATCCTTTTTTCTATGGGAACATATTGGACAGAAATTTACTAGACTTTTTAAGACAATAGTTTTGGGTCAGACTGTATGACTTAACAATTAAATGACTGTCCTGTATATAATGCAATACTAATAACTTTGAATACTCATTTAAAAATTAGTGAAAAGGTCTAAAAAATTCTTGAGGTAAGTCACCACCAAGAATCTAGGATTTGACGTCACTTTTTTTTCCTTTCGATGTATACTTAAACAAAAAGTTTGCACGTCCAGACGACTGTTAGTAGAGGAATTCCGGTCTAGAATAACGCAGAACAACTAAAAAATATAGCAAATGCCACACAAGAGAGGCATGAGCAGACTAGTGGAAGTAATAATAATATTATTTACGTGTATCTTTTTCTTGAAATTCCAATAATTTGACTGAGTATCATCGCTAATAATTTCAATTGCTTTTTTTCATAGGTTAATTGACTGTCATAACTATGATTTGAGTACACAAATTTAAAAAAATGTGATACAATTTCTCGAATTGAGACTCCCTAGAAATATCGCAGCAAACCTTGATTCTTGCACCGAAAATATGTTAATATGTCCTTAAATACAAATGCAATTTTTATGAGGATGTCCAAGTTTCAAAGGGCCACACTTTATCACTCTAATTGCAGCAAAGTGTCTCGAACAGCACCGCAGTGCTAGGAAAGTAAACATTTTATAACTATTCATTTTTTTCTGATCTAATATTAATAACAAACAATATGCTCTACATACATTTATTTATGGTTATTTGCCCGACACTGTATTATTATTTGCATGTTAGTGTTATCATCAACTACGTTTAAAGGTTTTGCTTACCATTATACATTCATATCGTATGTGTAAATTATTTGCAAAAATATATTACACATTCAGGATATTTCTGGTTTTGCCAGACGTAATTAATATTACTATCTTTAGTAATCACTTTTGGAGTGTTTATTTAATAATGAGTTTCTGCTTTTAATTATTTACTAGGGATTATTTATCGATTACTATCATGGTGTTAATATTTTCAATGATTTGACATTTCGAGTAATTTGGAACGTGGAAATCCGAAGAAATCTTGAAAATTAATTTTTTCTCGGTTAAAATACTCCCTCCGTAAGCCATGGGGATAATATCCCACTTTATATTTTGTTCAAATTGTCTAAGCTTGGCGTTATTAAATCGATTTCATTTCCAGTGAAATATGCTCTTCAGCATTTGGTACGCAGACTTTATTTGGAAATAGTTTGTTTTCTTATAATATAATGAAAC
Source organism: Leptura quadrifasciata (assembly GCA_963675555.1). Classification (NCBI taxonomy): domain Eukaryota; kingdom Metazoa; phylum Arthropoda; class Insecta; order Coleoptera; family Cerambycidae; genus Leptura; species Leptura quadrifasciata. The sequence goes on from OY776675.1 coordinate 41,807,258, forward strand.
GATTTTTACTACTATCAATCTCGAAGTACACAATTAAATTCATATGTTCACTTTTATTATCTTCTTATACCAATATCAGATGGTAAACTGAGTGAGTATCCAATTAAGTCTATTCCCTCTAGACCAAATTGTTCGCCTACAATGTTTCGAATTATTAATCCAGGCAATGGACACAAAATGTCAGAATTGAAATTTGGTAGAATAGTAGACCTAGGCCTCCTAATGGTACACTTAAGTTTTGCGACCTTGGGAGGGGTGCCGCTCGAGGGGTGGGGGGTGGAAAACTATGCATCGCAGCACTTTTGAGGAGCCGTTATTTGAAGTGATATCGAAAAAATATGCAATTAAAAAATGTAGACTATAAAATTCTGCATCTCTTTGATCTATTCATTTTTTGTCTGTGATCAATAGTTCCGGAGATATAAGTTAGCATACATCTACCGAGAATTTCCGCAGAGAAAAAAGTTGGAAGACTCGTCAAAACGAAGCCACTCACGAAAATTCAGCCTGTTAGTAATGATATTAAAAAATGGGGCGTCAAACTGCGGACTATGATCTACCTCTTATAATACGCGTAACCTCACTCCACGCTCCCGTTTACACATGGGTCTCGGACAATAGTCACACCGTAATATATTTATATTCTTTGATATAACTAGATGCTCTCGTTTGTTTTCAGAACTAGTTTGTGCTTTGAATTGCTTTTTGGACTTGTTAATAAGTAAACATGTGATTTGTAGTGTGTTCTTGGTAGGACTAAAATTAAAGTTTATTTGTAGCAACAGCTGGTGTAATCAAAATTTTTATTCGTTTAAAATATTGAACTAATAAAATTAAAATTAATTTTAGTTCTTCTGTCGATTTAACCCCAGTACAGTTGACTAAGATATATTATTATTATTAGCCTTTACTCGAGTCCGAGTATAAAAAAATGTTACAGTCGATAGATTGTGTGTAATAAAAAACAAGTAAAATGTGTAGTCTATTGTAATTCCCATTCATCTACGGTGCACACGACTATGGCTAATAGAGGCCCATTCGGGAGAGCACATGTCGACCGCAGTCAGGACAAACATAGACCTGGTTAGGTCTTGGATTCGGCCTTCTTGCAGCAACATTTCCTTGATAGCTGGCCACAACCCCTCGCCATTCGGTTCTGTCCGCTGCAAGTTGTTCCCATTGCTCGTCTGGAATACCGCAGGATTTTATATTTTCATGGAGAACGTCTTTGAACCTCTTTCGTTAACCGCCACGCCTTCTTCTACCGCTTAGCAATTCACCATAAAGTGTACATTTAGGAAGACGGTTATCATGCTTACGATGAACGTGACCTGCTCATCTTAGGCGTGCTCTTGAAATAAGCACCTCTATTGGAAGGCTGTTTGCTCTCCTGAGTATTTCCACGTTTGATATGTGATGGAACCAACGGATTTTCATTATACTTCTGAGGTGTCTTTGCTGAAAACCTTCTAATTCTTTCACATGACGACGGTAAGTGACCCAGCTTTATGACGTCATTGGTTTTCGAGTTATGACGTCATCATAATTTTTTTTTTTTTTGGAAACAGACATTTTGTTTACTGTTTTCGGTGGTATATTCCTTTAGCTTTCTGGTGATATGAAAAAAATTTATATTACCTAAGCCATTCTTTTGGGAAAAAAATTTATTTGATTGATACCTTACATAATAATTGTGAGAAAGAAATGATCTCAATTGCTCAAATTGGCACCCTCCAACCATTTGGCATTGACCAAGACGGGTGTAGACACTTTGCATGCTGTTCTGGATTATCACATGGGCAATTCGCCTCATCTCCAAGCCAATTGTGTCTCAATTCTTCTATGGTATCCGGTCTGTTAAAATACACCCTTGACTTTAAGTAACCCGAAAGAAAAAAGTCTAAGGGGGTTAAATCCGGTGAACGCGGGGGCTACTCAATCGGACACGACCTATCCACCTTTCAGTAAAAGTGTCATCTAAATACTGACGCACTGCTATCCCAAAATGAGGTGGGGCCCCGTTTTGCTGAAACCAGACGTTTTCAGCAGGAATATCTTCATCTTCATTGTTCGGAAACATAACTGCTAAGGCTGGCACTAACTCAACTCGCAGAAACTCTAAATATCTTGCGGCTGTAAGATTTTCTTCAAAAAAAAGGTCCCAATAAACGATCACCAATCATACCTGCCGACACGTTTATTTTGCCTCGTCGCTGTGTATGGGCTTCTTGAGTCCAATGAGGATTTTCACGTGACCAATACCTACAGTTAAATGTAGCTTCATCAGAAAAAACAATGTTCTTTAAAAAAATTGGGTTTTCATCGCACAAAGCCATCAACTGTTCACAAAACTGTAAGCGCCGATCTGAATCGTCCTCATTCAATTCGTGGATTAATTGCACTTTGTATGGATGCTATTTTTCTTTTTTCAATAGACGTACAACAGAAGTTTGACTCACGTTATGATTTAAAGCCAGCTGCCTTGTCGAAAGATGGTGGTTTTCCTCAATTTCTAGAAGAATATTTAATTTGGTTTCGTTGCTTGTGCTAGGGCGACCAGATCCAGGGAGGTCAGCTACACTGCCAGATTCATCATATCTAGCCACCAATCTACTTACAGAGGATCTAGAAATTTGCTTTTCGGGATACTTGGCATTGAAAACATTACATGCTTCCTCATGAGTTCTCAGCCTATCACCATATCCAACCATCATCAAAACTGCTATGCGTTCTCTTTCACTTAAATGTGCCATTACATTCGCTAGTTTTATGTTTTACACTGTCTGAAAAGTGTCACAAAACTGAGGTTCCACACGTGCCAGGAATAAGAAAGTTATCGATACTTTACTCAAAAAGGCCTGTATCTGTCTGTTGTTAAGGTGATTGTTTTTTTATTATTTTCTTTGTTTTGTTTTTATGTCAAATGTTTTCATGCTAGTTAAAATAAAAATGTAGGTAACAAGATTTATCAGTCCATAAGAAAGTGGAACATTACTCGTGAATTTGCGAAAGGTAAGCTATTTTTACATAAAATGTCATTTTTCGAAAAGAATGGCTCAGGTAATATCAATTTTTTTTATATCACCAGAAAGCTAAAGGAATATACCACCAAAAACAGTAAACAAAAATGTCTGTTTCCATTAAAAAAAATTATGATGACGTCATAACTCAAAAACCAATGACGTCATAAATTTTGGTACAGTGACAAAATGCAGCATTTACAAAACTAAAATCGACCTCTTCGAGGATTTTTTTGAAAAATGACACATACCAAAGTTATGAATTTTGTGCGTTTCCTTAGGTTCACACTCTACGTTGGTCGGAATCCACAACACTACAGTAAATAGGACGTTGAAATTCTATCGCCATTGTGGACTACTCATCAACACCTATTTTAGGTCACATATACTATATTAATTGGCAATAGATTAGTACAGTAAGGCGCGTAAACAAGATAACAAATTTATTAATGCTTTAATTTCCTGTGGGGCGTGTTCGATCAGGTTGTTTTTGTAGTTTCAATATAACATACACAGAAGAGCTAAGAATTTGGTAGTATGCTGCTATATGAGTATGTATTCCAAACTGAATCAATTTGGATACACATAATGTTTAATTTTTTTCCCAAATATGACTATGAAAAGAAGTGTGTTGCAGGTTACATACTGGGTGGCCACAAGACCCGGTATAGTCTGTTAGTTATAGTCCTTTGCTTCTCTATTATTGTATAATATATTCATCTCTTTTGTGATTATAAAACAATCAAACGATAAGTTGCAACACATTTTTCAAAACATCTATTCCTATTATATAGGGAAAAATAAAATGATAGTATATTTATAATAAATTAAACTGTTTGCAAAAAAGAGCCATTATAAACTATAAAATTAAATTTCACCCGCTCGATTGATTAATTGACACTGGCCTACAGATAATTCTATATCTTTTGTGTAACTTTCTATTTGGTTTATATTTGGTAGTCAAAATCTTTCGTGTAAATTTCTTAACAATTGTATGTTTTTAAGACGTTCAAGTGATAAATTAACATTTATTGGAACTATAATTGGTGGATATATTTAAATAATATTATCAGCGCAAATTCCTACTTAGATGTAATATTTTCACCTTGAAAAGGTAAATTGTGTTCTTCACAATAACACACATAAAACAGAAAATATATAGAGGTCGAATGTATAGCATTTTTTTGTTTGTTTTTTGAAATCGGTCAAAAATATAATTCATTTTATCAGTCTTATTTGCTTCTCTAGCAATATTCAATATCACTCCTCTAGTTATTATATTTTAAATACATAGACATTCATTAAACTTATTTTCTTTTCTGTGGGGAAGTTTCTGAAGCTCCTATGTTATTTAAAATAAGAACGTGTGGCTTCTTATCGAACGCATTGTATAAAATATAAAATTGTATATCAAATGCAATATGTAAATATTATTGCCAACTGCTTTTTTATCGAATCGCAAATACGTTTGAAATGAATTTACATAAATCATCGGATTTGATGTAACAATGTTCAACGGTTCAATTGACTGTGATGAATACTAATGGTGATGTATGTTACATGTGATAAAATATTGCTTGCAACGCGCTTGGGGAGGTTTTGATAAAATTCTGAGGGGTAGGTACTCGTTTAGAATTTTTTTGGCACTAGTTATTCTAACTAGATTATTTATTCAAAACTGTTTATTAAAGTTCATGAATGTATCCCGCGTGTATTTTTTTACTCATAATAATTATATTATTTCGTGTGTTTTCCTTTATTATTTTATTTACTGAATTGTTATTTGCAGTTCCAAATCGTAATTGCGACAATGTCAAAACATTAACTTTAAATATTGTCTGAAAGTTATTTGTGGTATTCTACGAATATTCTTTCCTATTATTTGGGTTTTCTACCACATGTATTATTATCCTCTTCAAAAACAAAATACCGAATCTACAAAATAATATAATTTTTGGAAAAAAGCCTCTGCGCCCGTGACGTTTACGTCAAAGGAATAGTCAGAGGTTATTTTTTGCAAATAATATAAATCGGAATAGACACAGAAATAATGTATTTTGCTGACGTTTCGGAAAGTAGTGTCTTTCCGTTTTCAAAGCTTTTTTTGGAAGAACTCTTATTTTGCTGTGTATGTCAAATACACAGCTTTAAGATTCTATTTATGTTATTTCCATAGCTACTTACTACTTGCACATAACACAGAACTGATGATATTTTCTTTTAGACAATATTGAGTTTGTTAAGTTCTTCTTTTAACATTAGTAGCCAGGTTGTACAAATATATACAGAACAATTCGATACGCACTTATCTTCATTTAATAAGATTATTGCTGATTCTTTAATTTTTCTTTTTTGGTATCTGCTTCTTTTGTTAAAATTTTTGCCGAGTCCCAGTTTATTCTATGTCCGTTTTCCCAAGCATGTTCACAAATCTTTGATTTCTAAATTTCATTCTTTCTAATGTAATTCTTGTGCTCATCCAGTCCCATACTGGAAGGTCTGGATGACTCACCCACATAACAATTATCACATCGCACGGGATATTGTAAATACAGTTTTTTGAATTCTGCTCCCTGATCTGAACGTCAGCAATAATTCCTTATGTATACGGACTATCGGAGAAGCTACGCCGTATAGGTGACAAATTTGATGTTAGGACGATATTTCAAACGGGGAACACTTTAAGATCTATTTTAACAAAAACAAAACCGATAAACAGGGAGCAGAATTCAAAAAACTGTATTTACAATATCCCGTGCGAATGTGATAAATGTTATGTGGGTGAATCATCCAGATTTTTCAGTGTGAGGTTAGATGAGCACAAGAATTACATTAGAAATAAGAAATTCAGAAATCAAAGATTTGTGAACCTGCTTGGGAAAACGGACATAGAATAAACTGAGACTCGGCAAAAATTTTAACAAAAGAAGCAGATACCAAATAAAGATAAATTAAAGAATCAGAAATAATCTTATTAAATGAAGATAAGTGCGTATCGTATTGTTCTGTAGATATTTGTACAACCTGGCTACCAATGTTAAAAGAAGAACTTAACAAATTCAACATTATCTAAAAGAAAATATCATCAGTTGTGTGTTCTGTGTAAGTATCTATGTAAATAACATAAACAGAATCTTAAAGCTGTGTACTTGACATACACAGCAAAATAAGAGTTCTTCCAAAAAAAGCTTTGAAAACGGAAAGAGACTACTTTCCGAAACGTCAGCAAAATACATTATTTCTGTGTTTATTCCGATTTATATTATTTGCAAAACATAACCTCTGACTATTCCTTTGACGTAAACGTCACGGGCGCAGAGGCTTTTTTCCAATAATTCTATTATTTTGTAGATTCGGTGATTTGTTTTTGAAGAGGAGAATAATACATGCGGTAGAAAACCCAAATAATAGGAAAGAATATTAACTTTAAATTATTATAATAATAATAATAATAATAATAATGTTTATTGTCTGATAAGGAAGAGATATACACATACATAGCTTACAAATATAATTTAAGTACAATAAACAAAGTAAAGTCTGAAAAGTAATAAAATACTTGCGTAGACTATACGAATACAATTTAAAAATAACAAGTGGATAAAATATTTAAATAACAAACAAAGTAGAAAAGACTAGTACTAATATAACAACAATAAAAACAATAATAAAAACTATAATAAAAACAATAATAAAAACAATAATAATAATAATAATAATAATAATAATATGGATATAGAGAAAAGAATATGCATACTCACATTTACTTTAAGTACACAACTTTAAAAGACAAATAATATATATATTTACATATGATAATAAATATAATTAATATGACCACTATTAGACATATGCATATTTCTCACATATTCAACACTTTAAAATATATATAAGTAAGTATTTAAAATTTTATATCAGATTTTATTTTAATTAAATTAAATCGTGTATTTCTATTCGTCGCACTGTAAGTGTGTATATTTTAATTTGTTTTTTAAATACATATAAGTTTTTTGCATTCTTAATTGCCAATGGTAAATGATTGTATAGTTTTGGTCCTAGAAAATAATAACTTTTTTGACCTATGGTTTTAAACATAAAAGGAGGTAGGTAACTGTTACTTTTTTTTCTAGTATTGTAATTATGTTCATTTCTTTTTAAGGATGACCTATTTTGGTGCTGTCTTATATTATAATGGACAAAAAAGAGTTGACGAGGATCCATTAGACCAGCTTCTATATATAAAAGGTCCGTAGGGTAAGTATTTTCTTTTTTTAGTATAATTTTTAATATTCTTTTTTGTACAATCATCAATTTATTTAATAATGTTTTGCCAACACCTCCCCAACCTAAAATTCCATAAGTAATATGGGATTCTACTAATGAATAATATAAAATTTTCATAAATTTAATATCATGTATGATTCCCTTGAGTTTTTTAAATAAATGTCGATCTATCATGATTCCCAGATATTTGACTTCTTCAGTAGCCATTATAGAGAACTCGTTATTCACATTGAGGTGATCAAAGTCTGGTAACGTTGTCCTGTTACAGCTTAACGGTAGATAAAATGTTTTTGCTGTGTTTATTGTAAGCAGCTTATCGTCAAACCAATCTTTAATTTTTTTGATATCTAATTCGACTTTAGTTTTTAAGGAATTCCAAGTATCATCTGTGTAAAATATAGCAGTATCATCTGCATAAGTGACAATTGTACCACAGCTTTGAACAGAGAACAAGCCATTGAGATAGATATTAAATAAGATGGGCCCTAATACTGTGCCTTGCGGAACACCGCATTCTACATTCTTGTAGTTGCTATATATATTATTTATTTTGACACATTGTTGCCTATTATTGATATAGTTTTTAAATAAGCCCAATGCCGTGTCCCGAATTCCAATATTTTCTAAGGTATCTATTAGTATAGCGTGACTGACGGTGTCAAATGCCTTTGACAAGTCTATAAAAATGCAGAGGGAAGGCTTACTCTCGTCCAAAGCTCTATACATTTCAGAAGTTAAATGCAATATTGCATCCTGAGTAGACATGCCTTCTCGGAAACCATATTGTTTTTCAGATATTAACTTGTATTTTTCTAGATATTTACATAACCTTTTTTTAATAATTTTTTCAAATATTTTAGTGAAATTAGTTATCAAAGGTATAGGTCGATAGTTGCTTACTTTTAAACGGTCGCCGTTTTTATAAATTGGCAGGACAATAGACTTTTTAAATATAGAGGGAAAATATCCCGTTTCTATACATTTGTTTATTATATGTGCAAATGGGGCACTAATTATTGATGAAATAACTTTTAAGGTTTCTGCTTTTAGTCCATCTACTCCTGCTGCTTTATTATTTTTTAGTGACGAAATTGTTTCACTAACTTCTAGACTGTTTGTTGCCGTTAAAAACATTGAGTTCATGTTTATTTCTTTTTTTTCTTTATAGTTATAATTTTTTTTAATTTTACTTGCCAATGTTTTTCCCATACTTATATATTCAGCATTAAACGTATTAGTTATTAGTTTCATGTCCCGTATCTTTTCACCATTGTTACTGGTAATCGAGGTAATATTATTTGCTGTTTTTCCCTGTGAGCATATTTCTTTCACTGTTTCCCATAAATTTTTTGAGATATTTTTGTCTTTTTTAATTCTCTCCTTGTAATACTTAGATTTTATTTTCCTTATAAGCAATGTTGTCATGTTTCTGTATTGGATATAATTTAACTTAAGTATTTCATTATTTGGGTATTTTATTAATTGTTGATACATCTTGTCTCGGTGATTGATAGAATTAATAATGCCGTTAGTGATCCAACATTTACGTTTTTTATTTTTTAATTTAATAATTTTAGTACACAGCGACACTTGACTACTAATAATATCGACAAATTTTTTTGTTGCAGATTCAACATCATCTACCTGATACACCCAGCTCCAATCTAACTGTTGCAGCTGATGGTATAATTTTTTATCATCAATTTTTTTCAATATGTTAATGTTTTCTGCCTGTTCTTCTGTATTTTTTGTGTTATCAATAACCGTTTGTAGTATGGTAATATAATGATCTGTTACCGTTGTTTTTATTATTAGCGGTAAAAGTAGGTCTAGGTCCGTTGTTTTTACGAAGATATGATCAATGCATGATTTACTGCAGTCCCTATATCGAGTGAATTCATTTATAGCGGATATGAAGTCATATTCAAACAAAGTATTTAAATAATGCAATGATATATCTGTGTTTTTCAAGATGTCAATGTTAATGTCTCCCACAATAAATGCATAATCTACCTGGTGTTTATTATTTATTAAGTAATTATTAAGAGAATTTATAAATTCGAACGGACAGCTAGATGGCGATCTATATATAGCAATAATTAAAATTTTTTTATTATGATAGTTTAAAATTGTTTCAATTATTCGATTATTGTTCTCTAATTGTATAACTTTATGTATGAACTCTAAATTTGATTTGATATACATGATTATTCCATCATTTTGATTTATAATACCGTTATTATAAATTGTATTATACCCTTTCAATTCTAACATATCTAAATTTTGGACTTGCCAAGTTTCTGTTAAGATAATGCATTCAAAGTCCACTGTAAACTGTTTTAAGTAACACTTAAGTTCATCTAGATTTTTATTTATACTTCTAATATTGTTGTGGAGTAATTTTAAGTTGGGGAATTTGTTGTTGATGTTTAAAACTTGATTACCTTCAGCACAACTTGATACCACTTCAGTTTTTATTGTATTTATTGTATAGTCTCTTATATATGGATCCATTATTTAGAGTTGGAAATAGTATGATCTAATAATACTCATATCAATTATTTAACAATATTCAAGAGGAAATTGCACATAGCATTAATTAGACTATCATAAATTATGACAAAAAAAATAGTTATTTTAAAAAAGAAATGATAGAAGAAAATAGAAGAAAATAAAGGAAACTCACGCCTTAATTTAATTTAATTTGTTCTTCAACCTATTTGATCTTTTGATGGTATTTTCGGTATCTGGAGGCTGTTCTTTTCTTTTCCTTGTAGTTTCTTCTGAGTTAATAAAATCCTTGAAACTTTTATTTCTACCTTCTTTATTTCCGTGTTGTGGTGATATGGGAGTACCCTTATCTGTGGTAACTTCAGTTTTAGTGGTGTGGTCTACTACAGTGTTAGTTTCTTCCTCTTCTATTTGTTCTTTTTCAAGGTGTGTAATTGGTATATTTCTGAGTTCGTCACAGGTATATTTCTCTCCTTCGACTATGAGCACGTTATTTTTAATGATAGCTGAAAAATTGTTTTCCTTGGCAAATGTAAGATTTTGGTATAGTATTTTTCTTTGCTTATAATCTTCCGGGATATAGTCCTTTGATACAAATATTCCTGTTCCCTTTAATTTCTTTGCATTAACTAAAATTTCTTGTTTTATTTGGTAGTTTACGAACTCTACGGCTACAGGTCGGTTTTTTCCTTGGACTTTCCTTCCTAGACGATGGTAATCTCTAATGTCCATAGAGCGACAATCTATACCAAGTTGTTCAGTTATTAGACTGAGAAATAGTGTAATTTCATCAGCTTTATTTTCTTCTTCTTTTAGGCCGTAAACTATTAGATTGTATTTTTTTGATTGACGTTCACTTGTTAATAACCTATTCTTTAGTATTATGTTTTCTTGTCTCAGTTCGTCATTTGCACGTTTTAATTCATCCAGCTCATTTTTTATTTCAGTGGTGATGTTACGAATTTCATGCTTGATTTCGTCTTTGTTTGTCTGGATCCGGTTTTCTATGTCCTCACTTTTTTTCAATACATTTTGCAATAGTTCAAAAATATCCTTGTTTGAAATATCAGTTGTCATTATATTCTTTCACGGATAGCAATTAATTAATTTTGACCACTAGGTATATGGAGTTCTTCACAGGCTACCTTTTTTGTTTTAATTATAGATTATTGTTTTTATCACAGAGCGACTTTTTCTATGTCAGCTTTTTTGAATGGAGAGCTGATGATATATTATTATAGCACAACTTAATATTAATTTTATTAGCCACGCTTAGTTATTTACTGATTAAGTAACTTGTCTTCTCTCAGATGTTGGTCTTATCTTGCGTTTAACGAAATATGAAAGTTTTCTGTTTAGTTAAAACACTTTAAATTGCTGAATTACTACAGAGCTCACTCACAATACATTTACTTACTTATAATTTTCTACTACGGACAAACAGGATGACATAACATAGCATTCTCTATGAATTTTGAGTATTTATCAATGTTCGAGGTGTATTGGCAAACAAATTTTTTGCCAATTAAAATACATTATTTATTTAAAACTATTGGTGGAGCAGATCTGGCTTTGGAATAAGGAAACTTCCGATTGTGATTTTTTGCCAATAAGTAGAGTTGGTTCCCCCCAATATTCTAACACATTTGTTCAGCGGATGTCAAAGAGGAGATGGAAACGACATGTTATATGTATGAGAAAATGGTTTTTCGAAGATAACTTGGCGGCGGTAGTAAAAAATTATCTTACCGAATATACCTCGAATATTGATAAACACTCAAAATGTTGTCGAAAAGAATGCTTCAAGCGTGTTGCTTAAAGGTAATATTACCAAGCCACATGCTTTCAGCAGTCTCTATGACGAAATTGTCTCGGTATTATCAATGCTCCAGGTGTATTATAGGTGATATTTATCCTGGGGAGATCAATGCAATGTTGTTTTGATTAGTTATTACCGTACACGTGATTAGGAATGGACGGATTTAAGAGGATTTCTACTTGATCAAAAAATTTTCGCCCAAATCATATGACTAAGTAGAATTTTACTGCTGTTTGTAGATGAGATGTGAAACGCACTGTACACAGTTACCATTATACTACTTCCGATTATCGTCTTTTTTCCTGAGGATGTGAAGTAAATTTTCTCATAGATGGAATTGGAGCAATTAAAAAAGAAATATCTGTTGATTTCTCTTATTATTTGCTTGAAATTGATAAAAACAAATTTTGAAAAATCAATGTTATGTAAAGTTATGTCTGGTCTAAATTGTCAAGACATGAAGATCAAATTATTTAAAAGTAGATAATAAATCTCACTATATCAATTTTTTTTAAAATCATTCATTATAAAAGGGACTCATGTCCAATTCCGTCAGTACAATAAAATCTCGTAGGCTTGGAGAATCTCAGTCACGAAACTCATTTAAACTAAAAGGATATTTTTCTGTACAGCAGATTTATTTTAAAATAACAAGAACCTCCATCCTATGCTCAAATTCGGTTTTAAATAATAGAAGCGAGGTGAGGTGTCTCTACCTATTTCGCCTGGTGCAAGCGTTTCCCTGATGAAATTTGTTAGCCTTAAGTTATAAAATGAAATTTGAATTCCCTTAACCAAGCCTTTTCTTTGTTACTTGTTACAGTGAATTTGTCTGTCGCCGACACAATGGTATCAACTCTGAACGTCACATTTAATTTCGTCTACATGCTAAACTCACACTGGCCCTTTGGTGAACTCTACTGCAAGATAACACAGTTTATTGCCGTTTTATCTATATGCGCATCCGTGTTCTCGCTCATGTCCATATCCATAGACAGGTAAGTTATACTTTTTTGAAAAGTAACATATTAATATTTTTAAAAAACTTAATTATTAAATGTGATTTATTATCCTATGCTTTTCTGTAAATTGGCATTGAATTTATAGACCGGGAGATGATGACAGTTGATTTCTTAGATTTTTTACAACATGCCTTTTGGAGCAGTGAAAAAATTTTAGTGTTTTTCTCTGATATTAAAACGCTGGCCCTTTAATTAAAAGAAAGTTAAAACAAATGTCTTAGTAATTATGCCACACGCCGATGAAAAGAATTAAAGTTTGTGTCGTAAAATCCTTATAAATAAATTGGCATGCAGCCCTCGTTGACCCAAAAGTGGAAAAGTTATGAAAAGTCCTGCGAAAATTTCAAACGATTTGGGCGTGATTTCATATTGCATGCCATCTTAACTGTGAGCCATTGTTATAATGCAATGCTGTAAAAAAGCTGACATGCAGATTAGGTCCGAAAACAAAGGCATGCATCAAAAAAATTGAAAAAAAGTAAAAATTTTTGTGATTTTATTTTGCATGCCTTTTTGCATGTCTCAAAATAATGTTGTTTTAAGCTCAAATAAAAAATGGCATGCATATTGCTGGAACCCAACATTGAAAAAATGTAAGAATTATATCCAAAAATTAATGAAGTGGATATAAAAATTACAACAAAGGTTGCGTGATATCACTCAGCATGGTATTTCTTATTTAATAATATATTTTTTTGGGCTCAACCAGAAAATGGCATGTCGATCGCTATATCCTAACATTGAGAAACATTTTATAGAACTGTATATTTTGCAAAAAATTAAATTAAATCTGCAATACTTCAAAGCTTTAATTACTTTCCCATTTGTAATTGCTTTTCCTAAAAAACATACTTAGCTGAAATAAAAAATAGCATGCATGATTTTTAGATTCCAACGTTGGAAAAATTTGAATAAAGTGCTCAAAAATTAAATAAGAAAATTGTATGTGATGTTACCATTAGCAAATAGAGAAATATTTATTTTATTATTTTAAGATAAAAATGAAACTGTATGCAATAAATAATAAATCAATTAAGGATCATGTTTCACCATCATCATCATCATTATTATTATTATAATCCGAGCCATCAGATTCCTCATCTGTAGTAACTGAATTAGAATCGCTATCATCATCGTCTCGTACTCGTCGTCAGCGCCTTCATTGTCGGAAGAGTTTGTGTCTATTTGTTTTTCATCCTCATCAGGATTATCTTCTGAAACTGAAGAAATTGAATAGGCCTCTGAATATCTCGACAAGATAATATATATGGAATGATTAAGTATCTCACCCTAAAATTCAATTTTCTTTTATATAATAATATTTATAATAAACACCACAGAAATAAGACAACCCCAATTCCAGAAGCCAGAGGCTTGTGCGGAAGAGAGTTACACATTGAAAAAACGCGTACATACATCTATGTTCTCCGACAGTGCCGGAGCTGGGATTCGAACCTGGTGGCGCGATACCCGTGTGATTAATCGCAATTGCCACCTCGCGCCTTAACCAACGCGGCTATCGGCCAGATTTTGATTTTGAAAGATGTCAAAAAAAACAGTAGGTGCTATTTGAAAAAATTTGTCATTGCAATATTTGAAAATCGCCTGTGCCCATATGGTACAAGATGGGACCACCGATGGGACATCAGGTGTTAGTCTGTACTTCCAGCTAGCTGCTTCATCAATTTTTTCAAAAAAATTGACATATATCGAAGCTTGTAATAGATAAATTAACATAACTTGGGTTGTCTAAAACTCAGAATTGGAAGCTCAATCGAACCGTGTAAAAAAAAATTTAGGTTTCCATTTAAAATAAGAAAGTTGGTACCGACTTTTGGCACACCCTATATAGCTGGAGGACGGAAAATATTTTAGGTAGAACGGGCATGATCGATTGTCGCTGCATACCAAGTTTCAAGTTTGTAATCTAATTTCAAGTTGAAGAATCTTCTAACGGAACGTGAATCACCCTGTATATGATAAGTTACATAATACTAATTTTGGTTTAAGATTGAAGCAACAACAAAACATGTTGCCCTCGATCTAACATATCCTAGTATAATGTTTTAAATAGTCTAATACTCAAAATAAAGGTTTATGAGTATTTTTCAATCCTAGGCTAACGCTTTTGACATTGTCAATGATGAAATTTTACTTTCGGCACATTTAATAACCCTTGTTATTAAATTAACGCATCTTCGCATTATAAGCTAGGGTAGATATTTTTGTCTTGTCGCAAAACAGTTTAAGCTCCCGTTGTCACCAACAAAATCTCCATAATAAAACGTTACATTCATGAAAATTTCCATGAGAAAATCCACACGAAAAGTACAACTATGGAAAAAAGTTAATAATCATCATAAAACTCCTATCCCCTTTTCTTATATATTTGACTTTTCTCTTTACATTATCGTCGCAGTCGGTTTATTTTTATTTCATGAATTTCTTTATTCCCCGGGGTCATTTCATTTTCATTCTCTTCCCACGCTTGTTAGAATCCTGATTGATTACGACTGGCTAAAATCCTTTTTAAAAGCATTCACTGTAATTGCATGTAGAAGCTCTCACGCAGTTTCAGCAACGCGATGTCACAAAAGAATTGGTGCTAGTTCTCGTTGTTGGGACAAGTACATAATAATTTGGAAAAAGAAAAAATATGAAATTACATTTTTTCAAATAGTGTGAATTAAATTGCCATAAATTTCCGTAGACGCATCATGTTTAAATTGAACCTCAAAGTTTAATTTTAACTACTGTAGCCCTGTAACATTCTATTTATTATTATCATTATAATAACTATCACTCAAAATCCTTCAAAATGATAAAAAATACTATGCGTGCAAAGGGATGTTCAAGGTTCCGTATTTGGTTAGCAATGCTAGTTTTTACGTATATTTCATATATTTATTTACACTATTAAAAAAGATTTAATAGACTAACTATTTTATATAACATCGGCTTAATTGCAAAGTAAAGTAAAAACGAATTACAGGTTTCTTAACAGGGTCATACCGTACATCTAATATTGGGTATTTTAATTCATATGCAGTTCTCGCCTCACACATCTTCCAGCGGCTTGTATATCAGTGTATGCGCGGAAGCTATACAACCTTAGGCGAGGGTTGTATAGGAGATATACCATCCTTCGGAGGGGATGTAAAGCCGTCGGTCCCTTGTCTATTAAATGTTAGGCAAGTAAAAGATCCCTACTCTTCTTAAGGGAAGAGGTTCGGCAAAATTCCTGGTTGGGGGTAGCTCGTCTACAGGCGTCGGTGTTAGGCCTCAGTAGCGGAAATAGGCCGACGTTAAATAAATGTATAAAAAAAAATTCATATGCAGAATAGTTTATAGATTCTAACAAACACATCGATAAATTATTACTTTATCGTTCAAAAGTACGGTGTTTTAACGTTTAAAATTTTAATTCCCCCACAGTCAGTTGTTTGATTTTTATCTCCTTTTCTTCCAGTGACAAGTTTGCTCAAAACTAGAATTAGCCCTAGATGATACGGTACCACGTAAACATTTTTATTCAGATATACAGGGTGGGACAATAGTGCGTCGGACCTCGATATCTCGAGTTCTATGATGGCTAGAAATTTTTTAAAAAATTACAAGTAAACTAGATTAAAAAGTCTATTACTGGAAATTATTTTCGAACATACAGGGCGAGCCAAGACGAAATTACAGGACCAAGTGCCTTTTTTCAGTACATATTTTGAAGCCTCTTTCTAGGCTCTGTTCATTCCTATATTAGCATTGAATATCTCCCAACCACTTGGATGTAATGAATTTTTTTGTTGAAATAATGCAATCTGCAAATGGATATTTAAAAAATCACCACAGTTACAATTATGGGTTTAAAGAAAAGCTTATGTGAATACCAGTAACGAGACATCTAATTAATGTTTTTGAATCATTTTCATTTCCTAAAAATGTACAGGGTGGCCAAAAATTATTTTTCAATTAAGAACATTTTAAATTGAATTTTATCAAATGGAACACCCTGCATATTTTTTGACGATGTGATGTATAAATGAAAAACGAACATTTTTTGTAAGTACTTCCCTAGAGTTAATTGCAATCAATTTCGTTTTATTGAGCAATAATTACAAAATTCAAAAATAAATTTAAAAGAGAGGTTTCTTCAAATAACTCAGTAGAAAAAATTATAATAAATGTTCCACATGTTGCCCATTTTGATTGACACACATCTGTATGCGCTTTTAAAATTAAGTTCCCACTGTTCCTAAAACTGGTGTGATAGATGTAAAGGCAGTTATTATTATTTCCTTCATATTTTGTACTGTTGTTGATGTGTCTCTATAAACAATTTCCTTCACGTGTCCCCATAAAAAGAAATCCATTTTTGTAAGATCTGGGGATCTAACGGGCCATTTAGTGGGTCCATTTCTTCCAATCCATTGATTAGGGTAGATATTATTTAAGTGGTCTCTAACTGCATTTAAATAATGCAGTGGAGCACCATCTTGCTGAAATCACATCCTATTTCGAATTCTTTCAGGGAGATTTACCAATAATTGTGGCAGATAGTTTTCCAAAAATGAAGATAAATAGTCAGTGTACCATCAAAGAAATGTGGCCCTACTACATGTTCTCCAATAATTCCTCCCCAAACATTTATAGACCATCTGTGTTGGTTATCAACTTGCATAAAAAAATGAGGATTTTCTGAAGCATAATAATGAAAATTGTGCCTATTAACAAATTCATTTTTATGAAAAGTTGCCTCATCACTAATAATATTGAAGAAGTTGATCATGTTGCATTTCACCTCTGGCCCAATTACAAAATTGTATGCGCTTTTGAAAATCGTCATCAGATAATTCCTGGTGCATTTGAATATGATATGCATCCAACTTATTTGTTTTTAAGATTCGACCCACAGACCGTCTACTTATTTCTACTAATGAGCTCACTTCTCTTTGACTAACATGGAGATTCTCAACCATTGCCAGCACCACAGAAAACTCATTTTCTTCGTTCACAACACGTTTTATTCTTTCACTTTTTTTATATTCAACATTTCCAGTTTCCAGAAATCTATCGAGACGGTTTTGGAAGCTGCTAACATCAGGAATCTTTCTTTCAGGATAACGTTCGTGATAAATTCTATTGGCAAGTAAACAATTTCTGTCTGACTCGCCCAAAACAAAAGTCATGTCTACAAGTTCCGCTTTATTAAAATTCATATTGTAAAATTCCAAATATTTTAAATTCAATACAAATTGTAAATACCGATAAGTGTGATAAATGCTCCTTTATACACGACAATTTATACCAAACTGAGGTTTTATTGCTTGTCGAATAACGAAAACAGCAAAAAAATGTACAATAAAACATTACAGTAAAGGACCGGTTAAATACCATTTACTCATTTCAATGGATTGGAAGAAATGGTCGCACTAAATGGCCTCATTTCAAAATTACATAAAGACGTATGTCAATCAAAATGGGCAACACGTCGAACCCCTATTATAAATTATTCTAATGAATTATTTGAGGGAACCTCTTTTTAAAAGTTTATTCTTGAATTTTACGCTTATTTATTTATAAAACGGAAATGGTTGAAATTAGCCATAGGGAACTACTTACAAAATTGCTTGTTTTTCATTTCTACATCATATTGTCGAAAAATATGCAGGATGTTCCATTTGAAAAAATTGAGAAAATTCAATTTAAAAAGTTCTTAATTGAAAAATAAACACTTATTTATTTATAAAACGAAAATGGTTGGTTGACCAGTCTGGTTCAGGTGTGGGAAGTCTGTATAGAAACTGATATTGACTCAATCTATTTTACGTCGTCTGTCTAGAAATTCTTATGGTGTAGGTTTCCTTGAAGTGATTTAAAAATACCTGGGGCAGTGCTTGTAAGATTTTTTTACGAATTGTAAATGAATCTTAGTTGTTACTGGAAGCTTTAGGATGGCGTTATCTACAACCTAAAACTTTCTATTTACCTATACCATTTCATTGTCATTTAAGCAGCTCTAACTATATTATATTATTTATTTAGAGGAATCGTAACGGTTCTGATTTCTGCATCTGTCAATTATTTTTAACACGTCTCTATTGATGTTCATATTTACAGGAAAATAATTAAATATTGTCAAAGACGTCAGACTGTGGTACACAGATTTACTACCTTTGTTGTAACAGTAAAAAAACTAAGGAATGTATTTGAGCTGCATTTTAAAAGAAAAACTTATGAACTAAAATAGAGCAAAAATATTTTGCTGTGATGAGCCGACAATAAGTATTTAGGAATGAGGTTTTTATACCTACAAATGATAATGAAATAAATATCTGTGATAACTATTTTTTCAAATTTCTAGCTAATTCTTTGGAAAAAATATGATTAGCAAGGCGAATAACAGACTATCATAATAGATGGCATCTTTTAAATATTTAAAGAATCTTATTATGGAGACGTATTGAAGTTAAGCGTTAATCAATTTAGAATTGCCATACAGTAGCTGCACTGTTAAACTCATCAGTATATTTCATAGGATTAAAACACGCCATCAAGTACCTTATCGACTGGGATTTAAACGCCAAATCATTTACATTTTTTTTTTATATTTAAATAATTTATATTTGAAATGCTGGAATTGCCGAAAACGTTCACAGCCGCCTCTTATTTAACTTTTTTCCATGTTTAATTTCCAGTGTATTTTCATTTAAATTCCAAATAAGTGGAATTCACTTTTATGTCGCTTTAATATCGATTTTGCGGTAATATTTTCATAGCTTTTTTTAAATCCGATAAAATAGTATATAAAGTATAAAAAAATTAATTGATATTGTTGGATAAGTTAGCGATTTACTAGTTTAAAACATATATCTATGATGTCCAGCATATAGCAGCTTTGACCATCTATGAGGTTTCACTTACCTCTTACTTCTACACTGCATTTACTTAGTATAGCTTAAGACTAGCAGGTTCACCACCATCATTTGTCTGTTCCATGACCAATGGTATACCGATAAGAACACAAAATATTCGAAACCTGTCTATATCTAGTTAGGAATGGACAAATAATAGTTGGCTACCGATCCATCAGGATTTGGAGGTGTAATCCAATGCAGGTCGGGGTATATACTCGCTGAGTAGTTGTTTTTGCAAATCCTGCTTAGAAAATTGTGTTGAGTCCACTAGGGCTAGAGGTCTCCGCTCATGGTGCTTGCAGAGAAGCAAGTCGTTATACGTCACTGAGACACCTATGATGTCCAGCGTATAGTAACATTCACCATCTAAAAGGTTTCACTTACCTCTCACCACTACTTCTTATATATATAATTATTTTTTAGGTATATGGCGATAATGACTCCTCTAAAACCACGCATGGGGAAAACTGTCACGTTGCTTGTAGCCCTATTTACTTGGGTCCTGGGTATCATAATAGGAATTCCTTCTTTAATGTACTTCAAGACCTACACCGATATCTTGTCCGATGGAGAAGAGAGGGTTATATGTTATATGGAATGGCCCGATGGAATTACTAATGAGTCAATGCAGGAGTATATGTAAGTACAATATTGTATTGTATAATATCTATCTTGAAAAATATGGCTTTGTGGGGCTCTGTATTTTGTAATCCAATAATAATTCCGCGTCATGACAATATGCGTAGAGGTTTCAGAGGAGCTGTAACTGTTAGAATTTGATATAGAGATGCATAAATTCATGTTTAAAACTTTGAATTATTGTCGTTATCTCCTCAGACTTAGCAGCACGTTAGCACGGAGTTACTGAGTAGACTAGAACTCAGTTTTTTTTGCTGATATTTCTTATTAGTGGAGCAGATCTGAATAAAGAAACGTCCTATTGTGATTTTTTTGCCAATAAATAGGGTTGGATTACCCCAACATTCCGACATATTTATGCCGCGGATGTCAAAGGAGGGGAGGGCGAAACGGCATATTAAATGTATGGGAAAATTTTTTTCGAAGATAATTAGGCGGCTTTTGATCCGACGAAAAAAGAAATTCAGACCAAAAATGAAGAGCTCATGTCAATAAGCAAATTTTGTTCCTAACCTCATCGACGTCAGACCATTGATTCGCAAGATATCGCGAATCTAATGTGCAAAAATTATAAAAATTGATTTCATTTTTTATCACGAAGGAGCGGAGTTGAGGACTCAATCTTTTTAATAGAAGGGTATTGGTAGATATTTTGTTGGGCCTGAAGCTGGGGGCGGTGGGATAATTACAAGGGGAGGGAGAGGGGGAAAATGAAAATATTTCACATGCTGATAAGTCCCCGTGTGATTGAACTATCGCGATCAGACCGACGTACATTTTTTCATTTGATACAAGATAGTACTCGCATAAAATGATTTTGTTCGCAAACAAACGCTTGGCGCGCGAAATAAAAATTGCATGTTTTTTCAAACAGTTTTATTGGAACGAAGGGACAGAGTGGGAGAAAAATCCCTTTCGCCACTTGATAGCTTTTTTATTAACGTTTAGTTTTCTCCCAGCCTCTCCGAGATTCTATTACCTGCCATTGTTTTTACAGACACGCGCTAGATGGCGTGGCATCCCGAGAAAGCAGAGATAAGCGGCAGCTGAGCTGTAAGAGCGCGACTCCGAATTGATAATCAGATCAATGATGATCACGATGTATTAAAAACCGACCAACCGTCGCATGGAAGCCGAGAGCACAATTTACTTTTTCATTTCCGAGCGTGCAAGGTTCAAGAGGAAAAAGAGTTTCCGAAATCGGTTCATAACCGAGCGAAATACGGGCGATCAAGCGTTCACGGATGCATGTCTTAACTCGCGTACGCAAGGAATGTATGGGTGGCACGGACTCTCGACACGTCGAAATAAAAAGAAAAATATTTCCCAAAATTTTCATCCCAGCCCGAGCCCCCCACTCTTCTCCGTTTGCCGTCCTCTATTTTCTTTCCTAATCATTTTATCGCGATCTGGCCAGGTCGAAATTAAACATTAATAAAAAAGCTATCAAGTGGTGAAAAGAATTTTTCCTCCACCCTTTCCCTTCATGTCAAAAAAACAGTTTGAAAAAAATCTTTGTTTGCGGAAAAAACCATTTTATGCGAGTGCTATCTTGTAGCAAATAAAAAATAAAAAAATGTACGTCGGTCTGATCACGATAGGTCAATTACAGTTAACAGCATGTGAAATATTTTCGTTTTCCCCCTATCACTCCCCTCCTAATTATCCCACCGCCCACAGCCTCCGGCCCAACAAAGGATCTACCAATATCAAAAAAATTGAGTCCTCAACGCCACTGCTCATAATGAAAAATGAATTCAATTTCTTAAAATTCTGCACCTTGAATTCGCGACATCTTGCGAATCAATGGCTGACTTCGATGAGGGTTAGGAACAAAATTTGCTTATTGTCATGAGCTCTTTACTTTTGGTCTGAAGATTTTTTTTCGTCAGATCAAAAGCCGCCGAGTTCCTCCCCCACTCCCACCCGGTACATAAGCGTCGGAATGTTGGGTGGACCCAACTCTATTTATTAGCAAAAAAATCACAATGGGATGTGTTGCGTGGGTACGACTAATTAAATGTTCTTCAGAAGAAGCTATTTGTTAAACAAAACTTTAACAAAAAGTGGTTACGAATCTTAAGTTTAAATATACGAAGTGAATTGTTTGAGAACAGAAATATGACTGACCTCTTTTACCTGCATTTCGGCGGTCTCTCGTATACCTCTCGAGGGATGGGTAAATGAGCGTAATTTGCAAATTACAGTTGGCTATTGTAGTTGGCCATTTTACTGCCTCCAGCCTGTCGGCATTTTTGCCTTAAAGGTATACCCTTTGTTAGTTTTACTATTATGGTATTTCCGTGCTTAATTTTGGGAAAGTACGATACAGGACGTTTCCTTATCGAGTCTGGTTTTCCTACAGATCTGCTACACTATATTTCTGGATTTTAAGACATTATTTTGAAAATTTTATTTATTTTACCGATAAAAAAATATCTGTTTTCTTATCTCTCTCTATCTCTTCTCGAAAAACAAAAGAAACTCTGACATTAAAATACTGTTTAAAATGATAGATAAAAGGTATAGGGTTCCATTTAAAATTATTGAATTTTTACCCTACAGAATAGAGAAAATAATTGCCTATATCTGATATTTTTTAACGATTTTAAAATTCAAGGTATGGCAGAATATAAAATTTAACCTTTAATGCAATAGCGAGAATAGCGAGAAAAGAAATTAGGGTTACCATTTTTTAAAAATATGACATCGCTTCAGGTTAGACCTGATGTCAAAAAAAAAAAACAAAAATTTACATTCCATACACATGTTCTCAACATTTTTAATCGATCATTAAAAATAAAAGAAATCGGCGTGCCCATGACTCCTTCGTCACCCCGTGTGTATCATACATATCTTACGAGATCTATTTTTACTTAAAAAGTGTTTTTGTTTTATTAAAAAAAAAAATAATACAATTGCGAATAAATTCTTGATAACCGCTTAAATCTAACATATTTGGCAAACGTTTCTTCAGTGTTTTATAAATAGCAATCATTCTTAAAGAACTATTTCTAACCGTTGCGTGAGAGAATTCGTAGAGAATGGTAAAAATGTGTGGTAATTAAGTAAGCTGGAAATAAATAATATAAGCCCACACACCCAGCTACAAATAGAGAAAACCAAATAAAAGTTTTTGGGAAAAGTTATCCTGTACGTGTGACTTCTATTCCCATTCAAAACTACCACGGTAACACGTATAATAGTGTACCTTATCATGGTCCATTTAAAAATTTATCAAATGAATCTAAACATGTTAAATCCAGAAACAACGTAGGTATATAGTGTCCAGCCGGGAGCTTGCACGATCCATATCTCGAAAACTACTGAAAATACGTACGTATAGAAAACAGTGTATGATTTATCCAATTAAAATATTTTGACAGTTCTGTCGCTTCCTCTTATACCGGAAGTAGATGTCAACTTTGTTATTTTAATAGGAACTCCCATATCTTTATTTGCAGAATTGAGAGTTTACAAAATTTTAAGGTCTCTTTGTACAAGAAACCTTATATCTAAAATTTATAGTTTTGAAGATATTAACAGTTTTAATGAAAAATGACAGCTGCAGACCTCTAAAAAAATTCTTCCTGTGAATAACCCATCGAAGAAATTAAATATCTTTTACCGTGGAAATAATTAGCACAGCCGTAAGTTATTTCAAAATAATTAAAAACATTTAAATATTATACAGGGTGAGTACAAAAGTTATTTTAAATTTAAGAATATCAAATATCTTCAATTTTTTAAATGGAAACCCCCATTTTTCTATTTTATCAAATTCTACGACTAAAAATATGGACAGTTTACATTTACTTCCCTATACCTAACTGCAATGGTTTTTAAGATATTCATGAAAGTTCAGAGAATCCTATTAATTTGTAGAGGCAAAAGAAGCTTTAAAATGCTATTTTTCTGCAGTTAATATTTCTGCATACATTCAACACGCTTCTGTTATTAAAAATTGATACATTAAAATAAATACAAAATATACAAAAAAAAATAGATAAGCTCAAAGTCATAAATGTAAGAATTGATGTTAACAATATCTTAGAATTTACCGAATCATTTAATATGCAATTGATGTAACCTATAATTTTTAATTCTAGATTCAACGTTGCATTCTTAGTAGTAACGTATGTGGTGCCTATATTTTCGATGATGTACACGTATGCAAGAATAGGATTGGAACTCTGGGGTTCTCAGAGCATCGGGGAATGCACTCAGAGGCAAATGGAAAATATCAAGAGCAAACGTAGGGTGAGTGAATTCAGTAACCTATTTTAATGGGAATTCCGAGATTTTAGTCTGAGATAAACCAAAGTTATATTTTTATTTACACAGCAGATGTTGACTTAGGTTTTCTTAGCTTGTAACAGATAAAATTTCTCCTTCGTAATCTGTCAAAATTAATTTTTACTACTTTTTCACACATCCCTCACGATATCTCCGAAACCTATTGAGATAACCAAGAATTTTTTTTTCGATCGATAAAGGAAACGTGAGTGGAGGTCACTGAGTTAATTTAGTCTTTATGCAAAACCTAGTTTTTTGTAAAATTAGGTAAAACTTTAACGTTTACTTTTCTTACAGCACTTTTTTCAGTAAGCGAAAAACTTTTTTGTTTTAAGGAATTTTCACATATTGTACGCTTATGACATCAAGGAAGTTTTCTAAAGAAAACTCAGTACTCTACGACATATACGTTTGAAGTTATTGTTATTTGAAGTTAAGTTTCTGCGGGCAGGATACTTCATGAAGCCTCGCTCGCCCGGTTCTACTATGCTTCAATCAGTGTGCAATGGATGTGGTGCGTGCGTGCGTAAAATAATATTTTTAACATATCTTTAATATAAATTTTATTTTCATAAGGACTTAGCAGGTTTTGCTTATAATTATTTACGTTGCACATTATTTAAATTCCATATATTTATACATTAAAACTTAATATTGGAATTAAAAAAACGAGATAATTATCTATTTTATAATACCATGATACAAATTTTAGTAACTCATTAGGAACTTGATTTTCAAACTCTCTCTGCTTATTGTCTGAAAGTTATTTGTGGCATTCTACGAATATTCTTTCCTATTATTTGGGTTTTCTACCACATGTACTATTATCCTCTTCAAAACAAATCACCGAATCTACAAAATAATAGAATTATTGCTTTATATCACCTGGAGTAGGAAAGCAACTTGGTGGGGTTTTAAATTCTTTAATTTTCTTTAGATACCACCGCTTTGTATACAATTAGAATTTCGTTTTCATCAAAAGTGTGATGGGAATGTTCACTTAATTTTATTTTGGTAGAAGGTTGACAGTCAGAGCTGATTGTCTCTGATTCTGATGTATCACTTTGGACTTTTATTGATTGGAGAGTTGTGGTAGCAGCAGACTTATTTTGACAAGCTTCGACATTTCGTTTGCCTATGTACCGACAATAACAGCTTTTGTGATATTTAGCATTATAGGCAAAGACATCTTTGTAACCGGCTAATTTCCAAACCATGTCAATATCTTGTCGCTTTTGGGCAGCTTCGAGTATTTTAGAGTACGTGTTTTTCCCCGTCCCTAACTTAGAATAAAAACTTTAATAATAGCGCAATACATTATTATTAAAAAGAATTTAGCAAATTATAAGATATCAATGTTATCAAAAGATGCGCTTTAATTATTATATATTTTACAGAATTTATTGACAATCAAAATATAGAAATTTTAATAGGAGATATTAATATAAACATTTTAAAAAGCGATGTCATAACTAATATATATATATATATATATATATATATATATATATATATATATATATATATATATATATATATATATATATATAAATTTACTTACTAGCTACGGATTTAAATCTTATATTAATAAAGCAACAAGAATTTAAGGCAATAGTAGCAGTTGCATAGATCATATTTTTATAAAGGAATTATGTAACCCAGCATATAATTTCTCGTCACTTATTGTTGAATGTACTATAACAGATCACTATGCGGTATGTCTAAATATTTCTTCAAATGAAAAAAGGGGTGAATTTTCTAATGAAAACATTATAAAAAGAATAAATGAAGAGAAACTACTTCAATATTTACAAATAGAAACTTGGGATGTGGTAACAGAACATGAAGACCCAGAAACTTCTACTCAGAATTTTATTATAACATTACAGAACTATATTGAACAATCAACCACAAAAATTATAATAAAAAATAAATATAAAAAGTTAAAACCTTGGATATCTCAAGGAATTATAAATTCTATTAAAACTAGGGACCAATTAAAGAAGAAAGTAAATCACAACAAAAATAATAAAGAATTAATTGATAAATACTAAAAATATCGAAATAAATTAAATAAAATAATACAAAATGCAAAATTTGATTACCACAAAAATGAGTTAGAAGGGAGTGGTTTGAATTGTAAAAAAGTATGGGACATAGTAAAAGGGGCCACGAATATTAAAACCAAATGTAGATGAAATGCAAACATCAAAAGATGAAAAAGGGGCAATAATAACTAATGATCTTGAAAAAGCTGAACTGTTTAATAAATATTTTTTAAGTGTTGGTGAAAATATGGCGAAAAAAATTGATAATTCGAGTAATAAATTTAAGATAAATAATGACAATGTATCACAAACATTCTTCCTTAGAGAAGAAAACGAAATAGTTTTATGCATAGGTTCATTAAGAAATAAATGTAGTCCTGGTTCAGATGGAATTAGTACAACCTTACTGAAAAAATTTCGTCAATACATTATAGTTCCTTTAAAGCATATAATAAATATAATATTCTTGACAGGCGTAATCCCATCACATTTTAAAGAATCTGTTATTGTTCCAGTGTACAAAACTGATGAAGAAACAAAAATTAATAACTATAGACCCATCACTTTGATAAATAATGTTGCGAAAATTTTTGAATTTTTGAAAAATGTCTGAAAAGACGATTAGTAAATTATTTAGAACATTTCAATCTGCTGTTACATAGTCAATTTGGTTTTAGAACAAATAAAAATGCTGAAGAAGCAATACACGAGGTTACAAACTTTATTAACAATAAATTAAATGAAAATAAAAAATGTCTTGCTATATTTCTGGATCTTGCCAAGGCCTTTGACACAATTTCCCATCAAATTTTGACTAATAGAATGCAAAGTATTGGAATAAGAGGTATACCATTAAATATGCTATCAAATTATTTGCAAAACAGGAGGCAGTATGTCAAAATTAGAGACACATTAAGTCAGCCATTGATTACAAGGTTAGGAGTGCCACAAGGCACCGTGCTTGGACCAATTCTATTTTTAATATACATTAACAGCTTGTACTCAAATTTTGAAGGTAATATAGTATTCTTTGCTGATGATACTGTACTATTATTTAGTGAGAATAGTTGGGATTTGGCAATTAGAAAAGCATCTATTGGTCTTAGCACGGTTCGTATGTGGCTAGACACAAATCTATTGTCCTTAAACTACCAGAAGACCAATTATATAGCATTCTTCACAAAAAATGTTAGTGACTGCCAAATTAACAATATTAAGATACATAATAACCTATGCATCAATAAAAATTATCTAAATTGCATGTGCAATGAGACTATCAAACTAGTTAATGATATAAAATATTTAGGTGTTGTAGTTGATAAACACTTGAGGTGGGGAAAGCATATAGAACACATAACAAAAAAAATAACATCACTAATACCGGTTTTCTATCAATTGAGAAATATATTTCAATAGAAGGAACTAATATTTATAAGGCCTTGGTGGAATCCTTACTAAGATACTATAAACTGGGGTGGGCTATGTGACACCAATCTGAAAATGTTTAAATTTTCTCAAAATTATATTGTCAGGGTGATATTTAAAAAAGAAAAGAGATATAATACAGATCTATTGTACAATGACACGAATCTGCTTGAGGTCAAAATGATATAATCCAATCGATTAACTTCATTCACTTTAAATACAAGAAAAGTGCAGTGCAACATAGTCATGGCACTAGAGCAATAACTAATAATGAACTAGAACA
This sequence comes from Leptura quadrifasciata, assembly GCA_963675555.1. Taxonomy (NCBI): domain Eukaryota; kingdom Metazoa; phylum Arthropoda; class Insecta; order Coleoptera; family Cerambycidae; genus Leptura; species Leptura quadrifasciata. The sequence continues at coordinate 41,835,516 of OY776675.1, forward strand.
AGATTTATACAGAAAAACATTATGTCAAAGATATGTTACGTACTTGGGGCCAAAATATTACAATAAAATTCCTGTTCAAATAAGAAATATAAAAAATTTTAAAAAAATCTGTAGAGAAGTACAACTATTTGTTACTCAAAATAAAAACCTATTTATTTACATAAGTAACACTAAAATATTATTAATATTAAGTTATAAAACCAATGTTAATTTCTGCCTCTATACACCGTAAGTATAAAATAATAGAAACATAATTTATCTGCTGGCTACTTGTACACGTATATCTGCACAGATGTAAGTGTATGCATATATGTGCATATTTGTATGTATTACTTATTTGTTCATTTCAAAACTATTTGTATTAAACTGATATAGGAGCACGTTACAAATTACTAGTTAATTTAGGTGCTCCTTTTACTATATATTAGTTGTAATTAAAAATTATGTATTTTCACTGAATAAATTGAAATTGAAATTTAAAAAAAACATCTGGCAAAAAATTTTTTTGCTTAAATAGTGGTGTATGGTGTCAAATAATATTATTCAGTATTTTTAGTAAAGAATTCATCATTTAAATACATAAAATACGTGGTCATAATGAGATTTTTTTCAGCAGGTGTAACTTGACTTCTTTTTTTTAAATAAGTCCTATATTTATTAAGAAATGAAAACGTCCGCTCCGCGTCTATCAAAGGGATTCTGTAGGATAAAAATGTACTGGCCGCTTGTCAACAATATATCGACTGGACTGATAATAAGGTGGTAAAGAAATAGAGAAATAAATAGCGTCTCCAGATAAAAATCATACTATATTACGTAAAATGGCCTATTGAAATAAAAGACTACAATACACGTCAGCAACCTAATAAACTAAAAAATGTAAATTAATTACTTATAGTCGGATGGTTATATTCACTGGGCAGTGAAAAAACGCAACAAAAACTTTACGTGCTAATTATTAACGCCAGTGAACCACTCGGCATGGTCTTAGCAAACAAGCTGACCTATAAAACCAATTCAATTTGCCCGCGATATAGTACAGAGAATAACGGTATTTTAATGCGGTCGTAAAGTTTTTGTTGCGTTTTTTGACTGCCCAGTAAATATACACCCGACTATACCTGTCTGCACAGATATTAAGGGCTTTTGGCCTTTCTTTCCTAATTCATTAAATATTAAGCGCATTGCCGGAATATTGAATTTCTCTTTATTGCATCTTAACGAAGATGATGACGCATTTTCAATTTCACTGAATTGGGAAACATTTTTGAGATTTTGCAAACTAATATAGGTTTGTCTGCAGGCTATATTATGAAATTTCGCTGAGAATTTCACTTTGACTTTTTCACATAAAATGTTTTCCATTTGCTGCAATATTTTTCGGCACAAATATCTTGCCTTTTTACCGCGGCACATATAATTGTTTTGAATCCTTGCAATCGAGGATTTTGTGTCACTAATTTATTATTTCCCTTCAAAGTTTGGCCACAAAGTAAACACTCCATTGTTAAGCACAAAATAACATGTAAAAACTCAATAAAAACAAATATTGCTCATTCGCATTCACATTACACAAAGAAATGTTTGTTTTCAACGGGCAATATAAGATTACTTGTATTCAATAGTCCACACTCAGCTTTAAATAACAAAATTTCGAAAACAATAAGTCGTAGAGACCTCGGGGTTTTTTAAAAAAACTTGCTTGAGGCGTAACCTTTATTTCATATAATAATAATAATAATAATAATAATAATAAGATATAAGGAGGGGCTAACTTCCATCTGTTAAGCCTTTGGTGAGTAGCGCCACCACTTACTCCAGCTAGGGGTGCAAAACCGAACCGGCAGCCCTAGTGCACCCGGGAGGGGAAAGCATCTTCCCCTCTGGTGTCGGTCGTGGGCCTGCTGGGCTAACCACCCACAGGCTCTAACCTTTGGTTCCAGCAGGCCGAAGACTGGGCCCCCACGATCGACCCCGTTCGGATAGGGGTCAAGGGCAAGGTGGTGGGGCCCAACCGGATAGACCGCCCGTTGACGACGTACGCAATGAACAAGGACGCTTTGAGTGGACAGATGAACTGAAGGATGAGCTTCTGCATTGTTATGAAAGCAGTGAGCCCGCGCGGAGGGGGTACATGGCGCGGATGCATGCTCTGTGGTGTGAGAGGCTACCAGAGCATAGCGCCTTCACGCCACAAAATCTGCGTGACTATGTATCCCACCTTCGTAGTAGGGGCTACGTGAGGGCTGCTCCTGGGCCGGTGAATGAGGTGGCCGAAGAGCCGCCACATTCACCGGTTGAGGACGTGGCTCTCCTCGTTCCACCAATACCAGAGGGCCTCAGTACCAGAAGGGGGTTACACCGTCTGAAAACCCCCGGGCCACGAGACCTGGCCAGAGTGGACGCTGAACTTCGTACAGCGCTACCAGAAGAGGCTGACATCTGGCACATAAATTGTGCCGTGTATGCCACTGCTCAACGCTCGTCTCAGGTGGAGAGGCGAAATACCTCTTCCCCACAGGAGAGAGCGCAGCGGCGCATACAAAAGATGGAAGCCAAGATCCAGTCGGCGAGGCAACACGCATCCCGTATCCAATGTGTGATGGACTATATGGCGGCCAACAGGCCGTTCACGCCTAAAGTGCGTCGATTAGCCGCCAACTTAAGACGCGCCCATCACACACTCAATGAGGCAGTGCTGCGAACCACCAAACAGCACTGTCTCGACAGGATACGGATGCTAGTGACTTGCAAAAAGTCATTAGTGAGGCGGGCGAGGGGGCTTGCGGAAAATAAACTGTTCCGCGAGAAGCCCTCGCGCCTTTTCCAACCGCCTCCGCGTGTTGTAGACAATCCGCCGACTGCAGATCAGGTGGAGAACTTCTGGAAAACGCTGTACGAGGAGAGGCCTCCACTCAACCGAGATTCTCCTGCCCTTGCACACTTTGAAGCCTTTTGTCAAAGGCTTCAGCAACCACAGGAAGTGTGCGAACCAATAACCCCAGAAGAGGTTCGTAGGGCTCTTGATGGCTCTAAGAACTTTGCTGCTCCAGGTCCCGATGGGATAAATAACTTTTGGTGGAAAAAGTTATCGAGCACCCACCACCATTTGGCCAGAATATTTAATTCCTGGTTAAATGGGGAGCAGCAAATCCCTTCTTGGGTTGTTGAGGGGCGGACAGTGCTGATCCCCAAGAACGGAGATTTGTCCAACCCAAAGAATTACAGACCGATAACCTGTCTAAACGCATGTTACAAGGTGTTTACACGCATTTTGTACATGCGGGTGCTCCACGCAGTTGAACCGGTTTACGAACGGATATATGAGCAACGAGGGTCGAAGAGAGGTGTCGCTGGCTACAAGGAGAACCTGTTGATTGACAGATGTGTCACGCAGGACTCCATGCAGTATAAGCGGAACCTCTCTATGGCCTGGATCGACTACCGCAAGGCATTCGACATGACATCGCATGAGCTCATTGTTCACTTGCTCCGATGTCTTGTGGTACCCGGTCCCGTAGTGAGATGTATTGAAGAACTGATGCCGCTCTGGAGGACTCGTTTTACCATAACATCGGGTAACGATAGAGTCCAAACAGAGTCGGTAACATTCAGAAGAGGAGTATTTCAGGGAGATTCCCTCAGCCCCCTTCTCTTTTGCATCTCACTACTGCCATTATCCGTCTCGCTCCGGAAAACCCGTGGCTACAACTGCGGTACCCCCGGCGACAGGAGGCATAAGGTCACCCATCTATTTTATATGGATGACCTTAAACTTTATGCCTCTGGAGAGAGGAATCTCCAGCAGTCCCTTAGGGTGGTACAGGAGTACACGCAGGCTGTCGGTATGCAGTTCGGGTTGGACAAATGCGCACTGATCCATCTCAAGAGAGGACGATGCGGTGACTACGGAGAGGACGCGCAGCTCGTGGACGGAAGCATCTTACACCATCTAGATGCCGGAGAGTCGTACACTTACTTGGGTGTCGAGCAACGCTCCACCCAAGAAGTGAGTGTAGTGAAAAACGCTCTCCGCGGCAAGTATCAGCACCTACTCCGACAGATCTGGTCTTCAGAACTGTCGGGGAAGAACAAGGTGTCTGCTACAAATATGCTTGCCGTTCCGATCCTTCTCTACTCTTTCGGAGTAGTGAAGTGGACTAGAGAAGAGCTGCGTCAACTCGATGTAGTAACCCGCAAGAACGGTGGAATGAGACAGACGCTGCTTTCAGAACTAAAGATCATACCGGCATGCCGAGATTCGGCAGAGATCTTAGCCGGCAGAATGCAGAAGGCTGTCATCCTCGGTTCATTGCGTCTACTCAGGGCACACGATTCGCGGACCCGGTAGTCACTCACCCCACGGGCGTGGGGAGTGGCTATTGGTATTACCAGCTCCCCTTTGTGAGGGTCGGAGCCACAGAGTAAGGTGACTGGTTTTTTGTAAAAAAAAAAATTCATATAGATTTTTTTTTTACATTTATTTAACGTCGGCCTATTTCCGCTACTGAGGCCTAACACCGACGCCTGTAGACGAGCTACCCCCAACCAGGAATTTTGCCGAACCTCTTCCCTTAAGAAGAGCAGGGATCTTTTACTTGCCTAACATTTAATAGACAAGGGACCGACGGCTTTACATCCCCTCCGAAGGATGGTATATCTCCTATACAACCCTCGCCTAAGGTTGTATAGCTTCCGCGCATACACTGATATACAAGCCGCTAGAAGATGTGTGAGGCGAGAACGCGGTTTCCGTTGGAATGGTCACCATCATCAAGTACTAACTGCGCCTGTCGTTGCTTTACATCGCATACCGAAGTATGTACATAGTAAATACGCACCTACGCTCACCCCTCATATAAAGATGATATGGAAAAAATCCTTAAAATAAAAAAGTTTCTCGCTTACTGAAAAAAGTGCTGCAGGGAAAGTAAATGTTCAAGTTTTACATAGTTTTACAGAAAAAATAGATTTTCCATAAAAACGAAATTAAATCAGTGACCTTCGCTCACATTTCCTTTATCAATTAAAAAAAATAAATATATAATTATCTCAATCCGGAGATATCACGAGGGATATGTGAAGAAGTAAGAAAAATTAATTTTGACAAATTTGTTGCATTTTTCGTAATAAAAAAAAAAGTTTGACCTCCCAAAAAATGTTGTAATTGGCCATTACAGATAGCCAAGAACCTAATCTATCATGCTGTGAAAGTCCCATGTGGTTGTACCTTAAAAAATTGTTCCAAGAAGGAAGCTACTTTTTCCCCGTTTTACGGTGCACTATTGCGTTTAATTTTTTCATGCGAAAATTCGATAAGAATAACCTTAAATGTAGCTTTCCATAATAAGCTTTCTCAGCTTTCAGATGGTATAATTTATTTTCTTCTTCACCGAATGACGTAAGTGAAAATGGAAAATATAACAATATTAATGACTATGCCTTGTAAAACCTGGTTAATGAAGCGTTACCCTCCTTCAACATTTTACATTAAGCTGCTGATTTCAATTGAATCATTACACATAAAAATACAAGGTAAAACAATTCCAATTACAACAAAAAATAATATTAAGGCCTCTGTACTCCACAGGAGCTCAATATTGATCACTTTAAATTGTTTAACATTCGGGATGGATATTTTAGTTTTATTAGTCTTGTATGATGTAATTTTTTTATCAGTAAAATACGGATATAAGATATAAAGCAGGTTTAAATGAAAACAGAAACAGATAAACATATTTTAATATTTAAATAATAATGATTCATATGTTTAATAAAAAACAAGCTTTCATTGAAAAGTAAAAAAATGAAAAACCTCTTTAGGCATGCAGGGTCAGTTTTTAAAATCAGTTGAACTTAATTGAAGCGCGAGAAATTTATTTGGTTTGTCAAGATATTCTGGAAATGTTGGTCTACTATCTACACATCGTCAATGTTCAAATTATGATCCTACAGGGGAGACCTGCCTCGAGGTTCCGCATCGTTAACAATTTACTTCCTGCAGGCTCTATTCGTTCACCGCCAGAGCCGGATGGATGTACGGCGGAACAAACGGGGCGGGAACACCGGGGCCCCTACACATTGAGGACCTCCACAAACCTTGGATCCAAGAATTTTATAACAATAAAAAATATCTAGCATATCTGTGATTGCTCAGTATAGAGTGATTTGCTTCGAGAAATGGACTTCGGAAAAATCATTAATAATCAACAACTGTTCCCCATTGCTTATTACTCGTTACAAAAAATAGTATGTCTCTTAATAGTCAAAATTTGTTTTTAAATGTAAAAATAAAATTATCCAAAGATATTTATTGATTGAAGAGGCTTCCACTTTCTTCATTGCCTCGCGCCTCCACACCTCAGCATCCGGCCCCCTCCACCGCCTAACACAGAATTATGCAACTGTAGGCAGGGCCGGCGGAAGGTAAAAACAATACAAGTGCCTGCTTGGAGCGCCGGCTGTTAGGGCGCCAAACTGTTAAATTAACAAAAACAATTGTCATGTTTAACCTAAATGTTAGTAAATTAAGTATATTCCTTGATTATTATTTATTATTAATGTGTCTTTTGCTCAATAAAATTTAAAAAATTTTACATAACTAAATATTTTGTCAAATAAAAATTAATACAAGTAATTATTCAATATGTCAGTATAATATAAGAGAGCGGGTGTGGAATACTAGCTGAAAATCAAGTTAGAAGATCTTTATTTGAGATGAGAAGGATTAGAGTTTGAGTCATAGACAGTTTTGTGCATCCAAGGAGGAACGGGCTTTCCTAACGAATGACCGAATATACAAAATTGTGAGTGTTTCTGAACAAACGAATTTATATAACTATTTTAGTCTTTGACAGTAGCCTTAAATGTTATTTTTTATTAAAAATATTTTTGTTTACGTGTATACTAGTATAAGAGAGAATCAATTATGTAGATACAAATAATAATAGTGCTTTTGTTATAATTTTGGGTTTATACATGTGAATCTAGATCTAATATATGTTGTGTATATCAAGTTAAACAAAGTTTCAGTTATTTCTATACATGTAGTCAGCAATACTAGATTGTTACTATACCAATAAAATATAGAGTAATTAGAAAAACAAATCTATACATTAAAGACAACAATAACGAAAATTGTGATGCGTTTTTCTCCACCCCAAACGGTGACGTGGAGAACAAGGGCCACTCTTTGACACTTGAGCTCCGGAAACGAGTTTTCGGATTATGCTCGGGCGCCAGTCCTAGTTTAAGTGATGGGACACACTACCCACAAGCCGAGTACGCGAGGCTGAGTAGCTCAAGTGGAGAAAGTATACTTCAGTGGGCCAGTTTGAGAAATTAGTCGTTCACACATAAACAGTAAAACTCAGAATTTTCAATATTATCAGTATATTCAATTAAACCTACTATATACAAATCTACGGATTTACTAATTGATTATCTCGACCAAACTTCACAGGTTCTAAATCTTGGGATAAGGGCAATCGACCCAACGACGAGGGTAGCACCAGATGACTCGGACAGGGATAGCAAACTGCAAAATAGTAACACAAAATTACACGGTAAAGCGTACTTAGGCTAGTAGATCAGTTTACTTATTCTTCCAGGGACTTACTTCCTGTGGTTACGGTCCGACACGTCTGCTGACTGGAATAGCCAGATAGGACTTACTACCTCACGGTTTCTCGGGACCTTTTCTGTAAAATGAGTCAACTTACTATGAGAGTGGGAGTAGACGCCAGATGGATGCGCTACTGGTCGATGACGTGGTATGAACTTGGCCAAAATTCTCCTACTCGAAAAAGATATAAGTTATAAGATGAGTTCGGATCTCGCAGTGGATACGTCTGCTGCCGATGAGTCGCTCTGGCTGACGGTTGAGTGACGAAATTAATCATTTCCTCCAAATACTTACATGCTGACGGCTTGGATTTAATATATGACGATAACGTTATCATAGGTTCAAATGTCGGGGTGAACAAGTGTGCTTACAATGAGTCGCCCTGGCCGACTGCCAACACGATGTGAATTTAATTATTTCCTTCGAATACTTAAAAGTGCTAGAAATGACGATGACAGATGTGCGGTGGATCGATGTGACGTCAAATATTTCGGAATATTTTGCGACTTAGTAAAATAATTCAATTACCTGAATATCTTTCAGGACACGTGTTTTGCGTGTGAAGGCGGCCAGGGAACTGAGCTATCGAATATTTTAATTATTTCCTTGTACTGAAAGAATGACGTCGCACGAGTGACGTTAAATCGATTTAGAATATCCTTTACCACTAGACAATATTTCGCAGTTGGTTTACGCAGAATGGCAGGTACTCACGTCTAGCTCCCAGGACTGCTGCCTGTCGACTGAAAATATTTGCTACGGGTTCGTAAGGTTATACACGTTCCTCACGTTGTTCCCACACTACCCGAGTGCATCTGTACTTATAATTTTGATGCGGCTGCAAATTAATATAAATTTTAAAGCTTAAAACGATACAGTAATAAATATAAAAGGATAAATAAATACAGATCCTGGGCACATTTTGGTAACGAAAATACGCTTCATTACAAAATCAAAATCAATTGAAATGCTCTCAGAGGGAAAATAGAGTATATGTGATTGAAGGGACAAAGAAAATCTATACAATAATCTATGATATTTGATAGTCTTGCATATTCATATGAGTTCCATTTATTTTTGTATTTCTATCTTGTACTTGTTCTGAACATTATCTACATCTAAACGACTAGTGGTCTAAGTTGATGTAGCACAAAAAAATTTAGGGAAAAGTATTTCTTTTTCTTTTTAATCGGATTATTTAGATTAACGTTCTAGCCGAGTTTAGCATTACCTATTCCACCACTCAACCAGGACACATACACATAGACAATTGTACCGGTAACACATGAAAAAATTCCACTAAACATTCATACCCTAGCCAGGATTTGAACCCCGGGACTCCGGGAAGCATTCAGCCGTTGAGCCGGCTTCTTATCAGAATTCAAAGTTGTGGCGAAGGCGAGGTATCACGGCTGCATATTACGCTTTAACATTCTGTCGTAAACCGTAGATATATTTATTTACTTTCCATGAGATGTTGCTAGGAATATTAACAAATATATCATTAAGTTTGATCGTTCAATGTACAACATCAAAGGTCAATCATTAAGAGGCAAAGAGCATTCAACTTATACAGTACAGTAACTAATCACCAGCTTTCTATAGTGGTCCATTAGTGTGTCAGCTGAAGAATCTGGATAATATATTTTATGTAATTTAACGTACATTTATTTTCACATATACGTTAATAAAGGAATGGTCTATCGTGGCAGATAATCTGAATAGTAACGTTGCTACATGGAATGGGTTTTAGGTAACAACACTTTTTACGCTTCTTTGATTAATGACGTGTACCTGCTCAAGCCGAAAATATAATAAAGTTGAATTAAGATAACATGCAAAAATAGGGTAGAACATGGGGGAACACGTTTTTAGTTACAGTCTTATAATAATAACGATCTGAACAATACATAATTAATGAAGCAGGTAACGCACTCTAAAATTCTAAGGCTTTATAAATATTGTTAAAAGTTATTTGGGTTCTTAGACATAATTAATATCCATTGTTTTGAAAGAAACTCTTGACCTTGGATTTGAAATTAATGTTCATTAACTTGAACCATCGCAATACAATTGGATATTACAATTATTATTATCATATATAGGCAAATGTCAAACAAAAACGTATGATAAATTATTCACTACATATACACATAAGTTTATATACAAGGTGGTCCAAAATTGTCTCCCAATATTTGTACGGCTGTTAGTACGTCCAATAATAATGGTAGTTTTTTTATATAAACTTATTTCCGAAAATGAATAAGAAGGGAGATATGCCCCTTAAAAGGGGGACAATAAATTTCACATTTTCTGCAATTTATTGTCGATAAAAAGGTTTCTCAAATGAAAATATTCTTCATTTTTGGTTCAGAATAATGTATTATACTAGTGTGATTCATTTTTATAACAAATTACTTATTTATTTAATAACGCAAAAATTCCAATACGTACATACAGTTCATGTGACAAACAATGTTCAATAAAGACCTGAGTCAGCCACGAAAATAATTCCGATCAGGGGGATGCGGGGAAGTCACAAAAAATTAGCTTGTAGCATTATTATACATTAGAAGTGTTATGGAGGAGGGGGTAATTTCATTTATTTTATCATTATGAAATAGTACGTAGTTTCACAATTAGCTATTAAGACAGATTATGTAAAAAAAAAGAGGAAAAGTACTGCAAGTAGTAGTAAAGTACAATATCATAGGATACTTCTACCGTTTGCTTTAAACAATACTCTTCGTCTTAATCAGATAAGAAGAAAGAACATTCAGGTCCCATTTGCAAACTTAGGACTGTCAGTCATGTCTTTCTGAGTACCTTACTAGTACCCTATTACTAATTTCGATCTTAGCACTTTTTGACCTCCCAGGTCGCGTTGCCTTTAACTCCTTTTCCCAGAGTCATCCCGGTCAAAATTTGAGCGGTCGATCAAAAGTAGTAAAAAAGATGTATCGAGATCCTAGCTATCCTCCAGTAACGTTTTGCTTATTTCTGACCTTTAGTTTGATCACAACACACTTTCTCCTGGAACGGTTGGTCAACTCGAACTGAAACTGATGACAATCAATTCTATGACCACAATTTACTCGATGAGGGGTCGCGTTGCCTTTAACTCCTTTTTCAATAAGCATCTCGACCAACATTTGGGCGGTCGGTCAAAAGTGGTGCAAAAGGTGTATCGAGGACCTTTAGTTTAGCCACAGCACACTTTTCCCGGAACCGTTAGTTGGATCGATTCGGAAATGGTCGGAATCGATTCCTCGTCGTCTTAGTCGATAACGATACCTTCCGCGTCTTCGTATGTCTTCGGGTGTCTTCGGGTTCGTGCTAAGTTCGGATTGTTGCTTAAAATCCTAGCTTCCACACGTGTAATTTCCCTTAAACTTGTTTCGGTTTTTCAATTCCTCCAGTCGTTGATAAAATGGTGAGTAGCGCCCTCTGGAGTGATCGGATCGATTCGATACCTATCGTAACCGATTCGCCGTGGTCGGTATAGTCGAAGATGCTACCCCACCCGACCTTGTATGCCTTCGGGTCTCCGTAGATAACGTCCCTGCCTGTACTCGGAGGACGCCGACCGTCTTTCTCTAAAAATTGTTCTAAACCTCTTTGAGGTTATGTACCTCGGACCGGTTTCGACCCTGGGCGGATGCTTGCAAAAAATTCTACTTAAATGTTCGATTTTTAGGTTAGGGAACCCACCTGCGCCTAACTTCACTCACTATGTCTTTGAAAAATTTTAGGTTATGTTTATATTAGTTTGTTTGTGTCTATAATCATGTTATTTATAAATCTCACTATCGCAGGATTAAATTAAGCGACTTCCGTATCCGTTGACGTCGTACTTCCGTTTTTGAAGACATACTTCCGTCTAGTACACAAATATAACTGGAATGATATACCTCAAAATTCAAACATCAATAGCAATGCCGTAATAATTTTTATTTGAAAGATGAAATGATAAACAACTCATTCCGCATGTAATTAACAATGTTAAATGATTATGTTTTTTTTTTTGAAAAGAAAAGAAATATTCAGATAGCGCAGAAAGCACCATTTTGCTATACATGAATCCCTTCGCTTTCGCATGATAGAGAGAAAAAATCAGCTGCGAAACCCGACCGGGTTTCTTGATATTCATTAATATTATTCTTTACATTAGTCAAGTTTCGAATCTTGCATATGGGGTTTCTTCCCTCTTGTCACCTTAGAGTTGATAGCGGTCGAGTAACTGGATTTTTCTAGATATTATGATAATCCATACGCATTATTGGCAGGATAAATATTATTAGGTAATTAATTAAATTGTGTCAATATGAAAACAGGAAATTATATTATTACAAAAAAAACCTTTCTTCTAGATAACGTAAATGAAAAGAATTCAATCACAAAGTGATTAACTGTTTCAGAATGTATCGTAGAAACAGACAGTTTTTTGAATTTAAATGCATAGGTTACACATTAACATATAAAGAGTTAATTGGATTGAATCTGCGGTAGGTGCTTGATGAAACATATTCACTAGAATAATTATAAATAAATTGAGACTCTTTGATAATGGTCACAAGGCCGAAACATATGTCAGACAAAACTGAACAAAACCCAGGAAACAATAAACCAAGTGTGTATTGTAACTATTCTTTTAAATGTTTATAATTATTCATATAAAGTGTTGTTAAATAAAATATTATTTATTATTCCGTATAAATGATATATGGTCTGTAATATTATTTTAAATTTTTCTTTGATAGGGTTAGCAGTCGGGTTACAATAAATATAACAATCAATCAAAGTTCATTTAAATTTTATCATGATCAATTAGACTCACACAAAAATACTCCGTGCCAGAAGATAGACTAACACTTTCGTTAAACAAAGAACTACTGCAGGTGTGAAAAGTTGTCTGAGAACTTCCTGCAACTGGACTTTCCGTATTTTATTTTACTAAAATCAACTAGAAAGGCTTCGCCTTGCTAGCTCCTGCGGAAAGCGCTCTCGGAGATGCTCCCTTCGGTCGCATCTCCTCGTTTGGATACATGTGGAAGTCGGATAGATGTTCACAATTCTAAGATCAGTCCTCCGATTAGGCTCAAAATTCTAAGAAATTGTCTCTGAATGTGCCTCAAAGTTATTTTTAAATTTTTTAAATTTCAATTTTTCATTATTCAGTATTTCATTTTTCAGTTTGTCATTTTTTAGTTTTTAATTTTTTCAGTTTATTGCATATGTTACTGAAACTTAACATAATGCAGAAGGTTTCAAGTCTTTACATTGAAGTAGTAACGATTAAGAACTTATACCCTTTTTTGTATTCATTTCCTCTGCTATAAATTGAATTTTGCTAAAAAAATCTTGTAATATATTTCCACAAACTAGTGGTCTCATTTTAGTTAACTTTCTAGTTTATTCCATATAATTTTATTACACTAAAATTGTTTAATTTGGAGTCCAACTGTAAATTTCTATTCATTTATATTACTTACAACTGTTTTCAGATCTGTCACTGATGAGATATCATTTACAGACAGCGCAATGATCGTATGTTATTTGCACTCACTTGATAACAAACAGATCAAATTTCCAACTAAGTAGTTTCAAAGTAACTTCGCCGAGGTATTTTTATCTTCATTTCAGATTAAAGGATATTTATAGCAATGATAATTAACAGAGTTAGCAAAAAAATTGAGTTATTTTCATCTTTAAAAGAAATCATTTTAAGAATAATTAACACAGCTACCAATTTACCCTGTCCCTAAATAAATGATGATTTAATTACCAAAAAGGAGCCCTTAACTTCGTCCTTAATATTTCAGAAGGGAATTGTATTCCGAACAAACACAGTGCAAATGTTAATTTGACAAACATTAAGTTCTCAGAATGTAACGTAAAACATGGCATAGATTGTTTAATGTTGATTACTTGTTAAAGCTAGTTAAATAACTTTATATTTTCTTGTTTAATTTTATTTACAATCTTTAAAGCCCATATTTCAAATGTCTATTTAATAATTTACTGTTATTATTCTGCATCTCATAATTTACTAAAGTTGCCGTATAATTATAATTTAATCAGGGGGAAGTTGTTATATGTTTCAAGACACCGTAAAAAGCTTATATACGACTTTTACTTCATTATAATTTACCTCAGGATATCATATTTAAATTACGGATAATAACAAGTTCCATTGTTATTTAACGTTGAACGTATTTTGGTTATTTGAAACCTTTAGAAAAAACAAATGGTTACGACACATCATACCGTATTATCCATTTAGTTCATATACTATGTCTATTATAAATTTATTTCAATCGGTCAACGTTGACTTACTAATTTTAATAAAAGTTGTTCAATAGAATCGTATGAAGTTCAACGCTTTCTAGGGCTTTTATATATTATTATGCTTTTATAGTGTAAGTTCACTTAAACTTCATATCTTTTTCGATATGAGATTCTATACATTGAAATAAAACATTTAAATCAAAGCACGTCCTGCAGATTTAACCGGTACATAAAATTGTAGGGTATGCCTTAAAATAAATCATTCGTTCAGTATTACCGTGGTCACCGTTTCATGAAATTGAATTCAGTCTGTTACTTCGACATTCAGTTATTTCAAGTACCAAAAATTTGCTAATAGGGTTAAACGCATTAATTTATATCTTAGATCAGCTGTATTATTAAGGCTCTACACTCAGTGAAAACAATTTTGGAACATTAGCAAAAATGGTTTCTATAGTGTTTCGATGTATCTTGCTATCTAGGTAAATACTGATTTTATGACTGTTATAGGCTTTCTTCAACTTCAAATGATAATCTCCTATCATTCAAAAGAATTAAGGTTTCAGGACATTTGATATAGAAAAAGATAGAATGTTACATGAACAGTCTATTCAATCCTACTGCATTAATATTTGTGATTAGTTTGGTACTTGTAGTGCCCAATAGTTTGTAATCAAACGTAGTTATTTTCGACCATTTCAAAATACCTTGCGTGGATGTAGTCATTAATGAGAATATATGAGATTGTTCGAGGAATTTTCGTTCCCATTAGAACAAATACAAGCACATTACACCGGCGACTCCGCCATTTACTCGAATGATTTTATATCCCTTTCGTCTGCCAATTTGGCTATTCGTGCCATGTTCAATTACAAAATACGCAAAAATATTTGATTCATATTTAGATTGTGTATGCTGAATTGAGCACAATTTTGCTAAAGTATGTGTAATCAAATGATATCAAGTTTTACTTTGATCGTATTGACCCCTCCCCATTTATTTATGTTATTATTGAAAATAGAAAAAAAGTTTCGTTGTAGGATCTTACCTATATTTTATTGAAAATGCAAATGAGCTGCTTTATGCAAGAAGAGCGAGCCATGTGTGTCAAAACGCAAGTGAAACAAAAATAACAAGGTAAGCCACGAAAATAATTATGCAATTTTGACATTTCAAACCGTCATTATTAACTCCATAGCAACAACTGTAAATAGTTGTTTATTCGCTAGTAAAATTTACTACGACTGCTTTGAAAAGTGCTACTAAATACGCTTGAAAATTATTGATTTCACATAGAGTGTGACAAACCTTTAACGTACATTAACAGTACGTGAAAACGCTTTCACATATGAAAAGTTCTAATTTCAACATTGTTACGGACCTCTAGCGTATGCGACCCACCATACGCTTTAGCGTTTTGTGGGCCGCATTATAACAACTGCTACACGTCCGTAACACATTTCGCTATTCTCCATGGGAGGGCGACACATTTGTGACACGTGATCAACAGTGAAAACGGAAGCAGACATTTGTTGGTTGGCTTGGCTTGGCTTGTTGGTTAGTTGTTATTCTGTGAATCTTGATTTTATTCAAGGCATCCGCATGGATTTTAGAATAACCAACTCAAGAAAATTTCCTCAATCCGTTGTTGTTCCGTTTAGCGGAATATTTTGTGTTTGTGAGTAAATTTTATCTGCGGAAGCAGGATATTAAATTACACAAGGCTTTCCTGTGGAAATACAGTGTCAACTTTAAAAGGCGACTCAACCCCATTTATCCGACTGTGGCTTCCAGGAGTTTTGGTGGATTGTTCCCTCATCAGTGAGGGTTCCACGGACGGGGCTTCTACGCACGTCAGTGAAGTTCCACGGACGGGGCATCCACAAACAGTGGAAGGTTCCAGGGCTGGTGAGGCCACGATCAACCCCATCCTTGGGTCCATTTCTTGTGTCCCGAAGGCATCTCTGCAGGGCTTCAGTTCTTCCACCGGACTCGGTATCGTACCACCCTGAATAAGTGTGTTTGTGTTGTGTTTATTTTTACTTACCGGGGACCACCTTCAGTGGTTCCGCTGGACATCAATTTATACTTTTTGGCATTTTAACCTGTACATTTTTTAAGTATTTTATGCATATATTTACATATATTTAAGGAGGTTCTTTAAATCAAACCTTTGTGGCAGAATCTATGACAATTTTATGATCAAAATGTAAACCGATGTGTAGCTACACGAGGCATTTTAAGAATGTGTTATAACTTTTTAAGCGTAAAATAGGCCACAACTGTGAACATCGCCAGGTTATATTCTAGAGAACCAATTTTGTAAATTGTTCAATATAGTGCATTTCATTTTTTAAAGAAAGTGTCATTATTTCGTCTGCGACCACTACATATGGAAAAACTCAGTGATTTGTTAAGTAAGTAAATTAATAATTTATCATAGGTTTTGTAAGCTTGGGCTTAACGCCCTGAGATAGTCTGAGCTAGAGAAATTTTATCGTAGGCACGTACATCACTTTCCGGGTAAGTCAGTACCTACGGTATCTGCTACGCTACAGCAGCCCAAGTGATTTCGTTACGTAATATCTGTTAATCATTAAGATCCAACGTATCTATTTGTTCATGTACGTTCAACTCGTAGCAACATGTAAACTATATATATGACCTAACTATCATCACCTGTAAATAATATTAGAATTAACTTCATAACTAATTTATAAAAAAAACAGATTTTACAAAGCAAGAGAAAACTCTTCATAATAAAATGATACTACATAAGTAATCAATAAAAGAAATTGTTCAAAGTGGTGAAGAGGTTGTAGCCCCCCCCCCACTGTATATTTATAAACAGAAATCCTGGTAATTATGTCACCAGTATATTAATTACTATTTATTTATCTGAAGGATAAACAAATAAAATCTTATTTGTTTATCCTCTTATCCTTATCGTCTAGTTTTGTTAGTGTAGGACCCAAATTTCGCTGTGTGTGTAGTAACCCTTTTTTTTAATTACCCAGGTTACTTGTTTCTGTCTGATATTATATACCTTAGAAAATTAATCACTCTGTTAATTGAAATACCTGGTAAACCTGAACACACTGTCTATTAATTGAGAAACCTAGTTAATTATATATGTTATTTATGTAGTATTTTATTACTCAAGATTGCACTGTACATTTATAGTTGAAGTTTGTTTTCTATTTTGCTTTGAAACAAAACCATTTATCTAGTTTATTACTTATATGATGAATAAGGTAAAGGTGAAAGAGAAGACAATAATTGATAGAAAAAAATAGTAAAAAAAAACCATTTTTATTTTATATAAATTGATGTAGCAAATAGCTATACATGAAATCAAAAGTAATCCAAAAACTTGGAACAATTGTCTAAATATTATAATAGGAAAATTTGCGCTGCTACAGTAATGACCATACTATAGATATACTGAGTGCTTTGATGCAATAACAAGAACTGAGATACAAAAGTATGCTGTGTTATTTTAGTAGTAATTAGAGTTGTGGCAATGGCCTACTAATAATGATAATTTATAATTAGAGCTGTTAGCAATCGCTAGGTAATAATTGTTTATAATTAAAGTTGTTAGCAATGGCTATAAAGGTATTAAACTTGCAAAACAGAGGACAAGAATCATGTCATGTTCGTGCATCATAGAATATAAGTGATAAATGAGAATTAAATAGTCATGTAAAAGATCATAGAATGTTGAGGAAAAATTCTTTGATTATAATTAAAACAAGCAGTCTACCAAATTTTGTATGGCTGTCCAACAACGTAAAACAAGATGGGTAGATCTAAATCAAACAGACGAGACGTCCCGGTTCAGTACTCGACGAAAAGTAAATCCTTCTTAATATGAACAAGTTTACGGGCTAATTAACCCAGTACTGACCGATGGCCTGTACAGTTTGTGAGCGCAAGGTAATTGTGTGGATGGATCGTTATTAAATAATCATAGAAAACCAAATAGATCGCTGGTGAGAAATCTCAGATAATCATTTGAAAGATAAACATTATTATGACATTTGACATGTCCAAAATTAGGCACACAGTAGCCTTAATAAGTGCATCAAATGAAAAATAATGGAATTGAAAATTTCTTGTCATTGCATAAACGCAGAAAATATATAGTGCTTGAATATAAACTTGTTATTTTGCAAACGCAAATCTCCCTAGTAAAATATTTAGAAAGTGCAATTTTATGAATTAAACTCGTGAATGAATGCACAACTAAGTAAACTATAATATAACCTTATCCTGTTTCCTTGTTATAAATCAAAACTTCATAAAACAAAATCTAATATTCTTTTAGTACCACAAATGCGTTAATTTCCCCTATTACACCCCGTCGAAACCAGAATATGAATGCAATTGCAAATAATAAAATAGAGTTTCGAAATAAGCAAGCGATCACCTTTTAAACTTTATGCCTGCTGAATTACTGTGTGCTCTGTATAGCGTTATATCGCCCGTGAATGCTGTCCCCCAGGTTCTACATGTTGAACGTCCTCGTCGAGCATGTCGGTGGTTGAGAAGAATTCGTTAAAATAAGATGTAAGTTATAATATTGTTTGGCTAGTAGTTTAGACGCATGATTTAGTGAAAATATCCACAAAATAATTTATTAAGCTCGGCGAAACTCGCGACGTAGCTTAGAACGGATTTCAAAGGCAGATATAAAAGTTCGGCGAAAATATCGCGACGTAGCTTAAAATGTTCTGTCTTCCGATGCCGTCTATCTTTTCCCCTATTACCACGCCGCCTTCCTTTTATATGGTAAAAATGACGTCACAATTACATGAAAGTTTTGGATTTGTGGTCTCACGATTGGAAAATGTTTACATTACAAATTTCAATGTCTACATGCGTCGTAGTTTGCAGAGTTCGTCCTTTGCATGACTTAATATAAAAAACGACAGGCGATTTCACCCTGTGAAAAGTAACAAGAAGTACTTGACGCTTATCGTGTCCATTGTAAACAAATGCTGTGACTAGACTCGATTTTTAAGTAAATTCTTTCGTATAAATGTAGCGTTTAACGTTGCTTTAAAATAATGTAATTTTAAAATGCATTCTGGTAACTTATTGTGTTAAATATTAAATGTGTAAATAAATGTAAAAATGAAATGAATTAACTGCAAGAATTACTTAAATTTGGAAAATAAATAAGAAAAAACTAAATTTATATCTGGGGTATATACAGGGTGCTTCAGTGGCCACCATTATTTTTAATGCAAAACTCATAGCGTCTTCTTAAGTTTATGAAAATATTGCAAATAGCGTTATTATGGTTTCTGTTTCAGTTGTTAATTTCTTCTTGAATTTTTGCTTTAATGGTCTGAAGATTGTGGTTATGATTAAAATTGGCTTTGTCTTTTAAGAACCCCATAAAAAGCTATCAAATGGCATCAAATCAGGGCTATTTGGTGGCCATCGGGTGATCCCAGCATTGCTTATTCAAATAGGACATTAATTATTTAAATGTTCCCGAACATCTAAAATGATATGTGGAGTCGTCCCGTCCTGATGCCAAATCATTCTAGACAATACGTCCATAGGGATTTCTTGAATTAGACGATCTATTTACCCGACTTTTTTATTTGCTTGATCTTCCTCTATCTTTGGTTTTATTCTCCCAGAAACGTCTGTTTTTTCTATTAAAAACTCCCGCCGTGGAAAAATTCACCTGTTCACATAATTTCTTTAAAAAATCAAAGTTTTCATCTAATTCATGGAGCATGATCTGACAAAACTCCAATCTTCTGCGTTTCTGGTCTTTATTCAGTTTCTGAACGGATAATATTTTGTAAGACCTACATTGATGTTTTTTCAAAGTTGTTTGAATGTTGGAATAACTTTTTTCTATTTCACGACAAGTATCTAATAAACTATTAATCGAATTTTCTAAAACAAATATTAAAATAAGGTATCGATCTATTTTTATAATAAATTATTTTTTACCTTCAAAATATAACAATATATCTAAATCTTCTTTCTCATTTGCTGTAACGTTACGTCGTTTTCTTGAAAAACTATGGGTCCTATTTACATGATGATAAACATTTAAAAACGTGTTTACACTAGGAATCATCTATACAAATTATTAACAGCAAACCAAGGTATATAAAAAATCGGAAATTTTCCGTAGAATTCAATATAATATTTTTAAAACAAATGACGAACATGCGTCCTTTTCAAAATGGCGACCAAAGTTGGCGAAAAACATTTTTTCACGTTTACGTTCACGTTTATTTATACGAAGAAAAGTTACATAGCAAAGTTGTGTAACTTTTTAATACGGATCGACCTAGCCCGGTCCGGTCTCAAAAAATTGCAAAATTAATTAGTTATTGCAAAAAAACCGCATAAAATCGCCATATTTTGAAATACCTGTATCTCCGAGAAAAAAGATATTTTTTTGACAAAACTCGGTGAAAGCGTAGTCCAATATATTATTATTATTATTGCCAATCGATCACTAGCATTTTTCTATAAATTTACAAAAACAAATTTTTGCTCTCCGATGTTCTGGATCCGAGATAAGAGACTGAAATTTGCAGGGGTTATTATTGAATACTTATATTTTCAATAAAAAAATTTCGGAACTTGACCGGCCGTTGCTGAGTATTACAAAACCAATTAAACTCGGAGCTCGATGCTGCGGTGCGCGTTATCTAGCTCTAGCGGTGAAGTGGGGGGAAATCCAGCTCTCAGTGAAGCCTTGCGTAAAACTGATATTGTTTTTTTGATCAAATTTCAATAAAATACAGGTAAAATCCTACAACTTTTATAGGAAACTTTTTTTCTATTTTGAATAATAACAAAAATAAAGGGGGGACAATATATAGTGAATAACCCTGTACATGGTCAGAAGTAAAATTGTTTCTCATGGACTTACTCTAAACAAAATTGAAGAAGCTGTTGAAATGTAAATGAATTAAAATGTACTTTAATTAAAATCAATATTTATTTCTTGTATACTTTAAGATGAGCTACGCAGAAGGATTTTGTAACATGATTATTATGTTTGTATTATGTTTTGAATTTGTTACACAAATAATGTTATATTTATTCTTCGGAGAAAAACCTGAACTTTACAATTTCAGATTATAAATTACAGAATACATTTTTAAATTTACAATTGTTTTGTACAAAGTGCAAATACGGAGACGTCAAAAATAGTTTCGAAGCTTTCTTTAAGTGCCCTTTTATCTAGCCTTTTGGAATTAAAACTATGCATTTGTTTCAGGTAGTGAAAATGATGATGGTTGTAGTCATCATCTTCGCTGTGTGTTGGCTTCCTTATCAACTATATTTTATAGTGACGTCCTACTTCCCTGAAATAACTAACTCCGATTATATCCAGGAGACTTATCTAGCGATTTACTGGCTCGCGATGAGTAATTCCATGTACAATCCGATTATCTACTGTTGGATGAACGCCAGGTTTGTAGAAGAAGCTAATCCAATTTTACAACACCAAATATATTAGATCGGTCGCAGTAGTTACTTTTAAAATAATAATAATAGTATGAATATATTCAAATTCAAAAAGTCTTAATTTGTCGGGGCTCAGCCCAAGGCTGTTTATGCCCAACCCCTAGTTTGAATACAGTAAAGTCACAACAAGGTCCATAATTAAACATACATTTAACAATTAAACAGTCTATTGGTAACAAAAATGAAGCGTCTATAGGGACCTAAGCTACAGATATACGTATATATACGTACATACATACATACATATATATTGTCAACTGGTGTAAAAATAGATGACGATATAAATAAATAAGATCAATCAGAAAATTATTTCGAAATACAAAATCGGATTAAAATAATTAGTTTACTCGGCCATGGAGGTTTCTTACTTTTTTAAGATAGAATGACTACTAATATTTCTAATGGATTGTAGTAGCATATTATAGAGTGGTGGTTTGATAAGAAAATGAACCTTTGAAATATGCAGTGAAGTGTCTAGGTACGTATAACAGTTTGGGTTTCGCATGGATATGTTGTGGATGTCACCTCCAAATACTAGCTTATTTTTTAAATACTGCTACGATCTACCGGAACATAAATACGTTGGATAGTAAGGGGTACAATATATTACAGAAAAAAAATTACTTGGGCTGCTGAGGCGTAGCAGATCGCAGACACTACCTAGCCCGGATAAGTGACGTAACGTGCCTACGACAAAATTTCGCTAGCTTAGAAATCTCAGGGCGTTAAGCCCGAGTTTAACATAAACTATTATAAATTATTAGTTTACTTACTTAAAATATATCACTGAGTGTTCCATTCGCAGTGGTCGCAGACGAAATAAAGACACCTTCTTTAAACATGAAATGCACTATATTACAGTATTTACAAATAATTGCTGGTTCTCTAACATGAAACCTTGCGATGTTTAATGGTGTGGCTAATTCTGATTAATAGGTTACAGCATAAATAAAGATGCATACCCTTCGTGTAACTACACTTGGTTTGCAACGTGAGGATGGATTGAAATAAATTTGGCCACAATGGGTCTGATTAGAGAACCTCCTTAAGTAATAATAAAAGCGTAGAATCTTTAAATATATACACAAGTTAAAATGCAAAAGTAAATCTAAATATATATAACCACGCAGAACCACTGAAGGTGGTCCCCAGTAAAGAAAACAACACACTCTAGGGTGGTACGATACCCAGACTTCGACGATACAGAACCTGCAGCCCTACGATGGTGTCCTTAGGAAAAAAGAATAGACCAGACGATGGAGTTGATTTACAGCCTCTCCAGCCGTGGAACTTTCTATTCTTGTGCGTGGAAGCCCCTTCCGTGGAACTTTGTACCTTTGTATGCGTGTGGGTGTTTCAGATTTAATTTACACAGTCGGAAATGCACGTGAAACGTGCCTCATGAGTGCAATTTAAATCAGACATAACCCACAAAAGAAATATAATTTACCTCTTACTATTTGAAGGAAAAAATTCACCAAAACTCCTATAGAAAGCTACAGCTTAATGAATGGGATCGAGTCCATCTTTCAAACCAACGAGATACTTCCAAAGGAAAGCCTGTAAATATGTGAAACACGTAGATAGAGACCTGGTAAGTTGGCGATAGTGAGGTTAACTCACCTGTACACTTAAATCTTCACCAGCAGTTAAAATTCGCTCATTTCGCTCCCAACAACAAAATATTCTGCTCAACAGAACAACAGAAAACGGAGGAAATTTTTTTGGTGTTGATAACTCCAAAATCCACAAAGATGCCTTGAGTAAATCAAGTTTTTGAGGAATTGCCAATCATGTACACGCCGAAAACGTCTTTCTCCCTTTTGACAACAGACGGAAGCCACGTGACCGCTCTTCCCAGCTGGGAGGCGCACGACCACCCACTAGCGGCTGTTAATGATATACGACCCGCAAAACACACATGTGCATTGTGGATCGCATATGCAACAGGGCCATAACAAATGATCGATTTGTTTACAAAACTGCATGTAGTAAGCACAAGTAGTGAATATTTCGATGGACATCCATCTTAATTCATCCCTGATATTCAAAATAAGGCGTGATATGATCTCTACGTTTAATTTTGGCTGAATATCGCATGCGCGTATTTTGTAAGACTTGAATTTTATTTGAATCAGCAACAGGTAGACAGGGTCCATATACTGCATCACAATAATTGACTACAGAAATAACCAACGATTCTGTCAGTTTTAATTTTACCGAGGTACTTAGTACATTTTTAAATTTGTATGGACATTTTAGCCGTGAATAATCTACTTTTATCATTTCGTTTACATGCCTAGTGAAGTTCAAATTTTGGTCAATTACGAGACCAAGGTTTTTACATTGTTTATTTGTTGAAACTGGTAAATTATTAATACGTATTTTGCCAATTAATGAGATCTTTCACATTGTTTCTCCATACGTTGGTATGGAGCCGTGGTTTTTGTTGGGTGCAATTTTAAAGCATTATTGGCTGACCATTCGTTTAAACTTTCTAGATCTGAATTTAATGTCGAAATAAAATGGTTTGCCTCATCCGGTTCAAAGGATAAATATATCTGACAATCATCAGCGTAACAGTGCATTTTGGCTTGAACAAATGTTTGTACATCAGCAGTGTACAATATGAATAAGGGACCTAATATAGACCCCTGGGGTACACCACTTTGAATACCAGCCTGCCTGGAACGAATAGATGTATCATTTTTTATCATCTGGACTATTTGGTAACGGTTGCTTAAATAATTTTCAAAAATAATTGTCAAACCAATTAAGGGTATTAAGGGAAAATCCATTGTATTTTAATTTTGCTAGCAGCAGCTCATGATCTAGACAATCGAAAGCTTTTGAATAATCTAGCACAACCGTGATAGTAATTTTTTTGTTATCAATTCCTTGTACATATCATCAGTTACGTTGAGCAGTGTAGTAGTAAATACACATATCGATTGGATAGTATTGGCAAAATACTTACAGGGCGTAATTAACTATACAGGGTGGACCATTAATAATAGGCTATAGATCCTTTGGACCAAAGTATGAGGATATAACCAAATATGCTTTAGTAAAATGTTGCTGTGGAAAAAGATACAGGGTGTCAAAGTTCAAATTTTTTTCGTTTTTTTTGCAACAACTCAACATCCTGTTGACTGATCTTCGCCAAATTTGCTAGAAGAAACAATAATGTATGCATTGCATCACGTTAGATCATAAAGGGCGCCGCAGGACCTGTAATTTTTTTCATATTTTTTTTACGAAACGTTGTGGTACTTCTGACCAGAAAATCTGATGAGGGCGCCATTTCCACGTATAAAAGGTACACTTGGTATAACTTGATAACTCCAACCGTTTTCTAGGAAAGTTCCGTTAAACATTTCAATAATTTTTTGAAAGATAAATCCAAATTTAATGAAACAAAGTGTATTTATTGAAAAAAGTACGAAACATAAGGGAAGATGTCGCAACACTAGCGACGAATATATCCTGGAAGATAGATAGGAACTAATGGAGTAATCGCGTGGCCAGCACGATCACCTGACTTAACTCCATTAGATTTCTTCTTATGGAGACATCTAAAAAAATTTGTTTACACTGAACCAATCAACCACGTTTAACATGTGTATCCATGAAGGAGGATACAATTTTGAATATTTACTTTATAAATACATGCATATTTAAAAGTCAAAACAAATTATTAAATGAAAACACTTATTTGACTTTATATTATTTCCATTTATCTCGAAAACCACTGGTTTTATTAGAAAAGTGTATACTACAAAAAGTACTGAGAATTAAACAAACTTTAATTATATTATACTTTCAAAGTTCCAGTCATCGAAAATTTTCTTTACGGCGTCGCGGACGCCACTGTTATTGCCAACATTTGAACGACAAGATAAAGCCACCAAAAATATGTAACAACTGGCCTTTACAGAAATTGAATACTTCTTTTGGTTATTACGGAAACTGCGTGGGGAGTTTTATGTGCATCACCCTGTGTATATCACTCTAAGACTTAAAAAACTGAATATTGAAACTGCTTGGTTCGTGTTATTTATCTACATTGCCGTATCATTATTATTAATTTTGTTAATCTTAAATTTTGAAAAAGTAATACCTAAATACTTTTGATCGCATTGAAATGAATAAAATTAAAAAATTGCTCTGTTGATAAGAGAAAAAGAAATAATGCAGCTTTACATAACTTACAGCACAAAATAAAGTCGTCTGCTAACTTTGTTCTTATTAAAAATAGCTAAGTGATATAATTGGAAGTGTTGTAGACAATAAATCAAATAAGATTCCTTCCTAAAAATATATTTTTTAAATTTTGCTTGGCTTTCGATAACACAGCTGTTAAATGCACCGTGTTATTTGCGTGCCAGTCGTTTATTGGAATTTTGAAATTAAAATTACGTATCAGATATAATACATCTCCTGACAATTTGATACCTTTGTATACAATATACCAATCCCCTTAATCACTTTGAAATTTACATTTAGATTATACCAGCTGAAATGGGAAGGTGTCTTTCATTTTGCTTCTTAATAATGAGTTATATACACAATCATGTCATTCTGACCTGAAATTGTCTATCAGCTGTAGCTTGCTTGTTATCCTTATTGGCATTCACTGAAAGTCACCGGGAAATTGAGCTATTGTGATTAAGAAATTCGACTTTATGTCTCACAATAGCTTGTTTCCTAAAATTTAGAAACTAAGCCTAGAGAATTGAAAGTATGCATCTTATTATTTGAAAGAAACTGTTAGCTGGATTTTCTATTGAATTATAAAGTCGTATTATTCATATCTCATATATCTAGAAAAATTTTTTAGTGTTATAGGTTATCATGTAATTTTAGTATTGAAAATACTTTTGTGCCAGTTGGTTGATTGAGAAATTATTGCTAGTTATGAATTGTACATTGTTCTTAATGTTATAGAGATTAAGATAAAATGATTTGATGTTCAAATATAAAGCATTAAAATCAGATTTTTGTTTTTGGTTGCATTTTCCAATTGAAGACGTAGTATGTCACAAGTTTTAGGGCATTATTTTCAATCTTGGAAACACATATTATGCACCTTGGTGGGTAGCAATGAATTTAGTTCCTTTTGTAGGATATAGTCGATTTTTTGTAATAATTAATCCATTTTGCGTTGTTAAAAAAAATTAAAAACCCGAATTCGGAAAAGCGAATTACACGAACCTAACTAGACTATATCTCAAGTTGCAATTAAAATTAATAATGACTGCCAGCAGTCAGAGGCCTATGTGACATACTTCATTTGAGGAGTATTAGCACAGAGAATTATTAATGACGTTTGTTTTTAAAGACTGTTCAATTTTGTACAAACAATTTTTTTAATCGATAATTTAATTATACTCCACCCTTCTTGAGGAAGTTGTGTTATACCTATTCATATAACAAAATGGTTATATTGTTTTTTCCTGTGGATATTTATTTGAGAAAAATAATATCCTAATGGCTTAAAATTACTTTGTTTTCCCAATATACTCGTATATAAAATAGATAAATCCGTTCTCTACCACAGTGGCAAAATGTCTTGGGAACATTAAACCAAATTGGTTAGTAAGGTTACCTTAATGCCTCAAAATGTCAATTTCATTCCATCTACTCACCTACCTAAATTGCTAGTGTCTTTTATAGACACAATGATATAAGATACAATGTAGAGAAAATCTCGAGGAAATGAAATCTCTTTATGTCTCTCTGCCATTCTATAATTTATGGAAAGTGCTTTATTAGGTACATAGTATTTACTTAGTTATAAACTATCATATGCGAGCTTTTAAATACATGAAAGACCTGCAATGAACATCCGTTAATAAAGTAATAATAATTATTATTATTATTATTATTATGTATATTATAATTAATAGTTTAATGCATTATGAAATTTACATCCAGTGTAATAAAAACTTGTTTGGTAAAATGTAGTGCGAAAATTATTGGGTACCATCAAGCCTCTTAACCTAGCATCATGACCATGATCCTGTTGAATCGCCAAAAACAAAAATATTTTTTTATACATAAGTACAAACTTCTAAAATGTAGGTTCCAGCAACTGTTGAAATTTTCAAATCTTTAAAGTCATTGCATGATTGACGGTAATCCAATCCAGCAATTATCCTTATAGCATACTTTTGAAGTATAAACACTCTATTTACTTGAATACTTATCCCCCAATTAACTATCCCATATTTTATGTGCGAATTAAAATTGTAACATTATTTATTTTAACAATTTGGGTTCTTTCTTTTAATTACGTTGTTAAGAGACGTAATGATGTGTCTCTAATCCAATATCTCCACAATTTTGCCAGTAATAGATCATGATCAACATAGTCAAAATCACGTGAGGAATAATTGGTATAATTGCATTGAATCCACACACAATCTTTTCTATTAGCTCCTGACAGACAAGTATCAAATGTTATCTACAAAGAAATCTTTTAGGACTCTCACAGACAGACCAAAATAGTAAAATCTTACCTCCTGGATTTAAAATTGAATATATAAAAAGGCTCAACTTGATAAACTTAGTAGTTTTGCCCCAATGATACTGTTACGTGTTTGTACTACATAGCTTTCAGTAATGATCACAGGACACGTGACCGCAAAAATATAGACAAGCAACTATACACGATAGTATTGTACTAAACAGAAATACCCTAAATCCATTAGCGTTCTAGTTAAAGGTAAAAAATTTATGGTAATTCATTTATTCATCAAATTTAAGAATTTTTTAATATTAAAAGCAAATTTAAATGGGATGCCTTTTATCTGAATAAAAAAATGTTCGCAAGAAATAAATTATTACACCTAATTCAAAATAATCTTTATTTCCACAGACAACATGAATATAAACATTCGAATCGAACAATTCACAGTAAATAAAAGAAATTACATAATAAAAACTTTTGTTACATGAGATTTAAATTAGAAGATGGATGAATACATTTTAATACGAAATGCCAAGAAATTATAACAAATGCTCAAAATGGCTGCCTTGAGTTTCTAAACACACATGGACTCTTCGTTTCATATTTACGAATACGTTCTGTAACTGATCAACAGTAATATTGCGGATTTCTCTTTCTATTGCCTCTTGTAATTCGTCAATGGTATGTAATCTACTTTTAAAAACATTGTTCTTCATGTGTCCAAACAAGAAATAATCACAGGGCATTAGATCTGGAGACCGTGCAGGCCATAGTCCCTGGCTGACTAATCGGCCATAGTAAAACTCCCGTCAAGTGAAGCTTTTGTTGTATGGGCAGTAGCGCCATCTTGCTGGAAACAACCATCTTGCAGTTCATCATCATGCAACTGCACCAGAAATGGCTCTAAAATAAGAGTTTGATACTTTTGGGCATTAATTGTTTCACGAAAAAATATAGGGCCTATAATTCGCCTTCTGGATATTGCCACCCATACACCAACTGCTAAGGGGTGTAAACTTGTTTCTACGTAAGTGTGAGGGTTTTCTGTATCCCATGTCCTGTAGTTCTGACTATTGATATAACCTATTAAGTGGAACCACGCTTCATCAGTAAAATAGGTTAAATCCAATACATTGATGTTATTTAAATTTCCGTTGAACCAACGACAATATCTTACTCAACTTTCAAAATCAGGGGGTAATAGTTCTTGAACAACGGTTACCTTGTATGGATGAAAATGGAGTTTTTTGAGTGCTTTATGGGTTGTTCCAACTGAAAGACCTAAAAAAATTAATTTCGTTGATTTATCGTGTAGGTATATTAAGACATTTGAAGAGAACCGATTCCCAGTTTTATATATTTTTTTATTTGCACTCAGGTTTTATATATAAACAAGAATTTTAGTAGGTATCGTTGTTAGTTGTTGATAATAATTTTCACTAAAGAAATTCATATTTTATATTTCCAAGAAACTAAATTTAAATGCTATGTAAATTATTCAGTAATTAAAAAATTTAGTGTAAAAATACCTACCTGTTTGAGCGAACAACTTTGGTAGGGATTTTGTCGGGCTTTGACTCATTCTTTCTCGAACGTCGCTCATAAGCACTTCAGTTAAAACAGTTGGCCTACCAGTAGATTTTCCCTTGCAGAGGCAGCGTTTCTTTGCAAAACGATCAACGAGTACA
The DNA here is from genome assembly GCA_963675555.1 of Leptura quadrifasciata. NCBI lineage: Eukaryota > Metazoa > Arthropoda > Insecta > Coleoptera > Cerambycidae > Leptura > Leptura quadrifasciata. Next base: position 41,865,106 of record OY776675.1, read on the forward strand.
TATTTACGATTTGAAAATGTGTCATATGGAATATTTGCGTCAGGAAATTTTTCCAAAAATTGTTCGATGCAATGAATACTTACTTCCATGATTCATCTTCGTTGCGAGTTCCACTTCGAAACTGAGCCATCAAAATGAAGGCATCTTGCTCTGGCGTAAAAACCATTGCAAGACAGGACTAGAATAAAATTTAAAAAACAGTACTTAACCTAACATTCTTTTTCTCTTTATTTATCTTTACTCACCAGAAGATAACTGATGCAAATTATGTAGTTCTGAAAAGAACTGGTTAGTACTCAAATAATAATTAAAACAATTCAAAACTTGTGAAAAAGAACTAATAATTATGCAATATCCATCAAAACACTACTACTACGTCTATGATATGCCATTACAGATTAAAATAAATAGTTAAATGTTAGGATATGCCTACAAGACGACTGTACGACGCTAAATATTCTGCGTAGACAAACCGTTGCCTTATTGGTTCTGCTGGGCGTGTTCAGTTTCCGAGCCAATTAAACCGTGCGTTCCGTCCGATACATATGAATTAAAAATATCCCTAGTATGGAAGGTTCTGGCATGGCTAAACATGACAAATCACATCACGTGTCCTGTGATCATTATTAAAAGCTTTGTATAAGTTTCATCTACTATAATCTCACTACTATAATAATTCACAACTTGTTACTGTTCTTTATCTTATCTGATCTCTCATATCAAAACTGAACTGTACTCCATACTGAACGGAACTGTTCGCGTGCGCTGGATTCACCTCTTATATATACGTATCGGATATGCTCGAATCTCCTTCCAGAACCCGTGTAGAATATGCTGTAAATTTCTATAGTTTTCTAGGTGCTAAATGGCGCTTCGCCAGTTGGCCCATAGATGGCGCTGTTTTATCGGCAAGCAACTAAACAGGTCTCCCTTCACTCTGATCAGGGACTAATTACCCGTTAGAGGGCAGCAGATAACAATAACAAAAGTTTAACTTTCTTAAGTCTACTGTAGCAATTTCTCATCATGAGGGATTTTTTTAATAATTACTTTGTCTCTTGAGATTTACAGTCTGAGACGACTAACTATACACCGACGCCTGTAGATGAGCTACCCCCAACCAGGAATTTTGCCGAACCTCTTCCCTTAAGAAGAGTAGGGACCTTTTACTTGCCTAACATTTAATAGACAAGGGACCGACGGCTTTACATCCCCTCTGAAGGATGGTATATCCGCTATACAACCCTCGCCTAAGGTTGTATAGCTTCCGCGCATACACTGATATACAAGCCGCTGGAAGATGTATGAGGCGAGGACGCGGTCTTCGTTGGAACGGTCCCCCATCCAACTACTAACCGCGACTTACGTTACTTCACATCGCATATCGAAGTATATACATAGTAAAGACGCACCCACGCTCGCCCCACATGCGATTGATATATAGATAGACTTTATTTCATCACAACAGACGAAAAATTTGTATTTTTGATCCGGATCTAATCTGGAAAGGTTCTCGATAAGCTATAATCATCTCCCGATGATGCTAACATGGTAAGCGAAACGCTATATATTTTTCTGTTATAATGTTTTCCAGGAAGTATTTTTCCATGAACTGAAGGCAATCCAAGTTATTTTTCCATCACTACGGAGGATCTAGTGAAGAAGTTCCCATATATGTGGTCCAATGAACACACCTCTATGCTTATCAGTGTATCAATGTATACTTATCACAGCACTGGTACTGCTTGTAATTTATGGATTAGCTCAGTGGCTGAACGCTTACGTACTACGCTTGCAACCAAGGAGTTCCGGGTTAGAATCCTGCCTAGAGTATGGATGTCCAGTGGTGTTTTTCATGTGTTACCGAGTTGATAGCAGTGGACTGACTAGACGAGGTTATGTGAGAGATAATGTGAACGATTCATCTTTTGGAGTCTGAAGGACTTTTAATATATTTCAAAAGTGAATGTTAACGTTCACAAAATTAGGGTTCAAGATGACTGTTTCAGACGGAGAATAATATGAAAATTTATACTTACTGTTCGTTTTTGCTTAACTGCTGCTCTAATGGTAACACTATAAACCTAACACTGGATGTACCACACTTTCTTAAAATTATACCTGAAAGGGAATTTTGTTAGAAAACACAATTAAAAGGCAATATAAAGTTCAAAAATATATATTGATTCTTCAAAAATTTAGGGTTTTACAACAACTTTTAAGAAATATGTTTAACAAACACTAGTCTGGCCCGTGTGCAACAAATGGTGAGGAACGGAACGATTCATAGTGTACCAACTACCATCCAAAATGCAGTTTTGTGGGCTAACGATTACACAAAAAGATTCAAGAAAAGTTCAATGTTTCTGAAATTTGGTGGGCTTTTGCTTGCCTGTCTTATTCACGTATTTGTATTTCAATATCAGTTTTGGTCGCTCCTCAGAGCTTAAAAATGCTTGAAGCGCTACTACTTCGAATTGTATTCTGCAATTACAATTTTATACGTTCAGGCAAGGCGGTTCCCATCCACATATGAGTACATGGTAAAGATACTTTTCTGACACCGAACCACTGAGGAACCGGTTTAGGGCAAACCCCGTTAAAACTCATCATTTCCCCGTCAAAATCGACTGCTAGGAAACGATGGGGGTCCCACGTCGCTAAGGGCTATTTTCGCTAAAACTCACGATATACTTTCGATAGACGCTGGATTAACTTGTCCTCATATTCAAGACCTCGTATGAGTTGCAGTGCTTAACTATTTATTTTTCGATTGCAACAGACACTGGACCGCTAGATGGCGCCTGCTAACTATTTTACATGTCGCTATCCCAAAGATACCGAAATGTACTAAATAGTCACTGACGAGAGCCAACAGCTCGATATTGCAGTCTGCAAGTGGTGTGTGACGACTGACACGAGAGCTCCTTTAAATAGGATCAGTCTTTCGGCTGGTGTTTGTTGCAATCGAAGCATTAGCGTTTTGATGGTAATATGCAATTATTACATTTAACGCGCCAGGTTTGTAACTTGTAATTCAGCGCTCGGCGGGGCACATAACCCGGAGAGTAGCTATTGGTTGCAGTCTGGTTACGTTCCTTATAGTAAAATAAGGATTTTATAGAGGAGTTTGCGACTAAAAATATTTTATTTTAAGACCTTATTTAGTAAACTTAGTTTTATACCATGTATTTTCCTATTACATTTTCATTAGATTTGATTTAATTTTAACATGGACAAAGACCAATGCTTTACATTTGTTAAGAGTTCATTCCTCTGCATCTAACTATAATTTAATAATTTTCATTTCCACATCGCGTAAAACTTTGTGGTACAAGAGAAACTTTCACTATCAAATAACCTGAAAATGCTCTTCCCATTTCAGATGTAACGGGTATTTCAACGCAAAAGAGATGTAATATAAACGTGTCAAGTTTCCGAAGTCTGACAAATAAGGAGATATTTAACAGTTATTACGTTGGCAAAGAAGTGCAAATAAGAGAGAACGTGAATTTCCATTAGTCAATAAAATAAGCGAATGCCTTGGAAAATTCTTAAACACAAAAACAAATTTTTATTTTCCAAGACAATAACTCCAACTGTAAATCCCCGTTCTGTGTTATAAATAATATATGCAGCTCACGCCGTTTTGACATATTAGGTAGTCTCATAAGTACGTGCCATATTTAGGACATACCTATACATAGCAACGACTTGTTTTTGAAAATACATACTAAAATAATCTTGCGACGATGAATTAAAATATTCCGAATGGCAGTTTAGTAGGCTAAAGCACGTTAGGTGGTAAATTCGCTTTGTTCAGTCTCTCCTGTGCTCTGGGTTCGATCCCCGGCACCGACACTGGCAATCGGTAATGGATGGTGTCTGGGTTTTTTCAAATGTGTAACCCCCTTTCAGGCAGCACTTAGATTTCGGCATGGAGGTTGTCTGCTATACATAGGGTTTATATTTTATGTTTATGTGTTTACGGGGACGGTAGCTTATTGGTTAGTTAGCGCGTCTAGCTCTCTCTCTGAGCATACTTAGCGAAGTGGATTCGAGCCTTATCTAATGCGAGGTAATTTTCAATTATAAATTATTACCAAGAAGTGGTTCGGATTCCACCAGAAACTGTAGGGCCCCGTCCCCTTTTATAACAAAATTTAGATCTCCTAGACTTAAAAGGATCATTTAGGTGACCTGGAAAGCGCTTCTTAAAAACATTTTTCAGACATTTTGAAATATATAATGAAATACGCTTGTAAGAACTGCCATTAAGAAAGCGCTGTTGTAAAACTGAAAAATATATCTTTCATTAAGTAAGTTATTAGAGTCAACTACTCCTAACTAAATGCACCGAACATGATCTAGTTATAACAAACACCATTTTCCGACAAAAGGATAAATTTAAAGGCACCTGGCGTCACCCCAGATCAGGTCACTGGCATCTACTGGACTATGTTATCGTACGTAGGAAGCATCTCAAGGACGTCCAAATTACAAAGGCGCGCATTGATAGAGAATGTTGGACCGATCATCGTCCTGTTGCCTCTAAAATGAAAATTATTATGAGACCCAAACACCGAAGAACTCAAGCAAAACGTAGACTCCGTCTCTGTATTAGTAAATTGCGTGACCAACAAACCGTCGAACAGCTAAAGCAAAAAGTTCAAGAGAATTTGAGTACACTAGAAGAAACCAATTCTTTAGATGTCGCTGCTACCTGGACACAAATTAAAGACAGTTTAAAAAGTGCGAGTGAGGAAATTCTTGGCACTGCAGCAAGTAAAAAACAGGAGGACTGGTTCAATGATAATGAAGCTTTTATACAAGAACTTCTTGACCGCAAACATATTGCCTTCCAAAACGCTATCAACCACCCCAACGACTCATCAAAAACAGAAGCTTTTACCCAATCTAAGTATGAAACGCAACGCGAAATCAGAAGAATAAAGAACGAGTGGTGGGCAAGCAAAGCCAGACAAATTCAAAGGTACGCCGATTCACACGACTACAGGAATTTCTTTCAAGGAGTAAAAGCAGTGTACGGCCCCAGTCGGAAAAATATGTGCCCTATTAAAGATTTAAATGGAAATCTCCTCAAAGAAGACCAGGAAATAAGAGCCCGATGGAAAGAGCACTACTCTATCATTCTTAACCAGCAAAGTCAAGCCGATCACGATATTATAAATCTTATCCCTCAATATGACACCTTCGAAGACTTAGATAAACCACTAACAACGGAAGAGATCTTAACTGCCATTGGGCAGCTAAAAAATAACAAATCTCCCGGCGTCGACTCACTCCCAGCTGAGATCTTTAAAGCTGTGTCGTCAGAGCTCATACCCTACCTTAAAAAACTGTTTGATGTCGTGTGGGAAAGTGGTCAAGCTCCGCAGGAGTTTCGTGATACACTTTTAATCAACCTCTTCAAAAACAAAGGGAGCGCTGCGGACTGTGGAAATTACAGGGGTATAGCTCTCCTGGCTGTTGGAGGGAAGATACTCACTAAAGCGATGGCAAATAGGCTAACACCTGTTATGGAAAAGTTACTTCCTGAAACACAGAGTAGCTTTAGACCAAACCGAGGCACATCGGATCTAATCTTCACACTTAAACAGCTTCAAGAAAAAACACTCGAATATCAAGGAGAAATTCACATGGCCTTCATTGATTTAACCAAGGCGTTTGACTCGGTGGACAGGGAAGTGCTCTGGAAGATTATGCTCCGCTTAGGTATTCCTAGAAAATTTGTGGAAGTATGTCGCAGTCTACATACAAACAACAACGCCCAGGTTATGTATAATAATGAGGCAACCGAACCTTTCCAAACCCTCACTGGAGTTAGGCAGGAATGTGTCCTGGCACCCCTACTTTTTAATTTATTTACCACTGCTCTAACAATTATTGTTGACAACAAACTGACAGTCAGAGGAATAGGTCTCAGATACCGTTCTGATGGCGGTCTCTTTAACGTAGGGCGCTTTAGAGCTTTCACGAAGACACGCACACGATTCATTTGTGATCTCCAGTATGCGGATGACTGTGCACTTTTAGCCTCTACGCCGGAAGAGCTTCAAGAACTGTTAGATGTGTATGCCCAGAGCTATGATTCCTTGGGACTTAAAATCAACATTGGAAAGACTAAGATTATGTCAACTCCTCATCAAGTGAACCAAATAGACATTACACTTAACGGAAATTCCCTTGAAGTGGTGGATCAGTTCAATTACTTAGGCAACGTTGTTAATGACAAAGCAAACATGGACAGCGAGATTCGCAATAGAATTAACGTTGCATCTAGAGCACTCTGGGGACTTAGAGAGATAGTATTTGACAACCACGACCTTGCTTTGTCAACGAAAATGGCTGTCTACAGAGCAGTTGTTATTCCAACGCTGCTATATGGATGTGAAAGCTGGGTCACTTACCGTCGTCATGTGAAAGAATTAGAACGTTTTCAGCAAAGACACCTCAGAAGTATGATGAAAATCCGTTGGTTCCATCACATATCAAACGTGTAAGTACTCAGGAGAGCAAACAGCCTTCCAATTGAGGTGCTTATTTCAAGAGCACGCCTAAGATGGGCAGGTCACGTTCATCATATGCATGATAACCGCCTTCCTAAATGTACACTTTATGGTGAATTGTTAAGCGGTAGAAGAAGGCGTGGCGGTCAACGAAAGAGGTTCAAAGACGCTCTCCATGAAAATCTAAAATCCTGCGGTATTGCAGACGAGCAATAGAAACAGCTTGCAGTGGACAGAACCGAATGTCGAGGGGTTGTGGCCAGCTATCAAGGAAATGTTGCTGCAAGAAGGCCGAATCCAAGACCTAACCAGGTCTATGTTTGTCCTGACTGCGGTCGACATGTGCTCTCCCGAATTGGCCTCTATAGCCATAGTCGTGTGTACCGTAGATGAATGGGAATTACAATAGACTACACCTTTTACTCGTTTTTTATTGTACACAATCTATCGACTGTAACATTTTTATACTCGGACTCGAGTAACGGCTAATATTAGGATCATAAAGTTTCATTCTCTTTCAAATAACTACTAATGAATTGTGTACGACTTCCTAATAGGAGTTTATACAGGATGTCCCAATAGTGCCTCAAAGTACAATATCGGCCTTTTTAGGAGACTTTGAAAAATAATTTTTTATGGAAGTGATATAGGGTCAAGGGGCGCACATTTTAAAAATATTTTCAAATATACAGTGTGACTCGCTACAGCGGGGCATCTTCGAAGTAACTTTTTTTAAATAGAACCCCCTACATATTTTCACATTTATGAATTCAGCGTAAAATTACCTTTTTCACCGATTGACAGTAAAGTACTAACTTTGCTGACTAACTTTAATCAGCAAAGTGTCACTTTTCCTGCCTAGGCAGAAAAGTGCGCACTTTCCTGCCTAGGCAGGGAAAGTGACACTTAGTTTCCATGGTAACCAACTAGTAACAACTGCGATTTTTAATGAATTTATTACAACAAAAATAAAGAGATTCAGAATTGTAATAATTTTATTATTTTAGAATATATTTAAACAATCGGCGAAAAAATTATATGTTCAACTCAGCAGCGAAATATATTGACTGCCTTAGCAGAGTTCCTAGCCTAAGAATTATCAGCCGCGGCAGTCAATCTACTATTTTGCTGCCTAGTTAAACAAATAACTATTCCAAAATTGTTGTTTTTGACGTGGCGTTGCCCAGTTATTCGAAAAAATATGAAAATTTTGATCGGAACAACAAATTAATTCGCTGTGTGTGTATTACTATTAATTAACAAGATTTATTTTGCAATTATATAGACAAAGGACGTACTAACGACACGACCACCAAATACTGATTACAATTATACAGGGTGTATTTTATACTAGCACTAATTCAGGACATTTCATAGTGAATTTTCTCATTTTTTTTTTCAAATGGAATTGGCACGTCAGTTCTCTACGATTTTTGTGAATAATATCCTATACCTAAAATCGATATTTCCAGAGATATTTTTACTTTTCTATTAAAAACCGTTAAATTATAATACTTTTCACTACTGATCTAGTAGCCATGATTTTGATATCAAGTGAGAATAATTGAAAGTTATCTTATTGACGTTTAATTATTATTAACTATTGTGACAAAGTATTTACACTTATTTTAAGTTATAAATTAATTTAAAATTCGCACTTTATAATAAAGAATTTTTCGAGAGAAGAGATGGTCGATATGGTTTATGTTCTGGGTGCGAGTGATAAAAATTGTTTGCTATCAACTTGAATTTAAAAGGAGCGGTATCCGGAAAGAAGACAGCCCTATAAATAATCATTTGAGAGGTTGATGGAATGATTTGACAATACGGGGAAAGTGGAATATGAGATAAAGGAACGAACAGAAAATGTAGTAAATGAAGAAAACGAAACAGTCATACTTTTGAGCGTGTTAAGATCATCGCAGTATGAGAGAATTGGCAAAAGAGAATGATATAAGCCGATCTTCAGTGCATCGAATCTTACAAAAAAAAACAAATTTCATCCCTACCACGTTCAACTAATGCAGGAACTGATTGATAGGGATTATGAAAACCGAATACAATTTTGCCAATGAGCAAAACAAAAAATAAAACAACAAAGAAATTTTTTTGACAACGTTTCATAAAAATGAACATGTTGACGTTATAATTTTCAATATTACGACACAACAAATCCTGACATCTCACGAACAAATAGCCAGACAAGATGGTCGTTGAATATTTGGGGAGGAATTATTGGGGACTATGTGATAGGACCACATTTTTTTTTATCCTGCATGATTCTATCCCATATTGAGCTAGGCTATGAAAATATGCGTGATAAACAAACGGTCACTGTTGATTTTACATCCAATTCTCCTCTTACTTTCCCGAGTGCAAAGATTGCCTTGCTAAGTTTTTTATTTAGTTCTTGGATATGAAAATCCCATTTCAAGTGTTTGTCAATGTACACCCCCAAGAACCTGGTGTTTTTTGTAGAATTGATTTCACCAAATGTAGTATTAAGATTTACGTCTGGAATGGTAATATGTGATATTTGAATGATTTTGAGAAGTTACGTAATTGGGAGACAACAATGTGTTGGTATTAATAATAAATTAAGTGACACATTAACAGTTAGTTACGGTGTCCCACAAGGATCTCTCTTGGGGCCAATTTTATTCATTTTGTATGTTAACGACTTGTTTAAATTGCCTATTAGTGGGGATATTATTAGTTTCGCAGATGATACTGCTATTTTTTACAAAGATAAAACGTGGAATGCATTAAAGAATAAAGTGGAAAAAGATTTTAAAACAGTGATAGACTTCTTTAATATGAAATTGTTAACTATTAATGTTAAGAAACTTACTTCCTACCCTTTACTTGTTATCCTAAATATTTGCCTGACTTTGAAACTCTACAATTAGTCTGTGAAGACCAAACTATTATAATATCTTTTATTAAAAGTGTTAAGTACCTTGGCGTTATAATCGACAGCCATCTGAAATGGGACCTGCAAATAAATGCTCTCGTGAGTAAATTGAGATATTTCATTATAAAATTTAAATTTTAACAGTTATTAGAGGTGCCTTTCCTAAAATGCATGTATTATGTCTTGGTACAATCTCACCTTACCTATGGGGTTATCGCTTGGGGGGTGTCACCAATGCCTACCTAAAAAGTTAGAAATTGTTCAGAAATGGATTATTAAAATTATACTAGGTAAAGGTTATACTTACTCTAGCGATGACCTTTATAGACAAGCTAGCATTTTTGATCTGAGGCAATTGTATTGTCAAAGTATGTTAATATATCAATACAAAAATAAAACTGACTTCAAAAACATTGAACACGTTTATAACTCCCGACATAAAGAACAAGCTATACAAGTACCAAGAACTGATAAATCAATTGGTCAAAGGAGCTATTATGATATTGGACCAAGAATATAAAATAAAATACCAATGGTAATAAAGAAAATTAATTCTATAAACATATATAAAACTAAAGTAAAGCATTGGATTATGAACGAGCCAAGATTATTTTTTCATCAAATAGTGGATAAAAAAATATTTACCATATTTAGATATGAACCTAACCCATGAACATAAACATATCTGTGTTAATTTCTCACAAGTATGTTAGTCTATATTAAAAAAAAATTAACTGCGTAGCTATTCTCTTTTTAGTAATTTTATCTTATTCTATATCTCGAGTATAAGGTTCTTAGAAACCTTTTTCGAGTATTTTATGTTTATTGTAATTAAGTTGTTTATGTAAAATGTAATGTAATTTACACTACAAATTATCAGTATACATTATTATTATTATTATTATTATTATATATTATTTGTTTTGTCTAAGTTTAACAATAATTTGTTTGTATGAAACCATTCTATTATTTCATTTAATTTTTGTTCAGTTTGTGTGGTAAGTGAGAGAAAATTTTTATTATTAACGATTATACTTGTATCATCGGCAAACAATGAGCAGTACAATTCGGGAAAATTGAAGACTAAATCGTTTATATATATCAAGAAGAGAACTATAACCAGTATTGATCCTTGCGGTACACCACAATTTATTGCCTCGTGAATTAACCATTCCTTTTTCAGCGTATTATTTGTGTGATCGGTTATTTCGACATATATTTTGCGACCTGTCAAATATGACTCAAACCATTGAACAGGGAGACCCCTTATGGAATAAAATTGTAATTTTTTAAATAAGATTTGATGATTAACACAATCAAAAGCTTTTGACAAGTCGCAAAATATGCCAATAACATAATCTTGGCGCTCTAACAATTTATGGATTTTGTTAATTAGTGAGTATGTGGCGTCGCTGGTGCTTCTTTTTTTCCCTAAAACTATATTGAGCCTCACTTAGAATATTATTGATTGTAAGGTAATTAACCAGTTGTCCTTCAACAACCTTCTCAAAAATTTTTGAAAAGCCAATAGTGAAATTGGACGGTAGTTCGATAGAACTATTTTATCCCCTTTTTTGTATACCGGTATAATTTTTGCAGTTTTAAATTGGCCGGGAAAAATTCCTGTTTGGAGCGATAGGTTTACTAGATATGCCAGAGGCTTTTTTAATGAATCGATTTTTTTTTATTAGTGTAATAGGAATATTATCGTATCCAGCTGATTTTTTACTTTTGAGCAATTTAACTATATGGCATATTTCATTTTCATCAACTGGCTGGAAAAGGAATTGTATTTATCAAATTAAACTTTATTTAAATATTCGACATGATTCATGTTACTTCTTAAATTTTAGGTTAATTTGGCAGCCTGCCTAGAAAAAAAGGAAGCAAATTTATTCATTACTTTACTAGTATCACTGATTACTTTGTTTTCATCAATTATTGCGATATTTTCAAGTTCTTGTGCAGGATTTTTAGTGAGCGAGTTTATATAGTCCCAGGTAGTTTTAGTTTTGTTATCTGAATTTGAAAGATCTTTTGAAAAATGTCGTGCTTTTACGCACTTTATAACTTTGTTGAGGATTTTACAATATTCTTTGACATATTCTATGAAATTTTGGTCAGCGCCCTGATTTTTTAAATATATTAAGTTACGTTATTTGAGAAAGTTAGACAATCCGCATCATCCCTGTTCTCATCGGGCGTTTTTAAAAGTCATTTTAGCCAAATGTCAATAATATATCAGGAACTTGACTTTAGAATTTTTCCTTTGTCATTTCGTTAAGAGAGGGAAATACTTTTCTTGTTGTCTTGTAGTTAGCTATAGCTTTTTGCAAAATTTCGACTCTTCGAAGCTCTATGAAGATGTTTAAAGAAAAAATATCCTGTGAAAATTCCTTATCTAAACTACTAGATCTAACATTATCAGCAACTTTATCTGAAGCACAAATTTTATTGGACTTTTGTTCCAGAAATAAGGGATATAGATGAGTGATTTTAATCCACTACTGGTCTATGTGTGTTAAACCTAGCGTTATCATCCCCGTCTATAACGAAAATTTAATTTTACTGAGAAAATACTTCTTAATGTCCTTGATCAGTTTATTTATCCATTAATTATTTACACTGAGATGTCTCAAAATCCAAAGATGGATGCGCCTTCTTCATTCCTATTGAACGCGAAGGAATTAAGTTCAAAACTTGACATAAACTGCTCTATTTTTACGAAGTCTTAAGCTATTAAAGAAATAATAATTCGGTCTGATTCCCTTTGGGTTCTTCCAGCAGTTAAGTATAAGTATAAAAGAGTTAGTTAGTTAGTTAATAGTCTTGTTCATACAAAACGAACTCATATTTTGAAAATAAAGGATGCCGTTTGCAATATTACACAATCTGGTAAATTCGTCACATTTATCTGGATCAAAGTCCATATAAGTTGAATACATAGCAAACACGTCGATATTTTGGCCAAAAACGCCGCTATTATACCATCAATTATGCCTAACTGATTGCTCTAATCTGTATAAATTTCAATGAAAAAATTAATGGATTCACACCTGGAAACAATAGGTACGTTTTAAACAACATAACAAAATATTGCAAAACACAATCAACTATCCCGTTACAGTTTTGGCATGACAGTTTAAACGTACCACGAAAACACATTACCACTATTATTAAGTTGAGATTTGGTCACGCCTGCTTTCCCGCCCACTTGTATAAAATTGGTGTAGTTACATCGCAACTTCGTGATCTATGTGGAGTTATAGACGACCTTGATCACCATTTCTTAGCTTGCGATAAGCATAAAACCACTACAGATGCACTTATAGATACCAAGAAAATCTATGAATTTATCATTTGTGTTTTAACACATATTAATGTCAAACTATATGTTAGTTTTAATTTCCTCTTGTTTTAACGTTATGTTTCTACCTACCTTACCATGGTCTTTTTTGTATGATGTCAAACTTAATGTCCTGACAGACTACTGGACGAGAAACGTGTTTCCCTATATTTCCCGCTATTGTTCTTCTTCCTTCTACTCCATTTTTTTTAGGTTTAGCTTAAATTTTTATTAATATTAACATACTGTGACTGGCTGTATGGTATCTGACCCAAAACCATAAGAAAAAAGTTTAAGATGCAAATAAATTTTTACTTAAAATCGTTTATTTTAAAATATGTCAATTCATTGCAGATTTCGAAGGGGATTTAAACAGTTTTTCTCATGTCTGCCATTCGTCCACCTTAGTCCAGCCGTTCTGACCAGAAGAGAAGTTATGACAAGTAAACGTAGATCATATTCTGGATCGCCTGACCACAATCGGATCATTAGAAATGGTAAGCAGCAGGTTTACCTGTTTATTTCAAAAATATTTTGTTTATTGATGATTTAAAAGGAAGAGTTACTGTTCATAACTAAATATGCATTTGATCATTGATGTGACTGTAGATATATTATATTAACTGAATAAGCGAGTGTAGATTTTTAGGTAATTTTAGTAATGGCATACTAGCTTATTCATACATAGAAAAAATTACCTTAACAGTATGTTGGTTGGCAATCCTTAGTAGATCCTTATATTAAACTAGAAAATGAAGAAAAAAAAAAGTTAAATTATACGGATAACTATAACCAACTGAAATGGCACTATTCGAATACATCCGTATTTATACAGTTTATATAAAGTGTAATACTCGTATGTAATTTATATACACTTAATGAAATAAAAAAATTCAATCAAAACCTTATTCACAATACGTTTTTAATTAAAGACCAAAGTTCAGATGGTAGAATTCTCTCACCTTCTGGGTTATAAAAAATAAAAATATAAAACTATACTGTTGATAATTACAGTGAATAATAGAAACTCTAATTAAAACTAATATTATGACAACAGTTTAAATTTATAAGTTTAGTATTAGATGAAAGATTTAAATACCATTTACCCTGTTTAGTTTGCAAATATATATTAAATCCCTGAATATTTTTATTTAAAACTTCTAATGTTCTACCCTTTAGGCACCTATATAATATTTCTAAACATAATGATGTGTAATCTCAAAGGATATCCATGAGCATTAAGCGTTTTTCTAGGACTACTTTTACCATTTTCCTCTCAGTTGGTTAAATAGAAGAGCGATGCTAGGTCGCACGTCAATGCATTAAATATGCATTTAAGTCACACAAGAAAATCATTAAGTTAGTATTAAACAAGAGAATTAAAACCGTATTCCTTAGTACGTACTCACTAACTTTTTTTAAATGTGGTATTCGCTTAATATTTCAAACACGTATAGGTAGGTACTGAATTATAAATTTTAAGTTCGAAATAGGTAATAAAATGTTAATTTAGTGTTTTATAAAATGTTATTTTTCACAATTCAATATCTTTGATGTCTAAAAACCACTTTTACAAAACGCCAAAACATTTGAACACTACACTCGAATGCACTACTCGGCGCGCATTTCGCTAACCCTTATATCATCATCAGGAAATTATTAAAACTGAAAACTAATCTTATTCGTCTCCCAATAATTGACATGATTAGAGACATACAATACAATTATCTAATACTTGATTACTGATTCGACCAAGGCTTTATAAAATATGTTTATTTTAAAAAGATTGTAATAGCTCGAAACAGTTGAGAATTAAGGTGGCGGTATAACCGGAAGTAATAAAAATTCGAAGATAATCTATAACGGTAGGTCTGTTTCGAAAACCCATACCACAAAAATTTCAGAACGATATTCTGATTCAGTCCGTAGATACGTCTAGGGATTAGGTTCAAAACGAACACCCCGTACGTAACTTCTTCTTTGATTCATGTTTTCTTTAATATGAAGTTTTCTACGTCCTGTTGAACAATATATAACCTATTTTGTGTCACGTCTCCCTTAGTTCCTGTTTATTTCCACAAACTTCCATTATTATGTTACAGAACTGACCTATTGAACGAAATAAAGGTTGTTAAAAAGCAACATGTTGCAAATTGGATTTGTATCACTCAATCATTACATGTTGGCCAACTCCCAATCTTTCTAAGAACAAATCTAACATCTAATTATGGGTAATAAAAAATAATGTTACGTGTTTACACCCTTTAGTAGACACCCGGACCGTAGGTCCAATAATTGCAACACGGATTGTCATTAACCACTGATTTATTTAACATTTAACTTACAATAATTGATCGTTATAATTACGCACTAACTATAATTCTTAATCACTATAAATTTCACTTTCTTTTCTGATCCCTTGGCTCAACTCAGAATTGTACTGAACTAACTGTTCGATGCGCTGATCCCGCTTTTTATATACTCGGTGGCGCTTATTCTCGATTCATACATTTCACTCTAGGCTGCTCCGGAAGAATTCGCTTCCCTCCTGGTACACTCTATGAGGAAGCGCCATCTCTGGTTCGTCTGGCGAACCATCATCCCATGCCCAGCTTCTTCCTATTAGGAGATTAACCCTCTCTTCGAAATAGGGTGTGGGCGTGCATATAACAATAATATCATCCTCATTAGTTTCTTCTGTAGTCTACTAAGATTAAGAATTTTTAATATGGACCATGGGGCAGTCTACAGTTCAAATTCATGAATGTTTTCGTCCACGCCTTTAATTTTCGAATCAAATCATCTCAAGGTCACACAGAATAGTACGGCGTTGCGGACAATTCACCGAAAATTTTTATCCGAAAACAATTTACCGAAAACTGTACACCGAAAGTCATTTTACAGAACGGACAGTTCAGTGAAAAACAATTTACTGAATCAAAATACTTCGAATGACCAATTTATCGAAAAAGACTAGAAAATGTAACAGTTTTTTGTCTTCATGACTTTGTCACTAAGTAGCGTAGTAGCGATGACGTTTTTTTAGACAAAGTAGGTAGTGTAGGATTTGTGAAAGAATAATCTTGGCATGTGATTCAAGATCCAATTTAAGAATATTTTATTTAAAAACTAACTCATACAATCTATTTTATATGCGTAATTAAGTTTGTAAATACATAAATACTAACATTTTACATCTAAAAGGAAATATTATGAGTAATGCCTTGTAAATAATCCAAGATATTAGTTGGATCAAATGCTTGCACCAATCGTTTGAGCCGCTCGTTTAAGTCTTTATATTTTTTCTTTTGGTGAGGCCCTTCTACTCCGGCAATAAATTGTTCAATTCTCAATTCATTTAAGTCTTGTTCTCTTTTTATACCATCGATAAACTTCCAAATTGTAGGATGACTGCAAGATATTTTCGCTTCGAAACATCGATGCCAGCCTTCTACAGAATTATTCGTTTTTGGCGTGTCGGTCAAAACACTTTCGTAGTGGTTCCACATTTCTATGCCGAATAGCGGAGCCTTACGTCGATTATTAGTGGGCCGTCCTATCAACATATGAAAAAAATTCAATGTCCAAAATTTCGTCAAATGATTGGACTACGTGGCTCTTAGGGACAAACGCCAGAGCTGTCAAGTGTTTCATCTTCAAAGCAAAATCAGCGTCTTGGTCATAGCATTGCTTGAAACCTCTGCGTTGAATCTGCCGGTATATGCACTGTGCCAAATGGAAGAAACAGCCGCGTATTATGCTGTCAGGAAATTGATCACTTATCGCATTCACCATTGCTGCTAATCAATCAAAATTGATTCAGGGGCCATTGAAATTTAGAGCAGTTTAAGTCGATTTAGACGACGGTCGTAAGTAATTTCAGTCTTATTAGACAGCAATGGAATAGCTACATTTTGCTTCAAGCCACATCTGATGAAACAGCGAAGGAACGGTTAGAGCATGTAGAGGTGAATAAGAGTTTGAAGTTGTTGCTCATCAAAATATCAAAATTCTATCGTCTTCTTTGCCAGAGTCATATAACAAAAAATATTTACCCTTAGACGTTGTTATATAATTTGTAGGGAAATTGAGATCACGTCTGCATTACGGTTCGGCTGGAGCACTGCATGCTGCTTCTCTGGTTCGTCTATTGCTCTTTTAACCATTGATAATTTCGGGAACAAACCACACGCCACTTGACTAAGATTCTTAGCCATTTTAGAGATTAACACGCGAGGTACTTGCTTAGTTTCTTTGGCAGCATCTTTAACTTTGTTTATCGCTGTCAGTACTTCAACCCTTGCTGCGGTTGCACTATGATATAATCGCTAGTACACTATTGTGTTCGGTGGTGACCCGAACGCGACACTTGATTTTATGGTAGTGTTCACACTTCCAATATATTCGGCTGCCAGCTACTTTATCCTCTACAAACAGATACCCGTTGCAATTCAATTTGGGTTACTCTTTCTCGCTCATAATGTACTGCAGCTCCATGTTAACCTCATGGAGTATAAACGGAAACTAAAAATTCAAAGTGAAATGTCAGTGTCAAGGTCAAGTACTAAGAATCCCTTCGAGAATCTAGGTGCACCAATTCTGAGGGTTGTAATGTATATGCATTTTCGGGAAATTGCTCTATTGTTCTACGGTGAACTATCCATTCGATGAATCTTCCGTTTGGTGAATTGTCCCTTCAATGTCATAATAATATTATAACAGATAATAAATTAAAAGCAAATTTGTTTAATGATTATTTCGTAAATGTAGATAAAAACTTAGCAAGTAATATTGATGATAGTCCAAATATAACTGAGGCACACAACTTACACCTAACGGGTTCCTTTTATTTAGATCCTACAACAGATAATGAACTAATAATATACATATCAGAATTAAAAAACCATTGCGCACCTGGACCCGATGAAATACCAGCCGAATTTATAAAATAGTATCACACGTATTTAGTGAAACCGTTAGGCCATATTATAAATTTAATATTTTTAACCGCGAAAATACCAGAGGCGTGGAAAGAGGCTATAATCACTCCTGGGTGGCTATTCTTGAGCTTGTGGGAGTAGAAAGAGTAAGAGAAATTAATCTTTTTCTACCCCCTCGTGTAAAATTTGTATTCCTGAATTATTTTCCCTCAGCCAGATAGACGAAAACACTCCCTACTAATTCCCTTATTTTTAGTGAGAGAAAGTTGAGTGAAAGCAAATGAAACATTTTTTAAGTATTTTATAGGTTATGATTGTTCCTGTGGAGACGTACACCTTATTAATTCGGTTTTATTTAAATAATGGACATTGAAGATTTAGCGGCTATACAAGTTTTGGATGATTTAGAAGATGCGGAGGAACAGTTTAAAAATGGGAAAAAGATTCGAATTTTAGAAAAAACTGATCCTTTTGAATTGTCGGATCAAATTTTTGTTCGTTTATTTAGGTTGTCCAAACCATTAGTGATGGATCTTATAGATATTTTAAACCCATTGCTTTGTCGTGCAGACAAAGGTAAATTAGATTAAAGTGCATTACATATTGCTTAGTTTTGTAGGTTAGGTATATGAAACAGAGTACCTACCTACTTTATTTAAAACTAAACCATATTTTTAGATATTTGTTACCTTACGTTTTTTGGCTACTGGCAGTTACCAAGAAGGTAGCAATCACTATACTGCAGAAAGCCAAGCCAGTGTAAGTCGCTGTATAACAGAAGTTTGTACTGCATTAACTTCACCAAATATTTTTAATACTTGGGTGCAGTTTCCCAGAGATATTGCAGTATTGGAGAGATTATCAGGTAATTAACCTCTGTCAACGTCAACTATCACGCCGCCACGAGTTGACAGCTGAAAAAGTCAGATATAGGAGAGCTCTGATTGGTTATACCGTGAAGAACAATATGACAACACTGTCGACTTCTCCCTCAAACTTTCATCGCTCCCTCGTTTTTCCTTTTGTTTAAGAATACATGTTTTTTGAATAAGGGAATTTCAAGTGAAAGGTGAGGGAATTAATTCTCCAGGGAGTAACGATTTCTCTCGCGCTCAAGAATAGCCACCCTGTTCACAAATCAGGTAAAAAAATCTATTAACTAATTACAGACCTATCTCGCTCGTTAACAACTTTGCAAAAATTTTTGAGAAGTGCCTTAAAAAACGTTTAAATAATTATCTAGATAAAAACAAAATACTAAATAATAGGCAATTTAATTACAGAAGATTGTGTTGTAGAGTTAGTAAAAAAAGTGGTATACGGTATGGACGATGATAAAAAATGTCTCGCTATATTTCTGGATTTGGCTAAAGCTTTTGATACGGTTGATCATCAGATTCTAAAATAGGAATTAGGGGGCATGGGCTGGAGATATTTGTAGATTATTTAGCAAATAGGAAACAAAAAGTAAAGGTAAATGGAACTCTCAGCGATTCTAAAATCGTAACCACATCAACATCTAAGATGGCACAAACATATAGAGTATGTCGTGAAAAGGCTAAGACGATTAATATACAAATTTTATCAATGAAGGGACATATTAAACAAAAAAACCTTAATTATCACATATCGAGCTTTAGCTGAATCCATTATTAGGTATGGAATTATAATTTGGGGTGGAATATATAACATTGCTCTAAGAAATCTTAAGGTTATGCAAAATACGATCATAAAGATAATTTGTAAAAAGGAAAGACTATTTGCTACAGAAATTTTGTACCAAGAAGTGGACCTACTTAACATTAGAAAATTATATGCTTATGAGTCCCTAACGTGGATGTTTAAAGTCCAAATGCAAACTCTAGAACATTGCTATAATACTAGGTGGAATGAAAACATTCCAGTAGAAATCCCTCTCCTTAATAAATCCCACTCGCAAAGGTTTATATTTTTTTTTGGGCCGAAGCTTTACAATATAAAACATATAAAAAAGAAACAAAAATACAACGTAGAATTAAAAAAAATTGTAAATGCAAATGATCTTCTACTATCAAAACTGTTTTAAGTATTTTATGATTTGCGTAGCACAATAAACATATTTTTTTGATAATATTCTCTCATCTGTCGTCTCTCCAACAATCATCAGGTAATCCATTCAGCTTTCTTATTCTGTTGTATTTGGTATTTTGCAATCATGTATCAATATAGACTCTGTATTTTTAATAATTTTGCATAACCAACACAAGCTCCCTGTATGCTTAGGTGTTATGCAAACATTAAGTTGTAATATCGAAACTGAATAAATAAATTTCTAAAAAAAAAAAAAATGTACAGTTTTGGATGAATTGTTTTCGGTAAATTGACCGGACCCGAATGGCACGCATGGGCGTATCACCGTATGTGGGTTGCGGCTACGACTAACGACTGTAATAGTCATTTTTAAAACACATCGTTTCGCTCGGAACCTCTGTCGTAGCCTCAGCAGACGTGACTTTCTGTTATTCACATCCTATGCGCTTTGTATTTGCAAAGATACAAAAATCGCATGTCGTTGATAAGTATATAAATTGATGACGTGAACAACAACACTCGTAATTTCAACTATACACTGACTAAAATCTTTTTGTTTATACAATTTACCAATCACTGCTGCCAGCTGCCAGTTTAGAAGTTGATTAACTCATTAATAGTGTTAATCATGGTTGCCAAATTCATGAATGATAAAGAAACTAATATTTGACATGACTGAATGATATCAATGCATTTTTTTGCCATGACAATTTTCAGTTTCTCTCGTGTAATAGTCAATTCTTTCTTCGAAAAAACCACTCAATGACACCGATGTGCTTAATTATAATATTCAAATATTCGTAGTGAATTTTTTGAAGTAAAAACTTTCAAGCGACTATAGGAGTGAGAAAAATCCGAAATTCTTACTGTTATAAATTCGACTTCATAATTATAGATTATATTATAACTCAATTGTATTCTTTGTTCCAAACTGGGTTTAACTATTTAGTGGTACCTAATATATATCCTTATTATCTATTATCTTATTAATACATGTGTTGTATCTTATTCTACCTCTATGTTCTTTTGTAACCTACAAAACTAAGATTTAACATGAGAACATTACAAATTTTAGGTGCAAAAGTCGAGTGGAGTAAATGGGCTACAGGGAGAATAAGCCAAGACAGTAAAATTTGTACGTATTTTTTAAATATTTTTTGACTGAAAAAGTATTTTGAATTATTCTGAATGTTAAGAGTGTACTTTATTTAAAAAATATATACAGATATGTAGAAAACGATACGAGGAATGATTGTAATCGAACAAAGATAGTAATTATCTTAATTGAACCTGTCGTTATATTTCTGTTTATGTGTATCAATTCACTCTTTCATTTTTAATTGCCAATTGTGGCACAATATTTCCTTTTAGGACACCACAAATTGTTTGCTTTTGCTACCGCTTTTCCATAGACCAAAGTACACTGCATTATGTATATCATACATATTTGCCCAGCATCTTTTCAATCTCCGTTATACTTGAGATTCCAGTTATGTTCTATCAACTTTATGTCCATTAAATGTACTGGTTTGAGAAATTTTAATTTTCTTACAGTTTTTGTTTGAAGCATTTAATATTATCAATTCTAATACAGCATTTACAACAAGCTAAGAAAGTATTGTATTTGAATAGTTCTAATGGCCCTTAGTTAAATGATGCTGAAATTCAATAAAAATGTTAGAACTTGCCTAAAGACTTATTATTTCCGTTTCAATAAAAGCTCACTTGATCTTTTCTGAGATCTACTTGTCCATTTTCAATCCAGTTGCTGTCTCACAACTTACCTACTCAATTCAGTCTAGAAATATGAACCAGAGTATAAATTTCATGAAATCTAAATCAACCACCATGAAGAAAAAGAAAGCCTCATAATTGTGCGTTTCCGTTTCAAGAGGTTGTCAACTTTAAACCATTTTATACTAGAACCTCTAGAAAAATCTGAACTAGTTTTCAATAATAGTTTTGCTTTTGGAAACCAAAATCTCTGATTGCATTTATCTCATTCCTCGTATCAACGACTGAAGCATTATAGCATTATAAATATATACGTATTCAGTAGTCTGTTGAAAAACTATTGTTTATTATTAGAAATAGTAGATACAAATCTGAATTTAATTTCTTAAATAAACAGCAATGTCATGTTTCCAAATTAATATTTTTATTACTTTGTTTTTATTCGTCAAAAGTTTTGGCAATTTTATTAGCATGTTTAGTAATGGTATGGCATTGATTTATAAGTACTTGAATGTGTTCTTGTTTGCATTTTGACGTTTGTTCTGATTCAACTCTAAAATGCATGGTGCAGAGAGAAAATATTTTATTTTATTTTCCGTTTTGACGAATAAAAAAACCGTGATGGTATAATCAGATGGATTCTTAGCAGCACAAAGTATACTCTTATCATTTATTCATTGAGCATTTTGTACGATGTTAAGATCATGACTTTTCTAATTTATTTAAAAATATGTATATTTTTTGCTGCCATCAAATTAGATATGTTCGGTACTTTTCTACTATGAACTGTTTAATATGTCAAAGTAATACCTATTTTCTATCCGTATATTAGGCATTTGATCAATGAATTGACTGTTATTTACAATTTTGGCACATTATTTAAAGAAAAAAGTTAATTTCCATAAAGCATTCAAACAAACATTTTCTGTATATTTATTGCCTTCAAGGTATATTTTATATTTTTTAATCTATTTTTTACTTATTGTAGTTATGTAGTTAGTTGAAAATGGTCAGTAAATGTCAGCAATGGCACGATAAACTGGCCTGGATTTATCATATTTTCCCAAGATTTTATCCATTATCAGACCACTTTTCCTTTTTATCCACTATCTTCCTCCATTTTTCGACATTTTCCCACCACATAAACCCATTTTCCCTCTACATTCCCCTAATATCTCACCATATTCCCTCATTTTCTACATCTTTTCACGACTTTCCTATTCCCCTCCTCTTCCACCAGCTACTTTGACTTTTCTTCAGCTTCTTCTTCTAGTTTCCAACCATCTTCCCATATTCCTGCTGCCCTCTCCCACCTCACCATCACCTTCCAAGCATTTCCCCCCACATCTCTAACTTTTTCACCATTTTTCCTTACATTACCAATTTTTCTCTGCATACTCATATCTTCCCCCTACCCTCTTAACGCCCTTAATCACTTTCTTCTTTGCTCACCTTCTGTGGGGTTAATCACGATGGAAATTCTTTCTGACCTTTAATAAAATATAAAAGTTGGTAGAAATTAAACTTGTCCTCAAATATATGCAAAACAAAAACTCAAAGTAATAGATATCCTATATTATTGGATACGGAAAAGCAAATAAAATCATATATCCTGACAGCTCTGAATGGATCTAGTATAAAGTGTGTCTCTCTCCCGTTTCCCCTCTCCTCCCCCCCCCCCCCCCTCTTAGTTATAGAAGTGGCAACTAAACTAAAGGCCCAGAAAAAGCACAATCATTAATTTCTAAGCACTGTCAATTGCATCAACATAATTTGATATATATGCAGTGATACGTCAAGGAAACTTAAGAACTGACCTAAAACTTCTGGCAAAATCCATTTTCCAGTTGCCATTCCTAAAGCCCAGGATCCGAGAACAAATATTGGCTTCAAATAAAAGCCCCCTGAACTACTGCCCGCTATTGACATTCATCAATGGTTTTCTTTGTAGTTGATGATGATGAATTTCAGAGATCTTTTTGTTAAAAAGGTACCTACCTACCCTCTTGCCTCAGCAAAATCATGGTGGTTTCTGTGTTTGTCATAAAGCGAAATCACAAATCATTCAGTGGGTTCGAACGTCTTCTGTAGCATCCATTGTTTATATATAATTGATTTGAAGTAATCTTCTAGCAGCAAAAACTCATCAAGTTCTACAAGATGTTTGTTAGCTTTTGCCAGCATAAGTTAGTGTGACATCCTGTAAATGAGTGAAAGATTGGTAAGTCATGATATTCTCTGGGTCCAATACTTTCTGCTATTTCGTGTGTATGTAGATATGAAAAGTTCCTACCTGTACCAGAAGCAACACAAGACGTAGTTTGAATCATGCATGACCACCTTGTATCCTATAGATTTACAACTAACACAGAGAGCATAATTCGAATATTTGTTTCTACTTTTTCAAGTTAACATGGAGAAATCTGTGTAGTATTTCGGTCAGAATTATAAAAATCTTATAAGAAATTTCATGTCAATATCACAAAATAAATGATTGCTTATAGGCCAGTCAGTAAAACAATCAAACATCGCAAATGCGCATGTATCTACGATTTTCTTATATGTTGTTAGGACCCCTGAGAGAAGTTATACCCTATGCTACTCCCGTGATGCTCGAAAAACTGCAAAATTCTGGCACTTGTTTCAGATTTTTCGAAAAAACTACTTTAAGGAAGCGTTTCTCTTCTACTCTTGTAAAATAAACTAAATTTGCTATAATTTGAAGCTAACCCGAGCTCTCTAGGTCCAGTGGAGATACAGCCAGTCAAAGATAGGCAATTTTTTCCAAAAAGTGAAAATTTATCGGTAGGGTCATTATCCAAGACACGTACCGGCTAAGCTGATGGTCCTAGAGAATAGATATGAAGAGGAATTTGTAGAAAATTGAATTAGCTTCAATTTGATTCGAAAATAGTGCCTCTAAGCCTGATAGTTTCCTCAAAAACGAAAAAATAGTAAAACATCGGATTTTGGGAAAATTATGAAAACATTGTACTGAATAATGTTGGTATGTATTTCTTTAAAAAAACATGCAAGAATGTGAATTTAACATTTTAGATAACATATGACTTCGAATAAACACCAGGTGCAAAAATGGTTGGGGGTGAACAAAACCCGTGAGATTGCGGATGGGCCACCAGCGAACAAGGTCTCCCGTCACAATGTGCGCAGAGCCCGCTCCTCAGACCCTGTTTAGAGTGGTGGTTTGTAAATGCAAGAAAGTGTGTTTAGGGCCGTGCACTTACAGAAAGGCAGGGACCCTATTCTTGACGGCAGTAGAATAGAACAATCGAGAAAAAGTGGGCGTGTCTCTATTGAAGTTGACAAAACGGTATTCTTGAATTTCGTTCTACAGAAAACTGATAGAACAGCGAGTCAAATTGCTCCCTGAATGCTTATATTGGTAATTTGCAGGGAACTGTTAGGGAACGCCGACATTTTTTGTTTTTCTAACCTAGAAATATCAAGAGTAGTTAATAATATTTGTTTTTGGTGACATATTTTTCTTATTTCCGACTCGTCAGTACATTTAATATTAAGATGAATCTGCCTCAGGTAATATTATCGGACGAAATAAATCATATCGTGGCCGATGCTCAAGAACGCGTCGAAATTGAAAGGGAAATCCTTCCTCACACGGATCCTTTTTGGTACTCTCCTTTCTAATGAAAATAAATTTGTGAAACTGTTCGTTTGACTAAGCCCGTTTGTCATTACGTTACGAAAATGAAATAAAACTAATAGAAATTGTTGAGAATTTTTTATTATGTAATTTATGCCTAGCTTCTAAAACGGAATTGTGCTAACAAATATCACAAAAATATGAATACTTATATAATAACAAGAAATTGCAAGATATGAGAAAAAAATAATGGAAAAGAGAAGATAGTAATGAAAAACAATATTTTTGGACTGAGAAATAGTTATTATCAACCCCCCTGTTTCACAGGTTATAATAATAATCGACATTTTCATATTTGAATCTTACAGAGATTAATAAAAAATCTCATTTATTTATTTATTTATTAGAAAATGCTTTATCAAGTTCAATGTACAAAAAACCTACTACCAAATAAATAAGTATGTATTTTCTATAACTTTACTTTTAATGTCTCTTACATCTGCTGCAATTTGAGTTATTGCATTGCTTATTTGAGTGGCAACATTGCCAATAGCCTGCAGGGCAGCAATTTTCTTTTCATAATATTGCTGTTTATATAGACACAAAATCTTTTTGCAAAATTTTTAAATGACTGTCACGAAACTTTTTTTCAGATTGTACATTGGACTCCGTTAGGTTTAAAAATTTTTCGTTGCTTTTTAAAGATCCTTCAAGCCTTGATGTCTTGGTTAATTTTTTTCTCTTGGCTGATATTGGTGTGCAGTCCATATCTTTTTTTCTTTTAGATGTCATCTCTTCCCTAAATGTTTTAGACAAGGAATAATCATATCAAGGGTTTGTTATTATTTTTGTGCTCCTCATTCTACAACAGAAAAAAGTGAAATAAATCCTTTATGCTTATTTTTTCTTACACTTTTTTCCATAAATAAAATTTGTACTAAAACCGACAATATGAATATTATATCTGAACTTCTGACTGCTAAGTAGTAAAACAAGTAAAAGTTCAAAATTCCTGACTTCGATTTACATCGAAAACATATTATAGTACCAATATTAAATAATGTATATAGCTCAAATGAAAATTTGTTATATCCAATTGTTACACTTAGCGAATAGTGTCGGTTACACTTAGGCACATTTTTCAATAAATTATTTATAAATAACTTTACCTTTCACCACTGCTTCCAATCCTTGGCTGGCCGTTCAGGGTACACTATTTAAAATATTTGTCAGCTCAATCCAATTCCCTTTCATTTTTTCTCTTGTGTAGTTTGCTGTCAATTTACCAGTAACCATTTCTTTTCTTGCTTTTATAAATACCAACAGAATTTGCTTTTGTTTGGATGAAATTCGATTAATTTTACTTTTTTAATTATATTCATTATTCAATATTTTCTTCACAAGTGATAAAATTGAAAGCAGAACCACAAAATACAGACACAATGTAACCTCAACGGACACCAAATTTTAAATGAAGTCTGAGAATCTGAGCATATAAATAAAATATAAATATACTATTATATTCGGTCTACAAATGGAGAGGTTAAAATGTAAAATAAATAAAATAAGACTTTTCTCGGTGATAGTGCTATAAAAATGCTCGTCTACGATTGGTTCATAGTTTTGGCAACGGTGCGGATTATTCCCTGTTCTGTTCTTCCCTCCCTTCTATTCAAGAATACGGTTTAACGCTCGTAATAGAAGGCAAGTAGAATCAAACCGGGGAACGTTCTATTCTATCACGGTCAAGAATAGGGCCCCAGAGCTCAAGTGCTCTATCCTATGCTCCTTTTGCAACAACGTCACACCCCTATCGTCCTGGACGAGGAGGACGAGGATGTGGACGACCCAACACCATATGACGACCCGCCTCCACCTCCAGAAAACGACCTCCCCCTCCCTCCCCCACTGATCCAAACTGGATGAAACCCAGCCCTTCCAAAAGGGCGAAGTTCTAAACTACTGCGGTGTTTGTGCTTGACTGTGTAAATAATATTTTATAGTTTACATTTATGTTTACGTTATTTATTTTATGTTTAGTGTATGTTTATTATGAATTCAAATGTTACATCTAAATATTAAATTCACATTCTTGCACGTTTTTTTTTTTTTAAGAAATACATACCAATATTATTCAGTACAATATTTTCATCATGTTCCCAAAATCCGATGTTTTACTATTTTTCGTTTTTGAGGAAACTATGAGGCCTAGAGGCACCACTCCATCACCATCAAATTGAAGCTAATTCAATTCTCTACAAATTCCTTTGTCATAACTTTTCCCTAGGACCATTAGTTTAGACGGTACGTGTCTTGGAAAATTACCCTACCTATAACGTTTCACTTTTTGGAAAAAATTGAACATCTTTGACTGGCTGTATTTCCGCAATTTAGTTTGCTTTACAAAAGTATAGAATGAAGATGCCTGAAAAACGATTCTTGAAGGTAATTTTTTCGAAAAAACTGAAGCAAGTGCCAGAATTTCGCAGTTTTTCGAGCACTACGGGAGTAGCTCAGGGTTGCAAACTTGGGTATAAACTACTATCAGGGGTACTAACGAAAAAAGTCGTAGATACATAACGCGTTTGCGATGTTTGCCTTTTTTTTGTGTCGATATTGACTGGCCTATTAGCAACAGTACAAAGTTCTAATTTTAATCAGTAATTAAGTAATTTCCATTTCTTTTCGTAAGCTTCTGAATGATTTGAAGTTTGTTATTCTATCAGCTCAGCTAAAATAAATCACATTATTTTTACTAGTTAAATGTAAAATAAATTGCCGTTTTTGTAGGTAGCACGTATAATGTTGCAAAATAAACATAAATGGATTTATATCCATAAATTGTAATAAACGAGAAATAGAACCTGACGTGAGAGAATACGAAACTTCGTTCACGGAACGCAATTTGTATTAGCACCTTTAATTGGTCTTAATCCGAAGGCCTACTACTTAATCTTACAAGATAAATAAAAGGGTACAAGGAATATTATTAGAAGCGACGTTGATATATACCTCAAGTAATTCGAGTGGAACAGTTTTTTTAGAGAAGCCCTGGAGATTTCACAACGAAGTTTTTTTTATTCATTCGGTTGGTGCAACATAAGATTTACCTAAAATATGACAAGTCTTAGTTTCCGCTTTTTGTACGTTGGGGAAATCAACTGTACCCACTCTTTATCTGTTTAGTCAATATTTTATAAAACATGATACTTCTAAAATCAGTGTCGGGCTGGCCTAGTAAGGCAGCAATGGGCATGTCGTACATATTTTAATTTGTTTAAACGATAGTATTTTTAACCTCTCCACAATAAAATTGAGAGGTTACTAAAATTGGTTCAAAAACGAAAATTGAGATAACATCAAATCTTTACGTTTTGAAGTCCTAGGAACCCAAAAAAGGGGTTTTTAAAAAAATGTATGTGTGTGTGTATGTGTGTTAGCACGATAGCGCCGAAACTACTGAACGGATTTGAATGAAACTTTGCGTGTACGTTTTTAGTGCCATTTTGACGCAACAAGTTGTTTATTTTATAATTACTTTCAATTTGCAATGGAACCATTGAAAAGCAGTTAAAATTCTGATTTCAACGATATATCACACTTCCACCCTTTCGATTTGGTTTCCGTGAAAAAAATTAAAAACAAGGCAAATATGGCATAGATCGCATTTCGCATGACATGATCGATGCGCGTAGCCGTTACGTCGTGAAACTCGTCACATCACGTGTCAATTCACGTGTGAGGGTTTCTTCACTGCTGTAGAAGTAGAGCGGATTACGTTTAGTGCCGTTTTTAAATATATATATACAGACAAATCGAAGAATTAAACTACAAATATTCCTCTAAAATCTAGTAACATTACTGAAATGCTAATGTTTCATTTAACAAAGACAGCCGCGAGCGATCGGATTGCAATGAGCAAATTTTGACGATTATCATTGTCATCGTTTGTCATCCGATAACGTTGGTGTCATGTCATGTTAATAAGATTTCGGCATATTTGTAACTTTTAGTGGATTGTCACAAACTTTAAAGGTAGATGTAACAATATCAATATCAATATCATATGCTTTCTGTACCTTCGTTGGTGAATTTATTATAGATTATCACTTTACCAATTTTCAGTTTGTTGCTTTACAAATCTGTAGTATTTAGGATAACTAGACTTTCTTAGTCGTTCAAGTGATGTTAAAGTTATTAATATCCTAATAGTATATTATTCAACGAGCGATAATGTAGGTAATAACTCGCATAGATGATTGTAAATTCATTAAATTGAGGGTTTTTTTAGTGCCCCAGAAGGTCTGAAAAGGTTTTGGATGAGATCGGATTACGTTTAGTGCCGTTTTGTCACACATTCAAAGACCCACCGAGTGGGGAGGTTCCAGCCGCTTCCAGTAGTTGCCGATTTTGATTCTAATATCAAACATTTTTCCCCCAATTGTTTAAACCTTCCTAAATGAATAAAAAATAAAATGAAATTCTATTCCCATGACGCTACCGGATTAATTCCCGCTAACAGGGCCGGAATATGACTTTTTTCAATATTTTATAAAACATACTTCTAAAATCAGTGTCGGACTGGCCCAGCAAGGCAGCAATGGGCATGTTCTACATATTTTAATTTGTTTAAACGATAGTATTTTTGATTCTAATATCAAACATTTTTCCCCCAACTTTTTTAACCTTCCTAAATGAATAAAAAATAAAATGAAATTCTACTCCCATGACGCTACCGGATTAATTCCCGCTAACAGGGCCGGATTATGACTTTTTTCGCTTTTTTTAATGTAAACAAATAGTAGTAGAGCAGATCTGGCTTTAGAATAAGGAAACGTCCGATTGTGATTTTTTTTTGCCAATAAGTAAAGTTGGGCCCCCCTTAACATTTCGACACATTTGTGATGAGGAATTCCAAGGGGAGGAGGGGGAAATGACATGTTAAATGTATGGGAAAATGGTTTTTCGAAGATAAATCGGCGGCTTTCGATCTGGCGAAAAAAATCTTCAGACAAAAAATGAAGAGCTCACGAAAATAAGCAAATTTTATTCTTAACCTTATCGACGTACTATTGATTCGCGAGATATCTCGAACCCAAAGTGCAAAAATCAAAAAATTTAAATTCATTCTTTATCAAGAAGGAGTGGAGTTGAGGATCCAATTTTTATTTAATAGAAGAGCGGGCATTAGCGGATATTCTATTGGGCCGGAGGCTGGGGGCGATGGGATGATTAGGAGGGGAGGAAGATTGGGAAAACGAAAATATTTCAAATGATGATAACTCCCCGTGTAATTGGCCTCTCGCGGTCAGACCGATGTACATTTTTTATTTTTTTATGTGCTATAAAATGATTTTTTTCGCAAATAAAAATTACAGTTTTTTCCAAACAGTTTTTTTGGCACGGTGGGGGAAAAATCCTTTTGAACTTTTTTATTAACGTTTAATTTCCGCCCGGCCAGAACGCGATAAAATGATTAGGAAGGGAACTAGAGGACGGCAAAGAAACTGTTTGAAAAAACGTGCAATTTTTACTTCACTCATTAAACGTTTGTTTGCGAAAAAATCATTTTATGCGAATGCAATCTTATAGCAAATAAAAAAATGTACGTTGGTCTGATCGCGATAGGTCAATTACACGGGGAGTTATCAGCATGTGAAATATTACTACCACCAATTAGCGAACACCCATGGATAATCCGGCTCTGTCCGCTAAAGGTGAGACGCTAAGAAGACAAACCCCCAAACCTTCTCTCTCATTTTAATGCACGCGACATAATAGACGTAAAACGTGATGATGCATCGCCACTACCTACCACTATTCCCACTACGTCTGTGATTGTTTTCATTTATCGTTTATCCTCTACAATAGTTACTAGTATTTTTAATTCTGAATTTATTTCCAATTTGCCTTTACTTTAGTTATGTACTATTGGAGTATTTTTTGGATTATGTATTTTAATAAAAAATAACGAAACTATCAAAGAGGGAAATACAATGACAAATACAACGTAGTCTACATTAGCATTTATCGTTATTATTTTATTGTACTGTATTTTGTTTACTTATTTTATGTGTACTCATTGTGTTTTTATCTTACTTTACATTGTTTTATTAGTTGAGTTAGTTGAGCAAATTCCGCTACATATATGCCTGTAGCAAGGTCCTATAAAAATAAAGTATTATTATTATTATTATATTATTATTATAATAAATATGACAACACTATTTCGACTGTTAAATTGTGCGAAATGTTTCATTGACTGTTTAATTGGTTTAATTTATACTATGGTGAAACTATTTTTATTTTGTGATTTTGAAGCTTTTTCACAGAACAACCAGCTATGGTTACATATTTAATCTAGTATATCTATTAAACAAAAATCCAATTTTCAATGTAGTGGCCAGTAGTGGAACATTCTATAGTAGAATGCGGTCACGGGGAGGAACCTAGTCTATCCTTTACCTCGCTTACGTGAAAGCGAGACAGATGATTGTGCGCACGAATGAAAAATTCTCGACGTCCCGTCTACCCACCCGCATTCTATTATACCGTTTCCCGCGACAATTTCAGATTTTGAAAAATGATTTCCTCTTTTTAAGAAAGATGTCACAATCTATGAATAAACGAATCTGAAATACCTACTTCAGCTATGTATTTTAAGGTATTAAGGAAAAATAACATACGCATATACAAGATACCATTAGTTTCATGCCATTTAAAAAACTAGTACCCAATGGGGAACGACCAAACAAACAAAAAACCTATATAACTTTTTCCTCTAAGAGCACTTTGAAAAAAACTGACCTAGATCAATGATTTCAATAGTTTCTAAAATAAATTTTGAGAACCTCTGCCTTATGGGGCAATCAACGATGTTTATCGCCTAGTTTTAAAAAAATCATAAAAGCGGAAAAGGCTTTTGTTCTTGAGCCGGCCGCAGGTGCCGGCTTTCGCGGCTTGGATTAACAAAAGAGAAAAAGGGTACAGACTTCTTGATTCTTAAAAACTGAGGGAAATAAAATAATTTTCTTCGAAAAAAAAATGTGTACAGTGACAGGCAACAAATGATAACTTACCGTGTTGTTTATTCACACAAATTGTTCAAAATGTCCTCCATCTACATTAATATACTTTTCAGCACGACGAAGTAAAGACATACGCGCTTCGTTCAATACATTGGGTAAATTAGCATAATATTTTTTGGTCTCTATGCACATTAAACCGCATTACTGCAATTGTTCCGAAGTGTGAATTGGATCACGGTAAAGAAGCGATTTAAGATGCCCCCAAAAATAAAAATTCATTGGATTGGAATTCTCGAGTATGCCATAAAATCTCAATTAGTTGAACATATAGAAATAAATAATTTTAATTTAACTGATCATATTCTTGGGGCAACAGTCAACGGAATGTTAAGCATATTTATTGGTGCTGCTTGATTATTCGAAGGCTTTTGATACATTAAACCAGGAACTTTTATTGTTGATATTAAAACATATAGGATTAAATGATAGAGCTGTGTTATTTTTTAAGAATTACCTTAATGATAGAAAACAGAGTGGTTTTGAATGGGGAGTCTTCTGATTTCGTGAGCATAACGAAAGGAGTGCCACAGGGTTCTGTATTGGGACCGCTACTGTTTTCCATATATACAGCATCAATACCTAGTTATTTAAGTTTTAAGACATTGCAAATCTCAAATATATGCTGATGTTGTTCAGCTTATGTGTTCGTTTAGTACCACTGAGTTACAAATTTATTGCGATTTAATGAATAGAGATCTGAAAATTATATATAGAATTTTATTAGAACATTCTTTGTTCTTGAACCCTCATAAATGTACTGCAATGCTCTTTGGTTGGAATGTGGATATATTCGGTCAGCTCCCAACATTAAAATCCAAATAAATGATATAATTCTGCCATTTACAAGACAAGGTTAAAAATTTAGGATTATTTATTGATACTAACCTTAGATTTGATAAGCATATATCGCTATTTATTAAAAGAACAATAGCTAAATTAAAATTGTTCCAAAGATATTTTAACACAAAATTTAGGGGGCGAGCGTAGGTGCGTCTTTACTATGTACATACTTCTATATGCGATGTAAAGCAACGACAGGCGCAGTTAGTACTTGGATTGGTGACCATTCCAACGGAAACCGCGTTCTCGCCTCACACATCTTCCAGCGGCTTGTATATCAGTGTATGCGCGGAAGCTATACAACCTTAGGCGAGGGTTGTATAGGAGATATACCATCCTTCGGAGGGGATGTAAAGCCGTCGGTCCCTTGTCTATTAAATGTTAGGCAAGTAAAAGATCCCTACTCTTCTTAAGGGAAGAGGTTCGGCAAAATTCCTGGTTGGGGGTAGCTCGTCTACAGGCGTCGGTGTTAGGCCTCAGTAGCGGAAATAGGCCGAGGTTAAATAAATGTATAAAAAAAAAAAAAAAACACACAAAATTTAAACTTCAGTTATGTAATTCACCAGTTTTGTCAATATTTAATTACGGAGATACTGTATATGGACCTTGTCTAACTTATGCCAATGCGCAACCCATACAAAAAATCCAAAATTATTGCATTAGTTTTGTTTACGGAATCAGAAGATGTCAAACAATTAGTCATAAAATTCTCGAGTCAAAATGGTTTAATATGGAGAATATGAGAAAATTGCATTCGGCAGTTCTGTATCACAAAATTATACTCATAAAATGCCTACATATCTCTACAGAAAAATTTCATGTCGCACTGATGTTCATACATTAAATATAAGATTTAAGGGTACCTTAACACCCCCCGCTCATAAAACTGCCCTATTTCGTCCTTCTCTAAAAATTACAAAAAATATTTGTTGTTACCTTGAGCTATTTATTCAAGTGTGTGACTATCTTGTTATAAACTTTATTTATGTGTAACCTCTAGTGCTACAAATATTATTGTATTTTATATGCCAAACCAATTAAACATGGTTTACATCATTGAATATGCCCACAATATGCCACTACCATGGGTTAAGTGGAAGAACAGCTGTTGTTTACAACGAGTTGAACTTCGCCCTTTTGTCTGTTTTTGTAACTAATTAATTTACTGTAAAATATGTTGTTGGCAAACAAAGATGATTATTATTATTATTATTTAAGTCGGGTGACCTAGTAGGCCATCCAACCGATCCACCACATCTAATCCATCGCTGAGGAAATTGTGGATTTAAAAAATTTCAAACCGCCAGACTAAAATGCACTGGTGCGCCATCGTGCATATACCTACATATGTCTGCGTGTCGCCAAAGGTACATCTTCCAACAAATATGGCAATGTTTGTTGCAAGAAATTTAAATAGATTTCACCATTTAATCTGTTGGGTAATTTTGTTGGTTCAATTATTCCATCACCACAAACTCCTGCCCACAAATTAACAGAGAAACGTCGTTGAAAGTGAGACCTTCTTATTACATGCGGGTTTTAATTTGACCAATAATACATATTTTTGAAGTTAAACACCCCGTTCCTGGTAAAACATGACTCGTCATCTCAAAATCCACCTACAAAATTCAATTCGGTCCGCATAATCCTGAGGTTCTAGGACTTGGACACATTAATAATGGTAGGGGTGTAAACTCATATCTCGCAATGTCCTCCATACCACAAAATGGGACAATCTCACACGGTTTGTGATATCACGGGTACTTAAAGTGGGATCCTGTTCTACAAATTCCAAAACTTGAACCTCCGGCTTCAATCACCCTATTCTCGCATTGTGGACCTCGTCGTTCGCCCGCATATCCATCGAGACGACGTGTTTCCCGAAGACGCTGGGCAATATTAACAAATGTCCGTGGGCAAGGATGATGTCGGTTGGGGAATCTTTGAGCATAAAGACGTTCTGCGGCAGCTGCATTTCCACGACATTCTCCATACAACAAATGCATATTCGCGAGTTCTGCATAAGTGTAATTTTCTGCCATAATGTCCAAAATGCACTTTTAAATACAACGTTTTAACATATCACACTAAACGATCGAAAGTAGGTCAATAAAATTAATTCTAACTAAGGATACAGAAAAACGTAATCCAAAATCGAAAAAGAACAGAAGCATTGACACAAAAGAACCGTGCAATTGTACGTAATCAAGTAAGCGACATGAAC
Organism: Leptura quadrifasciata; assembly: GCA_963675555.1. Taxonomy (NCBI): domain Eukaryota; kingdom Metazoa; phylum Arthropoda; class Insecta; order Coleoptera; family Cerambycidae; genus Leptura; species Leptura quadrifasciata. The sequence goes on from OY776675.1 coordinate 41,900,414, forward strand.
TAAACTAAAGTAGATTTCTTCTAATAACAGTTTGGAATATTTTGTCTCTTCTACTTTTTAAAGTGTATTTATTAGTTCTTAGCCCATGTAATCTGATGCTCTTGGCTAAATAATTTAAATTAGAAGGTGTATCGGTGCAGTTTTTTATTATTTAAGTCGGGTGACCTATGGTTAAGGTGCCCGTCGGGAAAAATTTTGCTGATACATACTCTCTCCAAACTTCGTGTATGGGTTCATTGGACCTAGTCTGACAGCATTTTCCTCTATCATTTTTTTTGTTTTTGGGGCGTTTTCCCGCTAGATTTTCCGAAACATGTCATTTTGACGGCATATGAAAAATGTATAGATACTGTAATTTTTCCAAGTAGAATAGCTTAAAAATGTGAATTGAAACGTGAAAAAATAATTGTCTGACAATAAATGTGGGTCATTGGGCGTGTCCGCTATCTCGAACATGTCGGAAAAATGACTATATGAAAATTTATAAATAACCAGCTGACTTTCGCTGTATTAATTTATTAAAACATACAAAAACAAGTTTTCGTGTTGTCTGACGAAAATTATTTTCCGATTTCCCAGTCTGACGCGTCAAAGTTGTCGGTTTCATGACAGCAAAACATTTATTCATAACCTTCAGACATTGGAAAATTATATGCAGAAAATAGGTATTTAATTTGTGGTATAAGTGTCTGACAAATACAGTGGGGCATAACGAGAGTCTGACGAAAAAACATAATTTTCCAATAGCGGTCGTCGAAGTTAGGGCGATAAAAAAATGAAATTTCGTTTAGTCGAGAAGACGGTTAAAAATGATACGGTATTTCAACTTACTTATTTTATAATCTTTATTTTGAATTTTTTGAACTCTTTTAGACTATCTGAATTCGACTTACCCAAGTTTTAAGTTCGATAATATTGAAAAATTCATAAAACTTTTTGTAGAAAAAAGTAGCGAAAAATTGTCTTTTAGTACGTTTAAAATCGCTTTATCTCCGGTACTACTAGTCCGAAAATTTTCATCCAGGCCCCAAATTAAAGGTCTTGAAACAAGCTATAAGATAACACTTTATAATATTAGTTATAACCAAGTACATTTTATAAATGAAAAAACAATTAATCCATTTTCGGTAAATATATGAATTCAATTTAAGTGTGTAATTTTGCATCAAAAATATATGAAGTATGCAGGAAATAAATAAAATTATAAAAATTATATACCACGTGCATCAGATAAACCGTTACAATTCCCTCCTACTACACGTGTACTATACTACTACTATAGAATACAATACGGAGTGTAGAAAGACGTTCCACACTCCTATGTTCTATTATAGAGCCTGCGTACTAAACAGATGAACTTGTATAAAACGATATATTTTCAAGCGCGAAGTTCAAGCAATTTTTTTATGATTTTTGGCACTGTAAAAATGACTTTTCAATGATTAGTATGAGATAATCATGACAATTTGAAGGAAATTACAACATTAAAAAATTGTATTTTCCAGGCGTCAGACTGAAAAACTGGAAAACACCTGTCAGACGGTTAAAAAATTGGATTTGATTTATGTTTATTAAGCTATATTGAAAAAATCAGCTTGTTATTTATTAATATAGCCTCAATATATACATATGAATGTAACATCCAAGCGTAGCTTGACAGCCACATAGAAAAACCTTTTATTTAACAAATCCAGCTAAAAGGCTTTATTTCGCCGTCAGACAATTTTTTAATCGTATTATAAATTTTATTTGAAAATCAAAAAAATTTGTAAAAAAGTGTTATGAATAAATTTTTTGCTGTCATGAAACCGACAACTCTGACGCGTCAGACTGGGAAATCGGAAAATAATTTTCGTCAGACAATACGAAAACTTGTTTTTGTATGTTTTAATAAATGAATACAGCGAAAGTCAGCTGGTTATTTATAAATTTTCTTATAGTCGTTTTTCCGACATGTTCGAGATAGCGGACACGCCCAATGACCCACATTTATTGTCAGACAATTATTTTTTCACGTTTCAATTCACGTTTTTAAGCTATTCTACTTGGAAAAATAACGGTATCTATACATTTTTTATATGCCGTTAAAATGACATGTTTCGGAAAATCTAGCGGGGAAACGCCCCAAAAACAAAAAAAAATGATAAAGGAAAATGCTGTCAGACTAGGTCCAATGAAGCCATACACGAAGTTTGGAGAGAGTATGTATCAGCAAAATTTTTCCCGACGGGCACCTTAACCATAACTAGGTAGATAATAAAACCGCAAAAGTAAAAAAATACAAAGATAGCCGCCGCGCTACTTTATCGGTGACACTCGGCGGTTTACATCTTAATTTAATGTTCGCTACTTGGCCAGTGTTGTCAGATGTGTGAGATTTTCACATGGCACAGTGACGAAATTTTATGGTATTTTTTAACAAATTATGGTAGTTTTGGTACTTATACGTTATTGAACTGTGTGTATTTGATAAACTCGAAAGGGCAATAATTCCTTTTTATTAGTTAAGTATTGAACAAAGATTAAACTTTATTCATTAAAAATAGGTAAGAAAAATATTTTGAAACCTAACCTAAACCTTTTAAGGAAAAAAATTATTTTCTGATTTATAAATAATAGTATAATTTATTACTTAAAAAAAGTGCAGGTAGGTAAATAACAGAAAATAATTGTGTAAATACTTTTAAAATGATACGACTGGCAACATTGCAAGTAGTTATTCACGAATATCGAAGCATACATACATGTCTGAATCATACCTCAACATTCCATAAGGGCGGCAGGCCTTTAAAGTTTTTATGCCAATTAGGGAGATGTACAGCCGGCAAAGCATACAATGGAGTTTAACTTGAACTTGGTTGAACTTTCACTTCTATTCTGGAATACTTTGCCTACTCAATATTCCAGAAGCTCTCAACCAATTTTATTAACAATCAATTAATTAATTTTTTTTTAATTTCTCCAAAACTATGGAATTTAGACCTTATTTTATATAAGCCTTTTTTCGTTTGACTGGCTGTTCCCCATTACCAGTTTTTTTATGACATGAAACTAATGGCACCCTGTATACACATTTTCAAATATATTTTTGTTATACAAATATTTACTTATAGTAGCACACAAATAGACAGTGAGTATGTTAATTATAAACAATATATCCAATTACCTATCTTCCTTGCATCCGCATAAAATATTAAATGCCATTGTAAATGTAAGTCACACACATTAAACCTAAGGTAGATGTACTTAATAACAAGACTTAACTTGCAGTAAATATAGTCTGTTTGTATACCTTTAAACGCAATTAACTACCGCTAAATTTCTATTCATCAACTATGCAAAATGTAGCTCTATCTATTGCATAAGGCCGAAAGTAACAATGCATGTTATATTCGACGCTGAACTTTGGAAGGATTAAATTATTTTTCTCATTGATAAACGATGAGAAATAAAACACAATTTTGATTTGTCTTATTTTTGAGTAGGTACTAATAATTGTCCTCATATTACTTGTATTTTAGTAGTCTCATTAAAGTAATAATTTTTCGTATTAATTAAGCTGCTCAAGAATCGGCTAGGACTTTTGTAAGTATAAAAACATTTTCATTAAAAAATTTAATTCACTTCAAACTAGATTAAAACTTTATTGCTTAAGCCAGTTCTGGAAATACCAAGAATACCAACGAAAATAGTACCCACAGCAGATGAATAATTCGGTTAAAAAATTGAATATAAATTTTACTTTTCTTAACTCCAATTTTTCAAATTTGTTAAAAAAAGTTTCAGAACAAATTCACAGATCTCTCAAATTTTACCCTGAAATATATTACTTGATACTAAATATATTATTTGATATATCAGCCCTATACAAAGAAATTATAAAGTGTAAAAGGAAGTCATTTTTTTAGCGAGTACCTATTTTTAAAATAATTTTCGATTTTAGTATTTTTGTAATTAGTGTACTAAATTTTTTATAATCGTTTAAATAATTGAAAATACAGATTTTTGCATAAGGTTTTTATGGGTTCTAACCTCATTTCGGTTTCTAACAGAAATATAGTATGATTAAAATTTATATTATGTTATCGAAATATTTCGTATATTCGTCATATAATTCACAATTGTTTCAATAATATTCTTCACAGTGCTCCTTTAGATCGTTGAATTTTAAAAATTTATAACCATTAGGGAAATGCAACGACTAGCCCTACCTTCTAGTGGTTTGCAAGTATATCAGTGTATACGCAGGAACTATGTAATCTTAGGCGAGTATTGCATAGAGGATATATCATCCTTTGGAGGCGATGTAAAGACGGTGATAAGCCTCAGTCACGGAAATAGGCCGACGTTAAAATAAATCAGTAAAAATAATTCATTTGATAAATAAATAAATAAAAAACTGATTTATATTTTATTCTATCCGGCATATAAATATTTTAAGATACTGACATAGATAATTTTCCTATAATATATCAGAAATCATGAAATCAAATCTCATACCTATTACTTTGAATATTGTCGCGCCTTCGCCAATTTTGCAAATACAAGATTTTCAATTTTTTAATTTTTGCAGCTCCACCTAAGTCATCTACAAGACAATATGATACAATTTACATGTGACCACCGGAAAAGCTTCCTATTTCAAACAAAGAAAGAATTTTCCAAATTACGAAATTATGTGTGAACATTGCCAAAACCACATACAATTTTTTTACATACATTTATACGAGTCGCATAGAGAACTTTCTTGTTTTTTAGAATCAGTTAAATTGGTTTGGAAACGGTTAAATATAAAAAATAAAGTATCTGAAGTATTAAATTATTATCAAAGTTTTAAAAATATATATTATAAAGAACAAGCAATTGTTAAAAAAAAATTAATTATACAGTGAACTCTGTTAGTAGAGTTCACTTTAATTATATAAAGCGCATTTTAACTTTATTTTATACCATTTTTCTTAGTCCGACCCTAAAGTATCGATACGTATATACCTAAATCGTGAATACGTGTGCCAAATATTAACTAACCGGATAAAATTGTTTAAAAAATATGGCTACTCAAATATTAGAAAATCCAGTTATGAACAGCCCAGCTCGATTCTTTCATCTGTAATAAACTACATAATTTATTCAGAGAACTCCCTGTATAATAATGTTTAAACCATACACATCATCATCAATACTTATATCGATTTAACATCCTCCCTCTATTTCAGACTAACACATTTTGTAGATAGTTCAAAGTTAAATATCTATACAACATACGAAGTGCACATACTTTGCTAAATTCTTAGAAATTTGTATATTGAATCATAAATCCTCTCTATTGTGAACCCGTTTCGTCCGCGTAGACAACTGTATGAGTTCATCATAATTCTGCTTTAAAGTTGACTAAGTTCTTTGAAAGCTGGAGAAGTTTAGCTTCCAAAAGACCGCATAAAATAAATAAAAGAATTATCGAAATTTCAACATTTTTGTTAAAACTTTTTTAGAAGTGACACTCCATTTATCAGTTTATTTTATACTTACTATCAAATTTTAAATGCTTTGTGTATATTAGTTAGTTTATAAAGGTTAGTTCTGATTTTGCCGTGTCGAAACTTGTAACCTCTCTCACAGTGCGCTGTGTTTCAACGTAATTTTTGCTTGTTGCAGAGCGAATGGAATTATGATGTAATTTTGTAATTTTCAGTACACACCTATAACATCATTCTTATGGAGGTTCATTTTGCAGAATTTTGGTTCAGGACAATGAGAGCGTGGTGGATTCGGGATTTTGAGAAATCTCACAAACCTTTGACTAACACTAGGGAATATATATATATATATATATATATAAGCCGAGCAGGCATCAGAATTCGAACAATTTCAATTCAATATAGATTTATTTACATTAATAATACAACAGTTACCTAACCAGAACCTGCTCCGGTACCAATCATGCAACCACCGTGCCGAAATACATCTCGTATAAAATGTAGAAAAAAGAAATGTAAACACTTGATTCGAACCCTCAATCTCACGCGTGACAATCAATGACACTATTTATTAAAATTAAACATACATAACAGTTGCCTAACCACAGCCTGCCCTGGAACCGATCGTGTAACCACCGCGCTAACGCAATGGCGGATTGCAGGATCGGGCGGAACAGGTCTGGGTCAGCGCAAACGACAATGCAAAACTAAATCAAACGCCTTTTATACAAATAAATAAAAATAAGTAATAAATTTTAAACATATCTAAAAATACAATACACTTTTTAATGTCGTATTTGACGCAGGCAACTTCCACGAGATACGCCAGTGCCGGACTGCGCAGAACTTTGATTTTAAAAATTTTGATTTCGACAAGGTTTTGATTTAAAAAATTTTAATGATGAAATGAACTTACAGACAAAAATTGTGTGCAAAAAGAAAACAAGACTAACAAACGCGACAAAAAGTTACAAACAGAAAGGAAGAGAGGGATAGGAAGGATTTAAAGATAACCAAAAGGTATGAAATATTAGCAAAGGTAAGCGGAAGTTATAGTTGGTTGGTTGTTAGAATGGAGGTATAGACATCTAAATATATTTTGAAATGATATATAGATCATAGCGGTAATATGTTTCCCAAAATTCGATCTCTAGCAGAATAGGAAGTTCGATCAAAACATTCGATTATATTATATAGTTTTTACACGAACAATTAGAATTATACATAGTGATGGGGGGCGGAGGGTAATGAGTATGGTGGACGGCAATTTGGAGTGAAGGATAATTAGAGTAGTGGAATGCAATTAGAGTGATCGTGGTGGTAATTGGAGTGGTGGGGAAGTGAATTTATGTGGCTTTATTAATGTGCTTATATTGTCTATCCATCAATCCAGCTGTCCATCCGACCATCTGCCCCCCCCCCCCTGTTCGTCCTTCCGTCCACCTGTTCATCTGTATGTCCGTCTGCCTATCGATGCGTGTGGCTATACCAATTTGTCTGTATGTTCGTCTGTCCTCACGAATCCTGATGCCTGATGCTCGATTTTTTATTTATTTTAAACTAAAATGACCGTTCCTAATTTCCCAATCCCATTAATTCAAGTTGTAAGTCATTATTGTACATTAAATATATATATGTGTGTTAGTCAAAGGTTTGAGAGATTTCGCAAAATCTCGAAACCACCACTTTCTCATTGTCCTGAACCAGAATTCTGCAAAATGAACCTCCATAAGACAATACATGGCTTTGGTCCCCAACTGTCCTAGCTTATCTACCACTTTATCATATCGATATTGAAGTCAGTTAAAAATGTGTCTGGCTTCGCTATTTGTTTTTACATAGATTTCAATAACGTTATTATGTAACAAGGTCCAATTTACCGCGATTGACTACGTGAAATTTCAGTTTTTAGAGATTTTTTGAAGGCGATATTCAATTTTTTATAAAAAAAGAAATATTTCCCCCTTATTGGTGGCCTTTACTATAAATTTTTATTATTATTACCAACGTCTCAACCAAATATTAGGATATAATTTTCCACTTGAATAATCTAGACTAGAGGACATTTGAATGGGAAAATCATACGAATCTGTCCACGCATTATGAAATTGTGCGCGAACATCAATAAAAAATATAAATATATGCATACGAATCGAATAGCGAACCTCCTTCTTTTTTTGAAGTTGACTAAAGATGGCACTGGAGCATTTAACCATGCTTACCCCAGCTAGATCCTTACGAGAACCTATTAGGGAGTTTTTGCCAATTCCTTTAATATCGCTCACGTTAACCTTAAATGTCACGTGACCAAATACCGTCAACAAAATAAGAGGATTGTCGTATAAGAACTGTTGCACGAGCTCCGAACGGTGGACGCTATTTGACAGATTTAGTGTGTAAAATGACAATAAAATTAACAGTTTAATTTCTATAACCTGTAAAAGTGTGTGTGTAAGACACATTTTTGAACAATACAACAACCATAATTTAAAGCAAATTTTCCGCAGCTATGGAAGATGTGTTAAATTTAGTTGTAAATTTGGAGAATGAGGTGAAATATGCGCTGATACAGACTTTGTTTATACCAAATCCTACTCGACCAGTAACCCCCCCCTTCTGGAGATCTATATGTATGATAGGTTTTACTTTGACACTCAACATCAAACAAAAACAACCATAGGCAAGAACAAAACTACTGACCAGTGTGACCACCGCATAACTACCACAAACCTAAAACCAAAATATACTAGGATTTCTGATGACCAATCAGAAGCGTTACGGTCCATTTAAGGTGGGTAACCGAACGTCCCTTATCCGCAGCGAAATAAGGTGACACGCAATTAGAAAAACTGCAACTATGGAGCAGTTGCTTCCCAATATCATGACTTGCCACTTTTTGCGGCTTCATCCTCCAAACGGGTGCAGAATACGAATATTTTAAATCAAATCTAGATTCTTTACTATTTATATAATGCAACAACTAAGATCCTACTGATAATACTCGAAATTGAAAGACTCTGCGCAATATAACCAAAAAAGAAAGATATTATCTTAGATGTTTCAATTCTAATTTTCGTATTTAATTATTTTGACAATTAAGTAAGCATACATTATGTTTCAGGAGCTCCGAGGGTTAATGTGTACACAAACATAACCCGTCCGCCAGGCCCAACTTCTTCTACAGACACCTGCTACACCAACATTCCCGAAGAAATTGGACAATCAAAAAAACTAAAAGATCTCGAGATGAGGTCAATTTCTTGACATACGCAGGAACAATTTACCAGTGAGGATAATGAGACATCAGAGGCAGTGCGGCAGAGACGCACCTGGATATAGTGCCACGCCTCGCGGGTCAAACGCTTGTCTTGGCCTCGCGAGGAAGATGAAGACGCCGCTAAAATCACTATTTTAGAAACAAGAATGTAAATAATTCATGTTGTTACTAATGTAATATAAAAACATTTCTAATGTTGCTGGTAATAAAACCTTGTAAATGTATTAATTTTCTTTTTTATTTTTTTTTCTTAATTTGACAGCAGTAAAGCTAAATAAAATCTTAATTCATGTAGTTCTAATGTGTACAGGATGTTGTCATATTTCCAAGAAGCAGAAAGGTTGTGGTTGAAAAGTTGTAGTTACTATCGTTAAAGTGATGGCTAAATATTCTTTAATTTATTTTTACTTATTTATTTTCCTACTCCATCGCGATACAGATATGAATAATAGCTAATACGTAGATATTATGCGACCGTAAATATAAAATAAGAAACAATCATAGACGAAAATAAAATACGCATATATATAGGTATACTTACACCTACATACATATATTAATGTACACACATTTAGATAAAATATTGCGAAACATATAGGAAAGAAACACATGTACAGACATGAATAATGGAACGGTGATCGTCAGTGGCGGTCCCAGAATTTCGACATTGGGGTGGGGGTGTCATCAAAGATGGGCAGCACAACTGTGTACACATAACGCCAGCTGCAGGGGGATCGTTGGGAGAAAATTTTTTGAAAGATCAAAATTACTGTGATTTTCAAATACTCCAATGTCATGATCCAGTGATCTGTTGAAAGTAAGTGTATGGTAGAGAGATTTTAATAATTGGTAATCGATTAGTTACAAAGTTATAAGTTACAGCCCCACCTCCCCTTTGGACCGCCAATGGTGATCGTTCTCACTCATACAACGAGAATTACAAATTAATCCACAAACCATTGCGGAGTATGATGTTATTTCATACCAATGGCAGATGTATATATTTTGTAAACATGCATTTGACATTGGCATGTGCATATATAGGTACTGTCGTGAGCAGAAAAAATAGGACAACTCTTTTTTTCTAATGTAAATCTGCCTCTATTTGAATATGTAATGAGTAGCCGAAATAAAACAGATATCACTTTTAATTTATTTTTTATTTTAATGCTGTAATTATTGCTATAGTAAATGATGGATGGTTAATGAGACAAATTGCACTGCGTTAACATTAACAAAAATTTGGTGAAGAAGTTGAGATTTTAAGAAAGTGGGGAATAAACGGTACAATTAGTAGAAATCCTGGATCAAAGGACAAAGGATATCCTACTTAACAAGAAACTAATTATTATTTCGTTATTGCACCATTTCTATTTATAACTTCTATAAGTCTGTTTGGCATAGAATGAAATAACCTTATACAATAATCATTAGTAATAATATTTTCCTATGCATTATTTACTGTTTCCAGTAATTCTTCGGCATTCCGTGGTCTCACATTTCGTTTTTGGATACTTCTTACGAATAGTCCCCATACTTCTTCCACAGGGTTAAGATCTGGACTATGACTGGGCCAGTTAAGAACATTGACGTTGTTATCTTGAAACCAGTTAGTTATGGTATGAGCAGTATGAACGGAACAATTGTCTTGTTGAAATATGAACTCATTATTAGGAAATAATTGTGACATAGAAGGGAACATAATATTGTCTAAAATCCTAATATACGTTTCACTATTAAATCCTTCCTCAATATGCCACAAAACACCAGGACCACGTGCCGATATCCAAGCCCACATATTAACGGAAAATCTACCACTTTTATCATTGTTAGATATATATTTCTCATCGAATCGAGTATTCGGAGGGCGGTAAACACGAATACGACCGCTGTGTGTTGACTGGAAAGTTTTTTCGTCTGTAAAGATTACATTGTTCCAAAAATTTACATCATACGCTAAAAATTCAAGCGCAAATCCTACTCGAGCTTCTTGATGTTCAGCTTTAAGTATTTCTGTGCTGCTGCATGACAGCGTAGCTCCGATTCTCTTACTTGCCGGCGATCAGTACTACTCGATCCAGGAAAATTCGTTTTAACTGAGTAAAATGGATTTTCTACTAAAGCATTTACCAATTGCAAATCTTGTTGAGTTGATATTCTTGGTCGCCCTGATCCCGGATTTCTACTAATCGTACCGTTTATTCTCCATTTTGTTAAAATGTTACACATCGAATTTTTGTCAATATTATAACGCATGCAATTTGTCCCATTAACCATACATCTTCTACTTTAGCAATAACTCCAGATTTAACTAAATTGCTTATATGAGGCATATTAGTTTTTTGCACACTTGCAATAAATTATGACGAGACTCTAAATGAAAAAGGATTAAAGTGAAGTGTTGTAGGTGGGATAAATGGGAATTTGGGGTAAGTGAGATTAAAAATTATTCAAAATGATTAAATGGTTATTATTAGAATACATTTTTGGAAAGGTCTTGCCAGAATGTCTTTACTATACCTACCAACATTTCTTATTTATGATACCTACGGTTGTGGTCAGTGAATATGAGGTACCAAAATTTGTTGCGTTTGTTAAAGTAGGCTTTTATTTACGTAAATCTGGTGTCAGTCTGGCGTCAACGCTGCATGCTAATAGTCCACATAAAAAGCAAAAGCATTAAAAGTTTGTAGGATCTCTTGCGATACATTTCCTCCTATGTTTTCGGAAGTGAGAGAAACGATGGTGACGGTTTCGAGTTTTTAAATCCTTGCGTACTACCCTTATCAAGGAAAAATCACCCGTTTCCGGCTTCTCGGTCTTGGGCTTGGAAGGGATCGGTTTTTTCGAGGGAATAATAATAAATTCAGTTAATTTACATTAGAGTATCCCGGAGCGACCCTCGTGGGTTGTACCTACCCCGGGCCGTAATAGCAATATCCCAAAAAATAAGAAAATACGGACTCGATAAGGTTTTTTATGGGTTCTCGAGGGCAGAGGTCATGATGGAGGTGATATTTTTCAACCTACCCACCTTCCATGCTGTCGGTACTAGGCATTCGGAGATTCGTCGGATCGGGGTTTTTATGGGAATATCAGGGAAACTAACTATTACTAAACCACAGTTGACCTAATAAGCAACCCCCAAGGGTTTAAACTACCCTGCTCGCAACACCGAAATCACTCACAGGTTTTCGAGGGCAGGAATCGCGATGGTGGTGTTCTTCCTACCATCCCACCATCGTGATTACCTCCCCCCCTCGAAAACCGTTTTTCCAAACCAAAGGATAAATGTCAAACAGAACAATATAGATACCCATTGTTTCGTTTGACATTTATCCTATAGTTAACCGTCAACCCGGTATTGATAAACCGGCCCTAAATGTAGTACCTATAACTACTGAGTGACAATGAAACAACCCCAGAGAAGCCAGACCTACGTTATTTTAGCAAAGTAAAGCTAAGATTTTCACAATAAATGTGTAATATATAGGTAAAAGCGTATTGCATACTTGCTAGTTTGAAAGCGGGGGCCTTTTACAGATAATAGGTACTGAAGGTAAATAAAAAAAATCTTACTTACGTACTTAGCAAGTGCGCAATACGTTTTTACCTATATATTACACATTTATTGTGAAAATCTTAGCTTTGCTAAAATGACGTTAGGTCTGGCGGCTCTGGGATCTTGGACTATTTCATTTTCTATTGAAACATTAATATTGATGCCGGCATCAGTTGAGCTCAGTTACGAAAAAGCGGTAAGGCTATACATAAGAGTGCAGCTAAAACAAGGGTATATATTATTAGGAATTTTCACTTAATATACTTTCAGTTTTTTATTTATTATTTTGGGTGTGTGTTGATCGCCTCTAACTATCTACACTACTATTCACAATTTTGATTTTTGTAAATTTGAATTGTCCTATTTAGATTACTGTCCAGGCGGAGTTTAGCATTAGCTATATTCCACCACTCGATCAGGACACATACACACAGACAACGATCATTCCCTCTACGATATCGCTATACGCCGCAGCTGAGACTCGAACTCCGGAGTGGTACCAGCGACTAGCCGTGTTTTCACTGACACAACCTCATCTAGGCCACCGCTACCAATTCGCTGGTATATTAAAAACGTTGCTAAACATCCATTCCTAGCAAGGATTCCAACCCGAGGCTCGGTCGGAAAATATATTACCCATAGAAATGAATCTTTGACCAAACGAGTTGTCTGAAAAAAGTTTTACGAATATTATTTTACTAAGATGTTTAAATTCTGTTTATGGATAAACAGTGGCGAATCATAATATTTTGGAGCCCCAGATGCAACTAAAGGCCTCCTATTATTCGTATAAAAAATAATTTTTGGCTTTTGAGGATAAGGCCTCAACAATTTTGATGCGCCCGCGGTGCTTATGTCTCAGGCGCACACCTTATGCGCTTGTGCGGTGATTTCTCACCATAATTAAAGAATTACCTACATATTTTTTATTAACTCTCTTCTTTTGGCCGTTCTTTTAATATATAGAGTCACAGACGCACAAATTCACTAATAAGTTTTATACTGGGTAAAATTTTAAGATTGTTTTGATTTCTGATATTTCTAGAACAACTTGTTGAATTTACATTTTGCTTTTTACAATGGTTTCATTCCTCTGTAACATTAGAATGTATTATGTTCCTCTTAAAAGTACGAATGATTCAAATGTATGCTTTCTTTTTATATATAATAGGGTATGGTTCGTTGTAAATATAAATGACACACTATTTAATATTAATATATAAGTAAAGTACTTTACATATCCTGATGGTCACTCTAGAGTACCAAATGAAAGTATTGTAAATATCAGAGAAAATTTATTATTAGATATAAGTATATTTAAGATGATTAAAATAAGTATATACGTTATAACTGTAACTAAATGATTCAGGATTCAGGTCTCAAAAATGTACATATTTTAGTAACAACGCCTCGGCCTGACATTTTTTTCACTGGAAATGAAATAAATGACAATCGATTAACTTCAAACGTATGCCTCCAAGAAACCTCAGTGCATTTTCCATTTTCGACACAATAAAGGCAATCAAAAATCAGGAGAAACCTGTAATTAATTTAGCCAGAAAAATCCTTAGACCATTCAATATAATGGACTGCTAATAAATTAGGGAAAACTATTCTTGTTATTGAGATAGAAAATTCCAACTATCTGATTTTCATTGCAAATGATTGCCCAAGTGTTGTGATAAACTTTGGTCGAAACCACGTTGACGAGTTTGGGCATATTTTCCGCTAATGGTGGCCATAATGAAATTGGGATAAATAACCTGCAGCCTCAAAGGTATTTTCTTACAGATTTATAGATTGAGAATGAAAAAGAAATTGGGATTATACAGTTTCGACAATCATAATATGAAGAATTTAAAAATATATATTTTTTAATGTCATAAAAATTGTATCATTCGTCTATACAATTAATTAGGGATTATTAAACCATTAAAACTAAAAAATTATAAGTATATGCAGAAAAGCTACTCTAACTCTCGCCTGACTTTTTATGTTCTAGACTTTCATGGGGGGGATGACCACTCTACCCCCCTTTATCTACGCCTTTGGTACGAGGGTGTGTTCTGTGCTTGTATTTTAAATTGGACGCAAACGCAGTATACATTTTCGGTAGGAATGAAACAAGCAATACCCCAGGCGTCAGGGTTTTTTTTATTATAAAAATTCCCAAGGGAGCTTTTTTTTCTATCGCTTCTTTTTATATTTAGAAAGAGATTTATTGAAAATGCCCCCTCCAATTCGGTCCGGAACATATTTGTTTAAACCATTGAAGGTGAAAATTTTGGCGTTATTTTAAATATCTTCGAAAATATCAGTTAGGCCAAAAAAACAAGAATAGAGATTTATTCTCCACTAAATTCTACATAAAAAAGGGCTCTACATTTTTTTTTTATTGGTGTAATAGTTTTGAAGATAGAACCGTGCGAAGAGTCGAGTCGCGGGTCACATCAGCGTAAGAGAGCAAAAAGTTATAATGTGTAAAAAGAAGTGTCGATAGCAGCGTGGTACGCGAGGGGAGTCGGGCACGCTCCTTCACACGGTTCTATCTTCAAAATTATTACACCAATCGAAAAAAATGTAAAGCGCTTTTTTATGTAGAATTTAGTCTAAATTATTCCATCAATCCGGTGATATTCAACCTCTGACGCCTAGACTACAATATCGTGTGCTTCTTCTATATGTTGGAAGGTATTTACCTATAAACGAACTTTATATGTAATTATTCATTGTACGAAGTAGCAGTCCATAAGATCATAGCAGCACATTGAATGGTCTAAAGAAACAACTAATCAAATGTTTAATGAACTATTAAACTAAAACTAGTCAACAGATAGCGAGGAGTACTAATCCAGTCTGTGTATAGAAAATTGATTGATTTCATGTAAGAAAATGATACAGGTATCTGAAAGTTGTAGGTCATAGGGGAGGGATAGTAAATGATAAATACGTATAGACAGATTTGCCCTATTTTTTTTTATAAACAACGACCAATATCGAAAAATTTTCGGGCCGTAGAATTTTCCAATTACGCTTTAGAAGAAAGTTGTATTAGTAAAAGTTGTAGGTATTAAAAAGGCCTTTAATTTTATTTTTTATGCGTTAAAATCGATAAATAAATTATCGAGTTAATGGCGAAAAAACCCTCTTTTTTGCACTATTTTATAAATGTTAATAACTTCTGCAATAATGGCAGTAAGTCACACATAATATCTTGGTGACGAGGCCATTATGGGTCTTTATAAGTGTGCGAAATTTCAGCCAGATCGGTTTGATAGTTTATGAATAATTGCATTTGTTTATCTCAGAGAGCGTCTCTTTAAATAATTGTCATAAGCAAGATAATGGATCTAGAGATGTTTAACAACGTGGAATAGATTCTTGAAAAGTTGAACTACAAGGTAAGTTGAAAAAATAATTATTTGTTCAAATAATTGTTGTTAAGCAGTCCATTTAAAAGGTGGGTGTTTTTTGCTTATAAACAAATGGAATAACTTTGTTATTTTTCATGATAAACGTTTGTAATTAGCCGTTTAAAAACACGCGTTTTAAAAAAAATTAACCCTCTATGACCATAGCAGTCAAGACAGCAACTTTAAAAAAAATCATATCTGTATTATTTATAAATATTAAGAGTTGAAATTTTCACAGATTTTCAATGAAGACCTATATTTTATAATTCAATTGATAAGTATACAATTTATACAATGAGTATGAATAAAGTCGTAGCCCTTGAAAGTGATGGTACTCTTCTTGCAAGAGCGCCGTGGTGAGGAGGTGGGGAGAGCAGCCCGAATTCTGTTTTCAGGTGGCGACTTTTTGAGATCGGGAGCGCACATGAAAATTTTACACTATTTCCGGCTTCTAGATAACGTAGAACCTCCATTTTTTTAAATCTGGGGTAACTCGACGAAATATTAACAATTGACTAATTGTCATTGCCCTGGAAAATTGGGAAATGCCGGAAAAATGTACATATTTCATTACCCATACTTTATTTTCAACGTGAATGATAAAATTTTGCAATAAATCTTTTACTTTTGCTTCAATTTTGTTCTTAACTATTCATTTTTTATAATCTAAATATTTGATAAATCAATGAAGCAGCCATTTGTTTGTATCAAATAAAACATTTTCAAATTATAGGTACATAAAAATTACTGATTCTTTCCTATGCACTATATTTATTTTCTTTATATATTTATTTTATTCGCATCAAATTATTATTAAATAAAATTGTTAATCAAAATTATTTGTAATAAATGTATCACAAAAAAATCCACATAATTTTTTAATGAAACATAAAAATTATCGATATTTTTTGTTCTTCGATTTAGATGGATTTTCTTTGCAATAAATTTGTTATAAATGATATTCATTATTATTATTTTTTAATGTAATAATTTTTAAATTGTTACAATCGTCTTAAAAATCAATCGTATGATAAAATGAATCTGAAAAAAGAAAAGAGACAATGTTGTATTTCCATTTAAAATAAAAAGGCGGGACTTTATCCAGTCGAGCACTTCAACAACTGAAATATTTTGAAAGTATTCAAGGGCACGGCAGCTATGGCTGCTTCATTAATTTATAAAAAATAAATACTTTATAAAAAAGTTTAAGCAAAAGTAAAAGTTTTACTGCAATATTTTAGCATTCACGTTGAAAATAAAGTATGGGTAATAAAACATGTAGATTGTTTAAACATACACTCTCTGGGACAAACAAATGCAATTATTCATAAACTATCAAACTAATCTGGCTGAAAATTCACACACTTAATAGACCCATAATGGCCTCGTCACCAAGATGTTATGTTATGTGTCACTTACTGCCATTATTGCAAAAGTTATTAACATTTATAAAATAAGTAGTGCAAAAAAAAAGGGTCTCTCGTCATTATCTCGATAATTTATTTATCGGTTTTAACGCATAAAAAATAAAATTAAAGGTCTTTTTAATATCTACAACTTTTACTAATACAACTTTCCTCTAAAGTGTAATTGGAAAATTCTACGGCCTGAATTTTTCGATTTTGGTCGTTGTTTATAAAAAAAATAGGGCAAATCTGGCTGTACGTCTATACGTATTTATCATTTACTAACGCCTACAACCCCCCCCCCCCCCCATGAGACTTTACAACCTTCAGATATCTGCAATAAATTAAAACAACTGTTTTTTACACAGACTCGGGTATACGCCGGTGTGCAGTATGACACACAGATGTTACTGAAAAAGGATTTATGAAAAAATAAAAATTGTGAAAAATGCTACAATTTGTGTAGTATGACATGTTTCCAAGTGGTGGACCAAACTTGACATATGCTAACTCAATTTTCAGTTGCTGAATTTGATAATAGGTATACGGCCTCTGTGTCCTTATAAGTTAAACAGTATGCCTTCAACACTCAGCTATAGAATTATTTGATCATTTAATACTGAAAAGATATTTTTACAACAAACACCAATTTAGCATTATATTTTTTTAAATGCATTAATGTACAAATATAAATTGTAAATGAGTTGGTTATGAGTTTAAACAATTTGTATTTCAAACAATAATTTTAATTGGCAAGTGCTTAATAAAACAAAGGAGTTTATTCACAAATTTTTTAATTAAAATACAGATACCTTCATACTAGCCAGTTGATGTCAAGAGTTGGGAATTTTTGGGATTTTTGCTTTTTTTTGCCAGAGCGCTAATCTAAAGATCCTCCCCCGTTTTCGAGGTCGCTGAACAGGATGGTGGGGGTCCCGTAAATTTTTTCCCTCGGCAACCCCCTCAAATTGGCCAAAAACCACCCCCAAAGTGCCCTTTTCCGCGAACCCGTTTATTCTCCCCAGTTTTTCGACTAACTGTTATTCCCTCGAGTAGAACGTTCCTCGAGGGATTTGACCTCAGCCACTCCTACACCAGGCTTCCAACCCTCTAGGGGGTTGGAAAATTTTTGTGGAAAAAAAATTGATATTTTACAGGACGTGTTTCTGTGAGGAAGGTGGCAGGTGACCAGGATTGTGTAACCACCACCAGGGGTTATTTTTGATTTTTCTTTTTGAAAAGAAATTACTATTTCGTAGGAGGTGCTTCTTTAAGGAAGGTGGCAGGTGACCAGGGTTGTTTTCATCCTTCGAGGGGTGGGAAAAAAATAATATTTTGTAGCAGGTGTACCACCTTTCTCAATGAAACGCCCCCTACAAAATATTTTTTCCCAAAAAAAAATTGTTTTTGCCGCCCCTTTGAAGAGTAAAAATAACCCCCGGGATGGTTACACAACCCTGCTCACCTGCCACCGTCCTCACAGAAACACCTCCTGTAAAATATCAATTTTTTTCCACAAAGAAAATATCAATTTTTCAACCCCCTAGAGGGATGGCTGAGGTCAAATCCCTCGAGGGACCTTCCGTTCTACTCTAGGGAATAACAGTTAGTCGTAAAACTGGAGAAAATAAACAGGTTCACGGAAAAAGGCACTTTGGGGGTGGCTTTTGGTCAATTTGAAAAGGTTGCCGAAGAAAAAAATTGTGGGACCCCCACCATCGTGTTCAGCGATCTCGAAAACGGCGGGGTCTCTAGATTGGCGCTCTCGCAAAAAAAAGGTACCCCTTCCGACTCCTGACCTCCACTATTAGTAATAAAATTAATCTATCGTTTGGATTTAATTTCTCAGGGGACAATTTTATGATCAATCAATGGAGAAAAATGTCAGGAATAACATATTAAAATGTTTAAGACTTGGGTGTTGTAACAATTTTGTAAATAAATAAAAACTATCAACAAATTGGTCTTTTATCAATTTTTCAAGATTTTTTTAAGTTGTTTTGTTAAGTGCAGCACGCGCCGTTCAGCTGACCAAACGAAAACAACTTGGCAAAAGAATCTTAAAAAATTGATTTAAAAAAAATTATATCGTAGAAGGATTTTTCACGTATCAAAATGGTAGACAATTTCTTACTCTACAATGTGATTTCTTTTTTAATTTTAGAAGCATTTTATGGCCGTCGTACTGCGTTAAAGTCGAGCAAGGCCAATTTGTTGATAGTTATTTATTTACAAAATTACTACAACACCCAAGTCTGAAACATGTCAATATGTTGTTCCTGACATTTTTTACCATCGAATGATCATAAAATTATCCCCTGAGAAATAAAATCCAAAAG
This sequence comes from Leptura quadrifasciata, assembly GCA_963675555.1. Lineage (NCBI taxonomy): Eukaryota > Metazoa > Arthropoda > Insecta > Coleoptera > Cerambycidae > Leptura > Leptura quadrifasciata. The sequence goes on from OY776675.1 coordinate 41,919,888, forward strand.
ATGTGAAAAATTGGTCTAGATTTAGTGTACTATATATGACCAGCCATGTGATATAGATAATAATGTAACAAATAATGTTAATCAGTTATAATTATACATTTTTATTTATACAGTTGTATAAAATGAATTGACACTATCAACTAACAAAGTGCATCATACGTATATGAGGAGACAACTGCTGCAGAATATAGTGTACAGATTTTGTGGAGTAATTAAAAAAGGAAAAATCACACACACATATTAGAGAATGGAGAAGTGTATGTAAAATAAGGGACACTATTTATCCCAGCGGTTGACCTCTCATTTAATATTTTTATCAGTCATATGCAAGTCATATTTCTGCGGCATCAAATGAAGTATCTATATATTGTACTACCTAAATAATTATATAATATGTCAAATAAATTTTTGTCACTACCTACCTATTTTGAGTTTTATTTTATGCCTTTATATTCAACCATAATTAAAATAAAATATCACAAGAAAGTACAAATTTAAATTTAAGCGCTATGAGTCTACTTTAGAATATAGACATTTTGATAAATCTACTTTTTCACCTAACATATTTGATATTTCACTTTCCAAAAGTTTATGTAATGGTGCAAGGTCATGTTTATATATCCAATAATTGCCATTAACCACATAATCATATCTTTTGGGACCCGATACAGGAGAACTTAGCCATATTTGCCTGTTCGGTGATTGTCTATTGATAACGTAAGTACCATATTTCTTACCTAAATTAACAGTCAATACGCCACCCTACAAAAAAATCTAATCGTCAATTAAATAGCTGAGCTAACTACCAAAGCAATACATACACTGTAAGATACATCACCGCTTTCAAATGCATCTTTACTTTCAACAAGCTCCTCAAAAAAATCTGTTAAAGATTCCAACGTTTCTTCACAGACCTTTTCAAAGACAGTGGGATCCACAAGTTCTGGAGATACTGCAGATGTAGAGTACAACATAGGAAATATAACATTTTTATATGGAACAGTTTGACGATTGTTCAGGTGATTGTAGGTTAAAAAAGCAAGGTTATTTTCACAGTTTTTGCACGATGTAAAACTTACTATCCTTAAATGTTTAGAACTGCGCAATGATAATAAGCGGAAACATTTCGAGACATTTAACATTTTATTTATAGGCAACCGATACATTCCACGTTTATATATTTTTAACATTCATAGTTTCTCTAGTCCTTCAGCCTTCAGTCCTTCACTCTTTGGATAATTAAGGTTAGATTGCCGATTGCCATTTGATAAAATCCAGACCTTCGATCATCCAGACAACGCAAGATCCAAACAGAAAATTAATGGTAGAAAATTTCAATTGCACAATTTGGTTACAACCAGTATTAGTTATGAACTGCACCATAGTACAAATAGCTCATAGTAAAGAAACATTTGTTTTACAGCAGTAACTTTTCCATACCGTGACATCAATAGAGTGACAATGTTTATGGGTAATTTTATAACGAAGCATTTTTTTAAATTTCAAAATAATAGACCAACGAGTTATTGAAGTTTTCAAACATTGTCTGTGAACCTCTTTCAACTTGTGTGGTGTGTAGTTCTGTTCAAGGAGATAACCCTACAGTCGGTACAGGTACCAAGGCTGGGAGCGTTTTCGTATGTGGACTACTTTTAACAAATCAATACCTTTAGCATCTGAGAATCACTATCACAAAACATCAAACACTTCAACGCTCCATTCCAATACACACTACTTAATGCACGTCTCGTTAACCATGTTACTATCATCGGGAGATAATTATTTAGTCGTCTTCCGATTAGGTTAATATGGTTAGCGAATATAGCGCTCAAGTGCTTTGTAAAGATATAGATTTATGAAAAATAGTTCTGACCCACTGTAGGGTTGTCTCTTTGAACCTGACTATGCACCATGTAAATCGAGGGAGGTTCTCAAACAATTTTCCAAAACTTCAGTATTTCTTGCATAATAATTGACACATATCTTGGAGCTCAGACTAAGCATGTTATTTATTTATTATATCTGTTATTATGTGATTTAAAATAAAATTGTTATTTCAGTGATAACAATTTGTTTTATCATAAAATGATAAGAAAAGATCAAATGTTCCATATTTTTTATGCGTACAGCCTATGAATATGTTCTTAATATGCTCCATAACAGCAATATCTGACTCTATCTCGAACACGCTCTAACCCTTTTCCTAGAACGAGAAATTAAATCATGGTACGGCTTTTTTTTTGCAGATTTCACTTTATTAGATGTTCCAAAATGGGTGAGGTTTCACATAATGCTATACTTGAGAGATCCAAAAATTAAATTAATTACGATGCCAATAACAAATACAAGACACAGATCAGATGTCGATCATCTCAGACGATTTCATTGATTTTTGGATGTTCTGGGTCAGTTCTAAATGCACTCGGGCCATCCTCATGTTTATTGCCTTTCAGCTAACTCTCTTTTTTGTTAGACTCCGTGGCTAACTTATGGGCTGCCACCGTTGAGCACAGCAGAAAAGGAAGGGAGAGCCGCGTCTGCCGTCGAGGGATTTATGGACCAAAAGCCAGCAAGAGGGATACTGCGTAGTGCATATTCCGCCCTAATATATGCAGCTTCAATATGGCAGAGTTCAATAGAGGTACAGAGGACAAAAAGGAGACTATAAACAAAAGTGCAGCACTTAATAGTGGTGGCAGGCCTCTCCAAAAAAAAGATTTACTGACGAAGGAGAGGAGAGAGGTGTGCGAGGGTATAGGAAAGCAAGAAGCAAGAGAGAGACTCTTTCAGAGATGGCAGATTAAATGTAATAACTTAGAGTCGCTATAAAGTAGAATCTAGCCATACAAGGTCCAGGAACCGATTGAAATGTGGATATATAATGGCGACGACAATAAGATACGTTGTAAACACACTGATGCACACGCGCGCGTACACCAAAACTATTGCCACTTGGGTGGAGTGGGGGCCGAGTGGAGACTTTATTTTATAGGGACTTTAAACAGTTTTACTACAGAGACATATGGAGAAGACGCCTGCTTAATCCAGGCATAAGACCATGGACGAAGAGAGTTAGAAAGCATGAGAAGGTGAGCTTTCATCTCACCCAGGTCCTGTCGGGACACACCAATACCTAAAAGAAACTTAGTGCCAAACTCCTAATCGTTTTAACTGACGCGATACCGCTACAAAAATGTCTCGCACTATCTTTTTGCTGGCTATTTGCCAATAGGTACGGGGGGAGGGGGCAGTAGTGGTCATAGCTGAAGCACAGTAGAGAATAGACCAGTAGTTTCACTCATCGGCGGTCCCTTTGATGTTTGTTGTATTCGATTTTTTTTTTTATTCCACTGCGCATCCACTATTTCCATCCCACGCGCATTCGCATGTACACTGCTCGAGTAAACAATAAACATCAACCCAATTACATCACTGCTGTCCACTGCGCATCAAATAATTTAAGCCCAGGAGCATGCTTGCGTACTGAAAATCTTATCCCAATGTTCCGACAGAGTGGGAGTACTGGTCTATTCTCTACTGTGGCTGAGGTCTATCGGAGCTGTCATGTTTCTTATTGAATTCGAATTGAAGACTTCGCACGGAATTAATAGGAAAATAACCTTCGGTTAAATTGCACCAAATGTTAGTATGTTATAGGTCTTGGCCCTCTGAACAATAGTTCTCATGGACCCAATGCTCAAAAGTCAATATGGCACAAACCACTACACTACTCGTTGAAGACAGAACCATTATAAGCGCCGAATCAAGTAGCTATAGTATACTCTGTTCCTACCCTAGACCAATTAACAAACGCTATGTTCATATTTATTTATTCCAATAAGTGCTGTATACTCGTATATCTGATGAAAACTAAGTACGAGCTTTGTAAAGCAAAATACCTCTACGAAATCTACTTGAAAATCAGGGGCACTAACTTTGAAGAAATAGAAGTCCCTTAGAAAGTCTAGTTCAGGGATCCCAATCTTGAAAAATAAAAGTCCCTAGAAAATCAGTACAAATCAGTGCTGCCAACATTGAAAAAAGTGGTCAGATCGCAGAGATATACATGTAGTAAATAAAGGAGTAATACTGGGTGCTTTTCATTTACACGACTCCTATGTACAAATTGAGAACGATATTAAACAGCTATTTAAAAGTTATATTAAAACTTTCAAATTGTTCAAATTTCCCAATTTCTGAGCGTTTCACAGTCTCTCATTCGTAGAAATGAGCCAAATTGATAAAGAGAATGAGGAACAATCCAAGCCAGTTCCTAATATATCCAATAGATGACGCCATGCGTACTCGGTTTAATGTCATTCTCAACTTGTATAATATATAACCTTTAAATAGCTTAAATTTCCCGATTTCCGAGAGTTTCCCAATCTCTTATTCGTAGAAATGACTGAAATGAGCCAAATTGATAAAAAGGATAGGGTAGTTGGTAACTTTGTTTATACAAAGGCATATTTTTTCGTATTGACATTGACGGCCAAACAACCAAGTACAGCTGGTGCACTTTGGCGGATAAAATAAAAGAGAATGTTCCCCATTGACTACTGCGCAGGACATTCGCGAGCAAGCGCATTATGCAAAGGCAGGACCGGCTCTTGTTAAATTGACCTAATAACAGAACCATATATCTTATAAATTTTGGCCCCAACGTGAAAAATGAATAAGAAAATTCTGAAAATACTTTGTAAAGTAATAAACTTGCAAAGTTCATCGACACCCTTTAAAATTTTTCTGAATTTTCTAATTGTATTGCAATTCATTTTGACATTTCCAATAATGAACGGATTGTCTGATGGAAGTTCATGCTTGTCTTTGGAGCCCTCATTTACCACCGTACTGATCCATAATTGAAGGTTTTGTTAGACAACTTTTCCTCAGAATAAATATAACTGTAACAATAAAAAATCGGGCGGAGGGGGGCAATTTCTACATAAAAGGGTGAAGTGTATTTCTTTACATTAGGGTAAAAACTGGGATACTGAAAAATCTAACATATCAAAGAAGAAAACTTTATCAAATTATCAAAACTGCCTTAGTCGTGGCATATTTGTTAAATTTTTATACAGTTTGATTAAGCCATATATTTTTTATATGTATAAGATCAAAAATTACTGTCTTTAATTACTGATCTATTCAACTACATATATAAAAGTGAGAATCAACATTAAACAAATGAGACAGGGTTGTTGCTAAAAACTATTGTTTAGAAAACAAAATTATTTGTTTTATTGTTTCGGTTTGAGCTATATAGACTAGCTAATACGACTTTATCATATAATAGTCATATTTTTGTAAAACAAATCGTAATTAGCCTCATTACATGATCTTCTTTCAATAAAAAAGCTTTCTTCCTTCGAGAGTTGGTAAAAAATCTCTTTACGAGTGCTGCAGGTACTGTCGTGAGCAGAAAAAAATAGGACAACTTATTTTTTCTAATGTAAATCTGTCTCTATTTGAATATGTAATGAGTAGCCGAAATAAAACAGATATCACTTTTAATTTATTTTTTATTTTAATGCTATAGTAAATGATAAATGGTTAATGAGGCAAATTGCACTGCATTATAACATTAACAAAAATTTGGTGTGTAACATTTTAAGAAAGTGGAGAATAAATGGTATGATTAGTAGAAATGCTGGATCAAAGGACAAAGAATATCCTACTTAACAAGAAACTAACTATTAATATTTCGTTATTGCACCATTTCTATTTATAACTTATATAAGTCTGTTCGGCATAGAATTAAATAACCTTATACAATAATCATTAGTAATATTTTCCCATGCATTATTTACTATTTCCAGTAATTCTTCGGCATTCCGTGGTCTCACATTTCGTTTTTGGATACTTCTTACGAGTAGTCCCCATACTTCTTCCACAGGGTTAAGATCATCTGGACTATGACTGGGCAAGTTAAGAACATTGATGTTGTTATCATGAAACCAGTTAGTTACGGTATGAGCAGTATGAACGGAACAATTATCTTGTTGAAATATGAACTCATTATTAGGAAATAATTGTGACACAGAAGGGAGTATAATATTGTCTAAAATCCTAATACACGTTTCACTATTAAATCATTCCTCAATATGCCACAAAACACCAGGACCAAGTGCCGATATCCAAGCCCGCATATTGACGGAAAATCTACCACTTTTATCATTGTCAGATATATATTTCTCATCGAGTCGAGTATTTAGACGGTGGTAAACACGAATACGACCACTGTGTGTTGACTGGAAAGTTTTTTCGTCTGTAAAGATTACATTGTTGTTCCAAAAATTTACATCATGTGCTAAATATTCAAGCGCAAATCCTACTCGAGCTTCTTTATGTTCAGCTTTAAGTAAGTATTTCTGTGCTGCTGCATGACAGCATAGCTCCGATTCTCTTACTCACCGGCGACCAGTACTGCTCGATCCAGGAAAATTCGTTTCTTCAGCAGCCTGAATAACTGAGTAAAATGGATTTTCTATTAAAGCATTTACCAATTGCAAATCTTATTGTTGAGTTGATATCCTTCGTCGCCCTGATCCAGGATTTCTACTAATCGTACCATTTATTCTCCACTTTCTTAAAATGTTACACACCGAATTTTTGTCAATATTATAACGCAGTGCAATTTCTCTCATTGACCATCCATCTTCTGCTTTAGCAATAACTCCAGATTTAACTAAATCCCTTATATGAGGCATACTAGTTTTATGCACACTTGCAATAAATTATGACAACTAACTGACAATGTCACAAAAATTAAAGTTAGATGTACACAACTAGATTTGAGCAAAATACCGTTATAAGACTCGTCCTATTTTTTATTATCACGACCGTACTCCAGGATAAAATTTTTTGAGAACTGCTACAACTTCATCACTAATAAATTTTTTGTTCCTCGGATGAGATACTAGACCAATTATTGTCTTCACTCTGTCCTCTTGCGACGTTGAATTTTTCGTATCGAGGTCTTCAACTTCAATTTAAGATTTGATTTAATTTGTCGGGTTTCAGTTAAAGTTCCTTTTATTCTTCTTGGACTCCAGCTGTAATAAACCTTATACAGATTTTCTTTTAAAAATACTACAAAGTTTATTCCTATAAGCATGATCCAGTCCTAGTGAACATTGCCATTTTTTAGGAGATCCTTTCAATCGCTGCATCGCCAGAGGATATCTGACCTTCACTAGCATCCCATTTTCTTTTAACAAGAGCAGTACCAGAAGGGCCAGGCATGCTAGTAACAGATGTGCTGGAGAAAAGTTCAATTTTGCATTTGCAGAAGTTAATACGTTACACTCACTATCATCTTACCTATCTTCATTATCTTCGGAATTGTCATGTTGTGCAGCCATTGTGGATGTAGAATGCCTAAAATTACTACTACTATAATTTTTCCGCGGAGAGTTCTTGGATTGTAGAAGACGTCAACAACCGAGATACTGCTTAAACATGACTTTTATGAAGTTAAGATGCTATTGACAGCTATTTTATGTGTCGCCAAAATGGTTAATATGCAAAAATGTGTTTTTCAAGGTCGTCAAAAGCAAATTGTCCATTGCAGATATAATACCAGAATCCCTGGTAAGATTTTACTCTAAAAATGTTTGTATGGTTCTTAACTAAAACTTAAAATAATCGATTTTTGACAAAAAAGCTTCTCATGGCACGAGAACCCATGTTTTCGAAATTTCCGAAAGTTGGACCTGGAAGCTAGACATGACTGCCAAAATTGCTGTTAAGGGTATTGTTGGAATTTTCAGGACATCTGAAAACATGTATTACATGGACAGTGAAAAGCTCTTTAAACATCCGATGTCAAATTTCATTTCAAATTTAATAAGAAATGTGACCACTTCGATCGCACCCAGCTATGATCCCTACTTCCCTACGCTCTCCCCCTGCACCCATTGGCAAGTAGCCAGCAAAAAAGCTAGTAAGAAACATTTTTGCAATGGTATCAGGGTCTATAAGGAAAAACGTAGTAACACTAACACACCATTATGTGAAGAATGATTCGTGGTCTGATGAAAAGTGAACAGAGTTCCAGGCCATGCAGAAACATTGATCTAGAAGAAGTTTTATTTGATAGGAGTCTGACGCTACCTGGTGCAACAGATCCTACACTTTCATGAACAACTAACCATCTGTTGGAGAGAGATTCTTTAATTTAATATGAAATTTGAGGTTATTTAACTACAAAACTTAGCTAACATTGAGCTGAACATTCTCGATGCAGGAAGGTCACAAATTTCTTCTTCCACAACTGCACTAACATGAGCACAGACCAGCTTTTAAATCGTCATCCGTATCTTCTATCAAAGTTTTGATGACAATGATATTGCAGGTTTCATTACGTTCTAAATGTTTTATCACGCCAAAAATAATTAAAATACATTTCACATTTTGTGCCAAAACTACTAACCACTTTGATTGTCTACATAGACCTTAAAACAGTGAACGAAAAAGCAGACATCCGGTTAAATCTCAGAACATTGCTTATTGGAAACGTTGCACCGAACCAACCAAATTTCAAACAATATTGCATACAAACATAGGCAGAAAACTTTTCAGCACTGTTATTTTTGGAGGTATTAACAACAAATCAATTTTGAGCATATACTTCTAATAGTTTATTAAATTTCTTTTGTTACATAATGGAATCAAATTATAAAATATATTAAAAAAATTAAAAAGCAATACTTTTGTCTTCTTCAATACTAAATAGTGTCCTTATTGGTAAAGGATTGGTTCAAAATAAAAAGCATAAATCAACAAGTTTTTAAAAAATAAAATGAACTTTGTAGTTTTATTACATTTTATACACCTAACATCTGAGGAAATATTTGCATCGATACAAATACTCATTAAGAAACTCTTATTGTGCACTATTAAAAACTATTCTGCAAAACTACCAAAGAGAAGGAAGAATAGTTTTTATGCTGTAATATCGAACATATCTTGTTCGATCGGTTTGGATACCCAAGACCCCAATTGCGCTTTGATAAATGCTTGATTTAGGCTCTCCTTGGCAATCTGCAGAAAAAGAAACAATTAGGATTTAGTAACAGAGTAGTTATAGTTTTTAGGATTCTGTGATACCTAATCACACACACTCGTAACTCTAACTGTGGTATCTCAATATTGACTGTTCAATTATTGCATTTTATTTGATTATAAACAAAAAATAATGGCAGTTACACGAATCACAATTCAATGATAAATTCCAATGATGGCTTTTGTATACAGATAATATAATATAAACATATGGGCGAAACTATTCCCAAACAATATAAATATGGAATGATAAAATGTCCTTATGACTTATGCAACATACAAAACCATTACATGTCAAAATATTAAGTTTTCAAGTAATACGGTTTTCCCAGAAAAAAAAGATTATTGCTGAAATACTTAACTCACGTAAAAAAATGATTTATGGCATATTTATTATCTTATTAATTTTACTAATAGTAACAAAAAAAAAAACTTGAAGTTTGAAAAATATTGGGTTCATTTTAAACAGCCATAAATTGGCGCGTTGTGACGTCAACACCCTAAAATCCAATCACAGAGGTTGTCTCTGTTCAAGATTGTTTATTAATCTTGGTCTCTGTTAACATAACATAACCTCTATTTATTGACAGCACTCAGCACTTTTCTACTTTAGGTAAAATATCAGCGGCACCTTTAACATATCCCTCTTCCACTTGATTCCATTTTGATTGTAGAATTAATAAAACATAAACCAGAAACTGATAAAATAATATTTTCACTCCAAACAATACAAACATAAAAATATAAATTTGACGTTTTAGGTTAGTCATCTGATGTGTAATGCCGGTGAAGGTTAAACCTAAACTACAATACAAAATATTAACGTCCGACGCTTTCACGAATAACTTGTGAGGCATTTATCTGGATTCTGATTGGCCAATATTTACACGTCCACTGCTTTAGACCAATCACAGTACAAGCATTACAAATTGAAATTCTGAGAAGTTTTAGAGGAAAGCTTTCTTTAACACATAGTTAGAATCTATTACAAACTAATTATATCCATAATCTCATTGGTTTTCCGGCTAGATACGTAATTCTGGCGCGTAAAAAGCAGTGAAATTATCAGCAAGTTGTTTTAACGATATTTTCTTAGAAGTAATTCTTATTAGAAAAGTAAATTGTTGTAAATTATTAAAATGTTTTATTATATCATTTTCACGACACAAATTGTTAAAATAAAATTAGTGGGAAAACCCTATTGTGCAGCTTACAAACCTATTAATAAAATTGAGTACTTCCGATCAGCGAATAGGTATTGGTTTATTTATTGATTTACATTTTTTTTATGCAAATAAATGTTCACAGCATAGGAGGAATACATTATTAATAGTCTAGTTGCTGAAAGGGTGTTCTTTTGGACTTACGGACATTCCCAAAAGGCAGTCATTGTCAACCTACAAAAGGATCTCCCCTATGTAAACTATCATGTTTACAATAAAAACTTGTTGATAAGCACTGCATTTCTCCGCTGCACTCCCTCTGCGCATAAGCACAAAAATAAACTTACTGCTTCGCTTGACTCAATCTGGCAATGTCTCGTTTTCATACTCATCAGAACATGAGTTGTTGCTCTGGTTTAGAGTGTATTATCCATCATCGTATTTTGTGAGGTTAAGAATATATTTGTGATTTTTAACAAAGCATAAAAAATGTGTTCGAGAACAAAAAATGGTAGATTTGCCATAAATATCAACTTTTATCCATATTTTATTAATATCCGTAAAGTACTCGCATTTATTGACGAAAACTGTGCGTTGACATCATTTTAACTATTACCGCGTAATTGCAACGTTGCCGCTTGCAGCAATTTTTTTTTAGAGAAAAATATTCCTCTCTCCTTCTTCTAATGGCTCTTAGATTTTGAAGAACAATCGTAAGAAAATTATCATTGTAATTAAATAAAATGTAAGTGAATATGAGATTTATAAGACATGTTAAAACGAGAATTTTAGGAGCTAATATTTACAAATTTAGTACCGCAACAGTTACTCAACTTTTTTACGCGTATACAGAACATTAATAAAAACCAGTCGGCCCAGTCTGAAGTGAAATGGACAAATCGAGAATAAGCGCCACGGATTTATAAGAAGTGGATCCAACACACGAGGGCAGTTTAGTACAGTTCTGAGATGAAATCAGTTATGTATTAGATAAGCAAGTGATCAGATAAAATAACGAACAAGTTGTGAATTAAGGTAGTGAATTTATAGTAGATCAAAGTTATAATTAGTGCGTTATTATAAGAATTATTTATAGTATTTAGTGATTAATAAATCAGTGATTAGTGAAAATTCGTGCTGCAATTATTGAACCTGCGTTTAGGTGTAAACAAGTAAAACATATATTTTTTGCCGTAAAATAGATTGGCAAATGTCCCAGATCCCAAAAAGGAACAAATTTCCAATTATTTTCCAAGAAAGTGCAAAAATGCTGCTTTTTTGCAACATTAATGTGTTAATGTCCAATTTGATGTAGTTAAGAGGCAAGCGTAGGTACATCTTTACTATGTACAACATACTTCGATATGCGATGTAAAGCAACGTTAGGGGCAGTTAGTACTTAGATGGGTGACCGTTTCAAAGAAGATCATGTCCTCGCTTCCATCTTCCAGCGACTTGTATATCAGTGTATATGCAGAAGCTATATGGATTGTATAGTGGATATACCATCCTTCGGAGGGGATGTAAAGCCGTCGGTCCCTTGTCTTTTAAATATTAGGCAAGTAAAAGATCCCTACTGTTTTTAAGAGAGGAGTTTTGGCAAAATTCCTGACTGGAGGTAGCTCATCTACAGGCGTCGGTGTTAGGGCTCAGTAGCGGAAGGAAATAGGTGGACGTTAAATAAATGAAAAAAAAAAAAAATTTGATGTACTTAAATACGCCAAATCAAGTGGCAATGTCCTAGATCCCAGAAGTGATCCTATCTTCTCCCTCTTATTATTCACAAGAAACTGTCAAAAATGGTGTTTTTTCGCATCTTTTGAGATACATGGGAATATTAACATGTATGGGTCGATTTTTCAAATATTTGTTCGGTTTCATTGAAATCGAAACAGTGCATACAGTTGAAGATTTGAATGAATTTGGATTCACGTAAAAATTCTGGCCTGCTACTTGAATCCACCATCTTGGCCGCCATCTTGGATTTATAAATTTCCGATTTTGTTTGAACTGAAAATGTTCATGTATTTGAAGATATTGAACATGAATTTACATTCAAATCGAAATTAGCGTCTGTCATTTATTTGGACACTTTTTCGTAAATAATTCAAACTTGATCCAGTTTTGGGATTTTCAACCAAAGCTAATTGAATTGGCATATAAATATATAGGAAATCATATTGACATGTTAATTTTCATCCACACCTCAAAAGTAAATTTGAAAAAACACCATTTTTGAGTTTCTCATGAATAACACGAAATAGCAGCACTTCTGGGATGTCGGACTTACACCAATCCACCGATCCCATCATGACTACAATCTGTTAAGAATGTGCAGCACTTCCCTTTCTCTTGATGGGAAGCAGCCAGTTACTTGAAGGGAAGGAGACAGTAAGCAAAGTGTTAAAGTCCCTAGATGCCCAAATTGACATAAATTGTCAGCTGATCGCATTTCGATTTGCAGTCTTTAAAAATTAAAAAAACGTTTATGCTCCTTAATGATTAAGTGCATTGAAGAACACATAATTTAAAAAAGTAATTATTTATTACTGCAAAAACTATAAGAAAAATGTGTTTATTCTAACCTCAACATGTAAACAATTGTCAAATTCGGTTCTAGACCAGGGGATTTTATGCATTGCAAATGGAAATTATTTAAACAAAACTTTGAAAAGAAGGAGATCTGCGGGAATGCGCCGCGCATTCTTAACTCGTACTTGTGACAAAATGGGATAGGTTTATAGATAGATCCAGTGTATTAAAACACGTAAAAGTGGACGCAATCATATTAATACCACTGTATGTCTATTATATTTTTTTTCACAAATTCTCTTGAATAACTCGAAATTTGACTATTTCTGGAACCTGCGCCAATCATTCCAATACATAAAAACAGTAACTAACATATTAACAGTTATAAGATAATGTGAAAAAAAGCCATTTTTAACCATTTTTCGTGAATAATTTGATAGGATCCAGGATCTGGAACCTACCGTCAATCAATCCGACGTACCTAAATAAGTAAAAATGGGCACCAACACATTATCATGTCCAGGAAAAAAAATGTGAAAAAATACCATTTTTGTCATTTTCTAGTAAATAATTCGAGATAGGACCACTATTAAGACCTGGGAGTTACACCAATTGATCCAGTGTACCAAAATACATAAAATTGGGGCTCCAAATAAAATGTGAAAAACACCATTATTGACACTTTCTCATAAATAATTGAACTATTTTTGTGGTCTGGGACATATGTCAATCGATTTCACGGAAAAAAATACATCGAAAAGGATTATAAAAGCTTTCGGACCTCTAAAGGCCAACAGAATCCCCTTTAAGTATCTAGATTATCATATTAATACCACTGTATGTAACTGTAACTATTGAAGCAAAATTTCCACATGTAATTAAATGTAATGAAAATTATTATATCTTTTCAATTTGCTTTTATATATTTATGTATTTTCATCAAATTTAGCTCATATTTAAAAAACTAAGAGTTCCCAAAATTGAATACTTTTGTCAAAATCTGAATCAGGGACATTGTACACTTTTTACTCGTCTTTTCATTATTACCTATTATTTTTATTGATGTCGTAGTGATCTGAAGTTAGATACCGGTAAAGTTTAGATTGAATGCTCAACAAACAAATAACGTGGCAGTGGCTTAAAGTTAAAAATGAGAAAAGTTTACCTTGTAACTCTTTACTGCTTCCTTGGCCTCAGCATATGTGCTTGGCATCTCCTTGATATCAGTGATGTTAGATAGTTTTCGGTAAAGGTTTGCAAACCTGGCTACTAACTTCTGTTTAGAAACTACAGATATCCCATCTTCTGGTTTCCCCATAACAGTATTGACTATTTCCGGTTCTGCCAAACCTTTAAGCCAAATGACTGCAAAGTTGGGTGCTTTCTGAGGCTGACGTCCCTCCAAAGAGGTAATTCGAAGCATGGCAGGTCTGTTTAACATGTACGGTGGTGGAAGTCCTTGGAGGGTGTTTTCTATACGTCCACATATAGCTCTACAAAAAAAAAGTTAATGCAAATAATAAACGTAACTAGAATAGACGTAAAAGAAGTCTAGTGCATGAATCTTACAGAATTTGAAGATATTTCAAGAAAAATATTTCCGCTTACATACATACGAAAAGATCTTTGGCAATATTAAAAATTATTTCGCAAAGTTACAATCACAACCTTTCATATCTGTCATAATCCTTTTTCAAATCACATCTACCCATCAATCCTCATGCTGCCAAATTGATATTCACACTCTCATAACAAACCGATCATTAAATTTGTATTGTAATGGAAATGATCGAAAATATTATCGAAATTTTTTTTCAAAAACCCCACTTTATAAAGAAACTTTACAAAACTTTCTAAAATTTTCCTACAATACTGTAATCCCGAAACCGAAAATACCGGGATCCCGGTCAATTTTGAACACCGAAAATATCGGTATTAGATTAGGTGACTTTCGGTATTTTCGGGTAATAACCTTGACTATTGCATTTTCAATTTATGCAAAGACGTGCTGTTCTTGGTAGATATGAATTATTGGCGGACGTCAGCAGTCAGACTGCAATTCATAGTCATATTAGTCGTTTAATCGCAGCGCAATTATCATCACACAACACACTACCAGCAAATTGCGAAGCGCTGTTAAAAGAAGTATGTACCTATTTAAACCTTGCCTTCAAAATACTAAATCTCTTTCATCCACGATACTCCAGGAAATGAATTTCTTTGAACAAGGTGGAAAACGAGGATTCAATTTGGAGTTGGCATACTACTTTTTAATTTTGATACTACTTACCAGTGTAGAGGTCGAAAGATTCTTTTCAGTAGCAAGTACATTTTGCATCAAAATAAGATCGCATTTAGCAGACTCGATAAATTGATGTCCCTATGATATTTTTTTAAGAAAGTTAAAAAAGATTTATAGTTTTTAAATCTTGCATTAACTTTATTATGTACTGTATTTACAACTTTTAATATTATTATATTGTTTTTTTTAAAGAGTAGTTGAAAACCAGCTTAGAGTGCATCTTAACAGTAACCAATTGTTGGCAACATATCAATCTAGACTTAGACAAAATTATAGTTGCGTATCTGCTCTACTAAATATGACAGATATTATTGAGAAAGTGTATAAAGAGAAAGTAAGAGCACTTGTTCTCTTAGACTTCAGTAAGGCATTTGATACCATAGACCACCATATATACTTGCAATTTTGCATTACAGAGGCCTTACAGATCACTCTATATTATTATTTAAAAATTATTTATGTGATCGAGTTCAACGGATAGTTAGTAATGACAAATATTCACTGAAAATAGTAGTGACTTTTGGAGTTCCGCAAGGCTCAATTTTAGGTCCACTTCTATACACTATTTACACAATACATTTTGAAACCTTTATTTCACATTGTAAATATCATTATTATGCAGATGACACTCAATTATATCTCTCGTTCCCACCATCTGATGTTATTGCTGCTTGTCGTATAATTAACGAAGATTTATCAGCTCTAGCCATATAGCCACGGACCACTCCATAAAACTTAATACAGAGAATGCAGAATGCATGTGTTCAGTTTATTCGTGGCATAAAAAAGTTGGACTATATTTCTCATGTTTTCTTAACCGCCTCTCAAGTTACCGAAGTAACCCCCTGGAAGATCTCAAGGATCTTGTGCTAGGCAAAGAGAGACGAGGCCCTACAGCTTAATGTGGACTCCGAACCACTCTTGGGGCAATTTTTTTAATGAAAAATTGTTTCGCCTTGCGGGAATCGAACCCACTTCGCTAGGCAACTCAGTTTGCTAGCCGGTCGCTTTAACTGCTTTTAACACTGAGCTACCATTTAAAAATTTAAAATGGTTGTCAATGAAAAGTAGACAAAATTATCATGCACTTTGTTTTTATCACAAACTGATTATCAGTAAGACTCCTTCATATCTATATAATAAAATAAGGTTTAGGACTGACATACACAACATTAATATACGTAGTAAAGGTCTGCTTTCTATGCCTATGCATAAAACTGCATTTTTCGAGTGATCGTTCTCTTATAATGTAGTAAAACTGTACAGCGAGCTAAGTACTTCTTTAAAGACAATGTCCATTGGTAAGTTTAAGATTTGCCTTAAGTCTAAGCTACTAAATATTTAGTTACTATATATTTTTTCTCTGTTTATTTTCCCTCTCATGTTTTTCTCGCATATTTACACAGTATTACTGCATGAAATCATCTATCTTATTTAGGATTCACGGAAGAACAGAAGCTGCTTTGGCAGTAACTGAGTGTTCTTTTTATCCATTTTTTTTCTTTTTACCACACTAATGTAACATTATTGGTTTAATGTGGACGCCGAACCACTCTTGGGGCAATTTTTTTAATGAAAAATTGTTTTGCTTCGTGGGAATCGAACCCACTTCGCTAGGCAACTCAATTTGCTAGCCAGACGCTTCAGCACACTGAGCTATTCAAATACTTTTTCCGGATACGGATATCGGATACTTTCCTTTCATTTGTCAAAAAATAATTTAATTTTCTTTAAAGCTGTCTGTTTTTCTTTTAATAAATGGATGCACTCTAGTGATCGTTCTGTGAAAACGAATATTTTTTAAAAAAATGTCTGGGTTTTTTGTTTGCTTTTTTTTGTACTTGTATGCTTTCATTTTGGCAAATACTTTGAAAAATAACAATTAGTGACCATGGAATCTGGTTTGTGAGATTTGTGTAATGTTTCTCAATCTAATAAAAGTCTTTTATGGATAACAGAACCCTAATGGTTAAATATCATGAAGAAGCTTACTTTGTCCCACAAGCTATTACTCTGGTGGTACCTCATGGATCTATTCTGGGACCTCTATTCTTTTTCATCTATATCAATGATCTACTGTCGCACATTAGCAAGGGACTCACAATTATGTATGTAGATGATACTACTGTGTGTATCTCTGCATCTGGCACTGATGAGCTTAGTTTTGACATTAAAACAACTGTAGATGAGATGAGTGCCTGGTGTGATCGAAATGAATTAATATTAAATAGAGATAAAAAAGTATTCATCAATTTTAAACTTAGAAGAAATATACCACATTGTGGTATCCTGTTAAGTGAAAGCACAAAATTGTTGGGCACATGTATCGACAGCACACTGTCATGGGAACAGAATATCGATTATGTTTGGCATAAATTAAATAAATCTTATTTTGCAATTAAAAAAACATGCTCAGTGAAGACAGTTTAATGAACGTATATTATGCTTTGCCTTATTCGTATATAGCTCAAAATATACATCTTTGGGGAAAATCCAGTGGAGTATCCAGAGTATTTGTGTTACAAAAACTATTAATAATATTGATATATAAACTTAAGTATTAGAGCGAGCTGTAGAAACACTTTTGTCTCCAGGAAAATATTAACTGTACCATGTGTCTATATATACAAGTTTATGATTCACGTAAAATGCAATCTGCATGATTTTCATGTGCTGTTTGAAAATCGCAGATATAATACA
Source organism: Leptura quadrifasciata (assembly GCA_963675555.1). Classification (NCBI taxonomy): domain Eukaryota; kingdom Metazoa; phylum Arthropoda; class Insecta; order Coleoptera; family Cerambycidae; genus Leptura; species Leptura quadrifasciata. The sequence continues at coordinate 41,937,651 of OY776675.1, forward strand.
AGATACGGGAACTTATTATCTATTCCTCAGCAAGGACTTCGACTTTAAGAATCTCTTTATTATAATGGGATAATACTATACATATAATAGCCTTCCTGAAAGTGTTAGAGGTCTAAACTTATTAAGATATAAAAAAAAATTAAAGACTTACTACTGAATAGTGGTTACTACAGTGTGATTGAATTCTTAGATAGATCTACAGATACATAGTCTCTAGTTTTTAATTTGTTGTATGTATTAGCTTGTAAGTATACCAAGTCTACATTTATATGTTTTTGTTTCTGTCCATTATTTTATTATTATAATTATGTAACGTCTTATGCTGTTATGCAATATAGTTTTTAATTTAGATGCTGACATGTCATATATACATATATTGTATCATACAAATGGTTAATATAATAATGACCTGATATATGCGGAAAGTCGCAATATATATTCACAACAAATCCAATCACAAGTAAACTGGCACAGAAAAACAGATCACAAGATGAATTAATTGATGTGCCACTCAAATCATCTGAACTAGTTATAGTTAAATAATCATCATTAACTGCATTATTAAGTAAAACTTCAGGTTCACCTAGTAAGAATTACTAACGTAATTACTTGCGGCTGTATATAAAATACAGCCTATTTTAGTTTTTTTTAGTAATATTTCTTGAAGGTGGTTCAATTTTTTGCAAAACAATTTATTTGCCCTTCTTAGAAGCCCTTACTATAAATTTGTATTCATTATTAATGCCTCGAGCAAATAGAATACATTTTTGTAAATATTTCTAGCTTCCATTTAATATAGTGGCGGAACAATCTGTGAAAAATAGGCCTAACCTAGACATTTTAGGTGCCGAGCTGAATTTTTCAGAATATGTAGTATTTGATATGTATAATAACATACTAAAAGTCCCGAAGAATCCGAGTTGATCGTTAGCCATCATATTGAAAAAATGGCTTGCGAACGCTGCTGAAGAAAACATTTTTTTTTCCTTATCTATTTATCGATTTTAATATTTTAAAAAACAAATTAAAGCCAAAGAATGTGTCTGATACGAATTTAAGAAACTATAATAAATTGTTTATTAGTAGTGTAACTATTAGTTAATAATATCAATTACTTTTTGAGGATTTCAATTTTTTCATGTAAAAATAATACTCGCTCATCCTATGAAAATATTTTTTAAATAAATATTGTAGGTCGTTAAAGGACAAACAATACTTTTTGGAAACTTTTCTCTAGCTTAAAAAATAGGTGAGATTTGAATTTTTTAATATTTAGGGACAAGCGCAAAGAGAGTGAAAGCTGTAAATATGTTTACAGAAATGTTCATATACCTATTGACTCCCACACACTCTTATGCTTAGACAGATATATTTCTACACGTACATTTGTTATTAATATAAATAATCTGCTAAGTCGGATTACTTCAAATCGAGTTTAGAATATATAAAATTTTTAAATATATTTAGTATTCTCATAAGTTTTTTCAGGATATTGTTTTATTTTATTTTTATATCGAATTTATGTTTTCTCTTTGATTTCGTTATTCTATTACGAATTGTTTGATTTTTTCTATTAGTATTTTGTTTCGTACAAGGATTGTTTTACTTTTATTATTGTTTAGGTTAATTATTGTTTAAGGTTAATCAAGCCATTTCCAAATTTTACCCGTCACTATGGAAAGTATTAGTATTTTTTCTCGAATCATGTTTTAAAAATGAGCTAGCGCCCGTTCCACCATCCTTATTTGATGATTCAATCAGGTTAAGGAAAGGAAATAAAGCTGCTCTGGCAGAAATATTTAGAAGTGGAAGCTGAATGTAAGGAAACTCTACTGGCTCAATCTTCTTTTGTAATTGATGGAGGACATCTTTTTCATAAAGTGGTTTGACCGACTGAAGATACATTTGGTAAAAAAACAATTTACTTTTATTTAATAATGAAAACACAAATAAGCAGGATTTAGTTAAATTAGGAATTAAATTTTTCCTTTGTATATATGAATAAGTCAAATAATATAGACATCCAGAGATTTTTTTAGTTGGAAAAATTGTAAGTAGACAATATTTAAATAAAAATTTTGATTTAGCAATTTTACCACCTACTTCCAAAGCTATTGAACAGCACGTTTATAGGGTATATTTTCAGGTGCAAACATGGCTTAATAAGGAAATTATTTCATCTGACTGGGGCTGGGAACTAAAAAACGATACAACCATACCCGTACCAACATCTTTGTCAATTGTACCCGACAATATATTAAAACTTCTATAATGCAACTGTAAAAATGACTCCAATAAAAATTGTCCTTGCAATTACACAAAGTGTTCTATGTGCAGTAATTGCCGTGGCATAAGTTGTGTCAATTCAAACACTAATTATAGCTGATAGTGATATTGAAGATGAAAATTAATTATTAATTTTTTCCTTTTACCTCATTATTATTATTATAAACCATCTAATTCTGAAAACTGAGCTTGGTAATAACTTTTGTTTGGGGTAATTGTGCCGAGACTAAAATTGCACATTTTAACTTTTCAATTTTGATTTTAATGCTATTAACACATACGGTTTTATGATAATTAAAATGTTCTATCTCTGTTATTTTTAAAGCTATAAGAGATTTAAAAAACGTTCTGTTTGTTTATTGATGGGCTACAACTTTTATTTAAAACATATTTTCATAAACCTCACAACTTTCTTTTTAATAATATAAATATAATTTTCCAAAATTTTTATTTTCAGTTTGAGTTACTTTTTTACCATACAGACAAACTTTATTAAAATGTGTAAAATATAAGTTAAAGCCACATTCTTTGGCTATAATTATCTGTTTAGAATATTAAAACCGGTTAATAAATAAGGCAGGGAAAAAATTATTTCTTCGTCCACTATTCAGACAAGTGCCGTCGCAAACAACACTGAGAACAAAACATTTATCAAAGAAATGTGACAGTATTAAACAAAAAACATTTCATCTGAAGAAATACACCTGGCTTAGTGTAGACGAAACCACGACTGCTTATGGCGAGAAAGTATCAAATATTTTAGTGGATGCATTAGAAAAAAATTGTACAATGAACGGGAATTTGATTGCCTCCAAATTCTAATACATCTAAAGCCAACCCTGGTTTTGACATCATTTTACACCAGTTCACGCCCTACACTCGTTACACATTTAATAGTCATCATTCATACAAATAAACATAAACATTTAAGGAAACTTATATCCTAAACTGCAGAATATTCAAGAAATTGTATTTTAATAAGCTATTATCTACCTGTAGAGATGAGTTTCCTTCATTAAGCTTCCCAGCACGATTGTTTTTAAATATACCGGTTCAATAAAATGTGACAATAGAGCCCCTTGTAGTCCCAAGACGTTCCATCGGCATATTTTATCTGAACACGACATAGTCAAAAGTCTTTCTCCCTAAAAAAATAAATGAATAAATATAGGGCAAAGCAAAGAACATCTGAATAGTTTTCTGATAAGTGAAGTATATGTCAATTACAATTTTTGGGAGTAAGTACAATCTGGAAATTATGCCATGGATGACAATGGGCAAGTCCGTAATTTTGAAAAAGATAAAATTATATAGGATTGCTAGTCATAATAAATAATAAACAAAATTATTTAAAAGAATATCGGAATAGTTTTCTGATAAGTGAAGTAACACTATTATAATTTTCGGGAGGAATAAGGGGGAGAATTTGAAAAATTTCATTGGTGCCATGACCAGGATTTAACTGAAAACAATCAGATGGGGTATAGATGGAACAATTTCATTGATGGCGAATGATCAGGATTAAAAACTAAACAGTAAAAGGAGGAACAGAAATATTTCAGTAATATTATTATTACAAATGACCCCAGTTCGGATTTACATTGAATATATGCGAATTCGCACAACGAAAACTTCATTCAGTGAGAGCTGAGACTTTTGTCTATAGTATTTTTACCATCGTCACATCCACACATCACTGATTTTGCTAATATTAATGACAAACCTTTACTAGGTTCATTTGTTTGATTGTTGTGTATCTAAACAGAATACTATATGAAAAATTGCCAAAAAACATCAGATGTATTTACCAAGCCCTATATAAATCTATTTTTAAAATTGGAAAAAAAGTGTTTTGACATATCAACCAGGATCAGTTATTTTCATAAATTATTTGAAACGTTTGTCCCTTTCATCAATTCTCTCGTCTCCTACCTGGATGATTCCATCCCAAGTTTGTATGGCTGTACCTTTCACAGGTATGGTACCTTCCCCAGATTCAATTTTTGTTCGCAACTGACCTCTTGAGCTTCTGTTAGGATGTTTATCGATTGGAGAGTTCTCCTCGTGTGGGCTAAATATTCGGGCATCACCGCAAGGGGCCGTGTTGATGTACAAGTGAAACTCGATACCATCTTTCAATTTATATCCCTTACCATCTTCCCTCTCTGTGAAGATCGAGTTTTCAGCTTCACCTACGCATGTATAAGAATCATGGATACTGTATTTAACCTATGTACATATACTCATATGATACTCGACAATGATTTAAATATATTTATTAAATGACATATAGGGTGTTTTTGAAATACGTGCATATATTCAGATCTATGAATACCAACGTCTTCCTGATAGACGTAAACATATTTATCAAAATCCCAAAAGAATAACCGAGAAAATAAATTTCCAAATTTGCGGAGAATTATCCAGCACGCCAATTAGTGGTTTATATTTGCAGTCGATGTGCCAGTAACCCTGAATTTGTTCATTTGCGCATATGCTAGCACTGCCAGCTGGTAAAACAACTGAAGAGATGTATGTTTACAGCTCTAGCCGTAGTAATAGTAAATTATTGTTTTTACATTGCGCTTTGTTATTAATAAAGATTGTAAACATCTTTCTACATAGAATTATATATTATGAACTTACCTGGTTGTAATAACAGTTCCAGTTGATCATAGAAAAAATTGATCAAGCACCTTCTGGAAATAATTTCCGCATGCATGTCATTCAAAGAGGCTCCATTAATACTGATGAATTCCCCAGAAACACACTTTGTACCAGTAGTTACAGATATCACCTCGGCATCGGCTAAAGAAGGACCTCTTGTCATCACAATTCCAGCAAGTACTTTCCTTTTTATGTGTGTTAAGTCATGGGCTAGTAGCGATACAAACTTTTCGGTCACCATCCTGTTGTAGCAGATAAATAATTATTAGTAATACATGATGGTAAGAGAAATGTATTGTTTTTCTTAATCTTGAAGCACTCTAATAATTGTTTTTCCTGTCGTAAATAATCTTTTACAAGTTCCTACAAAGTTTCAACAAAGTAATAGAATCTTTAATGTAAGTATTTATTTCTTAAATATTAGTACGGATTGCATCAATAAGCAAAATTTTCTAATTTTGATATTGATTACAACGTAACTTAAATATTTCTTTGCTGGATAAAATTTTGTATTTTCTTTAGACAGTGGCAGCCAAGTATGTACAAATACTAATTTTTGAATAACTAGACCTTTCATATTCACCGGTGCAAAGCAAATTGAATGGGCAAGTAAAGGTTGAATGGTAGACACAAACAAAACGGATAACATATCGTACATGCTTGTACATAATTTATTCTACTGTAAATAACTAACTGTATGGCCCCTTTGTCAGAGACTAATTTTGATAAAAAGTTAGAATTAATTGTTACCTTGCTAATTTTTTTCATGAAAGGCTAGTTTTTTGTTAGTAGAAAGTGACTCAAAAAAGTTTACCAAAATTTACCCCCTGCGAACCCTTATAAACAACCCTCTGAAAGGGAAAAATTCAGTTTTTTGCTAATATCTCGAAAAATTATGAAAAAAAAAACAGAGCGCCACATGAAAGAGTGGGAAATTTTATAAAATATAATTTAATAAAATTTTCCCTTGGCATGAGAAATTATTACAGTTCGCTCAATATTTCAATTTTATTTCTTATAAATTGCACATGAAAGTTAAGATTTATAATTTTTTTTCCACTCTATATTAAAACATAAATATTTTTTTTACTTACAAGCCTTTTTTGACCGCTTTCGATAAGTTTTCAAGTGAAAATTTCCTAACCCTAAAACATGGAAAAAATACCAATGATTTAAAAGTTAATTTTTTTTTTGCCCTGGATAATTTAGAGCATAAAAAATTAATTTTCAATTGAACTTTAAGGTATAAACAAGCTATATCGACAAGGATTTTTTTTTAAATAGTATTTTATTTAATATTTATGTTTTAATATAGAATGGAAAAAAATTATAAAGCTTAATTATCACGTGCAATTTATAAGAAATAAAAATTATAAAAATTAAAAGTATGCTACCTTCTTTTTTTTTTTTGTTTTTAATGGGTACAAATTGTCTTTATTATGTAGCGGCGGTTGAGAAATGCTTCATTTCCCTGTGCGACGTGCTTGAAATATTGAGCGAACTGTAATAATTTCTCGTGTTAAAGGAAAAATTTATTAAAACAAATTTTTTTGTAAAATTTCCCGCTTTTTCACGTGGTGCTATGCGTTTTTTTTATTATTATTTTTCGAGATATTAGCAAAAAACTGAATTTTTCCGTTTCAGAGGGTCGTTTATTAAGGGTTCGCGGGGGTAAATTTTGGTAAACTTTTTTGAGTCACTTCTACTAGCAAAAAACTAGCCTTCCATGAAAAAATTAGTGAGGTAACAATTAATTACGACTTAAAACCCCTGGCAACTGAGCTATGTACAGGTGTTTACTTTTATAACATACCTAATCCAAATAATTAATTGGTGTTATGGTGGCTGTTCAATACGTGCAGTTAAAGAAATATTTAAAATTATGTTTTCAAATTGCCGGGTCAATGTGTCTTACTGGTTACGCGCTATACTTGAGACCAGTCCTGGGTTCAAATCCTGGCTAGGGTATAGATGCCTAGAAGCGTTTTTAATGTGTTACCGTGTTGGTAGCAGTGGACTAGACGGGAATTGTGTGGGAAACAACATGGTCAGTCACTGTACCACTCCTGAGTTCAAGTCTTAGCTGCGGCAGATGGCAATGTCGGCGAGAATGGTTGTTGTGTGATTGTCTGTGTCTTTGTCCTGGTTAACTGGTGGAATATCTAATGCTAAACTTCACCAAGATGTTAATCTAAATAAGACAACTAAAAAAGAAGGCCTTCTCCTGCACTAGACCCAATTAACCGAATCATAAGGAATTTCAAAAAACGTGGGTGCCTAGCTCCTGCAAAACATAAAAGACATTCCGTCTCGGAAAATAATAATAACAGTAATGAAACTAAACATAATATTTTTAGTCGCAAACTCCTCTATAAAGTCCTTATTTTACTATAAGGAATGTAACCTGACTGCAACCAACAGCTACTCTCCAGGCTATGTGCCCCGCCGAGCGCTGAATTACAAGTTACAAGTCTGGCGCGTTAAGTGTAATAATTGCATATTACCATCAAAACGCTAATGCTTCGATTGCAACAAACACCAGCCGAAAGACTGATCTTACTTAAAGGAGCTCTCTTGCCAGCCGTCACACACCACTTGCAAACTGCAGTTTCGAGCTGTTGGCTCTCGTCAGTGCAAGGTAGGCATGTGACGACCGGCACGAGGATCCTTTGACTATTTGGTACATCCCGGTATTTTTACAATAGCGGCTGGCAAGAGAGCTCCTTTAAGTAGGATCAGTCTTTCGGCTGGTGTTTGTTGCAATCAAAGCATTAGTGTTTTGATGGTAATATGCAATTATTACACTTAACGCGCCAGACTTGTAACTTGTAATTCAGCGCTCGGCGGGGCACATAGCCCGGAGAGTAGCTGTTGGTTGCAGTCTGGTTACGTTCCTTATAATAAAATAAGGACTTTATAGAGGAGTTTGCGACTAAAAATATTATGTTTAATATTTCGCCCTCTAAAAGCACATTTGAACAATAATGAAACTGTTTATAATGAAAAAACATAAGAAATTAAATTCTCATTGCTTGCCAGCTATGCTGACCCTGCTGCTTTCTCGCTGATTTGGCTCCCAAACCAAAAAAAAATAATCTTCTAATGAACTGGAAGTTGTAAGGGGATATTTGTAAATGGAAAGATAGCAAAAACGAACCTGCAGAATGCCAAGCTCTAGCTAAGTCTGAAATTTCATGTTCCTAGCTATAATGAGTTCAAAAATAAACGGCCATAAAAGACAGATGGATCGACGAATCATCTTGTGAGATTTCTGTTTTCCACTTTTGTATACAGGACAGTAAAAATATTTGAAAATCATAGTCTAAAGATATCAAAATGCTGACTTCTCTCCGCAGGACTCAGATGTACAATTTAATGAAAAATTACAACTTTAGAACACACCAAATGCAATCGGTCAACAGATAAAAAGAAAAACATGAGGGAGGACTTTTTCTTTACCCACCACTTTTTCCAAATAACAGAAAAAAATCCTAAAATGCCCATTTTTGGATACGAAATTTAAGGATTCAATTTCCTACACCACACAACACACGTCATGGGTTTTTTAGTGTTTATTTATCATCCTCTAATCTGTTTAATATCTTTATTAAGCTATAATCAAAGATACGCATTTGATAAACTCATCTGTAAATAGTTAAATATCCCTAATACTTTACTTAACATTTCCTAAAAACTTACCTACCAGTGTACTCGCAGTGTTCAAGGAGAATTTCCCTTGGAACATTGCTTATTTCTGAGTACGCTTACGTGCCATTACCTTTGGAACTAATGACACTCCTTTAGTAAAAAAAAACATCAAGAATTTGCAACATCTTATTGATTACATGCATATTTTCTTTATCAAAAGAGAGAATAGGAAAAAAACAATTAAAAATTGATTTTGCAGCATCTTGGAAGTAGTCAAGACAAAATATTTTTCTGGGTATCGTGTTGTAAATTAAATATTTAAATAGCCTGTTCAGATACAAAAACAAAAATTATTTTGTCTGTGACTAAGGTTACTAAAGGGAACTCTAAGAAATACAGCAACAATGCTGTAAAACAAAATGTTCTTATTAGTCTGATATATGGCATTATATCTATTATAACAGTAAGAAGGTAAGGATGAGCTTAAAAGACAAAACAGCATAATATTGAAAATGTTTTAAGTAAATTGCACAAACTTTGAGGAATTACTAAAAATTTGTTTCTAAAGCACACTTTACAGTTTGCAATTTTTATTGCCGGCAATGTTTCTTGTGACTTGATTTTACACTTAGCAATTCCACGGAATAAAGTGGCAATTGTTTTAAAATATATCTTTGAAATAAACAGGTATACCATCTTAAGAGACAGAAACTGCTGTTAGGTTTGATTTTCTTTTGACAGCTATTAGGAAGAATATTTAGGTTATCTGATGTTGTGATTTTGCAATGTTGATCTTGAATAAAACAGCAAAAGTAACAGCAGCAGCCAAGTATATTAATAGCCTGTTCTACAGTAAAAGCACCAACTTCTGTCACATGTCTCTGCCAATTTCCTAATTTCTATAACGTTGGCAACATAAAAATCACCAAAAATATCACCAGAATTGCAACCGCAATACAATAAAATTAGGACAGGTTCTAATTCCTGCAATGCAAGGACATTGCCACAGTTGATCAAAACACGTAGTAGTGCACAAACTCGCAAGAGTATTTACTGTCGGCAAGAAATTGCCAGCAATAAATTGGAAACTGTAAAGTGGCTTTTAATACAATTTAATATTGAACCAACTCTTCATTAGCCATGATCCCATAAATATAGAAGACAAGTTAGAGTACTTTTTATATAGGTACGAGGTATATATATTTTTCAAAATATCATTTTCTTTTTATAAAATTTGACCAGCTATTGGTTTTATAGAAAATAAATATTAAACTAGGTTAATGTTGGTCAATATTTACATCTTATTCTAAAAACTTTACACAAACTAGTTTGAACTGTGATGTAAGGCATGAAGTGGACTTGTAACTGTATATTAAGTGCAATTTTTTTTAATATTCACTACTAGATGGAGCTTTTCGAGCTCTAGACATGTCTAGACTACATGGAGGGCGGTAGATTTTTGACTTCAGTGATGGGTTTTAGGAGTAGTTAGGAGGTAAACATCGACTTGCAGGGGAGGCCTTCCGGAAGGCCCTAAATTTGGATTTATTTTGGTTTCTCGCTAATAACTCGAAAACTAGTGGTCGCAGAGGAATAATTATTCTTACCTTTTTGAAAGCTGACAAAATTTCCTAAATTTTTTAATTTTAACAAAAAGTTTCTATCTTCAACCGTTACCGAGTTGCCCGCTCCTGAAAATCGCCGATATCTGGAAAACGCTGTTTAGGATCATATTTTTCGTCATACTCTGGCTAACACCTCAAATCCTGTTTGTAAAATAAAATACAACCAAATCAAGTGAAGAGGATTAAATTTACTTAAAAATTATATATTCTACATATAATTAATAGCCGGGATGATGAATTTCAAGATTATTTGCTGTAATGTGATAGGGTTATTGTTTGAAATCATACCTACATTTTTTTGCATTCATTTGGTTTTTTTTTTATAAATCTGTTTATTGTTATTAAGTTGTTGCATTTGGTATATTTAGTGTGTATACTCTTAACAAGAGCTGCAGCAGCTGGGGCTGGAGCACATTATGTTTGTACATGCTTTCACAGGTTGATACTACCTCCGCAGCCTTTAGGAAGAACAGTGTCAGGTTTGCAAAATTATACAAAAAAGAAGAAAGAAGCAGCTGAGGTGTTTACCAGCCCTTCATCGACACTATCTGAGATCAAAAGAGCAGGACATAATTACATCCTTAGATTGTATGGTGCTCCATCTAAGGAGATCTCCTTAGATGACTACAGATATTGATTTTTTAAATCAGTCGCTTTGATCAAGTCAGACATTTCCACTCTCCCTACAACTGAAGGAGCCACGAAGTAACATTCCTACAGGGTGTACTACCAAATTTAGTAGTGGATAGAAACCATGCTGCCCTTACATGTGTGGGGTTTAGGAATTCCTGGCTGGGAGCTGGTGCCTAAACTAATAGATAAAAATGCTGCCCCCGACGAACTTTTGCATGTTGCAAAAAAGATTGTGACTCCGGAAGATGCAGAAATGCATTGAATTGTTCGCCAGCATGAATCAACTGCCAGGACAACTGTCACAATAGAGTCCCCATAATAGAGGATGAGGACGAAATTTTTTATGGCGTAATAGTTTCTTTGGAGGATTCATTTTCCTCTTCTATTAATGTGGTGAATCCATAAACTATTCCCCCGTCCAAAAATTTATCGGTTCTTTTTTCTTTCTTTAAAAAGACATTAACTAGTTGGCAATTAGCCAATTGTATATAAATAAAAGTAGTTCAAACCATAATACTGTGTTGTTTTCTTATAGAGGTACTTACCCACCTTTACTCACTGTTGGATTGTAGCTACTCAGCATTATTATACCAAATGCTTTTCCTCTTCTATTAATGTGGTGAACCCATAAACTATTCCCCCGTCCAAAAATTGATCGGTTCTTTTTTCTTTCTTTAAAAAGACATTAACTAGTTGGCAATTAGCCAATTGTATATAAATAAAAGTAGTTCAAACCATAATACTGTGTTGTTTTCTTATAGAGGTACTTACCCACCTTTACCCACTGTTGGATTGTAGCTACTCAGCATTATTATACCAAATGCAACAATCATGCAACAACTTACAATAATAAATAGATTTTAAAAAAGCCAAATGAATGCAATAAAATGTAGGTATGATTTCAATCAATAATCCTATCACATTACAGCAAATAATGTTGAAATCCATCATCTCAGCCAATAATTATATGTAGAATATTAGCCCAATAAATTGGGAAGAATTGGATGAAATAATTCAAATGTCGTCAATCTCATTTTCTAGGAATCTCAAGTATCTGGCACCAGTCAGAGATCCTTCAAATATTATTGGACCAATGATTCTATGACCGATTATTCCAAACCAAACATTGAAACCAAACCACACTTGAAAGTTACCCTCCCGTAATAAATTTTGATTTTCTTGTGACCAATATTTTGTATTTTGTCGGCTAAATAATTCCAAATTTGTAAACCTAGACTCGTCTGAAAATAAAATGAGTCCCAAAAAATCATTGTTTGGCTGCAAGTTATTATACAAAATCCAATTGCAATATTCCATCCTATGTTCATAGTCACTTTCGTACAAATGCTGGTGCAATTGGTATTTAAAAGATTTATAGTGGTATTTGTGCAAAATTCGGCTTACCGTTTGGTGACTGACGTCCAATTCAAACCCAATTTGCTTTAAAGAAACAGTGTTATCAACTTCTATTCGAGCCAAAACATTTCGTCAATAATGAAGTTTTCTTCGGGATCACTGTTGGGCTCCCTTCGGAATTGGTTATCAACACGTTTAAAATAATTTCTCGCTGGACATTGTCTATCAAGATATCGTTGGGCATAAAAGTCGGTAGCCGCAACAGCATTTCTTTTATATTCCCCATAAATAATTAACATGTCGACTTTTTCATCTCTTGTATAAATTTGCGGCATTTTGAACACAATTAACAAGAATTTTAAACAATTTTTAAAGGCACAATAAAAACCGTTAAACCAACAAATGTTTGACAAGCTAAATATTTCATTTTTTTCAAAGCCACCTTAGTTACTTCTTAACATTTAATTAGAACAAAATTGTATTTTCTTATTTTCTTTTAGCTGTAATTTTGTTTGTATTTATGGCACATTTTAATACGACATGAATAAATTCCTTATTAATAGTACTAATAAATGGTACCACGGTACCAATATGGTTCCATTTGAAAAAATTGAGTTTTGCCCCAAAAACAATTTTGAATTTTATTTGCTCATAAATCACGTAATTTAGTGTTTTTAATGGAATTTAGATTTTTGTAGCATTACACGGGTCATTTAGAATAAATCGGAACTGTCATGGCACACTTAATGGAAAATTAAAATTATAAAATAAAAAAATTTGTTTGAAATGTCACTTATTTGGCACTGTTGGATTCAGAAAATTATGCAGAATTTAAAAATATTATACAGGGTGTTCCATTTAAAAATTGATAGTGTCACTTCCGGCGAAACCGGAAGTGAAAAAAAAGTCAATTGTATTTCAAAAAGTGCCGCTTATTATGTATGTAGTATATCCTAAATTTCAATCAATTATCTTCAAAACTAAAGGAGGAAAGGGGGAGCATACCATGATCATGTTACACCTGTCCCTGAAGTCAAAAATTCTGCCGCCTTCCATGTAGTTTACAATAATTTGTCGATAGGACTATAAAAGATTTTCATGTTTCAAAAATATCTAGAAAACCGTAAGAGATACATGTCCTATTTTAAAAGGTTCTTTTTATAAGGTGGTTTAGCTGCAGTATACAGAGTTGACTTAAATAAACAGAAAAAGTGAGTCACATAAAAACATGTAAAAACAAGTAAAAATAAATAATAATAATACACAGTAAGGGTCCAAAACGACACTAAGCAAAGCATAATGTAAGATGTAAATATTCATCAGCATAAAACAGGTTTTACCACTGAACTTTATTACAGTAAATGGAACACCAATTTAGGCATATGCGCGTGAACAAAATACGATATTCTTGCGATTCAAAATGCATAGACCAATGCCGATGCAGTAGAAAATCTAACGTTAAAAGTATGTCTGTGCTTGAGTCAGACGGCCGTGTACAGAAGTTATGCGCTGACACAAGTTTGTGTTTTATTTGTTTCCAAAGCTTAAGTCTTAAATTGGATGCGAACACCAGAGTCGGTGTCTGTGATTTTATTGCTTCGATTTTTTTACAGATATTTAAGTTTATTATTTGTGAATTGTTACCTAGATAGTCTCAATATAAATATATACTCCAACATATTAGAAATAATAATACTGATTCCAAGATCTTTTTGAAAACACAATCACGTTAGGTACCATACTTTTTATAAATATTACAATTTTATGAAACAAGCATTTTATACTGTTATGTGCTGCCCTCTAACGAGGAAAGATGTGATTAAGTACCTGTTATTCAGTTACTCCCTGACTAGTAGGGTGGCGCCATCTATGAGCCAATTGGCGAACAGTCATCTAGTACATAGTAGAAAACTATGGAGAATTCTAGAAATAGAGTTCTGGAAATTCCAAGTGTGTATATAAAAAGGTGAATCCAGCAGATGGGAGAACAGTACAGTTTAGTGAAGTATAAGGAACAGTTCAGTTTAGTATCCAGTACAGTTCTGGTTACAGAGACAGTTTGTAGAAGAAGAGTTCAGTTCAGTGAAGTAAACAGACAGATAGTTTTTAGGTTAGACAAAGGTTGTCAAGTTTAGGAAGAAGTAAAGTACATAGTGTTTTAAAAGTAGTGAATTCATATTAGATTAAGTTATTATTAGTGTGTGATTTTTAAGTATTTACTAGTGTAACTTTAGTGATTAAATAAAATAGTGGTTAGTGAAAATTCTTGTTGCAAGTTATTTGAATCCACAAAGTGTTTACTGAAAATTGTAAGCACATAACAATACTTTAATTTTCTCTTACAAATAGGGTAGCAAGTTTTACGTAAACACCTTTACATATTCTTTTCCAATTCATTGTCTCATGAGTATATCATATTTTTATAAACAAATGAGTAAAACAATCTATCGCTTATATATCAAAGCATTTGTTCTTAAAGAAAAATTTCGACGTTTCATGACATTTTAAGCCTATTTCAACAAAAAAATATATATATATATATTCTTTGCATTACTATACTGGACATGGAAGTAAAAACCTGAATTATCTTGAAATTGAAATAATAATAATAGCGCACCAAGTATTTGAAGATTATTAATCTATTACCTTTTCTTCTTTTCATTTGTCAATTCAAACGTGAATATAAAATGCATGATTATAGTTTTCAAAAAATGTGTAATGTAAGTTGTTGCTATGTGTATATATCTTTTTTACTCGAAGAATAAATACCTACTACTATGTCACTGGTCTTAGAGATCTTACAACACTAAATTTAGTCTACCTTATATCAAATTCACTAAGTATTCATATATCCACCGATTGATCGTAGGAAAAAGTATAGGTTTTTTCAGGAGTCAATTTTAGCTTTTATTAATTTTAAAATCATATTTCGACCCCAGAGGTAAAAAACATATGACTCAGTTTTTTTGTGAACTGTGATCATACATTTTCAACATTTGCGACAAAAAATTGAAAATAAAATCTTTTATACGATTTCTGGAAAAAATGAAAAATATAAAACAGACAATAAAAATAAGGCCTGACGTACTTCATAGTGTGATTGCGCGATGTGGGCGCCATACTTGCGCGATATTCAAATGGTCGTACAAATGTTTATGGGCAATGACGTTCCATTTACTGTAATAAAGTTCAGTGGGTTTCACGGATTATTATATTATGAAATACATATAATTTTTAGTGATTCATATCTAATTATAACAATGTTATAATTGTATTTATAAATATGGCTAACAGAGTTTAATTATCAAAGTACTATTTCTCACTCATCCACATTAGTTGACAAAGAGTTAAGTAAATTTTGAATATCATATAACATATAAATTATATTTGAAATAAATTATATTATTTTTCAATTTAAGTACTCTGTTAATCATTTAAGTAATCAAA
Organism: Leptura quadrifasciata; assembly: GCA_963675555.1. NCBI lineage: Eukaryota > Metazoa > Arthropoda > Insecta > Coleoptera > Cerambycidae > Leptura > Leptura quadrifasciata. The sequence continues at coordinate 41,953,313 of OY776675.1, forward strand.
CTTTCTTAATAATACTTCCCAGATCGAAAGTCTACAATTGAGCAAAAAAAATTCTGAGATTCATATCATTAGATAAAATTAAATAGTTATTTCACATACTTTCCAATGGTATCAGCTTTTTCTTGATCCTCTTTACTGGCATATCCAAAAATAGTAGGCGAGGATTGTGTCTCACCACTCGGTGTAGCCAATTTGTTCAATGCAGATCTGGCTGCCGCATTTTTTGCTAGCTTTTTGCTTGCACCTAAAATAATAATGTATTAACACATGCAATACAATTTTTTAAATATATCCTTAAATAAGGTAACATCTAAAAATTAAAAAAGTCGTGTGTTCCATCAGGGTGTTTTTGAAATACATGCATATATTCAGATCTATGAATAGTCATATCTTCCTGATGCCCAGGCAAATATTTAGTTACCAAAATGACCAGAAATAATCAAAGAAATAAATTTTTTAAATTATAAACAATACCAGAGTATTGTTTCCATAGAGTATTTTCCCTATATCTGATTGCATCTCATTTAATATCTTATGTATGCATTTTCAAAAATAATAATACTGAATTGTTATTTTTACATCTTTAATAATGATCCATGTTACAAACATTGAGTGGACAAATAATTATGCTTAGTTATAGTGCGGTGAAAAAAATGCACCTCAGGATCGCATACTTTCCTGGCAAGTTTCCTATCAGAATATATTTATTTGCGTTTAACATATAAAATGTTTTACACACGTCAGGTACATGAAATGCAAAAAAATATATAACATACAATAGATAGTTAAATAAATGGCATACAAAAATAACTAACATATAATAATAAATAACATAGGATAATAAATAACGGAAATACATAACATAAAATGAGTAAAATACAAACACAATACTTACTACAAACTACAATAATAATAATAAAAATGTAAAATTGACATATTAGCAATGGTCAAGATAAACTGTCGAAACACACAACATTTTAAAACTTAAAAACCATTTATATATTTGACATTAAAGGCTATATATGTATAGACACATGCATACATACATATATACATACATACATACGCATATACATACATACATACATACCTATATACACATACACATAAATACATCACATAGATGTTATATCGGAGGTTATGAAATCATTAATGCTGTAAAACGCATTTTGGAGTAGAAATGTTTTTACAATCGCTTTAAATTTGCCAAGAGGGAGATTTTTGATGTGTTGCGGTAACTTATTGTAAAATTTAGGCCCATAGTAATTTTTACCGTTTCTACTCGAATTCAGTCTGAAATAATCAGTTCTTATGTTTTCCGCACCACGAGTATTGTGGTCGTGATAACAAGTTTGAGCTGTATATTGCTCTATGTTTTGTTTTACATATAGAATGCAGATGTAGATATATAACGACGGTAATGTGAATATCTGCATATCAATAAATTTTTGCCTTACATTTTCGCGGTAACCCGTATTAGTGATGATGCGGACTACTCTCCTTTGCAATCCAAATATTCTGGCTGCTTTTGATGCATGACCCCAGCCCATCAAACCATAAGACACAAACAGGGCAAAATAGGCCGTTTTAATGACACTATGAGGAACTAATTTGACTAATGTTCGGATGACAAAAATATTCTTTGATAGTTTGTTCTCAAGGCTGTCGATGTGTGGACCCCAGTTAAGTGTAGGGTCCAGATAGATACCCAGGAATTTTGCCATCTCTGGATTATCGACTGTGTCTATGTTTCTGTGGGAAAAAATCACGTTGATGGTCTTAGTTTTATTCATGCATAATTTTTTGGTTAGGAACCAGTTTTGGGCATTTGACTGCCCTTCCACCATGAGCCTCTTGATGTCATTCAGTTTTTCGTGAGCTGTTACAATGCTGGTGTCATCGGCAAAAAGGAGAACCTCAGTTTCAGGTATTCCCATCTTTATATCATTAATATATATTAAAAACAGTAAGGGGCCTAATACTGATCCCTGAGGGACTCCTCTGTTGATAATTTTTATATCTGAAACAGCACCATTTAGGCATGTGTACTGATTCCTGTTACTTAGGAAAGAATTTATAATCTGCATGCTGACTTTACTGAAGTTAAAATTTGAGTTTCTCTCAATAAGCAAAAGATACCTTTCTGGCATGATAGCGATGAGCAAATAAAGAGATATTGAAATGTATAGATTGGTGCATAAAAGAATTTGCATCACAGCAGAAATTCTCAAAAATTATTTTGAACAAATGGTTCGTATACGCTTAAGACTAATATCAGATCCGTGTTCCATGACACCAAAATAAGGTATCCCAAAAAAATTTCACAATTTCTAAAAAATTAATGAAATCAGTAACACATTATCCTCACAATTCAGTATTATGCATATACAAATATATAAACATACCTGTAGCAGAAAAGGTCTCGTTGTCTATTGTGACGGTAACTTTGAATCGAGCGTAAGGATCAGCTTCGTTTCCGGTGCACCCATATGCAGCATTGGGATACAATTCATTCAACAACATAACTGGTCCTTTTGTTATGTTCTTCTTCTGACCAATCTTTCCAGCATTACCACCTTTATTCACAATCTGATCAGATGTGAAATCCATTTTAGCGTTTGAAACTACAGTTGTTGAAATAATTGTGCCATTGTTGGGAAATTGAATAAATGATTTTAAAGCTTCTGTTGCTGCCTCACATTTCGCTAATTTTTTAGAATTCCCTACACCATAATAGGTGTGGCCATCTACATCAACAGATACTTTGAATACAGGATTATGTGATGGTCCACTCTGCTCGATAACTTCATATTTAAGTCCTAATCTCAACTCGTTTAAAATTGAGATGGGATTTTTTTCATTAATGTTAATAGTCACTTTCTTCCTTTTTACATTAAGTCGGGGTGATTCTTCTAAAACAGAAATATCTAGATACTACCTCTAAGAATTAAGTACACCAGATATAGACAGAAACATTCAAATTTAATTTGAATATTTTTACCTTCAGCAGGTCTCTTTCTATCGATATCAACATTTTGATTGTCTTCTATCAGTGCTTCTACTTCATTTGCCATGATGAAACAAATACACTGTTTCTATGAATCACAGGGTCCACACGGCAAACCAAAACTTTTATTAACCAAGAAACTGTTTCTGATATTAAATTGCAAACACACTATCAAACCTTTAAGATTTAATCTAATCACGCATGCTGGAATGTCCGGTTATAATAATAATGTTATGGATTTCCGAAGGAGAATTTGGAAAATTCGGGTCACAAACACACCGTAGATGTAGATAACAAGCAAAGAATAACAAGTAGATAGAACGTAAAACCATAGATAAGAGATTTGGGTTTGCGAAACACAACGTACAATGGTACAATAGTAGTGAATGTATTTTTTACATATATATGATTTTTTACATACCATGAAGAATAGAATAGAAATGAGTAAACACGCTTTGATGCAAATATTGAGGGAGCAAAACCGTTACGCATAAACAACACGACGCCAACGCCACAAACAACTAAAGCCCTGTTCAGATAGTTGCAGAATGCGAATTTCCGCTTGCGGATTTTTATGAAATCTGTTCTAAAACAGTCTAATGTTCTTACAGGTGTAGCGAAATGTTAATAAGACAATTCGTTTACTTTTAACCAGAAGTTAAACCAGCAAATTAAGTTCTCCTGGAACGCATATGTCGAATTAAAAAAAAAATCCGCGTGCGGAAATTCGCAATCCGCAGTTGTGAGAACGAGGGTAACTCATCAAACTTTATAAACTTATAAAGGCTGGAACAGAAACAGAGAGAATAGATATCCTATCAGAATGAACGGCGTTGAGCACCGCATGACATGCATATACTGAATACTGAAGTATATGATGACATGTGGCTTGACGAGAAGACGGTAAATCAAGCATTTCGTGCCGTAATGTCATTCGCCGTGTCGTCCATGCGCGATTGATGTACTGATATACTAAGAAGTTTGTAGGTTTGTCATCAGCATCAGTGCGTGGTGTAGTGGATAGGATGCCCGATGACACAGCCATGTATGCCCATTCACACAACGCCCAAGCAGCGAATATGCTGCTGAAGGCGCACATGACTCGTGCCACGGTTTATTACGACCAGTGGAAGATTCGGGTGAACGTCGGTTTATAGAGAATAAAATCATAACACCCATTTCGATCAGGGGAAACAAAATTCCAACTAAAAAATACGTGAAGTACTTGGGGGTTAGACTGGACCACCGACTGACGTTTAACATTCACATAAATGAGACTGTACGGACGGTCTATTCCCTCTCCAGGAGTCTGTATCCGCTTATGGTCAGGGGTAGCAGACTCAACAGACAAAATAAAAAATTGTTGTACACAATGGTGATCAGGCTGTCCATCACATACGCGGCGCCGGTGTGGTACAGCATACCGGCCACGACAATGAAAAAACTAAAAGTGCTCGAGCATAAATTTATGTGCCTCATTTCTAATTCTGGAAGGTACACCTCCCTCAGAGACCTATGCGAACGTTGCAACGACATAACCCCGATAGCGGATTACGTCCAGCAGATCTCTCAAAATTTCTACTCCTTCAAGCTGGGCGATAGTCCGCTAACAAGACGCATAACACAAATATGCCCCATTTCTAACACCCTTTACTGTACCAGACGTTACCGATTTTCCAGCAACCCCTGTAGCCAATCTTCAACAACTATAACCTCTGCTTACCCTATCCACCTTTTGTACCTTTAAATCTTTCCTGTCCCCCTCTTCCTTTCTGTTTGTAACCTTTTTGTCGCGATTGTTTTTTCTTGTTTTCTGTTTGTACATTTTTGTCTCTAAATACATTTCGCTTCACAATTTTTTAGAAAATCAAAACATATACAACCCAAATTTTTTTAAATCAAAGTTTAGGCCAGCCATGCGCAGCCCAGCATTGACTTATCTTGCGGAAGGCGCCTCGTTCAAATTGAGGTGCTAGCGTCAGATACGAAATTAAAAGTGATCAGTTTAATTTAGTAGGTATGTAGTTTTCATTCAGTTTTGTTTAGTTTGTTCTTTAAACATGTTCCTAATTTTAACACCATTTATGATCCGTCTGCGACGGAAGGAGCCTAGGTTTAGTTGTTTTAATTTTCTTTTTAGCCGGACCAGTCCCACTCCGCCCGGCCATGCAATCTGCACCACATTAGCGCGGTGGTTGCACGGTTGGACACGGTAAATGGTAAAATGGTGTGGGTTCTGGGGAGGTACTTTTTTATATTAAAATAAGAAATAAAGTCTTATTGATTGATTGATTGATGCCCGATTCTCACACGCGAGCTAGAGGGTTCAAATCCTTTTGTTACAGTTTTTTTTTAAATACATTTTGTTAAGAACTAAAAAAAAATACGTAACACGAGTATTTCTTTAGGTTAGTTCGTTAGGGTAAATATGTTAATATTATTTTATGTAGTGTATAGTTGCTTGTGATAGGATAATTTCCCTTGCCCTGAACATTTATGTTCTTTACTGCATTTTGTTAACAATTAAAATACATAATACGAGTATTTCTTTATGTTAGTTCGTTAAGTTAAATATGTTAACATTATTGGATGTAGTATAGTTGCTTATGATAGATAATTTCCCTTGCCCTTGTCATTTATAAGTGACATCACGGCACGAGATGCTTGATTTACCGCTGTATGGCATGACGTGTTCGAAGTTTGTAAACTTTTTACTTTGACTATGCCATCAACGCTGGCATCCTAACCTTAACTTTCAACTTTAAACAACGTGAAGACAACGATGACGTGTTAAAACTAGTGATGGGCAATACGACTGTTTTCAAAGAGTCGTATCGTACTGACTCCGTATACAAAAAGATTCGTACCGAATGATTCGTATCCGTATTTCGTACTAAACGTACCTAAGCACATGTCGCATCTCACGATAGGACACGAAACATGAAAACATCTGTATTGACTGGGTGATTTATATTAGTCAATCATAAGTCGAGGTATCCTAAACAATGCATGAAAAACAAATATGAGGTTTGAGCTTCATACATTATTTATTGTTTTCTGTATCTACGTCTTATTTATCTAATGTAATATTAGTAATCAAATAGAGATACTACAATTACTACAGCGCCACCATTGACTCATCTCAACAATATACAAGTCAGTCAAATACGAAATAAATACTATACTAATATAATATATTATCGTCTAACTCAAGTAGGTACGAATTATATCATCAATACGAAATATGAACCAGTAGTTGTTCAAGTTTCTTTTTTACAGCACGCGTTCTCGTTCGGTCAGTGTACAGTTTAGGTACAAGTGGTACGAAATGTACGAATACGAAACCGGTGTATCGGTTGCAAAGATTCGTATCATATGATTCATCGGAAAGAGTCGTATTATTATACGATTCATACGAATACGACCCATCACTAGTTAAAACCACAGGTTAAGCAACAACATATGGAAAATGGACAATTTCGATGCACAATTAATTCAGTTAGTTCGTGATTGTGACATAATTTAATAAAAGAAATAGTGGATATATAAAAACATTGAAAATAAATAAATTATTATATTCATTATATCATATATTAAATTAATTGTTTATTCCATCATATTGAACAACAACACTGCATCTTCCGTTATCAAATAGTTTGCAAGAATTTCTCTTCAATTGAATGCACTTCGTGTCGTATTATCCAAACCAAATTTTGCTTGCCGAAGGGGATCAATCTCATTTCTCTACTCTCCTAAATGTATATTTTTTGCACATTTTAATATAACAACCTGATGACTCATGTCGGTCTCTATAAATTTCTATGTCTTCAGGTGAATTTATAAACTAGCCGCAGCGGTTACAGTTGCAGTTGCCGCACCTGTAGTGTTTATGAAGAATACGAAACGAACGTTTCCATTTATAAAGTCCGCTGCCGCTGCGGTTGCAGTTCATATTCCGCAGGTAGATAACCAACTTTTATCTTGAACGGCAACCGCTGCGGAATTACCAGCGGATAGCCAATGAAATTGTAGTTTTCAACCCGTTCGACGTCAACAGCAGCAAGAGTTTATAAATGACGAATTTTCGTGAACTGCAACTGATACTGCTGCGGCAACTCCAACTGCAACCGCAACAGCAGCGGAATAGTTTATAAATCGAACTTACGTCTTCTTCGTATATTTAGAAAGTAAACATACATATATAAATCGCATATCAAACATAATAATTATTTCATCATCAACCATTTTCCGCCAAATATTCATACCGTACAGAACAACAAAACACTGCTCGATATATTTGTGTCAAATAGTTGAGGTTATAATTCTGATATTATCTGTCAAATAAGTATCGATGACAGCGTATAATCTGGTCGCGTTCATCTCGCGGTAGCGCTAACTGAGCGATCACGTATCATTATGCAAGAAGCCAATGAGGACAGCGCAAGAAGCGTAGTTTAAGCATGTGATCAGTGAGCGCTACCTGATCGCTCACCGTGATGAACGCAACCAATGTATGCACGCTTTTATTTCAAGGAGCGTCATTGCGTTCAACGTCGTTGAGCGGCATTCATTCTCTTTTAGCCTTTACACATAGACGAAGGCAAAAATCGCACATCAATAGATGGCGCTTCAGAAATGTCAAAAATAGAGACCCTATAAAGTGGAGACTGGCCACTCGGCCCCAACTCCACCGAATTGGATGCATCATAGCGGCGATGGTTTCAGTGTGCGTGTGTTTAGGGACTCTAGCTCATGTGCATCAGAACAGCAACACCACCTAGCATCTAGGTGGTGGTAGCATCAGTGTGTTTACAACGTAACGCAAGTGTCTAAAGCAAGTTGCAGTGTTTGTTTTGACAAAGAGGAAAAATATATGTAAGTAATAACGTTCCCATTAATTGTTTTGTAACCAAATCAGTCATAAAGACTGTTATTTTTATTTTTACCTATTACATTGATTCTAATGACACAATGCTTGTCAAAATCAAAACAAATCCGCCGCCATTATGCATCCACTTTTATATGGGCTAATCAGTGCCTCCCACTCGAGTGGCCAATCTCTACTTTATAGGATCTCTAGTCAAAAAATGATGTATTGCTGTGAACCGCGGTAAACAAAACAAAGTTTTATCAAATAAGATTTACGTATAAGCCACCGAATACCCGAAGTGTAACTCACGTAAAATAATAATAGAATGTTGTGGCAAATTTCCGTGACCTTCGGCCATTTTCTTGGGTGCATCATTAGGACCGGCTTCGTACAAGCGGATTTGAATAGATCGCTTATTGAAATTTACAAGTGTGTTAATTCAATGAAGGAAGAAATACAATACACGCTTTCAAAGTGAGGAATAAGCGAATAGTATGTATGTTATATCGTTATTAAAATAAAACAAAAATCAAGTAAACTATTGATGTTTTCAAATAATCAATTTTGCTTTTCTTTACATTTTGAAATTGAATTTGTCTTGAAATTGTATGGAGAATCTTCACAGAAGTGCACGCAAACGTAATTTTCTAACCATAAATAATTAATTTTTTTATCACATTTGACATGTTCCAGATGAATTTTTATTTCTTTTTTCAATTTACGTTTCCTTAACAACATCTTAAATAAATAAATAAATAAACACCACAGAAATTAGACAACCCCCAATTCCAGAAGCCAGGGGCTTGTGCGGAAGGGGGTTACACATTGAAAAAACGCGGACATACAACCATTTCCTCCGACAGTGCCAGTGCTGGAGCCAGGATTCGAACCTGATGGTGTGACGTCCGTGTGATTAATCGCGATTGCCACCTTGCGCCTTAACCCACTCGGCTATCGACCAGACCAGACCTTCACTTTTAACATTGAAAAGGTTCTTGGGAAATTTTACATTTGGTACCCACATCGGATAAAATTGATGGAATCTTAGCTGTAATAAATACTTTATTTAATAAAAAAAAAACATAATCATAAAAAGCCAAAATTTTATATTTATAAAAAGAAAACTTCTAAATTTGATGATAAATTGTTATCTCTGATTACACGAATATGTATGGAATAAATATTACATAAAATATTCAATAATAACAGTTGAAAAATACTTAAAAACTGAAACGTTGGACATGAAAAAAATGGAAATATCTATGATCCTTATAATAATGCCTCAGTCGGATGCCGGATCTTCCATGGAGGTAAATAAAGCCGGTACTCTGCCTGCCAATAAACGTCTTTTATTATGATAAATAAACAAAATGAAGGTGAGTACTCACAGACACGTTTAGCGTTTTTATTCTTTGCAGCAATAATCTGATTGGTTAATTTTATTTTGAATCTCATAACGCGGGAAATGTTAACGTTGTTTTAAGATTTTTCCTCTTTGTCAATAAAATATTGTTTACTCTCTTTTTCAACCATAACTATTTGCATTTGTAGGACTTATTTGAGGTGATAATAATGAGAACATATACTAACGGAAATATGAAAATATGTCGAATTATATTAATTATAATTCTTATCTGTGAAGAACACGAATGGAATGGGGAACAATCCAAGCCAGTTCCTAATATATCCAATAGATGACGCCATGCGTACTCTGTTTAACGTCATTCTCAATTTGTATCATATGTAATATAATACAAATTGAAAACGACATTAAACAATTTAAAAGTTATATTATATCTTTTAAATTGTTTAAATTTCCCGATTTCTGAGAGTTTCCCAATCTCTTATTCGTAGAAATGAACCAAATTGATAAAAAGAATGAGGAACAATCCAAACCAGTTCCTAATATATCCAATAGATGACGCCATTCGTACTCGGTTTAATGGCATTCTCAAGTTGTATCATATATAACCTTTAAATAATTTGTCGGAAACGGTCATTTTTAGGAAATAAATATCCTACTGTGACTGTGTTAGAGTACTTTGGTACACAGCAACAAGTTCTCATTTTAGATCCTATATAATTATTAATTTTGTTTATACAAAAACATATTTTTTCGTATTGACATTGACAAACAAACAACCGAGTACAGCTGGTGCACTCTGGTGGATAAAATAAAAGAGAATATTCCCCATTATGAAATAATTTTCAACATCAGAATTATTATTATTATTATTATTAACTCATACCTCACTCTCATGTTGCTGCATAATTAAATGTTTTAAATTAAGTTCATTAATTAATAATAGACGCTAATGCTGGGACATAAATATTAACTACATACGTCAAATCCGCGACATCATAACATGACCTTTCGAGCTGTCAATAATCAGTTTCACTAATCACTAATACAATTTTCGCTACTAACTTCATTGAAAATAAAATTCACTAAAATATCAATAATCAAAAACGCGGATAAACGTGATGATTAGTATTAAATACATTACTTGATTTATTTTGCCGCTAAACGCAAACGCAAAACGTGTTTGTGAGTACTAGTCTTGAGCCCCGCAATGACGATGAGACTCATGCAATGTCTGTCTAAACTTAACGCGAGTTGCTGCCGATTTATATAATCTACAAAATGGTTTAAATACATTTGAAATCCATGGCCTACTTTAAGAGTTATCGCGGAAAATATCGAAAATACGGAAAACGTCTAGGCCAAATATCTCCGTTATTTGAAGAGATACGAGAAAAATTCTAAGGCGAAAATTTTTTGCAAAACGGAGTGTTTCAACGAGGTTTTATCTATTTTTTTCAAAACCGCTTTATTTTGAGATTTACTCTTCAGGCTGTTAAAAAAATTAATTTGAAACGGGCGGGAAATGGCGCCATTAAATAGAGTATTTTCCTCCCCTTTCAACGATATATCACATGCCATATTTATTCAATGGTACTACGTTAGTAATTATAAAAACATTTTTTTAAAACCAATAATTTTTTTTTAACAAGCATTATACTTGCCGTGGAGAAGTATGATTAAATAAAACGATAAAATAATTCAATAAGTTGGTCAAATCTTTGCTATAATAAAACATTAACACGAAGAAGAATAAAGTAAATTCAGGTAACAAGAACAAAATAATAATCAAGAAAACAACATGGAGCAATTATGGAAAGAGTATTTGCAGTTATGCCAATGTATAGAGGTCCTTCATAAAAGCGTCACTCCTTGCTCAGAAAGTTAAAATGTCTTTACCAATTAATTTAAGTATAATATCCATTTGTTTGTATTTCATGATTTCACTATTATTTCAATTATTTTAAAAAATAGTTGGCTATGAACAAACTTGATAATTTAACTTTTTGACAGATCTCAAAAATGATTTTCACTCACATTGATCGCTATAATATGTTCGTTACATATTGCCAATGCAATTTTAACTCTGGATTAGCTCAAGTAGAATATAGAAACAGATTTCCACAAGCACTACAGCCGAATAAAACTCTGTTCAGAAAATTAGCTACGAAACTGAAAAATAATAAGGTTGATGTTACTGATAATATAAATAAGGTAAACCGAGTTATTAATTATGTAAGAAATAAAAATACAGAAAATTTGGAAACATCATTAAGAGAAATTCAAATTGCTTGTCATATAAATAAAACAAGTACTAGAAAAATTTTAAAGAAAAATGGTTACCGGTGTTATAAAGCCAAAAAAGTTCACAATTGACAAGTGGGGGACAAACCAAGGAGGACAACTTTTTGTAGGTGATTGTTGGAAAAGACGCGTACCGATCAATTAATATGTAGTAAAATACTTTGGTTCGACGAGACAAATTTTTCCAATAATGAATTTTATAATCGCAATATTCATTACAAATGGACTTCTGAAAATACACACTGGCATAGACCGACTGGGTTTCAAAATCGTTTTTCAATAAATGTGTGGATAAAGTATTTTAGGCACCAATTTAATAGGTCCTTATTTTTATGATGGTCACCTCAATGGTGAAAGGTACCTAAACTTTTTGAGAAATGAATTCTTAGATGGCCTACCTTTAGAGAATCGACACAACTTTCAATATTTCCAACAAGATGGAGCTCCTCCCCACAATTCCCAGATTTGCCTAGATTATTTAGACGAAATTTTGCCTCAACATTGGATAGGTACCAATGGATTTATTCGATGGCCCCCTCGTTCTCCAGATATAACCACAATGGATTTTTTCTATGAGGGTATATTAAAGATGAGGTGTTTTCGACGACACCGCAAAATGTAGAGGACCTAAAACTCGAATTCAACAGGCATGTATTACAGTTACCCCGAAATGCTGAGTAATGTTTTAAATGCGGTGCCTCGCCGCACTCGATTGTGCATAAGAAAGAAAGTGGACACTTTGAACACTTGATATGATATCTTAAAAATTATTTTAAGGATTAGATAAATATTAATGTTCTGTGTGCTATATTCTTTTTATTATTAATTAATGGGGTAGTGAAGCGCAAGTTATAGCCTCTCCTACTCAATTGTTAGCCTCACCTTCGCGATGAGTTCAATTTGAACTTGGTGCACCCTGTTTTCACTAACGAGGCTCTAACGACCGAGCAAGGGCGGAATAACCCTTACCTTTTGCCGTGAGCACATCCACCTTCTCACGAAGTGTGCGGTAAAAATAACCCACCGCACACAAAGGTTGCTTTTGGAATCGTTTGGTTACCCCATCGTCGCAGTCTCTTTCTGTGCCATGGGATCACACCACTCGCCTTCCGCAACCGAGCTGGTCAGTTGCATACCTGCTCCAGCTAAAACTTCAAATGCAGCTTCGTTTTCAGTCGATTAAGGCTTTAAAAAAAATGATGGAGCGTTCAAGTGGGACAAAATCATCCGGAGGTAAAATACCCTCCCGATCGGATCTCCGGGGGAGGGTGCCCACAGGGACACCTCATCGAATGTCGAAAAAACACCGACAAGTTAAATCCAAGAAAACTAATTCTTTCATTTACGGCGCTTGGAATGTTCGTACTTTGAACGACAGCACTCGCACCGATCGGCCTGAAAGAAGAACTGCTCTAATAGATAGAGAACTTCACCGACTCAATGTTGACGTTGCAGCTCTCAGCGAAACTCGATTTTTGGAGGAAGGCTCTCTCACAGAAAAGTACTACACCTTCTATTGGAAAGGTCTTCCCACCAATTCAAGAAGACAACATGGAGTAGGATTTGCCGTTCGGAATCAACTTGTATCCAACTTAACACAAGTACCACAAGGCCTATCCGAGCGTCTAATGCTGATACGCTATGAGCTATCAGATGGCAACGCGGTAAATCTAATAAGCGCCTACGCTCCCACTCTGGATGCAAGTCACGAAACCAAGGAAAGCTTCTATCAACAGCTGGAAGAAACCCTCTGTAGAATACCTAAAACGGAACGACTCATTATTCTTGGCGATTTTAACGCTAGAGTAGGGAGAGATGCAGACACCTGGCCAGGCATCATAGGCAAGAACGGTTTGGGCAACATGAACGCTAACGGTCAACTACTCCTAACTAAATGCGCCGAACATGATCTAGTTATAACAAACACCATTTTCCGACAAAAGGATAAATTTAAAGGCACCTGGCGTCACCCCAGATCAGGTCACTGGCATCTACTGGACTATGTTATCGTACGTAGGAAGCATCTCAAGGACGTCCAAATTACAAAGGCGCGCATTGATAGCGAGTGTTGGACCGATCATCGTCCTGTTGTCTCTAAAATGAAAATTGTTATGAGACCCAAACACCGAAGAACTCAAGTAAAACGTAGACCCCGTCTCTGTATTAGTAAATTGCATGACCAACAAACCGTCGAACAGCTAAAGCAAAAAGTTCAAGAGAATTTGAGTGCACTAGAAGAAACCAATTCTGTAGATGTTGCTACTACCTGGACACAAATTAAAGACAGTTTAAAAAGTGCGAGTGAGGAAATTCTTGGCACTGCAGCAAGTAAAAAACAGGAGGACTGGTTCAATGATAATGAAGCTTTTATACAAGAACTTCTTGACCGCAAACAGATTGCCTTCCAAAACGCTATCAACCACCCCAACGACTCATCAAAAGCAGAAGCTTTTACCCAATCTAAGTATGAAACGCAACGCGAAATCAGAAGAATAAAGAACGAGTGGTGGGCAAGCAAGGCCAGAGAAATTCAAAGGTACGCCGACTCACACGACTACAGGAATTTCTTTCAAGGAGTAAAAGCAGTGTACGGCCCCAGTCGGAAAAATATGTGCCCTATTAAAGATTTAAATGGAAATCTCCTCAAAGAAGACCAAGAAATAAGAGCCCGATGGAAAGAACACTACTCCAACATTCTTAACCAGCAAAGTCAAGCCGATCACGATATTATAAATCTTATCCCTCAATATGACACCTTCGAAGACTTAGATAAACCACTAACAACGGAAGAGATCTTAACCGCCATTGGGCAGCTAAAAAATAACAAATCTCCCGGCGCCGACTCACTCCCAGTTGAGATCTTTAAAGTTGTGTCGTCAGAGCTCATACCCTACCTCAAAAAACTGTTTGATGTCGTGTGGGAAAGTGGTCAAGCTCCGCAGGAGTTTCGTGATACACTTTTAATCAACCTCTTCAAAAACAAAGGAAGCGCTGCGGACTGTGGAAATTACAGGGGTATAGCTCTCCTGGCTGTTGGAGGGAAGATACTCACTAAAGCGATGGCAAATAGGCTAACACCTGTTATGGAAAAGTTACTTCCTGAAACACAGAGTGGCTTTAGACCAAACCGAGGCACATCGGATTTAATCTTTACACTTAAATAGCTTCAAGAAAAAGCACTCGAACATCAAGGAGAAATTCACATGGCCTTCATTGACTTAACCAAGGCGTTTGACTCGGTGGACAGGGAAGTGCTCTGGAAAATTATGTTCCGCTTAGGTATCCCTAGAAAATTTGTGGAAGTATGTCGCAGTCTACATACAAACAACAACGCCCAGGTTATGTATAATAATGAGGCAACCGAACCTTTCCAAACCCTCACTGGGGTTAGGCAGGGATGTGTCCTGGCACCCCTACTCTTTAATTTGTTTACCACTGCTCTAACAATTATTGTTGACAACAAACTGACAGTCAGAGGAATAGGTCTCAGATACCGTTTTGATGGCGGTCTCTTTAACATAGGGCGCTTTAGAGCTTTCACGAAGACACGCACACGGTTCATTTGTGATCTCCAGTATGCGGATGACTGTGCACTTTTAGCCTCTACGCCGGAAGAGCTTCAAGAACTTTTAGATGTGTATGCCCAGAGCTATGATTCCTTGGGACTTAAAATCAACATTGGAAAGACTAAGATTATGTCAACTCCTCATCAAGTGAACCAAATAGACATTACACTTAACGGAAATTCTCTTGAAGTGGTGGATCAGTTCAATTACTTAGGCAACGTTGTTAATGACAAAGCAAACATGGACAGCGAGATTCGCAATAGAATTAACGCTGCATCTAGAGCACTCTGGGGACTTAGAGAGAGAGTATTTGACAACCACGACCTTGCTTTGTCAACGAAAATGGCTGTCTACAGAGCAGTTGTCATTCCAACACTGCTATATGGATGTGAAAGCTGGGTCACTTACCGTCGTCATGTGAAAGAATTAGAACGTTTTCAGCAAAGACACCTCAGAAGTATGATGAAAATCCGTTGGTTCCATCACATATCAAACGTGGAAGTACTCAGGAGAGCAAACAGCCTTCCAATTGAGGTGCTTATTTCAAGAGCACGCCTAAGATGGGCAGGTCACGTTCATCGTATGCATGATAACCGCCTTCCTAAATGTACACTTTATGGTGAATTGCTAAGCGGTAGAAGAAGGCGTGGCGGTCAACGAAAGAGGTTCAAAGACGCTCTCCATGAAAATCTAAAATCCTACGGTATTGCAGACGAGCAATGGGAACAACTTGCAGCGGACAGAACCGAATGGCGAGGGGTTGTGGCCAGCTATCAAGGAAATGTTGCTGCAAGAAGGCCGAATCCAAGACCTAACCAGGTCTATGTTTGTCCTGACTGCGGTCGACATGTACTCTCCCGAATTGGCCTCTATAGCCATAGTCGTGTGCACCGTAGATGAATGGGAATTACAATAGACTACACCTTTTACTTGTTTTTTATTGTACACAATCTATCGACTGTAACATTTTTATACTCGGACTCGAGTAACGGCTAATAATAATAATAATAATTATTAATTTGTTATTTGTTACCTGAATTTACTTTATTCTTCTTAATTGTGTTAATGTTTTATTATAGCAAAGATTTGAACAACTTATTGAATTATTTTATCGTTTTATTTAATCATACTTCTCCACGGCAAGTATAATGCTTGTTAAAAAAAAATTATTGATTTTAAAAAAATGTTTTTATAATTACTTTTTTTTTTTATACATTTATTTAACGTCGGCCTATTTCCGCTACTGAGGCCTAACACCGACGCCTGTAGACGAGCTACCCCCAACCAGGAATTTTGCCGAACCTCTTCCCTTAAGAAGAGTAGGGATCTTTTACTTGCCTAACATTTAATAGACAAGGGACCGACGGCTTTACATCCCCTCCGAAGGATGGTATATCTCCTATACAACCCTCGCCTAAGGTTGTATAGCTTCCGCGCATACACTGATATACAAGCCGCTGGAAGATGTGTGAGGCGAGAACGCGGTTTCCGTTGGAATGGTCACCAATCCAAGTACTAACCGCGCCTGTCGTTGCTTTACATCGCATACCGAAGTATGTACATAGTAAAGACGCACCTACGCTCGCCCCCTTTATAATTACTAACGTAGTACCAATGAATAAATATGGCATGTGATATATCGTTGAAAAGGGAGGAAAATACTCTATTTAATGGCGCCATTTCCCGCCCGTTTCAAAATAATTTTTTCAGCAGTCTGAAGATTAAATCTCAAATGTTTTGAAAAAAAATTAGATGAAACCTCGTTGAAACACTCTGTTTTGCAAAAAATTTTCGCCTTAAAATTTTTCTCGTATCTCTTCAAATAACGGAGATATATAGCCTAGACGTTTTCCGCATTTTCGATATTTTCCGCCATAAGTCTTAAAGTAGGTCATGGACTTCAAATGTCTTTGAACCATTTTGTAGGTAAAAACCCTAACCCTCCTAAATGCACTTCTATATCTGCACCTATTTCATATCAAGCTCTAAATAAGTACTTAACAAAATTGCATTTGTCCGGTGGAACACCTTCATAGTCCAGAGTCAAGTAAGTTTTGTACATTACAGTCATAAAGTCTGTATTGCAGTGTATCTTCTTGTTAAATATTATATTTTACTCTCAACGTTCACATGATTCCTTTTCTTTTTATCCCCATAAGACTGCAATAAAGAGTTTCAATACTGATGGAACCAAACGTATATCTTCCTAGATATCGCCATACATTCCTATGAAAAATTATGAATGCTGGTCACCCTGCTGTATTCATCAAGCTAGAGTGAGATGTTACTTTCGACACGGGCAGCTCCGTGTGAAAGTAGATATGCTGTTCTTTTTTTACAAATCTATGGAAGCCAAAGTATGAACCGTCCCTCCTTCTGCTCCTGTGCACCTACACCTCCGATCTACATCCAGGTGTTATATGCAGATGATACTGCATTTGTACCAGATCCTGCAAGCAAGGCATATTGTATTTGTATACGAACTTGCTTCAGGAGGCAGGATTCTACCTGGAAGAATGGAGCAACAGGTGGAAATTACTGATAAACACCTATAAGGTTCGAGCTATGCTCTTTAGATGCAAACAGTCGGAGTCCCTAAGGACATATGTCACCATGAACAATTGAATTGAGTCATGTAGAGGTCCTTTTTACAATATAGAACAGTGATCATTAAGAGTGATGAAAAAACCAAAATTTTTTTAGTTTTTATTATACCCAAGCATATTTGTTATAGAAATATAGAAATATTCTGACAGATAGCTAGTAATGGTTAAAAAGATAAGCAATCATACAGTATACATTTTTATTAATACTATTACAATTGTTTATAGCGTTTCGACAATAATTAGGTATTCGATTATCTCAGCAAACTGATACAATTTTTGTTTTTTAAACATCTATTTAACGTCACTGTATATTTTTGGTATTTTATATATACGGCTCGAAGAACCATGTATATTTGTGGTGATTGTTGGTTAAATCACTCTGTTTGTGCTGCTGCACCACATCTGAAGTTTGTTGTTTCTTTGGTAGTAATTGAAATAAACACGTATATTTACAATATATACAGATATTGGCAATTTACAAGTGCGTATCTAGATGGTGTTTCTCGTTCGGAATCTAAAAGTGGACTCTCAAAATTTAAAGTTAAATTATAACTCGTTTCTAATACCCCTACCTAGACATGGGGTAGCAATATGTAGGTACATTGGTATTTCCTAATTGCAATGGGATAATAGCTATATTATAAATTTTTCCTAAATTGTTATATATCTAAATAGAGGGCAGTGAATAATATAAATACTTGTGAATAATAAATGGAAATGAAAGTAACATCAACAAATATTGTTAGAAGAGGGTACACAGACCCTAATAAAAACTTATTTAAAAGGTTTAACATTCACAAATATTTGCAGGTATTATTAATTAGTATTCAGGTGAGTACTTCATAAATTGCATAAAAAATATAGATTTTTTATATTATATGCAGCGCGAACAGTCACCCTATTTCCGCTACTGATGTCTATCGACGAGCTACCTCAATCAGGAATTTTACCGAACCTCTTCTCTTTCGACCTTTCACTTACCTAACATTTAATAGACCATAGGATAGTATATCCACCCTGCAATCCTCAACTGAGATTGCATAGATTCTGTGCAAACACTGATATACAAGCCGCTAGAAGATGTGGGGAGAGGATACTATCTCTTTCTCTTTGAAATAGTTATCCGGTCAAGTTTGCTTTACATTACATATTGAAATATATGTAGAGAGAGAACCAAATTTATTTTAATTATAGTAGACAATCATCCTCGTCAGAATCCACCCCATATCAAAATATATGTATAGTAAAGACCGCCTACGCTCGCCCTTAAACTGATACGATTATTTAATGTAATTATTCGAGCAAACAATTTACGAAGATTGAAATTTCGTGAAAAACATCTACAGTAAAAAAAATGTTTCGGGTGGCCTTATTTATACTAGGAGATCACTGTATTTGTCATTACACAAAGTAATGAGATATTTTATAATATTATGTTTACCTACCCCTATATTTTTTAAAGTAGCTTTGCATGTATTATCAATATTTACTAGGGAAGGGTTCAGCCACCCTTGTCCCATTTGTTGACACCTTTGATCATAAATCTTTGATATATTTGTCAAAAGATGTGACAGTTTTATTTTAATTTATCAGAATATACAAATTTACCTTTTTAACCATGAATATAATTTTCAGTCAAGTAATTCAAACAATTTTATTAAACTTTCTACTATATATAATATTTTTCGGAATACAAAGTGTTAGATAACATAGGGGAGGGTTCATTTTCTGAAGTATTAAAATGTGAACACAAGGGAAGTGGAGTATGTTATGCTGCGAAACGATTAAAGAAGATTTACAAAACGTAGAAAAATATATGATCTTCTCATTCAATATCATAGTTACGTCTTTTTTAGAGAAGCTGCCGTCATGGGTATTGCAGAGACAATTGCTTCACAAAAGCTTCCATACCCAAACATTTTGACCATGTTGGAAGTATCACTAGTATGTTAGTAATTCCTTATATGTTTTAAAATTAAAAATTGCTTTTTTAGTGATTCATTTGTTGGGAAGATGATATATTCATTCATGAGTTAATGGAGCATGCACGATTATTTAAAAACGAAACACAGGTATTGACAATTAATTAAAAATAATACTGATATACAGAGCCCCATCAAACATAGGGGTACTCCAACTCTAAGTAAAAATATTTTTAAGTTTGCCAATTTTAAATTCTGTATATTGCATTGAGAATGAAGGTAATTTTAGGAACAGGAATATATACCAATGAAATGTTTAGAATATTGCATTATAGGGGCTTCAGCAATAGGTAAGTATTTCTTTGAAATCTACAAAAGAGCTTTGATGAAACAGCAGAAACTTATGTTACTATTTTTGCATTGAGTTATAATTAATCTAGTCAAATTAATAAAAATTTTACATAAGAAATGTAAAAAACACGATACTTGCACACTTTAACAAAAGGTTTTATAATGAAAAATTGAAGATGTAGGTACACTATAAAAATTAAACAACAATAAATGATTTATACCAAACAAAAATAAACATTTTTAATTGACAAAATAATAGGAAACAATATCAGGAATCACGTTATTTGGAAAATAATATATTGAATTGTAATACATCACACATCTAACAAGACGAAAATTTTGTCCACATAATGCCTGAATTTTGTCTGTAATGTACCTACTACACTTTAATTAAAGTAACCAAGAAGCCTCCATATAAGCATATTAGAAGGGTCTAGTTAGTAGAAAAAAACCATACGAGCAATTTGTCGATGTATTTCTACAATCTTCAGCTCTATATACACTTCTATCCCCTTTTAAAGCAAGTTTATCGTTTATCCATTGTCTTTAAAGGCGCACAGAAACAAATCAAACGATAACAACAAAAATGCTCACTTTAACTGGAAATGTAACTATTTCCCACCATTTCCATATTATTATATATGAGGCCTTACAATTCATTAAACAATACAACCACCAATCAATGCAACATCATAGCAGATCTCGACCATATATTTTTTGGATGTGTGAAATATCAAAATGCCTCTAATACATTAATCACTAATATTACACAAAACTGCAATATATTGGCTCCCTTTAATATGCTCTTCTTATTGTCCTTAGGACCTCGTAAAGTTTATACGTGTATTTTTGATTTCGTAAAAGAAACATGTATTAAGCTTTAGGTTATGTTTGGCTACCGTATGTTTTTCCCTTTGTTGTTTTTCCCCTGTCAACCATGGTCCTCCCTGTATTGTCTATTTTTAAATGTCCTGACAGACCCCAGGACGGGAAGCGTGTGTCCCTGTTGTATGTATCCCTTTTTTTGTCTTCAATTTATTTTCCTTTTTTTTCTTCTTCTTCGTTTTTAGGTTAGAATTAGGTATAGGATATTTTCTCATACTGTTTGGTATCATTATCAATCAAGTATATTTAATAATAAAAACATTGGTTAATAAAATTTGCTCTTCTGAAGAATTCTTAAATCAAATTGCTGAAACTATTACAGAAATTGTATCTAAACAGTTCAATGATAAAATTCACTGATTAGAAGAAGAAAATTGTATGCTGAAAAATAAAATTACGAAACAGGAGGAAGCCTTTAAAGCCCTTAGTCAAAGAAATGAAAAAATTGAACAGAACTATCGTAATAAAGGTATAAGAATATATGGCGTGAAAGAAGGGAAGAATGAAAATACATTAAAGGTAGTAACAGACTTGTTAAGACAAAAAGTTAAATTGAATATTAAAGAAACAAAGATCGAAAGCTGCTATAGAATTGGCAAATTTCAAAGGGATAAAACAAGAGTTATTTTTGTTTATTTTAATCGTCTGGATGTAAAAAAGAGCGTCTTTGGTAATAAGAAAAATCTAAAGGGAACTGGGATGGTCATAAGAGAAGATTTAACAAGCGAGAAAATGAAAATAATAAAAATGGCGACAGAAAAAATTGGGACGAATGGAAAAATTTGGACAAATGATGGTCAAATTTTTGTAAAATCAAACAATGCTGAAAATATCCTCAAAATTGCTTCTAAAGAAGACGTGGAACAACTTGCTTTTTAACTGTAAAATTTAGTCACATTATTTAAGGATGAGTTCATTGTTATGTTCTATATATATATATATTTTTTTTATATTATCAAAAAATCAAATAAATATAAGTAAGTAAATTAATGTTAGTAAGTAAAAGTTTTGGGTATATTATTGTATGTATCTCTCTTTTCTTTCTGAAATAACATCTGAATGTTCATATTAATTTAATTTCGGTCATATATTTTCATGTAGAATAGTATCTATAATTTTATGTATAAATTTATAGCAAAAACAGCTCTAGTTGGTAGCACGTGTTTTTTGTTGTGGTAAATTAATCTCTCATTCTTTTTATACTTTTATATTTTATATACATAGTTTTTTGGGCTATACAGTATTTAATCCAGTAAAACATTTTAATTGCTTTGTTCTGAAAATAATAACTTGAGATTTGGTATTTATATAGATCTTCTTGCTTTTTGGTTTATTTTAATATTCGCACGTCTGTTCTAATACTTGAATTATCCGCCAAATGAATAACTGTAAAACTTTAAAAGTTGGTAGCTTAAATATTCGGTCGATTTTACCATCTTTGCATGAATTAAGACAAACAATTTGTGAACACTCGTTTGACATATTCACTGTTTCAGAAACCTGGCTTCACCGTGGCATACCAGACTACTTATTAAATATTAATGGCTATAAATTATTTAGATGTGATCGAGAGGCTAGGGGGGGTGGTTTATGTATATACATAAAAAACATTTTCAATACAACTATAATTCCTACTAGTAATGCAATTGAACAATTATGGATTCATTTTATTTTATTTAGACAGTCATATGTCGTTGGTGTAGTATATAAACCGCCCACTTTTGACACAAATTTATTTCTGAATGAGTTGGAGGGCTCCTTGGGCTTAATCTCACCTACAGCGGATCACATAGTATGTACCGGCGATTTTAATATTAATGTACTGAATTTGCATAGTGCATGTGTAAGTAATCTTTACTCTATTTTAGACTCCTTTAACCTGGAGCAAATTGTAGATAGTCCAACTCGCATAACAAACGTGTCAACTGCGTTGATCGACCTAATTCTTATTTCTGGGGAGGAGAAGATAATAGAGAAGGGTGTCTCGCAAAATAATTGTTCTGATCATGATCTAGTATTCTGTGTTTTAAAGGTATGTAACAAAAGTAGTGAACCCAAATTTTATACTTATAGAAGTTTTAATAATTTTAGCTATGAGTTATTTGAACTTGATTTATTTAATATACCTTGGTATCTAATTTATGATATAAACGATGTAGACGAAAAAGTAAAATTTCTAGTTGATAACTTAGTATACCTGTTTGATATTCATGCCCCGGTTATAACTTCTAGATTTACAAGGCCTTATGCACCTTGGCTAACAGAAAATGTTAAAATGATGATCTCTATACGAGATAAAGCTCTTGTAAAATATAAAAGAACAAAAAATGATGTTCACTGGCGCTTTTACAAGGAAATGCGAAACTATACTAGAGCAGCAATTAAAAGGGAGAAAAAAGCATATTTCGAATACAAAATCAATAACTCTACCCCGAAAGCATGTTGGAAATTTTTAAAGGACAATAATATACTATCAAATAAAAATAATGAAATTCCTGATCATCTAAAAAATGTAGATGAAATTAATAATTTTTTTGTAAACGCAGTTCCTACTATTAGTGCCTCTGTACCCATTTTAAATTTTTATAAAAGCAACACACTTTAAATGATAATAATTTTCAGTTTCAAACGACTGACGAATTTACAGTCTTGAAGGTATTAAATAATATTTCCACAAATGCTACTGGGTGCGACGGACTCAATGCAAAATTACTAAAATTATGTTGTCCTCATATAATACCTTACATCACACATTTACTGAACTTCTGCTTACTTCAAAATGTTTTTCCTTCTTTATGGAAAAGGGCCGTGGTGACTGTGTTGCCTAAAAAGTCGAATCCTGATGAATATAAGGATGTTAGGGCGATAAGCATTTTACCAACGTTATCTAAAGTTCTTGAAGAAATAATGGAAATGCAACTAAGGCAATATATCATTCAAAATAACTTGATTCCAGCAATACAATCTGGATTCAGGTCAGGCCACAGTTGTACAACGGCTTTGGTTCACATAGTTGATGACATTGTGGGAGCAGCGGATCGAGTAATGTGTACGTGTTTGGTTCTGCTGGATTTCAGTAGAGCCTTTGATACTATAAATTATGATATGCTTACAGCTATACTCCATTATCAAGGCCTCTCTGAAAATGCGGTAGAATTAATACGGGATTATTTGAAGGAGCGTGAACAATGTGTTCGTTTAAATAATATTAGTTCAAATTATCTGCCTTTAAAATCTGGTGTTCCTCAAGGATCCATCCTGGGTCCGTTGCTCTTTACAATGTATACGAGTAATCTTGTTAATAAAATTAACTATTGCAAAATTCACTTATATGCAGATGACACTCAACTCTATTATTCTTTTCCCTCCCTTGATATAGAGAGAGCCAATTCTCTAATAAATGAGGATATTAAGAAATTTATTAAAGCAGCTCAGAATCACTGTCTAAAAATTAATCCAAACAAATCTGAAGTAATAATTTTTGGACCCAAAAATCAGAGAAATGTTGTTAAAGCTAATTTAAATATTGTTTTGGAAAACTCCGTACTCGAAAAAAAAGATACAGTCAAAAGTCTTGGTGTTATTATTGACAGTGATCTGAGATTTGAAAGTCATGTTAATAAAGTGTTACAGAAAGGTTACTTGTCACTGAAATTAATATATGGATGTAGGCACTATCTACCACAGAGATCTAAAATTTTACTATGCGAAACTCTGGTTTTATCCCATCCTAATTATGCAGATTCTTTATATGGTCCTTGTCTCACGGCACTTTACAGACGTAAAATACAAAAACTGCAAAACTCATGCCTCAGATTAATATACGGAATACATAGGAATCAACGAATATCACACAAATTAAGTGAAGTAAAATGGCTTAATATGCAAAATAGAAGGACTTCATCATGCTGCGTGTTTGTTTCATGCATTGATATTGAACAAGTCCCCATCATACCTATATAGAAAAATCAAATTCAGAACAGACGTACATAACTTGAATGTTAGATTTAAGGGTCTCTTAACTCCTCCTATACATCGTACTTAGTTGTTCACAAGGTCATTTAGTTATCAAATTTGCAAAATTTACAATGGTATTGATAATGAACTTAAAAGCAAGAATATGTACAGTTTTAAAAAGAAATACAAATCTTTGTTATTTGAGCAGCAGGCTCATAATGTATAGCCCCCCTAATTGGATTAATTTCAGATTTATTTATAACCATATATATATATTTTGTGTTTAAAGGTTAAGTGTAAGACTGATGGTCATGATTGTTTGTTGGCAAATAATTGTGGCGCATTAAACTTCGCCTTTTATATTCCACATAATAAATAATATTGTTAAGTATTGTCTATGTAATATCTCAAGGAATATAATAAAGACGTTTATTATTATTATTATTAAATTAATTTAACCTTATGTGACTCTCAATTAAATATTTCGTGACTGGCAGTATGGTCTTCGACCGAAAGCAAAAAGAAAAAAACTGGAAATGTAAATAAATAAATAAATCCACATCCACTGCTTCCCATACAACTAGGCAACTGCGACTGAAAATAAAACAGGGCAACACTGGAAACGCACCCAAGAAAATGACGATTTTACATGCGGCAACTTGGATGCGCCGACTCTTCCCGCCAGTGGGAATTGCACTTCAGGGTCACATAAAGCAGAGTGGAATGGAAAATAAGGCAATATCACAATTCTTACAACAAAAGCAATTGATAAAATAAAAACCCCCTTTTTTACCCATTCGATTTTTGAATAAAAGACAATAACATATACTTCATTCATAATAAAGTATTTTTTAATACTTTCTTTATTATAACATTAATAATTGATTTCCAAATATTCCATTTACAAGCGTACTTATTATCTTTCATTTATTTAATTTTTTTATTTATAATTTGATATAGCATTAAAATCTAAATATAATATATTATGCCCTTTAAAATATCTAAATTATAATAAAGGGGTCATTCAAATATTACGTCACACTTTTTAGGGGGGAAGGGGCTATTTGAGAACGCAGCAACGTGTGCCATAGCAGTGAGGGGGGGGGGGGCTGCATCAACTGTTACGTAACACTGTTCCTCTTTTTACGAATATCCTATCTTTTGCTGCTAATTAGCCATAAATAACATCCTCGGTTCATTGTTTATAATCAAACATTATGATTCGTCCTTATAGACGAATATGTATGGTGCTCTATGAGCTAGTGCCTTATAGAAATTTGTAGTAAATCATGAGTACCATGTTCAAGTATGATTAGTGTAAACAAACAGCTGTTTCAAATCGAAATTGATGAAAGTAATGAGAAATTTGTATCTCTCTTCATTCTTCAAAATTTAACCGACTCAGTGACTCAACGCTAACGTGTTAGGCTTGCAACCAAGAAGTCCTAGGTTCAAATGCTGGCTAGGGTATGGATGGTTAGTGGTGTGTTGGTAGTAGTGGACTAGACGAGGTTGTGTGAAAGACAACACGGCTAGTGGTTGTACCACTCCTGAGTTCGAGTCCCAGCTGCAGCAGGTGACAATAAAGTAGGGAATGGTAGTTGTATAATTGTCTATGTGCATGTGTCCTAGTTGAGGGGTGGAATGGCTAATAAACTCCTCCAGGACGTTAATCTAAATAAGGCGTTAAAAATGAAAACATTCTGTCCCTCAGTCATGAAGAAAATTCACATCAGACTTTGCAAGAAATGTGGTCTATATTTGCTTCAATTAAATTACTTGACCACCGTACATTAATATGTGGAACAATGCAGCCAGTGACAAATCACGGCAACAAAGAGAGCTCATGGCAGTGTGGGCTGAAGATGAGCTTTATCAAGATGTTAAATGGTTTGATGAGGAAATCATTAAGAGTTTAGAAGATTTGTGCACAAATTGCATTCCAGTAATTATACCATTATTTAGTCAATCGTTCAGATAGTTGCGGAATGCGAATTTCCACTTGCGGATATATATTTTTTTAAATTCGACATATGTGTTCCAGGAGAAGTTAATTTGCTAATTCAACTTCTAGCTAAGAGCGAACGAATTGTCTTACGAACATTTCGCTACACCTGCAAGAAAATTAGACTGTTTTAGAACAAATTTTATAAAAATTCGCACAAAAAAATTCGCATTCCACAACTATCTGAACACGGGGCTAATATTTTCTCTTTTCGTATATTCTATAACCTTCTAACCTAATACTTTTTTCCATGTTTTCTATCCGCACCCTTTTGGATGTCAAGCTCTAAATACTTATAATAGTATTGAATTAAAATATTTTTAGTCCTGAGCCAAGTAAAGTTTTTGTTACATTATAGTCATAAAGTCTGTGTTTCAATGTATATACTTTCAATGTCCACATGATTCCTTTTCTTTCTATCACCATATGAAGACTGCAATAAAGAGTTTCTACACTGGAATCAAGTTGCTGATGATATCTTCCTGGATATCGCTATATATTACTATGAGAAATTATGAATGCTGGTCACCCTGATGCTGCATTCATCAAGCTAGTGAGATCTTACTTTCGACACGGGCAGCTATATGTGAAAATAGAAGACGTGCTGTCCATTTTTTACAAATCTATGGAAGCCAGAGTATGGCAAGGACTTGTCTTTCCTTTCTGCACTTGTTCACCATATACAGCTCCGTTCTACCTAGGACAAGCAACACCGTCTAGGTGTTATATGCAAATGATACTGTACTAGTACTAGATCCTGGTAAGCAAGGCAGATTACGAACTTGCGCCAGGAGGCAGCATTCCGCCTGGAAGAATGGAGCAACAGGTGGAAATTACTGAACACCGATAAGGTTTGAGCTATAATCTTTAGATGCAAGCCGTCGAAGTCCCTATTATGAAAAATTGAGTCATGTAGAGGTCTCTTACAATAGAACAGTGATCATTAAGGGTTATGAAAAAAATCCAATTTTTTTTAGTTTTTATTACACAAGCATATAAACCATCATCGATATATATTTTTATTAATACCATTACAATTGTTAATAGCATTTCGACAATAATTAATTATTCGATTATCTCAGGAAACTGATACAATTTTTGTATTTATACATCTATTTAACGTCACCCTACTTCCGCTACTGATGTCTATCGACGAGCTATCTCAACCAGGGATTTTACCGAACTTCTTCTCTTTCGAACTTTCACTTACCTAACATTTAATAGACAATTAAGGAACCGATAGTTTTACATCCCCTCCATAGGATAGTATATCCACCCTTCAATCCTCAACTGAGATTGCATAGCTTCTGTGCATATGTGAACGATCCATCGTTTCGTGTCTGAAGGACTTCTACTATATTTTCCAAAAATGAATATTAACGTTCACAAAGAATGGTTCAAAACGACTGTTTCAGACGGAGAATAATACAAAATTTATACTTACTGTTCGTTTATGCTTAACTGCTTCACTGATGGTACCAATTGGACGTCGTAACACTATAAATCTAACACAATAAGTACTAACACTTTCTTAAAATTAAACCTGAAAGGGAATTTTGAAAATACAAGAAAAAGACAATATAAAGTTAAAAAAATGTATATTAAATCTCTTTTGAAAAATCATGTTTTACAAAAACATCAAGAAAAATGTATTGACAAACTATAGTCTGGCCCGTGTACAACACATGGTGAGGAACGGAACGACTTATAATGTACTAACTATCATCCAATATGCGGTTTATAGCTAACGATTACGCAAAAAGATTCAAGAAAATTTCAATATTTAAAAATTTTTGGTGGGCTTTTGCTTGCCTGTCTGTTTACGCATTATCAATTCAATTATAATTTGGTTCGCTCCTCAGAGCTTAAAAATGCTTGAATCGCAACGACTTTGAATTATATTGTAGCAATTATAAATTCATACGTTCAGGCAAGGCGGTCCCATGCGCATATGAGTACATGGTAACTATACTTTTCTGACACCGAATCACTGAGGAACCGGTTTAGGGCAAAACCCGTTAAAACTCATCATTTTCCCGTCAAAATCGACTGCTAGAAAATGATAGGGCACCCTTGTCGTTAAAGGCTATTTTCGCTAAAACTCTCGATATACTTTGACTAGAGACTGGATTAACTTGTCCTCATATTTTGACACAACGCATGAGTTGCAGTGCTGCACAACGTAGTTTCGTAAAAGGGTTTTTAATTTTGAGATTTCCGAAATTAAAGTCGATTTTAGTTACACTTTCTAAATTTTGGTGGTCGGGGCGATATTACGTCCCTGTGCAGCGACATTTACTACACTTTCTAAAATTACACTCCTTGATGAGTTTTTGAAATTTTTGCATAAAAAACGCTCCGTAGAGCGAAAATATGATATAAAATATAAAAACCTTTTCCAACGGCATTTTTATGTGAAGCGCGCTTTTCATGCGAAATGTTTCGGATTTTGTTACAGTTTCGAAAAGTTTATCGAGGGTTCTGGCATGTTCTTTAACACATACACTGATAAACAAGCCACTAGAAGATGTGGGGAGAGGACACTGTATTTTTTTGAAATACTTATTTGGCCAAGTAATGTTTGTTTATATTACATATCGAAATATTGTATTGAAGACTGTGCAAAATATTTATAATTGTAACAATAGGCCGAAGGACCTTGGTCAGTAGCCTATTGAATCAGTTGTTGATTCAATAAAGTTGATTTATTATTCTTATTTATTATTTATATATAAAGAAAGAGAGAGAACCAAATTTATTCCACCCCATATCGAAATATATGTATAGTAAAGACCACCTACGCTCGCCCTTAAACTGATACGATTATTTAATGTAATTATTCTAGCAAACAATTTACCAAGATTGAAATTTCGTGAAAAATATCTACAGTAAAAAAATCTGTTTCGGGTGTGTCTTTATATTAGGAGATCACTGTATTTATCATTACACAAAGTAATGAGATATTTTATAATATTATACGTTTTTACCTACCCTTACATTTTTTAAAGTAGCTTTGCATTTATTTTATTATCAATATTTACTAGAGAAGGGTACAGCCACCCTTGTCCCATTTGTTGACACCTTTGATCATAAATCTTTGATATATTTGTCAAAAGATGTGACAGTTTTATTTTAATTTACAAATTTATCTTTTTAACCATGAATAATTTTCAGTCAAGTAATTCAAACAATTTTATTAAACTTTCTACTATATACAATATTTTTCAGAATACAAAGTGTTAGATAAAATAGGGGAGGGTTCATTTTCTGAAGTATTAAAATGTGAACACAAGGGAAGTGGAGTATGTTATGCTGCGAAACGATTGAAGAAGATTTACAAAACGTAGAAAAATATAAGTATGATCTTCTCATTAAATATTATAGTTTCGTCTTTTTTAGAGAAGCTGCCGTCATGGGTTGTGCAGAGATAATTGCTTCACAAAAGCTTCCTTACCACCCAAACATTTTGACCATGTTGGAGTATCACTAGTATGTTAGTAATTCCTTATATGTTTTAAAATTACAATTAAACATTGCTTTTTTAGTGATTCATTTGTTGGGAAGGTGATATTCATCCATGAGTTAATGGATATGAGCATGCACGATTATTTGAAAACGAAACACAGGTATTGACAATTAATTACAAAATATAATACTGATATAGGGCCCCATCAAACATATGTACTCCAAGTCTAAGTAAAAATAATATTTTTTAAGTTCGCCACCTTTGAATTCTGTACAATACATTGGGAACGAAGGTAATTTTAAGATCAGGAATATATGCCAATGAAATGTTTAGAATATTGCATTATGGGGGCTGCAGTAAAAGGTAGTATTTCTTTGAAATCTATTAAAGAGCCATTGATGAAACAGCTGGAAACTTATGACACTATTTTTACTTTGAGTTATAATTAATTCAGTCAAATTAACAAAATCCTTCCATAAGAAATATAAAAAAAACTAGGACACTTGGATACTTTAACGAAAGCTTTTATTATGAAAAATTGAAGATGTACACAATACAAATAATAAAACAACAATAAATGATTTATACCAAACAAAAATAAAAATTCTTAATTGGCAAAATAATAGAAAACAATATCAGAATCACGTTATTTGGAAAATAGTATACTGAATTGTGATACATCTACATCACACATCAAACATGATCAAAATGTTGTCCACATATTTCCTGAATTTTGTCTGTAATGTACTACATTTTATTTAAAGTAACCAGAAAGCCTCCATATAAGCATGTTAGAAGGCTCTAGTTGATATATTTTTGTTTGAATGAATCGATTTCCTTGCTCAAAATAATTTCCTAAAATCTACTTAACATGGACTCTGTATATTTGTAAATTATGTTCTCAAGACCTTATCCTAGGTAAAGCAGGTGACGAAATGTACGTACTATACAAATAATTTTTTTTCTTTTAGAGGATTATCCGAACATCGAGTTAAAAACTACTTGTTTCAAATCTTAAGAGGTCTGGAACATTTACATAGGCATGGCCTTTTCCACAGGGATGTAAAACCAGAAAATATTCTAATAAAATTTCCATCCATCTTGTATTCCCCGTTATCACAAACAAATCCTGCAAGTATCTATTTATCTATATAAATATACAATGTGTCCACGGCTAGCGAGAACTCAAAGTTATCTTTAAGAAAGCACGCTACAGCGATAAAGAAATCGTTAACATTTTACATTCAAATCCAGATTTCGACAAAATCATGAGTATGGTGATAAAGATACGCATTTATACTTTTGTATGTTAATGGGAAAAAGATTTATAAAATACTATATTTTTTATTGACATATAATTTTTTCTGATGAAGCCACTTTCACCACCAATGGCATTGTGTCTAGTCAGATTTTCCACTAATGGAGCGATACAAACCCAAAATTTAGAATGATTTCTGGCAGTCAATATTCGAAGAGAGTTGAAGTTTGGTGTACAATATTCTACAATGTTATAATCAGGATAATACTTCATTGACGGAAAATTAAATCAACACTTTCAAATCTGCTGCAGACATTTTTTCATGAATAGTTACATACCGTCTCCTTCGTACAGTGCCAACTGTACCTGATGCAATTGTTTTTTTAAGCTGTTACCAGCGTCCTCTATGCATTTTACAAATCTTACTTACTATCTTACTAAAAATAGGCTCTGGGTGAAGCAAGAGCAGAATATTGAAAACTGTGTAATTTACGCCTATAATACCGCTTTGCCTTGGACACATTGTATAAAACTGAATCTATTAATGCTTAGGCATTATACTCCAGGCGTTTTAGCTGTAAAATTGACCTCTGTGCTAAATTTGTGCTCTACGAATTTTTTTTTATTGTGGTTATTTGGACGTCTTGAATAACACTTGGTAGTTACGCCACGATACACCTGGAGGAATTCGTGAAAATCGCTGCGGAAGGTCGCGGAAATCGCGGACTAGCGATTAACTCAGTTTTTATGGCCCAAACGGGAACAACACCTATTATAAAAGTTGTACATCTGTAAATTCTCTACCGTAAAGGTTTTATACATTTTTTTCCGCACTCCTAAACGTTTTGGAGATACGACGCGAACTATAGTCCAGGGAAGTTATGAAAAATAGCGGAAATTTTTAGGCACAGCAGATATCGAGATGCGGATTTCTGCATTGTGTTCAGGAAGGCCCCAGGAAACGACTCTACATAGTCTGGTTTAGCCATTTTTTGAAAAATGCC
Organism: Leptura quadrifasciata; assembly: GCA_963675555.1. Taxonomy (NCBI): domain Eukaryota; kingdom Metazoa; phylum Arthropoda; class Insecta; order Coleoptera; family Cerambycidae; genus Leptura; species Leptura quadrifasciata. Next base: position 41,985,877 of record OY776675.1, read on the forward strand.
TTCTGGGCCGGAAAATGCATTTTCCAATTGCATCATTACTTGCATCATTATAGGAACGACTGGAAACTCGGAAAAATCGCTCGGAAATCGTTACCCGGGGGGTTTCGGGGCTTCCGAACTCGATTCTGGCATTAGAATTACCCGGGGGTGCACGGGGATGGCTCTGTGGGGGTGCTCGGGGGGTGAATTGGGGGAGAAATGGCAGCGTGCATGAAAATCGCTCCAAACTCGTTACTCGGGGGTTTTCGGGGATGCCGAATTCAATTCTGGCATTGGAATTACCCGGGGGCGCTCGGGGGCGGCTCTGCGGGCGTATCCGGGGGGCCATTCTGGGGGGGAAATTGCATAGTCCATGAAAATCGCTCCAAACTCGTTACTCGGGGGTTTTTGGGGATGCCGAATTCATTTCCAGCATTAGATTTCCCCGGGGGCGCTCGGGGGTCCCTCTGTGGGATAGCATATCAAGCGTGTCTATTTCCAAGTACAGGCTTGGTATGGTTCACAAGGTCAAGACGAGACCTTAGATCCGTTGGAATGGGGGTGGGAATTGGTGGATGGAGAGCTCAGTCCTGTCACCATGACCCAGGAAGCCGGTCCCGAGGAAATTTTAAACAAAATTTCTTGTTCTTGTCAAACCGACTGTGGCACGAGGTGCGGGTGCCGCCGAAGTGGGTTGGAGTGCTCACTTGCATGCAAGCATTGCGATGGCAATTGCTCAAACCAAAAAGGCACTTCCAACGGGGCCGAGAATAGTGACGAGGAAGAAGATGAAGAAGGGCGAGAAGATGAAGAAGGGGAAGAAGAAGAACATTTTGAACAAGATGTTTAGTATTTAAGTTAAAAATTGAAGTTTATAATGAATAATTCAATATTAATAAAAACTCCTATTTGTTATTTGAATAAAGTATTATTTTCATAATTTGTGATTTTTCACTTTCTCCTTTACCATTTCCCACAGAGCCACCCCCGAGCACCCCCGGGGAAGTCTAATGCCGGAATTGAAATCGGCATCCCCGAAAACCCCCGAGTATCGATTTTGGAGAGATTTTCATGGACGCTGCCATTTCCCCCCCAATCACCCCCAGACAACCCCACAGAGGGACCCCCGAACGCCCCCGGGGAAAACTAATGCTAGAATTGAATTCGGCATCACCGAAAACCCCCGAGTAACGAGTTTGGAGGGCTTCCCATGGACTATGCTATTTCCCCCCCCCCCAGAATGACCCCCAGACAACCCCACAGAGGGACCCCCGAGCGCCCCCGGGTAATTCCAATGCCAGAATTGAATTCGGCATCCCCGAAAATCCCCGAGTAACGAGTGTGGAGCGATTTTCATGGACTATGCAATTTCCCCCCAGAATGGCCCCCGGATACCCCCGCAGAGCCGCCCCCGGGTAATTCCAATACCAGAATCGAGTTCGGCAGCCCCGAAAACCCCCGAGTAACGATTTTCGAGCGATTTTTCCGAGTTTCCAGTCGTTCTTATAATGGTGCAAGTAATGATGCAATTGGAAAATGCATTTTCCGGCCCAGAAGGCATTTTTCAAAAAATGGCTAAACCAGACTATGTAGAGTCGTTTCCTGGGACCTTCCTGAACACAATGCAGAAAACCGCATCTCGATATCTGCTGTGCCTAAAAATTTCCGCTATTCGGGCGATTTTGATCTAAATGCCCTGGACTACTAAGTGAAAAATGCATTTAGTTCCGCCAAATCTCTTTTGCACCACATATTTCGTAATTATCTTGCTTTCTATGTCTCAGAATGAATATTAAATATTGCTGTTATAGCGCTCGGTGATCTTTATTTTCCACCATTTATACATTTTATTTACATTTATTTACAGTGAATAAGGCAAAAAATGCATTCATTTCCGCACCACCTTTAGCGGTAGAATGCTCGGCACGCTTTTTTTACATGGTTTCCCCAGGAGCCCTAATCTATGCCGGATCTTAAATCAGTCAATATTTGCAACTTCTTCGGTAGGTATTTGAAATGTTATTGTCCAATGACAAATCGTTGTCATTACTTTCATTCTGATAAGATTCTACGTCGTCCATTTCCTCATTCATAGTTTAGTTTAGTTTAGTTTTATTTCCCAATAATCATATACCTACAATCTTATACAATTTAGTATTTTTTACATTTTTGTGAGGTAATATTTAATTGAGAGAGTATATGAGCGAAGCTCTGGAGCGTTTAAGAAAAGGCAGGAGTTCGTCATTTCATTTTACATGTGATTTAGCCTATAATATATAAAATATAAAATATGCTTATATTAATCAAAAGTAAACAATATCAATAACAAGATTCTAGATTAACCTAAGATATTTGTTTTAGCCTATAATATAGAAAATATACTTATATTAATCAATAGCAAACAATATCAATAAAAGGATTAAATAAATACCTAAGATATTTGATTTAGTCTATAATATATAAAATATACTTATATTAATCAAAAGTATACAATAGCGATAAAGGTTTTAGATTAACCTAAGGTATGTTTCATATAAAAACAAATATACATATTCATCGCACGATATGTGATAGTAAACTAAAATACATAATCAACAAGAGGTGGGAAATTTGAATCTGCTAATCAAGTACTCTTTGAAAAAATTCATTTATACTATAGAAAACATTAGTTTGTAGCAATTTTTTCAATTTGTTTTTAAAAACTTTAATGTTATTAATTTCCTTAAGCCTGTTCGGTAGATGGTTTATAATATTTGTCCCCATGTAATCATGTATATTGGAAGGTGTTTGCATTGAATGTCTATTTGAAAATGTCATAATAGCCAGACGGTATATATACAAATTTGTAAGAGTAAATATTTTAGTTTCTTTGAAGTAAGGTCGGCATGATTTAATTGGGCGTAGTAGACACAAATTTCGTAATGCCTTTTTCTGAATAATAAAGGTACTTTCTACGTTTGTGGAAACTCCCCAAAATTCTATACCGTACTGCAATATACTATAAAAATAAGCATAGTATACCGATTTTGCTGCGTTAAAACCCAGCTCTGTTCTAATTGTTCTAATTGCAAAAACTGCTTTACTCAATTTTTTGTTTAACTCTGAAATATGTTTTTTCCAATCAAGATGTTGATCAATGTAAAGGCCTAAAAATTTTATGTCAGTAACTGGAATTATGTTACCGCTGTCTGTGGGAATTATGTTTGATTGTATATCTTTGTAGGGTTGAAAAATTATATTAACCGTTTTTTCTAAATTTAGTAATAATTTATTAGCCGCAAACCAGTCTAATATTTTCGATATTGTACCTTTAGCCAAATTTAGTAGTTCAGCTTGGATTGAATCGTATGCAAATATAAAAAACTCTGTTGATGAAAAGTTTTCAACAATATCATTTACATATAATAAAATTAAGGTTGGGCCAAGTATAGATCCTTGGGGTACACCGGTTTTTAGTAGATCGAATGTCGAGTGACTTTTTTGAAGTAGTTGGTTCTCTAAACATGTTACTTCCACAGATATTGGACGATTTTTTAAATATGAACGAAAACCAGTCATTTGCTATACCCCTAATTCCAGTTTCTCTAAAAGTATATTGTGGTCTACACAGTCAAATGCTTTAGATAGCTCACAGAAAATGCCAAGGGGAATTTCTTTATTTTCAATAATTAACCGTTTAAGTTATTAATTAGGTTAAATGTAGTGTTTAGGTTTTTACGAAAGCCGTATTGTGATGTTGTAAGGAGATGTTTTTTTTTCTATATATTGGACTAATTGTTCTTGCACTGCGAGTTCTAATATTTTTGAAGGAGAAGGTAATAATGAGATTGGTCTATAATTTTGTGGTAAATATTTGTTACCTTTTTATACAAAGGTTTTACTAGGGCAGGTTTTAAACAGTCGGGGAATATTCCGTTGCCTAAAGAGATGTTTATTAAGTATGCAAGGGGACTCTTCAGGATGGCAATATTTTCTTTTATTAATGTTATTGGTATACCATCGTATCCCGTTGATTTCTTTGGTTTTAAATTTTTAACCATTCTTTCAATATTAAAGTCTTGTACTGATTGGAAAAAGAATGAGTGTGTATTATCAACATTTAATTTAATTAAGTATTCTTTTGCGAATAAATTACTTGAAATATTTTTCATTAGGTCTTTTGCAGCGCCTATAAAAAAATCTTTAAATTTTTCTGCTACCTCGTACGGATCTTTTAGTGCCGCATTGTCTATGTCTAGTGTTATATTTTCAGAGATTTTGCAATTGTTGTTCTCATTTGTACTTTTATTTATAAAGTTCCAAGTGGTCTTAATTTTGTTTTCTGAATTTAATAACTGACTGGAGAAATATGTTTGTTTTGAAATGTTTATAGTGTCTTTAAGAATTTCGCAATATTTATGTATATAAGTTAAAATATTTTTATCATTTGTAAATTTTTTTATAAGTAGTAGACACCGTTTATTGTTACAGGAAATTCTAATACCTTTTGTGATCCATCCATTGCGGTTTGTAGTTGAGTTTATATTTATTTTTTTGATAGGGAAGGCAAAGTCAAATGAATTGTTAAAAATACGATAAAACATTTCGAATGCAGAATTTGGGTCAGCTTCGGTATACAGCGAAGACCAATCTGTTTGCGTAAGTAGATTTTTAAATACTGTTTTACTTTTTTCGTTAAAAATTCGTTTTTCTACATAGATACGTTTAGAATTTAGAGAATTTTCCGTATTTTCGAATGTTATTATTTGTGCATTATGGTCGGCAAGGCCGAAATCTGTATTTTGTATATTATAGGCCTGACCATTATTGGTGATGATATTATCCAGTGTAGATCTCGAGTTTTTTGTTATTCTGGTTGGAGAGGTGACAGTTATTTTCAAGGTTAAGCATATTTAGCAAATTTACAAAATCGGTTTTTGATTTATTGTTTGTTTCAAAGTGAATATTAAAGTCACCACAGATTACAGTTTTATAATTTTTAAAACGGTTATCTAAATTGTACAATAAGCAATACAATAAGTCTTGGAAAGTATGTAACTTACCAATAGGAGATCTGTATATGCAAAGTATTAGCATTTTTAATGATTTACTTACTACAGCTGTATATTCAAAATCTTTTTCTGCTTGTGACACATTCAAATTTTCCACCTTCTCAAAGTCGCTATTTTCGTTAGCACATATTAGAACGCCACCATGTTTGTTAATAGTTCTACAGAAAGAGGAAATAATTTTATAATTACTGAGTTTGATGGATGATATTTCACTATGTTGCAACCATGTTTCAGAGAGACAAGAAATATTTATATGGTTATTTGTATTTTTAGCATTAAAGTCTTCTAGGAAAAGTTGCATGTCATCTATTTTATTTCTTAAGCACTGAATGTTTTGGTGCAAGATAGTGAAGTTATTAAATTGCTATTGCTGTTTGTTTGTTTTTTGTGAGGTGCGTTGTTGTTGTTGCTCATTGGTAGTGGACTTGCTTGCTGTTGCTATAAGGGCTGTAGGGCCAGAGGTGGATCGTTGTTGCTTTTGTTGATCGATAGTGGGCTTGCTTGTTGTCGCTACCGGGTTTTTGCTGGGATCCTTAAGCTCATTTTCATTTGTTTAAAAAGTATTCTCGCAGTCGCTTAATGTATATTCTTTTTCATTTATTATGAGTTTATTATTTTTTATGTAAGCTTTGTCTCCGTTATTTTTAGCTTTGACCAAGTATGGTATTAGTTTCTTACGTTGTTCTTGATCACGTGTTGAATAATATGCTGAAAGGAAATATCCTGTATTGGCCAGATTTTTTGCATGTTTGAGGACCAGAGTTTTAGTTTTGTAGCTTAGGAATTTCACCATCACCGGTCTTTTTTTATTAGTACTGATACCAAGTCGGTGAACTTTTCCGTAATCATCTGGTAGACCGCATTAGATTGGAAATAACTAATAAGGTAAAAAAATAGTATTAGTATATATCAACAATATTTTTTTATGCTAATAGTTACTTCCAATATAATGCGGTTTGGGAATTATTAATTTCTTTTGTATGTAAGGCATGGGCGCCGACTTTTGAAATATTGGCCGGGGGCCCACCAATTCTTCCGCAATACCTACTATATAAATATTTCAGACAATTTTAAAACTTTATTTCAATATTTTTTATATTGTAATAAGCAGTATTAAACATATTCACAGTTCTAGATACTTGTGATAGTATTAACAAAAATAAACTCTCTCTTCAAAAACAAAACAAAGTACCTATTTAATATTCTACTAAAAATAAATAATCTTTCACTTAATTGAGAATAATAATTCTCAAGTAATAAAAATGTACGTATCAAAAGTAGTTAAACTAGAAACTTAAAATTAAAAATATCACTTATTTTAAAATATTAGGAACTTAGCGCAAATGTGCTTCTCCTAACACTTGTTTTCCTAATGAATTTGTCACACAACTGATCAAGATTTACACTCTCAGTTACATCCTTATCAATATTTAAAAGCATAAGATCGTTAAGTCTTTTCTGGGTCATTGTAGATCTTAGATATGACTTTAATCTACGCAAACATGACAACTATCTTTCTGCTGTGCATGTGGTTACAGGAATAGTCAATATCATTTGAATGAATTTCACATACTCCTTCAAAAGTTCATAGATTTCTTTGTGTTCTTAAATAAGTTATAACGTCTATAAGCTATTCAATTTTTTTATTTTTTTGCAATGCCATATCTAAAAACATCTCTATGCAAAGTTAATCGAGGTGCATCAAAATCATCTTTGTAGAATTGAATCACTTTATCTGCATTAACTACTTTACCTAGGGTGAATGATTCCATTGCTTCTAAATGATCCAACAGCTCTTTGTGCTTCCTTTCATCCAATCTGGAAATTGTCGTATCAATTACTTCGTAATATATTTGCCTGTAATATACTTTTGGGCTATCAAAAGTATGATAAGTTTCTGCCTTATCGTCTAGTCTCTTGGGGATTTTTCGGTGTCTTGGTAAAAGGGGGTCTTCTATACCTAGTTCCTGTGCTTGCAATTCAACACTTTCCCAAAAATTATCATAGCCTTCTTCTTGTTTCTTTTTCAGTAAACCATTCAAACTCTCTGTCTTCTGTCTGGCTTCATTAAAATATAAATCATTTTTCTGGAGCTCAGTATTTAGAACTTCAATGCACTCGAAAATGAAAACTAATAATTTTAAGAGAAAATAAATTTGGAATGCAGACATTTTCTCTTCAAACCAATGAGCTTTAGCACCACTTTCATCATTTGATTCTGTTATTTAATGTCGGGCTATTTTCGCGACTAATGCCAATCAGTGATGCCGGGAGGCAAATTTTAAACTAATAAAATGTTGGTTCATTAAACTTTCTTCTAACAAATTTATTATTATATTTGAAAAAAATTAATTATGAACTCTAGTCTCTACTACATTTTAAACAGTAGGACGGAACACCTAATTTCAAAATTTCACTAATAATAATACACAAAGCATTAAAAATTCTTAAAAACACAGCTAATATTTAGTAAACATGGAATCACGGAATTACATAATGTCGGCTGCGACGACTGCAGTAGGCAGTCTGCAAGGCTCGGCCGAATCGCGCTGCTCGAGGGAATCACAGAGAACCCAGCTGCCTTGATTATTATACGTAACACAGAATAAGGATAAGAAATAAGTCATGATTTTGACTACTACGGAGCCCAGTTCTGTTAGTATTGGAGTAAAATATATATAAATATAATACAATCACAATATTTTTGGCCGGGGGCTCCGCCCCCGACCTGACTTCTGGCCGGGGGCTCGAGCCCCGGAGCACCCGAGAAGTCGGCGCCTATGATGTAAGGGCGGTTTATACCCTTGTGTTTGGGTTGCCAGTAAATATTTTCCCAGCTCAGTTTTAATATATACCAACAATATTTTTCTACGTTATTAGTCACTTTCAATGTAATGCGGTTTGGGAATTATTAATTTTCTGTGTATTTAAGGGCGGTTTATCCCCTTGTACCTGGGTTGCGGGTCATTATTTCTACAGTGGAATTTTAGTATAGATAAATAGTATTTTTTTACGAAATCAGTAATTTCCAATCTCGTGCCATCTGGAAATTATTAATTTCAATTTAAGGGTTAATTGTACCCACACGCCTGGGTAGCGATGAACTATTTTTGAGTGTACTGTTTTAGAATGGTATTTTTATGTTATGATAGGCGATGGGTTCTCAATCCCTTTTGCTTATAATGAAACAATCTAAAATATGTTTATTGTTTGGGTTCATATTTTATATATCGATGGTACCGCTCGGGAATGATCGTATAAATTGGCTGCTATCTTTGGCTGCTATTTTCACACTGGTCTTTCCACGGCTACATTTTCCTGCACAACCCTTCGTACAGTTGCAAAAAATTTAATTTAACAATATGTCTGGTCCTGGTCGTAACTGCATTGGTACTGACTACAAAATATCATTCTTCCTAATCCAGCCCCACTGCTCAGGATCAGTATCTTTTCCCAACCATGTTTGAACGTCTGAACAATTCTGTACTGTCCAATATAACGAAAATATTTAAATATATATATATATATATATATATATATATAAAAGAAACTAAATGCATTTTTCACTTATTTCGGCGTCATGTTTCCAAAACGTTTAGGCGTACGAAGAAATGTATAGGAGAGAATTTACAGATGTACAATTTTTATAATAGGTGTTGTTCCCGTTTTGGGCCATAAAAACTGAGTTAATCGCGAATGCGTGATTTCCGCGATCTTCCGAAGCGATTTTCACGAATTCCTCGAGATGTATCGTGGCGTAACTACCAAGTGTTATTCAAGACGTCCAAATAAACACAGTAAAAAAAAATTCGTAGAGCACGAATTTGGCAGCCAAAGTCTAAAACGCCTGGATTAATTTTCTAATTCGTCAAGTTTTCTTTACAGAATGAAATAATAAAATTAGCAGATTTAGGGTCAGTTAGGGGGATTTTCAGTGCTCCACCTTATACCGAATATATTTCAACAAGATGGTATCGATCACCCGAGTGTTTGTTGACTGTAGGTAATTATGGATCAAAAATGGATATTTGGGCAACTGGGTGTGTATTCTATGAAATGATAACGTAAGTAAAACTTCCTACATTTATATTTATAAACAAAATAGTGCATGGAAGAATCCATGTACGATGAAATGCTTATTAATACTCTAAAAAAAAGTATTTGGAACAGTATCATGTAAGTCTCGCACACAATCGCACTATGGAACCTCTTACACTCAAGCATAATGTGCAAGCATCTGTTAAGTTTTTGTTTGTTGTGCTAAACACATCTTGTTTGACATTTGTGATTATAATACAACTTACAATACTTGAAATCGTTTTGACTCATTCAAAAATTAGAGAAAACTCATCACGCTGACTAAGCCGATAATATTCACATCAATAAATTTGAATTCAATCAATTATTGATTATCATCGATTAATATTTTTAGGCTGACTCCCTTGTTTCCTGGTAGTAATGAAATTGACCAGTTGTCTAAAATACATCAAGTTCTTGGTTCGCCTTCCATACAATTTCTGAGTAGATTAAAAACAAAGTAAGTGACGAGCCCCAAAAAATCACAGCATGTTCGTATTTCTTTTTATTTTAGATCTAGAAATTGTATTTTCTTTCCAAAGCTAAAAGGAACCGGTGTAGATGGCTTGGTACCTTTTATTACGAGAAATGGCAGAAATGTTCTTCGTCTAATGATAGAGTATGATCCAGAAAAACGGATTAACGTAAAACGGCTCATAAGGAACTGTTATTTTGATGACACAAGGTATATTATTATACAAGGATAAATATTATAAAACTGCAGTTTATTGTTATTTATTGCGTTCTATTTCTTTTCAGAGAAAAATATGAAATTCGAGAAATGAAGAGGCCACAATTAAAGGCTCAAGTTTGGTACAAGCCATCTGAAAGCCTAAAGAGAAGCATGGGAGACGATGCAACGATTTCGCCTAATCACAATTTGGTAAAAAAATTCTACAAATACATCCTTCAAATAGACCGTGACACCGTTGCAAGAATGTCTATCACTAGCTTTATTGCTGGTTATTTGTCAGTAGGTGTAGGGGGATGCTGAAACCCATTATTTTTTTCGATGTTTCGGCTAATTACCAATTGGGCATAGATGCATTAACCGGGGATTTTCACTCCTGTAAAAGGGTTGTATGTACACTCAAAATAAAGTCATGAATGTAAATAGTAAGCGCTCTGTATCCTTAAATAAGCTATTTGGCAATCAGAGAAACTTTAATAATAAATGTGGTTGTTTCGTCTGCTCGGTTATGATCGTTCTGGGTTGACAGAATTAAGGAGTAGTTTTAAAGAATCCATAGGATTTTATATACACAGTCTGGAACAGCCGAATGGAATAAATTCAGTATGTCAATTATTTTGCAAATTTATAAAAACAGGGTTCCATTTGAAAATTTTGAGAAAATTCAATTTAAACAGTTCTTAATAGAAAAATAAACCCTTATTTATTTACAAAACGAAAATGGTTGCAATTAGCCATAGGGAACTACTTACAAAAAATGCTCGTTTTTCATTTCTACATCACATCGTCGAAAAATATACAGGGTGTTCCATTTGAAAAAATTGAGAAAATTCAATTTAAAATGTTCTTAATTGAAAAATAATGTTTGGCCACCCTATACATTTTTAGGAAATGAAAATGATTCAAAAACATTAATTAGATGTCTCGTAACTGGTATTCACATAAGTTTTTCTTAAAACCCATAATTGTGACTGTGATGATTTTTTTAATATCCATCTGCAGATTGCATTATTTCAACAAAAAAATTCATTATATCCAAGTGGTTGCGAGATATTCAATGCTAATATAGGAATGAATAGAGCCTAGAAAGAGGCTTTTCAAATGGAAACCTGGCAGTTGTGCGACCCATTTTGAATAGAAACACCCCTGTAAAAATGTGTCTATTATCTGATTTTGACGGGACTTTTTTTAAAAGATACATCATCAAAAACTCCACTTTGTGACAAAAATTTAGAGATAAATTTCAATTTTCAAGGCTTTCTATGATTTATTTTCAATGTCGAAAATGGACAAATTTGATTAGCGATTTTTTTATTGAAATTTTAACTACACCACTGGATTCAGTAACCTCTCAAATGGGTAAATCCTAAGTTCCATGAAAAAATATTGAAAAATGACAGATTTATGACAAAATTAATGTAGGCTCATAGTAACTTTTACTTGATTTTTTCTAAAACAAAATAAACAAAAGAAAGATAAATTAAGTGAATAGTTTTAATAAATATTACATTTTTATTGAGTAATGGCAGATAATAATAGGGTGTCATGGAAAACAAATTGTATAGTCAAACGTCAAATCTTTAAAATTCGCATATTCTCATATTCATTGTTATTGAATTATAAAATTAATCGATAGTTATTATCAAGTATTAGTTTATTAGTTTGTAGTTAATTATAGATAATCTAAATGTACAGGAAAAAATTGGTGCGCCTTAGAGGAGATAATGACAGAACTTTGAAAGATGTATGCGAGATATTCAATAACAGGCATCCGAATACGCCCAACATTACTAAAAGTACTGTTGACACGTCGTATTATAAGAACAGATAATATACAAAGAAGAACCAGATACGAGCAGACAGTTTTAAATTATTTTAACAACAATCCAAACGCCAATATAAGAGTAGCTAGCTTAGATTTGAATTTACCTAGAGAAAATATTCGCCGATGCCTTAAGAAGAATTTGGTAAAACCATTCAAACCCAAATTTTTACACACGTTGGAACCTGGTGATGATAACAGACGGTTTTCCTTGTGGGCTCAAGGAGAGTATCTTAATAACAGAAATTTTAATAAAAATATTTTATTCAGCGATGAAGCAACTTTTACAACAAACGGGGTAGTATCGTCAGAGAATTCTAGGTTTTGGGCTATAGAAAACCCACAGTTTGTTATTAATTGTAAAAGACAATATTCCCAAAAAGTTAATGTTTGGTGTGGGTTGCTCAATGAAACAATCATTGAAGGTAATAAGAATAGCATGCAGTTTTTACAGTTCCTAAGAAATTAATTTTGGAATATTCTACATGAACTTCCAATCCAAGAAAGAGTAAATCTACATTTTCAATTAGATGGAAGCCCTTTCCATAATGCCAGAGTGATTACCAGATGGCTGAATGCTAACTTTCCTAATCGATGGATAGGTCGTGGTAGCCCGTTAATTGAATGGCCACCCCGATCCCCGGACTTAACACCGATGGACTTCTTTTTATGGGGTTTAATAAAATCTAAAGTTTACAGGTCACGCCCGAGTAATAAAGAAGATTTGTGTGCAAGAATAAGACAAGCTTGTGCAGAAGTTACCCGGCAACAATTACAGAATGTCGTAAAATATATTAAAAAACGATTCGACAAGTGCATCGAAATAAACGGCGGCCTTGTAGAGGCTACAAAAATTGAAGAAGTTTTAGTGTATGTTGTACAATGTGTTATTTTTTATTTTATTTAATAGGTATCTAATTATTATTACTTTTAATTGTTCATACTTATGTTTTTAAGTCCAATATGATTAAGTTTGTTTAAATGACAATATTTATTAAAACTATTCACTTAATTTATCTTTCTTTTGTTTATTTTTCATGGGCTACTTCGATTTTTAGAAAAAATCAAGTAAAAGTTACTATGAGCCTACATTAATTTTGTCATAAATCTGTCATTTTTCAATAATTTTTCATGAAACTTGAGGTTACTGAATCCAGTGGTGTAGTTAAAATTTCAATAAAAAAATCGCTAATCAAATTTGTTCATTTTCGACATTGAAAACAAATCATAGAAGGCTTTGAAAATTGAAATTTATCTCTAAATTTTTGTCATAAAGTGGAGTTTTCGATGGTTTATCATTTAAAAAAAAAAGCGTTAACATAGGATTATAAATAAAAAAAGAAAATCCAAAATTAAAAATTTTGAAAAATATATAACATGTTTGTAATTTTATACATTTTATTGAAGTAGAATTAAGATGTTTTTGTATTTTTATTACTGTTCTCTAAATACTTAGATTTATAATGTAGATATCGAATAAATTGATGTTGTATACAATTTCTAATTTTAACTGTTTAATAAAAAATGCCAATACAAATTTATCTCAATGATCGACCCCCGTAGAATCACCTAGTTAGCGCTATAATTTGACCCTCGTATACAGCAATTCAGCACGTGTTGACATTAATTTACGACCGGCAGCAAAAAACGCCGGCATTTCCAGGGAGATGAAGGAAGTAAGCCGACTTAATATATACTTAGACTATGACTAAATTAGAAGAAAAATTACTAAAAGTACCAAAGTACAAAACTGTAGGTAGCAAGTAGCCTATAGTCAATAATTCATAACAGAACAATGCATATGAATATCAATAAAAATGAAACTTCTTAAATAACACATATTATTATTATTTTCAGGTCAAACCCAAAATATTGAAGCGGGATCACTACTGCGATCAACGATCAAGTGATGGTAGCAAAGAGAGCAACAAAAGTAATCCACCTGCTAAGAAAAACCACAAAGTTAAAATAACTTCAACACCCCTCATTGAAATACCGTATTACACCCGCAAACATGTGAATGTTAATAAAGGAGACGCGAATTATCACAAAATTGACCCATTACCACTAGTCGAATACAAAGTTTTAAAAGCATTAGGTGAAAACCCGGGAATCATAAAAACCAAAGATCCCCTCAAAAACAGGTTCCTGAGAAGTAAGACGATGAAGGATTCCAATCAAAAACAGTTCAAGACAACCATGTATGATTTTTTAATTACTTATCCTAGATTGTACGAGATATTGTTTTATGCGAGGGGTAGACCGCTGTTCGGATTTTGTACACCAGATTTCCATCTTGTCTTGATTTCCAATGATTTCCACATTTCCGATAATATCCATTGATTTCCAATGGAAACGTGCGCATGCGCAGCTATTTGAATTTGACAGTAATGACCTGTTCTGCGTGTTAAAAGACTCAGATTTAGGAGTACATAGATATCAACCGTGTAATTTAGATCTGTATGTTACACCTAAAATACAATAAAGCACATAAAAATATGTTTTTCCACGACCGGGAGTAGAAATCGATTTCTATGGCATCAAAATTGCGACAGAAGTAAAGCATTTACTCCCTAGGGACGAAATAAGACAATAATTTCCCTAGGGGAGTTTTTATTTTATTTTATTTATAAAAAAAATATCTGTTGCCATGATACGTTGAATGGAAATATCCCAAAGGCTTCTAAATATGGTAATTTCGCTCCAATTTCTTATTTATGAAATAAATGTTTCTACTCCCGATCGTGGAAAAAATAGTATATACCTACACATCGGGAGAGACCGCCATTTTTCCCTCGATGTATTTGTTGCCCTCGGGCCTCAAATTACACCTCAGGAAAAATAAGCCGTTTCTCTCCCTTAGTGTATAATGTACTATTTTCCACGACCGGGAGTAGAAATCGATTTCTATGGCATCAAAATTGTGACAGAAGTAAAGCATTTACTCCCTAGGGACGAAATAAGACAATAATTTCCCTAGGGGTTTTTATTTCATGCCCAATAGTTAAACTTGACAAATGTATTTGTAAACAAATATCTGTTGCCATGATACGTTGAATGGAAATATCCCAAAGGGTTCTAAATGTTGTAATTTCGCTCCAATTTATTATAATTCTTTATGAAATAAATGTTTCTACTTCCGATCGTGGAAAAAATAGTATATACACCTCAGGAGAGACCGCCATTTTTCCCTCGATCTATTTGTTGCCCTCGGGCCTCAAATTACACCTCAAGAAAATAAGACCTTTCTCTCCCTTAGTGTATAATGTACTTAGTCATAAATATATACTATACAAGGAGTGAAAGGCAGGTTTAAAACAAGATTAGTAAACATGAGGGAGGTTGCCTACTAATTTTCATCCAATCAGCGCCCGGCGCGGGAACGCGTCACCGTGCCTGCCCAATTCAAATAGTTCAGATTGTTTCTATGCATATGATGGCGCATTGACGTCGTTATTACCGATTTAATTTTTATTATAACAACGGGAAGTATCGAAATTATTGTATATTAGCGAATCGTCATCAAATGAAGTGAGTTTTGCCATGATAGTATAGATCGTACATATAATAATGTATACTTATCTACAATTAAATATTCCATAGGTCATGAAAACCATACATATCTTGTTTGCAATATAATTTGAATGTTGCATTAATGAAATTAAAACTCTAGTACTTTTGTATATTAAAAACAGTTTTTTTTTATTAATTTTATTAAAAATACATAATAACAATAACTTTATTTACATTTGTACATACATTAGTTTATTTATCACTTTTTGGGTTGAGTCCCCACTTTCATCTTCGAAATCTTGCGGCTTGAAGTAAGCCTGTTTACTACAAATTCGTTTGTTAATAGCTGATTGATGCTTTTTGTGAAATTTTCGTATCTATTCTTCTCTTATAGCTGGGTCCTTTGGAAAAGAAAAAAACAAATGGCGAATTGCTTTTACAAATCGCTACGCTGCATATTTCCCCCAGGCATCTGTTAAAAAGTAACAAGTTTGATTCAAATGCGACTTACAATGTAATATTATTAAACACTTACTTTTGAGGTCCAGAAAAAAATCTATATCACTTATAATTTAAATCGTCTTTTCCTAACACTTTGGACTAACAATAACTTAATATTACGCACAAAAAAACAACTACAGAACACTAAAACTAAAGTCAAACTTAATTCGAAATTTCGAAAAGAAAAACACGAGAATATATTACATACATTACAAGTTTTCAATATGAAACCATACAGAAAAACTTTGTTCAAACATAGGGCAGGCACAACGACGCGCAGTATGGCGTCTTGACTGGATCTTGAAAAGTTAGTAGGCAACCTCCCTCATGTTTACTAATCTTGGGTTTAAAATTTGTTTCTAATAGGTGTGTCCACTGTTGAGGTCGAGAGGTTGAGGTGCTTCTAAGAAAATTATCACTGTATCAATTTCTTTGTTGTAAACACAAAAAAAAACGGTGATGTAAATATTTCACAATAAGTATAATACAGAGTATGGTACTCTAAAATAAGTCCATTGTTTATGCTGGCGCCCTGTAAAGATTAATGTCAGACAAATATTTTGTATTTCTTTTATATGCTTGCCCTATAATAAATTCTGATAAAATATGGGATTCCCTGAGTAAAATCTGTGAGCCAGATCTAATATTATGTAAACAAAGCTGATTTGTGCGAGATTTGTAGTGAGGTTATTTCGATTTATTTCAGAGTTTTCACTAAACACGAGACCTAGCACGAGTTTAAAGATAGAAGAATAAGTACTTACATACCGAGTTACATATACCTGATTGTATAATAAGAGCCACACATTTATTTAGCTTATTATCGTTTATTATACATACAATAGTCCATGAAAAATTTGCCGTTTTCGAGGGCACTGAACACGATGGTGATATTTTGTTTATCCCCGTTATCGAGGGTGCTCAACACGATGGATTTCTCCACCAACCACCGCTAAAACCACCCCCTTTTTACATTTCTTGATACTGGGCAGGTAGAACTACAATATGCTCATCAGTTCCATGATAAAATTCGATCCAACAAGTGCTCGCATGCCCAGTACCTCTAAATGTGAAAAGGGGGTGGTATTGAGGGTGGTTGATGGAGAGCGGGGGTGAAATAGTATTGACATCGTGTTTAGCTCCCTTGAAAACGGGGAGAAAACATTTTCCACTCTTTTATATTTTTCAGTGGATTTCAATGTTAGGGGTGGTGGTGGTTTCAACCCCAGGTCACTCAACTCCCTTTACAATGTCGAAATCCCATTAAGAGTCCCGATTCAACGAGTCCCCACATGCCCAGTATCAAGAAATATGAAAGGGGGTGGTTGATGGACGGTGGGGGAGAAATGAATAACGGGGAAAAACATTTTCCACTATTTTGTATTTTTCGGTGGATTTCAATGTTAGGGGTGTTGGTAGTTTCAGCCCCGGGGGTGGATAAAATGTCATATGGTTAAATTTCATACAGCCTACCAGAATTCTGCCCAAAATACTGATATGCATGCCTACGACGGAAAAAAAAAACGCGAAATAGGGATGGTTTCTCGAGTTCAGGGGTAGTTGCTGAGGGGTGGGAAACTTAAAAATATCACCATCGTGATCAGCGTCCTCGAAAACGGGGGGGCGTCTATGTTTCATCCCTGTTACAGAACTTTTGTGTTTTAACCCTTTTTTGCAACTTTTTCATGGAGTACAACCTCTCACACAACTAAACTAAACTAAACCTCAGACTAATGCCCCGTTCAGATAGTTGCGGAATGCGAATTTCCGCTTGCGGATTTTTATAATTTTTGTTCTAGAACAGGCTAATTTTTTTGCAGGTGTAGCGAAATGTACGTAAGACTTCACTTTTAACTAGAAATTAAACTAGCAAATTAACTTCTCCTGGAACACATATATGTAGAATTTAAAAAAAATCCGCAAGCGGAAATTTGCATTCTGCAACTAACTGAACGGCGTAAGGCTTCGTTCGGATAGTTGCGGAATGCGAATTTTTTGGTGCGGATTTTTATAAAATTTGCTCTAAAACAGTTTAATTTTCTTGCAGGTGTAGCGAAATGTTCGTAAGACAATAGGGTTTTCCCAGAAAAAAAATTTATTGCTGAAATACTTAACTCACGTAAAAAAATGATTTATGGCATATTTATTACCTTATTAATTTTACTAATAGTAACAAAAAAAAAGTTGAAGTTTGAAAAATATTGGGTTCATTTTAAACAGCCATAAATTGGCGCGTTCTGACGTCAACACCCTGAAATTCAATCACAGAGGTTGTCTCTGTTCAAGATTGTTTATTAATCTTGGTCTCTGTTAACATAACATAACCTCTATTTATTGACAGCACTCAGCACTTTTCTACTTTAGGTAAATTATCAGCGGCACCTTTAACATATTCCCCTCTTCCACTTGATTCCATTTTGATTGTAGAATTAATAAAACATAAACCAGAAACTGATAAAATAATATTATCACTATATATTTTCAACAATACAAACATAAAAATATAAATTTAACGTTTTAGGTTAGTCATCTGATGTATGTCGGTGAAGGTTAAACCTAAACTACAGTACAAAATATTAACGTCCGACGCTTTCACGAATAACTTGTGCGGCATTTATCTGGATTCTGATTGGCCAATATTTACACGTCCACTGCTTTAGACCAATCACAGTACAAGCATTACAAATTGAAATTCTGAGAAGTTTTAGAGGAAAGCTTTCTTTAACACACAGTTAGGGCTGGTTTTATAATGTTAGATTTTACTCCGCGTTTATCTTAAGTTTAAACTTAAGATTAAACCATGATTTAAACTTTACCTTACAAACTTAAATTTATACTGTTGGCACTACTGGTCAACAAAAATTGCAACTTCATGTAGTTTGATTCTAACCTATTTCGACATTTTGACATGAGATTTCGGGTTATTTTTGTAAAAAATGGAGGGAAATAGAACGATAAATTCGCTGAACTATTTTATTAGTGAAACATTTTTAATTAACAAGAGGCAGTTGAAGAGGCTTCTAAAGTTTCTGGTAACAATAAGGTGTGAGGCGATCAAACATAAATCTTTACCTTTCTGTCAGATGTATAATAAATTTTGAATTAGCTCCAATAAAATAATAACTGGCCCAATCTAAACAGCTTATACATTTTTCTGAATACATTCTTCCTTGTAACTATAGGTCTGATTCTAAAATTTTCAGAACTTTGTGCGTATTAATAATAATTTTCTGTCATCAGATTGTAAATAATCACATAGGTATTTCGAAAACATCCATCAAACATTACACCGAATTTTATTAATTCTGAGGTTATGAACATTCTGACATCTGATAATCCAGAGTTTAAACCATCCCCATCCACCGTTTGAAGTTTAACTTTACTGTGACGTGTAATTAATCTGCAAACTAAAAGATTACTGACATTATTAAAACAGACTTTTTTTTGAGATCTGTAGTTTAATCTGTGCTCTGCAGTTTAATCCGATATTATAAAACCGGCCCTTAGAATCTATTATAAACTAATTATATCCATAATCTCATTGGTTTTCCGGGTAGATACGTAATTCTGGCGCGTAAAAATGCCCGTTTTAAAAAGCAGTGAAATTATCAGCAAGTTGTTTTAACGATATTTTCTTAGAAATAATTCTTATTAGAAAAGTAAATTGTTGTAAATTAATAAAATGTTTTATTATATCATTTTCACGACACAAATTGTTAAAATAAAATTAGTGGGAAAACCCTATTCGTTTACTTTTAACTAGAAGTTAAATTAGCAAATTAAGTTCTCCTAGAACGCATATGTCGAAAACAAAATATCCGCAAGCGGAAATTCGCAATCCACAGTTATGAGAACTAACCCTATGAAAGAGATTTTTTAATCTGAGAACTAACATGTCACTGAACATTCGTTATAGGCGCATGCGCAGTGCAATTTCTGTCAAATTTATTTCCATTTACAGGGTTGCCGTTTTGTCAGTAATTACTGGCATTTGCCAAGAATAAAGAGTCCTGCCCATAAATTTGCCAGAATTGGCTTAACGCCAGGTATTTGCCAGGAATAACATTTTCAGGAATGTCGACTTGCAAGTAACGCCCAACATTTGTTTTTTTTTATTAACGGATATGAATCAAAATTACTTTGATGGATTTTAAGAATGTCGATTCATGATACCACCACTAGATGATCTATTGTGTCATGCCTCTTCACAACAGCTTCGACTAAATCTCGTTTGCAATCCCATATCGGTAAGGTATATTCGACTCGGTGAAAAAGGAAAACAAATTTTTAGTTCTCCGGTTCTATGTATTCTGCGTTCCTTTACTCTTTTTCTGTGTAGGAGCTGCCGGTTAGCAGTTTGCGTTTCGTAAATAGTTAAGATTATTTCTTAAATATCGCTTATTTTCGCTTTATTCACGAAACAAAGAAACTGTTTGCGTGTTTGCCAACAATGTTCGGCGTTAAATCTGAATGCCCTATTATAGAGGACAAAAAGTTTAAAAAACCCATATAATCCAGGTCAGATAGGAAAGGAGAATGCATTTTCTCCAAAAAATTCCTTAGTGCATTTTGTGAACGTGATAATTAGAAGAAAAATAGTGGAAATTAGATGTATATGTTTTGGGAAGCAAATTTGGAACCTATTGAAAAAAGGGCATGGAAGTGCCGAAAACAGGTTTTTTCAAGTTCTCGATGCGAAAGAAATTTTTTTATTATACAAAAAATACTACGAAGCAGCTCGTAAAAAGACGAAAAAAATGAGTTTTTGGCAATTGAAATCGGTCAATGACATTTTTCAAAAAATTAAAAACCGCTAAATATAGCCATTTTTTGGCATTTAATTACAGGGACTATAATTATTATAGGAAATTGTTTCGGAGCTTTTGTTGGTACCTACCTACTATAAAAATTTCAAGCAAAAATATTGATAACTTTTAGCGGAAATAGCGAAAATGTAAAAAAAAATGTTTCGGAAAAACGGCGTGGAAATGATCAAAATGGTCATAGAGAACAATTTTTCAAAAAGTTCCTGATCAAATTCTCTACAACACTATTATCTTTAAATTATCGTAGGGTTTCCTTTAGTACGGTAGTGAGCAAAAAAAATGACAAGTCTTATAACGGTATTTTGCTAAAATCTAGTTGTGTACATCTAACTTTAACTTTTGTGACATTGTCAGTTAGTTGTCATAATTTATTGCAAGTGTGCAAAAAACTAATATAATAAATAATAATAAATAAATACCACAGAAATTAGACAACCCCCAATTCCAGAAGCCAGGGCTTGTGCGGAAGGGGGTTACACATTGAAAAAATGCGGACATACAACCATTTCTTCCGACAGTGCCAGTGCCGGAGCCAGGATTCGAACCCGATGGTGTGATGTCCGTGTGATTAATCGCGATTGCCACCTCGCGCCTTAACCTTAATATGCCTCATATAAGTGATTTAGTTAAATCTGGATTTATTGTTACAGCAGAAGATTGATGGTCAATGAGACAAATTGCACTGCGTTATAATATTGACAAAAATTCGGTGTGTAACATTTTAAGAAAGTGGAGAATAAACTGTACGATTAGTAGAAATCCTGGATCAGGGCGACGAAGGATATCAACTCAGCAACAAAATTTGCAATTGGTAAATGCTTTAGTAGAAAACCCATTTTACGCAGTTATTCAGGCTGCTGAAGAAACGAATTTTCCTGGATCGATTAGTAATGTTCGCCGTTGAGTAAGAGAATCGGAATTTTTAGCGCATGATGTAAATTTTTGGAACAATGTAATCTTTACAGACGAAAAATCTTTCCAGTCAACACAGCGGTCGTATTCGAGTTTACCGCCCTCCGAATACTCGATTCGATGAGAAATATATATCTAACAATGATAAAAGGGGTAGATTTTCCGTCAATATGTGGGCTTGGATATCGGCACGTGGTCCTGGTGTTTTGTGGAATATTAAGGAACGATTTAATAGTGAAACGTATATTAGCATTTTAGACAATATTATGCTCCCTTCTGTGTTACAATTATTTCCTAATAATGAGTTCATATTTCAACAAGACAATTGTTCCGTTCATACTGCTCATACCGCAACTAACTGGTTTCAAGATAACAACATCAATATTCTTAACTGGCCCAGTCATAGTCCAGATCTTAACCCTGTACAAGAAGTATGAGGACTACTCGTAAGAAATATCCAAAAACGAAATGTGAGACCACGGAATTCCGAATTACTGGAAATAGTAAATAATGCATGGGAAAATATTATTACTAATGATTATTGTATAAGGTATTTAATTCTATGCCAAACAGACTTATAGAAGTTATAAATAGAAATGGTGCAATAACGAAATATTAATAGTTAGTTTCTTGTTAAGTATGATATCCTTTGCCCTTTGATCCAGGATTTCTACTAATTGTACCGTTTATTCTCCACTTTCTTAAAATGTTACACGCCAAATTTTTGTTAATGTTATAACGCAGTGCAATTTGTCTCATTAACCATCCATCATTTACTATAGCAATAACTACAGCATTAAAATAAAAAATAAATTAAAAGTGATCTGTTTTATTTCAGCTACTCATTACATATTCAAATAGAGACGGATTTAAATTAGAAAAAAAAAGTTGTCCTATTTTTTTTCTCCTCACGACAGTACCTTAAAAACGCATTTGAAAATCGGGCTATTTCTGAATTTTGGACGTTCTTGCACTCGAGCGGAGAGGAAGTGGCGCGTGGTGGGGGAAGTTTCTCCCGCAGCCGGACTTGGAACGCCGCTAAATGATCGCGCTTCCTCCATCATGTGTCACTTCCCCTCCGCTCGAGCACACGAACGTCCAAAATTCAGAAATAGCCCGATTTTCAAATGCATTTTTAAGGAACCCTTACGGAAATTTAAAGATAATAGGAGTAGATAATTTCATCAGGAACAAATAGCTTTTTGAAAAATTGTTCTATATGACCATTTTCACGTCGTTTTTCGGAAACACCTTTTTTCACATTTTCGCTATTTCCGCTAACAGTTATTAATATTTTTGCATGAAATTTTTAGAGTAGGTATAGGTACTAATAAAAGCTACAATTTAAACTCCGAAACAACTTCCTACGATAATTACAGTCCCTGTAATTAAATGGTAAAAAATGGCCATATTTAGCGGTTTCTAATTTTGTGTGTAAAAAGTTATTGACAGATTTCAATTGTCAAAAACTCATTTTTTTCGTCTTTTTATGAGCTATTTCATAGTATTTATTGTATAAACTAAAATGTGAAAAACGTGAATAAACCTGTTTTCGGCACTTTCATGCCCTTTTTTCAACACGTTCCAAATAGGATTTGATTTTCAAAACATATACATCTAATTCCCACTACTTTTCTCCTAATTATCACGTTCACAAAATGCACTGAGGAATTTTTTGAAAAATTAAACTATCTGACCAGGATTAATATTAAGACAAAAGTAATAAACACCAAAATAATAAACAATTATAAAATTACCAGGAATTGCAAGGAATAAAATATTTAAATTTTGCCAGGAAATGCAATCAAGTTTTGACAGTCATTTCGTCTTGACCTCGTGACCTCCAATTGAACTCCAATGATTTCTACTGATTTCCAGTGGTGTGTACACCAGATTTCCACAGCGGTCTACCCTTCGGTTTGATATAATAATCGGTAAAGGAGAAATAGTTTTAAACTTCAATAAGCCCTCTTACCTCTTACTACATCAAGGGCTTCTTTAAGCTTGAGTCAATATTACTTACAGTAAACTAGATCTAGTAAATCATTTCCAGTAAATCACTACTACTTTGTAACTTCTATAGTCTTACTATTTAGACTCATTCAGAGGTTTTCTACACTGGCAATGACTGACAGTGTAAAGTGATATTTCCAAATAGATGTTACATAATAATACCTCATCTTATTCATTTTTGAGCCCTAAATATAAATTTCATTAATTACGCTATTACATTATAACTCCAACAATATTGCATGCCTGTATTATATCTTTTCGGCTTATAGTAGAACGATTTTCCACTATACCGGGTGACCCAGAAAGTACCTACTCCCCTCACTTGTTTCTACAGTTTTAAAAATAAAATTCTGAAATTTCGGAAATCAAGTATAGGTGGTAAAAATGCCACTTCCAGTGTGGCCGGAAATTGACACAACTTTCCTATTTTAAATAGCACCCTGTATATAAATATACTTAAAAGTCACTTTTCTCATAAAGCTGTAATTTCTCTTTCCAACGCTTTTTTCAGATTTAAAATCAAATGAAAAATAACCTTAGAAATGGCATTTGCTATTTCTAGTTGGCTTTGGAATTCAGGACAAATTAAAAAAATTTCGAAGTAGACTTTGAATAAAAGGGTATTTCTCAACAAATTAAATGTAAAATTGGCCTATTTTGTTAGTTTGCTTGGATTTAGAAATGTTTTTCCATTGTTCCATTTCATGGAAATTCAATTTGTCATAACTCCAGTTTTTTAAATAGTACCCTGTATGCTTTATTTTAACCTCTCCACAATAAAATTGTGAGAGGTTACTAAAATTGGTTCAAAAACGAATATTGAGATAACATCAAATCTTTACGTTTTGAGGTCCTAGGAACCCAAAAAAGTGGTTTTTGAAAAATGTCTGTGTGTGTGTATGTGTGTTAGCACGATAGCGCCAAAACTACTGAACGGATTTGAATGAAACTTTGCATGTGCCTTTCTTTAGTGCCCCAGAAGATCTGAAAAGGTTTTGGTTGAGATCAGATTACGTTTAGTGCCGTTTTGACGCAACAAGTTGTTTATTTTATAATTACTTTCAATTTGCAATGGAACCATTGAAAAGCACTTAAAATTCTGATTTCAACGATATTCCACCCTTTCGATTTGGTTTCCGTGAAAAAAATTAAAAATAAAGCAAATATGGCATAGATCGCATTTCGCATGACCTAATCGATGCGCGTAGCCGTAACGTCGTGAAACTCGTCACATCACGTGTCAATTCACGTGTGAGGGTTTCTTCGCTGCTCTAGAAGTAGAGCGGATTACGTTTAGTGCCGTTTTTAAATATATATATATATACAGACAAATCGAAGAATTAAACTACAAATATTCCTCTAAAATCTAGTAAAATTACTGAAATGCTAATGTTTCATTTAACAAAGACAGCCGCGAGCGATCGGATTGCAATGAGCAAATTTTGACGATTGTCATTGTCATCGTTTGTCATCCGATAACGTTGGTGTCATGTCATGTTAATAAGATTTAGGCATATTTGTAACTTTTAGTGGATTGTCACAAACTTTAAAGGTAGATGTAACAATATCAATATCATATGCTTTCTGTACCTTCGTTGGTGAATTTATTATAGATTATCACTTTACCAATTTTCAGTTTGTTGCTTTACAAATCTGTAGTATTTAGGATAACTAGACTTTCTTAGTCGTTCAAGTGATGTTAAAGTTGTTAATATCCTAATAGTATATTATTCAACGAGCGATAATGTAGGTAATAACTCGCATAGATGATTGTAAATTCATTAAGTTGAGGGTTTTTTTAGTGCCCCAGAATATCTCAAAAGGTTTTGGATGAGATCGGATTACGTTTAGTGCCGTTTTGTCACACAATTTAATGCTCTTTTCGGCTTCAAAGATCCACCGAGGGGGGAACTCACTCCGGACCGACCGTACAACCATCGCGTGATTCGCGGTGGCAGATTGCAGGGTCGGGTGGATTAGATCTGGTTAAAACTTAAGCCTACCTTCTGTTAACAAACAGATTAAAAAAGGTGGTAAATTTTTATATCTAAATGAACAGATTTTTTAAAACTTAAAAACTACACATTTTTAAAACTTTCACTTCACTTTTTTCAAATTTTGGTACTGACGCAGACACCTCAACCTAAACGAGGAACCTTCCGCTAAATGTGAAAATGCCGGGCTGCGCATAGGCTAACCTAAACTTTGATTTCAATAATTTTGGTTTTTTGAAAATTTTGGTTTTGTTAGAATTTTGGTGGAAAATGAATTTAGAGACAAAAATGTACAAAAAGAAAACAAGAAACAAACGGAACAAAAACAAATAAACCTAAAGGAAGAGGGGGACAGGAAAGATTTAAAGATTCAAAGGTATGAAATATCGGTAGAAGTTATAGTTGGTGAAAGTTTGGTTACAGGGGTTGCCGGAAGATCCGTAGCGTCTGGTAAGGTAAGGGGTGTTTGATCCAAAATGGAGCATTATGCTGACTAACTTGGGTTATGTGTCTTGTTTCTTGTTAGCGGACTATCACCCAAGCAAACTATCTCCAGTTAATAAAAAAAATAGTATGGGACCAATAATTTTTGTACCGAATATTAAAGCCCACACATTCACTCCAAATCTATCCTGTTGGTTACCTTCAAACATTTCGTGCAAATTTTCTTTAGACCAATAATGTAGATTATATTTATTGTATATGCCATTATTGGTAAAGAGAAATTCATTACTAAATAAAATTCTATTGTTTAAGTAGGTATATGTGTTGAGTAAACCAATTACAGAAGATCAATCTACTGTTTCCGTTGTTTTCATATTTGTAGCACTTAAAACCATGTTATTTTAATATATTTCTTACTGTCTTACAACCAATATCTATCTCTTTTGCTACTTGCCAGCTCTCTTGTAGAAACATTTGGGTACACGTGTGTAAGCCAATACATTTGTCTCAATTTCTTCGCATACCATAAATCTGTCCTCTGCCACCTCTCTGCATTTCGGGGAATGACTCTTCTCTCTTCTAGAATTTTAAAATATTGCCGGTATAGCTGACGATACGGGATATCTTTCATAATATAGACGCGGCCGCATGGGCATTTTTCTGTCATTCACTGTAAATTGAAGGTAAATCTACCTTTTCATTTTGTGTATACTGCATCATAAATCGTATCTTATTTTGAATAAAGCACCAAATTATAAATTTACAAATAATAAATACACCTCTATTTCACTCAACAATAGCGTTTTGACAGATGCTGTGTGCAATTTTTCATGGCTTACTGCAAGATATGGACACATAATTTGAAACGCTTCTACAAAAAGCTTAATATTTATTTTTATATATTCTCCATTTTTAATCGGGAAAAACCAGTCTAAAGCAAATTTACCACTCTATCTGATAAAAAAATAAAACATACAAGGTACTATTTAAAAATTGAAGTTTTGACAAATTTAATTTCTATGAGATAGAAAAATGGAAAGAACATTTCTAAATCCAAGCTAATGAACAAAATAAGTAAATTTTAATTTTACTTGTTGAGAAATACCCTTTTATTCAAATTCAAAGTCTACTTCGAAATTTTTTAAATTTGTTCCTATTCCAAAGCCAACTAGAAATAGCAAATAAATGCCATCTCCAAGGTTATTTTTCATCCGATTTTAAATGTGAAAAAAGCATTGGAAAGAAAAATTACAGCTTTATGAGAAAAGTGACTTAAATATACAGGGTACTATTTAAAATAAGAAGGTTGTGGCAATTTCCGGTCATACTGGAAGTGATTTTTTTACCACCGAATGGTCAAAATGTGGCCATTGATACCTATATTTGATTTCCCATATTTCAGAATTTTATTTTTAAATCTGTAGAAAAAAAATGGGGGGGAGATACTTTCTGGGTCATCCGGTATGCCCTAACATTGAATTTTGGGTTAAAAAGCGAATTTCATGCCTTATCTTAGAATTATGTTCGCAAAATTAACTTATTTTTTTCGAAAAAAAAAAAAAAAACATTAAAAATTCACATGTATTTTTTTACTTCCTAGCTTTTAATAGTCGATTAAGGAAACTCAAGAATCCGTCATTTTTAATTTCTTTTTAAAATTGGTTAAATTCTTTGGAAA
This sequence comes from Leptura quadrifasciata, assembly GCA_963675555.1. NCBI lineage: Eukaryota > Metazoa > Arthropoda > Insecta > Coleoptera > Cerambycidae > Leptura > Leptura quadrifasciata. The sequence continues at coordinate 42,013,378 of OY776675.1, forward strand.
AAATTACAGTCAGATTATCTTAATTAAAATTTATCTCAAACACTACTATAATAGTCCAGGAATGGCGTCATCGAAAGGGGGTTAATAGTTACCTTAAACGATGTAGTAGATTTTTTTTATCATCTTGTATATGTATATATATATATATATATATAGAGTATGTAGAATCCAAGTTTTAGACCTCCAAATTCTTGGCAAATTTTTTTGTGTGGCCGAAAAAACCACGAATTTTAGGCACTTATTTCACTTTGTGGCCTATAACATAAAAACAATGCATCCAATCGAAAAGTCATCTATTATCAAAATTAAAGACCATTAAATTTATCTTCGAATGAGTACCTCAAAGTTGAAATTTCGTCAAGAGGTATGGGCGTACTACTTGGCAGTCGAATAACAACAAGTTTTCTACAAGACAGATATTTGAAGCACTTTTACTTTTTTTTATTAATAAAGTTGTCCTCTTTTTAGTAACCTAGATGCAAAGAGCACATCAAAGAATAATTTCCAATCAAAATCCCTTGTTCTTCCAAGAAGACTAGGTCAACATCGATTGGATACAATTAATGATAAATACATCGGTGACCATCTGCAGAACAATTTGAGTTATAGGCAAAAAATTTATCGCGAAATAAGGCATACGTAATCCATTTTTTGTTATTAAATTAGAAATGTTTATATGCCAAAATAAAGGATGGGGAAATAGCAATGATTTTTTAATTTAATTATAGGAATTAAAGAGTTAATTAATAATATATATTATTTATTATACAAATGTATAAAACCATATATTATTTATATAGAATATCTGAAACAATGGTATCAATACTACAAGAACATAGATATTAACATTTACAGAGATCAGTTTTAAATCTCTACATATTATTTTTATATTATAACAATTATAAAGAAACACAACCCGTTTTTACTACACTAATTTTTAAATAAGAATTACCATCCTCTAATCAAATAAAATAAAATATAATAAAATAAAATATAATGTAATGGAAAACACGTTATATGGAGGACATATATAACAATATTTGGGATTTTAAGGTAAACAAAGAATGTTTTTCTCAATCATTAAAAAGATATAGTAAGGGAGGTAGCACTGCATTTTTTCCAGGAATTTTATACCGAATAAATTTCGTTTTTAGCAGTCGATTAATATTCAACAAACAACAAAATGAGCGTCACTTGCCGCACCCGTGGTGGAGCTAAAGGTGATGGCATGTTAAAATTAAAAAAAAATGTGCTACGAGTATTTTTATACCATGCCAAAATTTATGAGATGATTTTTTTAGATCATTTTCACAAAAAAATAATAGTCAGCTGTTCTGAAGAGAGGGGATTATACGTCAGCCGCGTATATGAACCATATTGAAAATGTTCAAGTATAAAATCATTTTATACTTATAAACTTTATGCAGCTGAACTTTTATAATTTTAATAATAGAGAAAATCGTCAGCTGTATTTATAAAGGGGTTAAGTCCTTCAGCCAGTGTTATAAATATGCTGCTCGCTCAATGCATCTGAGCATTACATAGAATAGAATAAAAAGTTTATTAAATAGGATAACCTAATATAACTGCATATATAATACAAAGTAAATAAAGCAATTTAAGAAGTGAATATAACAGTGCACATGATCCATATAAGTATTAAACAATTCAACTGTAAAACAATTAGATATAACAATTTTGAGATTTAATATATTGCAGTAAGTTGTTCTTAAATATATTCAAGCTAGCCGATTCCTTATAATTATCAACCTGATTATTAAAAATAACATATTTGTCAAAGTAAGATGGTAGTAAGTTATTTAACATTTTGTATATAAAAATTAGAGTGAAATAACTTAATTGTTGCTTCACATTTAGTCAGTGTCAACAACATTGCTAAAATTGGCGTATATCTATTGCATCTTAAAATGATTCGCATTCTCCTGTTTTGCAACTTTTGGAACATAGCAATACAATTATTATCTAAAAAATTAAGAATACTTGCATAATAATCATAGTGAGGTTGGATTATTGATTTGTAAATAGTTAAACTAGTTGCTATCGAAACACACTGAGATACTCTTGAGAAGAAGAATAACTTTTTTTATATCTTGTTTTGTGTATATATAAAATGATTTTTTAAACGTAAATCGTTACTAATAATAAAACCTAAGTATTTAATTTCAGTGACCACTTCAAGTTTGTTGTTATTAAAAGAAATATTAATATTATTCACATTTCATTTGGTGTAATTATATTTTTTTGTACAAATCATTGCTTTAGTTTTATTAGTATTTAGTTTTAATTTATTTTCATTTAGGTATTGTGAAAGTTTATCAAATTCGCTATTCATTTTATCAATGGCAACATTAATATTCAAAGCAATCAAGGTATCATCAGCAAATAAGTTAATGAAGTCACAATCAATGGCCAAATTTATGTCGCGTAGATATATAATAAAAAGAAGTGGCCCCAGAACGCGTCCCTGAGGAACACCCGTCCTGATTTGAAGAGCACTTGGTATAACATTATTAAATTTTGTGCATTGAGATCTGTTATTTAAGTAAGTACTAAGCCATTCAAGAACGGATCCGCCAATGCCATAATTCATAAGTTTTTCAATTAGAATATTCCTGTCAATTGTCTCAAATGGCCCTTTTAAAAATCTAGAAATACTGCAACTATATATTTGTTGTTATCTATATCATTATTCCACTCTGCAAATGTTAGCTGTAATGCAGTTTCGCGGGAATGCTTCCCTCTAAAACCAGATTGATTACCTATAATAATGTTATTATTGTTAAAATAATCCGCTAATTGGTGGTATGCAGCTAATTCCAGTATCTTCTCCAGAGGGGGTAGTGTATTTATTTGTCGAAAATCACAAGCTTGATTTGAATTTGATATAAACTTATACAAACGAAAGAGAAACATTACCATCTGCTGCTCAAATTTCGACTAGTTTATTTACTTTCTGTTATGATGTTCTGTTGAAACGTGATGATGCAGATTCTTTTAATGCTACATATTTTAATTTTTTATTTTATTAATAAATAAGAAAGCTTATGTTTACTGGTACAAAAATTATGAATCGATTTCTTTGTTCAACTCTTCTGTAGTATCTGTTTCATTGTCATCATCTTCCTCGCTACTATCATCGGAGCTGTCTATAATGACATTTCGTTCTCGCTCTAATTCTTCTGCATCATCTTCTTCGGCATTCCCTGATGGTTTAATTTCATCGATTTCGAAGTTTTCTTTAAAAAATAAATAAATATATAAGAAAAAAAATACCTTCAGAATTCTCACCGATGATCGTTACGCCAGTTATTGTCGGTGGGACTTGGTCCCCGTCAAACTACTTGAAAGTGTATTTATTATTTGCTTCCCTCCATCCATAGCCTAATGGTGACAAGTCTGATGGAACTGACTGACGAGCATGACTCCAAAGATGTACTATATATGATGTGCGTAGTATGTGTTGATATAATTCCGATTGACAGGGAGGAAATATGGCTCTGTCAATTGTATTTTTAAGCATAAATCTGTCTCTATTTTCATTAATTTTATAGATTTTAATGAATGTTGGTACACGTGCTGTATTTACATTGTCGATTGATTTATAAACAATGCATTCTGCACACAAACTGTTCAATATTTTTTTGAAGTTGAACTATGTTAGTCGTGTATATTTGAAATGTCTGTAAATGTTTTAATGTAGGATTCTGATCCTCTTAATATGTCAAAAGGTTTTTTTCTCTCTTCTATAGAAAGCGGGATTGAAATTTAGGCAGCGGATGGTAACGTTTCTCTTTTATTTGTATAAGTTTATCTCACTCGATTAGGGTAAACCAACTAGGGTCAATTCTGCCTGGAAGTTTTGAAGAAAAATCCTTGGGACAGGTAAGTTGGAGTAGTGGGGCGTTCCTAGTTTGAGATTTCTTGGTTCTACAGTTAGTCGAGGTCAGGAGTCGGAAAGGTACCATTTTTTGCCAGAGCGCCAATCTAGAGACCCTCCCCCCGTTTTGGAGTTCGCTGAATACGATGGTGGGGGTCCCATAATTTTTTTTCCTCGGCAACACCTTCAAATTGGCCAAAAACCACCCCCAAAGTGCCCTTTTCCGCAAACCCGTTAATTTTCCACAGTTTTTCGACTAACTGTTATTCCCTCGAGTAGAACGGAAGGTCCCTCGAGGGATTTGACCTCAGCCACCCCTACACCAGGCTTCCACCCCTCTAGGGGGTTGGAAAATTGAAATTTTTTGTGGAAAAAGGCAGGTGACCACGGTTGTGTAACCATCCCCGGAGGTGTTGTCATCCTTGAAAGGGGTGGAAAAAAGTTGTTTTTTTTTGAGAAAAAAATAATATTTTGTAGGTGTTTCATCGAGGAAGGTGGTACACATACTACAAAATATTATTTTTTCCCACCCCTTCCAAGAATGAAAACAACCTCCGAGGTTGGTTATACAGCCCTGGCCACCTGCCATCTTCCTTAAAGAAAAACCTCCTACGAAATAATAATTGCTTAAAAAAAATAATAAATCAAATACCCACTCCTTTGAAGGGTGAAAATAACCTCCGGTGGTGGTTACACAATCCTGGTCACCTACCACCTCCCTCAAAGAAACGCCTCCTGCAAAATATAATTTTTTTTTCAAAAAAAAAATTTTCCACCCCTTTCAAGGGTGACAACACCCCCGGGGATGGTTACGCAACCTGGTCACCTGCCATCTTCCTTCTATAAAATATCAATTTTTTTTCCACAAAAATGTTCCAATCCCCTAGAGAGTCGGAAGCCTGGTGTAGGGGTGGCTGAGGTCAAATCCCTTGAGGGACTTTCCGTTCTAATCGAGGGAATAACATTTACTCAAAAAACTGGGGAAAATAAACGGGTTCACGGAAAAGGACACTTTGGGGGTCGCTTTTGGCCAATTTGAGGGGGTTGCCGATGAAAAAAAATTGCGGGACCCCCCACCACCCTGTTTAGCGACCTCGAAAACGGGGGCGGGTCTCTAGATTGGCGCTCCAAAAAATCCCGACTCCTGACATCGACTAAGTACACAATAATATAATTTAAAACCGACACGAACTTGATTAGCATGAAAAATCTATTAAAAACTCGTTATTTACAGCGTAAAGTGGCATAACTTATGTTAATTTTTTATTTATTTATTTTATAATAAATGTACAAGAGAAAGGGCACCTAAATTAGGTAATTTGTCTTGTGCCCTATAATAACAATATCAAAGTTACATAATAATATTAATAATTATACAGATGAATTTTGAAATTACATTAGATGAATTGAATGAAGCCAAGACTGGATACCGGTTGTCAATAATAATTATTAAAATGACTGCTGTACTAAAAATTGATCCTAATATACTCTCTGGTAAGGCGAACAAATTATTTTACATTAACTGTGGATCTTATAGAAATGGGAAGTTTATTATAAAATTTAAGTCCTTTGAAAGACACAAAATTTTGGCATATACTTTTTGTGAAGAGTTTTTGTTCAGATAACGCGTTTGTGATTGTTCTTGTTTGGTAAGGATGGTTAACGTAATGTTTCTCGTTCTTAGTGTGAATAAAAATACAGTTTTGTAAAGCATATATCATTTTAATACTTAGTAAATTAGTTTCGTCATAAAAGTTTTTTTGTAGGATATCTATTTGGTTTTTTTGAGATCACTTTTATAACCCAGATTTAAAATGTCTCTACAAGTTTTAATGTACTGTTGTAGATTCCCTCCTATATTATAATGGCATGTCTTAAGATAGATTCCACCAAGGCCTTATATATCATAATTAATTGTTCAGTATTTAATATCTGCCTTGTATTATAAAACACGGGAACTAACGTTTGAAGTTTTGTTGTTATAAATTCTATGTGATGACTCCACTTCATATGCTGGTCTATAATAACACCTAAGCACTTAAGTTTTTTGACGGATTCAATATAATTATTACAAGAGCAGTTATGTAATTTTTGCAGTTATTTTCATGTAATGTTATATTATTTTGTTAATTACATCCACCATATGAAGGGTAAAAAGATATGAATTTAGTTTTTTGATGATTTAAGGTTAAAAAGCCATTTTTGTACAGTACTAAGTCCAATGGAACTCTGATCATTAACTGATTGCCAATCTTTATTTTTGAATAAAAGCACAGTATCATCCGCATAAGATATTATTTTTAAATTTTCAATTCTTAATAATGAGACACCATTTATGTAAATTAAGAACAAAATTGGGCCTAGTACTGTACCTTGTGGTACACCTATCTCAATCATACCTGATTCACTAAGTGTGTTATTATTAATTTTGACAAATTGTTTCCTATTGTGTAGCTAATTTTTAATTAAATCTAGCACAAGAGCCCTAACTTCGATTTTTTCAAGCTTGTCAATCAATATATTATGAGATACCGTATCAAAGGTCTTGGTAAGATCTAAAAATATGGTTATGCATTTTTTGTTATCATTCAGACTATTATTAATAAAATCAATTAACTCGTAGATAGCCATTTCAGCATTATTACCACTTCTGAAACCATATTGTGAATCCGACATTAATTTATATTTTTCCAAAAAAAACTTATAATTCTACTTTTAACACATTTCTCAAAAATGTTTGCAACATTACTTATGATCGAAATGGATCTGTAATTGGCAATATTGGTGTGACTCCCTGATTTATAGATTGGAAGCACCACAGACTCTTTAAAATGGGACGGTACAGTACCCGTAGAAAATATAATATACAGGGTTACTGGTAATTCGATACATTCCTTTGGGGATGTGATGGGGCATGAGCTAAGGAGTAAATCTAGCCCTAACATACATTATGCAAAACTCAATAGTTTTTGAGATATTTCAATTTTTTTGTTTTTCTCAAAAAAGTAGATCTTAATGTCTTAAAAGTTCATTTCCGAAAAATCTACTTGACATTTTTAAATTTTTTTTTTACTGGATTACTTGTCCAATATTATAGATATCCGTTTGGAATGAAAAATATCCGGAAACATTTCGATCATGTGAACATTTAAAATAAAAACTTGTAAAAATTTTTTTTTCAAATCAGTTATGAAATTTACCTATTAGGGTTTTTCACAAAAATATTAATGTAGCACGAGTACAAATTATTATAAAAACTTCCTTATTTCAATAGCTATCTAACTAGGTAGAAATGTTTAATGTACCCTTGCTAGTTCTAATAAAAAATTAGTAAAGATAATGCTGGTGGCGGAATTTATTAAACGATTAATCGTTCATTTTCATTTAAGTCAGTCAGTCCTTGACTTTGACGTTTGTGCATATATGTCATTAACTGACATTCTTATCTCCGTGTCCCTTAAGTTTGTTGGTCTTGTTAAATTAGTTATCGAAGATTTTGATTTTGCTCGTAGTTGTTGTTATTGTATTTTCTGTGCCATGGCCGCGTATGCCAACGCAGAATACGCTGATATCTTGTTTGTCTATGGATACTGTGGCGGCAACGCTGCTGAAGCTCGCCGAGAATATGGTCTTTGGTACCCTAACCGCTGCTTACCAAATGCACGTGTATTCAGTACGGCATATTGAAATATTGCTGAAACTGGCTCCGTGAAATGTAGAAGAAGTGACACTGGTGCTCCTCCCGTTTATGAACCAGATGATGAGGAAGAAATATTGAGGTATTTTGAGGAAGACCCAACTATTTCAACTATTAAAGTCGCAAGACTAACCGGAGCGTCACAATGGAAAGTTTGGTCTACGATACGTAGAGTTGGATGTCATCCTTTCCACTATACCCCTGTCCAAGGCTTGGAGGAAGGTGATCCTGGAAGGAGAGTGGAATTCTGCCGCTTTATGTTAAATTCAGATGCAGAAAGTGCAAATTTTTTAACAAGTATTTTATGGACGGGCGAGTCGAAATTTAATCGCGAGAGTATAACAAATTTCCACAACCTATATTATTGGGCAGAGGAAAATCCCAAGTTAACACGTGAAACTAGTTTCCAAATGAAGTTTCCTATTAATGTGTGGATGGGAGTCATTGGCCACTATTTAATAGGGCCACACTTTCTTCCTCAAAATTTAAACGGTGAAATCTATGAAAATTTTTTAAGAAATGATCTGGCGGTGATTTTAGAAGATGTTCCTCTCGCCGTCAGACAGCGAATGATGTTTCAGAACGACGGTTGTCCAGCACATTATCGGCTGACAGTACGACAGTTACTTGATCAACGTTTCCCTAACTGTTGGATTGGAAGAGCGGGCCCAATACCTTGGCCAGCGCGAAGCCCTGACTTAACACCCCTTGATTATTACGTATGGGGTCATATGAAGGAGATGGTCTATGCCACACCAGTCAATACTATAGAAAACCTTAGACAAAGGATAGTCGACGCTGCCCAACACATAAGGCATAATCTGACAACCAGAGTAACAAGGACGAAAATAAGAAGACGCTGCCGTGTCTGTATACGGAATAGGGGCTCCCATTTTGAGCAAGACATATAAAAAATAAAGTACAACTTTGAAATTAATGAAGAATTAAACTCTACTTTTAAAATGTTTTTTACTGTTTATCTAAAATTAAAATTCGTACTACTTGTTTTATTTTTACTAGTATTTTTTAGAACTATTAAGGGTACATTGAACATTTGTAACTTGTTAGATAGCTATTGAAATAAGGCAGTTTTTATAATAATTTATACGCGTTACGTTAATATTTTTTTGAAAAAACCTAATAGGTAAATTTCATAGCTGATTTAAAAAAAAAAATTTTAAGTTTTTATTTCAGATGTTCACATGATCGAAAGGTTTCCAGATATTTTTCATTCCAAACGGATATCTATAATATTGGATAAGTAATCCAGTAAAAAAAAATTTTAAAATGTCAAATAGATTTTTCGAAAATTAACTTTTAGGACATTAAAATCTACTTTTTGAGAAAAACAAAAAAATTAAATATCTCAAAAACTATTGAGTTTTGCATAATATATGTTAGGGCTAAATTTACTTCTTAGATCATGCCCCATCACATCTCCAAAGGAATGTATCGAATTACCAGTAACCCTGTATATATATATTTTTTAAATAACACCACAGGTAATTACGACCCCCTTTATCCCGGAATGCTCTAGAAGAGCCTTGTGTGATCTAGGGGATAGCCTATAGATTTATGTATTTTTTTAACACATTGGGTAGTTATATTATCCATATCTGAACTACACTTACTCTTTAATGATCCAATATGTAGTGGTTACTTCAATTTGATCTACCGGATATAGTACCATAGAATTTGGTATACGCTCTTCCTTAATTATATAATAATTATTTTTTGTCGCGCCACATCCAGACCTATATTTAAGTAATATTTATTAAATAAATCGGCTTTCTTTTGTCATTCTGTATAACTTCACCCTGTTCATCAGTAATATTAATTGATTGGAAACTTTTTGATATAATACTGATTGAAACTGAAAGATAGAGTAATTTTATTGTTAAAAAAAATAAAAATCGCCGTTAGCTGATAGCTCCACCGCTACTATAGAGTAGCTGATGTTCAGATCACTTATGTATTAGGGGAAAACTATTATTGTTATGATTTTCAGTCAGTATGAAACGACTCGTCCAAAGCAGCGCTACCTCCCGAACTGGATGTTAATTATAATCGGTTACATTGTAGACATTGGTTATTCACAAAAGTTTATTTCAAGAGTTTTTCTGATGCTTAATAAAGTTGCATGTGTTTTTTTATATACGTATGCATGCAATGCTTGTGAAATTTACATATGTTAAATGTGCTGCGATGATTTTCGTTTATACGTACTCCAATGGAAAAGTTAATGGTGCAGTTGCAGAATACCCCAATAGAAGACTACATTTGATTAAAAAAAAAACTAGTACAGTTTTTCTTAGCTATGTAAATCTTTTGTTCTTTGACTGACATTAACAATCTTACAAATATCACTTTGACGGTAATCAGTGATGGCATTATTAGAAATGCTTAGACATCTAACAAATATTCAAAAGTTTCAAGATGATTGGTTCATAAGAACACTTGCAGCTAAATACAATGAAAGTAAAACCACGATAATGAATGTTATGAAATCATAGGAAACTAACCAAACAGTCTCCCGTAAAGTTGATGTCAGCACCAGCATCAGATGCAATATAATAGAATGTAAACAGGCTACTTACATTCAGTTATATTATATTTGGCGCTGATGGTGACATCAGCTTCCGCTTTGAAGTGCATGTGAAAACAGACGGATTTTTAATTTATTTTAACACCAACTATTGCAGATTTCTACTGAATCACAATGTGGTTAATCAATCAATGTTAGTACTCAAAATTATTGACATGTACGTTACCCAAGGAACAACTTAAAAGCAGTTTGAGCACTTTCAACGCCTATTATCATTTATTAAAGGCCATTCCGAAACTAAACTTTTGAAACAGTGAATGTTTTGATGACACCATTATAAAAAAAAGGTAAATTTTAATTTCATAAAATACTTTCTAAACCTTGATAAAACATTTATTATAATAAATATGCCTCAAGCTGTATCAATTGTGTTTGAAGCATTTCATGGCTCGTAATTATGTCATTTCAAGATAAATTGGACGAAAATAGAAAAGAGTAGTCATTTTAAAAAGCTGTGGACCACGTTCCTGTTGGGGAGATTTTAGGCAATCAATACGCTATGATTGGAAATTGACAATTCTCATTTGAAATGCTAAAAGAACAGGTACAGTATAGTCAAGCTCAGATTTACAGTACTTTCAAAAAACGCAATAAAAACTTTACGACCTCATTAAAATATCTTTAAACTAGTTGCACAAGTAATTGCGCCCAGGCACACACTTGAAATATATAAGTCAGCAACTCAGTCATTCAATTTTAACAACGCACTATGGTCCAGTGTTATTAATATGTACATTCTAATACATACGAACTTTAAGTTCGGTTCTGTACTATTTCATTCGCAAATTGACTCGCTTACCTTTATGGGCTTTAAATGTGCGTCAGCTTGTTTGATGACACCATGCCGCATGATCCAACGGCGATAATAATGAGGTCGTAAAGTTTTGCCGTTTTTGAGTGCATCGTAAACCTGAGCTCGACTATACAAACTGTAATGATTCATTTGATGACAAAAATAACTGACTAGCAAGAATGAGGGCTTGAAAAATAGCTAGATTCGAAAAAAAACAAGGGCATGGTGTATGTACTACATAAAAATATCTGAACTTATTCAGTGAAAAATACTTAAGAGTATGAGCTACAACGGACTGAATGGTTGCAGTGGAGGGTCCGATACAAGCCCACTCACATTTTAACCTAACCGAACTGCTTACAATATTATGCAAAGAGCTTTATTTAAGAGAATTTAGGGGGCGAGTATAAGTGTGTCTTTACTATGTATATACTTTGATATGCGATGTAATGCAACATCAGGCGTGGTTAGTACTTAGATGGGTGACCATTTCAAGGAAGACCATGTCCTCGCCTCACATCTTCCAGCGGGTTGTATATTGTATATCAGTGTATGTGCGGGAGCTATATAATCTTAGGCGAGGATTGTGTAGGGAATATACTATTCTTCGAAGAGGATGTAAAGCTGTCAGTCACTTGTCTATTAAATGTTAGGCAAGTAAAAGATCCCTCCTCTTTGAAAGAGAAGAGGTTCGGCAAAAATCCTGGTTGGGGGTAGCTCGTCTAGGCCTCAGTAGCAGAAATAGGCCGACGTTAAATAAACATAAAAAAAAAGAATTAATAGAAATTATAAACAAAAGAATTTCGGATATTTTGTTGCAAAACCCAAGGACTATCTTGCATACCCCTCATGTAGTAATGTTGTCTAGGATGGGACCAAATGAAGAATATTGATGCCAAGGGTTTTGCGGTATGTATCATATTTCTGAACGAAAATCGAGAACAACTCCTCAGAAAATATAATTTGACTTTTCTTGGAACCTTCCTTGGCATTCTGGTGATAATTTGCAGAAGAATTTCAAGACAATTCTTAACAATTATTTGAAAAATTTTTTTGACTACATGAAAAATTGTTTTGTCTTTCCTGTAACCAACTAACCAACCCTTACATACTTTGATGAGAAAATTGAAAAATGACCTTTACAATGCAATTCTTTTTCTGAAACAATTTTTATTTAAAGAACTCATCGTAATTCAGAATTTGGATTTTTTCTCCACGAGAAAGTAAAAAGCTCCTTAAGAAGAGTCTACTGTTTTAATCTAAAAGATCTTTTATGATGACATTAACTGAGATAACTGAGGCGAGGGTTTTTGGGATGATGTCAGCATTAAAGGATAAAAAAGGTAGCTGATATACTGCAGAGAGTGACTTAATCAAACGAAGTTAAACTTCACTCAGCAATTGACCATCAGAGAATATACTGAATAAATTCAGATAATTAGAAGTGCAGGGGACACTGTGGAGAGTGCTTCAATCGCGTGTGGCATCAACCATACACATTATGTTATATTTGTCATGTACACCAACTCCTGATGGCCTTTTTTTCATTTCAAGGGACTAGAATAGATTGCAAATAACATCCCATATCACTAGTCGATGAAACATTTGTTTATTTTAATTAACAGCATGAAAAGGGCTGACTTTGACGATCAAATTACAGCTTTTAATAAATTTTTGACCTATGCTGGTAATGAAAAATTTGTGTGGTATTGTTGTCATCACTAGACTGTTCACTGCTTGTATTGTGGTCACTAGGCTCAGATGGTAGGATTGCATAGCTTCCGCACCTACATTGATATATAAGCCGCTGGAAGATGTGGAGTGGGGCGAAGGCCCACATTTCTTTGAAATGGTCCCCCATCCTAGGACTAACCGCAACTGATGTTGCTTTACATCACAACGTCATGTCACATTTTAAATGATTAAATTATCAAATGAAAAGTAATTATACAAATTATAAATAATATTACCAACCTACTTGATTTGCAATGCCTGCACTCAATTTTCATTTCAGTTCCTAAAATAACTTCATTGCAGTTACCAAAAAAGTATAGAAATTTTCCAGGAAAGTTAAATTCATTAAAATCTAACAAAGCCTTTTGTTTAGGCTCGTAGGGCTACAGTTAGCCACAGTATTTAAATTAATGTTTTGATAAAGTCCTTGCTAAACCGTGTCCACTGCAAGTGCCAACGAACCGAAATATCAGCCGGGGAAAAAAAACGCAACGGTCCAAATTTTGAGAAATATCCGAGAAGATGTTGATTCTTCATATGTTAACCTCTCCCTTCGTAACAAACAATGATTTAAATTTTTTCTGTTATTTTTCAGACAATTTTAATAGTAGAGTGGTGGTGGCGATAAGGGTATATGATTTTATTGTAGCTGGCCATAATATGGGATGAAGGTATTGATATAACCGACCGATTAGAGCAGCTACCGAGCTTGGTTGCCACTGAGTTTCTTATAGTAATATCAAAAATGAAGTGTCTGAACTCAATGTCAATGTCACTACTACAGTTGGCTGCAAAAAAGTCCCGAGCTCTTTTATATCCTGAGGCATGTAGCACCGAAGGATAAAATGTACGAAGTTTATAATGGCCTTCTCAACCGAAGTATATATAGAATTATTTTTACTACTAACCTGAGAAATCACCATTTTACTCCATCCCTCTAATGAGAAGTATTTCTTTCCCTAGGTAAAAAATATAATAAAAAAACCACCTAGCTAAATAATGAAATATGGAAAATTTTCCATTATTTACCTAGGTGGTTTTTTATTATAATTTTTTACGTAAGGAGAGAAACACTACTTCTCATTAGAGGAATGGGGTAAATAATGGTGATTTCTCACGTTAATAGTAGAAAATATATATTGAGTGATGCGTCACTGGTGAGAACCATCATATTTCTCTCTCTCCAATGGCGCTACAGCCCAAATTGAGCCTTGGCCTCCTTTATCTTCCGCCTCCAACACTGTCGATCTAGTGCTGCTCTCCTCCAAGTTCTGATGCCTATCAAGTTTTGCGCGTCTTCTGCCACTCAATCTTCCCATCTTTTCCATGGTCTTCTACCCTGCATCCTATTATTGAAAGCCCTTTTTGATAGCCTGTTATCCGGCATTCTCATTATGTGGCCAGCCCATCGTAGCCTCTGTAACCTGACGAATTCTGAGATAGGTGCCTCCTTAAAAAGTTGGTAGATATCATGATATATTCTTCTCAATATCTCATTTTCGTCTAGTGGTCCAAAAACCCATCTTAGTATTCTTCTTTCAAACACCTCCAGTTTATTTTTCGAGTTATCCGTCATGACCCATGTCTCTCATCCATAGCATATTGACCTGATGATGGTTTTGTATATCCTGATTTTCGATTTTCTGCATATAGTTTTGGAGCGGAATATATGAGACAGAGCGAAGTAGGTTTTGTTTGCCGATATTATTCGATTTTGTATCTATGATTCCTCTGATCCTTTCGTGATGTGACATATTCCAGAGCCAGGTTAAACAGTATCGGAGTGAGTCCGCCGCCCTGTTTTAATCCTTTATTTATTTGGAATATATCCATCATTTCGTTTTGTATGCGTATTGTTGTCATCGTTGAATCTATTGTTGCTTTTATTAGTCGAATATATTTGGAGGGGATGTTGAAGCTGCGCAATATCTGGTAAAGTCGGTCTCTATTAATTGAATCGTATGTCTGTTTAAAGTCAACGAAAATATTGTACATGGCTATGTCATGTTCCCAGGACTTGTTTAGGATTTGTTTCACCGTAAAAAGCTGGTCAATTGTGGATTGTCCTTGCCTGAAGCCTGTTTGGTATTGGCCGATAATCTATTCGGTAATGGGTTGGAGGCGAAAAATTTTGTATACTGACACAGTAGTGTTATGCCACGGTAGTTTCCACACGCTAGTTTGTCCCCTTTTTTGTAAATTGGGCAGATAATTTCTGTTTTTCATTTGCTAGGAATGCATTCCTCATGCCATATCCTGGTAATCAGTGCCATATTTACAATGGTAAATCAGTTGACTACTTATTCTCGGGCGCAATAGTACGTGGCATCTGGAAGGTCAAATATGTTTGATTTATTTACTTACGGATATATTTACTCCAATATTTTGAATTGCTACAGAATTATTTAAAATAAAAGAAAATAATTAGAATATTTAAAACAAGTGGCTGATACAATACAATTATATAGGAGCACGTTCTTTTACTGCATTTTTAATTAACCGTTAATTAAAAACTCAGTAATGCCATATACATACTGACTGAAATGGTTTTTCTGACTTTTTATTATAACATCTTTACACGTTTCAACTTCACTCACACAATAAAATCATATAAAAATTTCTGCCACCAGTTCCTTAGCCATAAATTTAATTTTATGCTAATTTCTGCAGCCCTAAAATTTAAAATTTATATTTTTTGTGAACATTTTTAAGTTATTTTTCTTTATTTATTTGAAAGTATTGTGAAATAGTACTAAATAAACTTTTAATTTCTCTTTTAAAATCAATCTTGTCTCTTCCAACCTGCAACCATATACAGGGTGTTCGCTGAGAACCGAACCAAATCTAAAGCGTGCTCCAGTTAAATGCACGAATAGGTTTCAATCAAATCACAACCTGCGACCTGAAACGAAGATATATAGGGTGTTTGCTGAAAACCGTGCCAAATCTAAAGTGTGCTCCGGTAAAGTGCACGAACAGGCCTTAATCCAACTTTTTATTTTACCAATTCAAAGGACGTCGTTCGTGGTGCCACCCTTATTATATAATATACTATTATAGCGCCCTTATAAATATTTAAGAAGCCCAAAATTGTTCCTTGGGCAGGGTACATTTGCTAGTCATTTACAAAAGCCGCTCACAGTTAATTCTCCAGTAATAAGATTTTCCTAATCTTTAATTTTTGATTTAATTATGAAAATAACTATTATAATTACTATTTTAGGAGATGCTTTCATCATTAATTCATTAGAGTTGAGTAAAATTAAGTAAACTATCATCAAGGTAATCGTTTGCCAGAGGACGATCAAATTATTTAAAATACCAAAATGGGATCCAGAGAAAAATGCTGCGCGCTACTCAAACTACTACAAAAAGTAAGAGAGGGATTAAATGCCATTCGACAGACATTCAGTAGGTTTTACTTTCAAATACGTTTATTTTTTATTAAAAAATAACACAAGTGTATATTGCCAGCTGTATAAATGTACAGTTAAAATGGTAAAACATAATAGAACTTTAAAAATTAAAAGAAACGTTACGGTATGACACTGAAAATATTGTCTTCCTTGTTCGCAAAACTAACTCTACTATTTACATTTACGTAGTAAAATATCACAACCCTGAGATAACTAACATTTAATTATGAACACAACCCATTATATGTTGTTCAATTTACAAGTAGACCTAACCGTTCGGGAGTCGGCGATGTCAATCACATTTTTTTTTTGAAGAAACTAGAGCATTATTAAAAAAAACTGTCTCGTATCGTTTGTCCGAATGGGCCTTTGTTTTGGACTTATTAAATATTGAAAATATAAGTGCACACCTTAAGTACCAAGAAGAATGTGATATCAATAAGGGTTGGAGGCTAAGCGTATGAAACGTTCAGGTTCTATCCCGTTTTCTTTTTGAAAAACTTCTCTTCATCGCCAATTAATCTACTTGCTTATATAACGAAGTATGTGGGTTAATATTGTTGATTATTTTTTCAAAATTTGACCACATCTTTAAATAATAAATTTTCCTCATTATTTTCGACTATTTAATGGATTTTGAAGAACTTTCAAAAAATAACCAAAAATATTAACTCACATACTTGGTTATTTAAACAAATATATTAGTTGGAAATGAAGAGAAATTTTTCAAAAAAAAAGAGAGAAAACTTCAAAATAAAGGTCCATTGAGACAAACGAAACAAGACATGTTTTTAATTATGCTCCAGTATCACCAAAGAAAAAAAAAATAAATGAAACTGGCAACACCAGCTGTAAGGTCCCCTTATTGTTACGTAAAAATAGAAGCATAAAATAATCTGTTTATATATACAAGCCTTAGCAAGCAAAATGTGTGAAAAGTCTAAAATATTAGTCAACAGTTGGGGTAAAATTTTAGCTTTCAATATACAAAAAAATTAAGAAGTTTACTTAAAAATACTTTGTACTCCTTTTAAAGCTGTCTTGAAAATTTTAAAAATAATTTGTACAATTTTACATTAGACTCACTGAGTCATGAGCTTTTTCTACAAAAATAAATTTTTAAATATACCATTAATTTGACATCAACGTTTTAAAATTTGTTCGTAAAAATTTTAAACTAACGATTTATTTCACTTACGACTAATATATTTATTTATATTTAAGTGGGTTTATTATCCCCACCTGAAAAACAACAACAATTTACCCTTGGCCATTTTCATTTTGAAGTTCATTCGTTGCTAATGACGTCTTCATAATTTTAACTTTCAAAAGTCCTGGGTTCAGCTGTACGTACCTGAAAAAAAAATAAAAATCATAACATAGCATTAACATAAAAAAGAGAATATATGGAGGAGTGCTGACTGAACTCAATGTTTCATTGATCATACTGTTGGCATTTTTTAAAAGATTCTAAAAACATTGAAGTTTGGAGTGTATGAAGTGCAAAGCCTACATTAACCATCAGTTCTACTGTACTAATTGGGAGACAATTTGTCATTAAAAAAAACGTTACATGCATTAAATATTTGTGTGCAAACAAAAGAATGCTGAAAAACATAGGTCGATGGCCTATTGTCATATGTAAATAATCAATAAAGAACGTTTATTATTATTAAGTAAAGTTAAATTTGGAAGAAATTAATATGTATATACGTATGAGGGTAGGCACCGCCACATCAAAAAAATTCAAAACTGAGCAAGGGGTTCAAGGGTCACCGTTTTCGCTTTTACTGTACAACTTATATACATGCTTTTACTGTACAACTTATATGCATATGACATTTCTACGGTCCAAAATCCATCAGATGACGCAACATATGTACTACAATTTGCCGATGACACAGCATTGCTAGGACATGACAAAACTTTACAACAGCTAATTCTAAAAGTGCAGGCAAAAAGAAGTCCAAAATTGGTTCAACAAGTGGCACCTTCTTATTAATCCAAACAAATCTCAATTCATTATATTTAATCACTCTCCCTCCCCATCCTCCCCTATAATAAACATTGCAAATGAACAAATAAAACCATCACCCTCAGCAAAATATTTAGGAATTACTTTCGACCAAAAACTGAATTTCAACCAACACTCAGGATTAATTAAAGCAAAAATCAAGAACCGAGCTAAACATTTTAAATCCCTTACATATAAAAACGAAGGAATATCGACCAAAACAGCCATAAAAATCTACAAATCCATATATCGACCTATTCTAGAATATTGACATACCTTATATATTAATTGTCAAAGACCTGCCGTAAACAATTTAAAAGTAGCCGAAAACTCTTCACTTCGAATTATAACCAAGATTCGTCACCCCGACAACCACCTTCACAACCCACCCAACAACTTGCTGTATGAGAGAACCGGTGTAATTCCAATAATTAGCAGACTTCAAATGTTGACAAACAAATTTGCAAATCAACCACACAATATGCAAATATTAAGGGCACTTTGCCGATCAAGAGACCCCAATAGAAGATCGAGATTTAAACTCCACGAGATGACATTGATGGAAAAAATTCAAAACTAATACTATGATCAGTCTATATCCACATATCAGTTTTCAAAATAGCAACAAGTTGCAAATGTAAACTATTATTATTGAGTTATATTTCACTTTATATATATATATATATTTTTTTTCCCATAAACTATGTTCACTATTAATATAACAAAAAAAAAAAATAATAATAATAATACAGTAACTTAATTGCAATAACAGGCTGAAGGATTCCAGTCGATAACCGTTTGGGTACTTATTTATCCATTTTTGTATATTTATTTATCCAATAAAGAACGTTTATTATTATTATTAATATATTATTAATATATATATATAAATAGTACGAAGCTCTCTGTCCGGAATGTATTGTTGCAGTTTTTATATTTTCGTATAAAATAAAAGAATTATATAGTCCTACTACTACAGAACAACAAAATAAGGTTGTACTTACGGGATTTTTCTCTTTTTAAGTCTTGCAATGGCAGCGGGTCTAATCTTAGACACGCCATTCTCGCTTCTTTTCCCTCTACCGGTTATAATTTGTAAATATTCCACTCGTTTAGTATCACTAAGTCTCAACAAGTTAATATTTCTATCCAAAAATAAATCCAATGCTGATAACGCTTCTTTAACGTAAAGAAAATGCAAGTCAATTGTATTGAAATCTTGCAGACTTTTTGAATGCTCATCTAAAAATGCTGTGGCAGCCATATTGTTCGCTCTATCGTAATATTCAGTTTGTTGACTCGCCATCCCAGAATAAAATTGTGCAACTTCGTTCATACCACGTTGATGATACTGTTGTGCTCGCTGATAAAACTCGGTTCGCTTCTTCAGGTATTTATTAGCCTCCTCGCGATAAAATGTGGCCTTTTTTTGCTCTACGTACTCCTAAAGGATAACAAACATTTAATAATTTGTATGGCAACACTTCCTTGTGATAAAAAAAATAAAAAATAACCAGTAAACAGCAATTGAGTGAATTTTTCAGAAAAAAAATCTATAATGGCAGGTTGTCAGGCTTGTGATGTATTACTAATGTACAAAATTTGAACAAAATCATTAAAGCCACTTTTGTGACAATCAAGGTTTTTGTCTACTGCAAATAAAAATCGTGTTCTGCCTCCAAATAGTTTCTGTTAAACTCAAAATAACGCAAACAATTTTATGAAGCAGCTAGTTACATCTAACTCATTCATTGTCATTAGAACATAATCGAGTAAATATATAACAAAACTACCTTGCAACTGCTATTATTGATAAGATAGATTCAAAGCCAATTATCTACATAACTACAAAATATAAGGCCACTGGTGATGTTTACAGAACCAGGATTATATTGTAGGATTTTATAAACTGAATTAGGTCAAACACTGATCACGTCCCCATAAAAATATAACTGCTAATAAATTTGTGGGTCCATCGGAAATAAGAAAATTTGTCAATTTTCCTCATTATAGTTGATTTGATTTCAAATTAGTCTCTAGGCTTCAAAATTTATCAATTTAAGGATTTTTTTTCTTCACATTTAAAAAAATTATTTGCTAAAAATGTCAATATTTTCACAAAAGGATTGATGAAATGCTGCATAATGCTTTATTATTTGTTGAAAATTATTTAATTTCGGCAATTACAATGCCAAATGAAAATGTTCACTTGAAATATGCAGTTTTGCTCAAAAGATAGTTTTCTGTCTGCATATCTCCAAGATTTTTGTTTTTTTTTTGCAAGACTATTCGAAATAAGAGAAAAAGGGATGTCAATAAGATTTATCTCATATAATGCACATTATTTTAAAAAAAGTTTTGCATAAGAGAAAAGAAAGACTGAAAGTTTGAATGACCTCAACCGATGGTGTTTTGATATACATCTGTGTATGCACGTATATTTATGTACAATAATAAAAAATCTTTTATTACTATTAGTGATAATTAAAAAACCCTGGAACAATTGAAATAAAGCAGCTTTCTGCAAACTTATTGAATGAACCGAAAAAAGGAAAAAATGAAGTATTAAAATTAATCTATTTTATCATAAGGCATACAGAATCATATATCACTAAGGGCGAGTTGTATAAAAAAAGTTCAGTTTCAGTTCAACTTAAACTCGGACCAAAATCCTTGGCTACCATTGTTGCTACAATTGTAACTTTGGATTTTGAACTTAGTACAAAGTTGAACCATGTTTGTACAACCCACTCTAGCAAACGCAAAATTTTACAGGTAACAAAAGCAATTATTTTCCCAAAAATTGCTCCTACAATTTAGTAACTAATAAATAAACAAAAACATCTTTGGTAATAGCTGAAAAATGTTTGAAACACTATTTGTTTAATAGATTAATATTAACAGATGAGATCGGCCATTATTCACATGCCCACAGCAAATAGAGCGCTGCTATAAGCCAAAATGAGCAATTGACTGTAATGTTTGGGTGAAAATAGCAGGCTTTAAAATTAAAGCTGGTTTATTTTGCCCCTTAAACGATTTTTAGCGAGGTTTAAAATGTATTATTTATGCAGATGGATCCTTAAAAATGTAGGTACCATCACAAATATTAATTAGTTAAAAATTGTATATAGCTGGATTGATTCTATATGCCTTATAATTCTTTATCCATTTTGAATAGCATATAAACTATCTAATTAATTACCTCTCTCACATTATTCCTTTGCACTTCTCTCATCTCATTTAAAACTTCCTCCCTCAATGGTGGCTCTTTTATCGTGGTGGGACTCCCTCTTACATCCTCTGTTCCAGTTGAGGCCAGTAGTGTTTCCACGGTATCTTGGTAGTTATTATTATGAGCGTATAAAATTTCTATCAAAGTATCTCGATCAACAGCCGGAAACACGCTAAATAGTTTTTCTCTTGTCATTCTTGCAGCTAAATTATCTGGGTTAAGATTCTTCCATTTGTCTACATCTCTCTGGTAGTGACCTTGTGCGACTTGTTCATCCATAATATTTCGGAAACTAGGAGTCGGCTGCTTTCGCTCTCTAGCCATTTCCTCTTCTTTCTCTTGCAACTTTTTAGCAAAATCCTCGTCTTCCTTAACAAGTGCCTCCAATACTTGCTTTTGCATTTCCATCTGTTGATAAACGGATTCAATGTAAAAGGTATATAGTTGCCGAGCCAATGTTATCGGAACTTGCACGACTGGCTGAAATCCTTTCGGATAAGCCATGCTTGCATCTCCAAATGTATTTTCTAATTGAGCTACAAAATTTTCTCCAAGATTTAACTCAATTGTTTCCTCTGGTTTTGATTCTGGCTTAAAAGTATTTTCACATTCAAAATCATCAACGTCCAAATCAGACTCAATCATGGCAATTTTTTCAGTATATGTCATACAGGTGTCTTCTTTAGATGAACCAGGGCTGGAAGACCGCGATGTGTTTGAGGTGTTTGATTGTACGATAGTTACTCTACTTGTAGAAGGTTGTGAATCTTCAGGAAAACCACTAGTATTTCCGAACTTAAAGTGCTTAACTTTCAGCAAATGCTTGGAATAGTGCTCATCATTGATCTCAACCTTACTTTCAATGAACCTTTTCAGATCCTTATGTTCACCAGAAGTTTTACGATTTCTCTTAATTTGTTCTACCTTAGAATGCGCCGTTTCCTCCTGATTAGAATCTGAGTTATCACTTCCAGTTCCACTGGATATTATAACATCAGCTTCACCGTCATCATTGCATGCCTCTGTTAAAGCATTAATTTCTTCTTTAGACTCTAAAATAAATTCTATCGTCCATTCCAAATCACCATTGCATTTCTTATACCAATATTTCAAATGGCCCTCAGGTACACTTGGAAACAGATTAACTAACTGAAATATATGATTGTCATAATCATCAAAAATGTCATCTGTCAAACAGCTCTTATCTAACATATATTTTTTGCTAACAATCGGCTTTCTCTCTGGGGTGAGGTGATTAATATCACGGTTCAGCGTGTCTAAAACCTTAACAACGCCATTATTAGTAATATGCTTACTTCTTAATAACCCTAAGTATTCATCTTCAGTGTTGCAACTGGAATCTCTAGTTTCAATCTTCCGTTCATTTGCAGTACGTTGAGGTAACAATGTGTAGTTATTCTCGTCTCTTATTGGGGTTACGATATCCCAGGACCGGAGAGCATTTTCATTTACTCCCCAAGCAGTTTCTATGTCAGGGAATAACTTCTTTTCGGTCTGAAGCATTGAGCTCTCATCATCACTGCTCTCTATCGTAATAACATCGTCTCTGCTTTGAGATGATGGCAATAAGATATTCGAATTTTCATTAGTCGGGTCATTATTACACATTAAAATTTTATCGACAGGATTTTGATCCCAAGTTGTTATACTTATTTCGTTATCATGCATTTCTATAATTGGCTGCTTTTGCATTTGGTTATTTTTATCGTCATTGAAATCCATCAAGTTTATTGTTTCAACTGGTTCGCTCTTAGACTCAAATGGTCTAATGTTAAGAACTGATACACTTTTTGATTTTGTAACATTTGTCCCAGTATTAGTCATCAAAGGGCTCGGAAAAGTCAAAGGGCCTGTAAAACTGAAATTATTCATGCCAAAAGGAGGATGTAGTCTAACCTGAGGAGGCTTTTGTAATCTATATGTCATATTGTATGAACTTAAAAGCTTCTGGGGTGTAATATTCTTTTGATAACGAGCTATCATCTCTTTAATCGAAGCTCTAGGCACTCCGTGAGTATTTCGCTTGGTTAGTTCTCTATCGTTAAAGCACCAGTGAGTATCTGGTTCTAAAATTTCAATAATATATCCGAAATCTGTTGCCATCATAGCATAAGGTTTCATTTCCCACATCTGAGTATTGGTATTATCAATTATGACGGGACTAAAACCTCCGCTGAGTGCCAGAAATGCTCTATTATGATTCCAACTATGTGCTTCTGAAAGTTTAGTTGAATCATACTGATAGACGCCATTCTGATTGAAAAAGTCGTCGGTACTCAAAATATGAGATTTGCTGTATTTATCAAAACCAATTGTATTATCAAGTATTTCCTTGGCTAAGTAAGATTTTCCACAACCAGGTACACCACGCATCACAACTAAAACCTTATAGCCCATTTGAATGTAATTAGTCGCTCTTTCAATGTCTTGAGCTTTTTTAGACATTGGTGTAAAACACGTGTTTTTTAAGGAAGTACTTAAGGAGGAAACTTGAGTGTTAATACTTCTCGTTGAATTAGGACAGGCAACGTTTTTGGACGGTACTTCTTTTTCTTCCAACTTTATCACACTTTTTCCACCAGGGAGGCTTGTCAATTCTAGCAGCTTGTTTGACGATTCAATCACTGGAAAATAAAAATATGGATTATTACTTATTAAACTAATTAGATTCGTATTTAACTGCAATGGAAAAATCAGAGTGAAACTCTAATGAGGAAGATGCATGAATTTTAAATATTTGACTTAAAATTTTGAATGTTTATATAAATAAAACCACATGCTGAAAACGCTACGAAATTAATTGACGTCAATAATTTGCCCTGAATTTTATAATTAGCGTATTAATTTATGGCCACAACATTTCTTTTAGACGTTTCAACATTTATAATGTCACATCATCAGTCACGACTGATGTCATTTGGCAGGGAGAGAGCGTTGCAATGGTCTTACATTCCCAACCAAAATAAATAATTTGTATAAAGAGAAAAACAAAAAAACATGAGGAAACATATTTTTCAAACATCTATCTATCTGACATAAACAAAAATCATGCAACTTTCACACTGTGTGCAGTTTTATATTAAACAATTAAAATAGGGATAGTAGGACGCAGGATCACACTTTAGTTATAAGAACTTCAAGTCAAGGAGTGAAACAAATTAGTCTACTAGCATATGAACACTGTTAAAATACACTCCTTGTACGCTTATTGGGTGTGGTGTATGAAAACTCCTAATATTCAAATATAGTTCTAATGCTATATGTAAAAAAAAATTGTACTCTGTGGCATACTTGAACCACCGAATTCTGTGAAAATTTAAACATATTTTGGTATCTGTGTTGTTGGCCCTTAAGGCAGTAAGAGTGTTAATGTGATCTACAAAAGAGAGCTTTGGAGCTATTCGTAAATATCGATGGATAGTTGGTCTGCTTAGTCGCTTAGGGTATGACCAAAGATTATCAAATTCTTGTTGTTACTAAAGGTGATTTGTAAAGGTTAATTGTGACACACCAAAGATTGACATTAGAGTACATCACATCATCCATATACGTAGCAAGTAGCAATTTTTCTTTAGGTTACAAAAAATATTATCAGTAAAGATAGTGGTAAAGGAGTGGGCCCAAATTGAACCCTTGAGGAACATCTGATGTTGCTAATAATTCGACATATGCTGTCCAGAACAGCAAAATCAGTTGGGAAGGTCCAAATACTTCATCTATATCCTATTAGACAGCGAGTAATATATCTTAGATGCCACAATCGGTTACTTCTATCTATGCAAGAATGGATTTCAAATGATAAGATGTTTATATTTTTTTTAAATTAGGGTTATTCAAAAACTTTCCCTTACACTAAAAGCAATATTCCAGCCATGCTCATGAAATGACAGTTTTGTGGTATCTAGGATTTGGTAGACTTTTTTAAATATTTCGGCTGCCGGCAAACTTTCCGGATGATGTGACTGGATAGCAAGAAAGCAGCGAAAGCAACACAACTAATGATGACAGTGATTCAGATTGAAACCCATACCATCCTTAAATTACATTTGCCACAGATCTATGACTTTGCAACCTTACACCTTTAATAAGCTTTAAATTGACACAAAAGGGGCCCAAAATGGTCCTCCGCAGCTCTCCACTGATTTTGTTACATCTTTGTTTTATAGCCTCATCAAAATCTCTGACAGCATTTTGTCTTGAGTTCTACTAAAAATATTTTTTGAGCAATTTCATGATTGCTGGGTATTTTTGACATTAGACCTACCATATAAAATGATATCTTGGATGAATAAAATCATTATTATTGTTATCAATTTTCATTATAATTAAAAATTAGTGAACAGATCTAAAATATTCAAAACTATTATGTATAGTAAAAATTTGAAATATATATAATTTTAGTTTTTCAGTCGCCAGGCATATTTTTTTAAATAATAATTCTAGTCGGTTGAGCACATTGTACATGAAATGTGGTTAGTAACCACTACCTACTTCTGCTGGGTTCAAATCACAGTTTCAAAAGAGGCCCCTTGAGACTGATAAATATTTAAATATTATTGCAGTTCCAAAGTTTGTAAAATCAGTTAAAAGTGAGTTTCGTAATGATGAAATTGAATCAATTTTCCTAAAACTGCTGTGACAGAGAATTCTGAAAACAGGTCAATTTAATAGATTCCTTTTCGTTGGTTTTTGACATATTGAATTAATAGAAACAGAGAATTTGACAGAATTGCTATTTTCAAATAAATGGGTGAATATAATTTTATGTAGGTAACTGGTTTATTGGAAATTATACGAAAAATTTGATACCAGATACAGCACTAAAGTGAGTTTCTTAAATTAGTATCTCAGGCATAAAATTATTTTGGATCTATTCTTGAATAATGAAACTCAAAGTTTGCAATACTGTGTGTCATTTAACAAATGTGTCAACTGATGAAATATATTGTAAGCAACATATTTTATATCGTAAGTATCTCATTGTTTACTGTTTTTGTTTTACTTTCATAAGTAAGTACAGTAAATGCCACGAGTGTTGGCGAGCGTTGGGGACTGTAGGGGAACATAGTCGACCTATCGGAGAATAGCACGATCGTGTGCTATAATAATTTATCCCTGAGTACATCAATCATGATAGTGATGTGTACGCTGGGTCTGTACCACTATCTACATACAGAAATTCCCCTACCCTCGTCAACACTTTTGGCATTTGCAGTATTTCACATTATCTGTGCATCATAGTTCATAATAGTTATAGCTTCTCGCAAATAAAAACAAACATACCAAAAACTCTAAAATTTATACCTAGGTCACAATGTCCTAGAATTTGTTTTAGCAAATACTTATTTGAAAAAAAGACCTTAGCTAAATAATGCTTAATGTATAATAAACTGAATACTGAATGACAGAAATAGAGCCAAGAAACTTACCATCATAACGACATGATACAGCAACTCTCTTTATTACGTCCAAACTTAGGACACTCCCAAATAATTCATTTAACTTTTGGATGACTCCATTTTCTTCACAGAGAGTATCAAAAGCACAAGTTGCCATTTCACTGGTGAATCCTGGCGAATTGCTGAAATTAATTACATTCGATAAGTAATATATATTTAAAGTTAAAAATAAATATAATATTCTAACTAAACCAACTAACGCAGGTAATTCCTAATGTTAGATACAATCAAAAAATTGTTATGCATGATAAAACGGCTGGATAAATAACAATAATATAATGTTTATTAAACATATTGAAACCATTCACAACAATAACAAAAAAAATCACATTTAATTCATTATTTACCTATTTACATAGGTATGACTTTATCACTATATTGTGGTTTTAAAATAAGATTTGAGACGATGCTTATACCTTTATTGATGTTATTTTTAAACTATACTTGATGATTCAACAATCATTAAGATAGTGTGTTTATAAACCAGTTTAAGTGCAATGATAGCATGATAAACGATAACATAACAAATACGATCACGTGGTTTCTCACCTTCGGATTTTTTTTTTATTATGAACATGTGAACTACTTAGGTGAACTATTGTGATCTAATAATAGGCAATTTCGATTCTCTTAATTAAACCGATTCATTTGATTCAAAAACCATAGAGGCTAAGTGATTTGTGGCTTGATTCATCAATGATTCATAAATGATTCCTCAGATGAACTTAACATTCTGGTATTAAAAGCAGTTTTGTACAAACCAATCATAATTACGTAACAAATCCGTGTTACATATTTTTATAAGATATGCATATGAGAAATAGAAGAAGAAGAAGAATTGGCAATGTGGATCTATTTTGACTTATTTTTCAAAATATTAAAAAATGAATTATGTCAATCTCTCATGCAACGAAGATTTCGTGAAAATCAATTTTTCTTCAAACGTCAAAAAAACAATAAGACTTTTATAACAAAATTTAGTGAACTTAAAAATTGTTATATTTCTCTTATACTTCATCTGAGCAGTAGTAAAAGTCTGCTACTGCCTCTCACGAACTCTGAGTGGTAGTACAAGAATAACGCAGTATTTATTTAATAGGGGGCGAGCATAGGTGCGTCTTTACTATATATGTACATACTTCGCTATGCGATGTAAAGCAACGACAGGCGCAGTTAGTACTTGGATGGGTGACCATTCCAACGGAAACCGCGTCCTCGCCTCACACATCTTCCAGCGGCTTGTATATCAGTGTATGCGCGGAAGCTATACAACCTTAGGCGAGGGTTGTATAGGAGATATACCATCCTTCGGAGGGGATGTAAAGCCGTCGGTCCCTGGTCTATTAAATGTTAGGCAAGTAAAAGATCCCTACTCTTCTTAAGGGAAGAGGTTCGGCAAAATTCCTGGTTGGGGGTAGCTCGTCTACAGGCGTTGGTGTTAGGCCTCAGTAGCGGAAATAGGCCTACGTTAAATAAATGTATAAAAAAAAATTATTTAATTCATATTCGAAGTTTGAAAAAAGAAATTAAATAGCACGTTATGTGGAGCAGTGATTTTTTTTTTGTTTTAGCCTCGACAACAAAAACAACATTATTTTACTCCATACAAAACAATATACAACTCTTACTGCATGAACATAATACAGACAAGCCAAACAAAATGTAAACAAAAAACCTAATATTTTTAGGCCTAGTTCGCATGGTTCCGAAATGCGAATTTTTCGTCCGGAATTCCGATAAATTTGATTTAAAAATATCCGTGGCGAGAGACCTCACAAACTTTATTTGTGTATATTTGAAAAAAGAGTAGTGAGGTTATACCTGCTGATTTGATAGATTCTCTGATTGATTACGCTTAGCAAAATGTCCGCAGAAAAAGTTTCGGAATCATAAGTAAAGTTGGAAATTTCCCGCTTCGAATGAACTTACCGGAATTCCGCAGAAAAAAAAATCACATTTCATCTGTCTGACAGAGGCCTTCTTTTTTTACTTGTTTTGTCAACTTCTTTGCCAATGGGAAACATTCTCTTTTATTTTATCCGCCAGAGTGCACCAGCTCTACTCGGTTGTTTGTCCGTCAATGTCAATACAAAAAATATGTTTTTGAATAAACAAAGTTAATAGGATGTAAAATGAAAACTTATTGCTGTGTAACATAAAGTGCTCTACTTCAAGTGTACTAACTAGAATATTCATGATTGATTAATCTAGAATAAAAGAGGAATTACAAACAAAAAATTCAAGTTCATAAATGTAATTATATATATATATTTCAACCAAATCAGCTTTTTTTCGATGAACTCTAGCACTTCTTTTTTTCAGCTCTGCTTTTAAACGATTTACTCACCAATTACCGTAATCCTTTTTATCAATTTGGCTCATTTCTACGAAAAAACGATTGGGAAACTCTCGGAAATCGGGAAATTTAAACTGTGATCCAAGTTGAGAATGAAATTAAACCGAGTACGCTTGGCGTCATCTATTGGATATATTGGAACTGGCTTGGATTGTTCCTCATTCTTTTTATCGATTTGGCTCATGTCGACAAATAAGAGATTGGGAATCTAACAATTTAAAAGTTATAATATAATTTTTAAATTGTTGTTTAATGCCATGAATGTGAATGACATTAAACGGAGTACGCATGGCGAAATCTATTGGGTATGTTAGGAACTGGCTTGGATTGTTCCCCATTAATTTATTTCCAATAAATCTCGAAATTTGCTAAGTATTAATAATAGTATTAATATAGAGTATTAATAATATGCAACGAGTTATAATTTGAAATAAGAGTAGATTCACACAGTACTCTGTGGTAGTATGGTATGTTCCCTTACTCTATATGAAGTTATGATTGTTATGAAGTTAGCTAATAAGGTAGCCAACCTTTAGAGGAGATCTCAAAAAATCACTACTATTTCAAGGTTAAAATATGCCCCAGCTGATGCATAAATCGTACAAGTTCAGATTTTACAATATATATCAATATCAAACTTTATGAAAAGAGTGTAATTGTTAACTGCATTTTAACCATAAAAAAGTGACAGTTTTGGATAAACTTACTCTTAAAAGTTAGTCCAGTATTTTATATTATCCATGTTGGGAAGGGGTAATTAATATTGTCGCTTATTTTAAATTGTTAAGGTAAGCCAAAATGTTTATATTTAATTATGATTCAGTTCTTCCTATAATAAACAATTAATAATTTTAATCATAACACTGCAACTTTAAAAAATTCTACATAACCTAACTTATACCTTTCAAACTGACAGGCAAACAACTTTGCATTTTAATGTTGTACATCTGCTTTCAGCTCTACACACAATAACACTAATAGAACTTAGGCCCCATAATTTGCAATGCCTCGTAGTAAACGTAGGTCCACAACAGATATGAGTTCCAATGAAGATGACAGATACGCCTCTAAACGTCTACGAAATTCAAACAGGTAAGTTCTGCTTGTTAATGAAGGCAAACAGCGGCACTTCTTACTGTTTCATCGAAATATTTATAGTTTGATTCGAATAAAGTGAACTATGCAATGTCATTACCCGTATTTATTTGGCAAGTCAAATAAATTATATAGATTAGATTGAGTTTGCTGGAATTAACATTCTTTAGTGGAGATATAAGCAAGAAATACAGTAGAATTGAAAAATCAAATAATTTAATTCTTCATAAAACCAATGTATAAATATTGTTAGTATGCAGACATTTTAGTCGATACATGAGATTGATTGGTTCATGTTTACTTTTGTTAGGTTTTAGTATCGGAGTAAGTTGGTAATACCTACATGGATTTAAATACAAGTCTAATGAAATGCAATTTATGATTTATGAACTAATAATATAACTTGCTTTTTAATTAATTGCCATCTTCAATTAGATATTTGCATTTAAAAAAGCTGTGAAATCTAAAGTATTTGTTAAGTTAATATCTGGTAAAACCACATCGGTTTACTTAGTTACTATTTTTTTAAGAAATCGATCTGTTAAGCAAAAGTAATTGTAAATATGTATAATATTGTTAGGTTATGTTATTCTTGGATTGACCATGGGCATCTATTTATAGACATACTAGTCCTGCTGACATTATTTTTATACCAAGTTCAGAAAATTCATTGATAGAGTTCATTATAAGAAAATTATTATATGGGTGAAGAGGAGTATGTAAAAAATGGTTTTTGCCTTAGCTTGTTTTGTTTTATAGTATTCCAACTGCTTGTTTAACTTACATAGATGATCTTTTGAGGCCTAGTCGGATTTGTGAAGTGTGTAACAATATTTCTAAACAAAATAGATAAATAACACTTTGTAAATAATATCTAATGAATGTTTTTATTGACAGTTGATTTAAACAAAACTGCTTTTAACCTGTAAAGTATTCTTTGGCACCATTTTCATTGATATATTTTATGTACAAAATAAATAATAAAGCTTTATCTTAAATTTAAATTTCTGTAAGCTGCTCAACTCTTGCAAATAAATTAAGTTCAGTTTCATATAAAATTATTTAGTTGTTTTTACCCAAGGTGTTTTATTATTTAGTTGTAACATTTATTCAGAAAATTATTAACCATACATAACCTAGGCATACTTATATAAGTAAGCTACAAAAGGAATAATTTCTCTCAGAGAGGGCGCTACTTGTTAAAGAGGAGGTGCCAATAATTGGTCCAAACATCTAAAATAATAATTATAGTACATCCCAAAAGTTGACACAAAAGATTTAATATCAAATAAATTCATTTTTTTAGGTATTATTGTCGGTTAAATTATATTAAGTTAAATTAAAATTTTGAAGTATTTCAGTGGTGCGTAACTGTAGGCCAGACTACCTCAGGGGTTACATGAAATTTGTGGAATATTTGATAAAAATATTTTTTTTATTAATGCAAAATAAGCAAGAATATGAGTATTATAATAATCAATGCAGAAATGGTGCACACTGGTGCAAGCATTAAGACTCTTCTTATTGTGTTATTAATCATATTATTGATTCTAATGCTGGTGAACATTGAATAGGGGATATTAATAAAATTATCCCTTTAGTACCTAATAAAAAACCAAACACCATAATGCCAGACAAAAATGTGTATATTCATTGAATTGGAATTTTCAAAATAATATTTAAATCTGGCAATTTTATATATTTGCCTACAACTGATAAGCCGGTGTGATTAGGTAATATAATATGTAATAACCATCGATTATTTAAATATAAAAAAGCAAAAATTTACTCGATAGTAGACAATAAAAAAGTCACCTAACTTATTTATCATCTACATCTGGGTTTCACACAGAATAACTAAAGAATTAATTTATGCACGTAAAATAATCACAATTAAATGCCTTCTATGGACTGCATTTGTTTTATTAATAGTCAATTAACTAATAACAATCTAGGATGCTGCTAACTAGTATCCACGAGAAGGGTTTTATTATTTATTTCTTTTAAATTCTATTTCAGTGCCTTAATTATCTGAGGTAACTAACTAGGATGCAAAATAATCTTTATAATACCTGCCTATATTGAAGATTAAACAAACCATATTGGGAATAATTGACTTATAATAGGGAATTCTCAAACTGTTCTTTGTAAATATGTAATAACTTAATCTGTAGCAAATTTGTAATGTATGATTGCTCGTTATTAGCAAACAAGCTGAAATAATACATTATTTCACTTTGGTAAAAAGCCACTAATGTTTTGTTATTTCTTATCGTAATTCAATTAACGTGCTTCCTTGCAACTTTACATAATAAATAAGTTATTACTATTATTAAGGCATACTTTATACAGGTATCCAACCCTCATCTATCAGGTTACCTCTTATGCATTATAATATTTACCCACTAAGTCACCATGATGTCTGATGTGTGAAGTGCCAAATGGTAAATGTATAATTTGCCTACATAATAATGAAAGTTTTACTATGTAAATACTACTTTAAAATGCACTTTAGTTATACTTTGTGCTTAGTTAATTGTTCTATAAATAACACAGCCCAAGAAAAAAATTTGTCTTCGTGTCGGAAAAGTAAGCACTGGTTTTAAAAATTTCTGATGTGCCGATTCCAAAAGTATACCAGGATTTTTTCATTGCTTTCTCTGATGAATATTCGGTGAGCAGATATACCGTATCTCTAAAGCTAGATCTAATACACCAAATCTCTGGTCGATAGCCGCGTGGGTTAACGCGTGAGGTGGCAATCGTGATTAATCACACGGACATCGCACCACCGGGTTTGAATCCTGGCTCTGGCACTGACACTGTCGGAGGAAATGGTTGTATGTTCGCGTTTTTTCAATGTGTAACCCCCTTCCGTACAAGCCCCTGGCTTCTGGAATTGGGGGTTATCTAATTTCTGTGGTGTTTATTTATTTATTTATTTTTAAAAATCTTGACATTTTTGGATTCTGCATCCAGTAACAATTAACAAATCGCAGGCACCAAATTGTGCTTCGGCCTGTGTAATTGATATAAATATCTAGGTAAAAGTTTTTCAATCTATTTTATGCTGTTTTGTCACGGCAGATTTTCAAAATATTTAAAAATGAATCTTATCACAATCGGTGATGGTTTGTCTCTTTAATAGTCAACTAAAATATTAATTTAACCATGATTTTTAACTTAACTCTTTTGGAAATTAAAACTGTCAGCTCCTGTATTTGATAATCAAATTGAAAGTAGTTTTATTTTACTAAACATACATACATAAAAATACATAAAGACTTACTTGATTATTTGAAGTAGGAGAATCCTGTTTCTTTGGTTTATTCAATGTTGCACTATTTTGTCTTGTTATCACAGCCACTCAACCTTCTTGACAGATACACTGCTACTGATCTATACTGATCTATTGGTTTTCATAAATGAGCCTCTTCTATTTATACAGCCCTTAATCTACCTGCCTACCCAAATAATTACACTTTTAGAAATTATACGATTGTAAAAGGGTTGAACAATAACAAATAATAAATACATTATATACAGGGTGGACAGTTAATAATAGGCCATAAGTCAAGGGTAACATCCAAATATTACAATTGTAAATTTAACAAAGTAGTACAACATAAATTAAAGAGATAACTGGTATAAATACAAATTTAAAATGTGTTCTACAAAAAACTCTTCTTCATTGTAAAATATAAACAGTTAAATATTAAAAAGCACTAGCAAGTATAAATAAAAAACAATATAGACATAATTAGTTAGAACAATCAGTTAAAATAGTAAAAAAAACAAACAAGTGTAAAATCTGAACAAATAAATACTAGAGACATATTAATAACAGAGAAAAGACAAACGATTTATAGATAAGCTTAAGATATGTATTGTAAAAATTCCTCTGTAAAACATATGGTCTAGTAAAAATATACATAAAGGATTTTTAAATTTATTGAAATTGCTAATTTGCCGTATATTGTTGGGTAGCTTATTATACAATTTTATTGCCATGTACTTAGGGCTGTTCTCATAAATTGACAAATTATATATTGGAATTACTAAATTATTTTGGGTGAGAGGTTTATAATTATGATTAAAATTATTTAGTAGAAAATTATCCATGTTCGATTTAGCAAATAATACTATTTGCCAGATATATATGCACGCTATCGGTAAAATTTGCAATTCTTTGAAATACTACCTGTAAGAAGTGCGTGGTGAAATTCCAATTATATTTCTAATTGCATGTTTTTGTAGTAAAAACTGTCTGTATGATGAGAACAGCCCTAAAAAATTATGCCATACTTAATAATACATTAAAAAAATTAAAACATTAATTAAAACATAACGAGCATGGAAAGTGAAACTTAACACATGAGCAAAAATGTTGACGCTCGAGACCGCAGGATGGATATTGAAATCACACTTTCCATTGAGCTGTGTACAATATTTTTCCCAAGACAAAAAGCAACAATTTTTGGTTTGACAATTTAATAAATTGAAATTTGACATTTATTGTGAAGTTAGACTGTGGATGTACTCCTAACATACGTGCGCATTAGAACAGTGTTGTCGTTTCTTCTATGCTAATATACAGGGTATGCCAATAAAAACTTCCAGGTGAAATATTTCGGAAGATACTTGAGTTCTATAAAAGGCCATTGCTAGAACATATAAATGGCTTTAGTTTTGAATACAAATACTTTCTTAATATGTTAAGGGGCAGATGGTGCTGCGCTACAAACAATTTTTTGGGTGACAGGAACTTAGAATTGTTGTCTGTGTTGAAGAGAATTAAATTTCAATTAGATTTCTTTACATGGAAAAAATTCGAAAATTAACCGTTTTTGAGAAATTTGAATTTAATTTATTTCATTTTTGAAAACTAGAATAGCAGTCACTTTCTTACATTAAATTTTAGACGATAGTTCGGTTGAAACTTTCGTCATAGAAAGGTAATGTGGATAATGTGGCAACAATTTTTTTTTTACAACTTCCGGTTACATTTATTACAATTTTAAAGCACCCATGTCTGTATTTTATTAAACGATACTGAATAAAAATATATTTCACTAATTTTTTCCAGTGCAACCAGTGTAGTAACTTAGCACTAAAGGAAATAATAATGAAATGAATAACATGAATTACACTACTTAAAGTTTGTGGAGTTGAGCTTTGAATAGATTCTCCATGTGTACAAACGAAAATGGCAATAATTTCACATTCCCCCTAGTTATTACTTGTTAGTTTATTCTCTGTTCTTATTAAATAAAATAAAAGGGAGTTCCTTTTGTTTTGGAAATTAGCGGCACTTTAAATGCATTATTATTTGCTTTCCAGTTATGTACATTTATTTGTATTTGCTATGATCTCTCTCTAATTTAATAAAACTCTATCCAAAAATTAAACAAGTTACAGTGCACCCTTCAAATATCTAAATCATTTGATTATGTAATCAGGGACAATTAATAAATAACCTATCAGGTTTCCTCACTGCACATGGGTTTAACAGTGAAGTCAAATTCATCAAAATTTCTGTTAAACCAGTGTTAAATATTTACAGTTCATATAGGTATATTTTTTTAATCAAAGAACACTTAAAATGAGGCTTTTGTTACTTTGTGGCAAAATATAAATCTATGGGGATCTATTGTACTGCAAATGGATATTTTTCTGACATTGAATTTTAATGTGTATGTATTCCGTTTATTTGTTTCTTACACACTTTAATAAAGTTTATTATTATTATAGCTATTAAGTCATTTACAGAAAATTTCAACAGAAAACCTCTGTTAATTCTAAATATGAGGTTGAAAGTAAATAACTATAGTTATGAATATTTTAAAGGCATTTAATTGTTTTCTATGTGTATTAAAGTTATTGTTGATTGATATTCCATATTTTCTCTTTGTTTATATCCTGTATCAAATATACAAAAAAATAATTTCAAGAAATCTGACAACAGTGCATCTCCTAGATTTAAAAAAATAAATAAATAAACACTACAGAAATTAGAAAATTACAATACTTATTCTCATGTTATTAGTTTTATGGGGGTTGTAAATAGGTTCATAATTGAAATGACTTCCTGAGTTATGGTCCTCACAAGTCTATTAATTTTTATATTGTTTATTTAATATTTATTGCATATCCTACTTAACAAGAAACTAACTATTAATATTTCCTTATTGCACCATCTCTATTTATAACTTCTATAAGTCTGTTTGGCATAGAACTAAATAACCTTATATAATAATCATTAGTAATAATATTTTCCCATGCATTATTTACTATTTCCAGTAATTCTTCGGTATTCCGTGGTCTCACATTTCGTTTTTGGATACTTCTTACGAGTAGTCTCCATACTTCTTCCACAGGGTTAAGATCTGGACTATGACTGGGCCAGTTAAGAACATTGATGTTGTTATCTTGAAACCAGTTAGTTACGGTATGAGTAGTATGAACGGAACAATTGTCTTGTTGAAATATGAACTCATTATTAAGAAATAATTGTGACACAGAAGGGAACATAATATTGTCTGAAATCCTAATATACGTTTCACTATTAAATCGTTCCTCAATATGCCACAAAACACCAGGAGCACGTGCCGATATCCAAGCCCAGATAATGACAGAAAATCTACCACTTTTATCATTGTTAGGTATATATTTCTCATCGAATCGAGTATTCGGAGGGCGGTAAACACGAATACGACCGCTGCGTGTTGACTGGAAAGTTTTTTCGTCTGTAAAGATTACATTCTTCCAAAAATTTACATCATGTGCTAAAAATTCAAGCGCAAATCCTACTCGAGCTTCTTTATGTTCAGCTTTAAGTAAGTATTTCTGTGCTGCTGAATGACAGCGTAGCTCCGATTCTCTTGCTCGCCGGCGACCAGTAGTACTCGATCCAGGAAAATTCGTTTCTTCAACAGCCTGAATAACTGAGTAAAATGGATTTTCTACTAAAGCATTTATCAATTGCAAATCTTGTTGGTGAGTTGATATCCTTGATCCAGGATTTCTACTAATCATACCGTTTATTCTCCACTTTCTTAAAATATTACACACCAAATTGTTGTCAATATTATAACGCAGTTCAATTTGTCTCATTGATCATCCATCTTCTGCTTTAGCAATAACTCCAGATTTAACTATATCACTTATATGAGGCATATTAGTTTTTTGCACACTTGCAATAAATTATGACAACTAACTGACAATGTCACAAAAATTAAAGTTAGATGTACACAACTAGATTTTAGCAAAATACCGTTACAAGACTTGTCCTATTTTTTTTTTGATGATTAATAATGCTTTTATTGAAAACCAATTTACATATTATACAGGATGCCATTAGTTTCATGCCATTAAAAAAAACTGGTAATGGGGAACGACCAGACAAACAAAAAAACTTATTTTCCTTTTTCCTCTAGGAGCACTTTGGAAGAACTGACCTGGTCAATAATTTCAATAGTTTCTAAAAAAAAGTTTGAGAACCTCTCTCTTATGGGGCAATCAACGAAGTTTATCACTTAGTTTAACAAAAAATATGAAAGTGGAAAAAGGCTTTTGTTCTTGAGCCGACCGCCGGTGTCGGCATTCGCGGCTTGGATTAACAAAGCAGACAAAGGTTACCGACTTGTTGGTTCTTAAAAATTATAAGCAAAATAAAATAATTTTTCACCAAAAACAGGCAACAAATGATAACTTATCAGTGTTGTTTTTTCACATAAATTGTTCGAAAAGTTCTCCATTTACATTAATACACTTTTCAGCATGACGAAGTAAAGAGATACACACTCCGTTTAACAGATTGGGTAAAATAAGACCATTTTGTATGGTCTCTATGCACATTAAAACTCGGCGCCAAAATTGTTCCAAAGTGTCAATTGGATCACAGTAAACAAGCGATTTAAGATGCCCCAAAAATAAAAATCCATTGGATTTAAGTCGGGTGACCTAGCAGGCCATCCAACCGGTCCACCACGTCGAATCTATCGTTGAGGAAATTGTGTGTTTAAAAAATTTCGAACCGCCAGACTAATATGCACTGGTGCGCCATCGGGCATATACCACATGCGTCTGCGGATCGCTAAAGATACATGTTAAAACAAATATGGCAATGTTTGTTGCAAGAAATTTAAATAGATCCCACTGTTTAATCTATTCGGTAATTCTGTTTTTTCCAATTATTTCATTATCACAAATTCCTGCCCACAAATTAACAGAGAAATGTCGTTGAAATTGAGACCTTCTTATTACATGCAGGTTTTCATGTGATCAATAATGCATATGTTTGAAGTTAAACACCCCGTTCCTGGTAAAACATGACTCATCAGAGAAACACAGGCGTTTAAAAAATCCTCATTTCTTGTGTGTTTTCTTACAAAATTCAATTCGGTCTGCATAATCCTGAGGTTCTAGGGCTTGTACACGTTGATAATGGTAGGGGTGCAAACAAAGTTATGCAAAACTACAAGGGAGTTATGTGACATTTTGCCGTATAAACAATCATTTCCATAAGTCAATTTTGAATCGACAAAAAGTAAATAAATCACTATTTGCAATGTTCCGGTCATCCTAGCAGAATGCATACTTGATAGAAAATGTCTAATAATTATTAAAATGTTCTAAAAGGTTCGCATAAATTTCGGATTTTTTTTTCAAAAAGTTATTACAAATTTACGTTTTTTGTTAATTTAACAATGTTCCGGGGGACAGAAAAGAGTGCTACAACCGAGATTGTTATTTTTTTACCTCCTCCAATGTTGCCTCAAAATTTAAAAACTTTTGCAATTTTTCATACCTTTTTTACTCTAATGATTGGCGTAATAAATTTCCTTAGTGTGATAAAATCTATAATTACCTATTAATGCAATCAAAATAGGATTTGAAGTGGAACTTTTTTCATAAGCAATTTTATGGTTGGAACCTGTAGGAAGGTGCTAAGGAGAACCCAAAAAATTTTTGCACTTCAAAGATTTCAATTGTTATTAACAGTTTAATTTTTGTAATCGCGTTTTTCAACCTAAAAATGTGAATAACTCGAGATATATAGGTCCGGTCGAGACAACATAAAAGAAACAAAATCTTTGTAATTAAATTTTCTACAAATCTACGTTTAGTGTAGGTCTTAGGAGCGCAACTATAACCTACAAAAGTGACAAAACTGGCAAAAAATCGTCTTTTCTTCATTTTGCTGCCCAGAGCCGCTGGGTGAACCGATCAGCTTCAAACTTTCAGAAAATCTACTTTTTGCTCTAACAAAAACACCCTGACAATTTGATGCAAAAATATTAAACCCAGTATGCGCTATTGAATTTGTTACTTAAAATTTGAATTGGCCGCCATTTTATACCATTAAGTCCAAAACGGATAATTTTTATTCAAAACATAAGTCTCTACACCAGCTTTTTGGTGCCGTAAGAAAAGATTTTTTAAATTTTATTTTGGCCATTTTTTGCATTTGTTTAAAAACCCAATTAACAAAAAATGAATTTTATCGGCCATTTTGAAAAAATTTTGACCAAAATAAACTTTTTTTTTAAATCAAAGTAAAGGTATTAAAATTTTCTTTATGAACTGATAAAAAAAAATTCAATTTTTTTCAAAATGGCAGAAAAAAAATCATTGTTTGTTTATTGTTTTAAACGAATTTTAAAAAAATTGCCAAAATAGGTGTAAAGAAAATTTTTACGGTATCAAAAAGCTTAGCATCGAGGCCTAACTTTCTAAAAAAAAAATGATCCGTTTTGGACTTGATGGCATAAAATGGCTTCCAATTCAAATTTTATATAACAAATTCAATTGCGCACACTAATATAATATTTTTGCATAGAATTTTTTATATATATTTGGAATCGGCTCTCAATGGGCAATCAATATGTCTTATTAAAACGAATCGCACGTTTCCATATTTTTGACTCACACTGTATAAAATATACAATTGAGAATTTCGGTAATTATGAAACTGTACATTTTATTTCAAAAATAATTTTCTCAAAATGTTGTTTCAGCATAAACATGTCGATTTTAAAAATTCACTTCGTGTGAATATCCTATTATCTGACGTTACAGGAATGATATTCGCGAAAAAAAAAAAAAAATTGAATCCTTCAATTGTCATGAATATATTTTATAAAAGTAGCAACACCAAGGGTACGTAACTTATTATTTTTCTTTCTCTTAATATTCAAGC
Organism: Leptura quadrifasciata; assembly: GCA_963675555.1. Lineage (NCBI taxonomy): Eukaryota > Metazoa > Arthropoda > Insecta > Coleoptera > Cerambycidae > Leptura > Leptura quadrifasciata. The sequence goes on from OY776675.1 coordinate 42,053,902, forward strand.
GGTAATGTACCTAAAGTTTAAAGTTATTTCCAAAAAACCTACACACCGCTGGTTATTTATCAATATAGCGTATTTCACGGTGGATCGATGGGAAGTTTCCATGAATTATTTAAGTCGACTGTATACATCTCCAAAAGACAATCCACCCAACATTTATTATTGGGTATAATTCTAATTTTCCTGGCCTGTACATTTTCTATTCAAGCAAATTTTTCAAAGTAACACACTTTTTTAGTACTTTACAATTAGTAATGGAATAAGTGTAATTAAGTGCGATTAAAAAGAGTGTATCAAAATCTACGAATCTACATATACCGTACCGCGTCGAAAATTACGCGTCTTCGCTTAAGCCAGACATACAGCTCTCTCGCAACTACACTAGTGAGGGTTACCTTTAAATTAATCCCAACATTAATAAAAAATCACTAAATATTTATAAAAAAAATCACACGAAACCCAAGTTGCTTTGGGAGTTACAATATGAAAAATTTATTGTTATGTTAACCAAGGTATTGTTAAGTATAGCTACAATCATATATGTTTCATCGATATATGTATGATTGTACTTACACTTACTTTATTTAGTTATCAAAACCAAACATTGTTTCTACCCCTTGACAAATGTGATTATTCCGTCACGTAGGGATGAACAGTTGAACGTTTTGAATACATTTTAAAAGTGGCCATCACTAACTACACCTCCACCACCGGCTGTACTGTAACACACCCCAGCTTAATGAAACCAAGCACATCGACATCCGGTTAGTGCCACATTAGTGTTATATTGCAGTCGTGAGTTACTGAAAAAAAAAGGAACGAACATCAAAATAATCGGCCCAAAATAAAAAAAACGAGAACCTCACAGCAAACAGTAAGACTTGGCGTCCGCCATACGTCCACTATATATACCAGCCCTAGCCCACCTAAAATACATCTCCAAATGCTTATTGTCAATTTCAACAGTTTTTATTTGAGTTACAGCACGCGGTGACGTGTATCTGAACTTATGACGTGGCCTAAACAAATAAAACTGTAGATTTTCTTTTGTAAGTATTTTCCGGCTTTTCCTTACAAATCCTTTGTTGAATACTGTTGCACATTCAGTCTTTTATGGATTTTCAAACTTCATGACCAACTTTTACCGCAGATCGAAAAGTTAACTGAAATTTAGACTCGTTATTTGTGTATCTTTTCCGATACATATTGTCAGGAATAGTTCTGGATCTTAGCCATCCTTTCGTTTTCTTTTAATGTTACGTTTATAATAAGAATACTGAGATTAGAATATGTTTTATTAATATTTAACCACAATAATTTTAAAATACCAGATTGCTAAATGGAGTTAAATTCCTTCACCATACAATGTAATGCTTCAATGCATCCAATTTTGAGTAAAACCAAATCGTTTTAACTATGCATTGAATCAGGAGATCGAGATCTATAGTTTACTAAAAATTCAGAAAATTTAACTGAGAACCATTTTACATAAGAAAAAGTGCGGGGTTCTTTGTTTATCAGAAGGCAGAGTTCAAAATTTCTGTTCGAAAACAGAATTTTGCTCTTCCTGTAGCTAATAAGACGGTCAGTAAATCACAATTTTTTATATTACACCGCACACGCATCACCAGTATGTTTCAAAAAAATTAAATTTAAAAACAAAGTTTCTACTCCTTTTACTGAAAATTTATATCACAAATTACTTAAATGCAAAAAGAAATTAAGTACTGCCTGAACTCCTGTTAGTTTCTATGTACAGTGTTTCTCCGGATGGAGTACCGCACTCATGAGAAAAGTCATCCTTATCTTAGGAAGTCATAAACATTTGTCAAACTTTAAGATAATATATACAGGGTATTCTAAAAATTAGAAAATATGAAATCGAGCAAATTACCTTTTTTACATTTGTAATAACAATTTTAATTAACAAAATTTTCTTCAATTATGAAGAAAAGCTTAAATATGGTTTAGTTCCAAAATAACGAAAAACCTATTTCCCCCCTTTCATTTTCATAATAGGAAATGAAACATCCGAGTAATCCGAGGAAATATCTGTTTCTCACAAAAAATCTTTCTGATTGCTTTTGATTTTGTGAATAATTTAATTTATTTCGATGACTATCACAAATGATATGGGCAATATGTATGGTTTCAGAAATATTCTTGGCAAATACAGGGCCGCCAAGAGTGAGTTCTTTCTGTGTATTTAAAAAATAAACGGTTTTTATTGTTCGTGTAGATATACAGGGTGTCCCTCTTAAAACTCCCCGGGCCATCTTCTGGACGACTAAAAGAGATATTTGAATTCTGTAAAAGGTATTTGCTAGAATATGTAAATGACACTTTTGAGTGAAAACGCTTTTCCTCATTTAGCTATAGACAGCATTGAGATGAAAAGAAATGAATCGATCCCAGGAACTTTTAAAATAGGTGCGCGTGAAAAAATTCTAAGAATTTTTATATTGAACAATTTTCCAAAAAACGATGGTTTTTGAGATATTTCAATTTCAATATAATTTTTGTTTAATAACAAATATTGCCATAACCATTTTATATCAAATTTTAGAAGATAGGTCTTTCATGACATTTTTCATAATAGAGCAGTCCGAATTCAATAGTAATGACACAAAGGACCCCGCAGTTTTCTTATGGAAATTGGGTTTCAATAAAAATGGGTTCAAAATTTACACACAGGTAGTTTATGTCATGCTAATCAAAAGTCTTCGTCTGCACAAAATATTTTACCAACAAGATTTTGAGATATAGTGCCCGGAAGGTCAGAATTTCATGCAATCTCCATATCATGGTGGTGCTTGGAAATATATATTTCTGCTTGCTTTTATGCATGTTTGAGAGTGTACATGGACTGTACAATTACAATACACACATATAGGATGGGATAATAGTGCGTCAGACTTCGGTATCACGAATTCTACGATAGCTAGAAGTAAAAAAAATACAAGTAGACTAGACAAAAAAGTCTATAACCGGAAATTATTTTCATATACAGGGCGAGCCAAGACGACACTACAGGATCAAGTGCATTTTTTTTAAATGGAATGCTATGTATATTCGCACATTTATTGAACCTCTTTTTGAACTCTATTCATTCCTATATTATTATGGACTATCTCCCAACCACAATGAATTTTTTTGTTGAAATAATGCCATCTGCAGATGCATATTGAAAAAATCATCAGTCACAATTATGGATTTTATGAAAAACTCATATGAATACTAGTTACGAGACATCTATTTAATGTTTTTTATTCATTTTTACTTCCTAAAAACGTACATAATGTGGATAAACATTATTTTTCAATTAAGAACTTTTTAAATTGAATTATCTCAATTTTTTCAAAGAATATTTTTTGTAAGTACTTCCCTATGGCTATTTATAACCATTTTCGATTTATTGAGCAATAAGTAAGTACTAAATTCAAGAATAAACTTAAAAAAATTAGAGATTTTTGCAGATAATTGACCAGAAAAAATTATAATAAGGGCTTCACATGTCCATTTTAATTGACACACATCTCTATGCTTCTTTGACATGAAGTTGTTATTCTTTCTTTCCTATTTTGGACAGTAGAAACTTCATTTCAAAGATGCATAGTGATGTGTGTCCATCAAAGTGGCAACACATGTGGTGCACTATTATAATAATTTTTTCTGTTCAATCATTTTTTAAGTTTATTCTTGAATTCTGTACTTATTGCTCAATAAATCGAATATAAATAGCCATAGGGAAGTAGTTACAAAAAATTTTCGTTTTTCATTTCTACATCACATCGCCGAAAAATATACAGTGTGTTCCATTTGAAAAAACTGAGAAAATTGAATTTAAAGTGTTTTTTTTATATACATTTATTTAACTTCGGCCTATTTCCGCTACTGAGGCCTAACACCGGCGCCTGTAGACGAGCTACCCCCAACCAGGAATTTTGCCGAACCTCTTCCCTTAAGAAGAGTAGGGATCTTTTACTTGCCTAACATTTAATAGACAAGGGACCCACGGCTTTACATCCCCTCCGAAGGATGGTATATCTCCTATACAACCCTCGCCTAATGTTGTATAGCTTCCGCGCATACACTGATATACAAGCCGCTGGACGATGTGTGAGGCGAGGACGCGGTTTCCATTGAAATGGTCACCCATCCAAGTACTAACTGCGCCTGTCGTTGCTTTACATCGCATACCAAAGTATGTACATAGTAAAGACGCACCTACGCTCGGCCCCAATTTAAAAAGTTCTTAATTTAAAAATATTTTTTGACCACTCTGTACATTTTTAGGAAGTAAAAGTGATTCAGAAGCATTAATTAGGTGACTTCTAACTAGTATTCACATTTTTCTTAAAACCCATATGACTAATGATTTTTTCAATATGCATCTGCAAAAAATTCATTACGTCCAAGTGGCTGGGAGATAGTCAATAATAATATACGAATGAATAGAATCTAGAAAAGGCTTCAAAAAATTTACTGATTATATATATACATAGCATTCTATTAACATTTGATCCTGTAATTTTGTCTTACCTCGCCTTGTTTATTCAAAAATATATATACATAGCATTCTATTAACATTTGATCCTGTAATTTTGTCTTACCTCGCCTTGTTTATTCAAAAATAATTTCCGATGATAGATTTTTTAAAATTTAGTCTACTTAATATATATATATATATATATATATATATATATATATATATATATATATATATATATATATATTTAATTTCCAACTATCGTAGAACTCGCGTTATCGAAGTCCGACATATTATTGTATATATGTATGTGTGTGTATTGTACAGTCCATGTACACTTTCGAACATGCATAAAAGCAAGCAGAAATATGCATTTCCAAGCACCACCATGATATGGAGATTGCGTAAAATTCTTTCCTTCCAGGCAATATGTCTCAGAATCCTGTTAGTTAATTTTTTTGTGCCCATGGAGACTTTTGATCGGCATGACATAAATTACCTGTGTGTAAATTTTGAACCCATTTTTATTGAAACCCAATTTCCATTAGAAAACTGTGAGGTCCTTTATTTAAGCTATCAATTTGATCGGAAATGACATTATTGTTTAATTTTTATGAAAAATTAAAGAAAATATTATTTTGAGCATCTTTTCAAATGTAACCATACATCTACCATTAGTACCTAATAATAATAAAGTTAATAAAACAAAGTTCTTAATTCATTTTTATTTTACATGTCCCAAACAATAGTGAACAATTATTTAAAAAGGCAAACAGAAATTTAATCTAAAAAGTTAGATTAAATCTTCACAATTGTTTTCATCGTTCTGAACACACATATTGTATTTCTTTAAGAGCTCAGTTCTACACATTTTTAATAACGTCTCTTTGTTAATCGCTGCCATGGCACTATACATTTTGTTATAAAGGTCAGGCATATCTTCAATGTGTTCTTTCTAAACAGTACTTTTCAAATAACCCCACAAAAATGGCCATTAATGTGGATGACCATTTTGATAGTAATTAAAATGATAAATGAATATACAGTATTAAATTCAGTCAAATATAAAACATAAACTCATCACATAAATTTTTACAATAAGCATAAATATCAAAATTTTTCATTTTGAAACAACAGTTCCACATATTTGTTTTAGTTGAAAGAAATTAGTTAGAAATAAAGGGGCACTTTTTTTTAAATTTCATTATCGGACAGATCTTAAAATTCTGAGATCCTGTGCAAAAAATTAGAATTTTGTGAGACCCATAAATCGTTTAAAAGAAAATCATAAACATGGACCGCACCCGCCTAGTCGAGTCTCGGCCGTGACGTCACTCAATAGTAACCCGCCAGCCGAAGCGGCTAGTTATAGAGCGTTATTACTGTTACAAACAAATCGTTAACTCAAGCAGTGTGTATTGAAACTTATGTGTGTTTGTGAAGAATTTCGGTTTATCAAGTATTTTCACCTATTTATATTAACAATGTATAATACTGACAGTAAAAGGAATTATAAATATTGTATTGTTCTTGAGTGTCAAAGCACCATGGTGAGAACACCTACTAAAACATTATTACCGTTACTAGAGGTTTAAAAATGCGAAGAAAATGGCAGCAAATTATGAAAAGAGAGAAAAGGCTTACTACTAAATCAACATATTTTGTTTGTGAAGACCATTTCAATGTAACTATCTATAATATTATATACATTATTTATTATTAAATACAGTATTTTGAAATTTAAATGTAAAATACATTTTAAATACTAGCAATTTTTATGTCTTTTTCATTTTGGTTTAAAAATATGTGAGAAATACTGCTACTTCATATTTCAACACCAGCTGCTATTATACAGGGTGTAACGCAGATATATTTAAATAATTATTAAATTTTGATTGTAGGGGAAAATTGCAAATTTCATGTGTTATTAAAACATATCCCTTAAGTTAATAATACTCCTTTTATTCAATTTTTTATAAAATTCTTTAAGGCTAGCATTACTTTTAGCTCGAAAAAAACATGGAAAACACTGAGAAAGACTCACGTTCTCAAGCGGAATTCATGACCGTTGATGTTTATGCGACCGTTTCGTTTACTATTGCTGACATGATGTTAGTTGCACCGCGCTTCAAATACGCCCTTTGGAAGTCGTATATTTCAAGAACCACTTATCGGATTCATCTGAAATGTTCAGTATCGCATAATTTTAAGTAATACTTTATCCACAAGAAGTAACAACTACTAAATAAAACTCATTAAATGAGCCCATTATCTGCCTAATTGTTTTATTAACTTTATTATTATTACCAATGGTAGATGTATGGTTACATTTGAAAAGATACTCAAAATAGTATATATTACTCTATACTACTAGTTTTAATCCTGTAAATCCCGATATTGCAACTTCTCTGGCGGGAGGACTAGTTATTTCATTGCTTTCTATACCGGGTACCATGAGATTACGCTTATCCCTACTTCTTGGTCTTACAACATATGAATTTCAAATTTGGGCACGTTACATAACTACTAATTTTGTATTCCCAATTCGCACTCAAAGTTAAAGGAACTGACATCAGTGGTATTGGAACTTTAATATAGTAAACAATTACATAATTGTCACTAAATTTATGACCAGTATAAAATTCACCTTATTGTGAAGTAACAACAAAGTAAATGCTACTGAATTTTGGCACTGTATAGTTGTTACACTTTCAAGTGCTGCAGTATGAGCAACATCATCTGGTCGATAGCTGCGTGGGTTAAGGCGCGAGGTGGCAATCGCTCGAATCCTGGCTCTGGCACTGTCGGAGAAAATGGTTGTATGTCCGCGTTTTTTCAATGTGTAACCCCCTTCCGCACAAGCCCCTGGCTTCTGGAATTGGGGGTTGTCTAATTTCTGTGATGTTTATTTGTTATTACCATCGATGCTACTCGAAATTATTTTGAAGCATCCTCAACTTTAAGGTGAAGATTGGTAGTAATGCCGGCTGCACCACATTACCAAAGAATCAGTATACAATTATACCACATTGAGATGAAAATAGTAACGACAAGTTTTTCAATTTTGATTTTTAATTTAACACCTATTATTTTCTTTATTGTTGCAAAAAATTAAAATAAACTTATAATTTCTAACACTAAATGTCTATCGATTATGTGGCTTTGAAATGAAACAATAAAAATAATATGATATGTAGCCCTTATATCATACCAAATCTCATTCTCACAGAACAAAGGGTTTCTGAAACATTAAATAAGAACTTACTCTATATATCTCTTACTCTTCATATTTTCTTCAAATGTCATCTAAAGTTAAAGAGGAATTTCCGGACAACCTGCAGAAAACATACCTACTTTATGAGCAGGATAAAAAAGAATTATAAAAAAAAAACTTTTAACCTTTTTTTCAAATCATAAGAAACAATTTTTTTTCATTTCATTTTTTGCAATAAAAAAATTTAGACATATTTTTGGTGATCTGTTCACTAGTTTTTTTCTAAATTTGGTTATTCCTATGATTTAGTATTAAAATGAGAGTGGGTTTTTCAAGTAGGTTTTTTGTTTGTTAATCATGCAAATTTCATCCTGACCAGTTTTATTTCTCTCATTCAAGAAACTGGATATAAAAGGGTAACTCATGTATTTCATTAAGTTAAGGCGTGTTTAAATAAAAATTTGTTTTTGCCTTTGAGCATTGCATTTAATAGCTTACTACTCTTTAGTATCGTTGGGTGATAAATTATTATTAGCTTAACGTACGTGCTATTAAATAAAAAACAATTTTCTTCCTCAAGTCACATGTCCATTTTATATATGGAGGTGTATTTGAGACCATTTTTTTTTGTGTGGTGATAATAAAATATATTGGACTGCCTTCATCGCATTGTACTTAGTTTAACATCCTAAATAATAATACACTGCTAAATTATCATGCATTGATGCATTTACTATCTAAACTGTTTCTAATTATTGGAAAAAAATCCTTATCTTATGTAGATTTGAAATTAAAAGAGGAGGTGGCAGTTAAAAAGCTTGCGCACCACTGTTTTGTTGCATTTGGTTTAAAAATAATTTTTTTCTCTACTACTAAACTTGTTTTAGTTCACGTAGGGTTTCTAGGGTCGAAGAAGCCCAAACATTTAGTCAAAAAAGATGCTTAACATGGTTCAGAGAGTATACGACTCCAGATGATCCAGATACGCTGGGGCCTGAAGGCATGGAAAAGTTCTGTGAAGATATTGGTGTGGAGCCTGAGAATGTGGTGATGTTAGTTTTAGCTTATAAAATGCAAGCTCGTCAAATGGGCTTTTTTACTAAAGAAGAATGGTTGAAGGGGTTGGGAGAAATGCAATGTGATTCAATACAGAAATTACAGTATAGATTAGATTACTTACGTTGTCTACTGAACGATCAAAATGCTTTCAAGGCCATTTATAGATATGCTTATGACTTTGCAAGGGTAAGTTAAGTTAGCTTCATATCTTATCTTCTTTATAAAATCATGTACAGCACTTTTAGCTAAAATGTGAAGCTTGTTTACGAAGTATATGTTGTAATTAAATCCAATTTTATTTTTATTTATTTCGTAACAACGCTGCACTCATTCATTATGTCACATTGTACCATTGACTGTTTATAAAAAAATAATCCAGAAAGTGGAATTAGTTACTACTTCAAAACTAGTAATATCGAACTAAAATTAGATGCTTAAATAATTGCTGCTACCAGCAGGGAGTGGTGAAAGGACCCCATAAACTTCTTATAGAAATCCGGCTACCGTTAGTTTTGCTCATTATTTGATATGATATTCTACACATCATCTAGATCAAAAGTCCCAATGGGCAGAAAGTCCTAGCTAGGACCCCAAGGTTCTGTGGTACAGACCTTCAAACATTTGTATTTTAGCCATACGCTAAACAGAACTAAGTAAAAACAGCAAGGTACCCTGTCCAGGACATTGTGCGGCTATTAAAGGTTTTTTCTAGTAATATTTTAGTGTATTTTCTAGTAGTTTAACTAACAGTACTCTTAGCGGTACTCATAGTAGGACTTATAAGGGTACTTTTTGTTAGATTTTTGGTAAAACTTTTAGCGGCAGTTTAGCAATTCCATTTTTACGGCACACTTGTCAACATTGTCATGAAACGTTTTGCGGGTAACTTTGAGCTACTTTCATCAGTACTCTCTGAGTACTCTTATCTATATTCTTGTAATTACACATATGCTTGGAACACAGTTGAAAGGAAAGAGCGAGGTATTCGATATAGGACAATGTGCGACATTTGTAAATGAAGAAGATCCAATCTTAGGATATTATTGTACATGTAAATCTGGCGAACGAACATTAGGATGCGGCACTCATATTACTAATGCTTTGTGGCATTTAGGATATGCCAGGCATAAAAATCAAATAAGATATCCAGATCAAGCTATGCTAAAGTACATGCAGGATGTGGGGGGTAGGTGGAATAATGACACCTATGAGGGAATAATGGAAGTTGACGAGTAAAGAGAATGATGAATGATTCATAAAGAGAAAAATATACAATTTAAACGACAATGACATGCTCATATTGCTTTCATGCTTTATGAAACTTGACCGAATGACTGAATCACTAAAACTAGACTAATAAACGACTTAACGGATGGACAGTAAACAAGGTATAAGACCAACCATGCAACCTCTACTTGGTATACCTTGGGTCATGCTGATGCTGGTGGCACATTGCTCATAAAAAGTATTAAATAGTGTCCAAAGGACTATAGAAGTATAGATTTACATACTTATTGTAAAATAACAGTTAAGAGTTCGCAGAGATTACTTTTAAATGTACCTCGAAGATTCTCGTAAGACGTCCCGCGGTAAAACTGATAACAGTACTGTTAAAATGGTATTGCTAAATTTCAGCTAAAGTAAATGTCGCACATCGTCCTACATCGAATACCTTGCTCTTTCCATTCAACCGTGTTCCAAGCGTATATGTAATTACAAGAGTATAGATAAGAATACTCAGAGAGTACTGCTGGAAGTACCTCAAAGTTATCCGCAAAACGTTCCGTAATAATGTTGACAAGTGCACCATAAAAATGGAATTGCTTAGAGTACCGTTAGTTAAACCACTAGAAAATACACTAAAGTTTCATTAGAAAAAACTTGAATTGCTGTACAATGTCCTGGATAGGCTACCTCGCTGTTTTTACTAGTCCTGTTTCAAGCACGTATGTTACCGTATGGCTAAAATACCAATATTTGAAGGTCTGTATCGCAGAACCTTGGGGTCCTCTAGGACTTTCTGCCCATTGGGATTTTTGATCTGAATGATGTGTAGAATATCATATCAAAAAATGAGCAAAATTAATGGGTGCCGGATTTCCATAAGAAGTTTAAAAGGGGTCCTATATGTTAGCCATTTTTTGGTATCGAAGCCAATTGAATAAGTTGTTTCACGTTCTTTTGTGAATATATTTGTAAATATCTACATTTTTCCTAAAATAAAGAGGGACATTGAAAGATTTGAAGTATCATTGTGAAATTTTGATTTTTTACTGTAATTTTATAAATCAAAAACTAGCCAAAAGAAATATATTCTTAATACATTAACAAGATCGGTACCAAAAATAATAATTTATTTTGCTAGGTATGTGCAAAATAAAACAGGTACAAGTAAATTTGGAATGTAGAATTAATAAACTAATTACCTATATAAAATTAGTTACTGACATTTTATCCTACGAAATTAAAGTATAATACTGATAAACCCTATCTTATGAAAAAATTTCCATTGTAAACCAGCAGGACATTTTGTGATAACTGGTATATTTTTAACCACATTATCAGTTATACAAAAGCAGTTTTTTGGTAGTTAATTAAAAGTTTCAGTTATGACAGTTAATTGTTTATGCTTATTTCATTTCTTGATAATCTAATTCGACATTATTTTTTAGGATAAGGACCAAAGGAGTATGGACATGGACACGGCAAAGGCAATGCTTCAGCTGTTACTTGGCAAACATTGGCCTCTTTATTCCCAGTTCAGTCAGTTCCTTGATCAGTCAAAGTACAAAGTTATTAATAAAGACCAGTGGTGTAACATTTTGGAATTTTCCAGGACGATTTATAATGATTTGTCCAATTATGATGTAGATGGAGCATGTAAGTTTTCATGTTTTCTTATCATTCCAGACCCCATGTTATATGACTTTTTGTTTGTCTGGTCGTTTCTTTTAATGATATAGAACTATAGACTATCTTTTATTTAAAGACACAAGTGAAATACCAAAAACTCAGAAGTTGGTTCTACTGTATGATATTTGACTGTGCTTTTATTATAATGTAATTGCAACAGTGTTGCTAGATGCGACGAAAATTCCTGGCTGCCTAAAAAATTTAAAAAAAATTGCTTAGAGATTTCTCTACTCAAATATAAAAGCTAAATTTTTATATGTATTACTGACACTTTAATAAATTGTTTTATAATACCTACATAATTCTATTTATCACTTTTTATTATTGTCTGACATATGAACTTTATTATCTTAAACTGAAGTGTTAATTACTTCCACGTCCAGTGGAAGTATAGTAACGCAAAAAAAATTATTAAAGGGAGTAAAAAATTAAATTGGGATTTAGTGTGTATACGAGAACCAAAGGACTCTAAAATTTTTTTGGCATTAGCCACCCCCTCTACCACCCCCACCCTATTATTAAAGGGAGAAAAAAATTAAATTGGGATTTAGTGTTTGTACGAAAACCAAGGGCCTCTAAAATTTATTTTGGCATTAGCTAAGCTAGTTCTGATAGTGCACTATAAACATGTTTAAAAATTCATACCTCTAGCAATTGAATGGAAATGAAAAATCATAGGAAATTGTTCATAATCGAATTCTCTACAACTTTCATTCGATACATTTTGCGATCTGAATGACCATTTTCGAGATTTTAGCGAAAAACGCGCGCGTTTCCGTTGCGTTGCAAAACTGTCAAAATTTCAAAAAAAATCTATCTCGGCTAGGTCGTACGAAGTTAAAAAAAAAAACAAAGTGTGCGGATTTTTATTATCTATAATTTTCATGAGTACATATTACAGTAAAATTTATACTTTCCCTAGTTTTTTGCGAAACACCGATTTTTTCATCAAATTCTTTTTCACCCACCGCCAGCGTCTACGGGTGAGGGCTTTTGATATGTTAAAAAGTACCACAAAATAAGCCTGTTCCCAAAATTTCAGCCCGCTCTAAATTATTTTATCCAAATTTTCTCATTTTATTGGGCTTTAAAAGACATATTGGCATCTGTCCGTTAGATAAGATTGAATCAGAGATATACTACTGTGGCCAAAACTATAGTGATAGTTGATAGTTTGTCCCAAGAGAATGTTGTGAGATACACAATCGAAAGCTTTAGTAAGGTCATAAAAAGGTTTCAGTGGTTGTTACGTAATTCAAAATTTTGCATGATAATCTGTGTCAAGTTATTTATCGCCAAAGTCGTTGAAAGCTTGTTTCTAAAGCCAAATTGACTGCAATGAAATACATTATTTCCCTCGAAAAATTACGTCATTTGACTTTTTAAGACTTTCAAAAATCTTAGCTAAAATAGGAACTAATGAGATGGGCAGTTTGAGACGTCATCTGAGCCTTTATTGAAGATGGGAATGACCTTTGATAATTTTGATATTAATTTTTGGTAATTTTATTGTAGACGATTTGGACGGAGCATAACTAAAAATGGCACCAACTATTTTGTAGAGCTCTTTTGGTAATTTTTGTATATATTTTCTTCCTTGTCCTGAAAAAAATATATGTTGCAAATATTATATATGTTACTTTCCTACATCCCAGGGTGGATAACGTACTTAAAAAAAAAGAAAAATCGCAAATTCCAATAAAATATTTTTTTCCACATTCAGTATGGGTAGTCATCCCTTGTTTAGCATGGGTCTCACGCTCCTTTACTACTACTACTAAAAACTTATAAAAAACGATAAGAAATGGATAGTAAATATGGTATATGCGTGCACTTCACACCATTGAATTGACAGAATGCTGAACATTGCTTGCGGCTACAACCAGCAGTTGTATTATTCATCTTTACGCTTAGTACTTCTGTCGTAGCCTCAGAAGACGTGACTTTATGTTCACTTTGTATTTACAAAGATAGAAAAATCTCATGTCGTGATAAGTACATAAAATTGATGACCTGAACGACAACATTCGTGATTTGAACTATATATCACATGAATATTTACGTCATTTAATCACGACTTCAAGTTATTCTTTTATGTTAATTAGGTAACAAAATATACTTCATTCCTGCCTTTCTTACAAGGTGAAAACAGTGCTGGATTATTCTATACGCTAATTACGCACAGGCGTAAGATGGCAGATTTTTAGGGGCGGCAGGCAAAATCAGAATAATAAAAATTCGCTCGACTGCACAACTTGCACTTATATAACTTTGTAACTTGTAACATAATGATGAATAGACATAATTTACAATGCCGCTATCGGTTGTCGGGTGCCGTCCATCAAAGCGCCTAAATAATATAATAATGTATAATAAATAATATTGACTTTGAGTCTACCTACCATTAATGACTTTGCCGCAAGAAAATCACGGCGAAAACTGTTTTAATACAGGTAATAATTAGCCTTATTATTTTTACAATTACCTAATTATTCCTTATTTATTTGCTTTTATCATATTTAGAAATTATTATTTAGGTATTAAGTAAATCACAACTTACACTTTTTTATTTAATGTGAAATTAGCTACTTTCCTATTATTAGAGGCGGAAATTTTAGGTTTGCGTAAAGCGGCAAATACTTTAATCCGTCACTGGGTGAAAATTGTCTCGATTTTTCTAATTGGGCAGTCTTATGTATCACTGTTACTACAAGCAGAATGAAAGTTAAATATCTGATTTTTAAAACCACATTTTTTTGTTGCAGGGCCTGTAATGTTAGATGAATTTGTAGAATGGTTGAAAGCAGCGAGAGCTAAAAGTGACATAAGTTGAAATTTAGCAATGCAGAGTACATTCTACACTGTAAATTTTTACTTTGCTGGATCTATACTATAATTTTTGTTTTAATAAGAACCTTGGGGTAATTTTAAAGAAAGTATAACAATAAACTGTACTAATTTATTTATAGAAATTCAGACCCAACACATTAGTTAAAAGTTAGCTTTAATTTATTTTTACTTTCATTAAAATTATTTTCTCTTGTGAGGTTCTGGAATATACCAATATAAAAATGTAAACTTAAAAAAAAACTAGAAACTTTCTGTCACAATGTAACACACAGAACTGATGTAGTTAATTTATTTTTAATTAAGTTCCAAAATGAAAAAATTTACCACTACCATTCATATATTTGAAGTTTATGTGAAATAAATTATAAAATTTATTTTGTATGTTTTTTGTGTAAACTATTTTACATTATACTTAGTAAATAAAATACAATAAAAAAAGTTAACATAGTTTTATTTACAATATCTATCTGCCTTCATTTTACTTCTACGATCCAACATGGCTTCATGTAAACTGCCCTCCTGTTTTGCCTTTTTTAATTCCTTCGTTCCTTCCTGGCACAGCCTTAATCGTTTATCTTGGAATTTCTGAAATTTTTTCCTAAAATATAAAAACGAAACTTTAGTGGAAAATTAAACTCAAACAAATTATGCATGATACGATAACGCATTCCATAAAAAATAAATAATGATTTAGTGGAGAGGTAAAGATGGGCTGCGACAATAGAGAACATGACCGAAACAAAATAGCTCAGGGAAACTAGACAAGCTGAATTGTTTTGTAATCAAGAGGCATAGTGCTCCTAGAAAACACTAAAACTCTCAAAAAGTTCCACTAGGGGAAAGTGCAAAAAATGTCAACACTTCATTGCAACAATTACTGCAGCTGAAACCATAATACTGGCAACATTTTTATGAACAACTCAAGCTTTTACAGAAATTATTGTTGCCTTTGCAGAAGATTATTTTGAAAATGTCTCGAGGTGCTACATTTCTTGTAGTTTGAATGGGAGTCTTCTTCTTAGCGGTGCAAATTATAAATTGCAGCACTCAGGCTTAGTGGCCCATTGTGCATCCGCTAACTGATGAGTGGATGTCCTCATCCAGGCCGGACTCCAGACCAAAGGCCAGAATCCTTCCCAGCGGGCCATTTCTTACTTCTTCCGATATAGGGAAGCCCATACTGAAGTGCTTAGGCCTCAAGTTCATGAGACTGGGGCATGAGGTTAGGAGGTGCATGGAAGTTTCCTTCTCCTCTCTACAAAACCTACACTTCGGGTTGTTAACCACTCCGATGTTGTGCAGGTGTTTCCTGAAAGAGCCATGTCCAGTCAAGAGATTAATCACGACCCTAACTTGCCTTCTGCCTAGGTGCAGTAATTCTTCCGCCCTATTTGGGAAGGGTCCTGGGATGAGGAGCTTCGCTTACCGAGTGGGAGGTCCAGGGAGTGAGACCAGTCCTCTATTGACCTATTGGCGTTTGCTTTAGTGTAAGCCAGTGCTGGCTCTGGGCCCCTCAAAGGCTGTTGAGAACCCTCTCTGGCCAGAGATTGAATGGGAGTAATTTGTCTTTTTCTTTTTCCACCCCCATTCAAAAGGATTTGGACGCCTCCCTAACCATTTTTGTACCTTTAAGAAGAATATAGTACATTATTGTGACTTTAATAAATTCACAATAATGTACTATATTCTTGAAAGATACAAAAGTGATTATGGAAGTGTTGTTCAAATCCTTTTGAATGGTGGTGAAGAAAAAGGATGAACTACTCCCATTCAAACTATAAAAGATGTAACATCTCAAGATAATTTAAAAACAAAAAAACTGTAGAAATAGTTCTTGCAAAAGTAATTGTTACTGAAAAAGGTTGAGCTTGAGGTGTTCATCAAAATGTGACCAGTATTATGGTTTTAGCTGCAGTAACGCTTGCAATGAGGAAGTTGAAAAAGAAGAAGAAATTCATGAAGAAAATATTTTTCAATAAAACTTGTTATTCTGAAAATACACGTAATTATAATACAAATTCGGTCTTATCCCTTGATAGAACAGAAAATTATGTCCTCTGATTAGTCAAGACAAAAGATGGAAGCAAAAATATAAAATAATTAAAACAATTATTTTTTCGTTTAACTTGCTTAAACTCAAAAAGGAAAAAAATGAATTGGACACAAAATTTTACCATGCTATCGCTACATATTAACAAAATTCATTAACTTGAAGGTGAAATTTTAGTAAGTGTAGAAAATATGAAGTTTTCCTAATGCTATTTATATAAAATGTGAAAATTTACATGTCTAAGTATAGCGAGCGGAAATTTTTAATTTTTTAAAATGAATACCAAGTACATTAAGAAAAAACAAAGATAAATGATAGAGGTGCTCATTTATTTGAGACTTTTTTCTAAGATTACCAGTTTATGAGAAAACTGCAGATGAATATGCACTCTCTCTGCATTGGCGTCATATAAAAACAAATGTAAACGTAAACTTGTACCTAACTTGCGCAATTATAGCAATTTTTTCCAATATGATATATCAAGGATTAGTTAGCATTTTTAGCATTACCGAGTTGTTGGCCTTGAACAGCTGCCCCTTTAACTACAGATTGAATCAATAATAAATGAAGTTTAAACCCGGGATGGCTCTAAAGTGATAAGATTTTTTACGTATATGACAGTATTTTAGTTACTTTTGGGATTTCCGTAATATCTATATTATTCAAGATCAAATTGCTATAAACTTCACTTCTTTGAAATGGTTGAAAATATTGGCGATTGATGTATAGGATATTCCTGTTAATGTGTAACACTCGATTTTCTTGGTAGTTGCCGAAACAATTATCTGATTTAAAAGAAAATGTTCACTTCTTCGAAAACTTTACCAATTTTAAGGACATTCACAACAAAAAAAGTTTTCTTACGATTATCTTGAAAATGTATACATATATTTTTATTAATGTTCTATATACGTGGGAAAAATTTGAGTTTGTAAATATTTGCACCTAAAATTCCCATTTTAACATACTAATGTCTTAAAAATCCCATATTAATTTGTTTTATTTAATTACAATGATAATTTTCTTACGATTTTCTTCAAAATCTGAGAGCTATTAGGAGAGAGGAATATTTTTCTCTAAAAAAATTACTGCAAGCGGTATTCGTTTTTCTGTAAAATATGTTGAAAATACGTGACGTTTGGTAGCTCTCGGCTTGCCTTAGATAAGTTGATGAACAGGAGTTTGTGACTTGACAACATTGCAAGTACGCGGTAATATTTAAAATGCTGTCAACGCACACTTTATGTCAATAAATGCGAATATTAAGAAAATATGGATTATCGTAAGAATAAAAGTTGATATTTATGGCAAATTTACCATTTTTTGTTCTCGAACACATTTTTTTATACTTTGTTAAAAGGGAGTGTCTACAGCTCCGGGTAAATCCGTATGATTAATTTTTATTATTCCTCCGTCCAGGCAATTCACGCCGCACATGCGCGATGACGTTCAAACATATTGATATAGTAAGAATTATAAGGTTACCCATCAGCAGTCTGTGGTGTAATACTTAGGGTCCCGGTTCTCACACGACAATGAAAAAACTCGAAGTCCTCGAACGAAAATATATGCGCCTCATCTCAAATTCTGGAAGGTACACCTCCCTCAGAGACCTCTACGAACGCTGCAACGACATAACCCCGATAGCCGACTACGTCCAGCGCATCTCCCAAAACTTCTACTCATTCAAACTGGGCGATAGTCCGCTAACAAGACACATTACACAAATTAGACAGCATAATGCCCCATTTCGGATTAAACACCCCTTACCATACCAGACGTTACCGATTTTCCGGCAGCCACTCTAGCCAAACTTTCACCTACTATACCTTCCCTGTTACTATCCACCTTTCACTGATATTTCATACCTTTCATCGACTTTAATTCTTTCCTGTCCCCCTCTTCTTTTGTTTTTGTACTTTTTGTTTGTTGTTCCTTCGTTTCTGTTTGTACCTTTTTGTCTGTAAATTCATTCTTCTCTCATTAACCTTGTAACAGTTTCCAAATTTTTTTATACCAAAACAATTCAAAATTTAGAATCACAGTTTAGGCCAGCCTTGCGCAGCCCGTCGCTGGAACAATTCGCGGATGGCACTCCGTACAAGTTATGGTGTCAGCGAAAAGTGCCAAAATTAAACAAAGTGCAGTGCGCAAACGGGTAAAACCGAGTGATAGTTTTAATCTTTGTTAAGCTTTACTTTTTAAGCCTTTTATACAATATTACTTATTTTAATTCACCTTGTGGTGAAAGGAGTTTTGAGTTTTTATATTTACATTTTTTACTTACGCCAAACCAGCCCCGCCTCGGCCCGACCTTGCGATGCGCCATCGCGTCAACGCGGTGGTCGCAGGGTCGGTCCCGGGACGGGTTCTGGGGAGGCAGTTTTTTGTACTCAGTTTACCATGAATAAAGTTGTTTTGAATTGAATTGAATTGGTTCTCACACGCGAGGTCGAGGGTTCGAATCCGCTTGCTACAGTTTTTTTTTTTACCACATTTTGTTAACTAAAATACGTAATACGAATATTTCTTTAGGTTATTTCGTTGGGTTAAATATGTTAATATTTTTTGATGTAGTATAGTTGCTTATGATAGATAATGTCCCTTGCCCTCGACGGCAGCCAATCATGCGCATGCCCGGTTTTAGACGGAGGAATAATAAAAATTAATCATACGGATTTACCCGGAGCTGTAGACATTGCCTTGTTAAAAATCACAAATATATTCTTAACCTCACAAAATACGATAATGCATTGTAAACCAAAACTCACGTTCTGATGAGTATAAAAACGAGACATTGCCAGATTGAATCAAACGAGGCAGTAAGTTTATTTCTGTGCTTATGTGCAGAGGGAGTGGAGCGAAAAAGTGCAGTGTTTGTCAACAATTTTTTATTGTAGCATGATAGTTTACATAGGGGAGATCCTTTTGTAGGTTGAGAACGGCTGCCTTTTGGGAATGTCCTTAAAGAGAAAAAACACAAAATATTGGTTGCCTTGAACGTGAAAACGACTGCAAAACAGTATAATTCGTATTATTTTAACATATACCTATTATAACCTTACTCATAATTGACATATCTGAAATAAGACAGATAATAAGAGCTCAGATGAGGTGTAAAAATGCACCGTCGATATTCAAGGAAAAGCATCTTCTAAATAAGTTACACTGTTGTGAATTTTATTACCTACTTGATGAAAAATGCTGCCTTAAAATCACCTTTGATTTTTACATACTCACTCAAAGATTAACTTACACATAATTAATCTCAATTTGTCCTATGTTGCCCTGTTCTTCCGTTGGCACATCTTTAAGCGGATTATCTTCTTTAACAGTTTGAGACCTTATTTTAATAAATTGGTCCGGACCAGCCTTTTTTATATTCGCTACTACCGCGTCATCTTCTGGGTCGACACTAAGAAAACAATCATTATAGCCTTGTAAAGCCATTTTACCATCCTACAATAAAAAACAAAAGATAGGGTATTCAAGTTGCTAAACTATGGGCATTGAGCATTGGAAAATTTAGAAATGTGAGCAATGTAGTTGAGATGATTATTTGAAGACCACATTAACTACAAGAATCAAATATTGGTGTTACAATGCAAATGATGTATGAATGGTTGATAGATATTTAATGTACTTAAACAAAACTTACCCCAAACACTGGTTCCCACTGCTCCATGGCACCAATAGCATCGGAGCGACCTGTTACAACCCCATCTTTTTCCACTCTTAGATATTTATTATATCCGGACTTGAAGGCAACTTTTCGTTCATTAACAGAA
Organism: Leptura quadrifasciata; assembly: GCA_963675555.1. Classification (NCBI taxonomy): domain Eukaryota; kingdom Metazoa; phylum Arthropoda; class Insecta; order Coleoptera; family Cerambycidae; genus Leptura; species Leptura quadrifasciata. Next base: position 42,074,262 of record OY776675.1, read on the forward strand.
ACTGCTGTAAGAATTTCTTCAGGTGAAGGTCCCTCACCTTCATTATGTGGCGCCCCAAGAGTAAAAAGTCCATTATCTAAGGCTTTAACGTACGTTTGGTTTCCAAACTCTATAGCTACAGGTCCGGATATTTCCTCAATTTTTACAGCTTTCCACCAATTACCGTGTTTTATACTATCCGAATCGATTTTGGGTGCGACCTGTTCCTGCTTTTTGCTTTTATGTTTACGCTTTTTGCTCCTGAAAATAAGTTATATTCATTTTAGAAAAGTTAATAGGTATTTCTACATCTATTCTATTTTCTAAACTACATACTTATGTTTCTCTCCCTTTAGGACTAACTTGCCTACTCGAACTTTATCGTATTCAGACATCTCTTTATTTGATCTATTTAAATAGGGCAATGGTTTCACTTCACAGATAACTAAATGAAAAACTCTTTTGCATTCAACACAATTTCATATTAAAAATGACACTGACACTACTGACAGCAAACAGCATGACAGTCATGACATATTTGAAAATAGAAACAATGAACAATGGTCGCGTTCATTACGCGATAGCGGGAGAGTTGGAACTCTCTGGGTAGCGCTAACTGAGCGATCAGGTATCATTGGTCACCTTCATCACGCGGTAGCGTTAACTGAGCGATCACGTATCATTATGCAAGAAGCCAATAAGTACAGCGCAAGAAGAGTAGTTTAAGCATGTGATCAGTGAGCGCTACCTGATCGCTCACCGTGATGAACGCAACCATTATATACAAGAAGTCAATGAGGACAGTGCAAAAAGCGTAGTTTAAGCATATACCTGATCACTCACCGTAATAAACGCAACCAGTGGCAACGCAACTACTTACCTAACGTTTAGGCCTATTCAATGATAACAACCGACCACCTACCCTTGGTCTAAAAGCTAATAATGCTATTTGGTTAACAATTTTCCATAGATAAGAAATTACTATGTATATACCTTTGAATACAATATACTATTTTCAGAAATTAGATTAAGTCAGACAAGTCAGAGCAGACGTATGATTGGCTATAATAATTATTTGTAACTGCTACACTATAGTATATGGTAGTATATGGAGTAGATGGGCAGGTCACGTTCATCGTATGCATGATAACCGCCTTCTTAAATGTACACTTTATGGTGAATTGCTAAGCTGTAGAAGAAGGCGTGGCGGTCAACGAAAGAGGTTCAAAAACGCTCTCCATGAAAATCTAAAATCCTGCGGTATTGCAGACGAGCAATGGGAACAACTTGCAGCGGACAGAACCGAATGGCGAGGGGTTGTGGCCAGCTATCAAGGAAATGTTGCTGCAAGAAGGCCGAATCCAAGACCTAACCAGGTCTATGCTTGTCCTGACTGCGGTCGACATGTGCTCTCCCGAATTGGCCTCTATAGCCATAGTCGTGTGCACCGTAGATGAGTGAGAATTACAATAGACTACACCTTTTACTTGTTTTTTATTGTACACAATCTATCGACTGTAACATTTTTATACTCGGACTCGAGTAACGGCTAATAATAAAATAAAGTATATGGCAATCGATAAAGTTACTTTTGTAATGAATGATAAGTTCCTGACAATTTTCTATGTGAATCGCGTACAGTAAATATGTTCCATTGTAAGATGAAATTAGGGAAAACGAAACGCGAGAGAGAAATGAAATGAGTATCTGATATAATGGGAAACAATCCAAGCCAGTTCCTAATATATTCAATAGATGACGCCATGCCTAATCGGTTTAATGTCATTCTTAATGAGTGGCGGCCCGCCAGGGAATGGCCAGGTAGGCAGTGCCCACCCAATTACATAAGCGGTAGTTATAAAGGTATATTTATATTTTTATATATTTTTGTACTTAAATTATCAAGTAAAATTTTGCGGTTAATTAATTGTAGTATTAAAATTAAAAAGTTAGTCGGCATGCCGGTATGATGTTCAATTCTGAAAGCAGCGTGTGTCTCGTTCCACCGAGAGCTCCTATAATCAGTACCACCAGCTTGACAGTATGGTCTGGATACAGTCTGCGGAGTTCGAAGAGTAGGTCTCGATATTTTGTCCGCTTTTTTTCCTCCTTCAAGACAATGTTGTTCTCCGCGGGAGCCGAGAACTCTATGACGAACATTGTCTTGAGTTGGTGGTCTATGAGGACTATGTCAGGCTTGTTTGCCTGTATTTGCCTGACCGTGGGAAACGAGTAGTTCCAATAAATTAGACACCTCTCATTCCCCACAACGGACTCAATATCCCCCGGAGCATAAGGCAGCACTGGTGTCTCGTCTATCTCATACGAGTGCCTCAGATGGTAGTAAAGCACTCGTAGTGCTCCGTCGTGCCTTTGGATATAGGCGGAGACTGCATATGTCGGGCAGGCCGACAACAAGTGCATAAGCGTCTCCGGCGCTCTGCGGCAGGCCCTGCAGCTGACGTCAGCGACCTCCACACCCATGACACGACTTCGATAGACGAGGGTGTTGAATACACCGTCCTGGCAAGCCAATATAAATCCCTCGGTCTCAGACTTCAGCCCGGCTGACCTTAAGAAGGCGAAGGTCAGCCTTTCGGATAAGCCAAGTTCTTCTATATTTCTATAGAAGACACCATGCAGTGGCTTATCCGAATGGAGCTGCAGAAAGATGGTTTGTTCTGCAGCTTTTATTTGGGCTTTCCGCCGAGCGGGTTCCAACTCGGTGACAGAGTCGGGATTATTCCGCTCAACGTCGAAGATGAGACCGAGTTCATCGGCTGCTCTGCGTGCTGCCTTAAACAGAAAAGCTCCTACCCCTGCATTTTCATGGTCTCGGACCATGCAGAGGAGGGAATCCGAACTCCTGACGACCTTACAGGCTCCATCCAGCACCATCCTGCTGTGTAGACTCTCCAAGCTCAAGAGTCCACGGCCTCCCCGATGGCGTGGGAGATATAACCGTGGAACGGACGATTTAGGATGCAGGCTCCTATTGAGGTGCATCTTTCTCCGGGTTCCTACATCGAGTTGACGCAGCTCCTCTCGAGTCCACTTCACTACTCCAAAGGAGTAGAGAAGGATTGGAACGGCAAGCATATTAGTAGCAGACACCTTGTTCTTCCCCGACAGTTCTGAAGACCAGATCTGTCGGAGTTGGTGCTGATACTTGCCGCGGAGAGCGTTTTTCACTACACCCACTTCTTGGGTGGAGCGTTGCTCGACACCCAAGTAAGTGTACGACTCTCCGGCATCTAGGTGGTGTAGGATGCTTCCGTCTACGAGCTGCGCGTCCTCGCCGTAGTCCCCACATCGTCCTCTCTTGAGATGGACCAGTGCACATTTGTCCAATCCGAACTGCATACCGACAGCCTGCGTGTACTCCTGTACCACCCTAAGGGATTGTTGGAGATCCCTTTCTCCGGAGGCATAAAGTTTAAGGTCATCCATATAAAACAAATGGGTGACCTTATGCCTCCTGTCGCCGGGGGTACCACAGTTGTAACCGCGGGTTTTCCGGAGCGAGACGGATAATGGCAGTAGCGAGATGCAAAACAAAAGGGGGCTGAGGGAATCTCCCTGAAATACTCCCCTTTTGAACGTTACCGGCTCTGTTTGGACTCTATCATTACCAGATGTTATGGTAAAGCGAGTCCTCCAGAGCGGCATCAGATCTTCAATGCATCTCACTAAGGGACCGGCGACCGCAAGACATCGGAGCAAGTGTACAATAAGCTCATGAGATGTCATGTCAAATGCCTTGCGGTAATCGATCCAGGCCATGGAGAGATTCCGCTTATACTGCACGGAGTCCTGCGTGACACATCTGTCAATCAACAGGTTCTCCTTGCAGCCAGCGACATCTCTCTTCGACCCTCGTTGCTCATATATCCGCTCGTAAACTGGGTTAACTGCTTGGAGTACCCGCATGTACAAGATGCGTGTGAACACCTTGTAACATGCGTTTAAACAGGTTATCAAAGGCCTTTATTATTATTATTATTATTATTTATAATATTATTTTTACTACATATTAATCTTCCTCATATAGGTACACTTATGAATCCGTTTAGAAACCGGGCGCAATACTGTCGAAAGTGTCATGCGCGCCAAGCCAGGGCGGCCAAGCATCGCTCAGAAATCGTGAATTCAATCATAATACGTCTACGTATATGTTGGTTATTCACTTCGATCTTACGCCTGTAATGCATATCAAAACACGGGACGTACGTCTTGCATGCTTAGGCTATTTACAACCTAGAGTGGGCATGCCATCCCTGTGCAAAACTTGTAATAAACAATATGAATATTGAATAGTATATGTTCACTGTTGAAAAGATATCAAATAGGAAAAATAACTAATGTGTTAAAATTGATTAATCAATCCCTTACGAATATCAAATATGATAGCAATTTCTAATTTGATAAATAGGGACAAAATAAGTTAAAATACATGTCAACGGTGCCATATAGTTAAGTTACCTATATAATTATAATTTTATTTTTCTTTGCGTTTTAAGGTATAATGTATTAGAACACATATGCCTATATATACTATCCAAAAAGTACTAAAATAATGTTTAATTTTATTTTAGCAGTTTTAGATGTGAAATATATAAAAGAAATAAATGTATAATATTCAAATATGGGAGTTCGCGCTCGGTGGGATGTGGACACTGTCACCCTCATCCCTTCTCTTTTTTTTACAGTATCGTGATGTTTCGCCGAGAATCGTTTCATTTTCGGATATGTGGAGTCAAATCAAGCCAGTATTCACGAATCTCAAACGTTGGAAATTGTTGCTGCTGTTTTAGAATCGGAAGATTTTGGTTTTTGGTTAGGTTTGTGTAATGTCTTATTCTCTCAATTTTATGTTTTTTAATTTGTAATCTGTGATCTTTGTTGGTATTTAGTAAAGAGTGAGTGTCTACTTTATCAGAAAAAAATTGTGGTGAATGGACAACTGACAAATTATTAATATTAAAATATTTACACCATGGCCCACGTAAGATAAATAACGGTTATAGTCGAGGCAAGAATTCAAGCGATGCACGTAACAGATCGATTCTATAAATAAGACAATACTGCTAAGAATCATGAAGCCCCATTAAACTGTACCTATTTCTGAAGACAGCTTAATAACTGGGTGTCAAGAATTCTCTTTTTAACGTAATTAATTATTAAAAACTGCTAGTATTAAAATTTCTTTAATGAGATCACTCGTGACGTGCATCGCTTGAATTCTTGCCTCGACTTTAGCGATAATTCTGATATGATAATTTTTAATTAGAAATCAGTTTTGCTTCCCTAACATACGACGACAAAATTTTTGTAACTAAATTAGAGTGACTTTGCCCCACTTTGGGAAATTTCATTAATGTAAATTCAAATTCGTCCAATAGAAAATTTTGTGTCACAGGGTATCAGAAATGTTTATGGCTTTCTGGAAGTGAAATGAAAATTAAACTTGATTGCTGGCCTTGCATGTTATTCAGTAAAAATAGTAAAAGTCCGGGAATTCAACAGGGATATCTATCTAATTTAAAAACATTAGGCAAGGCGATTGAAATGGGCAGAGGCATCATTGAATGTTTTTTGAGTGATTTTTACATCCACTAAATTTCTGTGGAGAAGTGTCATTATTATTCGGTTCTATCCCCCATCCTGCCCACCCAGAGCTAAAAGCCACGGGCTGCCACTGTATCTTAATTTGTATCATATAATATATATGATTTTAAAAGTTATATTGTTATACCTTGCACTGACGAGAGCCAACAGCTCGAAACTGCAGTGTGCAAGTGGTGTGTGACGACTGGCACGAGAGCTCCTTTAAGTAGGATCAGTCTTTAGGCTGGTGTTTGTTGCAATCGAAGCATTAGCGTTTTGATGGTAATATGCAATTATTACACTTAACGCGCCAGGCTTGTAACTTATAATTCAACGCTCGGCGGGGCACATAGCCCGGAGAGTAGCTGTTGGTTGCAGTCTGGCTACATTCCTTATAGTAAAATAAGGATTTTATAGAGGAGTTTGCGACTAAAATTATTATATTTTAATATTCCGCCCTCTAAAAGCACATTTGAACCCTGCTAAGCCCAGTCAGGCTATTTATTTTTCGATTGCAACAGACACTGGACCGCTAGATGGCGCCTGCTGACTATTTTACATGTCGCTATTCCAAAGATACCGAAATGTACTAAATGGTTAAGTGATCCTCGTGTCGGTCGTCACATGCCTACCTTGCACTTACGAGAGCCAACTGCTCGAAACTGCAGTCTGCAAGTGGTGTGTGACGACTGGCACGAGAGCTCCTTTAAGTAGGATCAGTCTTTCGGCTGATGGTGTTTGTTGCAATCGAAGCATTAGCATTTTGATGGTAATATGCAATTATTACACAACGCGCCAGGCTTGTAACTTGTAATTCAGCACTCGGCAGGGCACATAGCCCGGAGAGTAGCTGTTGGTTGCAGTCTGGTTACGTTCCTTATAGTAAAATAAGGATTTTATAGAGGAGTTTGCGACTAAAAATATTATGTTTTAACTTTTAAATTGTTTAAATTTCCAGATTTCTGAGAGCATCCCAATTTCTTATTCTTAGAAATAGGCCAATTGATAAAAATAATGAGGAATCATCCAAGCCAGTTCGTAATATTTCCAATAGATGACGCCATGCGTATTCGGTTTATAATGTCATTCTCAACTTGTATCATACATAACTTTTAAACAGTTTAAATTTCCCGATTTCCGAGAGTTTCCCAATCTCTTATTCGTAAAAATGAGCCAAATTGATAAAAAACATTATTTAGTACACGGCAACAAGTTTTCATTTTACATACTAATTAACTTTGTTTATTCAAAGACATATTTTTTCGTATTGACATTGACGGACAAACAACCGAGTACAGCTGGTGCACTCTGGCGGATAAAATAAAAGAGAATGTTCTCCATTTCCACAAGCACCAAAACACTGAAATACTACACTTGAAATACTCTACTCGATGCGCGTTTCGCCCACACGCCTACCACGTTGATATCACCTGGAGATGCTTAAAACTGCTTTAACTTGATAGTAAGACTCGCCAAGCATGTAGGTATAATCTGGAGATGCTTAAAACTGGAGCTATAACATGAAAACTACACTCTCGTACTCTACTCTACGCGCATTTCGCCCACTATGTCGGCATCATCTGGAGATGATATGAAAACTGAGATTTAATTTGAACAATATTCTCGGATACTCTACTCGATGTTTGTTTCGTCCACTACGTTGGCATCATCTGGAGATGCTTATAAAACTGAACTTTAATTTAATAGCAACACTCGAATGTTCCACATGACGGGGATTTCGCCTACCATGGCGAAAAGCACACATCCAATGGAGTATTCACGTGTACACTATTCAAGAGTTTTCATATTTTTTGTGAAACTACGCCAGCGCCATGAAGCTTTTAATAACTGTATCGTCAAATAAGGTGTAAAGGCATCGTATAAAAATAAATGATAGCGTTTACCGTCAGTTGCTATACAAATACGAGGATACTGCAATATGATTAAGGATGTGACTAGAGTCCTACCTCGGGACTCCGGTGCAGTTCCGAATAACGTCATCAAATGACGTCACCAGTAGATACAGCTAAGAAGTATGTAAACTTTTCAACGGCTGTCTGTCGTGTAGTGGCAAGATTGCCCGATTTTCACGAGTGAGGATGACTCTTTTAATAAATCTCTTTTGAATTTTGAAAATACGTAACACGAATATTTTTTTAGGTTAGGTCGTTAGGTTAATTAAGTCGGCTAATATTATGCTCGATTAGCAACTAAAATACATAAATGAATATTTCATTTGGGTTAGGTTGTTGGGTTAAGTAGGTTAATATTATTTGATGTAGTATAGTTGCTTATGATACATAAGTTCCCTTGCCCTTGCAGATGTGGCAAGTAGTTGGGCAGAAAATATAAGCTTGGAATTTTAATTTTATAGCAACATTCCCGTTTCGGGGTAGAATATCAGTCCCGACACTGATGACGTCATTTGATGACGTTATTCGGGACTGCACCTGGGTCCCGAGGCGGACTCTAGTCACAGCGTATGATTAATTATTTAATATCATATTATAACAGAAGAGGCATAGAAAAAGACAACTTTGTGCTATAAACTGTATATTTATAAATTAACCAACCTTCATGTATCAACCTTGGGTTTCATTGAAAACACCTTTCTCATAGGGAATTTTACTTTCTGATGATGTATGAGTCATCACTGCTGTGGCACATGCGCATACTCCAAATCAACGTTTTCTGCAGAGTAGACCAGACCAAAGATAAGAATTTTAGAAATTCGTTAATTTAATTAAGTTCAGTTTTTATTTAATGGAAAAGAAAATACAGAGAAATATTCCTGGGACTACATTAAGTACCCAAAATGGTCAATTGTTAGTTTCTTCAGGCGTTCCATCCCTAGATTCGCTCCTAGGTACGTTACATTTTAGGTTATATTTCTTTGTTCAATATATAACGATTTCATCATTTTAGGAGGTGGATTACCTGTTGGAACAGTATCTTTAATAGGTAGGTAATTCAAAATATTTGAGGTTCACATTATTTATTAGGGCATTTTGTAGAGGAAGATTTCCATGGGTCTTACTCAAAAATTATACTTAAATACTTTCTTGCCGAAGGCATCGTCTCCAAACATTCTACTTTAATAGCTAGTCAAGATGTAAATCCTTCCAATATCGTAAGTAATTAATTGTAAGCTGAAAGTGATGTGATGATTTAATTTACTAAGAAACTAAGAATTAGTAAGATTAATATGTGGGTTGATAAGACTGAAAAATACAGTTTCTCCTCTAAATTGAGTAATTTAAATAGTACTTTATGCTGAATAAATATGCCTTCGAGATTTTCTGCAAAATTTAAAGTTATGAGTATCAAAATGACAGTTTTATATTTTAACAAAAATATTTCTTTATACTAAATCTCATACTAAATATTACATAGCCGATATATCTACATACTTTATCAACTGTTAAGTATGCTTTTCTGAATGCTGCAGCTCAAAAGTAATTTAGAAATGTCGAGATCATTTTGTGTGCCTGTGTCCATTGAACACTGTTAAGGAAAAGACTAATTAAAATATTTTCAATGTGAAAGTAAGAAATGAAATGTATATAATTAGTCTAGGCATCAGAGGTTGAATATCACCAGATTGATGGAATAATTCCTAAGGAAGCTTTTTTTCTTCTCCTTTTTATGTTTAGAAAGAGATTTATTGAAAATGCCCCCTCCAATTCGGTCCAGAACATATTGGTTAAACAATTGAACAGTGAAATTTTAGCATCTTTTAATTATCTAGGAAAATATCAATAATAGGACAAAAAATCAAGAATAGAAATTTATTCTCCACTAAATTCTACATAAAAAAGGGTTCTAAATTTTTTTTGATTGGTGTAATAATTTTGAAGATAGAACCATGCGAAGGAGCGCGCCTGACTCTTGTCGCATGCCACGCTGCTATCGACACTTCTTGTGTACACATTATGCGGTTTTAAGTTAGCCGTGCGCCGCACCGGCGAAGCTAGACATTTGCACAAAGCATTGACTCCCGTTCCAGTTCCTTAAAGTTCAACGGCATTATGCTTGCGCGGGAATTGTGAGGAGTTTTAAACATAGGTATCTATTATATGTACTTAGTATCAAAAAAGCAGTGGCTAAAAATTAATTCAAACTTCGTTCTTTACCACCTACTCTTGCAGCAGCACGACAGCATGCATACAGAGTGTACCATCAAATTCACAGATGGGGACTCTGAATGGTTTACTCCCAGTAACCACTGAAAAAGAAACTGCACCACCAGCATTGCTGAAAATAACATCTTGTAGTTGTCGAGGTGGATGCAAGGGAAACTGTGGGTGTCGTAAATATGGACTGAAATGTTCCATCATCTGTTTCCATTGCGAAGGTTAAACTTGCTCCAATGCCGAAGCACTCAGAATTGACATTGAAGAAGATATTGGATGAACATATTGACATCGATCTCGAGGAGTTCTTTAACATTGAGATGTCAAATGAAGATGATAAAGGGACAGAAGAAGCTGAAGAGACTGCAGAGCCTGAAGAGATTGAAGAAACCAAGAAATATCAAGAAATCAGAGAACCAGAAATAGTAGAGCAACTTGATCTTGGGCACCAACCTAAACGCAAAAGGAGGAGAATGGTTGTATGAATAACAATAAATATAATATCAAACAATCATTTCAATTATTTCACCAGAATTCATGTCTTAAATTCTTTAACTACACATTCATAATAATTTCAACTTTTTGCTTTCTTACGTTGATGTGACCCGCGACTCGCTCCTTCCCATGGTTCTATCTTCAAAACTATTACACCAATCGAAAAAAATGTAGAGTCCTTTTTTATGTAGAATTTAGTGAAGAATAAATCTCTATTCTTGATTTTTTGTCCTATTATTGATATTTTCGGAAATATTAAAAAAGAAATGCTAAAATTTTCCCTTTCGATTGTTTAAACAATGTGTTCCGGACCGAATTGGAGGGGGCATTTTCAATAAATCTCTTTCTAAACATAAAAAGAAGCGATAGAAATAAAAAAAGCGGAATTTTTATAACAAAAAAAAAACCTGACGCCTGAAATATAGATGAATAAATATTATTTTGTTGTTAATAACAATAATACTTGGCTTCTTTATGCAGTTGGAGCTTTATTTAATTAGATTCTTTATTGTTTATTCTTTATTGCACATTTGGAATGTAATTTAAGCCTAGTAGGTAAAATTCATTTTGATATTACTCACCTACCTATTATGCTGATAATTTGATATTTACTGTCATGCCATGCCATATCATATATCACAAGATGTCATACAGAAAGTATTTTGTTAATAAAGCTGTTTTTAAATGTTTCAAGGTAATACTGATTATATTTTTAAACAGTACTTAATTTCTTAACACTGCTTTTCAAAGCTGATTTATTTTATATATTAACTACAAGTTTATTAACATAACTTGGTTAGTTGTGATTGTTAGTATGTGTAATATCCTTAAATACGATATTTATTTTTAGTATATTTTGAAATTTAAATAGAGTATTTTTATCTACTTTCCTTTTTTCGGTTAATCTTAAATTTTTTTACTGGTGAATGAGTAATATAACGACCTTTGCTGTTAAGATGGTATTTTCATGATGAAACCGAGCAATTTTTGGACCTATGCGGTCTTGGTGATGTGTAGAACCAGTAGTAGACCTCCTGTGTAAATTAAGAAAAATATTTCTAAAAATGTTGAATTGTTAACACTGGTTAAATAAATGGAGTACTAGCATCGGCGTCAAAAGTTTTTGTGGCATTTGAGGTCATTTAATTATCTCAAGTTTTAAGGAATTTTAGAGCTTTTTTTAAAAGCTACTTTTGTGTAAAATTAATTATTATTGTTACCTTTTGCTAATAAGTTTGGTGCTTTGTTGAACTGACTTTAATTTTATGTTTTATTTATATTTTTTAACTGAGTTGTTTTTTTGAGTAGGTACTGTCAAAAGTTGTTTGTTTTCTAAATGGTGAGTTAATTTTAGTAATTAGGGTTGTTAAATTTATTGAAATTTGATCTGTACACTTCATGTTAGGAGTCACCAAATTATATTTCTAAGTTAGAGTATATTAATGGTGTTATATGGTGTGATATGGGTATGGTGTGATATCCCAAAGATTTCTAAAAGTGTGGTGATGGATTAATTGTTATTTCGAACGAGCTCTGTGACCAATGACGAAATTAGAGCACATAAAAGTTTAAATGCCTTTGCTCAGCTTGCCTATAAATGGATGGATCTCTGGATGCAAGAAAAATCAGCGAGAGGATATCTCATTATTGGTAACGTAAGTATAGATCTAGATGAAATTTATAGTTTATTATCGAAGTATACTACTTGTGTCTGCAATGTTTAATCACAAATTACTACTTTACAACATTAGAACTATGTTAAAACTGGTTAAGGATGAATGTAATTTTTGTTTTAGGTTCGGTTCGAGATTCGACATTCTCAGAGACTATTAGAATTACTATTTAAGCCATGTACGAGGACACATCTGCGATAGATGTATTGGCTTATTGGATAGAACCCAGTAACAAGAGCATTGGTATGGCTATAGTGGCCTTCCATAGTATTAATTAAAAAACAAGACCAGGCTATAATCTATGCTTTTGCAAATTATGCATTTACAATATTTAAGAAGTTAATTGCTTTAAATAACTTCTATACAGATGTAATGTTTCTTAAGTTTACATGTAAAAACAACATAAACACTTCGGTATAGCCATAAAATAAAGTGTTTTGCTCTATGTTGTTCTATCTAAATCTAATATATTCATTGTTTGTTGTTTAAAAATATTCAAGTACTGAAAAAAAATTAAACGAAATTTTTCAAGGAATTAGTGTTTCTTCATTCTAATGTATTTTCCATTGTTTATTACACTCAAATTTTTTAAATCTGACTTGATCTTAAAACCTACTTCATTTATCACACCCAAAAATATGTTTATTCTCGTGTTACTGGAGGAGGAAGTAATTAATAACCATGTTACTACATATTCAATCAATTTTGTTTGTGTTATTAACATAATACATGTTTTACACAAGACAATAAAATAGAACACAATGTAAAATGTAATTATGTGACACATTTTACATTGTGACATAGTATATTAAAATTAACTTACCAGAGAATCATTCCCCATATTCTTTGTTCTCAAAATCGTGTGCTGCATAAAAAATAAGCCAGTAATTGCAAATGTGTCCCCCTGCTTTAAGATTTAGTATATACACATACACACACAAACAAAAACATTTTATTTATACATATACATAAATCCATTCTACGTTCCTTATTAGCTGTGAAAATGTCTATCGCTTTATTCAGTGCCGGATTAACCCCAAGGCAATGAGGCATTGCCTCGTGGTCCCCACCAAAAAGGGGCCCCCACCAAGTTGCCAAGTTGTGTTATTACAAACAATTAATTAATGCTTACTGTGATCAGGATTATTTTGCACACAATATTGCCTACAGGCCCCCATCCATGTTAATCCGGCCCAGACTTTATTGTCAAAGTCAGGAATTAACTGAATCATATTTTTTTCAATTGATAACATCGGAAGTGCATTAAGGCTTTTCTTGGCCCATTGTGTTCTTTACAAAACATTTTATACTTTTTAACGTAGAAAAACAAACCTCTTTCACATTCGCACGTCGTCATAGGTGTAGTACATATAATACTTAACACATATCATCCCTGTTATAAATAACTTTCAATTCAGTTCTTAATTTCTCTTTGTCTATTAAAGCATTATAAGCTTCTACAGTCTCTGTAAACATTTTTTTGGGAAAATTTTCTCTGTAAGTTGGAAACAAATCTGAAGAAAATAGTTTAGCTGTAGACAAATGTCCAGTAAAATCAAATCTATCTCGTATCTGAGACAATAAAACAATATTCTTTAGCCACAACTTGATTAGTTTCAGATGGATCAAACTGACTGCGTTTAGTGCGTGTCGTGCGTTCACTTTCACTATTTATTTCTTCAGGTTCAGATACTTCAAATTTATCAATTTTGCTTTTTCTGATTTCGTCAATCTGAGATTCAAATGTTTTTAAACATTTTTAAATATAAACGCTATCAGCTCCGCAAGATTGAACTTGATTAAAAAATATTGCAACATGTGGAGTTACTTCTAGAAAATAATAGAAATCTAAGGAATTTAAATTTTTCAGCAGGCCATTCACTTCAGATATGTTTTAGGCTCCTCTAGAAATTTCTCCAAACATTCGCGAATTAGTTCTTTTTCTCATACAGAGGTGTTGATGGGTCTTGTTTTGAAATTCCATCTAGTTATAACTGCCCGTGAAAGTCTCCGTTTTGTAATTTCATCCAAAAGTGATGTTCTTTTGTTGATTGAAAAAAAGACGAAGTAAAAGATTGAATTTCAGCAAAAAATATTTTTAACTTTTTATTGCAAGATGAAGGTTGAACTGATGGGTGTAACAATAAATATAAAATGTATACGGGTATTTTTTCCTGAGAACCGATTGAATGCCTGCTACTCTTAAACTCATAACTGACACTCCATCATAACTTTGAGCTGTTAATTTATTTGCAGGAACTGCAAGATCAAGTTCGATATATTTTTCGCAGTGTACCCCTCTGGTCTAACAAAAGTTCAAAACCTTTCATAAATTTCTCCTTCAAAAATATAGCGAAATATTACAACAAGCTGCTGCCGGTTAAACGAGTCAGTTGTCTCGTCAGATTCAATAGCAAGAAAATTACATTTTGTTATTTGATTCAAAATTTCCTTTTTGCAGTCTTATGTGTGCCTAAACAAAACGAAATAAACAAATAACAACACACAAGCTGATTAAGCATATAATAGAGATATGACTCTACGATTGCAGTGTACACAAGTGAATTGTGCCCGCATTAGAGCATAAGGCGCGTGTCATTGCCATAGCAACGTCGTACACAATATCTAGCCAGATCTGCCACATGCAGAAACATGACGCGGTCTCTGTACACAACTAATGTGGTGCACTTTGGGAAGTAGTGAAGTACCTAGATATTGGCAAACTCAAGTTGTAACGTAGCGATAGCATCGGAAATTAATTTTGGAGTTCATTGTGTTAATAAAAATGTTAAAATGGATAAAAATAAATAGAAATTAACTAGCTACCTGAATTAGCTTTGGGGAACTGAATTAGCTTTGGAGCTGGGGGGGCACGTACTCCTGTGCCCCTTAGGAGCACCCGCCACTGAATATGATGGAAAGTCGTGTAATAAATAGAATGTCATAGAAACTCATAAGTAAAACTGTTATCGTCATCTATATAGATGCTCCTCATGCTCATAGAAAAGTATACATTTTGAATTACTTTGGAGATGTTTCTATATGCCATTTTTGGCAGGGAATTAGGAATATTGTCAGACAATACAAATTTCACAGCAATAGATATTAATCTTTTATAAAACCATTGATATTAGTAAGTGGGAATTACCACTACCTAACCTATTATCTTCTATGTCAATATTGGCTTATACCGTATCCAAGAATATATATTAAATGAATATTAAAGTAAATAAATTATATACTTACTTAACAAAAAAACCGAAAAACTAAATTATTAGTGTTATTAGTGCTTATTTTTACAATTTTGTGCTTTAACAGGGATGTTAACATACCTGACAACAAATTTTCTTTTTCCATCAACAGCACTGATATGATATATGGAATTTTTTTTAAACTAGGTTTCTAAAAAAACGTTAATAAATGCCGCCACATAAATTTGATATTAAAATTATCCAACACTACTACTTAAATCGATCAGAAACTAACATGTACTCTTATGTCAAATTCTTCAAAATGCTCACGGAACAGTTTTCAGGCTGTCAAATGATGGTGTCACTGCTAGTACTCCATTGCCAACAATATTGTGCCCTGTTTCATGAAATATAAAATTTTACCTCCCTGTCTCTTCTGTTTTAGATAAAAGAATTACCTGCTGTGATCGAAAGTGATACTGAACCAGAGTCTAAGGTATCAAAAATCTCTGGTGGTAGGGATAAGATGAAAATAGCTTTCAGATATCAAAATTTACCTAAGACAGATAGTTCAACAAATGATGTAAAACATATAGGACATTTTTATGATCTTTCAAAAAACATTTCATTTAGTGATATTGAAAATTCTGATATTTGTTATTGGACCGGTCAAAGATTGGAAAATGGTAGTTGTATTAAGACATTTCAGGCAATCATTGTACTAAATGTTCTTTATTCTTTTGTAGGATCTAGGACATTCACAAATCCTGCTTATAATGAACTATTAAAATCAATAAAAAATAGAATCAAAGAAGGAAAATTCTTTCTAAAAGATAATCCTGAGAAAAGGTCGATATTACGTATAGGAATACATTCTCTTGGATCTCCAATGTGGTTGCCTCATAGAAAGTACATACATACTATAGACAGTAGTAGAGATTTAGATATGTTTATATTTTGCTTACGAGCATTAGTTAGATCTGCATATGCAGTTGCAGTAATTACCATACCAACTCATTTATATCATGAAGTAAGTAAACATTTTATTTCTCTGTGTTTAAAGGCTGGATAAATGGTAAATAAGTCGAATAGAGCGTTAAAGGGAAGAGTATATGCATAAAACGATATACAGGGTGTCCCAGATTTAAAGTGATATAGACTAATGAGATATAGAGCACACTTTGCTCAAAACATCCCCACACTTACCCTTGAATCCTCACTGTTTTCAAGATACATGTTGTTTTATGAATTTTGACTGAAACTAAAATTCACCATATTTTTGGAATGGGTGGACGTATTTGGATAAAAGTTGGTACACATATAGTGCACTCCTAGTCCAATCAATAGCATAATTTAATTTGGAAAATTTCCAGGAAGGACTCAATTTTTATTATTTTATATTCAGGGTCAATTACATCACCGTGAATATCAGTTTTTTGCAAATGGCAGATAACTATTGGAATGTCTATGGATTATTGTGCAAAATGCTGTCATAATATTTGATGGCACATTTATGGTTACTTCCTAGCATAGCAAATTTTCGAGATTAATGGTGAATGATATTTAAATTCTACCAAATACGCAAACAGCTAGTTAACATTGTTTTATTAATTTTACTTAAACACTTGTTCAATTAATGTATTATTGTTACTTAAATTTGATTCTAATTGCACTTAAAGTTTGTATGGCTATATGCAATATTCCATAGAAAAACAGTTTGCTTAAAAATAAAAGTCTTAAAAAAAATTCTGTCATAGTTTAATACATAGTTACCTTTAGAAATTAATGTTAAAGTATTCAAAGAAGTCATTTGAGTCGTTAAAGTAGGGTTTTATATTAACAAATCTAATAATTTCAAGATGCGATTTCAATTTACAAATGAAGAGTATGCAAATATGATTTATGTGTATGGTTTTTGCGAGGAAAATGGAAGAGGTGCAGAGAGAGAGAATATAGAAGATGTCTTCGAAATCGTCGTACACCAAGTCTACAACATTTGAGAGGTGTATCAATTTAGTAAGGAACATGGGCAATTTCTCTCACAGGCAAAACATGAACGTGTTCCCAGAGATTTTCAACAGCAAGAGGAAGTATTACAGATTGTTCATATGAATCCAACTGTAAGCGTCAGGAAAATCAGTCATCAATTAGAAATTCCCAGAACAAGACTATGGCAACCTTTAAAAAAATCCTTTTCATGTTCAAGTAGTTCAACGACTTGAAGATGGTGACAGCGTTTCGTATTTAACATTTTGTAGGTGGATATAGTTGCTCATAGACGTACAGTGTCTAGAATTCTGTTCACGGACAAAGCTCAATTCATGCGTGATGGAATAAACAACATCAGAAACCAATGTCTTTGGGCAACTGAAAATCCACATGCTATGCTTCAGAAAAATTCCCAACACAGATTCAACATAAACCTCTGGTACCTAATAGGGCCACACATTTTTGAAGGGAAACTAACTGGTGACGTTTATATAAATTTCTTAATAAATGTTACCAAATTTGTTGGAAAACATCAATGCCAGAGGTATGTGGTTTCAACAAGATGGTGCTGGACCCCATTTTTCTGCACCGGCGGATCTTAATCAACATCACACAAACATATGGATTGGTAGAGGGAGTCCAGTTAACTGGCCACCAAGATCTCCTGATCTCACTCCCATGGATTGTTTTTTATGAGGCCACCTGAAGTCACAGGTGTACAGTGAAAATATAAATACCACTGAACAGTTACATCAAAATTTTTTTAATGTATGTGACAATATTAGACAACCTGGCGATAATCGATAGATCGGTGAAAACCCTTTTTAATTGATCACAAAAATGTATTGACGCTGGGGGTGTTCATTTTGAAAATTTATTATATGTAATTTTAATTAATTGTACCAGTGTACAAAATAATTAGTGCCTTTTTAAAATTTGTGTTGTAAATTATGAAGTAAATTGTTTTTCTTTATTTTTTCTTTTTTATGTTTTTTTTCTTTTTAAGTAACAATAATACATTAAATAATTGTTAAACAAATGTTTAATTAAAATTAATAAAATAGCGACGTTAACTAATTGTTTGCGTTTTTTGTAGAATATAAATATAATTCACAATTATTTTCGAAAATTTGCTAGGAAGTAACCATAAAGGTGCCATTAAATATTATGACAGTATTTCGAGCAATAATCCATAGGCATTTCACTAGTTATCTGCCATTTACAAAAAACTGATATACAGAGCGATGTAATTGGCCCTAAGTGTAAAATAATCAAAATTTAGTCCTGTCCTGGAAATTTTCCAAACTATTGATTGGACTTTTTTTTTATACATTTATTTAACGTCGGCCTATTTCCGCTACTGAGGCCTAACACCGACGCCTGTAGACCAGCTACCCCCAACCAGGAATTTTGCCGAACCTCTTCCCTTAAGAAGAGTAGGGATCTTTTACTTGCCTAACATTTAATAGACAAGGGACCGACGGCTTTACATCCCCTCCGAAGGATGGTATATCTCCTATACAACCCTCGCCTAAGGTTGTATAGCTTCCGTGCATACACTGATATATAAGCCGCTGGAAGATGTGTGAGGCGAGAACGTGGTTTCCGTTGGAATGGTCACCCATCCAAGTACTAACTGCGCATTGATTGGACTAGGAGTGCACTATATGTGTACCAACTTTTATCTAAATACATCCACCCACTCCAAAAATATGGTGAACTTAGTTTCAGTCAAAATTCATAAAACATGTATCTTGAAAACAGTGAGGATTCAAGGGTAAGTGTGGACGTGTTTTGAACTCAGAAAAGTGTGCTCTATATCTCATTAGTCTCACTTTAAATCTGGGACACCCTGTATATTTGTCATAACTGTAAACATAATCACTTAACGATGTGGGTAATTAACAAGTTAAATACTTGATCCAAGTAAATAATATGCTACATCTGTGCTAGTAAATATTCAAAAGGCACCATCATAGTCGTTCGCGTTAATCATTATTATTACAATAATTTGTGTTGTTTTAGATCTCTCTAGATAGATGCATCCACTCAAGTGATATAGCTATGAGGCTTCAAGCGTTCAGTGGAACGGAATTAGAAAACAACCAAAGCTTATCAGATTATCATGGGTTTTTTTATTTGACCAAATTAGCGGCAATGAATTCATTAGCGTCGAAGCACCCTGGTTCGGTGGAATACGCATTCAAATTAAGGAGGAAAAAGTTTTCGATAGAAATGTTACATCTGCCTCCAGGTATGTTTATAATAAATATCGAAACTGTTTCAACATTAACAATAGATGTTACAAACATAAGTGTTTTTATTTTGTCTCTGATGGAATATCAGTTATTAACTATACTGTGTTGTTTATATTTGTAGATAACCAGGAAGATGCAAGTAGTAAGAAAGAAAATATGCCTTCTTTGGGTTGTGGAGGTAGCAATAACCACTTGTTGGAATTTTAATTTCGTACCTACAGTGATTATTATACATTTGTGAATAATTTATTTATTAAAAAGTATTATATTTTCACCACTCCAATACATTTTTTTTGTATTTAAGAGTTACGTTTTATTTATAAAAAATGGAAGAAAGTACGCCTTTCTAATTCAGTACAAAACAATAGGAAAATTGTTTAAGTTTAGTTATGAATCAGTGAATATCAGCAGGTATCAATAATGTTTGATGTCTAAAATTTTCGATACTGTAAACAGTTCTTTTCTTGAACAAAATCTATACAGTATGGGAATAAGGGGAACTTACTGTCATGGATAATTAGCCACATGGAAGGGAGAACACTAAAGGTTCAACTAAATAGTATCCAATCAGATATACAAAATTTAACGTATGGCGTTCCTCAAGGCTCTGTTTTAGGACCATTATTATTTATGCTGTACTTATATAATCTCCCAAACTGTTTAACTACTGAGCACAACTGTGTTTGCCGATGACATAACAGTAACGCTAGCAGCAGATACAATTGAGCAGCTCCATTTACTGATTGACCAAACATTCCAAGAGGTCACTACCTGGGCGCAAATAGACAAACTAATAATGAATATGATTAAAACAGTTATTATAAACTTTTGTTTACAAAGATGATTGCCTCATGATGTGGTGCTGCATGACAATATTGTATTGTCTCATAATACAAAATTGCTTGGTACTTACCTTGACAATAAGCTGTCGTGGGACAGGCACATTGAACATGTATGTTGAATGCTAAATAAGGTTTAGTTCGCTATATTGCAAATGCAAACTGCGCTGGATGAAGCTGGGTTATTGAGTATATATTATGCTTTTGCTTATTCGCATATTTCATAGGATATTATTGCCTGGGGAAGTGCAAGAGATAGGGATAGGGAGTATTTATTAGCTAAAAAAGACTCGTTAAGCTTATATATTTGATACGAATTATAACGAGAGCTGTAAAAATATATTTAAAACTGAATAAATATTAACTACTTCATGTATAATTGTTAAAAGTGTTTGATGTACACTAAGAAAAATATTCTCAGAAAATTCATGAGTACTTAAAGTCCTATAAATTGTTGACTGACTGCCAGCATGGTTTCAGGAAGTCATATTCAACAGAAACTGCACTGAACTCTATTTTTATTGTAATAGAGTTCAGTGAGAAACTGCCACTAATGAATTTATCCAACAAATTAGTGATAAAATGGATATTGGTGATATTGTGATAGGAATATTTTTTGACTTGTCAAGAGCCTTTGACACCCTTCATGTGGATTTCGTTTCAGATAAACTTAATACCTTAGGAATTCGTGGCAACATCAATAAATGCCTTTCGTCTTACTTATCTAACCGAGTATTTTATGTTAAGCAAGCTGACGCCAAATCAAAACACTTTAATATTAACATTGGGACCCCACAAGGGAGTGTCCTCGGACCATTAATATTCCTCCTGTATGTGAATGACCTTCCTAACCACATAAGCGAAGGCAAAGTTTTGCTATATGCGGATGGTACATCGGTTGTTGTCTCACATCACAACCCAAAAGTAGTGGAGAACAAAGTTAAAACCACTTTATCTCAGTTCCATGACTGGTGTCTTAAAAACCGTCTGATAATAAACAATGAAAAAAAAGTTATAATTCAATTTCATAACAAATTTAGAAAACCACATAATTTTAACTTTGTCCTTAATAACATACCCATACAACTTGAACAACACTCGAAATTTCTTGGAACCATTGTTGATAGCCAGTTAACATGGGAAGATCATATGACCTTTCTTTCAAAAAAACTCAATAAGTACTTCGCTATTAAACAACTAAAAGACAAATTTAACTCTGACTATCTATTGCCTGTATATTATGCTCTGTTCTACTCAGCCATTAGCTATAATATCGTCGTATGGGGTAGATCCACCCACATGGAGAGAGTGTTTATCCTACAAAAACGTGTTATTAGATTAATATATAACCTTAATAGTCGTACCTCCTGTAGAGAAACCTTTAAGGAGAAAAATATCTTAACAATCGCTTGTGTTTATATACTAAAATGTCTATTATACAGTTATGACAACAAAAGTAAATTTACATCGCAAGCTGACATGCACAACTATAATACTAGGAATAAAACCAATATCTGCCAAAACCAACACCATCATTCCTTTCATGAAAAATCGCCTCTCTATTCAGGCTTTCAAATGTATAATCTGCTTCCTGTGGATTTCAGGAGCTTACCTGTTCAAGCTTTTAAGAAGAAGCTAAAAAACTATCTAGCAAATAATGCATTCTATACCATTGGGGAGTTTGTTCTAAAATTACGAACGGACAAAAATATAACCTTCTAGTATTTTTAATCTAATCATTTTATCTTTTAATGTAGCTTTTTATGAATATTTACCAATGTATGTATATTTTATATTTTTTATTTATATATTTTTATCTGTGTTTTAACTTTTGTATGTAATGTTGTGTGACTTATCTACAAATGTATGTGGCCCCAGAGATGAATAAAGTATTATTATTATATTATTATTATTATTATTATTAATTTGTTTACTCCGAGGAACAATTGTCATGCATACAGTACAAGAGGTGGTGACCTACTTAGTATACCCACCCATCATACGACAAATTATAATGTACATCGTGTTCCTGAAAGGTATGTTGAGATTTTAGCAGATGCTTCTATATTGATGAAAACCACTTAAAGCCAATAATTTACGATATCTTAAATAACAGGTCTGACAGAATAAAGCGTCCGTTTTAAATTGAGTTGTTTTTATTAATGGTTAAATTTTTATTCAAAAATTTAACACAAGGTTCTTGAGGAAACACAGAAATTTAAATATTACATCAGCGAAATGCGTGTTCCAAAATCTTTTTTACAAAAAACCAGTCACCCTACTCTGTGGCTCCGATCCTCACAAAGGGGAGCTAGTAATACATACCAATAGCCACTCCCGTGTGCCCCGAGCAGACGCATTGAACCGAGGATGACGGCCTTCTGCATTCTGCTGGCTAAGATCTCTGCCGAATCTCGGCATGTCGGTATGATCTTTAGTTCTGAAAGCAGCGTCTGCCTCATTCCACCGAGGGCTCCTATAATCAGTACCATTATTATTTAGTATGACTGTTGGTCGAGAGGTGAGCGCACTTGCCTCTCACCCAACAGTTCCGGGTTCGATCCCCGGTCGTGGCAGTGGAAAATACTGTGAGAGGGATTTTTCCACTATACACGGATATTGGGTGTGTGTCCCTTGTCTCTAAATGTGTAGCCCCTCCCACACAAGGCTCTCCTAGAGCCTTCCGGCATAAAGGGGGTCGTCATTACCTGTGGTGTATTTATTTATTTATTTTAACAGAGAATGGCCTAGATAAAGCCTGCGGAGTTCGAAGAGCAAATCTCGATATTTTGTCCGCTTTTCCTCCTCTTTCAAGACAATGTTACTCTCAGCGGGAGCTGAGAATTCCACGACATACATTGTCTTGAGTTGGTGGTCGAGGAGTACTGTCAGGCTTGTATTTGCCTAACGGTGGGAAACGAGTAGTTCCAATAAATTAGACACTTCTCATTCCCCACAACGGACTCAATATCCCCCGGAGCGTAAGGCAGTACTGGTTTTTCGTCTATCCCATACGACTGCCTGATGATAGTAAAGCACTCGTAATGCTGCGTCGTGTCTGTGAACATAGGCCGAGACTGTGTATGTCGGGCAAGCCGACAGTAAGTGTATTACAGTCTCCCGCGCCCTGCAACTGACATCAGGGACCTCCATACCCATGACACAACGTCGATAGACGAGGGTGTTAAATTCACCATCTTGGCAAGCCATTATGAATCCCTCGGTCTCGGACTTCAGCCCGGCGGCTGACCTTACAAAGGCGAAGGTCAGCCTTTCGGATAAGCCGAGGTCTTCTATATTCTTTTGGAGCTGCAGAAGGATATTGTGTTCTGCAGCTCTAACGTCGGCTTTTAGTCGAACGGGTTCCAACTCGGTGACAGAGTCGGGGTTTACGCGCTCGACGTTGAAGATGAGACCAAGTTCATCGACTGCTCTCCATGCTGCCTTAAAGAGAAAAGCTCCTACCTCTGCATTTTCATGGTCTCGGACCATGCATAGGGAGGGGATCCGAACTCCTGATGACCTTACATGCTCCATCCAGAACCATCCTGCTATGGAAACTCTCCAAGCCCAAGAGTCCACGGCCTCCCCAATGTCGTGGGAGATATAACCGCGGAACGGACGATTTAGGATGCGAGCTCGTATTGAGATGCATCTTCTTGCGGGTTACTAGATCGAGTTGACGCAGCCGAAAGAGTAGAGAAGGATCGGAACGGCAAGCATATTTGTAGCAGAACCTTATTCTTCCCCGATAGTTCTGAAGACCAGATCTGTCGGAGTAGATGCTGATACTTACCGTAGAGAGCGTTTTTCACTACACTCACTTCTTGGGTGAAGCGTTGCTCGACACCCAAGTAAGTGTATGACTCTCCGGCATCTAGATGGTGTAAGATGCTTCCGTCCACGAGCTGCACGTCCTCTCCGTAGTAACCGCATTGTCCTCTTTTGAGATGGATCAGTGCGCATTTGTCCAACCCGAACTGCATACCAACAGCCTGCGTGTACTCCTGTATCACCCTAAGGGACTGTTGGAGATCCCTCTCTCCAGAGGCATAAAGTTTAAGGTCATCCATATAAATTAGATTAAATGCCTCCTGTCGCCGGGGGTACCGCAATTGTAGCCACGGGTTTTCCAGAGCGAGACGGATAATGGCAGTAGTGAGATGCAAAACAGAAGGGGACTGAGGGAATCTCCCTGAAATACTCCTCTTCTTCCTTTATTATTATTATTATTATAGAAGCTTTATTTAACAAAAAAATACTAATACAAACAATGTCGGTAACATATAGGAAACATTATTTACACTAGAAGGCAATATAACCAGCACACTTAAAACACCTTATTAGTCCAATGTTGTCAAAGACATAGATAGTATTTTCCCCTATTTAACATAATATAGTTATAGAGAATCTTAATTAAACATAAATTTCACCCGTTTTCGTCCCAAATGGTTCAACGATTAAAAGGAACAGATTTCCTAAGAAGAGAAAATTTTTGTGAATTTATTCTAATAAGGTCCTGTAGGCGACGATTCTTATTTGGGAAATATGATAGCCATAGTTTTTAAAATTATCCAGATCCAGCCTCCGCTTTACAATGTTTCGTGATGATTTCCGTTTTTGTGGATATTGAGTAGCAAATGTGCCAGTGCCAGCGCACTAATCTGTTACTTCAAGGTCATAGGGAGAAATTGAAAAACATACACATTTATATTCAAGAGCACTGAACGCTTTATTGAAAAGAGTAGAAATATGAAATATATACAACATAAACCATTACAAGTAAATAAACTTATAAAAATAGATAAAAAAATGTAGGTATAGGTAGGTTGTGTTCTATTTGTTTGATTGCCACATTTTTATAGTTGATTCTATGGTTAAAATGCTTTTAGAGTTGTGATTATTTCGTACTATTAAAAAACATAACAAACAGATGCTCTTACTCAGTATAATACAATAAAAAAAAAAAGATGAAGTGTATTTGTCAATAATCGGACATTTTCGTAGATTAACATTGGCAGTGCATATTTATAATTTACACACAATAAAGGGCTATGTTCTTGTCTAATTTGAAAGCTTAAAAACATCTATTATAGTTCTGTCGTATTATGTTAATGGTACGGTCTTTTTTATACATATATTCTTATTGCAACATTCATTATTATTTAGTTAATCTATTATATTTAGTTTCAACAAAAACATTTTGATTTGATATCGACACATATATAAGATAAATTCAGATGTTCAGTCAGTCAATTTAAACATCAATTAAACTTCTATAGCCTATCCTACTATAACGTGTTTTAGAATAAATCTCCATTTTTAATTTTCCTAACTTTTTAACATTTTCGGTTATATGACATTAGACCTTTGGTTACCACATATATAAATATACAAAGTCCAAATTGCACTTTTTAACATAACTCAGAATAGGATAGGATATTTCTATAAACTAAAAAGCCGAACTGAAGGAATTCGTTATAGATTTCACTACGCAACTTTTATCTTTTACAAATTCAGCGGAATCTCCTGAAGAAATAATTGATTCGAACGTAACGTACAATTATACTTACTCGTGCATAAAGCAGTGTATCTCAACAAGACAAAACTTATAATTAGGTACTTATATACTTATACTTATTTATAGAACTTCAGGTAGGTACTTTGTATATTCAATATCAATATGAAGCATTTCAGTGCCCAAAAATTCAATTCTAAAACTATAAATATAAAAGCATTTCTTTAGAATAGGTACTGAAACTCCCTATGTACTTTAACTATAATAAAATTACTCTAACAAATATTAATATTTGTTGTCAAAAATATAAACATTTATACACTTCCACACATGTATGTACAACTTATGAAGTTTAATCTAAAAAGCAAAATTTATGTAAACGTTACACTGAATTAGACATCATGGTCGCATTTTTAAAAATGTGTACACATATTCGCTGCAATAGCAAACATTGCAGTAATATTTTGCTGTAATTTTTCCACTTATGAATGGTTTTATAAAGAAAATTAAAATACGACAAGCCGGTTTGCTAAGAAGTATTGTTGGTAGGTAGTGTTTTGGAATTAAAATAAGCCACATAGGTATACACATCTAAATTTTTATACTCTTAGGCTATTGATTATGTCGGAAAAAACAGGGAAATAAGGAACTATAAGACGTTCAAGGGTTTTTATTGTATAAATCGTTCAATTGGTCATTTAAGATGAGAAAACCACGGAATGCTATTAGATTAGAGGGTGCAAATTGGAGATAGGGGTGAAAATACAACCCCTTCAACTTTTTAAATATAATTCGAAAACGAAGCAAAATTCAGGTATGGTTAATAGGAAACTTTTTATAGAGAATCAGATTTCCCGAAGTGGCTTATTTAAAAAAATAAATAACAAATTTTTGGGTGAAAAGTATCCAAAAAACCAATTAAAAAAATCCAATATTTTGTTTTTTTTACTTTCTTGCCTATAAACTTTTTTGGACAGAGGTAGGTACAGGCAATGCTCGTAGAAAAAAAAGTTGATGAAATTTCGTTTAAAATGGTGGTCTCAAAAAGTTTTATCGATGAAAATTGACAGATATAATCGCTCAAACTTAGTAATTTTTTTCGATTTTTATCCCGCTTACCTTGATATTGTTTTAAATCTTATTTTTTATAACAAAATTGATTTTTACTCAATAAAACAATGTATTTATACAATTTATACATAATAATATTTTACTCAATAAAACAATGTATTTATACAATTTATATATAAAAAATACATTTTCAAACAGCAGTGGAATGGTAAGCATTTAAACCCTCTTCACTGGGGTTCACCCCTTCAGAGATTTTGCTAAAAAAAAAAAAAAAAAATGGCTTGCGATGTACCACAGGTTGTCAAGGAAGCTGTGGTTGCAGGAAACTAGGACTAACTTGTTTCTATGTTTTGCAAAGAATGTATGGGTGTCAATTGCGACAATATACAAGAAGCAGAGATTATAGAAGAGGATGTCCTTGAAGACGTCGATGAAGAATGAAACAGCTGACAAAACTTTTCATGAAATGAAACAAAAATTGGTATCTGCAGCAATACTTGCAGCTCCAGATTTTTCTTCAGAATTCACTATTCAATGTGATGCTAGTCCACTTGCTCTTGGCTCGGTGCTTATTCAAATACAGGGTGGAGAAGAAAAAGTCATTGCGTATGCAAGTAGAAGCTTATCTCGAGCTGAACGTAACTATTCTGCCACAGAATTAGAAATTTTAGCCGTAGTTTATTCTTTAGAACCCTTTGCTGGATACGTACAGGGTGTACATTTCAAAGTTATTACTGATCACGCTTGCCTTATATATTTGTACCGCTTGTTTAACCCCTCTGGTAGGCTATGTCGATGGTCCATAAGACTTTCAATGTATGATTATGAAGTGATTCATAGAAAGGGCAAATTACATGTTGTCCCTGATGCATTTTCTAGAGCTATACCTGATGCAGATATCAACTTGTTAGATATTTCACTGGATAATCTTGAATCTTGGTAACTAAAAATACGAGAGAACTTCAATAAAAGGCCAGAAAAATATCCACAGTGGATGGTTAAAGATGGGTATATTTTTAAACATACACCAAGGAAATTAATTCTAAAAACTAATATTTCCGACTGGAAATTAGTCGTCCGCATATATGTTGCCGCAATTCTCAGAAATAAATAATAAGGGAAAGGAGGTAACGAATTGGCAATTTGAAAATGTTATTGAAGACATAGAATTAAATGTTTATAATTTGCAAATAGTTTAATAAAATATTCTTAGCTGAATAAGCTTTATTGAATTAAAATTTACTAAAATTATAAACAAAATCATCACAGTTTTATACATTTGTGAAAATAATTATCCATCATTAACAAATTAACTTGAAGTACATTGTTTTATTGAGTAAAAATCAATTTTGTTATACAATATAAGATTTAAAACAATATCAAGGTAAAGGAACGCGATAAAAATCGAAAAAAATGGCTAAGTTTGAGCGACTATCTCAGTCAATTTTCATGGAAAAAACTTTTTGAGACCACCATTTTAAAGATTTCATCAACTTTTTTTTACAAAGCAATGCCTATACCTATCTTTACTCAAAAAAAAGTTATGGGCAAAGAAGTAAAAAAAACAAAAAAATTGGATTTTTGCTTTTTTTAAATTGTTTGTTTTGGATAATTTTCGCACAAAAAACTGTGTTTTATTTTACTAAATAAGCCATTACGATGGGAAATTTGATTCTCTACAAAAAGTTTCCTATTAACTATACCTGAATTTTACTTCATTCTCAAGTTATATTTAACAAACTGCAAGGGTTGCATTTTCACCCCTATCTCCAATTTGCACTCTCTAATGTAATAGCACTCCACGATTTTCTCATCTTAAATGACCAATGAACGATTTAAACAATAAAAACCCTTGCACGTCTTATTTCCTTTCTATATGACATAATCAATAGCATATCTCCAGTTTTAGGTTTTCAAAAACAACTTTATTATACTTATCTCAATCTATAATATAAGAACTATCATCAACTTCCATTTACCATATTATGTAACTATGAAAAATTAGAAATAAACTTTGCCTTTTATGACTGTCTATATTTAAAAAAATACATTATTGTTGTTACAATCCTGGAGCCCATCATACATGGAAAAATGAGGGACTTGTTCTATAATTTTTGAAAACTACATGTCACCTTGCGCTAAATTGAGTATAGATGGTCAATTATTTTTGATGACCCTGTAGGTTAAAAATGTGTGTGCATTATTTTTTTGTGTTGCAACCGATAAAAACTACTTGCGTCTTCGGCTAGGTGGTACTGATCAAAATTTTTCACCATGTTTATATCATTAAATTTTATCCTTAATGATGAAGAGAATGATGGAACCTCTTCGTGGTGGAAAATAGATCTGTGGCTAAGAACTAATAATAAATACATATCACTAATACGTCGAAGCATTGTGGAATGTATTGATAGGTAGTATGTACTAATAGCACTATTTTCATTAACGATTCGGTTTATTTAGACATCTCCAAAATAGACTTTATTAATCAATTTAAATTAAGCTATAAGAAGTTCATTTTAATCAATATATACAACTGAAATGCTTCAAATTTTGGTTTTATATTAGTATATATATATTTTTGCTTCACAATAAATATAAAAGTCTTAAATATATGCTATAAGCTTATAAATAAAAAAATTATGATAATGTTACTTATTATACTATATCACGAATCAACACTTCTATCCAGATTTTCAATTCCATATTCCATAATAACTGGAATTATCATAATTTTTTTACCATAGCACTGAAGTATTTACAAAATATAAAATACTAGGTACATAATATTATTATGAGAGGTATTAAAAATTAATAGCAATATTCTTCTGATTTTCTTAATAAAATAAAATGAGATTTAGTGATTTGCGTACTTATAGACATTTCTGTGTGGATATAAATAATATTTATAGCAGTAGGGCACAAGCTGCTTAAAGACAGAAGAAATATGTTTTAATATATTTTTATTGTATATAAAATCCAGACAAAAATGCCCACAAGCCTGTAGTAGATAGAAACATATCTATTAGGCATTATTACACTTATATTTCCATTATGAAAGATTTAAATGTGTTTTGATAGAATGCATGATATAGAAAGTTTATATAAAGAGTCGCAGAAATTACTGCCAAAAAAATGAGAAAAGAAGTCAATCATAAAATGTACAACTCTTTACAAAAACCCTGTAAATTGATTTGTTCACCAAATTCATTAATAATTTACATTTAAATAAGAGACAAGTTCATTAAAGAAGTAAGATTTTAGCGATGAGTACCATTAAAATTTGAGGTGCTATTGCCTTGATGGAGGCACTGTTGACTCGAATGTCCCCATCTTGCAAGAATGGAGCGTCGATAACGTGGATAATTCCATTGGTGCATTCAACGTTTGGTTTGTACACGGGTATTTTTTCTCTGTTCCAGACAATAGTGAATGCTAGAAATAAAATAAAGGATTAAGAAATAATTGAGAGCAGAAAGTAGAAATATAAAATACAGTAGATGTTATCATCATATCTATTTGTGCATTTTTTAAATTTATTTGCGGCAACTGCGTGTTTATTTTTTATAAAATGTCAACTTAAAAGAGTTACATAGTTACATGACGAACAGGTGATTCAAAACTACCGAAAAGACTTACAATTTGTCAGACAGATAGCTAAGAATGTGCATAAGTGGTAATATAGTGTCCCAAAATGAGGGTGCTATCTTGGGTATTATTAGAGATAGAGACACTTCGCTAGATACGCTCAGAGATAAAGAGGATGCACTAATTACTAACCTAACAACAAATAAGTTAGGTATCGACGAAGATAGAGATGAAGATTCCCTCTCTTTCAACTTAACTAAATTACAGTGTATGCGAGGATGCTTTTATTCATTCACAGATATCTGCCTTCCTGTGGGTGAATAAAACCATGTGTAATGAGATCCAGACGTGACTGACAATCTTCTTTTGCTATATTTGAGTAAAACGTTGATCGTTTTGCAAATGTTTGATGTGAGATAGACTTTTCCAGGCAATGGTTCACTAGATTTTATATTACTTAGTTACCATCTATTATTATAATCGACTTGATCGAACTAGGGTAATGCAATGTAATTATACCTATAACCCAGATAGCACACGACGTCCCAGAGACGTCCAATTTTGGTCTTAATTTGGTCTGAACGTCTTAGGACCTAAAATGGACGTCCTCAAGACGTCCAGAGTGGGACGTCTTTGGGACATAAAAAAATGTACGTCTTTGGTATGTCCATATTAAGCCTCCTAGCTTTTTTATATTGTGTTTTGAAAAATAATACATTCATAACCAAATTAATAATTCTTTGCGTGAAATAAGAATTTCGTCGTAGATGTACAACTTGGAAATTCTAAAAAATAGCAAATTAATAACTTCTAAGTTTTGAATTTACCGCGCTTTTCCAGCGATAAATGTCATTCCGGCACGACCGCATTTGCTTGACTTCGTCATGTTTTCGGGTTGGCTTTATGTCTGACAGTTGAGTTGATCGTTTCATTTCAACTCCTTTGGTTTGCAGTGTTTTATGCTGTGGTTTTATGTATAGTTGGCCAATATTGTCCTGACTTAATAATTAAGGTAATTTATTTCGATTATATCATGCATTTTCTGGCACAAAATTAAAATTTAGAAGAACAAAATTTTGTTTTATTTCCCAGTACCAACTGTATTGTTATTCCATACTTGATTTAATTATAAGTTTTTTGAATATAAAGGACTAAAAACAGTGAAAATTGTGTAAACTTTTGAGTCGAGGCGGTATTCTTGGGTATAGAATTTGCCTCTAATTCAACCTTTCTAGTCTCTGTGGTGTAACTGGTGTATACAAATTGACCACTAATATGGCAGACAGGCAGGCAGTTTACAATAAACAGAGGAAAGGCCGATTCATCGCACAATGCTGCATTCGTCTTATTGGCAGCCAAGCTGTATATAATTAGGTAAAGTATATTTTGATGTATGGATGGGTTGATAATATGCGTACGATTTCGTATGTGTTGCACACAAAGTTATCGCAATAGCAGAGAAATTCAGTAGACTTATGCGACAATAATTTTTAGCTATTACAGAGTGTGCCACACGTGTAATCGCATGCATATATTATCAACTCATTCACATGCCAAATTAGACTTTACCTGACTATATCGCTAAAGATGACATTTTTTCACCTACTTGTGAATATCTCAATAATATCCCGTGAAGGTCTTTTTTGGGACTAGAATGGACCAGAATAAAATGTCTTAACAACGTCTCCGTAATGTCATATAAATGCCTTTTTTAGGCCTAAAATGGACTAAAATAAGACGTCTTAAAGACGTTTTGATTAGTAACAATGGACATCCCCAAGACGTCTCTGTACGACTTACGTCTTAAAGTGGACGTTTTTAAGACGTCTCGAATGTCCCATGCAGACGTCCCTAAGACGTCTTTGGTATGTCTTAGTGCTATCTGGGAAGATATTATTCCCAATATATTTGAATAAGCTATTAACAAGAAAAATATGTTTCTGAAGAGAATCGTGTTTTTAAAGTGTTATATTAAGACTAGAAAATAGTATATTAGGCTGGTGCTAAAGCGGATTTTGAAGCCTAAAAAAATTATTAAAAGAGGACCAGCCGGAAAATTTAGCTAAGGTTATAATTAAGAGAAAAAACAAAAATTAAACACGTGATAAAGTGAAATTGTAAAATAATGGTGGGGGTGCTTTTTAGGGGTTGAAAGTGTTTTTTGCGATTTTAGGCGAAATGTGACCTCCTAGCGGAAAATGTCCTTCCCAAAAGTCGTAGATAATAAAAAAATATAATAAAATATAATTTTTCAACATAACCTCACATTTTCCGAGAAAATGGCGGAAAACCGATTTTCCTGTTTTTTATTTTTCTCCCTCGTAAAAATAATTCAATTTACATAAAATTATGTGAAAGTATACCTTTCTTGCATTGAATAAGCATGATTATTTGGAATCTGGGAAACAAGTAGCTTCCGAGATATTTACATTTTTCGAAAAAAAACCCAAAATCTTCCACGGAAAACTTTATTGGTGTCCTTTTTTATTTAAATATTCGATCTAGGCTCATTTTAACCATTGAAATGTTTACTTTAAAATGGTCCATATATATATATATATATATATATATATATATATATGTTGATGGTTTATTTTTCATGAAACCACTTAAAATTGAGAAAAACCAAAAACTGACTTCTACTCACAAATTTTTCGATATTTTTTATTATTTTCATTTTTTTAATTATTTATGTAAATAATGGATTGAATTTCAATGACAGAATTTACTTGAAGAGTAAGAGCATCCGAGCTCGTTTTGGAATAGTACCTATTCAGTCTACTAGTTGAGTGGAAGCATTTGGGATAGCGTCTTTTAGGTGAAGTAGAAGAACAACCACAATGCAAAAGATCGAAAATTCATTAGAATTTTATAATTTTTCATAAATTTCTTATTTTTATAAAAAACAAAACAATATTTTTCTGAAGACGAAGTCAAAATTTGTAAAAAATAATATCAATAACTTAATTGTTTTACTTAATAATTATTTATTCAAATCATTTTATTAAAATATACCTAAAACAGATTACGTTATATCGTTATATCACTTATTTAGTGAAAAAATAGTAAAATATACATTAATCAAAATGCACACTGGGCTAGTGAGTCTTAACTCTAGCTTACGACTTTCAGTACAAAGTCAATTGGTCACGTATTGACGTATTGCCATGAAAAACTTAAGTTTCAGAATGATTTCCCCCACTTTCTTCATTTTAATTCATTCAACTTTAGTAATATATTACATTGAAGTAAATTCTCTTCTGCCATTGAAATTTAATCCATTATTTACATAGATAGATATTAAAAAAAAAATTCAAAATAATAAAAAATATTAAAAAATTCGCGATTCGAAGCAATTTTTTTTTCCCAATAATTCTATTATTTTGTAGATTCGGTAATTTGTTTTGAAGAGGATAATAATACATGTGGTAGAAAACCCAAATAATAGGAAAGAACAATTTTTTGGTTTTTCTTAATTTTGAGCGAAAAATAAACCATCAACATATACATGGTGAACCATTAATAATAGGTTATAGTTCAGGGGTAGATTCTTTGGGCCAATATATGACCAAATATCCTGTAGTAAAATGTTGCTGTGGAAAAAGGTACAGGGTGTCAAAGTTCAAATTATTTTTCTTTTTTTTTTTGCCATAACTCAACAGCCTCTTGACTGATCTTCGCAAAATTTGCTAGATGAGCTTTTTTTATTCTAAGAAACAATAATTTACGTATTACATCACGTTAGATCATAGAGGGCGCCGCAGGACTTGTATCTGATGATGAATTTTTTTTCATATTTTTTTGACGGAACGTGGTACTGCTGATCAGAAAATCTGATGAGGCCGTCATTTCCACGTATAAAAGGCACACTTGGTAGAACTTGATAACTCCAATCGTTTTCGAGGAAAGTGCCGTTAAATTTTTCAATAATTTTTCGAAAGACAAATTGAAATTTAATGAAACAAAGTGTATTTATTGAAAAGTATGCTTTGGTTACGTTTTAGTTCTGTCATTTACGCCATTTAATCATTTCATTTTGTTCTTGTGTTCCTCGAGATAATTTTTTAAATTTCTTTATTTACAATGCCTAGACATAATAATTTTTCAAATAGGGAAATGAAGGATATGATATGTGTTTACGCACAAAATAATGTTAGCGGACGTGCTGCAGCGAGGAGAGAGATACCCATTGCAATATCCAAATAGAATACAGCTAGACCAGAAGATTTTCAAAGATCTGTTTCGTCGTTTGGGAGAACCGGATTCATTTCGTCATAAAAACGGTGTAGGACGACCGAAATGAATTACTCCAGATCAAGAACTAGCAATTTTAATTCGTGTGGATGAAGATCCTTAAGTCAGCTCAAGTCGTTTAGCAGCGGTAACAGGGGTGAGTAAACAATCTGTCCTAAGAGTCTTACATGAAGAACGCTTCTACTCATATCATCTCACTCCTGTACAAAACTTACTTCGAAGGGATGTTCCAAAAGGCTACAATTTTGTCATTTTTTGTAAATAAACACAACAGGGATCGAAATTTTGTTAAGAACACTATTTACCGACGAAGCAACTTTGACTCGCCGAGGCGTTTTTAACTGGAGAAATAGCCATTACCGGGAAGTAGAAAATCCTCATGCCGTTAAAGAAAGGCATTTTCAGCAAAAATTTAAGATTAACGTTTGGTGTGGTATTATCAGTGATCAATTATTGGGACCATTTGTCCTTCCTCCAAATTTAAATGGACAGACTTATCTGTTTTTTCTTCAAAATACTCTTCCTGATATATTACATGCTTTCATGCTAGACATACGGAATAGAATGTGGTTCATGAAAGATGGAGCTCCCCCTCATTTCTCCATTGAAATCAGGAATTATCTTGATGAGACTTTCCCACGCAGATGGATCGGTCGAGGAAGTGAATTTGCTTGGCCACCAAGGAGTCCTGATTATAATCCTTTGGATTATTATGTGCGAAGACATATGAAGTCCTTAGTCTATGCAAATACTATCAACTCAAGAGAAGAACCGTGGGACAAAATAAAATACCCAGCGAATTTTATTAGAGGACGAGGACAGGAAAATGTATTTTCCAATGTAAGAAAATCTTTTATGAATAGAATTAGAAAAGGCATAGAAGTAGGCCATATCGAACATTTACTCCAAGTTGCAGCAATGGGCTTTTTGCATGGGAGGAGGGGAGTTTATAATATCAATAAGTCAACTTTTACGTTATTTTTGGTCTTCTAATAAGATTAGCCCCTTATTTTAGACAATCTTTTGATTTATGTATTTATCTCCATACCATGAAAATAATCCATTAGTTCATAAGAAAGTGAGGAAGAGTTTACTCTGTTATTACGATTTTGTTTTCCCTTGCGTTTTCTACTTTTTTCAATAAATACACTTTGTTTCATTAAATTTGAATTTGTCTTACAAAAAATTATTGAAATGTTTAACGGCACTTTCCTCGAAAACGGTTGGAGTTATCAAGTTCTACCAAGCGTCCCTTTTATACGTGGAAATGACGCCCTCATCAGATTTTCTGGTCAGGAGCACCATAACGTTTCGTCAAAAAAAAAAAAATTCATCATCAGATCCAGATCCTACGGCGCCCTCTATGATCTCACGTGATGTAATATATAAATTATTGTTTCTTAGAATAAAAAAAGTTCCTCTATCAAATTTGGCGAAGATCAGTCAAAAGGCTCTGTTGAGTTATTGCAAAAAAACGTAAAATAATTTGAACTTTGATACCCTGTATCTTTTTCCACAGTAACATTTTACTAAAGCATTGATTATATCTTCATATTTTGGCAGAAAGAATCTACCCCTGAACTATGGCCTATTATTAATGGTCCACCCTGTATAGACCATTTTAAAGTAAACATTTCAACGGTTAAAATGAGCCCGGATAGAATATTTAAATAAATAAAACAATAATAAAATTTTCCGTGAAAGATTTTTTTTTTTTCGAAAAATGTAAATATCTCGGAAACTACTTGTTTCCCGGATTCCAAAAAATCATGCTCATTCGAATGCAAAAAAGGTATACTTTCCCATAATTTCATGTAAATCGAATTATCTTTACGAGAAAAGAAAAAGAAACAAAAAATCAGTTTTCCGCCATTTTCTCAGAAAATTTAGGGT
Organism: Leptura quadrifasciata; assembly: GCA_963675555.1. Lineage (NCBI taxonomy): Eukaryota > Metazoa > Arthropoda > Insecta > Coleoptera > Cerambycidae > Leptura > Leptura quadrifasciata. The sequence goes on from OY776675.1 coordinate 42,110,750, forward strand.
TATGTTGAAAAATACCTGATTTGAAAGTTTTAGATTTTTTATTATCTACAACTTTTGTAAAGGACATTTTTCGCTAGGAGGTCACGTTTCGCCGAATATCGCAAAAAACCATTTTCATCCCTAAACAGCACCCCACCCCCATTTCACAATTTCACTTTATCTGGTGTTTAATTTTTGTCTTATTTCTTAGTTATAACCTTAACTAAATTTTCCGGCTGGTCCTTGCCTGTTAATATTTTTTTTTCAAAAGGGTATTGGCACCAGCCTATAGTTTTATATGGAGTAAAAGTGACATTCTTTTGGTTGAGGATGTATTTGAGGGGCGAGTGAAGCCATGTGCGTGCTGGCGCACCGGGAAAACGTAGATTCTCGGTGGGCTCTCACAAAGTGATTTAAAAGGGCCCTAGACGCAGGGCCCCTGGAAGAGTAGATGTCAAAAATCAGATATAAAATTTAAAAATGCCATCGAAACAGTCATGATATTTAATAATAACACGGATAGCAATGAATGCACCCCCAATTTAGGACACTGTAAGTTCAGAAGAAGGTTCAGCAAAAATAACAAAAACTTTGAATATGCATAATTATTGAAATTTTTTTATTGAAGCTTTTGTAGGTTTTACGACAAATATTTTACTAGTGTACAGGGTATAACTTAAGTGTGTTAAAATATTTTAGGGGGTTATTCCTTAGTTCATTTTAACAACAAAAAAAATCATATAAACAGATCCCGCGTCTCCAATATGAAGTGTTTTTGAACACCTGTTTGTATGAAATTTTTTTCTTAAAATTAACTAAGGAATACCCGCCTAAAATATTTTAACATATACTCACTTAAGTTATACCCTGCATGTTGCGAGTCGAGAAATAAGAACAAAGCACAAATATAGCAATTTAAAAGGTGAAATATAATTAAAAATATATGCCTTATATAAGCATTTTGGTGGTCTCTATAATTTATACATTATTGCTGTTGAGGTGGTGTATATACGAGCATGACTTGGTGCGCTAATTTTACAAATTCTCAATTTCGACTTCCAATTTTTGTATAATATGAATGCAATGCGATAGTGACAAAGTGTTGAATGTTAACTCTGTAAAGATTTCTCATAGATATGCAGGTCTTCTATATCGGTGAACTACAAATGAGTTTCTTGATAATGTTTTTATGTATTACTTATATAGGGTGTCATTTAAAACCGTATCATTAAATGAAAATTTGAAAAACTACAAGCGAAAAGACGATGAAAACGTTTATATGAATAATCCCTTCTATTTTCAAGACACAAGAGATTTGATTGCTTCTTAAAATTCTTAAAACGACCCAGTTGTACAGGGTTATTCATTATAAATTACCCACCCCTTATCATCTTTATTATTGCCTATAGAAAAAAAGGTTTTATATATATATATAGTATTAGGTTTCGCGGGTGTTAAATGGAGTGTTATTGTACTTCCGGGTGCTCTACCGCGTCGATGGTCGACTCCTCCAGAGTCACGGTTGTCTAAACGACGTTTCGGTAGAATCTCATCTGCCATCTTCAGGTTCTCACTGAAAGCTGCCTACTGCTGCTCCTCGTTGCTCGAACTGAAGTTCAGTTCGAGTAACGAGGAGCAACAGAGTCGACCATCGAGGGAGAGCACCCGGAAGTACAATAACACTTCATAGATATATATATACATAATATATGTATACTGTTAGATTTTTTGAATAATCCTGTTTTCCCTATTTCAAAACGATACCATATGTTACCCTTACTATATATACCGTTTTTGAGTTATTAAACGTCGAATATCTTAGTTCAACTAGTACTCCATGAAAAAGTTGGAAAAACCCCAAAAGTTCTGAGAGAAAGATGTAACATGGGTATTCTCAGAGCCGGTCTTACCCCTAGGCTGACAAGGCAATTGCCTAGGCATGCAAATTTTAAGTAAATTAATTTTTTTTAACTTTTTTGTTTCATGCTAATTTTTATATGTAATATGGAAATTTTCATGGCTGGTCTATAAATTATATCGAATTAAAACGTAAATAATTCTTCATAAATTGATGTATATCAACATAATATAAGTTATTGTATATGCACCTAGTTAACATTAAATTAATATGGTGAAATATCAGTTTTAATATTACTTAAATTCGTTCATTCCTTAAGCAAGTGGTCGACACATGTTGACAAGAGATAATTATCTTATACTTACCTCGAACTCCATAAAATCGAGGGGATAATAACATCCGGCAAAGTAAATAGATGCCGAAATCTAAGAAGGGCAAATTGAACCAAATTATATGTAACAAATAATACAAAGTGAAAGCGGAATGTAAATTACGGTTGAATTGTGTGTAAAAACTATTAAAGGGATAACTGGTATACCGCAAAGACCAAAAAAAAAAAAAATATATTGGATCTGGTGGAACGTCTTATCTTTCGAAAAGAATTTGCAATAAATTTATAGAAGTTATGGCAAAAAAATTGAAAACAGATTTTGGAAAGAATTAGAGCAGCTAAATACTTTTCAATAAGTGTCGATTCTACTCCTGACCTTGCCCATATTGACTAGTTAACCTTCATCATTAGATATCCATTCTGGTCGTGCGCCTTTTTCTTTTGCCTTCAGTAAAGGTCGAATTTCATCATCGCTCAGTTGTTCCTTCCTTACAACTTCCTTTCTCCAGTTCTTCGGAACCTTAATCTTAAACGCTTTTACTTCTGCTACATCCTGCTGTTTCTTTACATCCTCGGCACTTACTTCCTTAGGGGGCCTCTGACGACAGTACCTCTTGATATGCCCCAATTTGCCACAGTTATAACAGCGGATTCCCTTCGTAAACTTTTCACTGCTTCTTTGCTGCGTAGGCTCCGGCTTTGGCAGTTGCGGTCCCTATTTCGGTTCCGGTCGCGAACTCATTTCGTTCAATACTTGTGCGACCATTTTCTGTATGTCCTTTAGCATAGCCATCACTTTCACCATTTCGGGTCTGATTTCCTCTTTCCTTGCAGCGTTTACTTCCCCAAGGTTCCATTGTCGACAATCTCGCATCATATGTCCTAGTTTGTTGCAACGGTAACATCGAATACTTCCGCGAAACTTCTTGTCGACTTTCTTGTTTTCCTGGGAAAATTGTTTTGGTCATTAATTGAGTAAACATCTTGTGCAAATCCTTGAGTTTGGTGTCTAAATTCCCCTGATTGGGATTCTTCCACAGCGACAGCTCGTACTCTGTGCCATGAGAAATCCATATAGGCAGCTTCTATCTCAAGTGCATGGATCAATGCTTCGCTGCTACTCTTATGCAGGGATAGCCTAAGGACCCGCCTGATCTCGTCTTTCATGCCATCAATAAGTCTGGTACACTTGGGCGAGGTGCTGGTCGTCATATTTCAGATCTAATGAAGCCTTCAAAACTTTAAAATCAGGTTGCTGCGTCACTGGGGTCATCTGAAGCAATTCTGAGGCTTGACATATTAACGCTAGCACTAAGCCATAGCCTTGTCTTCATTATTCCAGTTGTGTGCGCATGTAGCTGCCTCAAACTGTATTTTATACGTTGACCAAGAAGTTTTGTTCGTCAAAGGAGGGGGGTTGTGATTGAGGATCTGATGTCACTCTACTTTTTCGACCAACCTTACTTTCTCCTCGACGCCTGTAACTTTATCTTCAACGCCAGTAACTTTCTCTTCAATATCACCAACTTTTTCTTTGACTTCACTGACTTCAGCCTTTACATTGCCTATATCTTCTTTAATTTCGTTTTTGGTTTCATCAGCGGCCGACAGGATAGTGTCTTGTTGCAACTGCATAATTTTTCTCAATTCTTCCTGTTTTTACTCTTGACGTTTTCTTTCTTTTTCTTCTTCACGCCTTTCCTGTTCCTCTCTTTCTTCTTCACGTCTCTTTTCCTGATCTAATATCATTTTTCTTAGTTCTACAACTAAGTTCTGTGTTTGTTCTTCGGCAGCTATGCTTCTTGTTTCCATCCAAAAAGTTCTTGAAACGACACTAACCAGTTCTATTTAAAGTCTATATTAGGTATAACTTAAATATTTCCACAAAGTCCGGAATAGAATATTCTAGAAAATTTAAAGCATTTCGATATCTTCAGTGGTTTCCAAGTAGAACACTATGGAATTTCTAGAATTCTTCAGAAATTCTGCTGCAGTTCCGCTTCTGACACCAATTATTACGTGTTTACAATCTCCAGTAAACACCTTGTATGCACGTTCAATAAATCGCAACAAGGATCTTCACAAACTACTGATTTATTAATCACTTAATTACAATAATTAAGTCCTTATGCACATTAGTACCTACACACTAATTACATGTTCCATCTACTATAATCTCACGACTATAATTCATAACTTATTACTGTTCTTATTCCATCTTATCACTTGCTCGTCTAATATACTGTTCCCAGTGCGTTTAGATCTACTATATATATCCGCGTCGAATGTAGTAGATCATCCTAGAATGTTCCGGCTTAATATTCGTGGCTTTTCTGGCGTCGTTCTCGAATTTTCTATGATTCCAGTGGCGTAGTCGTGCACATACCAATAATAATAAGAATAGTATTCAAGTCATCAACGACAGGATTCTATTTGAAATAACAATCTGCAATCTTTGTTATCTATTTTATATAAATGTTTGGTCTTTTCTTCCTCACTTTAAACGATTTTGATTATTTCATTACAAAAATGTCACTTACCAAACATAATATTGTCATTTTCATAACTCATTCTAATAATGTTAACTTTCTCATATTTACAGTAACTAGTTTAACTAAGATATTCGACGTTTAATAACTCAAAAAAGGTATATGGTAGAGGTAACATATGGTATATTTTTGAAAAAGGATCGTTCCAAAAATTTAATAATATACAGGCAATTCCATTTTGAAAATATATTTCTTTTTTGCCGATTGAGAGCAAAGTAGTAACTCTGCTGAATAATGGCAATTAGCAAAATGTCACTTTCCCTGCCTAGGCAGGAAAGTGAGCATTTTCCTGCCTACGCAGGGAAAGTGACACTTAGTTTCCATGGTAACCAACTAGTAACAGCTGCGATTTTTAATGAATTTTTATTGAATTTATTACAACAAAAATAAATAGATTGAGAATTGTAATAATTTAATTATTTTAGAATATATTTAAATAATCGGCGAAAAAATTATATGTTCAACTCAGCAGCAAAATAGATTGACTGTCTTGACTGAATTATCGGCCGCGGCAGTCAATCTACTATTTTTCTGCCTAGTTAAACAAATAACTATTTTTGTATCTCCTGAAATCTGCACGATACTTGTTTGTACTTTTGATAGCATTTTAACAAAGTTTAGTCATAACCATATTCAAAGACTACTCCGTATAAATTTTCAAATTTTAAAACTCGACACACTCCAGTTTTCCACGAATAATCCTGTATAAAACCTAACCATAACAGCTACCATATAATGGCCCCGTTTTAAATTTTCTGCTTTCGCCTAATTTCTGAAAAATTTTCGAAAGCAACCGGTTATCGTGACCAATTACTTTAATTAAACTTTTATCAAGAGATAACCTCGTTTCACGGAAGTTAAGCGACTGTCAAACTTTGGTCGCTTAGTGAGCAATAAGTCATGCGATTGTCTCACAGATATCTTGATAAAAGTTAGTTATCAAAGTATCAGGTTCCGTTATGAAAATTCAAAAATTTCAACGTTAGTTCTATTGTGTGGAAAAATGACTTTAAATCTCTTTAGCTTTCACTTGAGACAATAATGACAAAAATTCGTTAAAAAATAAAAAAGTTTAACAATATATAAGGCCAACGCGATGTGATTGTGATTAATTGTTATGAAAATAAATATGTGGTACAATACATACTACGATAGACCAATAATATCACTATTTCCTATAAAAGGAACTAAATTCATTGCCACCCATCAAGGTGCACAATGCCCTAAAACTTGCGACATACTACGTCTTCAATCGGAAAACGCAAACAAAATCTGATTGCAATAAATTCCCAGCAGACAGATTAATCCTAAAGAAAGGACTACATAACAGGACTGTTGTGTATCACCAGCCATGTATATACTTAAAGTTGTTGTGTATTCACCTATGCCGTAGTGATGAGAGCTAAGATAGTAAGCAAAAGAAAAATAGCCAAGCAAGAGCTGTGATTGAGGGATATTTTATTTATTTAAATCATGTTCCTTCCGTATTAATAAATGAGTTGCAAATGACTCTGAAAGCTATACCTGGTGTAACAGGATCATGGTATACCCCCCTTTTCTCCTTTAGTTTTGAAGATAATTAATTGAAATTTAGGATATACTACATACATAATAAGCGGCACTTTTTGATATAAAATTTATTTATTTTTCACTTCCGGCTTCGCCACATTTTAAACATAATTTTTTTTTATAATATAATTCTTAGTTTTCCATATAAGTGTGCCATGACGGTTTCGATTTATTCTAAATGACCTGTGTAATGCTATAAAAATCGAAATTCCGTTAAAAACACTAAATTCCGTGATTTATGAGCAAAACTGTTTTTGGGGCAAACCTCAATTTTTTCAAGTGGAACCATATCGGTACCGTGGTACCATTTATTAATACTAGTACTGTTAATAAATAATTTATTCATATGTCGTATTAAAATGTGCGATAAATACAAACAAGATTACGGCTAAAAGAAAATAAGACAATACAATTTTGTTTTAATTAAATGTTAAGAAATAACTAAGATGGCTTTGAAAACAATGAAATATTTACTTTGTCAAATATTTGTTGGTTTAACGGTGTTTTTATTGTGCCTTTAAAAATTGTTTAAAATTCTTGTTAATCGTGTTCAAAATGCCGCAAATTTATACAAGAAAAGAAAAAGTGGACATGTTAATTATTTATGGGGAATGTAAAAGAATGCAGTTACGGCTACCGACCTTTATGTCCAATGATATCCTGATAGACAATGTCCAGCGAAAAATTATCTTAAACGTGTTGAAAACCAATTCCGAAAAGAGCCCAACAATGATTCCGAAGAAAACTTCCTTATTGACGAAGGAACGGAAATTAATGTTTTGGCTCGAATAGAAGTTGATAAGATTTTTTTAAAGGCAAATTGGGTTTGAATTGGACATCAGTCACCAAACAGTAAGCCGAATTTTCACAAATACCATTATAAATATTTTAAATACCAGTTACATTAGCATTTGTACGAAAGTGATTACGAACGTAGGATGGAATATTGCAATTGGATTTTGTATAATTATTATTATTAGCCGTTACTCGAGTCCGAGTATAAAAATGTTACAGTCGATAAATTGTGCAATAAAAAACAAGTAAAAGGTGTAGTCTATTGTAATTCCCATTCATCTACGGTGCACACGACTATGGCTATAGAGGCCAATTCGGGAGAGCACATGTCGACCGCAGTCAGGACAAACATAGACCTGGTTAGCTCTTGGATCTGGCCTTCTTGCAGCAACATTTCCTTGATAGCTGGCCACAACCCCTCGCCATTCGGTTCTGTCCGCTGCAAGTTGTTCCCATTGCTCGTCTGCAACACCGCAGGATTTTAGATTTTCATGGAGAGCGTCTTTGAACCTCTTTCGTTGACCGCCACGCCTTCTTCTACCGCTTAGCAATTCACCATAAAGTGTACATTTAGGAAGGCGGTTATCATGCATACGATGAACGTGACCTGCCCATCTTAGGCGTGCTCTTGAAATAAGCACCTCAATTGGAAGGCTGTTTGCCCTCCTGAGTACTTCCACGTTTGATATGTGATGGAACCAACGGATTTTCATCATACTTCTGAGGTGTCTTTGCTGAAAACGTTCTAATTCTTTCACATGACGACGGTAAGTGACCCAGCTTTCACATCCATATAGCAGTGTTGGAATGACAACTGCTCTGTAGACAGCCATTTTCGTTGACAAAGCAAGGTCGTGGTTGTCAAATACTCTCTCTCTAAGTCCCCAGAGTGCTCTAGATGCAGCGTTAATTCTATTGCGAATCTCGCTGTCCATGTTTGCTTTGTCATTAACAACGTTGCCTAAGTAATTGAACTGATCCACCACTTCAAGAGAATTTCCGTTAAGTGTAATGTCTATTTGGTTCACTTGATGAGGAGTTGACATAATCTTAGTCTTTTCAATGTTGATTTTAAGTCCCAAGGAATCATAGCTCTGGGCATACACATCTAAAAGTTCTTGAAGCTCTTCCGGCGTAGAGGCTAAAAGTGCACAGTCATCCGCATACTGGAGATCAGAAATGAATCGTGTGCGTGTCTTCGTGAAAGCTCTAAAGCGCCCTATGTTAAAGAGACCGCCATCAAAACGGTATCTGAGACCTATTCCTCTGACTGTCAGTTTGTTGTCAACAATAATTGTTAGAGCAGTGGTAAACAAATTAAAAAGTAGGGGTGCCAGGACACATCCCTGCCTAACTCCAGTGAGGGTTTGGAAAGGTTCGGTTGCCTCATTATTATACATAACCTGGGCGTTGTTGTTTGTATGTAGACTGCAACATACTTCCACAAATTTTCTAGGGATACCTAAGCGGAACATAATTTTCCAGAGCACTTCCCTGTCCACCGAGTCAAACGCCTTGGTTAAATCAATGAAGGCCATGTGAATTTCTCCTTGATGTTCGAGTGCTTTTTCTTGAAGCTGTTTAAGTGTGAAGATTAAATCCGATGTGCCTCGGTTTGGTCTAAAGCCACTCTGTGTTTCAGGAAGTAGCTTTTCCATAACAGGTGTTAGCCTATTTGCCATCGCTTTAGTGAGTATCTTCCCTCCAACAGCCAGGAGAGCTATACCCCTGTAATTTCCACAGTCTGCAGCGCTCCCTTTGTTTTTGAAGAGGTTGATTAAAAGTGTATCACGAAACTCCTGCGGAGCTCGACCACTTTCCCACACGACATCAAACAGTTTTTTGAGGTAGGGTATGACCTCTGACGACACAGCTTTAAAGATCTCAGCTGGGAGTGAGTCGGCGCCGGGAGATTTGTTATTTTTTAGCTGCCCAATGGCGGTTAAGATCTCTTCCGTTGTTAGTGGTTTATCTAAGTCTTCGAAGGTGTCATACTGAGGGATAAGATTTATAATATCGTGATCGGCTTGACTTTGCTGGTTAAGAATGTTAGAGTAGTGTTCTTTCCATCGGGCTCTTATTTCCTGGTCTTCTTTGAGGAGATTTCCATTTAAATCTTTAATAGGGCACATATTTTTCCGACTGGGGCCGTACACTGCTTTTACTCCTTGAAAGAAATTCCTGTAGTCGTGTGAATCGGCGTACCTTTGAATTTCTCTGGCCTTGCTTGCCCACCACTCGTTCTTTATTCTTCTGATTTCGCGTTGCGTTTCATACTTAGATTGGGTAAAAGCTTCTGCTTTTGATGAGTCGTTGGGGTGGTTGATAGCGTTTTGGAAGGCAATATGTTTGCGGTCAAGAAGTTCTTGTATAAACGCTTCATTATCATTGAACCAGTCCTCCTGTTTTTTACTTGCTGCAGTACCAAGAATTTCCTCACTCGCACTTTTTAAACTGTCTTTAATTTGTGTCCAGGTAGCAGTGACTTCTACAGAATTGGTTTCTTCTAGTGCACTCAAATTCTCTTGAACTTTTTGCTTTAGCTGTTCGACGGTTTGTTGGTCACGCAATTTACTAATACAGAGACGGAGTCTACGTTTTACTTGAGTTCTTCGGTGTTTGGGTCTCATAACAATTTTCATTTTTGAGACAACAGGACGATGATCGGTCCAACATTCGCTATCAATGCGCGCCTTTGTAATTTGGACGTCCTTGAGATGCTTCCTACGTACGATAACATAGTCCAGTAGATGCCAGTGACCTGATCTGGGGTGACGCCAGGTGCCTTTAAATTTATCCTTTTGTCGGAAAATGGTGTTTGTTATAACTAGATCATGTTCGGCGCATTTAGTTAGGAGTAGTTGACCGTTAGCGTTCATGTTGCCCAAACCGTTCTTGCCTATGATGCCTGGCCAGGTGTCTGCATCTCTCCCTACTCTAGCGTTAAAATCGCCAAGAATAACGAGTCGTTCCGTTTTAGGTATTCTACAGAGGGTTTCTTCCAGCTGTTGATAGAAGCTTTCCTTGGTTTCGTGACTTGCATCCAGAGTGGGAGCGTAGGCGCTTATTAGATTTACCGCGTTGCCATCTGATAGCTCATAGCGTAGCAGCATTAGTCGCTCGGATATGCCTTGTGGTACTTGTGTTAAGTTGGATACAAGTTGATTCCGAACGGCAAATCCTACTCCATGTTGTCTTCTTGAATTGGTGGGAAGACCTTTCCAATAGAAGGTGTAGTATTTTTCTGTGAAAGAACCTTCCTCCAAAAATCGAGTTTCGCTGAGAGCTGCAACGTCAACATTGAGTCGGTGAAGTTCACTATCTATTAGAGCAGTTCTTCTTTCAGGCCGATCGGTGCGAGTGCTGTCGTTCAAAGTACGAACATTCCAAGCGCCGTAGATGAAAGAATTAGTTTTGTTGGATTTAACTTGTCGGTGTTTTTTCGACATTCGATGAGGTGTCCCTGTGGGCACCCTCCCCCGGAGATCCGATCGGGAGGGTATTTTACCTCCGGATGATTTTGTCCCACTTGAACGCTCCATCATTTTTTAAAGCCTTAATCGACTGAAAACGAAGCTGCATTTGAAGTTTTAGCTGGAGCAGGTATGCAACTGACCAGCTCGGTGCGGAAGGCGAGTGGTGTGGTCCCATGGCACAGAAGGAGACTGCGACGATGGGGTAACCAAACGATTCCAAAAGCAACCTTTGTGTGCGGTTGGTTATTTTTACCGCACTCTTCGTGAGAAGGTGGATGTGCTCACGGCAAAAGGTAAGGGTTATTCCGCCCTTACTCGGTCGTTAGAGCCTCGTTAGTGAAAACAGGGCGCACCAAGTTCAAATTGAACTCATCGCGAAGGTGAGGTTAACAATTGAGTAGGAGAGGAGTTTGTATAATAACGTGCAGCGAAACAATGATTTTTTGGGACTGATTTTATTTTCGAACGAGTCTAGGTTCACAAATTTGGGATTATTTAACCGACAAAATACAAAATATTGGTCACAAGAAAATCAAAATTTATTACGGGAGGTTAACTTTCAAGTGTGGTTCGGTTTCAATGTTTGGCTTGGAATAATCGGTAGTAGAATCATTGGTCAATAATATTTGAAGGACCTCTGACTGGTGCCAGATACTTGAGATTCCTGGAAAATGAGATTGAGGACATTTCAGATGAGTTACCTTTAGATTTAGGACAGGGAATATATTTCCAACAATATGGCGCTCCTCCCCATAATTCAAGGATAGTAATTGATTACCTTCAACGGAGATTCGGAGAAAACGTAATTTCGACCTGTCACCTGATTTAATGCCCCTTAGTTTCTTTGTTTGGGGTCATTTAAAAAATATTGCCTATGCAACCGCCGTTACAACCCGTGAAGATCTGAAACTATGAGTAAGACGAGCAACTAATAGTATAACGGTCCAGCAATTGGCGAACGTTCTTCTAGAAACAGCTGTGCGAGTTCAGAAGTGCATCGACATTAATGGACAGCATTTTGAACAATTGTTGTAATGTTTTGTGTTAATTTCTCGTATTCCAAAACCACCTTATGTGTAACAAGGTAATTAGAATAAAATTGTATTTTCTTATTTTCTTTTAGCTGTAATTTTATTTGTATGACGGTTTGAAGTGTCAAAATTGAATAAACAATAAAATAATTATTTTCGTGGCCTACCTTTGTTATTTTTGTTTCACTTGTGTTTTGACGCGTATAGCTCACTCTCCTTGCAATAAAGCAGCTCATTTGCATTTTGAATGTCAAACATGTAAAGAAGTATTTAAGATAGACCTACACAATATTATATATTTGAAATCAGGGGAAAAAGGGCTTCTCGAAAATGCAATAATATATAGGATGTTCATTTAAAAAACATATATTTATTTCGTATTACGTGACCTATACACGATATTGTTTTTTTTTTATCAAGTTTCAATAAAATATAGGTAACATTCTACAACTTTTATTCGAAACTTTTTTTGTATTATTAATAATAACTACTGTAGAAAGTAACCTTAGATGTAGTAAAGTATCAATTTATAGAATTTATAATATCGGAGACGAAATCAGATTTATTTTTGCCATAAGAGTAATGTTTCTAACCAGACAAATATAAATCTCTACATTTGCAATCTAATATAACGAAATGTAGCTTCGAATAACCCATTTAAGTGATAACACGAATATAAGAATTTACCTTCTGCTAGACAGTTACTGTGAAAGTTTAAATTGGAAGACGAACTTGAGTTTCAGACGAAGAGGTGCGTATTAGTATAGCAATACTTTATTCCCTTAGCAATATACAACGAGACTTACTTTTATTACCGTCATTTTCTATTGAACCATCTGGATTTTGATCTAAACAAAGTAATAAAAACAAAAAAAATTCAAAATTAACAAAATGGCAGTTTGGGAAGCTATTCCGGAATGTACTGATATCAATGAAAAAAAAAAAAAAAACAATCGATACAAATAAATTATTGCACGATTGATCGTAAAAAGATATAAAAATGTAATTATAATATTCAGATTCGAGGATAAAAGTGTCAGTTTTACTCTCCTAGGGATTAGAAATTAATTTAATCTCGGCAATAAAAGTGCCTGTTTAGTCGTCGAAAATAAGGATTAAATTAATTTTATACGCAAACTTGACACGATTTCAATATAAACTGAAACATTTGTGTTGTCAAAATTATATAGGGAGTATTCATTCATATCTGAAGCCCCATGGTTATTCATATTTTTGGTTCATAACTTTTAATTGGTGATAAGCTATTCAAATCTGATTAGATATTTATATTCAGCATAAAATTCCGTGTCGATTGAAGTATCGTTTATAGCGCTAAGACAAATAACACAAACTGCGTGACTAACAATAACTACCTACTAATACAAGGTGTTTTTGAAATACATGCATATATTTAGATCCCTGAATTCTATGACAGACAGATGAAAACTATTTATTTATCAGAGTGTCCAAGAAATAACTGAGCAACTAAATTTTGAAAATTTCAAACAATTATTCGTTTAGTACGCCAATGATTACTGTTTATATTTGCTGTTAAAGTTCCAGTAGTTCTCAACCTCTTCGTCTGCGCCTAAGTAGCAGTGCCAGCTGGTAAAACAACTAAAGAGTTGCTAATATAGGTTTACAGCTCTCGCCGTCGTAATAGTGAATTATTATTTTTACACCGTGCTTTGTTATCTATAGTGTGGCCGAAAATATACGTCAGGCTTATGTACTTTACCAATAACGATTAATTTGCATGTCTCTGCTGAAAAAATACCTTTGTGTCGCATGTCCTACATTTAAATAAGAAGTACGGTGAATTGCAATTTGGGCACTAAATAAAATATCAACGTTGTGTATGTATTGATTTCCTGTTTTATTTATAATTTGATCATTTTATGCAGATTTGGCAACACTGGACATTCTGCACGCAAAATGATGAACATCAAGATGTTCTTTTTAAGGATGAAATTTATTATCGCAAAGGATTCTTTGAAAAGAAAAAATGATACGGTAGTGGCCTCTGCCATACCCTTATAGTTCGTAATATCGCTGCAAAAGCGTCTTGCACTAGCTTTTTTGAAGACTATTTGTCAATAGGTGCAGGAGGGGGGGGGGAAAGTAAGGGTCATAGCCTGGGGGCGATCGGAGCGGCCATGTCTGTTGTTAAATTGAAATTTGACATCTAATTTTTTAACAGTTTTTTGCTGTCCATGTTTTCAGATGTCTCGAAAATTCCAATAATACCCTTGGTAATCGTGATACCGTTGCAAAAATGACTCTCACTAGCTTTTTGCTGTTTATTTGCCAATAGATGCAGGGGGACTGGGGAAGTAGGGTGATAACTGGGGGCGATCGGAGCGGTCATGTTTCTTAATAAATTCGAATTGAAATTTGACATCGGAGGATTAAAGGGCTTTTTTGCTGTTCATGTGATACATGCTTTCAGATGTTCTGAATATTCCAACAATACCATTGACAGCAATTTTGTTGGCCGCGTCTGGCTCTCAGGTCCCACTTCCGAAAATTCCGAAAAACGGGTTCCGAAGCCATGACTAACGGTGCAGATAAAAAAGGCAATAAAAACTTTACAACCTCATTAAAATACCGTGAATCTAGACGCAAAAGTAATTGCGCGCAGGAACGCACTTGAAATAATTAGATCAGCAACTCAGTCGTTCAAATTTTAACAGCGTGTTACGGTCTAGTATTATTAATATGTACATTCTAACACATACGAATTTTAAGTACGGATCTGTACTATTTCGTCCACAAATTGAATCGTTTACCTTAGTTATTATCGGCTTATTTGATGACACCATAACGAATGGTTCAACGGCGTTAATAATGAGTTCGTAAACTTTTTATTTCGTTTTTTATACGCAGTGAAGCTCTGAATTATACTATACGAGAAGTTTTTTTTGTCAAAAATCGAGATATTGCTTAAACGCCGCTTTTATGAAGCAAAGATGCCATTGAAAGCAATTTTATCTGTTGCCGAAAGGGTTAATACGCAAAAGCGTGTTTTGCAAGATCGTCTAAACCAAGATGGTTTTGGTAGATGGTATAATATCAGAACCAATGGTCTAAATAAGATTTTTTTACTCTAAAAAATATGTATATGGCTCTTCACTAAAACTTAAAACACTTCACAGCAGTTTTCCTTGTTGTAAAATTATCTCATTAACCACATTATCCACCCCTATATTAGCTCCGTGTTTTAATTAAAAATTTCAAAATAACCGAATTCATAACCGCAATAAACTTTAATTACATGAAAAATTGTGTATACAGGAAAATATGCAAAATCAAACTTCTCATAACCTTAGATCCGTTTAATTTTTTCACGAAACTCTGCATGAAGGTAGTGTGTGTGTTAAATTAAAATTATAAAACGTAACAAAAATCAACTATTATATACACATATGTAATTTGAGATAACGCGATTTATCTGCTTTCTATGCTTTCTAAGACACTCTGTATATTCCCTTATGCTGGCCAAATTTTAACGAATTCTCGTACATAATTTTCCATCTCTCTGTTATACAATTAAGGAAGCAATAAGCGATGTGGTTGTGGTTTTTGTTGTGATGAAATGGAAATATAACGACTGCACATTTCGAAATAAAAAAGTAACACTACTACCCATCTGTTAAACATAATTTAGACGGATGCAGCGTGATAAAGCGTAGGGATGCTATTAGAGGGAATTTTTCAAATTTAAAAGTCTGTCTAAAACCTCTCGAGCGAAGTTGGAAAGCTATTCTATTAATATTACGTGTTACACGTTGCCCTATATATCACGGAGGGTACTTCATGCTTGTTTGACTTAAAATAAGGCCAAATTTGCGTGCTTTCACGCTCTCACTGATTATTGGGTATATACGTGAATATGTACAAATTACATACAGGATATATCTAATCTTTTTTAACAGGGTTGCGTCCATATTTGAATAACAACACTACTATTACTATGATTTAATTCCGGAAAAACTCCCACCTAGTATGGCGAAGAGAACGTGAAATTTTTATATAGACAAGGTTACAATATAGATAAATATTTCAGAATAGAGTTCAGCATTAATTTTAAAAGCACAATTAATATATAACTTTAATACTTTTAAAGTACTCTAATATGTAATGTTATTTACATCATGATAACTATAAAGAAAACTATAAGTAGGGGTATTGTTGCAAGAAATAGTTTTAGTCTAAAATATCCAAAATTATATGTGACTTGTAAATCTCTCGCCCATGAAGAATGACGGCTCTGGGGAGGTCCCGAAAACAATTTTTGCCGAACTAAAACATTTTTCAAAGAAACTCGTTTAAAGTGCAGAGTGTCATCTTCCTAATTTCTCTATTCGGCATAATGCACCCTTCTTGTGTTATCTTCGGAAACTAATTTTTGTACCATTTAAGAAGAATATGGGTGAAATTTATGTTTTTGCAATAATCTAAGAGCCAGTGGTCGGCAGACTTACGGTATTTTATAAAGCTTCATATTTTCTACACTCATTCTCACATACTTGCTATACATATACATGAGATGGAGACTCTTAGTCTGGCCGGTGGTCCCTTTGGTGGCGCTCACTTGTTAAAAAACTTTTGCCTCGTAATACTGGGATTGCAGGATCGCCTCCCGGTGGAAGTAAACTTTTTTAAATTTTTTTTACGCAACATACGCGAGAAAAACAGACTTAGAAGGCTTTGGCAGCGTAATCGCGATGTCAACGCTAATATCGAGATGGCCAGGTTGCAAAGGCAGATCTGAACCTCCATAATCACTGTGAGGAACCAGAAATGGGGGGGAGGAACAAATTGGTAGCATAACATCCTCAGGACAACTCGCTGTGGAAGCTGTCGAGGGCCTTAAAAAGTACACGGGAGGCTATACCCGCGTTGACGAGCGCGAACGGACGGACGTCGATGACACACGCTCAAAAAGTGAACGACTTAGCTACTCATCTCGAAAGCATCCACAATAACGATATACCATTACCATTATATAACGATATACCAAACAATTTAGAGCACAACCGCGTTGAAAATGACATTAACGATATCATTGGTCATGACGTACAAATGACAAGACGAGATTTCTGAAGGTCATGACCAAGCCCTCGGAAATAGCAGGAATTGTCAACGATTTACCGAATAACAAAGCCCCGGGCAAGGACGGCATCGAGTACAAGCTGCTCAAATATCTCCCGAGGAAAGGTATTGTGCAGTTGACGTACATCGTTAACGCGATCCTGCGGCTACAGCACTCGCCTAGCCAGTGGAAATGCGCCGTGGTCGTTTCGATCCTGAAGCCAAATAAAAACGCGAAGTTCGTCGGCAGCTACAAGCCCATCTCGTTGCTGTCGGCGATCTCCAAGTTGGTGGAGAAGCTCGTCCTGATCAGACTAGAAGCTGTTCAGGAGGAGCTCCACATCGACGACGAGTCCCAATTTGGTTTCGGGAGGGGCAGGAGCACGGTGCAACAGGTCCTTAGGATAGTTAACGACGTCAAAGTACAATACAACCTCGGGAAGAACACCACCAATGTGAGAGTATCTCAGACCAAGTTTAGTTATAACTTCTTTAAAATCCATTTTTGTTAGATATAGTAAATGTTACCACCTATTTTAATTCATCTTTTATGTGAAAGGAGTTTTAAGTTAAGTTTTAAATTGTTCTTTAGCCAAACTAGTTCTATCCCGCCTGACCCTGCAACCCAAGGGTTGTTAACTACAAGGGTAGCTTATCTGCATCTATTTATTTCCCCAAGGTCATACGCGATTAGCCAGTTGTGACGTCGAAAAAAGTTCCGGTCTGCTAGCGGCTTGCACCAGCGGTCCTTTTTAAAATAGATACATTTTGTGGGATGCTGTTTTATTTTATTTTTCTTTTAGCTAAATACATCTCAATCCAAAATACCAAAAGACAAATATGGCGTGCCTATTATATCTTAGCATTAGAACGTAGCGCAATCAACTACCGTCGCACAGAGAAATAAACCGCTTAATACGTCACTAAAAGTTGAAACAGAGTGGGGACTGGGAAACGATACTCTTATGGAGATGAGCAATCCTTTGTAGTTAAAAATCCTTGCCTGCAACCTGCCACCGCGAACGATGCGGTGGTTGCTGGTTGGTCTCCAGATTCAGGCGCGGATCCAGGGAGGGGCCATGGGGGGGCTACGGCCCCCCGTAGATCCCAAAATAAATAAAAAATAAACATTAAAACGATCGATTTTCCCGACGTCCGGCGTCGCACATTTTTTTTTAAACGACTAATCGGGTGTCCCAAAAAATTGTTTATTTACGTCGCGATACACAAAAACCTTGTAAGCTCACATACGATAAACAGAGAACGATATGACTGGTGGTCGAGAGGTGAGCGCCCTTGCCTCTCACCCAAAAGTTCCGGGTTCGATTCCCAATAGTGGCAGTGGAAAATACTGTGACAGGGATTTTTCCACTATACACGGATATTGGGTGTGTGTCTCGTGTCTCTAAATGTATAGCCTCCTCCCACACAAGGCTCTTCTAGACCAACTGATTGGACCTGTTATTTATGATCAAAATCTCAGTGCAGCATTTTATTCCCAAAAGATATTGCCTTTCTTGGAAGGAAATTACATAGATAATTTACCTTTGGCAACGCTTAGAGAAATTTATTTTATGCAAGACGGAGCCCCACCTCATGGTCTTCTAACAATTATTTTTGAGGACAGGTGAATCGGAACCTCCGGGCCGATTGGATGACCAGCGAGGTCCCCGGATCTCAATCCATTGGATTTTCTTATGGGGTCGCGTTAAAGATAATATTTGTGAATTCGAATGTGAAACAAGAGCGTCTTTGGAAGCACGTGTTCGTAGAATCTGCCAAGAGATGAATCCCCATTTTATTGAAAATACAACAGCAAGTGTCAAGAGAAGAGTTGAAAAGTGTTTAGAGCAAAATGGTAGCTTATTTGAAAATTATTTGTGATAATTTCCTTATTATTGCAGCTTCATGTTTAAATTTTTGTCACCGTTTGAAAAAAAAATGTTTATTGTCTTTTTCCCATTTTCTTCACCAATTTTTTGTGAATTGACGCCAGAAAACTTTGAAATGCTAAATTCAAAGATGGTAATGCAAACTTGTATTAACTTGACGTGCGCCTACTACGCGTCTTTTTAATCTGCCAAAAAACCATTCCATGGGTAACTCGATTTTTAGTGCTTTGATATCGCACCTCAACACTTGAAACCTTAAAATCACAGTATGTCAAAAACTTTCCTCTCTAACATAACACTATTTTTACAGTTTCTAACGCAGAAAAAAATCTAGTTTTGAAATCCAAAAGAAAAACTATAGCGTTTTATTTGAAAATCGAAAGTTGACATCACTTCCGGTTAGACGGGAAACACCAGAAAAATAAAAGCAAAGTGCATTAGATGCAAAAAATGTCTCTAAGTATGCCAGCAAAATTTCAAAACTCTATCTTTAATAATAAGCGAGGAAAAGTGCTGTACCAACTAAACAAATCGCCCGGTAATTAAGGTGTATTTATTGCAGGAGGAGGAGGAGGAGGAGCAGGAGGTATATTTGAGCATGTCTCGCTATCTAACTAAATCCTTTCTATGCTTAATAGATTCCTCCACGTAACCCTCGCCAACAGAAGTTGATTTCCAACCCCCAAGTCGTTTTATGCTAGTTATTTCTTCGCAACAATCAGCTGACGTTGATTTCGAGGATCGGCAAAAACTGTGCCCTGTATAAAAATGTGGATAGGAAGTTTAAATGCGCAGCGATTTCATATGTTATTTTCCAAAGGAGTTGAACACTGGACTTGTCGCTTTGATATATATTTTTTCAAGTAATGTAATGGGGTAAAGATTTTTCGGTCGCGTGAATCATTTTTTGGTTATTCCTTACACTGTATTGATGCTTAAAAAAATAGCGTTAGTTTATTCTTCTTTGTAGAGGTGCCAAATCCAATAAATATTTTTTTCAATTTGTTAGCTACATCAAGCAAGAACAATCAAAAAAATGTATAAAATTCATAAATTTCGGAAAGTATTAAAAGAAAGTTCGTGAACGTATTCAACTATCTGAATCCTAATTATTATAACTTCTGTAAAAATTATACAGAAGACTTCAGCTTTCGATTGCACATATTAGGTTTCACGCTTGACCATGTCAAGACAGAAAAAATGTTTTCATTCTTTTCCAGTCAAACGACTGTATGCATATATTATTATCTCTGTTTTCGGATATTTTGAAGGAGTTTTGTTTTAGATTACTGTAAAATGCTTAAAAATTGTAAAAATGTTTAATTATTGGTATATTTTAAGCTTTACTTATTATATTTTGCATTACTATTATTAATGTTTACAAATGAAATTTCTGCTGTATGTATCATATTCCAAAGAACCTACCTTTCAAACGAACATGTTTCTCTAAAATTATCATGATATATTAGCGGAGTTAAGAGATCTAATTCTATTCGGATTCTTAACAATTTTCTAAATTTGAAAACAATTCTGGAAAAATTTATAAACAATTCGAAAGAAATTTGATATGTAATTAATACAAACTTCACGTTTCTTTGCCATACCTTCAATCTCTTACAATAAATGGAAAAGCTAAACTTACTGCCTTGTTCCTCTATGACGTATAATTCCAAAGACCCTCTGACTGCGGGTAACTGCGCCTCTGGTCTTTTGATAAAATAGTCAGTTTCGTTCGTCAATTGCTTGATCCTTTCCATTGTGTAAGGAACATCTGAGATAACAAGGTGATGCTCCAAAACGGGATTGGCCTGTGAAAAGAAACGTATTGCATAATGGCGAGATTCGCAGTGGAAAAAGCCTAAAGGGCACTGAACTATTCCCTATTTTTCTTTGGAAATGAAGAGCCGTTATTTTTACATTACTAATGTACCGAATTGTCTTTGACTTTCGAAATTAAATATAACAAATAACTGTATTTACTCGTAAAAAGATGTATAAACTTTGCGTTAATTGGCGTTTAAAAGAAATTATAAAGTTTAGATTTTCGGTACTCTTAATACTCCAGTCGAATTAGTATGAAAATGAGGTGATCTTGATAAAAAATGTTTCCAGGAATAAGCACAATCCAAGATGTTCAGAATGACTGTAGGAATGTCGGGATTCTTAGGCTTCAATTTGTTTGCGTGACATTTTTTTTTATTGAACAATTAAGGTGCGAGAAAACGTTTTTTTCGAGTCTTAGAAAAAACTATTGAATTTATAAAAAAATCTACAAAATGAGAACTATTTCATCAAAATCGGTTAATTTGTTTATGAGAACATGCTAAAATGGCTGTTTCTTCAATTGTTAATACACAATAGAAAAACATGTTTCATATACTTCTTACCACAGGGAAAGAAGGCTCTTGTTGCATAGAAAAGGCACGCGAAATCGGGAGCTATATGGTCGAATAGTTTTTGCACAATCAATTTGTTAATAACTTTTTGATATTTTTAACGCTTATTTCTCAGCGATATGGCGGTTCTACAATAATCTACTGTGCACAAATTAAAAGTTCATGATTTATACTATCAAAGTCAAAAAAGAACCAAATGAAGTATTGATTTTAAATTGTTGAAAACAATTATTAAATTTAGCATTAAGTTTTTGATTATAAACAAATAGAATATCTCTTCGGCGATGCATGGTATCGAAATGCTGACAAAAGCATCTGATAGCTGAAATTTTTTCACGATATCAAAAAAAAAATCTTTACGACCAAGAAGCTGAGATAAATTTTTTTTAAATCGCTCTGGCGTTGTTCAGTAATATTAAGAAATGATTTTAGTTGGAATCTACAGGGGAATATTCAAAGAATTCAATACAAAACTTTTCGACTCGATTATTTAAAAATTGTTGATGTGGCAATTGTTTAAAGTTGCCTTTGCTCCGATAGTCAGTGTGGGAGCGATGGAGAGGAAAGTCAGCCACGGACGGCCTAAAACGAGTCTCGGGCGCTTCAAATTCGTTTCGTCGGAAAAATTTGTATTTCCTCGGCAAATATTGAACATAGAAATTGGGTATCTCGACGACATGTGAATAATGGAATGTATATTTTCTTTAAAAAATTATTTCTACACTTAGTAATTTAACGAAAATTCGCATTTTCGTATATTTCATAAATAATAAATAATTAAACAATGGAACGACATTTTTAATATACTTAGTTAATTTTAAACAGCAGATATTGATAGTACAAACCACGAACTTTAATTTGCGCAACAACAGATTGCTGTAGAACTGCCATATCTATGAGAAATAAGCTTAAAAAAAGTCAAAAAACCATTCGATCATATGGCTTCCGATTTCGCGCGCTTTATCTATGCTACAAGAGCCTTTTTTTCCTCTGGTAAGGAGTATATGAAACATGTTTTTCTATTGTTTATTAACAATTGAAAAAAAGCCATTTAAGCATGTTTTTTAATTTATAAACAAATTAACCTACTTTGATGAAATCGGTCTCGTTTTGTAAGTTGTTCAAGGCACACAACTTTTAAGAAACACTTTTTTTCTAGAAACAATAGCTTTTTTTAAAACTCGAAAAAAACATTTTCCTAGACCTTAATTGTTTAAATAAAAAATTTGCCACGCAAAAAATTGATTGATTTATTCTGAACATTCCTGAATATATTGTCTGAAAGTTATTTGTGGCATTCTACGAATATTCTTTCCTTTTATTTGGTTTTTCTACCACATGTATTGTCCTCTTCAAAAACAAATCACCGAATCTACAAAATAATAGAATTATTGGAAAAAAGCCTCTGTGCCTGTGACGTTTACGTCAAAGGTACAGTCAGAGGTTACTTTTTACAAATAATATAAATCAGAATAAACACAGAAATAATGTATTTTGCTGACGTTTGGGAAAGTAGTCTCTTTCCGTTTTCAAAGCATTATTTTTTTCGAAGAACACTTATTTGCTGTGTATGCAAAGATGTCGTCAACATATCTCCACCAGACAACCGGTTTGTTTATACAATTTTGAACATGTGTGTTCACAAAGTTCTCCATAAATATGTTGCTTAAAATTGGTGATAATGAAGACCCCATGGCCATACCAAAATCCTGCTGATAGAACTCATTTTCCAATTGAAAATAGGTTGTTTTTATACACATTGTTAAAAGTTTCATTATGCTATTTACACTTAATTTAGTTCTAGTTTCCAAATTACTATCATTCAGCAACCATGTGTATAATAACAACCTATTTTCAATTGTAAAATGAGTTCTATCAGGAGGATTTTGGTATGGGGTCTCCATTATCACTAATTTTAAGCAACATATTTATGGAGAACTTTGAGAACACACATGTTTGTATAAACAAACCGGTTGCCTGGTGGAGATATGTTGAACACTTTGAGATCTGTTTTAGCAAAAACAAAACCGATAAACCGGGAGTAGAATTCAAAAAACTGTATTTACAATACCCCGTGCGAATGTGATAAAATGTTATGTGGGTGAATCATTCAGACCTTTCAGTGTGAGGTTGGAAAAGTACAAGAATTACATTAGAAAGAACGAAATTCAGAAATCAAAGATTTGTGAACATGCTTGAGAAAACGGACATGGAATGAACTGGGACTCGACAAAATTGGACGGCTAAAAATGAATGAAAGATTTAAAGTGCACACGCTTAGCTTGTATCACAAGCTATTATTATTTAAGTCGCCACCATATCTATACAATAAAATCACTTTCAGAAGCGATGTCCATAACGTCAATATTAGATTCAAAGGTTTAATTACCCCTCCTGTACACAGAACCCACCTTTATGAGCGGAGTTTTCGATACAACATTGCGTTTCTCTATAATGGCCTTCCGACTGAAATGAAATCTCTCAAGATATCCAAATTTAAAAAAGAAATTAAAAACTATATTAGGCAATAGCAGTAATTAGTGATTTCGTAATGTAATAATTGTATTACGTATTTTAATGGGTAGTTTTAGTCCAGGAAAATTAGTTTTTTATTAGGTGTTTTTTTTATGTTTTGGCATTATTGTGTTATTGTTACTATTATTATTGTTTCCTTCAGGTTATCATTATACTCAATTTAAATACGATAGGTTAAGTGGTAGAGCACATTAATTGTGAACATCGCCTTTTTTCGGTAATCTTTTGTCTCAATGTATTTATTTTGTTAATGTTTCTGTTAATGTTTTTTTACTGCTGCCGAAAATAAAGACATTTATTATTATTATTATATTTGTACAACCTGGCTACCAATGTTAAAAGAAAAACTTAACAAACTCAACATTATCTAAAAGAAAATAACATCAGTTCTGTGTAAGTAGTAAGTATCTATGGAAATAACATAAACATAATCTTAAAGCTGTGTATTTGACATACACAGCAAATAAGTGTTCTTCGAATAAAAAAGAATGCTTTGAAAACGGAAAGAGACTACTTTCCGAAACGTCAGCAAAATACATTATTTCTGTGTTTATTCCGATTTATATTATTTGTAAAAAATAACCTCTGACTCTTCCTTTGACCTAAACGTCACAGGTGCAGAGGTTTTTTTCACATAATTCTATTATTGTGCCAATTTTACATTTAATTTGTTGAGAAATACCTTTTTATTCAAATTAAAAGTCTACTTCTAAATTTTTTAAATTTGTTCCTAAATTCCAATGCCAACTAGAAATAACAAATAAATGCCATTTCCAAGGTTATTTCTCGTCCGACTTTAAATGAAAAAGGCGTTGTAAGAGAAATTACAACTTTTTGAGAAAAGTGAAAGAGAAGTGACTTATAGGGTGCTATTTAAAATAAGAAAGTTTTGGCAATTTCCGGCCATACTGGAAGTGATTTTTTTACCACCGAATGGTCAAAATGTCGGCATTGATACCTATACTTGATTTCCCAAATTTCAGAATATTATTTTTAAAACTCTAGAAGAAAGTGGGAGGTAGGTAATTTCTGAGTCACCCGGTATGTCTTACACATGAAGTTAGAATTATGTATTAATTGCTCTTTCCAATATTTCTAACAAATACACAGGTTTAATTACTTACAAGGTAAGAATACTCGTTCATGAAGAGTTTCTTAATTGCACTAGGTAATTTTACTTGCGCATCAAACCAGGCCTTGTCCCTTGGTACGAAATATGTAAATTTCTTGGTAGTGTCATTCAACTGTTTATTGAATCCTCGGAGATTTCCTAACATATATGATGACCTGGAAATAAAAAAGAGGCGATACAATAATATATTTACATTGATTATCGGAAAAAAGTTTTTAATGGACTGGACATACTAAAGAAAGTTTATGAAGTAGCATGTTGTGATCAAGCCTGTTGAATGTTCTTTAAAAGTTCGTATAAATTATGTTCATTTGTGTCAATAGAGTATAGACAATTACTAACAATAGACGACTATCGAAGAAAAATAAGTTCTCGTCATACCGGCTCCTCCGCCACAACTTTAAATTGTGTAGATTGGACACTAAAACATATCAAAGTAAGTAAGGCTAAGTTGTGACATAGGTGTGAGTTTATTTTTCACATTCTGACAATAGTTTGTATAGGGTCGGACCTAGGACTCAAATTATTAGCGTTTTTTAGCGTTGAAACGAAATGTGAAAAAATTCCTAACAATTTCGTTTTTCTCCTGCTATTTTTCACATATCTCAGTAACTATTGCTTTTACAGGAGAGTTATACAAATGAAAATATTTTGTAATTAAATTTTAAATAAGATGCAGTTGGTTGAGAATTCAAAAATTCATTTCTTACTATTGCAAAAAGAGTAAAAATCGCAAAAAAATTTTTGAATAGTAAGTTATTTGTGGATTTTTTTCAAATACTTATATTATACGTAGGACCTTCATACTTGGCCAAAGAAAACCTTTTAATATAATAAATCTTCTCACCAAATTTCATCAAGATCGGAACTTTGCAATCTAAACTTTGCAAAAAAATTTGCTGAGGCTAAACTAAAGCATTTAGAAAGTTGAACATTTTTGACATATAAAAAAGCACTCTAATTTTCAAATCTAGCTAGTCAAATGTTGCCGAGTGTAGACGGTAGTGCAAATGCTCTTACTTGTAAAATGTGTAAATCAAAATTAATTAATGGTGTTAAATGTAAAAACTGTCCTAACTGTTTTCATATAAGTTGTGCAAAATTGAAGACAAAACTTGCGATAATGAAAGTGAATATGTGACGAACTCCGAATCAGATAAATTTTATATAAAAAAACATTTTGAGATCTCTGCTGTTTCATGGAAAGCAAATACTTCTTCCACAACGATAATTTTAATCTGTTATAGATCACCTAAGGGAGATCTAAATATTTTTTCCTAAATATTTTTTATGTATTATGTCTCTGTTTGTAAATAATATTAATATAATTTTAAATGGAGGTTTTAATTTAGATTCAACTTTCAATTCTAATAATGGTTATGCTTTTAAAAAGTTATGTGATATTTTATCAGGATTTAATTTCATATCGATGATAAAATCGCCTACCCGTGTTAGTCTAGCATGCGTACTTGATAATGAAATTTCTGATCATAGAACTGTTCTGTTTCAAATAAATTATGAACAAAAAAATATTCCTTCCTAAACTTCAGGCTACACGAGAAATTATAGCGATAACGCTATCAAAAATTTTCTGTTAGATCTTGTAAATGAGGATTGGGGCACTATCTATAACTTTAATGATATAAATGAAGCATACGAATATTTTCATAGAATATTTTTACATTATTTTAATATAATTTTCCATTGCGAAAGTTTTATAAACACAGCGATAACAGTGACAAGAAATGGGTAAATGATGAAGTAAAGGTGTCAAGTGTAAAGTTGAAAAACCTACACAGCCTGAAAAATACATATCCCGAACTTGGTTCTCTCTATGAATTTCGCAAAAAAGAACATACTTTGCTGGCTAATAAAACTAAAAAAGAGTATTATCGAAATAAAATACTCCTGCGAGAGCTGCATGGACAGTTATCTCTGAAATGTCAAATAGAGTTAAAAATTTTAAAAGCACGAATATAACAATTAATTGCGTATCATACAATGAGCCACTGCTGGTAGCTTCCTCCTTCAATGATTATTAAATGCACCTTATCAAATAATGAGCCATTTACCTCCAAATACTAACAAAAATCATACACTTGAACAACGTATTCCTATCCAAGAGCATTCTCTGTTCATAGAGCCTTTTGTCTGTGAAGAGCTATTAACCTTATTGAATAATAAGTTAAAAAATAAAAAGTCGGCTGGCCCTGACGAAAATATCCCGGTTTTTATAATAAAAAAAGTAATTGCCTCCATAATACACCCAGTCACATATTTAATAAAATCTTTTTTAACAGGTAGTTTTCCACAGAGTTTAAAGGTACGGAAAGTGGTACCTATCTTAAAAAAACTAGATCCACAGGACATGAAAAACTACAGACTAATTACTGTTTCATCTGTTTTTTCAAAAATATTTGAATATAGTTATCAAGATAGACTGCTACAATTTTTAAACAAAAATAGTATCATCACAAAAAATGAACACGGATTTCGGTCAGGTATGTCTACTAACACAGCCTTGCATTCCTTTTATGAGAGACTCATTGAATATATTGAGGCAGGCGAGTGCCCTATTGGGTCTTCTGTGATCTCAGCAGGGCATTCGACCGTGTCAATTACGATATTTTATTGCGTAAACTATACACATATGGTATAAGGGGAATCGCATTAGATTGGATTTCCTCATTTTTAAGACATCGAACCCAATATGTCAGTATAAGTCACTTATCAAATGGTGCTGTAAATAGAGTTCAATCAGAATATAAGAAAGTTAATATGGGAGTTTCTCAGGGCTCAATATTGGGTGCTTTATTATTTTTGTTATATACTAATGAATTTGATACCCTTACTTCAGACGCATTTTTGTCATGTATGCAGACAACAAATCCTTACTTCTGTCTGACAAATCAGATGATATATTAGAGGCTAAATGTAATGATGTTATATGTAATATTGGTAGCTGGTATTGTTTTAATTCATTATTTCTCAATCCGCAGAAAACGTATTATATTAGATTTCACAATTGGCAAAAGAATTGTTTAAAATTAAATATTAAGATAAAATATGTTTCTCCCTAAAAGAAAAAAATAAAAGAAAGAAACAATCAAATATTTAGGCTCAACAATTGATGAATGTTTGAGTTGGAAGGAACATTGTGATAATCTTGTAGCCAAATTAAATTCTTTGAGTTATTTGTTTAGGAATTTAAAAACAGTTCTCTTAACTGATCAACTCATAGGTCTATATCATGCGCAGGTAGGTTCAAGACTTAGATATGGGGTTTGCTTTTGGGGCAACTCCACACTATCTCCAGATATGTTTGTTGCACAAAAACGCATTTGGGATGTATTGGTGGAATTCCAAGTAATCACACATGCAGGAATTTATTCAAAGTATATGGCATTTTGACGCTTGTGGGAGTATTTATTTACGAATTATGTACATACGTTTTTATTAACAAACAAAAGTTCATTACAAATAAAGACTACCACGATATCAACACAAGGCAAGCAAAAAATGTTCCCATTTGTTTATGTTCGACCTCATAACGTGCTAATAATAATTTATTTTATAAATTAGTTTAACAATCATGTCTACTATATTTAGATGCAAATACATTTATGTTAAATTTTTAAAATTGTTTGAACAATAATAATTTACAAATATAACAATTATGAGCATCTAAAAATATGATAATTAAACGTAATAACTTGTAGGGCATCGATTTTTTAAAAAAACATCAAAATTGGTTCACCAGAAGCTGAGAAAATTAAAATTTTTAAGCGCGTCGATTGTTTGAATGCAAGATTTCAGTTTTGAGACGGCAGACGGGCCGCTCTCTCTGCTATCCTCAAAACTGCCTTCCGTACATTTCACATGGATTTTGTGCAGGCTTGAGTTGTTTTATTTAACAATTTAACAAGGTTGATCATGAGCGCAAGATCTCTATGAACCGTGGGTAAGTACTTGGATTTTAGGTTAGAATTAAGTATATGATATTTTGTCATACTGTTCGATACCATTATCAGGTATGTTTAATAAATTAATTTAACGTTAATCTGACTATCATTTAGATATTTTGTGACTGGCAGTATGGTCTTCGACCGAAAGCCATTAAAAAAAGTATTTGGATAAATAGATAGATAGAATTTATTCATGCCATACTTACAATTAGTAATATTTGCATACGTCACAAAAGTAGTATAAAATATAAAAGTGTATATATAAAAACATAAAAAATAAAAAAATTTAAGACACAATAAAATACAATATGCGTTGCGTAAGTTAAAAAAATTAATAAACACACAACAATAAAAAAAGAACAGTATTACAACTATAGAAAAATAAATATATACACATATACAAATACAAACACAACACACACATACATATATATATATATATACACACATATATATATATATATATATATATATATAAAATTGTCAAAAATCCAACAACAGTTAATACAGAAAGCCACAATATACAAGTTATTAGACAGACGATAAGTTAGATAAGGTGTCAAAATATTCGTCATATGTATAAAACGCATTTTGCAAAAGAATATGTTTTATTTTTTGTTTAAACATGCTTACACTCATATCGACATTTTTTATGTTATTAGGTAACACGTTGAAAAATTTAAATGATTGATATGAGAAAGAGGTTTGCGATTTGCTTAATCTATATTTTGGTAATCTTAAATTTGTTTTCGTTCTAGTATTGTGGTAATGTATGTCCTCCTGCTTGGTAACTTTGTCGTCACTTTTTAATTTTTTAATGACACAAACATTCATATATGAAACATGATGGCAGGGTTAAAATATTAAGACTTTTGAAGAGCGGTTTACAATGATCATTATATTTAGCATCCGCCATTATTCTTACGATTTTTTTTTGTAATTTAAAAATTTTATTTAAATGGCATGATGATCCCCATACTATCACTCCATATGTCATTATACTGTGGAAAATTGCAAAATAAGCTACTTTTAAGCAATCTTTTGTTGTTTTATTACTAAGTTGCCTTATGACATAAATGGAAGTTGATAACCGTTTTGACAAGTTTTGAATATGGGATAAAAAAATTTAATGACGTATCCAAATACACACCGAGGAGTTTGATAGGTTCAATGTATGCTTCATTATTTTTTGTTGAAAAATGTAAGGTTTTAGTTTTATTATCATTTATAGTAAGATAATTACTCCACGACCAATGTTTAATTAGATTATCGGATTCTTTACTGCCAATACACAAGTTGGAAAAAAGGGTGTCCCTTAGCAAAAATGTGGCATCGTCAGCATATATTATTGGTAGTACTTCAGGAGTCAAATTGAATGACAGATCATTAATATAGATGATAAACATCAAAGGCCCTAGGACAGCCCCCTGTGGTACCCCGTAATTCACATTTGAAAGTTTGGACACTTTACCGTTAAATTTAATACATTGTTGACGGTCTGCAAGATAAGACGTAAATATACTTAAGGCATTTCCACTGATCCCATAATAATCTAATTTTTGTATCAAAACACTATGGTTGACAGTATCAAACGCCTTGGACATGTCATAAAATTAAAATAAAACTATTGGCCGAAAAATAGTCCTCCCTATACCCTTATAGTTTTCTTGTAAATTGAGTTAAACTGTGGTCTATTATAACTCCGGTTTTAATAAACAAATCATCGTGCTATTTTTTAAAAAGAAGCGTCTTTCCGAGTAATAAATTTATTATAATAAATATCCGTTGAAAATTCGTTGAAAATTTTCAAAGTTATTGCATTTTTTCATAACTAAAAATATTTGCCAAATTTTTAAACAGTTCCCTCGGCTCTCCTAATTAAGGATTGCAATATCTCAAAATGAGTTTGAAAATTTGAGTGCTCTTTTATATGTCAAATAATTTTCAACTTTCTAAATGCTTTAGTTTAGCCTCAGCAACATTTTGAAAATTTTCAAATTTTCAAAACGAAGTTCAGATTGCAAAATTATTATGCAAAAACTAAAAGTCCGATCTTGATGAAATCTAGTGGCAAAATTTACTATGTTATAAAGATTTCTTTAGCCAAGTATGAAGGTCCTACGTATAATATAAGTATTTGAAAAAAAATCCACAAATAACTTGCTATTTCAAATTTTTTTTGCGATTTTTACTATTTTTGCAATTGTAAAAATGATTTTTTGGATTCGCAACTGAATCTTATTTAAAACTTAATTACAAAACTTTTTAATTTCTATAACTTTTCTCTAAAGGCAATAATTACCGAGATATTTAAAAAAATAGGGAGAAAAATGCGGAATTTTTAAAACTTTTTTCACATTTTGTTAGATTTTTTAAATAGTGTTTTCTATCGGTTTTAAAAAAATATTTTCAAGTGAAGTGAGGTACCGTCATCGGTTTAAGCGCTGAGACCTCGATCGGCGAAGTTAAGCAGCGTTGGTCGAGTCCGTCACTTGGATGGGTGAACGGCATCTCATTTCACCGTCCTGGTTGAGTGGAAGAGTAGCTGTAGCTAAACTCCGCCAGGACGTAAATATAAACAAGGCATAAAAAAAAAAAAAAAAACAGATGTGTATATTCTATGAGATAAAAGTAAAAAACGAAAAATGTCAGTTATAAATGAATGAATGTATGTAAATTAGAATTTACTCCGATTATATTGGTATTAAAAAAAATGAAATATTGCAAAATTAGAAATTCTAACAAATTATTATTACTTTGAAGAAAATGAGCGAATTTCAATAAAACTCGGTGAAAATGTAGATCTTATAGAGTACAATCTTTAATTATTTTAAATCAAATAGTCATTGAAACAACTGAAAACCGTAATTGTTGTTAAAATTTACACCCTTATGAAATCCGGTCATCAAAAGTGAGAAATGCGTGTGATAACTCAAACTATAAAATTTTAAGAGTACTTTAAGATAACCCAGAGAAAAACGAATGGTTTCACTCTTTGATCATTTTTCTTTCATTTACAGAAAATTCATAAAAAACATAACATGCAAACAGATTTTGAATATAGTGTTTTTACATTAGTTAATTAACAAGGAATCTTTTGAGAACAGCTCATATGATTTTTTTAGAGGTGGAACAATGTCGCACATCTAATTGTATCTTGAATATGCAACATGGTGTTTTCTTGCGATTTTTGCAATGGGAAGGTCGATGCTGCAGTGAAAGAATATAAACAATGATTTCCATATCATAGAGTTCCGAGTAGAATGGTTTTTGTTACAGTTTTTACCACATAGTGTAATAGTTGTAAACTTCACGTAACATCCAAACCTGCATGTAGATAAGATGAAGATGAAATAGAAAATATTATTGATTTATTGAATGAGAGTTTTGGTACTAGCTCAAGAAAAATTGCCGCCCAACTGGAAAGACGAGAGTGATCTATATATGCAAGGCTTATACCCATCTCACATAAAGCGGGTACAGCATGTATAATCATGCTAGATGCATGGAATTTTGCCAGAGAATAAATGCTAATCGTAAATTGGTTTCTTGTATATTTTTTACCGACGAAATGTAAAAACCCCATTGCTGCAACTTAAAGTAAATGTTCGATATGGTCTCCACCTACTTCTATGCCTTTTCTAATTCCATTCATAAACGATTTTCTTACATTGACAAATACATTTTCCTGTCGTCTAATAAAATTCGCTGCGTTTTGTATTTTTCCCACAGTCCACAGAGTTGATAGTACTTGCATAGACTAAGGGCTTCATATGTCTCCACACATAATAATCCAAAGGGTTATAATCAGGACTCCTTGGTGCCCAAGCAAACTCACTTCCTCGACCGATCCATCTGAGTGGGAAAGTCTCATCCAGATAATTCCTGACTTCAATGGAGAAACGAGGGGGAGCCCCATCTTGAATGAACCACATTCTGTTCCGTATGTATAGCATGAAAGCATGTAATATGTCAGCAAGAGTATTTTGAAGAGAAAACAGATAAGACTGTCCATTTAAATTTGGAGCAAGGACAAAAAATGGTCCCAATAATTGATCGCCGATGATACCACACCAAACGTTAATAAATTCTATTGATATACTTTTAATTGGTCCACATTTATGAGTATGGATTATATGTGTATTTATATTTCTTGTAACACGTGCATAAGGGGTCATTGTAGACCTGATCCACGGGCTGAAGGTGTCGGATTTCATTTACGGTTCAATTGCAATATTTCTATAAGTAGTGAAATTGTAAATTACATGATACCACAAGCTATCGTCTAATAAAACAGGACACGGGTTTCTAACATATTAAATTCAATATTAAATTTTCGTTACTTGTAAAATCAGAATACGCAGCATTGCGATTAATGTCCGAAAGCCGACAAATGTTGACATAAATCGGGTAAAGTTTAAAGTTGACATACATCAAATAAAGCAGAGCTCTACAGCCAGGTCCCTGTAGAGATCAGTTGGTCTTCGAGACCTCAAGATCCCAAAGGTGACTATCGTCAAGAGTTGCAAACTCTTTAAATCCGCCACTGAGATTATACCATTATGTAAGGTCCAATTTGTTGTGTAATTTCCGGTACACAAACCTGCTTAATCCCGCTTTAATCTTGGATCTCTTCCTAACCAGAAGGCTACTATTCCATCAATACCTGGCTTTTATACCGAACGTAAACTTTGAACGGTGTTTATTTTATCAGTGACGTAGAATTCTTTAAAGATACAGACAGACAGATTGTAATGAATGAACCTGAATCACGAAAATGAGAATAATGTTTTATCAATTGTCCCCTACTTTCAGCTGTTTGATATTAAAAAATATATTTTGTAATAGATATCATTTATTTGGTATTAAATTTTGATTTTGACACTGCCAACAGCTCTCAGGGTATTGTTGGTGAGCAGGGTCGTAGATAAGGATTTCATTTCTTTTGAAATTTATTAAAATAATTACACTTGTAAAATATAAAATAGTTAACCAGCCAATAAATTAACTATTTCAAGTCATAACAAGAGATGAAAATAAATAAAACAAATATTAAAATCTACGAGACTATAATGATGATAAATTTTAGGCAAAAATGTTACCATATAGTCAAATAAAAGTTTAGATATATGGAGGAATAATAAAAAATATCTGAAAGAAGCGCTGCATTACATGTATACGTTGCTATATGATTTGTTTTGGCAATACTTAGAAATATATGTGCACCTGCAATATAATAGTTGGTATTATGAATGCAGTGATTGCGTAAAAAGACAATAAATGAAAAAAAATTAACCATAGGCAGTTATGGAAAATGTATATACCTATATATATATATAAACATGATATTTTTAGTCGCAAACTCCTCTATAAAATACTTATTTTACTATAAGGAACGTAGCCAGACTACAACCAACAGCTACTCTTCGGGCTATGTGCCCCGCCGAGCGCTGAATTACAAGTTACAAGCTTGGCGCGTTAAGTGTAATAATTGCATATTCGGTATCTTTGGGATAGCGACATGTAAAATAGTCAGCAGGCGCCATCTAGCGGACCAGTGTCTCTTGCAATCGAAAAATAAATAGCCTGACTGGGCTTAGTATTGCTTTTAGAGGGCGGAATATTAAAACATAATATTTTAAAACTCTTATGTGCATGCTCACGCCCTCTTACGAAGAGAGGTTTAGTCCCTGGTGGCAGAGTGAAAAGAGACCTGCCTAGTTAGCTGCCGATAACATCTCTGAGCTAACTGACGAACTACCATTACCACGGCTGGATTGAAAACCGATAGAGTAATTCCGAATGATAGTCTGAAATAGCCTCGAGTGAAATAGAATGAGTCGAGAATAAGCGCCACGGATATATACGTGGCAGAGTCAACGCGCTGGGTCAGTTTAGTTCAGTACAGCTCTAAAAGGAGCCAAATGTTCAGGTAAGATAAATGGCAGTTGTGATTTATAGTAGTGAGTCTATAGTAGATGAAAGTTGTAACTAGTGTGTTATTATAAGGACTAATTATTTTAATTTGGTGACAAATAAACCAGTGGTTAGTGAAAGTTTGTGTTGCAATTATTGGACCTATACTTAGAGGCGTTTGCTAAAGGGTGTTAACTCGTAACTATGCCGATACCGATAATACCGATATTATATCAGCATAAATATGGGCTAGGTAAATTATAAAATTTAAATTTTTCGTCAGAGGAAGAGGTGTGCCTTAGGGCGGAGGGGAGGATGGAGGGTGGTCTGTTAACGTGCTACACCCTGTAGGTTATTTTTAGTATTATGTTTGTTTATGTGAATAATAGAATTTTTATCCTACTTCATCCACATTGTTAGTTCTACATTTAGAACAGCTGGGACTTACTTAAGCATTGGGTCGGTCCTCAATTTGTCTAAGACAGTGGTGTAAGGAACCCCAAGTACACGATCGATGACATGAATAACTCCATTTGTGGCGGCGAGATCAGATTGAATGACAGTAGCGTTCACACCGCCTCCTTCAACCGTCATTGTCCTGTTCCACACGTGGAAATAGAGATCTTTGCCACGGTTTACTGTGTGAGCCTGAAAAAGAAAATTACATGGAATTTTAGAATATAAGATTTGTAGTGGGCTTGTATAAAACGTGCTGCATTTGACTTTATTTCTTTTTATATAAAAATTTATGAGTTACTTTCAATTATGTTAAAAAAATATTTCATTCATTTTTAAAAATTTTAATAAAATAGCAAAAATCCCAGCAAACATCCATATCATTAATGAACTACCAACTTGCCGTCACTCCAACGTTGGGAGGGTACTACAAGGGGCGCTACATTATCGAATTCGCTATTAATGGCAGTACATTGAATTTTCTACATATACTATATTTCATATGACATTAAAGAAAAGTATTATTATTTTGCTATTGCATAAATATATGGGACATAGCAAATTGATGTTCAGGGTCTGCAGATATAAAATTAATTAGACAAGGATATATCTACAGAACAAATGGAGATATCTTAGCTTTCCTATAAAATTGTATGGATATGATATATAAATGCTAGTAAACCTAAAATATGTCAGTCCAGCCAGTTTTACTGTAAACTTACACAACATAGCCACAAAAATCAAAGAGGCCTTCAAAATTACGTTATTTTTTCAAGTATCGTCTACCTCCTTGATGGATTTATAAAATTTATTTGCTGTAGATCACTACTTAGATATTACAGAAGAAAAAAACCTATACCATTGGTCTATGTTGTTGAGGAAAATTTCTAAATGTTAAAATATTTTCTGGGTAATGTTATTTTTATCGAATTTTGATATCAATTTTTTACTTAATATCTTCGAGTTGTAGATTGTAGATTGTTTCAGGATTCGCTTGGCTTTGAAAAGCCTTACTTCACTTCGACCTAAAAGATCTTTTGTGAATAACCTTACAACTAGTTATTGCCCAGGATTCCAAGACTTTTTACAAACCTTGTGATTTTCCTGGGGGCTAATTTGTCTTCAGGCGTTAATTCCAGCTGCTCTAGGAACTTTAGCGTTCACAGAGTATATGTTCCGCAGTTTCAGTTGCAGTATCACAGTATCTGAGTTTGTCGTCTACTGCCTTGCCCATATTCTTGAGATGATATCTCAAGGGGCAGTGATCAGTTAGAAGGCCTGTTAACAATCTTAATTCGGACTTTTCAAGTTCGAGAAGCTTTGTGATATTCTTTGTCGAATAAGTTATAAACTTTTTCGCTTGTCTTTGGCCTAGAGTATTCCTCCAGTAGGACTTTTTTGTTCCTTTTCCCATTTTTGGATCTCCTCCATTATGTGTCCCATGGCTAGGCCACAAAACCAATGAATTGTGCTTCAGCTTCTTTTTTCGCAAGGCTGTTAGCAAGTTCATTACCTTGTACTCCCTCATGCCCTGGCATCCACATCAAGGTAACCTTGTTGTTGTTTGCCAGTTGCTTCAGGGATTGTTTACATTCCCAGGCAATTTTAGACTCAAAGGTATAAGACCTTAGATTTAATGCTGCCTGACTGTCTGATAGTATATAGATCTTTGCCCTTCGAATCTCTTTATTTAGGCATTCCTGGGCACACAGATCTATAGATGGTTGGGGTGTTGCCAAGGGCTTTTGATAGCCTACATTTGGGCCCTGCTACACCCACTCCTACCCCTTCAGCCATCTTAGATCCATCTATATACCAGAAAAGTCCTGTTTGATTGGCATTGAGTCAGTAGGTTTTGTCATGGACTCAAAATGATTAGCTCCAAAATCCTTAAGTGACCAACCAGATTGACTGGTTTAAATTTGAGTGCCTGATGTAGTCTTAAAGCATTAAGTGGTGCCTCCTTCCTCATATGCAAGTGCAAAGGAAGTAGATCAATAGTTACTGTGGGACACGAGTGAATTGTTCCTGTAGTCCCTAAACAGGCAAGGCGTTGTAGTTTTTGCTTCCTTGTGCTATTTTTTCATATGATGCGTAAATCATCATAGGTCTGACAACCGATAGGTAGGACCCGAGGGGTAAACCGCTGGGAATTTTGGTGTACAAACCTCAGGAATTGCGGGAATTTTAGAGGAATTTTGGAAATTGCCAAGGAAGTGCGAAGAATTTCGGGAATTGCCGAGGAATTGCTAAGAATTGTGTGTGTATCACAAGGAATTAAGGGATTGCGATGCGTTATGGAAAGGTTTGCGCCTGCGCGTGTAATAATAAAATGCATAGTTTCGTATTACCCACCATTGCAGTCTGTAACACGAGGTACGAGACATGCAAAATGCAAAACGAACAATGCAAAAAAATCATTTCCTCGGTAATTTATAAATATTATTCTAAATATCAATCCAAAGAAAATATTCCTATTAAAAATATATATATATATTTCAGTTTGTAGTTATTATACTGTTTTTTATTATTTTGTTAAAACAGAATTTTTTTGTTTTTTATTTTAATATACATGTATTTATACGAATATTTTTATATGCACCTATATAATTAAATATACCACTTTTATTTTTAAAAGCTTTTATTAAACTTGCAATGTTAGTTAGTTAGTTAGTTAGTTAGTTAGTTAGTTTGTTTAGGGCAAATCTTGCAATCAAAATTTCGATTAGTTCTAATTAAGCTAGAGCTTTGAAATTTTGTACATGTGTATAAGTAATCGATATCTGGGGGTTTTCGGGTTCGCCGATTACGAATTTATAGTCAAAAATTTAGTTCAGGACAACGACTTCAAGAAGGCGGATTACCGATTCAACTCAAAATCGATATCTGGGGGCTTTCCAGGTCGCGGATTATGAACTTTTAGTCAAAATTCAGAAGTTCAAAATGGCGGCGCCAATATGGCTGACGACTTTTGTCATTTAGATCCCAATCGATCAAAATCGATATCTGGGGGTTTTCGGGGTCGTGGATTACGAATTTCTAGTAAAAAATTTAGTTCAAGATGGTGGACGACTTTACCGGTTATGATCCGATTCGTCTCAAAATCGATATCTGGAAATTACAGCATTTCAAAAAACTAAAACGTAAAAAATAAAATTATATAAAAAAATATTTAAAAAAGAGCTTTTATTTAAATGCTCTAAAAAGTAGAAAACAAACTTTGAAGTAAATCAAACCCATCATTTTGTTACATTACATTTTTTTGTGATATAAAAGCTTGTCGCGAGCAATCTCCTTTACACAGGAAAATCTCGATGGACTCAAGAACTTTTCCAGGACCGAAAGGAGGTTAATACGATGGTAAGTATTACCTGGTTTTTGGGCTTGTTGAGCTTTGGG
Organism: Leptura quadrifasciata; assembly: GCA_963675555.1. Lineage (NCBI taxonomy): Eukaryota > Metazoa > Arthropoda > Insecta > Coleoptera > Cerambycidae > Leptura > Leptura quadrifasciata. The sequence goes on from OY776675.1 coordinate 42,149,123, forward strand.
ATAGGAATGATTTTAGCCATTTTTCCAACGGGTGGGATAATGGGAGAGCTGTAGGGATGCATTATAGTCGGGTCACGAATAGTATGGCTTTGAGTGGAAGATGGTGTAGAGCGTAGGGCGTAAGGGGGATGTTGTCAAGTACTAGGACTTCCTTTAGATTCAATTTCTTGATGTGGTTGATGGCCTGGGAGGGGGAGATGGAGATTAGTTTGTCGGTGGGGTCGAGTCTGACCTGGCTTAGCCAGCTCATACTCCTCCGACTTGGCCTGGTATTTTGGGTGGATATGATTAGGAGTGAATTGGGAATAATATAGAGTTGTGAAGGAATTCAGCATTTCCTGATCAGTAGCAGCCCAGCCATTGGGGGTTTGAAGGGCAGGAATTGGCTGCCTGTTTTTCATAAATCTTCGGGTAGATAGTAATGATCGTCGGACTCGGAGAGGATGTCGTCTGTCAGCTGGTCTTGTCTAGAAATCTTAATTTTTTCTGCGATTTGTTTTTTTAAACGATTTAAGTTCGTTTTATATCTAGGATCCCTAGTGTTTTGAAATTGTTTCTGAGATTATTTTTTTGTTTCTATCAAGGCTGTTATTTTTGGTGGTAGTTTGTTCATGTGTACGTAGGATGGGATCTCTCTCTAACTGAGAATCGTCATTCAGATATGGATTCGGAAAGGTATAAAACGGCTTGGTTGACTTTTTCAGGAGTGGAGCATGAGCAGTCAGGATTAAATTTTAGGACCTGGGAAAAAGAAGAGGATAACCTCGAACAATCATAGTCAGTCTCTTTTCGTCGTACCTGTTCTTTCAAGTACTCTGGCATAATTTGAAATTCAATTAATATTGGCTCGTGGTCGCTATTTAGTGCCGAGACTACTTCGGTTTTTGACGGGCAGTGTATATGACTTGCTAAGGGACTGTCTATGATGGACGAGGCTGGCTGAGGACGGGTGACTAGTTTTTGCATGCAAGAATTTGTATGGACAGTATTAACGAAATGTGAGAGCTATGAGGGCAGAAATAAAGCCAACGTCATTGTTTTGGCCTTACTATACTTAATATGCAGATGTGTTTTATAATGCAACATTAATCGAGACAAATATTAATTGAAATGTTTGTATGACATATATTTTCTGAACTGTCCATGGCAGGATATTATAATGTGTATTTTATTTTTCATATATATATATATATATATATATATATATATAACTTCATTACAGAAGTCTTAATTTCTGGTGTATTTTTTCAATATGGTCTCGATAACAATCTTGACTTATAAGATAAGTTATTGTAGCAATCTCATGAAACAATTTCATCTATTCAAGGACCTAATGGTAATCTGATAATTATTATCGTGACTGTCAGTAATCCTTTGTGATTGAATTAACCATCCTATATCTACAGACTAATAAGCAGTGTATAGTTTCTGACAGTCGCCTCTGAAAGGGCTGTTTGCAATAACTTAAGCGAGTTATGTCAACGCCGTTTAACCGGACGACCGGAAAAAGTTAACAAACAATCAACGCAGAAATAAATCATTACTTAATATAATAAATAAATATCTAAGGAAGTGTAGCTGTATATTACGTATGTCGCCCGTTCTTAGTGAACAACATACCTCATTGTCATAAAAAGTTGTCAAACTTATGATAAATTATACAAGGTATTCTAACAACTAGAAAATATGAAATAGACTTTAAGAGACAGAAATGTCAAAAATATCAGACAAATTCACAAGTTGGCATATTTTTGAAGTTAGTTCAAGTCAGATTCTTTGCGTTCGATAGAGTAAATCCGTGAAAATCGTTAGAAAATGCTGCCGGATCGCCGGATGATGAGTCGATTGACTGTACCTCTTCTCAAATAAGGGGGATCGTTGATGTAGTGGTAGAGAGCTTGGTGCCTGAAAAATATAAGTTTCGGCTGTTGCAGCCTATAGGAAGTGGTGAAGCGAAGAAAATAAAGACTTTGCCTCGGAAAATGTTTTAATGGCGTATTTTGGAGAACAAAGTGAACAAAATAAATCATCAACCTTGTGGGCAATGTATAGCATGTTAACAGCAGTACTAGAAATGATAAAAAAATCCCATATTTCGAAACATGGCAAACGACTAGCCTACCTGGAAAGACAAAATGTGAATTTTAGGGCAAAGAAATCCAAAATGTCGAGGGAGAATATAGAAGGCTCCAGATGAATTTTTGCCGATTAAGGTTAAGATTTTTAATAGGAATCATTTATAAAATAATCCTTTAAAGTAACAAATTTACATCCTTTAAAAAGTATTATTTCCTAATATTTTTTTAGGTAGTACTAGTGGTAGGTGTTTCAGGAGCGTGTCGAACGGACGAATTAATGAAAATGGCCCTCAGAAGAATTACCGCCAACTTATTAGCCGACAGCGGTATAGGTGTACTCCAACTGAAGAGGCTGGGAGGGAATATTATGTAGACTGTTTAATGGAGAACAATATCAAAACCGCCACCATGTTGTCTACACATCCCACGTATTCGGTTAATTCTTGAAGTAGTTCATAAGTCTCGGCAGCCATTCAACAACAGATTATTTTATCAACCAAAGAAACGCCGGCGTTGGCCTAAAAATATCCGTAAAGGCCTACAATAATCCTAATTTAACAATTAATTTAAGTAGGTTTTTGTATTTTAGTTCCTTCTTGTTGTTTTGTAACGTTGACATTTGCCTGAACGTTACATGTATAATTAAACCTCATTTAAGTAAATTTTATTGTAAATTTTTGTGGAATTTTGGGAAGTTTTCTTCCATATTTAATAATGGCTCTACGCCGCTGGCTTGGAAATTCCTCGCCAGAATTACTTATTTACGCTAGCTTGTAGTTTTTAACAACGCAAGAACAGTATCTCTGGTGTTATTATTTGCATACACTTTAATCTCCTTTTGCTGTTGTTAACTGTTGAAATATTTTTCAGATGCCAACCTGGAAGTACCACCCGATCTGTCTGTCGTCTGCTTGATCCAGCATATCTCTGTTTTTAATAGTTCATTTAAATTTGTAAACATATAATCCTAAAACATTCACCTAGCGCCATCTATTAATTCACTTGTAAAATACCATACCATTTACCTTTAGATTACTTTATTATTTGGTTAATACAGAGAAGTTATTCAGTGAACAGGTTAAAGATCAAAGTCACTATTTTTAATTATTGTCTTGTTTGATTTATTGAATGAGGAGTGAAAGATTTATTAAAAGTAAAATTTCTAATTAATCTTGATGTACCATGATGTACCAGTGGCTACATTAATTTTCTAACAGTTGGTAGCGGTATAGTTTTGCACCCTAACTTGGCTGCATATCAATTAGCACAGGCCACTTGCCTTTAGACCGTAGATGAACCGACCCGCTCGTTGCCATGCCGCTTTCTCTGTGAAACTCTGTAACCTGGGACAGGTGAATGGAGTTTTTTTTACCAAGGAGTTTATTATGGAGAAGTTAACCTTATGAACCTTATCAAATTGCTTTACCCGGAGTGGCTTTTCCCGGAGTTGTTTTGTCCGAGGAACTATATGGGAGAGTTTTGCCGGAGTAATTTTGTTACGAGGACTGGACACAATTAAGGACAGTATTGGAGTACCCAGGTGCCAGACAGACGTGTGGTAATTTCACGGGTGGTGAGAACCAAATCAGCACAACACTACAACACTCAAGTTGTTTCTACATTTAGCCTTCAGCTTTTACTTTTTAGAGCCATCGGCTATTTGTTCCTTAGCTTTCAGTTTTTCACTTTTATTAGAGCCTTCAGCTCCTACATATTATTTAGCCTTCAGCTAATTACTTTTTATTTTATTTAACAATTCTTACAACACTTATAAGAAAATAGCTATTTTCAATCAACTTATTGTCAACCGTGGTATTTTATTGTCTCACGTTTTACATTGTTTTTAATAAATTGTTGGTATTAATTATTTTCATACATTTTTTTAAATTTTTTATGTGATACTTTTAAAGACCACTGAGTGGCCACAGTCAGTACATTTTATTTGGAAAGAAGGTACAGCTATATGTATCTATTATATGATTACTGGCGCCCTGTTTTTTTATTCATTAAATCTTGTATCTTTTTTTTTAACCACGACCCAGCCTCCACTAATAACGTGAGAACCAGGTAATATCTTCCCAAACCTACTTAGGGGCAGGAAGTTTGTAGCAGTTTCCTTATTTACCATTAATATAAAATTCACAAAAATTGTATTTATTTATTTTAAAAAATATCCTGATTTTAGTAGTAAAAGTAAAATTTTACGTTCAATTAAATTTTATGGGGCTGGACTTCAGTGCGGGAAGTAGAGATATGTAATGTGACACTTCCAAACCTTCAATAAAGTGAGTGGTGTCAAATTATATATACAGTTGTAAATAAAAATAATTTCGGATGTAGTAGAAGTGATCGATAGGTTAAATCCTGAATTCCAAAGTCAACTATAAATAGCAAATAAATGCCATTTCCAAGGTTATTTTTCATCCGATTTTAAATGTGAAAAAAGCGTTGGAAAGAAAAATTACAGCTTTATGAGAAAAGTGACTTAAATATACAGGGTGCTGTTTAAAATAAGAAAGTTGTGGCAATTTCCAGCCATACCGGAAGTGACTTTTTTACCACCGAATGGTCAAAATGTGGTCATTGATACCTATACTTGATTTTCCAAAATTCAGAATTTTATTTGTAAAACTGTAGAAAAAAGTGAAGGGTTGGTACTTTCTGGATCACCCGGTATACACATATGTACTCACACAAACTCATATATACACATATATTTACACTGGTGAGTTTTTTTACAAAAGTATAGCCGGATATTCTTAATTGGCAATTTTAAATTCGCCTTTGTGGAAGATTTCATTATACGGAGTTCAAAGGTGGGTGAGAGAGGGGCCATAAAAAAAATTTTGTCAACGAAAACGTTTTTTTATTGCAAAACGGTTGCCCAAATTGAAAAAACATCGTTTATTATTTTTTCAGAACAATCCATTTGATTTGTATTTAAAACATAATTCTTATTTTTTTAATAATGAAAAAATTCGAATACAAAAGTCATTGTAGGTATTATTAAAAAAAGAATTCTGTTTCAAATTTAAATCAAAAGTAGTAAAATGCATTATTCTGAACAAAAAAAGAAAAACATATTTTTCTCAATTTGGGAGGCCGTTTTGCAAATACAAATTTTCCTTTCGTTGAAACTGTTTTGGGGGCTCACCCTCAACCACTTTTGAATCCACTATAACGAAATCTTCTATGAAAGGACAGTCAAAGGTGCTGATTAAGGATATCCGATCAGATTTTTCTTAAAAAATTGCTAAAATAGACTTCCGGAAAATCCACGCTTATGCTAACCTTTGTAATAATATTTTTTTTACCTACAAGCCTTTTTTGACCGGTTTCGACAAGTTTTCAAATGAAAATTTCCTAACCCTAAAAAATGGAAAAAACATCAATGACGTAAAAGTTAATTTTTCTTTACCTTAGATATTAGAGCATAAAAATTAATCTTAGATTAAAATTCAAGGTATAAACAAGCTATACCTACAAGGATTTAAAAAAAAATAGTATTTTATTTAATATTTATGTTTTAATATAGTGAAAAAAAATGATAAAGCTTAACTTTCACGTGCAGTTTATAAGAAATAAAAAAACCGCTGCCCAAGGAATCACTACTTCCACATCCAGATTTTGTATCCAAGTCTTATACACACTCAATTCCAATGTAATATTTTACTCCCTTTAATAATAGGGTGGGGGTGGCAATGGGGGTGGTAGAGGAGGTAACTAATGCCAAAATAAATTTTAGAGGTCCTTGGTTCTCATACATATACTAAATCTCAATTTAATTCTTTAATCTCTTTAATAATAGGGTGGGAGTTGCAATGGGGGTGGTAGAGGGGGTAGCTGACGCCAAAAAAAATTTGAGATCTTAACTTTTCGTACATGCCCTATATTGCAATTTTATGGACTCTTACCTGCTTGTTTTGCCTATTTACCCTTATTTACCCCATTTACCCCCGAACCCTTCAACGGAATTAGATCAAAATATAATCTAGTTCCAGATCTCATTACATAAGTGTACCAAATTTCAAGTCAATATCATAAACGGTTCCAGAGTAAATGTGCGCACAAAAAAATGTTACAGACAGACCGACAGGCAGGAAAATTTTTTTTCGTTCAAATTTAAAATCTCGACGTTTCATGAAGCCTATTTCAACATTTTGCGTTATTATACTTCCACTGGACGTGGAAGTAATTATAAAAATTAAAAGTAAGTATACCATTAGAAAGTTAATTCTTCCTCTTTAAAATGCTACCTTTTTTTTCGTTTTTAATGGGTACAAATTGTCTTTATTATGTAGCGGCGGTCGAGAAATTCATCATTTCCCTGTGCGACGCGTTTGAAATATTGAGCGAACTGTAATAATTTCTCATGCTAAGGCAAACATTTATTTAAGAAAACTTTTATACTATTTTCTTGTATTCCCCGCTCTTTCACGTAGTGCTATCCGGTTTTTTTTTTCATTATTTTTCGAGATATTAGCAAAAAACTTAATTTTTCTCATCAAAATCTGAATATTTTATTTTCTATATAACGGAAGTTATTGGAAAAAGAAATTTTTTCTGTCTCATTTTAAGAGGATGTAGTTCCTCAGGGATGCGTTTTGGACTAAGGTAAGTTTTATATGGGCCCAATATGAATTAAGGAATCCTAGGTTCCCTTCCGGGAACTCAATTCTGGGACACATTACAAAGAAACTTTTAAACTATTAATCCTCACTTGTAATAAAATATAAAGAATTTAATAGAATTAGTCAAAATTTAATGTTTAGCAATTTTATAGCACATGGAATTAATTTAACACAGTAAATGACTACTGTCATGGTTCAATATACCTAAACTCTTTACCAAGTTTAGTCTAAATAACATTCACATAAACTCGATTTGGTTGGCGAGAAACCACGTGATGCAAGGCTTTTAAATTTTGTCAAAACCCCTTTCAGGATTTGATATTAGGACATATTAATAATATTGTCATTTTTACCTGATGTTGGCCTCGTTTTTCCACGATAGTATCTACGTAAATCCTCTCATCAGGCACTAAGTGCATGTTCGCTATTTCCATGAATCTGTTCTTGTCTTGTAGGATTGACTCGAGTTTCATGTCGCTCTCAAATGCCTGATTGCATGGTGCGAATAACGTAACACCTCGAGAACCATCGAGCTTCTTCAGAAAATCTTCGCCTGCCTTACCCATGTTGTTGATGGCATTAACGAAACTGTTTAGGATTCCCCCTTCGTCCTTTTCCTGGAGAAAATAGAAAAAGAAACTAGTTCGACATATTTTTTACGATTTTATCTACGACATATTATACAGCACACATAAAGCAAGCACAACAAGCCCTAACCGATTATAGGAGGTATGTAGATTGATGGAAATATTACAGCTGTAATTGTTTATATATAAATACAATTTAAATGTATTTTTTCAGCAAACAAGGAGGATATACTAGCTATTTATGTAATAAGTTGATGACGCGTTGAATAAAGTCTTATGAAGATTTTGCGTACAAAAGCCTTCGTTGGCTTATGTCGAAAAAAAAAACTGTTACAAGAAACTGTCACTCAAAATCGCATAATTAGTAAAATAAAATGACTTTATTTTACTAATTCTATAAAGAGGTACCATATGGCTGCAAAGCTATGTAATAAACAGTAGTTTATAACACAGTTTTATATTATTTATGAAGGACTGAAGGACATAGCGTTACAGTCATAAAATACCTCCCTATAATACTAGCAAAATAAAGTTACTTTAGTAGTAGTAATATTATTTAGTTTATTCAAATTTTAATGGCGGTGCATATAGTAAGCCACATTGATGATAAAAGAAAATTTTATGTACTGGTAGAATCAAATTTCCCAAAAATAAAGTTATCAACGCTAGTATTTCAGAAGATAATGCATTTCTTCAGTCATAAGGCCATTTAAAAGGAAAAGCAGTTTTAAATCTGCATCCATAAGGATCGTTAATACAAATATAGCTGTGGTACTAAATTAGGAATTTGGATTTGGCATTCTACAAAGAATCGTAATATTCTATATACAGTGTGCCGCATATAAGACGATACTATCCCAATATGTTACTTATTATTAGTAGCGGAATTTTTCTGTTATGCACAATCCTAATAATAAGGCAAGCCTGTCGAGAAATTGGAAGACCAGAACTGAGGAAAGGCCTACATAATCGCAAAAGAATAAAACAATGCATTAGAATTGATGGGGCACAAATTAAAAGAGACTACGACTGATGACGATAGTTTCAAATGCATTTAGGATAGACTATGCCCAATACGTCTAAGCATTATCATCTAGAAAACGAAATTTTAGACCTATGGAGACATGAGAACTTACTACGATGATGGTAATATACACAACAATCACAATATTTACAAAATCTGCTTTCGTGAAAAATTCATTATCAAATCATTAAGCCATTGAAGAGATGATGATTATGTTGGTGGCTTTTTGACATAAATGCATCGATTGTCAAAGAAGTATCGATCTTTCGGTTCGCCAGTAAAAAATACGGGACGTTATTATGAACTACACCTTTTCCAACTGTATTTCAGAAAATATCAATTTAATTGCAGAAAACATCAACTGTATTTTAGATTAGTTAATTGTATTTTAGAAACCATCAATTGTATTTCAGATTAATCAATTTAATTTCAGGAAGTATCAATTGTATTTCAGATTAATCAATTTAATCGCAGAAATGTTCAGTTGTAATTCAGATTCTATTTGTGAAAGTGTTATTTATAATTGAGAAAACGTGATGTGAATTTCAGAGGGCGTTAAGATATCTATATTCTACATAAACTGCACTACAACTTCTACATCAACATATCCATAAAAATGCCATAACTACATAAATAGTAATATAAATAAACTTACTTAAGTCAGCTGACTTAAGCGTCGTCTATTTTTGGAAATTGTAAATCAGAATAATTATGAACCGCGTTGTTCGTGGTGGCGGATTGCAAGATCGGGCGGAATGGGATTGGTTCGGTTTAAAGACAATTAAAAACAGCTTAACCTAAACTCCTTCCATGGAAGATGAATAAAATTAGGTGATAAAATTGTATATATCTAAAACAGACTTAACTAGACTTACAACCTACACATTTTTAAAAACTTTTGCACTAAACACTTTTTTAAAATTTTGATACTGACGCAGACACCTTAGTCTAAACGAGGAGCCTTCCGCGAGGTGTGAAAATGGCTGGGCTGCGCGTAGGCTGGCCTAAACTTTAGTTTTAAAAAATTTTGGTTTCGAAAAATTATGATTTTTGAAAAATTTGAATGAAAATGAATTTAGAGACAAAAATGTACAAAAAGAAAACGAAAAACAAACGCGACAAAAATGTTACAAACAGAAAGGAAGAGACAGGAAAGATTTAAAGATACAACAGGTATGAAATATCAGTAAAGGTGGATAGGGCAAGCGGAAGTTATAGTTGATGAAGTTTGGCTAGAGAGGTTGCCGGATGATCGGTAACGTCTGGTATGGTAGGGTGTTTTATCCGAAATGGGGCATTATGCTGTCTAATTTGTGTTATGTTTCTTGTTAGCGGGCTATCGCCCAGCTTGAAAGAGTAGAATTTTTGAGAGATGTCCTGGACGTAGTCCGCTATTGGGATTATGTCGTGGCAAAGTGCGTATAGATCTCTGAGGGAGGTGTACCTTCCAGAATTAGAGATGAGGCGCATAAATTTGTGTTCAAGAACTTTTAGTTTTTTCATTGTCGTGACCGGTATGCTGCACCACACCGGCGCCGATAATGTGATAGACGGCCTGATCACCATTGTGTACAACAATTTTTTATTTTGTCTATTAAGTCTGCTACTCCTGACCATAAGCGGATACAGACTCCTGGACAGGGAGTAGACCGTCAGTACTGTCTCATTAATGTGCGTGTTAAACGTCAGTTGTTGATCCAGTCTGACCCCCCAAGTACTTCACGCACCTCTTGGTTGGAATTTTGTTTCCCCGGATCGAGATTGGTGTTATGATTTTTTTTTCGGTGAAACGGCGCGTGAAGACTCTCGCCTCCGACTTCTGAGCGTTTATCCGAATCTTCCACTGGTCGTAATAAGCCCTGGCACGAGCCATGTGCGCCTTGAGTAGCATGTTCGCTGCTTGGGCATTATGTGAATGCGCATACATGGCTGTGTCATCGGCGTACTTGGCCAGTTTCGTATTCGGGAACTCTGGGAAATCGGAGACATACAGGTTGTATAACTTTGGTGACAAGCACGATCCTTGCGGGACCCCCGCGCGAATGTCCCGCAGTGTTGAAAGTTCGAACCTGCGGGGATCTGCCCGTCAAGAATGAGTGAACGAGTTTGATGAAATAAGTCGGTAAGCAAAGTAAAGAAATTGTTTGAAACGACGAGACTCACTTTAATTTATTCTGCAGTCGGACAAGGGGCCAAGCTCGAGCTGGTATTAGGGCGAATCAACACCTACCAGCAGCACAAAGTCCCAATGTGCATATAATAGGAGCTATATCAGCAGCAGGTGTAGTAGCTATGAAGCGTAGATCTTTTACTTCAGTTTTAGGCAATGCTTGGGTTAGGGGGCTTTTACAGCAGTGTAAGGATATTGTAAATCAGCTGGCAGACTTAATTACCCTCGAAACAGTTATAATGGTACGGCAAGTCTTTTACGATTGGCACCTTACTCCCCAATGCTAAATCCAATTGAAAGCATTTGGTTTAAAGTAAAATGTTATGTTATGGTCCCCATGTAGAAGCTCCTCATGTTATTAAGCAGAAATTGGTGTACTTGGAAGCAATTATTGATGAGGCAAAAGATACAATTGTTAGGTGATTGTGCACGTGCAGCTCAACGTACGACTGCACACCATGCTACGGCTTTAGCCATGAATAACGTGCCACTAGGACGTTAAATATTTTAAAATACTTCAAAACACACTGTTAGTAATTTATTAATAAGTTTATATATTCATTTAAGAATAAATACTTTTATGACTACGTTGTCTTGACAAATTCTGAATTAAAAATAATGATGTTTTCTCAATTACATTAGTGTAATCTGAATTATAATTGGCGATTTCTGAAATATAATTCACTATTCTGAAATAGAACTGATATTATCTGAATTACATCTCGAAAATGTGTAGAAGAATGTGATCGCATGATCACTGAAACCTTGATAATCTACATTCTACAAATACTTGAAGGTAAAGTACCCACCTAACAAAAGCTATCAAAATTTTAATCCTAATTGTATTAAAATATCAGCCTACAAATTGTTAAGTAATTTTTTTGAAGGTCGTTGAGAAACGATTTTTTTGGGCTAATGTTTTTCCTGTCTTGTTTTTAAACGTAATGGAACTCGTACTAAACCCATAATAATGTTTAGGCCCATATTGAACTGCGTGAGCACTGATTGTGTTACTCCCTCTCAGAAGGTTAGATATTTATTTATTTAGCATCACACTATACGATAGACAAGTCCGATTGCAGGATAAGGCACAAAAATGAATTAATTTTTTTAAGTGTTAAAAAGATTACAATCCAAAATATTTCATTAAGTATCTGTTCATTCGTGTGAATGTCACTTTTACTTTTCTGGGGAAGTTTTAGTTTAGTCACTGTCTAGTTTAGAGTGTGCAATACATCACCTTCCCTTGCGCAGACTAATTGGGTGATAGAAAACCGATAATGAAACAATTATGCAAAAAGTAGATCTGCGTATTAATAAGTCAAATATTTGTTTTTTCATATTTTACTATTTCAGAAATATTAGCTCATACTAGGTTTCTTGGCACATCCGATCATCTATATTTAGTAAAAGCTAATAAAGAGTAGATAATTACGAAAGTTTCTGATATGAACGAGTATGTAAATAATCAACCCGATTGATTGACGAAATAATAAGTATGCGAGGAAAGCATGCAACGAAGACCATATAAAGCAGAACCTTTTGGGACGCCAAATCCTAATTCCTGAGTCGAGTAGCTCAACCCGCATTATGGTCCTTAGGGATATGTATTGCCATTATATACAGTATTTATCTTGAAATTTCAAAGAAACCAGTATAAATAACGCACACGACAAGACATGATTTTAAACTAACATTAGAATAATACTACAGTTTTATAAGACTTCCATTAAAATATGCAGAAAGCAAGCATCTTAAATTAGAGACTCTTCTAGTTAAGTGTCGGATCTTTTGCAAACTTAAATGTTATATGGGTAAAACAACTTTAGAGGATGTGTAACGGGCACTTCCGAAGTTTTAAAACATTTATGGCCTGCTAAATACTTGTTGGGAATCCTGTATCTATCATTCATATTTACAGTGCTGTTAAATTGGGTTTTAATAAATGAAAATCCCGCATCTTAACACAGCAATATTTTTAAATTTTCAAAGCGTGTTAAAACATAATTTATGTATATTTTAATCCTCCCGCGCGTCGTTTATTAAAGAAGCAGCACAAAAGCAAGGCATAAAAATGCAAAAATACACAGGCATGCAATGTTATAAATGAAAAATTTAAACACACTGAATTAATTATAATTTGGTGGGACGGGAGAGACAAACATTTAATAAATTTACCTGACGTTGCTGCAATTTCCAATAGTGAAACAAAAAGGCAATGGGTTATTTATTGAAAAGTTACAGAATTTTATATATGTGATATAAATTGCATACTGAGTGTCACTGAGAAGCATTACTGCAATGTTTTATGAATAAAAACTCATATTTCGTGAGAAAATCGTATTTAACAACATAACTGTAGATTTGTAAGTCAATCATTTACTCTATATATAATATAGCTCATTCCAATACGTCTATAATACTGTATAAATGACATAAAAATGGCAACTTATTATTATTACTCGGAAATAGATTGTCTTAAACATATATAATATATTTTAACTTTGCAATATTACTTTAAAATTAAGGGTATCTACACAACCTTGAGTAAATCCAATAGAAAATCATGGAGAGAGCACTATGAGGACATTGAAAGAATTACAATACTGTCTCAGGATCATCAAAGTTCAATATACACTCCAAAGACAGGATAAATAAGGAAATTATAAAATAACTCCTTAGGGTACACTTCTCTGGACTCAAAGTTACTTACTTACCACTGGAGGGCTAAAAAATATGAAACTCTCAACACGGGCATCCGGAAATGACTGCCAGGTAACGAAAACGGTGATAGATTTGGATACAATAAATTGGATTGTAGCCACATTCGAACCGTTTATTTCTATTTCACACTCTGTGTATGATATTTAGAAGTACCTTGTCACTATAATATGTACCAAGGATCTGCAGTTTAATTAGAATAAACATTACACGTATCTTTGGGAAGGCTGGACCGGAAGGATGAAAATTTGCGAGATCCTTTGCATTCAAGATTCTGAAACATTTGCTAGATGGCACATTAAGGATGATGTATTTCTAAATCGGCATCTACTTCAGAACAGGAATGTTAACAGAAACCGCAATACATGAGTTAATCAACAAAGCAGAGTATGCTCTTAAAAACAATAAGGCCTCATTATGGGCCCTTTTTAGTATCTTTAAGGTCTAACCCGAAAATCTCAAAAAAGAAGAAATCAATTAAATTACCAACACGTGGATACACTAAATGCTCAAAATAATATTGGACCAAGACGGATAAAGGATTTGGGCTACGCTATATGATTTAGTCATCCCGGCTCAACATCGTAGGCATATGAATGAAATGTTGTAACAAAATGACAGATTAAATATTAACCCTTCTGATTCAACATGATAGGGATAGGAACCAGCTATGCACAGCTTTTGTTAAACTGGCCAAAGTACAAGAACTTATTTAATTAGGGAGAAGAAGATCAATAAAAACCACGCCACTGGCAGCAATGGAGACTCAGTTGGACCCTCTACATTTTCACCTTCGTTAATTGGGGAGAGCAGAATACAACATTTTGGGTTGTTAAAAAACCAAGTGACAGTCTTGCAGAATTGGAACACAATCTAACCAGAAACGAAGTGGCTGTTACTACATTAAGTAGAAGAACTATGAGGAAAACAGACCACATGTTTACTAAATCATACTTTTAATAGAAGCCTAGAGGTAAATATTGTAGCTCAAAGAGAATGAAAGAGAGCGACATGGTTATTGGTACTAGCGAACAGAGTGACATGAGGACCTCACAGTTCAGCATCCTGTTTTTGAGGCAAAGAGTTACGTACTACTGCACTGCGCATGAGAGAATATTATGATGTTCTATAGAAATAAGCGGACCAAAATTCTAATAGAAAATAAGACTTCTCTAAAAACATTGTGAAACCCAAGGGTGACATCTAAACTGATGTGGAAATGCAGTGCAAAATAACATAATCTTAGTGTAAATTTGAGGATACTTTGGTATTGAAAGCAGACGAGCTAGTAAGAAAGAGATCTGCATCAGGACATAAGGTACAGCACAAGGCCCCGGAGAAACAGTTGTTCCCGAGAATACGCAAGTTTCTTGGTAAAGGAGTTTTGTTAGATCAACTTTGTTTGCACAATTGGCCTATTATGTATTAGTTGATATAACAACTAATGGAAATCCTACATACTGTTATAGATTTACCAGTCAATGAAAAAAACATATTAATAAATAATAACCACATGATAAGGTATGAAGAAAAAATATTATTCTCGCGAAACAAGCTTTATTCAACGTTGAAAGTTTTTTAAACTTTTTCATAGTACATAAAAATTATACGTAATATAGATCTCCCTTACAGGCCGCAAATATACGATTGAAAATGAGTTTTTACAATAAACAATATTTTGACGATAAAATACACATGATATTTACAAAGTTTATAATCTCAGTGACACTCAGTGTAAGCATCGGTATTATTTGTACACGAGTTTAATAAATGGGAATTCAACGTGGCAATCATTTTCTTTCCTTTTTTTGTTTACATTTAATGTCAAATATATAAAAACTCTTGATCAGTCATACTTATCTGATGATGACAGATCAAGATGTTAACCAAATTAATATAGGTTTGCACATTTCTAAAGTACCTCATTGGTATGCCGAATTTTAATTTAACAGAAATGTATGGTTTTGGCAAAAGTTTGCTGGAATAATCAAGCATAATTTAG
Organism: Leptura quadrifasciata; assembly: GCA_963675555.1. Classification (NCBI taxonomy): domain Eukaryota; kingdom Metazoa; phylum Arthropoda; class Insecta; order Coleoptera; family Cerambycidae; genus Leptura; species Leptura quadrifasciata. The sequence continues at coordinate 42,164,336 of OY776675.1, forward strand.
CCCGAGTATATATAACACCACTTCAATTGGGCATCAATTTATACTGATTTTTATCAATAGATAAATTATTATAAGTAGCACCAAATCGCATATAAAATAGGTACGAAATAAACTATCATTGAGATGCACAACAAAGGCAAAGTAAATATTCAAGTAATGGATAAATTTCTATGTACTAATGCCAATTTGTGCACCTTTAGGCTACTGATTATGTCATATAGAAAGGAAATAAAGACATTCAAGGGTTTTTATTGCATAAATCGTTCAACTGGTCATTTAAGATGAGAAAACCGCGGAGTGATATTAAAATAGAGGGTGCAAATTGGAGGTGGTAAAAATGCAACCCTTTCAGTTTTTTAAATATAACTCGAAACTGAAGCAAAATTCAGGTATAGTTAATAGAAAACTTTTTATAAATAAATAAATAGCAATTTTTTGATTTTTTTCTTTTTTGCCTATAACTTTTTTTTGAGCAGAGATTGATATAGCCATTGCTGTGTAGAAAAAAAAGTTGCTGAAATTTCCTTTAAAATGGTGGTCTCAAAAAGTTTTTTCTATGAAAATGGACTGAGATATAGTCGCTCAAACTTTGCATTTCTTTTTTCGATTTTTATCGCGTTTACCTTGATATTGATTCGGGTACATGGCGCACAGTGAGTAGTAGTACGTTTAAATTGCTCTGCAAAATTATTATAATTTATCAAGTTTAAAGTGTATAAAATAGATAAAAAATTATACAGTGTTTTAGTCCCAGTGTTAAAATACCTAAATAAGAAGTTAGAAAAGTGAGATTCAAAATGTCTCTACGAAATAAACAAGAAATAAAATCCTTAATTAAGGAAACGATCGCAGAACTATTTGCCGATCAAGATTTTATGTCGAGTATAATAAAAAAGGTTACCGATAAGATGAACGAAAAAATTAATACACTCGAACAGCATATAAAAACACAGGAAAATAAAACAAATTCTCTTGTGCAAATAATTGACAACATGCAACAAATGGAAAAAATTAATAATATCTGCATTTATGGGATTCCGGAGGAATCGAACGAAAATCTAAATTTTAAAATCATAGAGATTATAAACAGCAATACTGGACTAAACAACATACCTGATGATATAACAACAACATATAGAATTGGCACACTAAATGATAACTCTCAAAAACCTAGGCCTGTGGTTGTGAAGTTTAAACGTCTTGAAAACAAAACAATTATTTTAAGTAATTGTAAAAAATTTAAAGGAACAAATTTATTAATTTCTGAAGATCTCACAAAGACTAGAAGACTGCTACTAACCGAGGCAAAATCTTCTTTTGGTATGAAAAATGCATGGACATTCAAGGGACAAGTTTTCATCAAGTTAAATGGCAAAAACATCAAATTACGAAATAGTGGCGATATATCTCAGCATCTACATCTATCTTAAAAATTTCTTAAGAAAAATAAAAATATTTTTATTGTCAGGGCAATTTCTCTACTTTACTTTCTTTTATTCTCAATACTTGGTTATACATATTTTCTTTCTGATTTACTTTAATTTTTTTTACGTTTAATACATTCTATTATAAACTGCAATATAATTTAGGTATATAATACACTAGCATAACATTATGAATTGTTTTACTGAGTTAGATGAATATAAGGACAGAGAAACAATTGTTTGTGAAAATATAACTGATGCATTGGAGCATATTAGGGGCAAGCAATGTTTAAATATAATTCATCTAAACATAAGAAACCTTAACAAAAATTTTGATGAACTACTAGTATACATTAATTGTCTTGAGGAAAATGTGGATATTATTGTTCTTTCAGAAACATGGAAATTGGAGGGGGTAAGTAATTTTTCTATACCAAATTTCAACATATTTTATAATGAATCATGTTTTAATAAAAATGATGGCGTGGTTGTTTATATCAAACACGGCATTGATTATATATTAAATATTACTCAATTGTCTGAAACAAAGTTATTAAGGATTTTATTTGCTACAAATAATGTTTCATATGCAATGACTGCCTCCTATAGACCACCATCTACAGATATGTGCTTGTACATATCTGAATTAGAAAACTACCTCTCAAATTTAGAAAAACAAAATATAGAAATCTTTATAGGAGACATTAATATAAACATTTTAAACACATCAGACATTAATGCCAATACCTATGTCTGTAAGATGGCAGAACAAGGATTTTTTTCTTATGTAAATAAACCTACTAGGGAAACAGAAAACTCGTCTAGTTTAATAGATCATGTTTTCATTAGAGTGGGGAGTAAAAACTTACAAAAAAAGTGTTTTTTAAATCTATCATTGTTGAAACTGATATAACAGATCATTATACAATAATATTATCAGTAGCTAATATCCATAACTTTAAACAAGAAAATAGCCCTTTGACAAACCAATTCAAAATTATTAATTATGCAAATCTAGAAAAATCTTTATTAACTGAAAACTGGGACGATGTCACTCAGACGTTTGATCCAGACCTAGCTTATAATATTTTTATAAATAAATTACTTTATTATATTAACATGCATTCTAAATCCAAATCTTACAATAGTAAAAAATATATTAAACTAAAACCATGGATTACTCAGGGTATATTGGGCTCTATTAGAAAGAGAGACGCGATGAAAAAACAATTAAAAAAACAATTTTCAGCTGAATATGAAACGAGATATAAACAGTATAGAAATTATCTCAACAATTTAATAAGAACAACAAAGAATGATTATTATAAAAATAAAATCAATTCTGTACGAAATAATGGTAAGAAAACATGGCAAATAATCAACGAAGTAACAAATAGTAACTCTAAAAAAACTGATAGAAACATTAATATTGTTGGCGATAATGGTGTAATAATTCAGGATGATAAAACAAAAGCAAATTTTTTTAATACATTTTTTGTGAATATTGGAATCAATATGGCAAATTTAATAAATACTGCATCACCAGCACATACCATAAACGAAGAAAATGTAAGTGATACCATCTTTCTCAATCCTGTTACCAAAAATGAGGTGATTACATTTATATCTAGCCTAAAAAATGACACTGCCCCTGGGCCAGATGGGCTGTCAGTATGTACAATAAAACATATCCATAAATTTATAGTTAATCCGTTAATTCACATAATAAATTTATGTTTTATAAAAGGCCGTATTCCTAGCAAATGGAAAGAATCCACAACTACGCCAATATTTAAATCCGGCGATAAAAAAATGGCCACTAATTATAGACCTATAACCGTTATAAATAATTTTGCAAAGATTTTTGAGAAATGCTTAAAAAAAAGACTAATGAATTATTTAGAAAAACATAAATTATTAACTAAAAATCAATTTGGCTTTAGGGAAAATATGTCAACTGAAGATGCTGTCATTGAGTTAATTAAAAATATTGTAAATGGGTTAAATGGATATAAAAAATGTCTTACTGTGTTCCTAGACTTGGCCAAGGCATTCGACACTGTCAACCATGAAATCCTATTGGGCAGATTAGAAAAAATAGGTATTAGGGGTACAGCATTGAACATATTCCAGGATTACTTAACAAATCGATATCAAAAAGTAAAAATCAACAATACTTATAGCGACCCATTACTCATCACCACCGGCGTCCCACAAGGGACGGTGATGGGACCAATTTGATTTTTAATATACTTGAATAGTCTTACACAATTAAATAATATAAATTGTCATATCATTTCTTATGCAGATGACACTGCGGTAACGTTTGTTGGTGATTCTTGGGATAGGGTATATGAAAATGCTGAACACGATCTTAAACTTATATATTCTTGGTTAAATGCAAGCCTTCTGAGTCTAAATATTGGAAAAACAAAATTTATAACTTTTTCTACATCTGTAATGGATCAACCTGATATACAGTCTATTATCATTCACGAAACTCAGTGTAATAACAATTGTTTCTGTTCTAACAAAATATTACAGTTAAACTCAATTAAATACCTTGGTGTCATGATTGATCAATATTTGAGATGGACAGACCAAATTGATTATCTAATAAATAGGCTCAGAAAGCTAGCATTTAAATTCTACCAATTAAGAGACGTACTCAACAGAGAAAACATGCTTATGGTGTATGATGCCTTGGCCGAATCAGTCATGAGATACTGTATCATCATATGGGGGGGATCATATAACACTACTCTACATAATATACAGGTAATTCAAAACACATTACTAAAAATTATTTTTAAAAAAGACATGCGATATTCAACTGATATTTTATATGATGAGGCTACTTTATTTACAATAAGGAAATTATATATTTACCAAGGTCTAATGTGGATGTTGAAAAAACCTGCGTTATACACAATACATGCCTATAATACTAGAGCAATACAAAATTTGACAGTGAATGTTCCTTTCTGCAGAAAAACCCATACACAAAGATTTATTTTCTATCAAGGACTAATGCTATATAACATGCTGCCTACTAAAATTTTACAAACAAAGCCGAATTAAAAAAAGAGTTAAAAACATTCATAAACGAAAATTTCCATATATGTGAAACCTTGTTTGTACATTAATTAACAGATTAAAAAAAAAAAAAAAGTTATTTACCTGCCTCCAATTCCACTGTTGCTAATTTTATTAAACCTTGCTGGCTTACTACTTGTGTTACGATGCATCGTATATTTTGCAATATAGCATATATATGTATATATATTTTACATAAGTACTTTGGTTCACCACATGATTTATATATGGTTCATACATACATGATTGTATATTTTGCATAGAATTGTATATTTTGTATACCTTTAAATTATTATGTATGTGTTTTCGTAACACATTTCTATCATTTCTGCATTCTGCTGCTGCGGTTATTTTCTTGTATATAATTAAACTGCTATATCTCTGGATGGACATCACATCACAAGCTTTTAGCTTAGGTGATTTCATCCTATAATTTATTTGTTTATTTTTCATTGTTTTATGATCTATGTGAATATTGTATGTTAGTGATTAATACCTGAATAAAAAATCTGAATTTGAAAAAAAAAATTTGAATTGTTTTAAATCTTATTTTTTATAATAAAATTGATTTTTACTTCATAAAACAATGTATTTCGAGTTAATTTGTTAATAATTAATAATTATTTTCACAAATGTATAAAACTGCGATGGTGTTTTAAACAAAGTAGCAATAAATTATTCTTAAATATTGCTTTTTTATCTGTCTTAAATATGAAGATTTATAAAAAGATATTTGAAACTAATTTAATTTAAAATATATTAATTAATTAGACTATTAATATTTAAGAAATAATTAAATAGTGCAGTAAAATATGGAGAGCCGTAAAATATATTTGAAATTAAGTGAATTCTAAAATCTATTTTATTTCGTTTTCGTTAGTTCTTGAGTCTACAAGATCACCTGGTATCGTTGCTTCGCCCGTCGCCTCTACCGAACATCTGCTTCGTAACATTGTTCTGAAAGTGGGGAAAAATCTCTATGTACAGAAGACTGAAGATATAGCATCCTTTTCCAATGTTTAAGAATAATTTATTGTTATTTTGTTTAAAAGACCATCGCAGTTTTATACATTTGTGAAAATAATTATTTATTATTAACAAATTAACCTGAAGTACATTGTTTTATTGAGTAAAAATAAATGTTGTTATAAGAAATAAGATTTAAAATAATATCAAGGTAAACACGATAGAAATCGAAAAAAATGGCAAGGTTTGAGCGACGATATCTCAGTCAATTTTCATCGAAAATACTTTTTGAGACCACCATTTTAAAGGAAATTTCATCAACTTTTTTTTCTGCCTATACCTATCTCCTCTCAAAAAAAGTTATAGGCAAAAAAGTAAAAAAAAACAAAAAAATTGGATTTTTGGCTTTTTTAATTGTTTCTTTTTGATACTTTTCGCACAAAAATTGTTTTATATTTTTCTAAATAATCCGTTTCGATGGGAATTTTTATTCTCTACAAAAAGTTTCCTATTAACTCTACTTACCTGAATTTTTGAATTTTGCTTCGTTTTCGAGTTATATTTATTTGAAAAACTGAAAGGATTGCACTTTCACCCCTTTCTCCAATTTGCACCCACTAATTTCTTAGCTCCTTATTTCCCTGCTTTTATGACAGAATTAATAGCCTACTTACTAAACTTTTAATTACAATGACAATTTTGAGGATTTAGAAACCGAATGCCACATGAATTGTAGAAGAGGCTAGAAATTACATAGCAAGCTTCACATGACTTCACAGCAGCACAAAATTAAAAATGTAGCGATATACGTTTGCCTGAAATTAGACTAATTAATATGAAATGCGAGGCTTTCTCTAAGCTGCAGGACTGCAGGAATAATTTACATATGTTCAACTTTGATGAATTTTAACGAAGTGATAATGAGTAATTACAAATAGTGCAAGTATTTTGTGTAGTGTCAATATTGATATGTAAATTTGGTGTGCTTAATATTGTATGTGTTTAAGTAATTAGACCTTATTTACAGAATTATTACGATTACGAATAACCTACCAACAAAATCTATTGAATCAAGTACTATTAACAACTAGATTTTACATCATTAACTTACAATTAAGAAAATAAGAACTAGATTAATAAACAATACTATGATCACAGACCTACAACCTCCTATATGCTTATTGCATATATTTGACTAATATAAAAATTATCATTATAATTTATTTAATGCAAAATGCAATCATTGACGAACATAAGTTCTAGGAATTTTCGTTCAGAACTTAAATATTATGAAGTATTTATTGACAAAAACTAAATTGCTATGAAGGGTGGATTAAAATAAAACATAATTTAATTGTACATTCTATAAAGGTGGGCATAGACGGTCAGATTTACCGGAAGGTATACACGAGGTAAGGCAAGCCTACAGGTAAACGCGTTAGAGGGCTATTTAGCTTTTAGGAATAGCCCTTCTCCCAACAAGATTTTGCATTAACTGACTTTCCGAACACCTCGTGGATTACTGACCTATGTATGTCCCCAATTATGAATCTCAGGTGAAACAATTTCATAGCTTAATAGAAATCTTTTCAGTAGAAAGATTATAAATATTTAAACAGATTGCTTTGGAAAACTTTGAAATTTAACTACTGTATGGGTTTTTGAGAAAACACATTTACTTTCATTTTATCAATTACAACGTTTACATCGACAACTGCACATAAATCTTGGGGGTTTATTCACAAAGCTTGCATTTTCTGCTGTGAACTATTCAATTGTGAAACATTATTTGCGTAATATTTTACAACTGTTTCAAACAAAGGCTATTTAAAAAAAAATTTGAAAAGATTCGCACAACAGTCAGTGCTAAGAAAGCTTTTGCTTAGTTTATTTTTCGAATAACCGGGATTTAGATATATTTTCTATATTTATTAACCTTAGTACACTACCTATGTATTTAAATTAGGCCAAAATAAATTAATTCATTAATCCACGACAATACATTTTCGGGGACGCTGCTCTCTGTAAGCCTTTCCAGTAGAGACAACCGCAATTTTGATTTAAATCCTTGCCTTACTTTTATTTACTGTTCTATCCGAGAAACTACACCCTGGGGACGCTGCCATCATGAAAGCGACTTCAATAGAATTGCACTGAAGGAAATTATATTATTAATTGAGATTTGACATCGGGGCTCTCTCAGAAAATTATTCACCCGAGACGCTACCCTTATAAGGGCCACTCCACTAGTTGTGCCAAAATTACTGTCTGTTTAATTTTAGTATTGATTAATATTTTAAATTTTAAGATTTCTTGAAATAGTATTCACCGGAGACGCTGCTTTTATATGGGCTATTCCAATAGAGTTGCACCGTATAATTACACAATTCTTTTCAATTAGTCTGATCTTAATTTGCTATTTCAATTTTAATTGATTTATTTATTGCATTTAATGAATTTTATGTATATATTTTTGAATTACACATACAGTTTGAAATACATGTTCTCAGTTTTACCGTGTTTTATTTTGGGCTTCCTCCTAATAATATGTAATAAGTATTAGATTTAACGCTTATTACATTAGTGTTGCAAATATTATAGAGAAAGTTTCGACCCCTGAAAAATAACCATCTTCACTGACTGCCCAATTATGTATGAATTTTTGAGGGTTTCAGGTTTTGGTAATCCTTAGCGTCTATGCTCACCTGAAGTCTTCAGATTCGTCTTTAGTCATATATGCTTCAAGGCCTACCTTTCAACATACCTTATCATCTATGTCACATAGCTTAAAATTTAAAACGAAATGGGCATCCTACTGGAGTCAAATTAGGATTAGAAAATTAGATTTAATGTGAATTGTCTGGGCAATTCTTTTATTTTAACGTATTTAAGGGGTCAAGTTGGTTCACAGTCCAGTTATATCTTTATTAATTTCTAATAAATTAACAAATTTAATTTATAACATATAATAGAAGGACGTAAGTAGCTATTAAAGTTATTTTTATCCGAAAAAATTTCAACTGTACATTTCGTCGATACTTCTTTACAGAATGTAATCACTTAAATTGTTAATCAGGCAATTAGGCACTGGTTGAATTAAGTTCTCTTCTATGGAAGCTCGGTAGAGGACGTTCAAAAATTGCTACCATTATTAAAGGTCGACGTTGCAAATGAGCTGGCATTTTCTCGAGGGAATAACCCAGACACGTATTTGTCGCAATAGCGAGTACACTTGAAACATTTACGTTTTGTTAGAGAAAAGTTTAAACAACAAGAAATAGAATGTTACAAATGGTTCGCACGCTTGCAATATCTTTTCTTAAAACACAACGGCATAGCGCTTTCGCAACCAAGTGAGTTTTGGGATTTTTAAATAAAGATCTTTGTCGTTTAATATAACCAAGAAGTTGAAGGCAAATTGCACAATTTAATTATTTAAGATCATTACATATATATATCTGATTATTGCAAATGTTTCTTCAATGAGTTGCTTAAATGGACTGTGGAGTAATAAATCAAAATCAAACATGTTCCGGACGACGAACTCTTCACTGTTTATTACAAGTAAAATATTCAAAATTTGTCCTCGCAAACGACTAAAATTAGCAATTCTACAGAGACATTAAACATGAAGGCTGTACATATTTACGCCCATTAGTAAAGCAAGCTGTTAAATAGTTATCTGAAGGCGAAGGCACCGGCAAGATACACTAACAACGCATATACGTCTAACAAAATACGGCTAACGCTGTAATAAATAATCATAACATTCATAACATACAGTGTTCTGAGCGTATTCGGGATTTTCAGAATAGTCCAAATAATTGGGCTCCTTAACGCTCTCCTCTCTATCCGCAGTGCCTACTGAGCAAATGTAGTCCATGTGGTCCTAGTGAAATCAATATTATATACAAAAACAAGGTTACATTGGGACAACACATGTGTAAGGATGGACAAAAGTCGAAGCTGTCGTAAATTTTGGAATAAATGTACGGCAATTGAAAATGGGAGCTCTTTTTACACAAAATCATTTTTATCTAATTTTTTATAAAACTGAGAATTCTGCTTCTAATTCATTATTATTTCAAATTTTCAAGAGGTAGTAAAGAGTTACATAGCGTAAAATTTCAAATATCAACCAATGCCAGCAGTTTTATACTGAATAAAGAAATCTTTCGGCAAAATTTAACAGTCAACAATTTAATCGATTAGTTTTATTCATTTAACTTGCTCTCAACAGCATCATAGTTTAAACAAAATATATTTATGTTTATCATTTTTGACAATAACATATATTAATTAACGGTGTAATATCCGTCTTTATAATAATTTAACTGCTCTTTTCATTGTCTTCAAAGTTAATTTTTAAAGTCTATTTAAGTTTTTGACATGGATCGTTCTAGTAAAACAGATATTATAATTAACCATAGAATAGTAAACTGTATGTATACTAAAGAATATTAAAAAGACTCACGAATCAACATAGAATTAATGCCTGTAAATAAAACTACATCGATTCAAAATCTTGCAATTGTCTTAAACATAGAGAAAATCAACGGGGAAATGTCAAACATAATAGCAAATAAGCTACAACAATTTTATTTTGAAAAGTTTAATATCCTGTTTGATTTATTAAAAAAACATATATTTCCATCAAGAGAAAGGTGTTCCCGACAAAAAGGAAAATAGTGCCACCAAACGAAACAAATTTCAGCTGGTTTTACTTCACACGAATATAAATTTATCATAGACTCATTTGATAAGTAGTGTGAGTCGGGAAAAAGCCGAAAATTGTAAATATTTTGATATGCAACGAGAGTTCCTCGTCCCCCCGTTATCGAGGATGCTGAACACAATGGCACTGGTAGAATTTCTTTTTGGAGTCCCTCAAACGGCCAAGAATCACCCCCAAAAGGGTAAACGTTTATCACATCTTAGCGTACCCCCGTTTTCGAGGATGCTGAACATGGTGGTGATGCTGAATATTTCTTCTGACCCCCTCCAACCCCTCTAATGGATCCCCGAAAGGGGTAAAAATGTTTTTTTTCTCGTCGGTAAAATGTATATGCCGCCCATTTTTGAGGATGCTGAGCACGGTGGTGATGCTGAATGTTTTTTTTACCCCCTCCAACCCCACTATCGGCTAATAAACACCCCCGAAAGGGGTAAAAATATTTTTTTGTAAAATATCAGCGGTAAAATTGACGTACGCCCGTCTTTGAGCTTACTCAGCACGGTGGTGATAATGAATGTTTTTCTGACGATAGTACATTCAAAGTTACGTGGGTTCCCGAGAGTACAGCATCCCGCGCAACTTCCACGTATCTGTTGGCTCCAAGAAGTGGACTAGCGGCAACCGCGCCTCTGCTTTTACTCTAGCTTCTCCACGTACATCAGTGCCGCTGGACATGCATTCTTTAACTTTGTCGAGTAAGCTCCGGACTCTTTACTGGAAACTTAATTTTCCCAAGGGCAAAGAAATTGATAATTTATCATTTTCAGTGGCTGCTTGAAAACTTCAGAAAACGTAAGTACCAAGCCAATTCTCTAGTCGATAGCCGCGTGGGTTAAGGCGCGAGATGGCAATCTCGATTAATCACATGGGCATCGCACCCCCGGGTTCAAATCCTGGCTCCGGCACTGGCACTGTCGGTGGAAATGGTTGTATGTCCGCGTTTTTTCAACGTGTAACCCCCTTCCGCACAAGCCCCTGTGGTGTTATTATTATTATATTATTATATTAATTGAAATCTCACATTGTAAACTCGGTAGGTAGTATTTTCTGTACAAATTGTCGGGGCGAGAATTGTCAAAATACTACAGTACAAGACGAAAAAGACCTCCCTGAAACGGAATATAACGAGACTGAAAATGATATTGACTAAATATTGTTGAATTTTGTACCGGAAATTCACATCAGCGATTCTGATACGGAAACGACTGACGAAGCCTATATGACGTTGATGATTGTGATGACCATGACCAAAAAAATGATTTTCACCCCTTTCGGAGGTGTTTATTAGCCGTTAGAGGGGCTGGAGGGGGACAGAAAAAATATTGAGTATCACCAACCTGTTCAGCATCCTCGAAACCGGGGGTACGCTAAGTGTAACAGGTGGAAAGGATGTGATACGCGTTTAACCCATTTTGGGGGTGGTTTTTGACCGTTTGAGGGGTTGCGCAACTCGAAATAGAAATTCTACCAGCACTATCGTGTTCAGCATTCAGTCTATCAAAATTGTAAAATAATTTAAGGTCGCCATATCCAAGACAGAGAGATCCGATAGGGAAATATTTACTGTTTTTGACCATAACTTCTTATTTTAAAACGCATATTGCAAACAAACTATAGGACTACCTAAGTAGAACTATAACAGGAGTAGTGTTATAAATTTTCATTTCATAATTTCAAACATATGCGAAATAGTTAGATTTAAATTTAGGAAATATGAAGATTGATATAATTCCTAAAATTAAATCTACCTATTTAGCAAATTATAGAGTGAAAATTCATATCACTACACTTGTCATAATACTACTTAAGTAGTTCCATACTTTTTACCAATATATGTATTATAAAAAAGTTATGACCAAAAATAATAAATATCTTTATCGGAACCAAACCAAATTGCTGCAGTTAAAGTAGTTTGGAGAGATGGAGGAGCTGCTGAAGAACTGAACAATAAAAGTGATCCGACAGATAAAAGACAGTTAATATAAAGCATCAACATTGCTAACAAGTGTTCTTCTTTTCAGGGAGAATGAAAAGCCTAAAGATTGGCAAACAACAAATGACTCGGAACATTATATTATTGAAAATATTGTTTGCAAATAGAAACTCTAACATTAACATTATTAATTCGTAACTGGTTTTAGTCACCAATTAACAGTGATATACTCAAACTGTATTATATTTAAAACGAAATATCGAAATAGGCATATTGGTCTAAATATTATAAGAATCAATATTTTTTTGTAAAAAAACTTGAACTACCTTCAAAAGAAAAAATCAACAAAAATTATTAAATGAATTTCGTCCAGTCAGTCATAGTCGGTTGATTAATTGAACCCTTTTAGCTAAATATATAGGACGGACATACACCAGAAAAATTTTCTTTCAACAAGCTATCACAATTTTTGCACTATATGGAAAAGTTGAATTTACAGCGAGCTAGGATAATATATTGTAACACAACGAATTAAGTTATTTGGCATAACAGTTATTATATTTATTTTCACGTAAGTATTGCATATTCTCAAGCGAAATTATTTGAACCTATATACAAATTTTAAAATTAACGTTTTTTGCGCCAAAATCAATTTTACTCTTAACTCAAAAGACATTTTTTTCTATAAGATTCGTACACTATGCAATAATCAATAATCGGGAGAATGCTGATCTTGTCCCAACGTACCTTGTATTACATGTTAAAGAAATATTAAATAAATGTGCAAGTTACACCTCTACTACATAAATATTCCATGCTAAATTGAACAATTCACTCATGATTAATTTACTAATATATTTAGCACATGAATATCGTTTTAAAAACTGCAACAACTTACAAGTAAGTACATAATAGAAATGTTTAACATTAAGCTGATACACAAATTTTCTTCAATGTAAAGATGACAAAAAATTCAATTAAAATAAAAGACTAATATATCGTGTGTACATACAAATATAATTATTTGCATGTAAATTGCTCTTACTCAATCTGAGCTGTTTATATATACAGCGTGTCTAAAGCACGTTAAAACATGTCGTGTGGTATTTTCTTACAGACCAACAGCTACTACCCTAATAAAATGGGACGAAATTTATCGATTTGGATGAAATAATTCAGACCGGGCTGAAATGTTGGGAACAGGCTTATTTTGTGGTACTTTTTAACATATCAAAAGCCCTCACCCGTAGACGCCGGCGGAGGGAAGGGGGGGGGGGTTAAAAATACGTAAAAAAAATCGGTTTTTCGCAAAAAACTTGGAAAGTATCAATTTTACTGTAAAACATGTACACAAATTACAATAGTGATGTAATATAGGTTTAAGATATCCCCCCCGTTTATCCATATGTTACCTAAATCACTCAGAGGTCCGTTTGTATGTGAATGAGTCTAGACAGACCCCTAGTCAAAGAAGTGTCCATGTGATTATCCCCAAGCAATGAAAGAAAAAAAAAGGAAAAGAAAAAATCTAAATCAATAAATATAATAATAAATCTAGAATAAGTCAGGATTGAGTGATCAATAAAGTTTAAAAATAAAATAATCAAATAAAAGGTAGATTAGTAAAAATTAATAATATATATAAATGCGTAGCACCCACTATGTAAGTGTGCCTCCTGAATAGAAAACATGACAACAAATGATATAGTAAACAAGTAATTGATAGAAAAAAATAGTCGGCTTCACTGAGCTAATGGAATGTCTACATTCCCCAGCCATTTCTACCCACCCAATTTTTAAAAAATGTACACATGAAAATTATAGGTAATAAAAATCTGCACAATTTCGTTTTTTTTTTAACTTCGTATGACCTATTGGAGCCGAGAGAGATAATGATAAAATCGATAAAAACTCGTAAACGATAATATATCTAATAAAAGTTAAAGAGTATCAAATTTTGAATATGTTGATGTATGTGTATGATGAGGACTTTTGATATGTTAAAAAGTCTTACAAAATAAGCCTGTTCCCAAAATTTCAGCCCGCTGTGCATTATTTCATCAAAATTTTCTCATTTTACTAGGCTATACTGAATTTTTCAATGAGCATCTGAAAACCTCCTTCAACTTTTATGGTGCGTAGTCCTGTTGAAGGAGACTCCCCTGCATTGGTTCCGAGTCTTGGGTAGTGGATGCATTTTTGTATGAGGGCTACTTTTCACAAATTAGTATATTTCCTGTCCAATCAGCGGTTTTCAAAACGTTACACCATTTGAACATTAAACTCAAATACACTACTCGAGGCGCGTTTCGCTAACCATGTCGACATCATCAGGAGACGAATACGATTGATTTTCAGTTTTATTCATCTCCTAATGATCCAAACATGGTCAGCGAAATGCGCGAGTAGGGTATTCGAGTGTAGTGTTCAAATGTTTTGGCGTTTTTAAATACGAAGAGCACGGAAAGTGAAACTTAATACATGAGTGAAAATGTTGAAGCTTGAGGCCACAGGCTGAGTGCGGAAATCACACGAATGAATATAATTTCCAGCGAGTTGTGAACAATATTTTTCCCACGACATAGAGAAAAACAACTATTTTCATTTGATAATTTAATAATCTGAGATATGGCATGATATTTCTGTAGCAGTTGACGTTTTCTTAACACACGTGTATGTTAGGAAAATAATGCACACTCGTATGACAATAGTTAACTTTCGTGCCTACTACGGTAAGTGAATATGGAGGCTTTCTCGGGGGATTGTGGGAAAAATATATATCTAATTTTAAATATATTCAAAAGATGCTTTTGTTTTCAGGACTCATTCTGCAATTGATTTAACTAAACTTTCGTTAACACCCTGTATATATATAAACTTTAAACTCCGTAAGTTCTATCAGATTTGAAGAGCTGAGCGTACTCGATATTTTCCTCATATTTAAAACGTAATATAAGCTTAATTGAGCTAGTTTTAACTAAGGAATTTATCAATTGAAAGAGTCGCCAGTTGGCATGTAAATATGTGTATGTTTGGTTAAAGTGTAATGGTAGAGTTACTTTGTCCGAGGATAGTATGTGTAACACAGTTAATTGAATGCAATAGACATAATCTTACCTGTAACAACTGCTTTACTGTACTGTCGACCACCATAAGTGGCTTATGTATAAGATGGATAACACCGTTCTTAACAGGAATATTGGGCTTGACAATTTCAACAAGAACAACGCCCGGGGTATGTTTTCCTTCTCCCAAAAGCGTATGGCTTTTAACGTAATCTGCAAAGAATGAAGTATTATTAAAAAGCTAGTAGATATACTAAAAACAAATATAACACGGATTTAAAACCCATAAAGATGTAGGTCAATTCAACTTTTATATTCGGATATGTTACACTGCTTTCTCATTTTTCTACAGCTGTATATCACATTAGAATATGAGTATATAGCGTGACATTTAATGATCACCGGTCTACATAAAATGTAGCGGTTCTTTTTTAAGTTACAAATGTGTAAAGTATCCTCTTTTGTGTTTGATATCATTAACGTCTCTTATTCGTCGTATCTCTGCTTCTTAGGAAGGATGAGTTTTGTGCAATTTCGTACGAATGGTTGTCAAGTTATTTATAATAATGAATCTTAATGAAAAAGTAGGTTTATGTAATACTACATAGTATCTTTTATTCCCTTCTGAAAAATATTGAAAAACTAAACTAAAAAATTGGAACTCAACTTAGTATAAGATGCTTGTAATGTCGAGCTAGTCATCTTGGTAGAGCATTATAAGAAATATATACAAATACCGGGTGGCCACGAGTCAATGTATGCCCCCAATATTTTGGTTGCTTTTGTATATAATAATTTGGTTTCTGGTACACATAAATTAGGTAATAATGGACTACTTTTAGACTAACAGGAATG
This sequence comes from Leptura quadrifasciata, assembly GCA_963675555.1. Taxonomy (NCBI): domain Eukaryota; kingdom Metazoa; phylum Arthropoda; class Insecta; order Coleoptera; family Cerambycidae; genus Leptura; species Leptura quadrifasciata. Next base: position 42,180,410 of record OY776675.1, read on the forward strand.
AAAATATCACTTCCGGTTGAACCGGAACAGTTTTATCAGATGTAAAAAATTCCAAAAAATAAGTGGCATATGAACAATTAATTTTTTCAAAATGGCCACGTCAGATGAATGCGATGTAAGAAAATTACTAAGTAGGCTTCTATACTTCTATTATTACGAAGGATAACGTTAAGAAATTATTAATGGCGAAAAAATTATAGTTTATGAATCATTATTTGTGATTAATAAAAAAATAGCACAGTTCCATTAAAAAAAATTATTTTCGAACATACAGGGTGAGCCAAGACGAAATTATAGGACCAAGTGCCTTTTTTAAATGGAATGCTATGTATACCAGTACATTTTTTGAAGCTTCTTTCTAGGCTCTATTCATTCCTATATTAGAATTGAATATCCCCCAAAGCACTTGGATGTAATAAATTTTTTTGTTGAAATAATATAATCTGCAGATGGATATTAAAAAAATCACCACAATCACAATTATGGGTTTTGAGAAAAACTTACGTGAATACCAATTTCGAGGCATCCAATTAATGTTTTTGAATTATTTTCATTTCCTAAAAATGTACAGGGTGACCAAAAATTATGTTTCAAGTAAGAACATTTTAAATTGAATTATCGCATTTTTTTCGAATGGAACACCCTGTATATTTTTTGACGATGTGATGTAGAAATGAAAAACTAACATTTTTTGTAAATACTTCCCTAGGGCTAATTGCAACCAATTTCGTTTTATTGAGCAATAATTACAAAATTTAAAAATAAGTTTAAAAAAAGGTTTCTTCAAATAACTCAGTAGAAAAAATTATAATAAATGTTCCACATGTTGCCCATTTTGGTTGACACACATCTCTATGTGCTTTTGAAATGGGGTTCCCACTGTTCTTAAAACTGCCGGTGTGATAGATGTAAAGGCACAAAGGCAGTTATTATTCCTTCTTTCATATTCTGTACTGTTTGTTGTTGGTGTGTCTCTATAAACAATTTCCTTCATGTATCCCCATAAAAAGAAATCCGTTTTTGTAAGATCTGGGAATCTAGCAGACCATTTAGTGGGTCCATTTCTTCCAATCCATTGATTAGGGTAGGTATTATTTAAGTGGTCTCTTTCCGAAGCATAATAATCGAAATTGTGCCTATTAACAAATCCACTTTTATGAAAAGTTGCCTCATCACTGAATATAACAGTATTGAAGAAGTTGACATCATGTTGCTCTGGCCCAATTACAAAATTGTGGGCGCTTTTGAAAATCGTCGTCAGATAATTCCTGGTGCATTTAAATATGATATGTATGCAACTTATTTATTTTTAAGATTATACCCCATACTGTCTACTTATTCCTACTAATGAGCTCACTTCTCTTTGACTAACATGGGGATTCTCAACCGTTGCCAGCATCACAGAAAACTCATTTTCTTCGTTCACAACATGTTTTATTCTTTCCCTTTTTTTATATTCGACATTTCCAGTTTCCAGAAATCTATCGAGAAGGTTTTGGAAGCTGCTAACATCAGGAATCCTCCTTTCAGAATAACGTCGGTGATAAATTCTATTGGCAAGTAAACAATTCTGTCTGACTGCCCAAAACAAAAGTCATGTTTACGCTTTATTAAAATTCATATTGTAAAATTCCAAATATTTTAAACTCAATACAAATTGTAACGACCGATAAGTGTGATAAATGCTCCTTTGTACACGACAATTTATACCAATTCTCTTGAAGTGGTGGATCAGTTCAATTACTTAGGCAACGTTGTTAATGACAAAGCAAACATAGACAGCGAGATTCGCAATAGAATTAACGCTGCATCTAGAGCACTCTGGGGACTTAGAGAGAGAGTATTTGACAACCACGACCTTGCTTTGTCAACGAAAATGGCTGTCTACAGAGCAGTTGTCATTCCAACACTGCTATATGGATGTGAAAGCTGGGTCATGTGAAAGAATTAGAACGTTTTCAGCAAAGACACCTCAGAAGTATGATGAAAATCCGTTGGTTCCATCATATATCAAACGTGGAAGTACTCAGGAGAGCAAACAGCCTTCCAATTGAGGTGCTTATTTCAAGAGCACGCCTAAGATGGGCAGGTCACGTTCATCGTATGCATGATAACCGCCTTCCTAAATGTACACTTTATGGTGAATTGCTAAACGGTAGAAGAAGGCGTGGCGGTAAACGAAAGAGGTTCAAAGACGCTCTCCATGAAAATCTAAAATCCTGCGGTATTGTAGACGAGCAATGGGAACAACTTGCAGCGGACAGAACCGAATGGCGAGGGGTTGTGGCCAGCTATCAAGGAAATGTTGCTGCAAGAATGCCAAATCCAAGACCTAACCAGGTCTATGTTTGTCCTGACTGCGGTCGACATGTGCTCTCCCGAATTGGCCTCTATAGCCATAGTCGTGTGCACCGTAGATGAATGGGAATTACAATAGACTACACCTTTCACTTGTTTTTTATTGTACACAATTTATCGACTGTAACATTTTTATACTCGGACTCGAGTAACGGCTAATAATAATAATAATAATTATACCAAACTGAGGTTTTATTGCTTGCTTGTCGAATAACGAAAACAGCAAAAAAATGTATAAAAAACATTACTTTAAAGGACCGGTTATATACTATTTACTTATTTCAATGGATTGGAAGAAATGGTCCCACTAAATGGCCTTATTTCAAAATTGCATAAAGACGTGTGTCGATCAAAATGGGCAATACGTCGAACACCTATTATAAATTTTTCTAATGGATTATTTGAAGGACCCTCATTTTTTAAGTTTATTCTTGAATTTGACACTTATTTATTTATAAACCGAAAATGGTTGCAATTAGCGATAGGGCAGTACTTACAAAAAATGTTCGTTTTTCGTTTCTACATCACATCGGCCACCCTGTGCATTTTTAGGAAATGAAAATGATTCAAAAACATTAACTAGATGTATCGTAACTGGTATTTACATAAGTATTTCTTAAAACCCATAATTGGGACTGTGGCGATTTTTTAATATCCATCTGCAGATTGCATTATTTCAACAAAAAAATTCAGTACATCCAAGTGGTTGGGAGATATTCAATGCTAATATAGGAATGAATAGAGCCTAGAAAGAGGCTTTAAAATATGTACTGATATACATAGCATTCTATTAAAAAAAGTCACTTAGTCCTGTAATTTCGTCTTGGCTCGCCCTGTATGGTCGAAAATAATTTCCTATTTTTTATCTAGTTTACTTGCAATTTCTAGCTATCGTAGAACTCAAGATATTGAGGTCCGACGCACTATTGCCCTACCCTGTATAAAAGCGTCTGATATTTTGTATTCATATTATAAAAATAACAACGCTCTCAAGGACCAGTGAAGGGAAAAATATATATATATAAATATATTTTACTGGAATGTTTGAAAATGTGCTTAAGAAATACAGAAGGGTGAATAATAGGTATACATAGGTAAATACCATTTTTAGTTATAAATTCGTGACACCTGCCAATATAAATATGACCTGAAGGAGGCGAAAAAAGGGGAAAACACCGAGTATGGGTTCCGGTATGAAAATCCTGTGCTGTCTACGGACTACTTGGTGAAAGTGACCGTTCCAATAATCAGTGTAATTGGTAGGATGAGACCTATGCTGTTTTCGGAACAACAAACTATACCGGCCTGCCAAAAGTCAACCTGACGGTTAACAGACCAAATGCAAAAGTTAGATTTCCTTGTCTACGTACTTAGAGCGTACGACTCATGAATCTTTAGTCACTGTCACATTGTAGACGGTGACTAGATAGTTCGTTGGCACTTCTTTCGTAAGAATGTCGGAAACATGGGAGAATTGTTCAGCTTACGCACGCAAAAAAAGGAAACTTTGGGACAGCGAGCGATTTTGGAAAATCCGTCAGGATCACATACAATATTTAATAAGACATTGCCATCATGCGTGTCTTTACCCCGACCCTGTATATAAAGAAACCAATTTAATATAGCTGGAAGGTAGGACAGTCTCAAAGCGAATAGCCATGAAATATTGTTTGTAACGTCTTGTCTAGATTTTTCAACCCGTGCTGCGATAAAAAGCTAGGAGATTTATTTTTTAATATAATTCACTTTCTAAAAAATATGTTCACATTCAAATCTCATTTTTCTTCTCAAATCGCTACTGTCTAAGATATTCGGCGTTATTTTTTATTCATGATAAAGCTATTTACTTATTAGTCGTTATTTGAATTCAATTTTGCCTAAAAAGTTGTTTGTACTCTTTAATATGATTTATACATGAAATGTTGGATACATTACATACATTTTAAATTCTTTAAATTCCCTGAATAATTAATAGTGTTCGTCATATTTTTGTATACTAAAATTTTAGGGATGTTTTCATCTGTAATTTTATTATTGCGAATATCATTTTGAATTTCTCATGCAAAGAATTTAAAATTAATATTTTGATCACAACGGGATTTAAATAGTTAGCACTTGGGCACAGAGAAATAAATTGATATTAAATGCCAAAAAAACGGTATTGATAAATTTTCATATACAGAAGCTCCTCCCGCACAATATGACATTATATGACGATATAAGTCCATCTGAGAGTATTAAACTACTTGGAACCTATATTGACTGTAAACTATCATACGATCTTCAAATAGATCGCACTTGCAATCTATTAAATAAGGCCTACTTTGCAATATTGCAAATGAGAAGTACTCTAGATGAAACTGGGCTAGTAGATATATATTATGCACTGGCGTATTCAGAATCAGAATCAGAATAAATTTATTTGCGTTTAACATATAAAATGTTTTACACACGTCAGGTACATGAAATGAAAAAAAAAATATATATATATATATAACATACAATAGATAGTTAAATAAATGGTATACAAAAATAACTAACATATAATAATAAATAACATAGGATAATAAATAACGGAAATACATAACATAAAATAAGTAAAATACAAACACAATACTTACTACAAACTACAATAATAATAATAAATATGTAAAATTGACATATTAGCAATCGTCAAGATAAACTGTCGAAACACACAACATTTTAAAACTTAAAAACCATTTATATATTTGACAATAAAGGCTATATATGTATAGACACATGCATACATACATACATATATACATACATACATACGCATATACATACATACATACCTATATACACATACACATAAATACATCACATAGATGTTATATCGGAGGTTACGAAATCATTAATGCTGTAAAACGCATTTTGGAGTAGAAATGTTTTTACAATCGCTTTAAATTTGCCAAGAGGGAGATTTTTGATGTGTTGCGGTAACTTATTGTAAAATTTAGGCCCATAGTAATTTTTACCGTTTCTACTCGAATTCAGTCTGAAATAATTAGTTCTTATGTTTTCCGCACCACGAGTATTGTGCTCGTGATAACAAGTTTGAGCTGTATATTGCTCTATGTTTTGTTTTACATATAGAATGCAGATGTAGATATATAACGACGGTAATGTGAATATCTGCATATCAATAAATTTTTGCCTTACATTTTCGCGGTAACCCGTATTAGTGATGATGCGGACTACTCTCCTTTGCAATCCAAATATTCTGGCTGCTTTTGATGCATGACCCCAGCCCATCAAACCATAAGACATTTGAGACACAAACAGGGCAAAATAGGCCGTTTTAATGACACTATGAGGAACTAATTTGACTAATGTTCGGATGACAAAAATATTCTTTGATAGTTTGTTCGCAAGGCTGTCGATGTGTGGACCCCAGTTAAGTGTAGGGTCCAGATAGATACCCAGGAATTTTGCCATCTCTGGATTATTGACTGTGTCTATGTTTCTGTGGGAAAAAATCACGTTGATGGTCTTAGTTTTATTCATGCATAATTTGTTGGTTAGGAACCAGTTTTGGGCATTTGACTGCCCTTCCACCATGAGCCTCTTGATGTCATTCAGTTTTTCGTGAGCTGTTACAATGCTGGTGTCATCGGCAAAAAGGAGAACCTCAGTTTTAGGTATTCCCATCTTTATATCATTAATATAAATTAAAAACAGTAAGGGGCCTAATACTGATCCCTGAGGGACTCCTCTGTTGATAATTTTTATATCTGAAACAGCACCATTTAGGCATGTGTACTGATTCCTGTTACTTAGGAAGGAATTTATAATCTGCACGCTGACCTTACTGAAGTTAAAATGTTGTAATTTCTCAAGAAGTACCTGGTGTGATAGGCAGTCGAATGCCTTCTGTAGGTCACAGAAAGTAACCCCCACAAACTGACCATTTTCCTGACCTTCCACTATAAGATCTATCGATTGTAGTATAGCCTCATTGGTGGATTTTTTCGTTCGGAAACCATACTGATATTGATAAAAAAAATTATTTTCTTCCAAGTGTTTAGTCATTTGCAATTTTAATACGGTTTCAAATATTTTTGATATTATTGGTACCAAGGATATTGGTCTGAAATTGTTAACTGCCTTTGCACCTCCCTTATGAATAGGCACAATTTTTGAAATTTTTAGCACGTCGGGATATATGCCCTCTTTTATACTTTCGTTAATGATTTTAGTGAGGGGAATTAATATAATATTTTTTATATTTTTTATTATAGTTATCGACATGTTAAAATGGTCACTACTTTTTTTATTTCTAAACTTATTTATTATATCGCGTATATCATTAAAACTAACACTGGAAAATTCAAAAGGAGGAGAATTTACGTGTTGCTTAAGAAAATCAGTTACGTTGTTTTTAGGATTAGGCAAGTTCTTAATAATGTCATCTGGGGCATTTGCAAAGTAATCATTTAATTCGTGGATGTCAACATCTACATAAACTGGTGCTTTTTTTACCGTTCTATTTTGATTGATAACATCCCAATAAGATTTTGGTGTATTACCTGCTTTCTCTATATAATCGCTATAGTAGCGCCTTTTCGCGAAATTAAGTTCCCGCCTGTATTCACCTTTTAGATTTTTTATATGAGTTTTTAGTGTCTGGTCAGGAAACTCTTGATATAACTCCGAGAACGATCGTATATTTTCTCTTAATTTGCGTAGATCTGGCGAAAACCATTTATTTTTTATTTTTTTGTTTTTGACAATTTTTTCAGATAGCGGGAAAGCTGTTTCTATGTGACTAGTTAGTGTATGCATGAACTTATCGAACTTAGAATCGATATCAACATGATTGTCGCTCACAAAATTCCAATCGACTTTTTCCAGGCTCCGGTAGAGTGCGAACATACCATTCTCGGTGACACGACGCGTCTTAATCTTTTTCTCCGGGTACACTTTTGTTGTAACATTTATTTCTATCTGAGAGTATTAAATGCCCTATGATCTGACAGACCTGGGTCAAATACATCGGTATAAAAAGGTTCATCGAAATTCACTAATATGTTGTCTATACAATTATTTAACCTTGTATTCAGTTTTATGGTAGAATAAAAACAATAAGAAACGATAAGATCTTTAAATTTCAGATAATTCGAGTCATTTGTGTCAAATTTTAAATTGAAATCGCCACTTATGATAACTTTACGTTTCGTGTGGCTTAATTTACTTAAGAGATTATTTAACACAAACATAAAATTACCGAATCTCCTAGTGTTGACCTATACATAGTAATTATTATTAGATTTAAACATTGAGATTCAACAGCAGTTAACTCACAATGCGTTTCAACAGACAGTTTATTTATATTATTAGCAGGGATAAAACTTGCATTACTTTTACACAGTATTAAGACACCACCACGGTGGATAGCTTTTCTACAGAATGAGGACACTACGTTGTATCCATTTATGCCAAAATTACATATTTCTTGGTCAGATAAAAAATGTTCAGATAAGCAGACAACATCGTAGTCTTTCGCACATATCCTATAACATAATTTGTTGGGGAAGCTCTACTGTCAGTGATAGAGTTTTTATATGCCAAAAAAGACTTATTCGACTAATATTTAAGTTAAACCCTAGGGAAAGCTGTAAAAATGTGTTTAAAAATAAAAAAATTTTGACGACTCCATGCATATATATATTTAAATGTTTAATGTACACCAAGAAAAATATGGACTTATTCTCTACATTAAAAGAAAATCACGCATATGATACTAGACATGGAGACTTACTCAGCATACCAAAACACCGTACAACATGTTTTAAAAAATCTCCATGCTATAATTGTATACTATTATATAATAGTTTATCAGATGAGATAAGAAATATTCGAAGTTATTATAAGTTTAAAAAGACAATAAAAGATATTTTGCAAAAAGGAGCATTCTATACTATACGCGACTTTTTAAATAGGGAACCTTAGGGCCACAAGTATAATTATTTTGAAAGCAATTGAATTGCTATGTTTATATGTTTGTGTAGTTACTACTTGCAAATATCTATTATTTTATTTATATATAGAATTTATATGTATATATTTATGTAACAAGTTTATATGTTGTTTGTCACAAAATAAGTTTGTTTTATATTAATTACATTATATCATGACTTGCCATATATACTATATGTATCGAAAATGGTTAATAAATTATTATTATTATTATTATTATTATTAATAAATAAATAAATAAAATGGTTCGGGACAAATCTCCGTCCCTCCAAGACAGTGAAAAATGAGATTAGGTTTTACAAAATGATTCTTCCCACATAGGTAACACTTAGGTGGAGGATTGTATCCTCCTAAAGTTAGGGAGCCTTAAGGAAGGAATAAATTGTGGTGAAAACTAAAATAATTACCTAACCGACAGTACTCTTTCGTTAGCGTTAAGAAACCTCTAAATAAGTTAGTGGAAATGGCTATTACTAAATTTCCATCTGTCGTTTATATTTAAGTTTTACGTTTAAGGAAGCAATTTTAAGAAAAGTGATTAGACTATTAAAAAATCGCATGAGGCGATGTTGCGAGAAGTCCCAGATAATACCGTCTATAAGAGTTACAGCTGAGCTAAAACAGACAGTAAGTAGACTTTCTTGTAATTTGTCTACCTGAGTTAAAACTCTTTTTGTAGCAAGGCACATGAAACACCTTCAAATAAAATAATAATCAATACAAGCCCTTTAAGTAGCCAGACGATGGATCTTTCACATGGAGCCCAAGGTGGGGCTATGTCGTCAAATAACAGTGTCACTTTTTTAATGTTGAAGGTTCCTCATCATCTCTGATCACGCTTTATGAATGCAAAGCGATGCCATTAGACGACAATTCTAAACAGTTCACTAACATAGAAAAGGATGTCGCCGAGGCGCAGACTTCGCTTGTCCAACTTTTAAACAAGCAAAACTCTCGCGACTTTACTCTAAACGACGGGGTAAATTCAGCCAACAAACTTCCCGTAACAGGATCGATGGAAGGTCAACTCCTACATCGGCACCGAGAGTGCATTTTGCGGAGGAGTTTTCCTTCGTAGGTTAAAAAACCGCCATCTTGGATTAAATGAAGGTACAGTTTTGAAGATGGCATTGATTGATAATATTGTGGATATTTAATTCAAAATGGCAGATTTGAAAAAAAAATTACTCCCATTTTTACCTTCACTCCTGGTCTCTTCAACATTTATGAAATTTTTATCATTCTCCAGTTATACATAAATGTTGGTTTTCTACATCTATTTCTCAAGGCGGCAGCCTACGGTGGCGATACCTCAGTGGGTTAGCGCCTCTAACTACCTCTCTGTGCATACCTAGCGAAGTGGGTTCGAGCCCCACCTACTACGAAGTAATTTTTAAATATAAACTATCCCCAAGAAGTGGTTCGGATCAAACTATAAACTGTAGAACTCCGCCTCCTTCACTCAGGCAAATCTAAATCTCCTAGACTTAAGAGTGTTACTTTGGTGACTTGGAACATTTAAATATTTCGGACACACGTTAATAAGTATTTTAAATGTTATATTGGTAGTCAAAGTGTTAGACCTTTGATGAGTACTGTATTTTTGTTTTCTTAGTTTAACAAGAATATCTTAACTACGTGCCGCGACCCGCTTGAATTTAAGAATCATTTTGTTTGTACTTACTTAAAATAGTAGGTCCCCTTTTCTCCTGAGTGAACGAAATGAGAACTCGAATGACATTGTCTCGGCTAGCCAATGTCTGGAAAGGAACGTCTTTCTTCGTGGGAGTTGTAAACAGCACTTTGTCAGGAATGACATGACCATCAATTATTTTTTCGTCAATTGAGGACGCGCGTTCATTCTGAAATACAAACAGCCCCATCAATAATGTTGTAAATTGCAAGATTTAAAGGAATTTTACCCCAAATCCTTCGTCAACTGGAATAAAGAATGTGTGACCACCCTGCGTATTGAAGACGTCTTGTTTGCCGTATTGTTGAACTCTCTGGCGGAAGTTACTGGAATATAATAATAATAAAAATAAACATTGCAATATAAAAACTTTATTAAATAGATTATATAATTCACTGCGTTATGCTAATATGAACGTATGTGTGTGCATTAGGTTTGTTGACTACGGTTGCAAAGGTCATTCGCCTTTACTGTTATGAATAAGATAAACAGTAACAAAGGTTACAAACTATACAAAACAAGCATATTAAAAAAAAATCACTGTATTACCAGTTTTTTTTATTAATATTGGACGTTAATGTGTTTTTAATACTTTGGAGGATAATTCACGCACCATGGTTTAATAATTGTCATTTTTATTAGTGTTATATGTAGGTATTGGTGGATGAACATAATCTGAATTCTGAACCATTTTGCTTTTTATTTGCCTTACAAATATGAATGTATATTTTTCTAACCATGTATGTAATCGTGACTATTTTGGGTACATAATAAATTGTTACTACTTTTACAATTTTACTAGTTACCGACTTAACGTGCCTTATTTTGGATTCTTCTGGATGCAATACCCACAGAAAAAATATATCTACATCCTTTCTGTGGGCTTGCCCATGTATTTATTTCTTGGATAATTGTTCTGTTCCCGTGATAACACTTCCACCCCCTTATTGTTTTTTCCTTGAGCTATGGATACGCAGAAGGCTTTAGTTACTGGTTGCTGCCTCAGAGTCATCCAATTGCAGTCTCAAATATGCTACTGGCCAACCTGTCAGTGGTTTACATTTGTATAGTTGTTTCCTTTCAACTAAGCTACATTGTGCTTTTGAGGACCGTAAACATGTATAAAATTAGTGGTTAATTAGAATTAGATACATGAACCACAACTCCTCTCAATATGTTTAACGTATTCATAGTCATGACGACCGACGGCTCGATGTAAGAGAGAACGCTATTGAATACTGGTGAAATTGGTACACCAGGAGCAGCTTTAGGCAGGGGCGAAAAACAATTTTTTATCGAATCTAAAAATATCACTAAAAAATAGTTAACCTCTCCACAATAAAATTGTGAGAGGTTACTAAAATTGGCTCAAAAACAAAAATTGAGATGACATCGAATCTTTACGTTTTGAGGTCCTAGGAACCAAAAAAAGTGGTTTTTGAAAAACGTCTGTGTGTGTGTATGTGTGTTAGTACGATAGCGCCGAAACTACTGAACGGATTTGAATGAAACTTTGCATGTGCGTTTCTTTAATGCCCCAGAAGAACTGAAAAGGTTTTGGTTGAGATCGGATTACGTTTAGTGCCATTTTGACGCAACAAGTTGTTTATTTTATAATTACTTTCAACTTGCAATGGAACCATTGAAAGCAGTTAAAATTCTGATTTTAACGATATATCACACTTCCACCCTATCGATTTGGTTTCCGTGAAAAAAATTAAAAACCAAGCAAATATGAAGCATAAATCGCATTTCGCATGACATGATCGATGCGCGTAGCCGTTACGTCGTGAAACTCGTTACATAATGTGTCAATTCACGTGTGAGGGTTTCTTCACTGCTCTAGAAGTAGAGCGGATTACGTTTAGTGCCGTTTTTGTATATACAGAGAAATCGAAGAATTAAACTACAAATATTCCTCTAAAATCTAGTAAAATTACTGAAATGCTAATGTTTCATTTAACAAAGACAGCCGCGAGCGATCGGATTGCAATGAGCAAATTTTGACGATTGTCATTGATTGTCATCCGATAACGTTGGTGTCATGTCATGTTAATAAGATTTAGGCATATTTGTAACTTTTAGTGGATTGTCACAAACTTTAAAGGTAGACGTAACAATATCAATATCATATGCTTTCTGTACCTTCCTTGGTGAATTTATTATAGATTATCATTTTACCAATTTTCAGTTTGTTGCTTTACAAATCTGTAGTATTTAGGATAACCAGGCTTTCTTAGTCGTTCAAGTGATGTTAAAGTTGTTAATATCCTAATAGTATATTATTCAACGAGCGATAATGTAGGTAATAATAACTCGCATAGATGATTGTAAATTCATTAAGTTGAGGATTTTTTTAGTGCCCCAGAAGATCTGAAAAGGTTTTGGATGAGATCGGGTTGCGTTTAGTGCCGTTTTGTTACATAATTTAATGCTCTTTTCGGCTTCAAAGATCCACCGAGTGTGGAGGTTCCAGCCAGCTGCCGATTTTTTGTTTGCGTTTTCCAATTGAAGACATAGTATGTCGCAAGTTTTAGGGCATTATTTTCAATCGTTTTGGAAATGCACATTGTGCACCTTGATGGGTGGCAATGAATTTATTTCCTTTCATAGGAAATAGTGAAATTTTTGGTCTATAGTAGTATGTATTTTACTACATATTATGTATTTTTGTAAATAGTTTATTGTTTTATATGAAATAAAAGTAACATTTTTTGTGACAATGCTGTACTTGAAAGACGACCGAGGCGACTCCGGCAAGAACAGCCGAGACACAAAAAAATCACTTTACTCCTTATATTGTTTTATTAGGAATAAAAGTGACTTTTACTTTGAATAAGATATCTTTTCCTCAAACGTCGATTAGCTATATATAAAAAAATAAAGATAATTTTTTTTTCGTCAAACGTCAGAAAATCATGACATTTCTTACTTATTTTATGACATTAAAGTTTGACATTTTAGACGGCTGTGCGTTGCCATTAGCAACGGAAATAAAAGTACTTTTTCTTCTGCTCGAGCAGACTTACTTCCGTTGCTAATGACATCGCACAGCAACATTTTTTGTTTTTAATTTTTTTATAGCTAATCGACGTTTGAAGAAAAAATAACGTCTTATTCGGAGTAAAAGCCACTTCTGTGACTCGTTTGTAATTTCCGGACTCACTTCGTCGACGAGTCACAAAAGTATCACTTTTACTCCTAATAAAACAATATAACTATTAGCTGTGCATTGCCATTAGCAACGGAAGTAAAAGTCCGCTCGAGCGCGGCAGTTAAAGAGTTTAACTGGCGCTCAGAATTAAAAGACTTCTACTTCCGCTCAGATGGAGTGTCAGAGCAATTACAGTTTACAAAACATGTCATTAAAGTCATGTTATTTGGACGTTCGAAGAAAACATTGTTTATAATGGGGAAGATGGTACTGAAATACATATTTCTCGTTGGGGGGCTAGGAATGGTTCCAGAGAGGGTACCAAAAACAGTGTGTTGTGAAATCACGGATTGTTTTATAAAAAAATTGTCCAGAATAAGAAATGGCTTTGGTTCTGGTTGTACCATGAAGGGTCCAAAACAATATAACAAAAATGCTTTTTACAAATATCTGGTCAAAGCACCAGGGGTGACTAGTGATTATGGGGAGATCCTAAAAAATGTTTTATGAAAAAGGTTTTTTTCTCTCTCAACAGTTAGCCTCAGGCGGCTCAAGGGAGAATCCAAACTTAAGTTCTTATTGAATAAAAATTTTTAAAATAAAAATTAGTTGGAGTAGAAATTGCATCGAAAAAGCTCTTTGCAAATTTCTCATCAGAGCACTAGATGCAGCTTCGGGAGATGATTAAAACTCAATTTGGGTTTCAATCATCTCCTAATGAAGCTAACATGGTCAGCGAAACGTGCGTCGAGTGATCAAGTGCAGTTCGGTGCAGTGTTTAAGTGTTTTGGTGTTTGTGGAAACGACGTCAGTGTTTAAATCCTCTCCTCAAAAAATATATCTAATTTAAAAAAATAATTTAAACAAAAATTTTCTAGTATGGAGAATTATATCAAAAACGCCCTTTGCAATTTTCTTGTTAGGTTAAACGCTCTTAAGGAAAATAGCGTTCAGTTTAATTTTACATTCCATCAAAAAGATTTAGAAAGTTAAAACTATATTCAAAATAGGAGATGATAAGAAAGAACTATTGACGTACATCTATTTGAGACCAATTTTATATAATTATTAACAATTAGTAATATTTAATATATTTTTTTTGCGTTGCAATTCAGCGTAGTCGGACTGGGCAGGTGCAGAGCCAACGGTAACTTTTTCGGGAATACCAGCGAATCCTACCATATGCTGGTAAATTAAATCAAATCGAAAAAGTTTCTTCATATTTTAAAATTTTCTCATTATTGCAGAAAAAAAATCGGTCTCGGATAGCTGCACCTCGATAGTACTTTCTCATCATCCCATATTCTGAATATATTTTTAATGTTCTAAAACTCTCTGATAAAAGGTAGAATTAACCCAAACTCAATTTTTCATGGCAATAGCCTTTATTCTGATTTGCAAAGGGCATTTTTGATACCATTCACCTTATTAAAAAGTATAAAAAAACATTTTATGGAAAGTATGGATTGAATGAAAAATTTATTTGGGTCTTCCATGCAGCCTTCTCTAGTTTACTGACGAGAAATTTATAAAACTCTTTTGGATAGGATTTTTTTCTGAGCAATTTTTATTTGAAACATTTTTGATTTGACATTAAATTGTATTTGGCCCCTCCCTGGATCCTTCCCTGGCTCATTGGCGATAAATTTACAGAACACCTTTTCGATACCATTTTTCATACTATTACGTGTTTACACCCTCTAGTAAATACCCCAAACGTAGGTTTAATAATTGGAACACGAATTGTCGCCAGCCACTGATTTAACACTATTTAACACTAAATTAACAATAATTAGTCTTTATAATTGCAACTTTTAACTACTATAAATTACTGCGTATTGTCACTGTACTACTCTGCTCTTTCTTCTTAACTAGACTACTTTGATGCGTTGGTTTCACTTTTTATATGCTCCATGGCTTATTGCAGATTCATCCATTTCATTCTAGTCCGCAAATCTAGACGGTTCTATTTTTTTTCAGTATCTCTATGGTAGGAAGTCAATAGTGCCAACTCTGGGCCGACTGACGAATTATCATTATATTGCTAGCTTCTCCCTACGAAGGGATTAAACTTTTCTTCATAAGAGGGCGCGCGCACATAATACTGAACAATTTTTATTTCGGAAATTTTTCGATTTGACAAGAAATTGTATTTTGTCTTCCCTGGAGATGCTCTGGTGCACCGATTCTACTAATATTCAACCTTAGGTTATATCTTAAGTCTTCCAGAACTTATGTCTAAAATATCAGCTTTGTACGTTGAGCCGTTTTCTAGAAAAACCTACCAGCCACAGACGGCATGCCAATTTGAATTTATTTGTTATTTTTGGTATTTAAAACGCTGATCGTCAACATAATCTTGGATTTGGATTTTTTCGCGAAAAAATCGTTTTGATCGAGATAGAAATTTTCTACTTCAAATTTTCTACTTGAAAAAGAAAAGCCATCACTTTCGCGCTAGCAATATTAATGTAAGATTTTGAGGAAGATGCATGAATTTTAAAGTGGATTAATTAATTATTATGAAAATAAAAATGTAGTGAATTAAATGAAAAGACATAGTATGTCGCAAGTTCTAGGGCATTATTTTCAGTCGTTTTGGAAACGCACATTGTACACCTTGTTGGGTGGCAACGAATTAAGTTCCTTTTATAGGAATTAGTGGTATTTTTGGTCTATCGTAGTATTTAATTTACTACATTTTATTTTTACACATTTTTTTTGTTTTATTAAAATTTGAAAAATCCTGAATTTTAAATTTTTATAAACATTTCTTGATGCTTTATCGATTTTCACTATTAAAAAATCATGCAACTTCCTCATTATTGTTCTAATACTGTATAATTTGTAGAGGATGTATACAACGTATGCTGCTAATGTTTCTAATCATTATTGAGTGCAAAATGTTCACTTACCGGACCCTGTGAGGATTCTGAATTAGAGATTCATATTTCTCTAAAAATTCCCATGCAGTGGGATTATAAATGTCATTTGTAGATAACTTGGGAGACGACGTGGGAATCAGAACCTCATCAATTTTATGGAGCACCTAAAACAAAGTAAAAAACCATGCAGAAAGGTTTCAGTTTTTCCACTTACGGAACTATATTAGAATAACTTTCGGCAAACTCCGTTATCCACTTTAAATCTGGCGTGGTGCGTGAAATTCGTGTCGTAAAAGTACGAAACCACCCTTGAAGCACTCCTAAATGGGCATGTAATGGTGAAATATTACATGCCATTGTATAGAGATGCTGCGTTAACAGAATAGTGCTGGGAAAATTGAAAAATAAGATTACATAGGCTGAGAAATTTATGTCAGATAAAGTCAGACGATACAAACAAAACAGGAACGTGGCTAGAATTTAATACCGCCTGAATTAAACAAATATTTGAAATAAACACGTTTATACTAAAATAGGTGAAATAATTATATTATTTTCAAATAAAATTCTATTATAATTATTTACAACGCATAACGATTATTTAATGAACATATAATGCAGTAAATTACTGAAGCCTAAAATTAAACTAACTCGATATGTGTTATTTTTAACTAGAAGCTTCTATCCCGGACGGTGAAAACAATTAATGTCTATTACAACTATATAAAATTTGACTTCACTTAACTATTTCCATTATGAATTACAAAACATAATTTTACTTACAACTTTCTTAATCAAAGACATTATCTGTATTCAAAATTACTCAGTGTTGTTGATGTATAATTTACTTATACAGGGTGGGCAATTGAAAACGAAACACGCCTGTTTTGGGACACTTTGACTAGTTTCTTGAAAAAACGCTCGGACAGGTTGATTTTTGATTTTTAGGGGACAACTTTTGATGTCACACTTGACATTGACACATCAACCCCCTAGCTCCAGCAAGCCCCAACTCAAGAATTTAAACAAGGAACGGGGTCGAGTGACCCCTCATTTGAAGCGTCTTTCAATTCTCTATGCGACAGCATGGTGGAAATTAGTTTTTTTAATTTTTTTTTCGTCTCCATGAAAACCATTCTCTAGATAAACTAAGGTGGGGGTGTTGTTTGGGAAAAATCCTGAAACATGTCACCTTTCATCTTTTGAACGGCACATTTTGATGTCAAATTTGACTTTGTCAGCTCAACCCCCTAACCCCAACAACCCCCAACAAAAACAAAAATTACGATAAGGTGATCGAGTGACCCCTCATTTTAGAGGTCTCTTCATTCTCTATGCGAGTGCATGATTGTTTTTAGGTTTGTTCGTGTTTTGTTTTAAACAACAGATAATATGCTTATTAATTTAAATTTATATATGCAATACATTTTTATTTACCTTAAGTGTTTATAAAGACCTCCCGAGACTCAGATACAGTGATTTGAAAGTCCTTTCTGTCCTGAATACTAAACGGTTAAAATTTTTCAAATTTATCGGTTTGTCTTCGCGATTACTTCATTTCAAATTATGAACTCGTTCTTCTTCTTTTCGTTAAATGGAAATCCAATTGTTCAATCTGCCCTTACAAAAATGGGAAAAGTGTAGAAAAAATATTGAAACATCAACATTTAACGTCAGAAGAAATTTTTAGTAGTTCAACTACAAAAAGACCACCCACCAAAAGACTTGGCATTGCTCAAAGCCACCTGCCGCTCTATCGACTCATTTGAAATATTATTAAATATGCCAACTTTATGAAAAAAGCAGTGAACAGTTAATTATTTACGGGAATTTCCATATAAGAAGAATATGTGATGCAGCCTCTTCCTCCTATTATTGCTGTATTGTTCTGGCAATTAGAATAAAGTAGCTTATATTTTTATACAATGTATTGCTCACTTAGTTACATTCTAGCATGTATACATAAAAATGTATATATGAAAGGGTAAACACCTTTTGCTGTAAGACATTCAATGATTGATAAGTGACGGGGTATTTTTATTTACAAATTTTCGTATTTTGTGAGCTGCAGCAGACCCAATAAACTTTGTCAGTCTAATATGGGCAGGAAATTTTCTTCATATTTTCAGCTATAGAATCAGATCCTACTCAAAAATGTTGCTAATATCTTACTTTAAAATTATAATGAAACATGGCCCTGTATGGAAAATTAAATATACCGCAAATTTATTAATCACCTATTTTTGTTATATGTGGAGGGGGGTACGCAATGCACTGTATGGATAAATCAGTTCTAGGTGAATTTTTTAGTGCGAGATAAAAGAATAATAATGGGAGAGAGTAAGTGCTAGAAGAATGAACTAAATGTAATTCGTTTGTTTCAATTCGAAGATTAAGAGATATTGGCAATAACTGATATAAAAATGTAAGGGAATTACTCCACACAACAATAATTAGGCCAGGGAAGGTGAATTTTCTTGGTATGAAATCCAGAATGTAGTGGGAGGTGCGAAAGCAGAGGGGCTGCATAAAGTGGTGAGGGGTTTTTCAACCGGTAGAATTCTCTAGTGATAAATTCAATATTGACAGAAATTTACATCCGATTAAAAGAAACCTACTTAAAAAAACTTAAAAAAATTATTCCAAACAGTTCCAACAAAATTAAGTAGGTTACCAGAAAACATAATTAAAAAATTAGATTATAAAACCGCTGCCCAAGGAATCAGTACTTCCACATCCAGATTTTGTATCAAAGTCTTATTGCACACTAAATCCCAATGTAATATTTTATTCCCTTTAATAATAGAGTGAGGGTGGTAGAGGGGGTAACTAATGTAAAAAAAATTTAGAAGTCCTTGTTTCACGTATACACACTAAACCCCAATTTAATTTTTTATTCCTTTAAAAAATAGGGTGGTGGTGGAAGTGAGGGTGGTAGAGGGGGTAACTAATGTCAAAATAAATTTTAGAGGCCCTTGGTTCAAATCCCAATTTAATTTTTTACTCCCTTTAATAAATAATAGGGTGGAGGTGGCAATGGGGGTGGTAGAAGGGGTAGCTAACGCCAAACATTTTTTCTAGACATTTCGTTCTTGTATACACACTAAATCACATTTTAATATTTTTTACCCCCTTTAATAATAGGGTGAGGGTGGCAATGAGGGTGGTAGAGGAGGTAGCTAACGCTAAAATATTTTGAGACCTTAACTTTTCGTACATGTCCTAAATTGCAATTTTATGGACTTTTACAATACATAAGTGTACCAAATTTCAAGTCAATATGATAAACGGTTCCAGAGTAAACTTGCGCACAAAAAAAGTTACAGACAGACAGACCGACAGACAGAAAGGATTTTTTTTCGCTCAAATTTAAAATCTCGACGTTTCATGACATTTTAAGTCTATTTCAACAAGAAAAAAAATTTTTTTTTTTTTTACGTCACTGGACGTGGAAGTAAAAGTATGGCGGCAGCGATGCTTTCATGATATTTTATGTTAACGTTATCGTCGTGTAACTCTGAATTGTATTCTTCGCAATTCAGGCAGATGAATAGAATTACGTTAATGCCACTGAAATTTGCTATCCATTAAATCTGAGTCAATTCTAAAATATTTCGGCACACTGAAATTGACTCAGCTTTGTAACAGTTTCAACGTTTACATTGTCTTAGTTTTAGGTTTGGTCAATTTTGGTTTTGAGCAGAAAATTGTAAAACATTAAACCTAGCTTATTTTCACTTGCTTAATACTTTTACTGTGAGATGTGTAAAAATTTAATTTTATGCAAAAGATGTGTTGTTGTTATTTTATGTTATACATCGAATATCTCAATTTCTGTTTATCGTAAAAACATGAAATAAGACCCCACGTTACGCGTAATCTAATACCAGCTATTTATACCGCGCGAAGAGGTACCTGATAATTATCTCTCAAAGATTAAGAATTGTAGATCGTCAGATAATAGTTTTGAATAATTTCAATTTGCCTCTACCGAACTAATTCAAGCACTAATCTTAAAGTAAAAAACCCACACAGTAGAATATAAGGAATTTTCCGGTAAAATGTTTCAACTTAGCTTACCAATTATAACGGAAACCCTGACCCACATTAAAAAATTTTCTTTCGAAACTGGAACAGTTCCGCTAATTTGGAAACAGGTACTAGTTAAGCCAATACCTAAAAATAACAAAATAAGCACAATTTCGGAATGTAGACCTATCAGTCTACTTTCGGTACCCTTAAAAATTGCCGAGGGTGTTATCCATCGATAACTGTCACCTTATGTACTTAACAATGATGTAATACCAAAAGTACAATCAGGCCTTCGTAAAGATTGCGGTACTTCCACTGCTTTAATGTCAATTGTTGATGATGTGACTTTAATTAATTCGGATAAAGTAATATTCTTTCCTAATATTTGGGTTTTCTACCACATGTATTATTATCCTTTTCAAAACAAATCACCGAATCTACAAAATAATAGAATTATTGGAAAAAAGCCTCTGCGCCGTCAGCAAAATACATTATTTCTGTATTTATTCCGATTTATATTATTTGCAAAACATAACCTCTGACTTTTCCTTTGGCGTAAACGTCACGGGCGCAGAGGCTTTTTTCCAATAATTCTATTACTTTGTAGATTCGGTGATTTGTTTTGAAGAGGATAATAATACATGTGGTAGAAAACCCAAATAATCGGAAAGAATATTCGTAGAATGTGATAACATCTTAAGGTGGTTCACCTCTTATTTCCATAATCGCTACCAACACATCTGTCTCAACACTTCAAGTGGAAGAAAAAGCTATGCTGAACGCTTGATATTCTCTGGAGTGCTTCAAGGTTCAATCTTAGGGCCCTTATCATTTAATATTTATACTGCAGGCTTACCACATGTCACAAAATACTGTTCTTTACATGCTGATGATGTTCAACTTTATTTTACATTTGATGTATTGACATCAAGCGATGCCCAAACTAAGATTACTCATGACTTAAATGAAATAAAAAACTGGACCTTACAAAATTCACTCGTCTTAAATTTAAATAATTTTTTTTTATTTTTAATGGCATTAGGTAAAAAAAACCACGCAGCCAGAAATTTAAATAAATGCAAAAATATTATCGTGGGTAATGTAGTTATATCGTAAGAACGCTTTTTGAAAAAGTCCAAATGAGAAATACTATCCACGACCGAAATTTGACATACACAAATGATTAATTACAAACAGTTAGGCCTAAATATAACATGTTCACTCTTTTTTTATTTATTTATCAGTGTATGTTTATAATAATCTACCTTTATACTTACACGACACCAACCTAAACAATTAAAAATCAAAGGCTCTGATTTTGAGTAACGATCTAAAAATATTACTTCCGCGTCTAGTGGAAGTATAGTAACGCAATTTTTTTTTTAAATAGGCTTAAAATGTCATGAAACGTCGATTGGATACAAAATTTAGATGTGGAAATAGTTACTCCTTGGGCAGCGGTTTTAATTTTAATTTGCTTTGAAACATGTCTTCTTTATGTTAGGTTTTATTGAATAAGTACTTTAGGTTAGCAGTTTCTTACATCAGTGTTTACTGTACTGCTATTATTTTGTGTTCAGTACAAATAATGTACAAAATAAAGATATTATTATTTTTAACCTAATCCCTAATAACCTATGTATTATATTGAAAACTCAGATTATATTAGATTACCCCCAAAATTCTAATTTTTGGGAAAATGCCTTTTTCTCCATGTTACGCAGATTTTTCGTTCTGGGAACTGACTCAAGTGATTTGACCTACTAGCTAGTTGACCTACTTGTATAGCTTACCTGATTTCTTTGAGCATTATGAATATTCGATTGGGAAACCAATATCCTGGCGTTGTTCACATATATATCATCGTGGTATACACCGGTGATATGTGTGATCCACAATGGGGGATTGCCGGAGAACTCGGAAGAAAGTGAAGTGTAGGAGGTTCCCAGTTGATCAGTTCTTTTAGGAATGCCGGCTGGAAGCAAAAAGAAAGAAATTTGTATATTTAAGCAATTTAATTTTTATCTCTACATAAACTATAAAAGAGTTTTGTAACAAATGTAGTTTGTACAATTTTGTAGTACAAAAAATTATGATTTTAACATTCCCTTGATTCACAGGTAAAAGTAAAGTAAACAAAAGGTTTAATTTTATATTTTAAAAACATATTTTTTATAAAATCTTTTCCTATTACACTTTACTTCCGACATAAACTTATACTTCTAACTTCTTGCCATACGATAGGTCGTATAACAAATTTAACAAAGTTATTATTGGGTTTTACAAGAAGCACCAACTTCCATAAAGAATAATAAGTTTGGCATATCAATAATAAAATAGTTTTCCATGTGATTCTAACTCTCTATCTGGAGTTTATATCGATTGAAGCAACATTGTTGGGCTCAATACGCAATCATAACTACTCTTTGTTAATTTGAGGCAGGATTGTAATGAAAAAATATATATTTAATTTAACTTTACTTTTTTAACGAATCCGGATATTGGAAACTGAGTCAATATAGTAGACGAATCCAGATTATACTTTTATATTGAATTTTTTCAAAGTTATGTGAAATACGTATCTATTTTTAGCAAAATAAAAAAACCATTAATGAATTTCGTTCAGTATTTTATTTCATTCAAATTGAACTGTTAAACAGCATATCACATGGAAAAAATTAGTTCTTTTTTTTTGTCAAAATAATATATTAAGTTTGTCATTGAAAAATTTGATTCCAATTTTAACAAGTAACTTTTGTATAATAAAAAATCTGGCTCGGCCTTTAACAATTGGAGAAAAAATGGATTTCGTTCGTTTTCGCTGCTGTTGAATTTAATCCACGTGAACCTAACTACCCTACCGTTCGTCATAAATTAGTAGCAATGATAAATACTTTTAAGGGTATAAAAGAATATTGATTAATTTATTAATTACTTGTATTAAGACAAAAGAAATATAATTTGCAGAATTGGAGATATCTGATGCCTTCTGAGTGGAAACAAGCATGTGTTAAGGTTTTAAGAAAGGGGATAAGTTTAGTTCTGATAATTTTCGTTCAATTAGTCTTACTTCCGTTGTTGTCGAGATGACGGAATCAATCATTGTGGACAGTATGCGACCTTTTCTCCTTGCGCATCAAATTATCCCTGCCGAACAGCACGGGCTCATCTCAGGTCAGTCAGTTGACACTAACTTACAGCAAGTTAGTGTATCAGACTGGTCTCTCAGGTTAGATCGTGGCGAATGCGTTGACATCCCCAAAGCCTTTGACAAAGTACCTAAAAACCGCTTGTTACAGAAACTATAACAGTTTGCATACGTGAGAGTTTACATATGTGGATTCAAGATGTCCTTGCCGATGGAAGGTTTTTTATTAAAGTTGGTACTGCAGTGAGTGACAGCAGAAACGTGCTCGGTGGGTTCCCCCAGGGATCTGTCTTAGGACCCCTGCTGTTTATCGCATATACATCCGATCTGCGGCATTGTATTAAATCCGGTGTTCTTTCTACGCAGATTACATACAAGCTTACTGCAACCCAACAACAAATCACGTACGGTTGCAAGGAGATCTAGATCTAATTCGAAAAGTAGAGTGAATCACGGTTATTTTCGTTAAACATGATAAGTGTGCAGTTCTCCATTTAGGAAAACACAAACCACACTTGAGGTACAATATTAATGGCAAACATCTGGTTCATCCGACTCTCACGACGATCTGGGAGTCATCACTACACACAATCATATTGTCCAACCATATTGCCTAAGTTAAAGAAGCCAAGACCAAAGTATATCTTCTGAATAAAACTTTCGTCCACTTGAATCCCACCACTTTACCCAAAACATAGTTCGTCCAGTACTCGAATTCGCAAACAGGGTATGTTTTCCTACCTTAATACGTGATTCAAACCTTCTAGAAAATGTTCAACGCCACATAACCCGGATACCATTTGGACGTATCCGGCCATGTTACGAAAATCGGCTTACACAGTGTAAACTCATCTTACAGGCTGCCAGAAGACGTCGAGGCGATCTTATCACTACGTATAAAGGGATACGAAATGAATTATTTCCAATTCATAATTTATTTACACTCGCCAATGACAACAGTCTACGTGGGCATCCATTTTTAAAATCACCAGGAAACCCTTCAGAACCTCTGTTCGTGAATGCTTCCTTTCAGTGCGCGTATTCGACGCGTGGAACACTCTCCCATCTTGTGTTGTATCCGTATCCAGTGTAAATTTGTTCAAATGCAGATACGACAGACTTGTATTGAATTGATAACGTTTTTGTTCATTTACACCACAGGTAATGACTTTGTATTTTTTCTTTCTCTTGTAATTTAATGCATAATTGCTGTTTGACCTTGTGTTTTTTCTTGTTAAGCGTAATGAGTATATTTTCCCTGCCTTTTTTTATAATAAAATATCTGTTTAGTCGATAGTCAGGTCAGTTAAGGAGCGAGGTGGCAATCGCGAATAATAAAAACGGGTATCGCGCTACTGGGCTCGAGCCCCGGCTCCGGCACTGTCTGATGATATGGTTGTATGTCCGCGCTTTTCAATGTGTAACCCCCTTCCGCACAAGCCTCTGGCTTCTGTAATTGGTGGCTGTCTAATTTCTGTGACGTTTATTTATTTATATAGAGGAACTGCAGCAGCAGAAAATACAAAAGCTAGCATAAAGCAACCAGCAATAGATTTCAGTGCAAGTAAGGACCGGGTTTGTTATTGTATTGAAAAATATAAGCATCGAGCATTCAAGTTATAATTATTGCACATCCTAGAAAATTGAGATGGTCAAGGGGGAGATGATAAGGAAGTGAAGAAAATAATGATAATCGGGGAAGATAACGGGAAAGTGCGCAAACGTGATGGAGAAAAATGGAAAACATTGGTGGAAAAATGAGGGAATGGAATGGAAAAATTGAAAGAGGTAGCAAGAATGTAGGTGAGGAGTGAAAAATGGTTAGCTAGTAGGAAGATGTTGGGAAAAAGTTGACCAACTCTCGCGAGCGTGGCTGGGGATTATACACAATAAAACTCACCATTTCAAATTAATTTACAGAAGAACACCCTGTAAAAAAGTGCATCTAAGGATGTTTTTGTTGTTTTCTTTCTTATACTGATCTATAAAATATTCCGTGAAAGTTCGGAAACGTCGCCCATTAAAATGAATTAAAAGAAAACTTTTAAAGCTCCCACCAATTATGTTTCAAAGAAATTTTGCTCTTAAAAGCAACAAGAAATAACATCAAATAAATATTTAAGGTTTCGATGGTTTCATTAAAGTGAATGGAAAATAAGAGGAAATTTGTGCGCTCCAGTGAAGTTCAATTTGTAGATAAACATCAAGTCGACTGTGTAAATCTTATAAACAAAAGATAAAAGGATTCCCTGAATGTTTGCATTTGTTCTTACGAAATATTTTAATTGCTGTGTGACATAAACAACCCTAAGCTAAATTTGAGGCATTTTTCTAAATTAAAATTATATATTACTGCAACTCTTCATGGTTGTATCCAATTGTTGAAGTTCTGCGTTCAGAGGTTTGGGATAAATATAAAGAGCTGTTGTCGAGCTAGTTAGACAGACAAACAGAAATTCCAATAATTAATTCTATAGCATTGGTATTATTAAAAAATTCGAAAATATCAAATATTTTGAAGAACAAACGTACAAAAACACCCACTTTTGTAGATTTAAATTGTATTGATTTAGAGAGAACACTAAACACATTGATAGATATCACAATATAAAATTGTTTCATTTTTTAAATTTCGTTTGCAAAGATCATTTGATCCTCAATTATTGTGTTGTAAATTACGTCCTCTTTTATGCTCATATTATATTCCGGTAAATTTTGAAACTCATCCACAGATGTATAAAAAGCAGAATATATTATATACATCTCTAGAAGATAAAACATGACATACGAGATGCTTCGTACACAAAGTACCCTTATTTGTAAATAATGTATATTGTCATCTGAAATTTTTGAAGGTAAAGGAAGGTTTTTATATTTCAATATAATAAAGAGAATATTTCTTGTTTTAGGTGGCTTTTTATTCAGTTTAACATGGATTTATAAAATTGAACAGACAATACGACTAAAAGCTAGCATTTATTGTTTCCAGTTAATATTTATGCTGTTTGAAAAGTAGCAACAGTTTCTTATTTGTCAGTCATGATTAGAGAAATATTATTTACAAATTACGCAAAGGAAAAGCTTCTCAATTTTCTATAATCACTTCGAAATTATTTAGTTTTTTTGTATAGCGTTGCCTAAATCTTGCTCTTAAAAATTTTATTTAGACAACCCAAGACAACATTAAAAAACATTTTATCGGATAATCAATCTACATGCTACTCCTCTAGGCGACACTAAAGGGCATTGAATTACACGAATTCATGGAATTTTAAGACAGAAAATGTAATTAAAGGTATTTAAAATATACATTGTATGTTGACATACAATTCCATTCAAAATGGACTTTTTATGTTTCTTTAATCGTTCCTTCAAGTTTCGGCAAGTCTGACCGACATATTCAGCATCGCAGTCATTACAATTTAACACGTTCCGCACCTTAAAGATATAACAAAAATGGTCCATTGGGCCAACTGATTTTTTTTTCTAGTTTTGTACTCTACCAGCCATATATAGTAGAGTACAACATGCAAAAAAGCTCAATACACTGTTTATTAATGTTTTTTTCAAACAAACATTTAGCGGCCGTGGCGTGTAGGGAAAGATTTTCCTGTTGCGCCACAGCGGTCCTTCCAGTGGTCGATTTTATTGTGCCTCCCAAGCCACAGCGGTCCGGCTAGCGGACCACACTTTTATTTAGATTATTTTGTTGTTTATACAAATAATAATATAATATATCACAAATCATTCTTTATTATGTTGTTTCTACATTACAATAAAGTTTTTCCTTTTTATATGTATTTTGGCCATAATTTCTTTATGATGAGTAAAATTTTAAAAATTGAGCCACAGCGGTCCTTCCAGCGGTCAATTTTATTGTAACTTCCAGGCCACAGCGGTCTGGCTAGCGAACCACACTTTTATTTAGATTGTTTTACTGTTTATACAAATAATAATATAATATCTAATATATCACAAATCATTCTTTATTATGCTGCTTCTGGACATTTACAACTGGAAACAACGACCAGGAAACTACCCTCCACAAACAAGTGGATATGGACCGTCTCACAGACATCAAACGTATGGCTGACGAAACTCATTTACACAAATTAAATGCACGCAGTGACAATAGTGAAAGTGATCACACAGACTTATACATATGTTTAACCATTATAATTTTTATTATTTTTTATTATTATGTCATTCTTGCTTTTCATTATCATATATTCAAGAAAATACAATCCTTATTATGCATTATTTAATGTCAGCAAAGATGCCGAACGAGAGAACCAGAATGCACACCCCCGAGGAAACAAGTCATGAAAAAACTCGTTCCCTTATTTGTTCAGCTTAGGGATGAAGGAGTTATGTGTATAGCGCTATCTTTGCTGATGCAGCTTTATGCCGTTCTATTTTATATTACCTCTTTGCTTATACCACTATTATACCACTAAATTCATTACTAATCTTAGGCCTATAGTTTATAATATTTATTATTTATAATATATTCCAGCACGCTCAAATTAAGGCAGGTTAACCTTAATAGGTGCCGGGCGGCCCAAGATGTCGTGTGGGTGATGGGCAGAAGGAGAGGGGGAGGATATGCTCATTATTAGCGACCCGAACAAGAGAGTGGTAAGTAACAGACCTGAGTGGTTTGTAGATGAGGATATGGACGCTGCGATACGAATCCTGAACCGCCTTGTCAGCATGTATGAAGTGGAAAAAGCCACGGATATATGTGGGTAGAATTAAATAAAGTAGCGACATTTAGTTGCTATTGTTCACCTAACGCAGAAGTAAGGAAACTGAAACAGGCTCTAGAAGGGCTCGGAGATGCCATAGGAAGAATGATGATGAGGAGTGAGAAAAAAGAGGTTGTTGCAGGGGATTTTAACGCCAGTGTTCCAGAATGCGGGATGGAACATGTCGACAGGAGAGGAAGGATAGTGCCCGAATGAATAGCACGAAATGACTTAAAGTACTGAATGAAGGAGAGACCTTCACATTCGTCAAAGGACATATAGGTTCCATCCCGGACCTAAAGTTGGCCTCAGCCGGGGCGGCCAGGTCGATCAGCGGGTGGATAGTTCAGACGGATGAGTTGCTGAATGATCATCTTTATATTATAACGTATGGCATGCGACAAAACTACGCCACCACAGCGATACCAGGTAGACAATGGAAGCTAGGTTGGCTCAATAAGGAAGCTTTCAAAAGAGGTATGGCGAATGCCCTGCGAACTGGTGCAATCGCAAATGAGGAAGCCCTAACCAGGGCGGTTACAGCAGTCTGTGATGAGGCAATGCCACGAAAAGGGGCGAACAGGTGGACCAAAGAGATCTTCAAACTTAAAAGGATTGCGTTGCGGAACGGAGACGTTACATTAGGGAAAATAGAAGATGCGGCAGGCAATGGCTTCAGGGAGA
The DNA here is from genome assembly GCA_963675555.1 of Leptura quadrifasciata. Lineage (NCBI taxonomy): Eukaryota > Metazoa > Arthropoda > Insecta > Coleoptera > Cerambycidae > Leptura > Leptura quadrifasciata. The sequence goes on from OY776675.1 coordinate 42,209,112, forward strand.
AAACCTCTATCCCCAGGAATATCGTGAAGTGAGAAAAAGGCTTAAGGATTAAAAAGTCAAAGAGGGTGGAGCTACCTATCTGAAGAAATTTATAGGGACGTATGGGGTGATAGTTTTAACATAGCCATGAATCGGATGAGAACTATCCCTTCTGCTCTACCGGCGGAAAGAGTAGCCGAAATAATATACGCATTGTTCCCAGAAAGGGAGAGAACCAGATGGAGGGCGATGAAAGAGGTGGAGGTACCAGTTTTTACCGAGGATGAGTTGAGAGTGGCATGCGGTAGGCTGAAGAACGGCAAAGCCTCGGGCTTAGATGAGATAACTCTCGATATTGTAAAGCTAGTGGTGGAGTATATCGTGGGCGTTATGTTGGAGACCCAGGAGAATTGGAGAAGGATGGTGGTAGGGATTACTACTATCATGAGAGTAAAAGAGGAAGAGGAACGGGAACCGGTTGGCAATCCGTAGAGGAAGGCCACATGAGAAAAGAAAATATTTATGACATCCACATATTAGACTGACCAGGTAGTATTGATGTAAGGCGAAAGTAGTTCCAAGCTTCCAGGAAACACTGAAGAGAGAAGGGGTTTTAGTTTAGGTAAAAATCCGCCACTACCCCGCTTAGGAAATCGAAGATACCCCCTCTCCCACACAAAAAAGGTCTATAATTTATACATTTATACATTTTGGCTTGTTGTGAAGAACCGGCATAAATGTAAATGTTAACAGTCGATGGATATAAGAGTGCAAAGGTGCCATTTTTATTTGAAGTGATTGTTTAGACTATGAATGACTGTACAAGTTGGTTTTCGGTAGATGTTTAATTCTATGTATTGTTTATATTTTTTATGTTAACGTCCACGAAATTTAAACCTCTCTCATTTTCTATTTCTAAAGTAAATTGTAATTTGTTATAAAATGAATCAAAAGGTTTAGAACTGTTTTTTCTGTAGCACTATTTGGGATAAGTCTATTGCCTATATATGGGTAATAATTTTAAATTTTGAAATTTTCAAGAAAGGCTGCCCAACTTTAATTATTATCTGTTACATTCTCCATGACTATACAGGCACAGGGCCCTACAATTTAGAGTGGAATTCTAACCACTTCTTGGGGATAATTTATAATTGAAAGTTACTTTGCAGTGGATGGGACTCAGATCCACTTCACTAGATATGCTGAGAAAAAGAGTTAGAGCCGTTAACCACTGAACTGCTGTCTCACAACCCATAAATAGAGTATCTTATTACTCCTAAATTTTATCGTCTAAACCTGATTTTGTGCATTATAAAATTAGTATAGTAGTACACATCATCTGAAGAAACCACACTGGCACTGTCGTGAAACAATTGTGAAGTTAATAAAGAAATAAAGTGGAAATCAAACAGTCAGTGAGGGATCTCATTATTCTCTCATTATGGATTTTCATCAAGTAATGGCCCAATCTATACACCAATTAACCGTTACTAATTTTTATAATATAATTTAATCGTATATCTTTTGATGTAACTAAACGAAAAAAAACCTACTGGAAGTAGCCCGGCCACAGAAATTTAAATACACTAATGATTCTATGTTGTCATTAATCGATTGATTTAAATATGCTCCATCTATATGAAATTAGCGATTTTATCTCTTTTATTCAGTATCAAAATATTTTTAATAAATGGCGGGTGCGCTATTTAAATGGTAGTCTTATAATAGTAACATGTAACTAATTATTATTATTTCATTTTAATAACTTTCAGTTTAATTATCAGTCGAATGGGTGTACACGTTGGTTAACATTATACAATATAGCAACAATATTAACGCTGATTAGCCTAGTCAGTTAAAGCAATTTCAAAACATATCTCCAGTAATAATCAGTGGTACAACCAAACTACACAACAATTCGGCAAAGAGATAGGCGCCAAATCCGGAACGGCGTGACATCTGCTAATGTAGATGCAAATTAGATTCTGTTCGTCGAAAACAGATGGAGATGTAAAGCTAATCAAGATATATAAATCGGCAAACTTGCGCACCTCATTGATATAATCAAGTTTATATATAGTTTGTACAAATGAGATTTAGTGAAGTTGGATAATAACAATACATGGTATTTAATAATAATAAGGGAGATATGACCCTTAAAAGAGGGATAATAAATTTCAGTTTTTCTGAAATATCTTCTGACTTCCTTAAAATATCAAATTCATATTTTAATCTTAGTCATACGCCATCCAAACACTAGTTTACATGGTATCAGTCAAGCCCTATCTTCTGCTTAAGGGGTAGTTTTAAGGGGTGACTGTCGGTATTTTCCTCGTAGCTTTTAATTATTTTCAATTTTCTAAAAATTATTATAAAAAACTAATTTCCAGATCATTAGAGACAAAAAAGATATTATTATTGCATTTGGATAAACCAAGCTGTTCTCGAGTAACAACGTGCATTTAAAATGTTTTACTAATAAATTCTAGTATGGTTTGAAATATAATTAATCGTAGAAAATAGCTAATTATCAACTAGAAGAATGATATTATACGAAATGTCCTCCATTTTCCCTTATGCATAATCTAAGTATTTTTTTACGGAATGTTGAATACCCTGTAAAATTCCTTCATCATTCTGTAGCATTGTAAACTCTTGATCTCTTAACTGCTCAATGGCGTCAATTTAAGTATTATAAATTTGTGATTTTAGATAACTTCACAAAGTGAAATCAAAAGGAGTTAGATCAGGAGACCGAACAGGCCATTTGATCGGTGCATCTGCACCCCGGCTAATCCATCTATTAGGATAGTGGTTGTGTAACCATGTTCAGCATGATTTGGTATAATGTGGTGTTGCGCCGTCATGCATAAAAAACATATTTCTTCTCCTTCGCAAAAAAATATTACCTAATATTTCATGCAAAGTGTTTTCTAAAAACTGACAACACATATCGCTATTTAAATATCCAGGAAATATATGGTATCCAACTAACTGGTTCCCTAAAGTTGTTGTCCATACATTTATTTTGAAGGTATGTTAAAAATGGGTTTGTATAGTTGCATTAAGATTTTTCTTAACCTAGTAATGCATATTCCGAGAATTAAACATGCCTTGTCGTGTCAAGGTAGCCTCGTCAAGAAAAAGTATTTTCCGTTCGTTCAAGCAACAATTCACAAAAATCAACTCTTATTGACATATCCTCAGGTAATAATTCTGGAGTTCTTCGGTAATGCAACGGATGCAATTGTTGTTCATGTAGTACTCTTAAAGCGCTTTGGCGAGATATATCCATTCTTAAGTATAATCTTCTAGTACTTATCATAGGATATTCCATCTGATATCTGATATTTCTTCTTCAACGTCAACAATTCTTGCGTTTCTTGGCTAGCCAGCGTCTCCGTTTTCACTTGAAGACTTCCTGTTTACTTAAGTCGGCGATCTGTACTTAAAAAAGTTCTGGTATCAGGAATATTTCTGATGGGGAGTTTATCTTTATAACATTTCACACCTGCAACAGTACTACCAAAGCATCCTCCCAAAAAACTATGTCTATTAATTCAGAGAATGTGTAAATAATAAATAATAATAATAATAAATACACCACAGGTAATGACGACCCCCTTTATGCCGGAAGGCTCTAGAAGAGCCTTGTGTGGGAGGGGGCTACACATTTAGAGACAAGGGACACACACCCAATATTCGTGTATAGTGAAAAAATCCCTCTCACAGTATTTTCCACTGCCACGACCGGGGATCGAACCCGGAACTTTTGGGTGAGAGGCAAGTGTGCTCACCTCTCGACCATCAATCGCCCATGTTTAAATAATATTAACAATTAAACGGGAATTATTAAAAAAAATCAAAGTCTAATAAATACCAGAAATGTCAAAGTAATATTTTTCTACTCTAATACTTTAATTGATTTTATATACGATCATGTAAAAAGTAACAGTTTTTTACATAATTTCCAGTGTAAAAGTGGCCTTTTATAAGAAACTTTGCAATAAAAAATTGCACGCATTTATTGCACGATTTCTAAAAAATTTAAAAACTACGCCAGTTCATTTATAATATCTAGTTACTATCATCACAGATTTTCAGTCACGACCATGAAATAACGAATGGAGACTTCAACTATAACTCGAATAATACTAACCGTCAAAGTGACATTCACAAAAAGTTGATACAGTTTTATAAATATTCATGAAAAATTGCCCATTTCTTACAATAATTCGAACGATCGAAGATAAAACGTTGTAAGACACACTTCTAAGAAGCCATTTTTTATTGCGCGAATTTTTCATTAGATACAAGTTTATAGTAGACCGGTGCTTAACGACAGTTTTTTGAAACGATTTATTATTCTTTATGCAATAAGAAGTGGAATAGCTGAAGTTTCAAAGAGCCCCGCGTGTGACAACACACGACAACAGTAACGCAAATTTGAACCTGCTCCCTGATGGGAGAAAATCTTTTTTCTTATGCAAAATTGTATTCTAAACACTTTTTTACTCTGGTCATTTTTCATTAAAACCAATAAAAATGGCGCAAATCGCGTATTTATATGAATTCTTAAAAACGAAAAAGCGATTTAAGACGATAGAATGGAAGGGTTAATTGATGCTAGTTCCAAAATTTGTATTCTGGTACAAAATGGTATTCTGATCATTTCTTGTCCTCTTGTGTATGTGGTAAAAATCAATACTAACGCATTTTGAAAATGTAATTTTTAATTACCATGATTATCTACGAGGACAGAGCGAAAGAATTAAAGACTAATATTTTAAAAAACATGTAATCTTATGCAAAAACATATTTTAAACATTTTCTTAATCTTTACATTTTTCTTAAAAACTAATAGAAACAGTGTAAATATCTTTTGTTATAAAAAAAAAACAGTTATGAGGACACATTTAACCGTTCAACAAAATTGACCGAAAATGAAATAAAATGTTGAAAATTCCCTGACATGTTCAACAGTAATACAGAATTTACATATAAACTCTACAGACTTAAAAAATGATTTTGACCCCTTTGGTAGCCAAAAAACATTTTTTTTCAAAACTAAATTGTGCGCTTTTCCGCTCTTTAAACACGATTTAAACTATTTTCTAAGGGTGTATATCCATTATTGTTGATAATTTGCTAAAAATACTATTAGTAATATTTTCATATTTTCCCCCATTTGTTTGTAGTAAAAATTTATAAAAAATCATATATTTGGGAGGTCACTCTATGTTCACCTCCAGTAAAGGGTTGAAACGATTAGGGTTAATTTTTTTATTTCAACTATATTAATCCAATATTATCAAATTATAAGAAGAAATTAAAAAAAAAGTTCTTAACGCAATTCTCGCAAAAAAATGAGTCAAACGTAAGTAGGTATGGCGACGGATGGGCCACCCCCCCACCACTCCACCCAAAATAAACAGGTCTGTATGAAAAATAAACAGGTCTCTACAGGATCTGTACGAAAAATAAACAGGTTTGTTTATTTTTCGTACAGGCCCTGTACGGACCTGTTTATTTTTCGTACAGACCCTGTCCGCGTTTTTCAATGTGTAACCCCCTTCCGCACAAGCCCTGGCTTCTGGAATTGGGGGTTGTCTAATTTCTGTGGTGTACAGCTGTTTATTTTTCATACAGACCTGTTTATTTTTCGTACAGACCTGTTTATTTTTGGTGGAGTGGTGGGGGGCGGCCCATCCGTCGCCATAACTACTAGCGTAAGAGGTTTTCCATGGGGGAGAAGCGAAATGGTTAAATAATATGGTTACCAAAATGGTGCATTCTTATGTAAAATGACATTCTAAACACTTTTTTACTCCACACATTTTTCAGTGAAATCAATAGAAGTGGCGTAAATCAGGAATAAATTAATAAAGTCCGCCATTTTAGGTTCGCCTTTTTGAATTTTCCAATTTTTACGCCGGATTCGAAATCAGCGACGTCAAAAACCCACATTGAATGAATTCCAGCTGATTTCGTTGAAAACTTTGCAATCCCTTTCACAGTATTTTCCACTGCCGCGACCGGGGACCGAACCCGGAACTTTTGGGTGGGAGGTAAGTGCGCTCACCTCTCGACCACCAGTCATACAAAGCAAATGCATTCATTTCCTCTACTAATACAACATAAATTGAATTTGGCAGACGAGAGGCCATTAATTCACATGTCCGATTTTGGCGACTTTTTGAAATTAGTAATACGATACTTTATAGTAACCTAGGGTGTCAGCCGTTTAGCCTCTGACTACTTGTTTTTGTTTGAATTTACCTTTATAATACATGGCAGATGGGATAATGTTGATCCAAATTTCTACTTTTCATAACATTTTCAAATTTGCGCAGCAGCGTGTTGTCACACGCGGGGCTCTTTGAAATTTCAGCTATTCCACTTCTTATTCCATAAAAAATAACCACCCTTAATGGCAGACGGGAGAAAATCGTTTCAAAAAAGCTGTCGATAAGCACCGGTCTATAACCAATAGCAATGCAACATCACAACAATATCCAGTCAATATCAAATATTGCCATGAGTATGACATATCTAAAATTTATCAATTTTGACAAGTTATACTTACTGTTTATGTAGCAAAGAGTAGCAATTATATGCGATTAGAATACTATACTTTATCCACGACTAATTATAGTATATTGTTCAACGAGCGTTAATGTAGGTAATAACTCACGCAGATGAAATTTGCAGCACGAGTCGCAGGCGAGTGTTGCAAATTCATCAAGTGAGTTATTACCATTATTGCAAGTTGAATACTATACGTTATTTATGATTATAATAATTAATATTAAATAGCAAGTATACAGAAACATTATTTACAAATGCCAACAGTTAAACGTCAAAACTAATCAAACATGTCAAATGACCTTCCTTCCCTCAATAGTAATAATAATAATGCACCATTCCATTACACCGTATCGGAAAGGTGATTGGCTGTTTCTAGCGAATTAAAATATATAACTCACGCTATTTGTCTATGGATACTACTACTTGTTCAAAAGCAGTTGATTAATGAATATATAATCTAATATGAGTAGATAATGTATATTCTGCAACAAGGTTAGAAGGAAAATTCGATAAGAGTGGAAGATTCCGATCGCGAGCGAAAGCGAGCGCGAGGAATCACGAGTAGATCGAATTTTCCTTCTAACCGAGTAACAGACTGTATTTTCTCCACGACCATTAGTAAAAAAACACAATTAAATCTGAACAAAACGAGTTGTTTATTGATTTTTCACTCATTTTGTTTATTTAAATTAAAACTTGTCTCAAAGCTTCGCATTTACATTTGACACTGACAGTTTTGACATCCACGGCAATCTATGTATTTCGTTGAGCACAATTATGGAATATTCTTTCTGTTATAGAATGTCAGTACATGCAAAACACATAAGAAGCAAGTGTTTCAGAATAAATATTCTATCTCAAGAGTGAGAATTTTTGCTTTCTATTATTAAAAATAATTTCGGAATTATTACATTATATAATGGTCGCGAAGAAATATTATTATTCTTACTATGTTACTAATTTATGAATAGATAACTTTATTTTTTGACGATTTTGTGAATAATTTAATTTTGGAAAAATATTCAAATAGAGCATTTGGGGAAAATGTAAAATTTAATTTCTCTACAGTCACCGTAGAAGAAATAGAAAAAATTGTCCGACTTATTAAATCTAATGCTAAGGGAGTTGACGGTATTGACTTAAATATGTTAGCGTTGGTGTTACCACATTTAAGTGAATATTTAACAATTATTAACACTTGTTTAATAAATAATGTCTTTCCTGATACTTGGAAATATTCGAATATAATTCCGGTCTCCAAAAATAACAATCCTACTGATATCTCTCACTTCAGACCGATTAGTATATTACCAACCATTTCTAAAATTATTGAAAAAATTATCTCAAATCAGTTAAATGATTTTTTCGCTGAAAATAACATTTTGCGCGCTATACAGTCTGGTTTCCGCAGAGGTCACAGTACCACTACCGCACTTCTACATGTAACTGACGACATATTTAGAGCTAGTAACAATAAGAAAAACACTTGCCTGATCCTCCTAGATTTTAGCAAGCATTCGACACCCTAAATCATGCCACTCTGTGCACAAAGCTAAAATATTTTGGTCTCAGTGAAGAATCAACCTGTCTATTTGAGTAATAGATATCAGAGTGTAATTTTAAATGGTAATTCTTCAGACAATAAACTTATTAAACGAGGGGTTCCTCAGGGTAGCATATTAGGGCCACTTTTGTTTTCAGTTTATACAGCAGATTTCTATCAAAATTTAAAATTCTGCAAAATGCATTAGTATGCTGATGACACACAATTGTATTTTTCTTTTTATTTAAATGAATTGGATTATGCAGTCAGCAAAATTAATTTAGATCTTCAACTTATATCAGAAACCATAAAAGCTCATGATTTAGTTTTAAACGAAGCTAAAACGGAGATGTTGGTATTTGGATATAACAGGATGGCCATTATAGAAAAGAGGGATTTTAAAATTGTCATTAGTAATCAGGTTCTGACATCGTCTACTTATACAAAGAAAAAAAAAATTACAAAGATATTTTGAATACTGACTTAAAACTTAGATTATGCGACTCTTTAATTTTGTCTGGACTTTCTTACTGTCATAATGTGTACTGACCTGCACTTGTAAACATTGATAAAATTAGTCTACAAAAATCATTCATGTATCAGGTACAGCTTTAATCTTAGAAAATATGATCATATCAGTGATAGTTTCCGAGAGTAAAATGGTTTAACTTAAATAAAAAATTTCTGCTTCAAATGCCATGCCTTGTTTTTAAATTAACACAACTCAAATGCCTAGATATTTATTAGATAAACTGATTAAGGGTTCGAATATCCATTCTCGCCCGATGAGCGCCTGTGACTTATATGTGGTCCCCAGGCATAGCTCAAGAAAGTGCATGATATTTCACTTATAATTCGATAAAAAATTTTAACAGCCTGCCTCCTATAATAAAGTCTTTGCCATCAGTTCAACGTTCAAAAAACATGTCAAAACGCATATTATTTCTTTTCGAAATTAACTTTTAGATTTATTTATTTTTTTTCATCCTTTATGTGATTGGTACACTGTACAAGCTTATCCTTTTTTCTTGTATTAATGAATACTTATTTTTCTTTTAGTAGAGATCTATTAATTGTCAATCTGTTGGTAATATAGATGTGGAAGAGTAACAATGTCGCCACCTCCATAAATTTGTTGTAAATTTGTATTTACATAGATAAATAAAGACACATTATTATTATTATATTAGAGGCGCAGAACTGGAATTTTATAAATTTAGAGGATGATTCAGTAAATGTTCAGTTTAACACTTTTATGCACATACTAACTGATGCAATGAGCGTAGCCTTTCCTGTAGTAAAAAGGGTAAATACTGGCAAAGATAAAAACATAGCCTGGTTCAATAACCACTTGTAGATGTAGATGAGAGAAACATTGAAATTCATTATCAAAATAATCGCAGTGTAGATTCGAATGAATATTTAAAATAATACAAATGTAGATATAAGCAGGAAATAAATTTAACAAAGAAAACTGCTTACACAAACTATATTATAACTTCTAATAATAAAATAAAATCTGCATGGGAAGTGGCAAATTCTTTCAGGGGCACCAATAGATTAATCGATGAAGCGTCGGACCGTGACGCAAATGACTTTAATACAATGTTTGCCAACATAGCTCTGAATACTTCACTTTCAATGCCAAATTGTAACCAGGGACATGCAGTGTATATGTCTAAATTGGGAATCAATAAAAATCTTTACTTTGAATTTAGGGAGGTAACCTATATAGATGTCATTCTATTGATAATATAAAAAATAAACCTAGCAAAGACATTTATGATATGAATATAACGTTAATAAAATTGCTCAAAAATCTTTTCACATTTCCCTTAACTCAATTAATAAATCAGTATAAGGGAATGAATATACCCTTCCTGTTTTAGTAAGTAATACTCATATACAAGAAAGGATCAAAAACGATATCAATAGTCACCGTCCATTAACATTGATACCTACTTTATCTGAAGTAAGTATACGAATATTAAAGGTCAACTTTACGATTATTTTGAAAATAACAAAATATGGGTTTCGACTTCACAAATCTACTACACCTGCGGTCACTGAACTCTTGGAGTATATATCGGAGGCCTTTGAGCGGGGGCTTTATGTAGGTTATACATTTTGCGATCTTTTGAAGGCACTCGACTGCGTATCTCACTCAATATTAATAAACAAATTATTTTGCTATGGTGTGGAGAAAAGCAGTATAGCCTTAATTAGTAGTTATCTATCTGAAATAAAACAAAAAACTAACTATAGGAAATTAATCTCTGGATGGGAAGATATAAAGCATGGAGTCCCCCAGGGCTCTGTACTAGGGTCTTTATTGTTCCTTATATATATATATATATATATATATATATATATATATATATATTTACTTAGCTACACCGTGCTGATGAGGACCAAAAAGTCCGAAACACGTGTACACGGTTGCACTATCATTTCTGCGGGCTTGCCCATGAATAATTTTTTTTTTTTTTTTTTTCTTGACTTATTGTCCTGTTCCCGCGATAACACCTTTACTTTGTATATTTATATATATATATATATATATATATATATATATATATATATATATATATATATATTTATATATATATATATATATATATATATATACGATATAAATATTGCGGTACCTAACGATAAACTTATTCTCTTTGCGGATGATACAACTTTGGTAAACTCAAATATCGAATGAACTCATGGAAGTAAATACAAGAAATTTGAATAACTGGTTTCTTGCTAATAAATTGTCACTAAATGCATCTAAAACGGTCAACATAACTTTTAGTCTTAGACAAATCACGAATGAAGATAAACCTAATGAAACCAAATTTTTGGAGGTTTATTTCGATCCGACACTTAAATTTGACAACCAAGTCGCCCATCTGGCAAATGGACTCTGTAAAAATATCTTCTTACTAAAATGTACTTCTCCAAACAGTCCATACAGTTTTTGTGCTTAATATTTTCTGTAAAAATGAATTTTGATACGGGGCCACCGAGAGAATTGATCAAAGGGGGTGAAAGCCAAACCTTTGAAGCAAAAAATTGTCGTAACTGATTTTTACGCGCTGTTTAGAAGGAATGTAACTAAAAAAAAAGATCCAAAAAGATCAAGGATGATGAGGAAGATAAAATCAACCAGCCACCTCTTATTTCCAGTCAAGAGGGTGAAAACTAGCCGCTGTAGGGATCACGGACCCCCTTAATTCTTCTGCCAGTTTTCCAAAAGGAATTAGATTGGGAGGTCGTCAAAATAGATGAGGGAAGTAAAATTCATTCATCCACCCCTTATTTTCAGTCGAATGGGGTGAAAACTACCTCCTGCCGAAATCACCACCTCCCAATCGAAATCCACTCGATCGCGGCTCGTACTGCAAACTTCATCTGCGTGAGTTATTATCTACATTGCTGCTCATTGAAGAATATACTATTAACGTCTCAGAAACAGGCCCTTCTTTATCATCCAATTTTGTTTTAAATTTTATAGTAGGCCGTTATGTGTCAAAACGGCTTGTCATAAACTGTAATCTATTAATTAATAAATTTCAGAAAAAAATTGTTAATTTTCTATTTTGACTGGTTGTAGAAGAAATAGCGTATGCATCTCACATTTAATGGCTATCAAGACACTAGTATTCATTACATTACATACTCGTGTCTTAACAGCTACCATTAAATGCTCATTGCATAATCAGAGTTGTTGCATACAACTCGGCAGTAAATATGCTTGCTGAGTGTGGAAGACTCCACAAAAAGGTCTCGTTCTGTATGGCAAAAGCATTGCCTATGCTTATTTGGGTTTTAGATCCATCTGTATAAATTTTGATGAATTGTGGGTAACTTTAAAAAATATGGTAGAGGATTATCTGAAATGCAGTATTACTACCTTTTTTGAAAACTTAACATTCGAGATTTTCGAGGTTTTCGTAAAATCCATGGACGTTGTTCATAGGAGTCTAATAGTGGTAATATGTCTGGGATCATAATATTTAATTTAGTAGTAGTTATTTCATGGATAATCCAGGTACATATTACTGCAACACAAGAGGAATAAATCATATACATTAATTCAAAATTTCAAGCTATTTAGACAAGTTTAATTTACCTGGTTTTGGCAAGGAATTGTAGTTATTTACATTATACATCGTCAAGTACGCTGCATTTCTGAACTGATATGTAATTAATATTAGGACAGTGAAATACAACAATGCTAAGCTTGAGGTTGAGTTTGACTACAACTAATATAATACCGTCCAGGTCTGTACATGCATGTAATGAGCACAAACTTTAAATAACACACCTTATTAACATGAATAAAACCGACATGTTACAAGGGTTGCAACTCTATTGTTGTACGGATCAAGAGGCCACTGGTTGAGGGCTGAACAATATGAGGTACAAGAGGGCCATGAATTTATGCAGACGGATAATTAAATTGGCAAGGGTTATTCATGAAGCTGCATCGAGCGGGCAAGGAGTAAGTCAAAATGTAAAACCTGAATTTAGATTTATAAACAGGCAAAAGTTCTCTAGTTTAATCAACGGATGTTTAAAATGAAACAAGGAAGACATAAAAGCTGAATTTTTGCATAGAACTTTAAAAAGCAATATAGAGCATTAAATATAACATAAAGTCTCAGGAAATTCAACCGCCATTTAAACGACCATCTTGAAGCTATTATTGAGAAAACGAGATTATTAGATCTAGGGTAATATAATTTGCTTAGGACAAAAAATAACAAAAATAAGACTTTCTGAATCAAGTAAAAAGAAAGTGTACGCCACAAACAAAATCTACAGAACTTCCTCGTTTACATATTTGGGCATAAATTATTTTTTTATATTGCACTCCCATGAATATTTAAAAAACGTATTATAAACAAAGTTGTAAATTATTTTGTGGAGTTTATTTTAGACTATCCTCGGTGTCGGTGATTGGTCACTTAAGGATTCTGGAGGTAATCCATCTGAAGTCCATGACTAAACCCATTGACTCCATGCCAGTCAAACAAGACTTTGACTGCCCGTTTGACGTGCTAATTGAAAGTCGTCAGACGAGCAAGATGAAGTCACTGCGATTGGAACAGAGGTCACTTATCTGGTATACAGATGGATCCAAGATGGCTGAAGGGGTAGGAGTGGGAGTAGCAGGGCCGAATTGTAGGCTATCCAAAGCCCTCGGTAACACCCCAACCATCTTTCAGGCAGAAATTTATGCCATAGATCTGTGTGCCCAGGTATGCTTAAATAAAGGCATCCGAAGGGCAAAGATCTATATACTATCAGATAGCCAGGCAGCACTAAAGGCTCTAAGGTCCTATACCTTTGAATCTAAAATTGCCTGGGAATGTAGACAATCCCTGAAGCAACTGGCTAATAACAACAAGGTTACCTTGATGTGGATGCCAGGGCATGAGGGAATACAAGGAAACGAACTTGCTGATAGCCTTGCAAAAAAAGGAGCTGAAGCATCGTTCATTGGACCCGAACCGTTTTGTGGCCTAGCCGAGGGACATATAGCGGAGGAGATCCAAGAATGGGAAAAGGATCAGAAAAAGTCCTACTGGAGGAATACTCCAGGCCAAAGACAAGCGAAAAAGTTTATAACTTATTCGACAAAGAATGCCACAAGGCTTCTCGAACTGGAAAAGTCCGAATTAAGGTTAATCACAGGCCTTCTAACTGGCCACTGTCCCTTGAGATGCCATCTCAAGAATATGGGCAAGGCGGTAGATAATAAATGCAGATATTGCGATACTGCAATTGAAACTGCGGAACACATACTTGGTGAATGCAAGGTGTTAGTCCGCACTAGGCTAAAATTCCTAGAACAGGCAGAATTAACGCCGGAAGACCTAGGGAAATTAGCCCCCAGAAAAATCACAAGCTTTGCAAAAAGTCTGGGAATCCTGGGATAACCACTAGATGTAGGGTAAATCACAAAAGATCTTTTAGGTCGAAGTGAAGTAAGGCTGTGCGAAGCCAAACGACCCCGTAAAACAATCTACAATCTACAATTCTCGGTGTCATATAAGAGACAATAATTAAAGTCTTACGACATGGCACTGACATTCTCTTTCGGTCTTTGGTCAAGAATATTGGTACTCAATTTTTATTTTCATTTTGTTTGGTAGTTGTTAATAAACATGTAATAAATTAAATACGAAGGGGCTTCTCCCTTCTGTTACATTTACGTGATGACACAATCTACTGATTGTTAAACTGATGTGTTAAAAAATAATCCTAGTTTTTTACAGTTTCAATAACTTAACTTTCGTAGAGTCAATTGAAAATGTCTTTTGTTGTTTGTGAGATATTTATATTGAAGTATGTTGGTATCTGGAAAGAATTATTAACATAGTTTAAGCCGAAATAATAGTAATGCCTGATATTCCGCAGGGGTCTATCCTTAGACCATTGCTATTCATACTATTCATAAATGACATTAGCTATGAACTAAAAAAATAGCATGTTTTTTACTTGAATGCAATATCGCATATATCTCTGCGTGTAAAGCAGAAGTGTATCGTCCAAGTGAGTTTCTCATATCACCGTATACGCCAGTTACAGTACCTTGTTCAGTCCTTGACTCGTCTGTAAACCAGGTAAGTTTCCCAGGTTTTCTGCTGTAGTCGCTCTCTTTCCATTCACTTCAATCCATCATTTTTACCTCGAAATTTCTGTTGAAAGTATGCTTAGGGATCATGTGGTCCATTCTCATATCAGATATGGTCTTAGGCAGCATTAAGCTTGGACAAGCTCTGTGTATAGGTGGAATGCAAATTTAACCAGAGCTTCTAAGTACGTTACACTTGGGTTGGTTGTACAAATGATCTAAGAGCTTTTATTTATAACTATTGTAAGATTTAGAATTATATTAATAAATGTGAATAACTGAAAATTATATAAATAAAGAATGATAAAACTAATTCGGTGTCTTAACGGTGTTTGCAAGCAAATGTCTATTTTTTTAGTAACTACATGGAAATGCGGGTTTTAGGAAGTATGACTTCTGGTTTAAGAATAAATTTCATGATGTTGGTTTGATTTGGTTGAAATTTGATTTCTATGGAGTTTAGTTAATCTTGTGTCAAATGAAATAAAAATATAAGTTATTTGAAAATACGCTTTTGGTAACAATTACAAAAATGAAAATTGGAAACTGAATTGAAAATATGTGCGTAGGGGCGTATTTTTTTTCATATGTTTTTGTTAGTTTTCTATCACTTAGAAACAGTAAACAACTGTTTTGTTATAGTTTGGAACTGTATGGTAACTAATTGAGTTATTTGACTATTTCTTGCATTTCGAGTTTTCCTCCCTCTTACCAAAATTGGAAAGGTACGTCAATGACACCAAATATTCAATTTTTGTGGTATTTGAATATGAAATTCTCACATTACGTGTGGATCAATCTCAGCGCAATATCTGTACTTGTCTCTATTGACTGATCCATTAAGAGTAAATATCCATTCATCGAAAAACTAAATATTGTATAGAAGATTTGGAGTGGTAATTAAACTTTAACTCATTACATCACAAAACTGGGGACCACGTTCAAGATCATCCTCACGCAATTTCTGTGTGTATGTATCTTTCAAGATGTTTCTGTCACAGCAAATTTTACTCAATGAGCAAGTTAATATCTGTATTTTCCATCGAATTAATATAAGCATTAAAAAGATTACTATTTGCGTCTATTTTAGACTTAAATAGCAGATTACAGCCAGTGAGAATTACGACCAGTGTTATTATTTTCGACATGTTCATTATGCATTTTTCATTAATATACAAAAAAGCTGAAATACAATTAAAAAGTTTTATCCAAAAACATAACAGCAGCAGCAAATTTCATTAAGTTTATTCACAGTCTCTAATTTAAGTGGCCTTACGAACGCTGTATTTATTTTAAACTAGATTTCGCTTAATTATTAAATTTTTCTAATAACTCTGGAGAAATTACTTTTTTAATTGACAATTTTTATTCTCTTCAGAAAAATCTCGCTTCTACTCGTCAGAATATTCGGACAGAAATAAAGAATTGCCGCTGCTAAAGTAAAATGAAGTTAATTTGCAACTTTCAGAGATTCGCAAATTTGCACAGCAGTTATTATGATCTGATTACGGAGATATTCGTCGTTGTCTGGTGCTTAAATCAAATTATTTCTACCAAAAGCTACATTTTACAGATTGTAATCTAGAAAGTAGCTAACAACTGCTAAGTGCTATCGAATCTTCAATTAAATAAAGTACAGTTAATAAGATAATAAAATATTTTAATAAATAAAATCAAATAGTTGATAGATTGGATCCTTACTTGGTGAAAGAAAGTCCGTGTTACAAGTATACAAAAAACAAATTTAATTGTTTGATTTTCACAAATTTATTTTAACTTAAAAACATAACTTAAAACATAATTGCTTCACCACAAATTAATAAGAAGTCAACCGAAAACAACATTATTTTTACAAGAGCAAACAAAGGAAAAACGGTTATTGCAATAAATAAAGAAGAATATGCAAAGAAAACAACCTACTTTTCAAAAACTTAATACTGACCCCACTGAAAAATATTAAAAAGAACTAAAAATGCGTTGGACAACTCACCAAGTATTATTAGTTCTAAAAATAAATATAAATTAACAATAATGAATCTCCAAGCCCTAAAACTATATTCGTTAATTAAATTACATAAAGAACGTTTTCCTATCCGCCCGGCTGTTTCTTTTGTTAGCGCTCCTTCCAAAAATCTTTCAAAAATAATAATAGATTTGTTAATAGATCGTTGTAAATTCAGGACTAAATTAAGTATAAAAAATTCATATGATTTAATTAATGAAATTAAAGACGTAGAATTACCTGATAATTCAAAATTTATTTCCTTTGCTGTACAAAATTTATTTCCTAGTATACCGCCAAAAGATATTGTAAATATAATTAATGATTTATTACACAATAATAACACTAATCCGGTCATAAAATCTGAAATTATTTCTTTGTTAACTCTTTGCCTAATAGTCGAGGTCAGGAATCAAAAAGGGTACCTTTTCTTGCCAGAGCGCCAATGTAGAACCCCCCCCCCTCCGTTTTCGATTTCGCTGAACACAATGGTGGGGATCCTACAACTTCTTTCCTCGGCAACCCCTTCAAATTGGCTAAAAACCACCCCCAAAGTGTCCTTTTCCCCAGTTTTCGACTAACTGTTATTCCCTCGAGTAGAGTCACCCCTACACTAGGCTTCCAGCCCTCTAGGGGGTTCAAAAATTGATGTTTTCTTTGTGGAAAAAAATTGGTATTTTACAGGGTTGTGTAACCAGCCCCGGGGATTGTTTTTACCCTTCAAAAAGGCGGAAAAAAATTTTTTTAGGGAAAAAAATTATATTTTGTAAGAGGCGTTTCATTGAGGAAGGTGGTACGCCTACTACAAAATATTATTTTTTCCCCACCCCTTCGAAGGATGAAAACAACCCCCGGGGTTGAAAGAAACACCTCCTACGAAATAATAATTTCTTAAAAAAAAAAATCAAATATCTACCCCTTTGAAGGATGAAAATAAAACTCGGGGGTGGTTACACACAATTCTGGTCAGCTACCATCTAGCTGGCTAGATTAAAAATACGAACAAAGCGAGTGTTTTTAAAAGCCATGAGTGCAATAAAGATGCTTTCTACAAGTGTGTTTTACAACGTTTTATCTTCGAGCGTTCCAATTATTGTAAGAAATGGGCAATTTTTCATGAATATTTGTAAAACTGTATCAACTTTTTGTGAATGTCACTTTGACGGTTAGTATTATTCGAGTTGTAGTTGAAGTCTCCATTCTAATCATGTTACTTCATGGTCGTGACTGAAAATCTGTGATGATAGTAACTAAGGAAACGATATTATAAATAAACTGGCGTAGTTTTTTAATTTTTTATAAATCGTACAATAAAATCGTGCAATAAAATTTTTTATTGCACAGTTTCTTGTAAAAGGCCACTTTTTACACTGGTACGTTTGGTTGAGTCGCTAAAAATAATATTAATTTGACAAACGCTAACTTGACTGAATATCATATTTCATGATAGCTATTGCCATGCGCTGAAATACTTAAGTGCGATTGCATTGAAAACGGTGCATTTTATCGACATGAAACAAGTATCATAGATGACGCTGTCGGCATATTTTTTTGACATATCTTTTATCATACTTTTTTATTATTATTATTTTGAGTCCGAATGACTTCACATTATGATACAAAAACTAGATGAAAATAAGGTCTTATTTTCATCTAGTTTTTGTATCATAATGTGAAGTCATTCGGACTCAAAATAATAATAATAAAAAAGTATGATAAAAGATATGTCAAAAAAATATGCCGACAGCGTCATCTATGATACGCAGAAATACTTATACCTTCATAATATTCGGACTCGCTTAAATTATATGTGTACCAATTTTCAGCTTGATTAGTCATTATTTTTCCGAAGTATGCCCATTATAAAACTATTGAAAAAAATATTTTAAGGCCCTATAACTCATTAAGGAAGTACTTTTGGATTAAGGTATGTTTGGTGGTTTTTTCGGCTCTATTTGACCTCAGAGAACTACAGTTAAGCTGGGTCCCTTTACTTTCCGGACACCCTGTATATGTAACCTGCTTACATTTTTATTTAGTGCTAAATTATTGCCACTGACCAATAAATACATAGACCTTATTTAAATGCATCTTAATATTTTTTTATATATTTTCTTATGTTATTAAACAGAGAATCTATTAAGATCGGTATATCTTCATGTCTTACCTAATGACCTAGCTAAATGTTAAAATGGTGCTTATATTAATGTAATGTAACCGTGTCTTCAGAAGTAGCGTATTTTGAAAGCCTTTATAGGATGATCTCTTTTTAGGCTCTTTAAAATGTTCATTTCTCTGTTGATAATACTCCCGATACCGCCTGTAAATTCCTGTTATCAATTATTGAAAGACATTTTCTCTACTACCTTTACCCTTTCCCATTTGTCATTGTGTCAATATGGCTTTCTATCCGGAGAATGGTAAAATTTTTATTTTATCCCTCAGATTTACCTATACTTTATGTGATGTCCGCTGTCAGATTTGATATTACTTATAATTTATTATTCTGCAACCAGCACTAAGAGAGTCGATGAAAATAATAAAATTTGTTTTATATAGGGCTTCTATCTTATACGGGATTTGTATCTGTTTCAGTTCCTCTATAAAAGAGATTTATTGTGTAAAGCGCTAACGTTTTCGTATTTTGATTGAATCCAGCAGTGCAAAAAACACATTAGTCTCTCCATTTTGTGTTTAAACTGAATATAAAAATCTTTAGCGGCAGTCTTTAGGTACATAATACAATCGTAAAATGTAATATTTTGATTTAACACGATGGCACAGGAAGATAATTTTAATTACCTAAATAAGCAGTGTAAAAATTACAAAAAGAATAAATCTACTACTAAAGTTAAGTTTTCCACTGTTTCCTTTGAAAGGAAATCGATTCATTTGTCACCAATCAAGGTGCACAATGTGCGTTTCTAAATCAATTGAAAAAATGTCCTATAACTTGCGACATGCTATGTCTTCAATTGAAAAACGCAAAATAAAATATCATTACAATAAACTCTGTGCATAATCATTTATTTTATTGTAGTAATTACACAAACAGTATATGGGTGATCTTAATATTACATTCGTATTAGCCCGGTCACAGTAAAACATATTATTTTGACGAGAATGCAACTTTGGAACGTGAATATTTAACTGGGCAAACATTTCCGGCAAGACAATTTTGTTGTGCATGATTTTATACAAAAATATCAGAAAATAGCAAATTGTTCTAAATTCAAGGCTCTCGAAATTAAATGTGCTTAATAAATTGCTGTTATTTACACTTCTTTCTGGATACTGTCCTATTGATTTGAATGTTATAAACTATAAAAATTTTCTCTCCTGCTTTTGTGATTTTGGCAATGTGGGTTCCAAATTATCGCTCCATATTCAAGGTTTGACCTTGCATATGAATAGTACAATAATTTTAGAGCTTCCAGATTGGTAAATGATTTACAATTTCTCAAAATGGAACCAAGCAATCTTATTATTATTATTATTATTAGCCTTTACTTAAGTCCGAGTATAAAAGAATGTTACAGTCGATAGATTGTGTGTAATAAAAAACAAATAAAAGGTGTAGTCTATTGTAATTCCCATTCATCTAGGGTGCACACGACTATGGCTATAGAGGCCAATTCGGGAGAGCACATGTCGACCGCAGTCAGGACAAACATAGACCTGGTTCGGTCTTGGATTCGGCCTTCTTGCAGCAACATTTCCTTGACAGCTAGCCACAACCCCTCGCCATTCGGTTCTGTCCGCTGCAAGTTGTTCCCATTGTTCGTCTGGAATACCGCAGGATTTTAGATTTTCATGGAGAACGTCTTTGAACCTCTTTCGTTGACCGCCACGCCTTCTTCTACCGCTTAGCAATTCACCATAAAGTGTACATTTAGGAAGGCGGTTATCATGCATACGATGGACGTGACCTGCCCATCTTAGGCGTGCTCTTGAAATAAGCACCTCAATTGGGAGGCTGTTTGCTCTCCTGAGTACTTCCACGTTTGATATGTGATGGAACCAACGGATTTTCATCATACTTCTGAGTCTTTGCTGAAAACGTTCTAATTCTTTCACATGACGACGGTAAGTGACCCAGCTTTCACATCCATATAGCAGTGTTGGAATGACAACTGCTCTGTAGACAGCCATTTTCGTTGACAAAGCAAGGTCGTGGTTGTCAAATACTCTCTCTCTAAGTCCCCAGAGTGCTCTAGATGCAGCGTTAATTCTATTGCGAATCTCGCTGTCCATATTTGCTTTGTCATTAACAACGTTGCCTAAGTAATTGAACTGATCCACCACTTCAAGAGAATTTCCGTTAAGTGTAATGTCTATTTGGTTCACTTGATGAGGAGTTGACATAATCTTAGTCTTTCCAATGTTGATTTTAAGTCCCAAGGAATCATAGCTCTGGGCATACACATCTAAAAGCTCTTGAAGCTCTTCCGGCGTAGAGGCTAAAAGTGCACAGTCATCCGCATACTGGAGATCACAAATGAATCGTGTGCGTGTCTTCGTGAAAGCTCTAAAGCGCCCTATGTTAAAGAGACCGCCATCAGAACGGTATCTGAGACCTATTCCTCTGACTGTCAGTTTGTTGTCAACAATAATTGTTAGAGCAGTGGTAAACAAATTAAAAAGTAGGGGTGCCAGGGCACATCCCTGCCTAACTCCAGTGAGGGTTTGGAAAGGTTCGGTTGCCTCATTATTATATATAACCTGGGCGTTGTTGTTTTTATGTAGACTGCGACATACTTCCACAAATTTTCTAGGGATACCTAAGCGGAGCATAATTTTCCAGAGCACTTCCCTGTCCAACGAGTCAAACGCCTTGGTTAAATCAATGAAGGCCATGTGAATTTCTCCTTGATGTTCGAGTGCTTTTTCTTGAAGCTATTTAAGTGTGAAGATTAGATCCAATGTGCCTCGGTTTGGTCTAAAGCCACTCTGTGTTCCAGGAAGTAACTTTTCCATAACAGGTGTTAGCCTATTTGCCATCACTTTAGTGAGTATCTTTCCTCCAACAGCCAGGAGAGCTATACCCCTGTAATTTCCACAGTCCGCAGCGCTCCCTTTGTTTTTGAAGAGGTTGATTAAGAGTGTATCACGAAACTCCTGCGGAGCTTGACCACTTTCCCACACGACATCAAACAGTTTTTTGAGGTAGGGTATGAGCTCTGACGACACAGCTTTAAAGATCTCAGCTGGGAGTGAGTCGGCGCCGGGAGATTTGTTATTTTTTAGCTGCCCAATGGCGGTTAAGATCTCTTCCGCTGTTAGTGGTTTATCTAAGTCTTCGAAGGTGTCATATTGAGGGATAAGATTTATAATATCGTGATCGGCTTGACTTTGCTGGTTGAGAATGTTAGAGTAGTGTTCTTTCCATCGGGCTCTTATTTCCTGGTCTTCTTTGAGGAGATTTCCATTCAAATCTTTAATAGGGCACATATTTTTCCGACTGGGGCCGTACACTGCTTTTACTTCTTGAAAGAAATTCCTGTAGTCGTGTGAATCGGCGTACTTTTGAATTTCTCTGGCATTGCTTGCCCACCACTCGTTCTTTATTCTTCTGCTTTCGCGTTGCGTTTCATATTTAGATTGGGTAAAAGCTTCTGCTTTTGATGAGTCGTTGGGGTGGTTGATAGCGTTTTGGAAGGCAACATGTTTGCGGTCAAGAAGTTCTTGTATAAAAGCTTCATTATCATTGAACCAATCCTCTTGTTTTTTACTTGCTGCAGTGCCAAGAATTTCCTCACTCGCACTTTTTAAACTGTCTTTAATTTGTGTCCAGGTAGTAGCGACATCTACAGTATTGGTTTCTTCTAGTGCACTCAAATTCTCTTGAACTTTTTGCTTTAGCTGTTCGGTCACAAAGTTTACTAATACAGAGACGGGGTCTACGTTTTACTTGAGTTCTTCGGTGTTTGGGTCTCATAACAATTTTCATTTTAGAGACAACAGGACGATGATCGGTCCAACATTCGCTATCAATGCGCGCCTTTGTAATTTGGACGTCCTTGAGATGCTTCCTACGTACGATAACATAGTCCAGTAGATGCCAGTGACCTGATCTGGGGTGACGCCAGGTGCCTTTAAATTTATCCTTTTGTCGGAAAATGGTGTTTTTTATAACTAGATCATGTTCGGCGCATTTAGTTAGGAGTAGTTGACCGTTAGCGTTCATGTTGCCCAAACCGTTCTTGCCTATGATGTCTGGCCAGGTGTCTGCATCTCTCCCTACTCTAGCGTTAAAATCGCCAAGAATAACGAGTCGTTCCGTTTTAGGTATTCTACAGACGGTTTCTTCCAGCTGTTGATAGAAGCTTTCCTTGGTTTCGTGACTTGCATCCAGAGTGGGAGCGTAGGCGCTTATTAGATTTACCGTGATGCCATCTGATAGCTTATAGCGTAGCAGCATTAGACGCTCGGATAGGCCTTGTGGTACTTGTGTTAAGTTGGATATAAGTTGATTCCGAACGGCAAATCCTACTCCATGTTATCTTCTTGAATTGGTGGGAAGACCTTTCCAATAGAAGGTGTAGTACTTTTCTGTGAGAGAGCCTTCCTCCAAAAATCGAGTTTCGCTGAGAGCTGCAACGTCAACATTGAGTTGGTGAAGTTCTCTATCTATTAGAGCAGTTCTTCTTTCAGGCCGATCGGCCGATTGTTTCATTAATCATCATTGTTTCATTAACAGATCAGTTGACTTACCTGTAAGGAAGAATGATCTTAATTATATTTCGCAGTCTCGTCTCGAATTATAAAACTATGTAGTTGTAGCTTGCTGCTCGAATCGTACGACGTTCAAAGATTAAAAATTTTGAATTCTATCCTGGATGTGTGGCTACCCAGTTCGCCTCTGCACACACTCCTTCAACGCAGCCATTGTTCATCACATACATCACTGGTTTAAAATATTTTAAGTTTAGATTGCTTTTATCACGGGTTGGGATTTTACTTTTTGGGAGGTTTGTTATAATCCTTCGACGAGACTGCTCATATAATTAAGATCATTCTTGCTTACAGGTAAGTCGACTGGTCTATTAATTATATTGTGTACCAATTTTCAGTTTGATTAGTCATTTGTTTTCCGAACTATACTTATTATAGAATTTAAAAAATATATATTTTAAGGTCCTATAACTCCTTAAGGAAGCACTTTTGGACTAAGGTATGTTTGGTTTAAACGGCTCCATTCAACCTCAAAAAGCTACACTTGAGCTGGATCCCTTTACTTTCCGGACACACGGTATAAATTTAATTACACATTAATATCAAAGTATTCTTGCTGAACTTCAGGATTTATGTATTTTCCGTTACATTCTAAGAAACTCGTAAATTATGATGGTTTTTATTTTTTAGGGTGACGAGGCAAATTATAAAACATACAGATTATACCCGGAAATACACCTTCGGCTCTAGAGGAGAGCAACTTCGTGCAAACTAAATTGAAGGAAGAATAAGAGGAAGTTTATAAATCGATGGAAAGAGAAATATAACTAAGGAGCAACAGGTACACAGAGATAAAAATCTAGCGAAAGTCTGTGAAAGGAAAATTAGGACAAAATTAAATTTTAGTCCTCTGAGACTTTTTTTATTAACAAGCTGTTTGTCACGAAAATATAATAATGTAACACTTTCTTACGTGATATTTGAATACTAATATGATTCAAATATCATGAAAATGGGGTAAAAAGTGTATCCTATGACCATACTTTAATTGAAACATTACATGAATAAATATTCTTCGACGTCTGCAAGGTAAATATAGTATTTCTTTTAATGTTCTTCAACATTAAAAAATATAAATATGCCCAGAAAACTACATAAATAGTATATTGTGTCTATAGTAGTAAAAGCGATACATTCCCGGACGACGATGTAAGCATTGTAGTCCGGGAATGTCCTTTTACTACGAGGTACACATACTATTTTCTTATAAATCGCAATCAGTATTGTTACAAATTATAGTGGAGTCGGACAAGCAAAACATAAGGAACTGTTCCAAGAGTCAATTTTTTTAAACATGTTAGATACATCGAATACTATACGAAATTGACATTTTCTACCTCTAGCAACCGCCGTTACGCAAGTTACCGGCCATTTTGTGAAAAATCGCCCATTTTGGTCGTTCTTTCTAAATATAGATGAGTATATATCGGTATGTGTAGGTCCAAAAAAAATCGAAAAAAAATTGAGGCTGTTCGTTTTGATACAGGCTATCAGCGGTTACAATATCAAATTTTTATCTGCCCACATAACCTCAAAAAAAATAAAAACTGACAAAACTGCAAAATTTTGGTTTTTTGGTTATAACTTCGGATGTTTCAATTGAAATTTTATAAAATTTTCAGAAATTATACTTTATAATGTGAACCTCATACTATGCGATGCACAAAAGTAATTGGCCAATCAATTTTAAAATTTGAAGTCAATTCTTGAGACTTGTATCAGATATTTTCACCTGAAATTTTAACCAGTTATTGCCCACATTATAGTGTATAATTTTTGAAAATTTTATCCAATTTCACTTGAAACATCCGAAGTTATAACCAAAAACCAAAATTTAGCAGTTTTGTCAGTTTTTTTAAAGTTATGTGTGCAGATAAAAATTTCATATTGTAACCGCTGTTAGCCTGTATCATAACGCGCAGCCTCAATTTTTTTTTTCCATTTTTTTGGACCTACACATACCGATATATACTCATCTATATTTAGAAAGAATGACCAAAATGGGCGATTTTTCACAAAATAGCAGGTAACTTGCGTAGCGGCGGTTGTCAGAGGTAGAAAATGTCCATTTCGTATAGTATTCGATGCAACTAACATGTTTAAAAAAAAATGACTTTGGAAACAGTTCCTTATTCACTAAAATTTGATGCTTGTCTGACTCCACTATTAAGGAATTTTTAGAAATGCATAACATTTTTTCATTACCATATAATTGCCTATGAAATCGTTTCCTTGACAATCACTGTTTGTTTATTGTTGTGATAAAAGTAAAAGATTCAGTATTTATTTCGCTTTAATACCTACTTATCGCTAAAAAATATTAATAAATATTTAGTATGGGCCGTGATGATGATGTCCAGGACATCACTAGAAGCTGCTAAAAATGTCACTTTAAGTATATTGCCAAATAAATCCAAGGCAAAATATGAATATGTTTGCAAACGTTTCATGGATTATTGCCAAAAAAAGACAACCTCCCGATCTGAAAATGTCGTGATTGCATACTTTTCCGAATTATCTACAAAGTTGAAGGAATCTACGTTATGGTCAATTACTCCACGCTGAGAGCTACACTTAGTACAAAAGAAGATATTGATATATCAAAATATTAGAAATTACGGCTACAACAACAACTATAAACCAAAGAAGAGAAAAGTTTCGTCAAATAAACAAATTGAAACGTTTGTTAGTCAAGCACCAGATCATATCTTAACGAATAAGGTACATTTAGAATGTAAGAATTTTAAAATTACTTAGATATTTATGTAGTGTTTACTTTTTAGGTTGCCTTAACATTTGGTGTTGCCAGTGCCTGTCACCATGATGAACTATATCGATTAAATTTGAGTGACATAGAAGATCTAAGCTTTTGATTAAAATAACGGATAATAAAAAGAAAAACCTAGATCATTTGTGATAAACGAAACTTATATGCCATTGAATATATATTGCATGCCGTCCAGAAAATTTTGAAAGTTGCCGCTTTTTCTTTAAATATTCAAATGGGAAAGGTGCAGGCAAGTAGAGGGAGTACATTATTTTGATAAAATGCCTCAAATTGTCGCATAATTTTTAAATTTGCCAAATGCAGATTAATGCACAGGACATTGTTTCCATCGGTCCTTTGCGACAATTTTGGTTAATGCAGATATAATTGTTTTAAAGAGGCATGGGGGATGGAAATCCTCAACCGTTGCCGAAGGATATATAGAGGAATCCTTTACAACTAAAGTAGTCATAGCAGATAAAATATTTAGAGGGGGAACTGACAAAGTGAAATCTGCTAATAATAGTAATATTATTGTCGAAGAAGAAACAACAATTGACAGCAATACCGTCGCTGACTTTTCAGGTACAGTTCAGCCAATGTTTAATAGTTGTAACATAACTACAAATATAAACAAATAGTTATAATAAACGTTCCATATGTTTGGAAATACTCTCGTCTGTGTCCAGTTTATAAAAAAGACAACAAATACAATGCGGAGAATTATAGACCAATAACCATCATTTGAAATTTTGCGAAAGTTTTTGAGTTTACTCTAAACACGTCATTATCTAGGCACGTACAAAACCAGATTGTAACAAATCAACATGGATTTGTACCAGGCAGATCCACTGGAACTAATTTAACTTGTGTTACACAGTATGTTTCTGAAAAACTGGATGATAACAAACGGGTTAATATCATTTACACTGACTTTTCCAAGGCATTTGATGGTCTAGATCACGGTATTCTGATACAAAAGCTAAGTAAATTCGGATTTTCGTTGGCATTATTGGAGTTAATTATTTCATATTTAGAAAATAGGTGGCAATATGTAGAATACTGTGGTTTCAGATCGTTCGATATCTTAGCTAGCTCGGGTATTCTCCAGGAATCCGTACTGGGGCCATTACTCTTTAATATTTTTATAAACGATATTGTCTCAGATCTGCTAAGCTTATTATATGCGGATGACTTGAAAATATATTCTGTAATTGAAGCTGAGGAAGACTGCGAGAAACTTCAGAATAACTTAAATAAGATAAATGACTGATGTATACTAAATCATTTATCTCTCAATGTATCTAAGTGTAGCGCATTTACTTTTTATAGAGCTCGCACTCACATCAGTTATAATTACCATTTAGATAATCAACAGCTACAAAGACCACATACAATTAAGGATCTTGGTGTTACCTTCGACAGAATCTTAAGTTTTAATGAACATGTAGATTTAGTTGTATCCTCAGCATATTGCTCACTAGTATGGTCCCCGGGATACGCTACATACATAAACAATATTGAGAACATTCAACGCTGTTTTGTTAAGTATATGTGTCTTATCGAAGATGGCAATTATCCTACAATTGGTTATCCACAAAGCATTATGTTAGAAAGGTTTGACATGTCGAGTCTACAAAACAGAAGAATAGCCCACTCTATAGTATTCCTATATAAAATTATTCACAATACCTTTGATTGCGCGCTTATTTTGGAACAACTATGTTTTCGTATACCTCGTATAGAAAGTAGAAATCGTGAAACATTTTATCTTGCTATTCCCAAGACTAATTTATTAAAAGTTTCACCTATACATTTTATGTGTAGAAATTATATATAACTCGCTGCAAAATGAGCTTGATATATTTAATTGGAGTCTTGTCTCAATTAAACACTTTTTATCTGTTTATTATGGTCAGCTTAGTATTAGATAGTATTATTAGCATTTGCATAATAATTGTATTTTCTTTCGTTTTTTTATCTTTTACATTATAACATTTATATTCATATATACCAATGATGTACTGCACACTTGATATTAACATTTTTTGCACTTTTAGTGTTTTTATCAAAGTATCTTCCCCACCCTATAACTGGTTACCTGTTGGGTGGTTGTATCTAAAAATAAATAAATAAATAAATATGTGTAATAATATGTACAATAAATGTTCTATTTACTAAAAAGTGCATTTTTTAATGTGAGTTGGTTGTCTGCGCGTATTTATTTACTGTCTAAAATGTATATAAAAAACCGGTACGGAAAAGTTACCTATTTTCCCGGCTTAGGACGGAAAAAACTTTCCCGGGCTGTTTTCTGATGATTGCTTAGCAACGGACTAAAATACTAGAATATCGTATTTTGAGATCTGAAATTGCGCCGAGAAAGTAGGCATTCTTGACCGATTTCAGAAAAAGAATATTGTATTATAGTTTTATAGCAGATATTTTATAAAAGATTTAAATGAATAGTAGTATTCTTGGATTTCCGACACGCAATTGAGGCTATAAATACAGAATTGCTACTGTATAAACAGGAAAAATTGGTCTTAGATGAAATAGATTTAAATATCTTAATTCCAGAATCCAAATTGTTAAATTTGGAAATTTATCAAATAAATTCCAAGCCAAACATGGAGTCCTACAAGGAATAGTTCTTGCACCAATTCTCTTCAATTTATACATAAACGATATTGTAAAATATGTGACATATTGTAGAATGTTGCTGGTGATTAATACGATATTTAATTCGATGAGTTATGATTTACCCATAATGCTATGTGATAATAGTTTAAGAGTAAATGTAAGTCTAAATACAGGGTGGACTATTAATAATAGGCCATAGTTCAGGAGTAGATTCTTTGGGCCAAAATATGAGGATATAACCAAATATGCTTTAGAAAAATGTTGCTGTGGAAAAAGAGACGGGCTGTCAAAGCTCAAATTACTTCTTTGTTTTTTTTGCAATAACTCAACAGTCTCTTGACTGATCTTTGCCAAATTTGCTAGAGAAACTTTTTTTATTCTAAGAAACAATAATTTATGTATTACATCACGTTAGATCATAGGGCGCCGCAGGACCTGTATCTGATGATGAATTTTTTTCATATTTTTTTTGAAGAAACGTTGTGGTACTTCTGATAAGAAAATCTGATAAGGGCGTCATTTCCACATATAAAGGATACGCTTGGTAGAACTTGATAACTCCAACCGTTTTCGAGGAAAGTTCCGTTAAACATTTCAATAATTATTTGAAAGAAAAATTCAAATTGAATGAAACAAAGTGTATTTATTTTTATTGAAAAAAATACAAAACGTAAGGGAAAACAAAATCGTAATAACAGCTTAAACTATTTCTCACTTTCTTATGAACTAATGGATTATTTTCATGGTATTGAGATAAATACCTAAATCAGAAGATTGTCTAATATAAGGATCTAATCTTACTAGAAGACCAAAAAATAACGTAAAAGTTGACTTAATAACATTATAAACTTTCTCCACATACAAAAACTCCATTGCTACAACTTAAAATAAATGTTCGATATGGTGTCCGCTTACTTCTATGCCTTTTCTAATTCTATTCATAAAAGATTTTCTTGCATTGTAAAATACATTTTCCTGTCCTCTAATAAAATTCGCTGAGTTTTGTATTTTGTCCCACAGTTCTTCTCTTGAATTGATAGTATTTGCATAGACTAAGGACTTCATATGTCCCCACACATAATAATCCAAAGGATTATAATCAGGACTCCTTGGTGGCCAAGCAAACTCAAAGCATGTAATATATTAGCAAGATATTTCGAAGAAAAAACAGATAAGACTGTCCATTTAAATTAGAAGAAAGGGCAAATGGTCCCAATAATTGATCGCCGATGATACCACATCAAACGTTAATCCTAAATTCTTGCTAAAAATGCCTTTCTTTAACGGCATGAGAGTTTTCTGCTTTCCAGTAATGGGTATTTCTCCAGTTAAAAACTCCTCGGCGAATAAAAGTTGCTTCGTCGGCAAATAAAGTGTTCTTAACAAAATTTCGATCCCTGTTGTGTTTATTTAGAACAAATTGACAAAACTGTAGCCTTTGTGGAAGATCCCTTCGAAGTAAGTTTTGTATAGGAGAGAGATGATATGGGTAGAAGCGTTATTTACGTAAGACTCTTAGGACAGATTGTTTACTCACCCCTGTTGCCGCGTCTAAACGACTTGAGCTGACTTGAGGATCTTCATCCACACGAACCAAAATTTCTAGTTCTTGATCTGGAGTAATTCATTTCGGTCATCCTACATCGTTTTATGCCAAAATGAACCCGTTCCTCCCAAACGACGAAACAGATCTTTGAAAATCTTATGGTTTGGCTGTATATTTGGATATTGCAATGAGTATCTTCTCGCTGCAACACGTCCGCTAAAATTATTTTGTGCACGAACACATATCATATCCCTCATTTCCCTACTTGAAAAATTATTATGTCTAGACAATGTAAATAAAGAAGCTAAAGAAGTTAGCTCCAGGAACATAAGAGCAAAATAAAATGATTAAATGACGTAAATGACAGAACTAAAACGTAACCAAAGCACACTTTTCAATAATACACTTTGTTTCACTAAATTTGAATTTGTGTTTCAAAAAAATATTGAAATGT
The DNA here is from genome assembly GCA_963675555.1 of Leptura quadrifasciata. Lineage (NCBI taxonomy): Eukaryota > Metazoa > Arthropoda > Insecta > Coleoptera > Cerambycidae > Leptura > Leptura quadrifasciata. Next base: position 42,240,003 of record OY776675.1, read on the forward strand.
TTAACGGCACTTTCCTCGAAAACGGTTGGAGTTATCAAGTTCTACCAAGTATATCTTTTATACGTAGAAATGATACCCTCATCAGATTTTCTAGTCAGAAGTACCACAACGTTTTGTCAAAAAAAAAAAATGAAAAAAATTCATCATCAGATACAAGTCCTGCGGCGCCCTCCATGATCTAACGTGATGTAATACGCAAATTATTATTTCTTAGAATAAAAAAAGTTCCTCTAGCAAATTTTGCGAAGATCAGTCAAGAGGCTGTTGAGTTATTGAAAAAAAAACGGAAAAATAATTTGAACTTTGACACCCTGTATCTTTTCCACAGCAACATTTTACCAAAGCACATTCGGTTATATCCTCATATTTTGGCTCAAAGAATCTACCCCTGAACTATGGCCTACTATTAATGGTCCTCTCTGTATATCTTAATATGGGAATATATTTAAATTATCAACGTACAATCTCTCATATATGGGGAGCAAATTAGATAAAGTAAATGAAATGAGGTATTTAGGAGTAATTACAGATGAACATATTAATTTAAGAAATCATTTCAATTAGAATTTATCCAATTTCAGTTTAAAACGATATAAAAAACAAGAGTGCAGCATTCCTTTGTAAACCGACTTCGAACGCGTGCCATCCATAGGCGCGCGTAACTTACTTTTCAAGGCAATACATGTCCTAGAATGTTTTAACACTGTTTTGCAGACTTATTAACTGATAAATTATAACTGAAAATATTTATATTTTTAGATCTCATAAACTTTATCATATTGTTCTTTCTCGTATTATTATTTGGTACTTTATTTAATAGTCGGGAATGATAAGAAGTGTTATCCATAACCATAACAAAATTTGGGGGAATATTAGGTAACAGCTGTTTTATATTTTTGGCTGACAAGAGCAGCGTGTTGGGTACGAACCTATTTTTACTTCCAGCATGCAGAATTATAATACGTTTTCCCCCTGTACACGTCACATTTAAAGTATAATTCTGAGCCTACCCAACCGCAATTAACAGTATCATGCGTATCAAATCACATCTTGTCCTATTTGATTTGCGGTACTCTTTTATTTTACGCGAATATTCCTGTCGAATTTACACAATACGGCGTGATTCCATTGCTATTAAACAGCTATTAATTTTTTTATATTTAAATCCGCACTCTAATAAAATACCTCTTAAAGTTTCCAAAGATTAATAATTATAATCAGGGTATTCGCGAAACTTTTTCAAATTCATTTCTTGACAAGAATTATAAATTGTTCCTTATGTCTTTTGAAGCATCGTCAATTTTTCTAAATTTTTGATTTTCCGGTTTTCTTTTAACAGAGTGATCTACAACAACCCCCTTTTTTAATAAGATTCTTTTTATAATATCTGTATCAGTCATTTGATTCATTACTCTCTTTAAGCAATTATAAATATTTAAACGAAGACGCTGGGTTTGTACGTGTAAATCTTGGTTCTTAAACTGCTAACTAGAATAAGCAAAATAATTAGCCATAAACGATTCAGTTGTGCCGTTAAAATCGTCATATTTCCAATCGCCAATTGTTTTTTGTTTCTGTAGACTAGTTTGTAAAATTTTCTAACGTGTTTATGTTGAATTCGATATGATTTCATTCTTTTAGTGAAGTAAAACAAAAACAGGGGACATAACAACAAAAGCAAGAAATAGTCTAATAAAATTACCATCTTAACTGAAAGTAATTACGATAGCAGCAAAATACATGCAGATGTAATTAGAGTCATCTCCTGAACAACCAGCTAAAAGTCTCCATTCCTAGACCGCGAGATTAGACTAGAGACGGGAGCAATTTATTGAGATAATGTCCTAGAATCTCATTAGAGGAAGAAAATACAATGAAGCGGAACTATATTGTACTCGATAACAGATCACATTTATATCGACTAAATGACGATTTTCTTAAAAATACTTTTAGTACAATGTTTAATCGAATTTTAGTTCATGAATGACATGTCGATAAAAGTTATTTGGGTCATTAGAGGCATATTCAGTATATTCGAGTTGTGAGAATATTTCTAATAAAGCACCTACGCCGAACTTCTTAAATATTTCTTAATTTGGGTTAGAGCGACAACGATATTAAGATCTACTTGCAAAGTTAAAGTATGGCGAACTAATTTATCTTATCATTGCATGCATTCAGGTCACACACAGGAATCGTAAAAGAATCTTCAAAGTTTAACACTTTTTTTACCAAACGTTTTTAACAGATATTGGGTCTGCTGCGTAAAAAGATGTATTCAGAAATTACCCCTATTTAACTAATCAAATGTTCAAATTGAAAACCTTCTTGTGCCCGACAGTATCCCAAACAATCAATGAATTCTTACCGAATTTATTTATAGTTTTTTGAGAAATGTTTGTACTTTTTAATCTAATTTTGTTTTTTAATTCTTCAACATTATCAGGTTTACATTTGTGTTCCGGTGATTTTCGTGGCCATTTAACACTACCAAGTCTTCCAATCCACCTATTACTAATTCTTTATGTCATTATTTACTGTTCATTTGCTACTTTATTGCGAAATATCACAATAAAACAAGAATTATTTAACTTCAAAAACTAATATTTTCAAATGTTTGTAGCTCCAAATTTATGAACTCTAGGCTCTAAGAACTTTAGACTCTAAATAGTATAAGTATTTGAAATCGGCAGAGATTCTAAAAAATATATATATATATATATGTTATATAGTATTTGAGCCACTGTATATAAGACGATACGTGACTTTTGCTTCATTTCAGATTATCATATAATATCATATCTCAGCCATGTGCAGATAGCAAACACGTGCAGATAACAAATTCCCGCTATCATTTATCGCTTACAAAGCATCCTATTATATTATATTACATTTTAACTTCTCACGATTATGCTGAATCGTTTGCTTGCTTTTTCTTTGTTCATCATTTAGATGACACTGCATCTAAATGTCATAAATAGAACCACAGGACATTTCTGTAGCCAGTTATCATACTCACTTCAAATTAAACACTTTATATTTCATTACTGTATTATTTCTAAGAGTCGACATTGACTCTCTACAAATAAATAAAATTGTTTTTAAAAACTTAGCTACGAAACGCGAGCTATAACATTGGCGCAGTCGGTAGGATCTGTTAAACATCCCTGGAACAAGAAGCCTAACTTGTAGTGAAACGTTCGAGAACAAGGAGAACATCTCAACAAGGGTGCCTAACTAGTGCGAGTGATCTACAAGAACAAGGAGACCTTCCTCACCAGTGGTGGCGGATCCCAATCCCTCGACGGAGGAAAGAACCTACACATGAAGATATTTACGTAAGTCATTTTTAAGAATCATCACGTTTTATTATTGCTATTTTTATTTTTCACATTTCGCAATCTATTTAAGTGTATTATACTGCTAATACATTCAACGAAAACAAAACAGTTCTGCTATCAATTTTATCCTTATTATTCCCCAAACGACATAATTAATTTTATTTTATACGTATTATACTGTTAATACGTAATCGTGTGTATTATACAGCTAATACACTCACCGAGTTCCATTTTATTTTAAAGCGACATCGAAGCATATTATACTGCTAATACGTACTTGTGTGTATTATACAGCTAATACACAAACAGACAAGAAAATCTTTCAAATTTAACTTCAATAGTTTGTAACTAAAAGCAACAAAATGTCAGAACAAGAAGCCACCGTTCAAATCGAAGAACAAATTGAGGCTTATAAACTTTCAGAGATATTCTCGATAATACCTGAGTTCGATGGAAACCCCATCAACCTACAAACATTTTTAAATTCTTGTACATATGCTCAAGGAATGGCAATTAATGACCAGTTGTTATTATTGACTATTCATATCAAAAATAAATTGCGTGGCAAAGCTGCCGAATTGATAAATTCTAGAAATCCAGCTACATATGCAGAAATAAAATCCTTATTAGAAGCGCACTTCGGAGATTCTAGAGACCTAACATCTCTAATCACTGACCTGCAACGCATCCATCAATTACCTAACGAATCTGCATTAACCTTTATATCACGGTTGCAAACGCACAATGCTAAAATGCATGCCGCAATTCAAAAACAAACTTTGTCCAAAGAACAGAAGAAATCGCAATCTGATTTAGTCGAAACTATGACGCTAAATAATTTATTAACAGGCTTAGAACCAAATTTAGGCAAAATTATACGTGCTGGCAATCCACAAAATATGTTGGAGGCTATTAATCGAATTAAAAGAGAATTACAACTCTCTTATTTTGAGTCACAAAAATTTTCAAGAAATAACCCAGCTAAAAACCCAATTCCTTCCCAACAAAGGAGACCAATTTCAACTTTCCAACAGAAAATGTGTTCATTTTGCAATCGCATTGGGCATACTGTAAGTGAATGCCGTACTAGGCAACAACAACAATTTATGCAATCAACGTCCCAAAACTTTCAAAGACCAAACTTCCAAAGAAATTCAAACTTCCAAAATTTTTCGCAAAATAATCAATTTACTCACAGGCAATTCCCACAAAATAATCAATCTAATCTTCCACAGCAAAATAGGCCTTCAGCCATCAGACCAAACCCGAATTTCAATCAGCAGAGACCATCTGCAATCCAACCAAATCCAAACTTTAATCGTTACGATCAACAAAATGCCCATCATTTCAACTATGAACCTTATGATAGTTACATTGATAATTCCAATCAATACGAGTCCTACTCTACCGATTACTCCCCAAATTACCAACTCCAACAAGACAATTGTGAAAACTATAATTTCGAAACCAATCAAAGTTTCCCACAGAACTATAACTCTCAGTCTGAACAGTATGAGGACTATACCGCTAATCCTCAGGATTTTTACCAAGGTTCCAATCAATTAATTCATCCTCCCAACCAGGAATCCGAACCAATTGCAGAATTGGAAACTCAAATCGAAACGCTGAATCTAGAAGACAGTTTCGACCCACACCTGAATTTTCCAGAACACAAATTCATGTAAATATTCTTTCGCATGCATTGCTAACTGTCAACTCAAAGAATCTCTATTACATGAAAGACATAACAGGTAAATTTAAAATTTTGCTAGACACAGGTGCCGGTATTTCAGTTTTTAAACCTAAGACAGCTGAAAACTACAGGCGCAGATTCCCTGAAAATGTAATTGTTCAAGGTGTAACGAACGAAAAGATTTATATTAATGAATCTGTTCTCATACCATTTACCACAAGTGATCCTCATAAAGTTTATATTCACGATCTAGACATAGACTTTGACGGACTTTTAGGCGCGGACTTTTTCGAACATTACGAATGCAGGATAGATTTTAAAAATAAACAATTAGTCACGAATTTTAAAACCGTACCAATATTCAAAGTTACTGATATTTTACCATCGCAACCAAACGTAACACGCGGTTTAACCCCAGAAAAAATCGAAACTTAATTTCCAAAGAACCGCGCACGGAAAAATATTCAAATTAAAATGTGACCTGCGAAATACCGAGGCTATACTGATAGCCCAAGAAAACGAAAAAGTACGTTTACCCAACGCTATCGTCAAAATAGACAACAACGGAGAATTTTTAACATCTGTAATAAACGCAAACGCTATCCCAAAAACTGTAGATTTGTCAAACCTTAAATTCGAACCAATAGAAAAATTTAGGGCAATCTTTAATTTAAATTGTCAAAACTCAGACTACCAACAACAAATAGATAGGAATTTTGAAATTAAAAATCAATTACGCTTAGAACATTTGAACGAAGAAAAAACCGATTTAATAACTCAACTTTGTCTAAATTTTTCGGACATATTCTATCTAGAAGGAGATAACTTGTCATTCACAAACGAAATTAAACATTCTATTGACACCAGCAATGCCAAACCGATATTCACAAAATCTTATCGTTATCCCCAAATTCATAAGCAAGAGGTGAAGTCACAGGTTTCAAAAATGCTAGACCAAGGCATAATCCAGCCTTCGATTTCTCCCTGGTCCTCCCCAGTTTGGGTAGTCCCAAAAAAACTTGACGCCTCTGGCAAACAAAAATGACGAGTTGTAGTCGACTACAGAAAACTTAACGAACTGACTATTGGCGACAAATATCCCCTTCCGAACATATCTGACCTTCTTGACCAACTAGGAAAATGCCAATACTTCACAACCCTAGATTTGGCCTCTGGGCTTCACCAGATAGAAATTAATCCCGAAGACGTCCAAAAAACTGCCTTCTCTGTAGAGAATGGTCACTATGAATTTCTTCGCATGCCATTCGGTCTTAAAAACGCCCCATCCACTTTCCAAAGGGTTATGGACAATATCCTACTAGGTATCCAAAACGAACGTTGCCTCGTCTATATGGACGACATCATCATTTATTCCCCAACGATTCACGAACATATTACCCGACTAAACGAAATATTCCAACGCTTAAGGAAAGCTAACCTTAAAATACAGCCCGACAAGTGTGAGTTTCTTAGGAAAGAAGTTGCCTATCTAGGACACCTCATCACCAAGGACGGTGTAAAGCCAAACCCTGCTAAGGTTGAAGCAATCCTAAACTTTCCTCAACCCAAAAACCAAAAGGAAATTAAATCTTTCCTGGGTTTAGCAGGCTATTATAGACGTTTTATCCCCAATTTCTCTAAAATATCAAAACCTCTGACCAAATTACTACAAAAAGACATACCCTTTAATTTCGACAATGATTGTACGAATTCATTCAAAAACTTAAAACAAACCTTGACAACAACTCCGATACTAACTTACCCGAACTTCGGCGAGCCTTTCCTATTAACCACAGACGCGAGTGCATTCGCCATTGGTTCCGTGCTTTCGCAGGGCCCCATTGGTAAAGATTTACCTATCGCTTATGCCTCCCGAGTTTTATGCAATGCCGAAACTAAGTACTCCACGATAGAAAGAGAGCTCTTAGCTATCGTGTGGTCAGTAAAGCATTTTAGACCATACCTGTTTGGCCGAAAGTTCAAGCTAATCACCGATCACAGACCACTTACCTGGTTATTTTCAATAAAGGACCCGGGTAGCAGATTAGCCCGTTGGCGCCTCAAACTTGAAGAGTACGACTACGAGGTCATATACAAACCCGGCAAAATAAACAAAAACGCAGACGCCTTGTCCAGAATCAAAATAAACCACTTTAACGATTGTTCCAAATTCTATTCTAAAATTTTAGCAGCTAACGAAAATACAGACGATGACGAAAGCCTAAATGACGAAAACGAAATAACTAACGAATATATCGCTCAGGAATTTGACACATTCTCTAGACTATACAAGACGAAATCCCTAATAGATTACTCAAAAATCGAAATTACAAACAAACAATTGTTAGATCGAGAAAACAAAAACATAATTACATTCTTTCAGCAAAATAACCTAACAGACCTTCATCACCAAATTATAGAAGACATTTTCGAAGAAAATTCCGAATTCGACAACAGTACAATCAATATTGTCTCTAGTAAATCAACCCGTCATAGAAATTATTATATTATCGCTGTACCTTTCGACCCCGAATCCGTAATAGAACACTTGTTTTTAACGTTGTATAAAAATCAAAATAAACTAGATCTCTCCAAAACCTACAATGTCGAAAATATCTGGACCTCCCAATACTCGAAATTCTCTCATTCATTTTTGCGGAAAAAGACCTAAAATTAATCATTTGCCAAAATCTAGTGCAATGCCCCGACGAAGACCAACGCCCGATAATCCTCGATCAAAATCACACCGGAAAAAATAATTTGCACCGCGGAATAAACGAGACAATACGCAGAATCAAAAACAAGTATAATTGGCAAGGGTTAACGAAAGATGTCGAAAATTTTATCAAAAACTGCGAAACATGTCAAAAAACTAAAGTTTGTCGAAAAAAATTTAAGTAGTCCACTGGTAATTACGGAAACACCAAAGACACCATTCGAAAGAATTAACATTGATTTATTTGAATTCCCTACGCGCAATTATGCATTGACTATTCGCGATGAATTGACTAAATTTACACAAGCTTACGCAGTCCCCGATAAATCCGCTAAATCTGTAGTAAATACACTACTGCTTTATTTCCAACATTATGGTACTCCATTAAGAATACACTGCGACTATGGAGGAGAATTCGATAACAATTTATTAAGAGATTTGTGTAGATTATATGATATAAAATTAACCTTTTCGAGTGTAGGACATCCCCAGTCAAATGGTTCAATTGAACGATTTCACGCAACTTTGGCCGAAATGATAAGAGCTAACAAAACAGAAAACCCGAACGAACACCCATTCACCATTTTGCCGTATGCAGTAATCTGTTATAATAACTCTGTAAATAAAACCCACGGATTTACCCCATACGAATTAGTTTTTGGTCATACATCTGTTCGTCCACCGGATACATTATACAACCAAAAAGAGTTAATCACTAAATATGTCCGAGATTTAAACAATCGCATTTCTCACTATTATAAAATAGCTCGAAGTCGAACTGAAACTCAAAAACAAAAAGCCAAAGTTCGGTTTGATAAAAACGTCTCCGAAAATCGCCCCACATATAATGTTGGCGACAAAGTATACGTTAAGGAATCTCAAATAAAGAACAAATTACAAGATAAATTCAACGGTCCGTTCGAAATTAAAGAAATTTTTCAAAATTCCGCTACGCTACTAAATCTCGAAACGAACCAAATAACTAAAGTAAACTTTGACCGAATGAAACCATATACCGAAAATTAAATTTATTTTCAGGTTTCTGTTGCTGCTCGGATCAGCACTTGCCCAGTATAAAATAACATCGATCAACAACACGATCGGAGTGTATTACCACCGAGACACAGACATAGTAATTTCTAACGAGAAATGGACTCTACTTGTACATAAAAATATATCCACTCTTAAAACGGCGTTTGACAAAAACGACAAAATCCTACAAACCCTCTATAACACACTCGACCCATCATACCACTACATGAATGTCTTTTTCGGCGATATAAAAAACGCATCTCAGTTTATTAACTCAAATCTCTCAATCGATACAATTAAAATTTAACGAAGTTTACCTTGACACAAAAAGATACAGGCGAGGAATACTAAACGGTATCGGAACGATTTTCAAATCGATAACTGGAAACCTAGACGCAGAAGATGGTCAGTACTATTCTGATTGCATCAACAAGCTAAATAATGACGAACACCAACTCGAAAATTTAATAAAAAATCAAATATCTGTCACGACTTCAGTCATCAAAAATTTTAATTCAACTATTCAAAAACTACAAATCGACGAAGAAACTTTTAATAAGGATATCAAAGAAATCGAAACCTCAATTCTAGATATGACTAAGGATATCGAAAATATCCACACAAAATTAAGATTTTTAGAAATTTGCGAACAACTCATGGCAAGTTATTTATTCATTGAAGACAATTTAAAAGATATTTTGAATGCCATAACATTCGCTAGACCAAAAAATTATACATTCGTCAATAATAACTCCTGACCATTTAGTAACAGCATTACAAGAGATTTCTCAGAGTTTACAAAGAAACAATTTGCCTCTACCTATTAAATTATCAGCAGTCGCTCAGTATTTAGACATTATTGAGTTACAAGCTTTTCAAGTAGATTCTAACTTAGTATTCGTCCTAAAAATACCTCTTGTCGAACCTCAAAATTACAATACCTTCCGCCTATACCCGATCCCAATTCTTGATAACAGAACTGGCCTTCTGCACATTCTATCTATTTCACAAAAGTTTATCGCGAGAGACGATGATTCTTTGATGTAGATACCAATTTCAAATTTAAATGAATGCAAACCACTATACTTTGGAACGAAACTATGCTCAAACCTGTTTGCATACCCTATCGATCAAAATGCCATATGTGAAGCCAGAATCCTGAAACAATTGACTAAACTCCCCGAAAACTGCCAGACATCCTTCATCATTGGTCAAGGATACAACGTTCAAGAACTTGAAGACAACACATGGTTAATAATAAACTCCGAACCACTCCACATCACCATCAATTGCCCAAAAAGAGACTCAATAACAGAATTAATTAACAAAAATTCAATCGTCAAACTACAACCCGGATGTTACGCCTTTGTAGGAATCACCAGAATACAAACTAGTGCCAAAGACTTTTCAGACATTAAAGACAATTCTCATCCCTTCCAAATTCCTTATGAGTGCTGCAACCAAATGCCCGACAAAATTAAATTACCAAAATTAAAACCTCTCAAGTTAAACAACCTAAACGTAGAAGATTTGGACATTGCCAAAACCAAATTGGAACAATATTCAAAGGACCTGGATGATCTTATAAACGAACCATTTGTGAACAAACATGTATCTTGGTTCACGTATTTTACGATCACATTCGTTGTTTCCCTAATTCTACTTTACATATTCTGTAAGTGTAGGAAAAGACGACGTGGAATGCTGAAAATCCAACACTCTACAGATGACGCCCCTTCACCCTCTCCAGGACGAAGCAAACCATTTATGAAACTTCCCGGTTTCATCCCTCCAAGAAAGCGACCCGTTATCAGACCCCAAGAAGGAGATGACATCGAGTTAACATAGACTTTCACTTGCGATTTATCATTCGCATTATTAACTTAATCTTTGTATATTTTTACCTTTATCTTTATTATTTTGCATTGTATTCACTCACTATTTTATTACCTTTTCAATTTCAAAAGTTCCTGTATAACAGCAACTTTTTCATTAAGGGGGAAGTTGTTATATAGTATTTGAGCCACTGTATATAAGACGATACGTGACTTTTGCTTCATTTCAGATTATCATATAATATCATATCTCAGCCATGTGCAGATAGCAAACACGTGCAGATAACAAATTCCCGCTATCATTTATCGCTTACAAAGCATCCTATTATATTATATTACATTTTAACTTCTCACGATTATGCTGAATCGCTTGCTTGCTTTTTCTTTGTTCATCATTTAGATGACACTGCATCTAAATGTCATAAATAGAACCACAGGACATTTCTGTAGCCAGTTATCATACTCACTTCAAATTAAACACTTTATATTTCATTACTGTATTATTTCTAAGAGTCGACATTGACTCTCTACAAATAAATAAAATTGTTTTTAAAAACTTAGCTACGAAACGCGAGCTATAACATATATACAATGTTCCATTTATAAAACGTAGTTGACGCCACAACCGAGGCAGCGATAAAGCCATGGCTAAAAAATCAAAGCAGAAGATGCGCAATTGAAATTTATTTACTTTAAAACTGCTTGAATTAAAAATATACACATATATATTTTATTGTTTTATAGTAGCTGTCCTCTAAAAGCATAACAAATTTCAATGATTTTGTAATAAATAAACCGGTTCGTGAAACAATTCTCATCGGAACAATTGTTTTTAATGCATTCCATTAAAATTACTTTACGGAATTAAAATAACAATTGATAATTTAAATTAAAACTTCAGTTCGGAAATAATCGTTAAATGCAGGCTCGTTAATAAAAATTCTATCTGGCTGTTATTTATACTACTGTGGCGGAAATGGTATAAATTACATACTCTCGGAAAAATCCTCGACATTTTGGAAAATCTAGAGTCAAATGAGAAGAATATTTGGGAATAAATTTCAAACTTTCATACTATCCTCCTCAGCAGGTGTAACGAACCGCTTTTCGTTACCGAAATATGCACAGGATATTATATTTGTCAATACTCGAAATTAATTTTGAGAATTAGTAAAACTACTAATTTATAGATGCACGAAATAACGCTAATAATTATATATACAAATGAACTCAGGTAAGGGGAGAACGACGAGAGGAGATTGTATGGTCGTGTGAACCCGGCAGCAAATACCATAGTATATATCCAGTCACTTCGCGAGCCAGATGTTGGTGCTTGCCGTCCTGAATAAATCAACCGCGAAATATTCATTAAAGCAATGTAATGAAAATATTTTATAAATCGATCGGACGTCACCTACACAACGTCATCCTTTCGGTAAAAGGAATAATTAATGTACACGCCAGTCAGTTCACGGGTAGCCATTGCAAGTATTAGAATATATGTGGAGGTGTGGATTCAGGTGATTGAATTATTTGTGCCAAGTTGAAACTATTTGAAATATTTTCCGTTTGACGTCACGTCGATCCTTCGCGCATCTATTACCGCCGTATTCCCTCTTGTAAGTATTCGAAGGAAAGAACTAATTTCGTTCCGTGTTGGCAGTCAGCCAGAGCGACTCATCGACAGCAGACGTATCTACCCGAGAACAGAACCCATGTACCGTTGGTGTTATATATCATCGCTAAGCAGCATAATTTTGGTAAAGTCTATATTATGTCATCGACCAGTAGCGTATCCGTCTGGTGTCTACCCCTACTCCTGTCGTAATTTGTTTCATTTCAGAAAAGAGAGAGAAGCCCTGCAGAATTCATTCTGTTTCGACCACTCCACCGCAGCAGACGTGCCCGACCGTAACCACAGTAGTAAGTAAGTCCATGGAGGAGTAAGTAAACTGAGGTATTAGTCAAGTACTACATATATATAAATAATTTTTTATGTAATTTGTTATATCTGTGGTCTTGCCTCTCCCATCTGGTATCCGTATTTAGTTTGCAATCGCTTCACCGCTTTACCAGTTGCCCTGTGTCATCGCCTACTTTGTACTAAAGCTTCATCGCTTATTTTGGGCTAACGCTTTCCCGCTTATTTTGTGGTACCATTTAGTGCTTGCTGCCTCGCCACTTGAGTCATCTGGTACAAGTATTTTCGATGTAACGCTTGCTCTCCTCCCGGTAGTTGGTCACCTGTAGATTGTGATTGATCTTTAGTATGCAAGTAGATTTGTATATATTAGGTTAATTTGAATAAAGCTAACGTTTTTTAAAGAAAATTATGACATTTACTGTTTGTGATTTCCCAATCATTAACCTACTGGAGTATCATTTCTCCACTTGAGCTACTCAGAATAGCGTATCCGGCTTGTGGGTAGCGTGTTCTATCACTTAACTACGGCTGGCGCTCGAGCTTAAACCGAAAACTTGTTTTCGGTTCTCGAGTGTGAAAGAGTGGCCCTTTTCCTTCTCGTTACATGCTAAGGTGGAGGGGCCAACTGACCACGTCGTCAGGTAGAACCTATACTGAAATTTTTAAATCAGTAATTTTCTGCAATTAATAAACAAGGAATAGAAACTATAGTCGGGTGTGGCCAACTATTACTACCTGGTTGACAAACATTTCTCGTAGATACAATATGGAAAAATTAGAAGCGTTTATAATTATGAATGTCGAGTGGAATACATTAGAAGTCGATTTTGAACGAGTTTTAATTAAAATGCCACTCTTCTCCATAATTCCTTTAACGTCTAGATTTATACTTTTAAATTTTGATAATAACATTTAGATGACATTTCCGTTTCTTGTATATTAGAAAGAAAATACACAAGCTTTTGAAGGCCCTTTTAAAATCAAAAGGGGCATCTTTTCTCCAGTCTGCCCCTACGTCCCAATCATAGCAACTTCAAAATTCTAAATAATAACAAACCCTTTGTGCCGTCCTAAGAAAAATGTATAATATCTAATTATTCGTATCAAAATAAAACTAAAGTACCTCCTCTGTTTGTGAAATTATAGGGTTGGAACATAAAAAAATATTTATCTTAAAACAATATGATAAGTAAGATCTAGAGCTCCAGCTCATAATTTTATATCAGCCATCGAGCGTATCTTTAATGCACTAAAGAAATGAAAATATCTACAACGGTAGTGGAATTGCGAGAACACAAATAAAGTTATTATTTATCTATTTCATCTACTTCTAAACCATCATCATAATTTTAGACAAGCTTTTTCTTTTATAGGACTTTATTATATACGAAAATTTACAATTTACAATTTACGATATCCTGAACGTATTGAACTAACTTTCCCTCATTGGAACCTCAAATAATTTTTTAAATTAAAAGTTCTGGTAAGAAGATGCGGCCATTGGTTGAAGTTGCGATATTTGATTAGTGAAGGAAAGCAACACTTATTGCGGTCGGCCAGGTTCATGGCGCTTAATGCTATATATATTTGGTTGGCTCCAGACCAGGTCTCAGTAGTAGTATGTATCACCAAATACCCGAATGCATGGTGACTCAAGGCTATAGAATCTCACCTAAATAGTGTAGTGTGTTCCTAAAGTGCACAAAGCCACACCAAATAATTTTTCCACTTTTTTCAAACACGAAAGGTGGTTCGTGTTCAAGCTTATCTAGTAGATAGGCAATCCCGTTAACTCACTGGTAATACAGGGAGACTAGCCCAGAAGTGGTTTAAGTTGGCAACTGTGGTTTAGATTTCAGTCCAAAATATAGATCCCTAGATATACGGGGTCAATTGTGGTCTAGCTTCATAGTAAAATGTAATTACTATCAACTATCTACTATGTTAGAAGTGTTTAAGAATTTCTTTTATTTTCTAGTTAACCGACAGAACCATATTTACAGGTCCATTAAAAAATTGGGGGAAAAACACATATATTATGAGACTACGACCAAAAAGAGTGTTTTTATTTAAACTATGAACAAGATTCTTAAAAAATAGCTACAAGCTTTTGCGTTGAATTTATTTCAAACTTTACGAACATCTTGTACATTGTGTGAGTTATAACTAAAAGTGTTACTAATTAAACTGAAATTAGCCACAAATTGAAAAGAATTTATGCAGTGCATCTGAACAAGCTGAATTAACAAAGTTATGTTACTCGAGTCACATAATAATAGAATTAAAACCGGACAGTAACATAGCTAATAACAAGCAGACTTCTAACATAATTCACTTCATGAGATTTGAAACAGCTGTAGGGTACCCTGTTTAATTACTAAAAGAAAGTATTGGTAATCATGTCACCAGTAAACTAATTACCATTTATTTATTATCTGAAGGATAAACAAACAAATTGGCCATTTGCGTGATCATCTATTTCTACAAAGTTAGGACCCAAATTTCGTTGTGTGTGTAGTAACCCCTTTTTAATTACGCCAGGTTCTTTTATATAAAGTTTAATATTACTTGTTTCTGTCTGATACTATATAATTTAGAAAATTAATCACTCTGTTAATTTAAATACCTGGTAAACTCGAACACATTGTCTATTAATTGAGAGAGGTAGTTAATTTGATATATTATTTATGTAGTATTTTATTACTCAAGATTGCACTGTACATTTATCGTTGAAGTTTGTTTTCTATTTTGCTTTTGAAATTAAAACATTTATTTAATTTATTACTACATGACGAAAAGGTAAAGGTGAAAGAATAAGACAATAATTGATAGGAAAAAATATTTAAAAAAACCATTTTATTTTATATAAATTGATGCAACAATAGTCGAACATGAAATCAAAAGTAATCCAAATATTTGAGACAATTGTCTAAATATTATAATAGGAAAATTTGCGCTGCTATAGTAATGAGTGTTTTGATGCAATAACAAGACTTTGTTATGCAAAAGTATGCTGTGTTATTTTAATAGTAATTAGAGTTGTGGCAATGGCCTGATAATGATATTCTATAATAGAGCTGTTAGCAATCGCTAGGTAATAATGGTTTATAATTAAAGAAAGTTGTTAGCAATCGCTAGATAATAATGATTTATAATTAAAGTTGTTACCAATAGTCAAATAATGAATCGAATGCAAAACAAAGGACAAGGATCATGTCATGTTTGTCCATTATCAAAATTAAGTTGAGAAATGAGCATTAAATACCCATGTAAAAGATCATAGAATGTTGAGGAAAAATCCTTTGATTATAATTAAAACAAGCAGTCTACCAAATTTTGTATGACTCTCCAACAACGTAATACAGGCTAGGTAAATGTAAATCAAACAGACGAGACGTCCCGGTTCAGTACTCGACGAAAAGTAAACCCTTCTTAATACGAACAAGTTTACGGGCTAATTAACCTAGCACTGACCGATGGCCTGTACAGATTGTGAGCGCAAGGTAATTAAATGAATGGATCGTTATTAAACAATCATAGAAAACCAAATAGATCGCTGGTGAGAAATCTCAGATAATCATTTGAAAGGTAAACATTACTACGACATTTTACATGTCTAAAATTAGGCACACAGTAGCCTTAATAAGTACATCAAGTGAAAAATAATGGAAGTAGAAGTTTCTTGTCATTGCATAAATGCAGAAAATATATAGTTCTTGAATATAAACTTGTTATTTTGCAAACGTAAATTTTATGAATTACAATCGTGAATGAATTCATAACTAAGTAAACTGTTGTTAAAAATCAAAGCTTCGTAAAAAAATATATAATCTTTTAGTACCACAAATGCGTTAATTTCCTCTATGACACCCCGTTGAAACTAGAATATGAATGCAATTGCAAATAATAAAATAGAGTTTCGAAATAAGCAAGCGATCACCTTTAAAAATTTATGCCTACTGAATTTCTGTGCGCTCTGTACAGCGTTATATCGCCCGTGAATGCTCTCTCCCAGGTTCTACATATTGAACGTCCTCATCGGTAGTTGAGAAGAATTCGTTAAAATAAGATGTAAGTTATAATATTGTTTGGCTAGTAGTTTAGACGGCTGATTTAGTGAAAAATAATCACAAAATAATTTATTAAGCTTGGCGAAACTCGCGACGTAGCTTGGAATGGATTTCAAATGCAAATATAGAAGTTCGGCGAAAATATCGCGACGTAGCTTAAAATGTTCTGTCTTCCGATGCCGTCTATCCTCTCTAATTTTAAATACAACGCCGTCTTTTTTTTTGTGGTCACATGCTTGGAAATGTTTACATTATAAATTTCAATGTCTACAAGCGTCGTAGTTTGCAGAGTCCGGTCCTTTGCATGACTTAAGATAGAAAACGACAAGGCGATTTCACCCTGTGGGAAGTAACAAAAGTACTTGACGCTTATCGTGTCCATTGTAAACAAATGCTGTGACTAGACTCGATTTTTAAGTAAATTCTTCCGTACAAATGTAGCGTTTAACGTTGCTTTACAAGAATGTAATTAAAATGAATTCTGGTAACTTTACCGTGTTCAACATTAAATGAGTAAATAAACGTAAAAATGAAATGAATTAACTGCAATAATTACTTGAATTTGAAAAATGAATAAGAAAAACTAAATTTGTATATGGGGTATATACAGGGCATTTCAGGTTGTTGCAGATTGGCAGGGCTAGACTCTGCACAGCAAAATATATATGGCAAAAAATTATGAAATAGCCATGAACAAACAGTTTATTGAAATAAATAAATACACACGTATTTTGAGTGAATTATTTATAAAGAAATTAGACTTTGTCCAGTGTACGAATCTTGACGAGAATTTCAAAAAATGATGACGGAACTTTAAAAAAATCAAAACTAGTTATTTTAAAAAAATATGTTCAATTATAATATAAATGTAAGAGAGTCTGTTAATACTATATGCCAACTAGATGACGTTTCCTCACATAGCACAGTTGGGGTCTGTAATTACCTCAAAAATTACGTCATACGGATTAAAAACTACGGCTGACTTTGTTGGCTTGTTATAGCTTAGGTTTGAAATCATTGATTATATCTTCATGGGATATTTTAAAAACAAAGTTATTCCAAAAAATTCGCTAAAATTTATTATTGCATTATCGTAGTTCCGTTGTATGGTACGTCGCTCAATATAACGTAATCTGTCATGGTTGACTGCTAGGTATATAGATTCAAAAATTTTCTTAACCTTTAGTTCCTTGGTAAAATCGACCCAGAGTTTTGGATGACGTCCACCATGCTCCTTATCTTCTAATTTTCAATCTTTCTACATATCTCTTTTCTATGTTTATCTCTTTTGTCTCTATTTTTTATGTTCAAAACATGTCAGCATAAATTATGAAAAGAAAAAAATACCTTCAGAAGAAAAAGGGAAGAATTTTTTCAATGCACTTCTTTTGAAATATATTTTGTTTCGATATTTAAAGGTAAGTTTTATTTTATGATAAAAATATTAATACATCCATTTTTTATTTTAAAGCGAAATACTTTGGAAATTATTTTGAAAAGCAGCTAAACTACGTTTAATAGCCATTCATGCTGTACGTAGGTGTGCATTTCATTTTAAAAAATGTTTAGGTTCTCTGCACAACATATAATTTCTCATTTCATTGCCTTCACAAAATCGCTAATATTATCTGTCCAATAATTATATAGCGGGCATTAAAGAACTTCATTTCATAAACTGATAAATTTCAAATGCTATTTAATGAAATTTAAGATCTCTAAATAGTAATTTATAGGAGTACAGTCATTCAAGAAGAGGAATGATACACCAATTTAAACTTAATTAATGACCAAAACACAAACGAGACCCTGGAAGAATTACTGGTGGGAACAATTAAAATGGAATTAAGTCCAAAAACAATATTAATGCCTTTATTAATAATGAGAGATTACTACAATTATATTTAGTACTTTCAAGTTGGAGAAGTATAATATTAGTGCATAAATATTCATCTCGGGCACTTATTCAAAGATTAATAATATACTTTCATGTATATCAAATAGATTAATTAGTTAAAATTGTAGTTTTTATCGGGTAGGACCAACATTATTTTTTAATTAATTAATCGTTGATGTTTGTAAATTTAAGGACGTTTCTAAACGCAGTCATTCTCAACCTACAGAAGGATTTCCCCTATGTAAACAACCGTGCTTGCAATAAAAACTAGTTGATATGCACTAGACTTTTTCCTTTCACTCTCTCTGTGCATAAGCACAGAAATAAACCTTCTGCGTCGCTTGATGCAATCTGGCAACACCTCGTTCTTATACTCGTCGGAACGTGAGTTTTGCTTTGGTTTAGAGTGCATAATCGTATTTTGTGAGGTTATGAATATAATTATGATTTCTAATAAAGTATAAAAAATATCAACTTTTATTCTTACGCCAATCCATATTTTCTTAACATCTGTAAAGAACACGCATTCATTCCCATAAACTATACGTTGACAGCATTTTAAACATTCCCGCGTAATTACAACGTTGCCAAGTCGCAAACTCCTGCTCGTCAACTTATTTGGAGTAAGCCGAGAGCGACCAAAAATCACGGATTTTCAACATGTTTTACAGAAAAACGAATACTGCTTGCAGTAATTTTTTAGAGAAAAATATTTTTTTCCCTCTTCTAATAACTCTCAGACTTTGAAGAAAATGGTAAAAAAATTATAATTGTAATTAAATAAAAGTAAGTGAATATAGGATTCTTAAGATATTAGTATGTTAAAAGTGGGATTTTCAAGTGCTATTTACCAAAGAACACATGATTTGGGATCCCGGTAAAAATGGTTGAAATTGAGACACCTTCCTGATGAAAAGTTTAAGTAAGACAAAGGCTCGAAAATCTTTTATTTTGGAGTTATAGCAAGGTCGAAAATTCGTAAATTCGTGAAAAATCTTCAAAAATCAGAAATATATATTTACATATACGGTACTAGTTAACCGAACAGTCATGCGATATTAACATCATAATGCCACCTGAATTTAAAATTACCAGAAACCAGAACCAGAATATTTTATTTCACTTTTCAAAATTTTCTAAAAGCCCATTTCTCTTAATTTCGACTCCCAACACAATTTTCTATTAATATAACAAAACACCCTTAATTTACCTTTCCAGCCAGCCTATAAAACATTCGTCCCAAAATAAGTCCAGTTTACATATTCCGCACGAGTTGCTGGCAACTCGCCGCTATCTTCATTTCATATTACCCTAAAGCTGGATCCTGCTCTGCTCAACGCAGACACTTACGTACCCTCAATATGACTTAATATAACATCAAATATGGATTAAAGTACGACTCACAACGCTACTTCACGGGACCAATTCAAATTTAACCAATTAATTCAGACAGTTATCGATCATAATTCTAAAACGAAATTAGATTTCACTGACATTTTCATATCAAAACATTCTATGTTTCTTCGCCGTTTTAGTGATATAATTGTCAACCCAAAATTCCAAAATTTCAGCAAGTATTGCACAATATTTCATCATTTGAGCCCCATATGATGGTGTGGCGCCCTTTCCAGCTTCTCCAGTTGTTGCGGACCTCTAGCGTATGCGACCCACCATACGCTTTAGCGTTTTGTGGGCCGCATAATAACAACTGCTACGTCCGTAACACATTTCGCTATTCTCCACGGGAGGGCGATATATTTGCGGCACGTGATCAGCAGAGAGAAACGGAAGGAACCATTTTTGTTGGCGTGGTAGGTAGTTGATAATTCTGTGAACCTCGGTTTTATCCAAGGCATCCTGGTGGATTTTGGAATTATCAACACAAGAAAATTTCCTCAATCTGTTGTTGTTCCGTTTAGCGGAATATTTTGTGGTTGTGAGTAAATTTTATTTGCGGAAGCAGGATATTTAGTTACACAAGGTAAGCTAACCTCTTCACGCCATCTTACCCGTTCTCTACCCACGTGTTTCGCAAATTTGCAGGCTTTGCTTTGGAAATACCGTGTCAACTTGAAAGGCGGACTCGACCCCATTCATCCGACTGTGGCTTTCGAGGAGTATTGGTGGATTGTTCCCTCATCAGTGAGGTAAATTATGTTTCTTTTGTAGGTTATGTCAGATTTGAATTGCCCACATTAGGCACGCTTCATGTGCATTTCTGACTTTGTAAATTAAATCGTGATATCTTTAGGGTTCCATGGACGGGACTTCTACACACGTCAGGGAAGTTCCACGGACGGGGCATCCACACACAGTGGAAAGTTCCAGGGCTGGAGAGACTACAATCAACCCCATCCTTGGGTCCATTTCTTTTGTCCCGAAGACATCTCCATAGGGCTACAGGTTCTTCCACGTCGA
The DNA here is from genome assembly GCA_963675555.1 of Leptura quadrifasciata. Taxonomy (NCBI): domain Eukaryota; kingdom Metazoa; phylum Arthropoda; class Insecta; order Coleoptera; family Cerambycidae; genus Leptura; species Leptura quadrifasciata. The sequence continues at coordinate 42,260,926 of OY776675.1, forward strand.
AGTCGGTATCGTACCACCCTAAATAAGTGTGTTGTTGTTTTTACTTACCGGGGACCACCTTCAGTGGTTCGACTCGGTTATATTCGATTCATATTTTTTGTATTTTAACTTGTACATATTTAAAGATTTTATGCATTTATATTTATTTAAGGAGGTTCTCTAAGTCAGACCCATTGTGGCAAAATTTATGACCATTTATGAGGACATTGCAAACCGATGTGTAGCTACACGAGGCATTTTATTAATGTTGTAACTTATTAATCGAGAAATTTGCCACACCTTTTGAACATCGCCAGGTTACATGCTAGAGAACCAATATCTGTAAATTGTATAATATAGTGCATTTCAGTTTTAAAGAAAGTGTCATTATTTCGTCTGCGACCACTACGTATGGAAGCCTCAGTGATTTGTTAAGTAAGTAAACTAATAATTTGTCATAGTCAGTACAAATAAGGCAGCCAGCGAAGCCCCCGGCAAGTTGTGTTTTCGGCGTATTCAGTGATAAGCAATTCCAGTGCCCGAGTTACCTCTTCGGTTGCCCTGTGAACGATCCATGCTTTTGATGGAAGTCTGAAGGACGTATTTTCTGTTCGAAAAACTTAGAAAAATTGAAAAAAATAGGAAAAAGAAAAAATTAATTTTCTTTTTCCTCAACCTTTTCTAAATACTAAATAAAAATATTACGTTCACAAAATTTTTAGGGTTCAAAGTGACTGTTTCAGACGGAGATTAATGGATAAATCATACTTACTGTCGTTTATGCTTAACTGCGGCTCTGATGGTATCAATTGGAAGACGTCGTAACACTATAAATCTAACACTGTCTGTTTAACACTCTCTTAAAATTAAATCTGAAAGGGAAATTTTGTTAGAAAACACAAGTAAAAGACAATATAAAGTTCAAAAAATGTATATTAAATCTTTAAAAAATTTATGTTTTTACAACAACTTCTTCAGAAAAAATGTTAACAAACAATGGTCTGACCCGTGTACAACACATGGTGAGGAACGGGACGATTCATACGGTACCAACTACCATCCAATATGCAGTTTGATAAGCTAACGATGCACAAAAAGATTCAAGGAACAGTTCATGTAACTGAAATTTTGGTGGGCTTATGCTTGCCTGTCTTATAAACGTATTTTATTAATTCACATAAATTTTGGTCGCTCCTCGGAGCTTAAAATTGCTTGAAGCGTCTCTACTTCGTTTGTATTATGCAATAACAAATTTTACGTTCAGGCAAGGCAGATCCCATGCACGTGTGAGTACATGGTATAGATACTTTTTTGACTCCGAATCACTGAGGAACCGGTTTAGGGCAAACCCCGTCAAAATACATCATTTCCCCGTCAAATCCGACTGCTAGGAAATGATGGGGGTCCCATGTCGCTAAGGGCTATTTTCGCTATAACTGCCGATATACTTTGAATAGTCGTTGGACTAACTTGTCCTCATATTCAACACTTCGTAAGAGTTGCAGTGCTTGACAACGTGGATTCGTAAAAGGGTTTTTAATCTTGGAAATTTGGAAGTTCAAGTCCAATTTTAGAATACTTTCCAAAATTGGGTGGTCGGGGCGACATTACGTCCCTGTGCAGCGACATTTACTACACTTACCAAATTAACGCTCCTCGAAGAGTTAGCGAAAATTTGGCATAAAAAACGCTCCGAAGAGCAAAAATATATTTCCAAGAATTAAAAACCTCCTCCACGGCGTTTTTACGTGAAGCACGCTTTTCTTACGAAATATTTCCTAAGTCGGATTTTGTTACAACGTCGAAAAGTATATCGGGGTTATAGCGTTCTTTAACACTCCCCTCCTTTCCGTGAATCTTTTTGTGTAACGTTTGGTAAATTGTTTGTTTGAAAATAAAATGGATCATTGGATGTAGTCTCCCATGTGTTGTATTCGGTTATCGTTCAGACCGGCCTATCTGAACAAAACATAGATGCAAATCTAAAAATGGTGATAATTTGAACATATATCGATGCATAGCATTCGATTGAATTATTGAACATTGTATATGAAAAAGGCATAAAAAAAGCCTCGGATTCTCGATGACACAACACAAACACTTTCGACGCACTTATCTTTCTTAGTGTTCTTCCACTAATGCGGGCTTGCGTCTGCTCCTCCTCGTGTCTATGCCTCGTCGATCACCTTCGGTGTCGAACTGCCTTCTGGAACAGCTTAGGTGGTCCTCGGACTGCTTGGCTCCAGCTATACATTGGTTCTGCTCGGTTTATATGAAACAATATAAAACAAAATTTTAGTAAAATGTTTGTCTACATCCCGTCTGGGGATCTGCGACCGATAACATATCGTCGTCTTTGAGAATAGGAACACTGAATTTTGTTGACTTATATTGGTTGAAATGGTTTCCGTGTAGTTAAAAAATCTCTTCTTGGGAGAAATCTGCGACCGATATCACATCGTCGTCTTTGAGAATAGGAACATTGAATTTTGTTGACTTATATGGATTGAAATAGTTTTTATTAAAATCTCTTCTTGGGAGAAATCTGCGACAGAATCTGTCTCCGTCGGATCGTTGCATCTGCCCCTCCAGCAGACGTGGCGGCATCTCGCCCTTGAGTTGCTAGACTCGTCTGAATCGCGCTCTGCGTCAGAGTTGTCGTCTTTCCATGCCGTGCCAATGGAACATTTGTTTGGACCCTTTGGGTCGGACTCTGCTTACAGATGTATATGTTTTAAACATATGTGGACTTAGAAAAATTATAAAAAATACCAACTCTGCCGGACACGGTCAGAGTTGCTGCAGTGAATTTGGAAGACTTGTATGTGGATACAATATCCTCGAGAAAAATAACTTGTAAAAAATGCATAAAAAATACCAACTCTTGCCTGACACGACAAGAAGTTGGTATGGAAATTTTGATATAAAATAAACCTAGCACTAAGTTAGAACTTAGCCTAGGTTGAAAAATGTTATAAAAATATGATTGAATCTCCAGAACTTGATTCTGAATCAGAAGTGGAAGCATCTCGTGGCGGTGCATGGATTTGTACAACCGTTTGCTCCGGCGGTAGAGGTTCTGTGGAATCGTCTGAGAACGGGGAATCATTTCCATCGAGTGATGTTCCGCCTGGACTTGCATTTTCTTCATCGGAAGATTCGATTTCCAATTGGTGCTCCTCTGGCGGGGCTGGTCTCAAATCATCGACATGTACTCTTGTCGTTACATTTCCCTTTTGCACGAGATACACCTCGTCTGAAAACTTCTTCAGAATTCTGGTTGGGCCTGACCAAGACGGCGTGAAGGTATGTACCTTCTTTTTTCTCTTACTCATGACTCTGTCTCCTACTTTGTAGACGATCGGAGTGACGGCCTCTTTCGGCGCATATTTCTGTTTGTAATTTTGTTGGGCCTGACGGGCTTCCTTGATTCGCTCGTATCGTGGAAGCGTTTGTTGCTTGGCTCTTTCTTGCCTCCAGGCATACAAATCCCATTCGCCTCTTTCGGCTGGATCATATCCTAACACGATCATGCTAGGTGTTTGATTTGTAGCGGCGTTCCTACGATTTCTTAATATGTATGTCATTTGATGCACGTAGCGATCCCAAGTGTCGTTTGGCTTTTTGAATAAAAGTGTCTTTAAAATTTTCTTGCATTCCTGAACCCGTCGTTCCACGGGGTTGGACTGTTGGTGATATGCCGGAATTAAGTATCGTTCGATACCATTCCTTTCGCAAAATGTGATGTACCATTCGGAATTGAAATGACCACCGTTGTCTGATATTATGACTCGAGGGACTCCGAATCTTGCTACTATTTCTTCGTCGATATATTTGGCTATCGTTCTGCCGTCGACCTGAATGTATGCCTTTGCCTCTATCCATTTACTGAAAACGTCTTCGACGATAATCATATATCTGTTTTCGGCGTCTTTAGTCCTCTGCAGCGGGCCAATTACGTCGACGCTCAAGGTTTCAAATGCATTTTGTGGTGCATGACTTCTAAGTGGAGCATTGGGTTGGGCTTGTCTTGTCTTTACAGACTGGCATATCAGACAGTCGTTTATGTATTTGCCTACGATCCTGGCCATATTATTGAAATAGTAGCGTTTCGCTATTTTCCTGAGAGTCTCGTCTCTTCCTGGATGACATGCTTCATCTCGGTCATGATAATGGTAAATCAATTCCTTTATTTTCCTCTTTGGAACTATCAATTTAAAATTTCGATCGCAATCTTTAAAAAGTACATCGTCTTGGACGTGAAAATTTTTCATAAAAATAAGATCCGCATCGGAACGTTGTTCCTGTTGAAATAGATCATTCCAACGGCGGATCTTGTCTTGAATATCTCGTGAACTCAATTGAGCCTGTACGATATCTTCGTATATTTCTGAATGCGTTAAAACAGAAATACGTTCTGGACACTTATAATTTGGTAGGAACATTCTTTCCTCTTCATCGTCTGTCTCGACGTACTGATTTTGTGGGTTACGACTTAGAAAATCTGCTAATAAATTTTCCTTTCCTGGACAGTGTTCAATTTTGAATGCATATTCTTGCAATAGTAATGACCATCGTGTAAATTTTGTTTTGTCGTCCTTATGTTTGTTTAACCAAAGTAACGCCCTGTTGTCCGTCTTCACCAAGAACGGTTTGTCTGCTAAGTACATCTTGTACTTTTTAATATAGTTCACCACCGCCAAGCATTCTAGCTCATTTATGTGGTAACGTCTCTCCGCTGGAGATAACGTGTTGCTTGCATACGAGATTATGTATTTTTCGCCGTTGTCGCCTAATTGATATAATACGGCCGAAAGGCCTTGGAGGGATGCATCTGTTTGCAAAATGAATTGACGTGAAAAATCCGGCCGATGGAGTTCCAGCGGTCCGGATAATAATTCTTTTAATTTTCTAAACGCTTCATCGCACGTATGGTTCCAGTGAAAACGATTTTCCTTCGAAAGAAGTTTCGTTAGTGGCTTCGTGATCATCGCCACATTTGGTAGATATTCTCGTACCCAGTTGCAAAGCCCTAGGAAACTTTGTAGCTGCTTTTTTGTAGCTGGAACGGGATAATTTTGAATTTGTAAGACATGTTTTTCTAATGGTTGGGAAGTATCAGTTCTAATTGTATGGCCTAAATATTGGATTTCATTCGTCGCTATTACACACTTTTCCGGTGACACTTTCAGATTGTGCAGACGTAGTCTTTCAAAGACTAATCTCAAGTGGGACATATGCTCCTTCACGTTTACGCTGTAAACGATTATATCATCTAAATACACTTTACAGAAATGGTGCAGGTAACCCGTTAAAACGTCCTTTGCCATGAATTTCTGAAAGGTACAGGGAGCTGTCTTGAGTCCGAAAGGCATGACATTAAATCTGTAAGCTGCCCCATCAGGAGTGGTAAAAGTCGAAAAATCTTTTGATGGTTCATCTAGTGGTATTTGCCAATATCCACTTTTTAAATCCAACACAGAAAAAATCTTCGAATTTCCTAAATCTTTAATACTTTCGTGTATTTTGGGTAAGACGGAAGCCTCGTCTTCAGTCATTTCGTTCAAATGGCGATAATCGATGCAAAATCGTGGTTTCTTGTCGGAGCGTTTTATTATCACTGGTGGTGAACTATATTGGGCAGTGCTAGGTTCGATGACGCCAGCTTTTAACATCTCTTCGATTTGGTCGTACATAATTTTCTTAGTACTCGGAGACATCGGATATGGTCTGATATTAAATGGTTTTGTGTCTTTTACTGTAATTTTGTGTTTCACAGTCACTGTGGTTGCTTGAGTCGGTTCCGCAGTGAACAGATCGACAAATTCTTCGAACAGCGGCCGTAGAAATTTGTCATTTATAACAAGCTCTTCAGGAAGCTTTGCCTGCTGTCTCTCCCTCTGAGAAGCTTGATTCCAGAAGACGGTAATACGCTCTTCTGTGCCGGCATATAGGCATTTTCTGCCATAATCATATGCGACATTGTTCATATATAAGAATGGTGATCCTAATATTATCGTTTCGTTCAAATTTTCGATTACTTGAAAATCAATTTCAAAAGAGGTGCCTGAAATTATTACTTGTAATTTTGTCGTGCCAAGAGAGTCCACCATTCGATCTCCGCACGCCATAGCAAATGATCGACGTGTCGTGAGATTTTTAAAATTATCCAACATCCTCGGATGGATAACGTTTCGCGTCGAGCCTGAATCGATCAGTGCGTCGACCGCATGTTCATTAATTTGAACTTTTATACGAGGCAAAGGGAACGCTTCGCTCATATAATTTATTGACTCTCTTGTCTTGTGCAGAGGAGCGTCGTAGTGGTCATGAGTATCGGAAAAAATTACTGGACATTGCTGCCGCCTTGGTTCGGCCGTTGTGCCGGGGATCTTGCAGATGGACCCTGGCCTGGGTCTCTGGCCCCTCGAAAGTTTCCCGGTCTCCTGTTGAGATGCGGGTTATTCGGGCATTGGCTATGGAAGTGCCACTGCACTGTGTCTGTACAGTATCGGCACGGGGTTGCCGGTCGGTCGGGTACTCGGAATTTCCCCGATCCGCCATTGAAATTGGTTTGCCTGCGGTCAGGATTCACTGATCCGCTTGATAAATTAGGCATAAAAAAAGGACGACCAGGCGCTCTGCCTGGACCGTCCTGTCGAGATATGTCCTCTCTGAAATGCACCCTCGGTGCTGTCGGAGTTGGGCTTCCATTGCTCCTGTTACTAGAATTTTGTTGACTTATGTGTCCCGGCTCTCGATAGTAAGACGCGCGGGACAGACGTTGATCTATAAGCTGGATTAGCGACGTCTGTTCGTCAGCTTAATCCCGCTCGACGTTAGTAGCCGCTGCTATTAACATCTCTGTGTTTGAAATTAGGTTGCTTCTCAAGCGTGACCTAATTTCTGGACGCAGTTGGTCCATGATGACCCGAGCTCTGATGGCTTCGGATTTAAAGGGATCAATACGACCGAAAAGACAGGTTTTCCTTGTGATAAACACTGCCGTGTCGTCTAAAGACGTTTGCTTGACGGCATACAGTTGAGCAATAGCTCGTGACTGTATGTCGGGAGAATTGAATCTCGTAAGGAATCTTTCCTTGAATAAGGCATACGAAGTAGTCAACGTCCTAAATTGTTCGGACCATCGTTGAGCTTCGCCCTTGAGTTGGCCGGTTACGTTATGGAGGCGACCATAGTCGTGGCTTATGCGAGCTCTGTCGAAATATTCCTCCATAATTTTCAGAAATGCTTCTGGATCTTCATGATCAAGCCCATGGAACGTCACGTTCGGACATCTTTGTCTCTCATGGGGCGTACAGGTCGACACGTTCTGTATCGCCTGCACGAAGCCCTCTGCCATTTTCAGAAACATACTTTCCATCGAAGCAGTTTGTGGCTGTGAAGCTGATAAATTAACATTATTTCCCTCTGGAAACAGTCGCTGTGGTTCTATCCCTCTAGAATCGTCGTCGACGAGCGGTGCGGTGACTCGCTCATAAAATTCTCTTGGGGTCGACCCCTCGGAGTCTTCCGCCATGAACGAGAAAGGATTTGTTGGGTTTGGGGACGGCATGGTCCCTGCTCGGGCGCCATGTGAACGATCCATGCTTTTGATGGAAGTCTGAAGGACGTATTTTCTGTTCGAAAAACTTAGAAAAATTGAAAAAAAATAGGAAAAAGAAAAAATTAATTTTCTTTTTCCTCAACCTTTTCTAAATACTAAATAAAAATATTACGTTCACAAAATTTTTAGGGTTCAAAGTGACTGTTTCAGACGGAGATTAATGGATAAATCATACTTACTGTCGTTTATGCTTAACTGCGGCTCTGATGGTATCAATTGGAAGACGTCGTAACACTATAAATCTAACACTGTCTGTTTAACACTCTCTTAAAATTAAATCTGAAAGGGAAATTTTGTTAGAAAACACAAGTAAAAGACAATATAAAGTTCAAAAAATGTATATTAAATCTTTAAAAAATTTATGTTTTTACAACAACTTCTTCAGAAAAAATGTTAACAAACAATGGTCTGACCCGTGTACAACACATGGTGAGGAACGGGACGATTCATACGGTACCAACTACCATCCAATATGCAGTTTGATAAGCTAACGATGCACAAAAAGATTCAAGGAACAGTTCATGTAACTGAAATTTTGGTGGGCTTATGCTTGCCTGTCTTATAAACGTATTTTATTAATTCACATAAATTTTGGTCGCTCCTCGGAGCTTAAAATTGCTTGAAGCGTCTCTACTTCGTTTGTATTATGCAATAACAAATTTTACGTTCAGGCAAGGCAGATCCCATGCACGTGTGAGTACATGGTATAGATACTTTTTTGACTCCGAATCACTGAGGAACCGGTTTAGGGCAAACCCCGTCAAAATACATCATTTCCCCGTCAAATCCGACTGCTAGGAAATGATGGGGGTCCCATGTCGCTAAGGGCTATTTTCGCTATAACTGCCGATATACTTTGAATAGTCGTTGGACTAACTTGTCCTCATATTCAACACTTCGTAAGAGTTGCAGTGCTTGACAACGTGGATTCGTAAAAGGGTTTTTAATCTTGGAAATTTGGAAGTTCAAGTCCAATTTTAGAATACTTTCCAAAATTGGGTGGTCGGGGCGACATTACGTCCCTGTGCAGCGACATTTACTACACTTACCAAATTAACGCTCCTCGAAGAGTTAGCGAAAATTTGGCATAAAAAACGCTCCGAAGAGCAAAAATATATTTCCAAGAATTAAAAACCTCCTCCACGGCGTTTTTACGTGAAGCACGCTTTTCTTACGAAATATTTCCTAAGTCGGATTTTGTTACAACGTCGAAAAGTATATCGGGGTTATAGCGTTCTTTAACAGCCCCAGCGCATAATACCAAAAGTGTGTCTTCCTGTGTAACTCGAGAATTCAAACTAGTGCCCGTACCATCTTCCTAGGCAAACCCTAGTAAAATTTAGTTTTAATATTCAGACTCAGTGTTCAAATTTTAATCGCCTTCGCGGCCTTAGTTTTTTTAAATTTTATTATCAGCCCCAGTGCTCCAATTCAAATCGCCTTCGCGGCCCCACTTCGATGTAAATTTTCTCAGATTATTCAACTTAACTTTAATCAAATACGAATCGAATCTGACTTAGGCAAAATTTCAAGTGTCTATAAGTTATCGTATAAATATAATTGTGTAAATAGTTTTAGTTTCAACAACTTAAATAATCAACTCTGTGTTTTTTCGCTTAAATAAATACTTGTTTGGTTCTCGCTTAAAATATAGTGTGGTTATTTCAAGAAAATAATATACAGAGTGCAATCCTTGACCCTGCCAACCAAATTAAAGATCAAACTTAATAAAGAAATCTATATAGGGTGTGGCATTAGACCCTAACGACTTAGAAAAAATCAGCAAAAAGTGAACTTAAGCTCTGAAAGAGATACAGGGCGAAGCTATTGGCCCATTCCAGCCGTTTAAGGACAAACCACCCCAACTTCGATTCCTACAAAATAAAGTGCACAGCAGGCTTCCAGAGTGTCACCTAAAGCTCTCCAGCCGAAAAAATATTATTTTTCCAATCACCAAGGTACTGTTCGTGTTCACAAAGAAGACCGTGTCCTCGATTCAAATATCTTCCAGCGGCTTGTATATCAGTGTATGTGCGGAAGCTATGCAACCTTACGCGAGGGTTGTGTAGGTGATGTAAAACCATCGGTCCCTTGTCTATTAAATGTTAGGCAAGTAAAAGATACCTACTCTTCTTAAGGGAAGAGGTTCGGCAAAATTCCTTGTTGAGGGTAGCTCGTCTACAGGCGTCGGTGATAGGTCGGCCTCAGTAGCGGAAATAGACCGTCGTCAAATAAATGTTAAAAAAAAAATTCGACCGTTCTTTATGTAGCTGAGTTATTCTTAGTACTTGTATTTATTAAACGCATGGATTTGGAAGAGTAAAAACCTGAACTAGACAATATAAAATCAAAAGGCTCTTCTAAGAGTTTCAAACGTAGCTTTTATATTTAATTGGTTATAAAATTCGTATACCCTATAAGTATATGCGTATACATATGTACGTACATATAAATATATAAATATGTATATGTATATTTAGAAGATTTGAATGATATTTTGAAGATTTTTCACGAATTTATTAATTTTCGATTTTTACCCTTGCTGTAAGTCCAAAATAAAAGGTTTTCGAGTCTTTGTCCCATTTGAATTTTTCACCGGCAAGTTTTGAACTACAATATATCTCAATTTCGACCGAATCACGTGTTTCTGTGCGGGACCCTTTAATACCACAAAAGCAGAACATTAATAAAAATATATATATTTTCAAGATAATCGTAAGAATTTTTATTTTGTTGGGAACATTCTTAAAAGTAGAAACAAATACAAATAAAAACAATAAAACGTCTGTTCTACCATTGTCTCGGACTAATTCCTTTAAAAACATAAGCCACTAATAAAAATAAACTCAGTAATATTGTGAAACATAACCGAACTTTTCAATTGATATTTCTCCTCGAATAAGTTCGATCGTTATATTTTCATGTTGAAATATGCCAGTTTTGAATAATACGGTATTGTTTTTAGTCGATATTGTGTTAAAATGATTTATTTAGGGATATATACAGAGTCAAACAGATTTCCTAAATAAAACTACATTTGTATTGATTAGTTTTAATTGATATAAAGGAAAAGAACTTTACAAAACCAACTTATTTATTTGCCATTGGTTTGATATTGTTATTATCGATACATTTATTGGTTTCTTTGGTGAAGAACAAATTCAGTTTTACTCTGTAGTTGGTAGTTCAGCTAACAGTTTTAAAAAAGACAGGAATTTGTAGCGATGAACGTATCAGTTCACAGCCATTGAAACATTCGCAAAAATATAAAGTGTACGACATATGAGAGAAGTTTCCCTAGCAGTATGTGGTGGTATGGAGGAAGGACTTTTAGTCATTTCTCATGCATATTTACCGACCTTCTTACAAAGAAGACGGCTAAAATTGTCAGTAAATCATCTTTTCAGTTATATTGAACTGAAATTTTATTCGACTGAAGTTTTATTCAGCTGTAGCCTGATAATTCACGGCGACGGACGTACAAGTGTCGACTGAAACATATTTATCCCCATCCTTTATGTTTTGTAGGATTCTAAAAAAGTTATAAAATACCAAAAGTATTGACAAAAATAGAAAGTACAGTCAACATAAAATATTTAGTGGTAACATTTTTAGATGAAAAATTATGCCTATTTACTTACTGCTGCATGCAAATGTTTAGTTAGGTAGCACTCGGGGTGGGCGCGAACTGAGCACCATACTAAATCCAATTTATTACCCAATATGTGATCGGGGCACCAGCAAAATCTGTACATAAAATGTACAGGTAATCTGAGCACCGCGATGTTTTCTTGAGATGTACAAATCGCTCGAAAACAAATTTTACAACCTCGTTAAAATATCGTTACTCTCTGTGCTATCTCGCCTGCAAATTGAATCACTTATCTTTATAGCTTTTTAATGTACGTCGGCTTGTTTGATAAAACCATGCCGAGTGGTTCACCGACTTAACAATTAACTCGCAAAGTTTTTGTTGCGTTTCTTGACTGCCCAGTAAATATACACCCGACTATAGCAGCCTACGTGATAAGTTAAAATGCAAAATACTATAAAAATGCAAATAACAAGAAATAACTGACAATTCAATTAATTTTCCTGAAAGTGAAAATAAATAAAAATGTCGCAATGTTTTGAAATACCTATTATTTATTTTCCCGAAAATAAATATAAATAAAACCAGTAGTATATTATATTCCTAACCTAGGGGGCGATGGTAGATGCGGCTTTACTACGTACATATTTCGGTATGCTATGTAAAGTGGTTAGTACTTCGATGGGCGACTGTTTCAAGTGTTATAGTACATTTGATGTATAAGCGAAAACATAATATCAAAAAATTGCTAAAATATCAAAATAATTAAACTAATCAACTCACCACGGCAAACCATGGTAAAAAAGTCGTGTAGATATTCAAATTATCAAAAAACCACATTTTCATTCAAACAAATCTGAAAAGTTCACTAGTCTTCGATAATTCATAAATAACCGAAATTCACAGATAACCAACTTCAAACACTCGAATCAACCATTTTACGAACTAATCGTACATAATATTGATTTTAAAAATGCCACCCCCATACGGTCATCAATAATATCAAAATTACTTTCCACACTCCCAGTCAGAATATCTTCAGATCACTTCCAAACCCGATCCAACTCAAATTATAAACATATACCAAGAAATTCCCCTTTTCATAAACTAAATTTTCGTAGACTTTTCCAAAATTTTGTTACTATTGCGCAATATTTCACAAGTCTAGCCCAAATGACTGGCGGGGGACATATCCAGACCTTTTGCAGACCGTATAAAAAGCCGAGCAAGTTAAGTTCGAAATCGTCAGCAAGTTACAAGTGAAGTTAGTACGTTAAATTTTCGCGAGTGGAATCATTAGTAGTTTTTTAAAAGTGATTTTAAGTTAATATACTAGTAATTCGTTCCGGTTCTAATTAATTTAACTTTTAGTCTCGACTGTCTAGTTAGCTTTCCTACTTCGGCCACAGCATAATTTCTAGAAATAAACCTGTCGAGATCTGCTTCCTTGACCGGAACCAAGTGAAAAAGAGTTTTTAAATTAAATCGCCATCGCCCATAAAATCCAAAAAGTATATTTTTTCAGAACATTTTAAATAAATCATTCTAATAATCTTATTTTTTCGGAAAATTCAGGCACGACTGAATTTCTGCTGTCAAATAGTTACCTATTCTAAAATTAAATAAAAATATATTAATTCAAATACGTTAGAAACTCTGTTAATTTAACTTAAATAAATAATTTTCATTTCGTTTTAAAAAACAAGTGTTATTATTTTATGAAAAACTATCTACAGGGTGTAGCTTTCGACCCTGACAAAGACAATAGGAACTCAAAAAGTGCTAAATAAATTAAATCTTTAAAACCAAGTGCCTACAAAATTCCAGAACATACATACAGGGTGTAACATTTGACCCGAACCACAACTTCAGAAATCGAACCCCAAGGCTTCTCTCAACAAAATAAAGTACACGAGTGCCTCCAAGGGTCTCTACCAAAGTTCTCCGGCACAACCATTTTTTATTTTACCAACTCACGGAGATATTCGTGTTCACAAGGGAGACCATGTCCTCACATCTTCCAGCGGCTTGTACATCAGTGTACACCCGGAAGCTATGCAATCTTATGTGAGGATTGCGTAGTGAACATACCACTCTTCGGGGGAAATGTAAAGCCGTCGGTCCCTTGTCTATTAAATGTTAGGCAAGTAAAAGATCTCTACTCTTGGAAAGAGAAGAGGTTCGGCAAAATTCCTGGTTGAGGGTAGCTCGTTAAAATAATGTTCATTTATGTATATTTAATTGCAAGCTAATTTTTTTAACTAACCTAAACTTTCTTACAAAAAATATCTTAAAAGGCTGAATTCATCCACAACCATTGAATAACTGTTAGTTTTTGCCAACATGCTGGCGGCGTATAGTCATTTTGCCACTCAACTAGAACACACCCACATACAAGCATTACGCACAACCATTCCCTGCGACATTGCCATCTGCCGCAGCTGAGGTTCGAAGTTCGAAGAGATACAGTGACTAGTCATTTTGTCTCTTACACAACAAAGTCTAGTTTAATATAACCATCTCAGTAACACATTGATAACGCCGCTAAATATTTATACCCCAGCCCAGTTAGGATTCAAATCCGCAACTCCTTGGTCTCACAGTACGTCGCCTGTGCGCGTGTGTGTCTATCTGTATTTTTGTCAGTCGATACGTTTTTCTCGAAGGCTCTGTGAAATTTTATACCTAAGATCCCGGGGGGGGGTCCAAAGTAAAACGTTATTGAATATTGGTGGAACCGTTGAACCAGGGGCAGCTCTAGATGAAATAAAAACACAATTTTCCCTCGAATCCAAAATATTCCAAATGCAAATTGTTAAGGATGGAAAATTGTATCGAAATGGTTCTTTGTCAATTTCTCGTTAGGAGGCTAGGGAAGGTTTCGCGGAGGGCCCAAGAACAGTTTGTCTTAGAATTAAAAATTGTCGTATAAAAAATTGTTTTGGTATATTACAATATTCTCAAATAAGCCGACTGTATGGAAGAGATCCATCTAAGAGAATATTATTTTACAAAATCCTTTTCTAATTTATAGTTTATATATATATATAATGCAATATAGATATTATTATTAGCATATCGAATTTTACCTTCTTCCTATCTCGTTATACATTATCTTTAAATGTTGTTGCAATTCTGCAACTGAAAAATATCGTACCGTTCTCTAAAACTTCTTTTAAAACCTTTGACAAGGATTTCAGCTTTTCAGCAATTTCCAAAAACAATACATTTCGATGTCGTTAACCCACATGTTATCAAGAAACAAGTACTTTTATTTGTATACATTTTTTTATTGAGAATATTACGTTATAAATTGCATACTTTGCTACATTACGTCCGTATATGCTTCCAAACGCCATTTAAAGAATCGAACTCAAAAGCTTAACGATGACTGTATCTCAAGCCGCTATGGTGGGATTCCCTTAACGGTACGTATATTTTCTGACATAAAAAATTTGTTGTAAAGATATTTATTGTAGACAGTAAGGCGTGTATGTATAGCTTGTAAACATGAAATAATTAATAATAAGTTAAAAGTTTGGGCTATTTAGTTTTTCTGATCAACTTTTCCAAATAATTATTTCTTCTATTTCTATCGCTAATGTTAACTTTTGCAGTTCCACTTACAAAACATCATAGTTGGGCCTGATTGAGAATCTGTATTCTCCCTAGCATGTGCTGTAAAAAAATTAAAATCCAATTAGAAGTAGCCAAACTATAGAAGTGACTTAATACGAAGTGGGACATACTGTATATATTATCTGAGGCCCAGAATTTGTAACAGTAACAGGCCAAGGGGAAGGTTCTTTTGAAATAAAAACATATATAATGACTCAAACGTTACAATAGGACAAATATCGGCAATATATGCAGTTCCTTTTGAAGAATATATTACTTATATATATATTATTTCAAAAAACTATGAACCCTGCTCAGTAATAACACTCAGGTAACTTTTAGCTCGTAGTTTATTCACAGAATTAATATAAAAATGTTTTTCGATGAATATTTTGATGTATTATCTACTTTATTTGGATTCTTAATTTGGATGTACTACCTTAATTCTGCAAAATATTTTAGTTAACATCTTTCGGATGGTAAAGCCATTTTTATATGTTAGGAATAAACGTTCCGGAAATGTGCCAGTAATAAATTAGATAGTCTAGGCGTCTTGACAGTTTAAATTTACTGTTATCAGATAGAGTTAAGAGCCTGCTTGTAGTATGCAAAATACACGGAACATAATGAAACATATATTTCAATACAAATTGACTTACTTCCTCCTATTAATTGCATTGTTCCCCTGATAATATATGGGTATGTTAAATATATCCTGGGTTCATATTGGAAATGTCCGATCTAAATGATCGTTTTAACATAACCACTGAGAATGGAATTACTCACGCATACATGTTTACGTGAATACAAGTTTTATTTGTCAGATAATATCTGAATTTCAATTGGAGGCTGTAGTATACATAGGATAGAAACTCAGTATTTTTTTTAGGATGGATTGAACAGATGAAGGTTGATCCAAGATAAAAATTAATCAGTGAATTCATTTTCTTCTTCTTTGCCGCAAAAGGAGTACATAATTTTTGAAAGATAGGATATTGTTACACGTTCATACCCTTTAGTAAAGACTCCCAACGTAGGTTCAATAATTGCAACACGGATTGCCACTAACCACTAAATTTACAATAACTATTCCTTATAATAACACACTAGTTATAACTTTTATCTACTATAGGCTCACTACTATAACTCACAATTTGTTATTGTTCTTTATATTATCTGATCACTTGGCTCATCTGAGAACTGTACTGAACTGACTGTCCGATGCGTTGGCACCCCCTTCTTATATATCTCCCTCACTCCGGCCTGTTATTCGGATATCGAATTTGAAAACACTGACACGAAGACGAATTACAGAATGGTTAGTGTTTGCTTCGATGATGGATCCTATTTCAGTGACTACTTAATTTATCCCAATCATTAAGAATACTACCCCGTTCAGATTTAGGTGACCCGTAAAAAACTGCTCAATAGATCATCTCATTAAAAAGATGAACCCGAAATATTATATCACTGTTGATTTATATCACTATTGTATAAATTTTGACAATCTCTAAATGGCCTATAGCCGCGTTGGTTAAGGCGCAAGGTATCAATCGCGATTAATCACGCGGGTATCGCGCCGGTTTCGAATCCAGGCTCCGGCACTGGCACGGTTGGAGGAAATGGTTTTATATATGCGTATTTTCAATGCGTAACCCCCTCCCGCACAAGCCTCTAGCTTCTGAAATTGGGGGTTGTCTAATGTCTAATTTCTGTGGTAGTGGTCATTATTTGAATATCAACTCTAAGCGACAAGTGTCTACCAGTCTGACCAACGTTGAGGCTATAAATGACTTTTTTATTATTCAAGCAACTTGGTTGTCATCTAGTATTCTTAACTTTAACCCAGATATTCTAAATAAATATGAACATGTAAAACACCCCAATACTGATATTGATGAAGATTTTGTTTTCAGCCAGGTGTCCACCAGTGAAATTGATCGTATTATACCTACATGATTTAAAATCAAATGCTACCGGCTCTGATAATATTAATCTAAAAATGTTAAACTTAATTATTATGCCGTCTATTCATTCAGGTTTCAGAGCTAACCATTGCACCACAACTGCATTATTGCATGTTGCTGATGACATCTTTAGGTCGTGTGACAAAAATTAAAATACTTGTTTAATCCTGCTGGATTTTAGTAAGGCATTTGACACTTTAGACAATCACATTTTATATAAAAACTTTAATATCTTGGAATAGGTGGTAGTGCCTTTTATTTTTTCCAGAACTACCCCAGCCGCAGATATCAACGTGTAGTAAACAATGGCCAATAATCTAGCTACAAATCGGTTACGATCGGTGTGCCCCAAGGTAGCATCTTGGGCCCACTTTTGTTTTCTATTTATACATCCGATTTAAATGAGTTTCTTCAAGTATATAATGTCTACTAATACGCGGATGATACTCAAATTTATTTGTCTTTTGAAACTGATAACTTAGCAGCAGCTGTAAATTCCATTAATCATGATCTAAATATAATTTCAGAGGTCTCAAAGGCTTATAAATTGGCAATCAATGAAAATAAACCTAAACTGTTAGTGTTTGGAAAAGATAATATATTACTAGCAAATAATCCGTTAATATCACATTAAATAGGAAATTATTAAATCCTAAGCGTATATGACAATTTAAGGATTGTGAATCACGTCAATCATTCAATTAAAAAACTTATGGGAAATTCAAATGTGCTTGACCCGGGTATCAAGCTAATATTCTGTGACTCCTTGAATTCTATTAACTTTTTCCTATGGCGATACCTTGTACTGGTCCGCGTTAACTCGGAAAGATCAGCTAAGTTGCCAAAAGATCCAAAACTCCTGTATTCGCTACTGTTTTAATTTAAAGAAGTTTGACCATGTATCTGATAAAACCTCCGAATCAGGGTGGCTTAAACTACAAGATATGTTTATGCTTTATTTGTCATGTTTAACTTTAAAGATAAGCCTACATAGTGAATCATCATATCTATTCGATAAGCTAATAAGAGGTTCCAGTGTTCATAGTCGTAATACTAGACATTATCACCTATATATTATTCCCAGGCACAGAACTGCACTGATTCAAAGAGGTTTTCCTATAATGCTGCTAAAAATATAATAGACTCCTAGTAGATATCAAAACATCATCCACCTTTTTGAGATTTCGAAAAAAAATTAAAAAATATATATTGTCGAACTAAGAGCATGAATTATTTTTTTCTTTTCTTTCATTCTTATGTAATTAATCTTTGCTGAATTTATTGTATTTATTCTGTGATAATAGCCCAATATTTTTAATTCCTTTTTGGTCTTATTTTTATATATGGTTACGTGGAGGAACGAGAAATCGAACATTGCCATCTCTCTAATACTATCCTGTATACACTTATGTACCTAATAAATAAAGACGTTATTATTATTATTATTATATTCAAATATTTATGACAGTTATTGAGCGCAGTTAAGAACCTTATAGTTAACTCACTTAATTTATGGGATCATAGCATGGGAAGGTACGGCCAACAATCATCTAATCCAGGTAGAGAAATATAAATTAAAAATAATGAAAAAAAGTATAACTAAACTAAAAATCAACTGGAGGAAATTAAACACACACATCAAACCAGTTGCAAAAGCAATGCAACTCGAGTAGAACAAAAAAAAAACTATTGCTCAAATATGTCATTTCTATCTTGACCCAAAGTTGTACAATTTTACTCCACCCGAGATAAATAGAAATAAACTCATTGAATTTGTTTCAAGAGAAAATTAAAACATGAAAAGAAAAACCTAGGATGGAAATACAAATTAACTGATCAGAAATATTTATTCAACTCAACATATGTTTATTTATAATTAAGTCAAAAATAACCTTCCCGAGGCCAAATCTGGATTCATACATTGAGATTTTGCAAAATATCTTTACAATTCTGATACGGATAATCGAGGGGGAAATTACATATACGGGCGAAAGATATTGCATAGTAAGTGTTGCGTCAATTTTAAGGTGACATAAAGGATATCATCTTTTGAAACCAGCATTAATTATTGCCCCCAATGAGTATATTTGTATTGAATGTGCTAGGTCCTCATTTTCCGAAATCGAGAAACAATGATGCGGCAGAGTTACGACACAAGCATAATTGTATAAGGAATTGTCCCAAGAAAGTGATATTTTTTTGCTGGATAGGGAATACCCTGAAGCTTTAAAGTTCATCATTCAGGCATTCTAGATTAAGATTTGGTCATGCTTGCTTTTCACAATATTTGAAGGAGATAGGAGTGGTTGATACAGATATATGCATATCATGTGGTGTCCCTTCTGACTTGGATCATATATTTTTTGTGTGTTCGTGCTATAGAAGATTTACAAATGATTTTATTAATGTGTTATTAGGACTGAAGATATTTCTTCCAACTAATCTCCTACATCTCTTGTCTCTGAAGAACATACATATATACAAGAAATTAGTGCATTTCGTAAGTAATACAAACCTACGACTATAGGATGTTATAGGTTTAGAATTGTTCCATTGTGCTTCTTAACCATTTGTTTAATTACCTTTTATCCATGTCTTTAACTTGTGTGTGTTTACAAATGCCCTGATAGACCCCTAGGCGAGAAGAGGGTGTCTCTATTTCTTCCCTATTGTTAGTCGTCTGTAATTTCTCTATATTGTTTAGGTTAGCTTTTAATGTATGCAATTGGCTAATGCATCATATACAATGCCACATACAAAAAAAGAATTTACCCGTTACTTATGGAACTCAGTATACAGGGTGATTTTTTTTGGGCGTCTATTAGAAGTATACCGAGAAAGAAAAATGATATCGATCTGAAAATTTGGCTATAGGCCTAACTAACTGGGTAGGATTTATTTAACGAAAATATTTTCAAAATGGTGGCATTTCCGGTTATAACGGAAGTTGACCCCAACTTTGTTATTTTAAATGGAATTTTCAATTTTTTTTTAATTTTGAAGTTAATTTAAAAAACATTTCGTTAAAGATTTTGTATAGCTAAAATTAATATTTCCGGAGATATTAATTTTTTTCCTAAAATTTTGTCAGAAAAGTTGTATAACATAAAAATTAATATCTCAGTCAAAAAAATTAATAACATGTTGATTTTTCTGTGAGGGTAAGACAAGGTATTGGAGTTACTCATCATGTAAGAAAATTATCGAAATATCCACTAAAAAGTTTCTAAAGTTATTGTATGGTGCCGTTTAAAAAAATGAGTTTTTGCTGTTTTTGTGTGGTCGACATATGTCAATAATTTTAGAAACTTTTTAGTGGATATTTCGATAATTCTCTTACATGATGAGTAACTCCAGTACCTTGTCTTACCCTCATAGAAAAACCAACATGCGATCTATTATTGTTACTGAGATATTAATTTTTATGTTATACAACTTGTCTGTAAAAATTTTAGGAAAAAAATTAATATCTCCGGAAATATTAATTTTAGTTATAGGAAACCTTTAACGAAATTTTCTTTAAATTAACTGCAGAATCTAAAAACAATTTAAAATGGGGGCATTCCATTTAAAATAACAAAGCTGGGGTCAACTTCCGATATAACCGGAAATGCCACCATTTTAAAAATAATTTCGTTAAATAGATCCTACCCAGTTAGGCCTATAGCCCAATTTTTCTTTCTTGATATACTTCTAATAGACGCCCAAAAAAATCACCATGTACACAAGGCAATAGCCTGAATTTTTGAAACGTTTTCTTTGAATCTAATGAGCGAATAAATGTGCCAGAACTCTTAAGAACCCAAAAATAAAGTCGAGGTATCGAAATGCTACTTAAATATTAGCTTTGGATTAACTAAAACTTTAATAGTACTACAGCACATCCAAATCGGGAAATCGGAATATTAAAACGGCCATCCAAAATTTTATATCAGTATAATATATTAATAAAATTTGTTTTAAAATTCTAAATGCTGTGAAGCGGCGAGCGACTCTTACTTCTCAGCGTTTACTTCAATCTTCTGTTTATCGTAATACGCAGTGGCACGGGTGATGTGCTTCTTTACGAAACGTATTTGTCGCTTCAACGTTGGCCTTGTCATTGGTGTACTTAATTAGTTTCATATTCGAGAATTCCGGGAAATCACACACATAGAGATTGTATAGTTTTGGCCGTATTGCCGTATTGATAGTTTAATGCGGTCATCCAGTTAATTGTACCCCATTATTTCGATACCGCTATTGAAGTCATTTAAAAATGTTACTGGTTTCGTTATTTGTTAATTTTTACGCCAATTTCAATAACTCTACTAGTTAATAATAATTGCTTAACACTTACCTATGTGATATAATACCAAATTGTCAGCCTCTTCTTTGATGTTGCCTATTTTCTGAAAAGCGGCATTTATGGGAGCGAATATCGTTAGCTGCTTGAACTCAAGAAGAGCCTTTGCCAGTTTGGATTGTTCCAGGAGAGTGTAGAACTGAAAAATAAGTAAAAAATATAAGTTAGTGAATTGTTTACAGAGTGTGTACCCAACAAATGTGAAAATTCTCAAATTAAAATATCAAACAGCTTTTACTATGCGAAAATGATCGTTAATCAAACAAGTTTGTCAAAACCGGGAACAACAAAGAAACAGGCACGACAGGTACCAAATAGATCCCCTCGGGGGCCTAAGTGTATACAAAGAAATGTTAGCGTAAACCACACACCAATAATATTCTTAGCTGTGACGACTAGCGTTTCAGAAACATGCCCTTTTTACTTGCTTTTCTTTAACTCACCAGGTTTCACGTCTGTCTTCAAGTTTTGTAACCTTTATTTAACACGCTTCCTGACATAACAAATTGATGAAATTTGGCATACTTACTAAGATCGGATGACAATACAGCATTTCACCGTTACTTTTGCAAATATCTGCACGTAGGGGACGCGGGGTGAAAATTGATTAAATATACCATCCAACCAGCACCTCCAGCAAAACGTACAATACGAAAGGTTTTTTTTCGCCCGATCAGAGACTTCTACTTCCGTTCTTTCCCTTGATTTTCTTGCAATTGTTTTTCACTTTTTAGTACGACTTTAATAAAACAAGTTTTTAATTATTTTTTCATTATTTATCATACAATTTCGTTTTAAATTTTATTGAGTAGGCCGTTATGTATCAAAAGAACGGCTTGTCATGAATAACTCCATTTAACGTTTCAGTAATTGGCTGTAAATTCTAGTAAAAAGTTACGAGATTGCACTCAAATTGAAGGTCTACCTGCTAGAAGTGATTAATGATTAATCATTGCCAATAGTGAATAATGAATATAATTATAATTGAGGAAACACAAATATAATTGGTATATTATAACACAGTCGAGAAACTATGGCATTCTGCTCGCATATAATGGCTATTATTCACTCAGGTGATCTACAAAACTCGCATGCGGCTCGTGTTACCCTCGTGAATAATTATATGCTCGTTAAATAATATACTACTATACACTAAATTTCCTCCAAATAATAGGAATAATGGTGAAATCCGTATCAATCTGGAATCTGGAATTGGTTGGGAGGGTGGTCAATGAAAATTATTGAATCACAGCATTTAGTCCCTATTGCCTCCCTTGTCCATCCGCCCTGTAGGCAGACCCTCGCTTTCCAACCAACGTAATCGTGTGAAATAGGTGGTGATGCTGCCTAGGGGCATCTCCCTTACATCGGCCAAGATAGGCCAACGTTCTACCAAAATGGATTCTCTGCTTGATGAGACAGCAGAACTGTTGAACCGTCTCAACATCTTGTTCATAACCTCTACAGTGAAGTGTTTCGCTTAATCTCATATAACGTAGATGTTTCCTTAATGGACAGTGTCCAGTATGGATTCCCGTTATAAAACGTAGGTTCCTTCTGGACATTGCCAGGTAGTCCATTACTGTACTCTTGTTAGGATATTTTAGTAGTTCCCTAGCAAGCTGACAGCTGTTTGTTTCATCCCACAGTTTCTTGAATTCATTGTGGGGTTCTCTTTAATTATTTCTGTTATCGCCGTAATTGGTAATAGACTGGCTGAGCCTGGTCTAAAGATACTTAGGCTTGCCTTCTTGGCCAGTCTGTCGGCTACTTTGTTGCCACTACACTGTGCATGTCCTTTCACCCAACGTACCAGTATGTTATTCATGCTGCAAGTACTCACAAGTGCTTGGTGACATTCCCATACTGCTCCTGTGGTAATTTTGTAACTTCTCAGGGCTAGTAATGATTGTCTACGATCTGTGTACATCCTGGTTGTTTTGCCCGTAGTTTGTCTACGGACAATTTCTATTGCGGCTATGGTTATGCCCGCCAGTTTCGTCTGTACTACGCTGGCTTGCCATCCATAGCCTATTTATATTAGATTTGCAGACTTCTGGAGTATATTCCACATCCTGACCCATCCTTCTTATTTGATCCGTCTATGAAGATGTGTATCACACCTTCGCCAGCAGCCTCGTTCTCACTATTTGTTTGTATTATGTTGAGTCTGTCAAAGATAAACCTGGGAGTAATACTAGCTGTGCACGCCTGTAAAATAGGCTGACAGTCTCATTCCATAGTCGACTTCTGGCTTCTCCACAGCCTACATTTGGTTGCATGCCAACGGCATTGCGGTGTACCATTGTTGTCAGAGCCACTTATCCTAGATATATATCTAGTGGTAGCAGACACAGCATTACCTCCATAGCTCTCGTTGGCGTTGTTCGGATAGCGCCGGTTATGCTTAGGCAGACAACTCTCTGCACTTGGCTGATCCTGACCTTAGCCGCAGTCTGTTTGCTCTTAGGCCACCAAACCACAGCTCCATAAGTCATCATTGCTCTTGTGAGGCAGTGTATATCCACATGATGAATTTGGGTTTCATTCCCCAGGTTTTCCCCAGGGTCCTGCGACACTGCTCATAAGAAATTTAAGCCTTCTTTAGTCTTCTATCTATGTGAAGATTTCATATTAGTTTGGCATCGAAGGTTACCCCAAGGTATGTCACTTCTGACACGAAACTTAGTGTTGTATCCAGGAGGGCAGGTGCCTTCAGTGATATTAGTTTCCTTTTCCTTGTGCAGAGAATCATCTTCGCTTTCCTGGGATTGATAGAAAGGGAGTGTTCTCTGCACCATTTTTCGATTATTCTTGGGGCCCCTGCATTCTTTTACAGAGGACTCCTTCGAATTTTCCTATAAGCATTATTGTTAAATCATCTGCGTAAGCAATTGAGTGGAATCCCTCTGAATTGAGGCGGTACAAGAGGCTATCAAGAACGAGTTCCATAGCAGTGGTGATATTACACTCATAAACATTCCTCGTACAGAAGCATTTCCCACTCTGATTTGTACAGCTTTCTTCGAGATCATGTTGGACATCTAGCTTCCTATGATCGTAGCGACATTCTTTTTCACTACGGCCGCTGTAATTTTTGGAAAGGTGGTCCTGTCATTCGTATCAAAATCGATTCGATAATTTTCGGGATTAACACGTTTGAAACTACACCAGTTGTGAATAACCAGATATGATGAAACACCTAGGTATAATTTACTTACTTAGTTACAATTGCCACGCCAATAGATTATAGAGCTATATAGTAATTCGGCGATTATTTGATATTCATTATATTTACTCTAAAAAAATACAATAATGCAATAATATCGTCTACAAGCATAGGTAAGTATAGCTATTTTAAATATTTTGATATAAGACGTAGTATCATATTATTGATCTCAATTATTTTAAATTTAAAATTCTTTAAATTTTAAAGTAGGTAATTAAAATAAATAATTTTAAATAAATATTTATTTCATAATAATTCATCTAAATTGACTTATTATCTTAATATTATAATGAATAAATAATTTTACAAATTAATCGATTTTTTAATAGTTGCTATGTTGGTTAACATTGAATAGTATGGAGAAAGAATATTCTTTCCCATTATTTGGGTTTTCTACCACATGTATTATTATCCTCTTCAAAACAAATCACCGAATCTACAAAATAATAGAATTATTGGAAAAAAGCCTCTGCGCCCGTAACGTTTACGCCAAAGGAAAGATCGGAGGTTATGTTTTGCAAATAATATAAATCGGAATAAATACAGAAATAATGTATTTAGCTGACGTTTCGGAAAGTAATCTCTTTCCGTTTTCAAAGCTTTTATGGAAGAACTCTTATTTTGCTATGTATGTCAAATACACAGCTTTAAGATTCTGTTTATGTTATTTCCATAGATACTTACTACTTACACAGAACGCAGAACTGATGATATTTTCTTTTATATAATGTTGAGTTTGTTAAGTTCTTCTTTTAACATTGGTAGCCATGTTGTGCAAATATCTACAGAACAATTCGATACGCACTTATCTTTATTTAATAAGATTATTGCTGATTCCTTAATTTTTCTTTTTTTGGTATCTGTTTCTTTTGTGAAAATTTTTGCCGAGTCCCAGTTTATTCTATGTCCGTTTTCCAAAGCATGTTTACAAATCTTTGATTTCTGAATTTCATTCTTTCTAATGTAATTCTTGTGCTCATCCAACCTCACACTGAAAGGTCTGGATGACTCACCCATATAACATTTATCACATTCGCACGGGATATTTTAAATACAGTTTTTTGAATTCTGCTCCCTGTTTATCGGTTTTGTTTTTGTTAAAATAGATCGTAAAGTAAGGAATTATTGCTGTATAATGACGTTCAGGTTTTTGTCGTACCTGATTGTCCCTATTTTCAATATTTATGAAAACTCTATCAACAAAGGCTTCACGATATTGATTTTGTACTAGAACCTCTTTGATAAAGTTTTTCTCGTTATTTAATATTTCATTATTAGATGAAATTATTTTGGCCCTATCGTATAAACATTTTACAACACCCCTTTTAACATTTATTGACTGATTTGAGTTAAAATTTAGTTATCTATTAGTATGTGTTGGTTTTCTATAAACGCTTGTTTCAATTGTATTATTTACCCTTCTAATTAAAACATCTAAAAACGGTAGTTCATTTCTACTTTCTACTTCTGATGTGAATTTAATAGACGGTTCCTTACTATTTATATTTTCCAAAAAACTATCTAGTAAATCGACACCATGTGACCAAATTGCAAAGATGTCGTCAACATATCTCCACCAGACAGCCGGTTTGTTTATACAATTTTGAACCAATCCAATACCAAAATCTTGCTGATAGAACTCATTGAATTGAAAATAGGTTGTTTTTATACACAGTGTTAAGAGTTCCATTACGCTATTTACACTTAATTTAGTTCTAGTTTCCAAATTATTATCATTTAGTAACCTGTCTTTAACTATTTTTAAGGTTTCATCTACCGGAACATCGGTAAAAAGACTAACTACATCAAAACTAACCATCAGGTGTGTTTCATGAATATCGTTTTCATAAATTTTTTTCTATAAAATGTTTACTATTTTTAATATATGAATCGGTATTTCCAGATAATGGATCAATAATTTTAAGTAAAAATTTTGCCAAATTATGACATGGTAAATTAATAGAACTAACAATTGGTCTTAAAGGAATATTTTGTTTATGTGTCTTTGGTAAGCCATAAAAATGAGGAGGCTTACTATGATGTGGTGTAAGTTTCCTTCGTTCAAAATCATTAAATTCATGTTTGTATTTAAACAAAGTCCTGTAAATTTTGCTCTCTATTGACTTTGTTGGATCTTTGTTTAGTTTTGAGTAGGGTTCCTCATTTACAAGAGTCACGATTTTTGTGTTATATATATCTTTATCTATAATGACTGTGGCATTATCTTTGTCTGCTGGCAAAATTTTTATACTTTCATCGCGTTTTAAAGAATGTATCGATAACTTTTCTTCTGGAGTTAAATTATCTTTAATTTTGTATTGCTTCTCTAAAGCAATTCTTGCCCGTATGCGATATTCATTACCATTATCTGTTGGTAAATTTTGAGCCGTCTTTTCTATTGCCACTACTATTTACTACTATTTTGGAACAGTTTTCGGGTTTATTTCAAAATTTAAACCTTTTGATAGGACAAGCCTGTCTGAAATGGACAAAAGTCTTTTTAACATATTAATGACAGTCCTGTCAATTAAAGTATTATTATTTATATTTTGTAATTGCCTAATCTGTTTTTCCCTTATTAAGTTTCTAAATTTATGTAAATGCGTACCTTTTTGCAGATTAAAATATTTTTCGTAACTCAACCTGACATTCCGGATTATAAACTGATATAAAGGAAATATAACGTTTCATTTTCGCAATAATTCAATAAAGGGACATTGTATACGGTAGCCTCATTGACTAACGGTAAAAAGATTGTTATAGAACATTGGTCACAAGATGAACTTTCACATTTATCGACAAGTTTTGCATCCAGTTTATAGACACGAAATAAAACTGATTTAGTAAAGTTTGACCCAAATAAACCTAAAAATAATTTCAATTTATTCTCAATGCCTGGATATAAAGTGAGATTTTTGGATGACATTTTTCGCTCAAATCCGGTTGGATATGACAAGCTATTTCATCTTGAAAGAAAGTAAATCCCACGAAACTACCATGTACAAGCTACGAGGGAGTGTTATTTAGCCTGTGATATTTCTCATCTTTCTTTTCGACAATGGACTTTTATTTGTACAGAAAAATATTTCCTGCCGAATAAATTCCTATTAATCCTTACCGTTACCTTCATAGTTGATAAGTAACAACGAAGTTTTGATAGATCGTGTTTGACATATCAATTTTCAATTTCAATCAATCAAATTTTAATTGCATCATTTTCTTGGAAAATAATTTTGTCCATATTTAAAATTAAAATAATTGGAAGATAATTATGTGCTATATATTATTATCTAATAATTAACGAAGAACTAATATTTTATATTTCCTAGGTTTTCACGCTAAGTTAATTAAATTCTAGAATGAAATACTTATATTATTAATGATTTTTCAAGTTCTCAATAATAAAAAAACTATAAAAATATCAAAGTTAGTTCTGTCTCATTTCAGTTACAATTAGCGGCTTAAGTTTTAGATACAAGTTTGCTTTTATCCTCATACTTAGCAGCATCGAATCTTCTTGACTGACTAAAGCGTGGAATTTCCAGAAGCAAGCGCCAGTGAGACAGCCAGTACCTGATTTAAAAATTTTTTGAGGAGGGGGTAATATTGGATTTTGCCGCCCCCTCCACCCCAAAAAACAAATTATTCCGAAAAAAGCCCAATTTGTGATAACTTGCTGTATCCACAATCTTATGAAAACAATACTGCATACACCAAACTACCAAATTATCGTATGCTTTTGAAAGTAAAGAGCGGGGGGAAGTCACTCTTTCTATTTATTTTTTTATTGTTTCTTCCTTTGTGGTGTTCAAAATATGAACAGCGGAAGGGGAGAGTCCGAAAATTTTTTCATGTCTTTTTTTCCCATTTTACTCCCCAATGTGCAACTCTGTGGAGTTAGCAACACTTTTTGGAAAATTGAGCAAATCTTTAGAGTTCTGAGTAAAAAAAGCATACTGGCCACAAAAGACAATAGTTCTGCAAAAATAAGGCCAGAAATCGAAAAAAAAATCGAAAAAATGAAATAATGGCGCTAACTTCACGCAGCACCACTTTTTTGTCAAAAATGAGTTCTGATGCCATTTTTCGGTAGAGAAAAAGAATTCTGGAGTTCCCGACATTTTTAACAATAGTTCTATCGATTTGTTGAAGTTATTAAAAAATTCAGTTTTGGCAGAAAACACCATTTTTATAAGTATTGACGTTTTCAGCAGATTTCTAAGTAGCACCCGAAGAGTTCTGACGAATGGCAAAATAAAAAATTGTCTACCGCAAACATTACGATTTTCATTGCAAATTTTATGTTCGAAAATTCGAAACATTCTTATAAAAAAAGTACTAAAGAGTTCTGATCGGAGTTCTGAACTGACCAGAAGAGTTCTGACGAATGGCGAGAGAACAAATTGTCTATCGCAAAAATTTTTCATTGCAAATTTTAAATTTGAAAAATTTACATTTTATTATAAGAACAGTACAAAAGAGCATGTATGCGAATGAAAGCACTTTTTTATAATTTTCCGACAGACATTTATATAAACTAAACATGTGCTTTTTAAGTGTAAGCTTAAAACTCAGTATAATATCAACATGACCTTTAATTAAACTTCAACAGTTTTTACTTGAAAATATTTGTTCGGGGTCATCAACTTAACTATAAATGAAGATTCGCTTCAGTTTTCATTCCCGCTGGTATCATTTTCTTCGACGTACAAGAGAAAATGTGGCGTAACTTCAGTTTTGCTCGGAACTTTTGCAATCTTTTCAATCAAATCGTCGTAAACAAACCAATGTTGAGTATTCACAAATGCGATGTAATATTGATATTCAGACGCGTAGTGAATTACACTAATGAGAGTGTACATCTTACCATTCAAGATCAACGTTTTTGAGATTTCAGTCAAGAAACACCTTTCTATTTGTGATATTGGATAATCTTCTAGATATGGCAATGTCGTGAGTGAAAGGTCTACTGATAAAAGGCATCCAAATTGGCGGGTTACAACATTTTCTTTTTTGCACTTATTGCAGAGGCCGTTTGTTTGATTAATATTTAAATCGCCAATAAGCTCCCTGCATGAACGTGTACCCAAAATCAAAAAGTATCTGCGTATTGATTGAAATGCAGTTGTACGATCTTAGACATTCAGTGTTGCATTCATGGCATGATTTGTTGACGAAAGGAAGCGACCTGAAAAGTACTTCAAATAAATGTGCGACATTGCACTTGGCATCTATGGAAACCAGTATTTGCATTTTCATCACTTTTTGCAAAAATTCTACCTTATACAAGATATCAAATCGTTTCTTGTAATAATCTTTTTTCGCCATTCGTCAGAACTCTTCTGGTGCTATTCAGAACTCGGATCAAAATTCGTCAGAACTTTTTTGTACTTTTTCTATAAGAATGTTTCGAATTTTCGAACATAAAATTTGCAATAAAAATCGCAATTTTTGCGATAGACAATTTTTTCTTTCGCCATTTGTCAGAACTCTTCTGGTACTCTTCAGAACTCGGATCAAAACTAGTCAGAACTTTTTTGTACTTTTCCTATAAGAATGTTTCGAATTTTCGAACATAAAGTTTGCAATAAAAATCGCAATTTCTGCGATAGACAATTTTTTCTTTCGCCATTCGTCAGAACTCTTCTGGTACTCTTCAGAACTCCTATCAGAACTGGTCAGAAAGAACTCTTTTGTGCTTTTTTTATAAGAATGTTTCGAATTTTCGAACATAAAATTTGCAATAAAAATAGCAATTTTTGCGATAGATAATTTTTTCTTTCGCCATTCGTCATAACTCTTCGGCTGCTACTTAGAACTATGCTGAAAACGTAACGAAAGTTAATACTTATAAAAATGTTGTTTTTCTGCCAAAATTGAATTTTTTAATAACTTCAACAAATCGATAGAACTATTGTTTAAGATGGTCAGGAAAAAAGTGGTGCTAACTCCACAGAGGTCCAATGTGCCGCCCGTTTGCTTGGATCCGGTTCTGGATACATATTAAAAAATCGGCAGCTACTGGAAGCGGCTGGAACCTCCCCACTCGGTGGATCTTTGAAGCCGAAAAGAGCATTAAATTGGGTGACAAAACGCCACTAAACGTAATCCAATCTCATCCAAAACCTTTTCAGATCTTCTGGGGCACTAAAAAAACCCTCAACTTAATGAATTTACAATCATCTATGAGAGTTATTACCTACATTATCGCTCGTTAAATAATATACTATTAGGGTATTAACAACTTTAACATCACTTGAACGACTAAGAAAGTCTAGTTATCCTAAATACTACAGATTTGTAAAGCAACAAACTGAAAATTGGTAAAGTGATAATCTATAATAAATTCACCAACGAAGGTACAGAAAGCATATGATATTGATATTGTTACATCTACCTTTAAAGTTTGTGACAATCCACTAAAAGTTACAAATATGCCGAAATCTTATTAACATGACATGACACCAACGTTATCGGATGACAAACGATGACAATGACAATCGTCAAAATTTGCTCATTGCAATCCGATCGCTCGCGGCTGTCTTTGTTAAATGAAACATTAGCATTTCAGTAATTTTACTAGATTTTAGAGGAATATTTGTAGTTTAATTCTTCGATTTGTCTGTATATATGTTTAAAAACGGCACTCAACGTAATCCGCTCTACTTCTAGAGCAGTGAAGAAACCCTCACACGTGAATTGACACGTGATGTGATGAGTTTCACGACGTAACGGCTACGCGCATCGATCATGTCATGCGAAATGCGATCTATGCCATATTTGCCTTGTTTTTAATTTTTTTCACGGAAACCAAATCGAAAGAGTGGAAGTGTGATATATCGTTGAAATCCGAATTTTAACTGCTTTTCAATGGTTCCATTGCAAATTGAAAGTAATTATAAAAAAACAACTTGTTGCGTCAAAATGACACTAAACGTAATCCGATCTCAATCAAAACCTTTTCAGATCTTCTGGGGCACTAAAGAAACGCACACGCAAAGTTTCATTCAAATCCGTTCAGTAGTTTCGGCGCTATCGTGCTAACACACATACACATATACACACACACAGACATTTTTCAAAAACCTCTTTTTTGGGTTCCTAGGACCTCAAAACGTAAAGATTTGATGTTATCTCAATGTTCGTTTTTGAACCAATTTTAGTAACCTCTCACAATTTTATTGTGGAGAGGTTAATAACGATATATCAAGTAAAATATTAAATGATGAATGTTAAACATGTATAATCTTAACCACTTTATTTCACAATATTCTAAGCCTTGCGTTTGATGAAGACGGCAACGTTATAGGAAATAAATGAAGCAAATCAGCAAGTAACCAGCTTTACCTCGTATTTTATCCCAAGCTGCAACGAATTCAAAGGAGCACCATAAGTGGGTTGCGTTCAAATATTCTGTATTTCATAATACGTTTTGTTCTGCTTTTTGGCTCCTCCACCGTTCTAAACTAAATTGTTTAAATTTTATTTTCAAGGAGCAGCATCTTTGGGTATTTTTAGATTCCAGAATAAAAATAATAAAATAAAGAAGACATAAAAGCCGTATTGCGAGAAGAAAGCCTGTAAAGTATTGGTTTAAATGAGTGAACCGTAAAAAGGTAAAATATCAAATGAGAAAAGTAAGATCAGATGAAAATTAAAACACATTACAACGAAGGCTTATTAAATTTTAATTTTAAACACTTCCTGTGTCAGAATGGGAAATTTAAGCAAGAGCTAAAGCAAATTGTTAATAAAATTAGAATGCTCTGGGTCAAAATAATTCGCAGAGGTTGGTCTCTTTATTAAAAATATGTAGCAAGTTAATAAATTAGACATTTATCACAACAATTTTAATTAACCGGCAAAATAAAAAATACGGGATGATTAAGTCAAAGCTCCAAGGCATTTACGAGTAAATTAAATGAGAATTTTTTTATTGTGTCAGGTGATATTCCTAAATTAAAAAGTCGAGAATTTAGTATGATGAAGAATATATTGCAGTCATTAAAGAATGCAAACGAGAAATTCTCGGAAGATGACCTTCTAGAGCAATTTTTGAATACATCGAAGACATAAAAACATATTTTTGATGGGCTTATTTTCCATATCAAAAGCTTCACTAGAATATTGATATCAGTAAATTTAGTGAACTGAATGTCATCAGAGACTGTGGGTAAGAGGTGCTGACCATTTTAACAGCTGATAATACTAAGCATTTAAATGGTAAAATTGAGAAGAACACCAATGAAGATATCATCGGAATCCATCGCAAATTCGCTATCCTGTGGTTACAACAGACGAACCATAAACAGCTCCATCTTTCCTTCGAAATTGGAACGCGCTCCATGCAAAAATTATTTTAGAATTTGGCCTGCCGTAAGGCCGAATTATTTGAAATCAAATATACGGGTCATTGTTTTCGCCGCTGATCGCCCACATTCATAGCTAATTCAGACGGGGGTGTTACAGTTTTAAAGAGTAAGGATAATGGAAATCTTCGGCTGTAGCACAGGGCCGCTGAGGAGTCCATTCAAAATAAACTAAACATAATCAAAATATTCTTGGGAAAGATACCAATACTATCTTGGCATTAACCTCAAGAGTGGGTTACTGTGAATACAACAATTCTTCAATTTTTGTGGAAGTTTCATTTATTGTAAGAATAATTGTAAAGATGAAGTGTACATTAAAGAGGACTGTAAAAAATTTAATAATGCACATTATTTAATATCGATGGTACGTAATAGTATTTTATATAGCAAGTAGCTAAAATGGCGTTTTTTTTACAAGTGGGGTGTTTGTAATATGAGCTGAAGGCGAGTGATATAAACCGCACGAGTAAAAAAACATATTTTAGTTCCGAGTTATATACAAAATTTTTTGTATCTCCATTCGAAATTAGAAAACAATATACTTTTGTAAAAATACGGCATATTGCTGTTTCCATAGAAACCAATAATAAAACAACGAAATATTTACGATTTAAACTTCGCATTTGGCACATTCTACCTTAGAATAATTATTATTTGGAACAAAATGTGTGATAGTGAGGAAGATTTTATTCCTTGTACTCCTCCGGATTACAAGCGAAATCTAGAAAATAGTACGAAAAAAATATGATTTATTTATGCACTGGTGTAAGCAGAAAACTGTAACATATCTGAGTCTGTTATTTTGACTTACCTATCTGAAAAAGCAAAAACTTTTAAATGTTCAAGTCGCTGGTCCAAGTTTTTGATGCTTAAAGCAGTTTTGAAGATAAAGAATAATGTAGACGTATCCAATTATCAAAAAGTAAAAGCTTTTTTGAAAAGACAATCCACTGGGTATAGGGCTAAGAAATCTAAAGATTTTTACTAGAAGCACCAAATGAAAAGTTTTTTTAATATTGAAAGTTGTATTAGTAATGGGCTTGGCGGGCGCTTGTCTTCGAGGGAACTCTCCAATATGACTATTGATGACATCGTGAGAAAATACTGCATGCTAGTTGTTAAAATATTTGATTCGGAGACCCACATTAAAAGGACTTTTACGGTAATTGGTGAGACAGTTAATGGAATAAATCCACTAAATATTTAAGGTAAATATGCAGCTATTCGTCTTACTCATATACTCATGTTACAAAGTAGTTTTTCTTCAATATCGAGGAGAAAAATGTACGGTCCAACGAGTTGGTATTAATGCATTTTTAAAAATACCAAGTATTCTAGCTAAATACCTAAAGCTATCTAATCCTGAACAATATACGGGCACAGCATTAGAAGATCTTCTGCATCACTATTAGCTGGTTCCGGAGCTGATATCCGTCACGGGGGGTGGAAATCCCCAACAGTTGCTGAGGGATATATAGAAGATAGCATTTAGAACAAAAAGGAAATTCCAAAAAAGATATTTTAAAACAATACTAACAGAAATGACTATGTCTGCCGGTGTAGTCGTTGGTGAAAATCAGACCAACCATCATATTATAAAAATAAGATATAAATATAAATAAATCAAATATTTTTCACATATCTGAACCAGGAATAAATATATATATAATGTTAGTAATAGTACTATTCGTATAAATTTTCGTTAAATTACCAATAAAATTGTTCATGAGATTTGTTAATAATTAATAAATGTTTGATGTAAGAACTTTAATTTGTTGTCGGTTGACTATTAAGTTTTATTTCACACCGTGTACATTAAAAATGGCGGGTAAAAGAGACCGGTAACTATGAAAAAATAAATAAATAGGTGCCATAAACAATCAAAGTAAAAACGGGTTTTGTGGAATTGTGTTTGATTGTGTCAGTTTTGTGGTTGAAAGGATAGACAAACTGGAAAGTGATTCAGAAGATACTATTCCATGTACTCCACCAGAAATAACTGAAATAGCGGAAATAACGGCATCTAATTTACTACCACAGAAATAAAAAAAAAATATAATAGAGCGTACCAAAGTTTCATGAACTGGCGCATTAAGAAAAAAACTAACTCGCTTTCTGAGAATGTGTTATTAGCCTATTTTGCTGACTTAGCTGACTGACTGATTATGGTCAGTTTTGAAAATAGAATACGATATAGATTTGAAAAAGTATGGAAAACTACGTTTTCCTTTTAAGATAATCTGAGGGATTTGAAGCGAAAAAGGCCAAAACTTTGACACCAGAAGAAATTAATAAATTTATAAAGGAAGCACCTGTTACAGTTTATCTTTTACATAAGGTAAGATTGCCACATACTAAATGTCTCAAATCTAACATATTACATTTAAGATCGATTTAATCGTGGGAATTATGGATGCATGTCGCTCTAATGAGCTCTACGAAACGAAAATTGAAGTCGTGAAAGATCTAAGTACAACATTATTAATAACTGTACCTAAACCTAAAACCAAAGTGGTAAGAAGTTTTGTCATCACTGGTCAATTTCATGGGATTGTATAAAAGTACATGGAACTTCGGCCGTCGCACGTGGCAAGTTCATTTTTTTAAAACTATCAAAGAGGTAAATGCATTATTCAACGAATTGGAAAAACAAGTTTACGTATACGTGGATGTAGGTGGCGATATTAAGGGGTTGAAACTCCACGGAGGCAGGAAATCCTCACTCGTAGCTGAAGGATACATCGGCCAATCTGTTAAAAATAAAATGATAACAGCCGAAACTATTTGAAAGCAACCAAGCAATGCTACGGCTTCTACTTCTACAGCTGCTGATGCTGATAGTATTACTATCGTTGAAAATAGTGCCAATAATACTATAACACAAAATATGCCCTCATAAATTCGGTTTATTAACTGTAGTAACATTACCTTACATTTTGTTGAAAAGAAATAAAAAAGATAAAATTTTTTACGAGTTTATATATTACGTATGTATCACTATATTTTATATACAGGTTAGTCGTTTATAAAGTATAGTATACAACTCACTATACTGGCTATTATTACTTCGAATGTTTACAACATTCGCTAGCTGCGCTCGCTCGAGTTGTAATCTAACAACAGAAGTATTCTATAAAAATTGAAACAGGTGAAGTTATTCAGAATAGGTCAAAAATTGCAAATCTGTTTAACAATTTTTTTATTAATGTTGGTTCTAATATGGCAAAAACCATATATAACTCTAATATAAAAAATAATACAAGCGAAAAGCATATAAATAATTCTATGTATCTTAGACCAGTTACCAAAGAAGAGATTATAATTCACATTTCGAATTTAAAACATTATTCCTCACCTGGCCTGGATGGTACAATAAGTAAGTAAGTAAAATAAAAAATATTCATATTTTTATTCTTCAACCTTTGGCTCATATTATAAATTTAAGTTTTATGAGTGACAATGCAAGTGGAAGGAATCAGAAGTTACCCCAGTATACAAGCAAGGGAAAAGAACAATGTTAACAAATTATAGACCAATTTCTATTATAAAAAATATAACAAAATTTTTTGAACAATTGATTGAATTTCTTGAACAAAACGATATTTTGAATTGTAAACAATATGGATTCAGAAAAAAATGTCGAACTGAACATCCCATTCTAGATTTACCACAGGAGTCTCACATGGGATTGTACTGAACCCAATCTTATTCTCATTATATATAAATAATATTGCATACATAAATAACACAAATGGGCACATTATTTCATATGCCGATGACACAGTAATAATATTTGCTGCAACATCGTGAGAGGCCGTATATAAAAGGGCTGAGGGGGGTTTAGAGGCACTTCGGGACTTTCTTAATAGGAGTCAACTAAGTTTAAACGTCGACAAAACAAAATTTTTAGCTTTTACCACTACAGGTGCTGATCAATCTCCAAAACTAGATATTAAGCTACATAACAAAAATTGTAGCAAACAAAATTGTCAATGTACAACTATTAAAAATACAGAGAAAATTAAATATCTGGGAATAGTAATTGACGAGCATCTGAAATAGAAGGTCGAAGATCAAGTGTGCTTTCAGTGAGAACCCGAAGATGGCAGATGAGAACATCGTTTAGACAACCGTGACTCCTGGAGGAGTCGACCATCGACGCGGGAGAGCACCCGGAAGTACCACAACACTTCATTTAACACCCGCAAAAACCTAAAAAACAACATAATATATATATAAATATCTATCTACATGGTATGATTTATTTTTATTATATTTGCATTTTTAACATCAATTTTACATGTAAAAATACTAAGCTCTTATATAGCCACAAATTAAAAAAAATATTATGTACAGACCTAATCGATGATGAATAAATTTGATTTGATTTGATATCTTCAATAACAATAGCCTTCATCATAGCATTGTTGTATAATATACTATTATTCCACACTTTGACATTGTTATGATTCATCGAAACTGTCAAATAAATGTCATTTTAGGATATGGCGTTACAAGTAGTTATTATTAAATTCTATAAGGGGATTAACAAGCCTTTAATCTACGAGAAAAAATGTGCACTCGAAGCGCAGCCGAGAGTCACATTTTTTCGAGTGGATTGAAGGCGTGTTAATCCCCGAATGTAATTCAACATTTTATTCACGACCACCTCAGATTTGAAAGTTTATTTTGATTCAGAATCCTTTGATTTTGAGCAAAAAAATTTAAGGTCTTTGAATCGTTTCTATGACAAGAGTGGTATTATGAATTCTATCCACTAGTTTAAAGGGCATTTAATCCACAGAAAACAGACGTATTAAACCTTCCTAATATAGAGATCGTGGATAAAAAGCATTTATTCAATTTAACACCAACCGCTTCCCCTGTTAACCGATTTTTGAAAAACAAGTGATTATTCATTCTTTATGTTTGTTCACTCAATACTCTAGATTTCCTAACTGCAGGACATGGTTGTCAAATTGCAATTTGTTGAATTCACTTCTACGTTAAGATAAACAAAAAGTGGAAATATTTTTCAATATGTACATTCAATAGTTTGGCGAATGCGCCAGTGATAGATAAAAACGCTAATTTTTTTCTTCATTAGACAGTTCGGCATGCTAATAACACAGCAATTTGTTTCTCCATGCAGTACTAAATAAGAGGCCACTAAAATAGGTGAAAAAAAAATAGTTCATAAGGTCCAAGGCCACTCTGACTCAACATTTTATTTCATAATTTTTAGCGCGGATTTTTTGAGAAGTTAGTTATTAAAAAACATATTCTTGAACTCGAAAGTAATATTTCTTAGATATAACAGCTGAGAAATATTATACAGATGAGAATTGAACGACATAATATTAAAAACACGCGTTACTTGATAACTAAGGCAATTTGTCCATAAGTACCGCTGATAATTAAGTCTATTAAATAATTCCGACCCTCCTTTATACATTCAAAGAGCTTTTATAACGCAACATATGGCGATGGTCATTCCACGCCAGGAGGTATCCGACGTAGGCATTTAATTGTCGAGAGAGGGGTTGGCTTCATGGCAATTTATACAGCACTTATCAACAATAATCATCTGCTACTTAACTTTTGAACACCTTGATAGGAAAAGCATAGAATGCTAAAGCACCTCTAACTATTGATAAAATAAAATATTTTGTATCTGTAAATAATCCATTGGTTAAATAGCCATTATAAATTATAATTGAAACATAAATATAAATTTATTTTATACATTAACGACATTGCAACTCTGTTTAATAACTGCAGTTATCACTTATTTGCAGATGATGCAGTTAATTATATAAGGAAAATAGCGCATTATTGGTGAGTCGAATGAGTGAAATCTTAAAACAAGTGAGTGAATGGCTAGAAGTAAATAAATTGAAGCTAAATGTATCTAAAACAAAAGGTATAATTGTAGGAAAAAAGAAATTTAAAGATGAAATTGGACAGGAGGCATTAGAATTTAGAGTTTGTGCTGAAGCAATTCAGGCTGTTAATGAAACTAAATACTTAGGTGTAATCATAGATGATAAACTTAAATTTAGTGGTCATATTAATTGTTTTTTTTTCTACATTTATTTAACGTCGGCCTATTTCCGCTACTGAGGCCTAACACCGACGCCTATAGACGAGCTACCCCCAACCAGGAATTTTGGCGAACCTCTTCCCTTAAGAAGAGTAGGGACCTTTTACTTGCCTAACATTTAATAAACAAGGCACCGACGGCTTTACATCCCCTCCGAAGGATGGTATATCCCCTATACAATTCTCGTCTAAGGTTGTATAGCTTCCGCGCATACAATGCTATACAAGCCGCAGGAAGATGTGTGAGGCGAGGACGCGGTCTTCGTTGGAACGGTCACCCATCCAACTAATTGTATTAAAAAGAGAGATTACCTCACTGTTCTGTATCTTGCAATCGATGGTGACTTGGATCGTTTGCAAAAGTTGCAAAATAGGGCTACGACGGACGGTCTATTCCCTATCCAGGAGTCTGTATCCGCTCATGGTCAGGGGTAGCAGACTTAACAGACAGAATAAAAGACTGTTGTACACGATGGTGGTCAGGCCGTCTATCACATACGCGGCGCCGGTGCGGTGCAGCATACCGGCCACGACAATGAGAAAACTTAAAAGTGCTAGAACACAAATTTATGCGCCTCATTTCAAATTCTGGAAGATACACATCCCTCAGAGACCTATATGCACGTTGCAACGACATAACCCCGATAGCGGATTACGTCCAACAGATCTCTCAAAACTTCTACTCATTCAAACTGGACGATAGTCCGCTAACAAGACAAATAACACAAATTAGACAGCATAATGCCCCATTTCGGATTAAATACTCTCTACCATACCAGACGTTACCGATTTTCCGGCAACCACTATAGCCAAATTTCAACAACTATACCTTTCTCTAACCCTATCCACCTTTTGCTAGTATTTCATACCGTTCGCTCATCTCTACTCCTTTTCTGTCCCCCTCTTCCTTTTTGTTTGTGTATTTTTGTCGCGTTTGTTTGTTTTTCTTAGTTTCTTTTTGTACATGTTTGTTTCTAAATTCATTTCACATCAATCTTTTTCAGAAAGCAAACCTTTTCGAAATCTAAATTTTTAAAATCAAAGTTAAGGCCAGCCCTGCGCAGCCCCGCATTACAATATCTCGCGGAATTCAAAAAACAGTATTTACAATATCCCGTGCGAATGTGATAAATCTTATGTGGGTGAGTCATCCAGACCTTTCAGAGTGAGGTTGGATGAGCACAAGAATTACATTAGAAAGAATGAAATTCAGAAATCAAAGATTTGTGAACATGCTTGGGAAAACGGACATAGAATAAACTGGGAACTGGGCAAAAATTTTAACAAAAGAAACAGATACCAAAAAAAGAAAAATTAAGGACTCAGCAATAAGTGCGTATCGAATTGTTCTGTAGATATTTGTACAACCTGGCTACCAATGTTAAAAGAAGAACTTAACAAACTCAACATTATATAAAAGAAAATATCATCAGTTCTATGTTCTGTGTAAGTAGTAAGTATCTATGGAAATAACATAAACAGAATCTTAAAGCTGTGTATTTGACATACACAGCAAAATAAGAGTTCTTCCAAAAAAAGCTTTGAAAACGGAAAGAGATTACTTTCCGAAACGTCAGCTAAATACATTATTTCTGTGTTTATTCCGATATATATTATTTGCAAAACATAACCTCTGACTTTTCCTTTGGCGTAAACGTCACGGGCACAGAGGCTTTTTTTCCAATAATTCTATTATTTTGTAGATTCGGTGATTTGTTTTCAAGAGGATAATAATACATGTGGTAGAAAACCCAAATAATAGGAAAGAATATGAGGAGCGGCAATTTTAGAAAACGCCAATTCATCAATCGCATGAAATTACTAGATGTAAATATTTTATTTTTCGTCGGTTTCATTAAGTTTTTATATAACTGTTGAACATTTTAAATGTATTTAAAAAATAAGTAAACTTTTTAGTACAATTGTTATATTTGTAATTTTAAAAATTCTCCACTTTGTTAACAAAACACTCATCGCAATGGCGCAATATTTGTACATGTACAAAAATATTAATTATACATAATATACACAGCGTGTCACAGGTTTCATGGGGCCAATCTTATATATCAGAAACTACTAATGCAATTTTTAAAATTTGGGTGGCTAGCTTAACTTTATTACGTAGTAAAATTTGTGAATCATCATAGGTATACCTTTAGATAGGTTAACGTAAGGGTGGATTTTCTGAAAATTTATATTAGCTATTTTTTTAGAGAAAAAAATCTCCTTTGTACAAGATTTCGCTATAGTGTGTTCAACAGTGGTTAAGATAGATGCCACAAAAAAAAAAATATTTCCAAAATGGTTGTCCAAATAGAAAAAAAATATTCTTCACTTTTTGTTCAGAACAATGCTTTTTACTAGTTTAATTTGGATTTCAACCATAATAATTAATAATGCAAAGTTTAGAATATTTTGACATATATTTATAGGCCTAAGTAATGAAAACAAAATTTATTGCATTATTAAAAAAATTAGAGTCATATTTCTCCGCCACGTTTTTTAGTAATAATTAACATGTTTAAGGTCTCTAGACATCCTAAGAAATTATGTGGGTTTATTATTTATTTCCATTTATTTGATAAGAATTTATCTATTTAAGAATTATTTTGCATTGATTTTTTTTTCTTATCTTATCTAGCACAATTTCATTTTAGCCATTATAATTTAATTAATTTCGAAATATTCTTAAACTGCAAATAATACAAATTCTGCTTACTGCCAAGAGGAGGCCGTTAGAAAGTATTGACTGCTTCGCATTATTTCTCTAGGTGTGAAACCTACCTATGTACAATATAATTCAGAATTTGAGTTTTTAGTGAATCAATCAAATGATTCTGCTGCGCGTAATATATTTAATAACAACCACCACTTTGCCTTGAAAGTCTAATAATCTTATAGTGTATATTATGCCAGCTCATGTAAATGCACTGAATGAGATTCGCATGTCGTATTTTAACAGTTGAATTTAATTATAATCATTTATATGACTAATTTTACTGTTTAATGTGAGACAGATTCTATGTGAACGAACTTTGAAATTTAAGAGCAGTTACGTGTTTATTATACACAATTATAGTGCATTTGCTAGACACTTTTATAAAACAAAACTTATTGCTCGTAGGCAATAAAAATTATATTAATGTTTTAGTTGTCAAATTCTGAAAAACATAATGTCAGTCTGTCTGTTCATCCATCACGTTTCTTCACGATTGTATTGAAATTTAAACGGTTACTTCGTGTTATTTAGAAAAAGAATCATGTTGCCTTATAACATGTATCTGTAGATATAATAAATAAACAAAAATTTTTAGAAAAAAAATATAATATGAAAATCATGCATAAATACTAGTCATTTCATATTATATTCCAGTCTACGAGAAAACAAAACTAAAACAATGCTGAGAACCATAAAACTTTAAAGTTTTAATCTATTATTAACAATGAATTTATAAAACCTGCAAGCTTAAGATTATTCGTTTATTTAATTGCGGTGAAGACGATTAAAGAGTATATTAAAAACATCTCAAGACGTCGATCACAAGATTGAATAATCGTTGTTCTATGGAGTATTGTCTAAGTATCATGAAAAATTATTTTCGCAATATATTTCCCTTATATACCATAAATCGAATGAGTACATTAAAATTAAAATCACAGTGGTTGCCAAATGGATTTTAATGCAACAATCAATTTTAGATTTAGTATTGATATAAATTTCGATACAATACAAAATATCATATCAGTAGAGTTCTGGTGAACAATATTTGATTCATGACAATAGTTTTTCAATAAAATTCTGAGAGCATGCAGTCTATTATTATGTAGTCACCTAGTCAGATCTTGTTTAAAATCGACTGGTATTAGTAAAGCAACGTTACCCCATTCGGCTAACTCACTATCAAACAGAATTTAGAAATGAGTAAGCGTCATGACACGGAATTACGTCATTCTAATTGTAGGTCTAATGGGATATCCATAATGCAGGCCTAATATCTAACCTACTCCTTCGTGACACTTGTTTAATGAACTATCTAGGGCGTTCACTGTTCAATGGAAATTATACCTTCATTTTCCTAACAGCACTAACACATGAGAATTTTAATATAACAGTTGTGAACAGTGTACAACAACTTTATTATCATTTTATTTCTGGAAGCTATCGGCATCATGCAAGAATCAAATTTCAGACTAAGAGGAAATGAAAAGTGTACTCTTAACTCTGAAAAAGATCTGTAATTTAATTGATGTGGTAGAACTAGATATTTATATATATCCGAATATGCAGTTGCTTTTTACTTCTGGTTGTATGTTTTGTATTGTCTTTTTTTTTTCTATTTCTATTTACTTTTTGTAA
Source organism: Leptura quadrifasciata (assembly GCA_963675555.1). NCBI lineage: Eukaryota > Metazoa > Arthropoda > Insecta > Coleoptera > Cerambycidae > Leptura > Leptura quadrifasciata. The sequence goes on from OY776675.1 coordinate 42,304,114, forward strand.
GAAGTTTATCAAAACAAATACAGTTGTGGTCTTTTTAATTAGTTAATTATTATTTGAATTATATATAAACATATCTTGTTTATACTTTATACTTAGATCTATGATGCAAATATATATTATATGCATAGAGGTGTATAATGTATATGTTTATTTGATTTATAAATAAACACATACAATAATTATAAATATTATTGTATTAAAATTTGTAGTTTATAGAATTAAATAATTTACTTAATATCATTATATTAGACATGAAACATGGAGCTCTTCCTATGATTATCAAATTTACTTAGCATGTCAGAAAATAAAAAGCAGTTCAGTTTTGCACATTTTAATGCAAGATCTATTTGTACAAATTTTGATATGTTTTCAGATGTGGTAGCTAAAGAATGTTTTTCTATATTGGGAATTTCAGAAAGTTGGTTAGACTCGGGAGTATCAGATGATTGTGTTTGTATATCAGATTATAAAATAATTAGTAAAAACAGGGTGGGAAGAGGAGGAGGTGTGGCATTCTTTGTTCATAAATCAGTTAAATTTAATTTACTAGAAATGCCAACTTCCATTGATTCTCCCCTGGAGCAACTCTGGATATATACTAAAATATAAGGTAAGAGAATATGTTTAGGATCGCTGTATAGGCCACCAAATACGAATTTAACTGTGTGTCTTGAAACATTAGAAAATACCTTGGTTAGTTTGTTACCCGATTTCGATGTAATTCTATTTGGAGGGGATTTTAATGTAGACTTTTCAAAGTTAAATAACAATAATACTAAACAATTCACCAGTTTTTTAAGTAAATATAGTTTACATCAATTAATTTCGCAGCCGACGCGGATTACGGAACACTCTAGTACAGTAATACATTTAATTGTTATATCAGATATAAATTTAGTGAACAATGTTGAAGTCATTAACATGGAAGGTATTTCGGAACATTCATTAGTAAATTGTAATTTAAAAATTAAAAAAAATTAAACAACCTCAAATTTTTCGAACGTTTAGGGATTACTCAGAATTTAATTTTAATATATTTCTTAATGACCTATATCTTATAAATTGGTCACATATGTATGATCTTCAATCCGTTGAAGAAATGATAGAATACTGGAATGTAAATATAAATGCACTTTTTGATTTTCATGCTCCAGAAAAAACAGTAAGAATATCTAAGCCGCCAGCTCCTTGGTTAACTCAAAATCTAAAATTCATGATGAAGCTCAGAGACAAAGCCTATACTAAATACAAAAAAGTTGGTACAGAGGCATCATGGAACTATTACAAAGAACTACGAAATATTGTAAATACTACGGTGAAATTAGAAAAAAAAGCGTTTTTACAACAAAAATCTAAACGCAATCCTAAATAATTTTGGAAAACATTATACTATTTAAATATAAACAAAAAACATAAAAGTTCTTTTGTGGATTTCAGGGATGTTAATGATCTGAATAATTTTTTTATTAGTAGTTTACTACAAGTACCAGATCTGGATAAAAATAATGCAATATTAGAAAAATATGATGGAAAATATTCAGATTTCGTCACGGAATTAAATTTTACTTAAGTTACAGTTGAAAAAGTAGAATCTATTGTACGAACCATTAAATCAAATGCAAAAGGAGCTGATAGCATAGACTTGAAAATGATAACATTAGTGCTACCGTACTTAAGTGAATATTTAACTTTTATTATTAATAAATGCCTATGATTAAACGTTTTTCCTCGTGCATGGAAAGATTCGAATATAATTCCAATCCCTAAAAATTCCAATCCAGTCGAGTTCTCTCACTTCAGGCCAATAAGTATTTTGCCAACATTATAAAAATGTTGGAAAAAATAATTGCAGAACAAATAAATTCATTTCTTGAAAAACATACAATTTTACCTAATACGCAATCTGGTTTCCGCGTTGGCCATAGTACAACAACTGCGTTGTTACGTGTAACGGATGATATCTTTAGAGCAAATGAACAAAGTAAAAATACAATTTTAATTTTGTTGGACTATAGCAAAGCTTTTGATACTCTTGATCATGAGATTTTATGTAAAAAACTTAAATGCTTTGGTTTTAGTCATTCTGCTGTATTGTTTCTAAAAAACTGTCTCTCAGATCGACGGCAAAGGGTGCTCCTAAAAGGAATTTTTTGAAATTTTATATTTAACGCAATAGGTGTTCCACAAGGAAGTGTCCTAGGTCCACTATTATTTTCGATATATACCGCTGATACAGCTACCTTAAATTTAGTTCTATGCACCAATATGCAGATGACACACGGATTTATTTAAACTTTTTACAACGTGAATATAAAGTAGCTGCTGAAAATGTCAACGAAGATTTAACACAAGTGGTGAGAGTATCAAGTGCGCACGGTCTTATTTTAAACAAGAAAAAAACTGAGGTATTGTTGTTTGGGAAAAACAATAAAGAACTCTGTGAAATACCTGATTTTAAAATTCTAATTGATAATGAATCTTTAACTTTTAGTAAACATTGCAAAAATCTCGGAGTAATTTTAGATGTGCAATTGAAATTTAATGAACACGTTAATACACTTGTAAAAAAATCTTATTTTAAATTAAAGACATTATACATGCATAAGGAGTATTTATCAAGCGATGTGAAACTTAAGTTATGTGAATCTTTAATTTTGTCTACTTTAGCTTACTGTGATGTGGTATACTGGCCCGCTTTGCTTAAAATGGACCCAAAAAGTTTGCAAAAAATTCAAAATAATTGTTTAAGATTGTGTTATAACCTCCCCAATTTGACCATATCTCCGAGACACTTCAGCAAAGTAAATGGTTAACGCTTGATGAACGTTTTAAGTTGCATATGGCGTGCCTCATCCACAAAATTAACATAAATAAATATCCAATATATTTGCTTGTAAAATTAATTAAAGGTACTGATGTACATAATTGTCCTACGCGCTATTGTGACCTATATAGCGTTCCTAAGCGTAATACAGCCCAATTTAGAAGATCTTTTACATATAATGCAACTTACATTTATAATAACCTGAATTGTAAAATTAGCTAAATTCTAGTTTCCATACTCTGAAAACCCATATCAAAAATTGCCTAATATCACAAAGAAATTAATTTTGTTTTTATAGTTAGATTTGATTTATTTACGTGTACTGTAATGTATCTTACATTTTGTACTTAGAATATTATACTGTTTTATTTTATAATGTACTGCTTGTTTTGCAGAATTATAGGGGATTACGTGGAAGAGCAGCCTAGTTGAACGTTGCCCCCTTTATAAAAGATTATTGTAAATAACTTATATCAACAAAAAATAAAGCCATATTATTATTATTATTACTATTATTTTGATGCTAGAAAATAACAAACATATCAGAATGGCGTACCTTCGGTCTGTCTGTGGGTCTTTGTCGAATAACGCTCGTAATATCGAGAAAATTCAAGGTAGAATGATGCTAACTGAATAATGGTGAAATCGGTGCGCCAGAGGCATAAGTGAATATTTCACGTTCGATAGTTCCACATTTTGTACCATATCAATAATGTTGGATTTATGTGCAAGGAACTGAGACAACTGCACACGTTTTAGTAAAATTCATTCTTATACAGATACAGTTTCCTTTTGTTCTTTGATTAGCACAGAGTCTAATGTAAAATATACCAAATATTTCTGAATATAAATAAAACTGCAATTAATTAATAAACTCTACCATCTAGGACCTCAACTTTTCTCTTCGTCCTCCAGAAAGATCCAGCATTAACCACTAGAATAGAGCACTTTATTAATAAAAAATCTAATCAGTTTGAGCAACCAGTAATAAGTTTTTCAAGGTAAAAGTTGTGTAATGAATTCCCTGAGGAGTGAAATTAATTAAATGTAGAAATGTTACTTGAATTAATTTTTAGACGTTTCTCAAATACGTTGAGTCAATCTTTAACATTTTTAATTATTGTAGTAATGAATAACTCTGGTATATTTTGTACATGAAAATGATTTATTTTTTTAAACTTTGAGTTGATTTGAAAATGTACAAATAAAATTACCAAGTATTTTTTTATTTTTATAAATATAATCAACCATGTACTTCGTTAGTGGAACGAGGGTTTGTCAATAACCACTACGAAACTTATTTTACCAACCAAATTGCAGCATCTGCCGCGCCGTGGCAAATGTAAATTATACAAATTATTGAGCATGATAGGCACAGCGGTCGAGGTCAAATTGCGACCCAGCAGAGACCACAGGGTCGGGCAGTTAGTTGAGTGGGCGCCGGAAGTAATTGTTTAACTCAAGACACGGATCAATTAAACGATGACTAAAAGCAGAAGACACTTAATTAAGAAAATAAAGATGTATAACCGTCATAGGCGTAGAATTTTGTCCTGCATTTATTTTAATACAATATAGAACTAAAAGTATCACTGTTACGTTAGTCCATTGAATTTTATCGATAGTAGTACCAAAATACTTGCAAATGTAAAATATATGAATTACTATCTAACAATCAAGTAAGGCTTACTGATATCACTTGAAACTATTTTTAATTTTGGACTATAAGTTTCTTTAATAATGTCTCTACTGAGACACAAACAATGTAAAATCTAATCCTATATTACAAAAACATGGGCGACCCGGAGGCCATAGTACATAAAAAATATCAATGTCAAATCAAGCAAATCAAGAGTTCTGTAAGATCTATAGTATTAGAATATGCAATGAAGTCATAGAAAAATAACTAAACTAATACAGAGAATTTCACCACAACAAAAGATAATTTACGAATGTGAACAAAATCTAGCATTTTCATTATAATAAAGGCTAATACACAAGCTTGACAAAATCTGTAGTATACCAAAAAAATAGTTAGATATTAACACACATAATAATTTTTAAAGTCAAAATCTCGAAAGGAAAGTTGGGCGCCACGAATTTTATTTTTTGGTAAAACGCCAAAAACCATTCAGGGAACTTAACTAGAACGTACCTACAATTTACGTTGCACTTTGTCGCTTGTGACAATAACTAGACAGCAATCTTCCAACACCCACTTGGAGGGTGTATAGTTCAAAAATTGACAAATTAACCCTTAATTCACTAAGGGTTCCCGCACTAGACAAGGGTCATTTCCACAGAAAGTCTTTATTTAGCTGGGAAAGTTTCTAGGGTTTACACATTGATAATACAGTGCTGTAAAATACTAATACCCTAAATATAGCAGAACTGAACGTGAACATTTCATAATAACTATGGCCGACTTGCCGTTTACAGCATAAATACATGACGTCTTTTACCAGCCAAATAAAACTTCTTTCTTAACTGCAACTTATGAAGGTAACATCGACAGACTTGAACACCAAACGAATCTACCAGTAATTAACTTAATTTTACACCTTATATCAGGGTAATCAAATACTTGCAATTCATCTTTTTATCCAGTCTTTTACCGTGGGGCCGCTTTGCTGCGGTCGGCCGACCCCATCCTCCCACCGATACCCGACTCCAACGGGAACCTCGCCTAGCGCGTTCTTTCTCTTTCAACAAAACGAAGTTAAAATATCTAAACCAATTAGTGCCTCGGATTCAAAAATGCACCGATTATAACCTTGGAGTAAAATATAAATGGATCGCACACTATAGGCTCTGTTTGAAGAGATTTACATATGACATTTTACTAGTATTTCGCTAAATTTACACACGCTAAAAAATGGACTGTTACACAATAAGACTGTAAGAAATAATAGGTTCAAAGAAGCTCTCGTTGAGTTTTTAGTCATACATTGGACCAGCGATGGAATGGCACGATTTATTGGAAAGAAACTTATAACGAATACTGTTACCGATTCAAGATTGATGATGATAAAGTTGTCAAAACTTGACAAGACTTGTAAAGTTCATGAGGAAACAGATACAAAGATCCTCATAAAATGTTCCGACACAAATGTATTGATAATACTATTGGGCAACATGGAACATGCAGGTATCTGCTCAAATATATGGATTGAAAATGGCAATAATATCAGATACATTGACGTCAGAAAATTGCATCAACATCTAGGTGGTTGTTTTTCATCATCGTTACCTGGCGTTCATGCATTAACAGGCTGCGATTATAATGCAGCTTTCTTCAGAAAAGGCAAAAAACATCTCAAAATGCTAGGGAAATCTAAACTTTATCAGGAAGCATTTGCAAGACTAGGCGATGTAACGGCAGCAGATACGGTGCAAGAAACGAATTATTTTCGATATTAGAAAAGTTTGTCTGCCAGCTATATGACATTCAAAATGGCATTAGGCCACCATAAACGGAAGGGAATTTTAAACAATTTGTCCCGCCACGAACCAAATCTGTTGTCGATATTTCGATCGATGTTTACGTTAGTGACATGCGACAGATTTGATCGGTAAAACATCCGATATGTGACAGGACAGATCTGCAGTTCAGTCCTGTCAGTGCACATATACAGAGATAACAATTCCGTTCGAATAGTAAATGTGTCATTAGGCCACCATACACGGAAGGGAATTTCAAAGGATTTATCCCGCCACGTACCAAATCTGTTGTCGATATTTCGATCGATGTTTACGTTAGTGGCGTGCGACAGATTTGATCGGTGAAACTGTTAAAGAACACGCCAAAACCCTCGATGAACTTTTCGAAACTGTAACAAAATCAGAATTTCGTATGAAAAGCGTGCTTCGCGTAAAAATTCCGTTGGAAGAGGTTTTTATATATTAAATCACATTTTCGCTCTACGGAGCGTTTTTTATGCCAAAATCTTGGAAACTCATCAAGGAGTGTAGTAAATGTCACCGCACGGGGACGTAATGTCGCCCCGACCACAAAATTTAGAAAGTATAATGAAAACCGAATTTTACCTTTTTACGAATCCACGTTGTGCAGCACTGCAACTCGTGCGTTGTGTTAAGTATAAGGACAAGTTATCCAGTCTCTAGTTAAAGTATTTCGAGAGTTTTAGCGAAAATAGCCTTTAGCGTCGAGGGTGCCCTATCATTTCCTAGCAGTCTATTTTGACAGGAAAATGATGGATTTTAACCGGTACCTCAGTGATCCGGAGTCAGAAAAGTATAGTTACCATGCACTCAGAACGAGCATGGGACCGCCTTGCCTGAACTTATGGATTAATAATTGCAGAATATAATTCAAAGTTGTTGCGATTCAAGCATTTTTAAGCTCCGAGGAGCGAACTAAATTAATATTGAATTGATAATACGTAAATGGACAGGCAAGCAAAGGCCCACCAAAATTATAAACATCGAACTTTTCTTGAATCTTTTTGTGTAATCGTTAGATATAAACTGCACATTGGATGGTAGTTAGTTACATTATGAGTCGTTCCATTCCACACTATGTGTTATACACGTGCCAGATTATAGTTTGTCAATACGTTTTGTAAAACAATTTTTTTAAAAAGATTTAATATATATCTTTGAACTTTATATTGTCTTTTCTTGTGTTTTCAAAAATTACTTTTCAGGTTTAAATTTAAGAAAGTGTTAATATTTACTGTGTTAGATTTATAGTAATTACGACGTCCAATTGGTACCATCAGTGAAGCAGTTAAGCAAAAACAAACAGTAAGTATAGATTTTGCATTATTCTCCGTTTGAAACAGTAGTTTTGAACCCTTCTTTGTGAACGTTTAATATCCATTTTGGAAAGTATAATAAAAGTCCTTCAGACGTGTAAAGATGGATCTTTCACATTACCACCAACTTGGATAAAATTGTATTGCTTTGTTTATTAAATATAATCAGTAATTTTGAGTTGTTATGGTTTAACAAGTTCTTTAATTGTTACAGAAGACAAAGTCGAATAAGAAATTACCACAGAAAGCGACGAGGATCGGAGTACTGACGATGACGGAGACGAATGAAGTGATAACAACGAATAAGTTCAATTAATAACAAGTAGCACAATTTAATGATGATAATAAATTTATTACAAAAAACTATTAATAATAAAACTTTCGACTTGCATAAGGTCTGGCAATACGTTAACAACTTCAATTTGGTCTGGCGTTTTCATAAACATAAATGCGATAATATGAGGTATTAAAATTAGGTTATTAAAACGTTTATAAAATGATGTAAATTTCTTATTGATTTCAACAAGTTCAAACCAGTCTGGGACTATTTAAAAAAGAAGCAAATAGTCTGTTAATGCTTGTAAATGATTGCTAATTTTGCAAATTCATAGCAAATTTTCATAGTATTACGTTATTTTCTTAGTTCTCACTAGACTTCGACTTCCCCTTCCTAAATGCAACGGTGCTTAGTTGCCAGACTATGATATTCATATTCTGAAAACAAGCAAAAATGCAGCTAAAATAAACTTCTTTGATATAAAATGATGTGGAATCTATGTTGACAACTATTAGTCTATTCGTTGTTAAGTAATTGGCGAAAAACACGATCAAAAAGTCTCTTTTCAAAAGAATGAAAAATTGCCAAATTTTCAATATCTAAAAATATTTGCTCAAACTATTTTTCTGTTTAGAAAACTGACTATAAATGTGTTACTTTATTGGACTACTACAAATTAAGTAACTTACGTATCTTTCATTAAATCTTCACATTTTTGGCCATAGAAATTCAATTTAATCTGTATCCCATTCTTTATACTCACCCTATGGAATGGATATATAATTTTGTCAATATTTTTGCACTCCAATTATTTTCTTTATATGCCGGCAAATTGCATTTTTAGAACCCTTGTAAAGCATGTGAAAATTTAATTAATTTTGATAAATGAAATAGGTACCTTACTTTCTTGAAAATAAAAGAGCCTCATAACTGACAAGAGCCAAACCGTTTCGTCTTTGTGGTTTCAATTGTTAAGCATGAAATTGCTTGTCTCTAGGGGAATTCAAGAAAATTGTTTGCTATTATTCACAGTCTGCTAACAACTATCTCTTGCATTTCTTAGACAATAAAATGAACTGCTGTAAGTCCACTTAATTAATTTTATGATTAATTCCGCAAATCTAGATTCAGCTTTGAATTAAGATGACAGTGAGCTATTACGATTAACTTCATTTAAATCGAAATTTGAACATTTCAAATTAAGTTTATTACGCACTGGTATCCATTGTATTATTGCTAGAATTTGCATGAATCTGTAGGATAGAATACACGTGTAAATGTCTAGTAGGAAATCCGTGTTTCATGAAATGAAGGAGAAGTTATACGATTATTTATAAAGTTATATTTTTACGAAATATTTTCCACCGGTTTAAGTTTAAAATTTGTTGAAGCTCTTAACAACAAATATAAATATATCTAGTCGAGTACATAATTACTAGGCACTCAAAAATAGTACAGAGCCGTACTTAAAATACGTATATATTAGAATGTGCTAAATTTAAAAGTATTGTCTTTGATAAATAGATATTTGATGCCGTTTTTGGTAAATTTAACAAAATAGGGTCTATAGTGTTTGTGTGGAGATAGGAATATCTTAAATATTGGTGAAATATTGATTAATTTTGGTACCCTAAATTAAAATTAATATTCTCTTGTGCTCAGATCTGCCAATAATAATATAATATATCCTCGAATATATCATATTATTATTGTTGCCCAGCAAGGACCGCGAAAAGGTACGAGCATTTCCTTGCCAAAAATGTGGGTACAGAGTCAAGATTTTCGATTAATATAGTTAGGATAAATAAAAGCAGATTTCTAAGTTCTTTAAATAAATAAAATGTTATATTTACCTAGATAATCCTAACTTGATCTAATCGACCCAGGTTAACTAAACAAATTCAATTCTGGATATATAGTATAAGCAATTATCAAATAAAATATATACAATAATAATCATTAAATAATATATACTTATATATAAAAATAATGTTATACTGCATTTACGCATACATGTAAAACACTGATAACACGGTGAATTCACAATGTACACTAAATCACATAACTTTTTATTCAAAGCATTAATTTCTACTCATTAAACACTTCACTACCACCTTCTAAATCTGTATCTGTATCTACATATATTATTAAATGCTTTTGATTAGGTCTTATGCTTTTTTCTGTCAATGTATTCATCTTCAGATTTAATCACATGTTGAATACATTTTTGCCAATAACCTGGTGTTATTTCTCCCACTTCAGCTTTAATGAGATCGATTATAGACCGGAAGGGGACTGCAAATGTGAGCGATGATATGACCTCGGTTCATTTATGTTGAATTCGATAAAGAATCCCTTGCACATTGCATATCAGAGCGTCAACCACTCAGGTTTGCCTGGGGGTAGGCGCACGAGGGGTGCAAAGTCTTAAATAATATTCTAAAAAAAAATGAAGTGACCGTGGCTGAAATTTTTTGTGAAATATGGTTTATGTAAATAAATATCAACCGAGATCGTCAGCCACTCGGATGTGCCTGGAAAACACGTCAGTCAGTCAGATGAAAATGGAATATATTCGAATATTTAAAATCATTTGACCTCAGCTCATATTTTGATATGTTGAACTATTTAACATATTAATTGAAAAATTAACTGTCAGCCACCTGTCAATGCCTGGAAAAACCATCAGCCAGCCCCCTAAAGGTACCACGTTCGGAGGTGAAAATCGCCCGGCGCGCAACCAACAGTGCTGTGGCTGACGAAGTTTCCAGCAGCTGATTGTTGCGTGACTATTACTATTGCAAAATTAAATGTATATTATTATATACATTATATTCAATTTTCAACTGGGGTCATTTCATTTTTTGTTTAGTATAGTCATTTTTTACTAACAAATTCGATCTATTCACAGGTGTTATTTACATCATTAAGTTGTATATATGTTAATGGGTTTAACATAATAAATGTTTGAGAAAGTACGTTAGAATATCAAAATATATGTCATAAAAAATAAGAATTATAATACAATTGTAAAAATCTATTTAAATTGGCAATGCTTAAATTTCTTCTTCCTCACTTGTTGAAACAATTGACTCATCAACATCTGATAGGACGTTTTAATCGTTGTCATTGGGATTGGTTCCTACATTAATTATTAAAAATAATATCTAAAAATGTGAAACTTATCTTTGTAAGAAATATGTTATAGATTTTTACCTGCTTGATTGACTTCATCTATCACGATTGCATCTATGGATGGGGGAAGCTGGTCTCCTTCAAACCACTTGCATGTACATTTATCTTCTTGCACTTCCCATCCCCAACTTTCAGCAACATGTGCATTTTTCCAAATTGTGGCGATGCCGATGTAGGCTGTCCGCTTCAAGTGCTGTATAACCTCAGCTTTCAAAGGAGGTTTAAGTGAGCCATCAATTTTTTTTTTACTAAAAACATTTAGGCCATCACTAACATTATATGTTTTCATAAATGCGGCGAACGGGCTTTATTTACGATTTTAATTGTTTTAAAGCCATACAATTTGCAAATGAACTCTTCTATTTTATTGAACGTTTCTCCTAAGTCATCTTCTGTTAGTTGTAACTGTTTGAAATATTGAATAAAATCATTATTTTTCATCAGTAAATACCTTCTTTTTTCCATTTTTAAAAAAAGGCAGGATTAAAGCCACATCCTATCATTGCGTGTAATGCTGGAAGAGCAGTACACGCAATGACAGTGTGTGACTTCAATCCTGTCTTTTTAAAAAAAGGAAAATTAAAGCATTTGATTTACTGATGAAAAATAATGATGATTGATGGTCGAGAGGTAAGCGCACTTGCCTCTCACCCAAAAGTTCCAGGTTCGATTGCCGGTCGTGGTAGTGGAAAATACTGTGAGAGGGATTTTTCCACTATATACGGATATTGGGTGTGTATCCTTTGTCTCTAAATGTATAGCCTCCTCCCACAAAGGCTCTTCTAGAGCCTTCCGGGATAAAGGGGGTCGTAGTTACCTGTGGTGTTATTTATATTTTAATGAATATTTCAAACAGTTACAAGTAACGGAAGATGACTTAGGAGAAACGTTCAATAAAATAGAAGAGTTCATTTGCAAATTATATGGCTTTAAAATAATTAAAATCGCAAATAAAGCCCGAGTCGCCGCAAGTGATGGCGTAAATGTTTTTAATAAAAAAGAATTGATGGCTCACTTATATCTCCTTCGAAAGAGGAGGTTATATAGCACTTGAGGCGGAGAGCTTACATCGGCATCGCCACAATTTGGAAAAATAGCTCCGATGTTCTTGAAATCTTACTTCAACGTTATTTAATTATAGAGATGCAGCTGTAAGCTGCAGTCAGGCTTTTCCAGATATTACACCTGGGTGCTCGTCTGTAAACATGCATTCCTTGTGCCGCCTGAACGAAAAAGGAACGACGCGCCATCGCTCAGGTAAATAATGTTTGAAATATCGATGCGATGTTGTATTTTCCTCGATAATCCAGCCCGTGCTTGACTCGGAAAACACGAAAAATAAATGAGAAAACGACGAGCCGTTGAAGAGATGAAGAAGAAGAGAAAAAAAAGAATGAAATTAGTCGAAAATCGAGCGAGATCCGACCAATCTATTCAAAAATACGTTTGAAATGGGAGTTCCCGCTCAGAGGGGCACACGGGCGAGAAGGAATTGAAATTTGGACACAGTACTTATGTCCTGAGTGTCTATTGGGGGAAGAAAAAAAAGTCGCCAAGTCATTTTCTTCCCCGAAAAAAACTAGTAAACGGCTTCAATTCGCAATATCTGGAGAACCGCTAGATCGATTTCGACGAGTCAAAATTTACTATACGCGCATTCGCTAGCTCTTCATTTCATCTCTATACACTTTTTCGATTCGAAACAAACTAAACAAGTTATGTCCAAAAAACAAACTGATTTTCCCTATCTTTAAATGTAAATTTCCCCCCTCCACCACCCCCATCGTGCCCGCAAACATGACCTAGAGAAAATCCGACTACATAATATATAAAAAGAAAAGATTCGAAAAAAAAACACTGTCATTTCGAAACCCAGATCGACCCCACTAATATTAAAACACTTTTAAGTTATTTTATGTTGTTTTTTTTTCACTAAACTAACAGGTCTGTGTAGCTTCATAATTCGACGTTTGGAACTTAAGATTATCATTAAAACTTTATCTTAAAGAATAAATTGAACACAAGAGAAATGAAACATTTTATTCTTGGGAACAGAATTGTATTCAGAAAAGATCGGCAATGCTTCATTTCTATGTAATAAATCTTACTTATTAAGGATACATCATTATGGCAGTGACAAAACGTGATCAATGGTTCCGTTTATTGTTCGTTATATTTGTAAACTGTTTCTCATTTACAAATGCTCGTCTTTTGAAATTCAATATACAAAAGGAATTTTAAATATACCTTGAACACTGAGTTATATAATACCTTGACAAATTGAAAAAAATGCAAGCATTTAAGACGTTTATATAAAGTAATATTTCCGAATATTTCAATTTGCTTTTAGCCGTTATTTACTGTTACTGAATCTAAAAGTAGTATAAAAAAATCATTAATCATCTCTGTGTTTTCGAAATAAATGAAATGAAAATTATGTTGTATTTCAAATTATATAGCTAATAGAATATTTAAATATGTCGATGATTGAATTCCATTTTTTTCAAACAATTTAAATTCGTTTCCTTTAGGTTTTCAGACAAACAGTTATATACTTTGCAGATTTGTGTATTTAGCCCATATTTGTCAACGATGTGTAAAATTATATTGTTTAGGCTATATTTTCTAATACCAATAATGCTAATGATTTTACAATATTGGAGTGTTTATTTTATTGTGATGTTATTAAATTTTTTAAGTAATATTGCACAACAAATATCGACTGATAATGACAAATATAAATTTTAAAATATAGAGATATTTACATTGAGATTATATGTTATCAAACTCTTTTATAAATAATACTATTTAACCGATTTATATTTATACTGGATAATTATGCTGCGCTTAGGCTGAATGCAATAAGCTGCAGTTGATCTCCTTGCGATATGCTTGTACAAATTTACAATTTCTGGTTTGGGGGCTCTAGCTAGGTGCATGAGCAATGTAATCCAACTATGACAACGAGAAATCTACTCTGGTGATGCTCACCTAATCTGCACTAACAAAGGCCCAAGATACCTTTAGTCATTTGCAGATCTACCATAAACAGGTTAAGTATTTATGCTGGAGGTTTTACTACAATCACTTCTAGATTTTGTTATTGAGGTTTTTAAAATAATATTCATTATTCGATAGTATTTTACAAAATTTATAAGATATAGCTTTACCATTTGTCGGCATCAGGCTAATTTTTTATTAAATATTGGGGCAATATATGATTCCAAATAATAATTTATATTGGAATAAAATATTATATGATACGATTTTTTAATATTTGTTGAATATAGCTTAACCAATATCGAACCTACAGAGACAAATTTTTTGTTGGCTCAATATTGCGTTTTTTAGATTGAGCCAACGTTTCTGTAATATTAAACTAATATGGGTTCAATATTAATGTTCTACCTAGGCGGCAACATATATCATTACCTGTTAAAATTTTTTGCACCATTTACTTACTTTGAAACAATTTGGTCTCTTTAGTTCTTCAGTTACACAGAAATTTTACAAAAAACTTTAATTTATGTTGTAAACGGCATCAGATATTTTACAACTAAATATAAGGATTCATATAAAACGTAGCTAGTCATACATTTTACTTTTATTAAATATTAAACAAAACGGTATCGATTATAATATATAAATTATAATTTATATTATAATATACAGGCTGTAACGCAACTTATTCGGAAAATTTTAACCATACATGCGCCTTTAAATAAGAAGTCGGTTTCTTGAAAAAAAAGTAATAAAAGTCCAACACAGAAATACACATTGTTAAAGTTACAAATTAATGAAAATTTGTCGATGTCTTGGCCACTGATGAAGCTATTTTTACGCGTAATGGTATAACCAATCTACATAATATGCACGTTTGGACCATTGAGAATCCTCATCCAGTAGTTCGGAATCACGTTGAACATCGACGAACGCCTAATTGGTCTGTTCATATTGCCGAATCAGATGGATGGTCAGCAATATCTGCAGTTTCTTCGTAATGATCTTCCTGGTCTTCTTGAAGATGTGCCCTTGGAGGTCCGAAGTCGGATGTGGTTTTTACATGATGGTGCGTCCCAAAATAATCGTTTAGTAGTCCGAGGTTACTTGACCCAATTAAACGGAATACGTTGGATCGGACGGGGTCGACCTGTAGCTTGGCCTCTGCGGTCCCCGGATCTAAATCCTCTTGACTTCTTTTTGTGGGGATATTTAAAAAATGAAGTCTACCAAATCGAAGTTGACAATATCGATGTATTACGTGAACGTATCACAACAGCTGTCCATAATCTGCGTCTTCGGGAACAGCAGGAAGGGAGAAGACTTCAGCTAGTGTGACAAAATTGCATTAGACGGGTTCAGGTGTGCTTGAATGTCAATGGACAGAACTTTCAACAGTTTTTATAGAAATAACACGTTATTTTAACATTTCCATTAATTTATAATTTTAACAATTTGTACCTTTTTTTGTGTTGGACTTTTATTAAATTTTTTTTTAAGAAATCGACTTCATTTAAAGGTGCATGCATGATTAAAATTTTTCGGGTAAGTTGCATTACACCCTGTATAATATATTGGAAGAATGCTTAACATGATGAAAAATTTTATAATATTTCAGCCTCGTGTCGTAAATGATATTTAGTGTTCTCACTTTACGTTAATTCAAAATCTCCTTCAAAATAAAAATATTTCGTCATTCCGCCACTTACTTCATACGTTCATTTGTTTCTTTTAGAACGGTTTTTAAAAGAGCTTTAATTTCTTTCATATTATACATACATAGATGTTAGACAATAAAGTCGTCTTCTGATTAGTTCTGACAATTTGGAACATAACTGGAACATAATTATAACAAATGAACTCACCTGAAGTGAAGTGATCTTCGATCTTAATTTTATGAGAGCCTTATCGAAGAAAATAATACCCTTACAATCTCCATTAAATATTCTCTAGTGGTGAAATGACGAAATGATTATACTTTAAAAATAATGATGGGAAAGTAAAGGGAAGACACTACGTATTATCTATCCTTCGATGAAGATTCCATATGCTTAAAAATTTCACTGAAAGTAAATTTGTTTGGTCTAAGAAATATTAATTAAAAAAAATACAAAATATGAATATATGAAATTTTCGTTGTATCCTCTTATGTTATGTGTATGTTTCAATAGCTCGGTTTATTTCTCCGAGATTAATGGAGGTATATTCCAGTCTAAATCATTGAAAGAATAAATAACAGAAAATTATTTGTAGCTCAGTGCTAGTCAGTCAAAGAAAGCTATAAGTCAGAAATGCCATGAATTATTAACAACTAAAAATCTCCCTCAATTTTATTACTTGCTGGCCTTTACATCAATAACTTGGGTAACCCTCCATCATATTTATGACTATCACATCAATTGGTATTTAACATTAGATCAACATTCTTTATATATTTGAATAGGAAGCTACCAACCCGGAGAGTAGCAGTTGATTGCAGTCTGGTTATGTTCCTTATAGTAAAATAAGGATTTTATAGAGGATTTTTGAGACTGAAATATTATGTTTTAACTAGAATAGTTAATTAATTATAATAAAAATAAACTGCGTATTGCTATTTATTGCAAATATATGAAAAAATTAAATTTTTAAACAATACCTTCCATTATTAGAAAAACATTCAAAATTAATTTATTTTAATTCAGGATTCGAAATATACCCGTATTATCCAAGAATTTGATATCCTAGGGATTGTTTAGAAATAATTTCTGGTTGATATCTGTGTTTGTATACAGAGTGATTCACTAAGATTCTGGACAGCCTTGTAAAACTATTATCCGTCATCTTATTTGTATAGAGCTCTTTTAAAAACAGAGCATCACTCGTGGCTCATTCCGTTTATAAAATAGAAGACCTACTATGATTTTTAGTAGTGATGAATTGGAGAAATCGTATTAGTACTTTTTAATGAAATAATTTATTGAATGTTATTTAACTTAGTTTGTGGGGTTGCTCAACTCCCTACGTTCATTTCACAACCTTCTCCACTTCAAAATAAAACCCCATATTTAACACTTATAACATACATAACGATTTTAAATCGGTTTATATATATTTCAATGCTAAGATAAACAGCATTAAACCTAAAATAACTTTAATTCTCAAAAATCGTTTTAAATTTAAATGTGGGGAATTGTATACTTTATTCATCTATGTAAAAGAATTATAGGCATTCCATTTTAAAAAATTGAGAAAAATATTAATTAAATATCAAGAAACGTAAACGAATATTTTGGACTCCCGGCATAATAATAATATATTTCAAAGATATTTCTCAGTAAATACATCATTATCAAATAACGTCCAGTCGGCTTGGTGGTGTGATGGAGAGTGGCAGGATGAATAACACTGTTATAAGGGAGAAGAGCGCGGTCAAGTACCTGGGGGTAACCCTAGATACGAGACTGCCTTTCGGACCCCACATAACGAAAATTATAAACAGTACGTATGCTGCCTTAAGTCGATTATATCCATTAGTCAACAAAAGGAGCAAATTATCTAAGGACAACAAGTTAACAATTTACAAAGTAATACTTAAACCCATCCTCACCTATGCATGTGCGTCATGGAATACCATTTCTGATGCGCAGTGCAATAGACTTTAGAGGACACAAAATAAGATCCTTAGACTACTAACAGAGTCAAATAGCTACACTCCCATTTTAGAGTATAGAGTAGAGTAGGAATATAATATTCTCTTGATTAAAGATTATATGTTGGAGACGGCGAATAAGTTTTTTAAATATAAAGTTTATAGTTCGCCCCTAACATCAAATTTAAAGAGTATGAGGAGCTTCAACGAAATTCCTCATACTCACAAACTGTTGCATGAGGGTTTACCCCTTTATAACGAAAGGTAATAATAGTACCTCACTTATAATTGGTTATGTCTTGAAGCAAGAGAATAATCATTGTCTTTTTAAATGCACAAATTGTAAATAGTAAATATTTTAGATTCTTTTTTAGTTAAACCAAGTTGTTTTTTTTTTGAATTGATATTTTATTTTAAACCGAAAAAATCGGTGCGTTTTTAAATGTACATTTATTTTATAGAACAGGTTTTTAATGTTATTTTCCGGTATATATATACATATAATTTTGTAAATACGTAATACAGAACAACTTAATCTTTTTATTCTTTTAACCGACAGGATTTAAATAATTAATTTGCTGAAACTTTGTTTAAGATGGTAACTGCACCATATTAATTTAAAAAATTAATTTATATTGTCTGTTCTGGCATGAGATCCGCTGCCCGGGTCGTTTAGTTTTTATTTTAAAAATATGTAACGCGCCGGGTATCTAATATTGTCTAATGAGATAAATCAGATATATCAAATATAAAATTGAAATGTAAATAGGTAAACAAAATAAAAAACTTTTTAATGGTTAATGGTCCTCGCACGCAGATGGCCCGGGTTCAAAACCGGGTGACAGCAAGTCGATGAAATATGGTGGATGAGCGGATCTGCTCGCGTCAACATCTTTCGAAAGAGATATAAAATTGTGGGTTCCGTGTATCTACGATGTGAGCACGTTAAAGATCCCTGCTCCACGACAAACTGTGGGGGTTCGGCAAAATTTCCAGGGTATGGGTCCCAGTGCCTACACAAAAAAAATCTGCCTGCTGGGGGTTTATTGCAACCAGATTTTATTTTACGTTTTCCGATTGAAGACGTAGTATGTCGGAAGTTATGGACAGTATTTTCAATTGATTTGGAAACGCACATTGTGCACCTTGATTGGTGGCAATAAATCGATTTCCTTTCATAGGAAATAGTGGAATACTGGACTGTCGTAAAGGTATATTTTTACTTTACTGCACTTTTATTATTTTTGTAATAATTTATCCACTTTGTGTTGGCTTATATATTTGGTCCGAGTTTGTCGCCAACTTGATTGCAATGAGTCGTCATCAGATGGAGCTATTCGCAAGTTGCGGACACCTCGTGCCTGTAATTTGATGACTATAGAAGGCCAGTGAAGTGATGTTGTGCATTTGCCTATGTCGCACTGATGAGAGCTAACAAGCTCGAAACTAGTCTGCGGCTGGCGATGCACAGCAGAACTGCACTGGAAATCTACCTGCTGGGGGCTTATTGCAATCAGATTTTATTTTGCGTTTTCCGATTGAAGACGTAGTATGTCGGAAGTTATGGACATTATTTTCAATTGATTTGGAAGCGCACATTGTGCACCTTGATTGGTGGCAATGAATCGATTTCCTTTCATAGGAAATAATGGAATAGTGGACTGTCGTAGTAGGTATATTTTTATTTTACTACACTTTTATTATTTTTGTAATAATTTATCCACTTTGTGTTGGCTTATATATTTTGTTTTATGATTTAAATCTGAACTATAGAACTCTACTAAATAAAAACCTGCTATGAAAATTTATAACTATATTGATATTTCAATCCGCAGTGTCTTACAAGCACTAGACTAATATTTTACTCCGGCCTTTAGCTTAATAAATCTTGATAGCCCTTCATCCAATTGACTAATAGGCAGCAACATATTTCTCGAGATAAAAGAGCAACACTTTTTCTTTCATCACGCTACTCAATAACAAATAGCCTTATTTTGTATCAATTTTAATGGGTTTTAACTCTTTATTTCGCTCGCAGTCTTTTATTCGTGCAAAAGGAAATAATTTTTGATTGATAGATAAGCTCTGAGTATTTTCGTGACAGGATTCCAAAGGAAAATTATACTTTGAGACTTTACGATAACGTACCCATGTGTTGTTAATACATTTTTGATTTGATATTTACTGTGTAGTGATTACTATAGATATACACTTTGTTTGTAAAATGTATACCGTCTGTTTATTTTACGAGGGCCACACCAAACATCTCGCTTAACATCTATTGTAGAAGAATAAAGTTTTAGAAACAGTTATCCCATTTTTTGTGAGCCATATTTAACTAAAAAGAAATTTCAAATCCATAGCCTACTTTGTGAGGTATATTACAATAACCTGAAAAACAGGAAAACCACAAACGGTTATAGCTTCCTTATTTTGAGGAGATACGAAAAAAGTTAAAGGGCTGAAAGTTGACGGTAAAAACAATAAGAATAATAATGTGTATAAAAAAAATCCAAAAACGCAGTTGGCTTTGACATGCGCTCTTGTGCAAAAAATGAAAAGAAAAAAAATCTCAAAATAGACCATGACACCATTAATTCCGTTTATTTTTTCTATTTCCAGAATATTTCTATGCAGGATCAGGCGAAGTAGGCCTGGTCTGGTATGGCAAAAACTAAATAAAACTCTAACCTAATTCCATTTATTACAGAAATAAATTAAAAAAGGTAATAAAGTTAAAAATGCCAATAAAGCTTAAGATAATTAAATCTTAATAACTAATAAATGGAAGTGCGCATTGAATTTAAAATGTGTGTACTAAAGACACACCTAGGCTCGCCCCTCTTCAGTAGATTTCCTGCCCTCCGTATATGCTCATATATCGGCTTGGTGGTGTGATGGATAGTGGCGAGTTCTCGCATGCAGACGGTCCGGATTCAAAACCGGGTCACAGCAAGTCGATAAGATATAGTGGATGAGCGGATCTGCTCGCGTCACCATCTTTCGAAAGAGATGTAAAACTAGATCCCTACCCCACGACAAACCGTGGGGAATCGGCAAAATTTCCAGGTTAGGGGTCCCAATGCCTACACAGACACTGATGAGCTTATCACCCGGCGTCGGTGATTGGTCGACTGGGGCCGGCGTTAAATAAATGATTAAAAAAAAATTGTACGCTCATATCTTTCTAATGGTCAGTGTCGTACCATTTTTAAAAACAATTTCATAAAAGTCTTAGTAAAAACGCCAATGGATAAATTTATCCATTTACTACAGTGGCTAACGATTTCTGCAAATGGATGAAAATATAGAATTCGATAAAAGATTTTTAAGCATTTAAAAATTACCACAAAAAATAAAATATTATAAAACTTGGTATCTTAAAAATAAAGATAGAGTAATAAAATAGTGTCATTTTTAAGCAGAGTTGAAAAAACATTGACATACATTTTTGTAAAGCCCTGCATTATATATTTTAAATATACAGGGTTACTGGTAATTCGATACATTCCTTTGGAGATGTGATGGGGCATGAGCTAAGGAGTAAATCTAGCCCTAACATACATTATGCAAAACTCAATAGTTTTTGAGATATTTCAATTTTTTTGTTTTTCTCAAAAAAGTAGATCTTAATGCCTTAAAAGTTAATTTCCGAAAAATCTACTTGACATTTTTAAATTTTTTTTACTGGATTACTTGTCCAATATTATAGATATCCATTTGGAATGAAAAACATCCGGAAACATTTCGATCATGTGAACATTTAAAATAAAAACTTGTAAATTTTTTTTTAAATCAGTTATGAAATTTACCTATTAGGTTTTTTCAAAAAAATATTGATGTAGCACGCGTACAAATTATTATAAAAACTTCCTTATTTCAATAGCTATCTAACTAGGTAGAAATGTTTAATGTACCCTTGATAGTTCTAATAAAAAAATAGTAAAGATAATGCTGGTGGCGGAATTTATTAAACGACTAATCGTTCATTTTCATTTAAGTCAGTCAGTCCTTGACTTTGACGTTTGTGCATAATGTCATTAACTGACATTCTTATCTCCGTGTCCCTTAAGTTTGTTTGTTGTTATTGTATTTTATGTGCCATGGCCGCGTATGCCAACGCAGAATACGCTGATATCTTGTTTGTTTATGGATACTGTGGCGGCAACGCTGCTGAAGCTCGCCGAGAATATGGTCTTTGGTACCCTAACCGCCGCTTACCAAATGCATGTGTATTCAGTACGGCATATCGAAATATCGCTGAAACTGTCTCCGTAAAATGTAGAAGAAGTGACGCTGGTGCTCCTCCCGTTTATGAACCAGATGATGAGGAAGAAATATTGAGGTATTTTGAGGAAGACCCAACTATTTCAACTAATAAATTCGCAAGACTAACCGGAGCGTTACAATGGAAAGTTTGGTCTACGATACGTAGAGTTGGATGTCATCCTTACCACTATACCCCTGTCCAAGGCTTGGAGGAAGGTGATCCTGGAAGGAGAGTGGAATTCTGCCGCTTTATGTTAAATTCAGATGCAGAAAGTGCAAATTTTTTAACAAGTATTTTATGGACGGACGAGTCGAAATTTAATCGCGAGGGTATAACAAATTTCCACAACCTACATTACTGGGCAGAGGAAAATCCCAAGTTAACACGTGAAACTAGTTTCCAAATGAAGTTTTCTATTAATGTGTGGATGGGAGTCATTGGCCACTATTTAATAGGGCCACACTTTCTTCCTCAAAATTTAAACGGGGAAATCTATGAACATTTTTTAAGAAATGATCTGGCGGTGATTTTAGAAGATGTTCCTCTCGCCGTCAGACAGCGAATGATGTTTCAGAACGACGGTTGTCCAGCACATTATCGGCTGACAGTACGACAGTTACTTGATCAACGTTTCCCTAACCGTTGGGTTGGAAGAGCGGGCCCAATACCTTGGCCAGCGCGAAGCCCTGACCTAACACCCCTTGATTATTACTTATGGGGTCATATGAAGGAGATGGTCTATGCCACACCAGTCAATACTATAGAAAACCTTAGACAAAGGATAGTCGATGCTGCCCAACACATAAGGCTTAATCTGACAACCAGGGTAACAAGGGCGGAAATAAGAAGACGCTGCCGTGTCTGTATACGGAATAGGGGCTCCCATTTTGAGCAAGACATATAAAAAATAAAGTACAACTTTGAAATTAATGAAGAATTAAACTCTACTTTTAAAATGTTTTTTTACTGTTTATCTAAAAATAAAATTCGTACTACTTGTGTTATTTTTACTAGTATTTTCTTAGAACTATTAAGGGCACATTGAACATTTGTACCTTGTTAGATAGCTATTGAAATAAGGCAGTTTTTATAATAATTTATACGCGTGTTACGTTAATATTTTTTTGAAAAAACTTAATAGGTAAATTTCATAGCTGATTTAAAAAAAAAAATTTTTAATGTTTTTATTTCAGATGTTCACATGATTGAAATTTTTCCAGATATTTTTTATTCCAAATGGATATCTATAATATTGGACAAGTAATCCAGTAAAAAAAAATTTAAAAATAGATTTTTCGAAAATTAACTTTTAGGACATTAATATCTACTTTTTGAGAAAAACAAAAAAAATTAAATATCTCAAAAACTATTGAGTTTTGCATATATATGTTAGGGTTAAATTTACTTCTTAGATCATGCCCCATCACATCTCCAAAGGAATGTATTGAATTACCAGTAATCCTGTATAATACAGTGTATAAGTAGGTGGCGAAACAATATACAAATCATTTTGCTATGGAAAAAATATAATCAGTAAATCAAAACAGTTTTGTAATTGTAATTGTATGATAGAGAATCATAGAAGCAATATCGACATTGAATCTTCGTGGATCATCGCAGAAACTACAATAGTTAAATGCCTTTAACAGTGACAGATTTTCTGACAACTTTGGAAAAAATTGGGAACAAAAGAAAATTCATTATTTTTATGCTCTCTAACTCTTGTAGTCTAAATCAACCATTTTAGTTGTGACGTCAAGATTAGTTAAAAGCGGTCGAATTTATGCGATTACACATTACGTGAGTCATGAATGTACCCTGAGGTGGGAACTCTCGACAAACTGAACCTTATGACGCATATAGTTTAGGTTAAATTTAGTACTATAAAAAATATAGCTATACAATTTATTGAAATGCGAACTTATTTAATATTTAAAATATTTGTAGGGGCGAGCGTGGGTGCGTCTTTACTATGTATATACGTAAAGCAACGTAAGGCGCGGTTAGTAGTTGGATGGGTGACTGTTCTAACGAAGACCGCGTCCTCGCCTCACACATCTTCCAGCGGCTTGTATATCAGGGTATGCGCGGAAACTATACAACCTTAGGCGAGAGTTGTATAGGGGGTATACCATCCTTCGGGGGGGGGATGTAAAGCCGTCGGTCCCTTGTCTATTAAATATTAGGTAAGTAAAAGATCCCTACTCTTCTTAAGGGAAGAGGTTCGGCAGAATTCCTGGTTGGGGGTAGCTCGTCTACAGGCGTCGGTGTTAGGCCTCAGTAGCGGAAATAGGCCGAAGTTAAATAAATGTATAAAAAAATATTTGTACGTACTACATAATATTTTGAACAGAATTCATTATATGGGAGTAAAAACATTTAAATATTTCATACAAAATGCGAATTTAACTCTGTTAACTCTTATAAGTAAATAAATGTTCTATTCTATTCTATGGGGAATTAGAAATGACAATTTCGCTTGTATTTCATTTCAATTTACCTCATATATGACTTGCCCTACACTTGCATCAAATGTCCCCTTTTTCCATTGTTAATTTCTGTTCCCAAAATATATGTGATTTGGTTTTAACGGAACTTTCTCATCGTCATAAAACGTCGGATAAAAGTCTTCACCATCATCATAAGTTTGAATTACCAACATTAAATAATGTAGGAAGTTATAGAGGTGTGATCAACTAAGTGCATGTTTTAACTCGATTTCTTTCTTAGCTTACGTTAAAAATGTAG
The DNA here is from genome assembly GCA_963675555.1 of Leptura quadrifasciata. NCBI lineage: Eukaryota > Metazoa > Arthropoda > Insecta > Coleoptera > Cerambycidae > Leptura > Leptura quadrifasciata. The sequence continues at coordinate 42,328,837 of OY776675.1, forward strand.
TATGACTATTTCTATCTCACAAAATGATCATAAATGTATATATTGTTTCTACAATACGAAAAAATTAAATCAGATGCAAGTAGAATCTTCTTCCACTATCCGTATTCTCAGAACGTGTGTATTTTGTGGTTAAAGTTCACTATTAATATTATTATTGTTAGTGAAACTAACAATAAAGAAGTTGAAGTAATTAAATCTTCAAAATTTCATATTTGTTCACAATTGTCGTAAATTTTTCAGTAGCTGAAAATACTGTATCTTTAATTCCCATACATGTCTAGACATCATAAACTGGCACGTACAGAGCTGTAAAATGATTATATAGCGAAGTATTGTTTATATGGTGAATTTAAGCAAGGTTAATTAATATAATAATAAGGTCATGATTGAGTGACTAATAGCAGCAAACATATGGCCTTTTACTTTACTGCGTTCAGATATTAAATCATTTCCATCCCACAGAGCAGAAAATATACGGTTTACAATTTAATATACAAGTCAAAGCTTCTACTTATTAATTTATATGCGTACATGAACAATAGGTGGCTATCTGTTGGTGTCTTATCTTCATACAACTAATTATAATTAACTTTCTGTTTGCTTCGTGTTATGTTATTTGAAGAGTACAAAGTTGTTTGCTTTTCATTCGTAATATATTTACATTATGTGAATCACTCAGTATTCTCAGTTAAGTAGAAGAAACTAGGAATTAAGTTTTAATGTAATTTCCTAGAAGGCAGGTAAACAGTACCGGCCGGGAAAAGCTGGCGCTTAGTAACTAGAACAAACAAGCCACTTCCGTTTTCCAACCTTTCCATAAAAAAACAGTGACGTATGTTGTCTAGAAATATGCAATTACGTATTATGTTGTTTGAGTTTCAAATTAAAAATAAGAACGCCTCTTAATAAATGCATGAGAGTCATTGTATTACTACAAATGTCTTGATAGAATGATATTAATGGTGATGGTTTTGGGATAACAATTATAATGTATTATAAATGTTATTCTTCTCTGTCTTGTAAAATAACGACATACTTTCAAATTTGGTTTGAAAAATGTCACAAATCTTGGTAAGTACAGATCGCTTAGATTAAATTAAAGTTAGAAATTGACGTTTTTAAACTAATTTATGGTTTGTAGTGTTATTTCCCGACGATATATTATTTAAAACGATATAATCTAATTTTTCAGCATTAATGCCATCCAACATGCAAAATATCAACATTTCTTCCATTCTAATGGCTTTGATTTTTCAACTGACATTTTTCATTACCGTTAAACTGAAATAACGTAGCGAATGACGTCAATTATAGTGGGCCTGTTATTTTTACGGAATGACTCCCTCATATTTAGAAAAATGTGATTTTTAAATTTTCGGCTTATTAGGGTCTTTCCGAGAGTATATTAGAGTATTCTCTTACAACGTTGTAAAGTACATTTTCTATACATTTAAAAAGTTGAACAATATTTTACAAGTAGTCTGTCCCAGTGTCAATGTTAACGTTTCAAATTTGATATTACCACTGGCTCCTTCGCCATAACTTTGAAAATAGTTCAATAAAAATTATGTACATATATTATCGAATCGTTATTTAATTTATAAGTAAATAGCGAATATGAATATCGAAATCAATCAATTCTATGTTCTATAGTGTTACATATGGAAGAATAAATCATTAAAATTAAGGTTCCATCCACGTTACAGGCTATTAATTATAAATTACCCACCTAACCCCGTGTCATCGTTATTATTGCCTATAGAAAAAAAAGTTTTAAATAAAAGTTGTGTGGTTATGACTGAATCTTGTTAAATTTTAGTTCAACTAGTTACTGGAAAAGTTAACATTATTAAAGTGAGCTATGAAAATGACAACTACTGTGTTTGATAAGTGACATTTCTTTAATGAAATAACCAAAATGATTTACAGTGAGGAAGAAAAAACCAAATAGTGAAGTAGATTTGGCATTTGAAATGCAAGTGTCTTTTCTGAAAACATTTTCTTCCATCCCCATCTTATAGAGGACGACTTCTCCCACTTCCCTCACACTTTCAAATTGTCCAGGTAGTTGGGGGTGGGAGGGGTGGTGGGTGTTAGTTAAACATATAGAAAATTGTTTTTTTTCCAGTTTGCGTGCGATTACGGACCGGACAAAAAAATGGGGTTAGGAGGGTAATTTTTTTTTCTGCGGGGCCGCGGGGGGAGCTCTCTAGGCCAATTACGGAAGGGATGAGAAGGGGAACGTGCAAAACGGGAAAATGACCATATCTCCGGATCTGCTCGTGCGATTTTAAAAAATCAACATGGGATTTCTTTGTCTTCATGGCAGCGACAATTTCCATTTGGTCTGAATTGATTTTTGGCAAAAATTGAAAAATGGGAATCAAAAGAAGAAAATGACAATTTTTCAAATTCGTTTTTTTTCGCTGAAGGGTCCAGGGGATAAAATGTTTCTCAAAAGACGGGAATGTTCAAAAAAAAAAAATCAAATTCCTTCATTAGAACAGCCAGGACGTCAACTTCTAATTCAAGCCCTGTAGAAGGGTAAGGGAAAGTCATACGTCCTTCTGTCAGGGCTCATTTTTAAGAGAACAAATTTCTCTTTTTGTTAAAAAAATAAATTAATTAGATCGGACGGTAACTTGCGCTACAGTAGTTTAATAGTAAATGAATATCTTCAAGAGCACAATATCGTTCTGTTTTGTTATTGCTGAACCGTTAACAGGATAATGTAGTTGAGGAGAAGAACCTTATCGCTTGACTCCATGTATCAGAAAGACAGAGAAAACGTCACACTCACCTTTGTGACCTTCGATTTCCCTGCCTCCATCCCCATCGCGTGTTGCTCTTCTTCTCTACTTTCCTCTCACTGTATCAGGTCAGAGGTCTGCTGGAATTTTTGACCTGCGGAGATGCAGCTCGCTGCCGCGACAGTCTCTCTTGAGAATTGTCTCCTCGTCTTGGGCCGCGGATGAGATAATAATAGAAAGATACAGAAATGAATAGCAGGGAATGGATCAAAAATCAAGAACAAGTGGAAACAAATCGAGCGGTGTGTATTGAATTATTGTATGTGGCGCACATCGATGAAGGCGGATGCGCGGACGTTGACATGATTACGCGCGTGTGATATCTCCACAGCCAGCCGGTATATTCCACTATACAGAGCCTCTGTTCAGTAGCCGACATTACATGGGATATATATGACTAGGCCATGGACACACACGTGATAATTGAGGCGCCGCACGTCCAATTTGACCGGCGCACGCCGTATATAAGATAATGATAATCGTGATATATGGCCGTTATCTGCCCTCTTTCGGTTTATTCCTGCTCACCTGCACGTCGACAAGAAACTTCCTCATGCATGAGAGGCGTCGGCGAGCTGATTTGCTGCGTAAATTCACGGGAAATTAAAAAAAAATCATTAAAAACGGTAGAGAATTGAGGGAATTTTAATATTTGAAGACGTCGCGTGCAACGGCTCACACGGACACAAATAATTTCTCTTTGTGTGAGTGAGAGCGGCGAGAGAGTAGAGACGGTGGAGATCACGCCTACTCTCGCGCCGCTGTAGCTGCTGATTGAAGAGAAATAAATTTATAAAAGTAACTCGCGCGCGTAGCGCAAGTTACCGTCCGATCTAATTAATTTTTTTTTAACAAGAAGAGAAATTTGTTCCCCTTGCCCTTCTACAAAGCTTAAACTAAAAGTTGGCGTCCTGGCTCTCCTAATAAAAGAATTTGAAGAATTTTTTTTTCATTTTGAAGGGGATGAAAATCCCATTCTTTTGAGGAGCATTTCATCCCCTATCCTCCCCCCTTCAGTGAAAAACACGAATTTGAAAAAAAAAATCATTTATTCTTTTGCTTCCCATTTTTGAATTCTTACCAAAAATCAATTCGGACTCAGTGGAAGTTGTAGCTGCTATAATGACAAAGAAATCCCATTTTGATTTTTTAAAATCGCACCACCAGATCCGGAGATATGGCCGTTTTCCCGTTTTGCACGTTCCCCCTTCCATCCCTTCCGTAATTGCCCTAACGAGTTCCCCCCCGCGGCCTCGACCTCTTCCTTTGACTACCCATAACAGAAAAAAAATTACCCTCCTAACCCTATCTCTTATCTCTTAAACACCCCTGTCCGATCCCTTTTCCTACCCTGAAACTCAATCCCTTCAAACAACCATATCCCCAGTTCTAATCGGCCGATTTTAAGAAACCAAAAACCAGTTTACGCGCCTCGAGGAGACCTTCCTTTTTTATTGGAAACATTTTTTGTCCGGTTCCCCGATCGCACGCAAACTGAAAAAAACCGATTTTCCATATGTTCAACGGTCTTTTAGAAATTCTTTAAAAAAATGAATCCATAGGGATCAAATTTGGACTGTTAGGTAGCCATTTAATTGTTCCATTATTCCCTATCCAGTTGGGAAAATACATTATTCAAATGATCTCGAACAGGTACGACACTATAAGGAGTTGCCCCATTCTGCAAATGAATATGTTCTGCTTCTGGGATAATTATTTTCAAATAAGTAACTACTTGAAGTATAATCATAAAATATAGGCCCAACAATTTTGTTTCTGAAAATTTGACACTTCCACACCAAACGGTAACAGTTTTTCTTCCTGATTTTTTACTTTCCCATACATAGTATATAAGGAAAGTAGGGTGATCGTGCAAAAATTCGATTTTGAGTTTTTGGTGGATTTACACGTTTTCAAGTCCACTGAACTCAAAAAGTGGTTTTTAAAAAATGTCTGTTTGCCGTCTGTGGTCGCACCTCGATCCTAGCTCAAATGTGGTGGGATTAAACCCCTAAAAACGGGAAAAAAATTCGCTAAAACGCCTCTAACAATTTTGATTAAACTTAGTACATGGACGCTCCCCCTAGTGCCGATATGAATGACATGACAAGTTGTTCTTAGAAAACACTGGGAGGGAAGCTGTAGGGGGTGAGTTTTAAATAATTTCATAATTTTCTTTTTCTCAAACAGATCTAACAATTTTAATCAATCTTAACACATGAATACTGACTTAGAGTGGCATAAGGTAACATGACCGGTTATGCCTAAGAAATGCAGGGAGGGAGGTCGCGGGGGCAAGGAGTTAAAACAAAATGTTTTAAATTTCAACAAGATTGGTTGAGAAGAAATAGAGATTTGACGATAAAAAGATTCGATGCCGGGACCAGGGTACATTAGTTTGGTCTACTCCTAAATGGGGAAGTTTGTCCAAGTTGTCGCGGATCGACAACGTGAATTATTTGATTTTAATTTCGAGAGATATAATTATCGTTTGCTTTTTTTGCTTTTTCTAGTTCGACTTATATTGACGTTTTTTAATATTGATTAATTCTTTCAAGTCACTGGAAGGATTGGATTTATAAACAAAAAATTCAATAAGTTCTTTCTACCTTTCAACCAAATCAGCTTTTTTTTCCATGAACTCCTAGCTTTTTCTTAGCTCCGTTTTTAAACGATTTAATGACCAACTACCGTAATCCTTTTTATCAATTTGGTTCATTTCTACGAATAAGAGATTGGAAAACTCTCGGAAATCGGGAAATTTAAACTATTTAAAGGATATATATGATACAAGTTGAGAATGACATTAAACCTATTAAGCCGAGTACGCCTGTAGTCATCTATTGGATATATTAGGAACTGGCTTGGATTGTTCCTCATTCTTTTTATCAATTCGGCTCATTTCTACGAATAAGAGATTAGGAAACTCTCAGAAATCGGAAAATTTAAACAATTTATATAATATAACTTTTAAATTGTTGTTTAATGTCATTTTCAATTTGTATTATATTACATCATACAAATTGAGAATAACATTAAACCGAGTACGCATGGCGTCATCTATTGGATATATTAGGAACTGGCTTGGATTGTTCCCTATTGCAACAATAATTTTCACTAACCACTACTTTAAATATTCTACAAAATCAATAATAACAGATTTTAGTCAATCAAATCATCAGTCTAGAGTAATAAATTACGCTTTCACCGATAGATGCCCGCCATTTGAATTACCATCTATATTAGGCACTCCGCCAACAGATGGCTCCCACTAGAAAAATATATCAATTTATTAAACAGACGTGTATATCATAGGAAATCTAAAATATAAACTATTATCACAATTAGTGCATAAAAATCGTCTACTGAATGATGGGATAAAAATAGCTAATGATCGAAAAGTTCTTAATAATTGATTTAGTTTTTTAAATTTCTCAAGTTGGTACTATATGACAGTCGCTTGTATAACTGCCAGTTTAAGCATATCCTCTTGTTTTATGCGCTAAAATGGTTATAAATATCACTCAAATCTCTTTAAACTTCCTTTTTCGATCAAGAAATTGAGCTGAAAACTTTGCTAAGTGATTCATTTAGTTAAAAAGGCATGTGGTCGCTACTCGGTTTGGTACCGGATCAAAAAACTACATTTCACAGATTTTCAATTCATATTTTGGATTATTTTAATTGAAATTTCGATTTATTCGGATTTAATTAGCGAGTATCGTCCAGAAGTATATTCTGGGTAAGTTTGAATTTCTTAGGTTATTATAGACACGTGCTCGCATTATAGGTTAATTTTGAGACTAATTTGTAACTTTAATTATAGACGAAACCCTATTTAATTATTTGTGAAGATTTCTACAGCCAGCAAGGACCTCGATCAACAAGAGAAACCTTCAGTCTGGAGCGCCTGGAAAATCTTCAATTTTGTAAAAGCTAAATACTTTCAGTATATTATTTTTTTGTTCTAAAATTGTTTAAATTTCTCATACTTTTCCCAGCGTTAGCCTAGAAAACCCTAGACTTTGATGTATCTTGATATACATTTTATTGTAAGATTTTCCGCTTAAATGTTTTTCTTTGTTTGTGCTGTATTTTGCAGATTGTTATAATAAATTATATTTTTTAATTGTTCTTTGGTTGTAAAAACTCTCACTATAAGGATTAGTAATATCTGGGACCTCGTTTGTCTATATCTGATTTTAGGTCGTAATAAACTATAGACACTAATATAATTCACAACTTATTACTGTTCTTATTTTATCTGTTCACTTGATCATCTAATATAAAACTGTGTTCCGTGCGTGGGGTTCACTCCTTATATATCTGTGCCGCTTTATTCTCGATCTTTTCAGTCCGCGACTTGAGATCTTTCTAGTCCGTCTAGTACGTTCCATAGTGTTCGCGTATATGGTAATGGTAGTTCGCCTGTTAGCCTGGGATGGCGCCACTTTACCAGCAGCCAACTAGGCAGACCTTCTTTCACTCTGCTACCTGGAATTGATTCAACCTCTCTCTGTTAGAGGGCGGCACATAACACTAGGATAATATGAATGATCTTCGGCTTTGGATTCAAGAGATCTTGGATGAGACACCAGACCGACATCAATTAATTTATTTACAGTATGCCTCACAAGGTGAATAAGTAAGTAGGTCCATACCCTTACTGCGTGGCAACATTTTCTCTTTCACGTATATTTTGTATAACTAGCATACTGGCAACAGCTCAATAAATATTTCATTAGCAATTTCCTAAATTTTATCAGTGGAAGCTTGTTTGTTATATATAAAAAGAATTAAAAAGACATTTAAATTTAGCTCGAAAATGGCGAAGCGGCATAAAAGCACTTTACTTAAAGCAAACTTAAATATATTTGATAAAAGCTCTAAATATATACATACACAGACTGTGCTTATAGCATAGCACGCTTCTAGTTTAAAATTCTAAGAGTATGAAAATTCTTATGCACATGGGACTATGCATATATAAACTAAGTTATAACTTAGCTAGGCCCAGATCTGAAGAATGTTATTTACAGAAACTTTACCATCATATTTCCATTTTAAGGCTGACAGATTCATTTTCTGACGTTGTTTTGGCTTGAATTTATGTTTCAATTTTCAACGAATTTTTATAAACGGTGACAGTTCTCAAGTACATTATATCTCTATTTTTATGAAAAGGAAAGGCATTAATAAATGTCATAAAATATCTTTATACCATTTGTAAGCCAGAATGCTATAAAAAAGGGAAAAATGCTGCAAGGAAGATGCTCATAAAGTAAGTTATGTCTATAATAAATCTTATTAAGTTCCGTAAAATTAAATGTGATAAATTGAAATTCCTTTTGGACAGGTGATATTTTCGATAATAATCTAATTATGAATTATTATACATATATAGATTATTATATAGATCACCAGCTTGTTTGATGTAACGTTAAATTTTCTCAAATTAGAAATCAACAAAAATTTGTTACATATCGCAGTTTTAATGATTTTAATAATATTGAGTTTAGAGCAGACAATATTAACTGGAATGATATTTACTATATACGGGATGTAGACGATAAACAACAATTTCTGACTAGCAACATTCTTAACTTATTTAACAAGCACGCTCCTCTTAAAACTGTTCACGTAAGTAAACCACCTCCGCCATGGCACATGGATACTTTAAAACTAATCCTCAAAGAAGGAGACAAAGCTTTTAGTAAATATAAAAATAATAAAACTGTGACGAACTGGAATAGTTATAAAACCAGGCGAAATTTCGCTCTGTTATTAATAAAAAGGGAAAAAAGCGTATCCGCATTACCTTCAGAATCAAAACGATGAAAAAGATTGTGGCAAGGAATAAAAAATTTAAATTTAGCTTCATATCAAAAAACAATATGAGTCAGCTTCCTCCGAGGGGTAAACCGCGAGAGTAATTTTGGTGTACAGATCCGGGGAATTAGGTGGACATTAGGGTTCATTATTGAGACATTACTAGAACATTATTGAGGGAATTAAAGTATTATGAAAGCATTGTGCACGAACGGTACATATGCGCGCAGTTGAGTATACGTGACGTCAGCGGAATCAGCGGATGGCCCGCCTCATTAGTCCACTATGTACAATGTACATGCAGGTGACAACGTGCTGTTTTAAGATCGGGGTTGCAATAATAATACCATCTCTGTTTAGTTCTTTCACAACGCAATACATAAATAATTAATAATTAATTAAACAGTTCTTATGGTGCAGTGTTAGTTTTTAATGTTACGGTAAGTAAATCAATAATATTGAGTTTTTTATATAAGCTGTATCGATGTCGATTGAAAATACACAGTAATATCTGCAAGACACTCCTTTAACGTGTGCATAAAATTCACTGTCATTACACTCATTACTGAGGATATTATATTATATAATAATAAATACATAATATGCATATCTACCGCTTAAGTAGCTGTTTTCACATTAAAATGTATTTATTGCTTAAAAAAAGATAACACAAACAATGTGTAAAGCTAACCGCCGAGTCGGCGAGGTTTGTTATTGTTATTCCGCAGACGGGGATACGCGTTTACTGAAATCCATGAGTACGGATTTACAGGTGCAAATTAAACCAGTAGAAAGGAAGGGATAAACTTCTGAGTAGAAACCACCACCGCCGCAGAAACCTCTACCATTTCCCCAGTAGGATTGGTTTCAGTACAACGTTAATAAAACTGAAGGGTGTTACGTACAAGACTCGATTCATATTCTTACAAAGCTGCGTATCCGATCACTGAAACGAGGAATAACTCTTCGAATTGGGAAATATACAGCATCAGTAGATCATCTTCACAAACTAGTGGCAGAAGTTGGTAAGGACAAACATCTTCTAACACCTTCCTACCTGAAGTCAGAGGACAAAATGAACTCTTCATCTGCGCAGAAAATGTGCTCGGAAAAAACATTAGAGTACCTGAAGATGACTCCTGGAAATGCAGACACCGTTGCATATCTAAAATTGATGCAGTTTATTTCATATTGATTTTTATAATCTAACGTCACTTTAGAGACTAGATTGTATAAGATCTGGTGCGTGGTATTTTTCCTACGTGTGTGGCTTTCCAGGATAAAAAGTAACAAACTTTGGACCATCAGGCTAATTTACTCTCAAATAACTCATACCTCTGCATCGAACTTAATGCACATGCGTTAATTAAACTTATCCTGTATCTCAAAGATGGTGATCTTTCCCCAGAAATGTTTAATATACTCCATTTCAGCAGTCAGCTCTGTAAGGCTTTATTTTCGGCCTTTCGTTCAATGATGAATGAATCAGTGACCTGCAGGGCGAGTTTTCATTTCCACGGGAGGAAAGTCGACTAAAAAGTAGAACCAAAATAGTAAAACCACCCACTGCTAAAAAAATAACCGAGTTAGACATAACAAAGGTAGTTGAGAAAGCTCAAACTGATGTCACAGCTGATTTAAAGAACTAGTTATTACTGGCAAAAAAATGACTATAATTTCGTGGAACAGAAAAATCCGAAAGTCAGGCCAACGAAAACGTAAAAATGTGATCGAAACTGAAGCTACATAAGATGAAGACCACGGGCACAGTGAAGTGGAAATCGACGAGGATCAGCCTCGAGGTCAACCAGATACGAACACAAACGTGAATGATATTGACAGCGTCGCGGAATTAATTTTTGCTATAGGTACACCTCAACTGAAAAACAGAGTGAACATGAAGGATTATTGTGCAAAAATCCACGGCAATACTTTATCAGAAAAATCCCAGTTTTTGAAAATTGATCTCATGAATAACATCATTATAATAAGAAAATCATCTTATTGTTGGCTACTAGACGAGTCCAATGGTAGAGTTATCACGGACAGGTTACGCAGATTCGTGAATATAAGCAAAAACACAAAGACTAAAAAGGCACCGACTGGTACTAAAACGTCAAAGCAAGTGGCAAAGAAGAGATGAAATAAACAGAAAAGAAAGAGGTCAAGTAGTTCTAGTGAAGAAGAGATTCTCGAAGAGATTACTACAGACGAGACTGCAGATGAAGAATATGAGTCTGAAGCTGAATAATTTTGTTTCGAGAAACGTTTCTATGACCAATTCAGCGGATGAATCCCAAAATGAACTCCCGAGTGAAGTCCTTAGTGAACTTCATTAGTGAAATAAATATAAATCTAGAAAACTACTACGCTATATATTACGATATAAATTGGTACTTAGGTCGTGTAATAAAGATGTGTGATGAAAACTCATACAAATAAGTAAAATTTTTAAAATCAACACTTGACAAATTCATTTGGCCAAATAACGAGGATATACAAAATTATATTTTATGGCCCTGTCAAGTTGATCGGTACTGAACCATTGGAATTATAACGAAATGATTTGCTTAACATACGGCAAAAATATACATCTATTAAGTGAAAATAACTTATTTGAATAAGTACGTCCAAGATTACTTTTGTACCTTGATTTTAGTTTATTTTAACAATATAAGAAAAAAATGTTTTGCCGCGAATATTTGTTATTTTTGTGTTCGTTTTTATGTTGTTTATTTTTTAATACTCATATCCATATAATTTACTGCCGTATAATGGATATAGTTTTTGCTATTTTTGTTTTGTTAAATAATTAAAATTATGTTATTAAAACTCCAACATTTCCTATGCGTAAACATCGATGTAAATATGAATAGACTTTTATAAAACAGTAAAGTGTTTTTTTAAAGTAGAATCCTATAATTATTAATTATAATCATTATAATTATAATCGTTATTATTATAATACAGCGATATAAAATGAAGGGAGGCCATTATTGGTGACAATTTTGGGGGCATTAGTAGAAATTTTGGAGGCATTAGTGGAAATTTTGTGGGCATTAACGGGAAATTTACGGGACATTAGTGGGCATTACTAGGCAAATGAGGAATTAGTGTACATACATTTTGATGACGGTTTACCCCTCGGCTTCCTTCTACTTTACAAGATCCAGCTGCTATCAACAATTATTTTATAAGTATTTTTGGAAACTCTGGTCATTATGATGAAGCAATCTTGCATTATAGCAATAATAATAATAGTGACGAGCCCAATTTTAGCTTTGCTTTCGTTGGTCCTGAAGCAGTTACGAAAGTTATTAGCTGCTTACGATCGAATGCTGCTGTTGTCAATAAAATTAGTTCGTCTATGATTAAATTATGTCTCCCGGTTATCCTGAATCATATAACTCATCTAATAAATTTATACTTAGAAAAAGGTTATTTTCTTATTAAATGGAGATATTCTTAGTCTGCCCAGTTCCTAAAGTAAAAAACCCTACAACTATTCAATATTTGCATCCCATCAGCCTTTTATCAGCCGTATCCAAAATATTAGAAAGTCAAATTGTCCATTTATTATTTAAATTTGCATTAAATTTTTCCCTTGCACTAATCTGGCTTCCGAAAGTCTCACAGTAAGACCACTGCACTTCTTAGTCTATGTGATAATATTAGGGCCTTAGATAAAAGGAGGGCAGTTGGATCAGTATCACTTGATTTTCCAATGCTATTGATCACGCTTTACTATGTGCGAAATAATTTTTTTATTGGTTTAATGAAAATGCTGTAGTTTTCTTTAAATCATACTTATCCATCAATCAGTATCCGTCAATAATTCTATGTCCTCAGCCCAGTTAATATCATTAGGTATTCCACAAGGGTTCATTCTCGGATCTCCGTTGTTTGTTATCTAAACAGCCGATATTTTTGACCAAATTAATCACTCTCATTTGCAATCATATGCTGATAACATTGAACTCTTGTACGAGTTTAATCCATCGAATACCGTCCTAGCTAATACCTTATCAAATAAGACATAAATTCTACTTGCAGATATTCTATGGAGCATAATTTAAAAATTGATTCAAACAACTCGGTAGCAATATTGTTTAGCTCGAAAAACCCTAGGGAGGTTCAAAAGCGCAGCTTTCTCCGGTTATAGATGGAGGAAGTATTACGTTATCAGATTGCGCAAAAAATCTTGGTGTTTTCTTAGATCAAAATTTACGATTTAAAGAACGTATTAAGTTATTATTGCAAAAGACTTATGCCAGAATGAAATTGTTATATGTCTGTTTTTAACTATTGTAACATACTCAGATCAAACTTCAAAAAACAGTTTACAAATTATCCAAAACACATGTTGCTGCTTCAATTTCAACCTACGAAAATATGATCATGTATCGGAAAAACTTATACAACTGATATGGTAAAGATGGACAATACAGTAAAATTACATTATCTCACATTTTTGTACTGCTTATTCCATTCGTCGGTTCCCCTGTACCTTAAAGAAAGACTTGTCTTCAGAAATACCGTGCATAACCGTAATATTAGGCATCAATATATATTCACAATGCCTCATCACCCGATTGCTCTTTTCCAACGAAGTTTCACTTACTTCGGTACAATGCTATACAATTCTGTAATGCCTAATATGAGTTTAAGCCTTTATGCCTTTCGTCACCAAATGAAGCATATGTTAACTGATCTTCAGTTAGATATAACTTCTTAAAAATAACAAATCCTTATTCATATACAATTTCTCATGCCATCTGAAACTATAATCTAGTAGAAAATATTTAAAAAATCTGATGTACTACGACTGTTGATTACTTGTAGAATAGGTTAAGTGTCAGAATAGCCACTTGGCTAAACTTCGTCTATCCTATGAGCATATAAATGTCTAAATATATATTATGCATTTTTGAACTGATTTTGAATTGAATTCTCAATCGGTTTAAAAACTAAATGAGTTCCTAAGAGTCTCTTTGAATTTACGTTCCCAAATTATGTTTTTAGCATACAAGTTTTCTGATTTAGCAAACCTCTGTTCACTGAAAGTGAGATAGTCATATTTTACGAGAATTATTCAAATTATTTATGTACACTATATCGACACTAGCGATGAAAGGTGATACGATTGATTGAACTGCTTACCAATTCCTTGATTAATTATTTAATTCAAGTGAATCCCTAATTAAATGATAATGTTAACCTAATAGCTTTTCTGTAATTGGATTTACTCAGAGCACAAGAAAAAGTTAAAAAAGCACAATGACTCTTCGTGAAAAATAACATGACATTTTCTCAAAATTGCTTGATATTATAATTCTGCTTCCAAATGTTTCAATCAGCAATGAAAATAGTATGCCAAATTGATGTAAATAACCCCAATCATACTCGGTATGCAGTGCTCTATTATTATACACAATATCAAATAAATCAATGGTAATTACAGTCATGAAATTTGCAATAAAATGATGACCACTATTATTACCGGCAAAGCGTCCTGATGTGGACATGTCTAAAGTAAACCGTTGATACAGAAATGTAGAAAAGTAAGATATAAGTCTGATCTCAGAGGAATACCACAGATGGAAGATAACGTTTCTGAACAAGCTAATCAATTTCAACGTAAGCCGAATGGTTAGATAAAAAGTACATGTCTTATCTTGTCAATAAGCGTCTTTCAGCACTGACCCATCGATTATAATGTGCTTTTCTTAAATGAGTTTTATTTGGGTTAAAAATAATTCTAAAGCTGTAAAAAAATAATTGGATAAGTATATGAAGAATTCACAATTTATATGAACTAAATATTTATATTCTGCAAAATATAATATTATTTTTGTGTAGTTATTGGCACTGGCAATTAATTTCTGCTTTATTTGCTGAAGACTGTAAATCATAACCATAATTATTTATACCGATCGGGGACAGCGACTAGCCTTGTAGGGAAATCTTATACACTTATATACATGTGTAAGACGGGTGAGAATGTCATCTAGTGAAATGTGATTGAGGTGGGGAGATCCAATGCACTGTACGCTGACACCGCGCCGGTTGTGATTGTCGATGACATGGCTTTATTTATTATCTTCTAGAGTCCGTTGAGCTTAGGTCACAGGTAACCTTACTTGACTTAAGTATTATTGCACTCAAAATAATATTAACCTGTTAAAATGGATATTTATTTAACAGAAGAGAAAGTACAAATAATTAGATGATACTATGGCGGGCATTCACCATCAATTTCATATCTTCTCGTGATTCTAACCCATAATGCACATGTACATAAATGTATAGGATTCTCCTGTACGGCTAGTAGCCTTCCTCATACTGTATATAAATCTAGTAGCAACTGTGAAGCACTTAAATATTTAATAGTACTTCGGCCTCATTTTTGGATTTAAGAATGTATAGCCATTATCTACGTGTTTTTATGGCTAAAGAGTTGTTTCGTTTTGAAGACAAATAAACTGAAAAAAAGATTCCATTATATACAGAAAACGTGAAACTACAGTTCTAAAATATTGATAAATTCGTTCTACTTTTCAATTTTGCTTCACATAAAAAAATAACTAAATAAATTTTTAATCTTTTTAGTACATGCAAACAGTACGTGGTTGATTTTTCATGATTTGTAAGGTGTAATTCAATGCAGGTCGGGGTATTTGCCCACTGAGTAGTTGTTTCCTGCAAATCATGTATAATAACAGTATATAGGTTAAGTCCACCAAGGGCTGAAGGTCGCCGCTCTCGGTACTTGCAAAATGGCAAGTCGCTATGTACCACGGAGACATCTATGATGTCTGGTGCATAGTAGCATTAGACCACATGAGAGGATTCAATTACCTCTCACCACTATACCAATATATATATATATATATATATTCCTAATAGTGTTAGGAACAAGACTCAAAAAAGTTCCATCTAACCAGTTACCGCAACATTCCTTATTTTGGTAAAAACTCCCCCCCCCCCCCGGTGGTACACTCTAGCGGTTATTCGAACGAAACTTCTTTGAATAACTACAGATTTACTTCTTTTAATAAGCTGGTAGGTCAATCCAATCATGCTGTAAATTACCACCATCTACAGCTTTAAAACAACACTCTTGCCGGGTATTTCACCAAATTCAATATTGGCTTGGAAAAAGTATATAACCAACGCAGTGGGGTTGGAAAAAATTGCAATATTTTTACTACAGAGAGGTCTGCTTGTTTCTATTTTAAAAGTTATATCGTGAAACTGTAAAGAGAGTTGCAGTAAGCGATGTAGATGTGTTAGAGTTGGATTACGTTGTCAACTATGTGCTCCAACTGCCATGGACAAGGTTGCCTAAATTCGCCACCTAAGGAAATGCTAACTGCACAGGATCCAACAAACGAGTAAAGCATCGAAACGTCAGTGGAGTAGGTCAGTAGGTCTACTGGGGCCACCAAAAGCTCTACCTCATAGGTGGTGTGGAAACGAGCCCAAATTATAAAATGCTCAGTTATAGTGTTCTGTAAATATTTTAGCAAAATTTTAAAATTTGACCTCGATAATTTTACCTACAACCTGTAATTACCACTAAAATCTAATTCTACATATTTTAACGCCTTATAAACGCTACCCCTAACTTTGAACGGCTATTTTCGAGAATTGAATAAGGAATAGATACAATTTTTATACAACAGTTTTTGTGCAGAATTCAATGGGCAACATTTTTGGTCCTATACGTTTTTTACGTTTGAATAACGGTTTACGAAAAAATTAAGAAGAAAAACCGCCAGAATGTATCATCGGGGGAGGTTTTTACCAAAATAAGGGTTGCGGACACTAGTTAGATGGGAACTTTTTTGGGTCTTGTTCCTAACACTAGTAGGAATATACAGGGTGTGGCAATAGTCCGTCGGACCTCGATATCTCGAGTTCTACAATAGCTCGATATTTAAAAAGAAATTGCAAGTAAACTAGGTAAAAAGCCTATAACTGGAAATTATTTTCGAACATACAGGGCGAGCCAAGACGAAATTACAGGACCAAGTGCCTTTTTTTAATGGAATGCCTATGTATATCAGTAATTTTTTTGAAGCCTCTCTCTAGACCCTATTCATTCCTATATTAACATTGAATATCTCCCAACCACTTGGATGTAATTAATTTCTTTGTTGGCATAATGCAATCTGCAGATGGCTATTTAAAAAATCACTAGTCACAATTATCGGTTTTAAGAAGAACTTATGTTAATACCAGTTACGAGATATCTAATTAATGTTTTTGAATTATTCTCATTTCCTAAAAATGTACAGGGTGGCCAAAATTTTTTCAATTAAGAACATTTTAAATTGAATTTTCTCAATTTTTTCAAATGGAACACCCTGTAAACTTTTCGAAGATGTGATGTAGAAATGAAAAACGAACATTTTTTGTAAGTACTTCCCTAGGGCTAATTGCAACCAATTTCGTTTTACTGAGCAATAATTACAAAATTCAAAAATAAACTTTAAAAAAGAGGTTTCTTCAAATAACGCAGTAGAAAAAATTATAATAGATGTTCCACATGTTGCCCATTTTCATTGACATACATCTCTATGCACTTTTGAAATGAGGTTCCCATTGTTCCTAACAGTGCCGGTGTGATAGATGTAAAGGCAGTTATTATTCTTTCTTTCATATTTTATTCTGTTGTTGATGTTTCCCTATAAATAATTTACTTCACGTATCCCCATAAAAAAATTCATTTTTGTAAGATCTGGGGACCTAGCAGGCCATTTAGTGGGTCCATTTCTTCCAATCCATTGATTAGGGTAGGTATTATTTAAGTGGTCTCTAACTGCATTTAAATGATGTGATGGAGCACCATCTTGCTGGAACCACATCCTATTTCGAATTCTTTCAGGGAGATTTAACAATAATTGTGGTAGATAGTTTTCCAAAAAATGCAGTCAATGTACCATCAAAGAAATGTGGCTCTATTACATGTTCTCCAATAATTCCTCTCCAAACGTTTATAGACCATCTGTGTTGGTTATCAAATGTATAAAAAAATGAGGATCTTCCGAAGTATAATAATGGAAATTGTGCCTATTAACAACTCCATTTCTATGAAAAGTTGCCTCATCACAGATAAAACAGTATTGAAGAAGTTGACATCATGTTGCATTTTACCTCTGGCCCAAATACAAAATTGTAGGCGCTTTTCAAAATCGTCATCAGATAATTCCTTGTGCATTTAAATATGATATGCATGCATGCAAATTCTATTAGCAAGTAAACAATTTCTGTCTGACTTGCCCAAAACAAAAGTCAAGTTCCGCTTTATTAAAATCTATATTGTAAAATTCCAAATATTTTAAATTCAATACAAATTCTAACGACCGATAAGTGTGATAAATTCTCCTTTGTACACGACAATTTATACCAAACTGAGGTTTTATTGCTTGTCGAATAAAGAAAACAGCAAAAAATATACAAAAATATATTACAGTAAAGGACCAGTTAAATACTATTTACTCATTTCAATGGATTCGAAGAAATGGTCCCACTAAATGGCCTCATTTCAAAATTGCATAAAGACGTGTGTCAATCGAAATGGGCAACACGTCGAACACCTATTATACATTTTTCTAATGAACTATTTTAGGGAACCTCTATTTTTAAGTTCATTTCTACACCACATCGTCGAAAAATATATAGGGTGTTCCATTTGAAAAAAATTGAGAAAATTCAATTTAAAATGTTCTCAATTGAAAAATAATTTTTGGCCACCCTGTACGTTTTTAGGAAATGAAAATTATTCAAAAACATTAATTACATGTCTCGTAACTGGTATTCACATACGTTTTTCTTAATACCCATATAGATAGATAGATTTATTTTCATGTGAGACAATTACAATGATTGTGTACACTCGTCAAAACATTACAATTATAGTACAATAAAATTTACACAGTAAAAATTTACAAATAAATGTAGAATATATGGGTATAATACAAATTAAAAACAAATATGTGTCTTATGTAATTATGTATAAATACAAATAAAAATAACAGAGTTAATTATTATGCATTTAAATACTTGAAATTTCAACCACTATACAGTCTAAAATATTCAATAAATTCCTGAATCTCATAAAAAACCATTTCTTTCAGAAAACTTTTAATTTTTGTGATAAATCATTTTATTATCTAAATTTTTCTACTTAGTTGGTAAAATATTATACAATTTTGTTGATAGATATCTGTAGCTATTTATATTCTTTGATAGACGGAAATATGGAACAACTATTGGCTTATGCCTGGTGTTGTAATTTCGTTGTATTTGATGTAATTTCGTATTGGCTCGCCCTGTATGTTCGAAAATAATTTCCAGTTACAGACTTTTTTTATCTAGTTTACTTGCAATTTTTTAAAAAATTTCTAGCTATCGTAGAACTCGAGATATCGGGGTCCGATGCAAATTTTCATGTAAGGGGAAACTTAAAGAGTAAATTGAAAATAGACAACAGAGACAAATCAAATGATACAAGTTCAATGAGGTGCTAGATGTATGAATCGTGGAAATTTAGAGTACACAGATCGGTGAACAGCAGACTTCTTCGTTGCAAATTAACGTACTTTTTACGTACTTTTGTTAACCATAAAAGATATGTATTAACTTTAACATAAAATTTCATACAACTGCTTAAATTGAGTTGAACGTACAATATTTGTGACAATATACATTTTTTGTACAAAAGTTAATCCGAACAAACAGATAAAAGGACTTCTTGATACAATAAGGTCTGACATAACAATGTTTGATCAATCTTGGCTGTTGCCTCTTGAACGTGCTACTCTGCGTATTTGACGGATTGAAGCGGACAAGCTTATTGAGATTTCATTATAATATAAGATATTGGAACTTTGTATAGTATATTTATCATCCGAGAGATTTTATATCCTAATAAACACTAGAAATGCGATGTTACATGAAAAATCATAGAAGTAGTACAAATATTAAGAGCTACTTCATTATTTAATTACCCAAGATGCATTTCCTTAGTTAATATACTCCATTTGGCTCTCTCTTTTTATAGTGTATTTGGAAATGAGAGAGAGAATAATAAATCAATTAGATACGGACTGGCCATGGTCGTACTACTATTTTTCTTCACATTCATAGAATTTATACATTATATAAAGTGAGTCAATTGTCCCTAGATCTTAAGTTGTACAGGGACTTTATCGATAGTTATGAAAATTATATCAACATTTACTGAGTATCGCAAATTTTTGAAAGTTTGTCCAATAACTTTTGCAATAATTACATTGCAATATGAGTATTGATGTCACTACTTTCATATAGTGATTTTCCCTTCTTAAGCGTGCTATCAGGAAAGTTTGATGAGCAGATCGCTTGAAATCCACGTTGTATAATGATAATCTCTGCCATTTTAAGATTAATATGCGGACGTTTTGATAAAACTTTAATTTTACATATTGACAATAATAGATTGTGGGTTGACAGTTTGGAATTTTCCATGCCTAAACTTGTGGGTCCAGCTACTAGTTGGCGTTAGTGGCGTCATTTTAAACGTACGCAAGGAGCCTATTATAGTTCCGGATATCACTGCAGTTCTAGAACCGAGTAGACGTGCTAGTGCGGTACAGTAAATGCACTTGGGTAGTTATTATAGTAATAGTAATAGTTTATTTATTGTGCGTGACAATACAATATTGTTTACACTCGTCAAGTATACAGATAATGAATATAAAACATACACTTAAATACAATGATACAAAGCAATGGCGTCAGAATGTTGGACATAAGTACAATAATTATAAAATACAGTGATTACATTAAAATAAAATAAGTATTAACAACACAGATTACTTTTTTAAAAATCATTAAAATATGTGATAAATTCGTTAATCTTATAAAAAACGTTTTCTTTCAGAAAATTTTTGACTTTCTTGGCAAAAGCAATATTATTAAGTGTTTTCCAGTGTTATAAATTTCTAAATGAATTCATGTTTCTTGTCAGATGAAAAAAAGGTGCTATGACAGATTCATTCCTAGTATTGTAGCAATTTTGAGTTTGATAATGAGAGAGATAATTTCTAGCATAAAAAATGCATTCAAAAATATATTGATTTGTACAAAATAGAATACTTAACTTTTTAAACAAGGGTCTGCAGCTTTCTCTATGCTTTGCATTAATAATAACTCTAATAGCCCTCTTTTGCAATTTTAAAATTTTGACAGTATGTGCAGAGCCACCCCAGAGTAGAATTCCATAGCATATTATGCTATGAAATAGTGCATGATATGCAAGCAAGATAATGTTTTGGTCGATTTGATTTTTAAGTTTCTTTAACAGATATATTCTACAACAGAGTTTTTTGGACAGGCAATTTATTTGGCTTTCCCAGGTCAGTTTGCTGTCTAAGGTGACACCTAAGCACTTAACGGGATTATTGTTGTCAATACAGATTGTGTGTTCAGATTAAATATTAAATTTTGAGTTTTTTGTGTGTTAAGGCTTAATTTTACATTGGAGAAATATTGCTTAGCTTGTTGTTGTGCATCAGCTGACATATTAATGAGGTTATCCATATTATTATGGGCTGAAAGTAGAGTACTATCATCTGCATATGCAACAATTTTGTTAGAAATGTGATCTGATATGTCGTTGATATAGAGGATAAATAGTGTTGGTCCTAATATTGACCCCTGAGGAACACCGAATTTGAGAGACTTTAAGGAAGATATTTGACCATTACTGCAAACACACTGATGTCTGTCTGCCATAGGGCAGGTCCCCTTATACCAAAACTCTCTAATTTTATTAACAATATGTCAAGTGACACACAATCGAAAGCTTTGGACAGGTCCAAGAAGGAAGCAACTACCATATGTCCATTTTCAAGTGCATCTGTTATATACACAATCATATCGGTTAATGCCCTAGTAGTTGAAGAATCTTTACTGTAACCATATTGACAGGGATTTAATAAGTTCTTATTTTTCAAGTAGTGCATTAATCTTATGTTAAAGGCTAATTCAAGCAATTTGGATAAAATTGGAATAATTGATATTGGTCTATGATTACTGACTTGGTTCTCAATTCCTTTTTTAAAGATAGGGGTCACCTTAGATTTTTTTAGACAGTAAGGAAATATTCCGTTTTCAAAACAGAAATTGATGAAATAAGTTATGAAAGATAAAAGCTCATTTTTGGCCATTTTAATGGTGTCACTGTTTAGACCATAATAGTCTCTAGATTTAGATGTACTTAATTTGTCTATTAGATCACTAACTTCATATTCTGAGACTGGTTCTAAGAAAAAGGAAAAAGGTACACTGTTATTCTTACATTATTATTATTGCGCAGTGACCAATGTACCAGTTGACAAGGCACTTTGTGAGTGAAAATGGCAAGTTTCTCAGATTATGTTCTTGTCAATTGGGTGAAAAAATATGCGTTGTCTCAGAATGAGAAAATAATCAAATGAAATGTATATGATCATCATGAAACATGAAAACCATTCCAACAGTATTGACGACATTATCGAAACGTGTCTCACAATGACAGGGATTGAAAAGGCGATCATTTACAGATATTTAAAATGAAAAAAATATATTATTATTAGCCGTTACTCGAGTCCGAGTATAAAAATGTTACAGTCGATAAATTGTATACAATAAAAAACAAGTAAAAGGTGTAGTCTATTGTAATTCCCATTCATCTACGGTGCACACGACTATGGCTATAGAGGCCAATTCGGGAGAGCACATGTCGACCGCAGTCAGGACAAACATAGACCTGGTTAGGTCTTGGATTCGGCCTTCTTGCAGCAACATTTCCTTGATAGCTGGCCACAGCCCCTCGCCATTCGGTTCTGTCCGCTGCAAGTTGTTCCCATTGCTCGTCTGCAATACCGCAGGATTTTAGATTTTCATGGAGAGCGTCTTTGAACCTCTTTCGTTGACCGCCACGCCTTCTTCTACCGCTTAGCAATTCATCATAAAGTGTACATTTAGGAAGACGGTTATCATGCATACGATGAACGTGACCTGCCCATCTTAGGCGTGCTCTTGAAATAAGCACCTCAATTGGAAGGCTGTTTGCTCTCCTGAGTACTTCCACGTTTGATATGTGATGGAACCAACGGATTTTCATCATACTTCTGAGGTGTCTTTGCTGAAAACGTTCTAATTCTTTCACATGACGACGGTAAGTGACCCAGCTTTCACATCCATATAGCAGTGTTGGAATGACAACTGTTCTGTAGACAGCCATTTTCGTTGACAAAGCAAGGTCGTGGTTGTCAAATACTCTCTCTCTAAGTCCCCAGAGTGCTCTAGATGCAGCGTTAATTCTATTGCGAATCTCGCTGTCCATGTTTGCTTTGTCATTAACAACGTTACCTAAGTAATTGAACTGATCCACCACTTCAAGAGAATTTCCGTTAAGTGTAATGTCTATTTGGTTCACTTGATGAGGAGTTGACATAATCTTAGTCTTTCCAATGTTGATTTTAAGTCCCAAGGAATCATAGCTCTGGGCATACACATCTAAAAGTTCTTGAAGCTCTTCCGGCGTAGAGGCTAAAAGTGCACAGTCGTCCGCATACTGGAGATCACAAATGAATCGTGTGCGTGTCTTCGTGAAAGCTCTAAAGCGCCCTATGTTAAAGAGACCGTCATCAAAACGGTATCTGAGACCTATTCCTCTGACTGTCAGTTTGTTGTCAACAATAATTGTTAGAGCAGTGGTAAACAAATTAAAGAGTAGGGGTGCCAGGACACATCCCTGTCTAACTCCAGTGAGAGTTTGGAAAGGTTCGGTTGCCTCATTATTATACATAACCTGGGCGTTGTTGTTTGTATGTAGACTGCGACATACTTCCACAAATTTTCTAGGGATACCTAAGCGGAACATAATTTTCCAGAGCACTTCCCTGTCCACCGAGTCAAACGCCTTGGTTAAATCAATGAAGGCCATGTGAATTTCTCCTTGATGTTCGAGTGCTTTTTCTTGAAGCTGTTTAAGTGTGAAGATTAAATCCGATGTGCCTCGGTTTGGTCTAAAGCCACTCTGTGTTTCAGGAAGTAACTTTTCCATAACAGGTGTTAGCCTATTTGCCATCGCTTTAGTGAGTATCTTCCCTCCAACAGCCAGGAGGGACCCCTGTAATTTCCACAGTCCGCAGCGCTCCCTTTGTTTTTGAAGAGGTTGATTAAAAGTGTATCACGAAACTCCTGCGGAGCTTGACCACTTTCCCACACGACATCAAACAGTTTTTTGAGGTAGGGTATGAGCTCTGACGACACAGCTTTAAAGATCTCAGCTGGGAGTGAGTCGGCGCCGGGAGATTTGTTATTTTTTAGCTGCCCAATGGCGGTTAAGACCTCTTCCGTTGTTAGTGGCTTATCTAAGTCTTCGAAGGTGTCGTATTGAGGGATAAGATTTATAATATCGTGATCGGCTTGACTTTGCTGGTTAAGAATGTTAGAGTAGTGTTCTTTCCATCGGGCTCTTATTTCCTGGTCTTCTTTGAGGAGATTTCCATTTAAATCTTTAATAGGGCACATATTTTTCCGACTGGGGCCGTACACTGCTTTTATTCCTTGAAAGAAATTCCTGTAGTCGTGTGAATCGGCGTACCTTTGAATTTCTCTGGCCTTGCTTGCCCACCACTCGTTCTTTATTCTTCTGATTTCGCGTTGCGTTTCATACTTAGATTGGGTGAAAGCTTCTGCTTTTGATGAGTCGTTGGGGTGGTTGATAGCGTTTTGGAAGGCACTATGTTTGCGGTCAAGAAGTTCTTGTATAAAAGCTTCATTATCATTGAACCAGTCCTCCTGTTTTTTACTTGCTGCAGTGCCAAGAATTTCCTCACTCGCACTTTTTAAACTGTCTTTAATTTGTGTCCAGGTAGCAGCGACATCTACAGAATTGGTTTCTTCTAGTGCACTCAAATTCTCTTGAACTTTTTGCTTTAGCTGTTCGACGGTTTATTGGTCACGCAGTTTACTAATACATAGACGGAGTCTACGTTTTACTTGAGTTCTTCGGTGTTTGGGTCTCATAACAATTTTTATTTTAGAGACAACAGGACGATGATCGGTCCAACATTCGCTATCAATGCGCGCCTTTGTAATTTGGACGTCCTTGAGATGCTTCCTACGTACGATAACATAGTCCAGTAGATGCCAGTGACCTGATCTGGGGTGACGCCAGGTGCCTTTAAATTTATCCTTTTGTCGGAAAATGGTGTTTGTTATAACTAGATCATGTTCGGCGCATTTAGTTAGGAGTAGTTGACCGTTAGCGTTCATGTTGCCCAGACCGTTCTTGCCTATGATGCCTGGCCAGGTGTCTGCATCACTCCCTACTCTAGCGTTAAAATCGCCAAGAATAACGAGTCGTTCCGTTTTAGGTATTCTACAGAGGGTTTCTACCAGCTGTTGATAGAAGCTTTCCTTGGTTTCGTGACTTGCATCCAGAGTGGGAGCGTAGGCGCTTATTAGATTTACCGCGTTGCCATCTGATAGCTCATAGCGTAGCAGCATTAGACGCTCGGATAGGCCTTGTGGTACTTGTGTTAAGTTGGATACAAGTTGATTCCGAACGGCAAATCCTACTCCATGTTGTCTTCTTGAATTGGTGGGAAGACCTTTCCAATAGAAGGTGTAGTACTTTTCTGTGAGAGAGCCTTCCTCCAAAAATCGAGTTTCGCTGAGAGCTGCAACGTTAACATTGAGTCAGTGAAGTTCTCTATCTATTAGAGCAGTTCTTCTTTCAGGCCGATCGGTGCGAGTGCTGTCGTTCAAAGTACGAACATTCCAAGCGCCGTAGATGAAAGAATTAGTTTTGTTGGATTTAACTTGTCGGTGTTTTTTCGACATTCGATGAGGTGTCCCTGTGGGCACCCTCCCCCGGAGATCCGATCGGGAGGGTATTTTACCTCCGGATGATTTTGTCCCACTTGAACGCTCCATCATTTTTTAAAGCCTTAATCGACTGAAAACGAAGCTGCATTTGAAGTTTTAGCTGGAGCAGGTATGCAACTGACCAGCTCGGTTGCGGAAGGCGAGCGGTGTCGTCCCATGGCACAGAAGGAGACTGCGACGATGCTGTAACCAAACGATTCCAAAAGCAACCTTTGTGTGCGGTGGGTTATTTTTACCGCACTCTTCGTGAGAAGGTGGATGTGCTCACGGCAAAAGGTAAGGGTTATTCCGCCCTTACTCGGTCGTTAGAGCCTCGTTAGTGAAAACAGGGTGCACCAAGTTCAAATTGAACTCATCGCGAAGGTGAGGTTAACAGTTGAGTAGGAGAGGCTATAACTTGCGCTTCACTACCCCATTACACCCACCACCATAATGAGACTGTAAATCCATCAAAATCATCTGCAGAGAGATCACACATCGTTATTAACGATTTAAAAAAAATTATTCGCAAAGAATTTCACTCACTTTGTTTTAAAAAAGAAACACCTACATTGGCTAAAATTTGTATGTGAACTTTCAAAAGATAAAGACTTACCCATATATCAGCTACTCTATCAGCATCCACGGAAGAAGAACCCAGCTCTTGGTCATATACACCCCGGTGAGGGAAGATTCTATCCCCCGCATTTATTGGGCGACATAGTCGCCTACTGTGGGGAGACTAAAATTTCACTTATAATAGGATGTGATCCTAACGCACATTAAATGATGTGGAGAAGCACCCAACATCAACATAAGGGGTGAACCGTTATTACATTTTTCTGGGTGAGAGGCTATTAATAGCCAACAGAGGCAAGAAACCTACCTTTGTCACTTCACTTCGTAAAGGTCTTAGACTTAGCCTTATGCACAAGTAACGTGGGTGATATTATAAACAATCAGCATGTGGGCAGAACTGCCGCCAGGCTCTGATCATCAACACACTAGATTTGGTCATGACCCCATCTCTGACGGAGGCAAAATTCAGATATCCCCGGGAGACTAACTGGGGAGGATATCTAGAGTACTCCAGAGGGCATCTGGAGAAAGAAATAGCGCCAGAAAGAAATGTACAGAGCCTTGAAGTGGCAGTGGAACAAGAAAGCGAGGTGATAATAGCTGCTTACCAGGAAACTGTCTGGAGAAAACAAGGAAAACTAGAGGTAAAACAATCTGCTGGAACAAACACCTAGAAGGCCTCAGGGTGAGGTTAAAAGGCTATTAAATAAGGCCAAATCCAACCAAGATTAGGATACCTACAAAATAAAACTCAGGCAGTATAATACAGTCCGCAAAGCAAGGAGAGATTCGTGGAGAAGGTTCTGTGAAGAGGTCAGCAAAGACCGTGCAACCTCTAGAATTCATAGTGTCCTGTCCAAGGATAACTGTACTGGAAATGAAGTAGGTTTTAGCAAATGGGAGGATGAAACTTACACAAAAACATTGACGGATAAATTAAAATTAAAAGATAAAATTATTCTGTTCAGTTGTAAAAAATCCTGTTTAGATCACTCTTTAAATCAGTACAGTTTCAGAACAATTATAGGCGGTCAAGAAAAAAATATATGTTATTTTTTGAGACTTATATAATAGAGAATCTTTGACTGTGCCTCGTATCGTGTTCTACTGGAGTAATTGAAGTAATCTCAGTATTGAGATACTTCAATACGTGTCTAATTACATGAATTCCGGTATCATGGAGATGACATGTGGAATATAACAGGGATAGGGATTAGGACCTATTATCCTTAATTTATGTAAACGACTTGAAACAAGTCTCAACGGAGGTTGACCTCATGAATAGTCGTACTAAAATCTGTTCTTATTTTTCATATATGATACATCTTTACATTTGCCGACATTCAGATCAATCTTATTGAATAAACACCACTAACTTATTTTGTTAAGTTCCTTTTGAAGTTCTTTGCAGTCATCTTCAGATTTTATATTTTTAAAGAGCTTCATGTCTTTTGAATGTATTAGTTTGTCACATTCAAGAGTTTTGCATAAGTCATAAATAAATATTAAAATAGCAAGGGTCCAAGATTACTATCCTGCGGTACTCCAGATGTTGATGAGTATATACAGTTCAAATCATGAATGCTGTCGTTCACGTCATCATCCTTTAATTTCCTAATCAAATCATCTCAAGGTCACACAGAATGGCACGCATGGGCGTATCAACGTATACAAAAGATAAGTATTTTGTGATATTCAGTTTTAATTGATTTGTTTCCAACCATTTAGAAACAAGTTCTAAATCGTGATTTATTTTACGTACCAACACTCTAGATTCATGTTCATCAATGTAGACTATAGTGTCGTCAGCAAAAAGTAATATTTGCAATTTTTAAATAGTAAAATAAAATTAGTATATATTACAAATAACAGAAGGCCAAGTATGCTCCCCTGAGGCACTCCCATGTGTATAGGTAATTCACTTGATAACATATTTTCACATCTCACCTTTTGCCTTCTGTTTTTTAAATAATACTCAAACCATTTCCATACAACACCATTCCATATTTGCTTAGCTTATTTAATAAAATCTTTCTATCAAGTGTCTCAAATGCTCTTTTCAAATCTAAAAATATTACTCCTGACATTCCTCCTATGTCCTTAGCTTCCTTCCACTCATTAACAACATATTGTAAGGCACTTTCACAACTAAAACCTTCTCTAAACCCAGACTGATATTCATTAAGTATTTTTTTCTCTATTATAAAATCTAAAAATTGCAGATATACTACTTTCCCTAGTATTTTTTCAAACGCTGGTTACATATTTATAGGTGTACGGTCCTCAGCTTTAACGGTTTTAGGTACTTTTCTTACAGAAATTATTGTCGACACTTTTAAAGAATTCGGCACAATTTTGTCAAAAACTTAAAATGTTGCTTTTTTGTTCCTGCTAACTCGACAAGTTCAGACTGGTAGTTACTATGAGTTATACTATGCACTATGTTCTTAATACTGGATATACAGAATTCATTAATTTTTTTAGGCAATAGTTTTGGGTTTTTACACGTTATATTTTCAAATTAAATTTCTTTAAAAGATTAGTCATGTTTACTCGATACTAAAGGTTTCAGAAACTACCACATTTTCTTTGGATCGTTCTTACATTTATCAATTTTTTCCTCATAAGTAATACTTACATTTTTCTTGTCTGATTATAATGACAACATTATTTCTACTAGTTTTATAGTTTAACCAATCATTTTCATTATTACTTAATTTCAAATTTTTGTATTTCCTATCTCTATCCTCAATAGCCTCTAATGTTCATTGAACCAACCACCTCTTAAATTTATTTCGAATTATGACCTCTTTTTTTGGACAAATGTCATCTAATACGTTCAAAAGACTACCATATAGGAAATCACATTTTTTATTCATATCAGGTTCCTTATAATCAACTTGTATATTATTTAATTTAATCTTTAATAAATCATTATATAGTTTACCTCTAAAAATACCTTTCTTTGGTGCACTATAGTCTAAAATACCAATTTTTATAATACAATAATCATATATAGTTGAGGTGTCTAAGACTTTAGCGACAAGATCAGATTTATTTGTAAATACTAAATCTATCAGCGTAGCGCCTTCTTCAAAAATGTAAGTAGGGGTTTGTATAATCTGATTTAAGCCATAATCATTACACCATCTCTTAAGCCTTCGTGTATATGTATACTCGTCATACAGCTAATTCACATTAAAATTTCCCAGGACTGGTAGTGTGCCTTCGATGCTTAAAACATTTTTTCTATACAATTTTCTAAAATATTACAAAACACTGAGTGCGACTCACTTGGGGAATGGTAAATTCCATTAATGTTACAGTATTCATGATTTATTTTAACCCTAATTGTTATGACCCATACATATTTTCATCAATGTAATGAGAAAAGATAAATTGAAATTCAATGTCATAACGGATATAAAAACAACCCCCCAGTAAACGTGCTTTCAGAATTTAACGTTGCCACTTTATAATTATTTATCATAATTTCGTAATTTGCTATGTCTGATGTGAAGCGATATTCTGTGAAACAAACTACTGCAAGATTATTTATTGCTACAAAATATATAATTTCATCCATATGAGCAATATTAACAACAATTATACTAGTCATCATATTTTATTTTTTTGGGGTATACTCTCTTTTAGTTAAACGTTTCTTATTTTCTGTTTTTTCAATATGAACTTTTACCGATATACGGGACAACCATAATCAAAGACTGAGTAGCTTAATTCTTATCAAAGAATTCTACCTGAAAATTGGTATATATTTCAGGGACTCTCTTCTGTATATTGATCGGTTGTGCAATAGAATTATTATCCCATAAAACGAACCGTAAATGTTTTGTTCTTGTGTTTCATATTTTCATCATCAATACATCGCTGTTGTGTAACATAGAATTTATTCCACAAATATAATATTACTGTTTCCTTTCAATTTAACGAAGTATTATTATCGACAGGTTATAAATTGTAGGTCAGCATCGTCTGAATATTTCATATTCGGCCTATATTCATCGGCATATCTATTTATACTATGTATGATATTGATTATTCCATTAAATATTCATTAATAATTAGTTTTATTGATTGCGATAATCGCATTTGGCAGCGGTTAATAGAAACAGTGACATGTAATTTCCTGGTATACATTTTGTGCTATGGCCATAAAGTTAAGGAGATTAGTTAGACGCTAATCGGGCAAATATCCGTTCTGTCTCATTGTCACAAACTTACCAGGGCTAATTTACAAAGCAATTAGTGTGTTATTCATTATCTTCAGCTATGTATATATGCAAATGGTGTGCATAAAAGTACACTGATTTCGAAAAAGCCTCTGACTAAGTGATTAGTATTTTAGAGCGACAAACAAAATTAACTGTGTATATAACATGAAGTTTTCTGTAGTTCGACGAAAATGCGATTTGTGTTTAACTTATGCAGATACAAAAAATCATTTACCGTGGAAGTACGTTGCAGATGCAATTAAATTTTTACTATTGAGATAAAAGTCAAACTGTATTAAGGTTAAATTAATAATACAAATTTTATTGCCCATGAGATCATAAAAAAATATATACAGGGATATCTCGAGTTCTACGATAGCTAGAAATTATTTAAAAATTTGCAAGTAAACTAGATAAAAAGTCTATAACTGGAAATTAGTTTCGAACATACAGGGCAAGCCAAAACGAAATTACAGGACCAAGTGCTTATTTTTTAAATGGAATGCAAGTATATCAGTACATTTTTTTAAGCCTCTTTCTATATTGTTAAGTACTTTCCTATGGCTAATTGCAACCATTTACGTTTTATAAATAAATAAGTGTTTATTTTTCAATTAAGAACTTTTTAAATTGAATTTTCTCAATTTTTTCAAATGGAATACCCTGTATATTTTTCGACGATGTGATGTAGAAATAAAAAATGAACATTTTTTGTAAGTGGATCCCTGTGGCTAATTGCAACCATTTTCGTTTTATAAATAAATAAGTGTCAAATTCAAGAATCAACTTAAAAAGAGATTCCCTCAAATAATTTATTTAAAAAATTTATAATAGGTGTTCGACGTGTTGCTCATTTTGATTGACACACGTTTTTATGAAATTTTGATATGAGACCATTTAGTGGGACCATTTCTTCCAATCCATTGAAATGAGTAAATAGTATTTAACCGGTCCTTGACTGTAATGTTTTCTGTACATTTTTTTGCTGTTTTAGTTATTCGACAAGCAATACAACCTCAGTTTGGTATAAATTGTCATGTACAAAGGAGCATTTATCACACTTATCGGTCGTTACAATTTGTATTGAATTTAAAATATTTGGAATTTTACAATATGAATTTTAATAAAGCGGAACTTATAGATTTGTTTTATTGCTAACGTTTATTTGCTAATAGAATTTATCACCAACGTTATCCTGAAAGAAGGATTCCTGAGGTTAGCAGCTTCCAAAACTTTCTCGATAGATTTCTGGAAACTGGAAATGTCGAATATAAAAAAGTGAAAGAATAAAACGTGCTGTGAACGAGGAAAATGAGTTTTCTGTGGTGCTGACAACGTTTGAAAATCCCCATGTTAGTCAATGAGAAGTGAGCTCAGTAGAAATAAGTGGACGGTCGGTGGGTCGAACCTTAAAAAAAAATTGCATGCATATCATATTCAAATGCACCAGGAATTATCTGATGACGATTTTCAAAAGCGCCTACAATATTGTAATTGGGCCAGAGGTGAAATGCAACATGATGTCAACTTCTTCAATACTGTTTTATTCAGTGATGAGGCAACTTTTCATAAAAATGGATTTGTTAATAGGCACATTTTCCATTATTATGCTTCGGAAAATCCTCACTTTTTATGCAAGTTGATAACCAACACAGATGGTCTATAAACGTTTGGGGAAAAATTATTGGAGAACATTCTTTGATGGTACATTGACTGGATCTATTTATCGTCGTTTTTTGGAAAATTATCTGCCACAATTATTAGTAAATCTCCCTGAAATAACTCGAAATAGGATGTGGTTTCAGCAAGACGGTGCTCCACCACATTATTTAAATGCAGTTAGAGACCACTTAAATAATACCTACTCTAATCAATGGATTGGAAAAAATTGAGCCACTAAATGGCCTACTAGATCCCCAAGATCTTCTAAAAATAGATTTCTTTTTATGGGTACACGTGAAGGAAATTGTTTATAGAGATACACCAACAACATAGGGGCATAGTGTCGTTAGGTTAGAAAAAAATTCATATTCTTGTCCGACTTACGAAACGCACAATATTAGGATAATAGCTGTGTATCCACAATAATAATGTTTATTTAAGATAATACATACAATTACATTGAACAATGGCATATCAGTCGACTATATAAGTGAGCAACAGCAGCTTATAAATAATAATAATAATAATAATAATAAATGGTCTTTATTTCCCAAAACAAACATTATACATCATAGAAAGAAGGTAACAGACAATAAAAAACATACATGTTTTAGGAAATCGCCGAAGATCAGATGTCTATGCAGGACATAGACCCTGCTTTTCATCTTAAGCGGGGAGACAAAAATATGACATCAATAAAAAACATATAACAGACAAAAAAAGTGACAAGAATTTCAAGAATATTTCAATAGCCTAAGTTAACAATTTATTGTGTAAGAAGGTGTTTTTTAAATTTACGTTTAAATGCAGTAACAGGATAGGGCTTTAGAGAGTCGGGTATGTTATTGTAAATTTTAGTGATCTGGTAACTAAAAGAGCGTTTGTAAATTTCTGTTCTATGTGTTGGAGGAGTAAGTGTGCCTTTAAATCTAATGTTTAGGTTATGCACATCAGTCCTAAATTGGATTTTTTTACTAAGATAAGCAGGAATTTTGTTTGTGATAATTTTATGGAATAGACAAGCTGAATGCAGTAGGCGTCTTTTGGACATATTGAGCCATCCTGTGTCATCAAGTTTGGAAGAAATATGTTGTCGACGTCTAATACCGAATATAAGCCGCAAGCAGGAATTTTGAATTACTTGAATTCTGCGAATATTTTCTGAATCCAAACAGGGGCCGTATATAATATCGCCAAAGTTAAATTTGGACAAAACAAGAGCCTCACAGACAATCGTCTTCACTTTTTGATTGAGAAAGTGCCTGTTAATGTAAATCATTTTTAAACTGGCATATGCCGTGGCGATTTTACTATTTATGTGTAGTTTGAACCTTAAACTAGTGTCTAGTGTTAACCCCAGATTTCGCGCGCTTTCGACAGGCGATATTAGTTGCCCTTCTACATTTACTTGCAGTTGGTTGGTTACAGCTGTTCTAACATTTTGAGGTCCAAAAACTAAAACCGATGTCTTGCTGGCATTAATATTTAAGGAATAACCTCGCGATTTAGTTACTAAAGTTTCAATGTCTTTGTTAATACCAGCAATTGCTTCAAATATGTCATGAGGTGAAAATGAGAGGTATAAGTGCGTATCATCTGCGTAAAAGTGTATTTTACAATGTTCAACGACATGTTGAAATTCGGAAGTGTACAAAGAGAACAAAAGTGGACCTAGTATCGAGCCTTGTGGAACACCACAAGACACTTCGAGAGGACCAGACACAGCGTTATCGATCTTAACTCTTTGAAGTCTATTGCTCAGATAACTACGAAAAAAGTTTATTGCCTTCTCAGATAACCCTATATACTTCAACACAGAAAACATGATTTCGTAATTAATAGTGTCGAAAGCTTTAGAATAGTCAAGGAGTACAAGCACTGTAACTTCCTGTTGGTCTATTCCTCTCAAAATGTCGTCAGTGATATTCAACAAGGCCGTTTCACAACTATGTAACGATCGAAATCCGGACTGCATTTCAGGAAGTATGTTGAACTTTGCTGTATACGCACAAAGTTGTGAATCTACTTCTCTCTCCAGTACTTTTGACAACGCAGATAAGACACTGATTGGCCTCAAATCTTTAAATTCTAGTGGATTACTTTTTTTAGGGATCGGTTGTACCAAAGCTTGTTTCCAGTTTTTCGGAAATACACTTTCTTGCAAGCAGAAATTTATTATGTGAGTTAAAAATGGTAATATAAAATAATGGGGCAAGACCCACAAAAGGAAACCTTGCGAGTGGGTATTTTGCGCTTAATTATATACATTTGCTACATATATTTTTTGGTAACCTGCGTGCATAATGAATATGAGTGAGTACGTCATATATGATTATTAAAATACGTTGTACATGATTAATATTATATATTATATATATATATATATATATATATATATATATATATATATATATATATATATATAATATAGTTATAAATTTCAATTCTATATTCTTATACTATAATATGGGGTTTTTGTGTCTATAAGATTGCGCATTTGTTTTCGTGATATTTCTAGGATCCACTTTAATTCTGAATAGGTTAGCTGAGTTGATTCTTTTTATTTCGGGTGAAAGTAGATTATATATTTTTGGAAGTAGCTGTGGCACCTTTGAGCAATTGTCTTTTCAATCTTAGGTAATCTAGAAGCATTAATTTTATGTCTTGTATCATATTTATGGACAATTATAATAAGAGATTATTTTTGTATTTGTAAATTTCCAAGGAAATTATTTGTCGCTGCTCCCCAGGCAATTTACCGTACGTTAAGTGTGATTGAACAAGGGCTGTTGTAGGGTATCTCACCTAAAAGTGAAAAAACAAAAAAAATTCAAAATTCACAAAAAAATTACATTGATTCACACACCATGGTAAACCATGATAAAAAAGTCGTCCAACCACAAAGAAAAACCTCATCCAAGATCACAAAAATCTGGAAAAATTCACAAACACTCGATAATTCTAAAGTAACGTAAATTCACCCATAACACACTTTCAACGTTGATTCTAGTCATTTCATAAAAGAAACTTTATGAAAAACATCCCTAAAAAATACAGCCCCCCCCCCCATAGTTATCAAAAAGATCAAAACCACTATCCGTATCTATAATCACAACCTTTTATCTCGTTTAGTTGACTTTTTATAAACCATTTTACATTTTATTTCTTTTTGACAACTTCCGTACGTCAAGTCTTAACATCCAATTTAGTTTCATCAATTTCTTGCAACTCAATTACTATCAAAAATTACTTTCCTTACTTTAACCTCAACGTTCTGGTTCGGTTCAAGTATTTACTACTCGTTTACTAAATTCAAGTTTACGAGGTCCTTTCAGATTATTAAATTTTCAATCAATCAAACTTCAATATCTCCCAAAACCTAATCGATTCAAACTTCGTTTTTATATAAAAAAATTCTCCTTTTCATTGCCGATTTTTCTATATAATTTTCATTTTCGAAATCCAACTTTTGCAAAACTATTGCGCAATATTGTGAAATATTTCGCAATTGTGCCGATCCAGACTCAACGGTACCAAATCCAGATCTAAATAGGAGGTAAAAACGTTCGTGCTAGACTCACGAAGCACGGAAAACGTCACAGACATACAGTATAAATACCGATGCGCAGTAAGCCCAAAACAAGTTCCAACTTTGACGGTGACTCCGTTGTTAAGTATTCGCGAAGTGGAAAAAGTTATTTAAAAGTGATTTTAAGTATAATATAAGTTAATTTACTAGACCATCCGGTCCGTTTTCTATTTAACTAAAGTTGTAGTTTCCCACCGTCTAGTCAGGCTTTCTTATTTTCGGGCCCTGCATACTTTTCGCGACCAGCTGTTGAAATCTAGCTTCCCAGGCAGAAACCTGGTTAAAAAGAGTTAGCTTCAAGACTTCGCCTTAAGTGGCCTCAAAATATTTTCGCAGAAGTTTTAAAGACTGAATTTCTGTTGTCGATTAGTTTCTATTTCAAAAGGAAACCTGATAAATAAAATAATATTCGTTTTAAACTCTGTTCAGTTAAGAAATCTAAATAAATAATTTTGTTCGTTCGTTTTAAACAAAGTGTTTTAATTTCAAGAAAACTATAAACAAGGTGCAGTCGTTGATCCTGTCAGGACTATAAATTAAAAACTTAAATAGAGTGTAACAACAGTTCCAGACATTATTATACAGGGTGTAGCAATTGACCCTAACATCAACGACAAAAAAATCTAACCCTATAGCCTTGGTTTCCACGAACAATCCGTCGCGGAGAACCGACAGTTTGTCCACCGCCGCGATGTGACGATTTTCAGGGCATAGTACAAGGTCAGTTTTAAGTATATCTGAGAAATATTTAAATGTATACAGCATGATCCTTATTTTTTAACACGCTTTTATTAATTTTACCTGTATGTTTGTTAGTTAGTTTGTTTGTGATGGAATCCTTAAACGTGATTCTCACCCGTTTCAAAATGTCAGATTAAACTGAAACTTTGCACACTCATCAAGGTCTGATGAAGATACAATAATTTGACAACTTTGTCCTAATGTCCTCATCAGGATAAAATAAAAAAAATGACCAATCTCTTTCGAGATTTTGCCGGAGGAGCCGCTGTTATTAATATATATTCTAACTAACTCAAAATACAATAATAATAAAAAGCGTGTTAATTAAATGATTTTTAGTAAGTTTTAAAAAATTATAGTTTAAAAAAACTAAAAAAACACGCTTTAATAGCAAACCGAACTAAAAAGTGAAAAATAATATTTAAATATTACGATTCATTTTATTGTAAAAAGCGTGGGGTGCTTGATATCAATTGTTATTATTATGTAATTTATTTGTGTCTCCTAATTCAGATGGATATCAATATATACACCTAGGCATTTTATATTACTCACGGAAGAAATTTCAACTATCTTGCTCATTAATATTTATTTTTAATGTTCATACAGGGTGTTTTCAAAAAATCATAATAAGTATCGCCATCTAAATTTCTAGGAAATATATGGTATCCAACTAACTGATTCCCTTCTAACTGGCCACTGCCGGCTCAATAGACACATGAGTCTAATGGGCCTGGCAGAGGACGCGACATGCAGATTCTGCCAAGAGGAAGAGGAAACCTCAGTTCACGTATTGTGCCACTGTGACGGCCGGCTGAGGCTGAGATTCCAAGTACTCGGAGAAGAAAAACCAAGGGCGGACAGCTATATAAAAGGGCCTTTATCAAAGCTATGGAGTCTAGTACAAAGGACAAAGCTGGATGAGGTACTATAAGGAAGATATCCTGGGAGCATCACAATAGACCTGAAAAGGTCGCAGTGGTAAATGCTAAACAACCAGCTCCTTTGTTAATCTAATCTAATCTGATTCCCTAGAGTTACTGCCCATACATTTATTTTAAAGGTATGTTGAAAGTGGGTTTGTATTGTTGCGTTAGGATTTTTCTTAGCTCAGAAATGTATATTCCGAGAATTAAACATGCCTTGTCGTTTGAATGTAGCCTCGTCAGTAAAAAGTATTTTACTTAGAAAATCTTTGGCGAGATATATCCATTCTCAAGCCTAATATTCTAGTATTTATTGTAGGATCTTCCATTACAATACCTATTTAATATTTCTTCTTCGACGTCAACAGTTCTTGCGTTTCTTGGACAGCCAGCGGCTCTGTTTTTCACTTAAAGACTTCCTGTTTCCCTATGAAACTGGAATTATTAAAAAAAAAAGAATCAAAGTATAATAATAACAAAGCATATTTCAAAGCATTCTTTATGCGTAAAAAAATTGTTAATAAAATATTGTAAATGCATGTTATTTTTAAACATAAATTACTCGAGAACAGCTAATTTTTCACCCATTTCTCTTTCCCTACATTTTCTAGGAACATGTTGGATTAACAGTTTACAACAAAAATTGACGAACAAGTGCAAGACCCACTGACAAAAATCGGATTTGCACGAAACATAGAAGTGGGCTTATGTCTCATTCATATTTGTTTAATAATTTGTGAACAGTGCAGAGATTATACATTTTAAGATGTTAAGTAGATATCAATAGTCCTGAATTATACTGTTTTATTTTATTTTAGCTCAATGAAACGCCAAGGAAATCATTGTATAAAATAAATGGGAGAGGCAAATCATACATAAAATCCATATCTAGAAGAGAATGCTGCAATAATTTTAATAGTTCGAGGAATTTCAAGTGTAACTGCAAACTATTTTATTCTGCGGATACCAACTGCTTCCATTTGAATATCTTTGTTACCATAATATGATGTTTTAAGCAGTGAATAGTGTTTACGGAAAATTAATAGCGCAAGAATTCTACAAACGAATGTTAGTAATATTAACATCATTTATTAAAGATTTTTATTAACTAAAATAATGCCAAATCTGAGTTCCCAGCTCGTAGTATTGTGATAATACGGTAAAAGGAATTGCCTGTGAGGCAATAAGCCTCAAAATTTGCAATCGCTCTAGAACAAGGCCTCTTTGACCTGTAGTTTGTAATGGAATGATAAAGTGCTCGAAAACTGGTAATATAAATTAATAAATTAACCTAGGCCGCTGGTCTATTCTCCCTTATGATTTCTAATTAATTAATTTAAACCAACACCAGTAGGAAGTTTACGAGTTGTAAACTAGCGTACTTGGGGTTAAAACAGAACCATTTATAATACTTCACTTTGCGTATTAATATATACATGTAAAATAACCACAAATGTAAGTTAGTTATCTTACAGAGTTTGTTATTAGTATATTTATAGTACGGTGTAAAAGTAAAAAAGGAAAGCCAGATAAAATTTATAATAATAATAATAATACATAAATAAACACCACAGAAATTAGACAACCCCAAATTCCAGAAGCCAGGGGCTTGTGCGAAAGGGGGTTACATAGTGAAAGAAACGCGGACATACAACCATTTCCTCCGACAATGCCAGTGCCGGAGCCAGGATTCGAATCCGGTGGTGCGATGTCCGTGTGATTAATAGCGATTGCCACCTCACGCTTTAACCCACTCGGCTATCGACCAGGGGCCATATTTTCGAGCGATATTTTTCGCATGCGAAATACTAGGCACTCGACTCGCTTAAAAACACATTCGAGATTTGTTTTTCACACACGTGAAAATGTCGTATGGCAAATGTGGCAACGCTGTTTTGTACAATCAAATGGACTTGAAACCCCTAGAAAACACTAATGCCACTAATCAGCTGTTATATGTGTTGATTGAATTACAAGAGTAAATATTATAATGCGCCAGCAATCATCGGATAAGCGGATGGGATATATTAGTGCAAAACAGAAAAAGGGAATGGTGAATTTTCTTAAAGTTCACCTGAAATTGAAGAGTGGTAAATTTACTTCGAATTTCACATTCAAAAAAGGCCAAGCTAGTCCATTTAAAGAATCGGGATTTATAACGAAATTACCGAATGTTTGCGCCTCGGACTAGACAATGCCCCCCCCACGTTTTCGAGGGTGCTGAATCGATTCCCGGGATCAAATCAATTTTTCCACCTCGGCAACCCCCTCATTGGAAAAAAACCACCCCTAAATTCCTCTATTCCGTGAACCCATTTGTTTTCCTCAGTTATTTTACTAATTGTTGTTCCCTCGAGTAGAACAGAAGGTCCTTCGAGGGATTTGACCTCAGCCACCCCTGTCCCAGGCTATCAACCCTTGTAGGGGGTTGAAAATTGATATTTGTTTTTGTGAGAACAAAATTTAGATTTTATTGGAGGTGTTTCTTTGAGGAAGGTGGTAGGTGACCAGGGTTGTGTAACCACCCCCGGGGATGTTTTCACTCTTCAAAGGGGTAGACATTTTTTTTCTGGGGAAAGAATTAATATTGTATAAGGGGCGTTTTTTTGATGAAAGTGGTAGGTAACCAGGGTTGTGTAACCGGCCCCGAGGGTTGTCTTCACCCTTCAAAGGGGTGGAAACTTTATATAATAAATAAATATAAATAAGACCACGGATAATTACGACCCGCTTTATCCCGGAAGGCTCTAGAAGAGCCTTGTGTGGCAGGATATATAAAAACACCTTAATATTTTTCCGAGTATTTTTCATACTATTTTTTAATAATAGATGGAAAAAAATGTCCACCCCCTTGAAGGGCAAAAACAACCCCTGGAGGCGGTTACACAATCCTCCTCACCTACCACCTTCCTCAAAGAAACGCCTCCTACAAAATATTAATTTTTTTCTCACAAAAACAAATATCAATTTTCCACCCCTACAAGGATTAGAGGCCTGGGATGGGGGTGGCTGAAATCAAATCCCTCGAGGGACCTTCCGTTCTACTCGAGGGAACAACAATTAGTCGAAAAACTAAGTAAAATGAACGGGTTCACGGAAATGGGGACTTTGGGGATGGATTTTGACCAATTTGAAAAATTTGTTTGACCCCGGGAATCGATTCAAAATCCTTGAAAAGGTGGGGAGGGGTTGTTGTCATCCCTTAAATCTTTAAATGGATTATCATAGGCATGGAATTGTCTTCCATGATCGCTTTCTGCCAAAACTTCTTCCTGTTCCAAGGCGTCGATACTAGCTAAATGTATTAAGTCATCTAACGCTGCCATTGTCCATTTTCACTCGCCAAAATTTGTTAGAATAAGTCTACTTTAAAGTCCCTATATAATAAACAAACCACGGCAAAAATCTAACTTGAGACATAGAGGTTATGTGGCACGAAATAAAACAAACCAAAACGATCACTTTGAATACATTCATACACGAAATCGCTTTATCGTATATTAAATCCCCATCCGTTGTATCTCGCCCGAAATCAGTCGCACGAGGAAAGTTCGTATACGATTTCATAATGCTCGAAAATACGAAACGTATATTTTCATGCGAAAATCTCACGTTTTCGTATACGGCATCGCCTCGGTCAAGCTCGAAAATACGGCCCCAGACCAGACCAGAGTAGTGAAAAATACCACAAAACCAAAATGGATTTCGTGTACATGGTTTGTTATGTCTCTAAAAATAAACAAATTTCGTACCTCTACTGTTGGGGTAGTTACGAAAGGAAACGTATTTTTCAAATTTTACTTAATGTCGTTTTTACTGTTGCATCGAAAATTCTGAAAATATCGGGGCCTAGACAGACTTAAGGTAGTATAGCAGGAATTCCTCAAAGATTTTTTGGCTGCAAATTCGGCTTACTAAAACTTTAAACAAATTTTAAATTTAAATTTCATGATGAGGTGAGTGTTGTTTTATTTGTTTGCACTAACAATGCCTTTTTATGGTTAATGGCTCATATTTTTTCACATTTCTTGAAGTAGTAAAAAATTTAAATCGATTTTGGAAGATTCCAGCCTAGTTCAATTTCATTTCATTCCATAAATCAATCAATACAGTTCCCTAAATTGTAGGAAGTATAATGAGTGTCCTTCCACTTTTTGCATAGATAATTTCTAAGCCGTAAGAGGTAATAGGTCGGTCAAATTAGAAAAAAAAAATGTACCAAGGTAACATTAACAGATTTTTAAGAATTTCAGTAAATACAGAAATATCATGGAAAGAGTGAAAATCACCACTCTTAATTTCCTTAAGTCCCTAGAAACTATTAAAAATATGTAGAATAATTTTTTTGATGTTGATGAAACTTAACACATAGATACTACCTTAGCACTAGTATGATACGACATAACCTGTTAGCACTAAAAATGTAGGGGCGGAGGCTATGAGGGTGAAGCTAAAAGAATTAAATTATTAGTATCAGTACAAGACGGCGGGACTAGTTGTTTTTAGAATATACAGGGAGGGATGTTGCAGGGAGTGTGGTTTGAAGAATTAAATTATTTTTCTCTCTATAATTGCTCTAACAATTTTGATCAAATTTAACGCATACTGTTTTAGTACTATCTTGAGATGTTATGATCTATTATTCCTAATAAGCGCAGGGGCGGAGGCTGTGGAGGATCTATGGATGAAGTTTGTATCTGTGTGATATTCTAAGAGCATTGTTATGTGTAAT
This sequence comes from Leptura quadrifasciata, assembly GCA_963675555.1. NCBI lineage: Eukaryota > Metazoa > Arthropoda > Insecta > Coleoptera > Cerambycidae > Leptura > Leptura quadrifasciata. The sequence goes on from OY776675.1 coordinate 42,370,848, forward strand.
ACCTGCTACTCTAGATGATTGTAATAGAGATTGTTGATCCTCAGTAACTACCCATAAAACTGTGACTTCCTGTCGACAAATTTTTGTAGACCAAATGGAGGGCGGAAAAATTTTTGACTTCAGGGATGGGTTTAGGGTAGTTAGGAGGTAAACATCCTAAAAGTCTCCGACCCTAGAAGGTGAGGTTGCGGGGGAGGGCTTCTGGAAGGCCCCACTAAATTTGGATTTTTTCGGTTTCTCGCTAATAACTCGAAAATTATGGGTCCTAGTGAAAAAATTATTCTTGCCTTTTTGAAAGCTGATAAAATTTACTACATTTTTTAATTTCTGCGAAAAGTTTCTGTCTTCAACAGTTATGGAGTTACCTACTTCTGAAAATCGCCGCTATCCGGAAAACGCTGTTTCGGATCACATTTTTCGTCATACTCACGTCAAATCTTCCTTGTAAAATAAGATACAACCAAATCAAGCGAAGAGGATAAATTGACTTATTACTTGCAATTTTTAAAAAAATTCTAGCTATCGTAGAACTCGAGATATTGAGGTCCGACGCACTATTGCCCCACCCTGTATAAAAACTAGCTATGCTACTTTAACCTAAAAATAACTACACATGCGTTTTCACCTACATAATATACATTTATTATGAAAATGTTAGCTCTGCTGAAATGACGTAGGTCTGGGGGTTCTGGGATCTTATTCTATAAAGAAATGTTCGTATTAGTTATTTCAGTTGCTAATCGAGCCGAAATATATCTCGTACAAAATGTAGAAAAAAAAAAATGCAAAAGACGAGATTCGAACCGTCTACCTCGCACTTTCAAGCAAGCAAGCAAACGGACTTTATTAAAATTAATACATAATATTGCCTCCCCGGAGACTACCTTGCAACCGACCGTGCAATCACCGCGCTTGTTCGCGGTGGCGGGTTGCATGAACGGGCGGGGCAGCTCCGGTTCGGCTAAAAGGAAATGGGGAGAAAAGTCCTGACTCCTTTTGCTAAAAACAAATTATAAAGGACAATATAATTAAAAAACAAAATTTAACAAAGCTTAAAAATTAAACACAAATTCGAAGCTGTCGCACTGCATTGACCTAATTTTGCTGCTGACACAGGTTCCCAAATCTAAAACGGGGAACCTTCATCGAAATGAGGTACTGCAAGGCTGCGCAAGGCTTTCTAAACTGTGGTTTATCGAAATTTTGGGTTTTTTAGAAATTTTGTAGTGAAGCTAATTTTGAGTGAAAAAATGCACAAAAAGAGAACGATAACAAGAACAGATACAAAGAACGCACAAAAAGAGATCAAGAACACGAAACAAAACGGACAAACTGAAAGGAAGAGAGGGACAGGAAAGATTTAAAGATACGAAAGGTACGAAATATCAGTAAAGGTGGATAGGGTAAGCGGAAGTCATAGTAGGTGAAGGTTTGGCTATAGTGGTATGTTATTAATGTTCAAATTCGGCCATTTTTAGGTGATGATTGTATCCATGACGTCAGTTTACTATAACTCCGTCCAGAAAATCATAGAAAGTTCCGACAAAATAAACGAAAGGATAATTTCCTTAGTTAAAAAAGGTCTTTCGCAGATCGCATTATTTATGAGATATACTAAAACTATGAAAAAAATATTTAAAACACTAAAAATGTATGCAAATAACATTTCCCTTATTTGCAGAGTACTTTGTTGAGGAAGCTTTTGAGGGGGTTTCATCTCAACATCTCAGGGAGCTGCACTTTATCACTCTTTTTATTATTGTGCATCACCGAACTCTGTCATTTATAAAAAATATGTGATAAATCATTTTACGTTGAGAAAGAAAACTACTTCGCTAATTAATGTTTCATTTTCCTTATTTTTTGCTAATATCGATAGAACATGAATATATTAATAATTTTAATTATGACTTGGGCAGAACTCAAAATATAACAGATTATGTATCTTAATTCTTCTTCTAAGAAGCCGACGTCTACCGTACTAATAAAATTGTTTTCAGATTGTTATTTTACTTAATAATACCCTTCAAAATGGCGGCTAAATGAATTCCTAAAAATATGTGCGATAAAAATGTTAAAATTCTGTACACTTCCAGGGTTTACGATTTTACTTCAATATTCCAACTTTATAATCCCTATAGGTGCTTTTCCCTAAAAGGTTACGTCCATAACCCAACACCCGCCCCATTAAATATTAAAAACCATTAGACCTGTGGGTAATTGTGGTTTGGAAGCTTATGTGATTTTTTGCATGCATTATTAGCCAGTGTACTCCCAGAGGAGATAACGGAGATAACGGCATACATTTGGCAACTTTGAGCGGTATCAGAGCATCGTTGGCTTACTGCAATGGCAACAACCGCCATGTAATTATTTATATGAGTAATGAACCCATTGGGAGTTCATCCCTGTGCTTTCGAACTTTGAAAGCTGCAGAAAGCTTGTGGACTCGGCAGCTTGTGCAACGTTATTACTTGAATTAGTATCCATGCGTAAATTTTCCTATGCTGTTAAGTTTATTAGCTACGCGACTTCGCGCTTGGTAATTAGTCAGGGTAGTTTCATTTTATATAGCTGTGGAACAATATATTATTTATACGGTATCTTACTTCTGAAGTGAAGTATGTTCATGGTCCTGTGTCTTAATATCTGGCTCAACTAAAAACTCACTACTTTAAGTATACAGGATCGTCCGTAAGTAATGATCCATAGATTCATGACATAATACGATTTAGCTAAATTTGCTTTAGTCTAAAATTTAACAGAGGTAGGGTAGACCGTCCCAGAGTGAACCACTTTTGTTTTAAATTAATATAATTGTCAAGGTCATTGAGAAAAAAATGCGCAAAAATATTTGCAACATATTTTGTGGTGTTGGTAATAGAAATTGTATCTCATTTATTTATAAATAATTAAAATCGCGTTTTTTAAAAAAAGCGTCAAGTTGTTCACTGTGTACTACGATGTGCACACAGTGACTTAATTAACATTCCACAGTGAACCAATTTAAAAACTGGAATAAAAACAAGTGTTGAAAAAAATATATATTTCAAAGCAAAAACTTGACTTAAAATATAACATAACATGTATCGCTCATGTTTGAAATATTTGGTAAAAATATATATATATATAAGATTGTGTCAATACCAGACAAATCAATGTTAAAAGTAAAATATGAGTTTAGCTTGGAAGTACTGCCGTTAATATTGGGCTTTGATAAAATAGTTTTTAAGTCAGTCTTATTAACATCAGCTACATCTTCTACGAGTGGTATGTAAAAAAATCCATGGACATTTTTTTCCGTAAGAAAGTGACAGAGAAATCATCATTTTTTACTTCTACCACCTTAGCAACAAAATAGACACAACTTTTCTTTGCTGAAAACTCTACCAACACATAATCTTCTGATTCTGGGTGCCTTTCCAACCCAAATTCAAGAATTTTTATATCCTCACTTTCTGATACATCACTATCTTGTGCCAGTACCATAGACCTTTCTGAAACTGAAGATGAACTTTCCAGTACAACTCTTTCTGTTTTAGGTTGCAACGTTCTTTTATTGGCTTCTTTCCAAATTGCTATAAGATCTTTCTCAGGTGCATCAGTAGCGATTAAGCTTCTTTCTGTTTTACGATTTTTCCTAACATTTCTGCTGGGGGCAGCTTTTAGAGGTGGTCGAAAATCTTTTGGAGATACAAAAGACGTTTTTCAAACTTCAATAATGGATAAGGTGGATGGTACACCGACACTGGAGACTGATGATATCTCGTTATTCCTATTTTTTGTCGGAGACTCTCGATTTGAGGGACCTGCCTCATTATTAAATGTATCGTTCTCTTTTTCAGTTCATTTATCATCTGTGATATAAAACGGCCATTCACCTGTATCAAGTCTATTTGTTTTTCTAAATGCACTGGAAATGTTTGCCGGTGTCCTGCTTTTTAAATAAGTCTCTCCAACGAAAGATCCCACTTCATATACTGTCACTGGTTGTCCAGGATTTCGAAGCATCCAGGATTCCATAGCCGCGTTATAATAATCTTTAAATGGTTTCATTACTCCAACATCTAATGGTTGAATTTTGTGGGTAGTGTGTGGAGCTAATGTCAGCATGGTAACGCCATTTTCTTTTGTCATATCCAACCCCTCAATAGACAGATGAGATTCATGATTGTCAAGAATTAATAATAATGGATTTTCTTTATACCACGAACTGTGTTTAATGAAATGTTTCATGGCGCTGACAAAAAGCTCCGTATTCATCCAGCCACTGGGAGTAGCCAAACCTAAAGTACCAGCTGGAGTTCTATTTAGTTCTATGTTTAAAATGAGTCCGTGGAAAAATTACCACTGGAGGCAAACTTTGTCCTGCGTACCTTTTTCTCCACTAGTTACTTTTGGTAAACATCGTGTGCTCTTGGAGGCAAGGACTTTTTGAGGTCTTTCCGCAGTTGATCATCTGACTATCAATATACTTTCTTAAGATATCTCGAAGAACATTTCCTCCAAATATCAGCCTTGTAAAAGTACATTATGGAATACTACCCTTCTTAACAACTTTAGGCTCATCTGACAGATATTTGTAACCAAAGGAATCATCTAGCAATTTTTTTTCTATATTTAAGTGAATGTATAAATTAAGAAATATTTGAACGCCAGACTTGTACGAGTATATTAATTTTTAGAATTATTTTGCACTTTAAAAAATTTAGGGGGTACTGTTATTATTATTATTATTAAAATAATGTTTTGGATGGTATCATGTTGTATTTCTCATGAACTGGTCTTAAAAATAAATTTACGTTAGGGTGTTAGTTGTCGTATACTCTACATTATATTATTTACAAATGAGAGGCGTGTGAACAACCAGCAAGTTGGAGTCGAGGATACCTTGTCCATAGAAAAATCGAATGTTTAGCAAAGTACTGAATTTGAGTTTTCGTGAGCAAGCAAAAATTGCAAATACAATGAGTACGTAAAATCTCCACGAAAACAAATTTGAAGAAAGGAAAGTTCTATAAATAGAATATTCAAAATGAGACAATAGAAATCATGATTAGTATTTGGATGGGTGACTTCAAAAGAAACACCGTGATCTCATCCCGAATTCGAGCTACTTGAACACCAGCATATGCGCAGAAGCAATACAATCATCTTAGAGGAAGAGCGAGCAGTGAATATATAATCCCTTGAAGGCGACATAAAACAATCAATTCTTTGCCTATTACATGTGAGAAAAATGAAAATCTTTACTATTTGAAGAGGTTCCGCAAATTTTAAAGGTTGGCCGTAATCGAAAAACAAGCCGACGTTAGGTAGATGAATGCATAAGAATACTATTAATATTAAATATTTTGCTTTTATCAGAATTGATTTCTTCCAATCATAAAGTTCTTTTCCGAAATTAGAATATTAACGGGATAAAAGCCTACATGCTAAACTGGATCAGACTATTTTAACATAAATGGAACAAGACACAACTAACTACTATTGACGTAATTGAGAACAAAATATATTATAGCAAACATACACTTTAGCTTTAATTAACAATTTTAACGTTTTGTTTTAAGCTGATATTAAAGAATACTTACTATAGAGCATGGCAATTTTGTTCAGAGGCCAGAGAGTACGATAATAGAAGCTATTTTCTTGCTGTAGTTTCATTGTCATAATAATTATTTCAGTCTGCCTTGTAAGATGTTCACCCCCAAACGAAATGCAAATTTCTGTGTTCATTATCTTTAATTACTTTAACTTAAATGATGCTATACCATCTCGGACAAACTTATTGTACAAAATGGTTTTCACAAAAAGTCACTGACCCAAAATTGTAATATACGTGCGCTTTTCTTGTAGATTATCAAAATAGATTGATTATGTACTCAAATTTAAAAATGTAAAATTTTTATATTATTGCTTCAGTCAAGGAAGATTGAAAATGTGTTGAGGCTGATACAACTGGAATTTAATTTCGAGAAACCACCAAAATGTAAACTGATATAGCTCGGTAATAAACACGTGTTGGAATGTTCGGATTGACGAAGGCAGACAGCCAATCAAAGCTGTACAGGGGATATAAAAAAGAGAAGGTCGCGTTGAAAATGCTTCTCGAAACAGACAAATCAAAGAGTACAGTGGCTCTTTTAATTAGACAGGTTTCTACTATGGATGGATAGAAAGTATAAAAAGTATAAAATTGGGAAGAATATAGTTTCAGCATGACAATTATATGTTTGGTTGATTCAAATGAATATTTGAAATATTATGCGTTAGAAATTGAAAGAACGCTAATACCCACGTAAAATTTTACTTCGATCAAACATCGTGAAATTAAAATACTGACGTTTTTATGAAATCGATTCACCTTCAGTGGGTGTTATCAGGTGAAATATCATTGAACTCGAATATGAACCTCGAAAAAGTAATATGCGAATATTTAGGCATTATCAGGTGGCCAAATATTTGTATTTATTGACTTTGCAGTAAGCCCGGCTCGTGAGCTCCACCTATATTGCTATGAGTAAAATATTTTATTCTGAAGTTAGCTTTAAACGAACACTATGATCATCCTACGTACAAGATTTATTTTGTGGGTTTTTCATATTTATTTACGTGATATTAAAATCTGTATTTTCACTTACTTTGTGATATTAGCAAAATACCTCTTCCTGAAACAGACTGAATCATCTTATTGTTTAAATCAGCTCTTGCCCTGTTGGGGGCGGATTATGGAAAATAATTCATGGCATTTTTGTAAGTGTCCTATAAGCGAAAACTACTAAATGTTAAACGAAGCAACAAATACGTACGACTAGCTGATTTAAGCCGGAGCAAAGAGTCGTGAGTTCTGATAACATACAAGACAAATTTTATTTTATTTGGGGAAAAGAGACAACAAAATATTGATGTTATTTGGGCACCATCTATAGTGAATAATGAGTTGATTTGTCTCTTTTTCCTTTAAAACCAGCCTCCTATAGATGAGACTGAAATTTTGTGGCAAGGAAAAGAAATAGTTTTTAAGATTAATGATAAAATATATTTTATAAATAATTAAAAATAATTTGCGAAATTGAAATTTGAAAGTAAGTAAATATAAAGAAAAGAAATTTATTTAAATATATTTTTGACTGGTGATATTTTATATTTAAAAAAGTTTACAAGGAAAAGGAATTTAATACAAGAATATAATGATTGAGGATATAGTACCAATTTCCTATGATTCCAATTGGATGGGTTTGAAGCTGGAACATCCTGATGCTGCACTCCAGATTCCAATTCTCTCAGCAATAAGTCTAAATATTTCTGGCAATTTATTTACTCGCAAGGCAACATTAGATTCCAAATGAAGTTTGAGTAGAAAGATTGCAGAATAGCTCCTAATATTGTAGATTATTGTATTAGTTAATGAAAAACTGAAGGCTTAAGTGTCTTGACAAAAGCCAAAAAAATTATCAAACCGAGTGGTTTTGTTAAATAATATATTTAATGTTATTATGAAGATAGCTTGCGTACAATAAACTTCAAATCAAATTGAAAGGCAAGCTTGGTAATTAACAAGAGGTTGTTAAATAAATAAATCAAGTTGATAATTGTCAAATCGATAATAATTGATATATCAAGCTGTAAAGTTGCTTCTTAAAATAAGTTGTTAAAGTAAGTTGCTCACTATGAACTAAAAATTGCCAAAGGAGGTAGAAAAGTATTTTATTACAATGTAGCCACATGTAGAATTTTAGTTACTTATTGAATTGAAGAAATTGAATTTAATTTATAAAAAAAAATGAAAAAACATTACTTAATTAAATAATTTAAAATTAATGAAATTAAAAATGGCGATCAGAAATTTAAGAAAAACGTTTTTCTTTTCAGAATACCGTCGGCGTATAAACACAAAGAAATGGGGATATGAATGTAATAATTATTACTCGTGGATCTCACAATCGAAAAGTTCTATAGGTGTCAATCACATCAGATTTGGAAGGCAAATGGCCATTTAAAATCATTGATTATAAAATACCACAATTTAAAATGCGGTACCAATATACCGAGGATCATGGTATACCCCCTTTTCTCCTTTAGTTTTGAAGATAATTGATTGAAATTTAGGATATACTACATACATAACAAACGGCACTTTTTGACACACAATTGATTTTTTAAAGTGACATTAACTTTCGATTTTTAAATAGAACACCCTGTATATTATTGCATTTTTGAATTCTGCATAATTTTCTGAATCTAACGATGCCAAATAAGTGACATTTCAAACATTAATTTTTTTATAATATAATTTTTAGTTTTCCATTTAAGTGTGCCATGACGATTCCGAATTATTCTAAATGACCCATGTAATGCTACAAAAATCAAAATCCCGTTAAAAACACTAAATTACGTGATTTATGAGCAAATAAAATTCACTAAAATTGTTTATGGGGCAAAACTCAATTTTTTCAAATGGAACTATATCGGTACCGTGGTACCACTTATTAGCACTATTAATAAGGAATTTATTCCATATATCGTATTAAAATGTGCGATAAATACAAACAAAATTACAGCTAAAAGAAAATACAATTTTGTTCTAATTAAATGTTAAGAAGTAACTAAGGTGGCTTTGAAAACAATGAAATATTTAGCTTGTCAAACATTTGTTGGTTTAACGGTGTTTTTATTGTGTCTTTAAAAATTGTTTAAAATTCTTGTTAATTGTGTTCAAAATGCCGTAAATGTATACAAGAGATAGAAAAATGGACATGTTAATTATTTATGGCTAATGTAAAAGAAATACAGTTGCAGCTACCGACCTTTATGCCCAACGAAATCTTGATAGACAATGTCCAGCGAAAAATTATTTTAAAAGTATTGAAAACCAATTCCGAAGAGAGCCCAACAATGATCCAGAAGAAAACTTCATTATTGACGAAGGAACGGAAATTAATGTTTTGGCTCTAATAGAAGTTGATAAGACTGTTCCTTTAAGGCAAATTGGGTTTGAATTGAACATCAGTCACCAAACAGTAAGCCGAATACACAAATACCACTATAAATCTTTTAAATACCCATTGCACCAGCATTTGTACGAAAGTGATTACGGACGTAGGATGCAATATTGCAATTGGATTTTGTATAATAACGTGCAGCCAAACAATGATTTTTTGGAACTGATTTTATTTTCAGACGAGTCTAGGTTTACAAATTTGGGATTATTTAACCGACAAAATACAAAATATTGGTCACAAGAAAATTAAAATTTATTATGGGAGGGTAACTTTCAAGTACGGTTCAGTTTCAATGTTTGGCTTGAAGTAATCGGTAGTAGGATCATTGGTCCAATAATATTTGAAGGACGTCTGACTGGTGCCAGATATTTGAGATTCCAGGAAAATGAGATTGAGGACATTCTAGATGAGTTATCTTTAGACTTAGGTTAGGGAATATATTTTCAATAAGATGGCACTCCTCCCCATAATTCAAGGATATAATTGATTGCCTTTAATGGAGATTCGGAGAATCGTAATTTAGACGAATGATCCTGTGAGGTGGCCTCCAAGGTCACCTGATTTAACGCCCCTTGATTTCTTTGTTTGGAGTCCTTCAAAAAATATTGTCTATGCAATGACCGTTACAATCCGTGAAGACCTGGAGCTACGAGTAAGGCGAGTAATTAATAGCATAACGGCCCAGCAATTGGCGAACTTTCTTCGAGAAACAGCTATGCGAGTTCAGAAGTGCATTGACGTTAATGGACAGCATTTTGAACAGCTGTTGTAATGTTTTGTGTTAATTTTTTGTATTCCAAAACCACCTTATGTGTAACAATTATTAATAAAATTGTATTTTCTTATTTTCTTTTAGCTGTAATTTTATTTGTATTTATCGCACATATGAATAAGTTCCTTATTAATAGTAGTAATAAATGGTATCACGGAACCGATATGGTTCCATTTGAAAAAATTGAGTTTTGCCCCAAAAAAATTTTGGTGAATTTTATTTGCACATAAATCGCATAATTTAGTTTTCTTAACGGGATTTCGATTTTTGTAGCATTACACATGTCATTTAGAATAAATCGGAACCATCATGGCACACTTAAATGGAAAACTAAAAATTATATTATAAAAAAAATTGATGTTGGAAATGTCACTTATTTAGCATCATTGGATTTATAAAATTATGCAGAATTTAAAAATGCAATAATAATAATATACAAGGTGTTCCATTTAAAAATCGAAAGTTACTGTCACTTCCGGCGAAACCGGAAGTGAAAAAAGAATCAGTTCTATGTCAAAAAGTGCCGCTTATTATGTGTGCAGTAAATCCTAAATTTCAATCAATTATCTTCAATACTAAAGGAGAAAAGGAGAGTATACCATGATCCTGTTGCAACCGGTATAAACTTAAAAATACTTAAAAATAGTTTACTAGTGCCTCGCTATCTTCTGTGTCTTGTCTGGCCAATAGCCTTGTTGGTTAAGGCGCGAGGTGGCAATCGTGATTAATCACACGGACATCACGCCACCGGGTTCGAATCCCGGCTCCGGCACGGGCATTGTCGGAGGAAATAGTTGTATGTCCGCGTTTTATTGATGTGTAACCCCCTTCCGCACAAGTCTCTGGCATCTTGAATTGGGGGTTGTCTAATTTTTATGGTGTTTATTTATTTATTTTATTACCTGTTGATGGGCGACTTAGGCGCACAATCGAATTCTAATTCTAGTCAGTTTTACTTTCTCTACAAAACCAATATATAATCCATTAAAGACATCTTCAATCAATAATAGTTTGACATCAAATTGCATACATAACCTAACAACCAAATAATTTTATAGTTGTGACGCTTCAGTAAATACATTACATTATATAAGATGCACTATATAACAGGTGTGCCTGTAAGAAGTTTTAGAGGTAGGAAAAATAACTACATGTGGTACAAAGTAGACAAAGTAAACAAATGAAATGTAAATGTTTTGTAGACGATAAGTGATCTTAAGTGTTGTAACAGAGATACATAATTTAGTGTTAAAAAACATGACTGTGTTCCTAAGATACAAAAATAACTATATAAGACAATGTGAAGAAATTTAGTAGTTATACAAAGAAAATTCGGTTAGCTTGAAATAGTCTCACTTACAAAAAATAAATCAAGGTGCTACCCGATCATGCGAAACATAAACAAATACTAGTTTTTACATAAAGTTGTTAATTGGATATAGTCCATGTAACATAAATCTTAGTATGGATAGAAGAAACCGTCGGCGTCGTGATGTTGAGAATAATTTAAACCTTCTTTCAACCTTTCGAGCGTGATTCCTGAAAATTTTATATATGTTATTTTTATGAATGTCCCAAAAGCGGCACCCTGTGGCAAATATTAACTTTTCACGTATACTAGAAATAGGAGAAATTGTGATATTGAGAATGGTTTAAACGCTCTTTCACCCTCTTGGGGGTAGTTTTTGGAAATTTACTAGGCGTTATATTTATCAGTGTCTCATAAAAGCTGATCGTGTCAAACCTTATCTTTCTACGTATTCTGGAAGTGGAAACAATAATACAGCCACAGAAAAGGAATTCTGACCCCAAAGTGAAATATTTCATTATATATGTATGCATTTCTTTTCGCTGAATACAAATCAAAAGTCAAAATAGACCATCATTCACACATTTTTCGTCATTTGCAAATTATTTTATATTTTTTTTTACAAAGAAGGCTATTTATCCTAGATATTGTTCATAAAGTATATGAATAATAAAAGCTAATCAGACTTTCTATTGGTTGTCATTAGTTGATTTTACTTCAAAACAGTTGAGGAAATTAACTGCTCATTTATTTATCCAAGCCATATTTATCTATTTATTTGAAGAACATTGTCAAATGGAATTGCTTTGAAAATTATTAAAGTATCTCGAAGAAGATAAGCTCTTGACAATGCTTGGCTAGTTATTATATTTACAAAACTCATAGTTCCCCATGTTCAACAAAATGATATATTTAGCAAAGGCTTTGCTTTTGCTGAACAATGAAAATACAGCCAAATATTTACCTTTTCCCAACGAGGAAATAATCAAGTATCAAACGTATAAAGTTTGTTTCTCTGGAAATATTTCTCTAGTTATTTAGAGCGAATTAAATTGATATTTTTTTGTGACTTGTCAATATATGAAGTTATTAATTTTGTGTTCTTTCATATATTTGTTACTGTTTGAAAATATTATATAGTGTACAGTAATATGTACCATATCAATATTTACCTTTATATCTATTGCTGAATATAAATTAAATATGATATAATAACGACTCTTGTTTCCATGCATTACTGTTAGATAACCATTTTGGCTCACTTAATTTTAGTGATCGCTGGCACTTGTTAGATCAGGTCAATCTGGTCATCTCTGTTCATTGAAAAAAATAATATGTATTTATACATATATGTACTTGTAAATCACTATGTAACCAATGAAAAGGGATCTTATTTTCATACTATATCAAAAAATGATAATTCAAAATCACTTTCGAATGAATTAAAATCCATAAATATAAATAATAATGTAAAACCGCTTATTCCTACCAATCTTTAAAATGCTTATTTTTATTAATAATCACTTAATAGGTATTCCAAATGACCGGAATAATAACCTTTTCAATACAGTAACCTATTACCCGCAAAATAAAATTTCTCAGATTAACTTTGGAGTTCATCTTGTCATTAAGGATGCTGTATTGAAAGTTCTAGAAGCTAGAGAATACTTCGCCGAGTCCTGGTAATATAAGTATGAGCTTAGTAAAGTAATGTTGCCTTTGGATCCTAAAATTGTTGGTACATGTGAAGGAACAATATTCTTTTTCTTGAATGCAAATATCCGATTATCACATGAGCACTTGAACCTTATTAACGTTCGGCCACCTGTACAGTCGGAATTTCTGACAGGATATAGACAGACCTGGTACATGTTCCCCATGATATTATTCAAATCTATGATAGTGGAAAATGTACAGCTCTGGCATTGCTCCATTCTAGTAAAGGGGTACTTAAGGTGCTAAGTGAGCCGCAATTTGAAACATGAAAGACGAGGTTCCCCGAACAAACACGAGTATATGCGCTTACATTTTGCGATGCTCACTTAATGTACAGCGCATTGGATAGTTCAGTCCGGAGCGGCTTTATTGATGCTAAGTGAAAGATGGTGCACATATTTCCTACTTTAAACATTGGCTTACAAGGTGTTCAGTATAAGGATAATAGAATAGAATAGAATAGAATAGAATTTATTGGTCATAAATACACAAATTGTGTTTTGACAGGTCATTAAAGAAAAAATAACACTTTTAAACAAAACATGACAATCAGTGTCATTAAGTACAAAAAAAAGAAAAAAACATACGTAAATGAATAAAATACTAAATAACATGTAGAGTATATAACATTGCAACAAGAGAAATAGAAAACTAGACAGTCGACGCTAAACATACAATGAACACTAATATAACTTCAGTAAGTATTTAGTAAGATAATATTTCATTAGTGCATTATTCGAAGTACTTGCACATGTCGAACATACAACATGCAGTTTGTACACGAAATACGTAATTTAATACATAAATAAATAATAAATACTTATAAATATCGACATAAAAATAAAATAAAAATTTCAACAAGAAATCACTAAGCTAAAATAGAAGAAAAGTCAGCATTTAAAAATTCGGTTAAACTATAGAAGGGATTTACGGTTAAAAAACGTTTTATGACAGCTTTATAACGACTATAATCCAGTTCCCGAATTCTGTGGGGTAACGCATTAAAGAATTTAATTGAATAGTACCCTATCCCGTCACGTGTTTTTGATAGACGTAAAAAGTCAATGTTTAGCTGATTTCTATTACGAGTAGGGTACAAGTGAATCAGATCACGTGGTGTGTAATTTTTTTATTTGTCTTTCACATAGAGAAGGCATTGCAATATATAAGCGCTATAAAAAGCTAAAATCTTTAATTTTCTGAATGAGCCTCTGCAATCGTTTCTGTAGCCTAAGCCCGCAATTACTCTTACTGCACGTCTTTGGATAGCAAATACAGATGCAATATGTGAGGAGTGACCCCAAACCAAAATTGCATAGGTGATTACTGAATGTATTAAACCATAGTATGCCGTTAAGATGGTTGACTGCGATACGCAATTTACAAGGCCGCGTAGAGGAAATATATTTTTGGAAACCTTGTTACAGATAAAATTAGAATGTTTTTCCCACGTTAATTTGTTATCCATTTGGACACCTAGAAATTTTACACAATCGGTGGAAACAACATCGTCTAATGTCTGGAATCTTAAGCTAAAGAGAATTGTTTCAGTTTTACTCTTGTTTAACATTAGCCTATTTGATAGGAACCAGTCATGAATAGTTTACAGGCTATCGTTCACGCTAGATCGTAATGCCGTGGTATCCGAGTTACTGAAAATCAAGGTTGTATCATCCGCAAAACGAACTTTAGCTCTTACAGTATTATTAGGGAGGGTCATTTATGAAAATGAGGAAGATGGTCGGGCCTAATACAAAGCCTTGGGGCACCCCAAATATTATATGTGTAAATTCGGAGTTCCTGTTGTGGTGGTGCACAAATTGAGTTCTCTCTTCTAGATAAGACGTAAGTAATTTCTGACTGTCAGTGGAAAATTTATAGAATGCGAATTTTTTTAGCAAAATATCATGAGATACACAGTGAAAAGCTTTGTTCAAATCTAATGAGTTTATAGTGAAAAAATTGGCTGCTGGCTGCTCTAACACTAAAAAACAAATACACCAACCCACCATATACATTCTTCTCATCATTAAGAAATGGTGAAAAGACACAATATCAATGGTTGGAGAAGAATTATCATGGCTTAGAATAGAGTCATGGATACATTCAACTGAAAGAATTACCCACTAATCTTTCATCAACTTTATCAGAATGCTGTTAACAACTATGAATATAATTTACCATTAAACGATGTTATAATACTATGCAAAGGTGCGATGAAGAAGAATTTCCTACTACAATATCTACAATGGAATAAAATTCTAGATCTTGATGACTGTTCACCGCTCCTACCTGGCCGTAAATCATTGACTATACCAGAATGCCTGCAAGATTACCAGTATAATTGTCATTGTGCTCTCGCAAATATTCACTTTCTATACAAATGTATTGTAGATTTGAATATAAATGTCCTTAATTATGAGTAATAAAATGAATGTATCGGTAGATAAGACAGGTAGGCGCAAAAGGTTCATCAGAGTAAGATATCCCTAAAGACAAGGCAGGTGTAACTTTAGGTATATGTATAATCAAAAATGAATGTTTGTGATGTCATTGTAAAAATAATATACAGATACTATAATTGTGCAATAGGACAATGCAATTATTGTCGGATAGACAGACGAATAGGTGGGCGTTTGGACAGACAGATGGGCGGACATAATTGCTTTAATCACCATTATTTACACTGCAATTACCCTGACTTTACTGTAATTACCCTTAATTACCATTATTGTTACTGTAATTGGCCCTAATTATCCCTACTGTTACTGTAATTACCCTTAATTGTACTTATTGTTACTATAATTACCCCTATTGTTACTGCAATTACCCTTATTGATACTGTAATTACCCTTAATTATACTTATTGTTAATATAATTACCTTTATTGTTACTGTAATTGCCCTTATTGTTACTCCAATTATCCTTAATTGTCCTTATTGTTACTGTAATTACCCTCATTGTTACGGTAATTATCCTTATTACCCACACGCCACTTCAATTACCTCCCACCACTACAGTTGCTACCCCACCCACCACTCCTAGGCCCCGCCCCCTAATTACCTCCCACCACTCTAATTACCCCCCATCCCTAAGCTGAACATGAACCGCGAACCGCTCCGACCCTCTGTCATTTCAATACTTCGTACATCAAGAGTTAAGTTGAAGGGAACTACGTCTGATGTGAGGTATTTACAAAGTCCGTATCACAAGGTTCTATCCTTGGACCATTATTATTTTAAGTCCATACTAGCCAGTTCCTCAAATTTATGAAACTGTACTTAATTCATATATACGCCGATGATACATAAGTTCTGTACTCTTCTCATTCACTGGAATATGACAATGCTATCGCAGCACCGCAGATTATCAAATTTGTCATCGGAACATTCCTTAATATTAAATCCGTCGAAGTTAGCCGTTCTGTCTGGAAAAAGGTAAATTAATGTTAACCTTCGGCAGGCTCTCAGCTTATCAATTATTATATTCAATAGTGCTAAAGTCTCGGTAAAATTCTGGATAGATCTTTCAGATTCCAAGAGCATACTAATAAGAATATTCACTGGGCTCTGACGCTCCTCCTCTGCTTTCCGGATCTTACCGGTATAAATAACCTGGTAGTGCAATATCATTGGAATTTATATTTTCAGCAAAGATAGGTGTAGTCTTAAAAAGTCCGGGTTTTTGCAAAGACTGAATGAAATCCTTTTTCTGATGCGAGTTCCGAGCCGAAGATTTAAGTAAATTACAAAGTACAAATGCTATTCTATTTTTTCAACGCTCGTTTTAAATTGTAATTAACTGTCCCGCTATTTATTTAGACTATATCCTAAGTATGAAATTTGTAAATGGGAACTAATTATTATTTCTTTTACCAATTATCATAATTTGCCATATATTTTATAATCTAATATACAATTAGTGTTCCTTTTTCAGCTCTAATGACTGGTAAATTTACTTATAAATCTAATAAGAACTCGATACACAACTACCCTGTTTAATCTACTGCGAATCCGAAAACATTCTCAAGATTATGAACATCATACACCGATGGAGATAGCACGTACTTCCGACGAATTCTTTAACAGGCTCGGAGTTTTTTACCGTCTAGTCCCCTGATGACAGTAGAGCTTGTTCGTAAATGTCAGATTTAATGTAGGGATCATGAAACCTGAAGAATCTAATTAGGGATACGTGAATAAGATCAACAAAGATTATACAGAAAAAGATAATATAGGAGGATGATTCATTGAAAACTCGATCAATAATTCCTGATAGAAAACGCGGAAACAATGGACCGTTACTACATTCCACTTTCACTAATTAACCTTTAATGTTTATTATACTCTCATTCGTATCTCTATATTTTGTTGTTAGACAAATTCTCCTCTGAGTACATTTCCTGTTAAAATTACTTTCTAAGTACAAAGTAAATGTGTATAAATTTTTCTCCTTTGAGAAACTCATTAAAATTACGTATACTGTACGAGCCTGAAATGTATTAAATTAAGGATAGTACGTAATTCAGCTTAGAAATTACTTATTCCTTGCGATGGCTGGCTCATCTTACCTTCCTAATATACAAACCCTTAACTAAACTTTTAGGCAACTAATTACAGCTTACACCTTCTAATTAAAATAATCTACATAGTTTTCGATATATCTTTCGCTTCTAGCTAGTAAATTAAGTTTTTCTTGAAAGTTTTGTAGTTAATAGCAATGTTGTATGCAATTCCTGACCTACATTTGCATATCAACTTAAGATTTAGGACATTGATACGTTAGCGTGCCAAGCATACCCACTGAACAGCATACTTACAGGGTGTACCGACATATAACCAGTACATACCGTCAATATTTTTGTACAAATGTACTGTATATACTTTTAAACATAAACAACATGTTTTTTCACGTGAAGGTGACAATCACTACTACAGTACCAGACGGGGGGATGAATTGTATCTTCCTAAACACACAGTTACAACTGTTAAGCATTCACCTTGTTGTAGTTTCATATATGTATACAACGTTACAAAATTTGAGGTAACTTAAAATATATTTAAAAAGCAAGGTGTATGTATGTTTATGTTCGTAGTATATCTATAATTATGTAAATTATCTCTTTTGTTTATTGCGTTTTGTTGGTAATATGCGATTATTACACTTAACGCGCCAGGCTTGTAACTTGTAATTCAGCGCTCGGCGGGACACATAGCCCAGAGAGTAGCTGTTGGTTGCAGTCTGGTTACGTTCCTTATAGTAAAATAAGGATTTTATAGAGGAGTTTGCGACTAAAAATATTATGTTTTAATATTCCGCCCTCTAAAAGCACATTTGAACTATGCTAATCCCAGTCAGGCTTTTTATTTTTCGATTGCAGCAGACACTGGACCGCTAGATGGCGCCTGCTGACTATTTTACATGTCGTTATTGTAAAAATACGGGGATGTTCCAAATAGTCAAAGGATCCTCGTGCCGGTCGTCACATGCCTACCTTACACTGACGAGAGCCAACAGCTAAAAACTGCAGTCTGCAACTGGTATGGGACGACTGGCACGAGAGCTTCTTTAAGTAGGATCAGTTTTTCTGCTGGTGTTTGTTGCAATCGAAGCATTAGTGTTTTGTTGGTAATATGCAATTATTACACTTAACGCGCCAGGCTTGTAACTCGTACTTCAGCTCTCGGAGAGCTTGCGACTGAAATATTATGTTTTAATATATATATATATATATATATATATATATATATATATATATATATATTATATTTCAAATAGTTGTACATATTATCGTACTAATTGCGTCTATGTAAATATAAATACCTTGGTATTATACTTGATACATTTTCTTTTTTTGACTTAAAATTGGTAAATAAATATTTTTCTCACAAGACTGATGTTGGACAGTTAGTTTCAAGGTGTCTTCGATATTCTCAGGGAAGAAACGCCAACGAAATATCTACAGCGGCTCCCTTCTTACATTTCACAGGTTTAGCGACTGTACATGTCCAAATCACGTGCACTAAGCCGCGGAAGGGACCACAGGATGACTTCCCTCTGCATTTTGTCTGCCAAAAATTTGGCTAACTTTTTCAGAAGATCGGTATTGCCTTCAATTCTAAGAGCAGTGTAGGCCTCATCCCACCGACGACCATCTTGACTTTGTGTAAAAAAAGTGCTAATTTCAGGTTTTTCGTTTTTCGGCTGGACCACTAGTGAGTTTACCAAACGTGATGATCCAGCGTCATTAAGAAGGTTCCTTGAAATAGAAAAGTGTTACAGATATTTATATTTAATTCAAAAACTGCATATATTCAAGCTTCACTAAAAGAAGAAATCCGACCGAATCAAACGTTAAATAAAGCTAAATAAACCTTTCGAAAAATTGAAAGAAGCTACTTCCAAGACAACACTATTGGTACATCCATGGGATGCTTCTCCATTGTCTTTAATGGTTGATGCTCAGGATTTTATCATTGGTCATGCATGGCAACACACCACATATAGTAGACAACCCCTAAATCCAAAGCCAAGGCTATTTGGAACGGGCTTACATATTTGAAAAAAATGCACACAACAACCATTATCCACCTACATTACTAGTGTCAGTGCTGGGGATCGAACCGAGAATACAGCAGAGTCTGACCAAGCCAGTTTATACTACAATATACTCTATCCGGCTGAGCCATCGTGACTGATGTAAAACGGTCATTGAAAAAAAAAACATTTTCCCAATCTAGAAGAAGTAAGAAGTTCTATAGCTATGTTGTATTTTTTATGCCATGTATATACACAAAAATCATCGGCATATTGCACTAAACTAGATTGGAGATCAATAATTTTGTGTACGTTCGTAGTACAATTGGACTCGATACGGATCCCTGTTTAAGACCTGTGCTGTTATAACGTGGCTCAATTAACTGGTTGTTAATTTTTTGTACAAAAAATGACCTATTGGTGAAAAGATTCAATTTGAGTTTTGCAAAATTTATCGGAAATTTAGAATCATACATCAGTTTCTCTTCTAAAATGTAGAGGTCAACTGCGTCATAAGCACTCTATATCATACGTTCCAAACTGAAAGTGCCACAATAGTATATCTATCTGACTTTACGAATCCCTCATATACACCTTCCTTTGTAGTGATAAATCATTCAGTAACATTGGTTTAACGCATCCGCATTTTTACCAATTTCAGGAAAAGAAAAACTACAGAAATTAATAATAAATATCTAAATAATATGCTGTGATTGGGCAATAAATCACATTCAAATTTCGTTACAGAAATGTATACATTAATTTTTCCTAGGTTAAAATAGATATTGAGACAAACAAATTGTATTTCAGAACGAGTACATCATTGTATTTTTTCATTAAATAAAGAAGACCCTTATTGACGTTTTTTCGCCCACAAGTTGCTACATGATATAATGTAATTAATTAAATAATGTAATTAAATTCTCGTCAAAAGATCTATATTAATGTTTTTTTTTAATAAACATTTTTCATAAATATTTCCCCCAACACATTAATTATTCTGTACATTAATCGCCGAACGTGTGGGATTTTTTAAATGTTCGTATAGATCATACCACTTATAGGTATACATAGGGCTGCTAAAACAACCTGAATAATTTTCAGTAACAATATAATCCATGGTGGGTCAGAAATCGTGTATGTTAAATACACAGCCTTAATATTTTATTTATATCATCTCTATAGATACCTACTACTTCCACAAGATTTCTATTCTATTCTAAGGACTGGATAAGTAATGTTAGATTAACTCCACATTTATCTTAAGTTTAAAAGTAAGTTAAACCATGATTTAAACTTTACTTTACAAACGCCTGTTTTATAAAAATAAATTTAAATTTATACAGTTGGTACTACTGTTCAACAGAAATTTCAACTTCACGTAGTTTGATTCTAACCTATTGCGACATTTTGACATGATATTTCAAGTTATTTTCGTAAAAAATGGAGGGAAATGGAAGAACGACAAATTCGCTGAACTAATTTTATTAGTGAAACATTTTTAATTATACAAGAGGTAGTTGATTTGTGTAGGCTTCCAAAGTTTCTGGTAATAATAAGCATATATATGCATATAGGTGTGAGATGATCACACATAAATCTTTACCTTTCTGTCAGATGTAATAATAAATTTTCAATTAGCTCCAATAAAATAATAACTGGCCCAATCTAAACAGCTTATAAAGTTTTCTGATTACATTCTTCCTTGCAATTATAGGTCTGATTCTAAAATTTCCAGAACTTTGAGCGTATTAATAATAATTTTCTCTCATCATCAGATTATAAATAATCACATATTTCGAATTCATCCGTCAAGATATCTGATAATAAAAAGTTTATACCATCCCCATCCACCGTTTGAAGTTTAACTTTACTGTGACGTAAGGAATTTGCAAACTAAAGATTACTGACATTTGAAAACGGACTTTTTTTGAGATCTATAGTTTAATCTGTGCTCTGCAGTTTAACCCGATATTATAAAACCGGCCCTAAATGATTTAAGTTTAAGTATTTGTAAACCGTTTTTGTTATTTTTTTTTAAATTTCTAAATGTCATTCTTTCTAAAGTAATTTTTGTGTTCATCCATCTGAAGGGTCTGAACGACTTATCCATATAATAATATAATAATATAATAATATAATAATATAATAATATAATAATATAATAATATAATAATATAATAATATAATAATATAATAATATAATAATATAATAATATAATAATATAATACTATAATAATATAATAATATAATAATATAATAATATAATAATATAATAATATAATAATATAATAATATAATAATATTTATTCACTGTAACTACTCGTTACAATTTTTAAATTTGAAAACTTTAGCGGCTCAACTCATCGGCCAATCCGAATTCTCCACTGCTATATTTGTACGTGGTCGCCAACTGTCAATAGAGCTCCCGCACTTTTTCATTTTTTTCTAATTTCTCTAGTAATTGTTATATTCAAAATTTAGTAACTTGAAAACAAATTGAATAACAGCTTGTCGAGTCTACGTAAAATTTTTCTATTTCATGATTTGAGTTCTAAATTTTATATTACGAATATGCGCCATACCGGTATTCCATTTTAAACGGCCCGTACCACGTTATTTTCGCTAAGAACCTTTAAACAAAATGGCTGCTTTAACCCTGAGCTTCCGGTAATTCAATTTCTTCGAAGGATATCGTCCACGTGGTAATACAAATTTATTAATGTATTATAGCTATTATTCTCATTGTTCTCTTTTTCTGTTTTAGACATTTTAAATAAATAAATAAACACCTTTATTGCCCAACAGATTACAAAGGAATCCAATTACAGGACAAAATTAATAGTTTATATTCAACTAAGCTAAACTTCACTAAACTAAATTAAAATTATTGAATCTTCAAGTTAAATTACAGAAAATAGAATTACATTAAATTCATCAAGTTATGTAAGAAACAGGAAAGGAAGGTACATTTTAATTGAATTCTTACTATATGGGATTATTATTACATGGAATAATTATTATTTGGTACTATTATTATTTTTTGAATTTTGTAAATGGATATATTTCTATGAATCATACTTTTGAGTATCTGATTATCTGAAATTTTGGAATTTGAATAATACACCGCTTGGGTACGGGATAACTCGGATTTGGTCTTGGAGATATACAGTTTACAACTTATACAGCCAGTATTAATCGATATCGAGTAAAAGCCATTGCTATCAGAACAAATTACTAGAACGGTGTCTGGTATAAACACTTTATTGCGTTTCTAGTAATTTGTAAGTAAAATACCATTCAGAAGGAAAATCCTAATAAAAATATTGGGATTCAAGAGGAATATGTTGTTTTTTTAGGTTTTCGCGAGTGTTAAATGAAGTGTTATTGTACTTCTGGGTGGTCTCGTGATCGATGGTCGATTTCTCGAATCACGGTTGTCTAAATGACGTTTCGGCAGAATCTCATCTGCCATCTTCAGGTCATTACTGAAATCTTCCTACTGCTGCTCCTCATTGCTTGGACTGAATAGTTCAGTCTACAAATTTGAAACGAAAGAAAAGAAAATTAATTTTCCTCAAAATTCTGACAAGTTGGTAAGAAAAGATAATTCTAAATTATTTTAAGGTGCTGAAAACGATTCCTAGTGGAGATATCACTTGAATTGTGTAGGAGCTTAGCAGTTGTATAGGAGCTTAGCAGATTGCAGGTGATCATCGAATTAAGTGATACAGTGCGCTTGGAGGCTTTTTTTGAGCTACGCGAAAAAAAGGTTGTAATAAATCTTTTAATAGATTGGAAAATCATTGAGTATATTTTAAATTGAAAATTTCGATCATTAATTCTATTATTAATAAATTTGATTTTAAACAATAATTATCCAAATTACATTATTTTAAGTATCGTATTTGTATTTTAGCTAGATAAAGAATCATATTTCATCTTTTATGTGTATCGTATTTTATTGATCTCACAATACGCTGTTCCATTTGATTTGAATTTGTTTTAGTGTTGTGTGTTTTCTAGAATTGTGTTTAATTTCAATGGCTTGAACGCCATGACTTTGAGATCTAAATTAGAAATTATTTACTGTGATATATTTTTACCGCCGCCAGCCGATATCATAGCAATATATATTTAATTGTTTTCATGATTGGGCAGGGTTGTTTTTTATATCAATCATGATATGCACTGATAATCGTGGAATTTCCAATATTCATTTTTACATTTTTTATATAAAATTTGAAACGAGTTTAAATAGACATTGGAACTTCATTGTATAATTTAGGAGCTAGGTAAATGTGACAGCGTTGCCCTACTGTTTTAATCATTTTAGGTATTTGAATTGATTTATTCCTGTGTCGTGTATCATGATTGTGAACAATGATGTCCTTTGTGTTTAATTTTATATACTGATATAAAATCAAATTCTGGACAAATAACTGTCTTATATCTAGGATTTTAGACTTTTTATAGAGATCACTCGGGTAAGTAAATAGACCGTGATACCGCTGCAATAATGTCTCACTAGCTTTTTTGCTGTCTATTTAACAACAGGTGCAGGGATAGGGGAAGGGGAGAAGTAGGGGTTATAGCTGGGAGCGATCAGAGCGGTCATGTTATTTTTATTAAATTCTAATTTTAATTTGGTATCAGATGTAAAGGGCTTTTCTACTGTCCATATGATACATATCTCCAGATGTCCTGATAATTCCAACAATACACTCGACAGCAACTCTTGCAAGAATCTCAAGTACTGGCACCAGTCAAGTGTCCTACAAATATTATTGGACCAATGATTGTACTATCAATTTTTCCAAGCCAAACATTGAAAAATCAATCTTTATAAATACCCTACTAAAGACACGTTTTTTATTTTTCTACAAATGTGAGGCAACATGAAAAAAGAGAAATGATTATATATCCGACATACACATGTAACCCATGACAAAAAAAGATCACTTCCTAACGCCTAAATGATATAACTCGGTAACAATTAAAAAAAAGAAATCTATTTCGTTATTTAAGATTTATATTTTAGTAAAAAATTTAAAAAATATTGATTAAAGAAAAATAATAATTTAATGAAATATTATAATGATACACAAATATATTTTCTTATAACTGTGTACGAAGTTTGTTCCGGAACTTTAAGAAAACGTACATGAGTAGGTATATCTTACAGTCTAAAAACATCGCTAAAATGCTTGAGTGCAGTGACTAAACTTAGATCAAATGTAAGGAATACAGACCAATTGATTACATATGACAGCACTAAAAGCTTGGCAAATATCAAGCATTCCTCCTATAGAATAAACAAGACAGCGATCGGAGTTACTCTTATAGTTTAAACAAATACGAAATGACACTAAAAGTGTTTTATCAAGGTGGAAAACGGCTTAAAATTAGAAACGACCACCCGTGATCAACTAACCCCAGAGTCAACCACGTGAATCAGTGAAAACCAAATTAAAAGTAATATGCAAAAAGACACTCAATTTGTCAATGTTTCTTGATATACCAAATTAAATAGATGATATCGGATGTTAAAAATTGTAATTTTATATGAGTTGAGTTGATCACATTCGTTTTCCATCTCAAAATGTATTAATTAACGAAATATCGCCATTAGTTATTTGGATTATGAACATGAAAATTTCATCCAATGTAAATATATTTATTTCTCTTACGTTACGTATTTCATTTGAATGAAAAAAAGTGAAAAACGTGTAACATGGTATGTCATTATGTTATAACGGCATCTCAACACCTGTTTATCTCAAAAGGCCAAACTTGTTAATCTAAGCATCATACTTAATTCTGGTTTAGACGCAGCGAGTAGCTGAGGTATTCGACCAATTCAATTCAAAACAGATCTATTTAAGTTATACTACAAAGTACCGCCCCAGAACCCGTTCCGGGACCGGCCGTGCACTGACCGCAGTGGCAGATTGCAAGACCAGGCAGACCGGGTCTGGCTTGGTTAGAAACGAAATTTGAACCTTAAACCTAAACACCCTTTACCAACGTAAATAAAAGTAGGTAATAACATTAAACATCTCCAAACATAATAGACTTTAAATAATTTAAATTACGTCTATTTAGAGACCATACACTATAACACTTTTTTAAAAATTTTGTAATTGACGCAGGTACCTCAATCTAAACGAGGCACCTTCTGCGAAACGCATAAACTCCGGGCTGCGCAAGGCTGGCCTAAACTTTTGGTTTTAGAAATTTTGATTTCAGATCTTAATTTTTATCAGAAATTTGTAACGAGAAATAAATTTAGAGACAAAAATATACAAAGTGAAAACAAGAATAACAAACACGAGAAAAGAATACAAACAGAAAGGAAGAGGAGAACAGAAAAGATTTAAAGATAGACAAGGGAATTAAATATTAGTAAAGGTGGATAGGGTAAGCAAGTTATAGTGGGTGAAGTTTAGCTTCAGAGGTTGCCGGAAAATCGGTAATGTTTGATATGGTAACGGGTGTTTAATCCGAAATGGAGCATTATGTGTATAATTTGTGTTATGTGTGCGTACTATCGCCAAGCTTGAACGAATAGAAGTTTTGAGAGATGCGCCGGACGTAGTCCTCTATCGGAATTATGTTGTTACAACGTGCGTATAGATGGTGAAAGAATTCGATATGAGGCGCATAAATTTGTGTTTAAATACCTGAAGTCTTTTCATTGTCGTGACCGGTATGGTGCACCATACCGGCGCCGCGTATGTGATGGACGGCCTGACGACCATTGTGTACAATAATTTTTTATTTTTGTCTGCTGAGTCTGCTACCCCTGATCATGAGCGAACATAGACTCCTGGACAGGTAGAAGACCATCGGTACTGTCTCATTTATGTGCGTATTGAACATCAGTTTTTGGTCGAGTCTTACCCCCAAGTACCTCACGCAACTCTTGGTTGGAATTTTGTTTTCCCTGATTGAAGTGGGTGTTAATATTTTGTTCTTGGTGAACCGATGAGTGAAGACTCTCACCTCGGACTTTTCAGCGTTCAACCCAATCTTCCACCGGTCGTAATAAGACGTGGCACGAGCCATATACGCTTTCAGCAGAATATTAGCTGCTTGTGCGTTATGAGAATGCGCGTACATGGCTGTGTCATCAGCGTACTTGGCCAGCTTCGTATTAGAGAACTCTGGAAAGTCGGAGACGTACAAGCTATAGAATTTCGATGACAGGCATTATCCTTGCGGAATTCCCGCGCGAATGTCCCGAGGTGTTGACAGTTTGTTATTTATCTAACCTGCAGGGATCTGCCCGCCAGGAACGAATGAATTAGCTTAGTGAAGTAAGTCGGAAAGTTGTAGCGGTGTAGTTTGTAGAATAAACCCGGGATCCAGACAGTGTCGAACGCCTTCTCAATATCCAGGAGCGATGCTCTTCCCGAGGTTGTATTGTACTTTGACGTCGTTAACTATCCTAACGACCTGTTGCACCATACTCCTACCCCTCCTAAAACCAAACTGAGTCTCGTCGTCTTCGATGTGGAGCTTCTCCTGAACAGCATCTATTCTGATCAGGACGAGCCTCTCCACCAACTTAGAGATTGCCGACAACAACGAGATGGACCTGTAGCTGCAGATGAACATCGAGTTCTTGTTTAGCTTCAGGATTAGAACGACCACGGTGCACTTCTACTCGCTAGGCCAGTGCTGTAGTCGTAGGATCGCCTTAACGATGTACGTCAACTGCACAATACCTTTCCTCAGGAGATATTTGAGCAGCTTGTACTCGACGCCTCCTTTTTCTGGGACTTTATTGTTGGTAGATCCTTGATAATTTGTGCTACCTCGGAGGGTCTGGTCATGACCTTTAAGAATTCACGTCACGTAATTTATACGTCATGGCCAACGACATCTTTAATGTCGTTCTCGATGCGGTCATGCTCTAAATTATTTGGTGTGTTGTTATTGCGAATATTCTCGAAATGCGTAGCTAAAGTCACACGCCTTTTGAGCGTCTGTCATCGACGTTCGTCCGTTCGCGCCCGTCAACGCGGGTATAGCCTCCCACGTACTTTTTAAGGCCCTCGTTAATTTCCACAGCAAGTTATCCTGAGGATTCAGCGCTGCCAGTTTATCCCCCATTTCCAGTTTTTTGCAGTATTTATAGAGGTTCTGATCTGCCCTTGCAGCCTGATCATCTCGACTCTAGCGTTGACATCGCGATTTCGCTGCCAAAGCCATCTCAATCTATTTTTCTCCCTCATGTTTCGTATGACCGCTTCGTCGAGTCGGTGTCTGGTCTGATTCACAGTAATTGTAGTGGTAACAGTCTGCTTGGCATCCTGCAGCACTCTCGTGAACTCCTCCATCGCATTTTCTAGCTCGGCGGTCGTGTTGATCGTATTATTTAGTGTTAAATTTGTGTTAATATGTTCTATTAGAAGCGCCAACGTGTAGTGTTTTCCCTTGTCATACCGCTCAACTCAAGATAAATAGGGTAATGCTCGGACGTGAGTTCCTCCAGGGCCACGGAGGCCGTGGAATCCCTCACGCTCTTGTTGACCACTATGTCAAAGGTTGTAGGTGTTGTGCCGTTGTCCGGAAAATTCGCGGGATCGTCCGGATACTGCGAGCATTCGACCCGTGTAAACGAGTTTACAAAGTTGACGTATTCATATGGGTCGAGTACCTAATTACTTGACCACTCGACTAAACTACTGGCTGGAAAGTACAAGGAAAATTACAGAAACGCCTTGAATGCTTGGCGACTACAGCAGCTATGGAGGCAATGCTCGGCCTACTTTCTCTGTCTTTGCATGTGAGGAGGGAGACAGCACTTAGTGATCTAAGCTGCATCAGGCACTTAAATTAAAACCAGGTGATCTGGTTGGCTACTTAAGGATTTTGAAACTTATCGATTTTGAGTCCATGACCAAACCCATTGACTCATGCCAGGCAAGAAGGACTTTGACTACCCCTTTGATCTAAAACAGCTGAAGGGGTAGGTGAGAGCATAGCGGGGCCTAACTGTAGGTTATTTAGACTCCTTAGCAACAACCCAACTAGGCAGAAATTTACGCTATAGTTCTATGTGTCCTTGAATGCCCAAACAAAGGCATTCGAGGTGCAAAGATCTATACACTGTCAGATAGCCAGGTAGCATTAAAGGCTCTAAGATTTTATACCTTCGAATCAAAAATTGCCCGGAAATGTAGACAATCTCTGAAGCAACTGGCAAATAACAACAGGGCTATATAGATATAGGTACCAGGGCATGAGGGAATAGACGGAAATGAATTAGCCGACAGCTTTGCAAATAAGAAACTGGAGCGCCATTTTTTGAATCCGAATCGTTTTGTGGCTTATCCACACATAACGGAGAAGATAAAAAAAAAGAGAAAAGGAACAGAAGAAGTCCTAAATGCGGAATATTCCAGGCCAAAAACAAACTAAAAAAGTTTATAACTTATTCGGCAAAGAATGCCACAAGGCAAAAGTACGAATTAAGGCTAATTACAGGCCTTCTAACGAGCCACTGCCCTTTGAGATACCATTTCAAGAATATGGGCAAGACGATAGATAATAAATGGAGATACTGCCATGCTACAACTGAGACTACGGAACATATACTTTGTGACTGAGTGGTATTAATTCCTCATTAGGCTAAAGTACCTAGAACAGCCGCAATTAACGCCTGAAGACATAGGGAATCTGGCTCCCATGAAAATCACAAGCTTTGTAAAAGTCTTAGTATTCTGGGCATCAATTTTTTGTACGGTAAACAATCCACAAACTGGTGGTTGTATCTAAACCAAGCTTTGCACCAAGTAAAGCAAGTTATTGAAAATAAGTCTCTGTATTAAATTAGAATATATCATTATAAAGAAACTTTTTAAATTAAAGAAACTAATCTCATAAAAGTCAAATCAGTGATCGGATTTTACGGTAAAATGTGACAAAGACAATTATTGGAGGGTGGATTATTCCATTTAACTTTTGCATTTTGATACGAGTTTGACTATTTGCAATTGAGATAGCTCTGGACTTTCAACGATCTAATAGAATAACATTTTCGTGTACGGTTTATTTTAAACGCGGTTATCTCCTGCTTCTCAGCTGATGATATTGTAATTTTATTCAAATAATATGCATAGGCCTGTTTATAATCTCTACGTACAGTTTTATTAAACTTATTTATCACTATCAAATGAGCAAACGGGATGTTTTAAAATTGACGACACAAATTCAAGAACGTCATGCTTACGTCAAAATTGTGAATGACATTGTACAGGGCTTTGAGGAGGGTTAACATACAGCGATTACGCTGTGCGACCACAGCAAAGCCTTCGACTGTGTTCAACATAGTCTTTTAGTGTAAAAATTTAGTTAATATGGAATAAAGGGAATATTATTATCTCTCCTTAAGTCTTTTCTAAAAAACAGGCAGCAATGCATTTTAAAAAGGAATAAAAAAATCTAACTTTAGATCAGTAGCGCATGGTATGCCTCAGGGTTCTGTTCTGGGGTCACTGTTATTCATTATTTACGTGAACGATTTATTTTATTTCTTATTTCCTAGCCGAATCATTATGATTGCTGATGACGCTACCCTACGCGATTCAGAAAATTACTATGGTATAATTCCAATATGTTAAAATTAAATCGTGATAAAACTATTTTTTTCCACAAATAACAACATTACAAAAAGGGACAACGTCAAACTCTTAGGCGTAGTTCTTGATGATGTTTTAACTTGGGCGTGCCATATTGAGTAAATTTGAATTATTGCAAATGTAAATCTAAATCAACATTGTCAACCTTTATTTATAAAATATGGTAAAATGCCAATTCCTTCGTTACATATCGTATGTCTATTTTACGAGGGCCAAATATCTCGCTTAATATCTATTATAGAAGAGTAAAGTTTTAGAAACAGTTATTCCATTTTTTGTGAGCTATATTTCAGTAGAAAGGAATTTGAAATCCATAGCCTACTTTGTGAGGTATATCACAAAAACCTGAAAAATAAGAAAACCACAAACGGTTATAGCTTCCCTATTTGAGGAGATATGAAAAAAATTAAAGGAATGAAAGTCGACGGTAAAGACAATAAGAATAATAATGTGTATCCACATTCATATCATTGAATCGTAAAAATCAGCTATGCCATGATTAATGAAAAACAATGTATACAGTTATTAACAAATTTGACAGATTGCCACTGTTGTATGTTGAATGTTGCGTTGTCGAGTTCTAAGACAAGTTTTATATTAGTAATTATGGTGTACACCAATAATAACAAATTCGATATGATTAACATTTATTGTCAGTGCAATTTTGATGCTAAGATGACAGTCACGGTTTACGGAGATAGATATCCAGATGCTCCACAACCAAATCGAACTATGTTTAGGAAATTAGTTCAAAATCTAAAAATGCACGGTTCATTTTCAAAAAAGTAGTAAGGCGAGGGCATGTTGCGGATAATGTAAGAAAAGTGAATAGAGTATTGAATTATGTTAATCAACATAAAGAAACCTCTTTGAAATAAATTCAGAGAAACTGTCGCATAAAAAAGACAGTCCAAGAAAAATATTTAAAAAAAAAACGTATTTCGACGCCACAAAATGAGGAAAGTTCAACATTTAAATGAGGGAGATAAGCCGAGGAGGGTAAGATTTTGTAGATGGTTGTTAAATAAAGAAAATCAAATCAAATTTTCTATTTTTCAAGTTTTTGTAATATATCTCACAAAGTAGGCTATGCATTTCAAATTTCTTTTTACTGAAATATAGCTCACAAAAAATGGGTTAACTGTATCTAAAACTTTTATTTTCCTACAATAGATATTAAGCAAGATATTTGGTGTGCCCTCATAAAATAGACAGATGGTATATATTTCTCATTGCAAAAAATACATAAAAACGTTAGTTTCAATGAAATGCCAGTTGATTGTCATAATACAAGATCGGAAAACTTATTAAAACCACCTAGATATCGTCTTACTAAATCGGTTAAAAACTCCTGTAACTTGAATCTGTAGAATAGGTGACACGAACAGATAAAAAATTTAAACACTAATTAATTCAAAAAAACTATTAGGACCCATATTCTTACATACTGTTCTTATTCTGTTGATGACTTCATGGACACCGAACTTGGTATCAACTTATACATCATATGTTAGAATGGAGGATGCTCACAGATTTTTAATCTTTTAATATTTTTAATCTCATAATATATTCAATTTTTTTTAAATCTTTTTATATATTGTTATATTATCCTTAGTGTCAAGTGTAGTTAGTGGTTTTAAATAATGCATCCCAAATAATTTAATCTTTTTATTGACTGTAAATTTAGCATTCCCTAATTTGCTATAAACAGCAAGCTAGTTTTTTTTCATTAGTATGTGCCTATTTTAATATATTTGTGTAAGTTAACTGTGTTTTTAAGTTTACACAACTAAAACATCAGTAATGTTGACTTGCCACAAATGTATGATATGTATATAATGTAGTAAATAAACATCTATCTATCTAAGAAAGATGGGTCCGATATTGCTTTGTTTGATCAATTATAAGAAAATTAATAATTTTCTGTATTGACTAAAATCAATTACAGAGAACACTGCTTTGTTTAATAAATCATCTGTATACGGAATCCTTGGTATATTTCCCGTTTCAGTTTATATATTGTCGTTAACCACAGCAGAGTAACTCGTGAAATAAACGTTGATGTTTTGTTTCAGTACAAGAATTAAATCCGAATTCATTATATAATGTAATGTAATTCATATATTATAATTTTTTAAATATTCCCAGTACATGACCAATCCAGAAACAAAAGTAATTTCATAATCTTGAAGAAAATAGGGGGTAATGTTTGAAAAAGAAAGTTAGAACTTATACTTATAAGGGGTAGAGGTTATTTTGGATATGTAACTTAAATGTCCCCTTGACCCCATTTAAGGTAATATTTTATTAAAATCTATATCTTTTCAACTATCGGAGATCTAGCTTGTGAAAAACCTGTATGTATCTCACCGATTAGCTAATTTTATGCTTTAAATAATCTATTATATAATTCCATGTAATGATAGAATTGAGTTACACGAGTAATTCCTTTAAAACGGACACAAAGAATTATTATGAGTTGAATAGCTGTTTAATTCGAGCCGTGAAAATTGGCACTGCAAACTCACAACACACATAACGCTAACCGCATGTTACATTTGGTTGTAAAACGAAATAAGTGGGGACCATGCCCCTGGTAATTTAGCAGATTACACATCGGCATTTAACAAATATAATTGTTTACTCCACAGAATAATGCAACGAGGTCGCATTAAAAATATATTAAATAGTACAAGATCATGTAACTCACCTCACAATTTTCCCTTAATTAAAAGTGTCGTTAATTATCATAGTACCTGAAACAAAAATTATTTCGTTAAAAATTAATGAATGCAAAAGGATGTCTTTAAAATTCATGATAAATTTTCTTTTAAGAAGCTGTCAAAAGATGAAGTATATAAAGCACTCAATAAAATCAAGTTGAATGCTTCTCCCTGTTTGTTTTAAAACTATTTTTATTATATTTTTTAAATTAACTTATCTACATGGCTTATATAGATAGCAACTAGGAATTTATGGGTAACTATATATTTTATATTCACGGGTGCAAAACACATTGAATGCGCAAATTGAGCTTGAATGGTCGGGCTCGATAGAGACGAGAAACAATTGTATATGCATGAGCATAATTTATTCCGTTTTGAGTAATTGAATTGTATAAAAATCTGTAATTATATCAGAACACATTATTAATCTAACAAAATAGATAGTTATCAGGTTGTCGAACATATTAAATGGCATTATGATGGCCGTTTAGTACATGAATTTAAAGAAATACTTGAAACTACATTTCCAAATGCACTAGATACAACCAAGTGAATCATAAAAAATGTCGAAGAACTTACTATACTAATAACTGTAAATAGAAAGTTGTATTCAAGAATATCTCGTTATCTGACTCTAAATGCTTGAATCTGGTGTAGCGCAAGGGTTTGTATTGGAACTGCCGTTACCTGCACTATGCCGGGTACCTACCCCTCCAATTTTTTCTACAGTTTTAAAAATAAAATTCTGAAAATTGGGAAGTCAAATATAGGTATCAATGGCCAAATTTTTAAAATCACTTCCGGTAAGGCCAGAAATTAACACAATTTTCACTTTCTCATAAAGCTGTAGTTTCTCTCTCCAACGCTTTTTTCAGATTTAAAATCGGATGAAAAATAACCTTGGAAATGGCATTTATTTGCTATTTCTAGTTGGCTTTGGAATTCAGGAACAAATTTAAAAAATTTCGAAGTAGACTTTGAATTTGAATAAAAGAGTATCTCTCAACAAATTAAATGTAAAATTGGCCTATTTTGTTCATTTCCTGGGCTTTAGAAATGTTTTTAAATTTTTTCATTTCATGGAAATTAATTTTGTCATAACTTCAATTTTTCAAATAGTACTATGTATGTTTTATTTATTTTTATCAGATATAGTGGTAAATTTGCTTTAGACTGGTTTTTCCCGATTAAAAATTGAATATAAATTAAAATAAAGATTAAGCTTTTTGTAGAAGCGTTTAGAATTATGTGTCCATATCTTGCAGTAAGATATGATAAACTGATGAGTTATTTGTAATTAGGGAAAATTTATTTTGATAAATATAACAAAAATTTTGATGAATCATTAGCAAAAAAACAAAAATTCACATAATCAAAACCAATTTATAAGTTATGATACGTATCTGGACAGCAACTTGCTAAACTTATAAATATTACAATTAGAACAATACAACACAACTAAATACCAAACTTATAACAAGTGCTCAAAATGGCCCCCACCCATTTCAGAACACTTGTTCACCCTTCGAATTGTTTCTCTTGTAACACTTTGTTATTTGACTGGCGTTATGGATTCAAAGGCATTTTTTATTTTGGGGTTCTCCTAATATTGCAGACTGCGTTGAGTATACTTTGTGCTTCAGATAACCCCCCAAAAAAGTCAAGTGGGGGTAGATCTGGTGACCTAGCAGGCCACCTAATAGTTGCATTAGTAGATATTAATATTATATTAATATTATTAGCCATTACTCGAGTCCGAGTATAAAAATGTTACAGTCGATAAATTGTGTACAATAAAAAACAAGTAAAAGGTGTAGTCTATTGTAATTCCCATTCATCTACGGTGCACACGACTATGGCTATAGAGGCCAATTCGGGAGAGCACATGTCGACCGCAGTCAGGACAAACATAGACCTGGTTAGGTCTTGGATTCGGCCTTCTTGCAGCAACATTTCCTTGATAGCTGGCCACAACCCCTCGCCATTCGGTTCTGTCCGCTGCAAGTTGTTCCCATTACTCGTCTGCAATACCGCAGGATTTTAGATTTTCATGGAGAGCGTCTTTGAACCTCTTTCGTTGACCGCCACGCCTTCTTCTACCGCTTAGCAATTCACCATAAAGTGTACATTTAGGAAGGCGGTTATCATGCATACGATGAACGTGACCTGCCCATCTTATGCGTGCTCTTGAAATAAGCACCTCAATTGGAAGGCTGTTGTCTCTCCTGAGTACTTCCACGTTTGATATGTGATGGAACCAACGGATTTTCATCATACTTCTGAGGTGTCTTTGCTGAAAACGTTCTAATTCTTTCACATGACGACGGTAAGTGACCCAGCTTTCACATCCATATAGCAGTGTTGGAATGACAACTGCTCTGTAGACAGCCATTTTCGTTGACAAAGCAAGGTCGTGGTTGTCAAATACTCTCTCTCTAAGTCCCCAGAGTGCTCTAGATGCAGCGTTAATTCTATTGCGAATCTCGCTGTCCATGTTTGCTTTGTCATTAACAACGTTGCCTAAGTAATTGAACTGATCCACCACTTCAAGAGAATTTCCGTTAAGTGTAATGTCTATTTGGTTCACTTGATGAGGAGTTGACATAATCTTAGTCTTTCCAATGTTGATTTTAAGTCCCAAGGAATCATAGCTCTGAGCATACACATCTAAAAGTTCTTGAAGCTCTTCCGGCGTAGAGGCTAAAAGTGCACAGTCATCCGCATACTGGAGATCACAAATGAATCGTGTGCGTGTCTTCGTGAAAGCTCTAAAGCGCCCTATGTTAAAGAGACCGCCATCAAAACGGTATTTGAGACCTATTTGAGACCTATTCCTGTCAGTTTGTTGTCAACAATAATTGTTAGAGCAGTGGTAAACAAATTAAAGAGTAGGGGTGCCAGGACACATCCCTGCCTAACTCCAGTGAGGGTTTGGAAAGGTTCGGTTGCCTCATTATTATACATAACCTGGGCGTTGTTGTTTGTATGTAGACTGCGACATACTTCCACAAATTTTCTAGGGATACCTAAGCGGAACATAATTTTCCAGAGCACTTCCCTGTCCACCGAGTCAAACGCCTTGGTTAAATCAATGAAGGCCAATGAAGGCTAGTAGATATTACCCTGTTGTCAAACTTTGCACTAAGGTAATTTTCCACAAAACTAGCATTATGCGGCAGTGCTCCATCTTGTTGGAAGTACATATTTAAAACCTGCTCACAATCACTTTTTATTATTAATATTGAAATGTTTATAATTACACGTATACTTGTGCGCGTATACGTATAATCGTCGCGCGCATGTATATACCAAAAATAGCAAAAAAATCGGTTAAATTAAAAAAAACTTATTTTTTAGTTGCATCACGTGAAAGTACATAAGAATACCTTCATTTTGGTAAAAAGAAAATCGTTCGATAATTTGGGCAAATTGGGGAAAGTTTTGAAAATTTTGTGGAATTTTAACTAAAATGGAATTGCGGCCAAGCTATTGGTTATTCTTTGCTTACTTTCATCTAAAATTTCATCAAATTAGGTTTAATTTTGGCCAAGCTGTATGCCGATGATTTGAAATTTTTTTCTAAATTTAATTCCATTGATGACTGCATTCGATTGCAATAAAACTTAGATAGATTAAGTGACTGGTGTATTAAATATAAACTCCCGTTAAATTCCCAAAAAAGTAATGTAATGACTTACGCACGCAAATTGAATATATTCTTCTACGACTATATCATAAATGATACCACACTTCACAGACCTGAAACTCTGCGAGATTTGAGGGTTTTATTTGATAAAACTCTGCCATTTAACGTACATGTAAATATTTCCAAAAGCGATTGCCTGCGTGGATGATACATATTCTTATATTAACAAGAGTTCAAACTTTCGCACGTTACGACAATCTTTCTCCATGCATAAAGGTCGTCGCTTGGTAAAGCCAGCGCTAATAGTTGCTCCAGATGGATATATTCTTGCTGTTCACGGACCTTACTTTTCTAACATCAGGAATAATGATACTCAAATGTTGATCAATGAATTCGAAAACGATGTGAATGGTATTCGAGCATGGTTTCAGGAAGGAGATATTCTTATAGTCGATCGCGGTTATCGCGATGCAGGAGATTACCTCGAGGCATTGGACATTTCTTATAGAATACGGCATGTACTCCTCCGAGGACGAACTCAGTTCACTACTGAAGAAGCAAATGAGACTCGTTTGATCACGAAAACAAGGTGGGTGATCGAATCCAGGAACGGTTCAAGTTTTTTGATAATGTTATTGAAATGCCACAAGTCGAGAATCTCAAAGATTTTTACCATATAGCGGCAGCATTATTAAACAGGTTTCATCCCCCTATTCATATAACAGGTGCCGATGTGCACATGGCGAGGAGAATGCTGGATAAATTCCATGAACCGAACGTTGTCCAAGCGAGGGTCGAAATCGACAACCTTCAGAGAAGACGAAGTCAATGGGCTAGACTAGAACATAATAATATTGCTTTTCCCCGACTCTCCTTGGATTATTTGAGAAATCTTACATTCGGTATATATCAAATATCTTTGGCACCATCGTACGTTCAAGAAAAGTTGCAACGAGAAGAAAATGAAGAATTCCAGATCAACGAATTAATGAATGAAAGGGGATTTTTGCGAATTACGAAAAGAGATTACTCTAGATTAAGGAACAGGTCCAAGTACGAGATATACATGTCATATAATGAAAATGTAGCAGAAGGTATGGATGAGAAACTCGATAATACCTTGGTTGATGGATATTATTGTACCTGCAAAACTGGAGTCAGGACTCCTGGCACATGCGCTCATGTTGCGAGTGTTCTGTGGTGTTTTGGGTACGCTAGGTATGAGCAGAATGTTCATTATCCTTCAGTTTCTCTATCGAATACAATTATAGATGCAGGAGACTGACCCCCACAGATAGATCTCAACAATCCACCAATAATTGAAGGTTAATAAACACGCTTGCGCGACAACACGCACTCACCCACACACGCAAACACACGCACATACAATGATCCTTATAATAGTCGTATATATAGTTTTCAACATATGCCTTATTGATTCTGCTGATAACGCCATTTTCAACGACCTCAAAGCTGTGCAGCTAAAAGTAAGGCATTTGAAGCGCCGTGTCTCTGGAAACTTTTGATCAAGACCTCGAAATATTCTTACGTAAGGAGTATTCATATTTAAGGAGAAAACTGTTTTAAACTCGTCTTCTACTTTGACTACCCAATCTCCCTCTCTCACAAGTCAAGTGGCCGTCAGTCGCGGCTTCCTGAAAGGGGGGTCGTGACATTATACAACATACTAGAATTTGAAGCAATTTGACCGACAGCCATTTTACAGGGGTCGTTTGCGAAGTTATTGCATTTTAAATTAGACGGTTTTTATCCAACGGGCCTTAAGGTCCGATGTCTGTTTTTCTAAAGAAAATTATATTTGTAACCTATAATCTATTATATTTGTCTAATATTTATATTTGTAATACCTTGTTATACTTTCTGTCCTGTAGTTCGGGAGTGACCCGTTAGACAGAGTAAATAAATAAATAAATTATTTTTTGTTATTGTACTATTAATTTTTATTTTAAATGAACCAAAAGCTTATTAAGTAAATTCTATAGAACATACAGACAATTCACTTCAAAGAATGATAAATGAAAATAAATGGGGATGTCGGGAATTAACTGCATATTGCATGCAGTCGTCATTAGCGCAATAAAGCCTAATTGGTTAGTTACCTAGCTTTGAATCGTTACTGGCGAAATAAGAACGGTGTTTTCAGTCTCTTTTTCTAGGAAAAGCAATTATTCACCATTAGTCGTTAGTTGGCTAAAACCTTTTTAACGCGGCTAGAATAATCAACCGAAGTTTTTCTACCGAAAACTTCATTAACTAAGATCAATATTCTAGTTAGTCGAATACATCACTAAAGTGGTTTTCAGCACACTTTTAATTACATTGCACCGAAAATGTTTATCGCGCTTATTAAAATGTAAAAATACTTCATTAATTAATATTTCCGAATACATTAATGTCCCCTCTATATTTCGCCGCTTTTAGCGGGCCTGAAAGTAGATTTTTGTTAGATACATCATCGAGAGGTGGTACGAACCGCGGCATCTTTCTGCAGTGCAAGTCTATGGAGACCTTCTAATGATCCATTAAATTTTCAGAACAAATATTTGAAAATGCAAACTTTGTGCTTTATCACTCTCGGCTTTTAAATAGCTCAGGAGTATGATTCCAACGGCATACATTTTATGGATTAATTCAGGGAATGCTAAAATACGCTGATCTATAAGAAAACAATTAGCTGTCAATTTGCAGTAATATAATATTACTTTTATTTTTTATTTTAAATAATATAATAATAATGTTTATTCGTTTTAATTCGATTATACTTTATAGTATGAAATATATCTACATAATTCAATGCAACATATACTGAACAGTAATATACGATACGATGTTATATTAAGCTGGAAGTACAATACCAAATTGTTAATTTTACCTAGTTAAAGAACACAAATAAACAGATAATAAACCGCAAACCCTTAAACGTGGTTTCATTATTTACTATCTAGTGATTGCAGCTAGTACTTACAAAATTAACAGTATATAAATAATAAGTTTAGGATGGTTCCTGCAATTTGGGTTAATAGACGTTAATAGATGCATAAGTTTTTATTCAGGTTAATAATTAATTGCTTGGACATGTTTCAGCCATTTATCAATTGGTAATTATTTTTTATGTCTATAAGTTGGTGAATGAGATATCGTGGTTAATCATCGATCCATTTTTTAAATTTCTTTTTAACCCTTTCCTTACGGATGACCGATATACCTGCCACTTGTAAATTTGGCACATAGGCGGCTGACTGATATATATGACACGATGTTAACCATACTCTACGGAATGCCGACCGTTTTATGGGACACACATTAAAAATTAACTTACCATACAGACGACTGACATATATATCGTGACTCCGTTTTCATGCTGCACCCACGGGCGTCCGATATATCTGACACCGTCGATTATATACGACACCCGCTGAACCAGCATATCCAGGCTTTTTGTCATTCTACCAAGGAGCCTCCTTGATTCTACCACAAGAATATTGTATATCATATAATATAATCTGTGATGTGATTGTACCTCGCTCAGTATTGTTGAAGATGGCTTCGGAAGCACGTGCGGGTCCCCCAACAAGGCGGCGAGTCCGTCCCCTTAGTCCCAGAAACTGAAAAGTCTAAAGTTGCTTCTAGAAGCTGTATTGTGTGTTCTCACACCGAGGAAGACCAAAAAAAGAGAAGTTTCCAGATACGTGTGTGATTTGTGTAATGTGGGATTGTGCGTTGTCCCATGTTTAAGAATTTACCATACCAAATCTAAATTTTAAGTAGTATTTGATATGTCTATAACCGCTGTTTTGAAAGTATGTTTTCAGTTTAATAAACCTTTCAAGTATATTTAGTGTCATTCTATTCACATGAGGTGCAACCCTAGCTCAACTAGCAATTTTCTTATATAATTTAAATAAAAAAATTGCGACTGATATATAGGTCACCCGTCTGCCTGGAAGTCAAAAAACTCTCGTCTGCCCAGTACAATAGCTCGATATCGGTGCCGTATTGAAAGAGTTAAACAGATAAATTGAGTTTAGTCTTTTTATTTCCTTGGGAAGTTCATTATAAATTTTTGATCCCAAATAGTAAAAACTTCTTTGCCCGATTGTTTTTTGGCCTCTGGGAACCTTTATATCTTGTATTATAAAGATGTTCCGCAAGGTGACTACTACTCGAAGTATTTTAGGATTGTTTCGAGACTACTGAGAGATGGCGCTAGTTACGCTCTACTGCGGTGGAACTTAACAGTGCCTATGAGATGCGAACTCCGGGTATTGAAGGT
Organism: Leptura quadrifasciata; assembly: GCA_963675555.1. Lineage (NCBI taxonomy): Eukaryota > Metazoa > Arthropoda > Insecta > Coleoptera > Cerambycidae > Leptura > Leptura quadrifasciata. The sequence goes on from OY776675.1 coordinate 42,411,500, forward strand.
AGTATCACTTGCACTGCACTGATGAGACCCAAAACTAGGTCGAAACCGGTCTGCAGTTAGTGACTTCTTGAGATGAAGGAGGCCTCGCGTCTTCTTCGTAGCATTCGAGCATTCCAAGTCATTGTATTTTAGTGCTAACTGTGTTTAGACAAAATATGCAAAATTTTACCATATAATTCAGCGCCCGTAAGGGGGAATAGCTGTTTTGGTTTAATTTGTTGAGTCCTTATTTATATAAGGAACTTGCAGATAGGTTGGAATATTATAATTCCTATATTTTATATTTTTATAATGCAATGTAAATTAATTTTAGAAGACTTACACCAAAAAGTTATTAGAAATACTTGAATTTTGTCAATAAGGTACACAATTTTTTTTATTAAGTTATTTATGAGATGCGTGTCAATTTTGATGCCTAAGTCCTTGAGGCCTTTTGCAGATATAATTTCTACATCATGACAGTCACTTCTTATCTGGAGTTTACTAAATGTTGGCATGTTGTTTAAATATGAAGTGAAGGGGAAAAATGGTTAATCGTGAGAACTTTTGATTTAACGAATTCAATTGTAGTCCCAAAATGGCGTTCCATCTTTTACCTTTACTTGAGGACTTTTACAGATATAATTTCTACATCATAACACTCATTTCTTACCTGGAGTTTACTAAATGTTGGCCAAGTTGTGTTTTTATAGAATACCGCGGTGTCATTTGCGACACTAATAATATTACCAGCGACGTTTAGTTTAAAAATGTAATTTATATATAGTGAGAATAGAATGGGTCCTAATACGGTGCCTAGTGGAACCCCATAAGTAATAGTAATTTCATCACTCATAAAGTCGTCTATCTTTACACGTTGAATTATTCTTTAAGGTAGCTTTTCATTAGGTTGTATGCAATTCCGCGGATGCCAATGTTCTCAGGCATAAATCTTTGTGATTGACCGTGTCGAAAGCCTTGGCTAGATCAACGAAGATGCAAAGCGAGGATTCATTAGCATCAACAGCTTTATACATATTCGTTACAAGATCCGCTATTGCATTTCGCGTCGATTTATCCTCCCTAAACACATATTGCTTTTCTGACATTATATTTTTTCCTAAATTTCATTAAAATATCTAAAATAATTTTTTTTTTAGATAAATTAGATAATAAGGAAATCGGTCAATAATTTAATATTTGTAGTTTGTCACCAGATTTATGCAAGAGCTTTATAATGATAATTTTGAAAGCTGAGGGGAAGATACCAGTATCTAATAATTTATTTATTATATAAGTAATGGGTTTTATGATATGCGCAACAATATTTTTAAACAATAAACTGAAAAATACGTTAAGCGTTAATTGGTGCAAACTAGTAAAATAAGTGAATTTAGGTCGGGAAGAGACTTTCACTTTGAGCACTCCCATGTCTGTTTTTCAGAGTGATCACAAGTCATGTGTTTGAAAAAATTTTTGAAAATATTTATATTCTTAAGTCTAGGAGATTTAGATTTGCTGACAAAGGAGATGGGGTTCTACAGTTTATAGTGGGATGCAAACCACTTCTCGAGGATAATCTATCATTAAAATTGACTTTGCAGTGGATGCGACTCAAAACTACTTCGCTAGAAAGGCTCAGAGCGAAAGCTAGATGCACTAACCACCGAGTTATCGTCCCCTGCACTATCATATTCTATATAAATTATATTATTATAATAACCCAGATTGTTACGTATGAATATCTAAGTACGTTGATTGAGTTCAGCCCTTAATTCTAACACAAATGAACGTTTAATAGCGGAAGATACATTTCCCAAGATATAAGATATCTCAGTAGCCTTTTTACAACTCAATTAAACCACAATTGACCTTTTCAGTCTAGCGTGGACTTTGAACCACAGTTCGCAGATATTAATTTTAATCGGCCGCTTGGTCGCCCAATCCGATACTGATAGCATTAAAGACTAACGCGGACAGAACGGACAATGAAGGTTCCTCCAAAACATTCGCCATGCTTTTGATAGTAATCTAATCAACCTCAAATCGGTAGAGTATATAGGACGCTTCTGAAGCAAGAATGTGATGTGCTCCATTATTAGCGGGCTATAGGTGCTTTAGTATCGGTGCTGTGAATGCTCCACTGACGGTGTGCTCTTTTTGTAAAACTTTAATTACACAAATCGCACTGGAACTAGCGGATATTATGCATATTGGTACGTTTACTTAGGTAACTATATAGAAAAAGAGAATATTTTACTGCGCATACTCGCGGGCTCGCGTGGACTCGCCATGGAGGTCAGCGGCCTAGCTGCGGCCTAACTATTTATTTCAGTGATAAATTAACGTATTAGATGACATTAATTATGTATAAGTAATTGATACATTGGATTAATCTATATAATTGACATTAATTACGTAAGAAAGGACACTATGGCATTGCTAATTACCGTATACATTTTTACCTTTTCACTGTAATACATCAAATAATTAATAAGTGCCAGAGTATCCTTAATAATTATAGCCAATTGCCTTAATTATGCTTATTTCTTAACTAAACTACCTTTAATTACTTTTAAAACTACCTTTAAAATTGGATCACAAAGGACTCGTATATGGTAGTTCAAATATCTTATAAATTTTCGCATTTCGTGAGCTATAGCGGACTCAGTAAACACAGTACAATGAAATCCTTATTATTACTGCTAATAACCTTTAATTATTCTTATTTCTTACCTTAATTACCGTTAATAACTCTTAAAATTGGACTATGAAGTACACCCTATATTGCAGTTTACATACCTTGTAAATTTTCGTATATTTCATTATTATATGGAGAATCCCATAAATAATTAATTATCCATCGTGTTTTTCTATCGTTAAAACACTTATATTTGGGTCTACAGCTTTTTTGATAATGATGAAATTATTATCATTTCAAACAAGTCGATAGCATGAGGTATGTGCCAACGGGAAGTGAACTCGCCATGGAGGTCAGCGTTCTAGATATTTATTTCAGTGATAAATTAACGTATTAGACGATATTAATTATGTATAAGTAATTGATACATTGGATTAATCTATTTAATTGGCATTAATTACGTAAGAAAGGACACTATGGCCTTGTAGTGGAGATTACAGTGGAAAAATACTGGAACACGCCGTATCACGCCGATATAGGAGCAGACATGGCACCCCGATAATGGAACACATCACATTGTTGTTCCAAAACTATCCTATATCCTCTACTCAAACAATTTTTTTGTTTTGCTTTATTTACACGCATCTTTCAGTTATTCACCTTGCAAGGTACTCATTATTATAATTTATATTTTATTATATTTTGATGCTCTAATATATTTCAAATATATCGCTTAAAATGCTACAAGAAACTTGGCTGCAGGTCACCCATTGTGAGATTTTTAATATCAAATTGCCGACGGCGCTGTCCAGAATCCGCTCTATCCACGTTATTCTCCCGTGCTGATAGTTTGACAAGCCTCCTGAGTACCATCTAGTGGGAAGCTCTACCTGGCCCTCTCACGCTGCCTGCTAGCGGTCTAATCGTCTCCTAGGACTACCCCCATTGACAGCTGTTGACTATTAGCTGGAAATTCGGTCTCCTATCCAAATACCGTATCTTATCAGTGTCGTTCGAGTATTGGAAATTTAAACAAATGACCTTGCTTTACTTTCCAAAATGTCTAGAATAAAATTAAAGGAATGTGTAGGTACTTACTTGTAAACTATATAAATTCGTTCGTTGGTAATCGCATCACTTGAAAACGGCTGGACCGAATTGTCTAATTTTTTTTCAATGTTCGTAATAGCCCGAAGAAGGTTTTGGAAAGAAAAATTACCGGAAGTTGCCCGGAAAATTGGAAAATTCTGGAAAAACTGAAAGTGCATTTTGTGACAGGACGTCTGTCGGGTCAACTAGTAAATAATAAAATACAAAACTTAAGTATAGTTCTCATTGAGTTGAATAGGTCATGAGATGAAAAGTTCTTTATATTAATATTCTCATTATAAAAAAAAATGTTTGCATCCTTCCTCTACTACGTTTATTACTCAAAATCTATTTTGATTTCTCTACGCACTAGGTATCTCTGTTTTGATGGGGTTTCCATAATATTTATTTAACAGATTTATCGTGTTGAACCGAAGGTAAAATTAAACTGGTTTGTCGATAAAATGTGTTTGCACTGTCTTTGACACTTTCACAAAATTCAAACGGTCGTTAAATTTATAGAGAAATTTTCGATTAATTAAACGATTGACAGCATAAATAAATGGATGAGCGGTGAATTCCTGTTCCACAATATTAAGCTGCGTTGTGCACATGTTTAATATATTATTATATAGTATAACAAATACCATATTTCAGTGCATCGTTACAAAATCCAAAAATAATTGTGTCATTAACTATTCACAAAAAATTAAAACAATATGGCTACAATAATATTGGGAAATAACATAATATATTTCATTATCTGTATAAATATTATCTGGTTGACTCTAAACCTTACGAACGATGCGGTGTACGTGGTTGGCTATACACTGTTTAGAAAAGATAGATAAAGTATACAGTGTGTCTCACTTTTCACCACTACACCCTAATATCTCTTGATCAATTTAGATCAAATTTGGTATACTTTTTGTGTTTCAGATTGTGATTAAAAAATTATTTAAATTTCTTTTCTTTTCGAAATTAAATACGCCTACTACGATCAAAAGAAATTGGCAAAAATTAGGAATTTATATTAGCGATTGAGATAGGGTTTTTATTTTTACATAATCTTGTTCGTCATGACCTAAAACCCTGGTATATCAAATTTTGTTAAAAAATATTCATTCTTTTACAAAAAAATCATATCTAAGATTTCAATAATATTCTATTCAAGTTATTTATTGTCGGATATTTACATAACTTGGTAATCGTGTAATAATAACGCTAATTAAGCATTAGAACATATACACAATTATGAAGTGAATGTTTGAAAATTGGTAGATATTTTTTAAAGTACTTAGAACTCGGTATACCAATATCTTCGTTAACATGGAATGCTTTGGAATGGATTTGACAATTGTATCGAATGTCAAATGAATACAGACAGTATCTTCCAATTTAAGATATCCAGAATGCCCACAGATTCACTACACCATGGTTGGCTCAATTAATAGAATATTTAATAGAACTGGAGATCTAACCAAACTTAGAGCCAAAAAATACAACGTTGCTGATCTTCCATTGGATCAAGTAATTAGCTACTGTTAATGCCGAACCACGTGTTAGTGTCAGAGGTTTATCTCTAATTTGAATGTAGACAAAAATTAAATTTGGAGGTGCCTTAAACGTCATCATTTAAAACTATACAGGGTGTCTCACCGGAAACTGAATCGATCGATATAGAGAAAAGTACGCATCAGAAAATTTTGAAAATTTAGATAATTACTAATGTCGATGTGTCCAATCCAACTAAAATAATTACAAGCAGCTGGCACTTCCGCTTATACCGGAAGTCGATACCAACTTGCTTATTTCAAATAGAACATCCTATATATTTTAGGGTTTCCGAAAAGAGCATAAAATTCTGAGTCGAAAATATGTAGCATATCCTATACCTAAACCTAGCCGTTTCAGAGATATTTGACATTTTATAGAAAATTTGACAGGTGCAACGGTTTGCAAGAACCGTTATAACTTTCTTAGTGTAAAAGATCCTCATTTGCTTATTGTCACGTTAAAAGAACACAAGGAGAACTACATTTTACAACTCAAATAAATTCAATAATATCATACCAAGTGTTCCGTTTTTCGCGTTACATTTTGTCAACTTCAAACCGCGATAACTTGTTTAGGTCAAATGGAACACCCTGTATTTTTTTACGTTAAGTTGTGTAAAATTGAATTTTCTTTTTTCTGATATTTGCATTGTGAGGGTTAAAGTTACAACTTTTTGAAATATTTGCGATTTTATTAGAAATTCATGAATTGTTGCAATCATTTCATCAAAATAGCCAGATTGATATTTACGTCATGCCGAACAAGATTCTGTAAAAATAAAAGCCCAATCTTAATCGCTAATAAAAATTCCTAATTTTTTTCAATTTATTTTGATCATAGTAGGCGTATTTAATTTCGAAAAAAAAAAATTGAATAACTTTTCAATCATAATCAGAAACACAATAAGGATACCAAATAATTTAATCTAAATCGATCAACAAATGGCCGAGATATTGGAGTGTAGTAGTGAAAAGTGAGACACACTATAGATCGCCTAATTATAATTACAATACGTTTATCAACAATCTACAGGATGCTTTTATCAATTTAATTCCAATGTCGAATCAAATTGTCTGTCTTGGAACTCCATTTGTAATTTCATAGATAGTTTTGGCTTAAAGCAAAGAATTATCACTTCCACAAGAATAAATATTATTATGGAATATTGCAGTTAACGAGTACCCTTATTAAAATACTGTTTTATTACCAATAGTAGTATTTTGAATCGATTATATAATAAACTTTGAAAAGTTCAATGGAAACGCATTTACGGCGACATTTGTTCATTTTCTGGGATAATAGGGAATCTATTGGAATATAAAGTCTAGAGAGCTTTAGAAGAGACGCTGTGAGGATCGAGAAGGCAACTAAGTATAATGGAACTGAGTAAGAGTTATACTTGAATATGTCTTACTTAGTCTCAACAACTGAAATGTGGGGAACCCATCAATTGAAATGCATTTTGTAATTACCATTAACTCTAACTCTAAAAAGTTACCAGAAATGGATGACAATAACATGGTTAGATAATGAATTCCATAACTTTTATATTTGTAGCGAAATCCCATACTGTAAACAGAAAATTTGTGATGAAACAGCTGTCAATATTTCCTGTAAAATATTCCATATAACGGGATAAATAGTGCATATTGTAAAAGTTGCTGATGCTTCTTCTATAAAGTATAAAAAATGCTGGAGGAGATGATAATCACAATTTGCGTTCATCATCATAAAATCGGATTCATTGAATGGTGCATCAGGATCAGAATGCGGATGAATGGACATCAAGAACTCAGTTATTCGCCATTAATCGACTATCTTCGCTCCAACGGTTACCCCAAAAAAAAAAAGAAATCAGAACTTTTGATAATCTCAACGCCAAAGGAGAGTTATGAATGAATAGATGTCGTTTCATAATTCTGTGTTATTATATTAACAATGTTTTTGCTGGTATACAGAACTAAATCTGTCACGGTCCTGATTGTAACAAAACAAATAAAGGCAAGAACACTAGCTCTGTTAATTCATATAGATTTGTTATAATTCTTTCTTCTTATACTATGCTGGAGAAAGATTTTCGCTAGAAAATATCTTAAATAGACGTAGAGGATTTGACACTATAAATGGTGTGAAGTAGAAACTATGAAAGGAGGAATATCTATTTCGATAAAGAATGTTCTTCCTATTTTTTATTAGTCTTAACATAAAACCAACAGATAAAGCATTGTGCTAAGCGTTGGTACTGAACAAGCCACATACGACTGTAAGCTATTGCATAATTGAAGTGGATGAGTAATCTTTGTCAAAAAATTAATTTGCAAAAAATAATAATCTATTTTTTTTTAATACATTTATTTAACGTCGGCCTATTTCCGCTACTGAGGCCTAACACCGACGCCTGTACACGAGCTACCCCCAACCAGGAATTTTGCCGAACCTCTTCCCTTAAGAAGAGTAGGGATCTTTTACTTACCTAACATTTAATAGACAAGGGACCGACGGCTTTACATCCCCTCCGAAGGATGGTATATCTCCTATACAACCCTCGCCTAAGGTTGTATAGTTCACGCGCATACACTGATATACAAGCCGCTGGAAGATGTGTGAGGCGAGAACGCGGTTTCCCTTGGAATGGTCACCAATCCAAGTACTAACTGCGCCTGTCGTTGCTTTACATCGCTCCTCCAAATCTATCTATTTAAAGTGTTAAGAAATCAACGCCAATATAATGTGGGATACAGATTCATCTCAATGGTTAATTTTCAAATCCACCTTATGTTCGAAGCGAAATTATACTACACGGTATTCACATATGGAGAATCAACTATGGAAACGGGAGCTCCGTAAGGTGTTGTGTTGGAACCTCTTCTTTTTAAGTTATATCAACGAATTACTATAATATGACGCCGGCAAAATTAAAATGATTGAGGATAATATTACGATAACTATCTCAGTACAGACTCCCAACTCCTTCACTATCCATAAAAAGCATATGCAATAACTTGAGACATAATGTGAATATAATAGATCAATTTTAAAGGATAAAAAGCAGTTTATTTAAATTTCTACATAATAAGCCTTTTCCACCAACTTTTCAACCAATTTCGTTTTATTGAGCGATAACTACAAAATTCAAAAATAAACTTAAAAAAAGAGGTTTCATCAAATAACTCAGTAGAAAAAATTATAATAAATGTTCCACATGTTGTCCATTTTGATTGACACACATCTCTATGCGCTTTCTAAAACTGCCGGAGTGATAGATGTAAAGGCAGTTATTATTCTTTCCTTCACATTTTGTTGTTGTTGTGTTGTTGATGTGTCTCTATAAACAATTTCCTTCACGTATCCCCATAAAAAGAATTCCATTTTTGTAAGATCTGGGGATCTAGCAGGCCATTTAGTGGGTCCATTTATTCCAATCCATTGATTAGGATAGCTATTATTTAAGTGGTTTCTAACTGCATTTAAATAATGTGGTGGAGCACCATCTTGCTGAAACCACATCTTGTTTCGAATTCTTTCAGGGAGATTTACCAATAATTGTGGCAGATACTTTTCCAAAAAATGAAGATAAATAGCTCCAGTCAATGTACCATCAAAGAAATGTGGCCCTATTACATGTTCTCCAATAATTCCTCCCCAAACGTTTATAGACCATCTGTGTTGGTTATCAACTTACATAAAAAAGTGAGGATTTTCCGAAACATAGTATTGGAAATTGTGCCTATTAACAAATCCATTTTTATGAAAAGTTGCCTCATCACTGAATAAAGCAGTATTGAAGAAGTTGATATCATGTTGCATTTCACCTCTGGCCCAATTACAAAATTGTAGGCGCTTTTGAAAATCATCATCAGATAATTCCTGGTGCATTTGAATATGACATGCATGCAACTTATTTGTTTTTAAGATTTGACCCACAGACCGTCTACTTATTCCTACTAATGAGCTCACTTCTCTTTGACTAACATGAGAATTCTTAACCGTTGCCAGCACCACCGAAAACTCATTTTCTTCTTTTACAACACGTTTTATTCTTTCATTTTTTTTATATTCGACATTTCCAGTTTCCAGAAATCTATCGAGAAGGTTTTGGAAGCTGCTAACATCAGTAATTCTTCTTTCAGGATAACGTTGGTGATAAAGTCTATTGGCAAGTAAACAATTTCTGTCTGACTCGCCCAAAACAAAAGTCATGTCTACAAGTTCCGCTTTATTAAAATTCATAAATATTGTAAAATTCCCAATATTTTAAATTCAATACAAATTGTAACGACCGATAAGTGTGATAAATGCTCCTTTGTACACAATTTATACCAAACTGAGGTTTTATTGCTTGTCGAATAACGAAAAAAGCAAAAAAAATGTACAAAAAAACATTACAGTAAAGGTCCAGTTAAAAACTATTTACTCATTTCAACGGATTGGAAGAAATGATCCCACTAAATTGCCTGATTTTAAAATTGCATAAAGACGTGTGTCAATCAAAATGGGCAACACGGCAATAATTATTATAAGTGTTTCTAATGAGTTATTTGAGGGAACCTCTTTTTTAAAATTTATTCTTGAATTTGACACTTATTTATTTATAAAACGAAAATGGTTGCAATTAGCCCCAGGTACTTACAAAAAATGTTCGTTTTTCATTTCTACATCACATCGTCGAAAAATATACAGGGTTGTTCCATTTGAAAAAATTGAGAAAATTCGATTTAAAATGTTCTTAATTGAAAAATAATTTTTGGCCACCATATACATTTTTAGGAAATGAAAATGATTCAAAAACATTAATTAGATGCCTCGTAACTGGTATTCACATAAGTTTTTCTTAAAACCCATAATTGTTTTAAATATCTATCTGCAGATTGCATTATTTCAACAAAAAAATTCATTACATCGAAGTGGTTGGGAGATATTCAATGCTAATATAGGAATGAATAGAGCCTAGAAAGAGGCTTCAAAAAATGTACTGATATACTTGGTCCTGTAATTTCGTCTTGGCTCGCCCTGTATGTTCTAAAATAATTTCCAGTTATAGACATTTTTATCTAGTTTACATGCAATTTTCTTAAAAATTTCTAACTATCGTAGAACTCGAGATATCAAGGTCCGACGCACTATTGCCCCACCCTGTATATTGTTATCTACAACCGCAGAAGAGAATAACGAGATTCATTGTTAATCTTAAGCTAGAGAAAGGCTGTAAAATATCTTTAAAATGAATAATATTTTAACAGTTCTACATACATTTTTGTTTACGTATGCTTTGTTGCTTTCAAACATAAGCCGGGTCAATACTAGATACAGAGATGAACTCCTTCCTGAGAATTATCACTGAAGTTGTTTTAGTTTTTAGTAACGTAAGTGCAGACGGTGGAACACTTATATCCCTGTGTGAAATTCAATAAATTGCCTAAGCAATTGATTTTTAAAACTTTTAAATATTTATAACTTATTTAAAACGTAAATCAAGTTACTTTTCATTTCAATGGAGATATATTTATTCTGTTGGTGTGGCCAAAGCAGGGCATATCCCAATGACGTGTTCAATAATTTCGCTAGCTGGGTTTACTTCATGAACTTTCAGAATTAGTCTCTCATAGTTTCTGGTACGGATGCTCCTATTTAGTATGACAACAGTTTATAACAATAAATTGTAGTAGTGTTAATGTAGCGTTCCTTACTTCAGCCAACTCAGTGAGGCTCCTTATCTATCAATCTCTAGATTGTTTAATGTTTTAGGATATATTCCACAATGACTTTACTTGGGCGAGCGTAGGTGCGTCTTTACTATGTATATATGCGATGTGAAGCATTGTAAGGCGCGGTTAGTAGTTGGATGGGTGACCGTTCCAACGAAGACCGCGTCTTCGCCTCACACATCTTCCAGCGGCTTGTATATCAGTGTATGTGCGGAAGCTATACAACCTTAGGCGAGGTTTGTATAGAGGATGTACCATCCTTCGGAGGGGATGTAAAGCCGTCGGTCCCTTGTCTATTAAATGTTAGGCAAGTAAAAGATCCCTACTCTTCTTAAGGGAAGAGATTCGGCAAAATTTCTGGTTAGGGGTTGCTCTTCTACAGGCGTCGGTGATAGGCGTCAGTAGCGGAAATCGGCCGACGTTAAATAAATGAATATAAAAAAAAATTACTTTAATTATTATTATTATTTAAAAGTGATATGAAAATTAAACATTCGTAAATTAATCGCCATTTTACAGTATTAGTCATTCAAAATAGTGGCCTAACACGGACATCGCATGAAATCAGAGTATGCAATTTTAGTTTTAATCGGGATTGTTTATTATGTGTACTTTTTCATTGGGATTTTGCCAAATCTGCTTGCCAAATATAATATTTTACATCACACCTTGTTACAATATTAGTTTTAAAAGTTAATATGAACTTTGTCGTTAAGGTTGCAGAAGTAATATTCTTGGAACAGATGAGAAATCACGAAGCCTATGTATACAAAAGTATTTCTCATGAACTCTGTCAGATTCGGGCTATCAGCATCAAAATGACTGTTCCGTATCAAAAGTATGTTTACTCAAAGCAAAGAATTTAATGACTGGATATAATTTTCGTTTGAAATCAGTAAACCTGAGAAATACTAACTGCATATTACAAACCATTACATTGATCAAACGACCGTATTACATCTATCAAAGGATAATGCCGGACAATAAGCTTTGATCGAAAATCGGCAATTAGGTGAAATTGCAATAAAGCCTTAAATGCAATTAAATACTCTTAAATATATATAGTTAATTCCTTACAACGTGAAAACAAGTTAATTAAATCCTATCTAAAAGCTTTCTGTCATCAAAGAATACATACCAGTTGGCACGGCTTTAGTTATTATGAAATTCATTATTTTCACAGTTGTATAAATGTAAAGAATTCGATTCGCATAGTAACAAAACTTTGCATAGATGTTAATTTTGCTTACTTTTTCAGAAATCGATGAGTTTTCGTCAGCACCGGTTCTTAGTGTGGCGGTAAGGGAGAGAATATATAGTCCAAGTAAGGACTTCCCGAGACATAAAAAACGCAACAAAACTTTACGACCTCATTAAAATACCATTACTCTTTGTACTGTCTCGAGCGCAATTGACTCTCTTACCTTTATAGGTTATGTCGTAAAGTTTTTGTTGCGTTTTTTATGTATCAGGAACTTATTATTTGAACTATACATTTTTATTAAGTAGGTCTTTAGTGGGTAATTGGATAAATAGAAAGAAAAAGCAAAACTTATTTCCTCTTTCACTAGACGTTCCAACAATTTTTATTGCCTTCTTCAGGCCACAAAATATATTAAAATAAATTTAGCCGTATTAAGAACAGATTAAAATAATTAATTAGAAACAATTCTAGATGATTTTTTTTAAACATCACAATATTAACCTATACTAAAAATTTAAAGATTTAAAAATTTGGAAAATAATCTTCAACATTCTCTTATTATATAAATATTTATTATAATCTTATTTTATAATTTTATTAAGATAATCACAATTATTGCCTAATGAGGTGATAAGTTAACACTCCTCAAAATCAGACATAATATCACCGTTACCGGTTTAACATAAAAACCATAAACATATATCCTTAGTCTATGATATGCTATTGGATATTAGCCCGGTTGCCAGGGGTTTTAAGTCATAATTAATTGTTACCTCGCTAATTTTTTCATGAAAGGCTATTTTTTGCTAGTAGAAAGTGGCTCAAAAAAGTTTACCAAAATCTACCCCCACGAACTCTTAAAAAGAACCCTCTGAAACGGAAAAATTCAGTTTTTTGCTAATATCTCGAAAAATAATAATACTAAAAAAAAAAAAAAATGGATAGCACCATGTGAAAGAGCGGGAAATTTTACATAAAAATAGTATAAAAGTTTTTTAAATAAATTTTTACCGTAGCATGCGAAATTATTACAATTCGCTCAATATTTCAAGCGCGTCGCACAGGGAAATGAAGTATTTCTCGACCGCCGCTACATAATAAAGACAATTCGTACCCATTAAAAACGAAAAAAAGGTAGCATTTTAAAGAGGAATTATTCAGCTTTCCAACGGTATACTTACGTCTAATTTTTAGAATTTTTATTTCTTATAAATTGCAAGTTAAGCTTTATCATTTTTTCTCCTCTATATTAAAACATAAATATTAAATAAAATACTAATTTAAAAATAATATCCTTGTAGATATAGCTTGTTTATACCTGAATCTACAATCTAAGATTAATTTTTATGCTCTAAAGTATCCAGGGTAAAAAAAAATAAGTTTTAAATCATTGGTATTTCGTCAATTTTTTAGGGTTAGGAAATTTTCAATTGAAAACTTATCTAAAACGGTCAAAAAAGGATTGTAATTAAAAAAATGTAGTTTTTTTTTACCTACATGCTCCTTTTGAAACTTATGTACACATTTTAATATCAGTAAAATATGTGACGGATTTAAGTTTATGCCGCGCGCTGTCACGGTCATTTCCGTTTAATACTGATCAATGTACAACGCTTTTAGTAAATTGATTAAACGGTAAACGGTGATTTTTGAGAATAGATAGATGTATATTTTAGATTTGTCTGATGCAATTTAAACAAAAATAAAAAACTTGTTTACTTCTATAAACATCGAGACTTTCTTTACGAAATCTAGTTAGTAGACTCTGCTGCAGAAACTCTACTGTAGACCATTTATACTATAGAAATTTTAGAAACTGTCTTAAAATATTATCTAGCATATTTATATGAACTTCATAACCGGGATTTCAAGATTTGCAATGCATATTCCAATTTTGATCTTACGAAAGTGTTAAAAAACAATAAAAATACGTCATAATCCACGAAACCTTTCTAAGAACAAAATACATGTTTCTATTTGAAAATTGTGCAATTTGTTCAATACGCTTGTTAAATGTGACAACCCGAAATTCCAGAAGTAAGGGGCTTGTGAGGAAGGGGGTTACACATTGAAAAAATGCGGACATACAACCATTTCTTCCGACAGTGCCAGTGCCGGAACCAGGATTCGAACCCAGTGGTGCGATGTCCGTGTGATTAATCGCGATTGCCACCTCGCGCGTTAATCCACGCGGGTATCGAGATAAATGATATACTAAACAATAAAATGTTAAATTTATAAATATATAATGAATACAGATATTTTTAATGGTAATGGCTTGCAACCATGGAGTCCCGAGTTGGAATTCTGGCTAGGGTATGGATGTTTTTCATGTGTTACCGAGTTGGTAGCATTGAGCAAAATGCTATTGTGTGAGAGACAACACGTCTAGTCGCTGTACCACTCCTGAGTTCGAGTCTCAGCTGCGATAGATGGCAATGTCATAGGGAATGATCATTGTATAATAGTCTATGTGTATACAACTCTGTAATTGAGAACATCGTTCCAGTCGAGTGGTGATTAATGAATAAATAATAATATGTTAACATCAAAATAATTCACCGTATTATTAATGAATAATACAAATAAGAGGGAACCCATAATTGAACCCTGAGGTACCTCGGAAACAGTCTCAACTTTGACAGGTTTCAAATTACGTCTTTTTACATGTTGTGTTCTATCGTTTAAGTGGCAAAATTTTGGTGACAATGGAAGCGAAAAAATAAATGAAAAGCAATTGTATCTGATTAATCTATTTGACATTCATCTCTAAATTCTGCATTTACGAGGATAAAGTAAAAAATTAGTTGTTCCTTCTTGAAAATTGCGAAACTCAAATTTCAAATACACATTTTTCGAAGTAGAAATGATTTATACACTATTCTTTTCGTCTCGAATAGTTAAGATATTGTTGTTCAATTAGACATAATACATTTTGTCAAGACACTCATTAAAAATATTTGCACGTAAAATGTATAGTTTTATTTACTTTTTGAAGTATCACCTATACTTCCTCCATTTCTAAGTCTATAATTGCAATAAATAGCTATAGTTAGACGTCACTTATAACATGTTTTTCTAAATTTTATATATTTTAAACGTTTTCAGGAGTCCATATTTATATTTTTCACTAAAAGAATGGCATCAATAAAAGAATTGCCTTTGGAATTGCCAAATATTTCTTACCCTCCGTCATATTTCTTTCAACTATTTTTTAGGGTCCCCACTCCACGTTGTATATTTTTCACAAAAATTATCGATTGTTCTTCCTTGACATCATGTCAATTATTATCGTTCTTGTCGCATTTTTTCTTTTGGACCTCTCGTTGTACATTCTTTATTAACATATAGTAGGTTTCTTCTTTGGGTATTGTTAGTTATGTATTAAACATTATTGTTCTGTCACATTTCCATCGTTTTGTCCTTAGCAATAGCAATTATGTAAAAGATATGCCAATTATGTTGTTGTCACACATTTTTTTCAATAACCGTTTTTTTAGGGTGTCAAATTTTGTGACGTGCCATCTTTCGCTGGTATTCACAAACTAATAATAACAGGTTTTAGTCAATGAACTCGTCAATACACAGTAATAAATTACACATTTAGCGATAGATGTCACCACGCTCTAATTTAATATTCAATTACCACTTTTAAGCTGTCCGCCAACAGATGACTCCCACTAGGAAACATACCAGTTTATTAAATAGATGTCTATTAATGTGTATATCTTGAGAAATCTAAAATATAAACTATTACAATAATTAGCGTATACATTTTTTTTACAAAATGATAATGTAAAGATCGTTAATGATCGATGAGTAAATCAGCCAAGTTGCTTCAAACTTCCTATATATATATATATATATATATATATATAAAATCCCTAGACGTTGATTTTTTTTAACATTTATTTAACGTCGGCCTATTTCCGCTACTGAGGCCTATCACCGACGCCCTAGACTAGAATTTTCCTTTGCGTCTTATTGTTATAATAAATTGTATTTTTTTACTTGTTCTTTTTCATTGTTATCTCTAACTACAAGGACTCGTAAGATCTGGGATCTCGTTTGCTTGTCCTAATCTTAGGTCGTAATAACTTGTACATTTATAATTAAAA
The DNA here is from genome assembly GCA_963675555.1 of Leptura quadrifasciata. Taxonomy (NCBI): domain Eukaryota; kingdom Metazoa; phylum Arthropoda; class Insecta; order Coleoptera; family Cerambycidae; genus Leptura; species Leptura quadrifasciata. The sequence goes on from OY776675.1 coordinate 42,427,793, forward strand.
CTATAGTAGGTTTCTTCCCTAGCAGTTGTATTAATTACATTCAAAACATTACTACCTTTCGCCACATTTTTTTTATCAATTAATTTTCTTAGGGTTTTCACATTGTATATTTTTGACTCAAAGTTTTCGGGTGTCGTCCGTAGCAAAAGCCAAAAGCCTCAACTGCTTCCGAATATTACTTTTCTACATTAAATAAAATTTAGATACAACACCAAAAGCAGACAGAGAGACTGACGGATGGAAATGATAGACCTTAATTTTCGTAATCTACATAGCTTAAAACATGAATTTCGGAAGAAATTTCGGAGAATAATTTTCTCATGGTAACAATACTTTCCGTCGATAAGAGAGGGAAGTAATAAATGTAAGATTGACCATTTTCTGTTGGATGCGTAATGCATTGTGAAAAGCAGGATACATGAAAAGACACATATAAATGTCAAGAAATTTCGACCCGAAAATAAAAATCATAGCGAACTAATTAAGCAATGCCAACGTTTAAAAAAGTTTAAAGCGCAGCTTCGTCGTTACGAAAATGTTATTTTATCATTTCGTTTTGGTATGTTCATATATTACCATAGAAATTTAGTTGTCAGCTTTTAACGTAAATTCCGTATTCGTCAAGGATCTCAAAAATACATGCATCAATAACCTCTCGAAGACGTGCACACATTTTGACTATTTAAATAAAGATGTGTAAGTTGAAGTAATACGGTTGCCGGGGCTTTATTGTTTGTCTCAAACCAAACAGTGAGCCTTACTCCTTCTTCCTCATAAAACAAAGTAGCGTATTCCTTACAAGCCAGTCTGCTGGCTTTAAATAAAAATGTATTCAGAGCAGATCCGCACAGCGTAATATTTGAAAAGGTTTTTATCGTTTGAGGACTGTTAGTCACACATCAGAAAAGAACATGTATGATTATGAGGCTTGTAAGTTATATATGACAATTTATTAAGATGTTTAACGTCAAATTTATGTAATACTACAATAGTCGACGTTTTTGCAAAATATTGTGTACTACACACGCATTTCACTTATTAAATTGGCATCATCAGAGGTGATTGAAAATTGACAATTGATGTCAATTTTGCCATCCGCAAGTTGTCATCGCAGAAAATTGATTGCAGTCGCGTTTTGTGATTACACAGTAGAATTTTTAAAATAAGTGCTAATAATTGTGCGGATTAATAAAATAAAGTGGGATTAAGTGTCCTGGAGTGTACGGAACTGGAGACAGCTCCCAAAACCACACGGGTAGCCATGCTCCCATTGACCAAACAGAACGAGCAAACGGCTTTAACGGACTTACAAAAAGTAAACGAATTAGGTGACAACTTTGAAAGACTTCACGTTTTTTATTTTTATTTTCATTTTTTTAAATTTCAATGCCTTGTTTATAATAACGCCCTGGCGGAGTTTAGCTACAGCTACTCTTCCACTCAACCAGGACGGCAAAATGAGATGCCGTTCACCCATCCAAGCAAGCAAACAAACAGACTTTATTAAAATTAATACATAATATTGCCTCCCCGGAGACTACCTTGCGACCGACCGTGCAACCACCGCGCTGATCGCGGTGGTGGGTTGCATGGCCGGGCGGTTCGGCTAAAAGAAAATGGGGAGAGAAGTCCTGCCTCCTTTCGCTAAAAACAAATTACAAAGGACAATACAATTAAAAAACATTTTAAAAATAAAATTCAACAAAGCTTAAAAATTAAATACAAACTCGAAGCTGTCGCACTGCACTGAACTAATTCTGGAGCTGACACAGGTACCAAAATCTAAAACGGGAAACCTTCATCGAAGTGAGGTACTGCAGGGCTGCGTAAGGCTGACTAAACTGTGGTTTATCGAAATTTTGAGTTTTTTTTTTTAGAAATTCTGTAGTGAAGCTAATTTTGAGTGAAAAAATGCACAAAAAGAGAACGATAACAAGAACAGAGACAAACAACGCCCAAAAAGAGATCAAGTACACGAAACAAAACCGACAAACTGAAAGGAAGGGAGGGACAGGAAAGACTTAAAGATACGAAAGGTATGAAATGTCAGTAAAGGTGGATAGGGTAAGTGGAAGTTATAGTAAGTGAAGGTTTGGCTATAGTGGTTGCCGGAAGATTGGTAACGTCTGGTATGGTAGGGTGTGTTTGATCCGAAATGGTGCATTATGCTGTCTAATTTGTGTAATGTTTGCGGTAAGTGGACTATCGCCCAGTTTGAAAGAGTAGAATTTTTGGGAGATTTTCTGGACGTAACCCGCTATTGGTGTTATGTCGTTGCAACGTGCATAAAGATCTCTGAGGGAGGTGTACCTTCCAGAGTTCGAAATGAGGCGCATAAATTTGTGCTCAAGCACTTTTAATTTTCTCATTGTCGTGGCCGGTATGTTGCACCAAATCGGCGCCGCGTAAGTGATGGACGGCCTGACCACCATCGTGTACAACAGTTTTTTGTTTTGTCTGTTAAGTCTACTATCCCTGACCATCAGCGGATAAAGACTTCTGGACAGGGAGTAGACCGTCCGTACAGTTTCGTTTATGTGTGTATTGAACGTAAGTCTCTGGTCTAGTCTGACCCCAAGATACTTCACGCATCGTTTTGTTGGAATTTGGTGCCCCCTGACCGAAATAGGTGTAAAAATTCTGTTGTGAACTGTAGTGAACCAGCGCGTGAAGACTATCGCTTCCGACTTCTCGACGTTTACTCGTATCTTTCACCGGTCGTAATACGCCGCGGCACGGACCATGTGCGCCTTCAGCAGCATGTTGGCTGCTTGAGCATTGTGAGAATGCGCGTACATGGCTGTGTCGTCGGCGTACTTGGCCAGCTTGGTATTCGGGAATTCCGGGAAATCGGAAACATACAAGTTGTACAATTTTGGTAATAGACACGATCCTTGCGGGACTCCCGCGCGAATATCCCGCTGTGATTACAGTTCATTATTCACTCGAACCTGCAGGGATCTGCCCGTCAAGAACGAGTGAATGAGTTTGATGATGTACGTCGGAAAGTTATAGTCGTGCATCTTGTATAGTAACCCCGGTGTCCAGACGGTATCAAACGCCTTTTCAATATCAAGAAGCACCATGGTAGTATTCTTCCCGAGGTTGTATTGTACCTTGACGTCATTAACAATCCTGACGACCTATTGCACCGTACTCCTGCCCTTTCTGAAGCCGATCCAAGTGACGGACTCGACCAATACTGCTTAACTTCGCCGATCGAGTTCTCAGCGCTTAAATCGATGACGGTACCTCACTTCACACTTCTCCCTAGGGAGATTATTAGCATAATCCTTTAATAATTGGATGAATTTTGACATGTGACTAGAAATGGACGGATTTTATTGGATTTCTATTTCGTTAAAAAATTATCAATCTTATACGCCGTCAGTCATGACCATTTCTACAATAATTTATTTTATATTATATACAAATTATCTTAAGTTCCTGCGCCTTTCGTGAAACACAACAATTTTTTCAACAATATGGCGAATTTATATCCCAGAGAACCAAAACATAAATACTGTAACATTCCAGGATATTCTCTGCTAGATTGGTTCTATATTTTTTAATTGTTGAGATTTGAAGGTATCAATAGATCGATTGCCATTCCTAAGTATTACTTCAATCTAGCACTTGATAAAGTTGTACTACACACTGCCATACAAAATTATGAAAATTACTCTCTTATATACAGACACCTCTAAGTCGCAACAGGGTACAGGATGCGCTTACCTTAGTCCACAAAATAATACTTCTAGTAAATACAAACTACCTGATAATTTTTCTTCTATTCAGCTGAAGCTTTTGCTATCCTTTCAGTCTTAAACGACCTCCCGAACTCAAATAATTTTCTAATCTTGTCGGACTCACTATCAGTGCTTACATCCATTAAACATAGTTACAATCCTAACACACTGACTGCTCAACCCGTTTATTACTAAAATCAAAAATAGACTCTATGAATTAATACCAACTGGTAAAAAAATATCTTTCATTTAGGTAAAAGCTCACGCAGGACTGAAATATAACGAAGAAGTCGATATACTAGCTAAGGAAATCATTAATAATGGCGTATTAAAATTAACGGAAATTTATCTTGAATATTGTATCTATACATGCAAGGAACGTATGAAACAACTATGGTCAAAACAGTGGCAATCCTATTGTGACACTCGTCAAAACAGGTACACTCTTATTCAACCGAACATCCCGTCAAGACCATGGCATGAAAATTTTAATATACCTATAAAAATAAAATTTGAGCATGCTTGTTATCCATCCTTCCTTGCGAGTATTGTGAAATCGGATCTCTGTGAACACTGTAATATTGAGGGAAATTTGGAACATATATTTTTTAGTTGTGAGAAAAACCATAATGAATGCAACATTCTATATAATGATGTAATAAATTACAGCACACCAGCACCTTTTAATTTACCATATCTGTTGTCCCTTAACAGAAGAGGAACATTTTCATGTATTAAAATACAAATCTAAAGCTTTAAACCGTTTTTCCTCATAAGTTTTTATATTATGTATGTGCAGATATGTATAGAAATATTGGGCAAATACTGTCTGAATAGCTAGATGGCGACACCTTTGTTACTATCGTTAATGCTAATTTTCCCTATACCGTGGCCCAGTAGATACTGTGCTATGTCCATTATTCTAAAATGCCTTGATGGGCCCCTAGGCGAGAAGAAATTGTGTCCCTGTACTTATTCCCAAATTCTCTTACATCCTACATTCGTTCTCTTTTAATTGATGCTAGATTAGGATCATTATTTCGTTTTTTTTTTGTATATAGTGACTGGCTGTATGGAGCGACTTCTAAAGCCATATTCAAGGAAGAAAAAAATAAATCTTAAGTTCCTCTCGTTTACCTATTTTATGTTATTTACTTTTTCATTTCCTTCCTTGCAAAAGGAGGTTGTATTCTTGTTCTAATTTCTGTCGTGCCCAACCCGGCCTCGTTCCATCTAGTTTTTCAAGTGTCACGGCGCTTCGCACCGTGGATGATAAAGTATAAGGGGAAGTATAAATGTTGTACCGTCTTAATTATAAATAAATCTTATGTTGTATTGTAGGTGGCAATCGCGATTAATCACGCGGGTATCGCGCCACCGGGTTCGAATCTCGGCTCCGGCACTGTCGGAGGAAATGGTTGTACGTCCGCGTTTTTTCAATGTGTAACCTCCTTCCGCACAAGCCTCTGGCTTCTGGAATTGGGGTTGTCTATTTGATAAAACCATCAAATTTCCTCGAAAACGAAATAACCTCTGAAAAATCAATGAAAAGATTTTCTATCAGAATTTCAAAAATGATTGCAGCCAGTAAGGCAGCAACGTGTCATTAATTTTTTTCTGGAGAATAATTTGATGCACATACTAACAGCGTCAACTTTCAGGAAACATTTCCTCAAAATTTCATTTTCTCTTTCAATTCAGAGGATTTTTTAGACACTCGTATATCGAAAAAGAGGAGGTATATGTATATGAAAAACATTTTACTGAAAATTACCTAGCGAAGTACTGCCCAATAATATAAAACATCCTATATAATCAGGAAAACAAAATACGAAATTTATGCAAATAAGAAATCAACGAACTGGGGACGCAGATTTATTAGGGAATAAAAATATATCCAATATTGATCTTGTTGAAACTGACACACAAATCATATTAACGTAGCCGCAAAAGTTTCATTTCTACCCCTGCTCTCCAGATACACGAGGCTGTAAATCAAATGCCTACGCAAATAAACCCTAAGGTCAAGGGCTCCGGAACAAAGTGTCAGATAACGTTATTTTTATTTGTAATGAGTTTACATCCCCCTACGAAGTTCAAGAATTTAATTATTGAATAAAGTTTGGTTATTAAATTAGATATAATAGGCAGTAAAATTAACGCAAGAAGTCGCAGAGCAAAAATACATTACATCCCATTAGATTACGCATGCAGCATTTCCTGTAAATACTAATTGTACTGCTGTACACCAACAAAAAGTTCAAGTGTCTTTATAGTCCGTTATCACTTCACAATAGTATATTTTAAAGTTAAGAAGTAAAATAGCAGAGAACACTCCAATAGTTGTAGCATGAAAATCGTCCTCTGAAAGTAGAGATGACACTAATATAGACAATGATGATAGCAGTGACTATGACAGTCAATTATTTGATGAATCATAGCTGCTTTTACCTTTCCGTCACCTTTCTGACAACACAGGATCTCTCCTCGCTTTCTCCTACATTTTCACGAGCTTCCCCTAACTTTACTAGATCGGATCTCATTTCCCCACTACATCCATCGTTCTTCCCACCGTCCCTTCCATCTTTCCATCGTTTTCCACCATCTTCCCCTATTTTTTCACCACTTCCCTCGCTTCATGTTCTTCTTCTCATCCTCCTCCCCCACATCTTGATAGAATTTGGTGAGCTCCCAATTCTAATATTTACATAAATGATTGCTTATTCATGGAGAAGTCAGAAACCATCATTCATGAATTATCGATTGGCACTCAATTTTCTTGTTTTGTCTTGTCGGGAAATAGTACTGTCGTGAGCAGAAAAAATAGGAAAACTTTTTTTTTCTAATGTAAATCTGTCTCTATTTGAATATGTAATAAGTAGCCGAAATAAAACAGATATCACTTTTAATTTATTTTTTTATTTTAATGCTGTAGTTATTGCTATAGTAAATGATGGATGGTTAATGAGACAAATAGCATTGCATTATAACATTAACAAAAATTTGGTGTGTAACATTTTAAGGAAGTGGAGAATAAACGGTGCGATTAGTCGAAATCCTGGATCAAAGGACAAAGGATATCTTACTTAACAAGAAACTAACTATTAATATTTCGTTATTGCACCATTTCTATTTATAACTTCAATAAGTCTGTTTGGCATATAATTAAATAACCTTATACAATAATCATTAGTAATAATATTTTCCCATGCATTATTTACTATTTCCAGTAATTTTTCGGCATTCCGTGGTCTCACATTTCGGTTTTGGATACTACTTAGGTGTAGTCCCCATACTTCTTCCACAGGGTTAAGATCTGGATTATGACTGGACCAGTTAAGAACATTGATGTTGTTATCTTGAAACCAGTTAGTTACGGTATGAGCAATATGAACGAAACAATTGTCTTGTTGAAATATGAACTCATTATTAGGAAATAATTGTGACACAGAAGGGAGCATAATATTGTCTAAAATTCTAATATACGTTTCACTATTAAATCGTTCCTCAATATGCCACAAAACACCAGGACCACGTGCCGATATCCAAGCCCACATATTGACGGAAAATCTACCACTTTTATCATTGTTAGATATATATTTCTCATCAAATCGAGTATTCGGAGGACGGTAAACACGAATACGACCGCTGTGTGTTGACTGGAAAGTTTTTTCGTCTGTAAAGATTACATTGTTCCAAAAATTTACATCATGCGCTAAAAATTCAAGCGCAAATCCTACTCGAGCTTCTTTATGTTCAGCTTTAAGTAAGTATTTCTGTGCTCCGATTCTCTTACTCGCCGGCGATCAGTACTACTTGATCCAGGAAAATTCGTTTCTTCAGCAGCCTGAATAACTGAGTAAAATGGATTTTCTACTAAAGCATTTACCAATTGCAAATCTTGTTGAGTTGATATCCTTCCTCGCGCTGATCCAGGATTTCTACTAATCGTACCGTTTATTCTCCACTTTCTTAAAATGTTACACACCGAATTTTTGTCAATATTATAACGCAGTGCAATTTGTCTCATTGACCATCCATCTTCTGCTTTAGCAGTAACTCCAGATTTAACTAAATCGCTTATATGAGGCATATTAGTTTTTTGCACACTTGCAATAAATTATGACAACTAACTGACAATGTCACAAAAATTAAAGTTAGATGTACACAACTAGATGTTAGCAAAATACCGTTATAAGTCTTGTCTTATTTTTTTTGCTCACGACCGTACCTAATAGTCTGAGTTTTGGTATTTGTTAGTGTGGTATATCTTTGCTATTATTGAATAGGTAATTGAGAACATGGTTCCTGTCGGAAAGAAAACTGCATCGAAATCAGGTCTAGCGCATTTTGACAAGAATATAAAATTACACAAATTTTAGCTCTTTGAATTTTTGAATCTCAATACCATGTTGTTCGTTTAAACATTGATAAGAAAAGTGTGCCCACATAATATTATACAAATAACAAGACACAGATTATTAATATATATGATTCCATTATGCGCGAGATTTTCCTTCAATCACTGGTATATTAACTCAGCACATATAATCTTACTTACTTACCTTATATTATTTGTTAATTCTATGAGAAGCTGGGGTTTAATAGGCAGAGCCTATGTTATCCCCTAAATAGCTAATTCAAAAAGTTCTCGTCCAAATTTCAACAGCGAAAATGTGAACCATGGGGCTGGAATAAAAACAAATATATTTCTAGCTGAAATACGCGAACAGACTTGATATAACAAAATCATAAAACCAACCTTTTATAAGTGAATTAAATGCACCACTGAAAATAAGCGTTTTAAATATATTCTGTTAGAGTTAGAACATTTTACAATACGCCCTGATTATTTATTAAAAGACGCCTATGAATTTCAAATCTTCAGAAGGTAGCTGAGGTGGAATTGAAATACGACAAACTTGTTGTTCATTTTTCATTTGTCAACGCTTCGCCAATTCCTAGCGAAAAATGTGATTATTCTGCCGTGTGCAACAGAATTCATTAAGCTAGGTAGTGTTTCTTTGAAATTCCTCGAGGTAATAATATAACTATCTGCACTTTAATTAAAATGCACTTGTTTGGCTTGGAGATATTTGAACAGTATCGTATTTTGTTAAAATTGTAAAATAATTAGTAAAACCTTATTTGTAAGAATATGCAACTAATTCATTCAAAGATTTAATTTAATTTAAATATGGGGTTACGTGTTATAAATCTTTTAACAAAGTCAGTATAGACGCAAATCAAGTAGACCGAGAACTACTGAATTCTTCAATGAGCGTCTGGGAATCTCCTTCAAGAATTATGGTGTGTGTATACCTGTGTAAAGAGACCACCCTACGTTGGGTCCGAATCCTGGCGATAGGGGCGTTTTGGTGTAAGGGCGATTTTTCATAAATCAATATCTTTAGAGGCTAAAAACATCTTCTACGAAACTTCAAAACATTTGAACACTACAGTCGAATATACTACTCGATGCGTGTTTCACCAACCATGTCAACATCATCAGGATACGAATAAGACTGACTTCCAGTTTTAGACATCCCCTGATGATGAAAACAAATAATAAATAACCTGGCTTTAGATAGTTGATTGCTTACAGTTAAAACAAATTAAGTATGCTAGCTTCAAAACGTTTAGTTGTGATTTGCGATATTTGACATTGTAAGGAACTGAAGTAAGGTTATGTGTTATTTGTTTTCGCTCCAATCAGCAACGTTGAATAATGTGATGTCACGTGCAGATGCAACATACAATTTTTTTTGAAAAACTCCATTCCTTTTTTTTCGGCCGCAATACTACATATTACCTGTCGCCTAAGTAAACTACACATAATAAATTTAATCTAAAATAAGTCTTTAGTAGGTAATTACCATCTATAAACAATGTTGCAGATTTGAAGAAACGCCTAATGTGGATATTATAACTTAGACTCCAAACAATGCAGGTATATTTCAATTTGGATCTGATAAAATCTGATTTGAACCTTAGCTGTTACGCAGAATAGGACCTAGGGATTTGTAAGCTCCAGCTGCACATACTCAATATGTTTAGAGGATGTTAATTTTATAGTCGAGATCAGCGCTTCTAGGCACCCAAAACACGCAACAGAAGTTTACGATCTCATTAAAATACTTTTAAACTAGCCGCAAAAGTAATTGGTCCATGTACGCACTTGAAATATTTAGATCAGCAACTCAGTCCTACAATTTTAACAGCGTTACGGTCTGTGTTCTTGCTTACATTTTATTTCATTCAGTGAAGTTATATACATCACTTTTACAGGTATGTGAAATTTTACTGTGTTTAAACGTATTTTATATAGGTTTTTATAAATTTTTGGTGGGTAGCGAATATTCTGAGGTTTTTTGTTTACAAATGGGTGTGGTAAAATAATATTTGAAAATGTCTATGCCTTGGGAAGATCCACAAGGAAAATGTGGTAGATGGTAATGGTGTCTGAACAATATTTGCATCTACAGAGTCAAGAAATGGCTCTAAAAGTATATAAAAATAGAAAAGAAAGTAAAGGACAAAAAGAAGCCGTGAAAAAAGGGCCTACTGAACAGAAATTCCAGAACAAACTGTATTAATTAAGGAAAGGGTACAGAAACGAAAAAATAGATTGGACAAAGGAACATCACAAACATTAGATTAGTATATGGTGAAATTGTTAAGAGATGCAATTTATAGTAAGTATAAAGAAAATAAGATACCAACTGTACAATCAACACATATGGAACTGAGATGAAAAGATCTAGTGTCAGTTAGTGAAAAAACACTTCGGCAATGACTATTGAAGATAGGATTTAAATTTAAAATGACTAATAAAAGAACAAGTCTTATGGAAAGCAGCAGAATTTAACGGTAGAGTATGGAATATTTGGAAGATATTAAAAAATTTCGAAATAAACAACGACCAATATATTATTTAGACAAAACTTGGTATGATACTTATGGTACAGTAAGAAAAGGCTGGACAGATGGCTCAAAGAAATGTAAAGTTAATATGCCTGCAAATAAAGGAACCAGATTAATAATTCTACATTGAGGATCAAAAACTGGATGGGTGCATAACGGCTTCAAATTAAGCGAGGAAAAACTTGAAAATTCAAACATTGACTATCACCAAAACATGACTGCGGATATTGTTGAAGAATGGTTCCAGACTTCATTGCTATCAAATGTAGAAAAAATCGGTCTGACACAACTCAGACAAACTTTCCCATAAGTATTTGTTTAACTAGTATATTAGCGTGACTAGATTGAGATACCAATACACAGAAAGTAGGTCCACTAATTTCGTATTAAATAAAAGGGTTTTACTCAATGCATAAATAATCTTTTCGGCGCGAGGCTTCAAAGCACGTTGGTGCAGTGGTAAGCGTTTTGCATTGTAAATCTTTCCTGTACTCCCATTCCTTTCTGTTTGCCATTTTTTGTCGCGTTTGTTTTTTCTAGGTTTCTCTTTGTACATTTTGTCTCTAAATTTATTTCTCATCATTAAAATTCTTGCAAAGTAAAACCTTTTTCAAAATCAAAATTTTTAAAACCATAGTTTAGGCCAGCCCTGCGCAGCCCCGCATTGACATATCTCGTGGAAGGCACCTTGTTCAAGCTAGGGTGCCTGCGTCAGATACAAAATTAAAAAGTGTTCATGTGCAAAAGTGTTTAAAACGTTTTGGTAATTTTAAGTTTTATTAAGTCTGTTTTTTTAACATCATTGAAAATCTTAATTACTATTTTTATTTGTGTTTACAAAAGATGTTTAGGTTAGTTCATTGTCCATTTTCGTTTTCGCCGACCCAGACCTGTTCTTTCCGATCCTAAAATCCGTCACCACGTTAGTGAGGTGATTGCATGGTCGGCCCCGGGGAAGGTAACTGTTTGTGCTAATTAACATTAATAAAACCTTGTTGAAGCCTTGTGAAGCCTTGTAATACTGAGATCATGGTTTCGAAACCGGGAGAGGTGCGATTTTTCTACTGTCCTTTTACATTATGAAATTGAAAAAAAGATTAAATATTAAATAAAGTAAGGAAGTAACCATATGTTAAATATGATCAAAATTGTTACAGCCATCTTAGATAAAATTATTAAATTCTTTAAAGCTCACCCCCTGTAGCACCCCTCCCTAAATTTTCTGGGAGCAACTGGTTATGCCATTTTATGTTGGTACTAAGGGAGTATTTATGTCCCAAATCTAATCAAAATCGCTAGAGCCGTTTTAGAGAAAAGAATTATTTTCTATTTATTTCCTGTTTTTAGGGGTTTACACCTCCCACATTTGAGCTAGGATCGATTTTGCGATTTCGCCTCGAGGTGTGACCGTCTTGAATACACATGTAAAATTTGAACAAAATCGATCTAGTAGTTTGGGCTCTAGGTGCGACCACAGACGGCAGACGGCAAACGACAGACGGCAGACAGACATTTTTTAAAACTACCTTTTTTGGTTCAGAGGACTTGAAAACATGTAAATCTATCAAAATCTCAAACTCGAATTTTTGCACGATCATCATACTTTCCTTATGTACTACGTATATTGGAAAGTAAAAACAGCGTAATTGTTTTAGACATGGCTCATATCATTCGCGACAAATTGAAAATATACCAAATACTGGTACAAAGAAAAAAGACATTCAAGAATTTCTTCGAAAACACAATGTGAGTTTTCAAGAAAATTTTAAAAAGAAAAATCTTTTGGATATTGTTAAGGAGCAAAATTTCTCAAAACAATACGTAATTGATAAAATGGCCGAAGCACAAGGACATACAGTTTTACGGTTGCCCCCATATTTTTGTATTTTTTTATTTGTTTTTGTTTTGTGGGGGCGGGGGACACTTTAAGATCTATTTTAACAAAAACAAAACCGATAAACAGGGAGCAGAATTCAAAAAACTGTATTTACAATATCTCGTGCGAATGTGATAAATGTTATGTGGGTGAGTCATCCAGACCTTCAGTATGAGGTTGGATGAGCACAAGAATTACATTAGAAATAATGTAATTCAGAAATCAAAGATTTGTGAACATGCTTGGGAAAACGGACATAGAATAAACTGGCACTCGGCAAAAATTTTAACAAAAGAGGCAGATAACAAAAAGAGAAAAATTAAAGAATCGGTAACAATCTTATTAAAAGAAGATAAGTGCGTATAAAATTGTTCTATAGATTATTGTACAACCTGGCTACCAATGTTAAAAGAAGAACTTAACAAGCTGAATATTATCTAAAAGAAAATAACATCAGTTCTGTGTAGGTAGTAAGTATCTATGGAAATAACATAAATAGAATCTTAAGCTGTGTATTTGACATACACAGCAAAATAAGAGTTCTTCCAAAAAAAGCTTTGAAAACGGAAAGAGACTACTTTCCGAAATGTCAGCAAAATACATTATTTCTGTGTTTATTCCGATTTATATTATTTGCAAAACATAACCTCTGGCTGTTCCTTTGGCGTAAACGCCACAGGCGCAGAGGCTTTTTTCAAATAATTCAATAATTCTATTATATTGTAGATTCGGTGATTTGTTTTTGAAGAGGACAATACATGTGGTAGCAAACCCAAATAACAGGAAAAAATAATAATATGGTATATTCGAGGATTTATTATATTATCATTGGCAGATCTGAGTAATAAGAGAATATTAATTTTAATTTAGAGTACCAAAATTAATCAATGTTTCACCAATATACAAGATTTTCCTCTCTTCACACATAACAAAATAGGGTAAGGATTGTTAAATATACCAGAAAAGGTATCAAATATCTATTTATCGAAGACAATACTTTTAAATCTAGTATTATTAATATATACATTCTAATATATAGGAATTTTAAGTACGGCTCTACTATTTTGTTCGCAAATGGACACGCTTACCTTTTTGGGTTTTTAATGTGCGTCGGCTTGTTTGATGACAACATGGTTCAACGGCGATATTAATGAGGTCGTAAAGTTTTTTCGCGATTTTTGTCTGCCCAGCAAAACTGTACTTGACTATAACTCCTAAATATTCAACAAGATCAGGTCTGTCTAAGACGCAACTATCCAAATTATAATTAAAAATTATAGGGTCTGATTTACGTGAGAACGGTATAACACGCACGAGAGGTTAAGCAAATTTAGATTATTATGAATGTCCCCCATATAATTTTGTTGGCGCTTGTTCAGGATATTAAAAGCTACGTATTTTTTGTCAACAACAATCTGTAAAAGTAAAATATACTAAGAATAATTAGACATAGAATTTATAATAATCGTACTTGAGTATCGTTCCGGAACAATAAACTTTTAAAACATTTTTTAATTCAAACGCCCACTTGTCCCGAAAGTTTCGTAAATCCTGTACTTTTTAGGTCTTCTTTGAATGAGTTCCGTTTGATTTCTTGAAATGAAATTTTACAGGATACTCGACGCGAAGTTTAATAATTGAATCCTGAGTTTAACGAGAATATTAGAAGATTCAATAAGACCTATAATCCATTAAAAATAATAATCTCTTTGAGCGCCTGAAATAACTTGGCCTCATTATAAAGTACATAGAAAATAAATCAAAGTTTGATGAAGGCATTTAAATTTATCACTTATGCATACATTATACGGAAAACTTGATTGATTTTTGATAAGATATTATGAAAAGAAATTCTTTTATCCTTTACTTTATTTAGGACCGATAAACTCAAAATGTTACAATCTACATTATGGGCATTGAGCGACATTGTATTTAAAGAGCAATATACCAGAGAAGCCATACAGGGTGTTTCAGGTATGCGGTCATTAATTTCTATGGGTGATTCTACAAGAAAAAAGTTCATATAAATATGGATCCGGAAATCCATTCTTAGGGCGCTGGCTGGGGGCATCTGAAGGGGGCACCTAAAATTGACATTTTATTTAATATCTCAGGAAACTTTTGAGCCACAGTGACTAGTTTCTGTGCGTGATTCGATATTCATTATCTGATGTTATCCATCAAGGGTAAATTCAATCAGGGGTACACATTATTCAAAAGGGGGGACTTACTGCGCCCCCCAAATTTTTTAATGTGAATTTTCTATGATTGTCTCATCGGAATATTATTCCTTGGCTATGAATGCACAAAAAAGGTTATCTTGTTGTAACGTCGTAGGACCAACCGGTTTTGAGAAAAGGAATTTTTCCAGTCTTCTTGCGCAAACAGAATTTTTTCATTGAATTCATCATTTTCTTCACATTTTCGCAAGTGCCATGGACAGAAGATCATTTTTCGATCTGCACTTCACACTGTATTTTTTTATTTTATTTTTTTTTATTTACACTTACAACCATTCAACAGATAAAAATCCATTTTCAGAATGGGTACACATGACAGTTTTTAGATAAGTAGAATACAAAATAAGATATTTCAATAATTCTAAACTACTGTTACTAACTAACTTACTAGCGATGTTTACAAAATTAATTATATAATATAAATTATATAAACGATATATAATATGAGGTAGAATATCATCATTATCAATCAACAATTAAATGATTACATACAGTAAGATAATTTAACTGTTAAATTACATTTTACTTATTGAGGCTACACTGCAGTGAAATATATCAATGGAGTTTTGCTTATCATTCATTTTCCTTATTGAGGCTACTGAAATATATCAATGGAGTTTTGCTTATCATTTTATGCAGTACACATTCTATGCAGTGGTGAGAAATGTTTTATGTTGGTTCTAGTTCTGCTTAATTGGAAAGTCGAATGTTCACGCGCGGTTAGTTTAGGCACATGAAGGTTCAACATTCCTAAAATTTCAGAACAATCCACACTATAATGCAATAGCTTGTGCAAAAATATAAGCTGATATTTTTCTGTTCTATCTTGCAGACTATTTAAGGAGAATCTGTCTAGCATCGAGGACTGCGAGATGCCAACGGGGGGTATATCCCTTCCTCTTTGAAACAACAATATTTTAGAAACCTTCTTTGAACTATCTCTAAATTCTGGATATGGATATTGTAGGAAGGGCACCAAATGATTGAAGCATACTATAATCGCAATCTTACAAATGTACTAAAAAGCAGTTTTAAAGTGCTGACAAGTGCCTTTCTTAAAATAAACCTTAGAGGTGTTCTTAGGCTATCCGATGTGATTCCATTGATGTGATCAATAAACGCGATCTTCTGATCAAACGTTACTCCTAAATCTCGGAAGGTCCCGGGTCTGTTTGTGTTAGTGTCGTTTATGGTATAATCGAAGGTGATGTTCTGGTACTATAGGTCATAATATTACATTTTTCGACATTTAAAGGTAGTTTATTTGCAATGCACCAATTATTTACTTTTAGTTAAGTCATTTTGCAAGTTTATACAGTCCTCTATGCTTCCTATGTTACAGTACAGTTTCATGTCATCCGCATACAGCAGACAGTTTACATTTAAGTTACAAACGATGTCATTAATAAAGATATTGATGAGTAGAGGGTCCAAGTTAGACCCCTGAGGAACCCGGATGTTTCTAGGACTTCAACAGATCGATAGCCAGAGCATTCAACATATTGCCTACGATGTGTAAGGTACGATCTAAGAAATTCTAACATACTCGTTGAAAAACCATGGGTCTGAAGTTTTGAAATGAGAATGCTGTGGTCCAAACTATCAAAGGCCTTAGAAAAATCTGAATATACAACATCAGTTTGAAGGCCGGCGTCTATAGATTCAGCTATAAATTGTGTGATACAGAAGAGATTTGTGACAGTGGATCTACCTTTAATAAACCCATGTTAAAATTGACTTAAGTGGTTGTGCATATAGAAATACGTATGTTCAATTAATAGGATTTCAAATACTTTAGAAAAGTTATTGACTATCATGATCGGTTTGTAATTTTCGATATTGGCCTTTCGCCTTTTTTAAAAACGGGTACAATTTTAAACATTTTCCAAAATTTGGAAATGTAGTTTCGATGGCAAGGTTAAAAAGTATTTTTAATGGTTGAGCTAGGACAGAGGCACAGTCTCTAATAAGAAATGTTGGTATTTTATCTGTCCGAAGGTAAATTTAGATTTTAGTTTTTTTAGACTTTTGTAAACATCAGATTCATCGACTTTATTCAGATAGAAATTGTCAACTG
This sequence comes from Leptura quadrifasciata, assembly GCA_963675555.1. Lineage (NCBI taxonomy): Eukaryota > Metazoa > Arthropoda > Insecta > Coleoptera > Cerambycidae > Leptura > Leptura quadrifasciata. The sequence goes on from OY776675.1 coordinate 42,444,659, forward strand.
TAATATCATTGATATGTTCAAGATTTAGTGGGTCGGGCAGTATACAAGAATTTTGTAAAAAGTCTGCGAACGCATTAGCAATATTCTGTTGATTCTCAATATTAGCACCGTGCAAAAAAAAATGCAAAAAATGCACGCAAAAAAAATGAGGGTGATTTTTATCTATTTTTTATTAACTTAAAATAAATTTAGACAGGATCTTTTTTTAAACTTTAAATTTTGGCTAAATTCTATGCATTATAACATCGATGTAGGTATACTGGACACTTCTCTTTTATTTTTATTTATGAATTGCCAAAATTTCTGTGGATTATCACAAATGTTTTCCTCCAGTGCTTTAGTACTCTTTGTAAGTAGTATCAATTGATTTTTTAATTTGTTTTCTAAGAGATTTAAATTCATTTAGTGACTGAATATTCCATGTGTTTTGTATTTTTCCATGCGCGATGTTTTGAATTAATATTTTTAATTATTTGAGATGAGAACTATGGAGGATAATTTCTATTATGTTTTTTGATTTTGGGAACATATGTGTCTAGTGCTTCATAAATTTTGTCATAAAATTGCTCACACGCTAAATTTATGTCGCTAAAGTCATTAAGAAAGTTCCAATTGACTTCAGACAGGCATTGATAGGGATCAATATAGTTGGCCTTACGAAAATTATAATGAATAATATTAGTTTTCTGTTTATTGATGTCACACTGCAAAATAACATTTAATAATGCAGTTAAGGCCGGATGATGGCTATCTTCATTGATCAGAATGTCCATAGCTTTTTCGATTTTACTGTCGATATTTGTAAGTGGCAAATCTAATAGTCTCTCCATAGAGTTTTTCTGTAAAAACTTCTTGCCACCGATCAACTTACTTGGCTTTTTATTACTTAATTGGATTTTCTTTTCCCTTGATTGAATTTACCCTTGGTGGATAACATCAGATAATGACCTTTATTGATATCGAATCACGTGTAAAAACTAGTCGCTGTATCCTGAGATTTAAAATAATGTCAATTTTTGGTGCTCCCCCTCAGAGGCCTGCAGCGCTTTTACGAGGAATTTCCGGATCCATGTTCATATGAACTTTTCTTCATATTTTTTTATATAGGATCACCCCTACAATTTAATGACGGCATACCTGAAATACCCTGCATAGAATAGGATGTGCATGAGATGCGATATTTTCTTTTGTGAATTAGAGACTAGTGAATAGATTTACATAATGTTCATAAAACAAAATTGGATATACCACTACCTTGCTACGCTCGTCGTGCCCTAAACCCGTAAAAGGCATACTTATATACTTGTGTCATAATATACTATATTTGACTTTGTCAAAGTAATAGTTTATTATTTCTTCAAACGTCAAAAAAACATGACTTGAATGACAAGTTTTGCGAAGATAAACTGTCATTCCTCTGACACTACTTCTGAGCAGAAGTAAAATTGTTTTAAGTCCGACCACGTTATAAAGGACTTTTTATGATATAGTTTTGTGGCTATAAAGTACCTCTTTATTGTACTAGTAAAATAAAGTTACTTTAATTCTACTGGTAAAATAAAGTTACTTTATTTTTTACTGTTATGTCGGATTCAGACATTAATAACGAAATAAATATGTACAACAATCATAAAAATGTCAAAAATGTCATTGAACTATTTTTTTTCGTTAATAAGCCAAATTTAGCAGTCCCAGTCGGACATAAAGCTTTGTATGCAACTCGTCCATAATAAGGCTTCATTGAACTCGCCTTCTTTATCGGACTCGTTCAATGAAGCCCTATATTATGGAAATTGCAAAGGCGCGCATTGATGGCGAATGTTGGACCGATCATCGTCCTGTTGTCTCTAAAATGAAAATTGTTATGAGACCCAAACACCGAAGAACTCAAGTAAAACGTAGACTCCGTCTCTGTATTAGTAAATTGCGTGACCAACAAACCGTCGAACAGCTAAAGCAAAAAGTTCAAGAGAATTTGAGTGCACTAGAAGAAACCAATTCTGTAGATGTCGCTGCTACCTGGACACAAATTAAAGACAGTTTAAAAAGTGCGAGTGAGGAAATTCTTGGTACTGCAGCAAGTAAAAAACAGGAGGACTGGTTCAATGATAATGAAGCTTTTATACAAGAACTTCTTGACCGCAAACATATTGCCTTCCAAAACGCTATCAACCACCCCAACGACTCATCAAAAGCAGAAGCTTTTACCCAATCTAAGTATGAAACGCAACGCGAAATCAGAAGAATAAAGAACGAGTGGTGGGCAAGCAAGGCCAGAGAAATTCAAAGGTACGCCGATTCACACGACTACAGGAATTTCTTTCAAGGAGTAAAAGCAGTGTACGGCCCCAGTCGGAAAAATATGTGCCCTATTAAAGATTTAAATGGAAATCTCCTCAAAGAAGACCAGGAAATAAGAGCCCGATGGAAGGAACACTACTCTAACATTCTTAACCAGCAAAGTCAAGCCGATCACGATATTATAAATCTTATCCCTCAATATGACACCTTCGAAGACTTAGATAAACCACTAACAACGGAAGAGATCTTAACCGCCATTGGGTAGCTAAAAAATAACAAATCTCCCGGCGCCGACTCACTCCCAGCTGAGATCTTTAAAGCTGTGTCGTCAGAGCTCATACCCTACCTCAAAAAACTGTTTGATGTCGTGTGGGAAAGTGGTCAAGCTCCGCAGGAGTTTCGTGATACACTTTTAATCAACCTCTTCAAAAACAAAGGGAGCGCTGCGGACTGTGGAAATTACAGGGGTATAGCTCTCCTGGCTGTTGGAGGGAAGATACTCACTAAAGCGATGGCAAATAGGCTAACACCTGTTATGGAAAAGTTACTTCCTGAAACACAGGGTGGCTTTAGACCAAATCGAGGCACATCGGATTTAATCTTCACACTTAAACAGCTTCAAGAAAAAGCACTCGAACATCAAGGAGAAATTCACATGGCCTTCATTGATTTAACCAAGGCGTTTGACTCGGTGGACAGGGAAGTGCTCTGGAAAATTATGTTCCGCTTAGGTATCCCTAGAAAATTTGTGAAAGTATGTCGCAGTCTACATACAAACAACAACGACCAGGTTATGTATAATAATGAGGCAACCGAACCTTTCCAAACCCTCACTGGAGTTAGGCAGGGATGTGTCCTGGCACCCCTACTCTTTAATTTGTTTACCACTGCTCTAACAATTATTGTTGACAACAAACTGACAGTCAGAGGAATAGGTCTCAGATACCGTTTTGATGGCGGTCTCTTCAACATAGGGCGCTTTAGAGCTTTCACGAAGACACGCGCACGATTCATTTGTGATCTCCAGTATGCGGATGACTGTACACTTTTAGCCTCTACGCCGGAAGAGCTTCAAGAACTTTTAGATGTGTATGCCCAGAGCTATGATTCCTTGGGACTTAAAATCAACATTGGAAAGACTAAGATTATGTCAACTCCTCATCAAGTGAACCAAATAGACATTACACTTAATGGAAATTCTCTTGAAGTGGTGGATCAGTTCAATTACTTAGGCAACGTTGTTAATGACAAAGCAAACATGGACAGCGAGATTCGCAATAGAATTAACGCTGCATCTAGAGCACTCTGAGGACTTAGAGAGAGAGTATTTGACAACCACGACCTTGCTTTGTCAACGAAAATGGCTGTCTACAGAGCAGTTGTCATTCCAACACTGCTATATGGATGTGAAAGCTGGGTCACTTACCGTCGTCATGTGAAAGAATTAGAACGTTTTCAGCAAAGACACCTCAGAAGTATGATGAAAATCCGTTGGTTCCATCACATATCAAATGTGGAAGTACTCAGGAGAGCAAACAGCCTTCCAATTGAGGTGCTTATTTCAAGAGCACGCCTAAGATGGGCAGGTCACGTTCATCGTATGCATGATAACCGCCTTCCTAAATGTACAATGGTGAATTGCTAAGCGGTAGAAGAAGGCGTGGTGATCAACGAAAGAGGTTCAAAGACGCTCTCCATGAAAATCTAAAATCTTGCGGTATTGCAGACGAGCAATGGGAACAACTTGCAGCGGACAGAACCGAATGGCGAGGGGTTGTGGCCAGCTATCAAGGAAATGTTGCTGCAAGAAGGCCAAATCCAAGACCTAACCAGGTCTATGTTTGTCCTGACTGCGGTCGACATGTGCTCTCCCGAATTGGCCTCTATAGCCATAGTCGTGTGCACCGTAGATGAATGGGAATTACAATAGACTACACCTTTTACTTGTTTTTTATTGTACACAATTTATCGACTGTAACATTTTTATACTCGGACTCGAGTAACGGCTAATAAAAAAAAATATTATGGACTTGATACATAAACAGCTATTACCTCTGCTCTCATCGCTCTGAGCGGCAGTAATAGTTATTTATATATCAAGGGCGTAAAATAGGCATTTAAGATGTGTCCAAACAAAAAAACATTCAGTGATACATGATTGTATTAATTCATTCCCTTTTATTTAACTATGATTACATATGCATATGTTTTCAGTACATATAGAGTGTATGTCAGTTTTTAATTAATGGTTGTTTATATAATAGCCATAACAATTGTAATTCTAAGGATTTTAAAGCCAAGAAAAATTATTATGATTATTAGTCGTAAATTTATAAATTCAGCGAATGAGCTGGCAGTAATAAAATGTAAGCGGTATATGTAAACAGAAGTACAAAATAATGGACAAATAATAGAAAAAAATAAAATTAACCAAAGAGTTATCAAACAGTAGTTACCGCTATTAGGCAGTTACTAAACGGTGTAAAACAAAAGTAATTCAGCAAAGCACAAAATATATAATCGAACGTTTAAATTCATTTTTGAAATATTATCTTTATTCATTTAAGGAGAACTCACTATTACTAAAAGTCTAGTTTGCAGACTTAACATCAAGATCTGATAAAACTTTAAGAGTAAAAACCAAAGATGTTGACTGAAAAATATTAATGGAAGCGGCAATTAAACGATGCGGCTGTCAAACTACCAGTAAACTCTAATTATGTTGGAAAATTAATGGATTACCTATGTTTTAAGTGGCTGATGATTATCGTAAATAAATAGCGACGAGGCTACGTTCAGAAGCGACAATTATAAAGGAACTTTCATTAATCAGGACGGAAATTTAGATAGAGAGGAGGAAAAAATAGATACATAACAATACTAGACAACAACGCAAGAAATCGATATTACAGTTATCCACGTCGTAAATATAAATAAAACAAAAATTATGAGTGTTGATAAACACTGCGGACAAGTTGCATTCGAGGAAGATATTAAACCGAGAGAGTTGAATAAAAAAATGCGCAATTTAACATTCAGATAACATAAAAATATAAAAATAGTAATTATAATATTCCAACATATCTGCAAGTGCCTTATATATATATATATATATATATATATATATATATATATATATATATATATATATATATATATATATATAATAAGGACTAAACAAATGAAACCAAAACAGCTATTCTCGCAACTACATACCGATGGCGAGCGCTGAATTAAATGGTGAAATTTGCCGTATTTTGTCTAAATATACTTAGCACTAAAATACAATAAGTTGTGAAGTCTCCTTGATCTTACGATATCACTAACTGCAGACCGGTTTCGATTTATTTTTAGGTCTCGTCAGTGTAGTACAAGTGAGCATACCTTCGACAAACGGATTGCATATTATAAACATTGTTAAGTTCTAAAGCGGTAGAGCGTAACTAGCGCCATCTCGGTAGTCTCGAAACAATCAAATCTAAAATAAAATTGATAATCGTCACTGAATAAGTAAATTTTATAGCAAAAGGAAATTTTGTGAAAAATATATATTATATAAAAATATAAATTATAGGATTCCAACCTATCTGCAAGTGTCTTATATATAATAAGGACTAAACAAATTAAACCAAAACAGCTATTCTCCCAGTTACATACCGACGACGAGCTGAATTAAATGGTGAAATTTGACGTATTTTGTCTAAACACAGTTAACACTGGAATTCAATAACTTGTATTGCTCGAATACTGCGAGGAAGATACGAAGCCTCCTTCATCTCAGGATGTCACTAACTGCAGATCGGTTTCGACCTATTTTTGGGTTTCGTCTGTGCAGTGCAAGTGAGCATACCTTCAATAAATGGGGGTCGCATCTATTGCCGTGGAAGTTAACACTGTCTATAATGCGACCCCAGTTTATCGAAAGTATGCATTGCACTGACGAGACCCAAAAACAGGTCGAAACCAATCTGCAGCAATGTTTTGCGTATTCCTATATGAAACCCCCCGTAAACGTTCAACAGTTGTGTTTTGATTGAGACAGACGGACATTTACAATTTTAGAAAAGCACCTGGCAGATACAATTCTTCTATCAAGATTATATTGTATATGTATGTATATGCCTTTATGTTTTGACACAATATAATATCAAAATCTAAAATCGATTAAATGCGTAATTTAGCCATTGGATATTATTTTTGCAATCATTAGAATACAGAAAAATTTGGAACTGTTTAATGAAAGTTTTACAGAGCTATAGAAATATTTTGTTTGCTTAGGCAACTGTAAGCAAATGCCAAATAATTGGGCTGATTGATGGACAGTGGCTTTACATGCGGTTTTATTACATTAATCAAAAAGTTAAAATCGATAAAAGTAATTTGTCTGTGAAAAATATATATGCAACCTTTTATTATACATCATATATGTTTTACGAGCTCTCTGTCTCTGCTCCATATAACATGATCGATGCCCTCATTAAACCGCGTGACCATTACTGGGGTTGGAGGCAAGAGTCATAGATCTATACGTTAGCCAATACGCTATGATAGATATATTAGGCGGTAGTAAAGTCAAACAGACGAACAGTTAGCTTCGATCTATATATTTCTGCTGTGGTACAGGGTGAGAACAATACAGTGAAATAATAGAAAACATTATACATTATAATAGAATAACATATAATTATTAACAACATTAAAAAACGCATTAAAAGAACATTAAAATTATTAAAGCATTAAAATACCAAACAAAAAATAGTATAGTATAATACAAGTGTATAAGTTAGGAGTAAGTGTTTTAAAGGCTACTTATTTATTTATTTATTTGGTAATGCACCCAACAGGCAAGCCCTATTACAGAGTGATATGGTACATTTGATATTTACATTAACCTAAAACTAACTTAATACTAGCTTAATATTAACATAATATTAAAAAGCAATGGTTTAAAACAATGAATTTAACATGGTTTTCAGTTTCTTTATACTGATATCAAATATATCACAGTTGGCTTGGATCGTATTATAGTTACTACATATTCTGTGGAGAGGGGAATTGATTTGATAATTTGTACCTGCCAGGTCTAAGTGGAAAGTTCTATAAGTTCTAGTAGGATAGTGGGGGACACTTAAACTTATCATGGACAGGAAACTACTATCGTCTACATTGCCATGTAACAATTTATGTAAGTATACAATATGCCCGTATTTTCGTCGATTCTCCAGTGTTTTGAGATCATATCTTTCCCTTAATATATCTTTATCTATATCGAAATCATATAAACCAGTCTCTTTATAATTTAAAAACCTAAAAACTTTATTTTGTATTGTTTCTACGCTATTTTTGTGTATTTGATAAAATGGATTCCAGACAATTGAGCAATATTCCAACTGAGATCTTACATACGAAATATATAATCGCCTAATAGCTCCTGTATTGTTAAACATCTTCGTATTGGGTACTATGAATCCATACATTTTATTAGCCTTATTTATCATGGTGTAAATATGGTTACTAAATGTGAGCTGGGTGTCAAATGTTAAGCCTAGGTCCCTCATGGTTTCAACCCTAGCCAAATCTGTATCATTTATTTTGTAATTAAATATAATTGAAGTTTTTCTTCTAGTATAGGTCATAATGAAGCATTTAATAATGTTAAGATACAATTTATTTTGAAATGTCCATTGATATAAATTATTAATGTCATTTTGGAGCAGGAAGCAGTCCATATTACTTTCAACTTTAATGTAAATCTTTAAATCATCTGCAAATAACAGATATTTGGAGGCTCTAATTATTTCAGTAAGACTATTTATGAACATGAGAAATAACAGTGGTCCAAGATTGGAACCCTGAGGGACTCCGGACATGGCAAGAAACTGTTTCGATGTATAACCACTTACAGACACATACTGTTTTCTATTATGTAAATATGATGTGAGGAGTTCTATAAGATTCTCATGGAATCCAAATTCATTTTTAAGTTTACAGAGTAGGAAATTATGCGACACCGAGTCAAACGCCTTTTGAAAGTCGGTATAAACAACATCCACCTGATTTCCTTCGTGTATTTCTTGGGATATGAACTGAGTGATATTAATCAGGTTACTAGCAGTTGACCTTTGTCTCATAAAGCCATGCTGGTGAATGGATATGCTATTGGAGACTGATCTATAGATATCGTCATAGATAATCGATTCATAAAGTTTTGCTGGGACAGATAGTATAGCAATAGGCCTATAATTCTTAATGTTGGTTTTATCATCTTTCTTGTGTACTGGGCAAAGACAGACTTCTTTCCAGATTTCAGGAAATACTTTGGTTTTTAAACTTAGGTTAAACAAGTAGTGAAGCGGGTATACAAGAAAGTCGATACAATCTTTAACGATGTAAGAGGGTAACCTGCCAGGTCCAACTGCTTTGTTTGACTTTAGTCTTTTTACAGCATCACGTATCTCATTTTGTGTAATAGAGTTTACAACTACTTCATCCATGTGCGGATTTAACTTTATGTGTGAGTCATCTCCATGAAAATCTACATTGTATACACTTTTAAAGTGACTTGCGAATGCATCTGCAATTGCCTCCCCGCTTTTACATTCTAGGTTATCTAGGTGCATAGTATTTGGGAAGGAGACTGCCCCTTTTTTGTCCTTCATAAATTGCCAGAATGTCCTTGAATCATCGCTAATATCCTTTTGTATTTTATTTATGTACTGTTTGTATGCTTGATCAATATCCTTTTTTAGTTTTGCTCTTAGATTACTATATTCATTTTTTAAATCATTTGATTGAGAGAAGATATATTTTTTACGAATTCTGTCCTTTTTTCTTAGATCTTTTATGATTTGGTTGTTAAACCAAACTGGATAATTCTTGGAAGTTTTTGTTTTTGGGATACATTTATCAAATATATTGTATATAATGGAATAGAAATATTCTACAGCATCATTTACATCAGAAAACTTTCCAATATCAGTCCAATCCGTGTTTCTAAATAGCTCATATAATAGATTGAAATTCGCCTTTTTATAATTATAGGTAGATTTTAATGAAGACGACAATTGCGTTAATTTATTGATTACTAAAGAGACCTCTATATACAAAGTTGGATGATGTGCATCCTCATCTACTAAACAAAATGGGCTACGTTGGACTGTACAATTTTGATTCGATAGTACCAGATCTAATATACGTTCTAAATAATTTGTTATTTTGTTATACTGCTTACAGTCAAAAAAGTTTTGAAAATTTATAAGTTCTCTAACATACTGATCATTTAATGTATTGCTCTTATAATACTGATTCAGTTTGGAGACATTAAAATTTCCCATGATTAGGAAATTATTGTTATAGAGAAATGGTAAATTTTCCAAGAAATTATAAAAATTACTTACAGTATTGATGTTACAGGCCGGATCGATATATACTAAGATAACATATAGTGCATTAGACTCAGATGTATTTACTTTTACACAAACCGTATCAATAAATCGATCGCTAAAATCCATATGTATTTGCTTTGTACTATATATGTTTTTGACAGCAAGAATTACTCCCCCACCCTTGGTTTTTCCACTAGTTTCACGACATCTATCCTTTCTGAACACCAAAAAATCACTGGGAAATACTTCATTTTCATATACACCTTCGGTCAGCCAACTTTCTGTTATTCCTATGATGTTATATTCATCTATGGTAGCACTAATATTGTTTAATAATGTGGAAGTCTGTATTAAGGTAAATTATTGACAGGTTGCTCCTAGACGCCTCTTCAGGTGCCCCAAGAGAATTTTGACTTTCACTTAGGTTACTGGTATTTTGTATATGTGATTGCTATTCCTTCGAAAAGATAGACAACTTGTGATGTTCTAATTTTTTTATATAAACTGTACATTTTGTTTTATCCCATGCGAAATGATTGCTCTCCTTTAACCCTGCATTTACACAATTTACACATTTAGGCAAAGATGTGCTAGGGCATTCTTTCACTGGGTGTTCCGAGGAACATTTTGGGCACACAATTTTGCTATTACTGCACGACTTCGCGACATGATTTAGTCCACTGCATTTGTAGCACATTTTGATATCGGTGGCATCATAAATACACACGTGTATTATACGCTATTTTTTATTATACCTGCACCTGCATAATAAAAAATAGAAAAATTAATTAATGTAGATTCATTTTACAAGGTAATCTCTGAATTTCATTTTTAATCGGTAACATAGAGACGGTTATAATCTTTTTTGTTTGGTTGCTATGTACATTTTTATTATAAATTTGTTGATTTGTGAAGTTTGTTTCGACTTTGTGTTCGTGAATTATTGGAGTTGTCTGAATTTAGTAAACCAGAAGCATTAATAAGGTCATCGTTGGTAAATTGTAAACTAGCAGCCTGTACGATTCATATTCATTTAAGTAAATTAAGATTAGTTTTAATTACCTGTGTATTTACCATTGTTGAAAATTGGTTGTTACCTAAGCAACTTTAAAGCTCTACTGCTTTAAAGGCCCGATTTTGCACGCTTTTAAATTTCAGATACATAGATCATAATTTGGGTATAATTAAAAAAAAAATTAAAAACATTATAACAATATGACTACAATAGAGCTGTGGTAGAATACAAAAGCAAAGATCGTATTAATTATTTTAAATCAATTTATTTGATTGGGTTAATGCTACAGTTGAATATGTCAAGTCTATCTTGCAGTAGATTACAGTTATTATACATAAAATATAAAGGAGAATATCTTAATATATTGCTTTGAGGAGTAGGAAGATAAAATGTTTCAGAGTTTCATCTTGCCCCAAAATAAGAGGACAATCAAACATGTTAAACATAATTTTATAAAGAAATTTTCCATAATACATATGCGAAATCTTTCCATCACAACATTTTGCGAATACCCAGTTATTGGATAAATACCATCTTCATAAAACATAAATCTTTAACAAAACTGTGCTGGACGTTCTCAACATTATTTATATAGATAGCATATTCTGGGGACCATTTTAGCGAGCAATTTTGATCGTGCAAATGCAGTTTCTTATTACAAAGCCTAAGCTTTTTATCGCTAGGGCAATAGTTGAACTCAGACACTTATTAAAGATAATACCAAAATCCTTTACTTTGTCTGGCCTCTGTAATATTTGACCGATTAATAAGCGTACTCGATAGTGTTAGACGTTAGAAAAGCTGAATGTATTACAGTTAGATATATTGAGAGGTAAGTGATTAGGCAGGCACCAGTTATTAACATTATTCAAGTTTCTGAAGATTTTCGCAGTCTTGTTCACTTTCTATTACACAATATATTTTCAAGTCATTAGCATATAGGAGGCTCTGTACATTGAGATCACTACTAAATCATTTATAAAAACAACAAACATAAGCGGGCTTAGTACGGATCCTTGGGAACGCCAGAAGTGCCCAGGATGTCAAATGATCTGAAACCACGGTATTCCACGTATTGACGCCAATTCTCTAGATATGAAAAGAGAAAATCTAATTGCGACACTGATAATCCAAATTTACTTTTTTTTGCTAATAGAATATCATGATACAGGCGATCCAATGCCTTGGAAAAGTCTGTGTAAATGGTATCAATTTGTTTGTTTGCATCAAGTTCTTTAGAAATGAACTGTGTGATATATACGAGGTTAGTCTCAGTAGATCTATCAGGAACAAATCCATATTGGTTATGCACAATTTGACCATTTACGCAATTGGATAACGACGTATGCAAGGTGATTTAGAATACTTTTGCGAAATTGCAGATGATTGTAATAGGCCTATAATTTTCAGCTGCGCTCTTGTCTTTTTTAAAAATAGGGCAGATTATTTTCATACACCAGGAAAAATCTGCGTTTTTAATGATAAATTAAATATAATTATTGTGAGTGGACGGGTAAAGATGGCTGCGCAATCTTTGACGATAAATGCAAGAATGTTGTCTGATCCTTTAATAAATTTAGGTTTAATTTTCTTTAAGGATTTAAGTAGGTACTTCTATTTATGAAAATGTTAATGATAAACTGGTGCTATTACTGGTATCTTCTTAAGAATTATATTTATTTTTATTTCTGTTATTAGGTTTTAAATATGCAGTTTGAAAGAAGGTAGGAAAGGCATTGACAATTCTGAGGGTTTGTATATTGAACATCATTATGTATAATATTATCTGGAATGGAACCACTTCTTTTACCGTTAATGTAAGCTTAGAATTTCTTGGGATAATTTTTTATATTTTCTTGTATTTCTAATAAATAATTTTCACACAATTGTTTTAACTCATATTTTATCTTATTTCTTATATTTTTTGTTTGTTTATAGTTTTTCCAAAGAATACTTTTTTCTTTATGCCACGTTCTTATCTAAGCTGTCTTAATTTTTTTAGAGGTGTTGAAAATATTTAGTTTTACAATTTTATTGTTTTTTTATTTTCATGTCCTTACACCAAAATGTGTGCTTATGCGGTAAATGCGGCTCTCCGTTATACAAGTACTATTACAATAAGAAAAATAAAGGTAAACAGATATATTGAAGTTAAGTTGTTCATTTAAATGTTGAATAAAAAAATATATACAGCTTTTCAATTTATTTAAAAAATCAAATTACATAATATTTTGAAAATAACGAATTATTTTATCTCAAAATTCAGGTTTGGGAATTATTTTGCTACAAATGATTCAATTACGCATCTAATAAACAGAACCATTGAAGATAACGACAGTAAAGAATGTGTCGGAGTATCCTTCTGCGACTTTCAAATAGCATTAGAGTATATCTCTTACAAGTTAGATAAATTAGAATACTAATTTTGATTAAATGAGTTGCAATTTCATAAAATCATCTTTAGCACGCGATTAACAATACAGAAATATCAATAAATCAATTGAACTTCTATTTAATAAAGGCGGGGTACCTCAGGGATCAGTCTTAGAACATACTCTATTTCTAATTTATATAAGCGACTTAAAGCAAGCCTTGTCGAAGGACTTATTACTTGCAACACTCTTGACATGGGACAACAAAATGGATGTTTTGTGAAGGTGTTTATAGGTGAGGTAAATTCAAATGCAATGGAATGGTTCTCAGCGAACAGCCTGTCACTAAATGAGAACAAAACCATAAACATGATTCCCACTGACAGCGCACTTGAATACGTTCAAAATCAAGAAAAAGTTATTTTCTCGGGTCATTCCTGAACTTAACATTAAACGGGTTTCCTCACAGCAAAAAAATACCCAAAAATTTATTCTTCGTTAGAAAATTAAAAGATATTGTATAGTGGTCTGCAATTTTACCGGGCAGATAAAAATCCAACAAAAACTTTACGAGCTCATTATTAACGCCGGAGAAGCATTCAGTATAGTGTCATCTAACAAGCCGACGTACATATTAAAAACCTATAAGGTAAGTGATTCAATTTGCGGGCGGATTAGTACAGAGACTAACGGTGTTTTAATGAAGTCGTAAAGTTTTTGTTGCGTTTTTTAATTACACGGTTAAATTGAAAACGACTATATCACACAAAATATTTTTGAAAGTTTACTATTCCTTAACATATCGTGTGACTTATGACATGATAAACTGAGGAAGTTACCGAGGAAAGCAGTTAGAATATTGTGGTCACTTAGTCAAATCGAATCTGTTAATACTTTAACAAACCTAATTAGTCTAAGGCAACAATGAAAAAATTAGGACAATTAATTAAGTAAATAATAACAGAGATATTAAAGCCTAAAAATCGTCACAATTCTGTGTCTGTAGTACAACAATTGTGATGTCAGAGTGCCCGAATCGATGACAGGAAAGCATGCAGTTTCTCATCCCACAGTAAGTATTCGTTTTCGCAAATGCACTTGCGCAAAACAATATTGGTTTTTGAGATTTTTCTTATTATTATCCGCAAACGGGGGTGTTCTAATCCTTTTGTTATATGTGCTGTAAGATGCACTTGTTTTCTTAATGTTTTATATACATTTATTTTTCCAGCCTTTTAAGAGCTGCGGTTTGTTAAGTTAATTTCTATTTCTTATCAAAGATTGCATGTTTCGTACAATTTCGAGAAATGTCAAAAATAACATGACAGTAATGATAGAAAATAAGGTGCATCATATAATCGATATTTTGTAACAATCAACATTACGAAGTCCAAACTCTCGTCAAATAGGCTATTGATTATGTCTCAAAAAAAAACAGGAAAATAAGGAATAAGGAACTAAAACGTTCAAGGATTTTTATTGCATAAATCGTTCAATTGGTCATTTAAGATGAAAAAACCGCGGAGTGCTATTAAATTAGAGGGTGCAAATTGAGATAGGGGTAAAAATGCAATGATTTGTTTTCTAAATAACTCGAAAACGAAGAAAAATTTAGGTATAGTTAATAGGAAACTTTTCGTAGAGAATCAAATTTCCCATCGAAGAAACGAGACTACCGTTTTAAAGGAAATTTCATCAACTTTTTTTCTGCAAAACCTATAATCTATCTCTGCTCAAAAAAAGTTATAGGCAAAAAAGTAAAAAACAAACAAAAAAATTGGAGTTTTTGCTTTTTTTATTGTTTTTTTTGGATACTTTTCGCACAAAAAATTGTTTTTATTTTTTTCGATGGGAAATTTGATTCTCTACGAGAAGTTTCCTATTAACTATATCTGAATTTTGCTTCGTTTTCTCGACTTATATTTAAAAGACTGAAAGGGTTGCACTGTCAGCCCTGTCTTCAACTTGCTCTTAAATGACCAATTGAACGATTTATGCAATACAAAAACCTTGAACGTCTTAGTTCCTTTCTATATGACACAATCAATAGCATATAAGTCAATAAGGGAAAATAAGGGCACTTAGCTTCAACACAGGGCATCCTTCAAACCGATGATTTGATGTTGAAACCTTATCTGTAGTACACAACCGCAATAGATCACGTATCACGAGATGGCTATCAACAACATTTTCAATAAGATGATAAGTTTTCTTCAAGTGTTTTCGTGGCAACGTGACAGTAAATATTCCATCCTCCTCCAGGAATTAGTAACAAACTGTGTAATTTTTGTTATTTGTAATTATCTAAAGATGCAACATAACGGTGGGAACATAAAATAACCTTAATCCTTACTGAGATCAATTTCATTGGATATTTCCTATTATAGCAGAATTCACCGTAAGCTCAGATATCACAGACAATATATGCAACTGGATTCAAAGTGGAAACGTCTTAAAATGAGAACGCAGTTCATGTCACATAAAAATATCAGATTTTCAACTACACAAAACTATGATTTGCTCGAGATGGTGTTATTGCGTCAGTAATAGATTCTCAATTTAAAATATCTTACAAATTCCTGAGAGGTACGATAAATTGAATTTCCATGTGTGCTTTTCCAAGTACGTCTTTCATTCTCAAAACATCTGAACCTATCCACATACGTAAAAAACTAAAATTTTATATTTGTAAAGTGACAACAAAATTGTGAACTTCTTTAGTACAGTAAATTATTATAAATAAATATAAAATATGAGGTAACTAAATTCTATCCTACATTGTAGTTTTTAGCATCGACCGGGTATAAGACGGACGCAGAAAGACGTGACATTCTACAATGATCTTAGATGTTTCAGTCACTTTGATTGACGTTACGAATCTTACTGGGGTCAAAGATAAAAAATTGTGTTTTGTTCTAGTCTATCCAGCCAGAGAGCTTCAGCTGCACACCATCTTTATGTCAAGATGATAATCTTATAATCTTTCTACGTTGCTTCCTTACAACATTCGTTTGTAGATATTTAGTGATTTTTTAAAATTAACTTTTCAAATCAACTCTGAAAAAAAATAAGGACGACAAATTAAAGGAACGTAAGAAATCACCTTCTTATCCACAATGACCTCCATTTACTGTAGGGTGCGTATAACAGCATCACTGTTGTAGTCATTTGTAAATCGTACGGTCTTAAAATTACATGTACGTAGGATCCTGCCAATTTAATTTTAGTTAATGTGGTAGTTACTATTATATAGGGGTTTGTTAACGGAAATAGGCCAACACATTATGGAAACCGATTTCTGATAATTGTCGGCGTTTTGATTTATTATTAAATCATCTTCAGGACTATTCAGAAAGGTTTTAGGACTAAAGATTAAATAAATATATAAATTTGCAAATAGACATTTCGGTACAACAAAACAAACAGACGGATAACAGTAGAGTATCAAACGGTCAAATTCAGAATGACACAGAGTTAACACAACTTCTATATAATAACAAGGCTATTATTATACTCAACAGATAATTATGCCACTTTATTGTATCACCAATGATGGTGTAAAAACTAAAATTTTAGAAAAATAATAATTTTACGTAAGAGAGAACTAAAATTAAAGAATTTTTAAAATATCTAAATATACGTCTAATGCAATTGTGAGATTAAATTTATCAAGATCCATATTACAGGAATAAAGATTTAAACCTTGGATGCCTGAACATAAATAATTGGTACTGAACAAATTGGTCAAATTTAATTGGAATTCGTTAAAATTTACTGCAGCTGTATTAGTAATCAATGACCTGGGTATAATGGGTATGCTGGTAGAGCGTAATAGTAGTTTGTGCAACAAGAGTGGATATGATAGCCATATCGCACGAGAAAGAAGATTGAGCACGACACCGTAGGCGGAGTGCCTCAATCTTTCGAGTGCGATATGGATAATCCACTCGAATTGTACAGTATACTTTTTCTACGACCGGATTAAGAAAAAACTACAAATAATAGCTTTAATAAAATTTTAATATACAAGCTTAGCTACTGCTTAATCTTATGCTCTAGGTGAAAACATTTTATAAACGCGGCAGTAGCCTAGCGGTTCACATATGATAGACATACGGGAACATCAAAATATTGAACATACACACAAGTTCATACACGAAAATCTCCCGATTTATTCGGAGAGATAACAATAATTTTAAAACTCATAATTTGGCGAAGTCATGTAGAATTTTAATAAAATGTTCTGAATGTAAATATGTAAATAAACCCTAAAATTTTTATTTTCTCAATTACTATAAACTGATTTTAAATAAAACGAAAATGCATTTATTTTTATTTTCTTTTAGCACCCATACATTCGGTGTATTTTTATTCTTGTAAATAGATTTTTTTTAAGCAGGTTTTCCTTTGTTAAGTTTCCTGTAAATTATACAGCTAATTTTATATAATAGAGAGAATTTCATTTTATTTTTATTTTTCAAAAACCGATGGTAGAAAATTGATTAATTTGTTTAAACTTTGGAGAGCAATATAATGCATTAATTTTAGTTATTGTCAGGCTATTTGGCATGTTACCAGCCCCCCGTCCCGTGTATTTGCCTTGAGCAAAATGTAACGCGTCGGGTTATAATATTGATTGTAAACTGAATATAATAAATGGCATAAATAAAATAACAAAAAAATGACATGTACTTAGTAACAAATAAAGATTTTTAAATTGTAAATTGTACGCTTCGAATGCAAGAGGTTGCAGGTTCAATCCCTCCCACATCACTACTTCTTTTTGCCATATATCTCTAAAATTTTGTCTCTACATAATAATTTCAGTAAAATTTTAGGTGTATACCATTTATCCACTCTTCACTGGAATCACACATTTTAAATTAGTTTTTAGCTCAAACTGCGCGATTACACACTGCCAATTACTTTGACAGCTTACGCACTAACTTGAATTTTTTAAAACGAATAGTCGCCTATGTACTTAATACACGAACTGTGATTGGTCGATTTCATATCCATCCTAGAACGTATATGAATAATATCCGTTCAGTTAACTGGAATTGCCCACTTATCCATTCTGCAGACTGTACGGAAAATATATTGTTTTTTGTTTAGACAGGGAGACATATCCTTCAATAAAAACATAAGCATATTAAATATATACGTGTATTATTTTGAAAAGATTTAAAACAGTCGTATATATTCCATCTCATAGATATTCCAAAGGTATTTGTGGAAGAAAGCTATAGAACTATATGGCTATACGCGTTCCGACTGAAAACAAAGTTCATTAACTATTAATTAAAAGATATAAATTTAGGGGCGTATAGGCCCTCCATTACTTTATTCGTTAATTTTTTAACACATATATCTCTTTTTTTAACAATCTTTCTAATTATTGAAAATAATATTGAATTTTTTAAGTATTCCTCTAGTATCTATCCTGTTTGCAAATTTCTGTCGTTTTCTATGTACTATGAGAATTTCTTGCTCTTACTTTTCCCCAATCACTATCGAAGTTTGTTCCCCTAATTTTAAATAATCCTATAGAAATTCTTATAAAATATACACAATAAACAACAAAAAAACAAAGGAATTCTACATTGCTAAATCACATAACAAATTTTTTAGTTTACTTATTAACATCGTATTCGCTTGGCGAAGAAATAAAGAATTTGTCGGCTTATTCTACAGAAGATTGCTTAAATTGTTCGGAATAACTCCCCATCTAGTGATGACAATGCAAGATCTGGGCGATGATTTATTGCTAGTTGGCGTTTGACACTTATTAAATTAAGATAGATAAAAAATTTAGATATTAGATTAGAGACCCAGAGAACCTACGAAAAATGTAATGTCTAATCGTTTTCGAGTGCTCTGAAAACATAAACAAATACACAAACAAATATATATACAACTGGAGACAAATATAGTGTATACGAATATGTACATATTTAGTTACATTTACACAATATTTCCAAGATAAGAAATAGCCACAATCGCGGACAAAATATGGACAAAGAAAGCAAGGAACCCAGTGGATGGGCAAGACAGTAAGCACTAATAGTCATATAACACGTGCTTCATCAAGCAACGTACCAATACAAGTGACATTAATGTGATTATATGAAGAGTGAAGGGTGAGACGGGTAAAATACATAGTTGCCAAACTTTTTTAACTTTGCTGGATTAACATATAGAGATGGTGGTGTATTTGTTAAAAAAAATCAAATGCCAATCGCTGAGACAATTACACATTTAACGCCAATGAAAATCAATATGAAAATAAAGGGAGGAAAATAAGACAAATATATGACAAACTAGCTATTTGAACTGCCGGTCATGAATAAATGCCGTTATATTTTTTAATGTGGAAATATACTAAGGAAACAACAAATACTATTCTGTGAGAGGAAAGGTTGACGAATCAGAGCAAAATAAAACATTATTTGAAAGATACGTCTCCAATGACATCAAAAATACTTGCTGCGCATCTATATAACTTTAAGATACCCCACTATATTACGATACGCCGTTAGGCAACCCACTGCACGCCTAAAAAAATCAAAAATTTCTACTACGCATCGATACGTATACAGGCTGTCCATTTTATCAGGGCCCTCGAGAATATCTCACTTAATATCGGTCGTACAAAAAAAAATATTTTTACGAAAATTGTGCCAATTCATATAACCTACAAAATAGTTTAAAGACATTTGAAATCCATGGCCTACTTTAAGAGTTATGGCGGAAAATATCGAAAATGCGGAAAACGTCTAGGCCAAATATCTCCGTTATTTGAAGAAATACGAGAAAAATTCTAAGCGAAAATTTTTTGCAAAACAGAGTGTTTCAACGAGGTTTTATCTAATTTTTTTCAAAACCACTGTATTTTGAGATTTACTCTTCAGGCTGTTAAAAAAATTATTTTGAAACGGGCGGGAAATGGCGCCATTAAATAGAGTATTTTCTTCCCTTTTCAACGATATATCACATGCCATATTTATTCATTGGTACTACGTTAGTAATTATAAAAACATTTTTTTTTAAATCAATAAATTTTAAAAAATATATTTTTTTTAATTAGAAAAAACTCTTCAAATAACGGAGATATTTGGCTTAGACGTTTTCCACATTTTCGATATTTTCCGCCATAACTCTTAAAGTAGGTCATGGATTTCAAACCGTTTCGTAGATTATATAAATCGGCACAATTTTCGTAAAATTATTTTTTTTTGTACGACCGATATTAAGTGAGATATTCTCGAGTGCCCTGATAAAATGGACAGCCTGTCCAAAGCGGGTTCTGAACCGGAAATGAAACAAAGGATGATATAAATGGAATGTATTCATAGGGACTAATACGATGATCTATTACTAGCAAAATGCCTGTGCTCTGCTATGGTCTTCAATAACAGTAATGAACAACTTCCAAAATACTGCACCGATTTTTTTAAACAACAAATATCAAATTATTCAAATAAGGCAATTAAATTTTTCATGTTAGGAAGTTAAACAAATCGTAAGTTTACACAACTTTAGGCCAGCATTTTCAATTTTCCAATTAATTTTAATAGTTTTCTTCAGAAGTTTGTTAACTCTGCTACTTGTAGTTTCCAAATACCGAAACCGATTTTCATGAATCAAACGTCAAACGATTTGTATTAATTATAAAAGCGTCACTAGATACAAAACCTTGAAAACAAAAGTGCCGGGCAGTGAATGCTATTTTGTCAAAAAAATCAAAACTTCATTCACTGAACATTAAATTTTTATATAAACGGTAATCTTGTTTGGTTAGTTTTAGGTCGAGTGTCTTTTTTCGTAGTAGGTTATTCTTTAAATTGATTTAATGTTGCCAGCTCCGTCATGACGATGAGAGAAGAATGTAGAATTCAAATACTTTAATAAAATTATAGAACTGTGTCTCAATATTGCTTAAATTTCAATTTTAAGAAACCGGACATATGCGCGATACCATCCAAATTTCAGGTTTATTTGAAGTTCTAATTAGACTAAATATAAATTTCAAGTGTAGCACCAATAGAGGAGTACAATCCCGAATTTAGAAAACCTAGAGTTTTTCTATATTTTCATTTTCTATACATAAACATACCAAATACTGTATACGTTCTAATCCAATTAATATTAATAGCACAGAACACAAAGAATCAGCAATTATCATTTATTTTTAATTGATTAATGACGAAATCACATAATATACTACCAAAGTGTATCAACTGTAAGCCTACGCAACGTCGCGAGTGCGTTATTGGCAGCTAGCATTTAGTTTGATATTGAATAGAAACACGTGACGGAGGGGGGCAGGCAGGACAATTAAACTTTAAATCAAAATGCGAAGAGAATACCTCAACATATGATAAAAAATATAGAAATAAAGTTGTAGAGAATTATATTTTCTACAAAAAGTCGCACACTTTATATTTCATTAACTACGAGATTTTATTCAGACACATTTGCTTAAAATCTTCATATTTTGAGCAATAGAACCTGCAGTTACCCTACATTATTTCTTTACGATTTTTCTTGTATAAATTACTACAATACACACAATATTGCTGAGTCTCAAATCTGAAACTTCAGTATCTCTGTTATGCTATTGAGATCTATGATTTTAGTTGCATATTCTAGTGAAGTTAAATTAAATTGAATTTATTTCCCCAGGCGGATTCAATTTAAAAACTAGATCTCACTATTTGCAAAGTTAAATATTTACTGGCTTTCCATTTAAAATCGATAGTGTATTATTATTCGCGGGCAAACCTCCGCATTAAGCTTTGGTGTATTGAAGGAAACGCTTGAAATATTATTATGAACAAGATATTATGAACAGAAAAGGCACCACTGGAGGGGAATGCTGAGGGTGAGTAGCCTTAATATGTATATATGGAGGGAGACAAGTCGGATTTCCTTCGACGCCGTCGCCATCGCCACGTGCTTTGTGCCCCGACTTTACAAATTAAGGATTATAGGGAATGTCTTTGAACTCTGCGTGACTCACTAAATGTATATACTCAATGGCGTTCAGAAGGGGACAGTCAGCAACTATATCAATAATTGTATTACGAGTACATACTATATTCATGTATACTTTTATTTGTATTAAAAATGTAATAGTCAAGGTTAGCTTGTTTTAGAGGGGCTAGTTAAATACCAAACATGTCTTTTAAGCATAACTTAGTTTTAAGTGATTTTACCATGACTAATGGACCAAAGTCTGCGTTCAATACGAATGGCGGTTTTCAATTCCTGGATGCCGAAGCTGAATGGATTGTTTGGAACACTTTATCCGTATCTCTACAGCTGTCAAGTCCGAACACCTTGAAGGTTACTCAACGAGAGTAAATCGATATTAACCGTGTACGAGATAAATAATACATAATTGCTGTTGTTTGCTTAGACGTGTATCTTTCAAAGGTAATTTAGCGCGAATTTGTTTATCGAAACGAGGAATAAATTCACTACTACTACTACTAATTTGTAACTCTTAATTCAAATTATTATAATAACTAGTAGTATGGAAATGAGAGAGGTTTGGTTCATGATCATGATCAGTTTTCAGATTAGGAGTGGGGGGTAATGAGAGTTGTGGGAGGTAATTAGGGGGTGAAACGTTAAAGGGCGGGGCCTAGGAAAGATGTTGGGGGGCAATTCCAGTGGTGGAAGGTAATTGAAGTGAGTGATGGAAAGTAACTAAAGTGGCGGAGGTAATTAGTGTGGTGGAGGTAATTAGAGTGGCATATGATAATTAGAGTGGTGGGAGGTAATTAAAGGGCAGGGCTTAGGGGTGGGACGTAAGAGGGTAAGGCTAGGAGAGGTAGTGGGTAGCAATTCTAGTGGTGTGAGGTAATTGAATTGGTGGGGGGGCAATTAGAGTGGTGTAGATTAGGTGGGTTTTAAACATACGAGCAAACTAGTGAATAATTTTGCACCTCACTTTATAGATCATAATTTGATAATCATATTTAACACATACAATAAACCAACGCCTGTTTTTAGTTGCCTCTAGGGAAAATAGGGATGTGCGCCCTTGATTGCAGTATGCGCTTTATTAAAATTTTCCAGGATGCACGAAATGCTCCGTGGGTTTTATTGTGGACTATTCCCAATGTCACTTACCCTCGTTATATTTAATATATTGTCATTTTTATGGCTCTGATATTTGCATCGTACTGACGTATGTCGTTGTGTTTTACATTTTCATCTAGTTAAGGGCTAGATTAATATTTTTTCTCATGGGTAAATGCACAAATAAAACATTACACAGTGGTTGTTGTTCCTGGCGATTTATTTGTTTCGGTGGTGAGTAACACTACGATTTTTATCTTTGTGTTGTAATTTTACATAAAAACGTGTAAAATAATGGATTTATAGATGCTAATACTAGCTTATTAAAAACATAACATATTTTTTATTTCATAGTGTTAATTTCGATTCAATTATGACATTTCTGTTCTTATAGTGTTAGCTGTTCCTTTCTAAATTATGATTCTATTGCTTAGTTAACAGATTTAAAGTATCGGAGAAATGACAGTGTTCACGAAAGTCATAAGTCAGCTTTTTAACGTTTGAAGAGAAAAGTATTTGTATCAGTCGGATTCACGCACTTTTTTTGGTTTTGAGTTTTTTTTCTGTTTTATATTTATCGCATCTATTTTTTTTCTAGTACTGTATTTATTTGTACAGTAATTCCTTTTTTCTTGTTGTTGTTGTTTTCAAGTTCGTTCGCTGTATAAAGTTGATTGCTTATAATGAAAATGATGCTGACAGAAGTTTCCATTAGAAAATGATGGGTACTATTGAAGCCGATGTTAACTTTGTCAACTGCATAGTATTTTGTGATGAAATGACGTTTCGCCTTATATTTATATTTTAATATTTTATTCAGTAGTTCTAGAATCTCAAATATCACATTCTTAATTATTGTATTTTTGAAAAGGTATCTATCTAAAAATAGAAACAGGGTTGCTTAAAAAAAACTGTCGGTCATTGAATAGATAAACCTACAAGAATTTTTAAGAATATATTTTAGTTTCGCTTATAATTCTGTCAAGAATTAGACGTTCCAACACATTTTCTTAACTTTATATGCCTAATCATTTCTGGATTTGCCACAGCTGGCAGATTATGACATTTCCCAATAATTTAATCAATTTATCATAGAAATTATACCCAGCCTAATCATCTTATAATATAAATCAAATTAATAATCTTCGCCAAAGTAAAGGATCCTATTAATCTTGGAATTCGGAACAAGTAACAATAAATTATAAATTTGTCGAGGGCTTAAACATTATATCGCATGATTCAGTAGGTACTGCAGAAACTTAACTTTGCTGTATTTTCGTTCAACCACAAAATGTTGCATTAATGCATAATGTAATGTAAATATACATTATATAAAATGCTTAATAAAAATACATGAAATAAATAGAATAATATGATGTACGTACGAGTAAAAATGTAAAGTAAATATATCATAAAAGTAAAACAATAATTGTGGTTAGAAAGTATATAAAGCAAATTTTTTGTTTTATAAGGCATCAAATTCTCTATTTAAAAAGTCCTGGGCACTATAGCAACCACTTTTAAGTAACAAATCTTTGACCATAGTTTATATCTTTTATAATTTTGCAAATTTTTTATTTCTACTGGACGACTATTGAATAACAGAATGCAGTTGTATTATGGAGAATATTTTTAGTAGTTTAATGATGGAGTCTGTTAACATAAGCGATTGACTACTAAAATACTATTAACAAAGGCAAGAGTTTGAAGTACAAAGGACCCCGCACTAAATGCACGGGTAATTTGTTGTCGACAGAATCGTTCCAACATTTAGGAACAGAATCTTTAGGTCATGTTGAATAGTAGATGTACATAAAATCACAAAATGCCTTTATTTCAAAAATACAGCAAGTTGTACCTCCGAAATTAGAAATTTTAAAATCGAGATTTTACGTATTTTTTACCAAAACAATGAGGCGAGCGTAGGTGCGTCTTTACTATGTACATACTTTGATATGCGATGTAAAGCAACGTCGTAGTTGGATGGGTGACCGTTCCAACTGTTGTAGGGTATGTCCCCTACAAGTCTAAAATAAAAAACAAAAAATTCAAAAAATCACCAAAAAATCAGATCATCCTGCCACATGGCAAACTACATAAAAAAAAGTCCATCAGACACCATTCACATCGAAAATCCACAATTAAACTCAAAAAAATCTGAGAAAATTCGCAGACACTCGATAATTCATAAATAACTTAAATTCACTAAATTCCAACCTCAAACATTCATTTACACTCATTCGTAACCGATTCATCACGAAAAACGTCACTTAAAAAGACAGCCCCTCGTATATTCATCAAATCACCATCCAAACCCAAATTTTCATCGTCTTATTTCAATAGGTCCATTTTCTATAAACAATTTCCTTTTCAAAATTTTAAAACTTCTTGACCACCCCTCGTATACGTAACTACGTTCAAAATTAACCTTCGAGCTCGTTTCCCAACTTTCTTACAACCGTTTCACATTTTTCCCTTCTTACTTTTCGATCACTCCCTGTATACTTCAAATCACGTTCCGTGCCTCGAGTCTTAAAAGTCCAAATTTCTTTTCATCAAATTTCCGCAACCCGATTGCTATTTTAAATTTCACCCATTTTGATCACTCCTCGTATAATAGCATACAAGCATACAATATCTCCGTTCAACTCGACTCGTACCCGTTAGGAACATTTTAATATCTTATCTTCATGCACTACGCACCTATCGGGAACATTTTAATAGCGTTACAACTTTTAACAGCGGACCCCCGTTAATACCTTACGGGTTCGCGTCAGATTTTGCAGATAAAAATTCAAATAACTTCTAAACTGAAATAGATCCGACTTTCATTCTAATTTTAATAAATTCCCCTTTTCATTGCCGATTTTTCTATATAAATTTCATCTTCAAAATCAAAAAATTTCCAGTATTGCGCAACATGTCGTAATCAATGACTCATCCAAGCCCGCACGAAGCGATTCCAAGCCTTTCCAGCTCTTTATAAAGGGATGCGAGACTCGACGGGGCGCGAAAAACGAAACTTTCTCGAAACAGTATAAATACCGGCGTGCAACAAGCCGAAGTTAAGTTCAGTTTTGACACTGACTCCAGTGTTAAGTATTCGCGTAGTGTTCTTAGGAAAATATAAGTTTCAAAAGTGAATTTTTTTGTGTAATAGCTGTTGACGCTATTGAATGGGTCCGGTTACTATTTAACTTATGTTGTAGATACTCCCGTCTAGTTAGGCTTTCTTATTCCCAGTCCCTGCAATCTTTTCGTGACGAGCTGTTCAATTCTAGCTTCCCAGGCCGAAACCTGGTTAAAAAGAGTTAGTTTTAAGTAATCGCCTTAAGTGGCCCCTTCCTTTTTAAATATTTATACTTCACCTTAAGTGGCCCCTTTTTATTTTTAACAAAAATACTTGTACTTCTAGGCTAAATCGTCAAAGTGAATTTTTTCCAATTTTAATTATTTTTTAACATTTTTCAAATATATTTTAAAAGTAACTTAAGACAGAATTTCTGTTGTCGATTAGTTTCAATTTCAAAAGAAACTTGTAAAATAAAATAAATTTTTCTCAACTCTGTTCAACAATCTTTAGTAAATAATTTTGTATTTCCTTTAAACTACCGTGTTATTTTTTCATGAATAATAATATACAGCGTGTAGCCGTTGACCCTACAATAGCTATAAAAATCAAAACAGTGCTAATTTAAACAAAGTGATAAATAAACCATAGTGCAAAACACAATATACAGGGTGTAGCATTCGACCCGATCAAGCACTTTCAGAAATCAAACCCTGAGACTTTACACATCGAAAAATAAGTGCACGAACGCCTCTGGGGTCTCAGCTCTGAATACCCACCGTACCAGATTTTTTATTTCTCCGAACAGAGGTCATTTTCATGTTCACAACGAAGACCGCGTCGTCGCCTCACATATCTTCCAGCGGCTTGTATATCAGTGTATGCGCGGGAACTATACAACCTTAGGCGAGGGTTGTATAGGACCATCCTTCGGAGGGGATGTAAAGCCGTCGGTCCCTTGTCTATTAAATGTTAGGCAAGTAAAAGATCCCTACTCTTCTTAAGGGAAGAGGTTCGGCAAAATTCCTGGTTGGGGGTAGCTCGTCTACAGGCATCGGTGATAGGCCTCAGTAGCGGAAATAGACCGACGTTAAATAAATGTATTAAAAAAAATACTGCGTACTTATGTAAAGAAGTATATTACGTTTTCCCTATTTATACGCAAAGTAGGAATCAATAGTTACAAAAATTATTAGTATATATGAAAGCTTACAAGCGTTAAAAATATATTAGTTACCTACGCACAATCTAACGCAGAGAAAAGTATTATTCTAATAGTTTCATATTGCAAGATGTTTAAGAAAAAAAATCCTATGACCTTGAATTTTACACTGCTAACCTTCAAATAGATTTGTTCCAAAACCCTTCCACACATTCAATATAATTAATACACAATAGGTACTTTATTGAAACACAAAGTAACAATTCCAACGAAATCTTTTAAGCATCTTTTATTCATTTTCATGAGTATCAGAGTAATACTGTTTCCTACATTATATTGTAAGTAACTAAATATTATATTCTCAACACATATAAACACAGAAATGTTAAAAGAAAAAGCGCAACATAACATATGCGTAAGCTTTCATATTAGTACAGTCATTCAACGTTAAAAAGGGGCCAAATCTCCGAAATCTGAAGTACTGCTCCGATCATCTTGAAAATTTAGAATTAAGTTCATCTTACCCTCCTCTTCAAATCTGACTTGGTCGCAAAGTGTGCTTTTTGTTTTTAAGGGGTGAAAACTACCCCTTACTCCAATAAATTGAAAACTAATAAATTAACGCAGTGATGGGCTATAATTATGTTCAAATATGTTAAATATCAATTGCTTTTAATCATGGATCTAGTATTTTAATATTTTACTATTTAACTACCTTTAAAAACAACCCCTCACATGAAAATTAATAAAAAAATGTGTTTAAAAAGCATGAAATCTTTTTATTTTGGATTGTAATAGGAGAATTTTTCCCTTTAAGTATAAGAAATCTGATACTTCATTTTTTTAATGATGCAACCCCCAAAAGCCACCCCTAATAATAAAACTTGGAAAAATTGAAAACTAATAGATGGAAGCAGTGATAGGTTATCATTATGTTCAAATATGTTAAATATTTGTTGTTTTTTATAATGTAACTAATATTTCGATACTTTACTATGTAACTACCCTTAAAAACTACCCCTCACACAATTATTAAAAAAACGGTTTAAAAAGCATAAAATCTTTTTATTTTGGATCTTGAATAAAAAAAATATATTCTTTAAGTGTAAACGACCTGATACATCATTTTTCAGTATGATTCAACCCCTAAAAACCACCCCTTACAATAAAAAACGTTCAAAATTTAGGCGCTCCGTAATTTTATTATGTTATCTCTAGAAAAATGTATTTAGTTTTTTAACGATAACTCGGCTTCCTTTTAAGCTTTTTGCATTCACCCACACATCACTTTGTAGGGAATTTCATAAGCTATAAAGCCATGATGATTGCAATATTTCTTCACCCTTTCGTTCAGAGAATTTTAAGGTTGAAGGGCTAAAAAGAGGTTTCCTTCGCATAGAAATCAAAGCTTTAAATGCCCATATCTCGCTTAATTTTTAAGCTACATGAATTTAAAAAAAGCAAAATTTTCAGTACAAAGAAAGCTAAATTTTTGTTGAGAACACTTTTTTTCGTAAAACCATTATTTTTTGAGTTATTTTGAAAAACAACGTATTTTTTGAAAAATTGAAAAAAAAGAAATTTACTTAAAACAACTTTTTTCAAAATGTACATTCTCTAAACCATTAAAACTTTTGGAACGTGTTATTGGGTCATAAATAAAGTTAATTTTTCATGGGCTACGATTAATTAAAATTTTTATGGTTAATTTTTTTTCAAAAATTCCAGAGACTTAATTTATTTTCGTCATAAGTTCCTTAATTTTCATGCTAGAGGCTTCTATAAAAGCTTATTTCAAAGGTCTAATAAAGCACTTTAAAAAAGGCTATGAACATTTTCTCTGATAAATTACTCATTTTTCCGTTATTTGAGTTTAAATCTCTAGATAAATTTACGACAAATAAAAATTCGTCTTCAATGACTCATAAGTCGCTTAATACGACCTAAAACATTAAAGAAAAATCGACAAATCGCTTTGTTTTTTTATATGCTTCAATTTTGATAAGAATAGTTTTTTCCAGGAAACGTTTAATTTTTGAGTTATTCACGAAAAACTGTTGAAAAACGTGTTTCTTATTGGA
The DNA here is from genome assembly GCA_963675555.1 of Leptura quadrifasciata. Lineage (NCBI taxonomy): Eukaryota > Metazoa > Arthropoda > Insecta > Coleoptera > Cerambycidae > Leptura > Leptura quadrifasciata. The sequence goes on from OY776675.1 coordinate 42,474,134, forward strand.
ATTTTCAATCGCGAATAACTCAGAAATTATTCGGTTGAAGAAAAAACTTTATACTACATTTTCTTCTTAAAATTTAATCCTCTATCGATATCGTGTCATTTTGAATTTTTAAATTTCCACCCCCCGAGAAAGGGTGGCATTCACCCCCGGGGTGGAAGCACCTATCGGCACTAAGTCAGGTTTGTTATTTACATAATTTTTGAGCTACTGCCAAAATTTCAAACAAATCGGTTGAGTTGATCAGATTTCGGAGGTGAATCGGTTCGTTGATTGTACTATATATATACTAGTAAGTTTTGCAACTATTAATTCCTACTTTGCGTATAAATAGGCTACCTCATACAAACCAATACATAAGTTCGTTTTAGGAAATAATACGTAAAATCGCGATTTTAAAATTTCGAATTTCGGAGGTATAACATGCTGTATTTTTGAAATACAGGCATTTTGTGATCCTATGTACATGACAACTTTAATTCAGAATAACCTTAAGATTTTGTTCCTAGATTTTGAGATGATTCCGCCGACAACAAATTACCCATTCATTTGGTGCGGGATTCTTTAATAAAAATAATTTTAAATGCAGATTTTTTGTTATATTCTTTATATTTTTTACTCTATTATCATCATTTAGTCAATTCACACTCGAGATTTATATTATTTGTTAAGGTTAACATTTAATTCTGATATTTCTCTCTTTGGAAGAAATAAACAAGCAGCCAACAATACACAGGAGAGTTTACTTCCTATTACCACGGAAGTAGTGCAAATTAAGCACAGTAATCAAATACTGCGCATGGCTATTCCAAAAGTTGAAGTGCAGAGGCTAGACCCTACTTATTTTAATTATGTTGAAAAGTGTTAGGCCCACTTGTATAAAAGTAGATCAACCAAAGTTCAGCTAACCTTGGTTCAAAATTCATGCATATCAGTATTGTGGCAATTGTAACTTTAGTCATGTGACAGAACATGGTTTTTGCAGCAGCAAGAAAAGTTGTTTGAGGTAAAACAGAAAAGAAACTACTTTTATATTTTTCGATAACCTTTTATATTTTCCAATGTTCGTAGTATATGGGAAACTTTTATGGTCATATAAAAATCGATATTAACTTTATATGTTTTCAGTTCATCTGAAGCCAAAAAAGTGGTATTGAAAAAATATAGATTTGCCGTCAGTGGTCGCACCTAGAGACCAAATTACTAGATCGATTCTAATCAAATTGTGTACGCGTCTCCAGAACGGCCACACTTCGAGGCGAAATCGCAAAATCGAACCTACGAAACAAACAATTTCAACTTAGAACGCATATAGCATTGACAGTTTTCATTAATGAAAAACCTAATTATATATAAGCTGCTATTTAGGAATTCATACATAATTTGTCGGTAGTCATTTGAAAGAAAATTTTTATGATTCTAATAACTTACTTCGTGGACGGTATGCTTTTCAGTTTTCAGTTTTGATGAGCCCTATATGGAAGTTCTTCCTCGATGTATGCCAATAAACTTAAAAATGAATAAATAAATACGTATATCTACTAGCATTCTGAAAGGACTTGAAATATTGGCCATTTGGGATATAGTTTTATATATTAATCCCCGGAGAATATTTTACGTCTTGAAGACAACATATGTGTATTTTCCTTGTTCTATACAATTGAATAACAAAATTGAAAATTTATCACTCAGTACATAACTTAAATAGGAACGTCTAATGTAGTTATATAAGAAAAGCACTTAAAAGCTTTTGTTCAAGGAGTTTAGTTGGCGCTGGGAGACTAACAATAACCATTATGGAAAACTGAGAGAATAAAAAAGATATATACAGAAACATTAATCTTTATTGTGTAAGTAATTCTATATCATAAAGTCGTTTATTTTTAAAGAATACAAAAATGTGTGGGCGGCATTAATAACGGATAGCGTAAATAGAAAACCGCGGTAGTATTTAGGTCACAAACTGGAGGGATTCTAATGTACCTATCTAATAAACAGCAGATGGATTCGGTACTAAAAATACAAGGCAGATATGCTTTATGGGGATCTAGTTTCATACCACTAGAATTTAGATATATATTAAAAATGAAGAATAGTTGTGACACCTTTTTAATCACACTTTTGAGGCACACTAAGGCCAAGAATATTGGAGTAAACAATTAAGCAGTCTGTCGCGCAACATTAAGAAAAAATACTAATAAAAATATACTATGAGAGTGAAATTGATAATAACAAACAAGACCCAAAGGCTATGTAGAAAGTTCTGAAAACCTTAATGTGACCCAATGCAAAGATTAATAAAAATAAGATACTATTTAACAACAGGGAAATACAAAACGAAAAGTCATATCAGAAAATTTTAATCAATATCTTATAAATAGCATAAGTGGCATCGTTGACGCTATAGACGTACCTCTAAATGGAGAAAATATTCTCAAAATTATAGATAATGTTAATGGTAACTGGGAAGTTTAAGAAAATGAATTATGCTCAATTTGAAAAAATTGTACATAACTTACGTATGAAAGCATGTACAGGTGAAGGTGTTAGTGTATCTACACATAAAAATGCTTTTAAAATAAAGGGAGATGTTATGCTTAAGGTTATAAACTACTCACTAAAAACAGGACAATTTCACACATACTGGAAAACATCAAATATATACCTACTCCTAAAGTTAGTGGAACAAGTGAATCTGAAGAATTTAGGCCAATTAATGTTTTACCTATGTATGAAAAAGTGTTGGAAATAGTAGTAAAGGAACAACTTGATGACTAAGTTGAGGAAAATAAGATAATGCTTGAATAATAATCGAGCTTCCGAAAACATCATTCCTACTAAATATTCTTGCGAAATATATTACCAATATGGAAGAAAAATCTGGAAATGGGGTGCTGAATTGGTGTGGTCTTTATTGACTTTTGAAACAATAGACAGGAACACATTAGTACAAAAATTTAAATTTTATGGAATAGGTGGACGAGTGCTAAAATGGGTTCAAACATACCTAGTAGAACGTTTTGAAAAAATAAATATGGACCAGATATATCAGTGGAAAAAGGAATTAAATTTGTCGTACCGCAGGGTTCGATATTGGGTCCTGTACTATTTACATTATATATTAATGATATAAAATGTGCTATTTAAAATTGTTCTATTAATTTGCTTGCTGATGATTTTATTTTTAACGAGATGTTAAGCTGATTGAACAAAAGTAAACCATGATCTTAAGATAATTGACACTTGGTTAACATTTAACACTTTAAAATCTAATTCCACAAAATTAAAATGTATGTTGATCAATAGTGTTCGAGCTCGCTGAAGTTCATAGTTAAATATATTCATGAATGCAGAAAAATTAGAACAGGTCTCAGAAATAAAATATTTAGGAGTAATAGTTGATTCTAAATTTAATTTCAAGTTGCATGTTGAATATATTACTAAAAAAATTGCTAAAAAGTATTAAGTTCTTAGTAGAATAATTATATACATTTGTTTACTAGAATAACAATTTACAAAAGTATTATATCTCCCCATTTTGAGTATTGTGGTATAATTTGTATATCTAGTCAACCAGACATACAATAATTACAAGAACTTCAAAATCGTGCAATGAAAGTAATATTGAATTGTGATAGATATACGCCAATATCTCTAATGTTGAAAACATTACAATTCACGTCTGTTAAGTAAAGATATAGGTGCTATAACATAATAGTATTTATATTTAAAATTAGGGAAGGATTGTTACCTAACTACTTGAAAGAACGGATTGAATATGTCAACCAAAAATATGAATATAATACTCGCCAAAAAATAGTTTAAACAGAGGAATTACTCTCAAAATTATTGGTCCGGAATATTCTAACAGGACGTCCCATTGCAGTGCAAGCACAGTACCGAGCATTTTAATCCTACGGCAATTGGGGATACCACATAAAAAAACGCACCGATCAATTATACCTCAAGGGTGGTGTGGAAACGAGTTGAAAGTAATATATTTTATATCATTATGTAAAAATATAATATATTTGTCGATTACACAAAAATATACAAACATATATATTTCTGTGGTGTTTATTTATTTATATATCGTTCTTAGTTATGTATAATTGAGTAGGTCGTGGCGCGCTTCATCTATCGTTGTGTACAATCAAACCTTACAAATCAGGCATCGTCAGACTCACAAACTATTTCTCTTTCATAAAGAAAATATCGGGATATTGTTGGCAGTCGATCTTCGTCCTAATTTTGATGAAAATTGCAAATCAACCCCCAACTTTGGCCTCTGTATCTCGGAAACTATTGGCCGCAGACAATCAAAGAGATGCAGAATTTTATACTCAACATTTTTTATTTGAACATATTTTCGATGTCACTCCAAATAACGGCGCAATTCCTCAAAAACTGCGGTGATACATGGTTTTCCACCCTCCCCCTCACTCCTCGAGCGGCAGCCCCGAGGTCGCAAACTTAAATGTACCATTAGGAGGCCTATGTCTACCATCCTACCAAATGTCATTTCCGTCTGATCTTTTGCATGCCAAAACCCTACATTGCCTGGACTACTATCACAGTATTTTCGACTAAAAAGAAAAGCTTGGGGCCTCATCATAAAATGTCAGTTTTCTATCATTTAATTTTTCCGATGGACAACAAAAATTTTGTAAAAGTTTTTCTTATATTAAAGATGGAAAGTCTGGAATATTCTAAATTTCATTACTTTCAAGAAATATAGGAAATATTTGATGAATGATTTCGATTTCCTTTATACCTAAGAATCTCAAGCTTCTATTTTTATACAGACCTAAAAATAAGCGGAAAAGTCATTTTCTACTTTTTAAGGTATATTTTTATGTCACAAGAGGAGGGGTAGATTTAGGTCGTACAAACTAATATTAGAAGGATTCCGTATAAAAAATTATTTATTTATAACTGTTCCCTCCCTAAAATCTACCAATGTTAAATATTGTAGGATAAATTACAGAGAAGCACTTATGAAATCCCTAAATTATGTTACAAATATAATTTCAAATGGAAAACATTTACGTAACAGATGTGTGTTTAATCTTACTAACAGGTGCTGTTACATCTTTACTTTATTAACAAAGTAATTAAAACGCATATTTTTGAATTCAGCAAGAAGAAAATTTACAATAAAATTAATTAAAACGGAATCTAAAACGTTTCTTTTATCTGCATGCTACATTATTAAACCGACGTAAAAGTTTAATGAATTGCGTCTACGGAATTTAATTAAATGTTTGAGATTGATGAAAAGATTAAAACTCTTCAGTCTCATTTAAACTGTTAGGTGTTACCTTTCCTAAGATGTATTATATTATTTTCTCATTTGAAAGTTACGAACAATAACCTTTCCATTAATTAGGTACAGGAATAACCCTTTGACATTAAAGAAATAGACACCATTTCAAGAATAATTTATTTATGTTACATTTATATACCATACAAGAGTCTAGTTAAGAAAAGTGAATGGTGCCCTTGCCGCAACACTTAATATACTCGATGGATCAAAAGTGTTTTTGAGCTGCAGGATGGCATAATAGGCACTGTTTTGTTTTTTCACATATGTAGTCAGTGTGTGTGCTCCAGCTTAAATTTTAATCGATAAAGATACCTTAATTTACAGTGGTACATGTGAATACTGAACCATTTACCACTATCTCATTTATATGGGGAATTTTCCTCTTGCTTGTAAACTCCATATAGACGGTTTTCTCGATATTTAATGTCAAAGCGGTGGTGCGATAATACGTGTTAAATTCTTCTATGATACGATGCACACTTGTTGACAATTCACTCACTGTATCAGAAGCAACGGCTATTGACGCATCATCTGCGAATAGAACCTTGCAATTAGCACTTAAATGAGATGGTAAAGCATTAACATATAATAGAAATATAAGTGGTCCCAGGACCGAACCCTGAGGTACACCCAAATCAAATTCATAAATATCTGATTAATTTTCATTTCTTTTCATACGCATATGATTTAATTATTAGTGATAAAATATTACCTCGAAGACCAAGTGCATAGAGTTTATCTAAGTTTAAGTCTAAGTTGAGGCTATCAAAAGCTCTGGTTAAATCAAAATATATACCTGCAACATATTTGTCATTATCAAGATTTTTTTGTACATACTCGATAAAATCAAAGGGTGCTGTTTCTGTAGATTTACCTGATAAGCAGCCACATGCTGACAGTTTGATAATAAATTGATTTTTTTTTAGATATAGCATAATTCGACAAAATAATATTCTTTCAATAATTTTTTGTAAGATATTCAATATAGAAATCGGTCGGTAGTTTTTCATATCTGATGCATCACCTTTTATATAGACCGGTATGACTAAAGCTATTTTTAAGTGTTCAGGAAATTCTCCTAATTTAAAGCAAGTATTGATAATAAATGCTAATGGTTCAGCAATAACATCTGCAATGGTCTTTACTATTTTGGTTAAAACACAATCTACGCCAGTGGTACTTGTATTTTTTAGATCTCTTATAACTTTAGTCACTTCTGATAGATGTACAGTGGTAAAAGTAAATGAGTTTATTACAGGGTCCAATGTAGTACATAAATTACTTTTATTATTTTTAATTTCGTATTTATCAGATGCCGCACAGCAAAAATAGTTAGCAAACTATCAATCACTATTTATATCTACTACTGTATAGCATGAGAACTAATTTTTACACATTACAAAATCATTCCAGACGATCGTGAGCATATTGGAAATATTTGGCGCAACAATAAAAAGCACCTGACATATAGGACAGATGAGTATCGACACTTGGAGCAACGGAAGTTCAATCCAACAAAAAGATCATATCACGATGGGCAAGAAATAAGTTAAGGAGAAGATCAGAAATTATGAACTACGAAAACATGAGAAACTGGTCATGCGAAAAAAGGAGAGGCCTAATGAGAATAATAAATACAAAAACAAACAAATACTTGGACTCGAGGAAACTGAAATTTTAGGAAACGAAAAAAGTCACGTATGAGCTCAACAAGAACAGAAACAAATAATTACAAACAGATAAAAAAGATAAATAAATAGATTACTGACTAAATAAGTCATTGCGGCTTATCCAAAAATCAACTACTAGAAATATTGGCTAGATATAGAAGGTCTCAGCTCCCACGGCAGAAAAAGTTACCCCATCGAACAGCTCAAATTTAAAAGTTCAAAATGGATGGAAAACATGTAAAAAAACAAGTTTCGCCCACCAGATTAGTAAAAATTTGTTAATAATTGTTATTTTTAATGGATTTTTGAAATTAGCCAAAAAAATGAATTTACTTTTCAAAGTACGTTTGTGTTGGTTGTATCATTTTTTAAAAATTTGTCTGGCTGGAAATTCTTGCTAATTACCTTGTCAGACTTAATTTTGAATGCGCAGCATCCATGCAGGAGAGAGATGCCAGGCTAAAGAAGCAAACCTATGAAACATCAGCAGGGTATGGATGGAAACCATAACTGTACTCTCCTGTACTTACGAAATAGAAACAACCATATAAATTCCCCTTTCCCAAAATTAATTGACCACAAAGCATGAACAATTGCAGAATACTAACTTCCTGAAGAGTAGAATACAAGACTAATATGCGCAATACCTACCAACTACAACTACTCTAACAAATAGAGAAACATATAAAAAGACTACCAAACTACCAGCCGGTATCCATGAAAGCCAGATCAACAGACACATCATCAGACGAACCGTGGAAGAAAATTAAAAAATGGAACAAGACTACATACAGTCGTGATAGATCTCCAAAAGGTATGTGATACTATATCATGAGACCATAGTCAACATCCTATCAAAGAAGTAGCACTAAACAATTATAAGAAATATAATAATGACCACTATCTACGTGGGTTTCAAAGACTTAGAAGTAGAATTAAAGGTCAAATTGATGGTGCATATGTCTCAAATATTGAAAATGAAATTTCTAATGATCCATCTAAATTCTGGTCTTTTGTCCAGTGTAAGAGAAACAAATCTCGAATATAGCGATGCAATTTTGACACGCTGCAAAACATTGTCAATAGTTTTGCGGATTTTTTTTCCAGTAGATATACTCAGTCTAACTATCCCCTGATAAGCAACCTCGTATCAGATCACGGTAATTGTATAAATATTATTCGCATCACAGAGGACATTACGAAAGCGATAAAGAAACTAAAAAATAAAATGACTTCCGATATAGATACAGTCCCGAGTTTTCTTGTACGAGATTGCGCCAAGGTATTTGTTAAACCACTTTATATTTTATCCACTCTTGTTCTTGATACGTCTAGGTTTTAAAACATTTGAAAAGTTACAAGAATCTGCCTAATTTTGAAATCTGACGATCCCTCATGTCTTAATAACTATAGACACATAGCAATCTTAAGTAATTATGTGAAAGTTCTCGAAATAAAACTATATGAAAATATTTATGAAACTAAAGTTTAATATTTCCAACTCAACATCGTTTCATGACGAAAAAATCAACCGTAACTAATTTAGCTATCATTACACAGTTTATTTGTAATACCCTGGATGATGAAGGCCAAGTTGATGTAAAAGAAAGCTTTTGATACCTACAATTGATCACAATTTGCTGTTAAATAAATTACATATTACTGGCTTCTCTGACAACTTAATTAAATTGTTTACATTATGCTTATCATTGCATAATCAATGTGTCCATTATGGTGGTCACATATCTCAAAGGTATATTGCTACATTGGGAGTTCCGCAGGGGTCTAACTTGGGCCCGCTGCTATTTCTAGTCGTTATTATCGACTTACCATCACAAATCAAATGTGATCATCTTCTATTTACGGATGACCTCGAAATTTATCTAAAAATAACAAGTATGGAAGAATGCATGAATCTACGAAATGACCTCTACAGAGTAGTCGCATGGTGCACCAACAATTCATTGCAATTGAAAGCATCTAAATGCAAATATGTAACTTTTACTAGTAAACTAAACTTTGTCCGCTTTAATTTTAATATAAATGGTAATATTATTGACTGTTGTAAGGAATTGCAGGATCTAGAAGTTATTTTTGATTCCCAATTAAGTTTTTCGCAACACATCAACTATGTAACTCAATCAGCGTCTAAGTTGAGTTGGGAATATTAAACTTTAGTTTCATTATAAATATTTTCATATAGTTTTATTTCGAGAACTTCCACATAATTACTTAAGATTGCTGTGTATCTATAATTATTATGACATGAGGGATCGGCAGATTTCAAAATTAGGCAGATTCTTGTAACTTCTCAAATGTTTTAAAACCTAGACGTATCAAGAACAAGATTGGCTAAAATATAAAGTGGTTTAACAAATACCCTGACGCAATCTCGTACAAGAAAACTCGGGACTTTATCTATATCGGAAGTCATTTTATTTTTTAGTTTCTTTATCGCTTTTATAATGTCCTCTGTGATGCGAATAATATTTATACAATTACCGTGATCTGATACGAGGTTGCTTATCAGGGAATGGTTAGACTGAGTATATATACTGGAAAAAAAATCCGCAAAACCATTGACAACGTTTTTGCAGCGTGTCAAAATTGCATCGGTATATTTTAATATTCTGGAATTCGAGATTTGTTTCTCTTACACTGGAAAAAAATTAGAATTTAGATGGATCATTAGAAATTTCATTTTCAAGATTTGAGACATATTATTTGTATGCACCATCAATTTGACGTTTAACTTCTAAGTGTTTGAAACCTACGTAGATAGTGGTCATTATTATATTTCTTATAATTGTTTAGTGCTACTTCTTTGATAGGATGTTGACTATGGTCTCATGATATAGTACCACATGCCTTTTGGAGATCTATCACGACTGTATGTAGTCTTGTTCCATTTTTTAATTTTCTTCCACGGTTCGTCTGATGATGTGTCTGTTGATCTGGCTTTCATGGATACCAGCTGGTAGTTTGGTAGTCTTTTTATATGTTTCTCTATTTGTTAGAGTAGGAGTTGGTAGGTATTGCGCGTATTAGTCTTGTATTCTACTCTTCAGGGAGTTATTATTCTGCAATTGTTCATGCTTTGTGGTCAATTAATTTTAAGAAAGGAGAATTTATATAGTCGTTTCTATTTCGGACAGTACAGGTATGGTTTCCATCCATACCCTGCTGATGATTCATAGGTTTGCTTCTTTAGCCTGGCATTTATCTCATGCATGGATGCTGCGCATTCAAAATTAAGTCTGACAAGGTAATTAGCAATAATTTCCAGCCAGACAAATTTTTAAAAAATTTTACAACCAACACTGTGTATGTCAAATACACAGCTTTAAGATTCTGTTTATGTTATTTCCATAGATACTTAATACTTACACAGAACATAGAACTGATGATATTTTCTTTTAGATAATGTTGAGTTTGTTAAGTTCTACTTTTAACATTGGTAGCCAGGTTGTACAAATATCTACAGAACAATTCGATACGCACTTATCTTCATTTAATATGATTATTGCTGATTCTTTAATTTTTCTTTTTTTGGTATCTGTTTCTTTTGTTAAAATTTTTGCCGAGTCCCAGTTTATTCTATATTCGTTTTCCCAAGCATGTTCACAAATCTTTGATTTCTGAATTTCATTCTTTCTCATGTAATTCTTGTGCTCATCCAACCTCACACTGAAAGGTCTGGATGACTCAACCACATAACATTTATCACATTCGCATGGGATATTGTAAATACAGTTTTTTGAATTCTGCTCCCTGTTTATCGGTTTTGTTTTTGTTAAAATAGATCTTAAAGTGTTCCCCGTCTGAAATATCGTCCTAACATCAAATTTGTCACCTATACGGCGTAGCTTTTCCGATAGTCCGTACATAAGGAATTATTGCTGTATAATGACGTTCAGGTTTTTGTCGTACCTGATTGTCCCTATTTTCAACATTGATGAAAACTCTATCAACAAAGGCTTCAGGATATTGATTTTGTACTAGAACCTCTTTGATAAATTTTTTCTCGTTATTTAATATTTCATTATTAGATGAAATTATTTTGGCCCTGTCGCATAAACATTTTACAACACCCCTTTTAACATTTATTGACTGATTTGAGTTAAAATTTAGATATCTATTAGTATGTGTTGGTTTTCTATAAACGCTTGTTTCAATTGTATTATTTACCTTTCTAATTAAAACATCTAAAAACGGTAGTTCATTCCTACTTTCTACTTCTAATGTGAATTTAATAGACGGTTCCTTACTATTTATATTTTCTAACACCAGACAACCGGTTTATTTATACAATTTTGAACATGTGTGTTCTCAAAGTTCTCCATAAATATGTTGCTTAAAATTGGTGATAATGCAGACCCCATAGCCATACCAAAATCCTGCTGATAGAACTCATTGTCCAATTGAAAATAGGTTGTTTTTATACACAGTGTTAAGAGTTCCATTATGCTATTTACACTTAATTTAGTACTAGTTTCCAAATTATTATCATTTAGCAACTTGTCTTTAACTATTTTTAAGGTTTCATCTACCGGAACATTGGTAAAAAGACTAACTACATCAATAACTACCATCAGGTGTGATTCATGAATATCGTTTTCATAAATTTTTTCTATGAAATGTTTACTATTTTTAATATATGAATCGGTATTTCCAGATAATGGATCAATAATTTTAAGTAAAAATTTTACCAAATTATGACATGGTGAATTAATAGAACTAACAATTAATTGGTCTTAAAGGAATATTTTGTTTATGTGTCTTTGGTAAGCCATAAAAATGAGGAGGCTTACTATGATGTGGTGTAAGTTTCCTTCGTTCAAAATCATTAAATTCATGTTTGTATTTAAACAGAGTTCTGCCAATTTTGCTCTCTATTGATTTTGTTGGATCTTTGTTTAGTTTTGAGTAGGTTCCCTCATTTACAAGAGTCATGATTTTTGTGTTATATATATCTTTATCTATAATGACTGTGGCATTACCTTTGTCTGCTGGCAATATTTTTATACTTTCATCGCGTTTTAAAGAATTTATCGATAACTTTTCTTCTGGAGTTAAATTATCTTTAATTTTGTATTGCTTCTCTAAAGCAATTTTTGCCTGTATGCGATATTCATTACCACTATCTGTTGTTAACTCAAATCAGTCAATAAATGTTAAAAGGGGTGTTGTAAAATGTTTATACGATAGGGCCAAAATAATTTCATCTAATAATGAAATATTAAATAACGAGAAAAAATTTATCAAAGAGGTTCTAGTACAAAATCAATATCCTGAAGCCTTTGTTGATAGAGTTTTCATAAATGTTGAAAATAGGGACAATCAGGTACGACAAAAACCTGAACGTCATTATACAGCAATAATTCCTTATGTATACGGACTATCGGAAAAGCTACGCCGTATAGGTGACAAATTTGATGTTAGGACGATATTTCAACTGGGACTCGGCAAAAATTTTAACAAAAGAAACAGATACAAAAAAAAGAAAAATTAAAGAATCAGCAATAATCTTATTAAATGAAGATAAGTGCGTATCGAATTGTTCTGTAGATATTTGTACAACCTGGCTACCAATGTTAAAAGAAGAACTCAACATTATCTAAAAGAAAATATCATTAGTTCTATGTTCTGTATAAGTAGTAAGTATCTATGGAAATAACATAAACAGAATCTTAAAGCTGTGTATTTGACATACACAGCAAAATAAGAGTTCTTTCAAAAAATAGCTTTGAAAACGGAAAGAGATTACTTTCCGAAACGTCAGCAAAATACATTATTTCTGTGTTTATTCCGATTTATATTATTTGCAAAACATAACCTCTGACTTTTCCTTTGGCGTAAACGTCACGGGCGCAGAGGCTTTTTTCCAATAATTCTATTATTTTGTAGATTCGGTGATTTGTTTTGAAGAGGATAATAATACATGTGGTAGAAAACCCAAATAATAGGAAAGAATATTCGTAGAATGCCACAAATAACTTTCAGACAATTTTATTGTTTCTTTATTGTATTGCTTTTCCTGTAATTGGGCTTTACACCTGTTGGAAGTAAACGTCTATTATTACTATTATTATCCTAGCAGCAAAGAAGTATCACACTACCAACATACAGGATAATAAATGCCTGTCCTTATGTAAGCAATACAGATGGCTTAAAAACAAGAGACATAAATCATAGCCGTGTGCTTTCCGAGAGTGACAACATATCTAATATAGGCTAATAAATCAATCTACTTTCTAAGATAATCAGAAAAAATGCAAAAATTAGTTATAATATGTTATAGATAGGCATATTGATAGGTTATAAAAAATATAAATGCTAAATAGTACAATAAAAATATGTTGTATTAGTACATAGTTAGGTATATACTATATATCTACGATATTAGGCAGGCTTCCTTTTACTCTGTCTTCTGCTAGGGATTAAACGTCTCTCCGCAAGAGTGCGTGGCGTGCACATAACATTACAATATGTCAAATCGAATGGAAATTCTCTCATTATACTCGTATTTGTACTATTTTTTCATTACAAATATAAATATATTTCCATTTAAGCTTGCGATAAAATAGTTTGCTTTGTTAAATACTTCGCAATAGAATGAACAATTAGATACCAATTTCAATGATTTCTGATTTCAAACGGTTGAGGTTCGGCATTAATTAAAAAATATTTTCTAGAAAAATTCGAATGGTTTGATGTTCTGGTTAAAGGATTTGAATTCGGTTTATAATTAAATTCATATATGTGCATATTTCCTGGTGTTTGAACGCTGGTACTTTTTTGTTCCTAAGAATGTCAAGTAATTTTAGGAATTTAATCAGTTTGTTCAAGTGGCGTTTTCCGCGTTTCTCCCTTACTGTGATAAAATTTTATTATTATGCTTAGTTGTTGAAGCCAGAGAAGTAAGTTTTTACATTATAATAAAATAAAAAGATAAAAAATAATAAGGAAAATAGTCAAAAGAATTAAACGACACTGTCCAAATATTAAAAAGATTCATGGAAGTATATTTGCCTCCATTTTTTAACCACGCCAGAATACAATGATATACTATTGCTTTTGTTTAGTTAAAAGGAAAATTCGGTGGAAAAGTCTTTATTTATTTAACATACTGATAAGGAAATTAAAATACACGAATTTCCTTACTACTTTTCACAAACTCATTTTGGGAATTTGAACACGTAATCTTTATTATGAAACTTTCTCTGCTGTCATATTTATGAACTACCTACTTGCTTTAATAAAAAGTTTATATTATGACTGGAAGGATAATCAATGAAAAACAATTTTTAAGCAATAATCCTTTTGATAGAATTATAACCCAGGGGCGAGCGTAGGTGCGCCTTTACTATGTACATACTTCGGTATGCGATGTAAAGCAACGACAGGCGCAGTTAGTACTTGGATGGGTGACCATTCCAACGGAAACCACGTTCTCGCCTCACACATCTTCCAGCGGCTTGTATACCAGTGTATGCGCGGAAGCTATACAACCTTAGGCGAGGGTTGTATACGAGATATACCATCCTTCGGAGGGAATGTAAAGCCGTCGGTCCCTTGTCTATTAAATGTTAGGCAAGTAAAAGATCCCTACTCTTCTTAAGGGAAGAGGTTCGGCAAAATTCCTGGTTGGGGGTAGCTCGTCTACAGGCGTCGGTGTTAGGCCTCAGTAGCGGAAATAGGCCGACGTTAAATAAATGTATATAAAAAAAAAAAAAAGAATTATAACCCAAATATCGCATATAAAATATTCGTGACTAATTGTGTGTATAATTCAATGTCACAAGATGTAACATCATGATAAAAAAAATACACACTTAATGCTTCCTAACATTCCCATTGAAGTTAGTTTATAATTAAATCTGGTAATTTTTAAATTTGTTATACGTGCAAATACTGCACTTGGATCAGGCAATAAAAAGACAATTTCGATCCATAATTTCCTTGAAAGTATTAGGATCTAATTCGATGATAGCCATAAATTTGATTTTCATTTTTATAACTGAGTTCATTAGTCATGTAGAACAAATGTATTTTGTTTTTTTTTTATAGAGGTTCATCAACACTTATATCCCGAGAGCCAGCGACCGTTTATATGTTTGACTGCATCAGTTGAGCACTTTTCCCTCGCTTAATACTAAGCTGAGTATTTTTTCATTTGACTTATTAACTTGCCTGTTGTACTATCAAATTTCACCTTTTTCGGTGTCAGATGTCTATTGTTTTTTATCACTAAACACAGCGCGTTATTGGATCAATTATTGGAATCGATTATTAACAACTATAATTATTGGAGATCTTATAATATATCATAACATAAATTTTTGAATTTAAATTGTCCTCGGAATACGTACTCCCCACAATTTTCAGGCGTGCGTAAAAAATCAAGTTTTTTCAACATTTTCAAAGGGTTAGGTATGGAAAAATTTATTACTTTTTGACATCATTTCGTTTGTCAAGCCGTAACTTTTTTTGTGTTATATCGATAGCCAATTAGATTTGCTATGCAACGTTGTAGCAATTAATTGAGGCGTTTCGTATTTGTGCAGTAAAAAATCGGCAGCTAGTGGAAGCGGCTGGAACCTCCCCACTCGGTGGATCTTTGAAGCCGAAAAGAGCATTAAATTGTATGACAAAACGGCACTAAACGTAATCCGATCGCATCCAAAACCTTTTCAGATCTCCTGGGTCACTAAAAAAACCTTAACTTAATGAATTTACAATCATCTATGCGAGTTATTACCTACATTATCACTCGTTGAATAATATACTATTAGGATATTAACAACTTTAACATCACTTGAACGACTAAGAAAGTCTAGTTATCCTAAATACTACAGATTTATAAAGCAACAAACTGAAAATTGGTAAAGTGATAATCTATAATAAATTCACCAACGAAGGTACAGAAAGCATGTGATATTGATATTGTTACATCTACCTTAAAGTTTGTGACAATCCACTAAAAGTTACAAATATGCCGAAATCTTATTAACATGACATGACACCAACGTTATCGGATGACAAACGATGACAATGACAATCGTCAAAATTTGTTCATTGCAGTCCGATCGCTCGCGGCTGTCTTTGTTAAATGAAACATTAGCATTTCAGTAATTTTACTAGATTTTAGAGGAATATTTGTAGTTTAATTCTTCGATTTGTCTGTATATATATTTAAAAACAACACTAAACGTAATCCGCTCTACTGCTAGAGCAATGAAGAAACCCGCACACGTGAACTGACACGTGATGTGACGAGTTTCACGACGTAACGGCTACGCGCATCGATCATGTCATGTGAAATGCGATCTATGCTTCATATTTGCTTTGTTTTTAATTTTTTTCACGGAAACCAAATCGAAAGGGTGGCAGTGTGATATATCGTTGAAATCAAAATTTTAACTGCTTTTCAATGGTTCCTTTGCAAATTGGAAGTAATTATAAAATAAACAACTTGTTGCGTCAAAATGGCACTAAACGTAATCCGATCTCAACCAAAGCCTTTTCAGATCTTCTGGGGCACTAAAGAAACGCACATGCAAAGTTTCATCCAAATCCGTTTCGGCGTTAGCGTGCTAACACACATACACACACACACAGACATTTTTCAAAAACCACTTTTTTGGATTCCTAGGACCTCAAAACGTAAAAATTTGATGTTATCCGGGTATCACCCGGAGTATATTCCTAAGTTTTGGACCTCGAAAACCTTGTGCTACTTCTTTTTTATAAACAATTAAAGTTTTTTACTGCGTTTTTCTTGCTTAAAATATGAATAACTCCGGTTCTATAAGTCGCATCGGGGCAAACTAAAAACCAGTCTCTTCGTAATAAAATTGTCAATAAATCCCCGTTAGCTTCAAGTCTCTGAAGTACGTATATAACCTACAAAACTGAAAAAACGGCAAAAAAAAATAGTATTATCTTCATTTTAGTGCCCAAGACCGTCAAATAGACCAATTTGCATGAAAATATACTTTTTGATGTAATAAAAAGGTCCTGAAAAGTTCATGTCAAAATATTGAACCCATTGGGCAAAATGGCATTTGTTATCTAAAATTTGAAATGCCCGCCATTTTATGCCATTAAGTCCAAAATTAAAAATTATTTTTCAAAATATTGATCTCGATGTCAGCTTTCGTATGCAATTAAAAAGAGATTTTTTAAATGTAATTTTGGTTACTTTTTTTAAAATTTCAAATAATAACAATTGCATTTTTTAGCCATCTTGAAAAAAACAATTAAATTTTTGCAATAACTTCCTTGTTTTGTAACATACAGAGGACATACATATTAAGAGATAAAGAGATGTTGACTGTTAAACAGTCAACGTGGACTTGTGAGATGTACTGTCAGTGTGGTTTAATGGTTTTCCAGTGCAGTGCATAAATACCATGCATGCAGACCATAAATTATAATATAAAATTTAAATATTTAGACTTTATATCTAAAACTGATATAATGCCTTAAAAATATGTTATTGTCGAAGTGAACAAATATAAGTATCTAATAAACAAAAAATAATAAAAATGTATACAATTTTCAAAAAAGTTTAACATTTTCTTATGACAAGCATTTTTATTTACCACTGCCCAATTACAATAAAGAGATGCCGAATGTTTTTGCCGACTTTTAGTTTTTGTACGGTTTCAATTATGCTCGTATACACTGTGCCTGCGGAGCGAATAATTGCTTATAAATGAGGATACATTTTTACATTTTCTTTCTCTTTCTTATTCCCCACCAGTTTCATTCCGTTATGATTTTGTACATTTATAAGAATAAAAATGTTTATTTTTAAATAATAAAATGTTTATTAATCCACGCCTTTAAAACTTTTTCTAACAAGTATTTATATTACAATATTTACTATTTTCTTTCTTAAATAAATCTTAAAACATTATATTTAGAAGACCATATAAATTTTATCTAAGTATTCATATTTATATAGAAAAATAGTAAAAAAAATTTTTTATACAGGTTTATGCATTAGCAAGCGTTGGTACATGTGTTCATATGAATTTGGAAATAAAAAATAGTCATTTTCATTATTAACAAAAAAACTAAGTTGATGATCGCATTGCGAGGGAAAAAATAACATATTAAAAAAAAGTCCTTTGTATGTTAAAAAACAAGGAAGTTATTGCATTTTGCAACTAAACTCCATGAAAAAAATTAAAAAAGAATAACAAATTTTAAATAAAAAAACAAACAAACAACTAAGTTTCTCATCGTATTGCTAGGGAAAAAATAACATATTTAAAAAAATTTCTCCAAATTTTAAGAAACAAGAAAGTTATTGCATTTTGCAACTAAATCACTTTTTAGCTCAACTAACAATACATTCTAATGCTTGTAAATAAGTTTCTATAAAACTTTTAAAAATTTAGAATTTATCACATGAAATTAATAGTTTTCAAAATGAAACAACCCAAATTTTAGCTCAAAATATGCATTTGTTAATTAACAGTCGACCAAAATGCAAAAAGTTAGATATCTCGAGTTCACGTTAACAACAATGAACTTTCTTTTTTTATATTAAAGGTCCCAAAATTGTTGTTATTTGAGTTATAACATAATGTAACAAATAACCAAAATTAAATTTTGAAAAATAATTTTTCATTTTGGACTTAATGGCATAAAATTGCGGGCATTTCAAATTTTAGATTATAAATGCAATTTTGGCCAATAAGTTCAATATTTTGACACCAACTTTTCAGAATCGTTTTATTACATCAGAAAGTATATTTTCTGAAATTTTGATGAACATTGGTCTAGTTGACGGTCTTGGGCACTAAAATGAAAAAAATACTGTTTTTTCTCGTTTTTTCAGTTTTGTAGGTTATGTACGTACTTCAAAGAATTGAATTGAATTGGCAACTTTATTACGAAGAGACTGGTTTTTAACTGCCCCGATCCGACTTATAGAACCGGAGTTATCCACATTTTAAGCTCGAAAAACGCGGTAAAAAACTTTAATTGATTATACAAAAAGTGGCACAAGGTTTTCGTTGTCCAAAAATTCGGAATATACTCCAGATGATACCCAAAACGGGATATAATCATAATCTTGCTGTTACCAGACTGTGCAATTTAAAATGCTTTTTTTACTGCACTATGTAAGAGATACGGACCGTCGAAATCATAAGTAAGAGGATTTGGCTCCTCGGTACACGCTCACACTTAGATGAAATTGAATAAATTTTTTAATACATTATTTAATTTCATAAATAGGTACATACGCGTTTTGTATATAAATACGAGAATAAATGATGAATATTTTTATATAATTAGTTGTTAAAACTATTTTTCTTGATCTTGTATGATCCAAAAAATGCATGCACCCGCTATGTTTACGATAAAAAACAATAGACATCTGATACCGCAAAAGCTGAAATATGAAATACTCCGCTTCGCAATAAGCGAGGGAAAAGTGCTCAGCTGATGCAGTCAAAACGTAATGCGTACGCATGCGGATGATGATGCGCTGCGCCTTTACGTCAGCTGAGCACTTATCTAGCGCGAAAAATTCAGCCTATTTTTTCCTGTAATTTACTAAATTAGCTGTTACTGTACCAAATTTCAGCTTTTGTGGTATCAGTTAATACTCAGCGCATCTTTTTCACGTGTTTACATGAAAAGCTGAAGCATAATCCCCCACCACAAAGTCAGATGATTATGTTTTTCAGTTACTTTTCAACATCATGAACATATCGATCAAGTCTCGGCTTTTGTTGTATTAGTTTTTTTTATAATTATTTTACGTGTGTGGGACGCTACTGCAGCTAAACCCCCCGCAACTGCGCAAGCTGATGATCCACTCCCTTGCGTGGACTGCCGAATAAAGCATAGAAAAAAATTCCAGCTCTTGTGCTTTTGGTCACCAAAAAAGGTCGCTGGCTTCTGGACTATTAAGTCATCATTAGGATCCACATCTACAATATTTTACTTGATTTTATTTTAACAAACAGTGAATTATCAAACCTCAGCGTTTTAAGGACTATGCAGCCTCTTGTCCCTGAGGATATCTATCACCCTGCTCTGGGAGTTAATATTGTTGAGCCAGTTAATATTGATTATAATGCAAAAAATGTTAAGAGATACAATTTCAAGAAGTGTAATTTCATGAATTTAATTTTAAGCTTTAGGGAGGCAGATTAGTCTGCAGTTTTGGAACAGGATAACATGGACATCGCGGTAGATAAATTTTGCAAACTTGTTAATAATATATTTGATAGAAATGTGCCAAAATTAGTCATCAAACAATTTAATAAAAAGAAATACCCATCCTATTTTACAAGTGAAATAAAAAATTTCATTAAACTAAGAAAAATTTAGAACATTCAGAACAGTTTCCTAGTCATTTAATATAAAATTTATAGATACTAGAAGAAAGATAAAGTCACTTATTCGTACGGCATATAACTTATACAAGACATTCAAACCAATGTTCGAACTGACGTTAAGGCATTATTTAATTACATCAAAGAAAAACAATAGTCATCTTCTGATACTACAGCTTTTTATAATAACGACACTATAATTCCGGTGGATGAAGTCCCTGACGCATTTGGTAGATACTTCTTATCTGTTTATTCAGACGTACCTGCATTATATCAAATATCCGATGCAGGCAATAGTTTTTACGATATGCCGCATATTAATAAAATTACAGAAATGGACTATGACATGTCAATAAAAAAATTAAAACCCCAACGTACTTCGGGATCTGACGGTATACCACCTTATATATTAAAAGGCTGCGCTGAATATTTAAAAAAAAAACACTCCTACATATTTACAAACTAGTCCTAAAAGATAATACATTCCCGACTCTATGGAAAACATCAATAATAAGTCCGATTCATAAGCCAGGTGCTAAATCAATTGTACAAAATTATACTTCCAGCACTCGCTAAAATACTCGAGCAAATACTATATAACTTTTTATAGAATCATCTCAGTAAATTTGTCAGTGAAAACCAGTATGGTTTTGTTCCCAAACGATCGACTTCTACTTTTATTATTATTATTATTAGCCTTTACTCGAGTCCGAGTATAAAAAAAAAATGTTACAGTCGATAGATTGTGTGTAATAAAAAACAAGTAAAAGGTGTAGTCTATTGTAATTCCCATTCATCTGCGGTGCACACGACTATGGCTATAGAGGCCAATTCGGGAGAGCACATGTCGACCGCAGTCAGGACAAACATAGACCTGGTTAGGTCTTGGATTCGGCCTTCTTACAGCAAAATTTCCTTGATAGCTGGCCACAACTCCACGCCATTCGGTTCTGTCCGCTGAAAGTTGTTCCCATTGCTCGTCTGGAATACCGCAGGATTTTAGATTTTCATGGAGAACGTCTTTGAACCTCTTTCGTTGACCGCCACGCCTTCTTCTACCGCTTAGCAATTCACCATAAAGTGTACATTCAGGAAGGCGGTTATCATGCATACGATGAACGTGACCTGCCCATCTTAGGCGTGCTCTTGAAATAAGCACCTCAATTGGAAGGTTGTTTGCTCTCCTGAGTACTTCCACGTTTGATATGTGATGGAACCAACAGATTTTCATCATAATTCTGAGCTGTCTTTGCTGAAAACGTTCTAATTTTTTCACATGACGACGGTAAGTGACCCAGCTTTCACATCCATATAGCAGTGTTGGAATGACAACTGCTCTGTAGACAGCCATTTTCGATGACAAAGCAAGGTCGTGGTTGTCAAATACTTTCTCTCTAAGTCCCCAGAGTGCTCTAGATGCGGCGTTAATTCAATTGCGAATCTCGCTGTCCATGTTTGCTTTGTCATTAACAACGCTGCCTAAGTAATTGAACTGATCCACCACTTCAAGAGAATTTCCGTTAAGTGTAATATCTATTTGGTTCACTTGATGAGGAGTTGACATAATCTTAGTCTTTCCAATGTTGATTTTAAGTCCCAAGGAATCATAGCTCTGGGCATACACGTCTAAAAGTTCTTGAAGCTCTTCCGGCGTAGAGGCTAAAAGTGCACGGTCATCCGCATACTGGAGATCACAAATGAATCATGAGCGTATCTACGTGAAAGCTCTAAAGCGCCCTATGTTAAAGAGACCGCAATCAGAACGGTATCTGAGACCTATTCCTCTGACTGTCAGTTTGTTGTCAACAATAATTGTTAGAGCGGTGGTAAACAAATTAAAAAGTAGGGGTGCCAGGACACATCCCTGCCACCGCTTTAGTGAGTATCTTCCCTCCAACAGCCAGGAGAGCTATACCCCTGTAATTTCCACAGTCCGCAGCGCTCCCTTTGTTTTTGAAGAGGTTGATTAAAAGTGTGTCACGAAACTCCTGCGGAGCTTGACCACTTTCCCACACGACATCAAACAGTTTTTTGAGGTAGGGTATGAGCTCTGACGACACAGCTTTAAAGATCTCAGCTGGGAGTGAGTCGGCGCCGGGAGATTTGTTATTTTTTAGCTGCCCAATGGCGGTTAAGATCTCTTCCGTTGTCAGTGGTTTATCTAAGTCTTCGAAGGTGTCATATTGAGGGATAAGATTTATAATATCGTGATCGGCTTGACTTTGCTTGTTAAGAATGTTAGAGTAGTGTTCTTTCCATCGGGCTCTTATTTCCTGGTCTTCTTTGAGGAGATTTCCATTTAAATCTTTAATAGGGCACATATTTTTCCGACTGGGGCCGTACACTGCTTTTACTCCTTGAAAGAAATTCCTGTAGTCGTGTGAATCGGCGTACCTTTGAATTTCTCTGGCATTGCTTGCCCACCACTCGTTCTTTATTCTTCTGATTTCGCGTTGCGGTTCATACTTAGATAGGGTAAAAGCTTCTGCTTTTAATGAGTCGTTGGGGTGGTTGATAGCGTTTTGGAAGGCAATATGTTTGCGGTCTAGAAGTTCTTGTATAAAAGCTTCATTATCATTGAACCAGTCCTCCTGTTTTTTACTTGCTGCAGTGCCAAGAATTTCCTCACTCGCACTTTTTAAACTGTCTTTAATTTGTGTCCAGGTAGTAGCGACATTTACAGAATTGGTTTCTTCTAGTGCACTCAAATTCTCTTGAACTTTTTGCTTTAGCTGTTCGACGGTTTGTTGGTCACGCAATTTACTAATACAGAGACGGGGTCTACGTTTTACTTGAGTTCTTCGGTGTTTGGGTCTCATAACAATTTTCATTTTAGAGACAACAGGACGATGATCGGTCCAACATTCGCTATCAATGCGCGCCTTTATAATTTGGACGTCCTTGAGATGCTTCCTACGTACGATAACATAGTCCAGTAGATGCCAGTGACCTGATCTGGGGTGACGCCAGGTGCCTTTAAATTTATCCTTTTGTCGGAAAATGGTGTTTGTTATAATTAGATCATGTTCGGCGCATTTAGTTAGGAGTAGTTGACCGTTAGCGTTCATGTTACCCAAACCGTTCTTGCCTATGATGCCTGGCCAGGTGTCTGCATCTCTCCCTACTCTAGCGTTAAAATCGCCAAGAATAACGAGTCGTTCCGTTTTAGGTATTCTACAGAGGGTTTCTTCCAGCTTTTGATAGAAGCTTTCCTTGGTTACGTGACTTGCACCCAGAGTGGGAGCGTAGGCTCTTATTAGATTTACCGCGTTGCCATCTGATAGCTTATAGCGTAGCAGCATTAGACGCTCGGATAGGCCTTGTGATACTTGTGTTAAGTTGGATACAAGTTGATTCCGAACGGCAAATCCTACTCCATGTTGTCTTCTTGAATTGGTGGGGTGGTGGGTGAATTGGACTTCTACTAACCTAATTACCTATAGTCATCATATCCTCCAGGCTTATGATAAAATCGATCATGATGTATTGCTTAGCAAATCATGTATATATTTTGTAGCTGACTCTGTACTTAAGTTAATCGCCTCATATTTAGAAGATCTGAAGTATATTATTAAATATAATGGCATGTTTTCTGATATATACAGCGCTCATTCAGGGGTACCCCAAGGCTCGAATCTGGGACCTTTGTTATTTCTTTATTTTATTAACGACTTGCCGGACTCGATAACTAATCCTAAATGCCTATTGTTTGCGGATGATTTAAAACCGTATAAAGAAATCGAATCCCAAGACGATTGTGAAACTTGATATAGAAGCCGCATGTGAGTGGAGCAAGTTAAATAAGCTTGACTTTAATATAGAAAAGTATCATACCATTACATTCACTCGCAATAAACAACCAATAATGTACTCCTATAGAATGAATCATATATTTCTGGATAGAGTCGAAAGCTTTGAAGATCTAGGTGTAACAATTGATTCCAAATTTTCATTTAAATTACACTTTGAAAATATAATCTCATCGGCATATAGGTCTCTGAGTTTTGTAATTAGGGAATCTAAAAACGTCAATAACTTAAATGCAATTACCACACTATATTACACACTGGTAAGACCAAAACTTGAATATTGTGCTATATTGCTATATTGTGGCATTCGCAACCGCATATGTATGTTGAAAGTGTTGAAAAGGCCCAAAAAAAAGTTCTTGAGATTTTTGTATTTTAAAAAATATAATAGACCACCCGACTATAATGTCCGAACTAAACGCTTATGTGCAGAATTCGAAATAAATACTTTATATAATCGGCGCAGTATTTCAATCTTTTTGTTTAGTTACAAAATATTAAATTATCTTATTAATGACTCCAAATTATTGTCACTATTTCACTTTAATATTCCCCTAAAAATACTCGATTGCAATGTTATTATGTTTCGTTTAATCAACCAAGTTTTGTCTAATAATCGAAATTAAAAGTAAGTATACCATTGGAAAGCTGAATTCTTCCTCTT
This sequence comes from Leptura quadrifasciata, assembly GCA_963675555.1. NCBI lineage: Eukaryota > Metazoa > Arthropoda > Insecta > Coleoptera > Cerambycidae > Leptura > Leptura quadrifasciata. The sequence goes on from OY776675.1 coordinate 42,498,964, forward strand.
TGAAATGCTACTTTTTTTTCGTTTTAATGGGTACAAATTATCTTTATTATGTAGCAGCGGTCGAGAAATGCTTCATTTCCCTGTGCGACGCGCTTGAAATATCGGGCGAACTGTAATAATTTCTCATGCCAAGGGAAAAATTTATTAAAAAAGACTTTTATACTATTTTTTTTTTGTAAAATTTCCCCCTCTTTCACGTGGTGCTATCCGTTATGTTTCGAGATATAAAACTGAATTTTTCCGTTTCAGATAGTTGTTTATAAGGGTTCGCGGGGGTAAATTTCGGTAAACTTTTTTGGGTTACTTTCTACTAGCAAAAAAACTAGCCTTTCATGAAAAAATTACCCAGGAAACAATTAATTCGGACTTAAAACCCGTGGCAACTGGGTTAATACCAAAAGTCTCTAAAACAGTAGCTCAACGATGCTTCTCTTTCCTTGGCCCTAAAGTATACAACCAGGTACCGCTTAGCTTAATAATATTAAATTCAGTTCCTATGTTTAATTCCAAAATCAAAATGTGGTTATTACCTAAAACTAGAATTTTTGCTCACAAGTTAATTGATAGTTATAAAAAACAGTTACCAATATTAAAGATGAAAACGAAAAATCCCTCATTAATGATCAATTAATGGGGGATCTATTTATCCCTATTTATTGCCCTTAAGAATTAGTTTACTAAATACTTTCTTTTAATCCTATTATGATCACTGTTTTTAAACTTATAACTTAGGCCGACAAACCCACCACATCTTCTTTTGTGGGTTATTTCTACCTTGTTAATTTAGTAAAATATTGTTAATACTTTATTATTATTTTATACTAAATTTAGTAATCCTTATTGAAATTACTACTATATATACCAACTCTTATGTATTATATACCATTCAACATGTTCTGTATCAATGGTAAATAAACTTATTATTATTATTATATATTATTATAATTAATAATCAACTAATAATTACTTTAATTGTTTGTATCATATATATAATAAAATTTTTATTATGGATTCTCTATTAATCCTGCTTTTGCTAGTATGTGTTGGATTAGAAATTGTAAATTAAATTCAAGTATAGACAAAGGTCGTGCAAATTAACGTTCACTGCAAATGAAAATCCTAGTGACGCCGCTGATGGAGTCAATGCTGGCAATCAACAGAGTGTTTTGACTGTTTTACTACAAAAGGGGGTGAAATGGGGTTGAGAACGGCGCCATACCAGAACAGACGCCTGCGTGGAGTGTCCGCATATATTACGCAAAATTCCCCTTATATGCTTTTATCAGCGCTATCTCTTCATCAACCCCTTGGACAAAAAAACGAATAGTATGCACTATGAGCTGCTGATTCAGCTTTGTTTCATAACTGACTGAAAAGAAAGATTAAAATTAAATTGTTAATGTGAAATAGGATTATAAAACCTAGTTTCTAAACCGTGTGAAAGTTGTTCTTAACAACCACTATTGATTGTTTTTACATATTTATGGGATTGTTATTAATTTTTTTAAATTAGTTTAACTGTAATTTTTAAGAGAAATAACAATAGCAAACATCGTTTATTATAATTTGCTTCTTAACCAAACTACAAAATTTATCAAAGTGAAATTCTGCCATCAGGTATATCCGCAGATTTTATTTGTCAGGAATTTACTTGAAATGGTAAATATTGCTTGTAAAGAAAGAAACCTTAACATTATTGTACTAATCATAAAAGTCTGAACAACTTTCAGAATTACTTTTAATGGAAAATAAAAATAGAAATAAGAATAAAATACATATATGTGTGTGCGTGTATAGTGTATACGACCAGAATTGAAACCGTATAAAAACTAAAAGTCGGCAAAAACAGTCGGCATCTCTTTATTGTATATATAAGTAGATAGCAGAATAATGTCATTCTGTTACATGTTTATCCATAAAAGTATATGATTTGTTTACAAATACCTACCACAAGAATCGTAAAAAATATAAGTGTAACGTAATGGAGTTTATCTTTGCGAATATATCCTATTTATTTATCACTATTAAATTATGATATATACCAAGAGTAGTCAAAGTTTACCGATTATTTTTGTGGTGGTGTCACGAAACTTTGACTACGAATGGTAATCGGAGGACTATTCCGAAAGTTCGGTGAATCAAGTAATAAGTCACGTAGTTTTCATAGAAACGAGTAAACAAATTTTTAGCAATTTGAAAAATCAAATTTAATAAGAATCATTTGCCTTCTCTTTTACGAATGATAGGGAAATAAATTGTGCTCTGATGTGAAATCTAGTTCAAAATGGTTTGGTGACAAATCAGAACGTGAAACTGATGAATGTAATTTTAATTAATTTTTGAGTGAAATACTCCAACCACTAGTGTAATACCCGATGGTATTTCAACGCGTCCAAATACCCACTGATATGCATCGTTTCTATGGTGATTTAGCATTGTTAACATTGTTATAAATATAACGAATGAAATAGTCACTAAAATCAAACTGGATAACAATAAAACGGTTCATGATGTAATTCGTTCAGCAAATAAGTTAAAAAGCACTGATTTGTACAAATATATCACCATTTCCTTTGATAAAACACCAAGGCAAGTTGCATATTATAAATATTTAAGGAAACAATTAAAGAACCGTATTGAACAGATAGATAATAATCTGACAATTAAGTATGTAAATGGTGTTCCTAAAATTGTCTCTTCTTTAAACTAAAACCACTCAATAGATGTAATTCCATGCAAGGATTAGCAATTTATTTTCAAAATGTACGTTGTCTTAGATCCAAGGTAGATGACATTTATTCATCCGGGAGTGAGGCTGAATTAGATTGTATTGGTTTAGTAGAGATTTGGTTGTCTGATGGGGTTCGAAGCTGTGGACATTTTCCTGATGAATATAGTGTTCTTCGTAGTGATAGGAAACTTGCCATTCAACTGGTGCAGGAGCATTACTAGCAGTCAAAAGCGAAGTTTGAGCGGAAAGAATTAATATGACTCACTTGGAAGATAATTTGCCAGGTGTAAACATTGTCGGTTGTAAGTGTACTTTAAATGGGTTTTTTGTTTACGTATATGTTGTTTATATTCCGTCAAATTTTTCCAATGTTGATTTTCAACTATTTTTAGACATTTTAGAATTCGTTATTACACAATGCAAACAATAGAGTAAATTAATTAGATTTTCTCAAGTAAATCAGTAATTACTTGTACTTAGATAACATTGTAGATCAAAATATTACTGTACTTATGTGTATCTTTCATAAAATTAGAGTTGTATACTACATAACTCTGATTTATTCATTAAAAATTCACGTACACTTGAATTTATATTTCAAGCAACATTACTTCAGACAAATTGGACACGAACTTATTGATTTTGTTCCAGTATTCCTGGTTGATACGTATTTATTAAATAAGACTCGTCCATTTGACTTAGTTATATAAATTTATGTTGACCTAGTTTTTGCTTGAAATATCCTTATATTTTTTTTAATTTTGTTTATTTGTTTTGTTAGATGTATTCACTTCAAAATAGGGTGGGAAGTTGTAACTGATCCACCACGTATATGCCATACCTTATGCAATTACCCCTAGGAAAAATACCATACTGTTACGATCCGTTATGATTTACTATTCAATGTGTTTTCGTCGGCGAAATGAAAAATAAATTGTATTTTAGTGACGCCCATGCCAGCCTGTTAATGAAGTTTTCCTGAATTCATAATTACTTATTTACGCATATTGTTCAAAACCCTGAAACTGAATATATTTTTATTAAATATTGAGCACGACAGAGCAATTTTCAAAGAAAATTAACACTAAATTGTTATTAATAAGGGGCTGTTTGGCACTTCCGGCTTATATTAATTTGGTGAGGAGTCTCTTGCAACCCCACCAGAATTAAAATTGGCTCATGAAAATTATTTTTATCCAGTATTACGTGACGGAGAATTCATTTAACAAAAGTGTCCTTTTTAAACTGTCTGAGAGTAATGTAAATATAAATTTAACGAGGAATGCTCACTACATTATTTAATAATGTGCCAAGTGTATCCGTCCTTTGATTGTATAAATAACGTGAAAATAATCGTGTGTTAAACAAATAATTCATACATAATATACCTAATATTTGTAAAGTAAACTCGACAAATGAATAAAAAATATTTTCTGAAAGTTATTTGTGGCATTCTACGAATACTCTCCTATTATTTGGGTTTTCTACCACATGTATTATTATCCTCTTCAAAAACAAATCACCGAATCTACAAAATAATAGAATTATTGGAAAAAAGCCTCTGCGCCCGTGACGTTTACGTCAAAGGAATAGTCATAGGTTATGTTTTGCAAATAATATAAATCGGAATAAACACAGAAATAATGTATTTTGCTGACGTTTCGGAAAGTAGCCTCTTTCCGTTTTATTTGACATACACAGCAAAATAAGAACGATTTTAGATAAGATGGCCTTGACTGGCATTTTGACGAATTTCATTGATAAATAAATTTTAAACATAAACATAAATTTTAACAGCGTGGAGTGATTATTTTGTTACCGCTTTTGAGAGAAATGTCGCGTTTTGGACAGGAAACTACTAAAATAATCGGAAAAGAGGTGGACAAACTCAACAAATACGGAAAGGTCTAAGGCAAATATATGGAAACAATTTTTAGTATTTTGTCAAGAAAAATCATACAAAATTGAGGGAAGAAACTCTGTAATAGAAGTGCCTGCAATTTTGGAGGATTGGGGGTTTAATATGAAGAAAGCAATCTCGGAAGATTATAAAGAATCTGTTGTGCAGGTGATAAAATTTGTTGATTATTTTAAATAGGTACTTATATACCATTAAAATATTTCTGTTAGATGAAGAGGTTAGAATTCACAAATGTAATATTATTTCAGGTTATCTGGAATTCATCTGCAAAACAACTTCAAGAAAAGTGCTTTATCAAATGTCAGCACAAATTTAATCCTTTCTCAGACGTTGAGTTTGTTGCAGAAAAAGCTGCGCGTGATGCGAAACGCCGGCAATTGCAAAGAGATCCCACAAAAAGAAAAACCAGTGTTGCTGCTCTTACTAATGAAGAGTATAATAATGTAAAAATATGGGATGAAAATGAATCTGCTGGTATGTAGCGAAAGTTGTTTCACGTAATATCACACGAACTCGCATGGAGTGGTGTTTCATTTTTTTTCAATTTTTTTTTAAAGTCCGTCGGTCTTATTTCCGATACTGAGGCTTATCACCGACGCCTATAGACGAGCTACCCCAACCAGAAATTTTGCCGAACCTCTTCCCTTAAGAAGAGTAGGGATCTTTAACTTGCTTAACATTTAATAGACAAGGGACCCACGGCTTGACAATCCCTCCGAAGGATGGTATATCACTTACACAATCCTCACCTAAGGTTGCATAGCTTCCGCGCATACACTGATATACAAGCCGCTGGAAGATATGTGAGGCGAGGACTGAACACGCAGAATAAAGGCCTCCTCGTTAAAATTTGATATTTACAGCCTTACGTTGGGCGTCGCGTCGTGAGAACGGGCAACGATAAGAGCTTTGAGCAAAAGAGAGACCATTGAGTTGTCTGCGTGCACTTAATTTAAGAAAAGGTGAAGTTCGGGGGGTTGCACCTAAGAGGAGTTGGAACAGGATAATTGGCTCATACTGTAAAAGTCCCTGTTGTTTGTTTCGTATTACTTTGTTAATTTTCTGAAGTTAGAAATATTTTTAACTGAATTTATTTCTAGTGGCAAGTGATTTTTCAACACCCTGTATATAATTCTTGAACAGTACACTTCTGTGTGCAAGCTTGAAGCAAAATAAACTTTTGTTTGATTTAATTTTTTTTTATAAGAATGACCATTGACCATTTTCTTGGAGTACCCTGTATACAGTCGTAGATTATTAAATCACTCGGTTTTAGACGAATTATACTATTTATTATTAAAAACGAACACTGGTTTAAATAAACTAAAAATATTGTTCTTTTTGTTACAGAGTTACTAATTTCGTAACTTGTCAACAACAAATAAATTCCGTTAATTGGATGGAATCTGCGGTAGGTTCTTGATGAAACATATTCAATAGAATAATTATAAATATTCAAAAGAATAGTTACATTACGCACTTGGTTTATTGTTTCATTAGTTTTGTTCAGATTTCTCTGACATATGTTTCGGTCTTGCGACCATTATCAATTTTTAAGACTCTTTGAGTAAGGTGTAAATAATTGTCTATAATAAATATATTACACTTATATTACATACCTAACTTTTTCTTACTACAGAAAAGGGAAAAGTACATATATTATAAAAAAATGGTATACGGTTTTGATTGCAGACTAATTTTCTTGTTTTACTTCTACGTCCAGTGGAAGTATGGTAACGCAAAAAAATATATTTTTTTTATTGAAATAGGCTTAAAATGTCATGAAACGTCGAGATTTTAAATTTGAACGAAAAACTTTCTGTCTGTCGATCTGTAACTTTTTCTTTATGCGCACGTTTACTTTGGAACCGTTTATGACATTGACTTGAAATCTGGCACACTTATGTATAACGAGATCTGGAACTAGATTATATTTTGAATTAATTTCGTTGAAGGGTTCGAGGGCAAATGGAGCAAATAAGGATAAATAGGCATAGCAAGCAGGTAAGAGTCCATAAAATTGCAATTTAGGGCATGTACGAAACGTCAAGGTTTCAACATTTTTGGCATCAGACACTACCCACTATGAAAGGGAGTAAAAAAAATAAATGTGATTTAGAACGAAATGTATCAAAAATTTTTGTCAGCAAGAAAGCAACATGACAGGCAACCAAAAAATTGGTAATAAAATGAACAGCAAATCATACAAACTCTGCTCTTTCTGCAAAGAATCCGAGCAAATTAAAGCCTATCATAAAAATATAAAGTATTTGGTATATCTAGTGGAAGAATCTGGATTAAATCTTGAGCAAGAAAATCTGTTTCAGATTACTCAACATTCTTCGTGAGGTAGGTGCTCATGGGTAAGTAAAATGTCCAAAAAATTTTACGTTTGCCATAGAAACAATGATAAAATAAACGTGTTCGATTGGCTAATAATGATTGGTATAAAATTTTCCATGAAATATCGTCTATGGCCATCCAGGTAAAATATCTTCCACAAAATACATAAGTAATAAAAGTAATACATTATGTATTTATTGTAAATTAGTTGTTTGTCCAACAAGCATAGTTTAATACAATGGATAAACGAGTAAAGTTACTTTTAACGTCAAATTTTCACCTTCCTCTAGTACTTTTCGTATTTCCTGCATGTTAGGTAACCATTTTTCAGTCAAATTTAAATATTACCAGTCGCTTGAAAATCTCGTTTCGAATATTTCCATACACCAGTATTGTAAACGGTTGATGAAAATTTATTTGCATTACAAAATAAAATACATAATCTTTTTAACCGGTCGATTAATCCATAGCGCATAAAAATGCAAATGACAACCCGCACGATAATCTGAAAAGCCGCAAAGCAGTTTGTTTGTCACAGCTATCCAGCCGTTGCGTTGGTTCATTTACGTTACTGGCCCACTACGCAAGCTAATTATTTTGACAGAGAAGGCCTATAACAAACACGATACCAATATCTAAAGCAATTCCTTCTGGATTTAATTTTCCGCAAGAAAACATGTTCGTATAAGAACAAAACCCGAAGTGTATTGTATATTTATTTATTTATTTATTTATTTATTTATTTGGTAATGCACTCAACAGGCAAGCCCTATTACAGAGTGATATGGTACATTTGATATTTACATTAACCTAAAACTAACTTAATACTAGCTTAATTTTAACATAATATTAGAAAGCAATGGTTTAAAACAATGAATTTAACATGGTTTTTAGTTTTTTTATACTGATATCAAATATATCACAGTTGGCTTGGATCGTATTATAGTTACTACATATTCTGTGGAGAGGGGAATTGATTTGATAATTTGTACCTGCCAGGTCTAAGTGGAAAGTTCTATAAGTTCTAGTAGGATAGTGGGGGACGCTTAAACTTATCATGGACAGGAAACTACTATCGTCTACATTGCCATGTAACAATTTATGTAAGTATACAATATGCCCGTATTTTCGTCGATTCTCCAGTGTTTTGAGATTATATCTTTCCCTTAATATATCTTTATCTATATCGAAATCATATAAACCAGTCTCTTTATAATTTAAAAACCTTAAAACTTTATTTTGTATTGTTTCTACGCTATTTTTGTGTATTTGATAAAATGGATTCCAGACAATTGAGCAATATTCCAACTGAGATCTTACATACGAAATATATAACCGCCTAATAGCTCCTGTATTGTTAAACATCTTCGTATTGCGTACTATGAATCCATACATTTTATTAGCCTTATTTATCATGGTGTAAATATGGTTACTAAATGTGAGCTGGGTGTCAAATGTTACGCCTAGGTCCCTCATGGTTTCAACTCTAGCCAAATCTGTATTATTCATTTTGTAATTGAATATAATTGGAGTTTTTCTTCTAGTATAGGTCATTATGAAGCATTTATTAATGTTAAGATACAATTTATTTTGAAGTGTCCATTGATATAAATTATTAATGTCATTTTGGAGCAGGAAGCAGTCCATATTATTTTCAACTTTAATGTAAATCTTTAAATCATCTGCAAATAACAGATATTTGGAGGCTCTAATTATTTCAGTAAGACTATTTATGAACATGAGAAATAACAGTGGTCCAAGATTGGAACCCTGAGGGACTCCGGACATGGCAAGAAACTGTTTCGATGTATAACCACTTACAGACACATACTGTTTTCTATTATGTAAATATGATGTGAGGAGTTCTATAAGATTCTCATGGAATCCAAATTCATTTTTAAGTTTACAAAGTAGGAAATTATGCGACACCGAGTCAAACGCCTTTTGAAAGTCGGTATAAACAACATCCACCTGATTTCCTTCGTGTATTTCTTGGGATATGAACTGAGTGATATTAATCAGGTTACTAGCAGTTGACCTTTGTCTCATAAAACCATGCTGGTGAATGGATATGCTATTGGAGACTGATCTATAGATATCGTCATAGATAATCGATTCATAAAGTTTTGCTGGGACTGATAGTATAGCAATAGGCCTATAATTCTTAATGTTGGTTTTATCATCTTTCTTGTGTACTGGGCAAAGACGGACTTCTTTCCAGATTTCAGGAAATACTTTGGTTTTTAAACTTAGGTTAAACAAGTAGTGAAGCGGGTATACAAGAAAGTCGATACAACCTTTAACGATGTAAGAGGGTAACCTGTCTGGTCCAACTGCTTTGTTTGACTTTAGTCTCTTTACAGCATCACGTATTTCATTTTGTGTAATAGAGTTTACAACTACTTCATCCATGTGCGGATTTAGCTTTATGTGTGAGTCATCTCCATGAAAATCTACATTGTATACACTTTTAAAGTGACTTGCGAATGCATCTGCAATTGCCTCCCCGCTTTTACATTTATGGTTATCTAGGTGCATAGTATTTGGGAAGGAGACTGCCCCTTTTTTGTCCTTCATAAATTGCCAGAATGTCCTTGAATCATCGCTAATATCCTTTTGTATTTTATTTATGTACTGTTTGTATGCTTGATCAATATCCTTTTTTAGTTTTGCTCTTAAATTACTATATTCATTTTTTAAATCATTTGATTGAGAGAAGTTATATTTTTTACGAATTCTGTCCTTTTTTCTTAGATCTTTTATGATTTGGTTGCTAAACCAAACTGGATATTTCTTGGAAGTTTTTGTTTTTGGGATACATTTATCAAATATATTGTATATAATGGAATAGAAATATTCTACAGCATCATTTACATCAGAAAACCTTCCAATATCAGTCCAATCCGTGTTTCTAAATAGTTCATATAATAGATTGAAATTCGCCTTTTTATAATTATAGGTAGATTTTAATGGAGACGACAATTGCGTTAATTTATTGATTACTAAAGAGACCTCTATATACAAAGTTGGATGATGTGCATCCTCATCTACTAAACAAAATGGGCTACGTTGGACTGTGCAATTTTGATTCGATATTACCAGATCTAATATACGGTCTAAATAATTTGCTATTTTGTTATACTGCTTACAGTCAAAAAAGTTTTGAAAATTTATAAGTTCTCTAACATACTGATCATTTAATGTATTGCTCTTATAATACTCATTCAGTTTGGAGATATTAAAATCTCCCATGATTAGGAAATTATTGTTATAGAGAAATGGTAAATTTTCCAAGAAATTATAAAAATTACTTACAGTGTTGATGTTACAGGCCGGATCGATATATACTAAGATAACATATAGTGCATTAGACTCAGATGTATTTACTTTTACACAAACCGTATCAATAAATCGATCGCTAAAATCCATATGTATTTGCTTTGTACTATATATGTTTTTGACAGCAAGAATTACTCCCCCACCCTTGGTTTTTCCACTAGTTTCACGGCATCTATCCTTTCTGAACACCAAAAAATCACTGGGAAATACTTCATTTTCATATACACCTTCGGTCAGCCAACTTTCTGTTATTCCTATGATGTCATATTCATCTATGGTAGCACTAATATTGTTTAATAATGTGGAAGTCTTTGTATTAAGGCCCCTTACATTTTGGTAAATTATTGATAGGTTGCTCCTAGACGCCTCTTCAGGTGCCCCAAGAGAATTTTGACTTTCACTTAGGTTACTGGTATTTTGTATATGTGATTGCTATTCCTTCGAAAAGATAGACAACTTGTGATGTTCTAATTTTTTTATATAAACTGTACATTTTGTTTTATCCCATGCGAAATGATTGCTCTCCTTTAACCCTGCATTTACACAATTTACACATTTAGGCAAAGATGTGCTAGGGCATTCTTTCACTGGGTGTTCCAAGGAACATTTTGGGCACACAATTTTGCTATTACTGCACGACTTCGCGACATGATTTAGTCCACTGCATTTGTAGCACATTTTGATATCGGTGGCATCATAAATAGCACAGACGTCATAGTTCACAAATAAATTACCTTGCTTCATAATTTTACAGAATGTTTCTGCATCCACTTCTAATATAGCTTGAAAAATATTTCTTTTGTTTTTTGTTGCCCATATTTTTATCACATTGCAGACACTTTTCTCCGTCCAGACATCATTTTGAGATTTTACAAATTTTACCAGTTGCTCATCTTTATATTGCTCTATCATACCTACAATTTTTATCTTAGGATTTGTATTTTTTACTTCTTTCACTTCATAATTTCCACACAATTTATCATTTGCTATCTCTCTAAATTTATTTGCACCTTCCTCACTATTACAGCCAATTATTATACCACCATTTCTTGTGTGTTTTATTCTAGACATTGGTATATTTAAATCGGCAGGATTTAATTTTTCCATGATGTCGGACTTTGTTTGGATGTTTGTTTGCTCTATATTTTTTGGTTTTATAACTACCATAGATTGTTTATTTACAATTTTAAACGTTTATTTACAATATTAAAAAACGTACGGAATTCTCTCATGAGAAGCTAAATCAATTTACGAACAAATATTTGGATTTCATTCCGACTTCGTTCTTTTAGTAAAAGGATCTACAAAAATGAATAAATATTCTAGGTACTTGATAAAACTCTAGCATACCTAAATGCATCAAGTGCTGCCGTATGAAAGCTTCTTTAAAATTTATTCACAACCCTCTTACCGATACAATGGAAGAAAAATAGAATGCTATTTTTAAAAAAGACTCTTATTGCACCATTTGGTGGAAGTGTTCGAATACCGTTACAATGCACATCCTATTTATTATTATTCCTCTCACAAAATAAATATAAACACAGAGATTCTTTATCACATGACATTTTTCTTCAATAATACACACTTTAAAAAGTAACACGCATTTGTTTAACGTAAATTTCAAGTAAATAGAAAAAAAAATTGTCGTAGAACCAGGCTAAACTAATATTTGTATTATATATCATTGGCTATGCAAAGTGGCTATTTACGACTTTCTTGGCTGGTATCGTACTTTTTCATTGACAAGAAAGTCAAGAATTTCGAATTTTTGGAAAACATTTTTCTCTGTATAAGACTAAATATCTCGAAAATTACTAGAAATGTATACTTGAACTGTTTTATTTCAAAGCCGATACAACAGAGCTTCTAATAATATTATTTAATTATCCTAATCTACAATGCTTTTCGCTGAAGAAATTGGAATGAAATCCCTTCTATTTCATGTATTGAAATTTTCACTAATTTATTAATTAATTTTTATTTTACTATTTTTTGTTTATTGATATGATATAGGAAATAATATCTAATATTTAATTATCAAAGTAGAAAGTTCGGAGTCATTAAAAGAAACACAATTCTAGAAACACAAATAAACAATAAAACAAATTCAAATCAAACTGAACAGTGTATTGCGAGAACAAATAAAAAATAAAATTCCCCATCTCACTAAATAAAATAAATACGATACTAGAAAATAATTTGGAAATGATTAAGTTTAAAATAAAATTTGTTAATAAAAGTAAAATAAATTGTCAAAATTTGTAATTTAAAATATTCTTAATTATTTCCAAAATATGAAATGGTGAACATGAAATTTATTGATAAAGTTATTGATAAAGTGATAAAAGTTATAAAGATGATAAAGTTTATTACAACATTTTAGTCCCCTTAGCTCAATAAAACCTCCAGCCGCACAGTATCACTTATTTGCGATATTCAGCTGCTATCTCCTAAGCTCTTTCACAATTCAAATGGTATATCGGTTCCACCAGGAATCGTTTTCTGTACCTTAAAGTAATTATAGTTAAACTCCTTTTTCCTGCTTGTCAAAATCTTAAAAAACTCGATTTTCTGTTCCTTTCTTATCAATTCTTTAGCAGATACCAACTTGAATCTTTCATGATATCAACAAAACGAATTGGTTCTCAACACGTGATATTGATTAAATTACAATCTTATATCTACTTATTAAATGGGTTAACAGTTCGAGATGTTATTAAACGTTTTAATAATATTATGACAATAATTAAATTGATTTAAGTAAAGTAACTGATGTTAATTACCATTAAATTATGTTATAAACATCTGTTTATAATGGCTAAAATATAAATACTGCAATTATTTATAAACAATATCTGTCTTCTGTAAAATATTTTGATATTTTATCATATAGAACAAATAAAAGAAAACAGAAAACATACATATAACTCTTTAGTCAGAATAAAATAAAATGCATTTTGTTCATAATACACAATTCAAATTGACCTGATGTGCACTTTAGCTTAAGTACGAGTAAAATCATATCAATATATCCAGTAAAACGAATGAAGTTCATGCTTTGAAGGAATCTTTTGCCATGGTTTTTGAGATATCGATTTCTGAGACCACATAGAGTCGCACATATGCTCTTTGCTGATGTAATTACCACGGGCATGGTGCTGTTAGAGCCTAGCTTATGTGCTATGCGGCATAAACTTTAGAACTATAATAAAATGCTATGGACACGTGGTGAGTATATACATTTATTAATGTGGAATTTAAATAGAAAAATGTATTTTTTCCACTCATATAAATGAAAGTAATTTTTCCACGACTTTACATGAAAGTAATGCTTTTGCAATGCAGAGCTGAAAATAAGAATGTCAAATTTATGATTTTTTTAATGAAAATACAAATAAATTTGCATGAATCTTTTTATCAGTTAGGTCAATTTTAACGGAATATTTTACGTACAAATCTAAAAATATTTAAAAAACTGAAATAAAAAACAATAACATTTCACTTGAAAAATATAATCTACGTGAATGCAGCAATAAAGAAAATGCTGTTTGGAAATGATGGATGTGTTGCTGTGAAAAAGACTAAATAAACAATTAATAACTTCAAGTATAATAGTTCCCTTTGAATTATATTGAACTTCTATAATTATTGCAAATTAAAAGGTATGAATAGCAAGACGAGTAAACCGCGCATATCACGAAGATTCAAACTCAAAATCTTTGAGAAATTGGGATTTATTGAAAATCATAACAATACATTTACATAAAGACATATAAAGCCGTAATAATGAAATTTATAACAAATCAGTTATGTAATATTCACGAGAAATTCTTTAGATGTTATCTTGGTGTCATTTAGAAAATTTGGTATAAAAACTATGATGAGGTTAATTATTTATTCACTGAAGGAAACTATAGACCACGAATATTGTCTGAAAACATCTGTTAAAATAGATCTTAAATTGTTCCCCGTTTGAAATATCGTCCTAACATCAAATTTGTCACCTATACGGCGTAGCTTTTCCGATAGTCCGTATACATAAGGAATTATTGCTGTATAATGACGTTCAGGTTTTTGTCGTACCTGATTGTCCCTATTTTCAACAATTTTGAAAACTCTATCAACAAAGGCTTCAGGATATTGATTTTGTACTAGAACCTCTTTGATAAATTTTTTCTCGTTATTTATTTAAAAACAAAACCGATAAACAGGGAGCAGAATTCAAAAAACTGTATTTACAATATCCCGTGCGAATGTGATAAATGTTATGTGGGTGAGTCATCCAGACCTTTCAGTGTGAGGTTGGATGAGCACAAGAATTACATTAGAAAGAATGAAATTCAGAAATCAAAGATTTGTGAACATGCTTGGAAAAACGGACATAGAATAAACTGGGACTCGGCAAAAATTTCAACAAAAGAAACAGATACCAAAAAAAGAAAAATTAGAGAATCAGCAATAATCTTATTAAATGAAGATAAGTGCGTATCGAATTGTTTTGTAGATATTTGTACAACCTGGCTACCAATGTTAAAAGAAGAACTTAACAAACTCAAAATTATCTAAAAGAAAATATCATCAGTTCTATGTTCTGTGTAAGTAGTAAGTATCTATGGAAATAACTTAAACAGAATCTTAAAGCTGTGTATTTGACATACACAGCAAAATAAGGGTTCTTCCAAAAAAAGTTTTGAAAACGGAAAGAGATTATACTTTCCGAAACGTCAGCAAAATACATTATTTCTGTGTTTATTCCGATTTATATCATTTGCAAAACATAACCTCTGACTTTTCCTTTGGCGTAAACGTCACGGGCGCTGAGGCTTTTTTCCAATAATTCTATTATTTTGTAGATTCGGTGATTTGTTTTGAAGAGGATAACAATACATATGGTAGAAAACCCAAATAATAGGAAAGAATATTCATAGAATGCCACAAATAACTTTCAGACAATATAAAAATAATTATAAAAAATTTTTGTAACGTTAAAATTAATTTGCACAACCGACTATCTTGCGACCAATAAATAGAATAAAATGACAAGAAATGATCTAGAAAACTTAAATGTTAAAGATGCAAATTAATTTTAACGTTACAAAAATTTTTTATAATTATTTTTATTTATTAGACTATTTTTACAAACTTTTCCTCTTGTTACAAATTACATGACTATGTTGAAAAACATTGAATACTTTAACAATCCTTGTTTATTTAAAAAATGTAAGTATCCTATTTTATCATATGTTTAAACTATACCTAGTCAGATATTTCATACGCTACCAATAATTTTCGATACCTATTAATTTGATTTATATACAGTTTTCAAAATTCCAATACCAATAACTCTTTACTTCTTATTTAGATAGTGGTTTTTTGTTATAACTTTCTCCCTTTTTTAAATATATTAATTTTTATACATAAGCTTTTAGTACTGTTACCTTGGAAATATTAGTTTTTATTAACTTATTTTAACTATATATTGACAACATACAGTCACTAATTCCCTCTTTTAAATTGTTTCCTTGTGTCTGAAGATGTGAAGTAAGTTTTTGTTCACGAAACCGGTAACACAATAAAAAGAATTTTGTGAGATATGTTTCTTTTTTCCACCAAAAATTAATTACTACTCACATGGGATCAATCTACCTTCGCTATAAAAACTTAGCAACAAGTGAGTTATATAAAGAACATGGCGTTTTGCAGGAAACTATTCTTACTCTTTATATAAATGATATTGTTAAGTGTGCAAGTAACTGTATGTCCATGGTTTCAAATGATACAATATTGTATATAAGTGATGATGATCTTAACCAAATGTATATAACTATAAATAAGGAATTAGTGGTACTAAATAAATGGTTGAGTGAAAAAAGTTTAATTCTTAATTTAAATAAAACAAAATACATGCACATAGGGTATCTAATTTAAATGTAACAAATTTGTATATTGAGATAAATAATTATAAGCTTGTACGAGTTAAAGAAATTAAGTACCTGGGTGTTCTAATAGAGAGAGTTTAAAATGCATTGTAACTATATATTTAGAAAAATTTCAAAAAAGGTTTATTTTGTGAGAAAAATAAATAACAGCTTAACGATGAGCACAAAAATCTTATTATTCAAATCAATAATAGCTCCACTCAACACATTGAATATTGCTCAAGTATTTGTTTTCAATTTTAACCAAAACGAAATAAACAAACTGCAATAATTGCAAAATAAATCTATAAGAACAATCCTTAAATGTAACAGGTGCAACTATTGGAAAATATCCTAGAAGTACTTAATTTCATGAATGTAATGCAAAGAATAATATTTAAAACTTTAGATTTTATTTATAAATTGTATGACTGATGGTCGAGAGGTAAGTGCATTTGCCTCTCACCCAAAAGTCCCGGGTTCGATTTCCGGTCGTGGAAGAGGAAAATACTGTGAGAGGGATTTTTCCACTATACACGGATGTTGGGTGTGTGTCCCTTGTCTCTAAATGTGTAGCCCCTTCCCACACAAGGCTTTTCTAGAGCCTTCCGGGATAAAGGGGATCGTAATTACCTGTGGCGTTATTATTATTATTAAGAACAAAAAGATGTGCCTCTGTAATACGGTGAGATATATAAATATTATTCATTCACATAATACAAGGCAGAATAATGACTTTTTTATAGACAAAGCCAAAACATTATTAAATAAAACTATATTATACAACGTGATTTCGGAACAATGTACCATAGCTTAATGGCAGATAGAGCACTTCAATGTAAGTTTAGATCAAGAAGAAAAAAAATTTTTGGCTAGTGGTTAAGAATTAAATGTGTTGTGTGTTGTATACATTTGGTCTGAAAATTTAATGAGCTATAACCCTGCAATGGTTGGATATAGTCGAATTAAATTTACCAGTAACATTCCTCAGCGAGACTTGTTAGAATAGCCTACTTGATTTTGAAAAACCCATGGATGGACTCGGAAAAATTTACCCTCTCCGCTTTTACAAAAATTACATTTTTTATCGCATTTCTGGAAAACTATTAGCGGATTCGGAAAGTTCAGAAAAAATGCTATCAGAATAGCGATTCAATTTTAACGGCACAACTAAACCGTTTCAGCAAAAAATCACAAAACAATTTAACACATCACGACTAACATTTTGATCGGGCATTATTTATGGAACAGTTTGATAGAGTCTATTTAAATACTTCAGATCCATATCTCTATTAAGCCTTCACATAATACATAGCAAAAAAACATACCTAGCAAGAAAAATGCAAGGTTGTACTTCTGAAACTTTTTAATAAACAAAATCTCCACAAAATTAACATATTTTTAGATAAGGAATGCTTCATTTCAAACTAGATGAGGTTCTCAAAATGTCCTGCTCTAACTTCGATGCATTTCATGCACCACACCAATAAATGTCGTGAGGCCTTTCCAATGGTTTCTCTGTGGTTCTTCATGTCATCAGAGGCTGCCACTACCCGTTGCTGTAGTTTCTCTCTAATGGTGACTTCTGTGCTGTACATCGATTGTTTCATGTGGCCCCAAACCTAATAATCGAGAACAGTTAGGTCAGGACCTGGAGTGAGAAATGTGGCGGTGCCCCATCATGCCGGAAATGAAGACCGCTTCTGCTGACATTTTGCGCCAATAATAAATTGGGCAAAATGTTCAGGAAGAAATCTAAGTAGATTTCTCCTGTCAATCGGCCTTCAAAGAAATGCGGTCATATCAATGTATCAATGTTTATTTTCCTCCTGTTACTATGTTTTGGGCCACATGAAACAATCGGCGCACAGCACAGAAGTCATCACGTGAGAGGAACTATGGGTATTGGCAGCCTCTGATAATATGAAGAACCACAGTGAAACCATTGGAACGGCTACACTACATTTATTGGTGCGGTGCAGGAAATGATCGAAGTTGGGGGAGGACATTTTGAGAACCTCATCTAGTTTGAAATGAAGCATTTCTTATCTAATATTAAGATGTTAATTTTGTGGAGAATTACCTATTATTTATTAAAAAATTTCAGAAGTACAATCCTGCATTTTTCTTGCTAGGTATGTGTTTTGCTGTGTATTATGTGAAGCCTTAAGAGGGATATGGATCTGAAGCATTTGCATAGACTCTATCAAGCTCTTCCATAAATAATGCCCGGCCGTGTTAGTTAGTCATGTGCGTTAAATTGTTTTGTGATTTTTTTGCCGAAACGGTTTATGTGTGTCGTAAAAATTGAATCGCTATTCTGATAGCATTTTTCTGAACTTTCCGAATCCGCTACTAGTTTTCCAGAAATACGATAAAAAAATGTACTTTTTTGTAAAAAACGGGGAGGGCAGATTTTCTGACAAGTCCCAGCTGAGGAATGTTACTGGTAAATTTCATTCGATTACATCCAACCGTTGCAGAGATATAGCTCATTGAATTTTCAGACCAAATGCATACAACACCCTGTATCTTCTTAACCACTAGCCAAAATTTTCTTTCTTGATCTAGACTTACATTGAAGTGCTCTATCTGCCATTAGGTTATGGCACATTGTTCGCGAATCACCCTGTATATAAAGGTCTGGATATGTTAATACTCTGCCAATAGAAATAAAAAAAAATGTGAGACTTATTTTAGATTTAAAGAAAAGTTAAAAACCACGTACTTATTATTTATGTATAAAGTTAAAAATGTTGTCTGCCATAATGTGAAATGTACCCGATATTGAATGCAAATTGTTGATGGCATCAACTTTATTGTATATATTCCTTGTGTTTGTAATTCTATAAGTATATTTTATGCATATATCTACATTAAGTTAGTATATCTATGTCATTGTTAGTATATCAATATTAAGTTTTATATTATATTGTATTACTTTTGCAGAAGTTTCTAATAAAGTATATAATTTATTTGATATTATAAATGTTTCATAAACAAGAGTTATTCCCTTGTCAATTTGCTTATTCCATTTCATCTTGGTTGTATTCGCTCTATTCTATTACATACTATGAATATTTAAACCAACCAACAAATTGTGCTATATATATATGAAAAATGATTAGTCACTGCTGATTTTGTATATTTCTCAGACTAAACGGAATTTAACAAAAGGTACCAGAAGAGACGCGTAGGCGACATCCGCATAGAGTATGGAGGTTTCGGAGCAATAAACGACCTCCGAGGTTCGCGATGGAAATCAATAGGAAAGCAGTAGGCACGTCGCCAACGCGGCAGCCTGGCGCCGATGCCTGGCACCGAGACGTTGGCCGCCAAGCTGGCCCAAAACCGAATTTGTAACGTCTATTGTGGATTTCTTTTCTATGCCATCCTGTCATTGATTTGCTACTCCAGAAACCTTCATTACATAATCGGTCGGCCTATATATTGCTGACCCGTCATTGAACTAACATAGCGTGTTTGAAGGATGCGGCCCCGTTAGAATTTAACGTAAATAATTTAGTCTGCGTTTTATTTTATACTTTATTTTATATACTCAGCTCTAATAACAGCCTATAAGTTTTGAAAATGGAATTTTAGAGCACAGCAAAATTTTTATAGAACATATTGTCTTCATATTCTTTCCTATTATTTGGGTTTTCTACCACATGTATTATTATCCTCTTCAAAAACAAATCACCGAATCTACAAAATAATAGAATTATTGGAAAAAAGCCTCTGCGCCCGTGACGTTTACGTCAAAGAAAGAGGTTATGTTTTGCAAATAATATAAATCGGAATAAGCACAGAAATAATGTATTTTGCTGATGTTTCGGAAAGTAGTCTCTTTCCGTTTTCAAAGCTTTTTTTCGGAAGAACTCTTATTTTGCTGTGTATGTCAAATACACAGCAAAATAAGAGTTCGTGTTATTTTCATAGATACTTACTACTTACACAGAACACAGAAAGAGATATAGATTGTTCAAACGTGTCTATGGGCTTAGTTTTAGAACAACAGTCTGATAATATTACGACCACATTAGCAGTTTCTCTCGAAAATTAAATGATGCACAAAAACGTTATTCTACCTTCTATAAAGAACTTTTATCTCTTTACCCATCAATTAAACATTTTAGATTTTTATCAGAAGGGCGTCATTTTATTTATTATACAGATTATAAACCATTAATTAGAGCACTTTTACGAGAACTGAAAAATCTTTTGGTCAAACTAGGCATCTAGAATTTATTACACTAACGACATACGTCACTTATCAGGAAAAGACAATGTCATCGCTGGGTATAGATGATGTATCATCGATTATAATAATAAATAAATAATAAATAAACACCACAGAAATTAGACAACCCCAATTCCAGAAGCCAGGGCTTGTGCGGAAGGGGGTTATACATTGAAAAACGCAGACATACAACCATTTCCACCGACAGTGCCAGTGTCGGAGCCAGGATTCGAATCTGATGGTGCGATATCCGTGTGATTAATCGCGATTGCCATCTCGCGCATTAATCCACTCGGCTATCGACCAGACATTATTTTCCACCTGTCTTCCTCTGTACTATATCAGATCATTTCAATTTAAAATCACTTATTAATGCCCAATTAAATGATTGTGTGTATGTAATTAATAATCAATTTTATTCAGAGAAACAATCAAAATACAGGTTACAACAAATTTTAATTCCCAATTCTGATAACAAAATTTGGCGTGACATTTTTAAATCTAAATGTCGACCATACGTTCCAGAATCTTTACGAAGTTCAGTTTTTGATGCCTTTCATAATTTAACTCATCCAGGAATCCGTGCCACTAAAAAACTTATTATGTCCAATTACTTCTGGCGTAAAATGATTTCAGACTGTATTTTATGGGCTAAAACTTGTTTTAATTGCCAAATTTCAAAGATAAATAAACACACTAAAACTCCAATATCAAATTTCTTAGTTCCGAAAGCTCGTTTTGAACATATACACACATGGATATGCTTACAGTTATCGAACGATCCACTAATTGGGCAGAAGCCTATCCTTTAAATAATATTTCTGCAGAAACCGTCGCTAGAATATTATTACATTACATTTGTCGTTTTGGCATTCCTTTGACAGTCACTACCGATCAAGGAACACAATGTGAATCAAAGTTACTTCATGAATTTTCAAAGTTTTTAGGTTTTCATCGAAATCATACAACCACATATCATCCACAGAGTAATGGTATGGTTGAACGATTTCATTGAACTCTTAAAACAGCATTATTGGCCAGATCCAATTAACTTTACTGATATGATGAATTACCAATCATTTTACTAGGTTTACGTGCCTAAATATGATTTACATTGTTCATCTGCCGAACTCGTTTATGGTCAAACTTTACGTCTCCCTGGTAATTTTTTTTTATTAAACCACATTTCGATACTCAAGTGTCTACATTCATTTCAAAATTTGATACGTATTTTGACAATTTAAACTTCACTAAGCCCAGACAGAATACCTCACAAAAATTTTTTCTCAGCTCTGAATTCTCAACTTGTAACAACGTTTTTATTCGTCAAGACAGACTTAATCCAACTTTTACCCCTTTGTACGAGGAACCTTTTCGTGTTATCTGTCGTACTGGTAAAATCATTTCAGTTCTTAAACGAGAGAAGAACGTTACTATCCGTTTGGACAGAGTTAAGCCTGTGTACTTGTTAAACGACATTATGGATCATCCTGTCAATACTAGTTTTAAGAAGGTTAGATTTTATATTGATTTTTTGACAGTTTGATTTTCTTTTTTAGGGGGAATATATGTAGCATTCTCACACTACTACAGACTACTGACTTAATAGCCATCTTTTAAATATGGTCAATTTGTAGTATCTAGGACACAAGAAATACTTATTATTATTATGTTTATGATATGTAAGACTTCAGAATGTTTACAATTATTGAATATTGAATAAAATAATTATTTTACACTATTTAAATTTATTTATAGCAAAAATTCGGTATCCCTTTCTATTAATATCAAATATTTAAAGATGATTGTAAAAAATATCCCTTAAAATAGATTAGTATCGACATCAGCTAAATTTATTAAAACAGTTGCAAAATAATCAGCTTTTACGGGAGAGATGGATAAAAAATTACAGCGAAAAGATCCAATTTATATCTGAAAATGTATCCAAATTACGTACGTTACACGGTATCGCTCTCACATCTCCGTTTTAATGAAAACCACGTTGTAACGGAAACCGAGTAAGAATCTCCCATCGTCTTTGCCACAACACAGGGTATAACAGAACTTTGCATTTAATTTAATTATGGTGATCACGTAGAGGTGTACGATATCCAGCAAGGTAAATTTTATTACGATGCAGTTATTTATAAGATCTTGTTCGCTCTGTTTCCCATTTCCACTTTTATTTTGCCTTAGTGGAAACAAATGAGTTTAATTTCAAAGAAGAAAATTATCTACGTCAGCCTAACGAGAATTTAAGAATACCTTTTTTGCTGTTGTTTAAATTGTTAAAATTATGAAATAAAACTTAATATGTTTTATTATAATTGAAACGATAAAATTACTTTAAATAGAACTCTACAAGAATTTGAAAAAATGTTAAAATTTCGTTTTATTATCTGTCAGAGGATTATTGATTAAAATTGACTGGTCCTAGGTATGATTTTAAACATATATAACACTTTAATCTGTTGTTTTTCGCTTTCTAATGGATAGGTAAATTGGCACATGTATATTTCAAGAAATATTCATTATTTTTATTCTTTAATAAATCATACTAAATCTAAGGCAATGTGGATGCAAACCATTTATGGAGATCCAAAATTCCAAAATTTCGCGAATACTGATGCATTGTTTATTGTGAATATTTTTCATTAGAATTACTTGCATAAAAAATACAAGGCGAGATTACACAATGCTCTATGCGTCTGCTAAAAACGTTCTAAAAAATAATTAACTTTTGTTGTAGAAATTGCAATCAAAGCCTTAAAAATTAATTAAAAACGCTGCTGACAACATCGTAATTAACTTTAAAAAGGTTTATTTTACTAAAATCAACACAGCAAATGAAATTCTAATTATATTTTTGTCTAGCAAGCAACAAGATGATTCAGTAAATAGAGTTCAAAGAATAAAATGTTTATTGCATCTGATGAAAATGCAAACTTGAGGTTTTGCATATCAGAGAGGTTTGCGGAAACTTCTTTCATTTCCTAGCTCTTTACATTCTTGCTCTTATTCTAGAGGGAACTGAACCGATATTTTCGATATTGCCTACTGAAACACAAGCTATTGTATGTTTAATGTAAATGCTATATTCTATGAACTCTAAGGATTTGTAAAGTTAATAAGTATATATGTTCGTTTTCCCATTGAAAGAGTTTATTGAAATGATGCAGAATTCTACTGAATCTATTGATTGATACTCGAATTCTAGATATTTTAAAATCACTATTGCTTTAGCTTCCATCAACGGGGGAACAGGATCATGAATGTTTGCTCTCGGAAAGTTATATAGTTTATTTCAATGAAAATTATCTGGTCTAATTTTTTTTTTACGCCGGCTTGTTTTCGCTACTAACACCGACGCCTGCAGACGAGCTGTAGTCGAGAGTTCGTCTACTATCAGCATTCAAAAAATGCAGCAAATACTTTACAACATAATTATTATCGCCGTGGGCCAAACGGCTTGCTCTCGTCAAGCAAGCAAAAACCTATAAAGGTAAGCGAGTCAATTTACGAACAAATAGTACAGAGAATACCGGTATTTTAATGAGGTTGCAAAGTTTTTATTGCGTTTTTTTATTACCAATAACAGATAAACTCGACGATACCTCCAACCAGAAATTTTGCCCAACCTCTTCTCTTTCTCCAACTGAACTAGATTTCTCTTCAGGGATGTGCTTATTATATAAAACTTCCACTACATGCCAGAGTTATTGGGGGTCTCTACAGTGCAAAATGTGGCATAGTTCCAATTTTTTAATATGTTGTATAGATCTAGCCCCCTAATGAAAAATCCAAGTTTTGGACCTTGATGGCCACCTATCCAGCTGCCATCTTGAATTAAAGGTGCAAGAAATGATTTGTCCAAAATAACTCTCTAACTGTTAATTACACGACAAAAATACCTTATAACAAATCTTAAAGAAGAGAAAATTCCCCACATTTTTTTTAAAACTTTTGTTCTGTAAGTTTCATAGGTAACGAGTTACAGTGGCGTAAAATAAATATTTTCCAAAAAAATCCATTTTTCTTAATAAATTCGATAAGAAAAAGTTCAACTGCATTTTTACGTGTTTCCAAACCACTAAATAACGTTATAGTAAAATTCATTCCACGTTACGATGATTTCTTTCTTGTATACTTTATACATTTTCTTATTATCAATATTAAAGTGCATGGATGTTTCATTTTTATTTAGTGAGTTTTGTATACAGTAGGTATAGACCATCCCCCGTCTTATTTACTTTCTTTTGTAATGGTTTAAAAGGGTGTCGCTTCAAGCCCCTTTATCTTCACGTATTGGCAGTAGTCAACAGTAGCATAGAAATCGGCTAAGAGACAATTTCCATTAACTCACTAATGTTATTCAATAGAATGTGCATTGCAAAGAAGGATTACCTTAAATTTGAGCTTGCTCCATTTTCTTGTCTTGGAAGAAACAATCGCAAGGGCACAAAATCATCATTATATGCTGTTTTTGCACAACTAACAGAAGGCGTAGAACTCAGAGGTAACAAAGTCAATGCCGTGGATGGAGGATATCTTTTGCACAAAGTTGTATGGCATAGTAATAATTCTTTTGGATCAATTTGCGAGAAGTATGTTCAATATGCAAGAAATCAGTACGTTTCGCGTACAGTCGTTGTTGAATGAATAAATACGTTTGATGATGGCAGAGGGAATGCCAAGACGGAGGAAAGACTCTGCGGATATTATTTTCGATGAAGCAATGTTAGAATAGTTTCACAGGACCGATTTTTGGCCAATAAAAGCAATAAAAGAACTCGAACGGGCTACTATTACAGTGAACCAGGTTGAAAAAGATGCTGATGTATTGACTGCCAACCATGATACTATCATGACTGCCAACAGAGAGATTCGTGCGATTTCGTGCTCGGAATTTGAGGCGGTTCATTGGTGAAGACGTTGACCTAGTTCTGCTGACAGCATTAGCATCATCCCCCAATAACATTGTAACGTTCGATTTGTATAATCGCACGTTCCACGCTCTAATAGTAAAAACTATTAGAGAGATCAAATTATAAATTCAGATAAATTTTGGTCGTGTGCTTCCCAACTATTAAATTTTAACTCCGAACCTAAAGCTTCAGTAGAATGACAGTTTGAATTCAGTAAGAAAGTTGACTTATGCTTCACAACGCTAGATGGCGCCAACTAACTTTAAACATAAATTCGATTATAAAATTATTTAACGTTGTCTTAAAATTATACCAAAAGGTTTGATAACATCGCGAGTACTCGTTCATTTCCGTAGGATTTCAAATAAAAATTTTGTTACTGAAAATAAAAGGCTCAAGTCGATAGGAGAAAAAGAGAGAGATAACAGAAGTTTTTTTGGCAACGTATGGTAAATTCTTGTACCTCATGGGGCAAGGGGAAGCTATTTAGCGTCCGCGTGAGTCAGCTGGTATATAAAAAATAATAATCTGCTAAAGTTATTTGGTATGGAGCTATAACCCAGTGGAAAATTTATCATTATGGAATCATGTTCACCCTGGTGCTGAAAACCTGCATGGGAATTTAAAATGGAATCCTGTTGAGATACCCTACATTTGTAAAAGATAAATACCATTTCTTACATATTTTAAGCGAATTGCTGGCTACTGCATCATGAAAAGGGCTGATAAAAAAGCAAAAATTTTTTTTGGGCTTATGCTTATTTCAAGGTTAAGGGTCTACATATTTTTATTTAACCACATATGAAAAAAAATATATATTTTTTGTTATTATTAAGTAGAGTTATGAGTTAAATATAATCTCACCCACCCCAGAGAGGGCTGATCGATGAAAAAGTAAATGTCAAGTCCTATTTATGGTAATTTATCCTTATCTATTTTCTGGTTACTAAAACTTTACCGACTGTAAAATATCATAATTTGTTTTGGCAAGCTTTTGCTTGTTACAAAGTTAAATTCTGATTTTTGGGATGATTATTTTTTTTCAACAAAAAATATAGTAACTTAGAAGGTTGCTTATATCATGTAATATATCATTATTTTCGTCTTATCGAGATATAAATTTAACCTAAGTGTTTAGGTAACTGTAATATTTTTTTCGTAATTTTGATATATCTTATAACTGTATATGTTTTTAATATTTCTGATATATTTTATTCCTGTAATATATTTTTTGATATTTTGGGTATATCCTTTAATTGTAATATATTTTTTCGATAATTTTGATATATCGTTCAAGTGTATATATATTTTTCCGATACACTGTAAAATATTTTTCTCGATATTTTGGCATATTATTTTACAATAATATAGTAGTCAATATTGTAGTGTAAATTTTAGTTATATAATTTTGAGTACTTTTGGGTAGCATTTTCCTTGTAATATATTTTTGTATATATCTCTATCTTTTATTACTCTTTCCTTTTTTTTTCTGTCACATTTCTTCGACTTCCCTATGAGTCTGGCGCCCTTGACTTAAACCCACGCCTCTAATCGCTCTCCGAACAATTTTAAACTGAGCTAAGTGCACAAAAGTGAACGTAGCAACATTTACTTTCGCAAACCTGGGAGAGGAAAAGCTGCTGAAAGACTATGCATCAAATAGTTTGAAACTACCCCACCTTTTGCACACCAAGAGGATTTTTTCCCCAGACTGACTGACCTTTTACAGTTACATTGAAATGTGTTTGAAAAAGTCCTTCTACATCTTCCTCTTGCTTTGAATAATTTTTTGAAGAGCCATTACATTCTT
Organism: Leptura quadrifasciata; assembly: GCA_963675555.1. NCBI lineage: Eukaryota > Metazoa > Arthropoda > Insecta > Coleoptera > Cerambycidae > Leptura > Leptura quadrifasciata. Next base: position 42,526,197 of record OY776675.1, read on the forward strand.
GAATTTGGCAACTTGTTCATGCAACGAATTACTGACATCAGTATAGGCACAAAGTGTATCATAATTTGGTTCACTTAATTGCATAGGAACTCATCCACATATAATCCACCTAAATTAGATATTTTCAACCATTAGTAAATTTCCACCTAAATCAACCTGACCGATGTCCGTAGTAAAATTTTTAGGGCTAAGCAAATTTTTGAAGTTGTGTTGAATGAAGGATAGACCAATCTTATGTTTGTGTTGTTTTTAGCATTTGTAGGCAAAATTTTCTGTTTATGTTACTCCATTTTACACGATGGAGGCCCATTTCCTAAACTGCCATAGTGAAAAGAAAATGTGTGCATTTATTTTTCTAACTACAAATGCTCAAATAGTGCGCCATGCATTCTGATACACAGATGTGCTCTACGAGACACCTCACGCATTACATTTTGGAGCATTTCAGGAGAAATTGCCTCACATGCGTTTCTAATTCTGGTTTTGATGTCCTCAATATTTTCAGGGGCAGTTTGAAATGCCTTGTTTCTAATGTAACCCCAGACAAAAAATTCAATGGAATAGTAGCTGGTGATTCAGCTGGCTATAAAATGGGTCCATGGGTGCCTATATAGCTATCTATCATAACTTGATTTAAATAATTTGTACATATTACAGCAGTGTGAGGTGGAGCCCCATCTTGTTGAAAATATGAATAATTTAATCTTTCTGCCACTGTTAATTCATAAAGAGGATCTTGAAATTCGTTTTGCAGGAAATGAAGGTATCTTCAAAAACTTTATTCTTCTACAATAGATATTAAGCGAGATATTTGGTGTGGCCCTTTTAGAACAATCATACGGTATATTTAGTTTTTAATATACACTATCCTAAGGAGTAAAACAGCAGCCCAGAGCAAGTAAAGAATGCTTAAAGATAAAGTAATTCAAAGAAAATTTTATTAAAATGAAGTAAGTTTTTCTACAGGACTCTTTTGATGTTTACCCTTCCAAGTAATTTAGTCATTTCGTGTTGATTACTTAAAATTCATTTACAAAGTCGAAACTATTATGGGACATAAAATGCCTGAGATGTTTTTCTTTCTAAAAGTTCCAATTAGGATTACAGTAATCCTTTGGCAACTCCAACCACATCTTCAAAAAGTAATCATGCTCCTCTCTTAGTGCCTTGACTTTGCAGGTACAAAAAAATATAATTTTGCAACTAATTAATATTTGTGCACAGGTTTATTAATATTTTTTGTTCTTTAGTGGTTTAGTTCAGTAACTTTATCAAAGTTTAGCAGAACATTTAAGTAATTAGATTTAATATTTTAGGATGAGCAATCTCAAGACTTGAAATGATCAGAAATTATATATTTAAAGTTTAAGCCAGATTATCAATATTTTATTGACATATATGTTCAAAAGTAATCACTTAAATCCTTTAGAAAATTTGATTCTGAAACACGTATACTACTGGACAAAGTTTGTTCATATTTATCATAAAATAAAAGTGTTGTTCACAAATTTAAGTTGTTTACAACTTTCCATGTGTACAATGATAGTTAACTTTAAACACGATGTAGTTATTTAGATTTAGCTCTCCTACAATGGCTTTATCCTCAATAATACACTATTCATGAAACTTCGTTAGACCCATCTATCCAGTCTTTTTATTTTTTCTGTCTTTTTTGGTGGCTTTGGCGAATGTTGTTTTGGTCATAAGTACATCCTACATTGCTCTATATTTGAATGAAATTTAGTTCAAATCGGGAGAAAAAAAAAAAAGAAAAGTTATAAGCGTGTTAAATTTTTAAGTGCGACACTGTATAATTATCAAATGTGGCATGGCACTGCTTTAAAAGACATATTGATAAAATTGCGTACAAATTTGACGGTCATAAACATTTAAAGTTCCCACCAACCGTCTTTTCCTTTCGTTTCCAACCACCAGAGGCGCGTCAGATTTGGTCCCGTCCGAATGTACATTCGTTGAGCGTTTAAAAAGTGAGTAGTTTGTAAGTGGCATTTATGATGTCCGGCGGAGAGTAGCATTGACCGTCCAAGATGTCTCACTTACCTCTCACCACTACTTCATTGCTCTAGTCTACTTTAATACTAAGTTGGTCACTATCATTTGTCTGTTCCATGAACTATGGCATACTGATTACAAAATAAAAAGTTCGAAGCCGGTCTATATCTGGTTAGGAATTGGCAAATAAATGATGGTTAGCTACCGATCTATCAACATTTGCAGGTGTAATTCAATGCAAGTCAGGGTATTTACACACTGAATATTTGTTTTCTGTAAATGCTGTTTAGCAAAATCAATATATCCAAAGTCATTTATGGTGAGTAGTTTTCACTGAAATGCCCCATATACTGCACCTTTTATAACTATGCGTAACATTCAGTTGGAAGAAAACCATTTTATGTAATGTAACATAAAATATTTTGGGAAAATCTACTTTTGAAAAATTGCTTTCATACCATAAAATGAGACACTTTTTAACCGAGATCAAAATAATGTAAATTATTTAACAGACATAATAATATATCCGCTTTGAACCTAAATATTGCTAATAAGATTTTGTGATGGTTTTCCAATTCTGCATCTGTTCACTCGTCAAATTGATTGTCGATTTGAAATTTATATTTTCCGCATAGACGATTTCGGAGAAAACAAAAAATAGAAACCCTTATAAATATGTATGTATTCGACTCAGTGTGCCATTTTCTAAGAGATACGTGCGTTATATATTTTGTTTTTCTCCTACCAATAAATCCATATATTTCAAGTGTAGTTGACAAATCAGTTTTATTCGGGAAAATTTTAGTGTCAATAAAAATTTGATTTGATTTAGCTATATTTGACTGAACAGTACGATAGAAGTGGATATATTTTTATTATTTTCAGCTTAAATAAAAATATAGGGCGGGTAACTGCAAATTCAGTTTTCAGTTCCGCCGTTTCTATTACGGAATCCAAGAAAAATAAAACAGACACAAAAAAGATAATATATATTTTCTTAAAATATAAGTAATGCCAAAAATTATGTAAAAATGTTCTAAAACTTCTCTCGGAAAGTATAAATTAAAACAACAAAACACTGAATACTACTACAGTCGACGGGTGTCTCGTCAAGTTAACATCTGGAGATGACTGTAATTGACATCACCTGCTGATGATGTCAACTTAGTCATCGAATTGCGCGTAACGTAGTGTTTGATGTTTTTTTATTTTTGGAAAGTGCTCAATTGTCAGTATCAAATGAAAGGTATCAATTTCCCTTCAGAGATTCTTAATCAGATCAAAAATTTAATTTGATTTTCCATAGTTTTAAAATTATTATCAGTGGTATAAATTTAAATGCCTATTTCTCCTCTCTGTATACATATTCTGTTGCTGGTTTTTCGCCCCAAAAATCCTCGAAACTGTACCCTTTAATTGTCAGCACTTAACAATATAAACGTTCCCTACAAGATAAATATTTATGGTACGTATTTATCTACAGTAATAATTGGGACAAGACGTATATTCTAGTCAGACATATCGCACCGTTTAACGAGTATATCACACCATTTAAATATCAATATGTTTTCCGTTAATTCTCCATTGTATGAAACTCGCACATTCTCGCGCACGTCTTTTCAGATCATTGTGATTATGAGCAATATGCTATACATTTTATAAAGATAATAATTATAAAATAAATAAAATGTATACACAATACAAGTTTTAAGAAATGGAAAAGTTGTAATATTTCAAATGTGCTTTTAGAGGGGGGGATATTAAAACATAATATTTTTAGTCGCAAACTCCTCTATAAAATCCTTATTTTACTATAAGGAACGTAACCAGGCTGCAACTAACAGCTACTCTCCGGGCTATGTGCCTCGCCGAGCGCTGAATTACAAGTTACAAGTCTGGCGCGTTAAGTGTTATAATTGCATATTACCATCAAAACGCTAATGCTTCGATTGCAACAAACACCAGCCGAAAGACTGGTCCTAGTTAAAGGAGCTCTCGTGCGACACGACACGAGGATCACTTGACCATTTAGTACATTTCGGTATCTTTGGGATAGCCGAGCGCCGAATTAACAATATAGTCAAGTACTAATAATTTGCTAATTAATTCGATCTTCAAGGTCACCAAGTCAAAACACAATAACAAAGTCCTTCAGACACTCAAAATCATCAAAAACCACAATTTCTCGTAAATAATTCTAAGAAAATGCATATCACATCGATAATTCACAAATAGTCTAAATTTATCAATAGAATTATTCAAATATCAAAATTCACCGATTTATAGCCAAAACATTACTAACGACTGCCCTAGAAAATACCACCCCCTCATTATCTCGATTCACATCAAAACCACTCTCCAATCCTGAGTCAGAATGTTTTACTTCACTTTAGAAAATTTTCTATAAATTGTTTTCATCTTCAAATCAATTTCTAATTCAATCTTTCTTTCATATATCAAGTCACACTTCAGTCACATTTCCAACAAGCCATCATCACATTCATAAAAACTTTCTTTCCGATATGCCGATATCAAAACTTATTTCCAATTCATATGTTCCATACGCGTTGCCAGGAACTCGCGACTATCTTCATCACAGTCATCAAAACTTAGTTCCACTTCGTTTCAACACCGACAATGGAACATTCTCAATAATATGGCTTGAATTATGACTTCCAAAACTACTTTACGGGACCAATTCAATTTCAGCAATTTATTGAGACAGTTATCGATCATATTTCAAAAACCAAATTAAATTCAACTTTTCACTGCCGTATTTATGATATATTTTTCTGTCCTGAATTTTAATATTTCAATACTATTGCACAGCATTTCATAATTTCGAGCCCCATAGACTGTTAGGGGACATTTCCAGCAATCTGCTGACCTCGGCGAGCTAAGTCCCCATCGAACCATGTAAATAACTGAGCATGACGAACTCATATTAAGTCAGTTTCGGTGTACTTCAAGTTAGTTTCTGCGTTCCGCGAGTGAAGTCCCTAAACCAAACAGTGTTTCTATTTCTTTGGCCGCACCAAGTAAAAAAGATTATTATAATTATACTGCCGTCGCTTATAAAACATTCAAGTGAATTTTCTTAGACTTTAAAATCTAAATAAATCAAATGCAATAAAATCTTCTCTAAGGCAAAATTTCAAGTGTCGAAACGTTAAATTATTAAAACTCGTGTAAAATCAATTTTAAGTTAAATAAAAATAATCAACTTATTACGCTTAATAAAAATATTTTTTAATTTTCGTTCGCTCCAACAATAAATTAAAACGAAGTGCCAATCGAACTCTAAAAATAAAATACAAGTGTACTACAGCTCTGAAACATATACAGGGCGAAGCATTTGATCCGTTCCAACTGTTTAAGAACATATCACTCCAACTTCTCAAAATCAAAATTAAGTGCACACACGGTCTCAGGGGTATCAATTCAAGCTCTCCATACCAAACTGTTTTATTTTTTCAATCACGAGAGGCCAGTACGTGTTCAAGCTCCGATTCGGCAAAAAGCCAATATAAATAAAAAAAACTAGCCCTTACTGCCAGAGCGACAAATTAAATAGATAATAACAATTAAAGATTCAAAAATAGAATCAAAACAATTAAAACTTAGCATCTAGTAAAAATGAGCAAACATTAAATTAGTTTGAGTAGCTGATATGGGAAAAGAGAGAATAAGGTAAAAAATTTCTACATATCAATCTAGAAATCTATGCGAAACCTTTTCTTAATATTTAACACTGCTATTAAATTATTTAAAAAATTCATAGTTTTTTGTCAAACATGCTTAGGAAAAAACCTGTATGGTATAAAACTCGATTCAGATATTCACAAGCAATATTTTAAAGCAGGAATGTTTAGCTCATATATAGGCAAATCGTCAAATATCTATTTTATTCATATTCATATTTATTGAAAATATTATTTTTATCTGTGTAGTGATAATATAATTCAGGTAACATAATATTATATTATCTACATTAAGTCCGCAATAAATTTATTCTCCCTAAAATATTCCACACGCACAATAGCACAATTCATATTTTTTCATAAGCAAAACACTGGGAATTGCTCCGGGCCTGATAAGCGGGGTTAAAGATGATATTCCGGACCGCTGAGTAGGGACTCAGATAACCGAGCTAGACCGCATAGCGGAATGTTATCCTCTCCATCGTGGTCATAAAACATACGTCCTATTATAAATGAGACGGTTTTTTTTATTCTATTTTTTTACAACCGAATCTGAGGAAAAGATAGAATTTAAATGTTCACATTTCCATCGAACTTGATGAAAAATTTATTTCTATGTGGTTATTGTGTTGCCGATCGAGGGTGATTCGAAGTTGCTTGTATTATACAGGGTGTCCCACGATGAACTGCGGCGATCGATATCTCGAAAAATAGACATCGGAAAATTTAGAAAATTTGGTAGTAAACTAATAACGATGGGGGCACTTCCGGTTATACCGGAAGTCGATACCAACTTGCTTATTTTAAATGGGACATCCTATATATTATTACATTTTTGTATTGTACGCAAAATTCTAGGCCGATTTTGTGTATCATGTCCTATACCTAGGTCTCTCCGTTTTTGAAATATTTAAATTTTTATGTCAAAAATGACGTTTGCGGGCCCTAAAATAATTATCAATTTTTCCTATAAGGAAGCCTTTATTATCTAATTTGGGTGCGATTCTTTGTTGAAAAAGACCTACTTTAATAGAGTTTTTATAATATTTTGATAAGCATTAATACAGAGTGTTCAAAAAATAAGAATAAAGATGAAATTCAGAAAACTGTCAAAAATCAATTTTTTCAAATGGAAACCCCCAATTTTTATAATTTTTTCTTATTCGCCATTAAAAATAAGGAAGTTTGTATATGGATGTCCATTCCGAAAATTTTTAGTTTTCGAAATATTCTCAATTCAATATTTCTATATGGGGATTTTGCTATGGATTTTAAGTTCAATTACTGTTAGTTGGCTATGACGGCGTTGGGTGCTAAACAAATGTATGCAGCTGTCACTTACCAATTGACAAGTATTAATTATCATGCTGGGGCGCTTAAATTATGCACACGAGGATTACTTAAATTTGTTTATAATCTATGGAGAATGTTACAAAGTTTTATCAAAAACATGTGAAATATTTGCTAATAGATATCCAGAGAAACAAAAACCGTCTCCGAACAGTATTTAATGAATAATGGAGAATTTCAAAAAATTTGGCACTGCAACAGTTCATAAAATAATTAAACAAATGTAACTTAGATACAAAAGGTTCTTACATAAAATACTAACAGTATAACTACTTATACTCAGGAAAATATTTTATTTTCATAAGTGTTCAAAGTGTCCACCCTGAACTTCCAAACATTTTTCGCACCTCTTGATTAGTTCGTCATGGGTGGCCGCTCTAATAGAACCTGGAGATAATCTTTCAAAAGCATTCCTTACTCTTGCCTGACAATCTTCCATTGTTGTGACTGGATTAAAATAAACCATATCTTTTATTGTTCCCCATATAAAATAGTCTAAGACAGACAGATCAGGAGAACGGGGAGGCCACAGAAAAGGTATTGTTAGCAATCCACTTATCGTAAAAAGTTTCTTCCAAGAAGTTGTTAACTATGAAGCTGCTGTGTGGTGGCGCGCCATCGTGTTGATAAAATATTTGCCTATGTTCAGCTAGCGGTAAATTGTTCAAATATTCATTATCTAAATCTTGTAATATATTCAAATATCTTTCACCTAAAGAAAAATTTTACGACTCCATCATTTCTCACAGCACAGTACACATTAAGTTGCCATGTTTCTTGATAATTTCGCAATCTCACGGCATGGCGATTTGAATCACACTAAAAGTGGGAATTATGTCTGTTGAAAAGTCCATTTTTCGTAAATTTTGCCTCGTCAGTCCAAATTATGTTGTCCAGAAATCGAAAGTCGCCTTGTAACATTGTTAAAATAAATTCGCAAAAGTGAACTCTTCTGGTCAAATCGGTGTCCTTTAGGTGTTGAACCATAGAAATGGAATAGGGATGGAATTTGTGTTTCAAAAGAATTCTATGAATAGAGTTCTTGGAGATTCCTGTTTGTAAGGCCACTTGTCTTAAGGATGTTATAAGATATGCCGCAAAATATCCCAAAATAGCAATTTCGATATTTTCATCATCGACAATTGGTTTTATTTTATGAACTGTTGCCTTAACGGTGCCAAAATTTTTGAAATTCTCCATTATTCGTTTAATACTGTTCGGAGACGGTTTTTGTTTATCTGGATATCTATTAGCAAATATTTCACACGTTCTTGATAAAACTTTGTTACATTCTCCATAGATTATAAACAAATTTAAGTAATCCTCGTGCGTATAATTTAAGCGCCCCGGCATGACAGTTGATATTTGTCAAATGTTACGTGACAGCTACATACATTTGTTTAGCACTCAACGCCGTCATAGCCAACTAAGAGTAATTTAACTTAATATCCATAACAAAATACCCATATAAAAATATTGAATTGGCAATATTTCGAAAACTAAAAATTTTCGGAATAGACATCCATATACAAACTTACCCTTATTTTTAATGGCGAATAAAATAGTATTTTAAAAATTGGGGGTTTCCATTTGAAAAAATTGATTTTTGACAGTTTTCTCAATTTCATCTTTATTCTTATTTTTTGAAAACTGTATTAATACTCATCAAAATATTATAAAAACTCTATTAAAGTAGGTCTTTTTCAACAAAGAGTCCAACTCAAGTTAGATGGCAACGGCTTCCTTATAGGAAAAATTGATAATTCTTTTAGGGCCCGCAAACGTCATTTTTGACATAAAAATTGAAATATCTCAAAAACGGAGAGACCTAGGTATAGGACACACAAAACCGGTCTAGAATTTTGCGTACAATCCAAAAATGTAATAACATATAGGGTGTCCCATTTAAAATAAGCAAGTTGGTATCGACTTCCGGTATAACCGGAAGTGCCACCATCTTTAAAATATTCTAGCCGAGTTGCCCCCATCGACATTACTTTACTACCAAATTTTAAAATTTTTCGATGTCTACTTTTCGAGATATCGATCGCCGCAGTTCGTCGTGGGACACCCTGTATATGCAATACAACCATTACTGTGTTTTTATTTTAGATTAATTATATTGTAAATCAATTACGTGTTATAAATGCATGTATTGGTCATTGTAATATTGACTTGAGTTTTCGATTATAAAGAAAATTAAACGTTTCATATAGTAAAGAAAATACGATATCTTGCTATTATGTGAAAATGTCCGGTTCCCGAATCATGGATTGCTCTATTTAAAGTAACGTAAAAGTATTTAATTGTATATTTTTCTAGGAATGTAGAAAAGGTAAATAAAATCAGCAACACAGAAGTGGACAAGGGCTATTCGATTGTTTCTGTTGAAAGAAAAAAGTGTACAAAATATTCTATATTCTATTTTTATATGTAAAAAGTAGCATGCTGCGTGATTTTAAATTTTTATTTACCAAACTGAGAGAAAATATCTACTAGAAAACGCGCTGAAATATGTTCGCATGGAAAACTAATTCATTTTTTGTAATTTACATCCGTCTCGTGAATTCAACTTATTACAATAGAACACGACTGCTGTATTACTAGCGCTGTTTTACTCTTACTAAAAAACGTTACAATACTCCGGACTTCCCGGCGTTGAACAACACAACTAATTCACTTAAGAGCGCTTTAAAACTCTATGACGGCATTTTACTACATTTGTTGACATATTAAATTTATTAGTTGCTTTCATCATTGCACGATCCACTGCAACCATCCCCTGCCGGTTCCGGAGAGATATTCCATAATGAAGATCTCCAGAAAGAGTAAAAGCAACAGAAGGCAGCTTTGTTTTGCACCGAGTGCACTTTAACCTCTTCTGAGGTCGTCATGAGTATTTCTACAGGAATAACACTCATTGGCGGCTCAGGCTAGATTTATAATTCATAACGGCGACCCCAAGTTATAGTTTATACCAAATGAGACAAAGGAAATTATTAATGTCATATTGACATATCTCTTTTCACTGGTAAAAGAGTAACTCGCTACGCCCGTTGGAGAGTTTATGAAACACTTTTTTTGTGTCGAATATGTATCTACTTGACAGATGACCGAAGCGAGTCCAGCAAGAACGGTAGGGACATAAAGAATCTTTTTATTAAAAGCTTTCATTAAACTTGCAATGTTTGTTTGTTAGTTAGTTAGATTAGTTCTAATTAAGCTAGAGCTTTGAAATTTGCACATTTGTATAAGTCCGGTCACAATTAATACACTTTAACATTTTCGTATAAGAAAAAAATAAGATGGCAGCTTCAAGATGGCGGGCGGCTTTAGCGTTTATGATCCAATTCGACTCAAAATCGAAATCTGGGGTTTTCGAGATCGCCAATTATGAATTCTTGGTCAAAATTTAGAAACTTAAAATGGCGGCTCCAATATGGCGGACGAATTTTGTCTGGTCCAAATCGATCAAAATCGATGTCTAGGGGTTTTCGGGGTTACGGATTACGAATTTCTAGTCACCGTTTATGATCCGATTCGTCTCAAAATCGATATTTGGGGATTACAGCATATCAAAAGACTAAAAAGTATAAAATAAAATTATATAAAAAAATATTTTTAAGAAAAGCTTTTATTTAAATGCTCTAAAATGTAGAAAATAAACTTTGAAGTAAATCAAACCCGTCATTTTGTTACGTTATATAATTTTTTTATGACATAAAAGCTTGTCGCGAGATTTTCCTGTGTAAAGAAGATTGCTCGTGACAAGGCTTTATATCATAAAAAAAATTATATAATGTAACATAATGACGGGTTTGATTTATTTCAAAGTTTATTTTCTACTTTTTAGAGCATTTAAATAACAGCTTTTTTTTTTTAAATTTATATAATTTTTATTCTACATAGAACATATTATTATATCCTCAATATAAATTGAATCAATACTATTTCTTAAGATACTTCTAGTAATGCGCGTTAGCTCAAAATTTCACGAAATTTGTCAAAAAACTAATGATTTTGACGATTTAAATAAACGATTATAAATGACTAATTGTGTGCTCTTAGGACACTAGCTCACTGGTTAATCTAGCTTGGTCTCTGGGCATACCTAGTGACCTGGGTTCGAACTCCACCTACTACGAAATAGTTTTTAATTATAAGTTATCCCTAACAAGTGGTTCGGATCCTTCTATACCTATAGAAGTCCATCTCCTTTACTCAGGAATATACAGATCTCCTAGACTTATGACAATCATTCACGTGATCTGGGAAGCTCTTAAAAAGCATACCGGGTGTGGCCCACTTTTTTCTACAGTTTTAAAAATAAAACTCTTGTGGTAAAAAAGTCACTTCCGGTATGGTTGGAAATTGCTACAACTTTCTTATTTTAAATAGCACCCTGTATATTCAAGTCACTTTTCTCATAAAGTTGTAAATTTCTCTCTTCAACGCTTTTTACAGATTTAAAATCGGATTAAAAATAAACTTGGAAATGGCATTTATTTGCTATTTCTAGCTGGCTTTAGAATTCAGGAACAAATTAAAAAAATTCTGAAGTAGACTTTGAATTCGAATAAAAGGGTATTTCTCAAAAAATTAAATGTAAAATTGACCTATTTTGTTCATTTGCTTGGATTTAGAAATGTTTCTCCTATTTTTCCATTTCATGGAAATTCAATTTGTCATAACTCCAATTTTTCAAATAGTTTCCTGTATGTATAATTTTTTTACCAGATAGAGTGGTAAATTTGTTTTAGATTGGTTTTCCCGATTAAAAATTGAATATAAATTAAAATAAATATTAAGCTTTTTGTAGAAGCGTTTCGAATTATGTGTGGACACCCATATCTTGCAGTAAGCTATGAAAAACAGATGGGTTATCTGTAATTAGAGAAAATTTATTTTGATAAATATAACAAAAATTTTGATGAATTATTAGCAAAAAAAAAAAATTCACACAATCAAAACCAATTTATAAGTTATGATACCTATCTGAACAGCAACTTACTAAATTTATAAATATTATAATTAGAACAATATAACACAACTAAATACCAAACCTATAACACATGCTCAAAATGACGCCCATCCATTTAAGAACACTTGTTCACTCTTCGAATAGTTTCTCTCATAATACTTTGTAACATGACTGGAGTTCCGGATGCAAAGGCATTTAATATTTTATTTTACAATTCTTCTTCTTCTTCTTCAAATAACTCCAAAGAAAAAAATCAAGTGGAGTTAGGTCTGGTGACCTAGCAGGCCACTTAATACTTCCATTAATAGATATTAACCGGATGTCAACCTTTGCACTAAGGTAATTTTCCACAAAACCAGTATTATGCGGCCGTGTTCCTTGTTGGAAGTACATATTTCTGAAATTTTCCAAGGAAAGTTCATCCAGTTCGTTCTCTATTTCATTTTGCAAAAATCTTAAGTAACCGAATATTCCAGCCCACACATTCACTCTAAATCTATCCTGATGGCTACCTCAAAGCATTTCTAGTCACATGTCAAAATTCATCCAATTATTAAAGGATTACACTCACTTATGTTGCTATGCAACGAAAAATTATTGGCAGTTTTATAACTTATTTAAAATGTCACGTTTCCGATTTGACATATTTTTAGAATTTCAAAAAATTATCTCACCGAATTTACCGCATGCACTGATAAATCCTTATAAATTTCTCTAATAATGACCCACAAGCTTGTTACTTTAAGTAATTACTAAGCAACAAGCTTTCGGTTCATTATTAGAGAAAATTATCGCGTGATTATCAGCGCCCTTGGTAAATTACAGCTGAACATTTTTTGACAGTTCTAACAACCAATTAAATTTCGTTATTTCTTGTCATGTGACACAAATCCCTCAATCATTTTAACATTACTCTGATAACACCATTCAGGGAAACTTTCAATCACTATGACAACAGAGTTATTTAACTTTGACAACTTCATAATAACATACAAATTAATTTCAAAATGTCACGTTTTGGCAATGCCATTTCTCAATCTATAAACGCGCTAATGAAAGACAAAATGCTAATAAATAACACAAAAAGTCACAAATACACATGGGGAATATTTATGGAGTTTTTTCAGGTTTTTTTTTTTTTTTAAATTTTCTGATCGAATATCCCTCTGACATCACGCCTTCGGCGTCGGACTTTTAGCGCGATTGTGTTCCCTACGGGGTACTTTTTATGCGCTTAAAAATCCCCAGTGATCCCCCGAGCCAAACTACCCCAAAACCACCCCTAAAGGTACAATTTTTTTATTTTTTTGCGATTTTTTCAAATATAGAGAAGCCCATTTTGTTAACGTCGGTATTTCAGTGAAAGTAGCAAGGACTGCAGATTATATGACTGTTAAATCAGCTGTGGATTGTGCCATAGAAACAAACAATCCCGTAATTGTTGTGGCACAAGATACAGACATTATGAGTTGTTTCTAGAGGCTCTTAGAGCATTGTGCAACTCAAAATATTTATATGTTGAGACCCAGTACATCTGGTAAGCCAAATAAGCTAACAAATATGTACGCATTACAAAATATATCAAATAAATCGACAAAATATATTATTTTTTCATGCTATGACTGCTTGCGATACAACGTCAGCATTTTTTTAAAAGGGCAAGAAAACGGCATTAACAATTTTGAAAAATAATAATGCTCTTTCTAACGATGTTTCTATATTTAAAAGCGATTTTTCCAATCTATCTGATTTTATAAAAGCAGACCAAAGTTTTATTTTAAAATGGTATAGCAGTCAAAAAAGAGAAAACTTAAATGAATTAATGTATTATAAATATTGTCACACCACTACCCGTAAACATTTATTTCAAAATTTTCAGCTACTAAGCTACATTGCCACCTACTGAAGCTACTGAACTTAATATTAAAAGAGTTTACTTGCATTTACAGCTATGGATGGGCAACGAATTAAATCCAGAGGATTGGGGGTGGATAAAAAAGGATGGCACTATAACTGCAAAAGAATTCAAAAGAAATTGCACCTGAATTCATTTTGAAATTTTTATTTTGTGGATGCAAATCTAATTGCTCCAGTAAGTACTGTACTTACTGCAAGTTGTAGTTTTTGTCTGGGACAATATTGCAGTAATGTCGCATAAGATGTTTCTTTTGTTGAAGATGATGAGGATTTTTAGTTAATTTTGTTTGAGTTTTAATTCATCTTTTAATGAAAATGTTTTATGTTTTATTGCACTATTTTTCTTACTCTTTATAATGTATAACTTGTTAATAAATTATTCAGTTTTTTTAATGTTTTTAACTTTCAACTTATTTATTATTTGGAGATTTGTGTGCAAACCAGCAAGATATTCTCATGCTCAAAATTATTTGTAAAGTTAAATATAGCTAATAATATTAATACAGAAATAATTGCGAATTACATAAATGATGCAGATATGATAAAAATACAATTAAACACAAATAGTTTTAAAGTATTGGTCAGAACTTGCGAAATCGAAAATCATTTTGCAAAATTTAAATTTTATTTACTTTCAAAAGGCTTTAGAGGGCTTTGCCATTACTTGAATTTCTGTATATATACCAATGGATAAGGAATTTTACTACTACTCTATGAAAAATGTATCTTGAAGTTTTGTCGAAAAGTTTAAGGTTCTTGAGAAAATCGCAAAAAAATAAAAAATTGTACCTTTAGGGGTAGTTTGGCTCGGGAGATTGCTGGGGATTTTTAGGCACATAAAAAGTACTCCCTAAGGAACACACTCACTCTAAAATCAGCTTGTCCCAAATTAGTTTTAGGTTGGACTTAAAATTCACTTAATTTTATTGGATTAATTGTATATGTCATTATTCGTAAAATGAGATTCATCACTAAATAAAATTATATTGTTTAAGTATACGTGTTGAGTAAACCAATTTGGTTTACTCAACATATGAAGACGACGGAAACAGAAGATTGATCTTCTGTAATTACAAAAGATTTGTAGCATTTAAAACCATGTTTCTTTAATATACGTCTTACTGCCTCACGACCAATATCTATCTCTTTTGCCAGCTCTCTTGTAGAAACATTTAGGTACACATGTATGTAAGCCAATACATTTGTCTAAATTTCTTTGTTTACTATAAATCTGTCTTCTGTCCCCTCAAATATTTTCTGCATTTCGGAATGACTCTTCGAGAATTTTAAAATACTGCCAGTATGGCTGACGACGATCGGGATATCTTTCATAATATAGACGTGCGGTCGCATGGGCATTTTTCTGACATTCGCCGTAAATTAAAAGTAAATCTACCTTTTCATTTTATGTATATTGCATCGTAAGTCGTATCTTATTTTGAATAAAGCGCCTAATTATAAATTTACAAGTAATAAATACGCCTCTATTTCAATCAACAGTAACGTTTTGACAGATGCTGTGTGCATTTTTCATGGCCTACTGCAAGATATGGACACAATTCGAAACGCTTCTACAAAAAGCTTAATATTTATTTTAATTTATCACTCTATCTGATAAAAAGATAACATAAAAATATTTGAAAAATTGGGGTTATAACAAATTGAATTTTCACGAAATGGGAAAAACATTTCTAAATCCAAGCAAATGAACACAATAGGCCAATTTTACATTTAATTTGTTGGGACATACCCCTTTATTCAAATTCAAAGTCTACTTAAAATTTTTTAAAATTTATTCCTGAATTCCAAAGCCAACTAGAAGCAAGCAAATAAATGCCATTTCCAAGGTTACTTTTCATCCGATTTGAAAAATGAATAATGTGTTGGAAAGAAAAATTACAGCTTTATGAGAAAAGTGACTTGAACATACAGGGTGCTATTTAAAATAGAAACTTGTGGCAATTTCCGGTCATACCGGAAGTGATTTTTTTACTACCGAATGGTCCAAATGTCACCTATATTTGATTTCCCAAATTTCAGAATTTTATTTTTAAAACTGAAGAAAAAAGCAGGGGTAGGTTCTTTCTGGGCCACCCCGTATATAAGACATATAAACATACATAAAGAAGTCCACCGCTCCCTGTGGTCCATTCTAGTTATGTATATAAAATTTGTGATTGTTGGAATTACCGAGGGCCAAAATAGTGAATGTGGCACCTTAAAGTATTAGGTACGTTATTTTAAGGGCTTATTAAAAGTTTTATAAAAGCTATAAATGTTACGTTAGCTATATACCTATAACTCATAAATATAGTTCTACATGACAACTTTATTACACTTTAAATTATTAAGTTTATGAATGATAAAACTTTAAAGAAAATATGACACAAGGCATAAAACTTTTAATACTAAAATTACGCTAATAACAAGTTACTTCTGCAAACTTATAGAAGAATATCATTCTTCTATTCTATTCGGTTTTAACGTTTTATAAACGTAACATCACAGAGATAAAAATACAGGATTTGACACACGAATATATAAAATTATATTAATAAATAAATAAGACATTTAGTAAAGAGTATAATGAATTCAATTGATTTAGTTCGACTTTCGGTAAATGTAGATAAATAAATCTACAGTGTGCCCCACTTCGTACTAAGCCACCCGCATAACTTGTAATTGGATTTTAACTTTTTTTACAGCACATGCTACCTACCAGGGACTACCTTTGTAAGATAGAACACTCAGTCTCTAAATCAAGGCCAACGATGACTTTTTTTAATGAAAATACTGCAACAGTAAAATCAGTGATTGAGATAGATGAACAATTTATTTAGAAAAGTTGATCGGTAAAAATTAAATAATCTCGTGTGCAGTAGTCGGTTTGGATAATTTCTTAGAAAAAGAAAACGCCACTTTCTCATTAAGTCGACGTTTCGACAAACTTTATTGTCTTCTTCAGGACTAATGAGGTATTTGGCTCTCTGTCAACACAATCATCATCGTCAAATCAATAAATAAAAATAACGTCACTTATACCATATTTGGCGATGATGATTGTGTTGACAGAGAGCCAAATACCTCATTAGTCCTGAAGAAGACAATAAAGTTTGTCGAAACGTCGACTTAATGAGAAAGTGAGGTTTTCTTTTTCTAAGAAATTATCCAAACCGACTACTGCACACGAGATTAACAAAATTTGTGGATACGAAACACCTTAGTTTAAAATTAAATAAGTTCGGTAATCCTTCAGTTTAGTGACTTTTGTGAAAATCGCCAAAATTAAATCGGATTGTTTGCTAAAATCATTGGCTTTGACATAAAAAACAATTTTAAGTCGGGGGGGTAAGGTTTTTCTTACTAAAAATGCAAAAAGTGCGAAAATAGCATGCTATCAGAAAGCATTTGAGCACACGAGTCGACGTTCGTATGACTCCAGCTACCACGGCCGCCATTTGCCGAGAAAGCGCTAAGAGGTTCACTGGCAAATTCATGTCGCTAGAAAGTAGCACCACCAGGCGAACTTTGTTTCATGTTTATTCTATTTGATTAGAAATATTCACTAAAGATCCTAACCTAACCTAACATATTACATTGTATATAGTAACTAAACTCTTTAAATTCTATTTATACAACTTATCGACTTCCTTCAACTGAAAATGTGTTATCATTTAGTCCATAATGAAAACAGACATCTTGCTATATATTTATTATTATACTTTGTATAGGTTTAAAAATCTGTCATCAGCAAAGGGAAATAATGTCTTTCAAGCTGAGGGTTTTGTAAACATTATATCCCTATAAAAGACAGCCCTCCCGTGTCATACCTCACGACATATATCCAATAGTCACTTTTGTCGATATCTCCATATCGCTGAGATCGAATGGACATGATATGGGAATCCTAAGTCTCATGTTCGACATCTACTCTATGCGAGCGTGTTTTTAAATCATATAAAATATTGTTCTGCCTTATTTTCTTTATTCAATCAAAATATTTAACATATTTAATCTTGTAATGAAATTTCGAAAGCAGAATTCTGCCCTATTTGTTTGATGTTTCTTATCTTCCACGTTGTTGCCGAATCAAAATTCAAATTTATAAGCAACGTAAGTAATTTTAAACAAGGAACCGTCTTAAACAAAAACGTTATATAATGCATACAGTGTTCAACGCTTTTAAATCAACTTTTTACCATCTTCAGAAAATTCATAAAATTGCTTGGAATGTTAAATAGTTTACTGTTTACTTAGTCCCATATCATCATATATTTGGAGTACGATATTTAGGAGATATCGTGTTAACAACACCTTTAAAAAAAATTAAAATAGTAAATTGTGCTATATCAGAATAAAATATCGAATCGTAGGTCTTATGTTTGTTAAACAATTAAATCCGATTACCACGTACGCACGCCCTTTCTTCCGTAATTCCGTGAAAAGTTAGTGTTCTCCTAATACTGATGAACTTTCGTATGTTCATAATTTAAGGAATGTTCATATTATTTTAGAATGCAAAGTGTTCTTAAGTCTAGGATAATTATATTTTTGTCTGAGTAAAAGGAGCGAGCCCTACAACTTATAGTGGAATCCGAACTGCTTTATAGGTATGGTATATCCTTGACGTATGTAGGACTCGAACATACTTCAAAATATATGCCCAGAGAGCAAGCTAGACATGTTAACCATTCAGATAGTGATCATATTTCATGAATCTAACATGTGATTTGCTCAAATAAATCTGCCACCAATGCTAGGTATTTGCTTTATCAAAAAAATGTTCTGTTGTGATCGTTTACTCCACTGAATTAATCAAAATAACTGCATGTACAAATTACACTTAAATATTGTTTTTGATTTATATCACTGGGTAACATCATATTCCAAATATTAAGTGTTGTTTAATAGTGGAGTACGGTAATCGAAGTGTTATACAATTTTTCGTTCGTTTCCAAACTTTGGGTAGTTGTTAGTTGTCTTAAAATATTTCTAGAATATCTACCTTCTACAAGTGTTGGGACGTTGATTTAAATTCGAAAAATGGGTAAATTAACCCTTTTTGGGGCAATTTTCGATTTACATATTTTTTTTTTGGAACCCTTAAACTGTAAATTAAGCAACGAAAATATGGTCCTTTTATTGTCGATGTTCAAGGAACCTCGACTTAAATTTTCATGATGTTACATCCCCCCCTCCTGTAATTCAGGAGTATGTACGTTTTTTTATACCAAAAATTGATTTTGGGATAACTTAGGCAAGTCTTGCCCGAATTAAATGAAATTTTGGGTGAAGGTGGCTCATAATACCGACAAACAGTCCGCCATATTTCAAGTCAAAAGATCAGTAATTATTTTGGCTACAGTCCCATTTTTCGAAAATTTTACGAAATGTTTAAAACGCTGTAACTTTATGGCCGTTTATCTTGCGACAATTTTCTCCCCGTTAAAATGTAGGTTTCTTATGTACTTTTGGGTGATATGACTCAAAAAGTCTTTAATATAAAAATTTCATTCATTTTAGGCCCTTTTTACGGTATACATGTACTTGTGCTCAGTGATTTTCTGTTGCACAAGGTATATATAACTATATAGATGTTTGTATATGTAAATATAACTCGTGTGCTCTACAAAATGTTCGAAAAAAAATGCACAAAAGGAAATCAGATTTAACGGAGGAATGGCAGAAATGGTAAAAGACGCAAATCACATTTTATTTACATTGAAAATATTAGATTAGATTTATTTATCTACGTGTAAAAATGTTTTAAACTGATTTCTTTTATTTACGGACTTTGATGCTACTTGTATTGGCCGCTTTCCTGTACTCCTTATGCTGGATGTACTCGAAATACTACTGTGAGAGCTACCCGCTTCTGAATCCGTCACAGCATTAAAAAATTCACGTTTCACTGACGCTAAAGTAATATAAATCGCTCTCAGCTTCACCCATCATATCGTTCACTTCGTCGTCCTCGTTTTCGTAGTCAGAATTATAATCATCAACATCATCATCATCATCATCAACAAATCTTGTGCTCCCATCTGGCATGACATCAGTAAGTTCATCGACCTCTTCAGAATTTTGGCAGGTTGTATTACGGCCAAAATGGCGTAAACTGCAATATTTTAAATTCAATTTCTTGCATGATCAAGATTTCGTTTTGCACCCAGCTTTACAATCACAGGCGATGATTTTTAGCAAATCTTCTAGAACGAGTGGTTTGTTTGTAATTTTTGGCATCAGCCTATTTTCCATTTCACACCAGCCGAAATCAATTGCATCCTTGGTTATTTCACAATACCATCGACGAATTTGATAAAATGTTCTTAAGCTATAATAATCAGCCGCACCCTCGGTTGGTGATAGAGAGGATAGTTTGACATCAATTGCAACATTTTTTTTGCTCAGTTTTCCGAAATATTTATACCTTAGTAAACCTAATGTTTTCTTATTTTTGATGGAACAACCATAAAGAGCGGCTATTATTCTCTGCCCACAAGATTTTATACTTTGGATATATGCGTTCTCATTATAGAAATTATGAAAGACGTCCTGGATTAGCTCTGGATACTTGACAAATATGTTTTATAGGACACACGAGTTACCTATACAAATAGTTATATGTACCTTGTGCAACAGAAAATCACTGCGCGCAAATACATGTATGCTGTAAATGGCCGAAAATGGATCGAGTTTCTATATTAAAGATTTTTTGAGTCACATCACCTAAAAGTACATAAATAAATAAATAAATAAACCTACATTTTGACGCGAAGAAAATTGTCGTACGATAAACGGCCATAAAGTTGCAGCCTATTCAAAATTTCGTAAAAGTTTCGAAAAAATAGTATTGCAGCCAAACTAATGGAGCTATTGATATTGACTTGAAATGTGGCAGGCTATTTGTAGGTATTATGAGCCACCTTTACCCAAAAATTCATCCGATTCGGGCAAGGGTTTGCCCAAGTAGTTCCAAAATCAATTTCTGGTAAAAAAACGTACATACATATGAATGACAGGAGGGGGGGGGGGGGACGTAACATCACGAAAATTTAAGTGGAGGTTCCTTGAATATTGACAATGAAAGACCATATTTTCGTTGCTTAATTTACAGTTTAAGGGGTCCAAAAAAAAATTTAAATCGAGAACTGCCCCAAAAGAGGGTTAATTTATCCCTTTTTCGAGCTTGAAACAACGTTCCGACAGTTGCAGAAGGTAGATATTCTAGGAATATATTATTTTTAAGACAACTAACAACTACCCAAAATTTGGAATCTCTACGAAAAATTCTACTATTCTCCGCTATTCTCCGCTTGCCTTACTCCACTACAAGCATACTCAGAAACAAGTTACTTAGAGTATAAGTGTGATGACATCGGAGTCACATAAGGTTCTGTATTGAAGCCGATACTGTTTTTGTTATATACGAGTTTGAACCTAAATATCGGCTAGACCATGTTGTGTTGTGTCACCGAAACTATACAATTTGTACGTCTCCATCATCCCGTAGGTCCCTAATAGAAATCACAAAATGCATAACGCGTATGTCGTGAACATATTTCTTAAAACACGCATGGCCTGTGCCACTGCGTATTACAACCAATGAAAGCTTCGGATATATCGCAGTCAATTGTTTTCACGCTCTGTTTTTCGAAGAAGAGGGTTTCAACGGCAATATTAGTCAGTAGCCACCAAGTTCCAATTCAAAATTGCATGCAGTAATTTAGAGATTAGGATGTATGTAGAATATTTTAAAAACGGTTTTTCGCAAAAAACTTGGAAAGTATCAAGTAAAAAGTAAAATATGTACACGTGCAAATTATAGGTAATAAAAATCCGCACAATTCGCTTTTTTTAACTTCGTACGACCTATTGGAGCCGAGATAGATTTTTTGAAATTTCGACAGTTTTGCGACGCAACAAAAACGCGCGCGTTTTTAGCTAAAATCTTGAAAATGGTCATTCGGATCGCAAAATGTTTCAAATGAAAGTTGTAGAGAATTCGATTACGAACAATTTTCTTTTACCTTCATTTCCATTCGCTCAATATTGGCAGAGATATGAATTTTTAAACATCTTTACAGCGCGCTTTCAGATAAAAACTCGAAAACGATAAATCGTACGCATATAGTGTATCTAATGAAAGTTAAAGAAAATCAAATTTTTTTAAGATAATATACCTTGCGTACTTGGAGCCCATTTTACAGATAATTTAATTCTCTTGAAAATGGCAATTTTTCATGTTTTTTCCCTTTATCTCCATTCACTCGTTATCAAAACGATTTTGTACATACATCAACATATTCAAAATTTGATTCTATTTAACTTTCATTAGATGCGCTATATGCGTATGATCTATCGTTTTCGAGTTTTTTCGATTTTATCATGAAACAAGTGTTCTGATAGCGCACTATAAAGATGTTTAAAAATTCATATCTCTGCCAAATTTGATCGAATGGAAATGAAAAAAAAAAAACAAATTGTTCGTAACCGAATTCTCTACAACTTTCATTTGAAACATTTTGCGATCCGAATGACGTTTTTCGAGATTTTAGCTAAAAAGGCGCGCGTTTCCATTGCGGCGCAAAACTGTCAATATTTCAAAAAAATTATCTCGGCTCCAATAGGGGTTAAGTGGATTTTTATTACCTATAATTTTCATCTGTACATATTTTATAGTAAAATTGATGCTTTCCGAGTTTTTTGCGAGAAAACGGATCTATTTTCTTCCCGCCAACGGGTGATATGTTAAAAAGTACCACAAAATAAGCCTGTTCCCCCATTTTACTGGGCTATTGTGTTGTCTCGCTGAGCCAACCATGCTCCACCCAATCCCTCACCCTCCGAGACGCTTAGTATTATGTTTTGACTGGGTGGACAAGCACTGGAGAGCACCGTTGTAATTTAATGCAAATAATGGTGTGTTCTATTTAGGTCAGTATTGTGTAGTGAACACGCTTGGTCAGGCTGTTTTTGGTGTTCTGGGTTCGATTCCCAGCTCCAACACTGGTAATGTCAGTAGGTAATAGATGTAATCCTTGTTTTTCAGATATGTAGCCTCTCTCCGTACTAAATGCAATAATGCGTTACAGAACTATGTACAATTGGTGATTTCAATTTACTTTTAATTAAATAAGTAGCTGTCTCTTCCCTTCTCTTTTCTCCTTCTATCTTATATAGGAAATAGAATTCATCGTGTCTTTCATTTTTATCGAAAAGAAGAGTAAAAGTACTGAAATGTTTGTAGAAGGGTTCAGCGACTTCTTTGGGATAACTCTGAAAGATTCTTACGTCGAGAATTCTGAGTAAAAACGAAATGGTGAAATTAGTGCTTATGATTATTTCTGTATAAAAATTCACATTACGTAGTATTATTAGTCCGGCGGCTCAAGTGCCGGGTTCAGATCCCGTCTAGGGTATGCATATTTAGTAGCGTTTTTAATATGTTACCGAGTTGGTAGCATTGGACTAGACGCGATTGTGTGAAAGGCAGCTGTATAACTGTCTTTGTTGAGTGGTGGAATAGCCTAATGCTAAACTCTACCAAGATAGTAATCTAAATAAGACGATACAAAAAATATGCACTACTGAGGTAACGTATATTTAATTATTAGACGACAACTAACAGGAATACTAAAAAAAAAATTAATAAATTTTAAAATTTCTATCATCCAGAAACATGAAACTGGGTGTAAAACAAGCATTACATAAACGTTCACACAAAAATTTTACAGAAATCTAAGAATACCTAGGAATCACACATTCTCTAAAATATGATTATATTAGAAATCGCAATTAAAGACGTGTAACTTTATCACTATCCTTGCTACTAAGGTTTTGGTTTCCTCGGTCTAGTGTCAATGACACACGTTAAAAAACTGTGTCCGTTTTAATCGATGATACGAGTTTTCGACGTGTAGCTGAGGCTAAATAGAAATCAAATAAAATGTATTAAAGATGAGTTAAACAAGACTTTTCTTCGGAAATTTTGCGACAAATATGTTATACTTTTTTGGTATACGAAATGATTGATGCATTTGCTTCCACACAGCCTCGTATCAAAATTGCAGGAGAAAAATTAACTTACCATCAAGTCAATTTCATCCTATTTTCCAGACGTTAATCTGACATTGTATCGAGCTATACGTTTTAATGCCATTTGTTTCCATCCTTTGTAGGATTTACTTCTTTAATTAAAGGGGAATCTGTTTTTTGTTCGAAAAATTTGTAATTCTGTTAGAGGGATCAGAAGAATGTATGAAGAGGATTATTGTAAACGTTTAATCAGCTTGACTTTCTGTTACCTCAAATATATAAAATAAGTTACTAAACACTACTAAAATCACTCAACATACATTAGAAAAATACTTCTCGTCCGCATTTGAGTTACAAAATAATTATTAACTATCAATTGATTTCGTTTGATGATGATTTTTCAGGAATAACCGACGGCTTCTTAATTAATTTTTATATACCGGGTGATACAGGAGACATGTAACACCCCGTAGCATGTTTATTTAAAACGTTATTATTTTGAAATTTAATACACTTATATATTGCGTGATTGTCCTTTTTTAAGTACAATAATTTTTTTTCACCACTTCCAGTTTCACCGGAAGTGACATCTACTCTGTTATTTTAAATGGCACCCTGTATATTTTTTTTACCTACCTGATTCGTCTCTAGATTCTCTTTTCAATCATGTATCGGAACACAGCATTTATTTTTAAAATGGCAGTTAATATCAATTTTAGTTTGTTAAGTCTAGGTGGCCCTGATATGAACCTTGGCAGATATTGATGCGTAGTGTGCCGTGATATCGAAAGACCTCTGGTATGCAACTTTGTGCCTCATGTTTCTTTGGGAATAACCAGTAGCTGAACAGACTAATAAGATCTAATTTATTTAAAAAAGTATCTTTAAACAACCCACGATATCATAAAACCAAGATAGGAAGCCCATTTTTTTATTTCACCTAGTTAAAAAATACGTATTTATCTTTTATTTTTGTCCAATACAATTGCTGTGCATATCCTATTTTACTTTCTTCATTAAAGTTAGTATCGAATGTTATTGCATAGTAATGAATATTGTACTGCAACAAAAATAGTAAGCAGGCGGTGGAAACAAAATAAGGTAAAACGAGGCGTCATTTTGATTTGACAATTAAGAATTGTTTACTTGGCAGCAATTTAAGTATTTTTCATTAAATTATACCCAAGTTATCACGTTTTTAACTCTGTTTTGCCATGTATTCACGAAATGAAAAAGTAGATATGCTACTAATCTATGGCGAATATAAGAAAAATAACAAGCGGGCTGCTGACATATCAAGGAAGATTTCCCGAAAGAATTCATCCACCAAACAACTATTTTGTAAGAGTTGAAAAGCAATTCAGAAGTGAACCAGTGTACCGGAAAATAATTTCATTATCGATGAAGAGTCGGAAATCAATGTACTTGCAACTGTCGAGGCAGATCCCACGATTTCGATAAGACAGATTGAGGACCAAACCGGTGTAAATCGGGAATCAACTCGACGCATTTTGAAAAAACACAAACTTAAATCATACAAGTACCAAATACACCAGCATTTATACGAAAATGATTTTCAAAGAAGATTGAACTATTGCAATTGGTTTTTGAACAGACACAATTTGGACAATAATTTTCATGAACAAATTCTATTTTCCGACGAGTCCAGGTTCACTAATTTGGGATTATTTAATCGTAACAACAGCCGTTATTGGGCACAAGAAAATCCCAGAAATATGAGAGAAAGTGCATATCAGGAGCGATTTAGTTTTAATGTATGGTTAGGAGTAATTGGCAGAAGAATTATTGGGCCAATAATTTTTGATGGTCCATTAAATGGAGAAAGATATTTGGGATTTTTGCAAAACCAGATACAAGATTTTTTGGAAGAACTGCCACCTAATGTTAACCCAATAATTTTTCAACAGGATGGGGCTCCACCACTCCACCACATAACAGTAGAGTTGTGGTGAATTATTTAAATGAAAGGTTTGGAGAAAACTGGATGGGAACAAATGGGCTCGTTCGATGGCCTGCAAGGTCACCAGACCTTACGCCGCTTGAGTTTTTTGTATGGGGCCACCTGAAGGAAAACGTTTATAGAGCTCCACCAACAAACAGAGAAGACATGGAAATGAGAGTCGGAAGAGCAATCGATGGGATTACTGAATTACAGTTAGATAACGTGCTTAGGGCTACCGTCACAAAAACACGATTGTGCAGAGATAATAACGGACAACATTTTGAGCATATGCAGTAAAAAATGCTTTTGTATGTAGTACTTAATTTCATTCATTTGTTGTAAAAATGTATTACATAGTGTAATGATTTTTCATGAATTTTGTTCAAATGTGTTTTACTGATGTTTCTTATTTATTAAAAAAATCGTTTTACCTACTTTTATTTTGTTTCCACCGCCTGCTTACTAAATATTTTTGTTGAAGTACAATGTTCATTACTATGCAATAACATTCGATACTAATTTAAATGAAGAAAGTAAAATAGGATAGGCACAGCAATTGTATTAGGCAAAAATAAAAGATAAATAAGTATTTTTTAACTAGGTGAAATAAAAAAATGGTGTTCCTATCTTGGTTTTTATGATATCGTGGGTTGTTTAAAGATATTTTTTTAAATAAGTTAGATCTTATTAGTCTGTTCAGCTACTGGTTATTCCCAAAGAAATATGAGGCACAAAGTTGCATACCAGAGGTCTTTAGATATCACGGCACACTACGCATCAGTATCTGCCAAGGTTCATATCAGGGCCACCTAGACTTAACAAACTAAAATTGATATTAACTGTCATTTTAAAAACAAATGCCGTGTTCCGATACATGGTTGAAAAGAGAATCTAGAGACGAATCAGATAGGTAAAAAAAATATATTTAAAATAACAGAGTAGATGTCACTTCCGGTGAAACCGGAAGCGGTGGGAAAAAATGTTTGTATTTAAAAAAGGAAAATCACATATTATATAAGTTTACCAAATTTCAAAATAATATCTTTTTAAATAAACATGCTACAGGGTGTTACATGTCTCCTGTGTCACCCGGTATGTAGTATGAGTTGAAAGTGAAATATAAAACTCATAAAATTATATTTGTTTGAATTTATAGAAATTAAATAAGAACAAGAAAAAATACGTACAACGAATGTGAGTGAAATCCAAGTTAGAAAAATTCGCAGACTATTTTCCCCATATTTCACTTCAAATCCTATAAAATTAAATATTAGAGACGTGGGAGTAACAATGAGATTATGATAATAATACTGGAGTCTATACTTTTGTTAAGCAAATTTAGGTAAGTGGTTTAACTTTTGACAATATTGGGAATATATCCTCAGAAGAGAGGGTCGCGTGAAATATCTTAACACTTTCTGAACAAATTAATCGCATTTGATGTTAGCAGTGAAACCACGTTAATTATACAACAACAATTACAGGCTTACGTATATAATCATCCATCCAGTGGCTTTTGTGGCTGAAATGTTTGGATGAGACTTGATTTATCAATGGGAGGATTGTTTTATCGTGCATCTGTATTATCCATTCACTAAACAAGCGGCCTTTCATCTAATCTATATGATTTTCAAAGGTATTATGTCGTTTTACTGCAGTATATTGATCGCGTTGTACTAATCAGGACCCTTTCATATTATAATTAATAGCAATACCTTGTTTATTATAATATGTAAAAGCTATTACACGGTAAAATTAATTTTAATGGAATAACAATGCATTTCACACGATTCAATAACAAGTTAAATAATCAATACAAACCACATTAGCTATTAATGCGGGAAGTAGACATATATGTTATTGCAGAGTGTATAAAATTGTAATAATTAACTGTCTATTAAATAGATTATATAGAAAATATCAGTGGATAAATAAATGCAGTTTTCCCAGGCGTACATAAAGTATACGATTTTCTAATATTAGTGGTAAATGTCATAATAATGATTAAGATCACACATTTTGCTTTTATCAGCATAACTTAAAAACATGTTTTCAAAATAAACTCAAAAATTTCGGAGTTTAGTGGCTGATCAATAATTAAAGCTAAACATTTTTTATATCGTAATAATAATAATAATAATAATTTTATTTATATCAAAGATTCAACTAAACATATATAATAGGCTGCATATCATGAATATAAATAAAAGAGAAATCGCTTAAGTTTTAAACTTGATAGCGATTCAATGTTATAATACTCATTGATGGATGCCTTAATAATGTAAGTAGATGATATTTCCCTTACGATACAAATTTTTATAATATATGTAGCATATAAAAGAGCTTAAGAATATATACTAAGAATTTTCTATCTCCTATTTACTATTTAAAAATAAAATTATATATACACCTACCTACGCCCTAAAACCACACTTTTTCTAACCCACATATATGTATCTGTCAATAGACACACATTAATGATGAATATAAATTCAGACCCTGCAATCTGATCCATTTTTTGACGTTTCTTTTGAATTTTGTAATATTTCTAGCATCTCTGGTACATTTATCCAACATATTAAAAAGTTTTTCACCTATGTATACATAATATCTTTGCCCTATACGTTTTGCCATTTTTTTGATTTTGATGTCATCCTGCTGTTTACTTCTTGTGCTATATTTATGTGTAAAATGCTCATGGTTTCGTTTGTTATTGTACTGATAAATAAGAGTGGTATAACAATAAAGTTGTCGTATGCTAAAAAGCTCTGAGTTTTGAAATAGCAGTTCCGTAGGATAAAGAACATTTTTCCCTTGAATAATTTTAAGAAACCGTTTTCGCAAGTTTTGTAATGGCGTTAAATACGTTACCCCTACTCCTCCCCAGCCTATTACCCCATATCTCAACATTGACTCTACCAGTGCTTTATAGATGGCAATTAAATGTGGAGTTTTTAATATTTCTTTAATTTGTTTAAATTTATGTAACAAACCTCTTACTTTTTGCAATATATTTTGCACTTGGTGTTGCCATCTTAGGTGGCAATCTATATAAATTCCCAGTTATTTTATTTTTTCTGTAGCATTAATGTGGATGGTTTTATTTCCTTGTATTATTTCCAGTTTATTAAAATTTGGTAGGTTGCAATTGTAAGATGTTAAAGGCAAGTAAAATGTTTTTTTATAATTTATCGTTAATTTCAAACTATCAAATGAGTTTTCTATTTGTTTGAGGTCATGCTCGACAATGGTTTTAAGAATTTCCCAAGAGGTTGCTTCATAAAATATAACATTATCGTCTGCAAAGGAAATTATAGTACCGGGTGTATCAAGGGAAAGTATGTCGTTTATATAAACTGAGAAAAGAATAGGTCCTAATACTGTTCCCTGTGGTACACCATACGTTACAATTTCCGGCTGACTTAAGATATTACCAATTTTCACAAACTGTTCTCTTTCACTTAGGTAGCTTTTGAACAACTCCAGTGCTACACCCATTATGCCAATAGATTCTAATTTATTTATTAATCTTTTGTGACACACCGTGTCAAAAGCCTTCGCTAGGTCTAAAAAAACACATAACGAAGGCTTTGACAGATCTACAGAGTTATACATGAGTGACGTCAACTTAGCTATCGCGTCATGTGTAGATTTGTTTTCTTGAAATCCATATTCCTGTTCCGATATTATTTTATGGTTATAGTAGTTTGTATGCACTCAAGAATTGAACCATCCAGTAGCAACTCCGTAGAAGCAAAATTTATTTTACCTATGTTTAGCTCACATCCAACACACAAAGTTTACGGTTTTATTCGGATTAGGTTTTAGCCCATTGTTTATCAATTTGAAAAATAGTAGAGTATATGAGTCGGAAAAAAAAAACGAAAATTGTAAGTATTATGCTATGCAATAAGAGACCTCCTCCCTCCGTTTTCGAGTATGCCGAGTACGATGGTGCTGGTAGAATTTCTCTTTGGAGTTGCACAATCACCCAAACGACCAAAAACCACCCCAAAAAGGTTTAAACGCTTATCACATCTTTTCCAATGCTGAACACGGTGGTGATGATGTATGTTTCTTCCGATTCCTCCAACCCCTCTACCGGCTAAAAAAATAATTTTTATATACAGGGTGTTCCACTTAAAACTCCCAACGCCAATTACTCGAAAACTAAAAGAGGTAGTAAATTTCTGTAAATGGCAGATAATTGGTGTGATCAAGTGCTATATATCGACTTATAATAGGTGCCGGTGCCTTTGACGGTTTAGGCGTCGCGACGACCGGAGCAAAATTTTCGATGGCAGGAGTTTGGAAATCAAAAGATACCAATAGTACTTTTAATTCTGATGTTTTTTTTATTATTAGAACTTTTTTTATTTTTTCGTTCGTTTCGTAGTTATTTGACACTGAAAGTGTAGATACCTTTGAATAAAAATTGCCAATTTAATAAATTGTCTGCATCCAATAGGCTGTGACCATTCTGTTAACCTAAATTTTAACTGTAAAAACAGTTGTCATTAGTTAAAAACAGTGTTAATTTTTTATTTTTATGTTTGTTTTCAAATAGTTTTATTAATATCTGATTAACTTTTTGGAAAAGAAATGATCAATACACGAAACAAGAAAAGCTAGACGTTTACGGTGAGTGTAAGCGAAATGCGTGGCAAGCGAAAAGTGTTTACGCACAGTGTTATTCTGATAGAAGCAGAAAGCCAGATCATAAAACAATTTTCAATTTATGTAGAAATTTAGTGAATTTTGGTGCATATGAAAAACCAAAACGGGAACGGTCAAAACCAGTAACAAATGATTTTAAAGTTGCATTGGTTCTCCAACAGATTCATGATAATCCGAAGATGTCTTTAAGATAATTTAAGAGAAATATTAATATCTCAATAACTTCTACCAGAAGAATTCTTAAGCAAAATAAATACCATCCTTACAAAACGAAACTTGTACATAAGTTAGAGCCAGGTAACCCCGAGAGGCGCAATAATTGTCTGGCAAGATTTGATTATTTATTTTACCGTGATGAAAATATCTTTAAAAAAATGCGATGAAAATAGATTTCACAACAAGGGAGTTGTGAATAATAGACATAATTTCCGTTACTGGACACAAAACAATCCCCGTTGGATTACTGAAAAAGGTAACCAGCGCGTTTTTGGTATAAATGTGTGGTATACTCAATGGTTATTTAATAGAACCCCACTTTTACGAAGGCATTTTAAATGGTGATCGTTATCAGAATTTTCTTCAAAGAATATTCAACTATTAGAAGATGTCCCGATTGAAACTAGCAGGAACATTATTTTTCAACAAGATGGGGCCCCACCTCACAATGCTCAAATTGTAACAGTTTATTTGAATGTACTGTACCCCAATTGTTGGATTTGGACATAAGGTCCACTACAATGGCCAGCACGATCACCGGATTTGACCCCTCTCGATTTTTTCTTTGGGGTCACTTGAAAGACACTGTATATGTAGAGCCTATTGAGGATATGGCGGATCTCCAAAATAAAATAATTGCATCTTGTGCTGCTATAAATAAATGAGTTCTATTAAGAACTGCAGATTTTGAGTTAAGACGCCGGATGACTGCTGCGTTCGGGCAAGGGGAAAAAATTTTGAACATTTGCTATAAAATATTTTATTTACTTTAGATTTTAGAAAAAAATGACCATGTTTAAAACACTTATATTTTTTTCTGTTTAAATATTTCAACGATACTGTTCTAGTTATATAAATAAAAGTCACATTAACTACGTGTCTTTTAATCTGTCTGTTTTGACAGTTAAAATTTAGTTTAACAGAATTGTCAAGGCCTATTAGATGCAGACAATTTATCAAATTGGCAAATTTTAATAAAGGGTATTTGCACTTTCAATGTCAAATAACTCCGAAACAAATGAAAAAATAAAAAAATTTCTAATAATAAAAAAACTTCAGAATTAAAAGTACTATTGGTATCTTTTGTTCTCCAAACTCCTGCCATCGAAAATTTTGCTCCGGTCGTCGCGACGCCTAAAACGTCAAAGGCGCCGGCACCTATTATAAGTTGAAATATAGCACTTGATCACACCAATTATTTGCCATTTACAGAAATTTACTACCTATTTCAGTTTTCGAGTAATTGGCGTTGGGAGTTTTAAGTGGAACACCCTGTATATCACTGACAAAATGCATGTAGCGCCCGCTTTCGAGGATGCTGAACATGGGTGGTGATGCTGAATATTTTTTCTGACCCCTCCAACCCCTCTGACGGCTAACAAAACACCCCCGATAGGGGTGAAAATCTTTTTTTATCTCACCGGTAAAATATATATGCCGCCCGTTTTTGAGAATGCTGAGGACGGTGATGATGCTGAATATTTTTTACCCCCTCCAACCCCGTCAACGGCTAAAAACACCCCCGAAGGGGGTGAAAATCTTTTAACTAGGTTTAACATGTAGTGTTTTTTGTACAAATTGTCGGAGCGAAAATTGTCAACATACTACGCAAATGACCTCCTTGAAACGGAATGTAACGAGACTGAAAATGATATTGGCCAAATATTGTTGAACAAATTCAATCAGCGATTCTGATACGGAAACAGCTGATAGTCAATATAAGTTTTTCTATCATTTTTTGTAATAAAATAATTTGTACGTATCAGTGATTCAATAGACCTGTTTTTGTAAGTAATCGATTATCTTCTTCAGCTAAAGAAAGACAATTATAATCACGAAGAGAAGTATGATTATTTTTTTCGTACTCAGCATCCTCGAAAACGCGCGGTATATACATTTTACCGGTGATATATAAAAAAAAAAATGATTTTCATTTTTCTTTCGGCGGTGTTGGTTAGCCGTTAGAGGAGGGCTGAGAGGGTCGGAAGAAATATTGACCATTACCACCGTGTTCAACATCCTCGAAAACGGCCGTTACATACATTTTGCCGGTGATATAAAAAAACGATTTTCACTCGTTTCAGGGGTGTTTATTAGCCGTTAGAGGGGATGGAAGGGGTCAGAAAATATTGAGCGTCATCACCGTGTTTAGCATCCTCAAAAGCGGGAGCGTTTAACCCTTTTGGGGGTGTTTCTTGGCCGTTTGGGGGGTTGTGCAACTTCAAAGAGAAATTCTACCAGCATCATCGTGTTCAGCATCCTCGAAAACGGGGGAGGGAGGTACTCTCTTGCATAGCAAGATATTTACAAGTTAGTCCAACTCACGCACTCCACTAAAAGTATATAAATCGTAGCTAATATTTTCTATAATATTTTTAAATGTTTATATACTATTGTAAGATGTAATTGAATATCGTGAACATATAAGTGATAGTAGCCATACTTTGAGCTCGAAATTATATCAATGACAAATATTGGCCCCAATATACTACCTTGCGGCACGATACTTTTAGTTTTTAATTAATTTGAATAAGTTTTATTATTCTTTAGTTGTGATTAGGTTGAACTGCTGAATGAATACTGTTTCCGTTTACAACCAACTAAACGGTTTTACAGTTTCAACTCAATCGTAGATGTTACAATAGCTAAAACAGAGTAGCAGTATAATTCGAACACCGGGCTCAAATGTTCTTTATTTCACGTGATAGGTCAGTTTAAAGAATGTTATATACCCCATATGTATTGTTCAAGGTTTTCTTTACATTGATGGAAAATTCGTAGTCGGGCTATGCCTGTGAATACATAAGAGGTAAATATTTGTACTCCTTACAAACTTCATACTCACAAAGTGAACCTCATTTATATTTACTAACCCCGTTGGATGCATTCTAACAAAAGCCCGTCTCTTTACCGATTCGTATATTGCATGTGGAGAATCTTTTGCAAAGAAATAATGTTAGGCAAGCTAAGAATTTTTCAAATCTTACCTTACATCTCTTCTAAAATAACTGCTTAAAAAGGACAAACCTGCAATAAAACAAAAAAAATAAAGTTATTCCAATGTAACATTTTTTTATTAAAATTATTTATTGAAAAAATTTAAAGCTACTAAAAGGTTTGAGAATGGTGTAACGTATTCTATGTACGCAAGCAATATCTGTAACGCAATTTAAATAAATTTAATACAATATAAATATTATTGATTACGAATTTCTAAAAACTTCATTCGTAAGATATCCAGTAAAACCAGTATAAATGAAACATGTAAAAAATTCAGAACTAGGCTGTGAAAACTTGAATTTGAACTAATAGGACCTAAACAAAATATTTATTTATGTATGTATTCAACATATAGCGCATAGGCAAATAATACAATGGTTGCAATATACAACAGACGTATCAAAAGGCACCTAAAATTTATAAAATTAATTTAAGGTAAAAAAGAAGGTTTTTAACAAAAATTATTACGAGATTCATAAAGTTTGGGATCTTTTAGGAACCTCGTTGTATACAAAAATTAAATGTAAATGGGTGTGAATTTCGTTAAGTAGGGCATTATGCTGCATTTTGCAACATATTGCAACCCGCTATGGAACTAATAATCTTATATACATTGAAATTGGCGGCATAAACCGTCAGTTTGAAAACTTAACTCATAACATTTATAAGGTGATTAAAAATGAGGGCCCGAGTAGCGCTCCTTGTGGCACACCAAATTTTGCTAGGTACTCGATAGACCAAAACCAACTATGAGCCACATATTGTTTCCTACCTAAAAGATGGTATTCAAGAAACATTAACAGACAATGGGAAAACCGAAACAAAAATTTTTTGAAATAAGATGCGTAGTCGGGAGTGCCAAATAACGTAGTAAAATTTATATAGAGGTATTATATGTATTTATGAAACCTCAGACATGGACTTTTATAATAGAATTTTAAAGCAGAAACAGTATTATAGTTATGTTAAAAAAAACACTGATTTATATCAATACAATTACATATTATCTTTTATATATTTCATTAACTCTCTTTTAAATAAAAATAAAATTATCAATATCTTTGTAGAACAAGGAGTTCATATAGTTAGCCCTTTGAATATAAACATTATATGCATTTGTAGTAAAATGTTCGTGGATCTCACAATTTACAGTTACAAAGGTATTGAAATATTTCGGTAACATGTTATTCATTAACTATATATAAAAATCATGAACAGTAAAACAATCTATTAGAGTCAGAGAAACCATTGAAGAGCACTTCATTAAGTAGCATAAAGGAAATAGGTGTATATTTGCTACATTTTAGTACAACTCTAATACCCCGATTTTGAAGTTTCTGAAGTTGTAATAACTTATTTAGATTTAACAATTTAAACATATACATATAAGATTGAAGCACAGTATTTATCTTTAATTTGTTAATTTCTAGATATTTGCTGATACTTTCTAATGTTTTATTCATTCTATTTACACATTCAACCAAATTTCGATCACTACATGATACTAATATGTCATCTGCAAAGAGATTTATAAAAACACCATCAACATAAAGATTAATATCATTAATGTAAATAAGAAATAACAGAGGACCCAACACACTACCCTGTGGTACACCACTGTTATTTGATCTTTCACTTGACAGTCAGTCCCCCACGCGAACCCTTTGTGTTCTGCCAGCTAGGTAGTCCCTAAACCATTCCAATACTTCGCCACAAACTCCATAAACTTGGAGTTTTTTTTATTAAAATATCATGATCGATGGTTTCAAAAGCTCTTTTCAGATAAAATACCGCTAAAACATATTTATTATCGTCAATGTCATATTTGAATTTAGTTAATGAGAGTTGGAGTGCTGTTTCACACGAATGGTGTTTCCGAAAGCGCCAGATTGATTGTTGATTAATATTTCGTTGTTATTAAAATGAAACATTAGCTGATAGTAAACTCCAAGTTCCAAAACTTTTTCAGTTGGTGGCAGAGTATTGACTGGATGGTACTTACATGCTTTTACAGTATTCTGTACTTTAGGTATTGGAATAATAGTACTGGATTTTAATTTGTCGGGGAATTTTCCACTTTGCAAGGAGGTGTTAATAAAATTTAAAATTTTACGTCCAATAGGTTCAATAGCTTGCTTTTGAATCTTAGAATTTCAAATTTCAAAAGTACTACACTTATTATCCAATGATTTAATAATTTCTGTTAACTCGACTAACGAAAGTGATTAGATTATTAGATAGATATCGTGTAGCGCCCTTTTTACAAAACTATGTTAATTTGTGATACTAGGGACATGATGTTTAGGGACCTCGGGAGGAGTTGAGGCGAACTTTTTAAACTTTCATTTTTCAAAATAGGTTTAATCACTTAGGTCCTCCAAGATAACATGCATATTCAGTTACATACGTACCGACTACGTATATATCTATATGTGTATGTACACACATATAGATATATACATACAATCACAAGAAACACATAATCTTCTGTTAGTTGACTTGATGGTAGTAGAACGAAAGTTTTACTTTGTGTTTAAAAGTTTCAGTGCATTAAGTTTTGAATTGAATTTCACTTCTCCCAAACCTTTGAAAATAATATGGGTTCGAGTTTTTCCATTCAAGTTGAAATTTTTAGCTACTAAATCAGTACCCTCTTTGCGACTTGCACAAGATCGGGTAGAAATAGTTGTTATAATGGATAGATAATTATTTTTAGCATTAGTGAAATTTTTTATTGGATCAAATTTATTATTTCACACATATTTTATAACACTTTGATCTACAAATTCAAACATAATCTTACTTAAAAGAACTACAAGTGTATGATTTTTATTAAATAAAATACGCCCTGTAACACTGACGAGTCGTAATATCTCTTCCACAAAATAGCTACATCTCGCTTCATCATTCTTCAAGCTCTAATACTTTAATACCTTTGATTTTAATTAAGACCACGCACTTAAGTACATCGCGCACTTCACACCTGAATATATAAATCAAAATGCAAATTCCAAATGGAAATCGCTATGCAAATAATGAACTAACATATTCGGATGTATTCAAACTTTGTTTAAACCGCCAAGAATCGTTTGATATTCATATTCGAACGGGTTTACCCAAGTTTGTCAGCTTTGATATCGGAATAAGAGAATTGGTTAATTTATTTAGTTTCTATCATTTCAAGTTTGCTACTGACATTTTGGCTTTTAACATGTAACTACAAAGGAGATGGAACCACAGATTTCTGCTATGACAGCTAGCTGTACATAGATTTCACTGCAGAGCCAAAGGCTACAAAAGGAGCACAGACCTAAAGGCACTCGAGTGTAGTTGCTACTATTCCAGTAGAAAAGACAGAGATACTCGTACCGAGATTAGTTTTGTGGTAAATGATTGGGAATCAATGGCTTTGCCGCAACATTTCAAGAAATATTTTGTAATATATTTCAAATAAAACTAGTTCCTGTATTTTATATAATAGTTTGCATTAAAATTGTAGGTTACAATTTCAGGAACACTAAAAAAATAGATCAATACTGTTATCATAGAGGATATCCCTATAGTGCGTAAAGTCCAATATCCGCCTTATTGGAAGACTTTGGAAAATTATTTTTTTATGGAAGCGGTATAGTGTCAAGAGGCGCACATTTTAAAAATATTTTGAAACATATAGGGTGACTCGCTACAGCGGAACATCTTCGAGGTCATTTTTTTTAAATGGAACATTCTATATATTTTTACATTTATGAATTCAGCGTAAAATTACTTTTCAAATGATCTCTAGATTTTTGGTGTTTGATGTGGCGTTGCCGAGTTATTCGAAAAAATATGAAAATTTTGGTCGGAACAAGGTTTAACAAATTAATTAGCTGTGTGTGTAGTACTATTAATTAAGAAGATTTATTTTGCAATTATGTAGACAAGGGATGTACTACAACGACACAACCACCAAATATTGATTATAATTATACAGAGTGTATTTTCTACCAACGGTAATTCAGGACATTTCAAAGCGAATTTTCTCAATTTTTTTCAAATGAAACACTCTGTATACTATTGTATTTTTGAATTGGCACGTTAACTCCCTACTTTGTGAATAATATCCTATACCTAAAATCGATATTTCAAGAGATATTTTTATTTTTTCATTAAAAACCGTTAAATTATAATACTTTTTATTTAGAACTGATTTAGTAGGCATGATTTTGACATAAAGTGAAAATAATAGAAAGTTATTCTATTGACGTTTAATTATTAACTATTGTGACAAAGTATTTACACTTATTTTAAGTTAAGAATTAGTTTAAAATTCGTACTTTCCAATAATGAATTTTTCGAGAGAAGAAATGGTCGATACGGTTTATGTTCTTGGTGCGAGTGATAAAAATTGTTTGCTATCAACTTGAATTTATAAGGAGCGACATCCGGAAGACAGCCCTCTAAAAAATCATTTGAGAGGTTGATGGGACGATTTGACAATACGGGGAAAGTGAAATATGAGAAAAAGAAACAAACAAAAAATGTAGTAAATGGAGAAAATGAAACAATCATACTTTTGAGCGCGATTGAAGATCCTCATCGCAGCATAAGAGAATTGGCAAAAGAAAACAATATAAGCCGATCTTCAGTCCATCGAATCCTAAAAGAAAACAAATTTCATCCCTACCACGTTTAACTAATGCAGGAACGGATTAATAGGAATTATGAAAACCGAAACAATTTTGTCAAAGGGCAAAACAAAAAGTAAGACAATAAAGAAAATTTTTTGACATTGTTTTGTCTGCCGATGGAGTAACGTTTTATAAAAACGGACATGTTAATTGTCCTAATTTTCATTATTACGACACAACCAATCCTTACATCTCATGAAAAAATAGCCAAACAAGATGGTCGTTGAATGTCAAATTTATTTGAAATTTTTGCAAGAGAGCTTGGAAGAACTACTGGAGGCTGTCCCTAGTTATACTAGAAAAGAATGTGGTATCTCCATGATGGAGCACCTGTGCTCAACACTGCTGTGCTATTCACGAACATTTAAACGACGCTTTCCCAAATGGTTTGATAAAAAGAAGACCCCATGTTGGCCCGCCAGAAGCCCAAAATAGACTCCTTTTTGTGGGGTTATGTTAAGTAGCAAGGGCACAAGGTTCCTATAACTACAAAAGGAAATATGAAAGAAAGAATAAGGGAAGTTTTTTAGAAAATTGCTGTAGATATTTTAAGAAATGTTGGTAGATCATTCGAAAATCGTTTACAGAAATGCATAGACGTACTGAGAGGCCACTTTGAAAAATTTTTATAAACATTATTTCATTAAATTAGGTTCAAAATAACATTGAATTTTTAAAATAGTGCCAATTTTTGTATTACCTAATACAGTATTTTCTGTTCCTATTATTTATGTAAACTTTTTTGTAATATTAAACGATTATTTATAAATTTTTAAGATAGGCTCAAATGTGATTTAATTAAACTTTGAAAAAATACTACTCAGGCAACCAAGACACACCCAGAAAAAACTTAATGCCACTTTCAATTATTCACACTTTATGTCAAAATCATGGCTACTATCATCATCAGTTCGAAATGAAAAATATTATAATTTAACGGTTTTTAATGAAAATTACAAATATTTCTGAAAATATCGATTTTTAGGTATAGAGAACATTACTCACAAAAGTCGTAGAGCATTAACATGCCAATTCAAAAATACAGTAATATACAGAGTATTCCATTTGATGGGGCCTATACCCTATCGGCGTGTGCGTCTATCAGAATAATTAATTATCAATTAAATAATTCAATAAGTGGCCTGTATAAATAATTATGGGTAAATATGAGTAATAAAAGAGCCGAAAACTTACCCCTGACTGGTCACTGGCTGGAACCGGTGATTTATTTCCTACACAAAGGAGAGGGAGGAAGGGATCGTAGGAGTTTTTCGACACTTTAAACACTATTACGCCAACAACCCAGTTTAACAAAATCTGTCTATGCACCCGATATCGTGATTTCTGCTTCGCGGCAATTAAAACAATCAAAAATGAGCACTAAACAAATAACAAAATGCGTGTGTGTGTGTGAGACGGCCACCGTTTTAATCTTCCCAATATTGCGAACCTCATGCTAATGCGTGCCTTCTATCCACACGTTTTTCTCGCTCTATAACCTTGACCACGCTTAAATGTTTACTTGTAACTACCATATGATGGCGCGTAACCACCATTTGAAAAAATTGAGAAAATTCACTTTGAAATGTCCTGAATTAGCGCTAGTATAAAATACACCTTGTATAATTATAATCAATATTTGCCTACATAATTGCAAAATAAATCTTCTTAATTAATAGTAATACACGCACAGCGAAGTAATTTGTTAAACCTTGTTCCAATCAAAATGACCTCGAAGATGCTCCGCTGTAGAGAGTCACCCTGTATATTTCAAAATATTTTTAAAATTTTCGCTTTTTGAACTATAGCACTTTCATAAAAAATAATATTCCAAAGTATTCTAATAAGGCCTATATTGGACTTTGGACACCATGTATGTAAAAACTGGGAGTAATAAATAAAAATAGGCATACTATTTTAATTGGCACAATTCTGTGTTCTACATAAATGATTTATGTTATACCAGTCGCACAAAAAGTATTGTGCTCTGTGCAATGGACTAAAAATCTAATTCATCAGCCAAAATCTAAAATCGTCTGTAATTTATTACTGGTACGCATTTACCGGGTAATATACATATCAACTCTTCCTTAAAGGTACCGAGCTATGGAAAGAACTTAAAAAAATATTGCCTGAAAAAAGTGAAAAAATATATGATATAATTTGTGATGGTACTTTAGAAAAAGAAGAAAATGTTATTGCCGAAAAATTTAACCTGTATTTTATTGAAAGTATAGACACTATAAATATATCCATTAATAGCAAAAAAGTAATAATTATATTCCGGGAAATGCAGAAAATATAAGTACTTATGAAAAATTTTATATAATAACTATGAAGAGGTTAAGATAAATTATTTATTCACTGACGGAGACCCTGCATATACGATTGGTATCAAAGGTATCAAAGATGCATTTGAAGTAACAGGAGATAATTTTCTTAATCTAGTAAATACTTCGCTGACATATGGAAAACTGTCTACGTTATTCCAGTACCAAAGGTTTCAAATTCATCGAAATGTGAAGACCATAGGCCAATAAATATAGTGTCTATATTTGAAAAAAATGTGGATGTGGCAGTTAAAGGTCAACTTATTAATTTTAGTGATAATAATGATATCAACAATTTGGGTTTAGTAAACATGTGATGAATGGTTTAAATGTTTAGAAGGTTGACATATTTCTGGATTTGAAAAGGGCATTTTAAACGATAAGTAGGAAGTTATTAATATCCAAGGTAGAAGGAATATGACTGAGAAATCTAAGAAACAGATCACAAAGAGTTAAATATAAAAACTCAATAACAAGTGAGCTACGGATAGAACACGGCGTTTCTCAGGAAATTATTCTTGGTCCTATTCTATTTATTCTTTATATAAATGATATTGTTACGTGTGCAAATAACTGTAAAATGTCAATGTTTGCAGATGATACAATATTGTATACAGGGTGTTGCATCATGAGAGGGACATAGCTTAATAGGAGGTAGAGAACATCAGTGGTAACCGGAACCTCCCATAGAAATGTCTCATTAGGCCTTCATTACGAGGTTGCTGGGTGTTAAATAATTTTTGGCCAAACCTGTTTTTTGTCATAACTTTGACAGGGAATGAAATAACGGATTCATATTTGGTACGGCTAATGTACTAACGAGCCCCAAGAGGTACATGTATAAAAAAAATATATCCAGGTCCGAACTCACTATAATTTATGTTTCTTCTTTGCATCAATAAAACATCACCCTGTATATATTTTTTTGAAATTTCGATACGATATTCGAAAAGAGCAAGAAAAAACAAACAAAATGACCTATTTCATTTTTTTGTTACACCTTCGTGGTTATTTAAATACGTTGTTAAATGTGCAAGAAAATGGATTACAGAACCCTATTAAATGAGAGGCACGTGAAATAAATAGTTTTATAACTAAAATTTGCAAAAATTCTATTGAGCCTAGGTGGTCTGGGTGAATCCTAATTCCGGCACGTTTTAAAGGTCCATTTTGGTAAAAAACTGTGGTCCTAATAAGTAATCGGGTATGAAATAACAAAATTTTTAATCAATCACAGTAGGCTTGTTCAAAGATTAAAAGTGACAGATAATTTAAACCATTTAGGCCTAAGCAACCAGTTACTTTGATCAAGAAAATCATCAACATTTTATACTTAATAAAAATTGGAAAAGAGAACAAACTAAAATCTAAATAAATAAAATATTTTCCATTCAATTAACAATAAATAACAAAACAATAACTAAATGTGTTTAAAAATAAAACGTAATTGACACTAAAGTAAATTTTCAAAATGTCCTCCCCCACATTCTGTGCATTTTCTTGCGCGTTTAGAAAGGTCACCAATTGCTCGACGTATCATTTCTGGATTATTCCGTATTTCGTCGCAGGTTGTAACGATGCGCTGGATTAAATGTTGTCTACTTTCAATTTCAATGCTATAAACCTCGTTTTTTAAGTGGCCCCATAAAAAGTAATCACAAGGGTTACAATCAGGAGATCTTGGTGGCCATTCATGTGGACCCCCGCGTCCAATCCATCTATTAGGATACACATTGTTTAAGTGTTCTCTTACTTGAAGGTTAAAATGTGGTGGGGCCCCATCATGCTGAAACAACATGCCTCTTATACCGATATTTTCTAACATATTCGGTAAAATGTTTTGAAGAAAATCAAAGTAAATTTCACCATTCAATCTTTCTTCAAAAAAATGTGGCCCTATCAAATGTCTATTCACAAGTCCGACCCAAACATTTACAGAAAACCTGTGTTGCGAACGGCGTTGGCGTACCGCATGTGGGTTTTCCTGTGCCCATTTATGATTATTTCGTGAATTGTTTACTCCATCCCTTGTAAATTGTGCCTCATCCGTAAATAAGGTTCTGTAAATGACTGGGCGATGGTTAGACAACCAATGACAAAATGCCAGGCGGGGGATATCGTCGCCTTGTTGAAGACGCTGTACCTGCTGGATATGATATGGATGGTAACGTTCTCTTTTTAGGGTTCTCCATACTCGCCAATGAGGAATACCAGTTGCCAAACTGATTCGTCTAGTGCTCATATTTGGGTTTTCTTGAACTACGTTTATAATATTGTTTTGTTCCTGCACACCTTGTTGTAAAACACGCTCCACAACTGCAGAATTAGGAAACTTTCCGTGTTGTCTTGCATACTGGAACACCGTACTAAAGGTTTTATGATTAGGGCATAGACGACCAGGAAAACGCAGCCGATATTCTCTTTCCGCCGACCTACCATTTCCATTACAGAAACCATAGATGAATATTATGTCAGCATATTCCACGTTTGTAAATTTTACTGGCATAGTTAAAATATTTTCACAGGTTTTCACTAACTAAATGGGGATTATTGACACATTAAATTACTAACAAACAATTATTCAACTGTTTAGGAGATTTCTTTTTATTATCTGTCACTTTGAACAAGCCTACTGTGATTGATTAAAAATTTTGTTATTTCATACCCGATTACTTATTAGGACCACAGTTTTTTTTACCAAAATGGACCTTTAAAACGTGCCGGAATTAGGATTCACCCAGACCACCTAGGCTCAATAGAATTTTTGCAAATTTTAGTTATAAAACTATTTATTTCACGCGCCTCTCATTTAATAGGGTTCTGTAATCCATTTTCTTGCACATTTAATAACGTATTTAAATAACCACGAAGGTGTAAAAAAAAATGAAATAGGCCATTTTGTTTGTTTTTTCTTGCTCTTTTCGAATATCGTATCGAAATTTCAAAAAAATATATACAGGGTGATGTTTTATTGATGCAAAGAAGAAACATAAATTATAGTGAGTCCGGACCTGGATATATTTTTTTTATACATGTACCTCTTGGGGCTCGTTAGTACATTAGCCGTACCAAATATGAATCCGTTATTTCATTCCCTGTCAAAGTTATGACAAAAAACAGGTTTGGCCAAAAATTATTTAACACCCAGCAACCTCGTAATGAAGGCCCAATGAGACATTTCTATGGGAGGTTCCGGTTACCACTGATGTTCTCTACCTCCTATTAAGCTATGTCCCTCTCATGATGCAACACCCTGTATAAGTGGTAATGATCTTAACCAGATGTATATAACTATAAATAAGGGATTACTAAATAAATGGTTGAGTCAAAATTGTTTGTCTTATTTTAAATACATCAAAATACATGCCAATAGGAAAAAATTATAGGTTATGTAGTTTAAATGTAACAAATTTGTATATAGAGATAAATAATTATAAGCTCGAACAAATTAAAGAAATTAAGTACCTGGATATTTTATAATATATGAGAACAGTTTAAACAGCATTGTGACTATACATTAAATAAAATGTCAAAAAAGGTTTATTTTATGAGAAAAATAGATAACAGGTTAACGGTGGGCACAAAAATCTTATTATAAAAGTCAATAATAGCTTTACACATTGAATATGAAGTATTATTTTGAACATTAACCAAAACGAAAGAAACAAACTGCAAAAATTACAAAATTAATCTATGAGAACAATCTTTAAATGTAACAGATATATATCATTAAAAAATATGCTAGAAGTACTTAATTTCATGAATGTAAAGCAATGAATAATACCTATTTAAAACTTTAGATTTTATTTCTAATGAAGAACAAAAAGACTGCTATGTACCTATGTAATAAAGTAAGATATATAAATAGCACTCGTTCACATAATACAAGACAGAATAATTACTTTTTTGCACGATCGAGCCTTTCTATTTATTTACCAGATCTGCTTCCAAGACGGTAGGTTATGTTTACTGATTGCTAGGCCTAACACGTCGGTAAGTGATTTACTTACCGACGTCTGAACGGTAAGTAAAATTAATATAATACATATATTATTTCACAAAAAT
This sequence comes from Leptura quadrifasciata, assembly GCA_963675555.1. Classification (NCBI taxonomy): domain Eukaryota; kingdom Metazoa; phylum Arthropoda; class Insecta; order Coleoptera; family Cerambycidae; genus Leptura; species Leptura quadrifasciata. The sequence continues at coordinate 42,571,118 of OY776675.1, forward strand.
GAGAACAAAGAATAAGAACATTTCTATTTATTTAAAGAACGAACATTATTTAAATAATGAACATATAAAAAACATACAAACTTTATAAAAAAGACATTAAAATTGAATGTACAATTGATACAATTATTAATCGTAATTCCGCTCGTACTTGCCGTGTTGGTTTTTAGTGTATTCAGTGAAACTGCAGTACAGGAAAACGAGGCACCATCGCGTAGAATTTTCTCGGTAAATTCGATTTTATTCTGCAGAGAATCTTCCACAAAACTCTCTGCTACCGAAGAAGATCTCGGTCCTTGGATTTTTCTGGAATTATTGCTGCACATCCGATCTCCCATGTAATTTCTATTTCACCATTGCCTTCGGAAGCACTCGTTGTAAAGAAAGTAATACAGTAAAAATTTAATGTCAAATTAAATGTGTTTGCTTATTTGTAAATAACACGAAATATTGTCTTGGAAACATATAGCACAGCCGTCCAATTATCACATTTGACAAATCGGACTTGCCACGAAATATAAATGGCACTTTTGACTTTTTGTTCATCTCTTAGAAATTAAATAATTTTAATTGAAGTGTAATTCAATACGATCGTGCAAAAACAGTATGAGCTTTACGAACGTTAAAGGTTGTACCGGTCTCCAGCAAAATTGGAAACATTACCGTCGACCGTTAAACGTCCCTTACCGTTCTTGGTACTCAATACACTACTATTTTATAGACACAGCCAAAACAGCATTATTAAATAAAACTATAAATAAAAAATTGTAAGAATTATTTTAGATCTAAAGAAAAGTTAAGAAACCACGTACTTAATATTTATGTAGAGTTAAAAATATTGTCTGCCATAATTTAAAATGTAACCGTTATTGAATGCAAATTGTTAATGATATCAAATTTATTGTATATATTTAGATACAGACGGATACAGATTAATTACCCTCCGGTGTTAGGGCGGAGGTAGGGCTAGTTAATGTTTCACCTTCATAGCTCACATGCATCCAACTGTCTTACAATTTAATATATTTTTCCTTGTATTTACAATCAATAATATACATAGATATTATGTTTACTGTATTATCAATACTTTTACTTTTCCTGACAGATGTTTTTATTTACCGTTCCTACGTAGTTAGATTCTTGTTGATAAGGTTTTCGTCAAATTTTGAAAACTATTCTTTTATCATATATACTGTGAGGTTTTTATATACAAGTAATACGTATCTACTTAAAGAGTATATTTATTTATTTATTTTCCTATCATTTAATCATCTTCAAGTGTTGTGAATTGGCGAACTTCATATTTAGAGTAATTATTCTTTAAATTTGAAAATAAAATACACCACAGATAATGACGACCCCTTTATCCCGGAAGGCTCTAGAAGAGCCTTGTGTGGGAGGGGGCTACACATTTAGAGACAAGGGACACACACCCAATATCCGTGTATAGTGAAGAAGTTCCTCTCACAGTATTTTCCACTACCACGACCGGGGATCGAACCCGGAACTTTTGGGTGAGAGGCAAGTGCGCTCACCTCTCGACCATCAGTCATACCATTCCTAATCACCTACCACTTTCCTCAAAGAGATGCCTCCTTACAAAATATTACTTAATAATAATAATCATCTTTATTAGAAAAATGAAACTACACAAATATAGGCGATGTTTAGCTTGACAAGCTATTCTTACACATAACCTATACAACGTAACAAAATTTGTAACTATATTAGGCATACAAAAATATAAAATACCCCTACACACCTTAATATAATATAAACAGCGCCGGAATCTCCAACAGGTCATCCAGTCGATGCCCCCATGTGCGCGTCACCTAATACTGCAACCCGTAGACGGGGACATCGACCAGCGACCCAAGGAAGAACCAGCCACTGTTATAACCTAAACAAAGAAAAATAATGAGAAAAACACCCGTTCTCGACACCCACGTTATTACGTGACTGTCACTATCACTTAAACTGTCAAAAATGATTTTATGTAATAATGCTTTAATTTACGTTTGAAGGCAGCACAACTTAAGCTTTTAAATTCTGTATTGATTTGGTTGTATTTTTTAACAGAATTATAGGAGAATGATCAGCGAAAGGTGGACGTAAGATATCTTGGCATATTCAAATCACGGTCAGACCTAACATTAATGGGGTGTAAGTTGAACCGATATGATATTCTTGAGCGAAGGTAAGAGGGTTCGCCTCGGAGTATTAAACGATCAACAAAGTTTAATAGGTGTAGCTCCCAAATTTGACTCATAGGCAGCCAATTAAGAATCTTTAAATTCGCAGATATTCTATCATATTTTCTTAATCCAAAAACCAAACGACAACATGTGTTTTGAACTTTTTGTATGCGATATCGGTTCACTGAATCGACACAAGGACCATAAACAAAATCAGCATAATTAAATAAAAACAGTACAAGAGACTCACACAAGGTCTTACTTAAATTAAAGCTTAAAACATGTTTGTTATCATAAAGCAATTTAAGAGCGTAATATGATTTACTTATCAAACTGCTAACGTGTGCCTCAAATCTTAAATGCGGATCAAAAATGATACCCAGATATGTTTAGTAATATAAAGCAACAAATTATTATTTATTTTAATTTCAATATTGAGTAAAATCAAATCAAATTCAATATGTTTACTATTACCGAAAAGCACGTAAAATGTTTTATTTGTACTCAGTTTTAAATTATGTGAAACAGAGAAGTCAAATACTGCTTTTAGATCGGTATTGATGCGGTTACAGGCTTCATGTATACTATTAATGTCGAAGCTGCAACAAATTTGTGTGTCGTCTGCATATCCCTGTATCTTACAATGTTGAACCTCACGAAACAGATCAGTGGTGTAAATAATGAAAATCAAAGGTCCCAATATACTACCTCGTGGAACACCTGTAGTGATATTAGATAGAGAGGACGAATGACTATTGATGATGACTTTCTGCTTACGGTTACTAGTAAGATCTAAATAAATTGACAACAAAATTATCACAACCTATAAATTTTAATTTAGCTATCATGAGAGGATGATCACCGTATCGAAGGCTTTAGAAAAATCAAACAGTACTAAAGCTGTTATTTGTTTTTCATCTAGTGCCTGGAAAATGTCATGAGTGACATTTAACAGAGCAGAAGTAGTACTATGGGACTTCTTAAAACCTGACTGACATTCAGGAAGCATATTTGAGCATTACAAAATCATTTAGCTGTGTATGGATGATTCTCTCCAAGATTTTTGACAATATAGGGAGTATATTTATAGATCCTAAATCAATAATAAAAGTCGGACAACTTATTTTCGGAATTGGTTGCACTAACGCCATTTTCAAATCATTAGGGAAATAACCCTGCTCCAAGCAACAGTTGATTATGTGTGTGACATAAGGAGAGATGCAAGGGAAACAATATTGTAACAGTTTTAGAGAAATACTGTCATTACCAAATGCATTTGATGCGAAATTAAAAACTATATCTTTTATCTCTCCCGGTGAAACTAGTTTGAGATGGAAAGTTTTGTTTGTTTGAAAGTGTGTGTTATAAAAATTAGTTCTTTCCGTACAATCATTGTTCCGGTTGCTATTTACGAATGAAGCAAAAAAAAAATGTTAAGTTCCTCAAGGTCAAGTAAATGAGTAGGTAAATCGGTATTTTTATTAGTCCGTACTCCCAAAGTTTTTAAACCTTTTCATCCCACTGTAGCATTGTCCTCTCTAAATAATAAATAAATAATAATAAACACAACAGAAATTAGACAACCCCCAATTCCAGAAGCCAGGGGATTGTGCGTAAGGGGGTTGCACATTGAAAAACGCGGACATACAACCATTTCCTATGGCAGTGCCAGTGCCGGAGCCAGGATTCGAACCCGGTGATGCGATGCCCGTGTGATTAATCGCGACCAGATAGATCTCTTAAGTAAGCCATTTTCTCGCGCCGCACAGACGCTAACGTGTAATTTCGTAATGTTTTATAATAATTCCCATGCTCATCACTGTTAGATTTCTTGTATTTACTTAATGCCCTGTCGCGCTCTTTCATCATGACTTTGAGTGTTTCAGTAAGCCATGGTGCTTTAGGTTTGCTTACCCTAATCGTTCGCAGCGGTGCATGTTTATTACATAAAGATAAAATTGCATTAGTTAAAAATTCAACTTTCATATCAATATTAGGTACATAAATTATATCGTTAAGCATGAGATTATTTAAATCATTCTGAAAATCGTTATAACTGAAATTTTTAAAATCCCTAATCGCTATGATGCTTCCCCCACCCTCAAAAAAATTTCACCTCTTTTAAGGGTGAAAACAACCCCACGGTGGTGGTTACACGATCCAAGTCACCTACCACTTTATTCAAAGAAACACCTCCTGTGAAATATCAATTTTTTTCTCAAGAAAAAGAAACAATTTTCTAACCCCCTGCAGGGGTGGAAACCTGGAGTAGGGGTGGCCGAGGTCAAATTCCTCGAGAGACCTTCCATTCTACGCGGGGAACAACACTTAGTCGAAAAACTGGGGAAAATAAACGGATTCATGGAAAAGGGGCTTTGGGGGTGGTTATTGGCCAATTTGAGAGGGTTTTCGAGGTGGAAAAATTGGTTCGACTCCGGGTATCGATTCAGCACCCTCACAATCCAGGTACAAATACTCGGCAATTTCGTCATAAATCCCGATTCTTTAAATGAACTAAAGGCAGATAAATAAAAGTAAACATCAAAATTATCACTTACAGTGCGGTAATTTTCTGTAAAATTTAGCTCAAATCCATCTAGTTGTAATTATGTATATATTAACATACGATTTAATTTGTAGCATAGTATCAGAGCTTTATTTCATTTCAAATTTTCTGAGACGTAAAGTATCTGAAATTATTCATTACTATGTGAGGTTCATTAAAGAAGGGAATTATGCAGAAAACCAAACCGGATAAACCATTTCGATGTATTGGTGGTATATTCCCACGCTCTAAAACGTTAATTTGAGCCATCATCTTCTTAGGGGATTCATGAGAGAAACACAGCTGATATGTATCTTTTCCTGCACCCAAAACATAGAAACAATACCCTCTATTTGCTTTTAATTTATAACAATAATATATAAATACAAACTAATAGCGAGAGCAAATATATTCTTTGAGAAGATAACGCATGTGATATTGTTGTTTGTAAAGATAATGGCACTCTTATTCACTTTACTTTTATTATTAAAATAATACTGATATATTATTTTTGAAACTTATTTTTGTGGTGTAGCATTATTGTATTATATCACGATTATTTTTTTGTAAGGTAATCATAATTTAGCATTAACTTCGAAGTAATTCTTTCAAATCATGCTAAGCAAGTAAAATAAAAAAATCATCGTCAAATGATGTAACCAAGCATACGTAAAGATATGATATAATATTTTTATACACATGTAAGTAGTACAATGGAAGAAATATTTACATTTCGAAAAAAATAGTAAGGCCGAGTCTGAGTGTATGTTTTTAAACTTTTTGTTCATTATAGGTTTGAGTTAATCTTTTAAGCTTTCTTATGATAAATATAATGAGAGTTCATTAAAAATTCTTAATGACACATTTCAAGTGACTAATTTGAAGGTAAACTTCTACAAGGATAATACTTATCTCCATTAGAAATTGAGTTTTTAATGGATCTTTTTAAGTATTTATCAAATGGCTTAATTTATAACGAAGTTTTTAAACGGTTAAAAATCTAATTATGTCAACTTTAATGTAACCTAATTTTTAACCGACTTTTAAAAAAGGGTAGCCGGTAGTCGACTTGTATATATTTCTTTCGAAAGTTGAAGTATAATTTCGTAATGCGAGGACAAGAAAGAAACATCTGCATAATCAATTTAACAAAAAAATTATTATATTCGATAACTTGGCGAAGGCGCCGGTGGTAACTTACAGTACTCGACTTGTAATCAAATTTTAGGATGCCATTTTAAATTATGTAACAGAAAAATATGAGAAAAGAAAAGGTAGAGTAAAGGACATTTACTACAAAATACTTATTTATACAGTGTTTCAATATAACTTCCTTCCCTGCACTCTCGTTCAATTCTTTCTCTTAATTCGTCAACATTTTATGGTCTCGTGGGGGTAAACCTTTTCTTCTAAAATTCCCCTGTTATGTTTGTTACTTGAAGCTATTTTTTATAGATAGTTTTTACTTACATTGTGAATTCCAATTGAAGTTGAATTATTTCTGATTGTTCTACACACACACACACACACACACACACACACACACACACACACACACACACACACACACAGTTTAATTGTTTATTCAGAATCTTTACACTATGCACTAAGTTATTAGAAGTTAGTATTTATTAATCATAATTACGAATTTAAGTAAGTAGGTTTTAACTGGACACCTGAAAACACACGCGGCTTTTTCTTCTGTTCCCATGTGTCTCCCTTGTCCCGCGTAATCGTTCACGCACATCGAAATTAAGTGGGGATCTAATTTATGCGCTAAGGTCTTTAAAATAAAATATATAATATCCCCAAAAAGAAAAATCTAAAGGTGTTAGATCTGGTGATCGTGGCAGCTAATAAATCAGAGGGCTACTTCGTCCTATTCATCTGGTTGAAAAATTTTCATTAAGTCCTCTACGTACAACCACCGAATAATGTATGAAAGCACCATCCAGTTGAAAAATAACTTGTCTGTTTTCGTCCTCATTTAGTACTTCCATAAAATCCCAAACATCTGTATTCAAGAAATTAAGAAACCTTTCACTGTTTAATGTATCTTGGAAGAACGCTGGACCAGGATTATTTAAGATCTCAATCCAGACATTAACTTTTTGAGAATATTGACTCTTTGAACTGATCATCCAGAGTGGCTCTGTTGCCCAGTACCTAGAGTTCGGAATAGAAACCAGATCATTAGTATTTTCATACTAATGATCTGGTTTCGGTATTTCTACCGTCTCATCTGTGAAGAGAATATTTCTTAAAAAAATTTCATTATTTAAATATTCTCCTTGGCAGAAAAATAGAATTTCATTCTCTGTTCATCATCACCTTGTTCTAATGTGTGCATAATTTTTTATTTAAAAGTACTATTTTTTTAAATGTGAGTGTTTTTCATATACTTAAATGTAAATCCCATGTAGCCTACTTCAAGCTACTTGTTGGATTTTCTTGGAAATATTGTAGAATTTCTCTGTCTGTCTCTACGTTTCTTTTCCGTGACTCTTTTTTAAATAAACTTTACCTGTTTTGTTGAATATTACGTTTATCCTGAAGACTGTTGTATGATGGAATGATTGACGCTAGATTCCTTATATTGAATTCTTCAGCAGCTTTCCTCATTGATCGAGCATTATCACCAATTATACGAATAATCTGTATTCTCTCGGCTAAGTTCAAATTTGAAAATAATTAAGAACTGTTAATTTTTTACTTTTTAATTAAGTCCCTGTTCCGAACAGCTTATTTAGTAAACGATCTCTGCCCACAATCTTCACTTAACAATACAATATAGTAGAAAAACAAACAAGATTTTTACAAAGCCTACTATGTAGGAAATTCACATTTTGGAATTGGTATCCAGACACTGAATTTTGCAGAATTAAGTGTAATTATTCATTTAGTTTGAAACGTGGTTGGCCAATGAGGAAAATTTTTGAATAATTCAATCGACAAATCCTCAGATAGTGAACCATTCAATGAACTTAACAATAAATTGAGAACAATTGCCAATCATTGTAGATAGGGTAATATTTAAAAGCGTTTTTTTACCTAACTCTCATGAAATGGTTATTGAGAATATTGGTCGGGTAACGACGGATAAAGTAAGAATGGAAATGATTCATCAAACGTTATTCTATAATATTTAGAAGAAAATCCAACAACTAGCTTGAGACAGGCTAGACGGGATTCATATGTACGTAGATGGCATACTAAAATTTTCCAAACAAATGGATAGGACGAAATAGCCCTCTTAATCGTTGGCTGCCACGTTCGCCAGATCTAACACATTTAGATTTTTTTATTTTAAAAGAAATAGTTTACTGCATGAGACCACAAAATGTTGACGAATTAAGAGAAAGAATTGAACGACAGTGCAGGGAAATTAAGCCACAACAATTAATAAGAACCCATCAAAATTTGAAACGACGTTATGAAGCACGCATAAGGTGTGAAGGAGGTTATATCGAGAACACAAAAATTTGAAATAATTTCTTAGATTTTGTATTATTCCATCTGTTTGTTTGCCGAATTGCGATTTATATCATTTGCTTATGTCATTTATCGTTGACTGTTGTATTATTTGATGTTGTTCATGTTATTAAAAACACTAATTTTTCAAATTTTGTTTTATTAGATCATAACATACTTTTATACAGGTCCCCTTTTCCAATAAAAAAATGCTTAGTAGTCGATCCATTTAGGAGACCCTAGCAGACAAAAATATGAAATAATTTTTTTTAAATGGTCAAATAGAGCTAGCTCATCGAGTATTGTCCCAAAAAAAAAAAAAAAATTAAGCCGTGCAGCGCGTTCCAAAATTACAGTGTTGCTGTATTAAAGAGCATACGCTGTATATACTGATACCTCATAGCTACGTTATCAAAAATAATTTAGTAAAATTTTTGAAGCCCGGACAAATATGGTAAATTTTTCGATTGCGACATATTGCGGTAAATTATTTACATGTAATATAAGGAAAAAATCGCAACCAAACCCTTGCGGAATTCTCATCTCCATAATTTGTTCTTCAAGAATGACACTATCTTTCGGCTCGAAAGAATATTTTGACCTAAATGTTCGTAGAAAAAACTTTTGACATAGCAATTCAACTTGACCTGCGTCGAAAATACAAGACAAGTCGAATATTGAATACATCACTTATCTGCCTTTATACAACTGTTGGTACACAAAAAACAATTAGATTAACACATTTCTTAACCGTGAACTCGACACGAAGTATTTTCTAAAAATGCTTATTTTTCCACGTGAATTAGAAGGAATAAAATGATTTATTAACTAAGAAACCGTTAAGTAGAGAACTGTTTATATAAACTTTTTCATACGTTGAAGGCAACTTTCAAAATGTGAAATTTTAACAGAATCCTCTTAGTGTTCCTTAAAAGTCTTATATAAAAGCCCTAGTTAAAAAGAGGAAGCTAGTGAAGTAGATAAACAAACTTATTAAAATAATTTTCCCTAATGAATTAATTTCGACACCGAAATTTACTGCAAAATTGATTTAGTGCAAAACCAAGACAATATATGCGCATATAACGAGCAAATTCAACAAAGTTCGGCTTAAACCAAGCTCTGTCAGATCCGCGTTGCACCTTGAGCTTGTCTGTCGCCTGTTGAACTAGAAATTTAATTTGATCTTGGGGAAGCCCTATTGCTTGTCGACCAACCTTGTTTGACGCTCAGACACAAAATTTAATTTAATTTTAAATTAACACTGTGCCGAGCCATGTACAGAAATCCATTCATCCCCTAACAAAAACTCTGTCTCTGCTAGATGCACTCATAATACATTTTAATTTTTTGAAAACATTTTTAATTGACTTCGTTTAGCACCTGTTTTAAAAGTAATTTCTCTGTTCATAAATTTATGAGAGATTTTAAAATGCGATCCTATGTTATGAACAACTTTTATTTGAAAGTTTTTCAGATGTCAGATGTTGTTTTAGTGCTACAATAGAAACCATTTTCAAAATGTTACAAAAGATTTCACGTAATTATAACTAAATGTCTATAATGCATTAATTGCGGTCACCTACATTTCTCTTTGTATAGTAGGAACTATTACGAATAATTAACATATTAAGAACCATTCCGGGAATGGTTAGTAATGGTTGAAATAGTGATATAATATCTAAAATGAACTAGAATAACGTTAAAAATCTGCATTAAACCATATTAAATTGAGTGATAATCAGTATGAAAAACAATATAAAATGAACAAGAACATAAAGTGTATCGAAAACGTGGACCAAGTATTCCATGGTTCAAATCAATGTTACATAAATTGACGTGTGCAGACTCCAATAAAAGAAACCTGTCATGACTTAAAATGAACATATTATTAGGTAATGAAAAATGGAGCTAAATTGACATAGACATTTGGATAATGAGCAGAACAAAAACAATGATGTAACTATAAAGGATTATACAATTTAATAAAATTAGGCCATAGGTGTACGTATACTATACACCTCTTGTCCAGTTGGTTATATTTATACAATGTAGGGTTTTTACACGTCTTGTCCAATTGGTTACATTTATACAATGTAGGGTTTTAACTTATAAATTTATTTTATATTTTAAACAGAATTAAAGCTTAATCGGTCTGACTGCCCCCTTACGCCGTACCCTTCTCTTCCATGTACTAGATGTGAGCTGCTATTAAAATAACGTACTCTCGGTCTGTGCTCTTGTGAACGATCCATGCTATGGGCGTCTAAGGGACATTTTGTTATTGTTGCTAAAATGGATACGAAGATGTTCACCTGAAGAGTTCGATTCGATCGACTGATTCAGACGTAAAATATAAAACCTATACTTAGTTTTTAGTTTTGCTAACTGCTGGCACTAAATAATATTGATCAGACGTCGTTACTCTCAAGCCAACAGTCCTTATAAATAATACTTTCTTAATTAAACTGAAAGGGAAACTTGATTAATTTGACACAGTAAAATACAATGATAAGAAAGGATATTTGGGTAAAGGTATATATTGGGTCTTTTCAGATAATTATGTACAGCTACAAATTCCAAATATATAAAAATAGGTATAAGGTTAACAAGTGTATAAGTTCAACAAGAATGTCGGTCCATACCACGCATGGTGAGGATTAGGACGACCCGGACAATGCAGTCTCCAATTACCATCCAATTACCATCCAATGTTAAGTTTTTAACAAAACGATTATCACAGAAAGATTCAGTGTAAAAGTTCAATATTTACGACTAACTATGCTTTCAGCTTGCCTGTCGTCATACTTATTTAGAAATATCACAAATAATTTCGGGTGTTCACATTAGAGCTTCATAATGCTTGAATCCCAATACTTCAGAATACTAAAAATTATTTGGTATTCGTACGTTCAGGCAAGGCGGTCCCCGTCCCATGGGCTATGTATACGGTAAGGTTTTGTCCCACCGAAGCACTAAGGAACCGCCTAAAGGCAAATACGACGAAAAACGTATAAATTTACAGCCAAAATCGACTGAAAAAATTGAAAATTTACCTTCAAAAATTTTGTCGTTCGTACCAAATCTCCCCTCAGAAACTTTAATGCGTAACTTTTAGTCCTCTTCATATTCAATATTACGCCTAAGATGCAGTGCAACACAACGTCGGTTCGTAATAAAGAATTTATCGGTTTTCAAGGTAGTTGCTAAATTTTGGTTGTCGGAGCGACATTCATTATATTCACGTAAATTTACACCCCGTGCAATGACATTCATTGCAGTTAAGTAAATAACCCTCCTTTATGATAATTTTCAAAATATTTGATTTTCGGTGCAGCTACGCAAAATAAAATTTTGTTGAAAAATTAAAAGATATTATAAGTCCTTTTTCTTTGTTTTCTTTGTACTGCCGAGAATATCTTCCGATGATGTTTTTATGTGTCACACGCTGTTCAGGTAAAATATTTCGGATTTCATGATAGTTGCGCAAAATTTCTTCAATGAGATTTTTTGCTGATTTCTAGTGTGATGAGTTTAGACATGTTTTGGTGGGTTCGTTGACACTCTCACGGTTCTCAAGATTCTGAATATGCATCTTGCTGATTTCGGGTTGTCATTTGCGAATGATACTGCACAGGAATGAACCATCACTCACAATTGGTTACGGTACTCAATTGTAATCACAAACAAATTAGCAATAATCACGATGCAAAGTGCGACAAGTGTGAAAATGAAATGATAAAATCGCATGTAAAATTTAAACCGGCGCATGTCTTCTAGTAGGCATGAGCTGTGAGTAGGTGGGGATAATGATACGTTAGAACATATCTTATTTTTCGTAGTGTCATGGTAATATATGTATTATTAACAATTTTTTATGAAGAAAACAACATAAGACGCCAACGTCACAAATATACCTGTTTATATTTTCTCATACAATTGGTTAAGTCATTGTATGCGCTCCCTGCATAAGGAAATAAAAACTACAAATTTATTTCCATTAAATCTAGCAGAAATCTCCATTAACCTAGGAAATTGCTAGCATAGAAAGCACAAAGGATCGTTTTTAGTAATTCAGCGTGAACTATATTGATAAAATGATTCTTGGGTTTAAATTCAAATATAACTTAAAATTCTAAACTCACCATCAATTGAATTCTAGTATCAAAGTCTATTGATAGGGACATAAGCCAGTTTCAGAATACAAATCGGTACAACTTCAGAAAAGCTTTTAATGACCTTTCTGCCTGAGGAAGGTAATGACTGAAAGAAATTTATATTTTGTGAATATTGTAGAATATGCTCCTCGCAACTCTATTTAAATCCCATTAGAAGTCTGTTCGAGAGGATTGGGAGACTGAATGGCCTTTTTTGGCGTATGTCTTCTAGTCACGACTAAAAGCCTGAGAGCGTTTTAAAAAGAAATGAAATATGTTCCTCGTTAAAATTTCCTTTATATATTCATATTTAAGATATGTTTAAAATATTAAGTGTCTTCCTAGGAGTGTGGGGTGTATTACAATAACATCGCAGAAAAGTAAAAACGAAAGTAATTTTTCTTATTAATAAGCAACATTTACGAATTACACTTTAAATTTAGTACACTTAAGACGTTTGTTAAAATAAAATTTGTAACTAAATACTCTGAATTTTATTCGGCTAATATAGAGGGTGCCTACTTCTTTAATAGGATCTAAATCGTAAGAGACAGAAGATCGGTTAAGTTGTGCATTTTAAAGTTGCCGTTTCAGATTTGAATAATTTTCATTACTTTCGGAAATATCCTGAAAACAGTAAAAAAATAATAATTGATAATTATATTTATTTATTTATTATAATTATTTATGTTATACTTTAGATATTTAGCTGACCTTTGGCACGTACTGTTTAGAAGTTATAGTCGAGTACAGATTTACTAGGCACTCAAAAAACGCAACAAAAACTTTACGACCTCAGTATTATTGCCGTTGGACCATGCGGCATATTGTCATCAAACAAGCCGACGTAAAAACCCATAAAGGTAAGCGAGTAGTCAATTTGCGAATGAAATAATAATAATAAATCGGCTTTATTGTACAAAACATGTATAAAGATATAAATGGAAAGAAATTACTTTATTATAACGAAAAAAGAAGAAAAGAGAGAACTAATAGAGAAAAAGTAGAAAAAGTAATTATACCACAAAATGGCGAAGCTACTCATACTCAACCATAATGATGCACATTAACAATTCCTTAAATTAAATATGGGAAAACAAAGTTACAGAGAGCCTGACGAACATTAAATACAAAATATATATATAAAAAAATAAATAAATAACGCGCTTCAATAATAATAGCTAAAAATAGGACCAAAAAAAAAGAACAAAAATATCACTGTTGCTTGCTTAATAGATAACTTTTATATTTATATTTGAATTTATTAATATTAAAAACTTTAAAATCTTCAGGAATCATATTATAAGTTGATATAGCATTAAAAATAAAGCTTCTTCTAAATATGGCCGTCTGGTGATGAGGCATTGTAAACTTGTTTTTAAACCTTGCATTTCTTGTATGTACAGAGGATCGTGTATTAAATTTATTTTTTAGAAAAGAGGAGGAGTTGAGAGATATCAATGTTCTATGTACAAAATTACTTAAGTGATGAATTCTCCGATTATTCATATTAAGCCATTTACATCCATTAATCTTATGAGAGATATGATCAGATTTTCTTAATCCAAATATAGTGCGACAACATGAATTTTGAACTTTTTGAATGCGATTCTTGTCAGATTGGTCAAGACAATAGCCGAATACAAAATCACAATAGTTAAAATGAGACAACAGAGTGACTCGCATAACATTTTTTTTAGATTTAAATTTAAAATGTGACGATTTGAAAATATTAGCTTCAGAGAGGAATATGCCTTTTGCATCAATTTTTTTACATGACCCTTAAATCGCAGGTTAGAATCAAAGACAACTCCAAGGCATTTCGCTTCGTCAACAATCGGTAAAGTCGTACCATCAATTTTAATATCAAGACTGGTGCGTAGAACATTGATTTTATTCTTACTACCAAATAACATTAATTTAGATTTAGAGGAGTTTAACTTTAAATCATGCTCGACTGATAAACTCATAACTTTATTGAGCTCATAATTTATGATATCACACGCATCTGCCATATTTTCGATACGAAAATGTGAGTAAAGCACAGTGTCATCTGCATAGGCTTGTGTCCGACAATTTGAAACAGAGGAAATAATATCAGACGTGTAAATGATGAACAACAGAGGACCCAAAATTGACCCTTGAGGTACACCTGATAATATATCTAAGCTTGGAGAAGAAGCATTATTAATTAAAAATTTTTGTGAGCGTCCATTTAAATAAGATGACATCAGTTCAATAGGAGGTTGATCAAAACCATAGTATTTGATTTTAGCACATATAAGTTCGTGATTGATAGTATCAAATGCTTTAGAAAAATCTAGTAATACCAACACACTCACCAACCCCTTATCCAACGCCTCAAACATGTCATTGGTAACAACAGCTAATGCAGTGGAAGTACTAAACCCTTTTCTAAAGCCGCATTGCGAATCAGGCAAAAATTTATTGAGTATGAAATAATCATATATTTGGTAAAATAAAACTTTCTCAAAAATTTTGGACATGGCCGGTAAAACACTGATAACTCTTAAATCGGAAAATGTGGAGGGGTCATTATTTTTTGGTAATGGCTTGCCTACTGCAACTTTCCATAATTGTGGAAAATATTTCACCTCAATGCAACAATTTATAATATGAGTTATACATTGATCTATGAAAGGACTGCAATATTTAAGCATAGTTGACGAAATGCCATCAATGCCTGTTGCATTTGTTTCAATATTATGCAAAATTTTATTAACCTCAGCAACAGAAGTAAGTGAAAAACTAAAAGATATATTTGGGTCCTTTGAGTTATTACTGTAAAAATCAATTTTATTGTCACAATTATCACTAACATTTTAAACAAAAGATGCAAAGTAATCATTAATTTCAGAAGGATTGGCTAAATTATCTGGAATATTTATGTCTTTATTCGAGCGAACATTAAGAGTTTTGAGAGCTGACCATGTATTTTTTGAGTTATTTTTCCAGCAAATAGATTGTAAAAAACCCTTATTTTCTCTTCTTACCATTGCCAAAGTATAATTACGAATTTCTTTATATCTAGACCAATCATTGTTAGTACGAGTTCGTTTATATTTTTGTAAAACTCTATCTCTTTCTTTCGTAATAATTTTTAAATTAGGGGTAAGCCACGGCGCATGAGGTTTAGTAACCCTCACCTGTTTAACCGGGGCATGTTTTTCAAAAAGATTAATCAGATATTCATTAAATAATTTTAGTTTATCATCAATGTTGTTCACAAGAATTATATTAAACCAAATTTTTATAGCAACGAAAAACTACATATTTAGGTTTCATCTTGAAAAACTTAGTTTTTATATCACAAAAAACCATTCTATGGTCAGAAATGCCTTCCATAGAAATTGTACCAGAATTATTAACAATCACATTATCCGATATAAATAAATAGTACAGAGTCGGACTTAAAATTCGTATGTATTAGAATGTACATATTAATAATACTAAATTTAAATGTATTCTCTTCGATAAATAGATATATGATACCGTTTCTGGTAAATTTAACAATCTTAGCTTATTTTGTTTGTGTGAATATCTTATACATATATCAATCATTGATTAATTTTGGTACTGTAATTAAAATTAATATTCTCTTGTTGCTCAGATCTGCCAATAATAATAATATATATCCTCGAATATATAATATTATTATTGTCCAGCAAGGACGCGAGGAGGTACGAGCACTTCCTTGTCAAAAATGTGAGTACAGAGTTAAGATTTTCGATACTAAAATAGTTAAAATAAATAATGCAGATCTCTAAATTCTTTAAATACCTAAATATAATGCTATATTTATCTCGCTAACTTGACCTAATTGACCCAGGTTAGCTAAATAAATTCAATTCTGGAAAACAAATAAATAATTGTCAAATAAAATATATACAATAATAATGATAATAATAATATAAGCAGTATACGCGGAACCTCTCTATGGCCTGGATCAACTACAGCGAGGCATTTGACATGACATCGCATATCTGGTGGTACCGGGTCCCATAGTGAGATGTATTGAAGAACTGATGCCGCTCTGGAGGACTCGCTTTACCATAACATCGGGTAACGATAGAGTCCAAACAGAGTCGGTAACATTCAGAAGAGGAGTATTTCAGAGAGATTCCCTCAGCCCCCTTCTGGTTTGCATCTCACTACTGCCATTATCCGTCTCGCTTCGGAAAACCCGTGACAGTTGTACTGCGGTACCCCCGGCAATAGGAACCATAAGGTCACCCATCTATTTTATATGGATGATCTTAAACTTTATGCCTCTGGAGAGAGGGATCTCCAACAGTCCCTTAGGGTGGTACAGGAGTACACGCAGGCTGTCGGTATGCAGTTCGGGTTGGACAAATGCGCACTGATCCATCTCAAGAGAGGACGATGCGGTGACTATGGAGAGGACGCGCAGCTCGTGGATGGAAACATCTTACACCATCTAGATGCTGGAGAGTCGTACACTTACTTGGGTGTCGAGCAACGCTCCACCCAAGAAGTGAGTGTAGTGAAAAACCCTCTCCGCGGCAAGTATCAGCACCTACTCCGACAGATCTGGTCTTTAGAACTGTCGGGGAAGAACAAGGTGTCTGCTACAAATATGCTTGGCGTTCCGATCCTTCTCTACTCTTTCGGAGTAGCGAAATGGACTAGAGAAGAGCTGCGTCAACTTGATGTAGTAATCCTCAAGAAGATCTTCTTTTTTCTTTGTTCCAGTATCTGGTATTTTTTCGATTTGTCGCAAATGATATGAATCATTGTCTAAAACAATTACGCTGTTTTTTTTATATTTGGTAGCAATGAAGTCTGAAACCATTCTTCAAAAATATCCGCAGTAATATTTTGGTGATAGTCAACGTTTGAATATTCTCCAACTTTTTCCCTATTAATTTGAGGCCGTTATGCGCCCATCCAGTATTTTAACGAGGTCGTAAAGTTTTGTTGCGTTTTTTGAGTGCCTAAAAGTGCTGATCTCGACTATACCAAAATAATACCATTGAGATGGCGGATACCATGCATAGAATAAAGAAAGTTGTAGGAAAATATGAGAAATATAACAATATCCAATCAAATATGTAAAGCTACAAGCTCATTGTAAAATCAGCACCTACCTTAGGAATGAAATAAACTCAACTTGATGCTATAAATATCCACTTAAAAATATATCGAATGTTATCGACGTAATATATCAAACTGGTAATAGGGAACGACCAGATAAGCAAAACCTATATAACTTTTCCTTTAAGGGCAGTTTCAATGAACGGATCTTCTTCATTAATTTTAATAAAGGTGAATGGTTTGCTTGAGAACTTCTGCGTGGGCCAATGTACATTGTACGAGGGTTGTATATTGACCCCGTTTATTTCTGTTAATAATGGAGATAAAAATAGTTTCGTATAAAAGCTATAAGGTTGTATATATATTTTTTAAATGCAGTTAAAAACAATTGCACAATAGGTCACGTGATATAACAATGAAGGTAGTTTTTTAAATGAAAAGCCCTGTATATTTTTACACATTTTTTAAAATCTTTTTCCCTGATTTCAAATATATAAGCATTGATAGGTCTCTCTGTAATATTTGTTGATATATGCGCAGTAATTAATTACTACGCAGTAAGCTGTAACTGATGAAACTATAACAACATTGTTATTGTTTGATAGTTTTTATTATTATTTCATCAAAATGGGTTTTCAATAATAATAGAAATGAAAAGGGAGTCAAAATATAGTGAATAATTGAAAGAAATATTTTGTAGTTTATCACTTAGTTATGTAAAAGTCATATCGCTCAAGGAATACGGTACTGAAAGAAGGCACATTTTTTTTTGAAAAGCCACCAACACCCGACAAAGGAAATCGTCGGCATTCTACAAGCAATGCAATGACGAAAGACAAGGAGATGCAAGTTGCAGAAAAACCTTCGTCTTGGTTCAACTTAAGTCAACCGCTACTGTTAAAATGTAGAATAAGTAGATACAATTACGGACAAAACTGATGTCTACTTTCCTATTCGTATGCAAGACATTGAGCTGAAATGTTTTCGTTTTTTGTTACCACTAAAAGAAATGTTTTAAAGCAATTTATAATTTTATATTGATATACCTGTTCCAATCCCACAACGAACGGTAGATGCAAATTCGGCGAGAAATGGTGATATGTTTACGATTTGTCAAGTGCATTCCTCTTTGACAATGACTATGAATCTCTTTATTTATCAATACCTTGTATTTTCTGCAACTCATGATCGCTATACCTAACAGCCCAAAATTGGAAGCTTCTATAATGCCAGATTTTTCTCTTAAATATAAAATAAATGGAAATTTAATAAAGACTGTTTTTAGATAACCCTAATAGATATTTGAATAGTTGAATTTTATAAATTCTGAATCTAAATGTATTTAATTGTTTTACTTTTCATCCGTCAGTCTCCGTCACATAAGTTTTTTTTTTATGCATTTATTTAACGTCGGCCTATTTCCGCTACTCAGGCCTAACACCGACGCCTGTAGACGAGCTACCCCCAACCAGGAATTTTGCCGAACCTCTTCCCTTAAGAAGAGTAGGGATCTTTTACTTGCATAACATTTAATAGACAAGAGACCGACGGCTTTACATCACCTCCGAAGGATGGTATATCTTCTATACAACCCTCGCCTAAGGTTGTATAGCTTCTGCGCATACACTGATATACAAGCCGTGGAAGATGTGTGAGGCGAGAACGCGGTTTCCGTTGGAATGGTCACCCATCCAAGTACTAACTGCGCCTGTCGTTGCTTTACATCGCATACCGAAGTATGTACATAGTAAAGACGCACCTACGCTCGCCCCTTTCACATAAGTTACATATTATTAAATTTTAGAAATAGCCAGTCGTGTCAAAGTTTCAAATATCCATACATTCTAAATTTTCTACCTCTACGGCACTGAAAGTCGTATGTGGTGGTTATCTATTATTCGTCCCGCAGCAAAATTCAGCGGATTTGAGATTATTCCATAGGCTCTGAGGAGTCTGAGGGAAATGTATTCGAATACAGCAAAACTTCACTATTTACTCAACCAGAAATTGGCAGGGTTTCTACACTTATTTCTTATTACAAATCAAAATTAGTTCACATTTTATTTCCTCCTCTTCACTGAAATAATTTTTAAGGATGATCCAAATTTAAACTAGAATATCGATAGCAAATCCTAAATTCTTATTCTATCGGCAATTGATAGAAGACCTTATTTCTCACACTCCGAGCAATATTTGTCGGATTTCTCATTGCTTTGAGTTTGGAGCTTTCTGGAAGTAGGCTAGAATATTTTAACGCAAACAAATTGTCTATATAATTTATTGTAACAGCGCCCCTGCAAATGATTATCAATAAAGTTATTTCTGGTTTCCATCCAGAACGTATGTAATTCCTACATATTATACGTGATCTGTGAGATAACTATATGTAACGTCTATCTAATTTAAACTAATTTCAACTAAAGTTATGCAAATTCTGTTTTTTATATCGATTTCCTAATATAAGTTAAAACAGTTCGGATATCTGTCAGCTTATATACATTTTCAGGAACGTACCAAATGTGAAAATAGTTTTGTAAGTTTAAATTAGGAATTCAACTATTCTGTTATTATAGAAGTTTGTTTCATTACTAATTCCACTATATACGTATATTTCACCCAAAATAAATCTCTACGAAAATATTTGGTCTTCATGTGGTTTTTCAGTTCAGTTCAGGGAACTATTTGAATGCTTGAATTTATTACAGTGTATATACTTGTATAGATCGTTAATTAATAATTCGCCCTAATTTGAAATTGTGGTTGGGCAAATGCGTTTATATATTATTTAAAAATTAATGACACAAACAAAAAAAATTATTAAGGACCAGAAGGTAATGTAAGAAGAATTGATTGATTTAACATAAGTTTACTACGAAAACTGAGATATGGCTCTCATTTTCAAGAGACGTACAGAAGTATAACTTTAACACTCGGGTAACGGTAGCGTTGCGGATCGGTATTGTTGCTCGGGCGCCAGTTTTAATTGTTGAGCAACACTATCGTACGACGCCGTTAAGAAGGGCCTGAATAACTTCAGTGGAGAGACGGTGATGTTCAGATCAATAAGGGAAATTCATCATCATACTCCATCTGGACCAGGGAATTTGTTATTTTTCATTTGCCTGATTGCATATTCTACTTCGTATTTGAGTATTTTTCAATTTGTTAAAATGTTTGCGTCACCCATCTCTCCTTTCCGTCAATAATAATTTTCATCAGATTACTCTGTTCAACGACTTATATATCCTTGTGTTTTGTTTCTAGTCTACATTCCTTCATTAAAATCTTACTGAGATCTCGTCTCGAGTGAACTGAAGTTATAGAATTAATACAAATCTTTCTTGGTCAGCACGAGGAATTTTGAAGGGTTATTTTAAATCAACGTTTCCTAATTATTTCAACAAAAAAAATGTTCGCCTTGTTTTCAGTTGTATCCTTAATTTAAGTTTTTCTTTTCACATCTATCCTCAGTGGATAAAATAAGACGTTGACAGATGTTTTTTGTGGGGACACCATATTCTTTAGTACCTATGACATAAATAGAATAAAAAACGGTGAAACTAACCTAAAGTTAATGTATGTTAATGGCATCCCAATTATCAAGTCTTTAAACCAATAAACGCACCAAATTACGATAACGTCATAAATGTACATTGTTATTACCTAAAAATGTAAATGGACTTCTTACGAAAACTCGAGACATTTATAACGCAGTCTTAATCTTCTAATATGACCTCATATATTTGACAGAATGTTCTAACAATAGTAGCGACGAGTTGTTTCCTGTGTCTCACTCAGTCTTCAGAAGTGATCGGATATTACTGGCCATCAACGAGGAGGGGACGCCCAACTTGCAGTTAAAGGTGATTTTAAAGTGGTCAAACTCAATTTATAACCTGTAAGTGTTATGCCTGGCATAGATGTAGTTGGATGTAAGGTAACGACTCATAATACTCTTCTTGTGTTTGTGATTTATATTCCCCCGCAGTCTACCATATGGGAATATGAATCATTTTTGATACTTTTGAGAGACTACTGTTTTTTGAAAATAACCATATAATTTTAATTTGCGGCGACTTCAATATACCTAGTTTCAATAGGGGTTTCCCACTAATTTTATTTTAACAATTTGTGTCGTGAAAATGATATAATAAAACATTTTATTAATTTACAACAATTTACTTTTCTAATAAGAATTATTTCTAAGAAAATATCGTTAAAACAACTTGCTGATAATTTCACTGCTTTTTAAAACGGGCATTTTTACGCGCCAGAATTACGTATCTACCCGGAAAACCAATGAGATTATGGATATAATTAGTTTGTAATAGATTCTAACTGTGTGTTAAAGAAAGCTTTCCTCTAAAACTTCTCAGAATTTCCATTTGTAATGCTTGTACTGTGATTGGTCTAAAGCAGTGGACGTGTAAATATTGGCCAATCAGAATCCAGATAAATTCCGCACAAGTTATTCGTGAAAACGTCGGACGTTAATATTTTGTACTGTAGTTTAGGTTTAACCTTCACCGGCATTACACATCAGATGACTAACCTAAAACGTCAAATTTATATTTTTATGTTTGTATTGTTTGGAGTGAAAATATTATTTTATCAGTTTCTGGTTTATGTTTTATTAATTCTACAATCAAAATGGAATCAAGTGGAAGAGGGATATGTTAAAGGTGTCGCTGATATTTTATCTAAAGTACAAAAGTGCTGAGTGCTGTCAATAAATAGAGGTTATGTTATGTTAACAGAGACCAAGAATATAATAAACAATATTAAATGTTTTCTTTCTTGTTTCTTAAATGTTTTCTTAACCGCCTCTCAAGTTACCGAAGTAACCCCCTGGAAAATCTCAAGAATCTTGTGCTAGGCAAAGAGAGACGATGCCCTACAGTTTAATGTGGACTTCGAACCACTCTTGGGGAAATTTTTTTAATGAAAAATTGTTTCGCCTTGCGGGAATCGAACCCACTTCGCTAGGAAACTCAGTTTGTTAGCCAGTCGCTTAAACACACAGAGACAACCTCTGTGATTGCATATTTCAATATTTTTCAAACTTCAAGTTTTTTTTTGTTACTATTAGTAAAATTAATAAGATAATAAATATGCCATAAATCATTTTTTACGTGAGTTAAGTATTTCAGCAATAATTTTTTTTTCCGGGAAAACCCTATTCTGATCCTAATGATTCTAAAGTGAAATTAATTAATAACTTCATACAGTATTTAGATTTAAAGCAATTTATCTTGATAACTAATGTTAATCATAGACTGCTTGACTTGATTTTAGCAAACTTTGAATGTAATGTTTCTAGAGATAGTGTACCTTTACTCAGTAAGGACAGGTACCACATCATTATCAGTTCATTTGAAATTAGAATCTAAATGGGAAAACAACTTTCCGATACAGCATGATGATCAAATTTATAACTGTAAAAAAACTGATTTCCTACTTCTCTACGATAAACTTCTCGAAACACTTAGAAGTACAATCAAATGTCAAATTGATAGTGCATACAAACACTATGTCTCAATCATTGAAAATGAAATTTCTGGTGATCCATCTAAATTCTGGTCATTTGTCCAGTGTAAGAGAAACACATCTCGAATTCCAGGAATATTCAAATATAACGATGCAATTTTTGACACGCGACAAAATATTTTCAATGGTTTTGCGGATTGTTTTCCAGTGTATATCCTTAATCTAAGAATCCAGTGTTAAGCAACCTCGTTTCAGATCGCGGTAATTGTAAAACTATTATTCACATTATAGAGGATGACATTATAAACACAAAAAAGGAACTAAAAAATAAATGGCCTCCGGTATAGATAATGTCCCGAGTTTTCTTGTACGAGATTGCGCCACGGTATTTGTTAAACCACTTTATATTTCATTCAATCTTGGCTTCCAAACATTTGGAAAGTTACAAAAATCTGCCCAATTTTGAAATCTGACTATCCCTCTTGTCTTAATAACTATAGATCCATAGCAATCTTAAAGTGGGAATATCCAAGAGAGAGAGAGATCCGATAAGCAAAAATTTATTATTTTTGGCCATATTTTTTTTAGTACATAATATATATTGGTAAAAAAAAGTATAAGACTACCTAAGTAGAACTATGACAAGTGTAATGATATGAATTTTCACCCAATAACTCCAGTTATTTGCAAAATTAGTTAATTTAAAACTACGAGATATGAACATTGGCACTATTTTTATAAGCTTTTATTGAACTTGCAATGTTTGTTTGTTAGTTTGTTTACGTCAAATCTTGCAATCAAAAATTTCCATTAGTTTTAATTAAGCTAGAGCTTTGAAATTTTGCACGCGTGTATAAGTCCGGTGACAATACACTTTACCATTTTCAAATAAAAAAACAAGATGGCGGACGACTTTACCGTTTAAGATCCGATTCAACTCAAAATCGATATCTGGGCGTTTTCTAAGCCGCGGATTATGATTTTTTAGTTAAAATTCAGAAACTCAAAATGGCGGCGATAATATGGCGGACGACTTTTGTCATTTATGGTCCAAATCGATCAAAATCGATATCTGGGATTTTTCGGGTTCGCCGATTACGAATTTCTAGTGAAAAATTTAGTTCAGGATGGCGACTTCAAGATGGCGAATGACTTTACCGTTTAAGATCCGATTCAACTCAAAATCGATATCTGGGCTTTTTCTAGGTCACCGATTATGAATTTTTTATCAAAATTCAGAAACTCAAAATGGTTTTTTCATTTAGATCCAAATCGATCAAAATTGATATTTGTGGATTTTCGGGGTAGCGGATTACGAATTTCTGGTAAAAAATTAAGTTCAAGATGGCAGACGACTTTACCCTTTATAACCTTTTATTTAAATGCTCTAAAAAGTAGAAAATTAACTTTGAAGTAAATCAAACTCATCATTTTGTTCTATTATATAATTTCTTTATGACATAAAAGCTTATCCCGAGCAATCTCCTTTACACAGGAAAATCTCGCGACAAGCTTTTCTATCATAAAAAAATTATAAATGTAAAAAATGATTGAAGTTGTTTCTATATATATTATATTATGAAAAAAATCATCCGTAACAAATTTGGCTGTCATTACACAGTTTATTTGTAATTCCCTGGACGATGAGTGCCAGGTTGATGTAATCACAGATATTCAGAAAGCTCTTGGTACAGTTGATCATAATTTGTTCTTAAATGATTTACAGATTATTGGCTGCTCTCATAGCTCAATTAAATTATTTACATCATACTTATCATTACGTAATCAATATATCTATTATGGTGGTCACATATCTCAAAGATATATTACCGCTACATCGAAAGTTCCGCAAGAGTCTAATTTGGGTGCGCCTCTGTTTCTAGTCTTTATTAACGTCTTATTATCAGAAATTAAATGCGATCATTTTCTGTTTACGGATGATTCTAGAAATAACAAAGATGGAAGATTGCGTGATTCTACAAAATGAGCTCGACAGAATAGTTGCATGGTGCACCAACAATTCATTGATATTGAATGAATCTAACTTTTACTCGTAAATTAAATTTTGTTTGCTTTAATTATAATATAAATGGTAATATTATTGACCGTTGTAGAGAATCTAAGGATCTAGGAGTTATTTTTGATTCTCAATTAATTTTTCGCAACACATCAACTATGTATCTCTATCAGCGTCTAAGCTACTTATTTTTTTTCGAGAAACTGGAGTTGCTTTTCTAAAATCAAAAGCATTAATATTTTATTTCATTCATTTTCAGTAAACTGAAATATGCAGCTTTAATTTGGTTCTCAATTTAAAATAATGCTGTCCACTCCATCAAATCGATGCAGAGTATATGAAATTTATTTTTTTAAGCATCACGGCTTTTATCCCCCGAGAGGCATCGACAATAGAATCTTACTTGATAATTTTAATATGATTTCTCTGTATGATCAAAGAAAAGTCATTGCTATCTCACTTTTTTATAATTTATTAAATAATATCATTGACTGTCGAGCACTAGTAAGCAGAGTAAACTTTTTAGTTGATAGACCTACGTCACGTCACTCTCAAGGATTCTATTGTTCTTTTGCACGAACGAATGTAATGTATAAATCATCAATTATTAACATGTACAAAATTTTTAATACTACATCAGATCGATGTGATATCAATTTTAACAGCTTAAAATTCATCATTGATATATATCATATAAATATGACTGATTGAATGCAATTGTATGTAATGTACCATCTATGGAGTAACAAAGTTTTTTTACTGATGTACTAGTACACTAACTTATTATTAAGTACTGTATGTATTAATGCTTTATGTGCTAGTTTTTAATATTATTATTGTATTATATTGCTTTTCCTGTAATTGGGTTTTACACCTGTTGGAAATAAATGTCTATTATTACTATTATTGTTATTATTATAAAATGCAAATATTGGAGGGTATAACTAAGAGTATTGGGTGATGTATGTATTCAATGAATTTTTCATTCATTCGATCGATGTGTTAATTGTGTACTTGTTTTGTTTAGAGTGTGATAATTTTAAGGTCAATATAATTTTATTTATAAGATCATTCACGTTGATAAATAAAATGAACGCTTAGTGTAATTATTTGAAGTCTTATTCAATGTGTACATGAATAAAATTATAGCAATTAAATCTATTTATCTATTATTGAGTGAAAATTGAATTGGTGTAAGTCAGAACTTTCAACTTTTACACTTATTGAATTTGAGAGACCGCTTTTGTTGTCAAAATTCGAATTAAAGGCACTAATAAACTACCGAAGACAAGGAACTTAAAGGGATTATTTCGGTTTAATACAGGAATTTATTGTACGGCATATAAATTATAATTTTAAGAGTTTTAATGGCGCAGATTATAGCCTATTACCATCGTGGAAAATCAATACTTGTTTCATGACTATCCTTCGTACCTTATAGCTTGCGGGGATCGATTAGATGCAATAAAAACAAGGATAAAAGGTATTCGCAATGTTTTATTCTTTTATAACCGAGAACAAGTATAAAGAATATTACAATAGCTACCGCAAATATTGGGCTGGGGGCTGCTTTAAATGAAAAGCAAGGAAACACCAACCTAAAAATATTAGCAATGTGTGTCAATATATTGGCCAGAAATTTATAATAAAATGAAATGGTGGAACACTGTGGTAGAATCAAATCAGCGGGTGGTTGGACTACATTTTCGTACCTTAGAACCCGTTTTACGCTAATGAAGTATTTAAATTCACGCGACACTATTATATGTTACTACACTGTATTTGGCTCTAGAGAATACAGGTAATTAAATTTTAATTAAAGTGATTTAGCGTAAATACTGTAGATAGGTAATTCCATTTACACGAAAATTAACTATAATGGCAATATAATGTAATACAATTTTTCCCTTCCAGTATGTGGTGAATTATATTTGTTGGCGAAATAATCGTCCAACGTAACTACCAACTAATTTATCCATGTAAAATTAAACAAGTTTGCTCACTTATAAATTCGTACCAAATTAATGATTAATTTAATTATTTGAAGCGATATTGCAACCAGAAGTCATTGAGGAGTGTCACCGTGTCGGTACAAAAGAGAAAAATAAAGATGGAGCCATTTTGGTGAAATTTAACTCAAATAAGATCAACAATTAAATTTTCTATAGGAAAAAATCGCTTAAAGGTAGCAAAATAGTAATGAGAGAGGACCTTACCCAGCAGAGCATTGCAATCATAAAAATGGCAGTGAATAAATTTGGTCCAAAAAATGTTTGGTTCCCATATCGATTGTCTATTATCTTCTCTTATATTCGGTTAGAAACAAATAAATCATTTTATATTTTAAGGCAGCGCCTATCACGTTTTCTACAGTACTATTACTTGAATTTTTAATTGCGTTTTTTGTTGTTTGTGTTCTTTCTAATTCAAATTTTTTCTTGTTTTTTTCCTTTTGTGAGAAGCAAGACAGGGTGCGGGAAATCTATACAATAGAGGACTTGTTAAATCATTTAGATTCATATGATAATGCCGAGACCACCTACATAAACTCGTTATCTTTTAAACCTATAGCAAACATTAAAGAAAAAATAGGTCTTAGTATCTTTCATATGAATAAACTATATACGATATACTATATTTTGACCTTATTATACTCACTGAATGCTGTCAATTAAAATATGCAACTAATATTGAGATTCCAAGGTATTCCATAATTCCATATTATTACACAATTATAGTAACATTAAATTCAATGAGTCAACTTTCAGCAAACTTATGTGTCAAAAAAAGGTCAAAGTTATATAATTTTTGCAGTATATCGTCCACCTTCCACAGATCAAATTAACGATTTACAAAATATATTAGAACCTAATATTAATAATTTTATACAAATACTTGTTGGGGATATGAATTTGGATTTGGCTAATAAAAAAGATATAACGGTTAATGAATACATAAATATACTAAGTGAAAAGGGATAGTCTCCTCAAATAAATAAACCCACTAGAATTAGTGCAAACTCGGCAACAAATATAGATCATATATTCCTAAAAATACAACAATTAAATTAAATTCACTCCATTTTGTTCTCACTACATCTATCATAGATCAGCTACAATTTTGTATTTAACAGAAAGTAGTAATGATCAAAATTTTGTAAATCCAAGTCATAGGAAAAACTGGAGAGAGAAGATTGGCAAGAAATATATAATGAACGAAACGCAGTTACAGCAACAAAAAAAATCATTTTAAAATTAGAATATTTAATAAATTCATGTACAATTATTGTAACTCACAAAAAATAAATAATTCAGAGAAACTAAAACCCTGAATAACACAAGGACTAATAAACTCGATCAAAGAAAGGGACAAACTAAAGCGGTTACTTTCCATAATCCGAATAACCAGGAAGTTCAAAGCAGATACACACTATTTAGGAATGCCGCAACGAAATTAATTAAAAAGACAAAAATTGATTATTATAAACAAAAATTCAGTAAAACAAAAAATAATATAAAAGAAGTGTGAAATTTAATCAAGGACGCTACCAATGAAAAAAAGTCAATAAATCCGATAATATTATAAATATAAGGACGGACAATGATAATGTAATAATAGATAATAGGGAAATATGCAATAATTTTAACAATTATTATTCAGAAATAGGTTATAAGATGGCACAGGATATCATAAAAAATAGTGGTGTTCAAGTGAACAGTGCAAGTCACAATATTGATAAAGTTATGCACACAATATATTTATTATCCTGTTGCTGAAAATGAAATAAAACATTGTATACATAGTTTAAAAAATAAAAGCTCTCCAGGAGAAGATGGTTTCGGTTCTATGGCACTAAAAACTTCCATGGAATATATATTTCCAAACCCTTACAATATTTAATTAATTTAATTTTTCAACAAGGGACGTTCCCTAAAATGTTGAAAACGTCCACGGTGTTTCCAATTTTTAAACAAAGGGATATAGCTCAAATGTCTAATTATCGCTCTATCCCTCTGATTAGTAATATATCTAAAATAGCAGAAAAATGATTAAAAAGAGAACACTAGAGCATTTAATTAAATTCAAAATAATATCTCCACAACAATTTGGTTGTAAAACGGGTTTCTACTGTCGATGTTATATACTGTGTAACACAATCCATACACAATTCATTAAATCAAAGTAAGAAGCCTCTGGCAATCTTTTTAGACTTGGCAAAGGCTTCTGACATAGTGTCGCATAAAAGGCTACTGGAAAAATTAGAAAACTATGGGCTAAGAGGTATATGTGGCGACTTAATCAGTAATTATTTAACATGTAGAACTGAAAAAGTAAAAATAAATTCTGTATATAGTGACGAAAGAATGATTACATATAGAACCCTTCAGGGGACTGTGCTTGGACCGTTACTCTTCCAAATATATATAAATGATATGTTAAATTTGAGAACATCTGATCAAATAATCGCGTATGCTGATGACACTGTTTAATTTTCTCTGACGATACATGGAACGGAGTCAGATATAAGACTGAAATGGGACTTAATAAAATAAAACACTGGTTAATTCCAACCTATTCACTTTAAATATTTCAAAAACTAAGTTTCTTACATTCTCCCTAACTGCTCCAGGCCGATCCAATATTAAAAAAAAATTACATAATTGCAATAACCCTATTAACTGTTTCATTGCTCTGACACCATAAAGGGAACTGCTTCAATAAAATATCTTGGATTACATATCAATAAATTTTTGAAATGGGACACGCATACGTCCGTGATAGTAGGAAAAATCCGTAAATTATTTTATAAATTCTACACCAACTTAGGGAACTTCTGAACAAAAATTTTTTGGTATATATTAACAAAAAATAATATATTTGAAAAATTTGTTGAAAGCCACTTAACAAGAAATAATATAGTTAAGAAATTATTGAATTGCTATTTAAAATAAAGTTTTGTTAAATATGAATGAAAAGTTATTAAATTTTGGTTAGATTTGAAAATTATGAAATGCTGATGCTTAATTTAAAAGAAAAGTTTATTAATATCTTATGTTGTTATTTATTATTGATCATTTTAGAAGATTAATGCTTGTTTATTATTATTATTATATTTACCTTGTTTTGGCTAGCTCAAATTAAAAATTAATTCAGGTTGGTGGATTCTCTGGGACGATTTGCATAATTTGTTTATTTTTCTTTAGATAGCAGCACCGTATCGAACTACTAAATGCCGGCTGAACTTAAGTATGTGACTGACTCACCTGACTGTAAAATTGGCTGCCTAATCATATATTTTCAAGAACTATTCGTAACTTTTATTTTATATACAGAAATGGTCAAGTTTTAGACACAATTACAACATTGTGTCGTTCGTTCGTAAAAATGCCTATTTTCCTATCTTAGGTAACTTAAAATTAATTACATTACCAAATGCTACTTAGAAATGCCTTTATTTTGAATTGTCGAAATTTAAAATTAGACATTATTGTTTTTGCAACGTTGGTATTACTGAATTTACTAAATATAGTAAATTCCAAATAGGATGACTAAGTTTCATTTGATACACGAAAATGTAAACAGTGAACAAATGTGATATTATAATATTTAAAAAAACACTCGTAAAAACCTTAGTTTCTTTGTGGATGAACTTGATTATCCCTTCGATGTTCGATGAGATGTTTGAAGTACCGCTCACAAGATTCAGCCTTGGATTGAAGTTGACCCGTAGACACAACACAAATTTATTAAAATATCCTTTTTATTTTCACCGATACGAATTCTACGTATTATAGCAGGTAAGTTTATAACAATTTTTATTTATATTTTAAATTTTCGGTTTGAAATTTGCTTTATTAGCATTTACACTTGGTTCTTCACCGCCGTGATTAACAAACTATGACAACCTTGTCAAAATTACATCAAAATACCCCCATTGAGGTTAAACTTTTAAAACAAAGGGTTACTATCGTTTGTTATCAACAATTTTGATCGATCCGGACGCCAAATCTGATATCTCTTTTATACTTTTTTGGCTGTTGCTATGGTTACAAAAATTTGGCTTCATTGCCAAAACTGGTCAAATTTGGTTTTTGTATTTGCACTACTCCCATCTGCCTTTTCTCGTTCGATTCTTTCTCCCTGTTTCTTCGTCTTTCTCTCGATGTCCTTTTTATGTCTCTACGTGGTTTATTAACGAAGTTACCTTCTACTTGTGCCCTTCATGACTCTTTCGCTCACTGCACTAAATTACCCCCTTTGGCTCGTCTTTTTTCAAATTCATGTGAAACTTGAATATACACACACACTTTTCCACTGTTGTCCTTTTATATAACTAAATTTTTACATATGCATTTGACCCGTCTTTGCAAAGTTACCAATTTCTGTCTGTGGACACTTCCCTTTATGTTTGATTAATGAAATTTACTACTTAAAAGCTCCTCTACTCGTATTACATGATTTAATTTACATTTTGACTATTTATAAATAATTTTTATTAAGTGAATTTTGAAATGTCTCTCAGCAAGTTTTTAAATTGTGAATAAATTGTGAAATTTCCTGAATATAAGTGTTCCAACTGAGATATTTTAAAGTTTTACGTAGCATTTATGTTTGGTACGTTCAAATATTGTCTGATATGTAAGTTTTTATTACGGTTTTTCTTCAAATTTATTTATTCTCAAATAGAGTCTACAGTAGAGACTACAGTCGAATGTGGTTATGTCTAAAGATTCACTTTATAGGTATATATTCACCATCAGAATTTCACAATTTTCGGATATCAGGTGAGCGAGATATGAAGGTGGCTTCATGAAAAGTGAGACATATTGTATATGCATAATAATTGAGATATTGAATTTATTCCATTTGGCTATTCTACACTGTATGTATCAACGAATAAGTATTTTCTGGCAAATCACTTAAAAATAAAGTAATACCCTGTGCTAAATTACGTTACATTCTGTTCTTAGTAATACGTTATCCATTATTAGCATAGACAGCTCATCAAAATATAACTTGGGACGGCTCACAATATATTGAAGTATATTTTCCTGAAAGATAATAAAATCTGAGTTATAACGCTATAAATCCAATTCTCCGTACATTTTGAAGCTGTTAAATTTGTTTCAAAATTTGCTAGGTTTATACACGTTACAAACTCTTGAGGGATTAACTTTATTTCAAAAAAACTTTCTAAGAACAATTTCATCATCAAACTTTTGTCAAACGAATCCTTAGGGAGGAACTTTTTCAAGATAAACTTCCTAATTGTTCACGTTTCATTCTCACGTCTTTATGAAGACTTATTTTAACATCTTTTAAGCGGAAAATTGTTTGCTTTCGCCTCGGGTAAAACAGAAAAGAGGTAGATGTACTTTTAATTATTGAACTACCAAAATACACTTTAATAAATTATTTGCTAAACCTTGGAACTCCCATGAATCATGATTCGTTACTTTTAATTCATTCTAAAATTTTAAGTACATGTTGATCACTATAATTATAATAATAGTACACTTACGAAAAACATATAAGTAAATACAAATACAGTTATAAATGATCTCAAATAAGGGTATTGACTTTAATTATTGTTAATACAGTCACATTTAATAAAATAATAAAAAAATGACAAAATATGTAATAGGGTATATTGAAAATTTCTTTAAAACGTAAAATATAAAATAATGTTACAATGGCTTATGTCCATTTAACAATTTTATATAATAACTGGTATTTTACTTATATTTAGTACGACTTATATAGCATTTTGATTCAGTTTTTGTGAGACTCTTTCAGGTATCAGAAATTTTCTTGGTATAACTGCTAAATTATTTTACATTGTTTCATGTACCTATTTTTGTATCTTGTCATGTTTTTTAACACTAAGTTACGTATCTCTGTTCAGCGCTTCAGAACTAATTGCCTATACCTACTAAGCCTAAAAACATTTACATTCGTTTGTATTTCATTTTTATACTTTGTTTACTATGTACATTCAGTTATTTTTCTTACCTTTGAAACTTACTGGTTCTCCTGTTATATATTGTGTTCTATATGATGTAATGTATTTACTGGATCTGTACAATACGGTTTGTAAACAATTTATTACGACATTTCGTATTTTTGGTTATGTATACAAATTGCAAAGTAACTTATCTAATCTGTGATATGCAACTAATCTCAAACTATTATTGATTAAAGATTCCTTTTATCGATTGTATACCTGTCCCTATTTTAATTGTGAGTAAGGAAACCCAAACAAGGAACGAAGCTGTGTGCTTAAGTCGCCCATCAACAGATGGCACCACTTGCACCATTTTATAGCTTTCCATTTTATTAGTAAAAGTAGATTTTTCAAATTTGTATATTGGTACTATATTGTGGAAGGTAATATAAAAAAGTTTGCTTTATTAGTTAAAATCACCAAGGGATCATTTGCCTGTAGAATTTGATCTGATTGAGTCTACAAACCTTCAAACTGTGCGATTCTCAGTAATTTATATTACATTCATATCCACGCTTAGTTGTGTTTAACACTACCAGGTAAATTTTACTTACTAGTAATTTACATTTCAATAATTTACACTTTTGTCCTTAATGCAATTTCAATTTTGTTGATTCAATAAGTAATTAAAATATTACATGTTACCACATGGTAATAAAATATTCTTTTCTGTCTCATTTTTGGCAATTTATAGTTTGCAAATCAGCTTCTACATTAAATTTAAATTTAATTCTACATTTTGTCTAAATTTACATTTATTCTAAATTTGCTACTAAATTTACATCTCAATTTCTTCTAAATTTACTTATACTTTTATGTATTAAGCACTCATACGTATTAATTAATTTTACGTATTAAGCAGGTTTATTTAACAGTCTTTTTGCATTTACGTTTGCGATTATTGCTTTTTCCAAGCCGCATGGTTGGATAATATTTCTTTGCTTTTATTAAGGCACTTAAGCCTTCGATTTTGTATCAATTACAAGAATCAAATAGATTATAAATTATTCTACAATCTGTACACTTAAATTTCCTTATAAAAAAACGCCGTCTTGCAAGAATAAATTGCCAAAGATATCTAGATTGGATGCTCTACGAGACAATTGGGGCCTGAACTGCAGTACCAGAGCTTTCCATTTTCATCTATACCGACTGGAAATTCAGGAAATTGGTATCAAATTCATTCTTTTCCTTGTATTAAAATTACTCCTTTTTAATTGATATAATTTTATTAACAAAATTTCACCTTAAGTTACATTTCAAATAACGTATATATTTTTCAAGGATTTATTGTGGAAAAAGAGACAACTCAACTATACTATAGATGGTGCCCACACAATACCAATTTTTTCATTGTCCCTTTTTCTCGAACAAAACAAAAATTTGTCTTCTATGTTATACATTCAAGAAAGAAGGGTAAGTTTCATATCTCTTACAAGTGATCTGGATCCACGACTCTTTGCTCCGGCTAAAACCAGCTAGTCGCTCGCATATGTTGCCTCATTTGTTTCCCAAAAATAAACAATAAGGGAAAGGAGGTAACAATAAAAGCAGCAATTTTTAAATTATTATGTGTATCAGACTATCGGGTATAAGTCAATATAATTTAGACCCAAGTAAGTATGACTTTTCTGTCATATGGTTTTCTTAATCAATGGTTTTTTAATGATTTTCAGTGAATGTCTAATAATGTAAATGTACACGTCTTTTTTAAGGTGAAAAGTTCCTTAACTCGACTATTATGTACCCAAAATGTTTAGACTGACATGATCTCTTAACTGCCATATAGAAAAACAAATTTTCAGGTTTTCTGCATTCTAAAAAGTTTTTAGATAGATAGAAGTCCAACCTCCGAAAATGGTAATTATCATGAGGACATGAATTCAGATGGTTTCGAGCAATGGTTTGCAAAAATTTTCACAAAGATACAACTCAAATCCGTCGTTATTATGGATAATGCCGATTACTGGAAAAATTACCAACCAGTGCATGGCGAAAAGTGCAAATTCAAAAATGCTTAGATGGTAAAGGTATCCCATTCGATCGTGCTTCGGTTAAAGCCGTACTGCTATCCCTAGCGAAACAGCATTCGCCAATATATAAGAAATATATTGTGGATGAAATGGCTAAAACTGGAGGTATTGAGGTATTACGACTGCCGACTCACCACTATGAACTGAACCCCATTGAGTTTATTTGGGTTGAAATAAATGGGAGTGTTGCACGAGAAAATAGAGCCTTTAAATTACAACACGTAAAAGGCCTTCTATCTAGTTTATTAAAAAGAGTTAGAGCTGATTATTTTCGAAAATGCATAGAGCACGTTCAAGAAGTTGAAAAAAAAATGTGGGATACGGATATTTGGATTGACGAGTAATTGAGCCAATAACTATAAATGTAGGAGCCAGCAGCGATAGTGCCAGTGACAGTGATGAGTGCGTGGTAACCTGTGATAGTGTTATGTCGTGATTCTGATAAGATGAATTATTTATGCTGGGAGATTATTGTGGTAATTATGTTATTTTAATAAAAAAAGTTTATTTATGTTGTTAGAGCAGTTACTTAGTTTTAGCTTTGGTAATTTTTTTTAATTATGTTAATTCAACAAGAAAGTTTATTTATGTTATTAGTTTATAAGTTTTGTTTTTAATTATGTTATTTTAACAAGAAAGTTTATTTATTTATTTTCTTTTTTAACCTGTTACTCCCTAATTAATAACCCTGTCACCATCCTTTGCTGGCAACGGATATGCTCACACCTCCACGTTGGTCTTTGCTGGGTAATAAGGACAACTGGCATGGTTGAAGTTTGTGTAAATTTTTATAAACGTCAAACATTGTACACTTTTCATATCATGTCATGTGTGGCGCCGCTGGATGACGAGCTACTCGAATATTTGATGTTCGTCTATAAAATCTTTGTCTATTTCACAGCAGTCAACAAATCATTAGTACAAATACGACCCGTTCACAAATTTAACCCATTTGGTCGACTATGGCAATTACACAGAATGCTTAGTCGTGGTTTTCATTTCTGGCAGGAGGCAAAACGGATAAAACTTAATATATTTCTACGGTAGAACGAGGTGCCGCTTCAATAATAAATAACAGCTAAATCCTGTGATGAGAATGCCGCTGATCTATTGCTCTACTAGCACTATGTACTCTGTTTCATATAGAAGAAGTATTCAGAAGTTAAAGCGGTCATTTTGAGTACTTACTAAATATTATTTAATTTATATTGAAGTCCTGGTGGAGCTTAGCCATAGTAATTCTACAACTCAACCAGAACATACGCATACACGAACAACAACACGCTGGGACTTTGCCATCTGTCGCAACTGAAATTCGAACTCTACTCCTCTACTACTACTGTTTCGGTAACATAATATAAACGTTACAAAATGTCCGTATCCTAGTCAGGATACGTAAGCATTAAGCCACTGCGTCATAATTGATCTTAACTTTTTAAATTACATTTTTGAGTGTAACTGGTGGCAAAGGTAAATGAATACTGATTGTGTCAAGGGATAAAGGGTGGACGCCAAACCATAGTAGTGTCTTTTTCTGATTAATATAGATTAAAGCCCTTTAAACTGAAAACGGATTAGCAAAAGCGCTTTACTCATATAGTTAGTATATGACAAAATAATTTAAGCAGCTTATCGTCAGCGGCAGGGCCAGTCTTAGACATTTGCCGCCCCTGGGCACTCATTTATTTGCCGCCCTATATTGTATATCAACTTTAAAATATAGAAAATAAAACTGAATTGCGCGGAATTAGAAAAATAACAAGTAAGTAAAAATAAACAAACGGACCTACCATTCAACACTGATTTCTATGCACTCGAATCTTCAGCTTTTAAAAATAATACGTAAAAAAAGTTTACAGCACTTAGACTAGAATACTTTTTTGCGCGACTTCATTGCGGCAAAACTGTTAATTATTGAATCTAAGTCCATTGAACGAAATGTTTCACCCTCAATGTACATCAGTGCAGAGTTTAGTATATCTTAACTGATTGAGGATCGTAAATAATTTTTGACACGTCGAAGTGTAGGAAACGAGCGCTCGCCTGAACAGTAGGTAACTGGTTTGCAAGGAAATATTCTCAGTGCAATTAATACATTTCGACAAATTTCTTGCAACTCCCTTTCATATATTAATTTTGATAAATCCATTAGTTTAGTTAATTTTTTATTGGTGATTGTGCTTAAATAGGCTCCAAAATGAATTCGTTTGAATAAATTTTTAATAAGCTATTGGCTGACTGTCTTATTTCATGTTCTGGTGCAGTTTTTATCTTTTCCAGAAAATGAAAATGAGAGAGCAAATTTTCATAAATCATATGGTCTCTCTTTAAGCCCGAGGCGATAAATAAGCAACCTCAAGTACAAAGTAATAGCACCGCCATGTGCTGGTGAACCGTAGTAGTCTCACAAACCAATAAAATTTTATTACTGTTTATACTCTTGTTCCTTATTGGTTTTTGCACTATAACAGTTATCCCTTTAATAGTTTTTGACACAATTTAACCATAATTTACATTCAGCTTTCATTATGTATTATTTGTTACACTTAAGTTCTTTGCCTGATATAATTTACAGATCAGTCACGAAAATGTACATATTACATACAGAAATTACCATGAAACAAAAAAGTATTAAATAATGACTAAACTTAAAATTTAGCGCCCTAGGCAATTGCCTTGTCTGCCTAGTGGTAAGACCGGCTCTGGTTAGCGGTCTGTAACTTGCGAAATACTTACGTGGCAAACATCGTATTTGTTTGTAGCTTTATTATTAGAATACTTTTCAGAATTTTATTTTATTTGAAATACATCCTATATTTGAACTTTCCTTTATCCAACATATCAAACGCAAAATTATATTAGGAAATGGAAACGAATTGTTTGAATGTTTGAAGAAAAACATTTATAGGAAAACCTGCTGACTCCGAAAATTTCACCCGTCGCGTGACCCACTCGTCTTTTCAACCCTCCAACTAAAAAACTGTGAGGAAATTTCAATAATAGAGAGATAATTAAAACTACTTTATATTGCAAGAGACAGTTGGAAGTTCAAAGAAAACATAGGAAGGAGTGTCCGTCTCACAGCACGATAAAAACATTAAGATTGTCTTCTCTATGAGTTGATTAATAGTTCCGTGTGACATATAAGTCCCAGATAATAATATACTTTTTTGGCTTGCGCATTCCTCGCCAAAGAACAATTTTTATCCTGTCTGTAGGGAAGGCGATAATAAATTATTTTCGTGTGTTAAAAAAGTACCATTATTTTTTATTGTGAAGCTGTACATGAAGTAAAAACAATTCGAATGGGTTTATTTAAGTTATTAAGATTTGTTATTTCATGTTTAGTTCGTTAAAATTTCCAATTAAACAATAGGTATATCTTTGATGTACCAGGAATTGAAGAAGATTGAAATATATTAAAGACTTTTTCTACGAGTGTTAAAGAAAGTAGTATTTTTTTCACTATTTCTTGTGTGCAAAATTATTTTTTATGATAATAGTGAAAATATGGCAAATATGGCGGCGAGTGAAGAGTCAATTGTTAGTGAACTAAATAAATTAACCAAAAAAGACATTATTAACATTTTAGTACAAAATAACTTACCTGAAAGTGTTAACATTAATACCATTGTATGTGATTTCTTTGAAAATTATATTACAAACAGTGTCACTTCTAAAGTAAATAATAATTTGTTAACATGCTGTATGCCTGCTGTGGAATGTTGTATAAAAACTTTGTGTCAGAAGAGGGAAGTACAATGTAAGTTTTATGAAAGAGAGAATAAGTTGCCCAGACAATCAGTCATCTGGAAAAAAGGTTGATAAATCAAGAAGTCTTAATAAGTTATCTTAAAAATGATATAAACAAACATATCGATAGCAGAGTGGGTTAAGGCATGGGGTGGCAATCGCAATTAATCACACGGATCTCGCACCACAAAGGTTCGAATCCTGGGTCCGGCACTGGCACTGCCGGAGGAAATGGTTGTATGTCCGCGTTTTTTTAATGTGTAACCCCCTTCCGCACAAGCTCTGGCTTCTGGAATTGGGGGTTGTCTAATTTCTGTGGTGGTGTTTATATGTCGCACAAAATAAACAATCCAGCACCCTCTAGCTGGCCTGCTGATAATCAAACAAGTGGCATCTAAAGAATTATTTCCTAGTGATAAGACCATACAAAAAACTTCCACAAGTTCTTCTGTAGAACTCTACTTTGATAAACTAAAAACTAAGCCAACAAAAACCACATCTACTAATGATAAAGATATAAATAAATCATTTGCACCAAAACAAACTTGCTTCAAAATCATAATAATTCTTTCAGACACCGTAGAAAACCGGTAATTGGCAATAACAAGACTTCATCAATAGTTGGTACAGTACCCAAAATGGGTTACCTGCATGTCTATAGGCTTAATGCTGAAATTACCGCTGAGGCATTAAAAGATTGCTTAAAAGAAACCGCACCGCATATTAATTTTGAGTTTAAAGAGGTACAAGAAAATGAGTATACCTCATCATATATGGTTACTTTTCCAATCGCTCATGTGAAAGATGTTTCCAATCCCGAAATTTGGCCAGAGGGATTTGCTCTGAATCGCTTTACTTTCAACAAGCGAAATTTTCCTTTACCAGCCTCTGTAGCGAAGAATCCCCAAATAACATAAATCAACATTCTGCAAAAATTCTACGAATCTGTCATCTAAACATTAGAAGCTTACGTAATAAAGTTGAAGAACTTGAACTTTTATTAAATAGTTTAGAAATTCCCGCTTTAAAACTAGAAAGATATAAAATCACCGACTACTGTCGTAGATTATATCATAGTTTGGGTGGGGTAGTAATGATATAGACTTTAAAATTGTTAAATGTAATGTGCAAAAAACAGAGTTGCTATTTGAATACTGCTATTTGAAGTTTTTTTGAAGGACATAAGTGTTTTAGTGGGCTGCTTTTATAGGTCGCCCTCAAACAAGTTAATTGATTCTGAGTATTTCATATCTAATATGAATGACTTATTAAATTCTGTGTATAAAGCTAATACTCCTACTTTTGTTTGTGGGGGATTTTAGTTTCAATTTTGATGAGAGTGTTGATGATATAAATGTTAAAAATTTGTGTAATGTCCTCAGTTGTTATGATCTGCTTAAATCTATTACCGAATTATTCGTATTCAAGGTAATTCTAAAACTGTCATCGACAATATTTTAACCTCTCCACAATAAAATTGTGAGAGGTTACTAAAATTGGTACAAAAACGAAAATTGAGATAACATCAAATCTTTACGTTTTGAGGTCCTAGAAACCCAAAAAAGTGATTTTTGAAAAATGTCTGTGTGTGTGTATGTGTGTTAGCACGATAGCGCCGAAACTACTGAACGGATTTGAATCATACTTTGCGTGTGCGTTTCTTTAGTGCCCCAGAAGATCTGAAAAGGTTTTGGTTGAGATCGGATTACGTTTAGTGCCATTTTGACGCAACAAGTTGTTTAATTTATAATTACTTTCAATTTGCAATGGAGCCATTGAAAAGCAGTTAAAATTCTGATTTCAACGATATATCACACTTCCACCCTTTCGATTTGGTTTCCGTGAAAAAAATTAAAAACAAAGCAAATATGGTATAGATCACATTTCGCATGATACTAGTAAAATTACTGAAATGCTAATGTTTCATTTAACAAAGACAGCCGCGAGCGATCGGATTGCAATGGGCAAATTTTGACGATTGTCATTGTCATCGTTTGTCATCCGATAACGTTGGTGTCATGTCATGTTAATAAAACTTCGGCATATTTGTAACTTTTAGTGGATTGTCACAAACTTTAAAGGTAGATATAACAATATCATATGCTTTCTGTACCTTCGTTGGTGAATTTATTATAGATTATCACTTTACCAATTTTCAAATTGTTGCTTTACAAATCTGTAGTATTTAGGATAACTAGACTTTCTTAGTCGTTCAAGTGATGTTAAAGTTGTTAATATCCTAATAGTATATTATTCAACGAGCGATAATGTAGGTAATAACTCGCATAGATGATTGTAAATTCATTAAGTTGAGGGTTTTTTTAGTGCCCCAGAAGATCTGAAAAGGTTTTGGATGAGTTCGGATTACGTTTAGTGCCGTTTTGTCACACAATTTAATGCTCTTTTCGGCTTCAAAGATCCACCGAGTGGGGAGGTTCCAGTCGCTTCCAGTAGCTGCCGATTTTTTTCTAATATAAACATTAAATCCTCAAATCCAAAAATTATATATTCTGACTTATCTGATCATTGTATGCAAATAATTTCGTATCCATATCAATTTGATAAACCGGTCAACAACGACAAACTTCAGTTACGAAGGTTGTTTAATAATTCAAATAATTTAAATTACTTTAGATATTTACTTTCAAAGGAAAAATGGAATTTCTTGTCGGAAAATCTTAACCAAAATTGTGAATATTACTTTTCAAACTTCCATTTTACCTTTCTCTCTAATGAACAAAAACCTTCCCATTGGAAAGTTATAAGCTAAAGCAAAAGTTAACAAATCGCAAACCATGGTTAACTAATGACATTGTTAATGAAGGCATATTTTTAAGGAACTTATATGAAACTTTTAAATACACGGGTGACGAACAAGTTTTTCTTCGCTATAATATAATCTAAAAAAATCATCACTACAAAATCAAACTTGCTAAGAGATTTTACAATGAATCTATATTACTAAATTCACATAGCAAAACAAAAACTGCCTGGCAAATTATTAAAAATAATACTTGTAATGATATTAAGCTTCCAAACGTTTTACCAGCATAAGTGGAACTATTCTTAGTATCCAGGATGAAACTGCAGATGTTTTTAACACTTTTTTTTATCAACTCTATTAAACACTTAACAAATGATATGTCTCCGTCATTACATAATATTAAAATAATCAATAATATAAATTCAATTTTTCTGAAGCCATTAACCGTAACTGAAATGCTCACGATTATCAGATTTGTTTCAATAAAAAATTCATCTGGGGAAGATGGTTGTTCACTTTTATTAAAAGTTGCTGAATTTATTGTCAAGCCACTAACATACATTATTAACTTATCGTTTATAGAGGGCACCTATCCTTCTATTATGAAAAAGGCATTAATTATACCAGTGCATAAAAAAGAAAATAAATCTATTTCCACGCTTTTCTAAAGCTTTTGCAAAAACCATATCACCTGAGATTGACTAATTTCATAACAAAACATAATCTTATATCTCCTTATCAGTTTGGCTTTTCTAAAGGTTTACCAACAAAAGATACAGTCTTGTCTCTTTGCAATTATGTCTTAGATAACTTCGGAAAGAAGTCGAAAACTGCCTGTTTGTTTTTTTATTTAAGCCGTGCTTTCGATATAATTAACCATTGTTATTAGATACGTTTGAACGCTGTAGCATTCGTGACACAGCCC
This sequence comes from Leptura quadrifasciata, assembly GCA_963675555.1. NCBI lineage: Eukaryota > Metazoa > Arthropoda > Insecta > Coleoptera > Cerambycidae > Leptura > Leptura quadrifasciata. Next base: position 42,613,543 of record OY776675.1, read on the forward strand.
TTAGATGGATAGAGTCCTATCTAAATGGGAAAACTCTAAAAGATCCTAGTAATACCGCAACATCCAGTTCTCTTGAGGTCCCCACTGGGGTCCGCAAGGCAATATTTTGGGGCCGTTATTACTTATTATCTTCACAAACAATATTGGGTGTAATCTTGAAAATGTATTTATAAAACTTTTTGCAGACGATACCACTATTGCAGCTGATTCTAACTCTATTGATGAGCTGAGTTATAAAGCCATTACAACAGCCAAAACTATGCCTAATTATTGTAAGTTTATAGGTTCAGCTTTAAATTATTTAAAAACTGACTTACTGGGGCGAGCGTAGGTGCGTCTTTACTATGTACATACTTCGGTATGCGATGTAAAGCAACGACAGGCGCAGTTAGTACTTGGATTGGTGACCATTCCAACGGAAACCGCGTTCTCGCCTCACACATCTTCCAGCGGCTTGTATATCAGTGTATGCGCGGAAGCTATACAACCTTAGGCGAGGGTTGTATAGGAGATATACCATCCTTCGGAGGGGATGTAAAGCCGTTGGTCCCTTGTCTATTAAATGTTAGGCAAGTAAAAGATCCCTACTCTTCTTAAGGGAAGGGGTTCGGCAAAATTCCTGGTTGGGGGTAGCTCGTCTACAGGCGTCGGTGTTAGGCCTCAGTAGCGGAAATAGGCCGACGTTAAATAAATGTATATATATAAAAAAAACTGATTTACTATTATTCTCAACTAGGCCAACTGATTATATCTTACTCGTTAAATATGAAAATCGCTCTATAACTTAAAGTAATCATGTTAAATTTCTCGGCGTTTACGTAGATTCTCTATTGAATTGAGGTAATCACATTCATCATTTAATCAAAAAATATCAGCCCAGTGCTTTGTTATTTGGCAGTTAAGATCATCCATCAACATTTACATCTCACTTAAGTTATTGCATAATATGTTGGGGAAATTGCACTCGTTTTAACGAAGTACTTATTCTTCAGAAAAAAATTATTCGCACCATGTCTTTCAAATCACCGCAATATTTATATAGAAAACTTTTTAGTGAACTGGGAATTTTAACAGTTACTTCATTATACATTTTACATTCTGTATTGCACGTACAAAATAATTTAACACATTTTAATAGTAGACATGATACCTGTGTTAGTAGTGATCATAATCTTCGGTAAAACTACTCTCTAGATATTCCACCTCACACTTTATCCATTTTGGCAAAAAGTTATAAGGTAATGCCTATAAAATTGTTTAATAAGCTGAATGTTATTCATCTGTTTAAAACAGAAGTGAAATTTTTATTATAAAAATTTTTCTTTTATTCAATTGAAGAGTATTTACAAGCTGATTTTAAAATTTTATTTTATACAATTATCTGAATGTTGCTCGTTGTTAGTATATCTTAGTTCTATATTTTATGACTATATTCCAATTATATTTTTGTGTGAAGTAAAAGTAATAAATGAATAAGTAAATGTTGTTTCTCTTCTACTTTGTTTACATAGTTTGTTATATTTACTTAATTGTTATTTATTTGTTTATTATTTTTATCATTAAAATTTTTTTATCATTAATTTTTTATTATTATCTTCATTTTGTATTGCTATTTGACTTGCCATATGTACTTAATTGTATCATTTTTTAATGGTGAATAAATTATTATTTCTTTTTAAATTTGTATATCATTAATGTATGTCATATATATTTTTTCTTCCATGTCATAAATAAGAAAAATGTAAACCGAATAAGATTATACGTAGGTAACTACTTAAAAGAAAATGTAGATTGCAAATAGATACTATTTTCAATAAGCATATAAGCAATGTATCGAGTTGGAAAAGCTTTTAAGATGGAAAAACTTTAAGATTTCAAACTTTATGAAGCAAAATTCACAGTCACGAATATTTGATAATGGTCCGCTGCTTTTTGTCATTTTTGTATGAAATATGCAAAGAAAATGCAGTCGATATAGATATTTTTGTTGTGGATACGTTTCACAGCACTTAAGCTAATTTAATACATTCAGTCTCTCTTTGTTGTTTATTTTTCCCAACGAACAGAGCTTTCAAAACTCATATAGTTGGAATGCATTTAATGGAGCAGAGAAAATGTAAAATCTACATACTAATAAGCTTGTTGATCATTTTTTATACAGATTGTAAATAAATAAATACTACAGAAATTAGACAACCCCCAATTCCAGAAGTAAGAGGCTGCTTGTGCGGAAAGGGTTACATATCCAAATGTGTCCATCCAAATGGGTGTAATGGGGTAGTGAAGCGCAAGTTATAGCCTCTCCTACTCAATTGTTAACCTCACCTTCGCGATGAGTTCAATTTGAACTTGGTGCACCCTGTTTTCACTAACGAGGCTCTAACGACCGAGTAAGGGCGGAATAACCCTTACCTTTTGGCGTGAGCACATCCACCTTCTCACGAAGAGTGCGGTAAAAATAACCCACCGCACACAAAGGTTGCTTTTGGAATCGTTTGGTTACCCCATCGTCGCAGTCTCCTTCTGTGCCATGGGACCACACCACTCGCCGCAACCGAGCTGGTCAGTTGCATACCTGCTCCAGCTAAAACTTCAAATGCAGCTTCGTTTTCAGTCGATTAAGGCTTTAAAAAAATGATGGAGCGTTCAAGTGGGACAAATTCATCCGGAGGTAAAATACCCTCCCGATCGGATCTCCGGGGGAGGGTGCCCACAGGGACACCTCATCGAATGTCGAAAAACACCGACGAGTTAAATCCAACTAAACTAATTCTTTCATCTACGGCGCTTGGAATGTTCGTACTTTGAACGACAGCACTCGCACCGATCGGCCTGAAAGAAGAACTGCTCTAATAGATAGAGAACTTCACCGACTCAATGTTGACGTTGCAGCTCTCAGCGAAACTCGATTTTTGGAGGAAGGCTCTCTCACAGAAAAGTACTACACCTTCTATTGGAAAGGTCTTCCCACCAATTCAAGAAGACAACATGGAGTAGGATTTGCCGTTCGGAATCAACTTGCATCCAACTTAACACAAGTACCACAAGGCCTATCCGAGCGTCTAATGCTGCTACGCTATGAGCTATCAGATGGCAACGCGGTAAATCTAATAAGCGCCTACGTTCTCACTTTGGATGCAAGTCACGAAACCAAGGAAAGCTTCTATCAACAGCTGCAAGAAACCCTCTGTAGAATACCTAAAACGGAACGACTCGTTATTCTTGGCGATTTTAACGCTAGAGTAGGGAGAGATGCAGACACCTGGCCAGGCATCATAGGCAAGAACGGTTTGGGCAGCATGAACGCTAACGGTCAACTACTCCTAACTAAATGCGCCGAACATGATTTAGTTATAACAAACACCATTTTCCGACAAAAGGATACAGTTAAAGGCACATGGCGTCACCCCAGATCAGGTCACTGGCATCTACTGGACTATGTTATCGTACGTAGGAAGCATCTCAAGGACGTCCAAATTACAAAGGCGCGCATTGATAGCGAATGTTGGACCGATCATCGTCCTGTTGTCTCTAAAATGAAAATTGTTATGAGACCCAAACACCGAAGAACTCAAGTAAAACGTAGACTCCGTCTCTGTATTAGTAAATTGCGTGACCAACAAACCGTCGAACAGCTAAAACAAAAAGTTCAAGAGAATTTGAGTGCACTAGAAGAAACCAATTCTGTAGATGTCGCTGCTACCTGGACACAAATTAAAGACAGTTTAAAAAGTGCGAGTAAGGAAATTCTTGGCACTGCAGCAAGTAAAAAACAGGAGGAATGGTTCAATGATAATGAAGCTTTTATACAAGAACTTCTTGACCGCAAACATACTGCTTTACAAAACGCTATCAACCACCCCAACGACTCATCAAAAGCAGAAGCTTTTACCCAATCTAAGTATGAAACGCAACGCGAAATCAAAAGAATAAAGAACGAGTGGTGGGCAAGCAAGGCTAGAGAAATTCAAAGGTACGCCGATTCACACGACTACAGGAATTTCTTTCAAGGAGTAAAAGCAGTGTACGGCCCCAGTCGGAAAAATATGTGCCCTATTAAAGATTTAAATGGAAATCTCCTCAAAGAAGACCAGGAAATAAGAGCCCGATGGAAAGAACACTACTCTAACATTCTTAACCAGCAAAGTCAAGCCGATCACGATATTATAAATCTTATCCCTCAATATGACACCTTCGAAGACTTAGATAAACCACTAACTTTAAAGCTGTGTCGTCAGAGCTCATACCCTACCTCAAAAAACTGTTTGATGTCGTGTGGGAAAGTGGTCAATCTCCGCAGGAGTTTCGTGATACACTTTTAATCAACCTCTTCAAAAACAAAGGGAGCGCTGCGGACTGTGGAAATTACAGGGGTATAGCTCTCCTGGCTGTTGGAGGGAAGATACTCACTAAAGCGATGGCAAATAGGCTAACACCTGTTATGGAAAAGTTACTTCCTGAAAGACAGAGTGGCTTTAGACCAAACCGAGGCACATCGGATTTAATCTTCACACTTAAACAGCTTCAAGAAAAAGCACTCGAACATCAAGGAGAAATTCAGATGGCTTTCATTGATTTAACCAAGGCGTTTGACTCGGTGGACAGGGAAGTGCTCTGGAAAATTATGTTCCGCTTAGGTATCCCTAGAAAATATGTGGAAGTATGTCGCAGTCTACATACAAACAACAACGCCCAGGTTATGTATAATAATGAGGCAACCGAACCTTTCCAAACCCTCACTGGAGTTAGGCAGGGATGTGTCCTGGCACCCCTACTCTTTAATTTGTTTACCACTGCTCTAACAATTATTGTTGACAACAAACTGACAATCAGAGGAATAGGTCTCAGATACCGTTTTGATGGCGGTCTCTTTAACATAGGGCGCTTTAGAGCTTTCACGAAGACACGCACACGATTCATTTGTGATCTCCAGTATGCGGATGACTGTGCACTTTTAGCCTCTACGCCGGAAGAGCTTCAAGAACTTTTAGATGTGTATGCCCAGAGCTATGATTCCTTGGGACTTAAAATCAACATTGGAAAGACTAAGATTATGTCAACTCCTCATCAAGTGAACCAAATAGACATTACACTTAACGGAAATTCTCTTGAAGTGGTGGATCAGTTCAATTACTTAGGCAACGTTGTTAATGACAAAGCAAACATGGACAGCGAGATTCGCAATAGAATTAACGCTGCATCTAGAGCACTCTGGGGATTTAGAGAGAGAGTATTTGACAACCACGACCTTGCTTTGTCAACGAAAATGGCTGTCTACAGAGCAGTTGTCATTCCAACACTGCTATATGGATGTGAAAGCTGGGTCACTTACCGTCGTCATGTGAAAGAATTAGAACGTTCTCAGCAAAGACACCTCAGAAGTATGATGAAAACCCGTTGGTTCCATCACATATCAAACGTGGAAGTACTCAGGAGAGCAAACAGCCTTCCAATTGAGGTGCTTATTTCAAGAGCACGCCTAAGATGGGCAGGTCACGTTCATCGTATGCATGATAACCGCCTTCCTAAATGCACACTTTACGGTGAATTGCTAAGCGGTAGAAGAAGGCGTGGCGGTCAACGAAAGAGGTTCAAAGACGCTCTCCATGAAAATCTAAAATCCTGCGGTATTGCAGAGGAGCAATGGGAACAACTTGCAGCGGACAGAACCGAATGGCGAGGGGTTGTGGCCAGCTATCAAGGAAATGCTGCTGCAGGAAGGCAGAATCCAAGACCTAACCAGGTCTATGTTTGTCCTGACTGCGGTCGACATGTGCTCTCCCGAATTGGCCTCTATAGCCATAGTCGTGTGCACCGTAGATGAATGGGAATTACAATAGACTACACCTTTTACTTGTTTTTTATTGTACACAATTTATCGACTGTAACATTTTTATACTCGGACTCGAGTAATGGCTAATAATAATACATATCCAAAAGCGCGGACATACAACCATATCCTCCGACAGTGCCAGTGCCGGGATTTGAACCCGGTAGCGCGATAGCCGGTAGATTAATCGCGAATGCCACCTCGAACCATCACCAATGCGGCTATCGGCTAGATAGATAGATTAAAGGCATTATTAAAGTCGAAATTTTAGATAAAGACAATGGTTATAATTGTAGCTTTAGAACGAAAATTATTGAGAACGGTTGGACTTTCATCAGTATCACTTTGTCCATCCACTTACCAATCAATCCATAATACGTTCATTCATCCATATTGTTTGTTACTGATCATGGACTGAAAACCAGAAGGTTCCAACTTACATAATAAATAGCTTTTATGGCATAAATGAAATTTACAAAGAATTTTGCTCTATTTGCACAAAAAACTCCAACACTGTTCCAACCGACGACACTGTAAATCAAATTGTAAAAGAGACCTGAGTAACAATTAGTAATATTTAGAAAGCACAAGGTTTGAAATACAATTAACACGTGAAATGATTTGGTTGGGATTGTGATTTCGTGTTTATAAGTAGTTTAAAGAGAATATTATTTCTGTAATAGGTTAAGACATCGAGCTACTCTTTATACCATTCAATTTCTTATTGGTTTTTCCACACTTAATAACGAGATCGGATTCAGTCCCAAAGTTATCAATAATTTTTCCAGGGAGACGTCGAAAAATTATCGACAAAATTAATTACTTGTATTCTGCGATCTATATCTCGATAACGCTTGCTTTCGAGAGTCCATTTGAATTTATATCTTCTATAAATAGGACCTTTTTGACTCTGGAGATCTTCGTATGCAAATTATTCGAAACGGACGCACATAAGAAATAATCGATACCGGACAATTCTGTTATTACCAACTGACAATTATTTTTAAAATATAACATTTGGACCACAGAGGCTTGTCTAAGAGAGAGAGAGAGAGAATTGTTTCAAATGTAATTACAAAGATGGCTGCATTGTCAAACAATTATCAGAGGAAATCGTAATTAAAGAAGAAAAAAGGGAGACTTTTTTCCATCACTTCTTAATGCATACCCTGAGGAAATTCTCAAAAAAGCTCTTGAAGAAAAGACAATAATAAAGGCCAATGAAACACCAAAATACAACATAAGATAAGCTGATGATGCAGTGATACTGCTGTTGTGGGATCGATCCCCTCACTGGTAATGTCGATTGCTGGATAATAGACGTTGTCTGAATATTTTCAAATGAATGATCTGCCTTTCAGACAGCCATGGATTTGGTGGTTGTCTTCTATATGTGGTTTGTTTAGGTGATTTTGGCAGAATCTATGGAAGATTTTCACCGATGAACAGAGAAGTTGAGTTTACTAAGGAAGGTGGATTGGCACTAAATATGGAAATAACTAAGACTGAAACAATCTCAAAAGCCACCAAAGCAATGGATATGGCATTCTGTTAATGGTTCAATTAGTGAAATGTAGTATATTTACTACTAAATGTAGCAACCCTCCAAAAAACATGAGAAGCATGGGACAAGGAAGAATATCGTGGCTATGAATCTTGAAAGGTAGGTTCGGAAGTACTCCATGTGAATTTTTTGGTGCAACAGCACCAAAATCAACTACCAGGTCGATTTCCAAATTTCAACGTAGAGTTGATAGTGGAAGAAGAGAAGATAATTCAATATCACGTAACAGAAACGAGTTATATATTAAATTCCTTCCACCTCATTAGCTATACAGAAAAGAGTATCTCTTTGATATCCCAAACAGTTCAAAAGAATATAATAATTTTTCTGCATATTGTCAAAAACCAGCAATAAAATCCGATCCTTCTTTTCTGTACAAACAAAAATGTTGGTCATATAGAAATTGCATACAAGTAGATGTCACTTCGAGGTCAAACATACCTTAAGGTTAATGCCCAGCCAGATGGTATTTATTTTGGGTTGGATGAATCGGGTAGTATGGCAGATTTTTGGCTTAATCGCTTCTAAAAATCATAAGAAATGATAATTTCACTATGCGCTAGTTTGAAGGCGTAATTTTTTATTAAACAAAATATGAAAAAATTCCTAAAAATTTCTGTTTTTTGTTCCTATTTTTTCATATATCTCAGTAACTCTTGCTTTTAGGGAAAAGTTATACAAATGAAAGTGTTGTGTTTTAAATAAGATCCAGTTGGTTGCGAATCCAAAAATTAATTTTTGCTATTGCAAAAGTAGTAAGAATCGCAAAAAGAATTTATTTGTGGAATTTTTTCAAATACTTATATTATACGTAGGAACTTCATACTTGGCTAAAGAAAACTTCCCGCCAAATTTCATTAAAGTCGGACGTTTAGCTTTTGCATAATAATTCTGCAATCTATACTTCCCAAAAATTTGCAAATTTTCAAAATGTTGCTGAGGCTAAACAAAATAATTTAGAAAGTTGAAAATTTTTTAACATATAAAAGAGCACTCAAGTTTTCAAATTCATTTCGAGATATTAAAATCCATTAATTAGAAGAGCCTAGAGAATTGTTTAAAAATTTGGTTAGAAAAAATTAGAAATGGCCCCAGTTGAACCGGAGCTCTGCCCCCACAATGGCCCCCTTAGGACTCCAGAGTTGCCGCGTTAAAGCTCCGCCACCGGCCCCCCGTGCTGTCAAACAATGGGGCCCCCGGGCTGTCAAAAAATGGGCTCCCCCTAGGGCCCACTTAGCGCTCCGCGGCTCCCGTGCTGTCAAAGGACTCCCCCCTTGTTCTGCGTGCTTCTGCACTGAAAACTTGCCTAAAACGGTAAAAAAAAGCTTGTAGGTAAATAATGGTAGATTTTTTATACCTAGAAGCCAAAAAAAAACCAATGATTTAAAAGTTAATTTCTTTTTACACTGGATACTTTAGAGCATAAAAATTTATCTTAGATTGAAGTATAAGGTGTAAACTATATCTACTAGGAATTTTTTTAAAATTAGTATTTATTTAATATTTATGTTTTAATATATATAGAGTGGAAAAAAATGATAAAGCTTAACGTTCACGTTGAATTTATAGAAAGTAAAAATTATAAAAATTAAACGTAAGTATACCATTGGAAAACTGAATTCTTGCTATTTAAAATACTACCTTTGTTTTTTTTCGTTTTGAAAATAAAAAATTACGCCCACGTTTTCAAACTAGCACATAGTAAAATTATCATTTCTTATGATTTTTAAGGGCGCTTAAGCCGAAAATCTGCCATACTACCCAATTTACCCAAACATAGGTGATCAGATACCGCCTGGACTATAATTAAACAAATTAATTCAAATCTTACAATCCATTATTCATAACATTCAAAATAATAAATTTGCCGCTCGAGACGTTCCGTTTTTTTTATCACACGTTGGATTTAAGTAGTCATGGGTTCTAAGAACAGGCGGTTCGACACAATTTCCTTTATTTTACGTACGTATTATATTATAAAATTTAACATTCCGGAATTAGATTCCAAATTAAGACAAGAAAGTTTCAAATTAATATAATTACTTCACATAATCGATTTGTAGTAAAACTTGAAAATTGGTCTCCTGAACAATTTTAGGTTTAGCGCTTGGAACCTTCTGGTTCTCATCCAACGAAATTTATTGTAACAGCTTCATTAAAACTTAATCAAGACTGCTCCGCATGGACACATTAAAGGGTTAGAGGAGATCTGTCTAACTATCAGTGAGGAAGAACTTTGTTGGAGGACTAATAAGTTGTAGTTTCAAAGAAAATAATTATGATTTGTAACTCTCCTAAGGTATGCAATATGCATGAATTATATTTTTATAAAGGTAAGATTCTTTTCTACAGTGTGGTCCATAAATAACCGATAAATTCATTTTTTGCAAAGCTTACGATTTTTAAGTCAACTAATGAAACACTGCATTATTTGAACAGAATTTTATACCCCTCCTTCACAGCCTCCTTTTTTTAAAATTGTTTATGAGATCATACAAAAAATGATATGGGACAAGTCAAGAGACAATAAAGACAATACAACAAAACATAATATTAAGATATAAATAGTGATTAGTCTAAAGTTACAATAATAAAATAAAATTGTAATATAGATTAAAGAACATATAAGTTTAAAGAACAAAATCTATAAAAAATGAATAAAAGCATAGAAACAAAAATACAACTGTGAACAATTAGTGTAAATAATTTAAATAGCCAGATATGGAATAACAACAATCAACTACTTATACATAATATTTTTTACAGTTTTTAAAGCATTTAACAGAATTAATTTCTTTAATGTGGTGTGAAAGCTTATTGCAGAGTATGATTCTCATGTATCTCGGACTGTTTTTATATACTGACAGTGTACAAATAGGAATTTGCAAATTAAGAAAGTGAGTTTGGTGCTCATGGAAAAAGGTATTCTTTATAGAATCTTCAAGATGAAGTTTTCCAAGTACTACTATTTGTAATAACTGGTGAAATTTTTAGTTCTTTAAATATATTTTTACATGAAGAAATTTTAAATACTCTATCAACATGATGTGAAGAGCCCCAAAAAATTATACCGTAAATTAATTTAGAATAAAATTGTGCATAATAAAATGACAATGTAACTGATCTATTCACAATATCACTTAGCCGATACAATGCAAAGCAAATCGATTTACACAAACATGAGTTTGAACTCACTGAGTTCAGTTTGAGCAACGAGGAGCAGCAGTAGGAAGCTTTCAGTGAGAACCTGAAGATTACAGATGAGATTCTGCCGAAACGTCGTTTAGACAACCGTGACTCCTGGAGGAGTCGACCATCGACGCGGGAGAGCACACGGAAATACAATAAGACTTCATATATATATGGATGTAATAGGATCATGGTATACCTCCTTTTCTCCTTTAGTTTTGAAGATGATTGAACTTTGGGGTATACTACATACAATATAAGCGGCACTTTTTGACATACAATTGATTTTTTTCACTTCCAGTTTCGCCGGAAGTGACACTAACTTCGATTTTTAAATGGAATACCTTGTATATTATTGCATTACACGCTTGCCTTATCCTCTCACAAAACTGCCCCACATTTTGAGGTCTGGTCTTATAAACTTTATTTTTAATATGACCCCAAAATAAAAATCCATGGGAGTGAAATCAGGAGATCTGGGTGGCCAATGTATTAGAGGGCTATTTCGTCCTATCCATCTTTGTGAAAATGTTCATTCATCCATGCTCTTACTACTACGGAATTATGGATAGATGCTCCATCGAGTTGGAAATACAATTGTTCCAAAGGAAAATCGACTACCGAATTCCACAGATCATTATTTAAAAATTGTCGCAAATGTAACGCATTTATATTATGAAAAAAGAAGAACGGCCCTATTATTGTTTCGTTTAAAATTCCGCACCACACATTTACCTTCTGGGAATATTGCTTTTTACAATTTTTTACCCAATCAGGATTTTCTACTGCCCAGTACCTAGAGTTTTGTGATGGTACCACCCCGTTGGTGGAGAAAGTTGCTTCATCCGTGAAAATTATATTCTTCAAGAAGTCTCGATTGTTTAAATAATTACCTTGGATCCATAAACAATATTCCACTCTTCTCTCTTCATCACCTACCTCCATGTGTGTAAAAATTTTGGTTTATACGGTTGTAGCTTATGGCGTTTTAAACATCTCCAAATATTTGACACCGACAAATTCAGGTCACGAGCCATATTTCTAAGGCTGGTAGTGGGATTGGCGTTAAACGCCGCTAATATAACATTATCATCTTCATGCCTTCGATTAAGATGTACTCTCGGTTTAAGCACATTACCAGTTGTATTGAACAAGTGACATATTCTTGCTATCTTTATTATTTCTACTTTTTCATCAGCAGTTAAAAGTATTCTAGTCATTATGAGTAAAAAAATCAAATAAGGAAACTAACAAACTCAACAATAGATAACAACAATCACTTCTGTTATAAAAGTAATAATATTGACAGTTAATTTCACGGCATTCTTAACATTTAAAACAAAAAAACCGCTACTAAATTTCTGAACCGATAAGGAGGAAGGATATGATGGAACGTTACTTCTCAAGAACAGTGACAACAAAAAAAACTGTATTACATTATTAACTTGATGTGTAATAATAAGAAGTGACTCTTTTAGCCTTTTATTGAATCATGATTTTTGCTCACAACTTTCATTTGTTGGAAAAAGTTGTCTCTATGTGTTGGATAAAGTCGCTTTATGGAGCTGTATAACTCCATGAATTAGTCTTGAAATTCGGCCACAAATAAAGAAGATTTCATTCACGAGAGGTGAAATAAACATTTTTTTTTTAAGTTTTCCAATTTTCACAAAATTTTATAGGGGGCATATCTCGTGATTCTGAACAACTTTTATTAACAAAATTTTTGTCTATTTGTAAGCCTACTATGATTTCTCGAAAATTGCGATTTTCTTTTTATCGCAGTAGGCCGGCGTTTTAGTTCTAGACGACATTTATGTGTCATGTAAAGTCGCCTTATAGAGTTCTATATCTGATAAAAATTAGAAATGAATTCGGCCACAAATAAAGGAGACACAGGAGTGTCTTCACGAGAAGTGAAACACACTGTATACAATATTTTTTTATTTTGAATTGCAACTTTTATTATACCTCATATTTTGAATATCATCCCTTTTCAACTGAAATATTTAGAGGCACGCAATTGATAAAATTATATGATATTTATGTTTTTTATCGTTTATAAGGAAAAATTTTGTAAGTTGTATTTTATTTCTATTTATTTCTTAACGCGTTAGTTTTCGAAAAATCAATTTTACAAATTAGTAAGTTCCAACGATAGTAAATTACACAAGAAATCTCTGCCCTGTAACTACAGGAATCAATCACTACGCCTACCCGGCCAAGACCTTTAAGAAATTTGTTGACTTCATGTTATACAGAAAATATGTGAACGGTTTTCTATTTCCTTAATGCATATGCGTATACTTTTGCGCTGGATTTATTTACGATATTCCTTTAAATTCGCCATAAGTATACTCCTCGCAAGAATCGGACGGTTGCATACTCAATTGCGCAATGAATGCAAATGATATCCACATCATTCGAATAAATAATGTTTCAGGATAATTCCGGTGAATTTTGCAGAGTGAGTCTGGTGAATAACAAATAGTGGGTAGTTGCCCCGTTTGTTTTGTTTAAGTGTTACTTAAACCACAACACGTAGAGCACCGCACCAGGGTTTACCAACTCATTACAATGAATTAAATCCAATATCTATAGTGTAAAGTCAACATTCAGGATCAACCGTCCTACGTGTCTTGACGTCACTAATGCATTCATTATAAATTGTAATGTAAAATTCGTTAATTTAAATGATGCACACGAACACATTCAAGACAAATGGAAATTACCGATTTATTATATAATTGAATTGGTAATGCAAAATGCTAAGTCTTATTAAACACGAAGGACAAAGTAAATTAACATTTCTAGCGTAGCAGGCTGAACTGCAATAAATAAGCCGAAAACGAGCAACGGTTTTAAAATAATAAATATTATTTCTTGACAAACGATTTTAGAATATAAATGTTTATATTTAATTTACAAAATACTTAATAAGGGTAAATATTCTTTCAAATAAACTGAAAGAGAAGCTTTTACAATAAAACAATTTTTTTTTTAATTTAACGTTTACAAACTGGATACATCAACGAAAGTCGGAAAGAGAACCTTTTTGATGAAATTATTCATCTTGAACTTTTTGATTTAAATTTCCCATCTTAAAAATGACTTTATTTGACAATTTCTTTCATTCTACAAAAACTTATTTTGGGCCCTCCCTAAAGCCGTCTCAGGTGCTCTGATGAGCGATTTGTAAAAAGCCTTTTGATACAATTTTCCATTCTAAACAATTTTAATTTTTTTATTTTTTTTGACTAAACCAAAACGTTCGGCCCTCCATGGAGCCATTCCTGGTACTCTGATGAGAAATATGGAAGAAGATTTTTCTAAACAATTGTCCATCCTGAACAATTTTTATTCTAAAAATTGTTTTGATTCGACGTATAGATGGTATTAGGCCCTCTCCGAATATGTTCGGCCCTTCCTGTTGTGCCAATTACACCAATATTATTAAGGTTTTTCTTTGAACTACCTACGTCTTATATCTGAAGTATTAGCTTTCTACGTTAAGTCGTGTTTGAGGAAGACATATCGCACACAGTCTGTTAAACACACACTGACGGCATGCCGATTCATTTGCCATCTTCTGGTCTAAAAACGGCATTTTCATCATAATCTAGAATTTGGACTTTCTTCACGATGCCACTATTTCCTCTAAATGTATGTAGATCATGTACTTCACTCAAAATATCCACTTCAAAACGGAACACAACCTAACTACAAGACCTCTCCTAAATTTTTAAGCGTCAATAAATAGCCAACTAATTATTGTGGTATATGCTTTCGTAGATTTAACCACAAACGCTAAAGAACAGACTGTCGAAGATGTGGTGCGTATGTTATATTTCCGACTTTCGTAGACATATCAAGAGCCTTGAATTTACTGAAGATATAATAAGTAGTGATAAATTTTATAGGCCTATTACCAAAAGCAGAAAATTTCCTGAGTAGGACAGAACTTGATACTGATATTTTATTTAATGAAATTGGTTATGTATAAAATGAAAAAGTTAAAATTTTTAAGGAATACTACTTACAGGTCAATTTAACATTGAAAGATGCAATTTTGTACAGTATTAAATTTAACGTAAAATAACGTAAAGTAAAACAGCGTGCATATAAGTGTACTGTAAAAAAAAGAAGAACAAATTAAATAATATTGCATAACAGACATATTTACATGTTTGTCATCATATTATGCACATCTGATCAATAAGTATATTTGAAGGGTGTATTTGAAATACAGGCATATATTCAAATTCGCCAATCGTTAAATTTTTAAAATTCGTAGAACAATATTGATTTATCCAAAAACCAAAAAATAAATAAGAAAATAAATTTTGAATATTGCAAATAATTATCGATGATCAGTTTCCATAATATGGTACTTGACCGTGAACTTGTTGCTTATTTGTAGTGCGCCGTCGTCAAGTAGTAGGTAAATTTAGAAGCAGTCGCCGTCGTCGGTAGTTTAATGTTGGTTTACGTACAGGCATCTACGTGTTAATAGCGAGTTACTGTGTTTAAAAGTTTTTAATGATGGGGAATTTCACAAACATTTAATGGACAAACATTGTACTGTTATGATGCGGCAGGCGAAAATGTCCGTCAAGCCCACAACACGGAACGGTATCTCGGTACTCGCGTTCCCCATGAAAGAACTTTTGTGTCAGCTGTTCGACATTTAAGAAACCATAGACATTTTCAACCCGTTACTCATGATAGGGATCGTACATCGTCTCGGAGGAGATGCGGAACAACTAATTTCAGATGCTGTCGAAGAAAATCCTGGAGTACTTAAGTATTCGCAGGCTTTCTGCACAAATTGGAGTGTCCGAATTTGTGGTGTGGCGCAATTTGAAGAAACAGGGGCTGCATCCTTATCACGCGCTGAAAGTGCAACACCTACAACCTGGAGATGAGCTTCGATGGCTTCAACTACGTGTGTGGTTCGTTTTCAGTTTTAAGTATTTATAATTTGTTCATTTTCTACAGACCTGGCAACACTGTAAACTCGATTATACAAGATTGAATAATTTACGTAGTATGCATCGGAATTGGTGTGGATAAAGATGAGTCCGAAAATTATTTTTATCTTTGAAATTTTAAATTTAAAAATTGGTATTAATCTTCACATTCCATCGGAAGTCAGATAAAAAATATAAGCATGTATTTCTAAAACACCCTGTATGTCACAATTAAGAGTGGTCATACATAAGAACAAATATGATAATTTACTAGAAATATCAGTAACACATATACCGGGTGTAACAGGATCATGGTATACCCTCCCTTTTCGCCTTTAGTTTTGAAGATAATTGATTGAAATTCTGGATATACTACATAATACATAATAAGCGGCACTTTTTGACATACAATTGATTTTTTTTCACTTTCGGGTTCACCGGAAATGACACTAAATTTCGATTTTTAAATGAAACACCCTGTATATTATTGTATTTTTGAATTCTGCATAATTTTCTGAATCCAACATTGCCAAATAAGTGACATTTCAAACATCAATTTTTTTATAATATAATTTTTAGTTTTCCATTTACGTGTGCAATGACGGTTCCGATTTATTCTAAATGACCCGTGTAATGCTACACAAGTCGAAATCCCGTTAAAAACTCTAAATTACGTGATTTATGAGCAAATAAAATTCACAAAAATTGTTTCTAGGGCAAAACTCATTTTTGTCAAAGGGAACCATATCGATACCGTGGTACCACTTATTAGTACTATTAATAAGGAATTTATTAATATATCGTATTAAAATGTGCGATAAATACAAACAAAATTACAGCTAAAAGAAAATAAGAAAATACAATTTTGTTATAATTAAATGTTAAGAAGTAGTAGTAGTTAAGAAGCTTTGAAAACAATGAAATATTTAGCTTGTCAAATATTTGTTGGTTTAACGGTGTTTTTATTGTGTTTAAAATTCTTGTTTATTGTGTTCAAAATGCCACAAATTTATATAAGAGATGAAAAAGTGAACATGTTAATTATTTATGGGGAATGTAAAAGAAATTCAGCAGCGGCTACGCGACCTTTATGCCCAACGATATAGGATATCGTCCAGCGAAAAATTGTTTTAAACGTGTTGAAAACCAATTCCGAAGCGAGCCCAACAATGATCCCGAAGAAAACTTCAATATTGACGAAGGAACGGAAATTAATGTTTTGGCTCGAATAGAAGTTGATAAAATTGTTTCTTTAAAGCAAGTTGGGTTTGAATTGGACATCAGTCATCAAACAGTAAGCCGAATTTTGCACAAATACCACTATAAATCTTTGAAGTACCAATCGCACCAGCATTTGTATGAAAGTGATTACGAACGTAGGATTTAGTATTGCAATTGGATTTTGTATAATAACGTGCAGCCAAACAATGATTTTTTGGGACTGATTTTATTTTCAGACGAGTCTAGGTTTACAAATTTTGGATTATTTAACCGATAAAATACAAAATATTGGTCACAAGAAAATCAAAATTTATTACGGGAGGGTAACTTTCAAGTGCGGTTCGGTTTCAATGTTTGGCTAGGAATAATCTGTAGTATAATCATTGGTCCAATAATATTTGAAGGACCTCTGACTGATGCCAGATACTTGAGATTTCTGGAGAATGAGATTAAGAACATTTTAGATGAGTTACCTTTAGATTTAGGCAGGGGATGTATTTCAAACAAGATGGCGCTCCTCCCCATAATTCAAGGATAGTAATTGATTACCTTCAACGGAGATTCGGAAAAAACGTAATTTCGACGAATGGTCCTGTGAGGTGGCCTCCAAGATCACCTGATTTAACGCCCCGTGATTTGTTTGTTTGGAGTCATTTAAAAAATATTGTCTATGCAACCGCCGTTACAACCCGTGAAGACCTGGAGCTACGAGTAAGACGAGCAATTAATAGCATAAAGGGCCCAACAATTGGCGAACGTTCTTCGAGAAGCAGCTATGCGAATCCAGAAGTCCATTGACATTAATGGACAGCATTTTGAACAACTGTTGTAATAGTTCAAATGCGCTTTTAGAGGGCGGAATATTAAACATAATATTTTTAGTCGCAAACTCCTCTATAAATCCTTATTTAAGCTCCCTTAAGGGAGCTCCTTTAAGTAGCATCAGTATTTCGGCTGGTGTTTGTTGCAATCGAAGCATTAGCGTTTTGATGGTAATATGCAATTATTACACTTAACGCGCCAGATTTGTAACTTTGGTTGCAGTCTGGTTACTTTCCTTATAGTAAAATAAGGATTTATAGAGGAGTTTGCGACTAACAATATTATGTTTAACTGTTGTAATGTTTTGTGTCAACTTTTTGTATTCCAAAACCACCTTATGTGTAACAAGGTAATTAGAATAAAATTATTTTTTGTTATTTTCTTTTAGCTGTAATTTTATTCGTATTTATCGCACATATTAATACGACATATGAATAAATTCCTTATTAATAGTACTAACAGATGGTACCACGGTCCCGATATGGTTCCATTTGAAAAAATTGAGTTTTGCCCCAAAAACAATTTTGGTGAATTTCATTTGCTCATAAATCACGTAATTTAGTGTTTTTAACGGGATTTCGATTTTTGTAGCATTACACGGATCATTTAGAATAAATTGGAACCGTCATGGTGAACTTAAACGGAAAACTAAAAATTATATTATATAAAAAACTGATGTTTGAAATATCACTTATTTGGCATCGTTTGATTCAGAAAATCATGCAGAATTCAAAAATGCAATAATATACAGGGTGTTCCATTTAAAAATCGAAAATTAGTGTCACTTCCGGCAAAACCGGAACTGAAAAAAATCAATTGTACTTCAAAAAGTACCGCTTATTATGTATGTAGTATAATTTCAATCAATTATCTTCAAAACTAAAGGAGAAAAGAGGGGTATACCATGATCCTCCGGTCGATAGCCGCGTGGGTTAAGGCGCGAGATGGCAATCGCAATTAATCACACGGGCATCGCACCACCAGGTTCGAATCCTGGCTCCGGCACTGTCGGAGAAAATGGTTGTATGTCCGCGTTTTTTCAATGTGTAACCCCCTTCTGCACAAACCCCTTGGCTTCTAGAATTGGGGGTTGTCTAATTTCTGTGGTGTTTATTTATTTATATCCTGTTACACCCGCTATATAGGTTGTAACTTAATTATGTTAAAATATGTTAGGGGGTATTTCTTACTTAATTTTAAGAAAAAATTTCAAACACTATAACTCCTATTTTGTTTACCGTAATGTGCCTTTTTACATTTATTTTACGCCTCATTTTATACGTAAAGAAAGTTTATAAACACATTCGACGTAAACGTAAGAACAGAAAGCAAGCAGGTTGCATGCATACTGGTAGCCGGTGCCGATCAGCTCCAATGAATAATAACGTTTACTAATGATACCTCACTCAAATAAAGCAGGTTAGAACTTATAGCAGGTAAGAACCGGCGCTGAAAATTTTATCAGAATGAATTTTTAGTTCTTGGTCGCTGGTTCTAAGCGCTGGTTATTACCTTTAGTGGTTTATTTATTAATTTAAATTAAATTAATGGGTTGCTTATGCCAGTTGCACCAGGATTTTGACAAACGAAGTTCAATTTTTTGCAAAATATAATTGAAAATTTCGATAGTCATTCTCATATATTGAAAAAATCGATTTTCATGCCGTTTCAATTCACCTAATAGAAGATGATATTCACCAAAAACTGATCTATTATGGTTTATTGGATGTATTCCGTGTATTCAGTCTCAAAAATACGTTGTCAAGAAAAAATAAATCATCGTCAGATGACGAATTCGACATGTTTACCCGCAGATACGTCAAAAGAAATAGGCAGGTTGGAGCTGCTTGTATAAGCATTCTTTATTTGCACCTCGAATAGCAGGTAGGCGCTGGTTATAGGAGCTGAAAATCGGTGCTTGTTTACCTGCTTTCTTTCTGTTTTTACCTTAACTTTTGCCGGTCTTACTTTATAAAGGAGATAAACCATTTGTGACAAATTTATTACCAAGTTGAATAACATTTCACAACTTATTTTTCCCTTCTGGTATAAAAAGTACAACCTTCAACATTTTCCCTTAAAGTTGTAATGAAACATATTCACTGAAATATGAAAATTTGCACAGCACTAGTGAGCACCGCTTGTTCCGAAGACGAGTTTCGCCATGAATAATTCTACAGTATCATTTAAATTTATTCCAAATTGACACTAAAAGTTTGAATGTCAACGAGCATACGTAAATAATTACTCGATATATGAATTGATTAGATCCAATTTTTTTAAATTATAATTCACCTATTAATATAATATAATCAATACGAGCAGAGTTTGACGGTAGAAACATATCTCAAAATATAACATGTTTGGAATTCAAAGGAACGTTTAGGGATTGAATTGTTGCTGCTATTTCTTTTATTACTCCTGTTGAGATTACATACCACGTGTGATATTAATTGCTTCCACGCCTTAAAATCTAACAACTGAATTAGTATTTCTATATTTTATTTCATATTAAATCTATTTTGTAGTTATCACAACCCTGGTCAGGCACTTTATTCTTAAATTCTGCGGAAAACTAATAAGTAGACAGTTACAGTTTATACGTAACAATCGATAGGAGAAATGAGCTCTTATATTTTGTGGGGGCTTTTATCCGTAGTTTTCTAGTTTTTGGTCATAGTTGTGTACTAACAATGACTATTCTTCTGGTAGATCTTCAGTCTCATTTTGCATAGAAAACGGTTGCAATGTGACTGGCCAATATATCTGACCATATATACATGGTCGGGCGAATGTGTGGAAACGTCTGATTTCTCGCTAAGCTATTATTTCGGTTAATAAATACCCTTAACAAAAGTTTTTGTAGTATTTTCATTTTATTCTGTGGCCTATTTTGATTTCTAACACCTACCCTAATTTTCGAGATATGGCGTCATCTCGATAGTTTTTTTAAATGGATAACCCTGTATATTTTTACATTTTCAGATAGACACTTTTTCATCAATTAGAATGATATAGAGGTTGGTGATGTGCGACTTGTGGTTTTCTAAATATTAAATAAAATAAAGAGATGGCTGTTTACATCTGAATTATCAATACTATCTGATAAAAAATGTTTTAAATGGTTTTGGTACTGAAGTTTTTGGTTCTTCTTGCATGTTAAGAAGAACATCAAGTGAAATATTTTTATTTGTAGCCGATTTAATTCGACCGGATTTTGGCCGATTAGTGTTAAAAATCGGCCACTAGTGCATTCTGTAAGTCGGACAGGAATATGAATTTTTTCCTCCAAAGCCAAGAACAACCACCGAAAGGGGTAAACCGCGTATGCGCCGTCTCCTACCAGTCAAACCTATGTTATCCCCGTTTTCGAGGATGCTGAGCACGATGATGATGTCGAGATCCCTCCTTGACCCCCGCTAACCCCCCAAACGGCCAAAAACTACCCCGAAAGGGGCAAACCGCGCATACGCCGTCTCCTACCAGCCAAATCTGTGTTATCCCCGTTTTCAAGGATGCCGAGCACGATGGTGATGTTGGACCTTCTCCCCGAGGCGAACCGACCCCTCAAACGGACGAAAACTACCCATTTGATACGCGGTTTCATGAAATGAGTAAATTCACAGATCATGAATATGTGCCGGATGATGATTACAGGTATCTCGATTGACTGTTCAGCTGAAAAGAAAATGAGTGAATATTTTGTGTCTACGTTTTAGATGGAAAAATCAGGTACTGGCATAATTTCATTTATTTTATTATATTAAATAACGAACAGTTCTATGCATAAAATTACTTATTTGCTATATATAAATATAAAACACTTATACTGACACATACAATTCTTATTCACTATATATGAATATAAAACATCGTTATAAAATCACTTTCCAATCAATGTAACCTACGTCATGGAATTACAGGGTTAGTATTTCTCGAAATGAACACCACATCCATCAACTCCACAGGTTTCATCAGTTGTTTCGTTATCAGACTCGCTAATGTAAATTTCGGAGATCAAATAAAACGCACTGTCATGATATTTTTTTCATGTTCAGCATCCTCGAAAACGGGTTTAATCGAGGGAAGACGGCCTATCTACATTTCACCCCTTTCGGGGGCGGTTTTAGACCGTCTTGGCGGTCGAGGAGGGTCTCGACATCACCATAGTGCTCAGCATCCTCGAAAATTGGGGTAACACAGGTTTGGCTGGTAGGAGACGGCGGATACGCGGTTCACCCCTTTTGGGGGTGGTTTTTGGCCATTTGGGGGTTGGCGGGGGTCGAGGAAGAGTGTCGACATCACCATCGTGCTCAGAATCCTCTAAAACGGGATATAACATAGGCTTGGCTGGTGGGGTGACCTCGGAGAGAAATCCAACCACCGCCATTGTGTTCAGCATCCTCGAAAACGGGGGGGGGGACATCATACTCTCTCATTACGCTAAGAAAAGTTAATATTTTTCGAGATTCCATCCGACTCACAGAATGCACTACAAGTTATTACCTGCTATTCAGTTAATTAATGTTAACTGACGTATGTAACTTGCAGAGAATCATATAAAGATTAAAAATGCTAGTCGAAATGTCAGCCATGAACCGTTGGTTAGTGTCAGAGAACCTAAAAGTATTAAAGGTTATCTTGCTTGAAGCCAGCAAAAATTTTGCGGAACTGCAATGACATTAGAATATATTTTGCAATACGTGTCGCCCTTTTACCATGTTCATAGTGCGTGGGACCGCCTTGCCTGAACGTAAGAATATAAAAATAATATTCTAATCTGTTGCGATTCAAGCATCTTTCAACTCGATAACAGAGTGATCGAAATTACCTATGAGAATTTACAAATACAGATAGGCAACCTAAAATTCCACAAATTTGCAAATATTAAATTCTCAGTGGATGGTAGTTAGAGAGTGAAATGTCCGAGTCGTCCTAATCCTCACCATGTGTAGTATGGACTGACATTCTTGTTAACCTCATACCTCTACATATGCAATAATATGCATACATTGTTAACGTGTATACGACGGGAATTGAAACCGTATAAAAACTAAAAGCCGGCAAAAACAGTCGGCATCTCTTTATTGTACATGGGCGGAGGTAAATAGAAATGCTTATCATAAGAAAATAATAAGATTTTCGGGCATTATTATATTATCCTCTGTTTCAAATGGTCTCCAGAAAGCCATGGTAAATTAGTAAATAATTAAAATATTTTACCTTTTATATAGTAGTAAATATTTATAAATATGAACAATAACTAATTAAACTCCTACGCTTGATGTTATAACAGGTAAATACCTGCGTAAATACGCACTGCACTGGCACATTAACAGCACAGCAGAAGTCCACCTTTGACTATTGAGAAGAGATTTACGAGTTTTTTTTATGCTAGTAGACCTGTCCGTTTTATTATCTTTAAACCAGTGCAGTCGTAGATGGTTCATTCAGGCTGATTACATTGCCAGTCTCGGACTCGCCTGCACAGTTTCAACTACCATTCGAATCTCGATACCATTGCTAAATATATAGGACAAAATATCAAGTTCAGTGCGCACGGCCCTGTGCTTTAACACTGACCAGTTCCAATTATCCTCGTATAAAGTATAACTAACAAATATTTTCCAAAAGATCAATATATAACTTTACTTAAATCCTTTCCTCTTCCATTGTGTCTTACTGAGTTATTACTAACAATATTTCACCATGCTCTTCCCTGTTCAAAGCTCAGTTATTATAGATTAGATAATATTTCTCTTAGTTTCTTTAAATCATTTCTTAGTAATCGTCGACAGATAGTAGTTTTTGATAATGGATATTCCCAATTTGGGCTTATTACCACTGGAATCCTGCAGGGCCGAGTGCAGGGCTCAGTACTTGGGCCGTTACTTTTTCTCATATACACATCAGATGTTTTTCAAACTGTTACGTATACGAATATCTCAGCTTATGAATATGACACTCAACTTTCCTGTCTTTTAATTGTAATAATATTCAGTCAGCTTGTACGGAAATTAATATTGACCTGAAACCTATTGCGGACTAAATAAAATAACTTAAAACTAAACGTAAATAAATAAAATTTTATCTGCTTCTGTCCAGAAAACATGCAGACAAAAGTTCAAGTATATTACCCATGTTTAGACAAAACTACACAATATCGCCTACAAAAAATACAAAGAAGTTGTTGCAGATTCATATTTCGATTTAAAAAATTGATATAGTTTCCGAAAAAATTGAGCAGCTAGGCTGGTTGAATATTGGTAACTCTTTTAAACTTCATATGAGTGTATTTGTTCATCGTTCAAAGGTTAAATCCTGCCTTATCGCAAGACAATAATATATGTGTGTGTTCGCGGACCCTGTTACGAATATTTTTGTTTAATTTTTATTGGAAAATATATGTACATACTAATATATTTTATTATTTTTCTCATTCATATTTTTCGTGAATGTTAATTTATAAGGTTAAGTATAAAGTAGCTTCAAGTTAAACTTCGCCCTTTCCACTTGTATTGTGTTTTTGTATGTACAATACTTTGGAAATAAAGACATTTCATTATTATTATTATTTCCTTTCAGGTTAATTAAGAAGAATTAGAAATTAAAGTGTTAGCAATTAAAATGTTAGATATAAGATAGTGCAGCGACGTTCCAGTTGATACCATATGGTGAATTTCCGTTGAGCAAACTCGAAGTAAGTATAAGTTTTGTATTTTACGTCTGCCTAAGTTAAGTCGAACCCATCAAATGAACGCCCTAACAGTCCATTCAGAAAGTTCATTATATTTTATTGTGAAAGGTAAAATGGTCATGTTTTTTTAATATTATGTAAGTTTTATAGTTTAAGAGACAAATTTAAAATTGCGAATTAGCTAAAATGAAATCGTATTGGATCAAAATATAAAATTTTAAGGAGAAAATTAGGAAAATCAAGGAAATCTTTGTTTGTAGGGGTAAACCTAATTGAATTTTATTTTATAAACACAAAAAGACTAGCATTCAAAAAAAATTTTTCATTTTGTCCACGTGCTTCGCGATACGAGTTAATAATCACTTGTAAGCAGTGAACACCTCCACCCCCTCACCCTCTGTCCCTGACACGTATAAAACTGGTATTCAGTTTTAATAATTTCCTAATGATGCTAACATGGTAAGCGGGTCGAGTATTCTATTCGAGTTAAGTGTTCAAATGTTTTGGCGTCTTGTAAAGATGGTTTTTAGACAGCAAAGGTGTTGATTTGTGAATAACAGCCTTCATACGAAACACCCCCACCGCCAGGTTCCTGACCCAGCATATGGTAGTCTTCTTAAATAAGACTACACACCAAAAGTGAAGGAGATTCTCAAATCCTTATTGAAAAACTCAGTGGCACTTGATAAATAAGATTTATATAGACCAAAAAATATAATACACCATATAATATTATATTGTTTATAGACACCTACAATAACGAGAGCCTTTTTAAAGAAATTTGCCTAGAATGCAAGATTTAAGATCTTCTGAAGGTTATAATGTTATTTATTATGTATGATGTTAGGTGCCAATAATCTTTTTCAATTTTCTTTGCACCTCTTAGATTTGGGTTACTATGCTTTCAAATTATGGATTAGACACGCCCAGTGTCCATTAATCAATTAACCAAATCTCATCCTTTTAAGCTGTATTGAACTACACTAATTATGTTGTAATTTTAAAAATGTAGAGAAAACTATGACATAGATATAGATAAAAGTTTACCAAACTTCCCCTAGTTAATCATATAATTATTTTTATCATTAATATCCCAGTGGTGCGGATGTTAAAGAACTCACCAAAGCATATCTAAATTCATCACACTTGAAATTAGCAAAAATCTCTTCGAAGAAATTCTGCATAACTATCATGAAATCAGACTTTTTGCGGAACTGTAATGAAAATTTCAATTTTGTAAAATGTTGAAAAAATCAATCCGCAAACGTAATTATCGTTAGTGCAATAAATGCCGCCTCGAGGAAATATATTTTTCGAATTTATATCAAATTTCAATATTTCTAGCAAGTATCATAAACGTCGCTTCATGGAGCGTTATTTACGTAACTGCAATGAATATCGCTGCACGGAGCGTAAATTTACGTAGTATAATGAATGTCGATCCGACCACCAAAAAAAACTACCTTGAAAAACGACTTAATTCCGAATAAAAATCTTTATTACAAACCGGCGTTGTATAGCACTGCATCTTAGGCATAATATTGAATATGAAGACGAGTAAAAAGTTACGTATTAAAGTTTCTGAGGGAAGATTTGGCTCGAGCGACAAAATTTTTGAAGGTAAATTTTCACATTTTGCAGCCGACTTTTGCAGTGAAATTCCATCGTGTTTGCCCTTAGGTAGTTCCTCAGTGATTCTGTAGCAAAAAAGTATCATTACCATGTATACAGTGCATGGGATCGCCTTGTCGGAACATATGAATATAAAATAATTTTGATATTCTGAAGTGTTGCGATTCAAGCATTATCAAGCTCTAGTGTGAGCGTCCGAAATTATTTACGACGTTTCTACATACGCATAAAGACAGACAAGTTAAAAGCCCCCATATTCGTAAGTACTGAACTTTTGATTGAATATTTTTGTGACAATCGTTTTGCTTACAAACATTGGATGGTAGTTGGAGACTGCATTGTACGTCATTCTAATCTTCACCATGTGTGATATGGAGCGAAACTCTTGTTGAAGTTATACACTTGTTAACCTTATATTGGAATTGTACCTGTACAAAATTATCTGAAAAGGCCCCAAAATATACTTTTACCCAAATATCCTCTCTTGTCATTGTGTTTTAGTGAGTCAGATTATTCAAATTCCCCTTTCAGGTTAATTACAAAAAGTGTTATTTATAAGGAGTGTTAGCTTTATGACAGTGTGACGACGTCAAATCACCACCATTCAGTGACAACAGTTAAGCAAAACCAAAAAGTAAATATAGATTTTGTATTTTTCGTCTGAGCCAGTGGCATCGAATCCTTCAGGTGAAACTCTTAGTATCCATTTTAGCCACAGTAACAAAACGTCTCACAGACGACCATACCATGGATCGTTCACAAGGACATATGCATATTTCCTGCAGTAGGACTGTGTTTCAGTTATTTTAGACAACTTTTGTAAACAGTCTTACTTTTCAATTCATTAATTGTCAATAAATTTAATTTTTTTCAACAAACTTCACAACAGAAGTTCCTAACCCTCGGTAGTCTGACCCAACTCAAAGTCAAGTCTTCCCACCTAATGTATTGATTTCTGGCAGCTTTTTATGTCTAGTTTATTTTGGTTTAACAAGAATTCAGTTTTAATGATCGTATTCTAGCAATCCCTCTGTTTTCAATGCTAGTTAACGTACCAGTAAATTTTCGATGTTTTGGTTTTTATAGTAGACGTTTGAGTTATTCTCCCTTTAAACTGGAGATACGTGAATTTTCTCTTTCCGTCCGCCCTAGATAGCATTCTTAACTGACGTTATCTCGCCCCTGTTGCTGATCGTCAGATTTAATTAGAAAACTCTGTGCTTTTATTGGAAGCCTAGCATTTATAGAAGAGTGATATTCTAAAAATAAAAAGAGCTCTGTAATAAAATATGTTCAGGACTAGACAAGCAGGCTCTGAAAATATAATTTGTCTGTGTAAAAGACATAAATAATTTATATTCCTGTGGATTAAAATGTACTTACAATTCCCGAGATTGAGGGGTGTTATTAAATGTGTCTACTCTGAATTAATTAGACTTTTAGTCGGCAGCTTTAGCGTGGCACCAATCAAATGGTTAAAATACCGAAGAACTTACAAATAAACATTAATTTATAGAGAATATATTATTTATACCTAGCAGAGCTGTAATCGTACTATAACTCTGTTGGAAATATACCTGAATGTTTCATAAGACCAACTGGGCCAAGTTTTCCTTGATAATTTCCTTAATAATAATAATAATCTTTAAAGAATTCTCACTCTGTTAATATTTATGAGCTAATTAGTATAATTATAAAAGAAACTGCAGACATAATTGCATCTGTATTAACAATACGGATAGATGCATATTTTAGCGCAGGGATATATCCAGACGCTTTTCAATTTTCAAAAACCTTACCTGTCTTCAAGAAAGGAAAATTTCCATTATTCCTATTTCGTCGAAAATCATGGAAAAAATTTTAAAACCCAGTTGACCAAGTACCTAGAAGATAACAGCTTTTTATGTCCCCATTAATTTGGTTTTCGTAAAAATTTCTCAACCACGTAAGCTATATTAAAATTGATGAGTGACATAGTCGACGACCTTGAGGAGGGAAACCACACAATGACTACATTGTGTGACCTCGCTAAGGAGTTCGACTATGTCAATCATGACATTCTGCTGGAGAAAATATCATATTATGGTTTTGGAGGTGTTCCACTATTATTCTTCAGTAATTATTTAAATAATAGAAAGTAATGGGTTTCAGTTAATAATAATACATCGGAAACTAACTTTGTTAATGGTGTACCACAAGGTTCTGTCCTTGGGCCCATATTATTTACACTATATATTAATGACTTACAATAACTTGCTTCCCAAAACTGTGTTAAGTTCTGAAAAAAGTTTGCTAAATCTAACTAAAATTGCTAAAGAAATAGAAGAAAAAGCTGAGAACTGGTTCACGGAAAATAAATTTAAATAGAGAAAAAACACAGAATATCATTTTTTTCCTCAAATGTCTATATCACAGAAAGTAGTAGTGTTAAGTTACTGGGGGTCACTATGGATGAGAAGCTGACCTGGTCTTTTCACGTGGATCAGTTGGGCAGGAAGATGTCCAGTGTGATCTTTTTGCTCCGTCAAATGAAAAATAAGCCCTGAAATTCTGAAAGTTACCTATTTTTCCTTATTTCACAGTCATATCTGCTATGCAACTATTCTGTGGGGTAACTTAACTGATGCGCATAAAATTTTTGTACTACAAAAAGGAAATTCACAAATAGCAGATGCAGGAATCACTGACAATTGCCAATCTTCAATCTTTGTTTAATAAAATAGGAATGATGTTCGTTCCTTCATTATTTATTGTACCCTATTAGAAGTTCATGAAAATATTAGTAATTTCAAGTCATCACTATCCCACTAGATCTCGTAGTTTATTAAGGACTAAGGATTAACTAAATCACAAAAAATATCACTAAATTCAAACATATATAGTAAATTTCCGGAGAATATTAAATCTTTGAATTACAACTGCTTCAAACGCAAAATAAAATATCTTATCCTAAGAAACTGTTTTTGTTCTGGGGCTATTTTTTAGATGTGACCCTGGTCTTTTCTTAATTAACAACCTTTTTTATTATGGCATTTTTATTGATGTAGAAAGCATTTACCTGTATCTGCAACTCTTTTTGTATTCTTGTAGTTTTGAAAATTGTATTTTTGTTTTTTAATCAGTATTTGACTTTAGTTTTACATTTCTTATCTTGTTTTTTATAAACTTTTTATATATTTCTCATTATCTAAGATGATTGTACTAAGACCTGCTAAAAATGTATAGTTGGGTACAGTTTTACTGGGCAGTCAAAAAACGCAACAAAAACTTTACGACCTCATTAAAATACTACTACTCTTTGTACTATCTCGCCTATAAATTGAATCACTTATCTTTATAGGTTTTTAATAATGTACGTCGGCTTGTTTGATGAGACCATGCCGAATAGTACACCGGCGTTAATAATTTGCTAGTAAAGTTTTTGTTGCGTTTTTTGACTATCTAGTAAAACTGTACGTGACTATACCTGACATGTATGTAACAGTCAAAGAAAATGACTGTGAGTAATAATATTCACTCACCAGTTTTTGACACACTGTCAAAAAGTGTATAATGTAAAATAAAATGACAATTATATTCACATAGGTACTAGGTACAATTATAATATATTGAAATATTTCAAAATGCAATAACAACAGCATGCATATTAGGAGTAAACAAACCACTAACAAATTGTCTAAAAGTCAATGAATAATAAAAAACATTTTCAATAAAAAATAGGTAATTTAGCTTGCTTCTCAAATATATTGTAAGTTGCAATTTTCCACAAATTTACCAGTAACTCATCTCTATGGCGCCTGGTACTGTAGCAGTATGGTGTCCTACATTTACAAAAACATACTTAGCTCAAAAGCATATAATACTGATGACATTGTCAAAAATTGGTTTCAAGATATTTTTACAGCGCTTCATTGATTTGATATTAAACCCAATTATTCGTTTATAGATTTATTAACCCTCATGTACAATACTGTTTGAAGGGTTCTATATGCCAGCCAATAATATACACATTGAGCAGGTCTTCAGCATTGAGACATGATTTCATCTGTAACACGCCAAAGAATGCGGAACTTAAGTTGATCAGTATGAACAGTCCATGGCAGTTTGCTGTTTAAGTGAATCCCACGGAACTCTGTGGAACTTTCATCTCCATAATTCGTTTTTCGGAAACGATTTGTAATTAACTATAATTTTTCGTCATATACAGTGTCCGCCAAATTGCCTGCACCATATGGAAAACTTTTATTCAATTGTTTTTTTAAACAGGTTTCAGCATAATTGGTAATCACAATTTGTCTCAACTATGACACCTTCAAAATGTTATTAGAAATGTTTAAATGGCCCGAAATGTCCTTATTTATCAAAATATGAAAAAGTACCATCAGGAAAAGTTATTTGTAATTACATTAATAATCTAAATGAAAAGTTTGGTTTGAAAATTGAAATGTTTTAATTATTTCATTTTTTCTCGAAAATATGTAACATCTAATTTTTTTGTGTATTTTTTGTTTACGGTTGAGTTAATTTGAAAAATTTCAATGCAAAAAGTACATAAATGTTGAATTCCTTTTTTAAATGTAATAACTAATGGCAAAAAAAACATTTTTACAAAAAACAACAGGACAATCGTGGACTACTTTTAGTAGTTCAGAACCCCAGTATTGTTACAAATAGGACGGGTGTCATTTAGGTGTCATGAATCAATTTAGTGCGTAATTTAAACATGTTGATTGTAAAGCATTATTGTATATTGTACACTATCTTTTTAATAAACTCTAAACTCTAATAAACTTACTGTGGAATCTAGCGCGATAAAGAGCTTAAATATTAAAAAAACGATTGTTCATTTAAATCGAATTTAGGTCACATAAGTAAAACCCAAAACTTCTATTAAAACTTACTTCAATAACTTGTTTGTGCGTGTGGGTCTTTTGATTTCCGCTCTTACATATGGATAAAAAATGTCTGACAAGAATTGTTGAGAATGCAATCACTACTCGAATAGGAAGCAATCACAACAAGATGCAAATGATCCACAGTTATTTAAAACAGGAGTGATTACGGAAAATAAAATAACTAATAAAACATGTGTACATGAAGACACATGTACATTTTTCTCGATTGGACTTTGAATTGATCGTGAAAAGACCTTTAGGTGACCTTGCATGGACAAGCGAATAACATAATCAGATTCAGCGACCCCAAAAATCCTCGTATACCCTCACTTAGTATGGTGATATTATTAAAACGAAATGTTGACTTGTGAGAGTTATTCAGTTGTCCCTCTTCGGAGAACTCAAAAAGGCAAACTTTGAGGCCTGGTATCTCGAAAATTATGCATAGCCTGACCTTGGATCCATTGAGACTTTTGATCAGCATGCTAAAAACCATATTTCTACAAAATTTCAACCAATTCGACGAAATTTTTTTTTC
This sequence comes from Leptura quadrifasciata, assembly GCA_963675555.1. NCBI lineage: Eukaryota > Metazoa > Arthropoda > Insecta > Coleoptera > Cerambycidae > Leptura > Leptura quadrifasciata. Next base: position 42,644,901 of record OY776675.1, read on the forward strand.
CTTTGGTTTTGTGCGACCCATTTTGAGGCCTGATATCTCGAAAACTATGCATAGTCGGAGTTTGGGCCCATTGAGACTTTTGATCAGCATGCTAAAAACTATCTTTCTGCAAAATTTCAACCAATTCGACAGATTTTTTTTCCATTGGTTTTGTGCGGGGTCCTTTAATTTGTTTATAACCAATATTTTGAAACGAATAAAAAGGGTCAAAAGTCGTTTTTTTTTAACTTCTTCAGGACACTAAGAGACTAAAAGAAAACGAAGACGTTAATAAATTTAATGAAACGTCGACAAGTTAAAAAAAAGAAATTTAGTTAATTTTTAAGATCCTAAAACCCACAAAAAATACATTATTATAATATCACAAAAAACATTCAAGTTTACAATAAAATCTAAATTTTCTGTTGCTGTTGATCATTTAGAAAATGGTTACTAGAGAAGAAAAATTTAAATTATTTTAATTTACGGGGTAAATACAACAAATAGGGGCACTGCTGGTATTTTTAACCAAAGATATTCCCAAAAGTCTGTTTCCCATTCAACGGTTGAACGTATTTTCCAAAAATTCAAAACAACTGGCTCAGATGGAAATAATAAATAATAAATACAAAAAAGCCACACACGAATTGAATAATTGATGAAGATGAGGAAAACTTTTTGCTTGATATAATAGAACATAAACAAACTTCGATGGCCGCAATTTCCCACAGAACTGGCACAGGAGGAACTACCGTAAGGAGAATTTTGAGGAAACACAAAGTTCGTCCGTACAAGCCAAAGTTTATTAACACCCTTAAAGAACGCGATTTTGATGTTAGATTTTTCTTTGTGCTTGCAATAGAAGAAATATAAGAAAATCGTTTTTTTGCTACATAGATCCTATTTACAGACGAAGCAACTTTTTCTTCCAATGAGGTAGTAAGTTACCAAAATTGCAGGTAATAAGCTGACGAAAACTCCGAATTTGTAATTGAATGTAAAGGCCAGTACTCTTTTAAAACCAATGTTTGGTGCGGTATTCTTAATGGCCCTTATGTTTTTCGGCATAATCTCAATTCGGAAGGATATTTGAACTTTCTTATGAATGAAATTACAGACGTAACTGACAATATGTCGTTGGAGGAAAGAGGCTTCTCATGGTTTCAACAAGATGGCGCTTCAAGTCACATTACTATTAATGTATGAAATTATCTGGACAATTTGTTTAGAGTCAAATGGATTGGCAGATATTCACAATACCCATGGCCAGCGAGATCTCCGGACATAACGCCCCTAGATTTCTTTTTATGGGGTTACTTGAAAAATCAAGTTTACCATAGAGGACCCTTCCAGAATATCAATCATTTAGAAAACACCATAGGGATATCTTTCTTGAAATACCACCAAGAATTTTGAGAAATGTAACCTAAGAATTTTGCAACAGGACAGTAATATGTATGGAAAGAGAAGGAAGGCATATAGAAACGTAGTATTTAATTTAAGAGAATATTGTTTGCAAACATGGTTTAAAGTTATTAAATAAATCAGTATTGTTCACGTTTAAGGTTATTGAAGTAAATTTTAATAAGAATTTTGAGTTCTATTTATGTGAGCTGAGTTTGATTTAATTGAACAATCGTACTGAAGATAATCCACGATTGTCCTGTTGTTTTTTACAAAAATGCTTTTTTGTTTTTTGTCGTATTAATTACATTTAAAAAGAAATGCAATATTTATGTATTTTTTGCATTGAAATGCTTCAAATTAAGTCAAATGTAAACGAAAAATACACAGAAAATTCAAATATTACATATTTTTGTAAAAAATGAAAAAATTAAAACATTTAAATTGTCAAACCAAACTTCACAATTAAATTTTTAATGTACTTAGAAACAACTTTTTTCCATATTTTGACAAATAAGGGCATTTCAGGTCATTTTAAAATGTCTAATGACATTTTGGAGGTGTCATAGTTGTGACATGACAAATATTTTTGACAGTTTTATGGTTATTAATCATGCTGAAACTTGTTTAAAAAAACAATTGATTAAAAATTTTCCCACATGGTGCAGACTTTTGGCCGACACTGTATGACCCATTTCCATTCCATTTAAAAAGTCTTTATTTTTTATAAGTATGTACATTTCAAAAAAATTTTATTTCATTTATCGCATATATTTCATTTGACAATCATAATAATATACACCCGACGCGTTACAAATTTTCAATCGAAACGAAGCGCTTCGGGCTGCAGATGTTATGCAAGAACTTGACAAACGCAAAAAATTTTAAAATTAATAAATGAGATTGCCATCCTAAAAACAGTTTTGAGAAATTATACATTGTATATCCAAAAGGTTACAAATAAAATATTTGCTTCTACCATATATCTTATTTACGAACTTCTATGTTCATATACAGGAAAATGTAACAAAAACCTGTTCTGGAAAATAATTTCGTTCCTTTAAAAATACACCGATGTTTGTCCGGTTTTAAAATAAAATAAAGCTGAATTCGAAAAATTATGTACAAAAACGAAACTAAAAATAAATTCTATTTACAAATTTTACTGTACTGAGGAATCTCACACAAGATCACTCCTACACAGCAGTTCTCAACCAATTATGCGTTGCGGTCCCAATGTTACCTCTCCTGATAGAGGGGTAAGCCCTCATGTAGCAATTTGTGAGTATGAGGAACTTCATTGAAGCTCCTCATACTCGTCAAATCAGACGTTAGGGGTGAAATACTAATTTTGTATTTAAAAAATCTGTTCGCGGTTTCCAGTATATAGTCTCTCATGAGTGGAATTGCATAGTCTCTATGAAAATCAATGATGGGGGTGTATCGGTTTGACTCTGTAAGTAGTATAAGGATCTTATTTTGTGTCCTCTGTAGTCTATTGCATTGCGCATCAGAAATGGTATTCCATGACGCACATGCATAGGTGAGGATAGGTTTAAGTATTACTTTAAAGATTGTTAATTTGTTCTCCTTAGATAATTTGCTCCTTCTGTTGACTAATGGGTATAGTCTACTTAAGGCAGCATATGTACTATTTATGCTTTTTGTTATGTGAGGTCCGAAACGCAGTCTCGTATCCAGGGTTACCCCCAGGTACTTGACCGCGCTCTTCTCCCTTATAACAGTGTTATTTATTGTTAGTTTATTAAAGGTTCGAATATTTGTGAACTTCCTATGTAATATTATAATGCACGATAATATATCTTGACTCGAATAGCCAGAAAAAAAATAATTTAGTATAGAAATTTAACATCAGCTGTGTTGAACACATGATATAGAACATAATTTAAAGACACTGTATGTCTATATACCTATTTGTCTTTATCCAACTCTTGATAGATAAAATCAAATAGGTGATAAGAAGCTGTCTCTATAGACATATTTTTCTGATCAGTAGATTTTTTATTTTTCAAACTGCTCATATCACGTGTATCTACATATGATAAAAATAGTGATTTTACATTTAAGGGAATCTTCAGAAAACATAAAACCGTTTTCTGACTGGTCATATAAATGTAGCGTAGATGTAATCAAAACCCAAACAGAAAATGTTTGATGTGTTTACACATATAATTAATGTTATATGTGCAATATATAATCCCATTTGTGAAAGTACTTCTGGCAAAATATAATATGATATTTATAATTAACCAAATTTTCTCTTAATGTAATAAAACCAGAAACAATAAACAATATACTACTGCTATAATCTGTGCAATATTAATATTCTAATATGTACTGAGTGCTATTATAGATGTGTCACAATGTATTATTGGAGACTTAATTAATGACTGGGATAATTAGGGTTTCATTATCAAGAGAATGATTTCATTAGGTGCATACTCAGTGCATGGATTCTTGGAAAGGAAACAATATGAAACGTTTTCATGCTTTGACAGAGCTTTTTACATTATATGTATAATTTAGTATGGGTTCCAAGACGATTATGTAAATAAATTATAGATTACTTGGAATTACTTTTATTTAGTAAATTGATATTTTGAGATGGGTAATTATGAAGTGATAACCTCCTAGTTGTAAACACACGATTCGAAGGATGAGTTAAATATAACGGTCCAATTTGCGTAATTATTTTTTTACACCCTGTACTTACAGAATATAATAGTTGTATAGAATGGACATATTAAATGTAACAAACGTAATAAATGTGGTTAACGGGTAAACCGGAAACTCCCCTGTGACACTGATAATATATGACAGTTGGGAAATAAGGTATTAGTTTTACAATATATTTACTGCTATAATTATGAATACGAGACCGCAGTGTCACTATTCACATTCATGGCGTGATTTATGTCAATTTTAGGGCGCTGAACAATTAATTTCTAATACGAGTAACGAATAATGTAAGTAATATCTCTAAGAATTATTCATCAGAATGGGCAATGCTAGTCAATTTGGGTGCTATAATATACAACTACTATTTCGGAATTTTACTCAAAATGCTTCTGAACGTTAATGTGGAAATAGCGCAGATATTAGATTCATGACAGGCGTAAATGTAAATAGGCAGAACAGAAATTCAAATTCGAGCTGCGAGAGGCATTTCGTATAACAATTTGCCAACCGCTGCTTTTAGGGACCCCTCTGAATCTAAAAATGCCTGTTGCCAGATCAAAAAATAAAATAGAAGCCCATTATTAAGATGGCGTCCAAGATAGCAGTTTTTGAAACATTGTTAATATGAACTTATAAGAAGAATCCAGTGCGTTTCTGGGGGTTGTCGACATCTCTAAATCGAAATTTGATAATGCCATAGTCACATAGTTCAACGAAAATCCGTAATTAAAGATGGTGGTCAGTATGGCAGCTATTTTTAAAATATTGCATATATGTACTTATAGAGGGATGCCGAGGCGGGGGTTTTCGACACCGCTGAAACTAAATATGACAATGTCACAGTAAAAAACGCACTGCAGTCAATAATTCATGAATATGGTCAGTATCAAACATTTAAATGCTATAAAATTAAAGTATTTGTTCACCTTCAGCGTGAGCGCTTTCCAGTTATCCTTGCTTGTGCTTGAATCAAGATTAGAGGACATTCTGCTTAGCATGCACTGAATCCTCAGAGAGAATAAGCTGGACTCAATTCCACAAGGAGAAAAGCAAGAAGAAATTCGAAGGTTCATCAATTGGATATCTTCCTCTTATTTTGAACCCAGCTAATGAATATGACACTCTATGCACCGTAGTTCAGAGATCGATTGCACTCGCTGATCATTCGGGAAAGAATCATGTTATCTTGACAACCGATCAGAATCTGCATTGCAAGCCCATTGAGTTGCGATGGAACTCGGAACTTTTTATGGACAGATCATCCTCCGAATGGGAGGACTTCGTTTAGCAATGAATTGTATGGGAGGGATTGAAAAACATATGGCCGGCAGTAGCCTTGCTGAGCTATGGCGGACAGTGATCTGCTAGGAGATTTTGTAACTGATAAAGTTCTCACTGGTAAAAATACTCGAAGAGAATGAGAGCTCATAAACTTACATATCAAGCATTTTTACGTATTCTAACTCCCCAGTTTATTGAATTCGTGAGTGAAGAAAGTCCTGATATTGCATCGGACTTCGTGTCGCTGACTCCTCTGCAATTCTCTTATACTTCCAAAATGAAAAGAAGCAGTCGTCACTGGTAAACTTATTTGCTTCAAAACCAGAAAAGACGCAAATTTTTCTTACTGGTGGTCTTCAATGAATATGGTTACAACGCTTCTGATCACAAAAGTTATAAGAGATGGTGCTTGGTCCCTATATCGCAAATCTCTCACTGAAATGCTCCCGTTTATATTTGTCTATGGCCACGGAAATTATATTAGGTTTCTAGCCGTATATATTTCCGATATATGCAACAGTTGAGCCCTGAAATCAATAATTCTTTTTTCGAAGGTGATTTTGCAGTTCTCCGATCCAATAACAGTTTCCAGACCAGGTTCAAGAGTGGCTGACTTGAACTTGCAAAGACGGTGTTGGAATCGTTGGTATCACACAGAATGTCAGCTCTTTACAATGATGGGCGCTTTCTGTCCATTGGCGCAGCGAAGTGACAGGTTGAAATGTATGGCATTCGATCCGCAGCTACTTGCAAAGAATTGCTCCCTGGATAGTGGACAGGATAAGTAATAAATCTGATAATTTTTCCTGAATGTTTTCCCCAAGGCGCAAACAATGCGAGTAGTATACATAACAATCCTATAAGAATGGCCGACATCTTAAATTACGAACTTCCGGTTGGCCATATGCGAGGGTATTATTAAATTTGGCTACAACTGTGTCGAAAACCCCCCGATACGCCCTGGATTGTCGTTACATGTTCATATCCGCTATATTTGTCGCCATCGTTAATTAAAGACTTCCGGTTGGAAGTGTGACTATAAAATTATTAAATTTGGTTTTAGCAGTGTCGACAACCCCGTGTATTCTTTCTATAAGTTCATATTAGGAATATTTCAAAAATAATCGCCATATTGGACGCCATCTTGAATAACGGGCTTCCGGTTCATTTTTCGATCTGGCAACAGGTAGTTTCGGATTCAGCGGGGTCAAAAACATCTAAAAGCATCGCTTGCCAAATTGTTATATAAAATGCCTCTCGCAAGCTTTTACTCAAAAATATTCCTAGTCTAAAATATAAATAATCATGTGTTTTTTTATAGATAAAGTATTGGTATCGTAAAAAAATGAAAATTCTAGTTATGATGAAAATGGCTAGAAAATATCAGATTTATTCGAATTGGCATGCCGTCTGTGTGCCTGCGTGTCACATTCTATTCTCTAACTGGTTATCAACAATGATTTCAAGAAATTTCTAGTGTTGTTCAAGTTGCATAGGTATGTTATTAAGAATAAAGTTAAAATTATACGGTTTTCTAAGTTTGTTATGAAATTGAATCATGACTGTTTCTTCATTGTTTACTATTAAATGGACACCAATCATGGAACTGGGATAAAGTGGTTTTAACTTTGTTCTCCACTACTTTTGGGTCGTAATGTGAGACAACAACCGATGCATCATCCGCGTATAGAAAAACTTTGCCTTCGCTTATGTGGTTAGGAAGGTCATTGACATATAGAAGAAATATTAATGGTCCAAGTACACTCCCTTGTGGGATGCCAATGTGAAAATTAATGTGTTTTCATTTAGCATCAGCTTGTTTAACATAAAATTCTCGGTTACATAAGTAAGACGAAAGGTATTTATTGATGTTGCCACGAATTCCTAAGTTATTAAGTTTATCTCAAACGAAATCAATGCGGAGAGTATTGAAGGCTCTCGACGAGTCAAAAAATATTCCTATTACAGTATCACCAATATCCATTTTATCACTAATTTGTTGGATAAATTCATTAGTGGCAGTGTCGGTTGAATATGACTTCCTGAAATCATGCTGGCAGTCAGTCAACAATTTGTAGGATTTTAAGTACTCATGAACTTTCTGAGAAATTACCGATTCTATTATTGTTGATATTACACTAAGTAACGCAATCGGATGATAATTTTCTATATTTGATGAACAACCATTTTTTAGTATTGGAATCAATACAGCTAGTTTTAGTGCAACTGGAAATTCTCCATAAGTCATGCATACATTTATTAAGTGTGCAATAGGTTCAGATAGAATGTCTCGAGAGATTTTTATTAATTTGAATGGGACTTCAACGTCTCCAGTGGATTTTTTGTTATTAAGATTGGTGATTACATTTTGTACGTCCTCTTTAGTTACGGGAGTGCAGAAAATATTTGAGATTACATTTTTGGATGTTGTAGAGGTCTCAGATAGATTCCTATGGAAGTGACTGTGTAATCCGTCTGTAATGGTAGTTGAAAAGAGGTTTCCAAAAAGCTCTGCTATTTCTATCTTATCAGATACTACCTTATTGTCATGTACTACTGAAATACGGTTTTTATTTATTTTTGTTTTATTTTCATTTACTATACTCCATAGAGTTTGTGATTTATTTTCTGATTGTTGTATCTTATTGATGTAGTAACTCCTTTTTTCGTTTTTTATCTCAAGTTCGATGTGTTTCTTCAAAAGTTTATAATTTTAATTTAACAAGTTTTCTTATGTACAGTTTATTTAACAAGGAAAGAGTGAATTGAGTTTTAACTTTGTATTATTGTTGTTAATTTTTTTGTACAGATTGGAAAGGCAGCTTCCATATACCAATGAAGATGTTCCCAGAAAAAATTATAGGCAATGTTAATGTTATCAAATGTACTGTGATACAGATTTTCAAAATATTTTGAATCGGACATGTAAAGATTAGTGAATTCTGTTACGGAGAATTCATTAATCATTCGAAATGCACAGCTTTACACCTTATTTTCTATAGTAGGGAATGCTCCTGTTTTCCATGTAACTGTTTGAGCAAAATGATCGGAGATACCTGGATCAAAGTTTTTTAGAGTTAAGTTTTCTATGCTTCTGTTTGTAATTATATAGTCAATGCTACTTATTGTTGTAATGTTTTCTTTGTAAACTATTCTAGTTGGCTCATAAAACAGTGATGTCAGACCATTAGATGCGAAAATATCATGTAGGAACACCGAATTAGAGGAGGAGAATTTGTCTACATTGAAGTCCCCGCAGATAGGGATATTTTAAATTTATTACCTAATAATGTTAGCATATCGGAAAATTTCATAATAAATGTACCTATATCACTACTAGGAGATCTATATATACAGATAATGACAGTATCTTTCTTGAATGAGATTGCTGAACATTCAAAGTGTAGTTCCAAGGATAAATTACAAATATTTGGCAGTTCTTTGCAAAAGGATGCCAAATTATTTTCAGCAAATTATACCATTCCGCCATGCAATTGATTTTGTCGACAATAACTACTGACTTTCTGGTAACCTAAGAGGGTTACCTGCTCAAGCTGTTAATTTTTTGCCCAATGTTTAGTAAAGCACACAAATGTAGCATTAGTTACCTTTTAGAAAGAAATAGAGCGTGTTGTTTTCGTTTCCCATAGATTGTACTTTAAGATGGAGTAGTGTATAATATTGCATTCCATCCATTGATGAGTCTGTTATATTTACTGGTGATCTAGTGGTCAAGCTTTTGGTGACACAGCTTGTGTTACCGAGAAAAAAGAAGGAGAAACTTGAGGAGATGGATGAGCAATAGTGAAGCCAGAGGCTTGGGAACTCGACAAACTGATCTTGTTCCTAACAGCTGACTGCTCCTGAGTATTGTCCTGTTGGTTGTCTAGGAAGCGTTTTCCCATTCGAAAATTAAAAATAAAAAAGAATTTCCTCCGGCCAAAAATTTACATCATACACTATATCGAGGATCAACACCAACCATAAAGCGTTGACTGTTAGGTGTGGGATTTGTTATATTTAACAGTTTGATGGTAATGTTAGTAGATTTAGTTTTTTCTTTGATGTGGGTCCGGATATCATTTTCCGTTGTAACATCTTTTACATGTGAGAGAAAAAGCCAAATTTTCTTGTCTTTATTTAAATTTTTTTTACACATCCCTTGAAAGTTTAGAGCAGTTGGCCATCTTCCAACATTGTGTTTTTTAAATATTTTTTGTTATAATACTTGGGGTAGATAAAGCCATCGTTATGCATTTTGAATGTTTATCTTGGGAAACGGCTTTCTTTGTTGCCAATTTTGCATTTGTTGGTGACATGGGTTTATCTAAGTTTACTATAACCTTTTTTTGTGTATCTAATACAAATCTGGCCAGTGAATTTCGACCCATAAACACTTTTCCACCAATTGAAAAAATAATTGAAGTGGCTGCTTATAACCAATTAGTGAAGTATTTCAATGATAACAATATCCTTATGCACTATCAGTCTGGTTTCAGAGCTAACCATTCCTGCGAAGCTAGTTTACAGCTAACTGTTACTAACTGGCTAAAAGATCTTGATAATGGCAATTATATTGTTGCAGTTTTTGTTGACTTAAGAAGAGCTTTTGAAACTATTGATAGATCAATTCTTTTAAACAAATTATCGAAATATGGAATAACTGGCAATGTGCTTAAGTGGTTAAGAAATTATTTAAATGAGAGAACTCAAAGGTGTAAAATTAATAATACATTTTCAAATAATTTGAAAACAGAGTAAGGGGTGCCCCAAGGCAGTGCTTTAGGACCGTTACTCTTCAATATCTATATTAGTGATATTAATTTGTCAACAAATTGTACATTTTTAAATTTATTTGCTGATGATACCCTCGTTGTCATATCAGTTGAAAATATAGAATTAGCCATTCAGAGAATGAATGTTGAACTAATAAATATTCAAAAATACTTTAATGCTAACAAATTAGTTCTTAATACAAATAAAACCAAGGCGATGATAATAACAACATCATATAATATCAACTTACAAATAAATAATAGTTCAATCGAAATTGTGTCAGAGTTTAAATACCTGGGATTTATTTTGGACAATCCTCTGTCATTTAAGAGTTACTTCCAGTATATTCAAAAAAAGATAAGAAAGAAACTATTTTTCTTTTATAGGGTATAACACAATCATTCAACCTCATTTTAACTACCGTTCATCGTTATTATATTTATTAGACAAAAACAGTCAATCGGCACTACAAAAGCTTCAGAACCGGGGTATGAGAATAATACTTCGGTGTAATAGGTATACTCCGATAAACTTGATGCTTGAGGCATTAAACTGGCAATCAGTACATCATAGGTTATACTACTTCACCATGATATTTATATATAAAGTATTAAAGGGCCTATTGCCTTCTTATTTGAAATCATTTGTCACTTTTAACTGTAAAATTCACGAGTATAATACAAGGTATCGAAATAATATAGATATTGAACGGACTAACTCAAAAAAGGCTATAAATTCTATGTTTTTTAAAGGGCTAAATGAATATAATTCATTGCCTCAAAAAATAAAGGATGCGGCAACTTTAGCAAATTTTAAGAGCAGTTTAATCAGTCATATAAAAATATTGTAAAGGTTTTTTTCTCATCTAGTCATTCCCTTTTATAGTTGTTGTCTCAACATTTTTAAATAGGTAAACCAGTTGTATTAATAGTTATATTTGTGCAATTTATTTTTGCATCAAATCGAAAAATAAAAAAATATGTGTCAAAAATTTTTCAAGAAACTATCTACTGATACCAAAATGACCTCCCCACCCACCACCCTGTGGGTGGGGCGAGGAGCAACTTTAAAATTTCAATCAAAATAAAATTCAATTTTTTATTGCGGAATCGGATTCTACGGCAAAAAACAAATTTTATTCCAGATATTTTTTTCGATTCTTGCATGGTGTCGCTGTAATCGCAAGAAATGAAAAGAAAACAGTACTATTTCAAGAGTAGCGTCTTGCGCCCATAAAAAAACGTCCAATTCAAAAACTGAAAAACCGTATTTGTTATTTTTACGAAATCTATCCAACGACATTGGATTCGACTGTCCCACCCCTAACCTAATGGGTAGGGCGGGGGGCAACTTTGAAATTTGTAATGAAAATTCCTATTTTTCATAGCGGATTCGGATTCTACGGCAAAAAATACGTGAATTTTATATCGGGCATTTTTTTAGATTCTCGCAAGGTGTCGCTGCAATCGCACAAAATTGAAATAAACCTCAAGCGTCCATAAGTTTGTAAATATTTACAAACTCTAGCTACTCGTGTTAACAAAAAATCATTCAGTTTAAAAAACAATATCTGTGATATCTTGGTTTTTATGAATGTTTCTTTAAAAGTGTTCTTAATAACAATATTTGTTTTGTGAAATTTCTACGAGAACGTTCAGCTCCTTCCAACTTTTGTAGAGGCAGGAGCGCACTTTTGTAAGGAAAAAGTGATATAATTTTTCGTTAGTTCTCGCATTTATTTCTGCATAATGGCTACTTTAACAGAGGAAGAGAGAGTTTCTATTTTAATGATGCGAGGGTGGGGCGATAAAGAAAGGTTCTATGATAGAGTTGTGATTTTATTCAACGAAATTTTCCGTGTAGATCAAGTGGGAATTTCGAAATCTACTGTGTCCCGTACCATCAAACGATTCCTAGACACAAGGATAAATAAAAATCGTCCAAAATCTGGAAGACCAAAATCTGCAACATCGGAAGCTCGACAAATGAAAGTAGCCCAGGCATTTGTTGAAAATCGAAGGTTATCAATCAGAAAAGCCAGTCAACAGCTTGACATGAGTGCATTTGAATGCGACTTGAATTTAGTGAATTAATGATGGAAAGGAGTAATCAAAATCCAAATTTTTTGTCATCTCTATTTGTCTTCTCAGATGAAGCAACTTTCGAACTCAGTGGAAAAGTTAATCGGCATAATTTCAGATATTGGAGTGACGAAAACCCTCACTGGATGCTTGAAACATACCCTCAGTATCCACAAGAATTAAATGTTTAGGCAGGAATTTTCAGGAATCGAATCATATGGCCGTTTTTCATAGATGGAAATTTGAATGGAGAAAAATACCTGGAAATGTTGATAAATCAAATAGTTCCCGCAATACAAGAGATTGCTGGTGATGAGTTCGATAATGTTTGGTTCCAGCAAGATGGGGCTCCTCCACACTATCGGGATATTGTTAGGGACTGGGGGTGGGTGGGGAGGTCATTTTTGATCAGTAGATAGTTCCTTGAAAAATGTTTGACAAGTATTTTTTTATTTTTCGATTTGATGCAAACTATTCGAGATTTTCCACCGTTCCCATACTTTTCTAATACCCGGTATTGTTTTATATGCTAAATTACCCTGTTATTAATATACACATTTACAACCGTTATTCTGCATTATCTGTTAGTATATTTTATCTCTATTTGTAATCCTATTAAGTAACTAGCATTGGCCTGTAGAATAATATGCTAGAAAATATAAGTAAAATATATATTAAAACAATTTGGAGATATTTTTACGCTGAAGTCAAGCCAACCATAAAATTTGTAAGGCTTACTTGAGCCCATGTAGATATAGAACGTACAGCTGTTAAATAAATATGGTACAACTAAATAAGTCTTCTATATTACGAGGTGCAGTAATTATGAAAATGGCTGTGCATAAGCTATTAAGCCGTATGCAGCGTAAAATTATGTAAAATAACCAGAGGGCAGCCTGATGTGGATAATAATCGAATTATCAACAGCTATAAGTCATGTGCTCAGCATTACTGATTACATTACGTGCCCAGTGAACTAGCAATGTCTCCGTAACTTTCCACTTAAGCCAGCAATCTAACTCCACGACATAAACTTAATTATTAACTTTGAACAATGTATTATAACTTTTTTAATCGGATAGGTGAACATATAATCGATAACGCTGATAGTAAGAATTCAATTTACTTTTAAGCCCCTTTGATAAAGCTTTAATTTAACATGTGGCTCTCTATAACTGGTGCGGTCGTCTATTTTAGTTAATCCGCTCGAGTACATCGGTGGAAATTTCTGATGCTCTTGGCCTAGTTACCTAAACTAGTTTTTTACCCTCTACTTACCAAGGACAAACATTTTTCTGGAGCATAGCGAACGGAGGATTTAACCAGTTTTTTTTTGTTTTGCTGCATCCATTCTTGATTAAATATTGTTCTTACCTGTAACAAAACACAAACGTTAGTATTTATATAACATAATGAACTGGAGTCTAATCAATATCACTAAACAAGGTAATAAGTAGTTCAAGCCAACACTGACACAAAATTTGCTTTAACTATTCGTATATGCTTTAAGTGTTCAGACGTCGACGAAATCTAACATATTCGTTCTGTTTATGAAAATTAAGGAAAGTTATTTGGGGCAAGATAAACAAAATAATAACCTCGGTCTCTATTGATTTTTCTCATTTATTTTCTGGATGTTAGCCCTATTAAATTAAATATTAAAAGGGATAAATTTAGACAAAATTTTGACCAAACTGGATTTTTGTGGAGACCTTCGTTTTGATGTCTTAAACAAAACCTGAAAAGTTCCCCTAATTCGAACCATGGTTTTTTTTAGAGGGTGAAAGGAGGTGAATTTTAGTTTTTCGCAAATATTTCGAAGATTTTCAATTTTTGTAGGAAAATTCTACACGAAAAAGCTTCTTAGACTTGTTTTCATAAAATCAATCGTTTCAAAGATCTAGACCGAATGATACATAAAGTGGAAGTGTTATTCATTATGTGTATTCTGAATTTTATTCTGAGTAGAGAGTTGCATGCATGTTTTCTGTTTTCTTTTATTTGTTCTGTTTGATAAAATATATTAATATATATTTACAGAAGACAGATATTTTCAATAAATACATGCAATTTTTGTGATTTAGCCATTAAAGACAGATAGAGATGTTTATAACACACAGAATGACTTTAAATAGATTTGTAACTATGTATAACATAATGTAATGATATATATATATATATATATATATATATATATATATATATATATATATATATATATATATATATATATATATAGTCCGAATAAGGTTTTTATAGAAATAAAAATTGAAAAATTGAAAGTTGCGCGGAAGATTGGAAAATCCTGGAAAAACTGAAAGTGCTTTTTGTGGCAAGGATTATTCGTCACGACATGACAACGTCTGTTGGGTCAGCTAGTAAATAAATGCACTCAATTGTTGTTATACTAATTATTAAAACGTTTAAAACATCTCGAACCGTTTACGCATTTTATATGTTCAAGTAGATATAAGATTTTTGTACGGGAAAGGGCCCAATATCACGCGATGATTGAATGAAAAGAGAAGAAACCAATTTGTTTTTGTTAAGTTTATGCCACGAAAGATTCAAGTTGGTATTTGCAATTTTATATGAAGAAAAATATAAAGGAGATTGTGGAAAAATTGAATATTGGAAGGAAAGAGGAAATTTTGGAGAAAAAAAGTTAGAATAAAATAGAGAATAGACTACTGTTGGTTTAATGGAGAAAAGTAAAACGAAGAAAGAAAAGTAGTTAAAGAATTTGCATGAAAGAAACAGAAAAAATCGAGTTTCAAGATATTGACAAGTAGGGCGAAAGAAGAATAATAATAATTTATTTTAAGGTCAAGAAAACGAATCCTAGTAGAAAACGTATCGCACTTGGAAGGTGAAGAGGCATAGAGGACAGTAACTAAACGTCACAGATAAGTGACACTGTGAGGCTGGAATTAATACTTCCCTACGCGGACTAAAAAGGTTGTAACAAACTATATATAAAATTTTATGTTCACCATTTTAGTACATATTCAATCGGTAAATTAATAGTTTGAAAATAATTAAAAATATTTTAACTTCACTTTTATATACAAATTTTTGTTTAAACTTAATTATATCCAAATTAATTTAATTTTAGAATCATAATTATTTTATTAACTAGATAGGGAAATTTTATCTTTTTGTTGTATGAATTTATCTGTTATCAGAACGCATTGTTCAGTTGATTTGAATTTGTTTTGTTGTTCGTGTGTTTTTATATGTGTTGAGGCTACTCAACTCTTAAGTTTGTAGTACGAATTATTTCAATTGGTATTAAAACTTTATTTCTTTTAAAACAATATCAGCTACCAGCAATTACTAGAAAATAAATTTTATAAAGACTACACTACTTTTATATGTCCGTTCCCTGATCTGCACTTTGAACCAGCATGGGAAGCACGTAATTGTAAGAAAGTTATGTACCGGCGATAACAGACAACTTACTAAAGTATCTTGTTCTACTGCAAGTGTAACTGTTTTTAAAATTTAGAATCAATGAAGCTACACAAATGCAGCCCGACTAGTTTTTCGAAGACTGTTCTTTAAGTGAGATACGAGGATGGGAATCAATAAGGGAGATTACTTTAGACATCTCCTAGGAAGGTAAAGTGGGCTGGTGGGGATCCTCTAAAGTAATTTCAGAAGTTACCAAACTTTCAACCAAGAGCTCTCCTCAATTCGTTAAACTTGAATAATATATTAACACTACTGGTATTGGAGCCTTCTACTGAAATAGCTTTTTAAATGGAATATAAATAAATAGAAATTTCAGTTACCACATTAAGGTTAGAGAGCAGCCAACGTTGGATAAGTATATAATCTTATAGATTTTTTATTAACCATTAGTTTAAATTAAGTTTTGAAAAGGATAAAAAATTATGGTGAAAATATGTCTTAATCCACATATTAAAAAAAATATCATATTGAAATTTTGAAAATCGTTACTTGTTTTAAGGTCACTATCTAAAAATAATCACAAAATATAGTTATTAAATAAATAAAATATATATATTGTAAAATTGTTTATGTGGGTATATATAAAAAAAAATAATTATTTAAAATTATATAAGCATACAAGGTTATTCAACATAATTAACATTAGGATAATACTTACATTAATCTTTAGTTTTCCGTATATAGCTTAAAAATAAATAAATAATGTACTGGAACATAACAGATACGGAGGGAGGGTTTAGTAAACATACAGTAAAATTATTTTCTTCTTGCGTGGATAGCAGTGACACGAATTTATTATTTCTTTAAACCGTAAGTATAAAACAGGGAAGATACGAAAAACATTGTATGATAAAAAAGGATTAGTGATAAAAAACGCAAACAAATGCAGTAGTTCAAAAACTGGAAAATGCAATTATGGCTATATCTTCCTAGATATACCACAGATTTTTTACTCTATTAATTAGATAATAAGAATAATAATAAGACTTTAAATTCTCAATATCTTTCCTCGAATTTACCGACTTTGATTTTTTTATATTGATCATTTCTTGAAATTTTCTTTTCTATAAATTATATTGTCTACCTATTGACTTAGTCTCCTAGAAAATAAATTCATGGTCAAAAACTTTGTAATGTTCCACTAGAGACGTGATATTTATTTACGCAGTTATCTAGTACAGAACTTGAAGAAAAAAACTTACAACTCATAAGAAAGTATCTCAACAAAAATATTTACCCAATTTCGCTAATTAATAGAGTATTACACATTAATAACAATAATAACCTACCAGCTAGATCACTAAGATCTGAGTAAACATATTATTATAATGTTCCATATGTGAGACACCTTTCCGAAGAAATTAGAAAAACACTAACATCTGAGAACATTAATATTGCTTTTAAGAGTGAAAACACAATGAAACAAATTTTTTTCACAAAATTAAAATCAAAAACACCTAACGATCTGTAATCTAATGTAATCCATCAAATACCATGTAAGAATTGTGATAAAGGGAATGTAGATCAAACTGGTAGATACTTAAATACTAGAAAAAAAGAACACATTAGGGATGTTAAGAATAAAAACAAAATAAATATCACGTCTATAGTGGAACATTGCCAAGATTTTGCCATGAATTTAATTTCGAGGAGACTAAACCAACAGGGAGACAAAATAATTTATAAAATAGAAAATTTCAAGAAATGAAAATCAAAGTCAGTAATTTCGAGGAAAGATATTGAGAATTGAAACTCTTATTATTTTAATCTAATTAATAGAATAAACAATCTATGATATAATTATCTAGGAAGATATATCCATAAATGCATTTTTCAGTTTTTGAAGTACTGCATTTTTTTTGCGTTTTTTATAACTATTCTTTTTTTATCATACAATGTTTTTCGTACCTTCCCTGTTTTATACCTACGGTTTAAAGAAATAATAACATTCGTGTCACTACTATCCACGCAAGAAGAAAGTAATTTTACTGTATGTTTATTAAACCTTCCCTCCGTATCTGTTATGTTCCAATGCATTATTTATTTTTATGCTATACACTGAAAACTAAATGTTATTGTAAGTATTATCTTAATGTTTATTATGTTGAATAATCTTGTATGCTTATATAATTTTAATTAATTATTTTTTTATGTATACCTACATTAACAATTTTATAATACATATATTTTATTTATTTAATAACTATATTTTGTGATTATTTTTAAATAGTGACCTTAAAACAAGTAATAATTTTTAAAATTTCAATATATGTTATTTTTTTATTTTTCTTAATATGTATAATTATGTTTGTTTGTTATATTGAACGGTTGTATATATACTATTTGATGAATTAATATCTTTCAGTGCCCTGAGGATGATATTAAAAATATTGAAACGTCGACAAATTAATAAAGAAGTTTTATTTAATACACTTGGACCTATCCCCAAAAGATTTTCACCATCTATTATAAGTGGTCTAGAAACATTCTATTAAATAAAAATATATGCGGAACTATCTCAAGATCCTCTTATTAATTTCATCTGTATATTTTAATAAGATTGGTACGGATTTCCGGGGTATATATGTAAGAAAATAAATAAATAAAGATGTGTTATCCGTGAAGCATCAATCCCTATTTGATATAAAATCCATACAGACCTGCAGCTGGCGCACTTTTAATGTAATGTATATTGCGGATGGAAAATTTATTGGCAACGCTCTTAATATTAAGTAAGGCCTTTAGGAAGTAAGATTCCGTCTTATCGTATAAAAGTCGTGAGTAGTGAATTTTGAGGTAAAATATAAATTCAAATCCCTTGCTCACGGGTTTTACTCGATTTCATCATTTACCGAGATATTTAATTAAAAACCTTTAACAAATCTTGATGAAAGGTTCTATTAGTATTAAATTCATGTTATTTAATCGTCTCTTGTTGCCATAAATTTATACATAACTTTTCAAACATTATACAAAATATTTGCGATATTTTCTGCCAAATTACAATAACAGTTTGTGTTTCGCGGGCCACATATCGCCAACAGCCGCGAACCATTGGAGATTTGGCTTCTCTCCGTCAGCTAATTTATGTTTCTGTGTCAATTTCCATATACTACATAGAAAAACAACAGACATGCACCTCATATATCGTGAATAGGTTGACTGAATACCTATGCGTTCGTGCGTGCAGATTAAAATACATTGGGCTAACTAAATCGGCCGATTTTGTGATCGTTCATGTGCGCTATCCATATATAAAGTACAGATCTAACTACCTGATTGATTAATCGGTCGATCGTAAAATCATCCATGCGCGCTTGGCCTTAATTTATTTAAGTCATCTCGTTGGATTTTGGGATTATCGGCAACAATAACATTTCCTCCGCTTTAGTTGTTTCTGTTTGTCAGAGAATTTTGTTGTTACGAAGGGAGTTTTATCCGCATTTGTGCGGGATTTAGGTGTACAAGCTGGTTGACCACTTTTCCTTGGAAGTATTTCTTTGCTTGAGAGACGGACTCGACCCTGTCAATTGAGCTGCAGCATTCTACCAGAATTTTATGTGGATTGTACCCCTCGAAGAATTTATTATAGTCAATCCTTACGCTTGCAAACCCAGTGGGGGAATTTCTCCTTATTTATTTTGTAACATATTTATCAGAATATAACTACGCACCACCAGGTTCATATTAGAGAACTATAAGTTGTAAATATAGTAATATTTCATGTTGAGAGAAAGTGTCATCATTTCGTCTAGAATGGAACTCTCAGCGACTTTATGTTAAATAAACTAAAAACTTCTAGTAGTTTATGTTAAACTTGGGCTTAATGTCCTGGGATTTCTGAACTAGTGAAATTTTTGTCGTGGGCACATTACTTCACTTATCCGGGCTAGTTAATGTCCACGATCTGCTACTCATAGCAGCCCAAATGTGTTTTGCATTATCTCGCAACTCCTACCGCCTCACAGTAAGGGGTTGATAATCCAATACCATAGTGCACTAGTCAATTTAATAATAGGCCAGGTCAAAACTAATCACCTTAGTTAGGTATGTATCTACTATACTCACTACTATACTCACTACTATATTCACATCGCTATAACAATATACTGACGGGTCAAAAAAGAAAGATGGGGCAGGATGTGGAAAATACTCCGATATAAATGGACTAATCCAGAGTAATACAGATGGAACTGACGGGCATAACCATAGTCTCAAAAGAGATTGTCTGCAGACAAACTACGGGCAAAACAATCAGGATATACATAGATTGTAGACAATCACTACTAGCCCCGAGAAGTTATAAAATTACCACGTCAGCAGTATAAGACTGTCACCAAGAACTGGTGGGTGCCTCCAACATAAATAAGATATTGGTATGTTTTGTGAAAAGACAAGCTCAGTGCACTATCAACAAAGAAGCCGACAGACTAGCCAAGAAGGCAGCAGGCCTAAATATCTTTGGACCAGGTCCGATCAGTCTGTTACCGATCACGGCGGCAACATAAATAATTAAAGAGAACACTCACAACGAATTTAAGAAACTGTAGGATGAAACAAGTAGCTGCCAACTACTAAAATATCCTAGCAGGAACACAGCAATGTGCCTAGCTATGTCTATAAGGAATCTACGTTTTATAACGGGAATTCAGACTAGATACTGTCCGTTAAGGAAACACCTATACAATGTGAAATTAAGTGAACCACCTCTCTGTAGAGGTTGTGAACAAGAAGATGAGACAGTCCAACATGTACTCTATGGCTGTTCTGCCGTCTCATCAATCAGATAATCCATTTTGGGAGAACGCTGGCCTACTTTGGCTGATATAAGGGAGATACTCCTAGCAACACCATCTATTATGCAAGATTAGGTTAGTTGGAGGCCTAGGTGAGGGTCTACCTACAGGGAGGAAGTACAAGGAGCCCAATGGGGCCTAAGTGCCCTAGTTCAATATTTTTCTTTGACCAGCCTCAATTCAAAATTCCAATTCAACTCATTATAATGTTTTTAATTATTACTATTGATTATTATTATCATCATGTTCATTCTCCTTAGCATACTTGGCGCCAGTTAAGTTGTCTGAGCTGTAGCTCAAAATGCAGATCACTTGTTATTAGTGAATAGAATATAATAGAATAGAATAGAATAGAACAGAACAGAACAGAATAGTGTTATTATTATCATTAATTTCGTGTAAAATCAAGAAAATACTATCTGCGAGAGTTAGATATAGTAATTAATCATACATTTATCAATTGCCACCAGTTCCTTTTATTTTAAAAGAATTTTAAGATGCCCAGCAAAATTAGTTACTTTTACTTATATTATTGGAAAGTCGGATGAAGTAGGATCGAATTTTGTTAGCTATAATAAAGCAAGACTACTATCGTCTTGATGACATAAGTTTTTTGTTTATATCTAATTTAATACGACACTAACTTTATGTAAATAATTATAGAAAATAATTATATACAAATAGGTAATTTTAAACACTAATTACGATGATAAAAATACGCATTTGGCCGACATTAGAAGAAATAAAGTTTTTGCTTACCTCCTAGCAGAATATTCATTGTAGAGAGTCAAATTACACCACGTTAAAATCTAAAAATCGATTCTTCACAATACTTTCCTATGTACTACGTATATATGGGAATCATACATTTTCTCCTGTTAAATAAATCACATTCGTCGCTCAGCAAATCGAACTTTAGGCTACTTTTCAAAAGCTGTATGAGACATCAAACATGCTATTTTCTATTGGTTGCATTTATCAGTTGTTTTTCTCTAACAGAGTAGGGTCCATTTCGCGTTGTCGTATAATCATTGTTTTATTTTCTACTGTGCGAGGCGGTTCATAATTACGTAATTAAATAAAAAACTGCTTTGGTGCACTAATAGTTTGACTACAAATCGAAAACGGTTTTTAAATGGCTCTCACCAGCGCATCCACCAATATATCAAATGCATAAAATAATATCTATAATTTCCATACTACAACCGATAATAGTATATCGTTTTATATGGAGTAAAAAGGTATCTTTTATGTCGAGGAACTACTTGTAGAAGAAATTTGTATCGGATATTAGTATTTTCTTTGTCATCTTTTCCTCTACATTTGTTAAAAAGTTGGATAATTGAATAGATATTACTTTTTTGTCTCATGTTAAATTCGTTTCTGCAAAATATGTAGACGCTGCAAATACACATTTAATAACCCCCCCTCCCCCATCAATAATGGCATAAAACAAATGTGACTCTATTAAAGCTTTGTAGAGGATTAACAAATTTTTTATATTTAATATGTCTTTAATGTGTTTGAACATGCAAACCATTTTTCAAAGTTTCTTCACTTTGTCCCATATGTATGTCCCATGGAAGATTACAATCGATATAAATACCTTTAGTAATATTTCAAATGCTTTTGTAAAGTTCGTAATGAGTGAAATGGATCGTAGTTTGTTACAATCGTTTTATTATGTAAAGGTTTTACTACTGAAATTTTAAAGTCTTGAGGGCAGTATCCTCTTTCAAACATACATAGATGCAACATATAATGGATGCAAAAACTTGGGAGACTTGGTAAAAAATATTTTTTAAAGTTACATATGTGATACCATCAATGCCGGGCGATTTGTTCGATTTTAAATGTAATATACAATTTTTTACCTCCTGTGAATTTGTTGGCGCTAAAAATATTGAATGTACGTTAACTACTTTTTGTTCTGTATATGTACCATTGCTCCTAATATTTTTGGCCATTGTTGCTCCCATATTAGAAAAAGTGTTATTAAATATATTAGAAATTTCTTGCTTATTTGAAATAACACTCGTTTTTGCCATTATAAACTTTTGAAATATGTGTTTCACTATTTCCAGAGTTGCACATTTCTTTTAGAGTAGACCATAGATTTTTAGTCAGTAAACGCTTTATTTATATCAATTTTTGACGTATTGTATTTTTATATTCAAGATATTGCCTCCTTAACTTTTGATTTAAAGGTTCAGACTGCAGCTGTCGAAAAAGTATATCTCTAGTTTCAATTGATCTGATAATACCATTTGTAATCCAACAAATTGTTGCAGATTCAACTTCTTTCGAGTTATATACTTGAGACCAGTCAACATGGCATAATTGTTCATTTCATTTATCGTACTGAATATGTTTTATTTCCTTATCGTTATCATTATTATTATTATTATTATTATTACTATTATTTTTTTCGTAATCTATAGATAATAATAATAATAATAATAATAAGAAGAAGAAACAGAATACATCACCCCTTCACAGAGCCATCGTCCACTCCGACAACAATTACACCCCTCTTGACCTGCAACATAATGGACCCCTAGTTGAACCGGAGGAAGTTCAGCCTACAAACGAAGACCTCATCAACTCTTGGAAACACAAGGTTCTCCACGGAAGACACCCTCATGACCTAAGCCAAGAACATGTTGACAAAGAAGCGTCAAACTATTGGCTCAGTCATGGGGAGCTGTTCCCAGAAACGGAAGGCTTTGTCATAGCGATCCAGGATCAGATAATCGCAACAAAAAACTACCTCAAAGTTATCGTCAATGACGCAGGTACACGGATCGATGCTTGCAGGAAATGTGCTAGTGCACCTGAAACTATCCAACACATAACAGCGGGTTGCAGGATGATGACTGCCACTGATTACACCCACAGGCACAACCAGGTCGCAAAAATCATTCATTTGAAACTAGCCCTTCAGCACAAGCTCCTAACCACTAACGCACCATATTACGAGTACAACCCGTCGGCAGTGTCAGAGAATGAGGACTGCAAATTATACTGGGATCGATCGGTTATAACTGACCGAGCTATCCTTGCCAACAGACCGGACATCATACTTGTCCTAAAGAAAGAAAAACACACTTTCCTTATAGATATCGCAGTTCCCAACACACATAACCTACAGCAATCTTATGGCGAGAAACTAAATAAGTATGGTGAACTAGCTGAAGAAATAAAGAAAATGTGGCGACAAGAAAAAATCTCTATACTCCCTGTAATCTTATCAACAACAGGCGTAGTTCCCAAAACTCTCTCCCGAAACCTTCAACTGCTTAATATACACCCTCATACTATCACTCAAATGCAGAAATCCGTCCTCCTAAACACGTGTAACTCAGTCAGAAAATTCCTTAATTTGCCTAAAGATTAAAATAGAAACCGCCATCTTGCTGAAAGCCGATGGTTGGTACAACAAGCCTCCTCCTAAGGAGAGAAACTGACAAATAATAATAATAACGTTTATTTAATATATCAATTTTGAGTATAAAGTTGTAAATACATGAATAATAAACGTAGAAAACTCACGAAGCATTACATAATATACAATATATTATGCTGCTTGTTTGTGATTTGTGTATATAATATAATTATAAGTACAGAGCAATAATAACTCTCTACCATAGTGAACTTACGAAGTACTATGGGGTACTTGTTTGTAAGCTCACTATGTTATATAAGAGGATATTACAACATACAATTAATAAGTACGATATAAAAGATAATTAATATAATTCGTATTTACCATTTAACGGTTAATGTTAGCATAAATTTATGTACAATTATTTATTTATTATCAATAATGTTAGTTTAAACTATCCTTAATCTATATTTAATACAAAAAGTAGTTCAATTATTTCAATTCCACTATTTGTTTGTTTTGCATCCTTAATAATATTGATTAGCAACAATATTTTGATACATTTAATTGCAATTTTTTTCTAATATAGCATGGATATCATTTCTAGGTTTTTCAAGTATCCATTTTTTCAGATGTTTTTTAAAGGAGTGGAAGGAATTAATCTGTTTAATATTGGAAGGTAAACTTGTATACATTTTTGTCCGCAGGTAGGTGTGGCATCTTTGGCCAATAGTTTTACAACATTTTATATTTTTAAGTAGGCGAGATGTTTTTGACCGGGTATTATATTCATGTGTGTTAAAATGAAGGAGGCTTTTGTTTTTGTAAATTTGAAGACACATAGCAAGTCCGAATAATTGACGAACATCTAAAACACCTGCTTCTCTAAAAAGCATTTCGGTCGGGTAGGTATAATTTTTATTTAATATAATTTTTAGAGACCATTTTTGTATTACATTAAGAGCATGTAAATAATTATTATTGACCCCGCCCCAAGCGAGAATGCCGTAGTTAATATGACTCTGTATTAGTGAATGATAAATTATTTTCAGGTCGGACAAGTCCAAATACTCTGAGATATTTTAATTTTGGTATTATACCTCTGATTTTTTTTACAATTAAAGATGTGTGTTGATCCCATCTCATATGTCTATCAATCATGACCCCCATATATTTTATATTGTCATGTTCCGATAGTTTAATTTTGTTTTTATTTACTGTAATCTCGATTGAAGTGTAATGTGGAATATTTACCTTGTAGGAGCTGAAAGCGATATATTTAGTCTTTTTAGAATTGAGTGTTAAAACATTAGATTGGAACCACTGAAATATGTTAGATAGATCACTTTGCACCAATGACCTTAATGCGTTCCAAGAATGACTTTTATAAAGAACCACAGTGTCATCTGCGAAGCTAATGATTTTTCCCGCGCTATTTATGTTTAGTAAGTCATTTATGTAGAGAGAAAACAATAGAGGTCCCAGAACTGTTCCCTGGGGTACACCATACC
The DNA here is from genome assembly GCA_963675555.1 of Leptura quadrifasciata. Taxonomy (NCBI): domain Eukaryota; kingdom Metazoa; phylum Arthropoda; class Insecta; order Coleoptera; family Cerambycidae; genus Leptura; species Leptura quadrifasciata. Next base: position 42,670,288 of record OY776675.1, read on the forward strand.
ATACTTTTTCAGGATTACTGCTTATGTTTTCAATTGAGACATAATTTACTCTATTTTCTAAATAGCTTTTTAGTAGTTTATGAGCTTTCCCTCTGATTCCAGCCGCATTTAATTTGTCTAGTAATTTAGTGTGACAGACTGTATCGAAAGCTTTGGCGAGGTCTACGAAGATAGCCAATGTTGGTTCATTTTTATCTAGAGAATCATAAATTCTAGATGTTAGATCACAAATGGCATCTTGCGTAGACCTGCCTTCCCTAAAACCATATTGCATATCAGATAAGATGTTGTATTTATCGAGAAAACAAGTTAACCTTTTTTTAAATATTTTTTCGAAGATTTTAGCGAAATTTGAGATGAGAGTAATAGGTCTATAATTGCTAACCAACTCTTTAATGGTAATATTAATTCATCAATATCATGCTTAGATTTTATAAAAAATAACGTTTAGGCACGATTTCGATTTTCCCTGAACTCTAGTAAAATTATTTATTAACGAGATAAATCCAAATTCCACCATTACATGTAAATATTCTTCAGAATATGTATTAATTTTTAGAATATCTATGTTTATGTCTCCAGGAATTACATTGTAGTCACCATTTAATATTTGAGTTTGTAAATATATTTGTAATTCAGCTATATATTATTTAAATCTGTGGAGGGTGGTCTATACATTGCATAAATGTTATAAAATTTGTCATTTATACTGAACCTGATGTTGGTTGCAGAAGCATCACAAATTTTTTGAAAACATTAATCTACATTCTCAATATTTTTTCTGATGTATACAATAGTCCCATCATTCTGATTAAAGGACTAGGTTTATATTTGTTACTTGCCACGTTTCAGTAAGTATTATACAATCGAATTTTTGTGAAAACTGATTTATAAAAATTTATTTATTTCAGATATTTCATTATACTGTGTATTTAATTTGTAATTTCATTAACAATACGTCAATTTTTTTCAAATTTTTGTCACATTGATTTTTATTTTTTTTATTTATTCCATGTCTTTCTTTTATTTCGTTATATGTATAATTTCTTATTATTCCAAACTATGCTGTACAATCGTGTTTAATACAAAAGTTTTTTTTTATTAAATTTTTTAACCAAACACATAAAGTTTGTATCTATGTGATTCCAGTCGAAGTGTGAACCTTTAAACCATTTTCCATAGCCAGGCACGTAATGTATAAATGCATAAACTGATTTTCATCACAAAAACTGTCCAATTTTCTTGTGGTCTATAAATTATTGAGAATTTACACTAGTTTGGGATAATGCTAATCTAAATCGAAATACCAAACCAATCCCCAAACTATTTTAACACCAAAATTCAATTATAAATTTGTTTCAACTGACTAGGTTAGTTTAATTATTGTTCAGAATGATCCGAAAGTGAATTTGTGGTCGCCATTATTATACATAAAATGCCGGACAGTAGCGCTCTCGAAATAACCAGCATCCTATTTAAAATATATCATTCTATATGATTGATGATGCTCTAAAGTGAAATTTAAATATTGCCTTTGTGTATTATATATAACATATGGTGCTGTATAAATTGGTATGCTATAATAGCGAACAGTTTCCAAGCTTTTAATAAAAATAACGTTATGGGATGTATTTAGTCCCTTAATATGTCAACAGAAAATTAAAAAGGAAACTGACATAGTCCCATTAGTTAGTTAGATTATTTATCTTCTGATGTTGACGTTCTATCAAAACTTGTCATACGCTTGGATTCCCGTCAATAGAACGTGAAAGCCGCAAGTTAGTTAGGTGCATACATTTCTGTGTTGGATATGTATCTTATTTAACTTCTTATCGCTTATGATTCGCCAGCAACAGAATTTATTCTGTTTAATTATGCCATTGTTACTCTCTCCATGTGACCAATCATACGCATAAATCCTGAAGTCCGAATGTTTCGCACATTTATCAATCATAAATCACATTGGTCTCAAATTTCCTGTATGGTTAAGTAGGTAGTTAGAGAGACGGTCAAAAATGGTATATTTTCATACACAATCATTATGTTATGTTCTCTGTCCTTGTAATATTCAGTAAAATTAAGAAACATTTTAAAGTAGAAATTATTTTTGAATTTCATGTTTATTGGTTGTATTTTTGTCAAAGCAGGTCTCGAGAATATTTTCCGTTTGAAATATTGTCCTAACATCAAATTTATCACCTAGGCTTCATAGTCTTTCCGATAATCCGTACAAAAGGAGTTAATAATAATAATAATTTATTGTCCATTAGACAAAATTACAATAATTTGGGATTAATCAAGGATTATACAACGCGCACGGGATCCGTAGAAACAGTTATACCATTGTAGAATGCAGGCTTTCACGGCCATTGTACAATGAAGTAGTATCTTTCGGGTCTTGCCGTGGTCGTCGAAATTGACTTGACGTTTCGCTGATCATCCTGTCATCTTCTTCCGAAGGATTCTAAAGACTGAACGTCAAGTCAAGTTCGACGAACACGGCAAGACCCGGAAGATACTACTTCATTCAGTTATACCATTTTTTTGTGAGCTATGTTTCAGTAAAAAGAAATTTGAAATCCATAGTCTACTTTGTTAGATATATTACAAAAACCTGAAAAATAGGAAAACCACAAACAGTTATAGCTTGTTTATTACGAATTAAGCTAAAGGGGTGAAAGTTGACGGCAAAGACAATAAGAACAATAATGTGTATCAAAAATTCGAAAAACGCAGTTGGCTTTGACAAAGAACAAATCTCAAAGTAGGCCATGACACCAAATTCCGTTTATTTTTTTCTCTTTCCAACGATACAAAAAAAAATCACAATAATTTTAACTGATAGTGTCAATATTAAATACTTTACGAAAACTACAATACATATCATTGAAACGTGAAAATCAGCTATGCCATAACAGTAAAAATTCACTTTATAATAATTATAATTCAGTAATTATTTATTACAATTTAATACAAGCAAACAAATATCTCATAAATAAAAATACAAGTACAAAAGCAAAATCCATAAAACGAAAAACTATGTATAACAGTACTACCTACCATTATACTGAAAAGAAAATGTGTTTATTCATTTTTCGAACTACAAATGCTCATATTGTGCACCATGCATTCTAATACACAAACATGCTCTACGAGACACCTTACGCAATACATTTTGGAGCATTTCAGGAGTAATTGCCTCACATGCGTTTGTAATTCTGGTTTTGATGTCCTCAATATTTCCAGGGGCAGTTTGAAATCCCTTGTCTTTAATGTAACCCCAGACGAATAAATCCAAGGGAGTAATATCTGGTGATTGAGCTGGACATAGAATGGGTCCATAGGTGCCTATCCAGCTCTCTGGCATAATTTGATTTAAATAATTTGTACATGTTACAGCAGTGTAAAGTGGAGCCCCATCTTGTTGAAAATATGAATAATTTAATCTTTCAGTCACTGTTAATTCATAAAGAAAATATTGAAATTCGTTTTGCAGGAAATTAAGGTATCTACGAGCGGTTAATTTGCCATCATAAACATAAGGTCCAATTAGTTTAGTCCCTAAAAGACCCACCCAAACATTCGTAGAAAATTTTTCTTAGAAATCAGTTATTCCTTTTTTATTAACAACCATCTATAAAATCTTACTCTTCTCGGCTTATCTCCCTCATTAAAATGTTGAACTTTTCTCATTTTGTGGCATTGAAATCCGTTTTTTCTTTAATATTTTACTTGCACCGTTTTCTTTTATGCGACAGTTTCTCTGAATCTGTCTCAAAGAGGTTTCTTCATTTTATTTGATACAATTTCAATACTCTTTTCACTTTTCTTACATTATCCGCAACATGCCCTCGCCTTACTACTTTCTTTAAAAATGAACCGTGCGTTTTTAGAATTTGAACTAACGTCCAAAATATACTTCGATTTGGCTGCGGAGAATCTGGAAATTTATCTCCGTAAACCGTGACTGCCATCTCAGCGTCAAAATTGCACTGGCAATAAATGTTAAATCATATAGAATTTGTTATTATTTGTGTACACCATAATTACTGATATTAAATTTGTCTTAGAACTCGACAACGCAACATACAACAGTGACAATCTGTCAAATTTGTTAATAACTGTATATATTGTTTTTCACCAATCATGGCTAAGCTGATATTTACGATTCGATGATAATCGTGGTTTTCGTAAAGAATTAAATATTGACACTATCAGTTAAAATTTTTGTGACGTGTTTTATATCGTTGAAAGAGAAAAAATATATGGAATTAATGGTGTCATGGCCTGCTTTGAGATTTGTTCTTTTCATTTTTGCACAAGAGCGTATGTCAAAGTCAACTTTTTCGAATTTTTTTACATACATTATTATTCTTATTGTCTTTGCCGTCAACTTTCGTCTCTTTACCTTTTTTCGTATTTCCTCAAATAAGAAAGCTATAACCGTTTGTGGTTCTCCTATTTCTCAGACTTTTGTAATATATCTCACAAAGTAGGCTATGGATTTCAAATTTCTTTTTACTGAAATATAGCTCACTAAAATGGGATAACTGTTTCTAAAACTTTATTCTTCTACAATAGGTGTTAAGAGAGATATTTGGTGTGGCCTTCGTAAAATAGACATACGGTATGTGTATAGCAATTCTCTAAAAACATATCAGTTTGAAAATCAGTTTTATAATAATTGAATATACAAAATGTATTATTAATTAACTATATTTATTAATCCATTTCAAATGTGGGCAGTCATGACTTCCTTCCTAACCTTAGTTTTGCTTTTGTTTGCTTCCCGATATAATAACTAGATGTAAATATAATATTTAGCGGCTGTACATTACAGTTTTTATACTATAATTTTTGAACATTTTATGATACTATTTTTAAAGTAAAGTTTAAATACAGTTAGTACATTTTTTTAATCATCTCGTCACGACGAAATATTTGATGGCAAAACACTCGGTAGTAGACTATGTTATGACTAATTTGGTCATGAAACAATTAATGGTAACGTTATTACTTATATATATTGTTCCACTTTGTCAAATCAAATACTACAGCCTGTTTTTGATACTTACGTTACGTTGTAGCCACTATACACGCGCACACTGAAACCATCGCCGCCATGATGCATCCAATTGGGTGGAGAGTGGGGGCCGAGTGGCAAGTCTGTACTTTATAGGGTCTCTACTCTACTGGTAAAACGGTGCCATCTCTGGGCCAACTGGCAAACTACCATTGGAATGACATTAGAAGGATTGAGAAGTTGTCTCGAATGATCTGGAGTGAAATACAACAAGCACCACGGATATATAAGACGCGGATCCAACGCACGAAGAGCGTACAGTTCAGTTATGTATTAAATGAGAAGTGATCGAATAAGATCATAAGTTGTGAATTATAGTAGATGAATATTATAACTAGTGTGTTATTGTAAGCACTAATTATTGTAATTTAGTGATTAATAAATCAGTGGCTAGTGAGAGTTTTTGTTGCAATTATTGAACTTACGTTTAGAAGTGTTTACTACAGGGTGTAAACACGTAACAATATTTCAACTTCTATATATAATGATTAACTTTTTTCAAGTACAATGGGTTTCTATCATTGGCTAATCATAAACAAACATTTCAAGCACTCTCAAGCTTATGAAATTTCTAAAATATCTTGCTTGCCCTATAATATAATATACTTGACTCACTGCATAAAGTAGAGAAAAGTAAGGCAAAGTGGAAATTTTCATAAAATAGATTTTAATTAATCAACCCCGTTTTAGATTTAGTCTTAACGACCTAACTTTTCAACACTTACAAAAATAACTTCAACTTCAAGACAAAGTCGTGCCTATCCACAATCAAATTTTAATGTTGATTAGTAGCTATTAGCAACGAACAGAGCACATTAAGAAGTTTGTAATCTTTTTAATCGTGACGGGATTCAAAGGGTAGGTAAAAATCGATAAAACCTGCAAAGGCGTACATCCTGGTACATGGATATGCAGTTTTTGAAGTATTAACAGTTTAGTTTTTGAAATATGTATACAAGGCCTATGTTTTAAACGTATAAAATAATATATAATATTTATATTGTCTGAAAGTTATTTGTGGCATTCTACGAATGTTGTTTCCTTTTATTAGGATTTTCTACCACATGGATTATATTCTCTTCAAAAACAATTCACCGAGTCTACAAAATAATAGAATTATTGGTAAAAAGCCTCTGCGCCTATGACGTTTACGTCAAAGGAATATTCAGAGGTTATTTCTTACAAATAATATAAATCGGAATAAACACAGAAATAATGTATTTTGCTGACGTTTCGGAAAGTAGTCTCTTTCTTTTTATTAAATGAAGATAAATGCGTATTGAATTGTTCTATAGATATTTGTACAACCTGGCTACCAATGTTAAAAGAAGAAATATCATCAGTTCTGTGTAAGCAGTAAGTATCTATGGAAATAACATCAACAGAATCTTAAAGCTGTGTATTTAACATACACAACAAATAAGAGTTCTTCGAAAAATGCTTTGAAAACGAAAAGAGGCTACTTTCCGAAACGTCAGCAAAATGCATTATTTCTCTGTTTATTTCGAATTATATTATTTGCAAAAAATAACCTCTGACTGTTCCTTTGACGTAAATGCCCTCGGTGATTTGTTTTTGAATAGGATTAATACACGTGGTAGAAAACCCAAATAAAAGGAAATAATATATAATGTTTATATTGAATAATCAGTAAAAAAAGAAATAAATATTAAAATACAAGAATATTTCAAAAAATAATAATTCAAAATCCGTTATTAATAAACTAAAGGATAAAATAATAAATAAATAAATAATAAATAAATACACCACAGGTAATGACGACCCCCTTTATCCCGGAAGGCTCTAGAAGAGCCTTGTATGGGAGGGGGCTACACATTTAGAGACAAGGGACACACACCCAATATCCGTGTATAGTGAAAAAATCCCTCTCACAGTATTTTCCACTGCCACGACCGGGGATCGAACCCGGAATTTTTGGGTGAGAGGCAAGTGCGCTCACCTCTCGACCATTAGTCATACAAATTTGATTTTATGCATTATTTTCGTATGATTAACCGTTTCCGAGATATAACGCGTATTACATGGCCTGTGTCCATTTAACAACTTTGTGAAAATGACTGATATTTATTTATTTATATTTAGTTCTTGTAAGTGACTTGTAACTTAACATAATTTTCTTTGTATCACTGCTAAACTTCTTCACAATTTTCATAGATTTATTTTTGTATTTTGTATCTTGTGTCATGTTTATTTTTTACACTAAATTATGTAGGTACTTCTGTTACAAGTTCAGGTCACCAATTGTCTCTACCATCCCCGGAAAATATTTATATTCATTTAAATTATCATTTGTTTACTTTGATTACTCTGTGCAACACGCAGTTATTTTTCTTACCTTAAAACTTCTTCCAGGCACACCTGTTATATTAGAGTCCCTATAAAATAAAGTCTTGCCATTCGAGCTCGTATGAAAAGTGGATTCATAATGGCGGCGCCAATAGAAATTGCTTTTATTTTGACAACCATAGTGTCATTAGACTCAATGTAATAGGTTAAAATTAAAATAACAGTCTGTTATGACTGATTTGATCAAGAATCAATTAATGGTAACGCTATTACTTACATATATATTTTTCCACTTTGTCAAAACAAATACTGCAACCTGCTTTTGACACTTACAATACGTTGTAAACACACCGATGCACACGCGCACACACAAACCATAGCAGCCATTATATATCCATTTGGGTGGAGTGGGGGGCCTACTGGCCAGACTCTACTTTATATGTAATATATTTGTGATGTGGCATCTTTCATTGGTTTGCGCAAGTTAATAATAGTACATGAATTCACCAATCTATAGTAATAAATTACTCATTTAGCGATAGATGTCACCGCGCTCTAATTTTCTATCCAAATTACCGCCTTTAAACTTTGCGCCTACAGATGGCTCATTAGGTAAAGTTTTACCAAGTTATAAAATAATTGTGTAAATCTAAAATATAAACTATTATTACACTTAAAGCATAAAAATTATCTATATATCAAGAGTATGCAGATAGTAGTAATAATCGAAAAGTCCTTAATAATCGATTTAGTTTTTAAAATTTCTCAAGTTGATACTCTGACAGCCGAATTGTCAGTTGAAGTCATATCCTCTTGCCTGTGTGAGTTAAATTGGTTATAAATACCGCCAAACTTCCTTTTTAGATCAAGAAATTAAGCTGAAAACTTCGCTAGTGATTAATTTAGTTTAAAAGGCACGTGGTTCCTACTCGGTTTGGTACCGGATCAAAAACTAGATTTTACACATATTTTCTATTAATATTTTGAATTATTTTAATTTAAATTTGGATTTGGAAGTATTATTCTGAATAAGTTTGGATTTCTTAGATTGTTATAGACACGTGCTCATATTAGAGGTTAATTTTGAGACTAATTTTGTAAATTTAATTATAGACGATTTGGATAAGACCAGATTTTGATACGGCACAGCTAGATTTTGGGTATAGAACTTAACAACTATTCTGCTGTGGATTATTGGATTTGGACTTTTGGATCATTTGCTATTCTTTGGTACACGAATTTTGGTATACGAATTTGCCCTGATTTACACTTTACGATTGAGAAAAACCCCGATCTAATCATTGCGAGGATTTCTACAACCAGCAAAGACCTCGGTCAACAACCTTCAAGTCTGGAGCGATTGGAAAATCTCCTCAATGTTGTACAAATTAAGTAACTATTGTATATCATTTTTCTTGGAAAAATTGTTTAAATTAAGTAATTATTTTTCTTAGCGTTAGCTGAGAATTCCCTAGATTTTGCTATACCTTGATATTTATTTTATTGTAAGATTTTTACCTTTATATTTTTTTACTGTACCTTGTATATTGTGATAATAAAGTGTATTCTTTTTACTTGTTCTTTTTATTGTACTCTCACTATAAGGATTCGTAAGACCTGGGACCTCGTTTGCTTGTCTTGACTTTAGGTACTAGTATAGTGTATGATATATAATGTATTTACTGGATCTTCACAATACAGTTTGAAAACAATTTATTTTATTTCGACAATCCATAGTAGTTTCTAATTTGGTTATGTTATGATTGCAATTTATTGATGTCAAACATTTCTCATTGGATATTAAAGATTTTCTTTATCAATTCTATACCAGTCCTATAATTTAATTCGAAAATAGAAACCTAGCTAGAAAAGGAATCCGATTATAGTACACTTCTATATTAATTAATTAAACCGCTCATCAACAGATGGAGTGACGCTCGTAAAATTTTACAGTTTTCATTTTCTTTAGGAAAAATATATTTTTTTAAGTTTGTGCATTGGTACCATTGTGCATTGGTACCATTGTGCATTGGTACCATACTAAAATTGTGATATACAAAAGTTTACTTTATTAATTAATCATTCGAAGTAGCCATTTGCCTTCCAAATCTGAACTGATTGACATCTATACGAACTTTTCTATTGCAAGATCCTCGAGTAATTACACTTACTATATTCATAATCTACATTCCTTTTGTTTGAACATCATACAGGTAAATTTTACTTATTAATTACTTCAATTTCAATCATTTTCAATTATTTTATTATTGTGTTTTCACTATTTAGATAAAATTAGATTCAAATTTCTTTAACTTTATGTAATTAAAATTCTACATGTGACCACATGGTAATAAAATATTCTTTTTCTATTTTTTTATTAATATTTATAAAATAGCGCAAAAAGAGGGTTTTCGCCATTATCTCAATAATATATTTATCAATTTTAACTCATAAAAAACAAAATTAAAGGTCTTTTTAATACCTACAAGTTTTATTGACAGAACTTTTCTCTAAAACGTAACTGGAAAATTCTACGGCCCGAAAACTGAATTTTCCGACTTTGGTCGTTGTTTATAAAAAATAGGGCAAATCTGGCTGTACGTCTTTACGTATTTATCATTTACTAACCCCCTCTATGACTTACAACCTTCAGATACCTGTATTATTTTTTTACGTGAAATCGATCAATTTTCTATACACAGACTGAATTATTTCCTATAAGCGGATGCGCGCTTCTTACTCACTATATCTCCAAAAACGGTTAATTATGCAAAAATAATGCATATGACCAAACTTGTAGAGAATTTTATGCTCTACAAGTTTTGTATTAAACTCTAATGAGGACGACGCATATGAAGCGAGATATTTGCAAAAATTGATTTTCGTGATATTTGATATCTTGACTAGTGGACACGAGATCTTATGAGACTTTTCAGCCTGTCTTTTGAACGTCATAACAAAGGTCTATGTAAATTTTCAGCTTTCCCACTTTCATTCCGAGGTTTAATCCTGATTTGACTGGATTAATATAACATATATGATATAATACAATAATATAATAATACAAATAGTACAAACATCGAAAAATTTATGATATATTTATATAACAAGTTTTTCATTCGGATCTAAATTTCGGTATTACAAATGGAACTAAAGAACTCAAGACTATAAAGCTAATATTATGTGTATCGATTAAAATTGATACTGAAATAAATAAATGTGTTTGCAATCCATTGTAATTCCTTTTACAGGACATATAATACAAAAAAATAATAATAGTGCTTATATCATGTAAACTACTCTACGTAATATTTACTTCAGAATAGTGTAATCTGCGTATATTTAACATAACATGGACGTGGAATGGCAGGGATGCATTTTGATAATTTAATTATGTCCAACACTCAAGGCACTTTGGGCCTTCGAGGTATTACAGCAGCAACTAAAAACAACAAAATACCGACTAAATTATATATATAAGTCACAGTAATATTTATTTTAAAATAATGGTAAAACATTCGAAAGAATCTCTAATTTATAAAATAAATTCACTACATCGTGTTTCACTTTTCATGGGATCACTCTGATACCCCTCAGAAACTACTAACACTACTGTTCTAAAATTTAGATAGTTGGTCACTGCTCCCAATTAGAACTTAATGACAGTAAAAATTGAAAATGGTCATAGGCGTGCCTTTACATAGGCTTACGTTATACTAGCGATTTTTTTTAAAAAAAACTAGTCGGATGTTCTTAGTCAGCACTTTTAAAAACCCCTTTTTTTTGTTCTGTGAATCTCCCAATTTCTTTATGATATCCATTTCAATATTCTCGTCCCTTGTACCAATTTGCACACCCCCAAAATTGGTTGAGTATCATATTCTTCTGGACACAATCTTGGTTGTCTATATAGAGCCTGCCTCCTGTGATCCATAGCCTCACATTCAGTCAAGATGTGGTAGTCTGTCTTTGTTGACCCATTGCATTGTGTTTTAGGGTACATGAATATTCTATACAGACGTCCTTTCAGGGCACAATGCCCTATCAAGAGACCTGTGATTATGCTAACTGATTCCTGCTCAGTAACAGCAGTTCTTCAGTATTCTTTCGAGATGGTCCTTTGATAAAGGTTCTCCCATGTTGGTGCTCGTTTATTTTATCCCAGTATTCTTTGTGTTGGTTCTTGACCCATTATTTGATCCCGTATTCCGTTTTAGGCTCGGCATTCCCATATCAGTTTAGATGTCACTTTCGAGTTTGACAGTGCCCGCAGGGATGCTTGACTGTCTGTTAATATGCTGATCCGCCTGTTTCTATAGGCCCTCAGATTATTTTCTCTTGCACAATGCAATATCGCATATATTTCTGCCTGAAAAACAGAAGCATATTATCCAAATGATACACTTACTAAACTGTGAGTGAGTTTCACATATATGGCAGCTCCAGTGCCTTGTTTAGTCCTTGACCCGTCTGCAAACCAGGTAAGTTCCCCAGGCCTTTTGCTGTAGTCCTCTACATCTACAAATTTCGTACTTTCGATATATCTGTAGTCAATACGGCATTCTGTTAGAGCATGGAGCATTTTTTGTTGATTTATCATGTCGAAAGCTTTTTAATTTAACATCCAGACTGCCTAAATTATGTATAATAAATTTAGTCGCAAAATTAGATTTAGTCATAATTAAGTAAAATATACGTTGACGCAACGTTGATTCGACATATGTGGAGAATAAGACGACGTCGAAATTTGATTATATTGACCAAAATAGGTCGAATTACATCTAAATCCACATTGTAGTAGCCCAGTACGTTTGGTCAGTAATACCTGTTTAAGGAAATTTGAAGTCAATTCGATGTTGATTTCTAGCTTTAGGAAGAAAGTACGAATATATTTGCAGGTGACGAGTGACTTCAAGTACACAAAAACAATAATTTTATATTTATTTGGTATTTTTATCTATAACCAGTAGAAATAGTCACCAACACAAACTAATAAAACGTATACCTGATTCATAACAAAGACTCAAAATGAATAAATGTCGGTGTCAAAATTATATGTAATGTAATTGTAACCTATGTACAGTTCACGCTTTTTGAAATTAAGAAAATTTTGTCGTGCATGTTAATACTTCTACTTTGAAAAATAACAATGACCCTCCAAGATATTCTTTAATAAGAAAATTCCTATTATCGGGTAAAAATTTAATATGACTATGGAATACTAGGTATTTTGCAGGTAGCTTTTTATTAAGTTGAATTACCTTAAAGTTTACGACATGTTAGTTAACTTTACTTATTTAAAGAATTATTAATTTGTAAGTTTCATAAAAAAATTTGCCGATAGGTAAATATAGCATATTTAGGCCACCCTATTTTTGAAAATGCTACCTATTTACCAATAGCAACTATTAAGCGTAAATTTTTATTTGGCGTGTGTTGACGATTGAATTATAGTGAATAGTGAGTCCAAAGTGTTTTAGAAGAGCACTTTGTAAGAGGTAGGTAAATATATTTATACGATTTATTATTGTTCGCACTCATTTCTCTATCTACATCATGAGTGAATCAAGTTTAGGACTGTAATAGTTTTTTAAAATGGCCGAAATTCTCAAGAATAATGACGAAGACAATAACTAAACAACCTGAATAATATAAATTTTACAAACAGATTATGTATGGCCAGTTTTTAAATTGGTGGTTTATAATCGAATTTACTTTGTGGTAGATTTTCCAGATAGTTGGTACAAAAAAGTTAATAATTATTTCTTCAGGATGACTTTCAGATCAACTAAATGAGTAATCGACTACTTGGTTGAAATGAAGTAGATAGACAAGGTAGAATTTTTCTAGGATAGTAAATAAAACCACCAAATAGATTACAAGGTAGGTATAAAATTACATAGGATTTCCAACAAAATCTGTCTAGTAGGATATTCTAAAGACTATTCTTAGTTTCGAAAAGGTAGAAGTTACCTAATTATGTACCTAATTTTACTTCGAAGGAAGTTTACCCTTGGGGTAATTTTTGATAATTATTTTTAGTAGTTTTCCCTTTCTGATTTGGTTAAAGTTACTTTTAACCAGATTTGTATATGAGACAGATTTCGTGGTATAAGTTACGTAAATTTAAATATAAAATAAAACCATTTGGTAAAATTAAATCGGAGGTTTTTTTCTAGTCAATTTTACATAATAAGTACCTTAATAAGTAAATTCGACTTTTACCAATACAAGTCGAGTTATAGCTAGTTTTATAGAAACTGTCTACTGGGATATGGGATATCCGTGGAGATGGTAGTTCGCCAGTTGGCCCAGAGATGGCGCCGATTTACTAGTAGCTAATTAGGCAGGTCTCCTTTCACTCTGCTACCAGGGATTAAATCTCTCTCTCTCTCTCTCTCTCCGTAAGAGGGCGGCACATAACAATACAAATGCAGAAAAGTTGGATAATTTTATTAGTTTGTAGTTGTTAATAATGATTTTTTTCAAAACTTAATACTCTTATATGACATGTTCAGATGAAAGAACTTTGATATTAAGATGAAAACTAGATAGTTTTTTATCAGTGCGGAAGTTGTGCTTGAGTAATTACAAAGTAATATATCTCTCTAGTAGGTATTTGAATACAATAGTATAAAGAAAATTTTTTTTAATACGCTTTTGACACCACGGCACATAAAATAATAAATGGAAAATGAGGTCATACTGGTAATGGATTATGGAATGACATCACCGCACAGTGTTGCCAAATGAAATGCACCCCATAATAAATGAATAAGCCTCCTCAAAATCCGCAGTCACTTGATTCCAACTCTTAATAGGTTTAATAAAACTATATAGGTGAATTTTTATCTTTCTAGCAATCAATATTTTTCCAATATATTACTTTTTTACAATTTTGTAAATTATTAATGCTGTTAAAGCAATTCCAATATTTTGGTATTTGAAAAGACACGAAGGCTTGGCGTGCGTTCGTTTTGAGATAAATGATAGTTCCTGACAAATTAGACCGTTATAGTCAAGCAGAGTGCGGTTTAGCTTCCAACTTGGTTGTTGCGATAGAACTCTCGACAAACTGGTATATAGGGAGCGCTATCCTACTGTTCCAAATACATTTTCTTGCAAACGGGAGTGAATCAAGCAGATCTACTAAACTATTTTTGATAACCTTATATATTACATCTACACATTACAAATGAACGTAACTTTCGGATACGTTAATCCTTATTATTTGTATGAATATTAACACGTCTCTAATATAGTTTTAAATGTTAAAACACGAACAAACGTTTCGTGAATTAATAACGATTAATTACAATATAACGAATTTCATATTCCGCTCTATTCCCACGCTATTGCAAATAGCACATTGCTAATTACGAAGTTGAAAATTAATGTTCAATTGTATAAATACTTCTGTTATTGGGCACTGCAGCAAATAAATAACTTTATTACTCATACACTTCAAGCATATTGACATGCAAGAGTAAACACACCCATTTTACAATAATTATATTCAGTACCTATCATGCAACAACCCCTTCGACTGCTTGAAGTTTTTCGTTTCCTGTTGAGTAACCACGTTAGTCTTGTCAGGATACAGTTGCTGGGGTGCGAGGGGTGGATTAATCACCAAACAGGGGGAAGTACACCCCTTTAACCGGACACAAACACATTTTACATTCATTACACAATATAACTACCACTTAGCAGTATCGTATCCTAGCTACGTTGTCAACATCGACATACGCTTTTCTAATCACAGACGTAGTTATGGGGATTCAACTGAAGGATTTAGCATAATAATATGTTTTATTGCAAATGTAACTGCGTACATAAAAATTCGGTGGGTGACGTATTCAGCAATACAATCAATATAAGTAAAATCAAATTTATTTTTTAAACGTTTTAATTTCATATAAAATAAATCAAAAATGCATATGGATAGGATCATTTACTATATTTTGATTACTGATTTATTACTATTACTATTGGAATAAAAAAAGGTTTCGTTGTATATACTGGCGTGATATTTACTTGTACTTAAAATAAAGAATATATTCAAGTCAATTTGAGTTGTATATTGTGAATAAGATGCATTTTATTCTGGGTAGAGAGTTGCGTGCATGTTTTCGGTTTCCTTTTATTCTTTCTGTTTTATAAAGTATAAAGGTATCTTACATAAGACAGATATTTTCAATAAATACATGCAATTTTGGTATATCAGTCATTAAAGAGAGATAGAGATGTTTACAATATAGAGATGATAAATAAAATCAGTTATTTTAAACGAATGCACTCAATTATTGTTATACTAATTATTAAAACGTTTAAAACATCTCGAAATGTTTACGCATTTAATATGTTCATGTAGATATAAGATTTTTAATTAATTTGTGCGGGAAATTGATAAAAGTGGAAGAAGGTTCAAATATCACGTGATGATTGAAACAAAAGAGAAGAAACCAATTTGTTTTGTTAAGTTTCTGTCACGAAGGATTTAAGGTACTTGTGATTTTATGTAAGGAAAATATAAAGGAGATTGTAGAAAAATTGACAATTGGGGGTTGCCAGGAATGATGCAATAACAGGAAAATTGAAAATTTGAAGGAGAGAGAAAATTTTGGAGAGAAAAAGATATATGACAATAAATTAGAGAATAGACTGGTGGTTAACAAATTAGAGAAAAGTAGATTGAAGAAAGAAAAGTAGCTAAAACATTTTCGTAAATGAAATCTCTGCGTATCATTTCGTTTATTAAGATTTTGTTGTCTTTTTTCGATCCCTATGGCCTCTCTGGTAATCTTTGACCTATAATGCTCGATATTAGCTACTGTTCTGGTGTTGTCGAAGTCTATTTTGGGTCCTGTGGATTTTATATGCTGTGCTAGGGACGATGTCTTATCCTCTTTTCGTACTGCATTCATATGTTGTTCCTTTCTTACACTAATAAATCTATTGGTCTGTCCTATGTATGATTTATTGCAATCTTGGCTGGGATTTCGTATACTCCTTGGTTTTCTAGGGTAGTTGTGTACCTCAAAAATCCATTTTTCATTAGTGCTTTCTGAAGTGACGATCTCTTCGTTGATATGGTCGACGTCTGCCAACCTCTGAGAACGTGTCACTACAGTCTTTACTACTGAATATAATTGTGCTGGATGGTGATGTGATGCCGCATTTAGATATCTGTCCGTGTGAGTGGATTTTCTGTATACTGTGTGACCTAGTGTCCTGTCTTGTTTCTTTTTCACTAATACCTCTAAAAATTGAAGCTTGCCTTCTGTTTCTACCTCCATGGTGAATTTGATCTTATCGTGAATGCTATTCAGGTCGTCTAAGAAACTATTTAGTTGTTCTCTCTTCCATGAGTCCAGATTACGAAAGTGTCGTCCACATATCTCAACCAAAGTTTTGGTTTGAGTTGTCCCGTTTGTATTGCACGAACTCTTAGGTCCTGGCGATGACTGGAGATAACCATGAACCAATCGGTGCTCCTTCCGTTAGCTTGTAGCGCTGATCATTGTATATAAAGTATGTGTTGTTTAAACAGTTCAGGCGTACTCTCGTCCCAGACTTTTTGCAGGTTTTTACATTCTTCTAGTGTAAAAGCAACAGCACTAACCTTTTTTTTTTCTTGTATTTCTTGCAGTTGCTTTCTCTTAGAATCGCGAACTGCAAGGGAAGCAAGGGCTTCTTTAAATTCCATGTCAGTAAATGGATTGAACTTATATTATTATATTCAGTGAAGAATTTTTCTTGTGTAATTTTTGCCGCAGAGTTCCATAATGTTTTGACAACATATTCTTTATATTCTTGGCCGTTTTTTCTTGTCATGTTGCAAGCATAATTTCTTAATATTAATGCAATTTCTGGTATCGTAGAATCTTGCGTTATTTTGATTCTCCTTGAAGCTAAAAATTCCATGAACTGGTTCCACTGAGATTCTTTATTAATTTTGGCATTTTTTGGTGTTTTTTCTCAATTAACTTTCGAATTTCTTCCTCGCTAGCATCTCCCTATCACGGTGATCTACTGGTAGAAATATTTTTCTGCTTAAGAGCATTATTTTCTGATTTCGACGCGTCTATTGAAACTTTCTGTCACGTTGACTGTAAATTATTTTATTCATTAAAAACAAGTGACAGTCAATATGCGGTGATAAAATTATCACCGATTTGAAAGCCTATTATGCTCTTTTGTTTTTGTATTTTAACCAATGAAATTAATCAAATATTTTAATTATATTTTTTAAACTAATAGTAGATTGCTTCCATGGCAATAAATTCGAGTATCTACCAAACATTCTTTATATCTGTCAAACAGTTTTTAGATATAGCGCCAACAACAGTCGACAGGCTGACGGAATTAAAATACCTTAATGATCGTAATCTACATTCTAAAACGTGAAAATCGTGCAATATTTTCAGTATCAAAATATTTCCCTTTGGTAACAGGCAAGTAAAAATCGAATTGCATTCATACTTTCTTCCAACCCTTGCAGTAGTAATAAAAATCAATAATTTATCGTGCAACTGAACAATGAAAAATATACCTTCTCTCTTAGAGTATTTGACTTCCTGTAAGAACGTGGATTCTTGCGAAAGAAATAAGTTCTTAGTGTAATCGTATCATTAATAATAATTTTATTAATGCAGATTGTCGAAAGCTTCTAGCACAAAAACTATGTTTAAGAAAAATATCTACGTCTTTTATAACAATAGTAATCCCAGGAGGCTAATTTAATCCCTGAAAATTCTCTAGATAATTCATAACATCATTATTTTATATCTGGTCTCGTTAATTCCCCGGCCACCACTGTTACTGTTCAGAATAATAACTTTTAACCAGTGAATTAGCTATTATAAAATGATGAATTATTTTTTTACATATTGTAATACCTATTGTAATTAAATATATTATTTTCGAAACACATTTTTATTTAAAATGATTGATGGATTTTCCTTTTCATCTTGGGTTTTGCTACATTTTTCTTTTATGACTGATTTTTATAGGTTAATCAACAGTATTTAAAATTAAACAGTACCGTACACTGATTTTCGGGCAGGCAGGTTTCGTATTGAAATCGTTTCTTGATTTAAGAATACTATCACTGCTAATTTTTATATAAGCGTTGATTTAACTCATTAACTACTAGAGCTTACTACCAACCTTACACAAAATATCAGAAAACAATTCTCAGGCTTTGCATCTTATCAAAGTGTCGTAGATATATTGAAAATAACTAACCCAGTCGCTTTTTTCTAATTTGAATTTAGGTAAAAATTTTGGAAACATTAAATCTTTTTTAAAGTTACCAAGTAAGCGCAATGTGATATTTAAAGTATGTAACTGTAATGTTGAAAAGCTACTGTTTCGAAATGTAAGGCCGCTTACAAAAAAATTATAGTTTAAAAAAACTAAAAAAACACGATTTAATAGCAAACCGAAGTAAAACGTAAAAAATAACGTTTAAATATTAAGATTCATTTTATTGTAAAAAGCGTAGGTGTGTTTTTAATTTCTTAAACTATAATTTTTTAAAACTTATTAAAAATCATTTAATTAACACGCTTTTTATAATTATTGTATTTTTAGTTAGAATATATATTAATAACAGCGGCTCCTCCGGCAAAATCTCGAAATAGATTGGTCATTTTTTTTAATTTTATTTTATTCTGATGATCCTCGTGAGGACATTAGCACAAAGTTGTCAAATTATTGTATTGCGATCGGGCCTTGATAAGTGTGCAAAGTTTCAGTTTAATCTGACTTTTTGAAGTGGGTGAGAATCACGTTCAAAGATTCCATCACAAACAAACATACAAATGAAGCTAATAAAAGCGTGAAGTGATCTCATAAAATAAGGAAGAATTTATAAACACATTAGTGAATATTATGACTATTCCTTTGGCGTAAACATCACGGGCGCAGAGGCTTTTTTCCAATAATTCTATTATTTTGTAGATTCGGTGATCTGTTTTTGAAGGGGATAATAATACATGTGGTAGAAAACCCAAATAATAGGAAAGAATACACATTAAGCGGTTATAACAATTTGAAAATCTAATATATCAAATGAGATTTGCATCATCTCAAGCAAGATTGTCTCAGAGACATGATATCTAGAGTTATTTTACGTATGGAGGTGCGGGGGTTACGGAGCGCTGAAGATTTCATTCGAGCCTTATCCGCATAAAATTTTACTTCGATTAAACACCATAAAGCGTTTTCCTACAGATGATCTACTTCGTCTAGTTAGTGGGCATCATCAGGTGGCAAAATATCTAAGATTGCTTTCTCTTGTAGTTTTGTTCAGTTAATTGTTTAATTAATTTTAATCTTTGCTCGGTTTAAATCGGAGAAAGTTAATGTTAAGTTCCTTTAAGACATTCTTACTAGTACACACAAATTAGATTAAAAAACAGTGAATAGAAGAAATAATTTATAAAGAAATTATATTTGAGATGTGTACTCTGGAGAGGGCTAGAAATAGATATCCGAAAACTTCCCACTCCATTCGGGAACGAAAAGCACTTTTTGCGCAAAACTACCCCTAACAAGAACTTAACGCGTTTTTTTTATTTTTATCTTGTAAACCGTTCGTTGGAAGAGAAAAAAGTATAGGAAATTTTAAAAAATGCTGTTAAATTCTGCATAAAAATGTCCTATGGACCTTGTAGCTTATCCCCACTTGTTTTGCAGTAACAGCGTCCGAACTGAGGGGTAGTTTGGAGCGCACAGGTAAAAAACGATCTTACTTGAAGTTTCACAGTGAATATCTAAAAACCGGCTACTTTAACGAGAATAATGTATAGAGCGGAATTTTCTCTATAAGATGCATGTCTAGCGGGTTTTAAAGCAAGTAATTTTTATTTTTTTCTCCCTCTTTTTCCATAAAGATGCGTTTTTTAATTTGACCTCGTTTCACATCACCCTTGAAATAGAGCTCCCGGTGGGTTTATTAAAGTGGTTTCTCCCTAAGGTCTATTTCACTAAAATTCTGCTCAATTTTACTCATTAGAGGGTTCTTCATCGACAAACTGTTCTTCAAATTTGCAATTTAAATATCCTTGCCCATGACAATTAGAGCACATCGTTGAGCAGCGCAATCCAACCTTAACACAGCTGCATCGTTTTCCGCAACCCTTTTTGCAGCTTCAGGACACTAGCTGAAGGGTGGAAATTGGTATTAATACTTTACGAGAAAAATGGAAAAGAATGAATTTATAGAGCGGAATTTTCTCTACTGTCGGGTTTTGACGATAGTGATTTTTATTAATTTTCCCCTTTTTTCCATAAAGATAGATGCGTTTTCTAATTATACGTAAAATGTGTACCTCACTAATTTATGTAAACCATTCATTCTAGACAATTTGAGGAAAAGGCACAGGTCAGAATAGACTCTTTGTTAAGCCTGAGAGTGCCTTGTCCCTCAAATCTTCAGTTGTGGAATAAACGTGCGTGTAATAGTACGATAGAAAAGTACAGGTAATACGATGAAGATAGACTGAAAGAAACATAAGAATATATACATATATGTTATTACTACATAGATTTAAATGTGCGTGAGTGTTTTTGCAGATATGGGTATGGAGACAAT
Source organism: Leptura quadrifasciata (assembly GCA_963675555.1). Classification (NCBI taxonomy): domain Eukaryota; kingdom Metazoa; phylum Arthropoda; class Insecta; order Coleoptera; family Cerambycidae; genus Leptura; species Leptura quadrifasciata. Next base: position 42,691,281 of record OY776675.1, read on the forward strand.
AGGTGCGAAAAGACGCTTCAAGAAGGTGAAACTGATGTGCGTATTGAAAGAGGCTTGGTGAATTTAATAGCCGTTAATGAATCTCGACAGGACGATAAATATAAACAGCTTCAAAATATTACGGCTATACCGGGTGTAACAGGATTCTGGTATACCTCCTTTTCTCCTTTAGTATTGAGGATAATTGATTGAAATTTAGGATATACTACATACATAGTAAGCGGCATTTTTTGACATAGAATTTTTTTTCACTTCCGGTTTCGTTTCGAATGGAAAACTAAAAGTTATATTATAAGAAAAATTGATGTTTGAAATATCTTTTATTTGGCATCATTGGATTCAGAAAATTATGCAGAACTCAAAAATGTAATAGTATTCCATTTAAAAATTGAAATTTAGTGTCACTTCCGGCGGGGTGGTAGAGGTGGTAGCAAACGACAAAAACTTTTTTGAGACGTTTCGTTCTTGTATGCACACTAAATCACATTTTATTTTTTTAATCCCTTTCATAATAGTGTAAGGGTGGAGTTGGGGTGATTTAGCTGATGCCAAAAAAATTTTTGAGACCACGACTTTTCATATATGCCTTAAATTGCAATTTTATGGACTCTCTTACCTGCTTGCTTTGCTTATTTACCCTTATTTATCCCATTTACCCCCAAACCCTTCAACGGAATTAGATCAAAATATAATCTAGTTCCAAATTTCTTTATAATAGGTAAGTGTACCAAATATCATTCAATATCATGAACGGTGCCAGAGTAAACGTGTGCACAAAAAAGTTACAGACCGACAGACAGATAAAAAAAAATTTCGCTCAAATTTAAAATCTCGACGTTTCATAAGATTTTAAGCCTATTTCAACCAAAAAATATTTTTTTTTGCGTTACTATCATGTTCCCAGTCAAAATAAAAAATTAGAGGCGTATATCACATGTTGAAGTAATTTCCCGACATTTTTCTTTGCGTATACATGTATATAAATTAATATTATGCAACATTCTTAAGGGAAATAACCCAAAAGCTTTATTAAATCAACAAAATAATTGTTACGTATAACTGGAGAATAATTATGACATGTTTTCCACTTTTTTGGATGAAAGTTGTCGTTCAACAACATATACAATTCATTTATGACATATTTCTTTAATTCCTTATATCCCTAATTTATTCAGTACAAAACTACTGAAAATTTCTTGAAGGGTGGATATAAATATACAAATCATTCTTTCTATATTCTCAGGCTATTCTTATTGATCAATAAGAATGATTGCAATAAATCTAACAGAAAACGTAACTGTTGTTACACTAATCATGTATTGCGCTTTTTGGATTGTGGACATAGACAATAATTATTTGTATATTTAAATTCTTAATATATTTACCAGTAGAATTAATCAGTTGTTCCTACATATAATATATACTTTTTAAATCAATTTTTCTATCCTATGCTCTAATTTATCTGTTTTTTAAATGTTGTGGGAACTATTAGAGAAATGGCAATAAATAATTATTTTTCTTCTCATGAGTTGTCTCTTGCTGTCCTGTTCCTTAACATATCATCTTGTCGAGTTCTAAGGAGCTTTTGTACGCCACACATTCATCGTGATATGTGAGCTCTATAGATTAATTGTAAACGGTTCCTAAATAACTGCCAAATTTATTTCTGGAAATTGCATCATTGTACCATCAGCAGAGAGCACCTATTGAGCAGTTACTGTTTTGTTAATGTGATAAACGATTTAATTTATGAATTTTATGTACTATGCTTTACGTAAAATTACTGTGTTACCTAGCTTTTTAATAACTAAATTAAATTCTTAAATTGTTACAGATTACAGAAGACGAATACCGAGAATTTAAAAAAGAAACACTGATTAAATAATTGGATCAACACGTAAACCGCATAGTTGTGAATCATGATATATATAGCCACAAAATGTATGTAGGCTTCTATATAGTTTAATGTATGTACACCAAATCTGACATAAGTATTCTTCATCGCCAAAATATTAGAAAAAAATACTATGCTAGTCCAAGTTCGCCCAACCCACTTCCTTAAACCTGAGCAACGCTGGGGATACTCAAACAATGTACAATAAGTTACAAACATTTTGTTATTTATTTGTAAAATGTTCACTTGGTCCTCACACGACAAATTCAATATAATAAGTACAAACAAACACAAATAGTGATATATTTCTTTTTCGTTATACAAAAAAACTAATTCCTTGAACGTTCGCTGATAAATTTTTAATTGATGATGCATGATGATATTAACTTTATTCGATAATATTCAAGTATGCTTAATGATTGGCAAGGTACTACGCCACTGATGTGCTTGTGATGTACCTTCAAAGAGCAACCCTCTACATTATCATTACAAAAGGACTTGATCTCAAACATGCGTGTAACAAGGGTGTTTATTATAACAGACAGAGTTCTGAAATAATAATGAATGTCAATATGTTGGGCACCCTATCACACATTAGGTACAAAATAAATAGTATTATTGTCTTGTGATAAAAATAATAAATTATATTATAATGAGTGTTCAAAGCAAACGAGTCACATTATTTGTGTATTAGATTGGTTTCTATTGTCATATGATGCATCATATTATTTCTCTTGTTCCTCTTTATAAGAATTGATAAAACTTTATTGAAACAGTATATTTATTTTGAGAAAAATTCATTTTTTTAATAAAAATGTTGAGTGTCTACTACCCTGATTCAGGTATTTCAGAGTAATCTTTTTAACGAAATAAAAAGCATTATGTAGAAATATGCAATTGATGTTGATTTCTCAGTAATTACATTTTGAAGATGGTCAATGTCAAGATCATTTAAGGAAACCACAAACAGAAATCAAATGCAACAGTGTAACATGATCTTGAAAGAAATTCAAGTACAGCATGGAGTCAAATTAAGTTATCTCCTGACATGTTCTCATGTTGGAAATAGCCAAAAGCTATTTTATTGGCATCAGGCTGATTAATGAAGGACATTGGGATCTCTCAACGATAAAGTTAATGTCTCATGAAAAAACACGGATTGATGGTGCTTCTTATATTATTAGCATAAGAACTACAAAATTTCTACGTATAGATAAAAAAATCTTAGAAATTTTAGGACAGGTCCGTATTTAAAAAAAAAATAAAGTTGATAGCCCTAAAGAGGGTCAGACGTCATAATAAAACTTTGAATACAGTAAGTTACAGCAAAGTTAATGTATATCAAAATATTTCTCTAAAGATTTTAATATTTAACATAATAACAGCGCTAGGTAAAAAAAATAAAGCATGCTATTTCGGATTATAACGTATATCCCCAGAACCAATCTGAACAGTTTCAAGTTTTATAACCTATTTCATTGGTCTTCCTTTTTTCCATATAACCGAAGTGGTAACTGTTTTGGATTGCAATAAATATAAAACTATATAAAAAATAGCCACCCTATATACTGGGTGAACCATTAATAATAGGCCCATAGTTGAGTTGAGCCAAAATATGAGGATATAACAAAATATGCTTTAGTAAAATGTTACTGTGGAAAAAGATACAGGGTGTCAAAGATCAAATCATTCTTTCGTTTTTTTGAAATCAACAGCCTCTTGACTGATCTTCACCAAATTTGCTAGAGGAACTTTTTTTATTCTAAGAAATAATAATTTATGAGTTACATCATGTTAGATCATAGAGGGCGCCGCAGGACCTGTATCTGGTTATGAGTTTTTTCATATTTTTTTAACTAAACGTTGTGGTAATGTTTTCAAATTTAATGAAACAAAGTGTATTTATTGAAAAAAGTACAAAACGTAAGGGAAAATAAAATCGTAATAATAGCGTAAACTCTTTCTCACTTTCTTATAAACCAATTGATTATTTTCATGGTATTGAGATAAATACATAAATCAAAAGATTGTCTAAAATAAGCATCTAATCTTATTAGAAGACCAAAAAATAACGCAAAAGTTGACTTAATGACATTATAAACTCCCCCCCCCCCCATGCAAAACCCCATTGCTGCAACTTAGAGTAAATGTTTGATATGGCCTCCATCTACTTCTATGCCTTTTTTAATTTTATTCATAAAAAATTTTCTTACATTGAGAAATACATTTTCCTGTCCTTTAATAAAATTCGCTGCGTTTTTTCTTTTGTCCCACAGTTCTTCTCATGAGTTGATAGTATTTGCATAGAGTAAGGACTTCATATGTCCCCACACAAAATAGTCCAAAGGATTATAATCAGGACTCCTTGGTGGCAAAGCAAACTCACTTCCCTCGGCCGATTCATCTGCCTGGGAAAGTCTAATCAAAAATGGTCCCAATAATTGATCGCCGATGATACCAAATATTAAATAAATGTTAAATGTTAAATTCTTGCTGAAAATGTCTTTCTTTAACGGTATGAAGATTTTTTACTTCCCAGTAATGGGTATTTCTTCAGTTAAAAACGCCTCGGCGAGTAAAAGTTGTTTCGTCGGTAAATAAAGTGTTCTTAACAAAATCTCGATCCCTGTTGTGTTTATTTAGAACAAATTGACAAAATTGTAGCCTTTCTGCAAGATCCCTTCGAAGTAAGTTTTATACAGGAGTGAGATAATATGGGTAGAAGCGTTCTTTATGCAAGACTCTTTCTAATTCCTGATCTAGAGTAATTCGTTTCGGTCGTCCTACATCGTTTTTATGGCGAAATGATCCCGTTTCTCCCAAATGACGAAACAGATCTTTGAAAGTCTTATGGTCTGGCTGAATTCTATTTAGAGGTTACAATGAGTATCTCCTCGCTGCAGCACGTCCGCTAAAATGAGTATCTCCTCGCTTCAGCACATCCGCTAAAATTATTTTGTACGTAAACACATATCATATCCCTCATTTTCCTATTTGAAAAATTATTATGTCTAGGCATTGTAAATAAAGAAGTTAAAGAAATTAGCTCCAGGAACACCAGAACAAAATAAAATGATTAAATGACGTAAAACGGCTGGAGTTATCGAGTTCTACCAAGTGTACCTTTTATATGTGGAAATGACGCTCTCATCAGATTTTCTGGTCAGAAGTGCCACAACGTTTCGTAAAAATAAATATGAAAATAATTCACCATCAGATACAGGCCCTGCGGAGCCCTCTATGATCTAACGTGATGTAATATATAAATTATTGTTTCTTAGCAAATTTGGTGAAGATCAGTCAGTTGAGTTATTACACAAAAACTAAAAAATAATTTGAAATTTGACACCTTGTATCTTTTGTGACACCCTGCAACATTTTACTAAAGCATATTTGGTTATATCCTCATATTTTGGACCAAAGAATCTATCCTTGAACTATGGCTTATTATTAATGTCCACCTTGTATGTATGTATATATAGAAGAAACAACAATACGCTTACGAGAAAACACACAGAACTGCAATATTGAACCAAGAAAAGAAAAACGGACATTCAATGAAAGGAAATAGAAAAACTGAATACTTTCCCTGAACAAGTGGAGTTTTTCATGTGTTGCCGAGTTGGTAGCAGTGGAGTAAACGAGGTAGTGTGAGAGACGTCTAATCGCTGTACCACTCCTGAGTTCTAGTCTCAGCTGCGACAAATGGCAATGTCGTAGATAATGGTTGTATAATTGTCTATCTGTATGTATATACAATTCTGTAAGTGGGAACATCGTTCCTGTAGAGTGGTGATTAATAAATAAATTAAATAAATAAAAAAACAAGCCACTATCGCAGTATCAACTACTAATGAATGAAACCAGAAGAACTATTGCATTGTTACATGGCCTATGTCCATTTAACAACTGGTATTTTAATTCAGTTTCTGTACGTGAGACTGTTTCAGAAATTATCTTTGTATAACTGCTACATTATTTCACGTTGTTTTATGTACCTATTTTTGTATCTTAGGAACTCAGTCATATTTTTTAACACTAAATTAATTATGTATCTCTGTTACAGCGTCAGAACCCATTGTCGTTGTCAAGTCTGCAAGAACATTTACATTCATTTATATTTCATTTTTATACTTTGTTTACTATGTACATGTTGTTATTTTCCTTACCTGTGAAACATTCTCATTCATCTGTTATATAGTGTATCTGTGTGATGTAATATATTTACTGAATCTTTACAAGACAGTTGTAAACAATTTACTATTTATTAGGGCACTTAGCTTTTAGGTTATGTGCAATAAATGCCATTTATTAAACATAGTCAAGCTTGGTGTAGAAATTATAGATCCCCTTTATCGATTCCATTAATCGGTTTCAATTTAGTTTACCTTATTAGTTAAAATCACGAAGGGATCATTTGCCTGCCGATTTTGATCTGATTTATACTTTCAAACGTTCTGTGAGATCCAAGTAATTTATATTACAACCATACCCACATTTCGTGTGTTTAACACAACCAGGTAAATTTTATTTATTAGTAATTTAAATTTCAATAATTTTCAATTTTGTCCTTGTGCAATTTCAATTTTTCTAAATTCATTTTTTTAATTCAGTAAGTAATTAAAATACTAGATGTTACCATATGATAATAAAATATTCATTTTCATTAATTTTTTTGGCAATTTATAGTTTGCAAATCAGAATTGAGAAATTAATAAATTGATTAAATAAATCGAGTAGTTAATTAATTGATTGCGATTGATTAATTGTTTAATAAATTAATTTGTCTTTAAGCATTAATTTATTCCTATGCAGATTTTTTTATGCATGGCCGATAATCGCGTTGGTTGAGGTGCGAGGTGACAATGGCGATTAACCACACGGGTAACGCGCCACCGGGTTCGAATCCCGGCTCCGGTACTGGCAGTGTCGAAGGAAATGCTTGTATGTCCGCGTTTTCCATTTTTTAACCCCCTTCTGCACAAGCCTCTTACTTTTGGAATTGGGGGATATTTAATTTCTGTGGTGTTTATTTATTATTAATTGATTTTTATACATTTATCTAACCCTATGCATTTAAGTACTTCTGTACCACAGTTATTTCTCTGCATCATTTATTTTTACGTATAATTAATTACTTTTACGTATTGAGTACTGTTACGTATTAAGTAGACTCTTATTAATAAATCTTTAAACGTCAACTTTCATTAGAATCAAACGACTTCTTGTAAGTATAAATTGTCAAATTATTTAGATTGGATGCTCTACCAGACAATGGGGCCCTGAACTGCAGTACCAGATCTTCCAATATCATCTATACTGACTGGAAATCCAGGAGATTGGTATCAAATTCATTATTATTGTTGTATTAAAATTACTTCTTTTTCGTTGATATAATTTTATCAACAAAATTTTACCTAAAGTTAAATTTCAAATAACGTAAGTACATATTTTTCCCAAGGATTTATTGTGAAAATCAAATTTTACTAAATTATATGTAACATCATATTATAAAATTTATTTATTTATGTACATTCTATCATTTTATTCATATTTTTATTTCCCCTACCAATAATTTCGGTCTTGTCTATAGGAAACTGGTTTCACGCGAACGGTCTGGGGAGTTTCAGTTGGATCACGCTGTATGTTCTAAAAAAATAAGAGCTTAAGGAACATAAAGTAAAAATAATATTTCCATAGTATTAACTAAGAAATACAAAAACAACGTCTAAATTAGCATTTAACTTATTTTAAGTTTAAGGAAAGAAAGCATTGGATCATTCTTTTTAACTTGAGTATCTCACGTATGCATTAGGCATAGTTAAAATAATTAATGGCAAAAGGAAATTAGTTAGGCTCAGTTACCACATCCCTAACAGGGTTCTGAAATTCTATCCATAAGTGTAAGGATCACAGGATTAGCACAAAATTGACAGAACATTAATTTCGTGTTATCTACCGTCAACAGGTCGATTTTATTAGAGTTGGGTTTTGCAAAACAAGTATGGAAATTAGCTACTTTAGGCGACTAAAACTATATTAACTACTAGTGCTCTCGAGATTTGCCAAGTGTACACACCCCATAGCCTTAAATATTTAGGCTAGTTAAACAGCTAAAATCAAAGTTATAAGAGCACTAGTTGGTAAATTTATATGCCCTAAACTTCTATCACACTGAATTTATAGCACTTGCTTAATGTATTTGATCTATTCCATTTGTATTAGAATGATTTAGTTTTGTTGTATTTTATTCAGATCTATTTATATCGTACATTGTAGCTGAAGAGTACACCAATGGACATTTGTTTTTAGTTTCAAGATCTAGTTCATGTTAATTTTCATGGAATATAGTACAGTAAAACTAGCCTCAAATTTACATATAATGGTAGAAATTAGGGGAAATATGAAACGGAGACGAAGCATTTTGTAGTTATAGTCTTTTTCACACTTCTGTAGAATTGAAATTTTTAAACCTTAATTTTGATATTTGCTTAAAAGCAATACATCCTACGCCAAAAATATTATATAAAGTTGAAAGTTCATTTTATTATTATATTGTTTGAAAGTTATTTGTGGCATTCTACGAATACTCTTTCCTATTATTTGGGTTTTCTACCACATGTACTATTATCCTCTTCAAAACAAATCACCGAATCTACAAAATAATAGAATTATTGGAAAAAAAACCTCTGCGCCCGTGACGTTTACGCCAAAGGAAAAGTCAGAGGTTATGTTTTACAAAATATAAATCGGAATAAACACAGAAACAATGTATTTTGCTGACGTTTCGGAAAGTAATCTCTTTCCGTTTTCAAAGCTATTATTTGGAAGAACTCTTATTTTGCTGTGTATGTCAAATACACAGCTTTAAGATTCTGTTTATGTTATTTCCATAGATACTTACTACTTACACAGAACATAGAACTGACGATATTTTCTTTTAGATAATGTTGAGTTTGTTAAGTTCCTCTTTTAACATTGGTAGCCAGGTTGTACAAATATCTACAGAACAATTCGATACGCACTTATCTTCATTTAATAAGGTTATTGCTGATTCTTTAATTTTTCTTTTTTTGGTATCTGTTTCTTTTGTTAAAATTTTTGCCGAGTCCCAGTTTGTTCTATGTCCGTTTTCCCAAGCATGTTCACAAATCTTTGATTTCTGAATTTCATTCTTTCTAATGTAATTCTTGTGCTCATCCAACCTCACACTGAAAGGTCTGGATGACTCACCCAGATAACATTTATCACATTCGCACGGGATATTGTAAATACAGTTTTTTGAATTCTGCTCCCTGTTTACGGACTATCGGAAAAGCTACGCCGTATATGTGACAAATTTGATGTTAGGACGATATTTCAAACGGGGAACACTTTAAGATCTATTTTAACAAAAACAAAACCGATAAACAGGGAGCAGAATTCAAAAAACTGTATTTACAACATCCCGTGCGAATGTGATAAATGTTATGTGGGTGAGTCATCCAGACCTTTCAGTGTGAGGTTGGATGAGCACAGAACTACATTAGAAAGAATGAAATTCAGAAATCAAAGATTTGTGAACATGCTTGGGAAAACGGATATAGAATAAACTGGGACTCGGCAAAAATTTTAACAAAAGAAACAGATACCAAAAAAAGAAAAATTAAAGAATCAGCAATAATCTTATTAAATGAAGATAAGTGCGTACCGAATTGTTCTGTAGATATTTGTACAACCTGGCTACCAATGTTAAAAGAAGAACTTAACAAACTCAACATTATCTAAAAGAAAATATCATCAGTTCTATGTTCTGTGTAAGTAGTAAGTATCTATGGAAATAACATAAACAGAATCTTAAAGCTGTGTATTTGACATACACAGCAAAATAAGAGTTCTTCCAAATAATAGCTTTGAAAACGGAAAGAGATTACTTTCCGAAACGTCAGCAAAACACATTGTTTCTGTGTTTATTCCGATTCATATTTTGCAAAACATAACCTCTGACTTTTCCTTTGGCGTAAACGTCACGGGCGCAGAGGCTTTTTTTCCAATAATTCTATTATTTTGTAGATTCGGTGATTTGTTTTGAAGAGGATAATAGTACATGTGGTAGAAAACCCAAATAATAGGAAAGAATATTCATTTTATTATCTTTAGTTTGAGGCTTGTTGTATCCAATTTTGAAAGGAATTGGACGAGACATGGCCAGTAGTTCCCACAGAGTACACATATACAAAAGTTCAATGTTTTAAGTAAATTATTTGTAATGCTTAGAAATAAAATAAATGAATGAGGAATATTTAATTCCTTTCTCGATGAAGGACTTGATGATATACAAATTCGACAAAAGTAGTTTTATGTATCCTAAAGTAAACGAGTGCGAGAAAGAAAACAAAAATCGCTTACGTGAAAGCGAGATAGATGATTGTTGTATTAGTGGGACACGAATGAAAGTTTCTCGACCTCCCGTCTCATCACAACCCTATTCTACTATACCGTTTGCCACGACAATAGCGTGCTGCGTGCTCCGACTTTCTGTTTCTAATTTTTATTTTGTTTCTTGCAATTGTTTACTTTATGATATATAAGACTACTTTTGCAGAATCAGCATTCACCATTTAAATAATTCTTGACCAAGAAATAACAACTTTTAACTACTGGTAATTGGTAACTTATCTTCCGGTAATCGAAGTTGAGGAAAGGAAAAGAATAGCGGAAAACATACTGGTATACCATGTCAAAGAATCCTACATAACAAGCGCTGACAGACTGGAAGAGGACAAAAATACTGTAAACAAGGTAATATCCAATATTTGTGACGTTAATAGGTCTAACATTAAACTAGCAAAAATTGAAAAATACGCAGTGGACAAAATAAGAACCCTTAAAGTTACTTTGAATATTAGGAAGGTGAGATTAAGAACCTAAAAAATAAAAACAAAATTAATTCTGATATTAAATTTACTTAAAACAGAAAATGAGTGCGACAGAAATGTCTACACCAAGTCATAAACTAAATTGCACGATAGAAAACAGAAGAAAAAATAAAGTACCTAAAGGGCGTTCCTACTATAACCGCTACTACAGAAAACTAGACAGTGATGTTTGTACAGTTACTAATAACAATTTTTTTACGAAGTATTACCAAAATATTCGTGTTTTAAAAACAAAAACAAAACAATTCTATTTAAATACTCTCAACTATCAATCATCTTGCATTAATACATTGTGTAATATTTTTAATGATTCTTTAAAAACTGATATATTTCCCAGCGTATAGAAATCAGCAAATGTAATTCCCTACCCAAAAGTCTCGCTACCAGCAACTGTGAATGACTTGCGACCCATTTCAATCCTGCCAACATTTTCAAAATTATTTGAGAAAATAATCTCCATACAAATATAAGATTATTTGGATACAAACAAAATATTACCAAATATTCAATTTGAATTTCAACAAAAACATGGTGCAAGAACTGCACTTTTAAAGTTATTGATTATATATATTGATTATATATACTTGGAAATGGATGAATCAAATGCATCTACATTATACTCTTGGATCAAAGTAAAGCATTTGATTTGGTAAATAGTGATCTGTTAATCTCCAAAATGAAAAATATGAGTTTCGATAATGCAACATTAATTTGGTTTAATAGCTATTTGAAAGATCGTACACAAAATGTTGTTATAATATAACATATTCACAAATTGGCACGATTATAAATGGCGTACCTCAAGGTAGTAGTATCGGACCCATATTATTCTCTATATACACTTTATTTATTTTTATACTGTAATATTCATCTATACGCAGATAATATTCAACTTTATAGATCGTGCATATTATCAAAAACCCAAAATGTCATCAATCACATTAATTTAGAATTAGAATCATTAATACAGTGGTGCATCGACAATTAGGCCGTAAGAAATCAATGATTGTGTTATCAATATTAACCATTATAGTAAGCAATAATATTTGTTATATTATTTAATATTTAGTTGGGTTTAGTTGCAATGTTAATTTAAATAAACTTATGTTGTCATTGACAGTTGTACATATTAATTTGAAAACGTCTAAATCCGACTAAAGTAACTTTATTTTCGTAGTACAATAAAGAGGTACTTTATAGCCGCAAAACTATATCATAAATCCAAAAACAAACCTTTATAACGTGGTCGGACATAAAATTATTTTTACTTTATTTTTCATAAACTTACTTCAATTGCAAAAGAAGGTAAGCAAACATAATGCATTTATTTGTTTCTTCAGGGCTAAGAGAGACATGGTAAAAGGGAGACGAGGGAGAGCGAAAAGAGGGGCGAGGGGGGAGTCAAAAAATAAAAATTTACAATAGGAAATTCTCAGATGCAATTTTTATAGTCTTTTTTACGTTTTAAGTAATACACAGCACTTTTTTTATTTAAATTTCGCGCCATTTCTGGTCAGCCATTTTGAATTTTCCAATTTTCATGTCAGATTCGTAATCAGCGCCCATAAAAACCTCCGAGTATAAATTTTTTCCGAATTTTTTTGCATAAAAGTGTATTTAAATATATCTTCCAGCCAAAACTGCGCGTATGCACTATGATTTTCTTGTTATATACTCCTTAATCTATCATTCTATCCAATAAAATCTGATGGAGAAAAAACTTCTCGAAAATCGACCTCAAATCATTATTTCTGATGGCCTAAATGGACTCAGAATCAATCCCAATAAAACTACGGCATTGTGTAATGATCGACAAAAAAATGTAGTACGTCAAAATCATCTAATAATTAATGGCGTTGTCATTACCTGGTGGAGTCGGCAAAGAACTTGGGGTTGATTTTAGATCAATCGTTAAATTTCAAGCAACATGCGAACCATATTACGAAAACATCGTACTTTAAATTGAAATCCTTATATCATCTAAAAAATAAACTAAATGAGCAGACCAAACTTCAGCTGGTAAACTCATTAGTTTTTCCCCACATAGACTATTGTAGTGCAGTGCATTATTATTTCTTAACAAATTATAATCGACAAAAACTGCAAAAAACCAAAAATGTCTGCATAAGATTTGTGTGTTACTTACCTTATAAAAACGATGTATAGCCTTATTTAAATAGACTTAAAGTAGCAAATAGAGTAAAATATCAATATATTATATTTCTGTATAAATTAATAACGCATAATAATTCTCAATATTTATTCGATTTGTTTAAGGTGGGCATATCCAAGAGATAGAGATCCGATACGCAAATATTTATTTTTTTGGCCATACCTTTTTTTAATACCAACACATATTGGTAAAAAAGTATAAGACTACCTAAGTAGAATTATCACAGGTGTAGTGATATGAATCTTTACTCAATAATTTCAGTTGTTTGCAAAACTGGTTAATTTAAAACTACAAGAGATGAAGATTGGCACTATTTTTTAATTTAAATTAACTAATTCTGCAAACTGAAATTACACCTGTTATAATCCTATTAGTAAGTCTTATACTTTTACCAATATATGCATTTAAAAAAAGTTATGGCCAAAAATAATAAATATTTCCTTATCGGATCTCTCTCTCTCTCTGTCTCTCTCTCTTGGATATGCTCAACTTTAGAAGATCTGATGCACTTATGTCAATGTTAGATATAACTCATATAGTACACCGCAACACCACACAAAAAAGTTTGAGGGATCCTTTTCGTATACAGTCCCTCATCTTCTAAATGAGGCGCAAACTGAATTACATCTGTCTCTAACCAACTTTAAAAATAAAATAAAAGAAAATTTATTAACCTAGTTGATTGTAAGTAATAATTAGTAAGTATTAGAGTTTCAGCCTTTTTCTCAAGTACATTTTATCATTATTATTGTATGCCACAGATCTTATTCTTATTAACTGCACGATCAATCTTAACTTTGTAAAATATTTTTATGAATATTCATTGTAATTAATATAGGAAGAGTGGAAGGACGGCACAGCCGAACTCTCGCCATTTGTGTGTATTTCTTCTTTCTTTCGCACAATAAACATAATTATTAATATCATTAACTCAAACCAAATTGTTGCACTTTAAGGCGTAGGTATCTGAAACAAAGTTACAGTAAGTTACATAAATCCACAAGTCTGAATGTGGCAGTTGCAATGAAATGTACTTTAATTAGCTACTAAAATAGTTTTATTATATGAAATATAACAAAATCATAGGGGTATGGTGAAATATAGCAACAGCAAATATTTAGTGAATTAGTTAAATCCCCATATGGCAATCTTTAAAAGAAAAAATTGGTAGAAGAACGTCATATACAGTAGAGTCCCGGTAGTTCGAGCTAATTACGGCTGAGGTTACCTCGAATTACTCGGAATCTCGAACTATCGAGGTTCAAATTACTGGGACTGTACTGTATAACGTATTGAATGACTTATTCTTTCTTCTTAGCAAGAAACTGATACATTTTTGTTTAAAAGCACATGCAAATAGGAGAAATACTGAAAATCATGTTATATCGTAGGCATTTTCAATATGACCTATAAACAAATGTTTAGACAATTTTTCAATTTCCTCCTGAATTGGATAATGTACAATGGGTCACGTTTATAGAACATGTGAAGATTATACGTTATTACATGAGCTAGTAAAACTCCATAGATTTTTCCGGTGTATTACGCCAACCCTTTGCTAGAATGAAAACCTCATTATGTTGTTCTAAACGAACACTGAATGCTCCTCTTTTTACTTACTATACAGCTTTACACACGCTTTCATATAATTTTCACTCTAATTAATTTTGTTTTTATGATATTCAGATACGAGACCCGGTCTGGCTAATTTAATACTCTTAGAAAAAGGTTTTAATAAACCCTCGGTAAAGCGGAAATTCATTTTGGCCGGGTAAAACAAATAAACGTTTTTAGTAAGCAAACATACAAATTTGCAAGTCTTATTTTATGCTCTACCAAGCATTCAAATCAACGTCATCAAATTATAAGCCAATATTATCATTTAAACAGACCCAGACAGACAATGCTCATATCAAATATTCGGTGGTAAAATGACAGTTTAATTCTAATATTATGTCAATGTGGACATCCAAACACATTTATTTACATATTAGTACACACATATTATAAGCTTTTAGTATTGATTTGCAAATAAAATGAAGATGCCTACTTATATTATTCCTTGGAAAATATGTTCCTTACAAGTTTTTGTATCGAAATAGCCATTTAAAAGATTTAGCGTATTGAATGTAATACACAAAGGCAGGTCTCATTATATGAATCTTGAATCCTAATATTTTTATTAGGATGTGCGCTCTGAATGGTATTTTAGTTATCAATTACTAGCGTATAGGTGGTTTTACTCATATAGTAAATAAATGTATAGGATAGAAAACAGTATGTCCTTATTTTTGTCTATCACATGTCAAGTTTTTAATATACTCATTTTTGTTGACATTATTATTCATTATTTTTCTTCATGGTAACGCCATCCCAAAATAATAAATTATTTTCAATCCTAGATGGTGATGTGATGAATAAGTATTGAGCGAGTATCTCACATACTCTCTCGGTAAAAAAAGATACTCAACCTGTCAAACAATCAATATCAGACCTAACCTTTTTCTTAACAGTAGTGGTGACAGGCGAATCAACCGAATCAAACAAAATATACGCAGGTTTTACCCTGTCTAAACTGATAGTGACATTTTTGTTATGCATAAAAATAGCAATGGCTTTGTCAGTTCTAGAAACCACAGGAAAGGGCCCCTGAAACAGTGGGGTGAAACACTTTTTAAGCCTATCTTGCCGAACAACAACATAATCACAAGTAGACAAGTCAGGACTAACGAAAGTCTTTTGTAAACTACCGTGACTGAGCTTCTTAAAAATCAAATTATCAAAATACGAGTGAATTTTAGCAATAAAATCTGGAGTATTCACATCAAAGCGGGGCTCTAAAAAGAAAGAACCTGGTAGGCGTAAATTTTGCCGGTAAAGAAATTCGGCCGACGAACATTGTAAATCACATTTTGAAACCGTTCTAAAACCAAAATAAACGATAGGCAATTTATCATGCCAGTGAATAAAATTCGCATGCGCTAACAATGCAGTCTTCAAAGTGCGGTGGAAACGCTCAATCATACCGTTACTTTGTGGATGGTATGAGGTGGATTGAATACGATTGAAAATTTTGCAAATTCACGAAACAAGTTCGATTCGAACTGAGTGTCCTGGTCGGCAGTTACTGAAAAAGGAACTCGAAAACGACAAACGTAGTTTTGAAATAGTGTCCTAAGCTGTCTAGTGCCCCAGATTATTTTTCCCCTATCGGTCATGACGTCCAACACCACATAGTCACTGAAAGTCGCTTACCTTTCTGTCGCTCTCGGAGACTAGATCATATTAAGTTGAATATTGAGAAGAATGAATTTAAACAAATGACCGATTTGTTTTCCTTCATCATCATCTGTCTCGTCGCCCTTACATATGGTACCTAAGAAAGAACCGAACGACTGGCGTCTTTGCGGAGATTACCGTCAGTTGAACGCTGTCACTGTCCCAGACCGTTATCCCTTACCCCATATTCATGACTATCAAAGCTGACATTTATAAAACTGCAATAACTACTCTTTTTGGCCTTTTCTAGTTTCATAAGATACCTTTTGGCCTCAGGAATGCCGGCCAAACGTTCCAACATTTCAAGAATGAAGTCTTCAAAGATTTACCGTTCGTCTTTACTTACCTGGATGATATACTCGTCGCAAGGAAATCTCGCGATGAACATTTGCAATATTTGTATATTGTTTTCCAGCGCGTAGAGAGATATGGTGTTAATGTGAAACCTTTAAAATGCGTTTTTTGGAGCAGTTTCCCTCGATTTCCTCGGACATGTTTCATTTGAAAGGATTTCGCTTACGACAGAGCGCATTACAGTAATTAAAGATTTTCCCATTCCCACAATGTTAAAACAACTTTAGCCTTCCATGGGTATGGTTACTATTTATCATCATTTTGTACCTAATTTCGCCCAAGTTTTGGAACCCTTGCATAATTTAAACACCTATTTAACAAGAAACCACACTAATACTACCTCTTGTTGGCCATCAGAATGTGATATTGTTTTTCATTGGTCAAGGACAAAATTGTTATCACTGCAATTTTATCACACCCTGCTTATGATGATCAAGCTTTGCTTACCTTATCTGTTGACTATTCTAGTACCTCTATGGGAGCAATTTCGGAACAGCGATTACATAATATTACTATTCCTTTAGCGTTTTTCTCCAGAAGATTATCTGACAAGCAGAAGAAATATTCTACCTCTGACAGAGAATTATTAGCTTTATACTCTGCCATTAAACATTTCAGATATATGCTAGAAGGCCGTACCTTCACATGTTATTACTGATCATAAACTTTTGGTCAACGCACTATTTTCGAAATCCGACAAATCTCCTCATCAAATCCATCACCATGGAGTACATTTTTCAATTCTCCAACAATTTGCAACATATAAGTGGAAAATCAAACGTGGTAGCTGACACGGATTGTGAAGGATTCACGACATTTCGTTAGTATGTTCGTATGATGATACACCTACATTCGTTCTTGACGTATCGTGCCATTTTAATTTACATTTATTTATTGATTTTCAGTTCCACGATGAAGAACTTGCATATTTAATTTCTAAAGCCTCTGGAAATAGAGGCAATCAAACGAAGTATTTTTTAAAACACATTTTTATTCCAATCGCATATGGTGTGACATTTCTACTTCACACTATCGTCCCTTTGTCCCGAAAGCCCTGCGTCGGTATATTTTTAACATCTTCCACAACTTGGCACATGCAGGCATTCGCGCATCTAAAAAACTGGCTACTATGCATTTTTTCTGGCCTGGAATGAATAAAGACTGCATTTTATGGGTTAAAACATGTTTAAATTGTCAGTCTACAAAGGTACATACACATATCGTGAACCCGCCGATTTCCCGGTCACAAAATGCCGATTTGACCATTTGCACATCGACATAGTTGGTCCGTTTGCCCCATTTCGTGGTTATTCTTATATTCTCACTATGGTTGAATGATTCGCCCGCTGGCCTGAAGCTGTTCCGATAGCAGATACCTCAGCTGAAACAGTCGCTAGGACATTATTTCAAAAAAACCGCAATAAAGTGTTTATAACCAGATGTCGGTGAAAGTGACTATTTTTAAAATAGGAGTTCCACTGCTTCGGCGGTGTCCACAGTCAACCGCAGACTGGTTTTGAGCTTTTGGCTCTCGTCAGTGCAGAACAGACCAGGACACCAACGATGTTGCGAACTCCTGATGTAATAAATTATAAGTAACGCCAAATCAGTGACTTGGAAATAGTACAAATAGATCTCTAAAGGTCCTTAAAAATAGTCACTTTCACCGGCACCTGTTACAAACACTTTATTGCGTTTCCAGTAATTGGTAACTAAAATATTATTCAGAGCACACTTCCTAATAAAAATATTGAACGCGAGAGAGGGAAATAGACAGATACATTATTTATGCCTTGTTACAAATTGTTTGCTGAAAGTGAATTTATTTTTAGAATTATATCCGAGATAGATCCTATTGCAACAAAAACTTTTAACTATAGGTGATGGCAGTATGTAAAAAAATGGTATCCACATATTCACAATAAGCTACTGGACTAATAATAGTAAATCTGTTTGGACAGCGATATTTTAAACCAGACAGTATTGCGGACAGATAAATTGGAATTTATGAAGGAACTTTTTAACAAACGTGATGCTTACCTTTGCTTTTGGCAAAGTAAAATCAACGGGTATATAGAAAATATTTTCCTGCAACCACATTGTTCTGTAATGCATTAATAATCATTAGACACTTTTCAACACGAGCCTGTTTTGTTTAAGAATATATGTTCTTGCATTTTAACTAGGGTGTTAAGAACGAGTACGGTCGTAATCAGAGGTGAAAAATATCCTTAACATTTTCAGTGGCTTTAACCACATGCTGCAAAACACGAGCTCTGCCAACGGTTCCCAAAAGACGTATTAATTTCCCTAACTAATATCACGACCACCCATGAAGCAGTATTCCTTAAAACATCAACATCGATTTTCGATTAATGTCTTAATCTTGCGAGATTATCTAGAACAACTTTATGTCCTGTTAAATAGTCTGTTAAGATATATTTTATGATAATTATCTGACATCAGATTTATGAAAAATATATATTTTAAATTTTAATTCGGATCTAGTTTATGTCTGCTGGAAAACCATCTTATTTATTGATCTATCTAAGATAAAGTTCAATTAAGTGACACACTAACAAAAATATGAAGGAAAAATAGACTGACAATGTTTTGATGAAACAATCTTTATACTGGAATATATAATTCTGCATTCCATCCATTTTTTGATCTGATCAGAAAATTTTGAATACTTAGGTTTGTATATTAAGAAAAATTCATGTATTAAGTTGGATACATATATATGTTTATTGTTTAACTATGAACGATTATATCAATTCTAATGATATCAATTTTAATGACTGATACCCTATCATCTCATTAGTCCCAAAAAAGACAATAAAGTTTGTTGAAACGTCGACTGTAAAGGGGATATAAAATGTGCTTCTTTGTTATCCAATCACCGACAAAATATTTACCCAACATACAATTTGTGGATACGAAATTTATCTACTAATTTTTATTTTATTTATTTTTATTTCATTTTCATTATTTATTCATATGATTTAGTACAACATATATCAGAACCAATAAGATTAACAGTAAACCCACAAATATTGATATTATAGTCACTAATAGAAAACTGCTGTTAAGCGACTCAGGATCAGGACCATAATAATAATAATAATCTCTTTATTTCCAACAGGTAAGTATTACAGGAAATACATGAAAACATATATGATAATAGCGACTAAAAAAGAAAAATAATATTGACACTTAAGTTAGAAACAAAATTAAACCTACTATTCAGTAATAATTATATGACTTAATATACTGCCTAGACTGTCAAAATTAAATATCACATAGATGGGAGATTTTATTAAAATTATTGAACATTACATAAATTGGAGATCTCGTCATAATATTTGTCCTATAGTTCTTGACATAGAAGGTTGTGAGCCGGCGGATTTCAAGTCTGGGTATGTGGAAATTGATTTTATCTAACAAAAAGGGACAATCAATAGTATTGTGAATTAAACTGAATAAATATTTAATGGAAATTATTTCGCGACGAGTTTCTAATGATTTTAAAACGGTTCGTTAAAATGGACGAATTAATTCCTCTCGGCGGGTAAATGCCATCCTCCTTAAAAAACAAATATTTTAGGAACTTCCTCTGAACTGACTCAATATTATTCACGTGGCATGTGTACTACGTATACCATATGATGGCACCATATTGCAATCTTGAGCGAACGTATACGTAATATACCAACGTTAGGCTAGAAGTTTTGCTAAAACACGTGCAGTTTTTTAATATGAAGCCTAGCATTTTATATGAGTTTGATACGGCACTATTAATATGGGCTCCAAATGTTAACTAGCTATCGAAGATAATACCCAAATTTTTTATTTCAGTACGCCTGGTTATATTCTCTGAATTTATTTTATAATCATATTTTTCAGGTTTATTTTTCCGAGAAAGTGATAACGTAACATTTTTGAACATTAATGCATAGATGGTTCGCACTACACCAATCAGATACGGCTTTAAGGTCATTCTGGATCATACTACAATCACTTATCGTACTTATCTCTCTATAGATTTTCATATCATCCGCGAACATTAATTTTGAACAGCTAATAACATCATTAATATTGTTAATGTAAATGAGAAATAGAAGTGGTCCTAAATTGGAGCCTTGTGGTACTCCAGATGCATTAATGTAATAATCCGAACTAAAACCCTCGTACTCGACAAACTGCCTGCGGTTAAATAAATAAGACGTAAATAAATTAATTAAGAATGCGGAAATTCCAAAGTTATCTAAATTTTTTATTAATAAATATATATCGATTTTATCAAATGCTTTTTGAATATCCATGTATACTGTGTCTACTTGTCCTTGCTTATAGAGAATTTCCGAGGCAAACTAAGTTAAGCAAGTTAAGTCTGTGATCGTAGATTTTTTATCTAAATATCCGTGTTGGTGCAGGAAAATATATGGTCTAACATTAGGATAAACGTAATTATATCGCAAAATTACATAAAATTGCCATTTTTATGGAAGATTTGAACAATATAAATTGGTTGTCGTTTTATAGTTCAAAATCTATAGATTCTAAAATCGAGTATTTTACTACAGCAATAACAAACCTGTTCAATACCAATGCCTCTGGTAACTGTCAGAATTACCAAAAAGCCATCTCCATGGTTAACACCTGTTCTAAAAGTGTTGATGAAACGGAGAGATGAGGCGTTCTCTGTTTATAAAAGAATTTGTACTGTTGCAGATTGGAAGTACTATAGAATTTTAAGAAATTACACTAACCATGCAATTATACGTGTGAAACATGCCTATGCGCAATATTGCTTGAGAAATTGTAATAACATAAAAAATATTTGGGACACTATAAAAAAATTGGAATTAACGCTAGGAATACAAACGAAATTCCTCCCCATTTTTCTGATTTTAATTCGATAAATAATTACTTTATTAATCAGTGTGCGAATAATATTACAGACTGCCATGATCAAATAAGCTATTACAGTAATTCTCAAAATCAAATTTTAAGCAACAATTTATTTAATTTTAGAACAATTCCAACTGAAGAGGTTATAAAAGCACTAAACTCTCTAAAATCGAATGCAGCTGGAGCAGATGAGCTCAGTATAAAAATGATTCGCCTCTGTCTTCCGAATATATTACTACAAATAGTTCATTTGGTTAATGACTGTATAGGACACCATTACTTTCCTGATAGGTAGAAAGAGGCACTGGTTCGTCCTTTGGCTAAAACTAATAAACCTGAAAAATTTTCTGATCTCAGGTCCATTTCCAGGTAGCTTTACTTTCAAAAGTTTTGGAAAAAATTTTAAATGAGCAGATTACAGATTACATTTCTCAATAAAATATACTGCCGGAAATACAATCTGGTTTTGTCAAAGGTAAATCGACAACGTCAGCATTGTCAAAAGTTTATGATTATATTGTAAATAATATTGATAATGGCAAGGTATCGGCTTTGATTTTACTGGTTTTTATCAAAGCCTTTGACAATATCAATCATGAACTTCTCTGTGCTAAACTGTATCGCACTGGATTTGATAATAATGCTGTTGATTTTGTAAAAAATTATTTAACGGGAAGAACGCAAAAAGTGGTGTTGAATAATTGGGTGTCTAATGAATCATCTTTAATTAAGGGGTTCCTCAAGGGTCCATCCTTAGGCCTCTCCTGTATAATATGCACCTTTGATTTTGAAGATCCAGTTGGACACTCTGAGACTATGATGTATTCTGATGACACTCAACTGCGCTATTCCTTTTCGCTTTAATATGTCCTAGTGGCAATTGACCAGATAAATGAAGACCTTAGTAGATTAGTCACGACATCCGAAAATCACAATCTTACGATCAATGCAAACAAATATTGTGCGGTGTTTTTTGGGAGCAAGTGTAATAGAAATAAGATTGTAGGCTATAGAAACACAATTAAAATTAAAAATACTCCGCGCAATGAAAGAAATTTGGGACTGGTAATGGATGACAAACTAAAATTTGGCGAGCATATTTGAAACACTTTCCCAATAATGCTAGCCTAAATTAAAATTTTTCTCATATAAATATAATCGTAAAAAAATCACTTTGAAATTTTTAAAACTTTTGCGTTTCAAGTAATGAAGATTAAAAAAATTAATGTATTTTAATCCATCGGTCACACTGCGTTTTTGTTGGCGTTAAAACTGACGTAAAAATACACAGGGTTGTCACCTTAAATAATTAATAAGCATATCTTTCAATTATTATTAGAGTAAAATTTAGCAGATGGCTGTGGGGGTATGTCGTAGGGACGAATAATACCGAAATCGACAGGTAGTGATGCATCTATAATATAGCTGTATAAAGAGCGGAGAAGCAACAATTGAAAGACCACTATACCCGGTAAGCAATGATGATGCGCAATCATCAGGGAGTGATACTATAATCGCGTCATAAATTGTATATGCTTTAAAAAATTGGAAGGAGTATGTGTAGTCATCAGGGAGTGCTGCGCAGTAAATGGAATTAGTTGTTGCAATATCAGAGGGCGGAATGTAGAGTGAATGATATTTTCAAACAATACGTGGAATTAGAAGTTGAAGTGTATCAATCAGATAGGGAATGTGCAGTGGTCAAGGAGGAAGCGCAGTCATTAAGGAGTCATTCTATAGCTGCGCAGTAAGTGGAATTATCTTTTAACAATCGTCAATTAGAGGATTTATGCGCAGTTTTTAGGGAGTCTTACTGTAAGTACTTATAGCGCAGTATGTAGATCTTGGCCTTAATATATTAACAACTGGAGGGGTATGCGCAATAGTTAGGAAATTATGCTATATCTGCGCAGTAAGTGTGATTACTTGTATAAGTGCAACAATTAGAGGAGGAGTTCGCAATGGACAAGGAGGATGCGCGGTCACTAGGGAGCGATGTAATATCTGCACACGAAGTGTAATTAGCTATGGAAATAGAACAATTGGAGGGGGAATAAGCAGTCGTTAGTGATTGATGTAACAGCTGCGCAGAAAGTGTTCTAGGCAGCTGTAGAACTGTAGCCACTGGATGTTCGATGCGCCGTCGTTAGAGACTGATGTTATAACCGTCAAGAATATGGAATTGGCTTTAAAACTCAACAATTGGAAGGAGGATGTCCACTTGTTGGGGGTGATGCTGTAGCTAGACGTGGAACTGGTTTTAAAGACAACTGGATGGGGTTGCGCAGTTGTAAGGTTCTTGCGGTTAGATGTGGTATGTGCTGTCGTCAGTAACTGATGCAATAGTTGTGCAGTATGGAGAATTAACATTAAAATATTGTCGATTGGTAAAGGCATGTGAAATCGTTGGAAGTAATGCTATATCCGTTCCTTAAGGCAGATTAGCTACAGAAATGTAGCAGTTGGAGGAGAAATTCGCATTATAAGAAGATGCGCAGCCGTTATCAAATTTAAAATACAAAAAAACGTTTTTTAATGGTATCCCATATTTGTTTTATATCATTACATTAATCGCTCAATTCTTAGTAATAAACTCAGTAATAAAGATATAAAGCGCTATGTGAAAAAAATTGATATCTTGTGAGAATTCTGAAAAAAAAAATACCTGATTTAATACAAAACTTTTTTTATTTTACAAATGTTTTTATTTATTTAAGTTAACACAGTACCACAAGAAGCTAAACAATGACAAAAAAAATATTACAGGAATTGTTCGAATTATTGTCCGTTTACATTTCAAAATTATTTTCTCAGCAGACAAAATAGATGTATTAATTTTTTGTTATTGTTTAGCGTCTTGTGTTACTGTGTTAATTTATTTATTTTTTAATCATTTATTTAACGTCGGCCTATTTCCGCTACCAAGGCCAATCACCGACGCCAGGGGATAAGCTCATCAGTGTCTGTGTAGGCACTGGGACCCCTAACCTAGAAATTTTGCCGAACCCCCACAGTTTGTCGTGGGGTAGGGATCTTTAACGTGCTCACATCGTAGATACACGGAACCCACAGTTTTACATCTCTTTCGAAAGATGGTGACGCAAGCATATCCGCTCATCCGCTATATCTCATCGACTTGCTGTGACCCGGTTTTGAACCCGGGCCGTCTGGGTGGAAGAACGCGCCACTATCCATCCCGTGTTAAATTTATTAAATAAAAACATTTGTAAAATAATTTAAAAAAATTGTATTAAACCGCTTTCTTTTTAATTTTTTTAACAAGATATCCATTTTAGCTACATAGTCCGTATGCTTTTTTTAACAAGAATTGGGTAATTAATGTAACGGTCTCGGTAACGGTATAAAAAATATATGGGGTGGCATTTAAAGAAACGAAGTTTTTTAGATTTTATATTTATGATATTCAACATTATTTTAAATTTTTTTTCAAAATTTTCTTCGACTGATAACTCATTAAAAGCTGTGAAAAATCATTAATCACCATCAATTAGTTTTGAAGACAATCGCAACAAAAAAAAAATGTAATAACTCAAAAACACTTGATAATCATGGTACACCAAGTAAGGACTTCCCGAGACATAAAAAACGTAACAAAAACGACCTCATTAAAATACCATTACTCTTTGTGCTACCTCGACCGCAAATCATCTCGCTTACCTTTATAGGTTTTTAATGTGCGTAGAGTGGTTTGATGCAGGCATGCCGTCGTGGCCCGCGGCGATAATAATTATGTCGTCAAGTTTTTGTTGCGTTTTTATGTCTCGGGAAGTCCTTACTTGGACTATAAATTTATATTATCAAACTTACCCTCAATTTTGATAAGGAATCCAAAAAAATAAGGAAAATGGTTCCACTTAAAATAACAAAGTTGATGTCAACTTGTGGTATAACCGGAAGGGATAAGAGTTCGAAAATATGTTAGAAATGTAGGTCTTCTCTGAAAAACTATTCGGTCGAAATTTCAGAACGATATTCAAATTCAGCCCGGAAATACGTCTAGGAGGTAGGGTGAACACCCTGTATATTTTGTTTTATAGTTTACTATAATAATATATTATAGCATATAGTATATTTTGTATATGTAGTTTTGTTTAAGTATATTAGGGTTAAGTGTAAGAGCACGGGTTAAGTGTAAGAGCAGATGGTCAGCGTAAGGCTTACCAAACTGAACTTCGCCCTTTCTTTGAATAAAGACATATTATTATTATTATTATATATTTCTGGGTACCTACTATTGGTAAATAAAATCATTTGTTAATTTAATATCTTCGCTGGCTCTCTGTTTTTCAATAACAACATTACGTATTAGATTTTCCTTTTTTTAATTGCATATTTGTACGAATATCGACGAATTAAGACAAGAAAAACATGATTTAAATAAGAAGAAATTTCTACATCTATTTACATCTACAACAGGTCAAGGGAAATGACTCGGATTTTTTTAACTTTACAAAACAATATATGTACCAAATGTTTAAGTAAATAAAAAAGAAAAAAATAACAGATTGAGTTGTGATCTCCTAATTGGAAACTATTTTTTAACCTACCTATAATCCTTAATATTGACTGAATTTGTTTTAAAAACAAGCATACATTTAAAAAATATATATGTATATGAAATTCATTATCGTACAATTCCCAGTCTTACACTTTAAAACATAAAAATTTTGAATTTACGGGAGACTAAAAAACACCTGTAGAAATGCTCTTTATTCCAGATGAGATTTTCTATTAACTAAGAGAAAGAGTAACTTCTAGAATATTACTAATGTTTATATATCTAACATTTATATTGAAGAATTATGGGAATTTCAAAGGAGTTCGAGGAAGTCCATGGAAGTCTCAAGGAAATCCAAAAGGAAGTCTCAGGGAAGTCAGGGAATTCTTCTACGAAAAGGAAGTCTGGCGTACAAAATTTGGCCGCGGTTTACCCCTCGTAAAATAATCACGACGGCTAAACTTAAATATCTAAAAGAAAAATTATTCCCTCGATCAAACTTTTACCCATTAAATATGCGGTCTGACAACAGCTTACATATCCCCAATTTTAGAACATCATTTTTCAATCAATCTTTTACATACGCAACCTGCGACCCTTATAACAAAATACCTGAAAATTTTAAGATAATGCCCAGTTTAAAGTTTAAAAATTCTAATTTCTAAAAAAATGAAAATAATAATACAAAAAATAAAAAAATAACAAACATAACAAAATATCAAATAAAAATAACAAATATTTTTTCTATTAATGTTCTTTGGATTTATCTTCATTATTGTCTCGTACATATTCAAATATAGTTAGTTAGTGATTAGTGTAATGTTTAAAAAATTTATTTTAATAGATGTTGGTAGGGTTAAGTGTAAGAGAACCATAAGTGTAAGGTTAACTTCGCCCTTAATAAAGACATATTATTATTATGTTCACAGTTATAGTAAATGAAAGGCTTTATTCTAAGTTACTTAAGTCTTAAATTTTACTTAAGGAATAAATGGTAAAAAAGAGAACGGTAAAATCAAAGACGCAATAAGTATACCTTTAAACTAAGTTATCCTACTTTCTAATTAATTTAGATCATTTCCTAACTACAGTTCTCTGAATAACAAATTAGCTACTTAGAAGCTGATTATTAATCTGGTCTTATTCAATATTAAATAACTCTTAAAGCTCTTTAACATTTGAAATGTAAATCCTTAAATTTAAACCCTAAAATGGAGCAGTATTTCTGAAAGCATTATTCAGATGAACAATAGAAAAATTAATGGATAATAAAGCATCCCTGACATTTAAACAACTGTATAATAAATAACTGTATAAACGAACAAGCTTTTATAAATATTTTAAGTGTAAAAGATAGGTATTAAGGTTAATATATAAACCTTGTGCCCTAGTTATTTATTTTTATATATGGAAATTACTGTATCACCAAATTTTCATCTTAATACTAATGAAGATATTAGTAGAGAATTAAGTACTTAGCATAATATAAATCATATACAATTTAAATTTAAATTGATTTATTGACAATAAATTTTAACGATCAGTCAACTGTCAATAGTTCATTCTCATCTTAATTAGTCAAATTATCACATTACATTCATTCAACCTGCCAAAACTCGTAGTGCTTAGATGAAATATTTTTACGGCAGAATTATTGACCGTGTTATTTAAAAAATGTTGGCGGCATACGAGAGTACTTTGTATTTGTTTAACATGTAGACGATCGATACCTGTCTTGCCTCAGCATGGCTTCCACTTAAAAACAAATCCATCCAATATCCAGTTATAAAAATACCTATGGCGGTATATATACATCACCCGAGGAGGCGATTGTATAAAGAATGAAGTGAAATGAAAAAACAATATTTGGCTTCCAAATACTATAGAAAGAGAAAAAGAAGTCTATTTTGGTATAATATAGATGGATTAATCATTGCATCACCGTTATATTAATTCTTATTATCTATATTGATTTTAAAAAAATATCAATTAGAGATTAAAGGAAGAACTGTTGCATTATAGGGGGTGTTTCAGGTGTACGGTTATTAATTTCTATGGGTGATTATACACAAAAAAAAATTGAAAAAAGTTCATATAAACATGAGTCCGGAAATCCCTCGTAAGGATTTTGCGGGCCTCTGAGGGGGCGGGGCACCCAAAATTGACTTTCAATTTAACATTTCAGGAACCGTTTGATCTATAGTGTCTACAGTGATTCGATATCAATAAAGGTCATTATCTGATGTTATCCACCAAGGGTAAATTCAATCAGGGATTCACAAAATTACATAGGGAGACTTACTTCTCCCCCCAAAATTTTTTATGTGAACTCTTCAAGATTTGTCACAGAAGTTGAGTAGACAAGGCTTTTCAAATAACCCCAGACAAAACAGTCCAGAGGATTTAGGTCGGGCAATCGGAGGGCAAAGCTTCTGGTCCATTTCTGCAAATCCATCTATTGGGATAAGCTGCATTTAAATAATTTAAAACAGCTACTCTGAAATAGGGATGTTCACAATCGTGCATGAACCACATTGTCTTTTTAATCTCATAGGGCACATCCTCCAAGAGATCTCTTAAATTGTTCCTTAAAAAATCTAGATAATTTAACCCATCCAATGTATTAGGCAAAACAAATGGTCCTAATAATCTTTTTTCAAGTATTCCTTCCCAAAAGTTGATGGAAAATTTTTCTTGACACTTGGACTCGAAGAAAACATGAGGATTTTCTTTTGCCCATATGTGATTGTTATGAACATCATCCCGTGTAAACCCCGCTTCGTCGGCAAACAAATTTTTTTGAATAAATTCAACATTTCCTTCACATTTTCGCACAAGCCATCGCCAGAAGGCCTCCTTTCTTGGTAGATCTTCTGGTTTGAGCGCTTGCACCTTTTGCATGTGGTCGGGATACAGTAATTGTTCATGTAACGCCCTTCAAAGAGACGGTGTTGATACACCTTCTTGTAACTCTAGCCTTCTCGCACTGATTTGGAGATTCATTTTTACTGCATTTAATACTACTTCTTCTGTTTCTAGGGTCCTAACATTACAATCTGGGCCGTTAAGGAACTAAAAGACGATAATGAATTTATTAATTTTACGTTATTTACCCACAAGGCAAGTTTTTCACAAGATGGTATTACAAATTTGCATAGTATGAAAATCTATATGAATATAGGAACAAAACATTAATGTAGGTTTTCTTTAAATGTAGGGCCCGGAATCATAGAGGAGACCAACTGTTAGGACCTCACTTCTCTAATGAAACATTAACTGAAGAAGTTTATTTATCAATTGTATATATTTAAAAAATATGAAATAAATAAATTTTGATTTGTAAGTGAAGTATTTTCTGGTGATATAATAATGTGCTTATTTAATACTAATATGAGAGAGTTAATTGCGCTTAATTCGTGTATCAATTATCAAGTTGATTGGTGCACAATTAAGTGAATTATGTCACAAAGGAAAAAATCACTCACACTTATAAGGAAGTACTAAACACACTGTATATTAGAATAAAACTTTAACTCCAGGTATAGTTCATTTTTATTAACAACTCTACAGATTAAGAAAATGTGTAAGTAATTACCAAATGACATAATAGAATCGCATTAAAGCTTTCAGAAAGGAACTATTGAATATTTACCTTTTATTTGGACCGGAATCAACAAAGTATTGATCAGCGACGTGGACGTAAAAATAGAATTGAGGATATAATTCCTTTATCCTTTTTGTTCAATGTCTATTGATTCTGGCAGACACACTGAGCTAATCTGTCATCGAAACACATTTAAAATAAAAGAATTTTATTAAATCAACCTCCATAACCGGAATTTCGAGATGGCATTCGCAAAATTGCTTTTAAATTATTACTAAATTGAAGTTAGTTTTTGTTGAATGGATATTATCAATTGGCTGCCTGATTTGAATTGTCGTGTGCATTTTCCCAGTAGACTATTTATATATTCCGAGTTAATTATTAGCATATAAATTGAAAATTAAATATACAATTTCAAGATTACTGAATATCATTGAAATTATAAGGAGCGAATTCAATGAAAATTACAATGGTCATATTCAGCTTTAACTGTGACGATTTTTTAAATGTCAATTTATATGATGGTTAGTTGCTCAATTTGGAGTTTTTTGTGGATCTCAAAAAAAAGACATATCATTTGTTGAGTATATGTGTTTTTATTGGCTTTTTTATCTTAAACTAGAAAAATAAGGGTATTAATAAAGCTTAATTGTCTCTTTTTTTTTATTGCATTTGGCTTTGTAAAACTGACGTGAACAAGGAATAAGTATTTTTTTTCAATATACATTATTGTTTTTATTTGCATTATTTTTCACATATTATTAACACGACACGATATCTTTTAATGCGAATTAATTCATTTCAGAATTGATATAACTATTTTAACTGCCTTTATCATGGTTTTGTCTGAAGGCGATGTGGGGCATACCCACCCGACAATTTTAGAAAACTATCTAATAATGTCAGAAACGGCGAAATAATACATTTTTCTTCGAAGTGAAATATAAAATGAATAGACACCGGAATGTTCTATGTTTTGTTAGGAAATTATGTGTTCATTATAATTAATGTATACTTTGACCATGCATAAAACATTTATTATATGTATATACCTTTAACAAATCTATCTCAAAATTTGCTTTAAGATTGCATATATTATTGTGAATTATATATGTGAATGACAAAATTTAACAAAATGTATTAAATTTTTTAGGTATCCTTAAAATATGTATATTATCATGTATGTGATTTTCGTATTAGACATTATTGTCAATAAATTACATTCGTATGGACCGTACGTAGAAACTGTAAAAAAAAGGTAGTAATGACACATATATCAGGCGTAACAGGATCATGGTATACCCCCTTTTCACATGTAGTAACATACACAATAAGCGATACTTTTTGACACATAATTGATTTTTCCACTTCGCCGGAAGTCACACTAGATTTTTAAATAGAACACCTTGTATATTATTACATTTTTGAATTCTTCATAATTTTCTGAATCCAACGATGCCAAATAAGTGACATTTTTTTTATAGTATAATTTTTAGTTTTCCATTTAAGTGTACCATGATGGTTCCGATTTATTCTAAATGACTCGTGTAATGAAACAAAAATCGAAATCCCGTTAAAAACACTAAATTACGTGATTTATGAGTAAATAGAATTCACCAAAATTGTTTTTGGGTCAAAACTCAATTTTTTTCAAATGGAATCATATCGGTACCTTGGTACCATTTATTAGTACCATTAATAAGGAATTTATTCATATATCGTATTAAAATGTGCGATAACTACAAACAAAATTACAGCTAAAAGAAAATAAAAAAATACAATTTTGTTCTAATTATACATTAAGAAGTACCTAAGGCGGTTTTGAAAACAATGAAACATTTAGCTTGTCAAACATTTGTTGGTTTAACGGCGTTTTTTCTGTGTCTTTAAAACTTGTTTAAAATTCTTGTTAATTGTGTTCAAAATGCCGCAAATTTATACAAGAGATTAACGTGTCCATTGTATAAATTTGCGGCATTTTGAACACAATTAATATGAATTTTAAACAATTTTTAAAGACACAATAAAAACACCGTTAAACCAACAAATGTTTGACAAGCTAAATATTACATTGTTTTCAAAGCCACCTCAGTTACTTCTTAACATTTAATTAGAACAAAATTATATTTTCTTATTTTCTTTTAGCTGTAATTTTGTTTGTATTTATCGCACATTTTAATACGACATATGAATAAATTCCTTATTAATAGTGCTAATAAATGGTACCACGGTACCGATATGGTTCCATGTGAAAAAAATGAGTTTTGCCCCATAAACTATTTTGGTGAATTTTATTTGCTGATAAAGCACGTAATTTAGTGTTTTTAACGGGATTTCGATTTTTGTAGCATACACGGGTCATTTAGAATAAATCGGAACTATCATGGCACACTTAAATGGAAAACTAAAAATTGTACTATAAAAAAAAATTGATATTTGAAATGTCACTTATTTGGCATCGTTGGATTCAGAAAATTTTGCAGAATTCAAAAATGCAATAATATACAGGGTGCTCCATTTAAAAATCGAATGTTAGTGTCACTTCCAGCGAAACCGGAAGTAAAAAAATCATTGTATGTCAAAAAGTGCCGCTTATTATGCATGTAGTATATCCCAAATTTCAATCATTTTCAAAACTAAATGAGAAATGGGGGTATACCATGATCCTGTTACACCTGGTATATGGCGTAATTAATGCATCCCAAAATCTATTCAAAGTTACCTAATTTATACTATATTATTTTAGAAACGGTTATTATTATATTTTGACAAGACAAAATATAACAAGATTTAATATTAACAGACGTAGGAGAATGCATTTAACTTATTACTTCATTATAATTGCGTAAATCGTATTTTCGTATAGTTATTACTTGTCAGTGTTATGAAATACATTTATTTTGAAAGACTAAGTAGTTCAAAATAATTCTAATATATGTTATATATTAGCATTAATTTATCCATCTCAAAATTTAATATAAAATTACATATATACTGTTACATCGCTTTTCATACGGTTAGTAATATGTGAATAACCGCAAATTAATATTGCCATATAGAAATATGCATTAATGCCACGTTTACCAAAATTAAATTAATACCTAATACAAGTATTTTAAAAGCACTTAAATTATTATATATATCATCTTTATAGTGTATTTTATTATGCCAATTGGAGTCATATCAAAAGTACATAAGAAGATGTAATAATGACATGTACAATGTATACATCTAAAATTTTATTCAAAATTACTTACGTTATGCTAAGTCTCTTTTAAGACGATTATTATTATATTAATTGTTTGTAAATATCTTCGAACATGCATAAGAAGATGTAAGAATAACATACGCAGAGGGATGTATGTATGTCATAATTCACTATTAATAATATTAATAATCACTAGTAACTATCAATTAAAGATGGAGTACCACAGGGATCTATATTAGGCCCTATGCTGTTTCTAATCTAAAGTCTGCCCTTAATGGTATCAGCTGCCTCTTGTATGCAGACGACACAACTTTTCGGGCTCTAACCTAAGCGAATTAAGGGAGGATTGCAACGAATGCTCAGATGTGGTTTTCTGCCAATAAACTTAAATTAAATGAAAATATAACTGTCACAATGATTTCATCCACCAAAGATTTAAGCAACTTAGATAACAACCCTGCTTTTGTAAAATTTTTGGGAATTAATTTGGATCTTAAACTCACATGGAACGCCCATGGCAACCTGCTAGCCGAGCCTCTAGCTAGGACCATATATGCATTACGTCAGTAGTTCTCAAATAGAGTATCTTTGAATATCTTAAGAACTGCTTTTTATACACTATTTCAATCTAAACTTGTCTATGGTATTCTTGCTTGGGGACATTCGGCTACCAAATATAGACTTTTTGGCCTACAACGGAGAGCAGTCAGGGTTGTGGGATAAATAAGTTATCGAGCAGGGGCTAAACCAATATTCATTGATTTAAACGTACTAACTTTCCCATCTATATACGCATTAGAGTGTCTTACCTACGTGAAAAAACATATCAAAGAATTTGCTATGCATAATGGAAATCATAATTATAGCACTAGAAAAAGAGATGATATATACCTAGGTTTTTTTTTATATACATCTATTTAACGTCGGCCTATTTATGCTACTGAGGCCTAACACCAACGCCTGTAGACGAGCTACCCTGAACCTCTTCTCTCAAGAAGAGTAGGGATCTTTTACTTGCTTAACATTTAATAGACAAGGGACCGACGGCTTTACATCCCCTCCGAAGAATGGTATATCTCCTATACAACCATCGCCTAATATTGTATAGCTTCCGCGCATACACTGATGTACAAGCCGCTGGAAGATACGTGAGGCAAGGACACGGTCTTCGTTGGAACGGTCACCCATCCAACTGCTAACCGCGCCTGATGCAGCTTTACATCTCATATAGTCTAGTATACTTTAACTTGGCGTGTGTATGTATGAGTTAATATTTCCGTACGATTTCATTTTCTCCCATATTGTACACAAAGTTAAAGCAATAGTCCAGAAACATTGTCTACGTGGACAATATTTTTGGATCTTTGTGTACAAGAGAAAATAAAATCGTACGGAAATATTAACCCATACATACACACGCCAAGTTAAAGTCTACTAGACTATATCGAAGTATCTAAATAACAAAGACGCCCGTACGCTCGCCCCCCCCCCCCCCCGTACCACTGTTTTAAAAGTCTAACTAAATCGCGCACGGGTATCGCTTATCACGGACCTAAATTATATAACAAATTAGAAAACAACATAAAACATCTACCTCTTGATCGATTCAGAAAAAATTCTTGACAGTAAATGTCTTCTACTCCCTTGACGAGATAGAAATGTCCTTAGGAAATATTCCTCTGTAGCATTGCTCTCTATAGATATATACATATATATGTATCTCTCTATTGTACTATGTTTGTCAAAACTATGTAGTCTAGTTAAATATTTTGTATGCAGTAATAGTTCTATATACTCATTTGTATTTTAAATTTGACGTGTGTAAACTTTTTTATATTCTCACACTAATAAATCTACTCTAATCTAATAAATATTTCATTGTAATGTTTTAATTATATCGTATCACCTTTAACATAATTATTAGATAAGAGTATATTAAAGGACGTGTTTATGACGTATTTGTCTAGTCAGGAATACTATATAAATGTGATATATTTGGGGTAATTCTTGATATTTTTTAAATCGTCTTATTTAGATTACCGTCCTGGCGGAATTTAATATTAACTAGTCCACCACTCAACCAGGACACAAACGCAATTGTGCAATGACCATTCCCTATGACATTGCCATTTACCATAGCTGAGACTCGAACTCAGAAGTGGTACAACTAGCCTTGTCGTTTCTCAGATAACCCCGTCTAGTCCAGTGCTATAGTCTAGTATACTTTAACTTGGCGTGTGTATGTATGAGTTAACATTTCCGTACGATTTCATTTTCTCCCATATTGTACACAAAGTTAAAGCAATAGTCCAGAAACATTGTTTACGTGGACAATATTTCTGGATCTTTGTGTACAAGAGAAAATGAAATCGTACGGAAACATTAACTCATACATACACACGCCAAGTTAAAGTATAATAGACTATATCAACTTATTAATGCATTAAAAACGCCACTATACACCATACCTTAGCCAGAATTCGGACCCGACACTCTTTGGTCTCAAGCTTAGCTCGTAAGAATTGAGCCACTGAGCTGGCAATATGTAATAAAGTATACAATACTACAGGAATACTGTATACTTTCATTCCAGTTTAACTTATTTTAATTATGCATGGATCAAGTAGTTCAGTTTTAGATTAGTTCAATACCTGATTAGTTCTTTTTTTAACTTTTATTTCTGACTTCACCAGGCCGCAACTTGCGTGCCGTGTGCATTGCGTGCCGTGTGCAAACCACGTGACCGTGATTTTTGGGTATAAAATAGCTAGCCAGAAACCAGTAAATTCAGAGCTTGGCTTTCACCTTTCTCGAGTGTATTGAACTGGGATAACCGGAAGATCAAGCTTCTCCGGCACCGTGGCAGCCGCTGGCCAAGTATCTGTTAGGGAGGATTCGAGTGCGTTGAACTGGACCTCCTCTCAGATTGATTCGAATGTATTGAACTGGATCTCTCCTGAAACAGATTTCTTTGTCGCGTCTGTTATGTCCTGGAACTTCGATTAGAGAATTGGGGTTACGACGACATACATAGAGGAAATATGTTACACTCTCTCTCTCTCTTTCTCTCTCCGATTACTATGATGTACTTATGTAATAACAAGATTGTCGCAACCTAAGCCATAAAAGATACGGCCACACTGTACATATAATTATTAGGAGAATAAATGTCTTATTTTGGATCTGGATTTTAATTAATATTAACATTGAACACTGGAATAAACTCCAAACCAGCTACCCGAGCAAAACAAGTATCACAAATATATTAATTATTCGCAATAGTTCCGACTATACAAAGAAATGTGTTATAATATCGCACGTAGATTAGCGTAATTAATGCATTATACATATTTAGTTATAATTATGTACAACATTTTTCACCACGTTGTTCTTATTAAGGTACTAGAAACTAATAATATTTAACGTGGGTACAAAGACATTATGATCACATAACAATTATTGTTTAGATATTTATATTACTTAAATTGAAAACAAAATTTTAGTTCGATAAGTTATTGAAATATACCGGTGTACTTGTTCCCTCAACATATTTTCGAAGAATAGTCGACATAATTTCCTTAATTAATTTTAACGTCGTTTGCAATTACGTCAATTAGTTAATTGAATTTAAACACCGAATTACTATTATTATTATTATTATTTCAAGGTAGGATAACAAGAAAATGGAACGGAGAAATACCTTGAAAATATTTAGTAAACTTAACATTAGCTTGAAAGCTTCTATTTTTATTTCTAAAATATCGCCAATGCAGTATTATGCTCGAAGCCTCCCAAGGGTCAAAACATAAATGCTAATGCAGACGGAGCCATGACCTTTCATTTCTACTACCCTTCCCAGCCCCACCCTGAAGCGAGCTTTTGTAACTCTATATAGACGGGCATGTTAATCTAATTTTTCTCTAAAACAGATTCAATTTCAATTAAATGCATTTTCATTTAGTTAGATGATAAAAGGTTTTAAAATGCAAGGTTGCTTGCTGAAGGTTGATTTGTATCATCAAATTAATATTCCTAATTTATTTTTACACTGAAATATGCAAGAATAAAGTATTATCTAAATAGTGCCTGACAAATTTAATTTTCCAGCAGAAAATATGAAAAGGTGACATGTTTACTTATATAACATTAGTAATATAATACGCAATAATTAATTTAATGTGTTTCTAAAAATACATTTTCAGCAGGTATATCCCCGTGTTTATGTGAAAATATTTGTTATAAATATATTTATTATGAAACGTGTAAACGTATTTTTTGTATAAAACGTATCAGAATTTTACAAAGCATATAAGCAATATAATAGTATATTACGTAATGAGTGTTGTAAGACGCATATTACGCACGAATGGAAAAGTTACGCACGACGCCGACGCCGCGTAGCGGTGAGTGCGTATTTCCGTGAGTGCGTAATTGCTTTACAGCTGAATTATGTACTATACTTTATCTACGATTATATTTATTAAAATTAAAAAGCAACTATTTAATGTGTATATGTATTTGATGTATAGGATAGAGCTATTTTATTATTTGATATAGTTGAATCCTTACTATTTGCTACGGCAGATGTTACCTTCACTGAATTGTTAGTTTTGTTATTCATAGACTTGTCTACATATAGTTCAGCTATCGCTGATGATTTCCATCCAACGTGCCTTTTTAAATCCAATAGATCACCACCTGCATCAACAGGAATAGTCGCTGACGACCGTCGAAAGTAGTGTATTTCCTTTGGTATGCTTCCTAATTTATTTATACCAGCGCATTGTCTGGTGCATTTTCCTTTAACATAATTTATAAAAAAAGATAAATTTGTAGTATTCTTTGTTGTAAAACGGATATTCATATATTTTTTTACTGTGAGGTAAAAATATTCTGATACAACGAAAGAAAGTTGCGTCTTAGTTCTGGAGTCAGGAATATTAGTAATCAAAGATTTCTCTGTATCTTGTATATGTTCAAGTTTTATGTTTCGTACTGATACCAATTATAAGACCGACCTAAAATAACAAATTTATGTATATTTCTACGTATTTCTGTATAAAAATTAAAATACCTTACTTTCATAAACAAATATTGACTATCTGGCGCATTTTCTAGAAAATCGTTAATGTTATTAGCACTCAATACCTTGGACTTCTTGCTTTTAAAAACGTCAGACTTTCTTTTTAGTAGGGTTAATAATTTTGAATAAGTTGCAATATTGATATCGCGATTTATGTTAATTGTTGTTCTTGACATATTATAGAAGGGCCAGAGCGAGGAAGGTTCCATATTATATTAAATGTATGCCAACATTACGATTTCCGAAAATGGTCTATTATTTTTCCAATCCATAAACTTCTGATAGGCAATTTCATATCTTTTTCGAGATTTTGTTGGTGTAGCAGCCTCTGCTATTTGTATTATATTAGGAGGTGTTAAAATTTTACTTTCACTATCGCTTGACATTTCTTTTCAGAAATATTTAGTAAAATCTGGATTTAGTTTCCTATACAACAATATTATTCAAAAAATATTATGTCAGTTTTGACAGCGTTTGAAAATTGCGTAGGTGTTTCTTTAAACCCCGCATCAGCGATGTAAGCCACCTATAATTGCTTTGTGTCCAATTCAATCAATTCAATACTACTTTATTAATAAGAACCCATCCGGGGACCGACCATGCAACCACCGCGTTGTTCGTGGTGGCGGATTGCAAGGTCAGGCGGAATGGGACTGGTTCGCCTTAAAAACAATTAAAAACAGCTTAACCATCCTCAATCAGTAGGGCAAAGAGCCGTTGGTATTTTCAAGTGCGCTTTACTCCAAATTAATATTTGCGATGTAGGTTGCTCGCAAAACTTGCTGCCGAAATTCTGCCTTATATGGGGGAATAGTCGATCCATCGAAATTTGTTGCATTTGTCATGAAAATCTCACACATTTTTGAAGAAAATTGACAAACGTGCCGCGTTAACATTTTGTACGTCTCTCACGCTGTGCATTTTGCATACGAAATTCACTATATGTGATCCTATTCAAATTCCCAAGCTTTTGTAAAAGCTAATTGGCATTCCTTTGAATTTTGCAACATTTTGAAACCTTTGGAAAAAAGATGGAAAGTACACGTTCAACTTGTTCGAAGGAGACCAAGTCACACGATTCGTCCAATAAATAAATAAACACCACAGAAATTAGACAACCCCCAATTCCAGAAGCCAGGTCTTATGCAGAAGGGGGTTACACATTGAAAAAACGAGGACAGTGCCGGAGCCAGGATTCGAACCCAGTGGTACGATGTCCGTGTGATTAATCGCGATTGCCACCTTGCGCCATTAACCATTAACCATTAAAATATCTTTATTTTATTTATCTGTGGTTAACATTTCAGAGGTATTTCATTTATTTTATTTATTTCATGTATTTTATTGTACAATATGCACTATGTGCAGTAAACCCGACTTGATACAAATTTAGCAAGTAAACGAATCCAGTCGGACGGCGGATCTAATGCCAACATGAAATATGTCTACCAATGATAACTGTTTTTAGGGTATCTATCATTGCCTTCCTAAAAAGATTTAACAAATTAAAGGTTTTCTTCCAAGAGGTTACATTGTCAAAATAAAAGATTAAATTCTAAAAATAATTGGTATTTACGAAATTATAGTATATTAATGCAGGAAAGCACGAAAACCTGCTTTAAGAATTCTATTTACATATATACAAAATTAACGAGTTTATCAGTTGAATAAAAAAATGAATAAATGTGATTCTAAAATATAAATGAAAATGAAAATGAAAAATGTTCTAATTGAAAATAAAAATAATTCTGTTTAAATGAAACAAAGGATTCTACTTCTGTTTAGAAATGTTGCATATCGCCTAACATGGTCACACCCCTTTTGCAGGGCTAAGCCAGTTTTACGTAGGTTCCTAACGTTACCTCTGGTGGTAGAGGGGTAACCCCTCGTGAATCAATTTATGAGTGTGTGGAGTCTCATTATGACTCCTCATACTGGTCAAGTTGGCGGTTAGTGTGGAATTACCCACTTTATATTTAAAAAACCTGTCCGCAGTATCTTGTATAAAATCTCTGATCATGGGGATATTTGCATCATTATGGATTTGTATTATGGGTGTATATCTATTAGACTCTGTCAGTAGTCTAAGGATCTTATTTTGTGTCCTCTGGAGGCGGTTGCATTGCGCATCAGAAATGGTATTCCATGACGCGCATGCATAAGTGAGGATAGGTTTAAAAATGGTTTTATAAAGTGTTACTTTGTTGTCCTTAGATAATGTGCTCCTTTTGTTGACTAATGGATATAGTCGACTTAAGGCAGCATACGTACTGTTTATAATATTTGTTATGTGAGGTCCGAAACGCAGTCTCGTATCTAGGGTGACCCCTAGGTACTTAACCCACTCGTCTATCGACCAGACATACATAATCATTCAGCCCCAGACATCATTTCAAGGTATTACGGTTCCGCATTCGCTGTTATAAGTAATGTTAATAAATTATTCATTTTACAGAGGAAACGGATCAGCCGAAAAACGTTGCAAGCATTGAAGAAAATGAGAATGACAGCGATGGGGTTCAAAGCGATCTTTCTGATGAAGAATACTTGAGCGAGTGAATTATTAAGAAATTTTTCTTGTAGAAATAAAAACTCCTAAATTGAAAACTTATTTTCTCTTCTTGTAGTATCTCAAAAATTGATGCAAGTTTCTGAATAACATTTTTTGAAGGGGAGAAAAACATACCCATTACTTTTTATGCACTGAAATACGCGATAAGAAAAGTTCTTTTTTTCCCATTGAAATACCCTATTCTCCATTCCAACATGTTTTATACATTTAAAATAATAACAAAATAATTTAACAAAGAACAAGTCACCGGGGCTGAGCGAGTTTGTGCGGACTTGGAGAGCTGGAAAGCGGCATTGTGCATTATATCGGAGAGGCAGGCGCTTTAAATAGCATCTAAATTCCTTATTTCTAACTTCTATTAAATTTTGGTGCACACTAAAATGACCCCGATCAACATTTAACGGCGCGGCGCCTAGCGCGCGACTTTCTAAGGGCTGGCAGGCACTTAGTACAACATGGTCGACAAGGCAGGCACTCGAAAATGAATTTTGAATGCTTTAAGCTATCTCGTGAATTTTTTTCGTGCACATTGCAATGAGCCATATTTTGCAGTTTTTGGAACGGGTTTTTTTAGTTGGTAGGCAGGATTTCGCAACCGATTCCGACTGGCAGGCACTTGAATTCGTATTTAGTAGTGTGTCTAGCATATGTATAAAAAATTTTATCCACATTGCGATGAGACCATTAATACATTTTGAAAATGCCACTAATTTTTTTTTAAATAAACGCAACCGATCCGAGCAGGCAGACACACGATTTCATATTATACAATTTTAGTACTACATTCTGTAATTTTTTGTTCACAATCGAATCAGCACGGTTTCAATGTCGCTAGCTCTTGGTCTAAAACGAAAAGGCTGGTAAATTGACAAAGAAATGCGCACTCAAAGCCTCAGTAGGACCTGAGCCTTTTTGTGACATGGCAAGGAGTGGCTGCAAAATAAATCTAGAATGGTGGAGGAATTTCCCAAGACAGAGACAGGCCAAAAAGTTCATTAAAGAACGTTCGGCCAAATTCACGGAAGATCTACTAAACCAGAATAGGAAGGCCATCAGAATAATAGTAGGCCTTCTAACTGGGCACTGCCGACTCAATATACACATGGGTCTAATGAGCCTGGCAGAAGAGGCAACATGCAGGTTCTGTCAAGAGGAAGAGGAAACCCCAGTTCAAGTATTGTGCTACTGTAAAGGCCTGGCGAGACTGAGATTCTAAGTACATAAAAAGAAAAACCAAAGGCGGACAGCTATAGAAAAGGGCCCTTATCAAAACTGTGAAGTCAAAGTGGAGTACAAAGAACAAAGCTGGATGAGGTACTATAAGGAATGCATTCTAGGAGCTCCACATTAGACCTGAAAAGGTCGCGGTGGTACAGGCC
Organism: Leptura quadrifasciata; assembly: GCA_963675555.1. Classification (NCBI taxonomy): domain Eukaryota; kingdom Metazoa; phylum Arthropoda; class Insecta; order Coleoptera; family Cerambycidae; genus Leptura; species Leptura quadrifasciata. The sequence goes on from OY776675.1 coordinate 42,733,178, forward strand.
AAATAACCAGCGCCTCAGTTTATCTATCTATATATCTATTACGATCTAAAGTTCACAAAAAAATATGAGGTCGGAGGTCTTACTAATCCTTTTAGTATTAAAATAAAACCATTCTAAAATGTACACTTTATTACAGCCAATATATTTACAGATAGGTAAAATATTAAAACATGTAAAATCGTTTAGGGAAAATATTATAAAAATAAGAAAATTAAATTATAAGTAGGATAGTGAGTACAAAAATTAACGTATCCTTTTATATATATCTAAACTTCAATGAGCATTTTTCAGATGATCGAGCCAAAATAGTGATAGAAATTTTCTCAGATAATCAAAAATATATTGAATCGTCAGGGCAATATCATCAAACCAAAATCGTATACCAAAATGGTTTCCAAAATCGAAAGTCCGAAATATATATTAAAATAAAAGATATATATAAATTTGTTGGGGCTATTTTTGAGACCCATAAAATTGTCAAAAATTAATATAAAAAAATATCCTCTAATGCACGTGTATATTGAAATTTTTTTAAAAATTCAATTTTCTTACCAAATTTTCTCTTCGACGATAGCTTGCTAAATAAGTTCGATTTAAAATCGATATCCAATTAAATAACCAAAATGTTAATTGAATTTTATGTCAATCTTGATCCAAAATGCAGTAACCTATACCGACTAGCCAAAATATGCCCCTTGACCAAGTTAACGTGGGAAAGTTAATATTTCGTGTTGTTGTTTCAGAAAGAGGATGAGATTCACACTTTGTGTGTTTTGAGACACTTTAATTTCACAAAAACTGTTCAATGGTGGTCGACGTGCCTTCAACTTATAATTTGACAGTCTATATTATGGAATTCCAATCATCTCAACCATTGTCATATTATTGCCTTATAAAAAATCTTTATGCATTAATTTCATAACAATAATTTATCATCATGTTGTTAGGTGCCGCCCTCTTATGGAGAGGATTAATCTCTAGTAATAGACAGATTAATAGGAAGCCAGTAAAATAATGGTTCGCCAGTTGACCCACGGTGTTGCTGCCTCATAGAATATACCAGAAGGAGTAGAAACGTATCGAAGGACAGACTGGATTATTCGAGAATAGCGCCACGGATATAAAAGAAGCGGATCCAACGCACGGAGGGGAGTTATGTATTAAATGAACAAGTGATATTTACAGTTCAGTACAGTTCTGAGATGAAGTAATTGGATAAGGTAAAGAACAGTAACAGTTTTGAATTATAGTAATGCGACTACAGTAGATTAAAGACTTAACTAGTGTGTTACTATAAGGACTAAATATTGTGATATAGTGATTAATAAATCAGTGGTTAGTGAAAATTCTTGTTGCAATTATTGAATCTACGAAGTGTTTACTGCAGGGTGTAAACATGTAACAATATTTTACAATATAATACAATTTTATGCTAATTTCGAAATCTTCTCAAAACTAAATTATTGCCATCTCTTGATGGAACCTGTAGCTATTGATTTTTGGATGTCCTGATCAATCGGAGGAGGCACCTGCTGGTGAACAACGTAACTGTTTACCATTGGTGTTTTAAGTCGTGATTATTGCTAATCTTTAATTTTAAAGTGTTACACAATCTCCCATAAGTCTGTGTACGCACATACAGTTTGCCACAGCAATTTAGTCGACATAAAAAAAAATCACTCAAAAAACGACAATTTCACCACTCGAGGTGGTGCATGACCCCACCTATCGATTTAAATGACAGGCCGCTGGACACAGTCTTCTTTGACGGTAGTTTCACAACTGGTTTATTTATACCACACGTACTACTAGTGTATAGAATCGGCTCGGTTACCTACAATCTATGGCGAATTACGAAGAAATTATATGGTTACTGTTAGCCAGGAAACATTAAGAATGTTGATAAAAACTAATGCCAACCCTGTCCCTCCTCCATCTCTAACTGACTAATGAACGCGCCTTCATTGAAAGTTTTTTGCGTGATTTTTATATATTTTTATTTTAAGTCATCTGATTATTATCCTGAAGGTTATGTTTACTTAAAAATATCTTAATACGATTCATTAATATTAAGCCCATCATATTACATAATAGTCTTTTTTACAGTTACAGAGCAAGCGGCACAAATTAAAAAGCAATGTTGTGCCTACCCTAAACTTGTCCACAAGTGAACCGTTTAACGTGCTCCGATTGCGGGAGGACAGAGCCGGACGTATTCGCCGAAGAGAATCGCTGAAGAGCAAATTGGCAATAGACAGAGTTACAGATAAATTAAACGTTGCTGCATCAGACACATTGGAGCCTTCAACTGTACCATCAGCGAACATTGACGGAGAGCTCGTTGAATATTTCGAACATCAAAATGTAATGAGCCGTTAGTGGAAATAAGTGGATCAGTAGATGAACATCGCCATTACAGTGACGAAGATGACAGAAAAATGAATGTTTTGGATGTGGGTGTTCAAGTACAAACCGATAACTTGACCCCAAGTATCCTACAGTTTATAAGGAATACTATGCAATTACAAATAAATATTTTGAAATGTCAAATACAAAAAAAATAATGGAATAAAATTCGGAATCGTTTATAAAAATTAACATGATAGAAACGAAGTTTACATTTACTTACCCGTTAAGAAATAGCAACGTTGCAGTGATGTGCTAGCATTTGTCACCCAACCCAGCTTTGCATGAGCATTTCATACTTAATATTTTTCCACATTTTAATACTTCGCCTGTAATTTCATGAGGATCAACACTCATTTTTGAAAAGGCAAAAAGATAGAATTTTAACCACTGCATCCTCGGCATTACTACTTAACTTCTCGCATTTTATTACATATCCCGCTTTCAAATATTTGCTCGCCTTCTCGATAATTCCTGACAGATGGGTTTGACGTGACCGCAAATATCGTGCATCATAACCACATAATGTATAAATAAATATTACGGACGCCGGCGCTATCAAAACAATGATTGATTTATAGATTTATTAATCTCGAAATTTATTAATTTCCAGCTATCACGTACCTTATTCTCAGACTTAATTATGTAATTGTCATATGCCATTCTTTTTGATTCTACAATTTTAGTTTTATACTCATTTTTTAAAACGTTGTATAACGTAAAATCTCTGGTACAGTTGGAAATAATTTTAATGCTGCAAAGTGTATCCCTCATTTGCCTAAGTGAGTCGTCAAACCACTGAACAGGTGGGTTATTGTTAATTTTGCATTTCTTAAAAGTAAAATGTGTATCAATAAAAAATGAAAAGGTGTTTACTAAGAACTCTGATAAAAAAAGTAGCGTTGAGCTTTGGGTTATCGAATAAACTCCAATCGATATTTCTTAACGATTCCTTAAATTTGACCATACCTTTGGCATTAATGGATCTTCTCCAAATGTCTCTATTAGGCCTTTTACCGTCTTTAATTACTAAATTGACCTAAGTGGTCAGATAAACATGTAAGTAAGCCATGTAAGTAAGCCATACTGGAACACGTGACTCGTACACCACGCTTCCATGTTGGATGTCGATAAGAAAAAAAAAAACTCTATCAGCAGCTTATTTTTCTGAAGCCAAAGTCCCGAGATACTGCATCATTATTATTTAGTTGGAATCAAAAACACGATATAACATTACATGACAATATTATGTTTATTTGAACTCAACCTCTCTAATTGTAATTAAGTATCCTATTCAAAACATCAGATAACAAGTAGTAACCTTGTTGTTTACATTTTATCATATCACTTAGAAAGCTATTGACGAAGATACGAAATTTACTTGGAATCCAATTTGCATGTGAATGTTTTCCCTCTTAATTTGGGCTTACAACAGCGTAAACATCAACGAATCCAAGTGCTATATGATACGCTTCGTTGAAAATTCGGTGTCATAATATATATCAACTTTCTACCTTGTAATATAACTTCATTTCAGAGGGCTATAAATAAAACTCTGTGAGTTTGTATCAAATTCTCAAGGGGTACATCGTATTGAGAATACCCCTTTAAAAAGAATAATAACGAGCATAAAATAATGAATAGGTACATGGATGTGTCAAATATGGATAAATTCTTGATATGAAGTATAAGGGTTTATAAAAAGAGGCATGACAAAAAAACGCCTTTATGAACGAAATTTATCGCGTATAATAACGTCGTACGTTCTATTTGAACTACATACCTATATAGTGGGACCCCTATAAATAAAATTTGTGAAACCCGCATGTTATATGTAAAGAAGATAACTTGCTGGGGCGTAAAATGAACTACGTCTGCTATTTCGTCACAATTAGCTTAAACAAAGTACACACTTAAAAAAAGGAAAAATTTACATTTACATTCATTCGTTCGGGTATAAACTAACAATATGAATTGAATGAGGTATAGGGTTGTTTATTTCATTGTTTTAAATGGTTCCGTTATAACTTCTCACTGCAAACAGTTGTAGGCCAGTCGTTTTAAATCGATTTTAAAAGATTTTACTATTGGAACCAGTTCATTATAGGCCTCTTTTAGACAAACTAATTTTTGAAATTATAAAAAAATGTCTACAACTATTGGTGGTTACTGCCATTATGCGCTCGTTTCCACACCACCTTGCGATACAGCATTTGGCGTGTTTTGTCCCCAATAGGCCTAATCCACTTTTTGTTTATTTGGTTAACTTACTTCTAATTCTTTTATTCTCTACTGCCAATACGTTATATTATTCATTATCGTCCGCATCGTCTTTGTCAAATTCACCCTCCTCATGTTTATCCTATTCCAAAAAATCTAATACCTTATCTTCGGTTTCTTTGGCTTGATCTAAGTCATCTGCATATACTTCGACATTCGTACACGTTTGTCCTTGACATCCAGAACAAATAACGGAATATCTTAGTCCAGCTTTTCTACAAGTACATGCGGCTTTGTAGCCTTTTGTACACTTGCAGCTATTGTTTTCAAAAATTCTTTCTTGTGTAGCAGCTTCGTCTTCGGTAGTAATAGGAAACAGATTTTTTTTTCATCCAACCCCAATCTTGAGGACTTTTGGTATTGCCGTACCACTGCTGGCTTTGATAGTATGTTCTAAAAGAGTGTTTGGCGTGCAGTAGACTCAGTTGGAGGTAACGATGCAAGGTTTGGTTGTACTTTTAGCTACTAACTTAAAGCATTTGTACCTGAATTCATTCAAATAATGCTGTTCGGATTCTGCTCCGTAAAGGGCTAAGATAACTTTTTGGCCTGCTATACAGGGTTACTGGTAATTCGATACATTCCTTTGGAGATGTGATGGGGCATGAGCTAAGGAGTAAATCTAGCCCTAACATACATTATGCAAAACTCAATAGTTTTTGAGATATTTCAATTTTTTTGTTTTTCTCAAAAAAGTAGATCTTAATATCTTAAAAGTTAATTTCCGAAAAATCTACTTGACATTTTTAATTTTTTTTTTACTGGATTACTTGTCCAATATTATAGATATCCGTTTGGAATGAAAAATATCCGAAAACATTTCGATCATGTGAACATTTAAAATAAAAACTTGTAAATTTTTTTTTTAAATCAGTTATGAAATTTACCTATTAGGTTAATTCAAAAAAATATTAATGTAGCACGCGTACAAATTATTATAAAAACTTCCTTATTTCAATAGCTATCTAACTAGGTAGAAATGTTTAATGTACCCTTGATAGTTCTAATAAAAAATTAGTAAAGATAATGCTGGTGGCGGAATTTATTAAACGACTAATCGTTCGTTTTCATTTAACTCAGTCAGTCCTTAACTTTGACGTTTGTGCATATATGTCATTAACTGACATTCTTAACTCCGTGTCTCTTAAGTTTGTTGGTCTTGTTAAATTAGTTATCGAAGATTTTGATTTTGCTCGTAGTTGTTGTTATTAGATTAGTTGTTGTTATTGTATTTTCTGTGCCATGGCCGCGTATGCCAACGCAGAATACGCTGATATCTTGTTTGTCTATGGATACTGTGGCGGCAACGCTGCTGAAGCTCGCCGAGAATATGGTCTTTGGTACCCTAACCGCCGCTTACCAAATGCACGTGTATTCAGTACGGCATATCGAAATATCGCTGAAACTGGCTCCGTGAAATGTAGAAGAAGTGACGCTGGTGCTTCTCCCGTTTATGAACCAGATGATGAGGAAGAAATATTAAGGTATTTTGAGGAAGACCCAACTATTTCAACTAATAAAGTCGCAAGACTAACCGGAGCGTCACAATGGAAAGTTTGGTCTACGATACGTAGAGTTGGATGTCATCCTTACCACTATACCCTTGTCCAAGGCTTGGAGGAAGGTGATCCTGGAAGGAAAGTGGAATTCTGCCGCTTTATGTTAAATTCAGATGCAGAAAGTGCAAATTTTTTTAACAAGTATTTTATGGACGGACGAGTCGAAATTTAATCGCGAGGGTATAACAAATTTCCACAGCCTACATTATTGAGCAGAGGAAAATCCCAAGTTAACACGTGAAACTAGTTTCCAAATGAAGTTTTCTATTAATGTGTGGATGGGATTCATTGGCCACTATTTAATAGGGCCACACTTTCTTCCTCAAAATTTAAACGGGGAAATCTATGAAAATTTTTTAAGAAATGATCTGGTGGTGATTTTAGAAGATGTTCCTCTCGCCGTCAGACAGCGAATGATGTTTCAGAACGACGATTGTCCAGCACATTATCGGCTGACAGTACGACAGTTACTTGATCAACGTTTCCCTAACCGTTGGATTGGAAGAGCGGGCCCAATACCTTGGCCAGCGCGAAGCCCTGACTTAACACCCCTTGATTATTACGTATGGGGTCATATGAAGGAGATGGTCTATGCCACACCAGTCAATACAACCTTAGACAAAGGATAGTCGATGCTGCCCAACACTTAAGGCATAATCTGACAACCAGAGTAACAAGGACGGAAATAAAAAGACGCTGCCGTGTCTGTATACGGAATAGGGGCTGCCATTTTGAGCAAGACATATAAAAAATAAAGTACAACTTTGAAATTAATGAAGAATTAAACTCTACTTTTAAAATGTTTTTTACTGTTTATCTAAAAATAAAATTCGTACTACTTGTGTTATTTTTACTAGTATTTTCTTAGAACTATTAAGGGTACATTGAACATTTGTACCTTGTTAGATAGCTATTGAAATAAGGCAGTTTTTATAATAATTTATACGCGTGTTACGTTAATATTTTTTTGAAAAAAGCTAATAGGTAAATTTCATAGCTGATTTAAAAAAAAAATTTAAAGTTTTTATTTCAGATGTTCACATGATCGAAATGTTTCCGGATATTTTTCATTCCAAACGGATATCTATAATATTGGACAAGTAATCCAGTAAAAAAAAATTTTAAAATGTCAAGTAGATTTTTCGGAAATTATGTTTTAAGAGATTAAGATCTACTTTTTTGAGAAAAACAAAAAAATTGAAATATCTCAAAAACTATTGAGTTTTGCATGATGTATGTTAGGGCTAGATTTACTCCTTAGCTCATGCCCCATCACATCTCCAAAGGAATGTATCGAATTACCAGTAACCTTGTTATATATAGCATCAGGGCGAGAATTAGGGTCTATAAAACATTCTGCGTATTTTTGTAATCCTGCAGATTTTTTAAATAATTTAACGAATTTTGCAAATTATTGTGGTTGTAAATACCAATTTTTTTAACTATTTATAGTTTCAAATCGATGATAAGTGTATTCATTCTCACATAGGAGGTAGAAAGCGTGGAAGTGGCGATACGGTACTCGACTTCCCCGCCTATAACTCCAAAAATATTAATACTACGTAAAAATATCTCTGAACCATTTCGACAGAAAATTTACTTATCTTTAACTTTGATAACCATCTTTTTTTTTTTCGTAAGACCATTCAGAACCGAGATATTTACAAAAAACTGATTTTTAAGCCATATTACCCCAAAATTGGTGGTGTTTCGGGGGCCGGGCGAAGGGGAAAATTAGTATCTAAAAGTGGCCTATAATGAACTGGTTGCAGTAGTAAAATCTTTTATCTGATTTAAAGCAGTATTTACTCATTTCTCAACTCTCTGACGACTGGCCTATTGATATAGCATGTTGCTTAATTTTCCCCTCAGAACTTAAATTATTTTTTAGCCTGATTCGTTTTGTATAACCCTGAACTTAGACCTTTAAATATCTCTTGTGAATTTATAAGTATGCATCCATGAATATTTATGTGCGTGTATGTGTGCGTGTGAATATATATTCGTGTTGAAAATTCATTTTTAGACTTGAAACTTTGCTTTTAACGTACTTATTGTAAAGTAACACCGTAGAATTTTAGCTGGATTTATGTATGTATAGATTTTTTCTAATTTAAGTTTATAAGACCTCAGAATTGGATGTGAACATTAACAAAGGTAAGTATATTTATTTACAAATTCACAAAGCGCTTCATATACTTTTAGTGGAACATATTCATTTCTTCTTTATATGGGTTTTTCTACCATATATACAGGCTGTCCATTTTATTAGGGCCCTCGAGAATATTTCACTTAATATCGCACAAAAATGTTGTTTCTACGGAAATTGTGCCGATTTTTATAAGCTACAAAATGGTTTAAAGACATTTGAAAATCCATTGCCTTCTTAACAAGTTATGACGGAGAATATCGAAAATGCGGAATATGCCTAAGCCAAATATCTCCGTTATTTGAAGAGATATGACTAAAATTGTAAGGCGACATTTTTTTGCAAAACAGAGTACGAGGTTTTATCTAAATGTTTTCAAAACTGCTGTATTTTGAGATTTTTTTTTGAGGAGTGAAAAAACTGTTTTCATACGAGCAGGAAATGGCGGCATTAAATAGAGTATTTTACTCCCTTTTCAACGATATATCACATGCCATATTTATTCATTGGAACTATAAAAACTATTTTTTAAACCAATATTTTTTTAACTAGCATCATACTTGCCATGGAAAATAAAACGAATGAAAAATTCAATAAGATTTTGCTATAATAAAATATTAACACAATTTAAAAGAATAAAGTAAATTCAGTTAACACAAAAAAAATCAGGAAAGCAACATGGAGCAATTATGGGAAGAGTATTCACAGTTATGCCAATGTATGCAGGTCGTCCATAATAACGCCATTTCTTGCTCACAAAGTTAAAATACCTTTGTCAAATAATTTAAGTTAGACCATATATCTCATAAAATAAAAGAACTAAATTGGCTTAAATCATCTATCTACTTTTATACATTATTTGCTGAATACCTCACACCACCATATCTTAGAGAAAAACTTAGTTTCAGGTACAATGTTCACAGTAGAAGTCTTCGTTTTACACATAAGCTGTCACTACCTCGCTTTCATTCAATGTTATTTACAAAATCTTTCTCCTATAATGTTACTCATATATATAATGATATTCCAGATATCCAGAAATCATTACCAGTAAGTAGCTTCCAAAAAAAAAATTAAAAGACACAATGGTAACTCAGTAATATTTCAAATATCACAATTTAGATTTATTGTTTTTCTTCTCTTCTTATAATCTTACGACAGATTTGGTCAGAAAATAAACGTATTTTTGTAATAGGGCGATTTCCTTCGTTATTTTAGTATTAACTGCTAGCGAGATTGTTAGATATATATTGCTATGATATTCACTTATATTTAATTACAAACATGAGGGATATGCTTCCTAGTGTGTGGAATTAGATGAATACTCTGTATTATACACAAATTATTATTATCTTTGAGTACTCTTGGTATTCTTTGTAGGAATTCGAGTCTGTAGATCGCAACACACTGAAAAGTGTTTACAGTTTATACTTTCAATGGGGGTTTTTAGTTTTAAAAAACTTATCTTTATCAGTATTTTAATTTAAAGCATTTATACTTATTGCATGTTATCTATTATATTTAACTTACCTTTGATGGGATATTGTACTGGGTTTTATTATGGCAGATAGCAAGAAGGACTGGTATAGGTAAAGAGAAAGGGACAAATTCATATTTCATAAGCAATGGAATGAATTCGAATAAATTCTATAGTATATTGTGTTTGTGATGCAAACCATTTTAATTAGGGAATTTGTATGGATAGTTATTGGGTTTTATTGCTATTTTAAAGCAAATTTTAATATTTGGTTTTGACATAAGTCAAATAATTTCTTATTTTCCATACAATTTCTTAATTTAGCCAATATAAGCAATTAGAGATTATATAAACTGTTTAAAAAGAGTTGAATTATGATATGAATAGTTTTTATACATCTGGGTATCTGTATCGGACAGTCATAAAACTGATATTACTCAAAATCATCGTTAGTGATCATAATTCTACTTCTAAACCATCTCTAATTTTTTATTGCATTTTTATTGTTCTATTACTTTTAAATTTATAAATTAATTTGTGCGTGAGTGTGAATTTTGACATAAAAAGGATCTAAGCTGTACCAGGAAATAAATACTCACAGAATAAGATTAGAATTAGCACAAAAGATGTGTAAGACTCTCGGTCACACATTTTATTAAGGAATGTCAACCCCAATTTAAAAGGGGTAGACAGAAAACGTATTGTTAGAACTGTAACATTTGCGTTGCTATGGCAATATTAAACGTCAAACCGACCCTATATAAAGAGCTGCAATAGCTGAAAAAAAGGTTTTTTCAATTAGACCACGAATCTGAAAACATGTAACAACGTAACCTGAAAATTGGAGATTTGACAAGAGTTGTCAAAAATATAATTTTGAAGATGGTATCATAGAAATTTAATATTGGAGTGGAAACGAAATAGAGTTGGCGTTTTTTTTTAATTAATAATTTTGGAAAGCCAGGAGAGAGTACATAGACGTTTGGAATTTATTTTGAAATCTAATATCCTTTTAAAACATTCGTGAGTTTTATTAATTTTAATACTGAACTTTTATCCATTTCTTGTCATTTTTATATTTTAAGTTAGATCAGGCAGATTAAGTTAATATTGTTGTTTTTATATTTTACATTTTTATAAAAATACAATATATTGTTAGATTTAAATTCGAATTTTTTTCTTTGTGTGTATATCGAGTGTCAAATTTGAAGATCAGAATTCATGCTCTGAGCATTAAGAGTATTTTTGTTAATAATAATTTAGAGTGGGAATTTAATTCCAGCACATTAATAAAGGGGTTTGTTTTTTTTTTGAAAGGGTTGTACAGGTGTAATTTGCATTTCAGATTGAACCGGGGTGTACACGGCAATATATATATATATATAATTAATGTATTTGTTATACACTTACAAATAAAGGCATTTTATTATTATTACTCATTTGTATGTATTTTTTGTTATATACTAAACTGATTGCACTATAGTGGAATCAGACAAGCATAAAATTTTATTGAGAAAGGAATTGTTTCCAGTGTCATTTTTTTTCTTTTTAACATGTTAGTTACATCGAATACTTTACGAAATGGACATGTTCTACCTCTAGCAACCGCCGCTATGCAATTTATCGGCCATTTTGTGAAAAATCTATCATTTTAGTCGTTTTTTTAAAATATAGATGAATATATCTCAGTATGTGTAAGTCCAAGAAAAGCGAGACAAATTGACTTAGCACAACTCTTAAATAAAATAGTGCATGGATTTCAAATGCCTTTAAACCATTTTGTAGCTTATAAAAGTCAGCACAATATTTGTAGAAACAATTTTTTTGCGCGGCCGATATTAAGTGAAATATTCTCGAGGACCCTGATAAAATGGACAGCCTGTAGATATTTATGCACCATAATTTGATAATTGTTGATATACTCTTTTAAGCTTAATTGATTCATATAACTTCTTTTCATTCTGTTTTTAAACATAAAAAATGTATAATTTTTAATGTTTTTGGCGAATATCTATTACATGCATTGAAACCATTGTAAAACCATTTTTTCCCACGACCATATAAGAAAGTGACAGTTTCAATACAATCAGTATCCACGAAAGTTGACAATATCATTCACCTGTTTGTTATTATAATAAACGTGTTTGTTATAGATTTAAAATTTTCACTTCACTATTTAGTAATTAATATTGACAATTCGATAGTTTTCGTGGCGTTTTTCAAGCGACGTTGCATTAAAATTCAATTATTTCTACAAATAATGAATGAAGATAGTGAAAGTGATTCGCCTTTGGAGTGCACGCCACCAAATATTACCGAAGCAGCTCGAAATACCTCCCTAAAAAGAAAAAAAGAAAAATCTCGAGAGAGGTATAAAATAGCATATAAACAGTTCATGGATTGGATAGCAGTGAAGACTATTAAGTCATCTTATTCAAAACATGTACTCTTAGCATATTTCGGAGACTCTCTGAGAAGGTTATAGGCCTAATTCTTTATGGGTGCATTATTCTATGCTACGGAGCTCACTTATCGTATACTGCAATGTGAATATAAGCGAATTTTTGAAATTAAAGGCATTTGAACAGTTACACATCCAATCATATTTCATAATTGTCAAAATAACACCATTACTATAAATTTTGTAAATGACAAAAATCAATTATTTTTTTTTATAAATTTATTTAACGTCGGCCTATTTCCGCTACTGAGGCCTAACACCTACGCCTGTAGACGAGCTAACCCCAACCAGGAATTTTGCCGAACCTCTTCCCTTAAGTAGGGATCTTTTACTTGCCTAACATTTAATAGACAAGGGACCGACGGCTTTACATCCCCTCCGAAGGATGGTACATCCCCTATATAACTCTCGCCTAAGGTTGTGTAGCATCCGCGCATACACTGATGTACAAGCCGTTGGATGATATGTGACGTGAGGACGCGGTCTTCATTTGGAACGGTCACCCATCCAACTACTAACCGCGCCTTACGTTGCTTTACATCGCATATCGAATATATAGTAAAGACGTACCCACGCTCGCCCCCTTAATAAAAATTGTTTGAGTTAATAATGACATTTTTATGGTCATGGGAAAAATTGTGTACAAAATTCGCAGGAAAGTGTCTAACACACTCGCGGGATTGTCTGCACTCGGCTAATGCCTTGTGCGCAACTTTTCCGCTTGTGCGTTATTTACCACTTTCCGTGCTCGTTATGTAATGTACTATTTCGGCACTAGACGTAGAGTAACACTACAACAAGAAACATTTTCTATAAAAATTAAACCACCATAAAAGTCATTAAAAATTGCACAGGGACGCTAGAAAAAACGAAATAAGTCAGACGTCCAAATTTACTCATCATATCCCAATTTCTTTCTACCTTCAGAAAACAGCTCTAAACTACAATATTATCTAATTTTTAATGATATAAATAAACTGGGACTTGATGGGTCAATATAAAAGTCATGCTTTTTGTACGTCTATTATGAAATAAAAATTTACAAGAACTGAAGAATCTCTTCTGTCAAATGTAATACTGACATGTTCAAATTGTGCAAAAGGTAAGTTACTTATTATAATTCATGCATCGTATGTTGACTCGATGCTTTAAAATATTTAAAATTAATTTGTAATTGAAAATTGAAAGGTTATGTAACTCCGGAATCGGAATATCGAATATATTTCTACAAATACCTCTGATAAATAAGACATTCGGTAGTAATGTTGTTAAGTAGATTATAATTTACCTGACATCCTTTATGAAACTGGGTCTCATTTGCATAATAACACGTACCTGAAACAAGAAATGTATATTAAACACAGTGAACAGGGAGTTAAACAGGCTACAAAATGAAATAACATGTCGGAGGAAAAAAACAGAGTATTTATTTTCTAAGAACAAAACCCATGATGAGTGTATTCGTTTCGTGTTTAAAACAGTACTTAAAATTCCTCTATAACTCGTTTTCCATGTATACTGTACCCAGTGAGTGGCATTAGAAAAAATTCACCAAAACTGGAACAATTTTTTTCCAAAAAAATTCTCCGAATTGGTACATTTTTATGAAAGTACACAATTTTGTACCAAATTTTTCGATTATTATTTCTTTTCAAGTAATGATGTCATCGATATATGTATTGTTCTACCTACTGTTATGTTTTCTCTCACGTGGAATACCAATAAAAATTAAAAAAAATATATAAAATATTCAATTTTCAAATGTACTGAAATTTAATTAAATGTATTTGTTGGACGCCACGTAATTTATATAAAATTACGAATATTTCTTAATCCTTGCTTTCACTACAGAACATTTTAAAAAAAATTTAAAAGCATTAAGACCTCAGGAATAGGTTCACTTAGTGATTGGTTTTATTTACACAACAAAGTTAAATGAAACAGCACATTAACAAGAATTACAATGTTTATTTCCTTCATGGTATTAAGAAATTTAAAAAATATTGAACAAAACAAAATATCTTACTTAAAATTAGAAAACAGTCTTCACGTTAGAATTTTTTTTTAAATGTACCGATATGTCAATGCGCTTATATTAAACTGTCACTTCTGAATCAAAATCTAAACTGTCTTTAAAATAAGTTGCAACTTATTTAGTCTGTGTTGTCTAGCTAGACTCCCATATGTTTTCTACGCACTTCTTGATACAAAACCATTTATTTAATATTTTTAAAAGTTTCATTCGAATGACCATGTCTTATTCTAATATTAAATTTATACAATATTAAAATCTTGTTATATGTGAGTTTCATTTCTGTTTTGCGCAGTACACACTATTCTGCATAATCCAAATTATTCCGGATGACAATTATTATTACAATTTAATTTTGATATTTTGATTTAAATATTTATGACTTGTTTAGTTTTAATTTTACAAAATTATGATTTTACTATATTAAATTACATTGTGTGTGTATGTGTATATAAATACACATCGGTATATAGTATATTGACGTGGCATTCACTTGTTAATGATAAATATAATAGAATAGTTATTTAAAATAAATGCACTCTATTGTTGTTATATTAATTATTAAAACTTTTAAAACATCTTGAACTGTTTACGATATCTAGTATGTTGAAGTAGATATAAGATTTTACGGACTAACAAAGGTTGTAACAAACTATATATAAAATTTTATGTTCACCATTTTAGTATATATTCAATTGAGAAATTAATAACTTGGAATTAATTAAAAATATTTTAAATTGGTAAATTTTTGACAATTAACTTCACTTTTAAAAACAAATTTTAATTTCAACTAAATTATATCCAAATTTTAATCTTAGAATCATTATCTCTTCGTTGTATGATATATCTGTTGTCACAACATATTGTTCAGTTGATTTAAATTTGTTTTATTATTCATGTGTTTCTATATGCGCTTTCTTCATTGATTCCGAACTTTAGATCTCGAGAATTACATTTAGAAATCATATTGTGTAGTATTTTACCTACATCAATATCATAGCGTATATATATATATATATATATATATATATATATATATATATATATATATATATATATTAAAAGCAACTTCCTATTTGGTACTTGATTTTAGAGTAAAAGACAATTGAACATTAAAGGACTTAAGTTTTTAATTTTACTCATTAAATTATTTTTATTTTGTAAATTTTTCGAATAAACAAAAACTTGTTTTTGGTCCCTCCTTGGGGCCGGACCTGGTGCGTTCACGAGAAACTTGAGGAACAACCTTTTCGAAGCAATCTGCTTCCCTGAATATTTTTTGTGTATAACAATTTTTTATTCCACAGTACAGTGTTTTGAGCCTTCCCTGGAGCTATCTTTGGCTCCTGCACAGATATCTGCAAAGAAAATATTTTTAGACTCAACTAAAATTGTATTGGCCCTGTTGGAGCCATTGCTGGTGCACCGATTTCACAGATATTTGACAGCGTTCTACATTGGACTTTCGATGTCCTATGTTTAAGATTTCAGATTTCTACGTTGAGCCGTCTTGGAGGAAACGTATCAACAATAGATATACTGGCAGACACACAGGCAGGCTGATAGACTGATGGAGACACACAGACGGCATAGTAATTCGGGTTTATTTGATGTTTTCTAGCTCCATAACGACTATTTTCATCATAGTCTAGAATTCGGATTAATGAGGAAGTAAAATATGGGGATGCAATTTAAGAAAATATCGATGACCTCGTTAGTCGAAAACAAATACTGGTCGGAAATTGATTTTGATGTAAAAATGCGTATTTTAAAACAATGTCGACCTATCTGGGGATTTTTTCCAAAATAGATTATCTCAATTTTAACGAATTTGTTCTATTTTTAACGCTTACGATATATATTTACTATATATAATATGATATCTACGATCTAATGGCATAGTAAAATCTATACATTGCGTGTGTTGTTCCATGTCATATAATTTGAACTTTATACAGAACTACAAACCCAAACATCAACATAATTACATCATATTTAATATTAGGCATTGACATTCTCGAAATGTGAGTTTGTCAAATAGAATAATTTCTTGGTCATAGTTTACACAGCTGCCTTAGTTAATTACACTTTAATTATTAAAGTAATTTCTTCCTGCCCTTATAATATAACTTATTAACTTGAGCACATTACAATGATTCATTAAAACACCATGCAGAAAGCTATTATTTGAGATAGTTCTTTTTGAATTACTACCCGTTATCAAAGCAAATGCTCTAATATACGGGTATATTAAAAATTATAATTTAAAAAAACTAAAAAAACACGCTTCAAAACCAAACTAAAAAGTGAAATACAGGTGAAGCTAATAAAAGCGTGTTAAACATAATAATGTTTAAATATTAATATTTTGTTCAATATATTTTTATAATTCTACTTTTATCAATAGCTACTACAAAAATATTTATAACAATTGATATCAAGCACTTCATACTTTTTAAAATCTATCGCTGTTGAACAAAATCTTAATGTTTAAATATTATTATTTTTAACACGCTTTTATTAGCTTCACCTCTATTTTACTTTTTAGTTCGGTTTTTAAAGCGTGTTTTTTAAGTTTTCTCAAACTATATTTTTTTTTAAATGACCAAAAATCATTTAATTTATTATTATATTGGATTAGTTAGAATATATATTATTAACTGCGGCGCCTCCGGCCAAATGTCGACAGTAGATTAGTCATTTTTTTGTTTTATTTTATCTTGATGATCCTTGTGAGGACATTAGAACAAAGTTGTCAAATTATTGTATTATCATCGGTCCTTGATAAGTGTGCAAAGTTTCAGTTTAATCTGACGTTTTGAAGTGGGTGAGAATCACGTTCAAAGATTCCGTTACAAACAAACAAACATACAGGTGAAGCTAATGAAAGCGTGTTAAAAAACAACCGACTCGCTTAGAGGTATCATATAGTGACAATTTTAAAGGAAAAAAATATTGAAATAACCTGGATGAATAAAACATTAGCAAATTAGAGTTTTGTCTATCATAATCGGTTCCAACAGATCACGATAAAAAACACATACAAAGGTTACTAATCCTTTTGCAAAACTTGAGACAAATATATTATAGAAATGACCCTGAAATATTTATGATCAGCTTAAGTGTGTATGTGATACTAGCGTGTCGAATGTTGTCGAAATTTCACACATAGTTTAGTTAAAAGGGATGTAAAGAAAAATATGCAAATCTGTGCCTCTGGACTGTAGCCCGGCATCTGTTAAAGCTCTTCGATGCTGTCTCTGCAACTCTAAAATAGCGTGAAACTATCAAAAGGCTGTCAATATTAGCATATCTTCGACCGCCATCAAAACAACCATTACACAATACACATTCTTTGAATTCAAGAACTAATGACATACTATAGTTAAACAGATTACGCTCAAAAATTTTAATCGGCCTACATACTGGGGACTACAAATATATCATCACCTACACAAATTTGGAGTGACGAAAAACGCCGAATGCCATCTGTGTTTAGGGAAAAATGAAATAGAATGGCATAATGTTACATGGCCTATGTCCATGTAAGAATTTTATATAAAAACTAGTGTTTTGGTTATATTTGGCATGATCTGTATAACATTTTTCGATTCAGTTTTTGTAAGTGAAACTGTTTTCAGCTAACAGAATTTTACTTGTATAACTGCTAAACCATTTCACACTGTTTTATGTACTTAATTTTATGTCTTAGGAACGCGGTCATGTTCCAAACTATTATGTATTTCCGTTCTACACAGCATCCCAGGAAACAACTAACAATTTGTCGACAAAATTTAGTTACATCAGATACCTATTTTTCAATTTTTATATTTTTGTTTACTATGTTAGTACATATGGTTATTTTCTTTACCTTTTCTCCTTACTATATATAGTATATCCTATAAGATGTAATATATTTACTGAGTTCACACAATAGTCAATACGTTTTACTATTTATTTACATCTGTTCATATTTGTGGTTATGTATAAAATAGAAATTACAAACTGTGGTATGGAAGTAATTAAAAACTTTTATTATAGATTCCTTTTATCGATCATATGCCACTATTTTAGTCGTGAGTACGGGAATCTACAAGGTGGGTTGTCAACCATTGACAGATGGCCATACTTGTACTATTTTTATATTTTATAGGTTTCAATTTAAATAGGGAATTAGATTTCTCACATTTTTTTGGTAGCGTTATTTTCCAGTAACTAGGACAAAAATTTCACCTTATCAGTAAAACTCACCATGAAATCCTTTGCTTGCAGCCTTTGTACTGATTCAAACGTATATAATTTTTAACTGTGGACTTCAGTAATTGATATTACAATTTTTATATCCCAGTTAACAAGTGTTTAACATACAGGTAATTTCATTTATTACTCATTTAAAATGTAATTAATCTTCAAATTTTGCCTTTGATATAATTTCAATTATTTTTAAAATAAATTTAAATTCAAGGTAAATTTTTTAAATTTAATAAGTAGTTAAAATGCTATATGTACCACATGGTTTTAAAAATATTTTTCTCTTTCCTTTTCATTTTTTTGGCAATTTATAGCTTTTATGAAATCAGCTTTTGTACAGCTAACTTGCTTAAATTCTTACATGCTTAAATTGTTTTGTACATGCTTACTTTTGTATATACTTACATGCTTACATATCTACATGCTTAGATGCTTACAGGCTTAGATGCTGATATATATTTATATGTACTTATATGTTTATGCACATATATACTGATACATTTCTGCATAGCTTATCCATTCCTGCATAGCTTTTGCACAGCTGATCTTACATATAGATAAAATTTCGTTATCTTTTCATAAACCACCTAGTTGGTTAATTTTCCTACAACTTTCACCCCATTTCATTGAGATACGTAAATTGCCAAGGAAGCATTAGAATCCATTCTCGCAACAAGAGACAATTGTGGGCTTGGATTGCTGTCCCAGAACCAGTCACCTCAACATTACCAATCTAGGATACTGGTATAAATTTGTTATATATATTTATATTTTTAAATTTCAATTTGTCTTTCAAACCGATTTGTCCATTATTCATGTAATATATTTTAACATTCATTTTAATCTATCTTTTTATTTCTCTTACCAACAATGTCAGTCTGATCTATAGTAGACTGGTTATTCGAGAAAAAGAGACAATTTTACTTATTTTACTATAGATGGTGCACATCAGTTTTTCTTTGTCTCCTTTTCTCTAAATAAACATAAATCTGTAGCTTATGCTGTACATATCAGAAAGGGTAAGTTTCTCCACTCTTACGAATACTCTGGACCCACGGCTCTCTGCTCCGACTTAAACCAGCTAGTCGTCCGCATATGTTGCCTCAATTCTTTCTCAAAAATAAATAACAAGGGAAAGGGTGTAACAATAAGAACCTCGTTTTCACTATTTGACAAAGGACAGCTATTGCCGAAAGATCTGGACAATCTCTGACTTAATAAGGCTGCAGGTTTATTAAAAATCTGATCCTTGTGGCCCACAATACACCGAATGGTCGCAGTGAAGGGATTGATCTAAGCGTGCTCACATTTCAACTTAACTTAACGTAACCGCTGATTTTCTCTCGTCTTAGAATGCATGATAATGTATAACGTTAAAAAAAAAGATACAGAAATTAGAAAATTCGATTTTTCTACAGTGAATACTGCTATTTGGAGGATGTTGATGTAACTATTCTTCCATGACCAACAAGTTTACCTAACTCTTCGCCAATCAAAAAATGTATGAAACTGTAAACATAAAACATCACAGAAATTAGACAGTAGTGTGTAAATGAGAGAGGTTCGGTTCAGGAGCAGGAGCAGTGATCAGTGATCAGTGATCAGATTAGGGGTGGGGGGCAATTAGTGTGGTGGGGGTAAATATGGTGGTGGGGGGCAATTAGTGTGGTGGGGGTAATTAGAATGGTGGGGGGTAATTAGATTAGTGAGAAGTAATTAGAGTGATGGGATATAAGTATGGTGGTGGGAGGTAATTAGACTGATATGATGTAATTAGAGTGGTGGGAGGTAATTAAGGGGCGGGGCTTAGGGGATGGGACGTTAGAGGGCGGGGCCTATGAAAGGTGGTAGTGGTGGGGGGCAATTAGGATGGTAATTAGATTAGTGAGAAGTAATTAAAGTGGCGTGATGTAATTGTGGTGGTGGGGGGCAATTAGATTAGTAAGAAGTAATTAAAGTGGTGTGATGTAATTGTAGTGGTGGGAGGTAATTAAAGTGGTGTGATGTAATTGTAGTGGTGGGAGGTAATTAGAATGGTGTGATGTAATTGTAGTGGTGGGGGGGTAACTAGAGTGGCCTGATGTAATTGTAGTGGTGGGGGGCAATTAGTGGAATGATGGGTAATTAGAGTAATTGCATGATGGATAATTATTGTGGTGGGAGGTAATTAAAATGTTGTGATGTAATTGTAGTGGTGGGAGGTAATTGTAGTGGTGTGATGTAATTGTAGTGGTGGGAGGTAATTAAAGTGGCGTGATGTAATTGTGGTGGTGGGGGGCAATTAGATTAGTAAGAAGTAATTAAAGTGGCGTGATGTAATTGTAGTGGTGGGGGGTAATTAGGGTGATGTGATGTAATTGTAGTGGTGGGAGGTAATTAGAGTGATGTGATGTAATTGTGGTGGTGGGGGGCAATTAGATTAATAAGAAGTAATTAAAGTGGTGTGATGTAATTGTAGTGGTGGGGGGTAATTGGAGTGGTGTGGTAATTAGAGTGATGGGATGCAATTAGAGTGGTGGGAGGTAATTAAAGTACTGTGGTAATTAGAGGACAATTACAGGTAATTTAAGTAAAAATAAAGGTATTGCAGTAAAAATAATGGTGATTAAAGCAATTATGGTCAATCCATCCGTCTAGCCGTTCGTATGCAGACAGTTAAATAATTCTCTATTATGTTGTATTGTCTTATTGCACTTTGTATTTTTTTTACGATGAGATAACAAACATTCATTCATGATTATATACCTAACCACTTTATTTACCTGCCTTATCCTTATGCTGATAAACAATTGCGACCTATCTGTCTTATCTTTATGTCGATTTTTACCTGTCTTATCTTTAGGGACATCTGTCTTACCCTATGCTGATTTATGAGATGTACATTTACTACCTGCCTGTCTTATCCACCGAGATTTTATCAGTGAATTTGTGAAAGGGAACATTTACATTGTTATTTCAGTACCTGCAGCGTACCCTCTTTATGGCTTTTGTGTACTTAACATCTTGACATCACAAGTGAGGAGAACGTGTTGCTGTTTATTTTAGTTTTTATTTTTTGAATTGAAACACATGATTTACATTTTCTTATATTATTTATTACCTATTCTGTCACATTACTATTTTCATACTATTTATTACCTATTCTACTACATTACTAACTAATTGTCTTTTTATTTTATCTTGCACCAAAAAATCCACCTTGAACTGATCCATCCAATGCATTATAGGTCAAGTAGGCATCGTGAAGTATAAGTTCAGGGAACTTTGTTTTTCGTGTCTCAAACTCTGTTATTATGTCAACTCTATAGTGTGGTAATAATTAGAATGGTGGGAGGTAATTGTATTCTTCTGATCATGCGTGGTGAGAGTGACTACTAATATAAATAGAATGCTTCTGCATCACACAATTAAAACCTATCGTCGATAAGTCAAGAGCTAGCAAGTGAATGTTGTGCAACCATCCGACAGTAAACAATAATAAATTGACAATATATTTTCATCATCACATTTTGTGTAAGTTGATAAAAAAAAATTATCCTTTCTGAATATGTATGATTAATATGTTTGTTTTATTTTATTTATTTTTTTATTTTAGTCCAACTGACAATGTGGATGCAATATTCAGCTCAACGGTGGGTACGGGCAGAAGACATTAAATCGGCCATTGAAAGGTTGTCTTGTGAACTGAGTGACTTAATCAAGGATTCGCAGCATTCATTAGTTTATGATACAAATGTCTTCTACGATATTGAAGAAACTGAACGCATTGAAAAAGATTGCAGGACGTATGCTGCTGGTGCAAATCTATGTTACAAATATTCACGAGGCTTTTTAAATTTGGACGAATTTTGTGAGCATATGATTAGAATAGAATTAAGACACTTTCTATATGACTTAGTGAAGTACCTGCCTAAGGAACTTATTGAAAAATATCAACTGGACCAGTCTGATGGTGATACGGGCAGTTAAATAATTCTCTATATTGTATTTATTGTTAGATATAAATAATTATTATATTGTCATATTGCACAATTATAGTATCTTAAAAAAATTTCTTTGTATTTTCATATATTATGGTGAGGTTAGAAATAAAACAAATATTAAAATAATGCATGTATTTCATTACCTATCTTGATTACATAACTAAGAGGTATACCTTAATAAACCTAAAGAGTTTTTATTCCAATTTTACATTTAAATCTATGATATATTTTGTAAAGAAAGTGAACATTGCAAGAGCATAATGACAATAATTATTATTAAGAAGCCAGTATACAGTACCGAACACGGTAGCTCGGGTAATACCATCACCATCTATTAGACCCTACAATAGTGTACCTAAAGTGTGTTTACTTTAAGCAGAAATCCGCCTTACCTTAAATTTACTTCATCTTATGTAGTTTCAAAACCTCATGAGCTTTGCCTTCATATGCAAAGATACATAACTTCGGCCATCGCGTCGGTCGGCTCAATTACATGAATACTGATCTCCGGTTTTGTGTTGTTTTAAATATTGTTTAAAGACTATATGCATACTACTGTATTAGTATTAATCACTATAATTGAAACATATAAGTAATTTATTTTGTCAAACTTATGTAACGAGGTATATGGTAGATAACTGAGTAAATGTTTTCAAAATGTACTCATAACGGGCGCATTTCATGGGGGTTTTGAAAGTACTCTACACGTTCAAACAAAGTTAGGAATTAGAAAAGAGTATATTTATGCCATTTAGTTTGATACCTGGTAGACGACGCATAAAGTGATAATAGTATGTGGTGTATATTGTCTTGGACTATGTTTTCAATATGTAGGGTTAGAATTACTATCCCGTCGAAGTCTAGAAAATAAATTATTAAAGGTTTTAAGTATCAACTAAATTCGTGTACATCAAGGCAATTTGATTAGTATTGAGAGCTCGTTACATTGGTACGTGTTTATTTATGCCTACGCACGCCTGTGTTATTTTACACCACCACGTACATTACTCCTTAAAATCGGAGACATTAGAAATTTAGATTGTTGAAATGGCGAACAAAATAATGGGGTCCCATAAGCCCCTCCTATCTATTGGAAACAAAGAAAACGTATATGTTTACAAATAATTTATTTAAAAATAATGAAGTTATCTTCAACGAAGTCGCGAACGGCGTTATCGGTAAAGAGAATTTCATCTGTTATAATAATTTTATAATAGTTTTTTTACTTAACATTTACTAACATAATTTTGTACTTGTCATTATTGTGCTCTAACATCAGTTTTGTAACATTCTTAGTAAATAGTTTTAAATGACCAGAGGTTTTAATTTCACTGGGTAAAACATTGTATAAGCGTAAACAATCACTAAACGTACGCTTTTTTTATAATTTTCAATAGATCCCACTGGATAATTGTGCAATTTAGCTCTTAACTAAGAAAGGTGATTAAGATAGGTGTACTCGATTTTTTGTCTATTTTATACATTAAAACGCTAGCAAAACTTTACTGATATGCTTGTGAAAAATAACAAAATAAATGAAAATTACTAAACTAGAATACAAACGTGCATAAATTTAAGTACCTCTGCTGTACTTTAGGCTAGAATTAGAAGGACAACAACCATAACAAACAATAATTACAAGGCGGCTCTCTTTACGGTCTGTAAAAAAGTTTGCATTTAACGAGTAAAGAGAATTTACTCAATAACTCCAAATCTAAAATGTTATACTTCACTTAACACCCATTTACAATTTGATTTTGTATGTACTTCTTTATATTTACTATTTAAATCCATAATTAGAGGGCAATAAGTATATATCTAACTCGCCAACAGAGGTATCTCATATTAATGGCATTTCAAAGCCGTCCATGACTACTGGTTCACTGCTGTCAATCTTAAGTATTTTTAATTTGTTAATGTATTGCATTGTACTATATTTTTATCCTTTTACCTTCGTAAAGATATGGTAGTACTTTATACCACGAAACCAGTAGCCGCCTATTATAGAGTTTGTGAGGTAAAAGACCTTTAAATTTTTCTAATTTCGAACCTATAAAAAATTGTACCTACCCGTAATTTCGTTTTAAGTTGCATTTAAACTCGCATATAATGACAGGTAACACTGTAACAGTTGGGATTCTCTGTTGTTAAATCCTAACATATGAGATCTGTTTACTGCCAGGCAGTGCCAGGCGGTAGATAGAATATCCTTGAAATCAAATAACAATGTTTACGTATCTGTTTGCGGTCAAAAATTTACTATAACAAATAATCTACGTCGACACTAGAGATTTAGCTGTAATGTAAATTCGCAACAAAACGTTACATTTATGTCAAATTTATGTAATAATACGAAAAATAAGTTAAGTAAAAATTTGTTGCTCCGCATAAACGACAGCCACTTACAAAAAGCTATGTACTATGTGATGGAGTCGACGTGATCGCGCAAAACAAATAAAAATATATATCATTTACAAAACACCTTATATGCACGACTATGTTGGTAGGCAGAGTGAACTGAGAAAGACGTCTGATATACTTATAATATATGAATTGAAATGGGAAAGAAAAAAAATGGCTTTATATATCCCATCCTATCTACGGAAACCATAGAAAACGCAAGTGTTTAGAAATAATTTATTTAAAAAATGAAGTTCTACAACAAATGAAGTATGAAGTCCTAAAAAGCGTGTGTTATAATTTTAGATCAGAATAGATTTTTTATTTAGCATAAGCTATTCACAATAGTAATATAATTTTGTACCTAGTCATTATTGTGTTGTAACATCTATTGTATATAGTTTTGTAAAACGTAGGAGCGTAAACAATCACTAAAAGTTGACAATTTTTATAGTTTTCAGCTGATCTCACCGGATAATTGTGCAATTTAGCTAGGTAGACACTAGATTTTTGTCAATTCTATATATTAAAACGTTAGCACATCAATTTCAGGAAATTTTATAGATGAATTCCTGGCAGATTTAATAAAAAGTTATTATAGCCGCTAATTAATACTAAGTCAATTAATTTAATATGGTAATTACTTTTACACAATTAATATCGATATAATATGCTAATTTATCGCTCAATTAAATCCATTATTGTATATTGCATTAAAAATAGCTTCTTTTTCTGTTCTATGTACTTTCAAAATTTTTAACTGTATCGAGACTGCCAATATAGAGGTCGATGTAAGTACTATTTACAATAGGTATATGAAAGACATAGTGTCTACACTAATAGATCTTGAAAGATAAGACTCTCATGCTACCTATATAAGTAACGAATCTTGGAAATAAATAAATAACACAGAAATTAGACAACCCCCAATTCCAGAAGCCAGAGCTAGTGCGATTGCCCTATCGACCAGACCAGACAAATACATTTATATATAGAACAACGTTGATTGTGCGGCATATAAACTAATGTTAGTATTATTAGAAAAGCAATCTAAGACGACGAGACAAATATAAACTTAGTATATACCTACATAAATCTTTTTACACAAAAAGTTTACTAAAATGGGTCAGCAAAAGGTAGTTTATAACAAACCAATTTATGTGGGTTTTTGCATCTTGGAATTGTCAAAGACGGTATTGTACAACGCGATCAAAGAGAGTTTAGGGATAAGACGTCTCTTTTATACTGATAGTTTGATTCTAAAAATAATGACAGAAAATTTGTATGACTTTATACTAGATAACCGGGACAAATTCGATACTTCAAATTATCAAGACGGAAATATATTTGATATCCCGAAGGATCCATCAATTTCAGGAAATTTTAAAGATGAATTCCCGGCAGATCCAATAATAAGTTTTATGGTACCGGAGCAAAAGCATATCACGTACGATCTGTAGGTAAAGAACTAAAGAAAGCCAAAGGCGTGAAAAGATTAGTTATTCAAAAAGAGCTATCGGCACATGATTACAGACAAATTGTTGAAAAAGGTGGTGTAGTATTTAGAAAAATTAACACGTTTCGCAGCGTTTTGCATGATATTTATACAGGAATGAAGAATAAAGTAGCTTTGTCTTACCACGACGATAAACGTTTTCTTATTCCCATTACAACAAAGGCTTTACCGTGGGGTCGCTCTGATATACAATTTTTTTAAAACCGAATCAGAACAAAACATGCGGCGGTTAATGGCTGCCATAAATGATGTTGAGCATAGTTCTGTGGAAAACGATAAGTTAGATGTATTACTCGCAGCAATGGCGGAGTTAAATCCTAAAGACCTAGTAAATAAAATAATATTTATACAGATATGTCTTAAACAGAAGGACAATTTATTGAGTTAGATATAATAGAAGAGAAAAAATTCTTGTAAATATTGTTATTTATCACAATTAGATAATAATTTATTAGTGTCAGTATTACAGGCAGCAAATGACGTAATTTCCCCCGAATTCTTTGTTCATGGGTGGAATCAATATTTTTATTAATCTGTATATTCACGTAATCAAAAAGTCATGAGTACTTCACCTCTTTTTTTAATGTCCTCTTGGAGCCATAAGTTAAAAAGTTCTTCTATGGTAAAACGTTACGTGTCTATAAAAAAATGGGTATCTAAATTACAGATTAGCATCTAAGGATTTACTAAAGATGACACCATTGTACTTTTAAATGGATGAGCCCGGTTGTCAAAGGTAGACAATTAAAGAATTTTATGGCATAAAAATTTATGACTACGTGATTTTAGAAGTCGTAAACATTAAACAAGCAATGGTAATGGCCAAATTCGAACTTATTGTCCTTGAATACAAAAAACAAAATATATCACTTTCTCGCCGAATACAATGGGTCAAACCAATATAAATATCACATAGCATGACTGCAACAACATATTAATTTGTAATTGCGGCAAATTTATAGAGATAACAGACCAAATGAAGTATTTAGGTATCCACTTCCAGTTTTTAAAGTGACATCAACACATAGATTTCTGAATAACAAATTATGCAAATTATTACATAAATTTTATTAGATCCGAAACATCTTTAATACAAAAAACCACAATTAACGTTTTCAAGGCATTGATTGAATCAATAATAAAAATGGAATAGTCATTTGGGGGATCGACCTATGATACGACTTTAGATAAATTAAAACATAATTCAAAAGCGCTTTATTAAAATTATTCTCAACCAACCGAAACAATATAGTACAAAATTACTATTTGAAGAGTCAGTTAGACATTGATACCACATATAATCTTATCTTTGAACTATAAAAATTTCCTGAAATTGATGGATCCTTCGGGATATCAAATATATTTCCGTCTTGATAATTTGAAGTATCGAATTTGTCCCGGTTATCTAGTATAAAGTCATACAAATTTTCTGTCATTATTTTTAGAATCAAACTATCAGTATAAAAGAGACGTCTTATCCCTAAACTCTCTTTGATCGCGTTGTACAATACCGTCTTTGACAATTCCAAGATGCAAAAACCCACATAAATTGGTTTGTTATAAACTACCTTTTGCTGACCCATTTTAGTAAACTTTTTGTGTAAAAAGATTTATGTAGGTATATACTAAGTTTATATTTGTCTCGTCGTCTTAGATTGCTTTTCTAATAATACTAACATTAGTTTATATGCCGCACAATCAACGTTGTTCTATATATAAATGTATTTGTCTGGTCTGGTCGATAGGGCAATCGCACTAGCTCTGGCTTCTGGAATTGGGGGTTGTCTAATTTCTGTGTTATTTATTTATTTCCAAGATTCGTTACTTATATAGGTAGCATGAGAGTCTTATCTTTCAAGATCTATTAGTGTAGACACTATGTCTTTCATATACCTATTGTAAATAGTACTTACATCGACCTCTATATTGGCAGTCTCGATACAGTTAAAAATTTTGAAAGTACATAGAACAGAAAAAGAAGCTATTTTTAATGCAATATACAATAATGGATTTAATTGAGCGATAAATTAGCATATTATATCGATATTAATTGTGTAAAAGTAATTACCATATTAAATTAATTGACTTAGTATTAATTAGCGGCTATAATAACTTTTTATTAAATCTGCCAGGAATTCATCTATAAAATTTCCTGAAATTGATGTGCTAACGTTTTAATATATAGAATTGACAAAAATCTAGTGTCTACCTAGCTAAATTGCACAATTATCCGGTGAGATCAGCTGAAAACTATAAAAATTGTCAACTTTTAGTGATTGTTTACGCTCCTACGTTTTACAAAACTATATACAATAGATGTTACAACACAATAATGACTAGGTACAAAATTATATTACTATTGTGAATAGCTTATGCTAAATAAAAAATCTATTCTGATCTAAAATTATAACACACGCTTTTTAGGACTTCATACTTCATTTGTTGTAGAACTTCATTTTTTAAATAAATTATTTCTAAACACTTGCGTTTTCTATGGTTTCCGTAGATAGGATGGGATATATAAAGCCATTTTTTTTCTTTCCCATTTCAATTCATATATTATAAGTATATCAGACGTCTTTCTCAGTTCACTCTGCCTACCAACATAGTCGTGCATATAAGGTGTTTTGTAAATGATATATATTTTTATTTGTTTTGCGCGATCACGTCGACTCCATCACATAGTACATAGCTTTTTGTAAGTGGCTGTCGTTTATGCGGAGCAACAAATTTTTACTTAACTTATTTTTCGTATTATTACATAAATTTGACATAAATGTAACGTTTTGTTGCGAATTTACATTACAGCTAAATCTCTAGTGTCGACGTAGATTATTTGTTATAGTAAATTTTTGACCGCAAACAGATACGTAAACATTGTTATTTGATTTCAAGGATATTCTATCTACCGCCTGGCACTGCCTGGCAGTAAACAGATCTCATATGTTAGGATTTAACAACAGAGAATCCCAACTGTTACAGTGTTACCTGTCATTATATGCGAGTTTAAATGCAACTTAAAACGAAATTACGGGTAGGTACAATTTTTTATAGGTTCGAAATTAGAAAAATTTAAAGGTCTTTTACCTCACAAACTCTATAATAGGCGGCTACTGGTTTCGTGGTATAAAGTACTACCATATCTTTACGAAGGTAAAAGGATAAAAATATAGTACAATGCAATACATTAACAAATTAAAAATACTTAAGATTGACAGCAGTGAACCAGTAGTCATGGACGGCTTTGAAATGCCATTAATATGAGATACCTCTGTTGGCGAGTTAGATATATACTTATTGCCCTCTAATTATGGATTTAAATAGTAAATATAAAGAAGTACATACAAAATCAAATTGTAAATGGGTGTTAAGTGAAGTATAACATTTTAGATTTGGAGTTATTGAGTAAATTCTCTTTACTCGTTAAATGCAAACTTTTTTACAGACCGTAAAGAGAGCCGCCTTGTAATTATTGTTTGTTATGGTTGTTGTCCTTCTAATTCTAGCCTAAAGTACAGCAGAGGTACTTAAATTTATGCACGTTTGTATTCTAGTTTAGTAATTTTCATTTATTTTGTTATTTTTCACAAGCATATCAGTAAAGTTTTGCTAGCGTTTTAATGTATAAAATAGACAAAAAATCGAGTACACCTATCTTAATCACCTTTCTTAGTTAAGAGCTAAATTGCACAATTATCCAGTGGGATCTATTGAAAATTATAAAAAAAGCGTACGTTTAGTGATTGTTTACGCTTATACAATGTTTTACCCAGTGAAATTAAAACCTCTGGTCATTTAAAACTATTTACTAAGAATGTTACAAAACTGATGTTAGAGCACAATAATGACAAGTACAAAATTATGTTAGTAAATGTTAAGTAAAAAAACTATTATAAAATTATTATAACAGATGAAATTCTCTTTACCGATAACGCCGTTCGCGACTTCGTTGAAGATAACTTCATTATTTTTAAATAAATTATTTGTAAACATATACGTTTTCTTTGTTTCCAATAGATAGGAGGGGCTTATGGGACCCCATTATTTTGTTCGCCATTTCAACAATCTAAATTTCTAATGTCTCCGATTTTAAGGAGTAATGTACGTGGTGGTGTAAAATAACACAGGCGTGCGTAGGCATAAATAAACACGTACCAATGTAACGAGCTCTCAATACTAATCAAATTGCCTTGATGTACACGAATTTAGTTGATACTTAAAACCTTTAATAATTTATTTTCTAGACTTCGACGGGATAGTAATTCTAACCCTACATATTGAAAACATAGTCCAAGACAATATACACCACATACTATTATCACTTTATGCGTCGTCTACCAGGTATCAAACTAAATGGCATAAATATACTCTTTTCTAATTCCTAACTTTGTTTGAACGTGTAGAGTACTTTCAAAACCCCCATGAAATGCGCCCGTTATGAGTACATTTTGAAAACATTTACTCAGTTATCTACCATATACCTCGTTACATAAGTTTGACAAAATAAATTACTTATATGTTTCAATTATAGTGATTAATACTAATACAGTAGTATGCATATAGTCTTTAAACAATATTTAAAACAACACAAAACCGGAGATCAGTATTCATGTAATTGAGCCGACCGACGCGATGGCCGAAGTTATGTATCTTTGCATATGAAGGCAAAGCTCATGAGGTTTTGAAACTACATAAGATGAAGTAAATTTAAGGTAAGGCGGATTTCTGCTTAAAGTAAACACACTTTAGGTACACTATTGTAGGGTCTAATAGATGGTGATGGTATTACCCGAGCTACCGTGTTCGGTACTGTATACTGGCTTCTTAATAATAATTATTGTCATTATGCTCTTGCAATGTTCACTTTCTTTACAAAATATATCATAGATTTAAATGTAAAATTGGAATAAAAACTCTTTAGGTTTATTAAGGTATACCTCTTAGTTATGTAATCAAGATAGGTAATGAAATACATGCATTATTTTAATATTTGTTTTATTTCTAACCTCACCATAATATATGAAAATACAAAGAAATTTTTTTAAGATACTATAATTGTGCAATATGACAATATAATAATTATTTATATCTAACAATAAATACAATATAGAGAATTATTTAACTGCCCGTATCACCATCAGACTGGTCCAGTTGATATTTTTCAATAAGTTCCTTAGGCAGGTACTTCACTAAGTCATATAGAAAGTGTCTTAATTCTATTCTAATCATATGCTCACAAAATTCGTCCAAATTTAAAAAGCCTCGTGAATATTTGTAACATAGATTTGCACCAGCAGCATACGTCCTGCAATCTTTTTCAATGCGTTCAGTTTCTTCAATATCGTAGAAGACATTTGTATCATAAACTAATGAATGCTGCGAATCCTTGATTAAGTCACTCAGTTCACAAGACAACCTTTCAATGGCCGATTTAATGTCTTCTGCCCGTACCCACCGTTGAGCTGAATATTGCATCCACATTGTCAGTTGGACTAAAATAAAAAAATAAATAAAATAAAACAAACATATTAATCATACATATTCAGAAAGGATAATTTTTTTTTATCAACTTACACAAAATGTGATGATGAAAATATATTGTCAATTTATTATTGTTTACTGTCGGATGGTTGCACAACATTCACTTGCTAGCTCTTGACTTATCGACGATAGGTTTTAATTGTGTGATGCAGAAGCATTCTATTTATATTAGTAGTCACTCTCACCACGCATGATCAGAAGAATACAATTACCTCCCACCATTCTAATTATTACCACACTATAGAGTTGACATAATAACAGAGTTTGAGACACGAAAAACAAAGTTCCCTGAACTTATACTTCACGATGCCTACTTGACCTATAATGCATTGGATGGATCAGTTCAAGGTGGATTTTTTGGTGCAAGATAAAATAAAAAGACAATTAGTTAGTAATGTAGTAGAATAGGTAATAAATAGTATGAAAATAGTAATGTGACAGAATAGGTAATAAATAAT
Organism: Leptura quadrifasciata; assembly: GCA_963675555.1. Lineage (NCBI taxonomy): Eukaryota > Metazoa > Arthropoda > Insecta > Coleoptera > Cerambycidae > Leptura > Leptura quadrifasciata. The sequence continues at coordinate 42,765,691 of OY776675.1, forward strand.
ATAAGAAAATGTAAATCATGTGTTTCAATTCAAAAAATAAAAACTAAAATAAACAGCAACACGTTCTCCTCACTTGTGATGTCAAGATGTTAAGTACACAAAAGCCATAAAGAGGGTACGCTGCAGGTACTGAAATAACAATGTAAATGTTCCCTTTCACAAATTCACTGATAAAATCTCGGTGGATAAGACAGGCAGGTAGTAAATGTACATCTCATAAATCAGCATAGGGTAAGACAGATGTCCCTAAAGATAAGACAGGTAAAAATCGACATAAAGATAAGACAGATAGGTCGCAATTGTTTATCAGCATAAGGATAAGGCAGGTAAATAAAGTGGTTAGGTATATAATCATGAATGAATGTTTGTTATCTCATCGTAAAAAAAATACAAAGTGCAATAAGACAATACAACATAATAGAGAATTATTTAACTGTCTGCATACGAACGGCTAGACGGATGGATTGACCATAATTGCTTTAATCACCATTATTTTTACTGCAATACCTTTATTTTTACTTAAATTACCTGTAATTGTCCTCTAATTACCACAGTACTTTAATTACCTCCCACCACTCTAATTGCATCCCATCACTCTAATTACCACACCACTCCAATTACCCCCCACCACTACAATTACATCACACCACTTTAATTACTTCTTATTAATCTAATTGCCCCCCACCACCACAATTACATCACATCACTCTAATTACCTCCCACCACTACAATTACATCACATCACCCTAATTACCCCCCACCACTACAATTACATCACGCCACTTTAATTACTTCTTACTAATCTAATTGCCCCCCACCACCACAATTACATCACGCCACTTTAATTACCTCCCACCACTACAATTACATCACACCACTACAATTACCTCCCACCACTACAATTACATCACAACATTTTAATTACCTCCCACCACAATAATTATCCATCATGCAATTACTCTAATTACCCATCATTCCACTAATTGCCCCCCACCACTACAATTACATCAGGCCACTCTAGTTACCCCCCCACCACTACAATTACATCACACCATTCTAATTACCTCCCACCACTACAATTACATCACACCACTTTAATTACCTCCCACCACTACAATTACATCACACCACTTTAATTACTTCTTACTAATCTAATTGCCCCCCACCACCACAATTACATCACGCCACTTTAATTACTTCTCACTAATCTAATTACCATCCTAATTGCCCCCCACCACCACAATTACATCACAACATTCTAATTACCTCCCACCACAATAATTATCCATCATTCCACTAATTACCTCCCACCACTACAATTACATCACACCACTTTAATTACTTCTTACTAATCTAATTGCCCCCCACCACCACAATTACATCACGCCACTTTAATTACTTCTCACTAATCTAATTACCATCCTAATTGCCCCCCACCACTACCACCTTTCATAGGCCCCGCCCTCTAACGTCCCATCCCCTAAGCCCCGCCCCTTAATTACCTCCCACCACTCTAATTACATCATATTAGTCTAATTACCTCCCACCACCATACTTATATCCCATCACTCTAATTACTTCTCACTAATCTAATTACCCCCCACCATTCTAATTACCCCCACCACACTAATTGCCCCCCACCACCATATTTACCCCCACCACACTAATTGCCCCCCACCCCTAATCTGATCACTGATCACTGATCACTGCTCCTGCTCCTGAACCGAACCTCTCTCATTTACACACTACTTTAGACAATCCCCAATTCCAGAAGCCAGGGCTTGTGCGGAAGGGAGTTGCACATTGAAAAAACGCGGACATACAACCATTTCCTCCGACAGTGCCAATGCCGGAGCCAGGACTCGAACCCGGTGGTGCGATGTCCGTGTGATTAATCGCGATTGCCACCTCGCGCCTTAACCCACTCGGCTATCGACCAGACTAGGTTGATTATTAGCCGTACTAATGTACGATCAACGCTTACGACAAGAAGTTGTCACAATTTTGAATGAAACGATAGACTTGGAGCGAGGGCATACAAAAGTCCATCTCTACTCACATACAATCGAAGTCAGAGCTACACGCTAATCTAGTGTGCGTGTAAATGAAAAATTCAGAAGAAATTTCATTGAGAAGCATATATTTACATATATAGCGACAGCCAGGCAGCTTTCTTTTAATTAATTAAAATACTTAGCTAATACCAAACTGATAGACTATTTAATTCAGTTTAGTCAAACTTATATGGATGTTAGAGCATATTGGAATAGAGGACAATGACAAAGTTAATCGCCGTGCAGAAGAAGGAGAAATAACTGTTTTCTCTGGCCTTTATTCTGTCAATTAGTGTACTACCAGAGCTATAAAATTAGGCTATGGTAGAGTTCAAACAATTATTAGGCTCAGGTTACCGAAATGGAGCAGTCAAAGCTCCGTGTATAAAGGCCTTCAACTGATTCCATCTAAAGTGACTTGCTTGGGCTTAATAAATCACAAATAATGAGGTGCATAGTAAGTCTGATAATAGAACACTGTCGTCTAAAGATGCATTTGCTTACAACTCACATTCTATACTGTTCCATAAGTAATGGTAAACAGAGCAATGGCAGATTCATTACGTAAAAATATTACGATTTACCCAAACTTACCTTAGTTCAAAAGTTGATATCAACAGAGATACAGGAAGTAAAAGTTAAATTTTCGTTTTGGTTTTTTAAAATAATTTATTTAAAAATTTATTTTAACAAAAGTTGGTGATTGGGGGTTTTTTGAAGCAGGGATTCAAATCTATTCATAGTTTTGCTGTTACTTGTAGAGGGCGTTTATACGTTATATAGTTTTGACAATTTTTATTTAATTTTCTTACAGATTTCTATTTTCCTGTCTTTTATACGTAGAAAAGGTATACCTTCTAAATGTCGCTACAAGTAACTGTTTTCGAGATATTCGGTTGTAAAATATTCAATGCAACCAATTTAAATTAAATAAATATAGTGGAGTAATCACTCCTATTATTTGGGTTTTCTATCACATGTATTATTATCCTCTTCAAAAACAAATCACTGAATCTACAACATAATAGAATTATTGGAAAAAAGCCTCTGCGCCCGTGACGTTTACGCCAAAGGAATAGTCAGAGGTTATGTTTTGCAAATAATATAAATCGGATTAAACACAGAAATAATGTATTTTGCTGACGTTTCGGAAAGTAATCTCTTTCCGTTTTCAAAGCTTTTTTTTTTTTTTTTTTTTTTGGAAGAACTCTTATTTTGCTGTGTATGTCAAATACACAGCTTTAAGATTCTGTTTATGTTATTTCCATAGATACTTACTACTTACATAGAACTGATGATATTTTCTTTTAGATAATGTTGAGTTTGTTAAGTTCCTCTTTTAACATTGGTAGCCAGGTTGTACAAATATCTACAGAACAATTCGATACGCACTTATCTTCATTTAATAAGATTATTGCTGATTCTTTAATTTTTCATTTTTTGGTATCTGCTTCTTTTGTTAAAATTTTTGCCGAGTCCCAGTTTATTCTATGTCCCAAACATGTTCACAAATCTTTGATTTCAGAATTTCATTTCTTCTAATGTAATTCTTGTGCTCATCCAACCCCACACTGAAAGGTCTGAATGTTATGTGGGTGTCATTATTATTAGAAAGAATGAAATTCTGAAATCAAAGATTTGTGAACATGCTTGTGAAAATGGGCATAGAGAGAGAGAGAGAGATTTTAACAAAAGAAGCAGATACCAAAAAAAGAAAAAATAAAGAATCAGCAATAAGCTTATTAAATGGAGATAAGTGCGTATCGAATTGTTCTGTAGATATTTGTACAACCTGGCTACCAATGTTAAAAGAGGAACTTAACAAACTCAACATTATCTAAAAGAAAATATCATCAGTTCTATGTTCTGTGTAAGTAGTAAGTATCTATGGAAATAACATAAACAGAACCTTAAAGCTGTGTATTTGACATACACAGCAAAATAAGAGTTCTTCCAAAAAAAGCTTTGAAAACGGAAAGAGATTACTTTCCGAAACGTCAGCAAAATACATTATTTCTGTGTTTATTCCGATTTATATTATTTGCAAAACATAACCTCTGACTTAAGCGAGCGTAGGTGCGTCTTTACTATGTACATACTTCGGTATGCGATGTAAAGCAACGACAGGCGCGGTTAGTACTTGGATTGGTGACCATTCCAACGGAAACCGCGTTCTCGCCTCACACATCTTTCAGCGGCTTGTATATCAGTGTATGCGCGGAAGCTATACAACCTTAGGCGAGGGTTGTATAGGAGATATACCATCCTTCGGAGGGGATGTAAAGCCGTCGGTCCCTTGTCTATTAAATGTTAGGCAAGTAAAAGATCCCTACTCTTCTTAAGGGAAGAGGTTCGGCAAAATTCCTGTTTGGGGGTAGCTCGTCTACAGGCGTCGGTGTTAGGCCTCAGTAGCGGAAATAGGCCGACGTTAAATAAATGTATAAAAAAAAACCTCTGACTTTTCCTTTGGCGTAAACGTCACGGGCGCAGAGGCTTTTTTCCAATAATTCTATTATTTTGTAGATTCGGTGATTTGTTTTTGAAGAAGATAATAATACATGTGGTAGAAAACCCAAATAATAGGAAAGAATATTCGTAGAATGCCACAAATAACTTTCAAACAATATAGTGGAGTAAATATAGACTTGTACAAAAAATTTTACATGGAGCAAGGTGACATAGAAAAATAAGTTTGTTTTGATGAAACTAAGAATACCCTGAATTTTCTACTTCTAATGGGTGGGAAAACCCTTTTTTTCACGGAAAAGGGTTAAATTGGTCATTATTAAGGATGGTTCTTCAGTTTTAATTAATTTTGGACCCTTCAAAAGGCTAGTTAAGAAACGAAAACTATACCCTTTTATTGTAGATGCTCAAGGAACCTTCAGTTCAAATTTCGTGAAAATCGGTTCACCGCCTGCCACGAATATAAATATACTAAAAAAACGTACAAAATTAAATTACGGCTAACTTGACCAAAATTAAACTAAATTTGATTAAATTTTAGACGAAAGTAATCTATATAACAAAGAAACAGTCTGCCAAATTTTAGCAAAAAATATCCAACAATTTGGCCGCAATTATTTTTAGTCCAAATTCCAAAACATTTTCAAAACTTTCCCCAATTTGTCAAAATGGCCGAACGGATTTTTTTTTAGCAAATTGAAGGAATTTTTATGTACTTGTTCGCGATGTAACTAAAAAATAACTTTTTTAGCCTATTATTTTGTCATTTTCGTTATATACATGCGCGCGGCGATTTCCCGTCATTTTCGGTATTATACGTATGCGCGCACAAGTATACGTGTAATTATTCATTATAAAAATTACAATATTAATAATTGAAACTGATTGTGAGCAGGTTTTAAATTAAGTAGATTAAATAAACTCAGATTTTTTAATTTAATAAAATTTCAACACTAGCAAAATAGTACGAAGAACAGTGACTTTGAAATAAATAAGTTTAAAATTTGAGAAATAATTATTCATTTAAGTATTAATTTCATTTAAAAAAATAAATAATTACCAATAATAAAAAAAAGAGATTCGACTTTGGTAACAAATGTTCGAAGTGACTTCCGTTTACTTCAATATTTGGCGATGCGTGTATTAAACAACCACCTTATTTTAAATAGTAAGTGTTCGTTTTGAAATGTTTCGATTGCACTTCTAATTCTCTGCAATAATTATCCTCAATTATTTATTGCGTCTTGATATACAAAAAATTTCATATACCCCCATACGCAAAAATCCAACGGATTAAAATCGAGACTACGCGCAGGCCAAGGCATATTACTCCCACGACCTATCCAGAGACCAGGATAATTTGTATTTAGGTAGTTTCTCACAGGTATAAAAATGCGGTGAAGCTCCATCTTGCATAAAAAACTCGTCTAGCTGAGTTTATAGAAAATTTAAGTATAATGCACCGTTTAAATTAGGGTCCCCCAAAAAATTAAGTATAAAATTTCCACACCAAATGTTTATTTTAAATTTTATTAAAACTTATGTTGTAACTGGCGTTCGGCTACTAAGTGCGGATTTTTTATGTCCCATACATGTTTGTTTCTAAAGTTAAATATACCTCAACGTGTAAACGTGGCTGTGCCAAATATATATGACTTATAAACGGCACGCAAACTACTGTAGGTGGCGTCCTCTACAATAACAGCAAAACTATGAATATATTTGAATCCCTGCCTCAAAAAACCCCTAATCACCAAATATTGTTAGAATGTTTCAATTTTTTTATAAATTTAAAAATTTAACTTTGATCACCTTTGTTGATATCAACTTTTGGACTAAGATAAGTTTGGTTAAATCGTAGTATTTTTACGTAATGAATTTTCCATTGCTCTGTGTATCATGTACTTATGGGACACCCTGTATAACTGCGCACGATAGGTGTTTCGACATGCAATATATAATATCACACTTCTTAAGCCTTATTATATGGCAATTACATGCAGTTTCAGTAATGAAATGCACAATTCATAAAATTAAGCCACAGAAATTAGGAAATAATGTAAACTCATATATAATTTAATTAAATAAATGTAATGTTATTCGTTTACCATTAAATTTGTGTATTACAAACAAATTATGAACAGAATTACTAATTTACTTATAATTAATCTGTTTATTAAATTGTTTCAGGGAATAAATAGGCAAATAATAATATACATATTATTGCTATGGAAAATTGCTTGATTAATAAAATTGTATTTAATCGATTAGCATACCTACAAAATCAAAACAAAACAAATTACTTTAAAGGTAAATTATCGTAATATTATTTGATTCATATATTAAAAAATAATATATATTTCCAGAACTTGACACTGTTTTTTATATAGAATTTTGAACCAATTCGCCCTATTTATAATACGATTCTTTGAAAAAAAAATACCCTCATCTCATTTCTTACAAATCCAGAGATTGAAATACCTCTTAGTATTTTCCACACGGTTGGAGTTGAAGGCAACTTCCAACATAAAAGAAACTTCTAAAACTCTAAATAAGGTGTCTAAAAATATCTATGCTATAGATACTGTAGGCCTCTTTCGTTGGTTGCTTCGCACGCCATTTTAATATACCATGTCAAACTAAAAATTTTCAAGAAATTATATATTAGAAATTACATATTGTTAAAGTTTTCTAACGATGAGCTCAGACTTTTGCTGGAGCTTACCGACTTTCTCGCAATGATTTCGATAATATAATAAATAAATAAATAAATAATTAAAGAGGTTCTAGAAAGGTCTAATTGAACAAACTGTGTGCATTTTGAAATCCGTAATATTGCTCTTTCATTAATATTTAGGTATTACACCAATCGTATCCAATATATCTATATACAGGGGTGCTTCGTTAGTGACTGGTCATATGCTAGTAAGGAGTACAGAACCCTGAGATGATTTCAGATTGATCTTTATTATATCCCTAATGCTTCTGGCTTATTGTAATTATTGTAATTATTAAACACTTATTAAACTTAATCAGTCATAAGTTCTACAACTTAGCTCAGTTTATTATTCTTTAGCGCGCACAACTGTTTTGTTTTGATTAGAAAATAATACTGGAAATTGTCAATATCTTAGTGTTTAGCTTATCAAATAGTAAAATTGTACTGATAAAGGCTCTTCTTCTTGTTCATTGTAAACCAAATGTTAATAAATCGGGGGACGGTAAATCAGTGTGTTAAAGCGTCTGGCTAGCAAACTGAGTTACCTGGCGAAGTGGGTTCAATCCCCGCAAGGCGAAATAATTTTTCATTAAAAAATTGCCCCAAGAGTGGTTCGGAGTCCACATTAAACTGTAGTGCCTCATCTACCTTTATCTAGCACAAGATCCTTGAGATCTTCCAGGGAGTTACTTCGGTAACTTGAGAGGCGGTTAAGAAAACAATAAAAAAAAGAAACAATAATGTTTGCTATGAATGCTTTTTTAAGTGCATACTTACCAATATGAAATAGTATATATATATAAATAATATTAAAGTAATACAGTTGTATACAGCACTTGACTTGACGATACCTTATTTTTAACAGCATTGAGATTGCTATCAACTTGTCCTAAAGAATTTAACACTAGACTACATGACTACCTCGATAACTGTAAGAAAGATTCTGATATACACATCATAGTAGGTGATGTCAATATTGATATTTTAAGCGAAAAAGACGATGCTCATCAATATCTCAATATCATACGGGGACATTGTTTTCTGTCGGCAATAAATAATTATACCAAAATGGAAGGAAATAGTAAAAGTTGTATTCATGGCTTATTAATTAACTGCGAAGTAAACCAGTACAAATTTATTCTAGTAATGCTTCAAACAATACGGATCACTTTTCACAAATCGGCAAGCTTACATTTCCTGAAAACGGAATGAAAATAGTAACAAATAACTTTACTAGAAAAACATTTATAGATAAGATAAAATTTAATAATAAATTAGATGAGGAACTCTGGGAGGATGCATACGAATATTCGGATGTAGAAAATGCCATAAATTTGTTTATAACTAAATTTAAAAAATATATTGACACTTGTAAAAAACAGTTGAAACCAAAAAAAGAGATTAAATTGAATAACTAATGGTGTTATAAAATCGGTAAATGAAAAAACAGAACCATTCAAATTATCAAAAAAATACCTTAACATAACATAACATAACACAAATTCATTTAAACAGTATCGAAATAAACTTAATCAATCATTAAAAATTGCTAAGAGGCGCTATTGTCAAAATGAAATAAATAACTCAACAATTGACAGATAGCGATACCTGTACCATTTCCTACCTTTTACAGGTTTCCATTTAATTAGTAAAAATAGATTTTTCAAGTTTGTGTTAGCATTATTTTACAGAAAGTGGGATAAATAGAGTTTACCTTATTAGTTAAATTCACCAAGAAATCATTTGCCTGCGGCTTCTGTACTAATTCCAACCTAAAATACAAACTTAACCGCGTGACATCCAGTAATTAATATTATATTTTTATATCCGCATTAACAAGTGTTTAACAACCAGGTAAATTTCATTTATTAGTAATTTAAAATTTCAGTAATCTTCAATTTTTATCTTTGATGTAATTTCACTATTTTGAAAATAAATTTAAATTCAATTCTTTTTAATTTAGTAAGTAATTAAAATACTATATGTACCACATGGTTATAAAATATTTTTTTCTTTCTTTTTCATTTTTTTGCCAATTTATAATTTATGAATCAGCTTTTGTATATCTTAAAAAAACATGTTTTTTGTTACATTATTGACATCCGCTCTTGTGCAAAAATGAAAAGAACAAATCTCAAAGTAGGCCATGATACCATTAATTCCATTTATTTTTGCTCTTTCCAACGATATAAAATATGTCACAAAAATTTTAACTGATAGCGTCAATATTTAATATTTTACGAAAACCACAATTCATATCATTCAATCGTGAAAATCAGATATGCCATGATTAGTGAAAAACAAAGTATACAGTTAATAAAAAATTTGACAGATTGTCACTGTTGTATGTTATATGTTGCGTAGTCGAGTTCTAAGATAAGTTTTATATCAGTAATTATGGTGTACACCAATAATAACAAATTCGATGATTAGCATTTATTGTCAGTGCAATTTTGACGTTGAGATGGCAGTTACGGATAACGTAGATAGATTTCCAGATGCTCCGCAGCCAAATCGAATGTTTAGCAAGTTCGTTGAAAATCTAAAAATACACGGTTCATTTTCAAAAAAAGTAGTAAGACGAGGGTATGTTGCAGATAATGTAAGAAAAGTGAATAGAATATTGAATTGAAAGAAATCTCGTTTAGAAAAATTCAGAGAAACGGATTTCGATGCTACAAAATGAGGAAAGTTAATCATTTGAATGAGGGAGATAAGCCGAAGAAAGTAAGATTTTGTAGATGGTTGTTAAATAAATAAAATTCTTTGGTCGGACGAATAAAATTTCTCTAATACTGAATTTTTCAATAGAAATATGCATTATAAGTGGACACGAGAAAATACACACTGGTGCAGGGAGACTGCTTCCCAAGAAAGATTTTCTACGAATGTTTGGGTGGATCTTTTAGGGACTAAAATAATTGGACCTTATTTTTATAATGGCAAACTAATCGCTCGTAGATACCTTAATTTCCTGCAAAACGAATTTCAAGATTTCTTTCATTTTTTAACAGTGGCAGAAAGATTAAATTGTTCATACTTTCAATAAGATGGGGTAAAAATTATTTAAATCAAGTTATGACATAGCTGGATAGGCACCTATGGACTCATTCTATGGCGAACTCGATCACCAGATATTACTCCCTTGGCTTTTTCCGTCTGGGGTTACATTAAAGACAAGGTATTTCAAACTGCCGCTGAAAATATTGAGGACATTAAAACCAGAATTAGAAACGCTTGTGAAGCAATTACGCCAAAATGTAACGCGTGAGGTGTCTCGTAGAACACATTTGTATATTAGAATGCATGGTGCACAATTTGAGAATTTGTAGCTAAAATAAATACACATTTTCTTTTCAGTATGGTAGTAGATAGTACTGTTATACATAGTTTCTCGGTTGTTTTTTTTGATATTCATTTTGTACTTGTATTTTTATTTATGATATATTTGTTTGTTTGTATTAAATTGTAATAAATAATTAGTGAATTATAATTACTATAAAGTAGATTTTTACTATTATGGCATAGCTAATTTTTACGATTCAATGATATGAATTGTGGTTTTCGTAAAATATTAAATAGTGACTATCAGTTAAAATTTTTGTGACATGTTTTATATCGTTAGAAAGAGAAAAAATAAACGGAATTAATGGTGTCGTGGCCTATTTTGAGATTTGTTCTTTTCATTTTTGCACAAGGGCGTATGTCGGAGCCAATTGCGTTTTTCGAATTTTTTGATACACATTATTATTCTTATTGTCTTTGCCGTCAACTTTCATCCCTTTAAAACTTTTTTCGTATCTCCTCAAATAAGGAATTCTACAATAGATATTAACTCGGATATTAAGCGAGATATTTGGTGTGGCTCTCATAAAATAGACAAACGGTATACCTATGTTATAAATAATACTGATTACTTGTTTCTTTCAACTATACTTGTTTATCTATGTGGGTGTTTGTTGCTAATGTTAAAGAACACGCCAAAACTCTCGATAAATTTTTCGAAACTATAACAAAATCCGACTTTCACATCAAAAGCGTGCTCCACGTAAAAACGCCGTTGGAAGAGGTTTCTATATATAAAATAACATTTCGCTCTACGGAGCGTTTTTATGCAAAAATATTGAAAACTCATCAAGGAGTGTAACTCTAGAAAGTATACTAAATGTCGCTGCACAGGGAAGTAATGTCGCCCCGACCACAAAATTTTAGAAAGTATAAAAACCGAAATTTCGAAAAAAACCTTTTTACGAATCTACGTTGTGTAGCATTGCAACTCATGCATTTTTTAAATATAATAATAATAATATTTATTTCATCTGTTTGGTTACAATTTATGTTTTAACATTTTTTTTCTTAAAAAAAATTCATAATAATAAATATTTAGTTAGTTTAGTTTTTATAGAAATACTTGTTTGTGGGTGTTTATGTAAACATATAATTCTTTTTTTTAATATATATAAATGTATCTAAATTATGTTTTATGAAATTTAACAGATAATAAGCAAAAGGGATAATTTACATAATTATAGATAAGGGGAAAAGAAAAGCTAGAAAAAGAAATAAGTACAAAAGAGTTGATTGATATATCAAATTATGTATACAATTGCCCTGTATTTATGAAATTTTCTATAAAATTTTCTGGTAAACTTAGTAACCAGTTTTTGATGTTTTCTCTTTGTTTTTTATTATTGCTGTTTCTTAGGTGATCTGGCATTAGATTATACAGTCTTGGCCCTAGATATGTTGAACTTTTTGTGAATATTGATTTCTTAGCCCTAGGTATGATTACATTAGTTCTTGTTCTTGTATTATATAAGTGATTTTTTTGAGATAATTTTTGTTTTTGATTTCATAATTTAATATTTGTATGCAATAAATTTGTCTGATATTGGAAATTTTATATTTTTGAAATAGGCATCTACTTGGATGTCTGCGATCTTTTTTGAACATAATTTTAATTATTCTTTTCTGTGCCCGTATTAATGGGACTAGATGTGTTTGGTGTAACCCTCCCCAGGCTGTTATACCATAATGTATGATAGACTCTACTAAACCATAGTACATTATGAGTAGCTGATGTTCTTTGAGGATATTGCTCGCTTGTCTAAACGTGTAAAACAAATGTCTAATTTTTTGCATATATTTTCATGTAGGTCCCATTTGAGGTGTGAGTCAAGAATGATCCCTAGGTATTTTATGTGAACAGCCTGGTCAATTTCTATGTCAGTGTTTTGTATTTTTATTTTTTTGTAAGGTAAGTAATAGATTTTTATATGAGCAGAATGGCAGGTATTTAGTTTTAGTGGTGTTCATAGTGAGTAAATGTTGATCAAACCATTTTTTTATTGTTTCGAGTAATTTAGATGATTTTTGATAGACTTCTTCCCAAGTTTGTCCTTCTACAAGATAGCAGTATCATCAGTAAATGAGATGATTGTACCATCGATGGATAATGTAAGATCATTTAAGTATATTATAAATAGCAGGGGAGCTAAGATTGTCCCTTGAGGCAATCCATAAGTGACGATTTTAGTCTCATATTTAGTGTCGCCCAACCTTACACTTTGTGTCCTATTGGTTAGATAGCTTTTAAGAATGTTATATATTGTCCGTCCCCTAAATCCCAAATCCCGAAGTTTTTGCAATATTTGACTGTGACTTATAGAATCAAAGGCCTTCGCTAGGTTTATAAAAATGCCAAGCGAAGGTTTTTTATTGTCTATTGAGCTATTTGCGTCCTCAGTAGATGTTTTCTCGCGAAAACCTAACTGTCTTTGGCATAATATTAAATTTATTTACATATTTCAGAATTCTTGACTTCAAGGTTTTTTCAAAAATTTTTGAGAGGTTGGAAATTAAGGAAATTGGTCGATAGTTTTGTGTTTCAAGTTGTTTACCGCTTTTATATAAAGGAATTATTTCTGCTACTTTAAAATGAGTTGGACAGACACCTGTTTGAAATGTTCCATTTACAATGTGAGTCATTAGTGGTGTGATTAAGTCGATTACTTCTTTAAGTAGATCCACTGATATTTTGTCATGACCAGGGGCTTTTTTATGCTTTAGTTCTAGTATGTACTTTCGTATTTCTTGTTCAGTGACATTACTAAGGTAAAAACTGTTTTCAATTTTTTTGTTTGGAAAATTTGTATTTGGTTTTAGTATTTTTTTTATGTTAAATAATAAGACAAGTTCTCTAATCTCTAATCAAAATTTTTCGAGAGTTTTAGCGAAAATAGCCCTTAGCGTCGAGAGTGACCTTTCACTTCAACAGTCAATTTTGGCGGAAAAACTATATGTTTTCCATGTAATTGCCCTAAACCGGTTCCCCAGTGATTTGGTGGCAGAAAAGTCTCTTTACCATGTACTCAGAGTTAGCATGCTGCCTTGCCTGAACGTATGAATCTATAATTGCCACAACATAATTCAAAGTCGTTGCGATTCAAGCATTTTTAAGCTCTGACCAGCGTCCTAAATTATCATTGAACTGAAAGATACGTAAATAGACAGACAAGCAAAAGCCCACCAAAATTATAAACATTGAATTTTTTACTGAATCTTTTTGTGTAATCGTTTGCTGTAAGTTGGTTACATTGTATGTAAGTCGTTCTGTTTCTGCTCCTCACCATGTGTTGTACACGGGCCAGATTCCTTTTCAGGTTAATCTAAGAAAGTGTTAATATTTACTGTGTTATATTTACAGTAAAGTAAAGTCCAATTGGTACCATCAATAAAGCAGTTAAGCAAAAGAAAGAGTAAGTATAAATTTTTATATTTTTCGTCTGATACAGTCGCTTCGAAGCCTTCAGGTGAAAATTATAATATCCACTTTAGGAAGGGTAATAAAAAGTCCTTCAGACGTGTTAAGATGGATCGTTCACACTAATTCTGAGTATATAATTTAATATGGACATTAGCATTAGGATTACTAATAGTATATGTTATTTAGTTACATTATTTTGTTTTCTATTATTTCTCTATCTTTTAAATATTTAATATTGTAGTATTAGTTACTTTATGGTTAGTATTTTTTTTATAGCTTTGAATAAATAACTGCAGATCTGTATACAAAACTCTTTCGCAGAAGACAGTTTAATCCACATGAGGTTCTTTGTACAGGCATTTGTGCTTGTAATATTTTATGTATCACATTAGGCACAAAACTTACATTATCTAAAAGTCTCGACTTTGTACGTTATTTACATTTATTATTGCAACGTAAAACAAAAATATGTGTATGTTATAATTGTTAAAGCGTATAAATATATATTCTATTCGGTTCTATTCTATAACCAAAGAATTTGAATAAATTATTTTAAAAACAAATAATAATTTTAATGTTTTGCATTCTTAATAGTATATTATCTATCTTTCAATAAATACATGTTACTGTGTTATTATGAGAAAATAATATACTGAAACAATTAAACAATTAAATGAGGGAATAAAAATCAAAACTAATATTTGAATCACGATCTAACAAAGAAATTCGTCAAGATTTCATAAATCTAATAAAAACGTGTGGTAATTTGAACTGGATTGATGAGATAGGAAAAGGCAAAAAAATATCATTAAATCTACCTGGGATACGGTTGGTTAGTGAACAGGTTTTTTGAGCTTTCGTGGACGTGCGGTCAGTGGAGCATAGACAGAATAACAGTGAAGGTAACAGATGTTAAGTGCAAGTTGTACGTTATATCAATAAATAAACAACACAATAGCATCGCCGAGGATGTATAACAATGATCCCCGTTAGCTGTTCAATGAACCAATTTGTCGGTCTATTCTCGACGCCTTCTACGACCTTTGCTATTGCAGTCACACTTAAAGACCCCTTAGCTTGTTATTATTGCAAGATAATGGTAGTGCAGAATACACGTAAGCCTCGTAATATTTTATTCTTAACATTGTATGAAGTTGCAATACTTCAAACGTAAAGTGTAACATTTGCGACAAAAATAAATGCTTATAAAATGCTCGTTATACTTGCATAACTGATACGTAATAGGTATACTTATTGTATGACAATTAATGCCATGCTTATTAATATAAGCTGTTGTACAATTGAAGTGGATATCGTAAAAACATGGGCCATATTTGTACCAGCATATTTTTGTATCGAGATGGTTGATGACATGCTTTGTTGTGCATGTTTGCCAAAATTTATTAACCGGCGACCGTTGCAAATAGATTTTTAAATTGTAGCCATTTCTTTTATTTGCAAAGTAATCAGCCAACCCCTTATATTTAACACTACACATTTTTAAAAAACTTGTTTTTTCAAATTTCGCAGCTGACGCAGGCACCTCAACCCAGACGAGGAGCCTTTTCCACGAGGTGTATAAACTCCGGGCTGCGCAGACTGGCATAAATTTTGATTTTAAAAAATTTTGATTTCACAAGGTTTTGATTTTTTTTTAAATATTTACGATGAAAAATAGATTTAGAGACAAAAATGTACAAAAAGAAAACAAGAAAACAAACGCAACAAAATGTTACGAACAAAAGCGAAGAGGGGGACAGAATAGGTACGAAAGGTATGAAATATCAGTAAAGGTGGATATGGTGAGCGGAAGTTATAGTTGGTGAAATTTGGCTACAGAGATTGCCGGAAAATCGGTAACGTCTGGTATGGTAAGGGGTGTTTAATGCAAAATGGGGCATTATGCTGTCTAATTTGAGTTATGTGTCTTGTTAGCGGGCTATCTTTCAGCTTGAAAGAGTAGAAGTTTTGAGAGATCTGCTGGACATAATCCGCTATGGGGGTTATATCGTTGTAAAGAGCGTCTAAGTCTCTGAGGGAGGTGTACCTTCCAGAATTTGAAATGAGGCGCATAAACTTGTGCTCAAGCACTTTTAGTTCTTTCATTGTCGTGGTCGGTATACTGCACCACACCGGCGCCGCGTATGTGATGGACGGCCTGACCACCATTGTGTACAGCAGTTTTTTATTCTGTCGGTTAAGTCTGCTACCCCTGACCATGACTGGATAAAAATTCCTGGACAGGGAGTAGACCGTCCATATAGTCTCATTGATATGGGCATTAAACGTCAGTCGTTGGTCCAGTCTCACCTCCAAGTACTTCACGCACTTCTTGGTAGGAATTTTATTTCCCAGTATCAAGATTTTTGTTAGAATTTTATTTTCAGTGAATCGGCGCGTGAAGACTATCGCCTCCGATTTTTCAGCGTTCACCCGAATCTTCCACTGGTTGTTATAAGTCATGGTACGAGCCATATGTGCCTTCAGCAGCATATTCGCCGCTTGTGCATTATGCGAATGCGCATACATGGCCATCGGCGTACTTGGCCAGCTTCATGTTCGGGAACTCTGGGAAGTCGGAGACGTACAGGTTGTACAACTTTGGCGACAAGCATGATCCTTACGGGACTCCTGCACGAATGTCCCGCCGTGTTAAGAGTTTGTTATTTACTCGGGCCTGTAGGGATCTGCCCGTCAAAAACGAGTGAATGAGTTTGATGAAGTCGGTAGGGAAGTTATAGTGGTGTAGTTTGTAAAGTAACCCCGGGATCCAGACAGTGTCAAATGCCTTCTCAATATCGAGGAACACCATGGCGGTACTCTTCCCGAGGCTGTATTGTACTTTGACGTCGCACGCACTTCCACCGATTAGGCTAGTGCTGTAGCCGTAGGATCGCGTTAACGATGTACGTCAACTACACAATACCTTTCCTCGGGAAATATTTGAGCAGCTTGTACTCGACGCCGTCCTTTCCAGGGGTTTTATTATTAGGTAAGTTCTTGACAATTTTTGCTATATCCGGGGGCTTGGTCATGACCTTCAGAAATTCCCGTCTCGTCAATTGTACGTCATGACCAATGATTTCGTTAATATCGTTTTCGATGCGGTCGTGTCCTAAATTGTTCGGTATATCGTTATTGTGAATACTTTCGAAATGAGTAGTTAAGTCGTTGACCTTTTGAGCGTCCATCAACGATGTCTGTCCGTTCGCGTTTGTCAACGCGGGTATAGCCTCCCGCGTATTTTTTAAGGCCCTCGCTAGCTTCCACAGCGAGTTGGAGGATTTAGCGTTGCCAGTTTGTCCCCCCATATCTGGTTTCTTGGAGTATTAATGGAGTTCTGATCTGCCTTTGCAGTCTGACCATCTCGACCTTATCTTCGACATCGCGATTTCGCTGTCAAAGCCGTCTCAGCCTTTTTTCTCCCTTATGTCCCGTATGTCCGCTTCGTTTAGTCCGTCTTTGTTCTGGTTCACAGTAATAGTAGTGGCAACAGTCTGCTTGGCATCCTGCAGCACCCTTGTGAAATCCTCCACCGCATTTTCTAAGTCGACGGGTATGTTGATCGTGTTACTTAGTGTTATGCTTGTGTTGATATGTGTATTATAGGGGTGCCAATTGGGTAAATAATATCATTGATTGTCCAGCACTATTAAGCAGAGTAAACTTTTTAATTCCTAGACCTACGTCACGTCACACTCAAGCATTCTACCGTTCTTTTGCACGAACGAATGGCATGAGTAAATCATCAATTATTAACATGTGCAGAATTTTCAATACTAATCAGATCGATGTGATATCAAGTCTGACAGCTTAAAATTCATTATTAATATATATACCATAGAAATATGACTGAATGAATGCAATTGCATGTAATGTACCATCTATGAAGCAATTAAGTATTTTTTACTGACGCTAATTTACTATTAGTACTGTATGTATTAATGCTTTATGTGTTAGTTTTTTAATATTGTTATTGTTTATTTATTATATTGCTTTTCCTGTAATTGGGTTTTAGACCTGTTGGAAATAAATGTTTATTAGTATTATTATATATATTTTTTTAAATTAATTAGCCATTAATTGATATACTACGTGCGATTCAATCTGATGCTTCCAGGAAATCCATAAAACACAATAGACACCCGCTAACAATAAACTATCGGATTTTATACCGCATCGGTTGGTTCCTATGGTTTCTGGTACACAAACAAGGATATCCACGAGAGGTTGTTCGGTCCACAAGCTATGATTACAGCTGACCTTGAGTGACTTTCCTTTGTATAAAGTTTAGTGCTTTCACGATAAATTTTTAACACCAGTGATTTGATTTCATTAGGGACACTGATGGTTATTGGATTATCAAACTGGCGATTTTATGAGTTAGGTGAATAAAATTTCAGCAAATAGAACATGACTACGATAGGGAAAAGGTGCTATTCTACCAAAAATCATAATTTTTTTTTAATAGTAAAATGTAAATAAATTGTAATATAAATTAAACTCTAGCAAAACAATATTGTTTTAATGTTTCTCCTTTGTGTATTTATAATGAACTTGGAGAGCGTTACACCTATCATATACTAAAATAATAATTTTAAAATGAGAAATATTAATGAAAAAGGAAAAAAATTGTTCTGTAATGCAATTAGAGTTCTGTACTAAAAAATTATTGGACCTGCGTTAAATATATAATGGTGGGAGCATTGAAAACACTATATTTTAGTCGGCAGCTCCGTTCACGCAAACTAGTTACGCAATTTAGTTGGCAGCTCTCGACTAAAGTAGTGCTTTCAACAATTTCAACCAGAAGAGAACTTTAATTATGTTGTAGAAGTAAGGAAAACACAGTACTATGTTTTTTACCATTATGTATTTACAAAAAGCTATGGTTGTAATTTCAAGTTACAAAGCCCGTGTCAAACAGTGAATCAAGATAGACCCAATAGACTATTTGACATTGACTTTGTAAGTTCAAACTACAGCAGCTGTCTGCAAATGTACGTAGTTGTAAAGACGTAGTAGTGTGATTCATTTATTTCTACATGATAAACTATCACATAGTAATTGTCCTTTCAACATTAAAAGAATAATACTATTTATTATTTCTAAAGATTGATTATTTTACGGTTCAGGGTTTTTAAAATATTGATATTATTTTATTTTAACGTTTTTATTAATTATATTGCTGTTAGTACTCCATAAAAATCACATGACATTTCACCCTAACTGGATTAAGCAGTTTTTTCAACCCCCATTCATAGTCTGACAACGTTTTCACAACTTAATTTTTGTGAGTGCCCCATGAGCAAGCAATTGTAAGTATCTAATTTCATCGAAATTGGAGCAAGCTTTCAACCCTATTTTCAGCGAACTATAGAATAAAACTGAAGGGTCATATTGGAACTTTCTTTATCGGATCAACGATATACAGAGTGTAACTTAACTACGTTAAAATATTTTAAGGGGGTATTTCTTAGTTAATTTCACGAAAAATATATTATATAAATGACAAAACTTGCTTAATTTAATAAAGTTTGTATTTTACAATCACGGTGAAATAAACTAGAAAAAAAATCCAATGACTGGATCTCATAAGGCTTCAATAACTTGTCTACGAAAAGTAGGGTGGATGTCTACGATTTTGAATAGTTGTAAACTGTAGGCCCCGCATTGGAAGCCATGTCTACGAAAAGTAGGGTTGTGGTTGCGAGAAAATGAAAATGTTTTTTATCGGAACTGCGAATTTTGAAGTTGATGGGCGCCAGCAGCCTCGATAGTGGTGTTCTCGTAGATCTGGATGTTGGACGAGCTCTCAGGGCCGATTTCTGGAATTTTGTAGACTGATTACGATTTTTGAAGTGTCGGTGGGTATTGCTACTACCCCCTTGGTGCAACTTGTAAGCTGTCATACACATGCACCGCTTTTGGTGCAAGGTACCCCACCCCACTTTGTGCATATAGACAGGCGCTTTTGCCTGGTAAATATCGATGCGAAGAAATAAAAAGTCTGTGTTCCAATTAATAGTAACGTTAAGCAGAACTCTGTCGACGTCGTTGCACAATTTTGTTTAATTCTGAATTTATCCCTAACTTTACTAGCTAACACAAATGAACAATATCGTTGAACGGTTGAAAGTCGCGTCGCGGTGAGGGAGATGGTCCTTCTCCTAACGCTAGCAGGGTTCAAATACAGTGCAGGGACTGGTATCTGAGACGCCGTACTAGGTATCGATTCGTCGGATGAGGTTCTTGAAGAATTGTTGAAGTTCTGGTAGACTGCTTGAAGTTTACTTGCTGACTTGTAGTTGTTGCGCGTACCAATGCTCGGACTGGACTGGTAGTTGTTATCTCGTTGAGTGCCGGAACTGGACACGACTGACTGCTGCTGAAACCTCGCCGCGATTCTGTAGACATCGGGGCGGACGGAGCTCTGAGCGTTAGGTTGGCTGGCGTTCTGAACGTCGCGCGCCGAATGAGCGGCTGGGGCCGCCTGCTGCGTCGTGTCGTCCCCGCCCAGTCATGCCGAGGCGGACGGGATCCCAAGCGTTGATATAGTCTTGGAGCGTTTATTGCGTCGTATTTATTCCGCGCTGTGATGCTAATGTATGAACATGTTAAAATATATAAATTGTGACTTTTAAAATTTACTTTAAAATTATTTTTGATGGCTTTTTTTGGCCTCGATAACAAACTCTACTGTGATGCAAAATTTCAGATCAAAATTAAAAATTTCAAGGCCTAGTCCGATTTTTTTTTCAAGGCCAAAAATCCAAAAAAGTGTTAGCAATTTTTTAATCTAAAATATGGCTACGCCACTGGATTTAGAATGTCTTCAAATGGGTATGACCGAAATTTAACAAAAAAATATTGGTTTCTAACCGAAATATAGCATAATTAAAATTTATATTAAGTTCTCGAAATATTTAGAATATTCGTCATGTAATTCACAATTGTTTAAATAATATTGTTTACAATGCTCGTTTAGATCGTTATCAGTTGAATTTTAAAAATTATAACCATCAGTTATTCAATATTTGCAATATTTGTTTTCTTTAAACATGTTCCATATTAAGGATAATTATTTTTATTAGTAAGTTTTGTAAATATTTTTATTATCAAAATTGGCGTTGGAAGATTATGTAAATAATAATAAATCCCATAAACCAAGAATTGTCAGACCTTAGAGAGAAAGGCCATATGGAAAAGATAAAATTGGTATTTAATAAATAAACTGCACATCTTTTATTAAAATCAGTTAACATGTAGATTACAATTAAAAATTTAGCAATTTATTATTGTCTTCCCAATATCTCCTCTTTCTAAGGTCTGATGATTTTTAGTTTATGGGCTTTATTATTATTTACATAATCCTCAAAGGCCAGCTTTGATAACAAACATAATTGCAAGACTTGCTAATAAAAATAATTATCCACTTTTTTGGATTTTTGGCCTTGAAAAAAATCGAAATAGGCCTTAAAATTTTTAATCTTGATCTGAAATTTTGCATCACAGTAGAGTTATTGAAGCCCTATAATTTAAAAATCATTTAAATCGGTCTACAAATAAAATTTTTAGAAAGGTGCCCCGCTTTTAAATAGGTCACTCTGTATACAAGGGACCTGTAAGATGACCTGAAGATCAAAGAACCCGCGAAAACTAGGAATAGCAGTTCTGTAGCTGCAGGCTATGAGTTTGAGACTAACTGCATTTTGCAAGTAAGCAAAGAGGAGAATAGAGAATGGCGCGCCTTGATGGAATAAGGAATTAAGATGGTTGCACCCTCGATAAAACAATGCATGCCAATTACCAACTGACTGGGAGATCTACAAATCAGCCCAGTATAGGTAAAAAAGCTTGACAAACAAACAAACGAACAGATTATTGTTACATTTCAATAATCATGGGTCGTATGGTACCAAATATCTAACTTTATCAAAGATTTCCAGTAAATCGAGGCATTAACCAATGGTAAATAGTTACTTTGTTCACTAGCAAGTGTCACATTTCAACTATTAAACTCAGCATGGATTTATGTCTAGACGCTCTACTACCTCGAAACTTTTTGAGAAAACTCAGTATATTTTTGAGGTACTTGATGAGGGAAATCAGGTAGATATTATCTATACTGATTTCTCTAAAGCTTTTGACCGTCTCGACCATGAGCTGTTCATATCAAAACTGGATACATTCGGTATTTCTGTTAATTTGCTTAATCTTTTAATCTTAATGACAGGTCACAGTTTGTTCAATATCGTGGTTTCGAATCTGAAAATTTTTTGCAATCATCAGGAGTTCCACAAGGCTCCATTCCGGGACCGTTATTTTTCGTTACATTTATCAATGATATAACACGGCTGTTTAATCTCAACTATTGACTATATGCGGATGATCTTAAAGTTTACATTGAAATTAAATATGTTTCAGACTGTTAGAAGATACAGGATAGTTTGGTGAAATTAAATGATTGATGTGTAAATAATCATCTACCTTTAAATATTAGTAAATGCAATATTAAGTCATATTCTCGACGTAAAACCATTGAGTAATTTGACTATCAGCTTGACAATGTCGTTCTGTCAGTTTGGTGAAATTAAATGATTGATGTGTAAATAATCATCTACCTTTAAATATTAGTAAATGCAATATTAAGTCATATTCTCGACGTAAAACCATTGAGTAATTTGACTATCAGCTTGACAATGTCGTTCTGAATCGAGTAACTCAATTTAAAGACTTCGTTTCCTTTTGACAGCATCGATGAACATATTTGTTTAATCACTGAGTCGGCTTATAAAAGTTTGGGATTTGTTTTGGGTAACATTAAAGGATTTAATAACGTAAAAAAATTAAATACTCTTTACACTACTTTTGTCCGCTGCAAATAAGAATACGCTTCAGTGGTGGAGTCGTCTGTACACAACGTATACAACTCAATTAGAGAAAGTGTGGATATCTCAAATCTTTACACTTTGTTGGTGGTGGAATTTATCCTCCCCGTGGAATACCTCAGGGTACACTATTGCCCAGGTTTGAACTAAGCAGATTATGCTAGAGGCGTATTGTGCATTCGAATAGAACAAATTTGAGATCCAACTCGGCATTTCAGTTACCTAGGGCCCGTACCGACTTACTGTCTCACCTTTTTATTAAATAATTAAAAATTACGACATGTGCGAAGAAAAACTTGATATATTTACTTGCTACATCTACTCAATTAAAACACTGTTTGTCTGGTTTGTTGATTTTTGTAATGTTATAAACTATTATAAGTTTTTAATGTATCAATTTATTTGTGGTTGAGGGTTTGTATAACTCTGTCTTTAATAATCTTTGTTTGTATATTAAGTTTTACAATTCTTTATATATTATGTAAATCTACATTTTGTCCTTATCCTGTCATTGAGTTTTAGTCGCGTTGGGTATTGTAATTGAATAAATGAACGAATGAATAAATAAATAAATAAATAGCAGTAGTCACCACCTAGTTACACTTTCCACCAACAGTTGGCTATATTTCATTTCGAGAAAATCAGAAATTATTTAGATAAAAATGTATACTGTAAAATATGATAAATGTAAATTATTATTCCAATAAATCAATGCAAAAAAATTGTCCATAAAGTAATGGAATAATAATAATAGTGATCGAAAGTCTATGATATAGACTTGTTTTTAAATACCTAGCGGTTAGTAACACTGTGTTTTTCTACGACTGTCAAACTATAAATTTAAGGCATATTCAGAGTCATTATTTATTTCTGAATGAAAGTGTATTAATACCACGCAAATTGAGAATCTTTTCCTATGCTTAATGAATATTTCGAAAAATTAATTAGCTAAGTTGACTTGATCAAACGGCACATTTTGGCTAATCAGTATAGATTACTGGATTTTTGACTGAGATTAACATACATTTCCATTTATATTTGTGCTTCCTTATTGATCATTGATTTTATATTGGATTTTATTAGCAAGTATTGTTCAAAGGTTTCCTGCAAATAGAAAATGCAACAAAAACTTTACGACCTTATTAAAATAACTGTACTATTCCGCCGGCAAATCGAATCACTTGTCTTTACAGGAGTACGTCGTCTTGTTTGATGACACCACACCGACTAGTTGGCCGGCGTTAATATTAAGCTCGTAAAGTTTTTGTTGCATTTTTTATTTACAGGGAATCTTTGAACGATACTATGGTAAAAGTTATACATTCATTTAACCCATTAACAATCTAACATTGGTCAGTACGTGTAAATATTTTGTATTGAATGTAGAATAATTTCCTGGCTAACATTTTCCTCTTCGATACGAATTCGATGCCTTACATCGTCTAAATTATTAGGTCTAGTGAAATAGATTCTGAGTACATTTAGGTACACACGCATCAAATACTTCATTTAACCCTTTCAGTTCAACTTACCAAAAAAAATAGAACCCTCGCAGTATGTCTGTCCCTCTATAGGGACATACTTTTGCACACCATTAAATGCACAAAAAATAGATGTGTACTTCAGGGGTACCTAAGTCGGTGTGCTTTGAAAGGACAGATATACTGATACGGTTAATATATCAAACACAGGCAATATTTATCTCAGAGGTCGAAGAATTACCAATTGATCAATCAGTTTTAAATATACATACGTGGTTTGTCTTGGAGCAATTATTGGAAATATTGGCTGAAACGTATGGGGGGGGTCATATTTATCTACTTCACATATAGTGTTGGAAATTACCAGATCTAACAAGCGTTAATTTAAATTTATGACATGATTGAAAGAAATCAAAGATTGCATGGATAACAGGATCAGTAAAATCTAACAATAAACAATCGCTATAGAACAGATAATGATGAACATCTGTTAAATACTAATAAAAAAAATTTAAAAAAATAATAAAACACACCACGGAATTAGACAACACCCAATTCCTGAAGCCAGGTCTTGTGCGGAAGGGAGTTACACATTGAAAAAACGTGGACATACGAGTATTTCCTCCGACAGTGCCTGAGCCAGGATTCGAACCCGGTGGTGCGATGTCCGTGTGATTAATCGCAATTGCCACCTCGCGCCTTAACCCACTTGGCTATCGACCAGACAATAGTAATAGTTCGCATACATTGAATAATTCTTGTTTCTAGAATATAGACGAAGCGTGTGATTAGATTTTACTTTATGATGACATCGTATCAACCTCCACCTTAAATTTTGAGAATTTTTTTCTATAAATATTCAAACCATCATAGATCATTCTATAATTTTTTGTAAAAAATGATAGCAAATCAATTAAAACTGGCAATGAGTATGATTTAGAGTTTGAGATCACAAGTGATTGAGTTGATGGGTGGTACATGTATTTTTTATCATAATAATGACCGTTTTTTTTTGCTTACCCTATTGCTTCCACCTACAATATTTCTTACATTGCAATGAGATATTTTTGAGAACTGGTAAAATTTGATAAGTATGGAAACAAACCATTTACTAACTTTTAATCTGTCGTCAAACTGCAGTACGTGCAAAGACTTAATTTTGTAAATAAAAATGCGATATAAATATATATAATTTTACTGAAAAAGGCACTCTTAAATTCACCCGACAAGAATACTACAAGTTAACGGGAGGTAGACAATTTTACAATTTTAACACATGTTGCCACCACCATTTCACCTCAACGCCTCGTGTTTACGACTTACAATATATTAAAACTAATGAAACGTACGATCCGAGCCGTGACAAACCTGACAACATATTTAACCGTTTTATGCTGACCTTTTGGTAATAAAATCGCGTATTATGACGCCTGTGTTAGTGTCTGTTATGAGGCTAGATGCAAAAGGTCCTACCGGATTTATAATTTGAGCAGTCTGTTTTCCCGAGAGTAGTGTATAATAAACGGATACCAAGGTCTTTGAGTTTGGGGCAAACGACATATCGTAATCCAGATAGTGGAGGGATGTTTGGTTAATCTTCAAATATCCAACTTTTGAGTGCGTTCCTATTGTGTTCATTACATTGTTTTATACAACATGTGCTAATATTTAATCTACTATCTCTACGAACTTTCATGCTGGAAATTTTATTGAAACTAAAAAGTTTTTATTGGCAATGACCGATCCTTAATTAACTAACGAACGAAAAAATAAAAAGAATTCAGAGAAACTCCTAAAGAAGATGTAGTTAAGAAGAACGGCTAGTTAGGTTTAGCTGGTAAAGTAATTAAGGCCCTTCATCTTATTGGAAATACATTCCATGTTCTATATTCAATAGCAATTCATCTAGATTGTTGCAAGACCTGGTACCAGTCAAGGGTCCCTCAAATATTTTTGGATCAATGATTGTACTACCGATTATTCAAACAAAACATCGAAACCGAATCGATCTTGATAATTACCCTTCTACAGTAAATTTTGATTTCCTATATCAATATGTCGTATTTTGTCGGATAAATTGTTAAAGCAAATAAAATAAAATAGGTGTAAGTTAGCTAACATGCTACCAGCTATTAGATGTTTATTTTTGTATTAGTTATATCTACTAATGATAGTACAGTGACTTTTGAATGTCAGTCAAAATACCAAACCTGTATTAAGTTCAATAAAAGGAGAAATCTGTATATTTATTTATTCATTCAATAGATTATTCAATAGGTTATGGGTGCCAGACATGACTCCAAACGTGTTTGAAAAGTTGTTACGGAGGCTCAAATAAAACAATATAAAGGGTAGAACGATCTTAAGGCAAATAGTCACGCTAAATCGATGATTACCAGTGCAATGTATCAGAAAATTATGGACAAAGAGACGGCGCATAATACGTGGAAGGCATTAAAGTAACAATTCGAAGAAACACACAAAGATCAGCTTTTTAAGACATGTACTGATTTTTTGGCATCTAGCTGGATGTCAGGCGAAGGTTCAACACATATTGCAAAATTAGGAACTTGCTGAATTAATTAAACAATGGACTTATAGCTAAGGGTGAGAACGCATTGTCAGCTTTAATGCTGGTTTTTAAAACTGTACATTTTGCCACATAAAGGACACGCACAGAAACACGGGATTTGGAATCCCGGTGAAAATGATTGAAATTAAAATATGTTGTAGCTTAGAGCTTCTTGATCAAAAGTTCATATGGAATCAAGGCTCGAAGGCGTTTTATTTTGGAATTACAGCGAGGGCAAAGGTCGAAAATTCGAATAAATGGGATTTGGGATCCCGGTGAAAATGATCGAAATAAGAGATATGTTGGAGTTTAGAGCTTCCTGGTCAAAAGTTCAAATAGGACCAAGGCTCGTGGACCTTTTGTTGTGGACTTTGGAATATATACGTCTGCTAGATATGCAGCGCATGCGCAAATAAGATTATGCGAAAACAGAATTTCCGTTGCAAAAATGATATGATAACCGAGTTCAGAAGCTAGTTATATTCAATATTTGATGTTAGAAATGAGAGAGAAGAGGCTGAATAATTAAAAATAAAATATCTTCATGCCAAGAATAAAAATCGATAAACTCGGAGAAGCGTAAAAAGTTATGTGCAAAAACTCCTACAATGTAAGGATTTTCGAATTTTCTTACTAACGTATTCCAATTTTTTGAGTCACGTAATTTTCGCACGCAATAGTTTTGAGTATAACATAAAATAAATACTTATTATATATTCGGTTGATAAATATGAGCGTAAGAATAGGCATTAGGATATTTACTTGAATATTTTCTTGAAATATTAAAGATTAAAATAAGATATTAACACAAAAATAGAATAAAATGTACATTTTTGTAAAATTTTCACGAATTTACGAAATTACGACCTTTGCCCTCAAAAGGTATTCGAGCCTTGGTCCCATTCGACCTTTGCCCTCACTGTAACTCCAAAACAAAAGGTCCCATTTGAACTTTTCATCAGGAAGTTCTGAACTACAACATATCTCAACTTCGACCATTTTCACCGGGATCCCTAATCCCATATATTCGAATTTTCGACCTTTGCCCTCGCTGTAACTCCAAAATAAAAGGTCTTCGAGTCTTGGTCCCATTTGAACTTTTCATCAGGAAGATCTAAATTACAATATATCTCAATTTCGACCATTTTCACAGGGATCCCAAATCCCCTTGAATTTGAATATAGAGAAGTTCATTCAACAGGCGCAAGTGACAAAACAAACAAACAAAAACAAGAAGATCAACCTAAATCGAGTAAGTGGACAAGGAGAGAAGATTGCTGTAATTACTGCAAAAAGAAGGAACATTGGATATGAGAGTACAAGAAGTGGATGACGGACGACCGACCAAAAATAAAACAGCAGGTGATGATCAGAGCAATGCACTCGATACCGATGTAGCTCTTCTTTCAATTTGCAACAAAGTTTGCACAACTGAAATGAATTCAATAGATCTGTTGGTTTGTTTTTAACATTTATTTAACGTCGGTCTATTTCCGCTACTAAGGGCTATCACCGACGCCTGTAGACGAGCTACCCCCAACCAGAAATGTTGCCGAACCCCTTCCCGTAAGAAGAGTAGGGATATTTTACTTGCCTAACATTTAATGGACAAAGGACCGACGACTTTACATCCCCTCAAGGATGGTATATCACCTACACAACCCTCGCCTAAGGTTGCATAGCTTCAGCGCATACACTGATATACAAGCAGCTGGAAGATATGTGAGGCGAGGACACGGTCTTCTTTGAAACGGTCGCCCATCAGATAGAGAA
Organism: Leptura quadrifasciata; assembly: GCA_963675555.1. Taxonomy (NCBI): domain Eukaryota; kingdom Metazoa; phylum Arthropoda; class Insecta; order Coleoptera; family Cerambycidae; genus Leptura; species Leptura quadrifasciata. The sequence continues at coordinate 42,794,413 of OY776675.1, forward strand.
AGAAAAAAGTGTATGATTTTGAAGAATTTATTGACGCTGTTCGTAGCTCCAGGAAATCCACTGTTGAAACAAAAAATATTTAGCACCAGGATTTTTTCTTATGGAAAAATATGGCATCGAATCAAAAACTTAAAGACCCCGACCGATTACATTTAACCGACATTGTACAATTAAAACCCACAAGAGGCAAATTTACACTTGAATATAAAACTTCATTCGAAAATAATGAGGACGAGATGAAAAACATGTATTGTTGACTATTTGAATTTAATAAACATTGTTTTCTTTACAACAAAGAAATTTATGTTTATCGTAGGCTATTATTGCCTATTTTCTTCCAAATATTTCAAAAGTTTCAACAATTTAATGATAATAGGCTTTTCGAAAATGAAATTTTTCGATTTTAAATTCATTATTTGGGGAAAATAACGCCATTTCCGTGTAACCCAGAAGTGATATTTAAAATTTTACATGCATGATTTTACTTCCCTTTTATGATCAATTAAAATTATACAAACGTCGGCCTTTTGAATTGTTTAAAAAACCGCTTTTCTAGCCATAACTTTTATTATCATCTATTTTTAAACGGCATCGGATTCCACAGAAACTAAATCGAGCTAGATTTTCAACCAAAAATGTATCTGAAAAATTACAGAGAATATCAAGTGTTACACATAAACTGGAACACACTGTATATTTGTTTACTGCTTGACGCCTATTGTCGGCAAAATATAATGTTGCACTTTCATTCCTATATTCTTATATCTATCTCTTCAGTTTACTAGGTAGGTGCTACAAAAGCTTTAGCTTGCCAAGCAAGTTAATAACCCTCTTTTTTCTGTAAAAATCAAAAAGCTCAATTTACAACTTATGCTCAATTAAACTGGCCCAATTTATGTAAGTGGCAGATCTATTAGCCACATAATCAATAAAATATACTTACCTAGTACGCTTTTATACTATTATAAGTTTTAGAATTTAACGAGGCACTATTGTGAAGTTTATGGCATTACAGTGCACCCTGCAAATAATATTTCCAGGTAATTAGGGGCAATAAATATAAGGCTAATTGTAAGTTCTAACCCATGATGAGGATGACATCTAAATTCTAAATCGCTTGAACACATGGCTGATGCAGCCAGCTAGGTTTTTGAAACGATAAATAATTTTATCCAGATAAAATGCTACTAATAGGTACAATATCCTCTCATATATTGAATAACATAGCACGAAACAATTTTTTTGCTGTTCTACACCGAGTTGAGCTTGGTAACCCGCCGGCCCAATCTGGGTCTGATGCTCCATATTTACAGCTAAACTGACATTTTTCACAAAGGCTTTGATAACTGTCTTAAACTTACATTTATCGCGATAGCATGGCGACTTGATTTAAATTTATATCTGAAATGGATACTTCAGTCTGCCGGGCATGTTAAATTAATATGTCCACTTTTTCATCTCTTGTAGTTAGTGACATTTTGAACAGAATTAACAAGAATTTTAAACAATAAAAACTCCGGTAAACTAACACGAATTCTATAGTGAAAAATTATAATTAACCAGAAAACCTTACACATATATATGTAATCTATCACAAACTGAACTATTAGATACTCCAAATTTATGAATCGGTTGGCAATATGTGATTATATTAATAATGAATGTATTAGATTTTCAGAGTTGAAGGACAAGCTGAAAATACTCCACTAATACCGTCATACACACGCTAAAACCATTAGACGTGAAGGTATAATATTACACAACTGGTTTATACCTGCTAACTTTATTAACCCGCAAATTGTCTGCAATATGTCACATAAGCTTCCCCAAGCCCTTTAAGATCTAAAAATTGATCCGACACGTGTTTGCTGAGTTTTACATTAATAAAGCCAGTACATTCGCTTCACCAAACCCAGTATAGTATACCTCATGAAATTTGAGTAGGTTTCATGCCATTAAGTTGATTGATTGCGAGATATCAGCTTCTCAGTTACCTTATTTAAGTTAACGCACTGGCTTCTAAAATGATTTCCAATTCTCGTAAGGGTATATTTTATCTCGAAGAATACGAAATTATTCGATATTTTAATACTGCTATAATCAAATATCAAATTATAGCTATATAATGGGTATAGGCTTAAACCGAAAAGTAATTTACTTGTCATAGTCCGGAACACATATCAAGAAAATTTTCCTGCTCTTTAGATACGAGGGTGGAAGTTTATACAAGGTGACGTAAAATTGATATGCATCACAATTATTATTATCATCTCAGCATTCGAAAATAAAAATTATTCAACGGCTACATGTATACGAAGATAAGTGTTATCTAAAAACTGTGGCATTTCCAGTCCAAAGTGGACAGGCGGTCCACTCTATAGAAGCCACATGTTTTCTTGATATTTAATGAGGGAGCAATCTTTATCCTATATCGCAATATCCATTACAAGATATTTTACAGATATTATCCTACATACGGTTGCTCTTTTTTACGCACGAAAAATTCTATCTAAATACTAAATTTTATTTGTATACACAACTTAAATTGTTCTATACATTCCTTGAATTATTCTACACATTTTTTCAAACACACGATATTTTCTGGGTGTATTTTCATACTGCTGGAAAAAATCAATAGTTAAGCCTCTTATAGAATTAATATATCACACCTATTATTACCCTAAACTTCTAAAATTTTAGTACGACTAATAATATATTATTTTATTTGAAGTAAAAGTGTCGAGATTGTCTTTGACGAACGAGAAAAGCGAAGCCGGCAAGAACAGCCGAGACCCAACAAAACACTTTACTCTTCATAAAGCATGCTATTTTCCTTCAAACATCGAATGTCAATTAAATAAAAACTGTTATTTTTTCTTCAAATACTTTTATTGATGCTCGCGAGTGGCAGTAAAAGACTCTGCTCAGAACGATATGAGCGAAACTAAAAGACTTCTACTTCACTTAGTTGAACTGTCAGAGAAATGGCAGTTTAAGTTCACAAAATTTGTCATAAAGGTCCATGTTCTTTTAACGTTTGAAGAAAGACTAAATTTTCCCTTATTTTAACGTCATGTAAAATTTGACTTCCTCAACACAATCAGGCTTTCGAAAAATCATAGCACTCCCACTGCCCTTATAACTGATGACATTTATTAAATTTCAGGTAACAGTAAAGGAACTTGTCTAGCCCTATTTGATTTTAATAATGCCTTCGATACATTGCATCCACGAGTTTTGCTTCTAATTATATTAATGTTTTTTAATCTCATTTAACCAACAGTCAAATCCAAACAGACTTCATTATCTCAAGGTGTAATCTCAAGAGTCTCACTTTGGATCCCTGTTATTTTTAATATACATGGCAGCTATAATGAACTTTCCCAATGTTGTATTTAAAATTGTTAATGAGAAAGTACCCAAATTAAGTGAAGCAAAACTGCCAAATATTTATTTATTTATCTATTTAAAATACAATATCCAACGGGACTAAAGTCCAAATATTGGATAAGGATAAAAAGTAGATACACATAAATATATATAAAGAATTTTAAAATACAAACAAGAATTATTAAAGACAAAAATATACAAACCCACAATCACAAATAAATTGAACCATTAAAATAGTATATAACATTACATAAGTTCACAAATCAGACAAACAGTGTTTTAATTGAGTGGATGGAGCAAGCAAATATATCAAGTCTTTCTTCGTACATATCGTAATTTTGAATCATTTGATAAAAAGGTGAAACAGTAAGTCAGTACAAGCGTAGGTAATTGAAGTGCCTAGTTGGATCTCAAATTTGCTCTATTTGAATATATAATACGCCTCTAGTATAATCTGCTTAGTTCAAACTTGGCCAATAGCGTACCCTGAGGTATTCCACGGGGAGGATAAATTCCATCAGCAACAAAGATTTGAAATATCTACGCAGCACTTTCTCTAATTGAGTTATATATGTTGTATATAGAGGACAAAAGTAGCGTAAAGAGCATTTAAAGTTTTTATGTTGTTAAGTTCTTTACCATTACGCAAAACAAATCCCAACCTTTTATACGCTGACTCAGTGGTTAGACAAATGTGTTCATTGAATGACAACTTGCTGTCGCAAGTGACACCAAAGTCTTTAAACTGAGTTACTCTGTTAAGAACGACATTGTCAAGCTGATAGTCAAATAACTCAATGGTTTTACGGCGAGAATAGGACATAATGTTACATTTACTGTTATTTAAAGGAAGATGACTTGTACATTTTTAGATCGTCCACATATAGTTAATAGTTGACATTAAAAATCTGTGTTATGTCATTGATAAATATAACGAAAAATAACGGTCCCAAAATCGAACCTTGTGGCACTTCTGATGATTGCCAAAACTTTTTAGATTTGAAACCACGGCACTGGACAAACTGTGACCTGTCATTAAGGTGCGATCTAAAAAGATTAAGTAAATTAACAGAAATACCGAATGTATCCAGTTTTGATATCAACAGCTCATGGTCGAGACGGTCAAAAGCTTTAGAGAAATCAGTATAGATAACATCTACCTGATTTTCCTCGTCAAGTACCTCAGAAATATGTTATTTCAACAAGGTTCGATGTAGTAGAGCGTCCAGACATAGATCCATGCTGATGTGGGGATATTAAGTTTTTTGTGTGGAAATATACATGGTAATGTATAATAATTTCAAAAATTTTGCAAAAATTACAAATAATAGAAATTAGTCGGTAGTTGCTAATTTCATTTCTAGAGCCTTTCTTACATACAGGGCATATTCTGCTTTCTTTCCACAATTGGGGAAACTCACAGGATGTTATTATAAAATTAAATATAATGTATAGCGGTTTGGCGAAGATCGTTGCACAATCTCTTATTAAAAATGTAGGTATTAAATGCTTTAATTATTAGATTCTCACTAAATTCAGGTAAATATAGAGTATTGCTATTTTCATTGTCTATGAGTTGACTACCTGGAGCATTGCTTTTGTTTTTTGTGAACAAATCAGAAAAATAACTAGCGAAAGCGTTGACAATTTCAGTTTGTTCGTTTAACTGGGTTTCATTATAATTCATACAGGATGGCACAGTCGAGTCGTGGAGTTAGATTTCGAGTTTATGTGAGACCAAATTTTTTTAGGATTAGTGCACAGTTCGTCTTCAACAGATTTCAAATCATATATAAGCTGCTTCTGTAAGAGATTTTACTTCAGATCTGACATTTTAAAAATTACTATAATCTTCTTCACTGTTAGATTTTCTGTACTTGCCTAACAATTTATCTTTTAAGATTATTTTATAAAAAATATTTTTGTCAAACAACGGAGGATACTGCTTAGAGGTATATTTTATACGAGGACAATTGAAACTGGTCAGTGTTAAAGCACAGGACCGTGCGCACTGAACTTGACATTTTGTCCTATATATTTAGCAATGGTATCGAGATTCCAATGGTAGTTGAAACTGTGCAGGCGAGTCCGAGACTGGCAATGTAATCAGCCTGAATGAACCATCTACGACTGCACTGGTTTAAAAATAATAAAACGGACAGGCCTACTAGCATAAAAAAACTAACATAAATCGTTTCTCAGTAGTCAACGGTGGACTTAAGTGATGCGCTGTCAATGCGCCAGTGCAGTGCATAAATACCTGTTATAATATCAAGCGTAGGAGTTTAGTTAGTTATTGTTCATATTTATAAATATTTCCTACTATATAAAAGGTAAAATATTTTAATTATTTACTAATTTGCCACCCCCACTCTATTATTAAAGGGGGTAAAAAATTAAGTTGGGGATCACTCCTCATATCGTGTGCTGAAAATATAATGAAAATATTTAAAAAATACACGGTGAATCAATTTAAAAAACTGCCTATGATGTTATCTCGAAAATATCGTAGCAGTTGAGAATAAGTTCACGTCACTGAATAAACTGAAAAGGTTTTAAAACACTTTATTAAAGTTAATTTACATTCTAACTTTCTACTAACAATTTACTCAGAAATCGGTAATTCTGGCATATTTGCCCAAATATGTATATGCAAGCAAACAATGTGACGTAATCCTTAACAAAAAGAATACACTTTTTCCTTCGAGTCCATTAACCCTACATAAATAAAAATAGGGGAATGAAATCTTTTATTGAGATTGAAAATTCTTTTCGACTATGTCGCGAACTTCAGTTTAGTTTATGTTTTCTCCGATAATACTGATTACTCTACCAAAAGAGACAAATCAAGATTGGTTCCCGATGCGTGCAAGGAAAAATCACTTGCTTATTTCCGTAAAAGCAGTTTTATAGTCTTTCTGTTAAAAATAAATACCGGAAACTTTATACCATCAAATAAAAACTGACATTTTTAGTATTGAAGTATCAATAGGCATTAAATTTTACGATTTGATTTATCGATTTCATAGCAGCATACTTTTTAAAAAGTTACTTTTAATCCTGTCCCTGAAAGGAAACTGATACATGGAGTTGATATTTAAAACTTATCGTTTCCACGGTAAAAATAACGAAGGCTATTCTCTTGGTGTTTAATTAAACAGAACTACTTAATTGGACTAATAAATTTTCCTCGGAAGGGCAGGCGTTCAAATTATGACCTTTACCCTCTGTACCCCTAATAGAAAATGGAATTTAGTTTATGGGCTATCTAGACTAAGTGAGGTATTATTAAAATTAGCGGGTGTTATCCCGGAATTAGATTAAAAGTTATGCCTAAGACGCAACCTTCTCCTTTTTCAGGAAAATTTAATTTAAAATTTTCTTTGAAAAATTTGAAGCTTATTTATTCTACTAAAGTAGTAAAGCGCGGAAGGAATGAGGACAATTCAGTTATTATCGTATACCTTCTTTCAGGATTTCCTAGAATGTTTCAAATGTTTCCTGTTTGCTTAAATTGGAACGCGTAAGCGCCGTCGTCGTTTTGGTGGTGCTCATGTCTAATATACACAATATGCCGCTGTTGCTGCTACAGTATAACATTCTTAGAGCTTTATTAATAACGGTACTGTTTGCTATATATAACATTTCCATTTTATGACGATAAATGTGTAAACGTAGAACATTCCTATACAAAGGCTGATTTTTTTAATTAAAAGAAGTGACGTATTATTTTGTCTCTTTGAGAATTTATGAAAATGATAATATTAGTGTACTTGCACTTTATTACTACCAGCTAATAGAGCTTTTCGTATTGTCCTGCTTAACCTGGACTTACTTAGTAAAATCGTAGCTTCAGTAAATATCAGAGGCTTTTAAATATTACTCTAAACAAATCACAAAATCTAACTTTATTCTGCGGATACATCCCCCGTATACAGACGTTGAAATTTACGAAATGCTTTTTGAAAAACTTACAAATTTATTTACTCTTTAGGAACATAATATTTTAGTAGTGGGCAGATTATTTTAAAAGCTCAAATTCAAGAAAGAATATCATCCAGATTATTGCAGATAGACCTCAACTTAATACAATATAGCTTTATTAGCAACATAAATTGTTAGTCAGTTAACTAATTCGTTTTTCAAGGCTTTCATAAAGAACTCTTGTTTACAGTTTATGTTAAATAGCCGGAGAATACTCCGCGGACAAGTGACATTTTTTACCCATTTTTTACTTAATTAATAATTGATCCTAATGTAATAATAATTTTTTAAAAACAGATTAAATTTGTTATGAACATATGACTAAACAAAATAAAACTAGCAACAAATACACCCTACCCTATTGATTGAAACAGAATAACTAAATTCCATAATCAAATTTTACTTTGCTGTTCAGTATCTGATGTATTTGACCAAAATGAATCTTCTAAGCTAAGTTTGTAAATGCAGAGAAATTGGATGCACAGAACCCTGCAGGCGCTGTACATTGCGTTTGAGACCTGTCTTTGGCGCAGTTTTAGTGCCGTTTGCATCGAGTGTGTTTACTTTACATGAAAGGCAATATCAACAATCATGTTTTATAAAAGAGAAAATGCGCAGACATATTTTTAGTTTTCTTAAGTACCCCGAGGAATATATTTGTTAACAGTTTGTTGATTACTTTAAAAAATTAACTAGATTTAATTTTAAACTACGTTTGTAGATGTAGATTGCTAATGACAAACAGAAAAAAAGCTTTTACGAAACTATATTTTAAACTTAGAGAATAAATATGAAGCTTGTAGAAATTACTTACAGAATGTCATCGATTGCGTAAGAAATAATTTTTATATACAGTGTGACGCATTTCAAACCTTAGCACACAATGCATGATGAATGCAATAGATGCAATCATTATATTATTCGCGTTGTGTTGTGTGTTTATTTTAAAACATCTCTTATCAAATTTAATTGTTTTTATTATGCATTTTTGGTGTTTCTCAAGATATGATCCTTTGTATATTACAATTTATAACATTCTCATCTAATTAGATGTGACATCACTTTCTCAGAAGAGAAAGGTTGTATAGTCAAAAGCACTGTTTAAGCCCGACACGGGTATCCGATTTTCCACGTTATTGTTTACAGTTATAAATCGTACTCAAGATGCCCTACACTACAACCTCTATTTCATGATTCTGAAATCTCTTCCTATCTTGTTTCATTTTGCTGCTTACCCTATGTTAGAGACCAATCTTTGAATTATACAATAATTAACAATATTAATTTAACAAAGTGGTCACTGTGCCAATAAGATTTTGGAACTAAGAGAGCTTTAACTATAACATTAATCACTACAATATTGAACAATAAGTACAGGAGGGTAAATTGAGGTTTGGCGTACGGTAACCTTATTATCTTTAATGTTGTCATAAAAATTGCCGTATTTAACACATTAGATGTTTTTATATAGTCTTGAGTTTTCAAGCATTCTTGTACACTCTCCAAAGAGGCTCCTCTTATAAATTTTGTAAAAAGTTGATTTAAAAGTTCCAAGGGCTAGCAGCAAATAGGATTTATGAAAAGATGCCTCTATTCATGTCAAAGAACTTACCAAAACATATCCAAGTCATCACACTTGAAATTAGCAAAAGATTTCCTTTAAAGAAATTTTACGGAACTGTAACGAAATCCGAAAATATTTTGCGCGAATTCGTTCCACGGGCGTAATTATTGTAACTGCAATAAATGATGTTCCACGGAAGAAAGTTTTTATTTTTTTTTGGAACTGCAATGAAAATTTCAATTTCTGAAAACTATTATATTACTTCGAAAATTCTTTATTACGAATCGACGTTGTGTAGTACTGCTTCTGAAGGGAGACTCCTCGAGGGCGACAAAATTTGTCGATCGTCATCTTTCAAAATTGGCTGTCAATTTTGGCGGGAAAATATTATGTTTTATGCCGTATTTGCCCTTAAGATGGTGTTTCTCAAGGATTCGGAATCTATGTCACTCTATTATCATGTATGTAGTTGCCTGAACGTATCAACTAAATACTCTAATCAGTTGCGATTCAAGTAATTTCAAACTTTACGAGTGTCCAACATCGTATATGATATTTACTCAAAACACAAATAAAGACAGGCAAACTAAAAGGCCCACAAAGCCGAAAACATTTAACTTCTAGTTGAATCTTCTTGGTGTCGGCCAATTGCTTAAAGTAAACATTGAATGGTACTCCTGTTAAACTTATACTTTTGTTAACCTTATATACTTCATACGAGCACAATTGAAACTGGTCAGTGTTAAAGCACAGGACCGTGCGCACTGAATTTGATATTTAGCAATGGTATCGAGATTCGAATGGTTGTTGAAACTGTGCAGGCGAGTCCGAGACTGGCAATGTAATCGGCCTGAATGAGCCATCTTCGACTGCACTGGTTTAAAGATAACTACTAGCCTACTAGCATAAAAAACTCGTAAATCGTTTCTCAGAAGTCTATGAGGTGTGCTGTCAATGTGCCAGTGCAGTGTATAAATACCTATTATAGTATCAAGTGTAGGAGTTTAGTTAGTTATTGTTCATATTTATAAATATTTACTACTATATAAAAGGTAAAATATTTTAATTATTTACTAATTTACCATGGCTTTTTGGAGACCATTTGAAACACAGGATAATATACAAAACGCCCGAAAATCATATCATCTTCTTATGACAAGTATTTCTATTTATCTCCGCCCATGTACAATAAAGAGATGCCGACTGTTTTTGCCGGCTTTTAGTTTTTATACGGTTTCAATTAAGTTCGTATACACTTTACTTATATACTCGAAATTTATAACCAACAAAAATTATTTAAAAGACCAATATATGCCTTACCTAAAAATCCTATCCTTTTCATTGTGTCTTACTAAGTCCATATGAACAAATTTCTCTTTCAGGTTCTTAGGAAAGAGTTAAAAATTAAGAGTGTTAGTTTTAAGACAGTGCAGCATAAACGCATACAAGCCTCTTTGTTTTGAAAAATAAAAAGGTTTTTGCTGGGCAGTAAGTGCACTTTATTTTTGAAATTTAGAAGTTTGGGGGTTATTTCGAATCTGCTGATTAGGGTTAATGCTACAGCCTGTACATGGTTTCTTTATGTTTAGTTCACTGATAGTTTAGCTCAGTAGTTTATTATTTAGCATTGGATGTTTTTATTAACTTGGACAGGGTCAAAAGCTACACCCTGCATTTATATTCTTCTTGGAATAATGACACTTTGATTTAGAATGATTGAAAATAATTTATTTAATTAAAAACAAAAGACGTAAACGTATGTATTAATAAAATAGTTAAAATTACCAAGGTAATTAAAATATTTGTTTTTCGAAAAATTCACTTTTGTTTTATGCGCTGGGGCAAATTATTTGGTTTTGGCCAAAGAAGCAGAACAGTCACTCGTTTTAATTAATTTAAGCGTCGGATGCATCAATGATTTAAACACTTGTTTTTTTTTTGTAACTTCAGTCGCGGAGCACAGAAACTAATTATGTGGTTCACACGAAACTGACTTAGCCAGAGCTCACCAGGCTCGGCTATTTATATGGCTCGATGGGGAATGTGAATGCAGAGGTCTGGAAAGAGCGGGATAGATGTCCCCCGCAAGTCATTTGGGCTCAATTGTGCAAGATTGCACAACATTGCATCATGCATTTTGAAAAACCAAACATTCGGGACGAAAAGTCATAAGATGAGATAGGTCATAAAAAGGGGCACTGTTTGATGTATGAATTAAGTTTGAATTGAATTTGGAAATGGTCCCGTAATGTATTCGAAGGTCTTTTAAGCTATGTTGATCTCATATGAAAATGTTCCTATGAGTATGCATTGAAATGAATGGGAAGTAAGTTTTGATATCAATCGGGATATGCAAAAGGGAAAGAAGTTTTGATTGCTGGCACATCGGGAAAGTGAATGAAGAGTGTTTTGATGTATGATTTAAAACTTGAAAGGGAATTTAAGAGGAAATGTTGTATAAAAACTTATAGAAGCGAGTAATAACATTGTGACTTGGAGTGTGGAAAGTATATGCGACGAAATTAGAGTTTGTGAGGGACTGTATTTTTTAGGGCATTAGTTTGTAACTTTTCAGTTGTAATTTGGTGAATACGATTGTTGGAGTGAGGTTGTCGATGAATTTTGACTATTTCTGAATTATCTGTGCTATGTGATGTTTTCCAAATTTTGTTGACTAAAATTGCAGTTTTTTGCAAATTTAAATGTCTGAATGACTTTTTTTCAATAGAACTGAGTGACCGTGAATAATGAATTATTTTGAAAATTTTAAGCCTTTTGTGATGAGTGAAAGGTACTATAAAAAGCGACGTCCGATTAATAGCATTTAGTGAAAGCAATTAAGCAAAAATCGAAAGTATAAATTTTGTACTTTACATCTAAATAAGTCGCAACGAATCTTTCAAGTGGCCGGTTTATTAATAAATATAGGAAAAGTAACAAAACGTCCTTCAGACACCTAAAGCATGGATCGTTCACATTCACACCAAAAATCTTAGTAATGATGAACCCTGCTTGAGTTTTTAAAACAGCATTTTATACAATAAAACAAAGTGGAAGTATCGAACAGGAAAAAGAAAATATAATACCGACTGGTTTACAGCCACGATTGAACAAAAAAGGCGAGATTGACTATCTTGCGCTTTCATATCAAGTAACGTGACACTGTCTGTGTCTAATGACCACATTATTGAGTTTTACTGCGACCCTATTTCGAATACGTCCGCTAATGTTTGTTCTATCAATGTGAGCACGTAATAAAAATCTATCTCTACGATTTCCCGACAACCTCATTAATTGGAGTGATTTCTCCGATATAGAATATAACTTTTTGATTTATTGTATGATTTCTCCGAGGGTGGCGAACCCCGCAGAGTTGTTCTTCAAAGAGATTCATCTGAATTAAGATAACAAAACAAGTAAATAATATGTCTTGCTTATTTTATCTGGATAATACATTTTGTTTATGTAATATGACACAAGTTCCACCACATTTTAATATTTTTTTGTTGATAAGTTGTATAATTTTAGATGCAAATATTGAAGAATAACTTTATTATACTGGGTGCGGCATTTAACTTGAGACAGCGATTTATCTTAAGGCCAATGCGTTTTAGAAAAAAAAATGTTTGAAATAAATTGGTGTCGAGGGGAACAAAGTAATGAATTAGTTTGTGATCTTGGCTACGTTTTCAAGATCATTTCGAGGTCAACTTTGATTTTTTTGTAATTTCTATTGCAGAATCTTATTTTTGAGAAAGAAATAAGTAATTTCTGTCTGAAACATTTTTTAATCTGACTTCAACTTGTTAGATATTAATTTATTAACAAGATTCTTGGTTAATTGTAGTTAGCCAAAACCATTAACCCCTTCAGCTCCAAGTCACTCTTTATCGACTGCAATATAATTACCAGATTAGGTGAAAATAATTTTTTCTTTTTGTAAGTACTTTTCATTGCCCCATTATGATAAAGAACTGATTATTGTAAAAAAATAAATTAAAATAAACCCAGAGGCGTAGCTACAAGGGCCCAAAAAGTGTATTTTTTACTTTATTTATTTGTTTTTATTGTACTTTTTATCGTTGCTGACTTTCCTCTACCAAAAAAACAATTTTGTAGGCGAGTTGTAAGGGTAAAAAGTCGATATAAATGTTAACTTTTATTTGAAATATAATTTTTTTTTTTTATAACCCATGCTTAAAACAACACCTACAAAACTATTCCAGTATTATATGAGAAGCTTAATATTTGTTGCCACATATGTCAACTTGGCATACAAACGCCATATGAACTTGTTGCCATCTGGGACAACATGGTGCTGAAGGGGTTAACGTCGTGAATTAGAACAGAGAATTCTATAGTTGCATGAGAATTATTATATCACGATTACAATAACCGCAGTGTTGGTGGCCTGCCAAGTCACCAGACTTAACATGTCTCGACTTCTTTTTATGGGGTACTCTTAAAGAACGAGTATACCAGGAATATCAACCACCCCAGAGAATATGAGGGACCGCATTCAAAATGTCTGTAGGATTATCGACAAAGAAACTCTAATGTGGTCGGCTTGGTGGTGTGATGGACAGTGGCGCGTCCTCTCACGCAGACGGCCCGGATTCAAAACCGGGTGACAGCAGGTCGATGAAATATAGTGGTTGAGCGGATCTGCTCGCGTCACCATCTTTCGAAAGAGATGTAAAACTGTGGGTTCAGTGTATCTACGATGTGAGCACGTTAAAGATCCCTACCCCACGACAAACTGTGAGGGTTGCGCAAAATTTCCAGGTTATGGGTCCCAGTGCTGATGAGCTTATCCTCTGGCGACGGTGATTGGCCTTGGCCGACGGTAAATAAATGATTTAGAAAAAACTCTAATGTGATGCTAAGCGAATTGAGAAGTGTATCGAAGTTCATGGTCGTCATTTTGAACAATTATAGAATATAATAGAATAGAAATTTATTCATATATTCATATTTATACACACATTAACAATGTTTGATAGGTCTAAGACAGGAAAGATAGTAATGGTAGTATAAAATATAAAGTGTAAATACAAAAACATTAAAAAAATACAAGCAATGTAAAAGACACACTAAAATACAATATGTGTAAGCTAAAAAAATAAAAAATACACAATCATGAAAAACCAGTACTTCAAGTACAGAGAAATAATATATTTACACAAATACAAATATATATACACCACATATATACAAGTTATTAGACATACGGTAAGGAGTTAAAATAATAAAAGTATTTGTTATTTGTATAAAACGCATTTTGCAAAAGAATATTTTTATTTGTTTGTTTAAAAATGTGGAAAATATTTAAATGTTTCATATGTCTGGTCGATAGCCGACTGGGTTAAGGCGCGAGGTGGCAATCGCGATTAATCACATCGACATCGCACCGCCGGGTTCGAATCCTGGGTCTGGCACTGTCGGAGGAAATGGTTGTAGGTCCGCGTTTTTTCAATGTGTAACCCCCTTCCGCACAAGCCCTGGCTTCTGGAATTGGGGGTTGTCTAATTTCTGTGGTGTTTATTTATTTATTTATTTTATTAAGAAGCAGTTTTGCGATTTGTTTAGTTTATATTTTGGTAATCTTAAATTTGTTTTTGCTCTAGTATTATGGTAGTGTATATCCTTCTGCTTGGTAACTTCGTCGTCACTTTTTAATTTTTTAATACGACACAAACATTCATATATGAAACATGACGGCAGGGTTAAAATATGAAGACTTTTGATGAGCGGTTTACAATAGTCATCATATTTAGCATCATTATTCTTAGGAATTTTTTTTGTAATTAAAATTTTTATTTAAATTGCATGATGATGCTATACTATCAATCCATATGTGGATAACCGTTTTGATATGTCTTGAATATGGAATAAAAAAAATTAATGGCGTATCCAAATAAACACCGAGGAGTTTAATAGGTTCAGTGCATTATTTTTTTGTTAGAAACTGTAAAGTTTTGGTTTTATCCTTGTCTATAGTAAGAAAATTACTCCTTGACCGATTCTTTATTACACTATCAGATTCTTTACTACTAACACAAGTTGGAAGAAATTTCCCTTAGCAAAAATGAGGCATCGTCGGCATTATTAATATAGATAATAAACATCACAGAAACTAGGACGGGCCCCTGTGCTACTCCATAATTAACATTGGAAAGTTTATCTTTATCGTTAAATTTAATACATGTTGACGGTCTGCAAGATAGGATGTAAGGCATTTCCTCTGATTCCATAATAATCTAATGTTTATATTAGAACACAATGGTTAACAGTATCAAACGCCTTGGACATGTCATAAAATTTAGCAGAGTATAGTTTTCGCTCCTTAAAAGCTTTTATAATGTTTGCATGCATTTTGCAGATTGCGTTAATAGTGGATTAGTGTCTATATCCAAATTGAGCACTAGTTAGTAGGTTATTTTTTCAAAATATTCTAGTAATTTATTTTTTAGAACGATTTCAAATATTTTGGAGAAGACAGTATAATGTAACTAGGCCTATAACTGCCTCTATTAATAAATTCGCCTTTTTTGTGTATAGGAGTTACTTGCGATTTTTTAAAAAATTATGGATAAATTCCACATTGAATACACATATTTATTAAATGTGCAATAGGCTTTGAAGTACGTCACCGACTAATTTTAAAACCTTGCTATTAAGATTGTAAGTATCTATAGATTTACTAATTTTTAAGTGTAATATAATAGTTTTCATTTCCAGATCACAAACTGAAAATAGAGAAAAAATTATTTGCCTTAGGTGCATTTTTTATAAAATCTGAAAACTTTTGTCTCATTAACATTATCAAAATTAATCATTAAATTGTTGATAACATCGAATAAGTAGTCTGAGAAATCACTAGCCGTTAAGTCAGAAGTTATATTTGTATTTTTGTTTTTTCTAATTTTATTGATAATATCCCATGCTGCTTTCTATTTGTTATTAGAAGTTAAAATTCGTTTACTGTTTGATTTTAATTTAGCTTCTTTTATTTTTTTATAATCTTTTTTTTAGAGTATTATACACCTGCAGGGATCATTTAAATTTTTTGTTAAACAGCGTCCAAAGTACATTTTACTTGTTGCTTATCATTATCAAAAACAAAGTCGTTATTATCTAACTTGGATTTTTTTATTAGTATCTCCCGAAAACATTGATTATAATATTTTGATAAAATGTAAACTAAGAAGTTTGCAGATTGATCAGGACTTTTTATTTTGTAAAAATCATGCCAATTTACATTATTTACACATTAAATAAACTGTTGTTTAGCACACACTTCCTCAGTATACACAGATTCTTTTGACATATTTTGGGTCTAAGGCTGCATGATGTGTTGATATGGGTGTTACTATTTTTGAGAGTTAAACAGTATATGCATTTAAATTGTTTTGCTTTACTGTCACTTATATTATGTAAATCTGAACATTTTGGATAAATAGGCCTTTCTTTTGCACACTGATTGGCTAAATGATGAAAGCCACAATATTCGAAACATCGTCTCACCTCGATAGCACAGTGCACAGAACTTAAGTCAACTTGAAGGACAGCTCGATACAACCTTTTGTTCATTCTTTGCGTCTTTGTATTTATTAGTTCACATAGACTTCCGTGCAGAAATAAAGTTAATAATAGATCTATTTTGACTACCGATTTGTGTTCAGCGACAAAACAAAATATATAAAATGGTATGTTTTACTTCAGGGTTAGAACTTTTTGTGAGGCTGTGTAATTTATTCTAATATTTATTTCTAGATATCAAGTTGCAATAAAGCATGTTATATTCGGGTAAAATGACAATAAAACAGTACTAAATAATACTAAATAAACTTCTATTTTTACACGATATTATGATTATACTATGTATGTATATTAATGTATATGTGAGACATGATATATTTTCTACATTTCGTAATTTATCAAACAACCAGAATGTTTTTTATTTAATAAATATAAGCTAAAAATAACTACTGTCACAATTCGTAAAAGTTTAAATTAACAAAACAATAATAGACGGTAGTTAAACACAATATGTTGAAATTCAGCATTAGAATAGAACCAGCTCTAATGGAAAAATGTCATGACTGTGTAAAACAAAAATGGTTCAGATATAATGTACTTAGATTATTTATTCGCTCGATTTACTGAATGTTACCGATATCAGATACTTTGAAAATAATGAGCCAGTACTCAGAAATGAGTTGTTTTCTACTCTTTGGAAAGGATACATAATATCAAATTAAACCAATTAGTTCAAATTGGTTTGCTTCAAAATTGCATCGCCTGAAGTTAAATCTCTCGATATTGCCTTACAATTTTAGCTCCGACATTAATATTATCACATCGAGGGGGAAACTAATTTTTTTCTTATTAATTAATAAACATAAAATAAAATTGTGATCTCGTTCTCAAATATGTATTTATGTAATATCATAATTATAATATTATCATCATTATTTCCGGAATTCCTTCCTGCAATAATTTGATGTTTTATATTTTAAACTAAACTTCATAAGAAGATATTTGCATACAGTGTGTCCCCGGATGGACATAACTATACTTGTAATTTTCCTTATTTCGCATTTTAAGAGAAAAAGTCATTCTTCGTAAAAAGTTTTGCTTATCGTGAAAAGTCATTAACCATACTCAGACTTTCAAAATAATATACAGGGTGGTTAGCAAATAAGGAAACGCGAACTTATGCCAAGAGCAAAATATTAGTTTTTTGAGAGGAATATAAAAATTTTACTGAAAGAAGTTGTTTCTAATGTTAATAGTAGCCCAGATGAAATTTGAACGTCGTGTCTGAAAATTGATATTTTTGACAAAATTATGATTAAAAGATAATTTATTGAATAAAATGATAACAATACAATAGTTTTGTCCTCCAACTGCTAAGTACATATTTTTCAATATTTTTTCTAAATTTTTCATAAACTAAATGAATTGTATCCTCGTTTTTGTGGGCTATTGCTTCTGATATTTTCTCCTTTAAAATGTTTAAATTATCTTTTAAATCATGAGCATACACTTATTGCTTCAGGTATCCCCGTAAAAAGAAATCAAGACGGGTTATGCATTGGGAATGTGCAGGCCATTTTATTGGTCCAAACTGTTCTAACCATTTATTGTGGAAATGCTGATCTAACCAGTTTCCTACACTAATTGCACTGTGTGCAGGACAACCGTCATGTTGATAATACAGTTTTCGTCTGTCCTGTAAATTTATATCATCCAGAGCAGGCATTACAAAGTTTTCCAAGATCTCTATGTAAGTGTTCTGATTTACGATTGCGTCGAAAAAAATATGGTCCAACAATTTTTTTATAGTGTATCGCACACCAAACATTTACTTTTTGTATTGTTAACTTTTAGTAATAATACAGAAATTTGGATTTTCTTCCTACCAGTGCCTACAATTTTGATAACTAACAACTCCATCCGCAGTAAATGTTGCCTTGTCAGAATATACGGAATATAAAATCCTTCTGTAGAAAAATCTATCTGACATAATTTATTCCCCCATTAATATACAAAATTCTAAAATAAAGGCGTCATTCCCTTCTTCAAGTTTATGTAATCTTACTGGTTTGTAGGGATATATTTTATTATTTGTCAGAATTCTTTGCAAATCGCTCTTACTAACATTTAAATCTAGTGACCTTTTTCTTAGTAATTTCTTGGGTTACTTCTTACCGAATCAATAGCAAGCAATGTAGCAGTATCATTTTTATTATGAATCTGTTTCTGTTTTTTTTTCATATCTTTCACATCCCCAGTGTTATCGAACTTTAAAATCAACTCTGTTCAATAAATGAAATTTTCTATTGAAAAGTTCAATTGCATATTTGTACGATATTTCACCTGTACCGAACTAAATAAATTCATTGTACTAGAGTCAACATTATTAAAAAAATTCTCTGAATAGGACTTGACTTTTTTATAAAAAAAAGTCTGTGTATGTTGCTATGGATACAACACATAGAATAGTTTTGTTATCATTTTATTCAACAAATTATGTGCTTTCGTTGAATTTATAAAATTATTTTAATCATAATTTTCGCAAAAATATCAACTTTGAGATACGACGTTAACATTTTATATAGTCTAGTATACTTTAACTTGGCGTGTGTACGTCTGAGTTAATATTTCCGTACGATTTCATTTTCTCTTGTACACAAAGATCCAGAAATATTGTCCACGTAGACAATGTTTCTGGGCTATTGCTTTAACTTTGTGTACAATATGGGAGAAAATGAAATCGTACGGAAATTTTTGTATTCCTTTCAAAAAACTAATACTTTACTCTTGGCACAAGCTTACGTTTCCTTATTTGCTAATCACCCTGTATGTTATTTTGAAAATCTGAGTGTGGCTATATAATGACTTTTCATTATAAGCAAAACATTTTCTCTTAAAATGCGAAATAAGGAAATAGTTAGGTCCATCTGGAGACACACTGCATATTGTAGCATTTTAAAATACTACTGTGAAATTTGTGAGGTCATGAGTATGCAACCAGGTGTACACTTAAGTGTACCTAACGTTCATTACTCCTAAAACAAGATCAACCTATAAAAGTTTTAATATTTAATTAAATTTCACATTGTTTATTTCTTTAGTATCATAAAAATTTTATGGCAGTAAGAGTTGTTTTTTCTTTTATGCAAATATATTTGCTCATTGGTTGTCAATAGGAAGTCTTCTGAGACAAAATTTAAGTTAGCAGCACTAAAAAGACATCAGATTTCCGGGGGAATGATGGCTAATTTCTTATCTTTTGCCGGGGCAGGTGTTCAAAAGAAGGAAGCTTAGCTTTTTGTTGGGCTCAACCCAGCTTAATTTTGGGCATTTTGAGAACCAAAATTCAGTATTTCTTTTGTATGGAAGCTTGGTCAACTGTCGCATGAAAATTTTATTTTTGAGAAACCTCCTGATTTTTTCGGTATTTTTTGTGAAATTCATGGCTACTCTCTACTTATAGGGGTGAGTTTTACTTTTGTGTTTTATTAGGTTGTTCTTATACTTGTAAAACTTACAGAATGTTTGGGACCGGCTATTTTTTGGATTAATCTACATTCAAGTCAATTTTTGTGATCTGCCGATGTACCAGCCAACAACTAAATGCATGGAATCATGTGCAGCCAGTGGAGCACCAACTATGACAGCCGAGGACATCGTACATTACTTGGCGTCATGAAGATGACCAGGCCATGTCGTACCGCAGGGACATTCTAGCCATGCTGTAAATGAGCTCGATCAGTGCTGGATCAAGTTTTGTCTTTGGAACAAGTTTTTTTTTCGCTGGAGCAAGGTGGAACAAGTTTTTTTTGTTGGAGCAGGTTTAATCTGCTTTTTTCTTATTTTTTTTGTCATGTCAACCTTACCATAATATATTTTTGAATTTAATTTGAGCTATGGGACTCATAGCATGAGTCAATTTTTGTATCTCTTTGGAAAATATAAGCCTCGTAAGGTAGAGCATGGCCGTGCAAGGCTACTAGTAGTTTAACATCGTACATGGATGATACTCTTAGATTATCACTATTTCCACATTAATACGCATTGTTAACTTTTTGTTAATTATTAGCATTTAACTTCATAATTAAACCTCTCTAACCTGTGTGTACATATTTTACATAATAAATGTTATTTTTGTAAAAATCTTGATTTTAATATTTGCATCGTCTCTAATAATATTTGTCTGGTAATTTAATAATAGTAAATTTATCGTGTCTTTTTAAATAAGTATCATTAATTTTTATAATTTTCAAGTCTTAGGTAAATGTGGTTAGACAATTTTGCCTTTTTGCTTGGGCAAGATTGTAAGTAACCTTTCGACAATCAAGTGACGCCCTCTCTTATCCACACTCCATATTCATGCCCTCTGCAGTTACCGTACGCAAAAGGAACCATTTCATATAATTGGGTATAAAATCGGTTACAATATGTCCTTTCCCCGTGAAAATAATGAATATTAAGTATAATTCCATAATTTCTCAAAAATTCAGACAAATTTAAATCGAAACATTATATAGTTAATAAAACTACACCCCATTGCAATGTTTCCTTCTAATTTGAATGAATTTAAATGAACTTTTTGCGATTTTATACCATCCTTAGAGATTTAGTATTTAAATTGTCATTTGTCACAAAATTGCTTAACGATTATTGATAACAGAAACCAAACCAACTTAAAAATGGAGGAATACATGATTCATAATAGATCAAATCTACCTCAATTTCAATCCATTCCGAATTTGTGTATCATTTATTGACCGTTGACACATCTGAATAGTTAAGTGGATTAAGTTATCCCTTAATTATTGTTCGTTTGTTCCAAAGTAGTTTCAGCGTGGTGACTGTCCGAGTAATTAGACAGTTGAGAGACGGTAATTCATTTCAATAAAAGCGATTAATGAAAACAATTGTTGAGAGCCTTGACTGACAGCAACTCGCTAAGCGAATCTCTTGGATTATCCTTCCATTTTAAGCTACTGTTTAGTTCGTATCATCTTCTTTTAGCTTCATGATTCCAATATAATTATACCAGAACAACACGGTCTTATACAAAATCGATCGAGAGTTTCTAATTTTTTGTATGTGACAAAATTGAGAGGTCGTTGGTGAGCGAGGTAGACGTTATCTGCACCGACTTCTCCGAAGCGTTTGACAGAATTGATCATGTCCTACTTTTAACTAGCCTTAATGAAATTGGACTTTGTATAGATCTAGTACAGCTTTGCCAGTCATGGTTTACTGGGCACTCTTAATTTGGACAATATCGAGGGTTTAAATCGAACTCATTTTCTCAAGCCTTAGGTTTTCCCCAAGGATCAATTTCGGAGCTCTTTTACTTCATAATATTCCTTAACAATATTGTCAAAAACATCATTGTTCAATACTTACTGTACAGTGTTCACCGATGATCTTATATTATATTGTAGAATATCTTCTGTCTCTAATTATGAGATAATTCAGAGAAATATTACTACATTCGGCAATTGGTACCACAATAGTTACAAACTATCGACGTAATGTTGTCTTTTACAGCATTTTAAAATACTACTGTAAAATTTGTGGGGATATGAGTATGCAACCAGGCACTCTCAAGTGTACCTAGTGTTTCATTAGTCATGAAACGACCAGATCAACCGATAAAAATTTCATATTGTTTATTTCTTTAGTATCATTACATTTTTTTGGCAGTAAGAGTTGTCATCTCTTTTATGTAAATATATTTCCTCATTGGTTGACAACAGGAAGTCTTCTGAGACGAAGTTAGCAGCACTGGGAAAGGCGTCAGATTTTCGGGGGAAGATGGCGAATTTCTTGTCACAAAAAAAAACAGCTGCTGTACGCAACAAGAACCATTGTATACAATTGGT
Organism: Leptura quadrifasciata; assembly: GCA_963675555.1. Classification (NCBI taxonomy): domain Eukaryota; kingdom Metazoa; phylum Arthropoda; class Insecta; order Coleoptera; family Cerambycidae; genus Leptura; species Leptura quadrifasciata. Next base: position 42,816,760 of record OY776675.1, read on the forward strand.
TACAAAGTTGGTTGCACTTTCGCTCCTTTATATACTTGACAGTCAAGTTTTCGAGTTGTGTTATTATTTTATTACCGAGAAAATTTTAAATTATTAGCAAGTAGCAAGGTGCCTTTCTTTGCTGCCTTATACTAATAGATTCATAGGTCTCTATCACAGAATTTATTATTACAAACATATTAAATATTTGCTAAATATGAAAACATAAAATAAATGTAAAATAAAAGTTACTTAATTTTTATATTCATCAGTTTAAAATGTTTAATTAACAACCTTTATAGAAATATATATAAAATCAACTGTTATAGTTAAATCAATGCGTTTTACAAAGTAAAAACATTACAATAGATATTATTCACAGACACATATGAAAATAATATTTCGAAATTCTTTTATATAATTATTTTGAAATTTTAATGAAAAACCTGCACAAATAAATATTTCATGTACATGTACACAAATGTAGGTATTTATTTTTTTATGTGTTTACAAAAGCATTATGTTTAAATAAATTAAAATATATATAGTTTGATATTTACATATTTCACTATATATTTATTTTTTTATAAATTAATGTTATTTCCAATGCAAGTTCACCTGTGTGTTCCTTATTTCTTATGAGTCGATAAGGTCACAGCACACGTGACGCAATTCTATTTTTAATTAATAATATAAATGACTGTTTAGAAGGAAAATGGTACCCAGTTTGTGTATTCTGTCACCTAACCAAAGCATTCGACTACGTGGGCCATCAGTATTTACTGCAAAATCTAAATTTTTATGGCTTTAGGGGTGTATCTTATAACTTACAATTGAAGGAAATTGTGGACAATGAGATAAGACAAATAAAAACTGAACAAAGGAAATTGAAATGTGGTGTGTTCCACAGGGCTCAATCCTCGACCCTGTCCTTTTTCAAATTTACGTAAATGACCCTGTTGATAACTTTAAAATGGTACAGTTTCCTCTATTCGCAGATGACACCAGTATACAGTTTAAAGAATCAATGCCTGAATGTACAGAAATATTAATTAACATAAATGACTGGTTCTCTGCGAATAGATTAATACTAAATTTAACTAAAATTCACATCAAATTTCATTCAAATCACAATTACACACAACAAGACATCAAGCAACAAGAGGGAATCATTACTGCACTAGATAATGTAAAACTTGGGGGTGTATATCGATGAGAAATGTATGCCCATGATTTGAAACTTTTTTCTAAAATTAATTCCATTAACGACTACATTCGATTGCAAAAGAACTTAGATAAAATAAGTGACTAGTGTATTAAATATAAACTCCCGTTAAATTCCTAAAAATGTAATGTAATGTTTTATACACGCAAACTGAACATAATCTCATACGGCTATACCATAAATGATACCATACTTCGCATTTAACGTTAGCGATTATTACTTTTTCTAAGCCGCATGGTTGGATAATATTTCTCTGCTTTTGTTAAGGCGTTTAAGCCTTCGATCATTTACACAAATTGTAGAGACTATGCTACAATCTTCACACATAAACTTCCTTTGAAAAACGTCGTCTTGTAAGAATAAATTGCCAAAGATATTTAGATTGGATGTTCCACGAGACAATTGGGGTCTGAATTGCAATAATAGAGCTTTCCACCTTCAACCATACCTGGTCTGGAAATCTAGGAGATTGGTGTAATATTCACTATTAATTTTTTTTTATTAATTATTCTTTGTTCGCCAATACAATTTTATAAACATAAAATTTCACCTAAATTTATATTTCAAATAACTTCACATTATAAAATGTATTTATTTATGTAATATATTTTATACAATTTTTTTAATTTCCCTTAGCAATAATTTCAGTATCGTCTATTATAGGATACTGGTTTATGGGAAAAAGAAACAACTTAATTAATTATCAACTATAGATGGTGCCCAAATAATATTAATTTTTCATTGTCTCTTTTTCTCGAACTAAACAAAAATTTGTCTTTTATGTTATACATTCAAAGAGGGAAAGCTACCCAACGTGGGGCCAATTACGTTAACACCTTTCCCTGATTGTATATTTTTGGGAAAGAATTGAGGCAACATATGCGGACAACCAGCTGTTAAACCAGAGCAAAGAGTCGTATGTTCGGAGTACTTGTAAGAGATGTAAAACTTACCGTCTTTTGTTTTTTACCTGGCTGCACCACGTAGGAATATTTTATAATTCATGTAGCTTGCGACAACCACAGCGCAATCTTTACTAATATTGACATATTCAATTGCAGCCTTACTACTTTAAAAACTTGTTATTATCGAAGAGTTCGATTGATCTGCATTCTATTTTTTGTTGTTGTTTGTTTGTTTTTTTTTCTCCTATTGTACTATCGTTGCTTACGTAATGCACGTTAACTTGTTTTGTACTTTCTTTTTGTCTTTCATGTAAGGCCTTAAGGCCCGATGTATGCTTTTCAAAATTTTTTTTATTATATTTGTCTAATATTTATATTTGTAATACCTCCTGTCCTATAGTTGCATAGTGCCCTGTTGGACTGAGTAAATCAATAAATACATAAATAAATAATTTATAAAACGAACATCAAATACTTGATTTGGAATTCCGATGTATTTTTTTCGGTTGTGCAACTTTTATCTATTTCCGATTTTATATAAAAACATTATATGATTAAACTAGGAATGTTTAAGACAATGCTACCTATTTCATTTAATTTGGTTTAACTTATTTTGCTATGAATAATATGAATATTTTACGTGATAAATATCAAAATAAATGTTTTTAGTGCAGTATTAGATTTCCCGAATTACCACAGAAAAAAACTACTCATTCTCCAGCCCTACTCTACATAATTAATATGGCCAAAACCGCTTGTAAACTGATAAATCCTGGAAGGTCGGTAAACGAATATAGAATTAACTGAAACCCCGACTAGATTTACCTGTACGGATTGTAAGCTAGGAATCAACCAAGAAAGTTTTAGACGTTATAACTGGAGGTAAAATAGATTTAGTAATTTCAAAGTTTTGAATAGAGAACACGCTCAAATGAAAATATCAAATAGTTAACTTTTAGGGTTGTTAGTTACACATGAAAATATTCAACTTTAGCTTCTAAAATAACTACGTTAATTAACACCTGACAAATTCCTGCTTGGGTAGGTCGTTCCTCGAGAATTCTGAATTAATTCCGTTTATGCTTAATACAATTTTAATTGATATTTCATTCATAGTCCCTTCTTGCAAAGAAATTAACAAGCTATTCGTTATATCCTTATTCATATAATCATTATAGGGGAGTTAATTTATCCACATTTTCGCTAAATGTGGAGTTGTCTGGTTGTGTGGAAATGGAATTTTATGAATAAAGTAAATAGTCGGGGCAGGTAGCATTGTGGAAATTGTTTTGTCCAATGCTGACCTTACGCAATATCTCTTATTTTCGAACAGCTGTTATTCTTTGAGAGACTTATTTATGTTATCCACAACTACTCTACCACTCAACCAGGACAAGTTGGTGGAGAAGGTCGTCCTAGTCTCATGCTGTTCACAAGAAGCTTCATATCGACATGAGTCACAATTTGATTTCAGGACGGGCAGGAGCACGGTGCAGCAGGTCGTTAGGATAGTTAACGATATCAAAGTGCAATACAACCTCGGGAAAAACACCGCCATGGTGCTCTTTCGATATTGAGAAGACCTTCGACACCTTCTGGATTCCAGGTCTACTCTACAAAATGCACGACTACCACTTTCCGACTTATATCATTAAACTTATTCACTCGTTTCTGACGGTAGTTCCCTGCAAGTCCGAGTGAATAATAAACTATCAACACGACGGGATATTCGCACGGGAGTCCCGCAAGGATCGTGCCTATCACAATATTGTACAATATTTACGTCTTCACCAACCGGCTAACATGCTACTGATGGCGCACATGGCGCGTGCCATGGTTTATTACGGTCAGTGGAAGATTCGGATAAACGCCGAAAAGTGATGGTTTCCAGGCGCCAGTTCACTGAGAGCAAAATTCTGACGCCAATTTCGATCAGGGGACACCAAAATTCGACCAAACGGTGCGTGAAGTATTTGGGGGTGAGACTGGACCAAAGACTGACGTTTAACACGCTTATAAATGAGTCAATACAAACAATCTACTCCTTATCCAGGAGTCTGTATCCGTTCGGGGCCAGGGATAGCAGCTTAACAGACCAAATAAAAAATTATTGTACACAATGGTCATCAGGCCGGCAATCACATACGTGGCGCCAACAAACTGGAAGTGTTAGAACACAAATTTACGCGCCTCATTACGAATTCTGACAGGCACACTTCCCTCAGAGATCTCTACGCACGCTGCCACGACATACCGCCAATAGCGGACTACGTCCAGAATATATCTCAAAAATTCCATATCTTCAAAATAGGTGATGGTCCGATAATCCAAAATATAACACAAATTAGACAGCATAATGCCCTCTTTCCAAAGCATACCTTACCAGATGCTGCACATCTTCCTCCAACCACTATAGCCAAACTTTCACCAACAACAACTTCTTTTTGCCCTACCTATCTGCACTGATATTTCATATCTGTTAAATTTCTAAATATTTCCTATCACTTTTTGTTTACGTTTGTACATTTTTGTTTTATTTGTTATTGTTTGTTTTGTTTGTTATATAAATTTATCTCCAGCACATCGTAAAATCAAAATTATATTTAGGCCAGAAATTATACAGTAGATTCAGCAGTAACATCGTCTTCTCGCTGCTGGAAATCTTGCAACAGGACCCGTCATTATAGACTTGGGTACCAGTAGCACAAAATTAAATAAGTGATCTACCATCAAATTTTATTGTTAATTATTTTAATAATAATAATAATAATAATAAGAGGTCTTTATTTTCTCAAAAAAAAGTAACAAGATTAGATAATATAATTTAAAAGAATACGAGAAAAACGCCGAAGATCAGGTGGCCGTACAAGACGAACCTCTGTATTTAATCTTAAGCGTAGATGATAGCAATATGGCAAAAAAAACAATCAGTATTACTAGTGACAGATAGTATGTATGTAGTAACATGATATTTGTAGGCACTAGAGTAAGAAAAAAAATTAAATTATATTTTTACACTAATTAAAAGAATAATTCACCTATGGAGCATTAGTTTGATTCATTCAAAAGATATCTTCTTAGTGTGAATTTAAAAGCTGGTAAAGATTTACTTTTAATATATGAAGGAATGGAATTATATACTTTAGTTATTTGATACGTAAATGATCGTTTGAATAATTCTGTACGATGGAGGGGAGGAGTAAGTGTACCTTTGAAACGAATATTCAAATTGTGGACGTCTGTTCTATATGACTTTTTTGCTCAAGTATTTGGGAGTTTTATTATTAATAATTTTATGGTATAAACAAGCAGAATGCAGAAGTCGTCGCCTAGACATATTGAGCCAATTTAACTGGATTAGTTTATGTGAGATACTTTGATGGCGCCTAACTCCAAATATTAGTCTCAAACAAGAGTTTTGCAGAACTTGTATTCTACGCGTATCCTCCGCATCTAAGCAAGGACCATATACAGAACCGGCAAAATTAAATCTTGATAAGACTAGCGACTCGCATAAAATTGTTTTAATTTTTTGATTCAAATAATGCCTGATATTATATATTACTTTTAAGTTTGTATATGCTGCACGGATACAGTTATTAATATGCAATTTAAATCTTAAATTCGTGTCAAATATTACCCCCAAATTTTTTGCATTTTCTTTAAAAGGTATATAATGTCCGTCAACATATATTTGCATGTTTTCCTTTACTGTTGATATTGTGATGACCGAAAACTAAAACTGATGTTTTACTGGCGTTAACATTTAATGCATGACATCTGGACTTTTCAATTAGAGAATACAAGTCTCTATTAATAGCAGCCATTGCCTCAGCCCATTTCCCTGAATCAAACGAAAGGTAGAGTTGAGTGTCGTCAGCATAAAACTGAATTTGACAATATAACGTATGACGTATATAACGTATATAATAGCGTAGAATCGACCCCTGTGGGTCCCCGGATGACACATCGAGAGGCATAGACACACTATTGTCAATTCTAACACGTTGACAATAGTGTGTCTATGCCTCTCGATGTGTCATCCGGGGTCCCACAGGGGTCGATTCTAGGACCGCTATTATATACGTTATATACGTCAGGTTTCGAAAAAGCGGCTGAGTACTAGTGTACAATTATTGTATTACTCATTTTAAATTTTATTTTTAAATAGGAGAATAAGTGTGTTGATTGTGTCTTGAATGTATCACTAGATGTATCGCACTTTAGATTTTTCCGGCAAGATATGGTTTGTCGCCTTCCTGGCTATTTCCAAAATTTCTTTTGCTTGTAACGTTTCAAAATCTGAATTCATACTTTCCATAACATGTGAATTGACTTTTGAAAAGTCGTAGAAGTTAAGTGTATGCAGCTATTTGGACACTTATCACAACAATTAACACAAGTTCGTTTCCATAGTAACGAGAAAGACAGTAAAGCCCTCTATACCATAAATTGGCAGCATTTTTTCCATCATGGATTGAAAAAACGATCGGTAAAATTTTTTTTTTCAGCCATTCCAAAAGTAGGTACTTCCGTACGATTTTTTGTACCGAAAGCAGCATATTCTATACTAGTCCCGAAGGTAGCTATTACGGGTACTAGTATTGTAAAGTGACAGATCATCTAAACGTCGATGTCAATTTGCAGGATATATTTTACTATCAATCACATTAATCACATTCATACTCGACGCTAAATAAATAGTAGTGTTGCCTTGGTAATAAAATAGTGACGCTTAAAACTGTCAGATAAAAGTTATTTCAAAATGGACAGTGATTTTGAAAATATACCCATTTCAAATTATATCATCGAAGCAGCAAAGTCAGCTACACATGATTTCTTGACTGAGAAGTCTAAAGAACGCTATGTACAAATTTATAATAAATTTCAAAGTTAATGTCATGAGAAAAAAGTTCAAATAATTACGGAAGATGTAATGCTGGTTTATTTTGCGGAAAACACTAAAGTATTTAAACCTTCAAGTCTCTGGAGCCAATATTCTATGCTTAAAAGTACAATTTCCATCAATAGAAATGTTGATATTTCGAAATATAATAAAGTAGTTACGTTTTTGAAAAAAAAGAGTATTGGTTATAACCTAAAAATTCGAAATTTTAAGCAGAACAAATTGATAAATTTATTTTGGAAGCTGATGATAACAACTTAATAATAAAGGTACAAATGTTACAATTAACACATGATGGGGGTTTATGAGGCTAAATAATTAAATAAAGAAACAAGTTATGGCCTTATATCTCAAGAGAAACAACAATGCAGCTACGAACACGTGTTTCGGAGTTATTGCTCCTCATCAGCATAGCGAATATATCTTATAAATCGAGCAAAACCAACAAAGGACGGAAAGTACAGTGCACAGTGCTTGATTTGTACTTTCATACTTCATGTGCCACATTTAGGGCCTCAAATGAGAGCAATCAGTACGACGAGCTCTATGTGTACTGCTCTATTTCCACCTGGCAAACACTAAGTAAAATATGATGGGGGTTTATGAGCTAAATAATTAAATAAAGAAACAAGTTATTGCCTTATACCTCAAGAGAAACAACAATGCAGCTACGGACGCTACGCTGATGAGGAGCAATAACTCCGAAACACGTGTCCGTAGCAGCATTGTTGTTTCCCTTGAGGTATAAGGCAATAACTTGTTTCTTTATGTTATAATTAACACTGTTTTTATAATTTGAAGAAACTTATATTTTTATTTTAGGTTGCAATAGGGTACACACGAATATCAGTTTTACGTCCAAAAGTGTTTTTATCAAATAGTTTATGTTTTAAAATGTAAAAGTATATCATAAATAAATTGTTTAGACATCCAATAATTAATAAATAATAATTGAAATTCAAATTATTTGAATTCTTACGAGCAACTGCCGAGTTTTGATGATTTCACCCGACCCGTGCTTGACGTATGATGATCCCTTGTTTATTTCATTTTGGGTGTCCATATTTACTAGTTTTAAGTAAATCTGGCTTTTGTGATCATTATAAGGTGTTTTAACGAATATATACATTAAATAAAACAACAATTATTAACTCAGAAGTGCTTTTTAAAGATTTTTTTTATACATTTATTTAACGTCGGCCTATTTCCGCTACTGAGGCCTAACACCGACGCCTGTAGACGAGCTACCCCCAACCGAGAATTTTGCCGAACCTCTTCCCTTAAGAAGAGTAGGGATCTTTTACTTGCCTAATATTTAATGGACAAGGGACCGACGGCTTTACATCCCCTCCGAAGGATGGTATATCCCCTATACAACCATCGCCTAAGGTTGTATAGCTTCCGCGCATACACTGATATACAAGCCGCTGGAAGATATGTGAGGCGAGGACGCGGTCTTCGTTGGAACGGTCACCCATCCAACTACTAACCGCGCCTTACGTTGCTTTACATCGCATATCGAAGTATGTACATAGTAAAGACGCACCAACGCTCGCTCGATAATTTACCAATGTTGAATCGTTTATGCTGATGTAATTGATTCGCTCAAATAATATTATTCATAATCTACCTAATCAAATAATCTATAGTTCTCGCAAATTTTATTGTGTATAGGTTATATTATTTTGTTTAAAAAGCTAAACAAAAATAGTGTTATTTGCTGTAGGTATATCATATATTATCAAGTAGTTGTCATTATGCTGAATATTTTGTATACATCTTAATATTTAAATATAGATGAATGAAAATAAAGGTCTAGTAGGTACCTATGTCTCCAAATTGAGTTAACATGCAGTCTAAATTTAAGATTAAATCATTATGATAAAACTAATGAATCCAGCGGGAAATATTGCAACAATTGTAACTGATTATTTTTTTAATTTACAGGTCCATGAGAAGCAACTTAACTATGTTAATAGTGTCTATAATTTCCTCCTTTTTTGAAATTTAGCACTGGGTCCTGTTGGCAATGAAATAAACATATTTACGGTGTTCGAATAGATGTTGATCCGCATTTTGATACTAAACAATATTTTGAGTATTTCATTACAGATTTATCTATCGCAAAAATCAAAAGTTACACAAATTTACGACCAAACAAACACTGAAAACGCTTTACTTTATCACAACATTCACGGCTCAGTCAAAAATAAACAAACGATATGACGTCAGTGCGGTATATGTCAACCGTCAAAATTCAATAGTGACGTCACACCCGTTTTACCTCGTGGGCAAAATTTCGCTTTTTCAAATTCAATTTTATGTAGAATTCAACATATTATTTCAGTGAAATTAATAATCAAAATTGTTGTTTTAATAAAAATGGAATCTAATTTTATTGATATTAAAATTTGTGCGTATTCCTTATTATCATTGACATAACAGGTGCTTTAAGACGAGATGAATTCACCAAAATATGCTTAGAATATGTAGACGATAAGGAAACTATATTAGTAATTCAAATTCCTGATACAAAGACTTATTTATATATTCAGAACCTTTGTTGTTATTGGGAAAAAAATGTATCTTTATACGGAAAATATTTATATTTACGCCCGGCTCACATTCCACATAGATGATTATTTGTATTTTATAAAAAAGGAAAATGCTCGGTACAACCCGTTGGAATTCATACTTTTGGAAACCTTGCCAACAAAGTAGCTGAATTTTTAAAATTTCAAAATCCTAAAAGATATACTGCCCACGGAAGATGAAAGGCAATAAGTGTTGCAGAAGGCTACATAGAAAACTCGCATAGAAATATCGCTCGTACAATTGAAAATTCAAACTTTCAAAACGTTTCAGCACTGACTACAAATATGCAAGATGTTTCAGTACCAAGCACAAGTATGCAAGATTTACAAGTTCCAAATGCACTGTCTTCATCTGATACTACAATTAAAATACGTAATGGTGAGAGGTAAGTGACCATTTGAGAGGTTTCACTTACCTCTCACCACTACTCAATTTACTATAGTTTGTAGGTTGACCACTATCATTTGTCTGTTCCATGACCTATGGCATACTGATGAGAACTAATAAGTTCGAAACCGGTCTATGTCTGGTCAAGGAATTGGCAAATGATATTGGTTACCATTCTTTCATGATTTGTAAGGCGTAATTCAATGCAGGTCGGGGTATTTGCCCGCTGAGAAGTTGTTTCCTGCAAATCATATATTATAACAGTAGGTTAAGTCCACCTAGGACTGAAAGGTCGCCGCTCTCAGGTTCTTGCAGAATCGCAAGTCGCTATACGCCCATGGAGAAATCTATGGTGTATAGTAGCAATTGACCATTTGAGAGGTTTCACTTACCTCTCACCATTAACCTTAGTCTTGTGATAGATAATTATTAAGGGAAAGAAAGTGTACTTACTCAGGACACAACCTCGAGAGCATGTGGATTTTACTAAAGCGGCTTAAAAATTAATCAGTTTTCTATGAAAACTCGCTCCTAGACAAGGTGGGGTGTAGGCCACTATTTTTGTGAAAGGTATATTTTCAAATCCCAAGAAAATGGAAAACTGTGGGAAACCACTAATCACAAAAATGACCTCCTCACTAACGAAAAGTCCAGCCTGAAATGTTCTACCCGTTATCAAAAAAAAAAACGGAAGTCCTTGATGGGAGTTATTCGTTGGTATTCTTGACAACTTGGATTGTCAAAAATATGTCAGCGAAACAAAACACTAGGGTTACCAAAGGAAAACTAACAACAATAACAAGGAAAATGCCAAAACTTATAGAATGAGAAGCATAGATAAGAAGACAGAAGAAGAACCTATACTAGGAAGAATAGGGAGACACATATAATTATGAGGTAAGTGTTTATCAGAACTGGTTTATACCTACTTATCATAGCTCATGTTATTTTGCAGGCAGTTTTTAACTTCTGATAAACATTACAAATATGTTACGAACCAGGTTATGAATTAAATGGCACGTATGGTGCCAGGCGGTAGTGATGAATATTTAGTGCCTTCGCGGAATTAGACTTGTGTGATGTAGAAACAAATAGCTATACTTAAACATCCTTAATTCCTCGTTAAAAAACGAAAGCATTGGGTGATATTCATACAGAGCTTCCTCAATAAGGTGAAGTACCTTAACGCATATTAATTAAGATTTAGTTATTATTATTCTTATAAAAATCGTGAAAAAAAATGAAATATATGTCATAAACAAATCTCATTACTTGTCTTATTTTCCAGCAACAAGTAAAACGAATCAGTGCTATGCGTGTGGTATCGTGCCATAATTATTTGTAATGCCTTAACCCCTCTTATTCTACGATATATTTGACCGTATCGCTCTAATTTAAAAAGTAGCAAATAAAAATGCTACAACTGGACTCACAAGCTTCCTTCCACCTACCACCTTCCGCAACTATTGCCCATCTCTGATGTCCATCTTCTGGTCTAGCACGAAAAACGTTAATTTCTGGCGGAAAAATTCTCCAGAAATGGTGTATTTTCTGGTCGGTCGAAAAAAAAAATTATCAAAGACCTTATAATATATAATAAAGTTAATATTTTGACTCTTAATTGTTCAGGGGCGTTCGAAAGTAGAGATATGTTTTTGGTCTCAGATACTACTACATCTACTGTCGACAATTTTAATTTTCTTAATTTTTGTTAAAATAAATTATTTGACGTTTGTTTCATAAACATCGAAATTTTTGATTTACATAAAATTATTTTTATTTCATTTTCTTTAGATATTCATGTACCTGACAATATTTCAATTCAATATGCAGAATATTACATGCTGTGGGCATGTAGTAATATAGGTCACCAACACCAAGGTCGTTTGAATCAACACCCGAGGGCTTTTATTAATATAACAAATTACTTTCGGAGAGTCGCTGAATCACATTGTTCAATATAAATATTTTCTATTGTTACAATTTAAAATTTGCGCGATAATATGCGCCACTTCAAATTGTATATTATACTTGCTATTTAATGTCTATAAATGAAAAGAGGCATGCATTTATTACGTTAATAGTTTACTTTCATCAGTTATTATTTATTAGAGCTAATTTTATTTTCAAATTTTTAGATAAACCCAAACAAATTATATTCATTTCATAGCTCTATGTCGGACAAAATAGCAACAACCACGGAACAATTATTAACATGCTGTGAATCGTATTTAATGCTATTTCTAAAGAGAGATCTACAAAAAAACACGATCAAGAGAATACGAACGCATCTCCTAGACGATTAAACTTATATTTCATTACGGGGGGAAAGTCGGCAGGCAACAGGATAATAAAACAATTTTATTATATCGCCAACGTTTCATTTACTATGCTAACTTCTAACTGCTAACTTCTTCAGGGCTACAAATTATACACTAATTAGGATTATCTGAAATATTACATAAAAGTTAAAAAGGATAAAATTGTTTTTTTTTTATTATTTATTATTTTAATCTTATATTCCTCCTTTTTTTCTTTGTTCATCCCTTTACCTTTAAATTTATAACTTAATGATAATATGTTTACCTCAGAATAGAATCGAGAAGGATGGCAACCTCATTTGTCACACTTTTAAATAAGTCTCAAACATGGGTAGGTAACAAATCCTTTAGTTAAATTAATATCCGTAATAAATATAAACTTTAATATTCACATTCCTACAAACACATTAAAATAGCCAAATATCTATGGTATCTATTGTTGAGAGTAAAAACCTTTAATAAAAATAGGAATCGATTAAGTTATACAAAAAACTATGAACTAATAGAAATATCTAACAGTACACAGAACCGGTTAGCATTTACATTATTGATACAACTATTATCTAATCAATTTATTGTATATAATATTTAAATTTCTTACATCAGTTCTGAAATTAACTACTGAGTCGATATGTTTGTTTATAAAAAACATTTCAGAAATTAATCTTTTTTTATAATTCGTTTCAATATCTAAAATATAAGCATTATTCAAATTAAATTTATGTCCAGAAATAGATAAGGCAGTTCTATCTTTTTTGTCATAATTAGTAGGGTTACAATCATTTCTGTGTTGACGAATTCTGTCCGTTAAGTCTATTACTTCCACGTCCAGTGGAAGTATAGTAATGCAAAAAAAAAATGTTTTTTTTCTTGTAATAGGCTTAGAATGTCATCAAATGTCGAGATTTTAAATTTGACAGAGAAAAAATTCCTGTCTGTCGGTCTGTAACTTTTTTTGTGCGCACGTTTACTCTGGAACCGTTTATGATATTTGATATACTTATGTATTATAACGAGATCTGGAACTAGATTATATTTTGATCTCATTCAGTTGGGGGGTTTGGGGGGTAAATAAGGGTAAACCGGCAAAGCAAGCAAGTAAGGGTCCATAATATTGCAACGAAAAGTACGAAAAGTCAAGGGAATTTTTTTTTGGTATCAGCCACCCCTCCCTCCGACTATCACCTTCAATACCACCCCCACATTATTATGAAGTGGAGTAAAAAAATTAAAATGTAATTGTGTTGTATACAATAACAAAACGTCTCAAAATTTTTTTTTTGGCGTTAGCTACCCCCTGTACCACCCCCACCCTATTATTAAAAGGAATAAAAAATTTAATTGGGATTTAGTTTGTATACGAGAACCAAGGGATTCTAAAATTTTTTGGCATTAACCACCCCCTCTACCACCCCCTATTGCCACCCCCGTCCTATTATTAAAGGGAGTAAAAAATTAAATTGGGATTTGGTGTGTATAAGAGAACCAAGGGCCTTTACAATATTTTCGGCATTAGCCACCCTCTCTGCCACCCCTATTGCCACCCCCACCTTATTATTAAAGGGAGTAAAAATCGAATTGGGATTTAGTGTGTGTACGAGAACCAAGAGCCTTTTAAATTTATTTTGACATTAGCCACTCCCACCCTCTCTACCACCCCCATGCTATTGTTAAAGGGACTAATAATATTACATTGGGATTTAGTGTGTGTAAGACTTGAGTACAAAATCTGGATGTCGAAGTAGTGATTCCTTGGTCAGGGTTTTTTAGTAGTACCTATATATTTTTACTTCCACGTACAAATATTTTTTTTTAAATAAGGCTTAAAATATCATTAAACGTCGATATTTTAAATTTCAGCAAAAAAATTCTGTCTGTCGGTCTGTAACTTTTTTGTGCGCACGTTTACTCTGGAACCGTTTATGATATTGACTAGAAACTGGGTACACTTATGTATTGAAACGAGATCTAGAACTAGATTATATTTTGATCTAATTCCGTTGAAGGGTTCGGGGGTAAATGGGGTAAATAAGGGTAAATAGGCAAAGCAAGCAGGTAAAAGGCCATAAAATTGCAACTTAGGGCATCTGCGAAAGGTCAAGGTCTCAAATTTTGTTGGCATCAACCACCTCCACTATCACCCCCAATACCGCCCCCACACCATTATGAAAGGGAGTAAAAAAAAATTAAAATGTAATTTAGTGTGCATATAAGAAAGAAACGTTTCAAAAAATTTTTTTATGTTAGCTACGACCCCTCTACGACCCCCATTGCCACCCCCACTCTATTATTAAAGGGAATAAAAAATTAAATTTTGATTTAGTGTGTATACGACATAGAGTTAGAATAGGCAGGAGAAGCAGTTACGTAGTCAAATCACCCCGCCATATTGTTAGCACATTTCTGCCAAAAGTGACAGTTGTTATCGACAATTTGTGAAGTTTTTTACCAAAGAACAATGGTATCATGTGCCCAAATAAATTGCTCTTCTAGAGACGGTGTTAGCAAAAAGGAAGTCACCGGGATAACATTTCATAAGTTAGTATATAATATAAACAACACACAAAGCCGTGTTAAGAAAATTAATTAAATTTAAAAAAAATTATTTTCAAATTTTTCTCTTGACCAGTCATCCTTAGACAGTCATAGGGTTCTATAAATAAAAAAGCACTAGCAAATAAATACGCAAATGTTAGACTGTACTATTTATGAAAAAATAAAATAAAGAAGTCACAAAGTATTAGGCATAAAAACAATAAAATCGTGTAATTTAAAGGACAACAAATATATATTTACTTAGATAGGCTTTGTTTTATTTAAATATATTCACATGTATCCTTTAGGTAGGTACACTAATTCGTTTTATTGAAAACCTGGATTTAATTTTTTAGAGTCGGAATTTATGATGAACGGACTAGACAACCCCCCTCAATCGATTCTCGGGGTCAAACCAATTTTTCCACCTCGGCAACCCCCTCAAATTGGCCAAAAACCACCCCAAAGTTGCCCCCTGTTGCTCCTTATAAACTAGGATTTTCATTGCTGGAGTAAATCTAGAGGCCAGGTTTTTTGCAGTCTTCTCGTATTGGGACCATTTGCGTATAGTAGTACAACTGGTTCTCATGGTTTGTTATTTGCCCCATAACTGAATCCCATAAGACCATATAGGTTTTAGCATTGTTTTATATAGAAAAAATTTCTTGGATAAGGACCGTTTTGATTTCCAGCCCATGATCCAGTACATTTTGCGGAATTTGGCATTTAGTTGTCTACGTTTTGCTTGTATATATGGATTCCAGGTGAGTCATTGGTCAAGATGTAGTCCAAGGTATTTGGTTTCTGTTTTGACTGGTACAAGTACGTTGTTCATTTTTACGAGAATTATATGAAACCAAAGCAATCAGTGTGATATCGCCTTAAACACCATGAGCAGCAAGAAAACAATAATCAAATTGCATGTCCACAAGCATTGTATAAACGCAAAATTAGACATTCAAATATATTTCCGCTTGTATATCATGACTGTCATGTATTTTACCAGCAATCTTAGATACAGCCATTAAAATTTGTTAAAAACTTTCGTTACGACTATGTATACTTCGAATGAAAGTTCGGATTAAAGGATTTGAAGCCTCATCTCATATAAAGACTGTTCAAAAAAAGAGTCACAAAGGGGGATTAAAACCGAATAGGATCTTGCTACGCCTGTTATACCTTCATAAACTTAAACTAAACGTTATAGTTATACGTATAAACAGCTAGCTTAACTACTAAACATTTAGAATTTAATCCGAGATTAAGTTTTTATATCCTAATTTTCCACTATGAATGTTGATCGTATTAGGTACGTGAATATGGGGTGAAAAGCAACGGCAGTTGTTTTTATAGCAATATGCCTTTTTCAACGAACTGTATTTGTTGCCATTGTACTGTGGGATAATTCAAGTGTAATAATTTATTCATCTAATCGCCCGCTCAGTAAATTTTGCTATTAAAATTATCTACACACGGATACTTTGAGCGAATTTATTTTATCTGGAATAAACAAAAAGCTCGCACAAAGGACTACCGGCAAATTAAATTTTCTATTCAAATACATCTGCATCATTTCGTCGCTTTTAACACGGTCAGCTGTAAGTTTGTTCCTTAGAAGATATAATTAGAGGCCTTATTTGCAAGGATAAAAGAGAAAAGTAAATTTCTCTTTGTATTCCTTCTACCTACAGTAAAATCATATTTTATATACATTACAAACCAATACATCAGTTTCTAAACTTGAGTGAATTGTATAGTGCTCTCTAATCCCAATAATTTCTGAGATATTGTTGTTTGAAGAATTTCTATTACTACTACACACCGGGTAAATCTCAGCTCAAAAATGTGTAATATTTTTTTGGAAAAATAATTCAAATCGAAGTCTTTTAAACTTTTATTTGTTTTTCCTTCATGTTCTCAACCCAAATAGTACCTGAATAACAGTTATTTATATATAAAGTTGTGGTCACTTACAGTAACAATGGTGAGAGGTAAGTTAAGTATTTTAGATAGTCATTGTTACTATCCGTTAGACAACAAATATGTCTCTGCGACGTATAGCACTTTGCAAAGCAAGTACCAAGAGAGGTGACGTCTAGCCCTAGTGGACTAAACTCTACTCACCACGACTCCATTGCATTAATCTACCATAGGACTAGCAGGTTGGCCACTGTCATTTGTCTATTCCATGTCCATGACATACTGACAAGAACATACAAGTTCGAGACCGGTCTATGTCTGGTTAGGAATTGACAAATGATAATTGGCTACCGATCTGTCAGAATGTGCAGGTGTGATCCAATACAGGTCGGGATATTTTCTCTCCAAATTATTGCCTCCTGCAAATCCTATTTAGGACCGGTTTATCAATACAGGGTTAACACTTAACTATAGGATAAATGCCAAACGAAACAATGGGTATCTATTGTTTTGTTTGACATTTATCCTTTGTGTAAATTGCCTTATGACCAAAGAGATGGAACTTTATGACCGGTCACATGTATTTTCGGAATAAAAATAAAACCAAACCGTTGGTATTGTTAAAGAACACGCCAAAACCCTCGATAAATTTTTCGAAACTGTAACAAAATCCTACTTTTCGTATGAAAAGCGTGCTTCACGTAAACATGCAGTTGGAAGAGGTTTTTATATTTTAAATTATATTTTCGCTCTACGCAGCGTTTTTTATGCAAAAATTTCAGAAACTCATCAAGGAGTGTAATTTTAGAAAGTGTAGTAAATGTCACTGCACGGGGACGTAATTTCGCCCCGACCACCAAAATTTAGAAAGTGTAACTAAAATTGACTTTAATTTCGGAAATTTCAAAATTAAAAATCCTTTTACGAATCCACGCTGTGCAGCACTGCAACTCATGCGTTGTGTTAAATATGAGGACAAGTTCCAGTCTCTAGTCAAAGTATATCGAGAGTTTTAGCGAAAATAACCTTTAGCGACAAGGGTGCCCTATCATTTTCTAGCAGTCGATTTTGACGAGAAAATGATGGGTTTTAACGGGACTTGCCCTAAACTGGTTCCTCAGTGATTCGGTGTCAGAAAAGTATAGTACCGATTTACTCATATAGAGGGAGCAATACGTCTAGAGTTTTCAATATCTTGGTGATTAGTTTTTTGTAAATTGGTACTATGGTTGCATGTTTAAGGAGATCTGAAAATTTTCGAAATGACACTATGCTGTTAAACGCGCATCGGCTATTTAAAATTATCATCATCAGTTATTTAAAATTAATAATTTTTATTATGAACCGACACTTTATCTTATCTTTGTTTTATAATAATTTGATGAGACAGGGAAATGAAGTTGTAGTAGGGAAGCTAGCTGCTGTGCTCTTTTGAAAGAGGTAACATCTGTACAAATTTTGAAGTAGTGGCCGACACATTTGCCACCTCTGCAGACAATGGTGCAGTCTGGAAAAATTTCCGGATTTACATTCTGAAATTCTTCAGCCACCATTTCGAAAATGGCAGTAATAATCTTTGAGTTTCACCTTCAAAACGATTTCTAAATATATGTCCACCGTTAATTTTGCAAAGGGCGCAGCGATGAAAAAGGGTTTAAATAAACTATCCAACCGGCACTTCCGGCAAAACGTAGAATAAAAAAGATTTCTCGCCTGATCAGAGACTTTTACATCCATTTTTTCACGTACAAACGATACGATATTAGTTCCGGTGACATAATGGACTGCCATTCGGTTTATAGGTACCTCGGAACCTGCTTTTCTTAAAGTCGTACTAGAAAGTAAAAAGTGATTGCAGGAAAAGCAAGGCGTACATCATGTGTACAATCGTACAAAGTGGGCACGGCACACCTTGCTTATTATTATTTTTTTTTTAGATGTGTTTATTTTTAAGAAAGCATTTTTATTTTATTTTTGACCGAGTTCAATTTTGACTGATTATTTTAATTTAATTTCGTTATTTGAGTTGTGTTCATTTTATATTACAATATGGTTTATTTAGTTTTTTTTGCTAATGTTTTTTTATACCAAGGTCAAATTTTGATTATTTTCATTTTGATTGATTGTTTAAATTTCGTATTCCGTATTTTGAGTCATAGAATGGAATAAAAATCTATTCGAAAACATTTTATTTTTCGTTTAATTAATTTGTTTTCCATTTCATGTTCACGTTAAAAAGACAAATAAGATCGGGGACGGGGGCAATTTTGGTTCAGCTTGGGGCGCAATATACCCTTGATACGCCTTTGGTTACACGTTACACATACTTTAGTTTTTTTACTTGTTTGAAGTGAAATGGAAGAGCAGATATCAGTGTTTATACTGCAATCTGAGTTTCGCTCCGTTGTTTCTTTCCTTATATTTTTGAACATATAATACTAATGTTTATATATATGTTGTTAATTTAACGGCATTTTTTATTATTATTATAAAATTATCTCACAAACGCCTCTATAGAAAAGTTTGACTCTCAATTTAGCCTTATTAGCATTTATTGTATCCGAATTTTCACAGTAGCTGATATTCCTTTATATACTTACTGCGCTGTAATTGAACAAGACGTGTAATTATTCAGAGGCTGTTTGATTTCGTGCAGGAAGCCTTTCAAGTGTTCAAACATTTGCCTAAAATCTGACTTGAGCGGCTACTTGTGACTAGTGTTGACTTTCTGTTGACTCACAAAACATTATTCTAGGACAGCGGAGAAGCTTAAGATTTAAAGCGTGCATTCCTCGAGAAAGCCACTGAGAATGGATTAAATAAATTGAAATGCGACAGAGTTTTTCACATCTTTCTGCGGACGTCTTGCAGAGGCTATTTGGAGGGATTTTAAGGATAAACGACAGTGGTACTTAGCATTCTGGCTGGCGCGGGAAATATGGCGCGCTTCTGAATAAAAAAGTAAGGAAAGCACAATCAAATTGGTAGATAAAAATTACAGTCATGGATTTTGTCGATTTATTTCTCAATTATGGGGCGTAATAACGAATTACCAAATTTCTTGTTTTTAATTAAATATATATATAGCAAGTTTAGCATTTAGCTAATGTTTCATTTAAACAAGTTTGTATATGTCCATTCTATTAGTTTCTAAGATAAATTACTTTTAAATGAATCAATAGAATTCATTTTTTTCTTTCCTATTATTTGGATTTTCTACCACATGTATTATTATCCTCTTCAAAAACAAATCACCGAATTTACAAAATAATAGAATTATTGGAAAAAAGCCTCTGCGCCTGTGACGTTTATGTCAAAGGAATAGTAAGAGGTTTAAATGTTTGCTTAACCGCCTCTCAAGTTACCGAAGTAACCCCTTGGAAGATCTTGTGTTAGGCAAAGAGAGACGAGGCCCTACAGTTTAATGTGGACTCCGAACCACTCTTGGCTCAATTTTTTTAATGAAAAATTGTTTTGCCTTGCGGGAATCGAACCCACTTCGCTAGGCAACTCAGTTTGCTAGCCAGTTGCTTTAACACACTGAGTTACTATTAGTTATGTTTTGCAAATAATATAAATCGGAATAAACACAGAAATAATGTATTTTGCTGACGTTTCAGAAAGTAGTCTCTTTCCGTTTTCAAAGCTTTTCTGTTTACGTTATTTCCATAAATACTTACTACTTACACAGAACACAGAACTGATGATATTTTAGATAATGTTGAGTTTATTAAGTTCTTCTTTTAACATTGGTGGCCAGGTTGTACAAATATCTACAGAACAATTCGATACGCACTTATTTTCATTTAATAAGATTATTGCTGATTCTTTAATTTTTCTTTTTTTGGTACCTGCTTCTTTTGTTAAAATTTTTGCCGAGTCCGAGTTTATTCTATGTCCGTTTTCCCAAGCATGTTCACAAATAAAAGATTTGTGAATATGCTACTTAATTATTTTTACGTATTTAAGCAGATTTTTTTAGCAGTCGTTTAACATTTACGTTTAATTTTACGTAATTTCGCATTTACTTTTGCGACTTACTTTTTCCAAGCCGCATGGTTGGATAATATTTCTCTGCTTTTGTTAAAGCATCTAAACCTTTGATTTTGTATCATTTTTACAATTTTCACACATAAACTTCCTTTGAAAAACGCAGTCTTGCAAGAGTAAATTGCCAAAGATATTTAGATTGGATGTTCCACGAGACAATTGGGGCCTGAATTCCACCTTTAACCATACTTAGTCTGGAAGTATAGGAGATTGGTACAATATTCACTATTAATTTTTTTGTATTAATTACTCTTTGTTCGCTAATACAATTTTATAAAATAAAACTTCACCTAAATTTATATTTCAAACAACTTCACATTATAAAACTTATTTATTTATGTAATATATTTTATCATTCATTTCATACAATTTATTTAATTTCCCTTACCAATAATTTCAGTCTCGTCTATAGGAGGCTGGTTTTACGAGAAAAAGAGACAACTCAACTAGTTATCAACTATAGATGATGTCCAAATAATATCAATTTTTCATTGTATCCTTTTCTCGAACAAAACTGTCTTTTATATTATACATTCAAAGAGGGTAAGTTTCACATCTCTTACAAGTACTCCGAATCTTTGATCCGGCTTAAACCAGCTAGTCGTCCGCATATGTTGCCTCAATTATTTCTCAAAAATAAATAATCAGGGAAAAGAGGTAACAACATGACAAATGGTTTTTAAGTTGGCTACGTCTAGGTCCTTAAGAATTTAAATTTAGAGTATTATATAGATTGTTAAAGTGTAGATCCCATCTCAAAAATCTATCAATGATAATACTTAGGTGCTTTATGCATTTTGCTTCTTCTATTTCTGTCTCAGAATCGATATTTAGGGAGCTGAAGTTATGTATTATTTTTTGTTATAAGAGCTGAGCGGAATATATCTAGTCTCAGTAAAGTTTATGGTAAGTAATTTGTAATTAAACCAGCCTTTCATTGTTTTAATCTTGCTCTGCCTATGTTTTTAAATCTTGCCAAGTGTTGTCTCCATAGAAGATTATCCTGACATCGGCACGCTTATCACTGTGCCCTTGCTTCCTAAAGTAAGTAAATTGTTAAAAATAATATCAATAATATCGGTCCCAATAGGGTACCTTGAGGTACACCGTATTGACCAATGCAGGTTGAATTAATTTTAATTGTTTGCTTTCTATTCATTAAGTATTAAGTTTTAATACTGGTCCTCTAAATCCCATATCCTCTAACGTGTCTAACAATTGCAGGTGGGTAACTGTATCAAATGCCTTAGCAAGATCCAAAAACCTACACAAGTTAGATTTACTTTTATCCAAAGCTTGAGAAATTTGTGATGTTACAAATGCAATAGCATCTTGCAGTAGATTTATGTTGCTGAAAACAATATTTTTTATTAGATATAAGGTTATATTTTTCACAATTTCTTCAAAACTTTTGCCAAATTACTAATAATAGATATAGATCTACAATTATATGTCACCATTTTTATATAAAGGTTCTATTATTGCAGTATTCAAGGCAGAAGGACGTGTACTCATATCAAATAATTTATTAATCAAAGATGATAATTGTGCAGAGATCTCTTCCACAATTTCCTTTAGTATACTGCTTTTTAATCATATTAGAACTTGGCGCTTTATCATTTTTTAATGACTTTAAAGTCTTATCTACCTCTTTTTCAATTGTAGGTGTTAAGAAAAATGAATACTTTGTCGATTGTCTGGGAGGAGTAAATTTAGGTTTCTTAAATTTTATGGCAAGATTTTTCCCCGCATTCATAACGAAATTTACAGCCATTTCTTTTTTATTAAATGTTACTATATCTGATTCACTTTTTACTTCTTTAATCGTATTACTTTTTTCCATAAAATTGCTTATTTCATTTATTATGTTCCATAAATTTTTGCTATTACCCTTGCTGTTTGTAATTTTATATTTATAATAATTAGATTTAGCCCCGTGGTTATCCAAGAAGAAAATATGAGAGTTAATTTTATTATAACGTACAAGTTACTTATAGATCGTGATACCGCTGCAAGAATGCCTCTCACTAGTTTTTTTGCTGCATATTTGCTAGTAGGCGCAGAGAGAGGGGGGAGTAAGGATCATAACGGGGGGATTTCTTTCTCGCAGATTATTTAAAAATATATACGGATGTAAACAACGCAGCAAACAATTGTCTTGAATTTCAGACACAAATAAATCTTGTTTAAATTTAGTGCAGCATGTTAATTTTACTTCCGTATTTGCCAACGTCATCCGAATATACAAAGCACTGTGTTGGTTTATACTCTATATATCGTATTGAGTATTTTGAAAAGTAAACACCGGGAATTCGGCTCGGTATTGGCGAGATGTGGTATCTGTTCGATGCATGGTACTTACAAATTAATTTATAACTAGCTATTCTCCTCCTTTTTTATAATCGGATATCTCAAGCTGTGCTAGAACCAATGATTGTAATGAGTAGAAAATGCCTCTGTTTATCTATTCGAAGGTCATGGCCATTTGCAAGAAACAACTTTGTTCAAATTATTAAAATTCCCGTGTCTGAATATGTGACTCGAATTTGATAGTTCATGAAACCAGTCACGCTATAAAAGGGATTTTGTGAAATTTATTCTTTGTTCCTTATTCATTAGGATTCAATGTTAAACGTAGGAGAATGCAATTAAGTCATCGTGAGTATTTTATTATAAATGCCTAAATTATGTTACATAGCTATTCGTATGTTTATTACTATCAATAATACCAAATACATAAAACACATATTAAATAATGTTATGCCATTTTAGAATGGCTATTATTAGGTTAATTATTTGCAATCGTTTTCGACTGCGCATAAGAAGTGGAAAAATAACATACGTAGGAGAATGCATTTAATTCATCATGCATATTCCAATATAATTACGAAAATAAGATTACATAACTTTTCATATATTTAATAACTACTAGTTAATAGTATTAAATGTACAGGGTGTCCCACTGAACACTCCCGGAACACTTTCTGAATGACCAAAAGAAATATTTGATTTGATATACTCAATATAATATGCCTTTCTCCTCATTGAGATATAGATGGCGCTAAGGTGCATACAAATTAATAGATCCCAAACCTTTAAAATAGGTGCATGTGAAAGGGTACTCAATTCTTGGAATTTTTTATAATATTAACAATTTTCTAAAGAAGTTTAAGGTAATTTTTATTGGAACGCCCTTTATATACCTGTATATTAAAAAGCGAATTAATGACTCATCTAACTAAATGAAAAAATTATCATGTTTCTTTAAAATTGCGAACGATATATTTTATTTTTTGAAAGGTTATTAATGTTGATAATTTGTAATAACTCCGACTAACCGAGGAAATATGGCATAATAACACATATAGGTGTCTGTAATGAATAGAGCATGTATATTGAATTATACGTACTTGCAAGATTGTGCATCATTTTGAAAATAGTTTTATTATGGGAGTAAAACTTAATAATGTTTACCGTGCACAAAGACATAAAGATCTAACAATAATGCTGAGTTTAATAAGTTGGTTATATGATTATAGATGGTCGACTTAATGTTGAAAACAAAATGTTTAACGGGAATAATTCTTCGTAGTCTTACTTTAGTAATTTATATTTGTCTACCCTATTTTCTCTGTACACTAATTTACAGTCTTGTTTGGTTACTAAATCCTTAATCTAGATGTATTTAGGCCTATAATATGCAATAGTTACATTAGTTTTCCATCTCATCCAAAAGAAAGATAACGTGTTTTCATATCGATAGATAGTCCCTAATTTTAAACCCATTTAAGCAAATGATTAACTAGTAACTTTGGCGAACTTTGAATCCATATTCAATAATTAATAGGTTGAAAAAAAAGTATTTAAATTATTTATTGGTAAAATTAATATTTATACCTTCTGAGTCATGTTCTTTAACTTTGATAAACCTTGTACTGGGGAAACATTTGCTGGTTATTCTATATATCTCATAGAAAAATCTCGAGCAGAGTTAGTAGCCTAAAGGTATTACAACCAACATTATTTATCCGCTCCTGATTTCTGTCCTCAACATAGCCCTGTGGGAGGCATCTTCACGAAGTACACTTTGGGGGCATAAATTTAAGGATCATACCATATATCTCCAACACTGGGAATTATTTAGATAGATTGCCGAGTCATCTATTTTATTCATAATATAAACGACTAAGCGTATCTCATCATCTTGAAGGTAGTTTACTTATGATAATAATACCCTCCAATATTTGGTTTACCGAAGCCTTACAGTACAAAGACGCAGGTTTGAAGGGTTTCTAAGATAATTTAAATTGATTAAAGGAAAGCACAGACTGTTGTCTTAGTTAAAGAAACACTTGGAATTATGTAAACGCATTTAATCCCAATATCGGTAATCATAATAGCTGAAGTAAATATATCCTTCCTAAATATATGACTAAGAATTTGGTCTTGAATAATAATATACAGAGTGAAGTACAAATATAGATGGTATATATGTTATGAAAAATGACAGGAGATTTTAAACTTACATTTTTTACACATCGTGTGCTGCATTTATCATATCCTGATGAATATCATGTGTGGTTGAAAGAGTGGGAATAGAACAATTTTACCTGTCACAGTCCTCTGGGTTGAAAGATAAAATTAAAAATTTTACAATTACAATTTCGTGAAGTGATCAGGTAGATAGTGATTTGTGGATTCCAAAAATAATAAAATGTACAAGATGTTGCATTCATAAAATTAAATTTGATGTTACTTTCTTCAAAACCGGAGGTCGTCCATTTTGACTTTAGACGTCATGAAATTTTGAAATAAATCCAATGCATTTGTTCCTAATTTTAAATAAATTGGTTCATGAATACAGATCACCCGGTGTATCATATTCTGTACTATTTTTATAACACATACATGCGTTAGGAAACACTTCGATATTAATTATTCCAGAACTACTATTTGATATATAACAAATTATGCAGTTTTAATGATGCAAATAAAAAGCTAAAAAACTTATCTTAGTAGAATTTGAAATTCTGTGTTTACTTTCTTTCTGCTTTTCTCAATACACAATAATTTATTGCACTAATCTCTGTAGTACTATATACCATGGGCAGTTTAATTAACCACTAATTTAAAAAAAAAATCTATAAAAACAGAGTATGTTTCGACATACGTGTTATGTTCTAAGCAAATGGCACTCATCTATACAGTTTTGGAAATATACAGCGAGGTCCATAAGTAATGGATAAATAATTATCTGCGTAATTTACAATTTATGAGTAAAATCCTAAAACACGTCAATTTTTAATTCTAAAATGACATTTTTTTACCATAATTTTATACCTCCCCTTCAACCCTCTTGGGCCGACAGCTACCCCCTTGTCTTTGACAACCCCTACATAATATAGACGAACAGTGAGAGCGAGGCTGCTGGTGACGGTGTGATCAACATATTCACAGACGGATCAAAAAAGAAGGATGGGGCAGAATGTAGAATATACTCCAGAAGTCTGCAAATCCAATATAAATGGGCTATGGATGTACGAGCCAGCGTAGTACAAACGGAACTGGCGAGTATAACCATAGCCGCAAAAGAGATTGTCCGTAGACAAACTAACGGCAAAACAATCAGAATCTACACAGATTGTAGATAATCATTACTAACCCTGAGAGGTTACAAAATTACCACAGGAGCAGTATGGAAATGTCACCAAGCACTTGTGGGTGCCTCCAGCATGAATAACATACTGGTATGCTGGGTGAAAGGACATTCACAGTGTAGTGCCAACAAAGTAGCCGACAGACTGGCCAAGAAGGCATCCGGCCTAATTATCTTTGGACCAGGCCCGGCCAGTCTGTTACCGATCACGTTGATAATATGAATAATTAAAGAGAACACCCACAATGAATTCAAGAAGCTGGGATGAAACAAATATCCAGAGGGAACCTACGTTTTATAATGGGAATATAAACTGGACACTGTCCATCAAGAAAACATCTACATAATATGAGATTAAGCGAAATTCATCTCTGTAGAAGTTGTGAATAAGAAGATGGGACGGTTCAACATGTACTCTGTGACTGTTCTGCCGTCTCATCAATCAGAGAATCCATTTTAGGAGAACGTTGGCCTACTTTGGCCGATGTGCCACCAACACCACCACCTAATTCGCAAGATTAGTTTTGTTGGAGGAATAGGCGAGGGTCTGCCTACAAGGCGGATGTACAAGTGACCCAATGAGGCCTAAGTGCTGTGGTTCAATAACTTTCATTGACAACTCTCCCAACCAATTCCAGATTCCAGTGGCAGCGATCAATCTTGTATTGAAAAAACATAAAAAACCAAATATTGTTATTTGTGGCGATTTCAATATGAACTTTTTAACGTCGTCAAAGAATCACACGGATTTAATCGATATTTTGAACTCATACTTTATCAGACCCACTATTAGTGAACCAATTAGATTGAATAATTGTATTGATAACGTTTGTGTAAACTTAGAATCGAGTGCTTGTACTAGTAATAACACCACACCACACCACAAGTAATTACGACTCTCATTATCTCGGAAGCCTTGTGTGGGAGGGGGCTGTACGTTTAGAGATAAGGGACACACACCTAATATCCATGTATAGTGAAAATCCCTCTCGCAGTATTTTCCACTACCATGACCGGGAATCGAACCCGGAACTTTTGGGTGAGAGGCATTAACCATTAAAAATGGCTTTATTGATTTATAAGTACAGATTATTTTTTTTTTAAATATTATATATATATATATATATATATATATATATATATATATATATATATATCATTTATTTCATTTAATTTATTTTACAATAAATAAAATAAATTAAATGAAATAAATGAGACACATATATAATGTGAGGGGGGTGATAGGCAATTGCGCTTACCTCTCGACCATCAGTCATACAAAGTAATATAATGAAGAATGATATTAGTGATCAATTACGCTCAGTTTCTAATTGTTACATTAGCGTTAAACAAACGAAATCTACCATTAAATATAGGTAGACAGATAACCACAACAACATAAATCACTTCTGCATATAACTTGCAAATGAAAACTAGGAGAGCATACGAGTTAATAATATTAATGCTAATGCGAAAATTTACTTGTTTATTAATACCTTCCTTCGTTATTTCAAGTTGGCTTTCCTAATTAAAACAAAAACAATAAAAAATATAAAACTAAAGCTTTTGATGCGGTATGTCATGGGCGAATGTTAAATAAGCTTGAATTGTATGGCGTTAGGGGTAAACCGTTAGATTTTTTTCAAATCATATCTAAAAGGCAGAAAACACTATGTTGAAATAAACAATTGTTCATCTAATATTTTAGACAATTCGCACGGCGTTCCTCAAGAATCAGTTTTAGGCCTCTATTACACATAATTTATGTAAATGATTTTAATACTGCACTATCAAGAATGATCGCAGATGATCTGTCTATACTTATTTCTGACATCAAAGCTGATAATGCGGTTCAGAAAGCAAATTTGGTGATATAAGGGGTGCTTGAGTGGTATAATAACAATAAGCTCATTCTAAATACCAAAAAAATCTTTTTTATAAGATTTAATCCTGAAAACAATAATTCAAAAGATGGCACTGTTAGACAAGGACATATGTAAAATTTCTTGGCTTACAGTTATCATGGACCTTGCATACTGATACAGTAAAAAAATCGCCCCGATATGTGATTGTATTAATAAATTGCGAGATGTAGTGAGTATACCAGTGTTATTGACTTACTACTTTGAGCAGTTTCACTCTGTGATTTCATATGGCTTATTGGGTTGGGGCGGCTCAGCAGAAAGCGTTCGCGTTTTTAAATTACAAAAAGGAGAGGTACGTTTTATAGTGGAGGCAAACAAAAGAGCGTGCTGTAGAGATATTTTTACGCAACTACACTACACTACTATTAACTCTGCCATGTACATTTATTTTACAGTTGCTGATCTGTACTAAAGGTCAATTACATGATATAACTACCCTAAATAATAACCATTCATATAATACTAGGAATGAATTGATACTGGAGGTCCCAAATCATAGATTATCTTTATATGAAAAAAGTCCATACTACTTGGCAATAGAGGCATACAATAAGTTACCAAATTCAGTTAAGGATCTTAAGTTAACAAAATATAAAATACACATAAAAATATGGTATACAATAAAAATTATTATTCATTAATTGAATACTTAAATGATGTTCTGTGATATTATTGTGTATGTAGGTATGTCCTTTATTATTGCATGTGTACTTATATTTTATTTTATATTGTGTTGTACTTTTTAAGGAGATTTTGACTGAGATCCAATTTTTAATAGGGCAGTTCTTATTTTAAATTGACTAAATGTTATTTAATCTTATATTTAATATTGTGAGTCTGTCTATATATTTTATGTTTATATTATACTATTTATTTATTGTTGTCTTTATGCCTGTGTTTGTATATTGTATTTACAAATTTTCCTCTCTGATTTATCCTATATCATACATTAACGATCAAATTGACTAATAAATTGTTACTATTATTATTGTCAAAAAATACCACATCTAAACCTCTATAAGCTGGTCTGTTTAGTTTTCATTAATTTTTTTTTATAAAACCCGTAATATTAGGAAAACTGTGTAATTAATTTTTCTATTATTAATTGGCCTATATTTATTTAATTAGCACAAGCTCAGTTCCACCCACTCCGTGCATGGGTGTGGTGGAAAACCTGATTTCAACTTTATACAGTCTAATCGACTGTGGAATTTAGTTTTGCTTAATCACCATATTTGAAATATATCAAAATTAAGTAAGCTTTAATTGCTATCTCGCTCGAACGTTTGGCGCATTGATTTTGCCCCAGCGTATATTAAATAAATGGAATTAGAACATTTCTGCAAATTAATTTGGTGCAGCGTGAGGTGCGGTTTGCTTTATTGTGTAATATTAGCAGTGCATACAGCAGAATGTTCATAAGAAACCACAAATTTGTATTATACGCAATTCCTCTGCCAGCCACCTGATTCATTTGAAAACCGCCAAAGCAATGCATATAATAGAATATTAATTTCAGACACCTAAGAATTTCGCTGTGGTATTTTATTAAATAAATTGCCTTATATACTTAATGCTAAGCTAACAATCCATTTTATTAGGAAATAAGTCACCAACAAAGGAAGAAACGTTGCTTTATATAAGGGCTTTATACGCAACATTGCAATTAGTTTCCTATCATTAACAAAGAAGTGAAAGATGCAGTGTCGAAAGAAGGCATGGGATATCTTGTTAAAAAGCCGCCAATGTACGATAAATGAAAGTCGTCAATTCTTCAATTAATACAGTGAATGTGAATTACAGAAAAACCTTGTACTTTAGGGTGGCTACTTTTCGTTGGAACTTGGAACACCCTGTATTGGTCCATTCTTGAGCTGTAATGGAGAAGACATTCATATATGCAGACAGACAAAATAGTTATTTATGTACCGAGGGCGATATAGAGATGTTTATGCCCGCGGGTGACGAATCCGAGGGAATTGGCCTAAATACGCTCGCTCTTTTTGGCTCTAGGGTATAATGGCCCTGTTTATATATCTCGTATCCAAGCAATAAACAACAAATTATAAGCAAGTGAAATATAAATGCATTTTATATAAATACATTTCTGTTAGCCATTGTTAAAATTTTTCATATTCTTTCTCAACAGTGATCGGGATTTTTTTGGTAGCAGTGCCTCATTTGATTCTGTGGCCCTTTAGACGAGAATTTATATAATTTCTTCGTCTTGCATGATCACTTTTAGAAAGCTTTCAACACACTTTATTACTTCACTGGCAGAAATAAATAAAATAATAGTCGCATCGTTATGGATGGACACAAAAGCAAACACAAGGACCAGCAACCGCAAAGCTATATCGATTTCATAAATTATTAAATACATTTATTAAATTTAAATTAGGTAGGTATCTAAAGCAGAGTGGTAGGCACCACTTGGGATATAGGATATGTATAAGGGAAAGGCGGGAATTATGTGCGGTGGGTAATCGTACGCACGACAACCATTTAAATTACGCGCCATATTTAGAGAGTGACAACCCTGAAAGCTTCAAGATCATACGCACTGAGTCGCCGGCGTTATAAGCGCATAAGCGGTTAGTTCGTTTCGGTTCTGGAGGCAGTGAGTGACGAATTTCTGAATTAGCGCTTTTTCTTCTTATTTATAGTCTAGTATACTTTAACTTGGCGTGTGTATGTATGAGTTAATATTTCCGTACGATTTCATTTTCTCTTGTACACAAAGATCCAGAAATATTGTCCACGTAGACAATGTTTCTGGACTATTGCTTTAACTTTGTGTACAATATGGGAGAAAATGAAATCGTACGGAAATATTAACTCATACATACACACGCCGAGTTAAAGTATACTAGACTATAGCACGTGTTTAAATTAAGACGGCAAGTGCATAATTATTCACCGATAACTTTGAATTAAATATATTCCTAAACTATATAATCTTGGGAATACATGCATGCATTTTTTGTTGATATTAAATAAGTCGTTTTAATATTCCGGAATCAACGTTGAGGAAAAAACTTTCACTTAATCAGCCTAAGACCTCCCATCTAGGTCGAAAGTCAATTTTTACAGAAGAATTAGAGGCAGAGTTGTGGGATTATGTTCTGACACTTGCAGAATTGTTTTATGGCATAACACCCAAGGTGCTGAGACAGCTAGCATATACAGTGTGTTTCACTTATCGTGAAGACACCCCTGTATCTCCTTTATTTGTGGCCGAATTCATTTCTAATTTTTATCAGATATACAACTCTATAAGGCAACTTTACACGACATATAAATGTCGTCTAGATCTAAAACGCCGGCCTACTGCGATAAAAAGAAAATCGCAATTTTCGAGAAATCATAGTAGGCTTAGAAGTAGACAAAAATTTTGTTAATAAAAGTTGTTCAGAATCACCGAGATATGCCCCCCTATAAAATTTGGTGAAAATTGGAAAACTTAAAAAAAAAATGTTTGTTCCACTTCTCGTGAACACACCCCTGTATCTCCTTTATTTGTGGCCGAATTTCAAGACTAATTCATGGAGTTATACAGCTCCATAAAGCGACTTTGTCCAACACATAGAGATAACTTTTTCCAACAAATTAAAGTCGTGCACAATTATTATTAAAATTATTTATTAAATAAAAGATGAAGTAAGTGTTTACAATAAATGACTATATTATTATATTCGGTCCCTTTCTACTAACCCACCATCAAGTGTAATACACTTCTCAATCCGCTTTCTGTTATTTATTACAACTCTTCGCAATTCTTGAGCTGTAACTTCTAAACACGCTTGCCTTATCCTCTCACAAAGCTGCTCCACATTTTGAGGTCTGGTCTTATAAACTTTGTTTTTAATATGACCCCAAAAATGAAAATCCATGGGAGTGAAATCAGGAGATCTGGGTGGCCAATGTATTAGAGGGCTATTCGTTCTATCCATCTTTGGGGAAAATGTTCATTCATCCATGCTCTTACTCTACGGAATTATGGATAGATCCTCCATCGAGTTGGAAATACAATTGTTCCAACGGAAAATCGACTATTGCCTTCCACAGATCATTATTTAAAAATTGTCGCAAATGTAACGCATTTATATTTTGAAAAAAGAAGAATGGCCCTATTATTGTTTCGTTTAAAATTCCGCACCACACATTTACCTTCTGGGAATATTGCCTTTTACAATTTATTACCCAATCAGGATTTTCTACTTCCCAGTACCTAGAGTTTTGTGATGATCCCACCCCGTTGGTGGAGAAAGTTGCTTCATCCGTGAAAATTATTTTCTTCAAGAAGTCTCGATTGTTTAAATAATTACCTTGGATCCATAAACAATATTCCAGTCTTCTCTCTTCATCACCTTCCTCCAAAGTGTGTAAAAATTTTGGTTTATACGGTTGTAGTTTGTGGCGTTTTAAGCATCTCCAAATTTTTGACACCGACAAATTCAGGTCACGAGCCATATTTCTAAGGCTGGTAGTGGGATTGGCGTTAAACGCCGCTAATATAACATTATCATCTTCATGCCTTCGATTAAGATGTAGCCTCGGTTTAAGCACATTACCAGTTGTATTGAACAAGGGACATATTCTTGCTATGGTACCATGGTGTATTGGTTGTCTTAGAGGATGTCTTAAATTAAATTCTTCTGCTGCTTCTCTTGAAGACCGTACATTTTCACCGACTATCTTTATTATTTCTACTTTTTGATCAGCAGTTAAAAGTATTCTAGCCATTATGAGTAAAAAAATCAAATAAGGAAACTAACAAACTCAACAATAGATAACAACAATCACTTCTGTCATAAAAGTAATAATATTGACAGTTAATTTCACGGCATTCTTAACATTTAAAAGAAAAAAACCGCTCCTAAATCTCTGAGCCGATAAGGAGGAGGGATATGATGGAGTGTTACTTCTCAAGAACAGTGACAACAAAAAAAACTGTATTACATTGTTAACTTGATGTGTAATAATAAGAAGTGACTCTTTTAGCGTTTTATTGAATCATGATTTTTGCTCACAACTTTCATTAGTCTTGAAATTCGGCCACAAATAACCCACTCGGCTATCGACCAGATTATAGAGTTATATATCTGATAAAAATTAGAAATGAATTCGGCCACAAATAAAGGAGATGCAGGGGTGACTTCACGAGAAGTGAAACACACTGTAGATACGCCGAAGAGAATAACGTTCCTTATAATTTTAATAAACAAATGCAGTTAGCAGGGAAATATTGGCTGTACGGCTTTCTTAAGCGAAATCTTAAAATATCATTGAGATACTCCGAAGGAACCAGCCTAAAGCGAATTTCTGCATTTAATGCAGACGAAACAAAGCGTTTCTATTCCAATCTCGGAAACGTTTTAGAAACGCATAAAATTGAAGCTAATCGAATTTTTAACATGGATGAGACAGGTATACCATCGTTCAGAAGAAATGCCCAAAGGTTTATGGGCCTAAAGGAGTTTAAAAGGTTGGGGCTGTTACTTTGGCTGAACGAGGAAAAACCATTACAGCCGTGTTTTGTATGAGTGCTTCAGGATATTCAAAAGCTACAGTGCTCAAAAAAATTGATGGATAAAATCCGATTTATTTCTTAATTGGCTACAACACTTCCAGAAACATGCAAAACCTGCTGAAAATGATCTTATTTTACTCTTTCTCGATAACTGTTCGAGCCATATTTCGATAGAGGCATACAATTTCTGTAAAACAAACTATATTCATATGGCGTCTCTTCCGCCGCATACTTCAAATAATCTTCACTTGACTTGACCTTCTTCAGTCCTTTTAAAAATGCCCTTTACAGAGAGTGTGAACTTTATTTAACACCCAAAGGTCATGAAAATATAACGGAATATGACATGGCTGAGCTTCTTAATAAAGCCTTTATGAAAACTGCGATAATGGAAAAACTTCTTCAGGTTTTCGTTCTTCTGGAATATGCTCCCCCCCCCTCGATCCTTACAAATTTACCGAAAACGATTTCACTCCTGCCAACCAGATGAGAGAGTTCCTTATAGAAAGTACACCAGAACGTAGAACATCTAATTCTCCAACACCTGCATCCCATCCAAATCTACCAAACAGGATACTTGATTCATCAACAGCTAAAGTTCAGAAAAGTTCAAACAGCCCTAAAGACCAATAGCTAGCTCATATTCCAAATGAACAACCACATGCTTCACCTCATCGAGGTAATCTACCATCTACTTCCAATTATGTTGAAGATAATCTACATCGAAATTTAACAACTCATTCTTAAACTTCACTCTTTTTCCAAGAAAAACAAAAAAACAGTAAAAAGAGTTGCTCGTGATACTTTCCAGCACTCCCATAAAAGAAAAATTAGAAGAAATTCAGGAAAAGAAAAGGCAAAAAGTCATCAAATTAAAAGACAAACAAACGGAAAAGACCAATTGCATTAATGGTAAAAAAAATGATAAAGGTCCCAACACCTGAGCATGCTGTACAATATGTCGATGAAGAAGACTCTATCCCTGCTGCTGATGTAGATGACGGTGATATTTGCGACGACATCGACATGAACTCGGCTCCTTGTTATGAAGAACTTGAAAAGCAGGATGAAATCTGTAACTTCTGTGGAGAACATAGAAAAGATGAACTATGGTACAGATGTGTCGCATGAGGCTCTAGATCCACGCTGAATGTACTGGTGAAGAGTGTGCAGATCAATACATTTGTGATTATTGTAAATAATAATCAAGTCAGTCGTTTCAATAAATTATTATTTCTTTTAAATTATTTTCGTATTACTTTATCTACCCTGTTTATATTTTTCAGACCACCGTGCACCGCTTCCCATTCTATGTGAATTGTTCCCCTCTCTAAGCGTATCATTGCCCAATGGGGTGGGGAAATGTACGCAAATGCATTTTTGTGTTTTTTACAATTTTATTGGATCATTTTGGAAATCTCATAAAAACAACGTGCATGCTGAAAGAACAATAACTAGGGCTTCCGTTAACGTTTATATATTTTTTTAAATTTTAATGATTTGGAAACTAGATCCTGGTTCACTTTCCCTTACTTTTGTAGGATTTTCTACCGTCGGACCAATGCCCGCCCCCGGATATAAATTCGTCACCCGCAGGTATAAACATCTCTATATCGCCCTCAGTGCATAAATATAAACTATTCTGGCTTTGGTACGAATAAAAATATCTGAAAATATCAAATATACTGGAAAACTTTATAGATTTATGTATATAGGTAGATTATTTTTACTAATAAAATTCTGCATGTATAAATATACGTTTTTTCATGCATGAAGAACCTACTCATTTTCTGTATTGTCGTCGCCTGTAGGAAACTTGCAGGATTGCTAATTAATAAAGGGCGATATAAAAGATATATTGTTACACGTCATGTCTCATTTGACTTTCTCCCGCTGCGCCACGTGATTAAATGCGAAACAAAGAAGGTGCAATATGAAAATGTAACACGCTGTACTGAAATGACTGTGCTTTAGAATTGCCCACTTAAAATGTCGAGGTCGCTACATCAAATGACTCTTTCATTCCAGACTTAAGGAAATGCATCCACTCTGATTTTTTCTAATAAATATTATCCGTGTTATTGTATAAATAATATCTCCGTTAAGAGAATTAAAATACCAAATATTTATAAAATACGTTTTCCTATAATCACACACCTGAATATTGTGAATATCTTAGATATTCAGAACACATTCCGCAGTAGTTCTTAATAGTAGAACAAAAATGTTCAAATATATCCATAAGAGTTTCAACAGCATACTTATAGTGGAGTCAAATTAGGACTTGAAAAGTACAAAATGTGTATTGTCTGGTAAGGGTAGTTTTTTATATTAACGTGTTCAGGGGTCAAGTGAGTTCATAGTTCAGTTTTGCAGTTTCAATGAGGCACAAACTGAAAAAATACAAAATATCTGTCGAGTTGTACATTAAATATACGTAAACTACTATTCACCCAATTTATTAATTTTTAAAAAAATATTGCAAAATTAAGTATTTCTAAACAAATTATATTTTTTTCTGAACAAAATGCACAAATTTCAATGAAACTTGTATTGTTTGTCCCATATGTAATTCAGCGGTATAAAAAAACTCGCAAGGAAGCATAATAAGCTGACCGCTTCTGATTAGTATACCGTCGGCGTTATATGGTAGCAGTATACAGGACCGGATTTAAAATATATTTTCAGGCAGTTTGAATACTTACCAAATAACAAAATTATTTTAATATATACCATATACACATCACTTATCAGCGCATTAAGATTATATAGAGGCGTTCACTTTTCACTTTACACTTATTAAGGTTTAAAAGTTTTTCGTATATCGTCTACTTCCACAGTGCCGAGCAGTCTTTCACGGATTAATTAAAAATCGCTTCATCACCTTTAATTTTTATTGTATCACGATGTTTTTTTTTCCAAATACAGAGTATAAACTATAGCATTGTGATCATGCAAAAAATCGACTTTGAATTTTTGGTGGATTTTCATATTATCAAGTTCCCTGAACCCACAAAATTGATTCTTTAAAAATGTTTGTCTGTAATCTATATCTATCGACTGTGGTTGCACCTAGAGCCCAAACCACTAGATCGACTTTGCTCAAGAGAAATCGGTCCTAGCTCAAAAATGGAGGCAGTTAGCCTCTAAAAATCAGTAAAAGAAATTATAATAATTTTTTCTCTAAAACGCTTAATATCAATATTAAATGGCATGACCATGCTCCTAAAAGATGCAGGGAGGAAGGTTGTGAGGAGGTAGATTTTAAAGAATTTATACGTATATTTTCTCTGTAACGGCTGAACCAATTTTGATTAAATTTAACTCACAGATACTTTCATAGTACCAGTATAAGATGGCATAACAAGTTCATCTTAGAAAATGTACGGGGTCTGCAGGGGTAAGGTTTTCTGAAACGGCTCTAACAATTTTGATCAAATGTAACATTTGAACCCTTCCTCGGTATCACTGTACGATGGTATAATTAGTTACTCCTAGAATAGGAAGAAAGGCTGTAGAGGGTAGAATTTACAGAATTCAAAAATTGTTTTCTCCAAAACTGAAAACTGTTCTTACTGTTACATGGCCTATGTTCTTTTAACAATTTTATATAATAACTGGTATTTTACTTATATTTAGCACGATCTGTATAGCATTTTGATTCAGTTTACGTAAGTGAGACTGTTTCAACTATCAGAAGTTTCTTTGTATAATTGCTAAATTATTTCACATTGTTTTATATACCTATTCTTGTATCTTAGGAACTCAGTCATATTTTTAAGACTAAATTATGTATCTCTGTTATAGCACTTCAGAACCAGT
The DNA here is from genome assembly GCA_963675555.1 of Leptura quadrifasciata. Classification (NCBI taxonomy): domain Eukaryota; kingdom Metazoa; phylum Arthropoda; class Insecta; order Coleoptera; family Cerambycidae; genus Leptura; species Leptura quadrifasciata. The sequence goes on from OY776675.1 coordinate 42,854,519, forward strand.
TGTCTACAAGCCTATAAAACATTTACATTCATTTATATTTCATTTTTATACTTTGTTTACTATGTACATGTAGTTATTTTCTGTACCTTTGAAAGTTGCTCATTCTCCTGTTATATAGTGTATCCTATATGATATAATGTATTTATTGGATCTTTACAATACAGTTTGTAAACAATTTATTACGACAGTTGGTATTTTTGGTTATGTATACAAATTGCAAAGTAACTATCTAATCTGTGGTATGCAACTAATGTCAAACTATTATTGATTAAAGATTCCTTTTATGGATTGTAATTATGCGTTTAAGTCGCCCATCAACAGATGGCAGGAGGCATTTCGACTCCATGAAAAAAGTTTGACTCGAAATTTGTTGGTACATCTAGTGTGCCATGACCAGAAAAAAATGCTAGTAATGGAGCTGTGTGATGTCAGAAAAATTAAATCGGCCATAAAAATTTGAGAATGTGTATTTTGTGGACCATCAAATTTGGCTTGGAACAGATTTTTTTAACAAAACTTAATTTTTTCAAATGGAACTCTAATGGTAGAGTACTACCATAAAATAGCGGATGTTCTAAGGAATCGGTGGATCGGCAATTTTTTCTTATTTCAATTTTTTTTGTTTTTTTTTAATTTTAAGTCATTTTTTTTTCATGGAGTCAAAATGTCACTTATGGGGCATCACCATACTCAGAATTTTTCAGGAATTTCAAAAATATAATAATATACAGGGTATTCCATTTAAAAATTAAAAGTTAAGGTCATTTCCGGTAAAACCGGAAGTGATAAAAAATAACAGTTCTGCCACAAAGTGTCTTCTTGGTCATATAATATATTTACCAAGTTTTATTCCGATATTCTTAAAGATAAGGAAAATAGGGGGTTTGCCATAATTCGTTGACACAAAAGTTTACCTTATTAGTTAAAATCACGAAGGGATCATTTGCCAAATAAATGAATGGTTAATAATAAAACACTAACAGGTTCTTAACAGACTAATACAAGTTACTCCCATTTCTAGCATGCCTATTTCAAAAAAAGAAAACTAAGAAAACAGCGTATGTATCATACAAGTATTTTTGCATGATTCTCAAGAGCAAAAAGCGCACACTTATTATCTGCATGCCTATTCACCAAATATTTTTGTAAAAATGCAAAATGCTTCTATACTTATATCCAGAATTAAATAAGGACGTTTCCTTGAGGTTTCACTGAATGGGGTATTTTCCTTTTCTTTTTTTAATACAGATTTCTGCGAAAATAGTTATCAGTTTTTTGAGAAAAAGAAAGTTAAAATAACTGGTGCGAAGTGTTTTAAATTGGTGACGTAAGTAATCTGCCAATGACGTAGGTAGTTTGTGTTGATTTGTTAATAGAATGGTCGTGACAAAAAAATGTAGCGTTGCCAAGTTAAAAATTGTTCCCTAGTTCTAGTAAAGATAATTGGAGAAGACGGATACGTAAAACCTGTTTATTAAATTAATTTTAATATACTTATCCAAGAAATTTAATTTTGTGACGTAACTAATAGTAATCGTTGTGAATTATTAAATGTTTTAAATAATTTTTAATATCAATTAGATTTTTAAAGATATATTTAGCAATGTTTGGCAACAATGCTAGTCAAATGGCAGATATGTTCTAACTTTGTGTAAATGTTGAAGCAATTCTATTCCTTTTATCGAGGTATTTGCTGCAATTTACATATAAGGGGGGGTGTAATGGGGTAGTGAAGCGCAAGTTATAGCCTCTCCTACTCAATTGTTAACCTCACCTTCGCGATGAGTTCAATTTGAACTTGGTGCACCCTGTTTTCACTAACGAGGCTCTAGCGACCGAGTAAGGGCGGAATAACCCTTACCTTTTGCCGTGAGCACATCCACCTTCTCACGAAGAGTGCGGTAAAAATAACCCACCGCACACAAAGGTTGCTTTTGGAATCGTTTGGTTACCCCATCGTCGCAGTCTCCTTCTGTGCCATGGGACCACGCCACTCGCCTTCCGCAACCGAGCTGGTCAGTTGCATACCTGCTCCAGCTAAAACTTCAAATGCAGCTTCGTTTTCAGTCGATTAAGGCTTTAAAAAAATGATGGAGCGTTCAAGTGGGACAAAATCATCCGGAGGTAAAATACCCTCCCGATCGGATCTCCGGGGGAGGGTGCCCACAGGGACACCTCATCGAATGTCGAAAAAACACCGACAAGTTAAATCTAACAAAACTAATTCTTTCATCTACGGCGCTTGGAATGTTCGTACTTTGAACGACAGTACTCGCACCGATCGGCCTGAAAGAAGAACTGCTCTTATAGATAGAGAACTTCACCGACTCAATGTTGACGTTGCAGCTCTCAGCGAAACTCGATTTTTGGAGGAAGGCTCTCTCACAGAAAAGTACTACACCTTCTATTGGAAAGGTCTTCCCACCAATTCAAGAAGACAACATGGAGTAGGATTTGCCGTTCGGAATCAACTTGTATCCAACTTAACACAAGTACCACAAGGCCTATCCGAGCGTCTAATGCTGCTACGCTATGAGCTATCAGATGGCAACGCGGTAAATCTAATAAGCGCCTACGCTCCCACTCTGGATGCAAGTCACGAAACCAAGGAAAGCTTCTATCAACAGCTGGAAGAAACCCTCTGTAGAATACCAAAAACGGAACGACTCGTTATTCTTGGCGATTTTAACGCTAGAGTAGGGAGAGATGCAGACACCTGGCCAGGCATCATAGGCAAGAACGGTTTGGGCAACATGAACGCTAACGGTCAACTACTCCTAACTAAATGTGCTGAACATGATCTAGTTATAACAAATACCATTTTCCGACAAAAGGATAAATTTAAAGGCACCTGGCGTCACCCCAGATCAGGTCACTGGCATCTACTGGACTATGTTATCGTACGTAGGAAGCATCTCAAGGACGTCCAAATTACAAAGGCGCGCATTGATAGCGAATGTTGGACCGATCATCGTCCTGTTGTCTCTAAAATGAAAATTGTTATGAGACCCAAACACCGAAGAACTCAAGTAAAACGTAGACCCCGTCTCTGTATTAGTAAATTGCGTGACCAACAAACCGTCGAACAGCTAAAGCAAAAAGTTCAAGAGAATTTGAGTGCACTAGAAGAAACCAATTCTGTAGATGTCGCTACTACCTGGACACAAATTAAAGACAGTTTAAAAAGTGCGAGTGAGGAAATTCTTGGCACTGCAGCAAGTAAAAAACAGGAGGACTGGTTCAATGATAATGAAGCTTTTATACAAGAAATTCTTGACCGCAAACATATTGCCTTCCAAAACGCTGTCAACCACCCCAACGACTCATCAAAAGCAGAAGCTTTTACCCAATCTAAGTATGAAACGCAACGCGAAATCAGAAGAATAAAGAACGAGTGGTGGGCAAGCAAGGCCAGAGAAATTCAAAGGTATGCCGATTCACACGACTACAGGAATTTCTTTCAAGGAGTAAAAGCAGTGTACGGCCCCAGTCGGAAAAATATGTGCCCTATTAAAGATTTAAATGGAAATCTCCTCAAAGAAGACCAGGAAATAAGAGCCCGATGGAAGGAACACTACTCTAACATTCTTAACCAGCAAAGTCAAGCCGATCACGATATTATAAATCTTATCCCTCAATATGACGCCTTCGAAGACTTAGATAAACCACTAACAACGGAAGAGATCTTAACCGCCATTGGGCAGCTAAAAAATAACAAATCTCCCGGCGCCGACTCACTCCCAGCTGAGATCTTTAAAGCTGTGTCGACAGAGCTCATACCCTACCTCAAAAAACTGTTTGATGTCGTGTGGGAAAGTGGTCAAGCTCCGCAGGAGTTTCGTGATACACTTTTAATCAACCTCTTCAAAAACAAAGGGAGCGCTGCGGACTGTGGAAATTACAGGGGTATAGCTCTCCTGGCTGTTGGAGGGAAGATACTCACTAAAGCGATGGCAAATAGGCTAACACCTGTTATGGAAAAGTTACTTCCTGAAACACAGAGTGGCTTTAGACCAAACCGAGGCACATCGGATTTAATCTTCACACTTAAACAGCTTCAAGAAAAAGCACTCGAACATCAAGGAGAAATTCACATGGCCTTCATTGATTTAACCAAGGCGTTTGACTCGGTGGACAGGGAAGTGCTCTGGAAAATTATGTTCCGCTTAGGTATCCCTAGAAAATTTGTGGAAGTATGTCGCAGTCTACATACAAACAACAACGCCCAGGTTATGTATAATAATGAGGCAACCGAACCTTTCCAAACCCTCACTGGAGTTAGGCAGGGATGTGTCCTGGCACCCCTACTTTTTAATTTGTTTACCACTGCTCTAACAATTATTGTTGACAACAAACTGACAGTCAGAGGAATAGGTCTTAGATACCGTTTTGATGGCGGTCTCTTTAACATAGGGCGCTTTAGAGCTTTCACGAAGACACGCACACGATTCATTTGTGATCTCCAGTATGCGGATGACTGTGCACTTTTAGCCTCTACGCCGGAAGAGCTTCAAGAACTTTTAGATGTGTATGCCCAGAGCTATGATTCCTTGGGACTTAAAATCAACATTGGAAAGACTAAGATTATGTCAACTCCTCATCAAGTGAACCAAATAGACATTACACTTAACGGAAATTCTCTTGAAGTGGTGGATCAGTTCAATTACTTAGGCAACGTTGTTAATGACAAAGCAAACATGGACAGCGAGATTCGCAATAGAATTAACGCTGCATCTAGAGCACTCTGGGGACTTAGAGAGAGAGTATTTGACAACCACGACCTTGCTTTGTCAACGAAAATGGCTGTCTACAGAGCAGTTGTCATTCCAACACTGCTATATGGATGTGAAAGCTGGGTCACTTACCGTCGTCATGTGAAAGAATTAGAACATTTTCAGCAAAGACACCTCAGAAGTATGATGAAAATCCGTTGGTTCCATCACATATCAAACGTGGAAGTACTCAGGAGAGCAAACAGCCTTCCAATTGAGGTGCTTATTTCAAGAGCACGCCTAAGATGGGCAGGTCACGTTCATCGTATGCATGATAACCGCCTTCCTAAATGTACACTTTATGGTGAATTGCTAAGCGGTAGAAGAAGGCGTGGCGGTCAACGAAAGAGGTTCAAAGACGCTCTCCATGAGAATCTAAAATCCTGCGGTATTGCAGACGAGCAATGGGAACAACTTGCAGCGGACAGAACCGAATGGCGAGGGGTTGTGGCCAGCTATCAAGCAAATGTTGCTGCAAGAAGGCCGAATCCAAGACCTAACCAGGTCTATGTTTGTCCTGACTGCGGTCGACATGTGCTCTCCCGAATTGGCCTCTATAGCCATAGTCGTGTGCACCGTAGATGAATGGGAATTACAATAGACTACACCTTTTACTTGTTTTTTATTGTACACAATTTATCGACTGTAACATTTTTATACTCGGACTCGAGTAACGGCTAATAATAATAATAAATAATAAATAATAAATAATAACACAAGCAGGTAAATTTTATTTATTATTAATTAAATTTCAATAATTTTCAAGGTCCTTATTACAATTTCAAATTTTTTAAACTCATTTTTTTAATCTAACAGGTCATTAAAATACTACATGTTACCACATGGTAATAAAATATTCTTTTCTCTTTCATTTTCGGCAATTTATAGTTTGCAAATCAGAATTAATAAACTGATTGAGTAATAAATTGATTGACTGATCGACTGATTGAATAATTGATTAATAAATTAATAAACTGATAAGTAAATTATTAAATTGATTAATTGGCTAATTGATTAATTAATTGAATAATAAATTATTGTATCTTTAAACATTAATTTATTTCTATGCAGAACTTATTTTTGTGTATTAATTGATTTTTATGCATTTATCTACTTGTGTGCATGTAGGTACTTCTATAACATAGTTATTCATCATCATTTATTTTTACGTATTGAGTACTGTTACGTATTAAGCAATCTTTAAACAACAACTTCCATTGAAATCAAACACCTTCTTGCAAGAATAAATTGCCAAATTATTTAGATTGGGTGCTCTACCAGACAATAGGGTCCTAAAGTGCAGTACTAGAGTTTTCTATTTTCATCTATACCGACTATACCGACCGAGATTGGTATCAAATTCATTATTATTTTCTCCGTATTAAAATTACTCCTTTTTCATTGATATAATTTTATTAACAAAATTTCAGTTACATTTCAAATAACGTACATATTTTTCAAGGATTTATTGTCGAAATCAAATTTTACTATTTTATATGTAACATCATATTATAAAATTTATTTATTTATGTAATATTACTTTATCACTCATGTTATTCATATTTTTATTTCCCTTACCAATAATTTCGGTCTCGTCTATAGGAGACTGCTTTTACGGGAAAAAAGATACAACTCAACTAATTATCGTTCGCATATGTTGCTTCATTTGTTTCCCAAAAATAAACAATAAGGATAAAGAGGTAACATTACTCCTAAATGAAAAAGTTTGTCCAAGTTTGTCGGACCGATTTTTAAGTATTGATTTTCTTGTAAACTTTAGTTTTACTGTTCAATTTCAACATAAACTATTTACTTCAATAATATGAAAATTCAATAAAACTTTTTATTAAACTTGCATGGCAAAGAAACAGCTAGTCCACCCCCGGGAAGGCCACGTTGACTAGGTATGATCAATTCAGTAGCACACATTTCAAACAATTACATAGGAGTGGGATCGGCCTACATCCTCAACTCGTTAGAAAATATTAATGACCATTTTTGCGATGACTTAAAAGAAGCTGAATATCTGCTTTATGGCCTTTTTTATAACTAAGCTGAAATTGATATGCGTTCGGTATCCTTTATGTTTTTTTGCGAGTTTTTTTATATCACTGTATTATGGTATGGTACCCACTATAAAGTGCAGCTCTTCAGGTATATAATTTTCAGTTAAAACGCCAAATCACGCCCTGACACAGCAGAAAACTGTAATTGTTGCTAATTAGAGAAATATGCGCGGCAGTTTAGACTGCAGCATTTTAAGAGTACTTTAAGATAAATGAGAAAAAAATATATTTTTAAAATTTTTGCCAATTTCTTTTAACATGTCAAAAAATTGGTTATTATATTAACAAATTAAATTCTAACATGCAAACAGACTTGAAATATAAAATATTTTTAGACTTTAAAAGTATGTGGAAACCGAATAACTTGGAAAATAAAGTATTTTAGGTATATTTAACCGGAGACATTTTGACTTTTGCATTTTAGCACTTTGATAATAAACAAATTCATCTTTTAACGTAAAATTCGAATTTTTCTTTAAAATGTTCACATTTACATAAGCCAAAGCTATTAAAATCTGAGAAAAAATAATTATTAATGAAGAGGCGCGTCTGAGATTTACAGGATGTCCGGAAATTCCTATCCATAACTTTGGTTAAAGATAGTTAGACTACTTTTCGAAACATTCGGTGATTTGTTTTTGAAGAGGACAATATATGTGGTAGACAACCCAAATAAAAAGAAAGAATATTCGTAGAATGCCACAAATAACTTTCAGAAAATATATAGTTAGTTTGTAAAAATATGCAGAAAAGTTCCTACAGACATATGTCCGGAAATACTTTCTATGGGAGCTAGGCCCTTTGCATATGATGACCTAGAATAAGTTTTTGTTTAATAGTTTAGAAATCTCTTGTATTACAGGAAACTTACCTTATAGACTAGCCTAATACAAAGAACTATTTTTATCTGGTTATAACTATATGATGAAAAAGTAGGGTAATATTGTGAATGTTAGTTTACATAACATTTTACTGAGGTGGTATTCCTGTATATTATGTAATAGCTTTTACGCCTTTTACCTTAATATTATTGGCCCATTTTAGGAGTAAAGTTCATAACGAAGATGGATCACATTCGCTGCAACTATGCATCAAGCAAATTATTTCAGAATTTCCTAACACAAATATCCCATTTGAAACGTCGTCAATTTCGATACTTGCAAAAGAAGTAATTATATAAGAATTAGGTATGATAAATTAATCTCCAAAAAACATGTACTTCTTTATTTAAAAAAACATGCATTTTTTAATTCAATTCGGTTCTTATCACGAAAAGCTTCCATCAAACTAGCTTGATGTGAAAATGTGTATTACTTTTATGGTGAAAGTTTTTATAAATACTCTATTACGTCCCTTCTGATATACAATCTCATGGAAAAATTTATTATTTTAGTGACGTTACTGGCATTTGTCGCTTAGTTATTCATTTGCCTAAATCGGCAACGATATGACCAGAAAATTAAACTTTGTTAACATGAAAAAGAACCAGAAATATCGAACATGTATAAGGATATAAAGTATGTTTTGTAAGGTGATTTCAATTAGTTCAATAATAATAATAAGTGACGAAGCAACCAAAAATATCGTGGGTAAAAACAAAAAACAATCACCCAGTATATTCTAGCTAGATAATTAAATTTAACACTGAAATATTGCTCTTAGCAAATTTGAAGTTTATTCGAGAGACAAGAAAGAAAAACTATTAAGAAGTTATATTGTCATCGTATCTCTCTTCTTAAACATTTGGAGCATTTTTTTTTATATCAAACAGTTCATGCAAATTTAATGTTCTGTGAGAGCAGCCGAAAACCCATCAAAGACAGTTTTTTATTTCGTGCTAATGGGGTTATCTAGGCAAATCGAATTTTCATCAAATTTGTTAATATTATACAGATCTAATCAATTTAAAGTTACACTAAAAAAATTAGGACGATTGAGTAAATAACAGATATGTTGAAGCTTAATTTTCTTCACTCTCTGCAGTGCGACACAAGTGACGTCAGAATACCCGAATCGACAGCAAGCGAGCATGCCGTTTCTCTTTCATGTTCACAAATATACTTGTGTGAAAATACCTTGATTTTTGGAGCTACTTTTATTATTTTATCGGCAATAGATTCCTTAAAGCCAGATTTTTTAAGGGCGATTCTGCGAATTTGCGGTACGCTGATGAGCTAACGGTCACGAAATATTTTCACATAATAGAGACTATTAGTGTAGAGCTAAAATGCGTAAAAATGGAAAGGTATGTTAAGTGTTATAAACACAGGTTAGGCATTATTAAGGGGTCAAATATATATAACTGTTTTATTTGTTGACTTATCAAACAGTGCAGCTTTTGGTAATAGGTTTTTTTTAATAGAGTAATACTTTTGAATAATGAAATTAAAAAAAAGTTCATGACCCCATTATCGTGCAATTCTCGCTTTTGAGTAAATTATGTTCCTACATCATATTGCAACACCTTCTATTGGGCAGATTATGCAAAGTATTTCTTCTTTCTATGGCAATAACATCTACTTTGGTCTTGATCAGAAGTACGGACTCCAAAGGTGATAAAACTGTGTACAACAGGAGTAGATCAACATCACACAACTTCTGTACTGACCAAAAGTAGTATTTTCAATTTCTGTATCTACAATAAGTGTGGTGTCAAGATGTGCAGTTGAGAAGAAAATATGCATCAGGGAAGATCTGCTTAGTATCCATTTCAAAAACTTTTTAAATTAGCTGTAAAATAAATATGTATATCCATATGACCATATCCAACGGAAACAGATATATTTATAATTTTAGGCCATATTTGTGTTTCTTAAGACATATATTGCAGGCAAAAACTATAGTACTACTTAAGCAAAGCTATGACATGAGTATTGTTATCTATTTTTAGGCATTTGCAAAGTTAGTTGATTTTAACAAACTAAAATAATCTAATTATAATATTTCATTCTCAACGCGTTCCCTATCAGTATCCTGGGCTTTTCAAGAATTCCATAACCATCATCGGTTTCTTGCTTTAGTGGCTACCTGTGATCTTTTCTGCTTAACCACTCCTGAATAATTTAGGATCCTCTAGCTTCAAGTAAAACATATTGTGAAATGTAATGAATAAGCATATAAAGTATGCATTAGGCACACAATTATAATGTAGCAAGAAACTGAATCTTTTTGCAGCCTTCGTATTGTATGTTCTCAGAAAAACGATCAAAACCAATACTCAATTCGAACTGAAACGAAACATGTATTCAAGCAATTTTATTGAATATAGCCGTTTATCTTCAACTGAATTTTCTATTTTAAAAATTCAGCTTTATTCTATTTTTTTTATATAATATCACGAAAACAAGAGACTATAATTCCTTCTATGTATTAAATACAAATGCAAAACAAAACAAAAGTACCTATCAATTATCTGTCGATCTCCATCTACAGTTATTTCATATTAGCAAGAGCATGCTTCTGTGTACCCTTGTACAACAGCAACTGCGTTTTTATTCGTTATAAATAGCCCAATATACTATTAAAGGCATTCTGTACGTACACATACCTAAACATATTCTATTGAAGTGTGGTGTGTGCCAAGGACGTTATTTTAGTGTTTAGAGGAGTTTCCTGTGCTCCAAGAGTGAATTGTTCAATTGGAATTTAATGGCCGACCATAATTTCGGACTCAGCAGAGCAAATAACTACGTCAAGTGAAATTACAACAGTTTGACTGAAATTCTCTCGTCGGTTGACAATTTTCCTCGGTTCATTTCCGTGTCGCTACTCCGCTGCTCTTATTTGATTCAATTGCATATTGCGGCGCACCGGTGGTGGACCCTACCAGTTGACATAGATTAGACATTGTTAATAAATGTATCGGTTCACGACGGGTTAGTGTCTGCCACAGAACTTGATGCAAACACATGTAATCGTATCATAGAATAAATAAAGAATCATGTGAGACGCAAGCAGCAAAGGCGATGATATTATTTGTTGAGGACCCATATTAACCATAGTTGAGAAAATAACGTTCCCGTTTATTGGATCACATTGGGACTTCTTATTAAATTTTTGAATTTATCATAAAGTTTTCAAGCTTCAAGAACATTTATTGAATAAAAGTATTCAAAAAGGCGAAGGATGTACAAGGCCGTTTTTTATTCTATCCCAAAATATTTAACAACATAATTTTTTACTTTCCCATATTCATAGTATAGAAAGTATGGTGATCGTGCAAAAAGTTTGAATTTGAATTTTTGATGGATTTACACGTATTCAAGTCCCCTGAATCCAAAAAACTGTTTTTAAAAAAATGTATGTCTACCGTCTGTCGTCTGCCGTCTGTAGTCGTACCTAGAGCCCAAACTACCGGATCGATTGTGTTCAAATTTTACATGTGTATTCAAGACGGCCACACCTCGAGGCGAAATCGCAAAATCAATCCTAGCTCAAATGTGGGGGGAGTAAACCCCTAAAAGCAGGAAAAGAATAGAAAATATTTTTTTTCTCTAAAGCGGCTCTAACGATTTTGATTAAATTTGACGCATAAATAAATACTCCCGATCGTGCAACCACCGTGTTGTTGCAGGATCGGGAGGAACAGATCTGGATCGGCGAAAACAACAATTGGAAAACAAACTTAACCAAAACTCCTTTTTACAAAATAAAATTAAAATAGCTAGTAACATTGGAACAGACTCAAAACAAGATTAACAAAACTTAAACTTTAAAACACTCTCGCACAAACAACACTTTTTAATTTCATATCCGAATGCTGGCACCAAACTTAAACGAGCCGCCTTCTGTGAGATATGGTTTTAAAAATTTTGATTTTTTGAAAAGGTTTATGATTTTTAATGTTGTGAAATGAATTTGGAAACAAAAATGTACAAAAAGAAACGAAGAAAAACAAAGAGAACGCAACAAAATACACAAACAGAAAAAGAAGAAGGGGGGGACAGGAAAGAATTAAAGATGAGCGAAAAGTGGATAAGATGAGTGAAAGGTATAGTTGTTGCGGTTTCGAACCCACGATCTCAGCCAATTCAATTCAATTCACAAAGATTTCTTAAAATTGAAATCATACAAACAGCTGCCTAACCAGAGCTAGCCCCGGGACCGACCATGCAACCACCGCGCCGAGCGGTGGCGGATTGCAGGATCGGGCGGAACAGGTCTGGGTCGGCGAAAACGCCGGCGAAACGCCGAAATTGAATAATAACTAACAGAAACAGAAAGAAAGAGGGGGACAGGAAAGATTTAAAGATAGACAAAGGTATGAAATATTAGTAAAGGAGGATACGGTAAGCGGAAGTTATAGTTGGTGAATCTTGGCCACAGAAGTTGCCGGAAAATCGGTAACTTTTCAGTGTTCACCCGAATCTTCCACTAGTCGTAATAAGCATGTGCGCCTTTAGCAGCATGTTCGCTGCTTGCGTGTTATGAGAATGCGCGTACATGGCTTTGTCGTCAGCGTACTTGGCCAGCTTCGTATTGGGGCACTCTGGGAAGTCGGAGACGTACAAATATTGTCTGAAAGTTATTTGTGGCATTCTACGAATATTCTTTCCTATTATTTGGGTTTTCTACCACATGTACTATTATCCTCTTCAAAACAAATCACCGAATCTACAAAATAATAGAATTATTGGAAAAAAAATGTACAAGTTGTACAACTTTGGTGACAGGCACGTGGCGCTCCCGAGCAAATGTCCCGCCATGTTGACAGTGTATTATTCACTCGAACCTGCAAGAATGTGCCCATCAGGAACGAATGGATGCGCTTAGTGAAGTAAGGGCCGGTTTATCATTATGTCAAACGAAACAATGGGTACCTATTGTTTTATTTGACATTTATCCTTTAGTTACGAGTTAACCTTGCATTGATAAACCGGCCCTAAATCGGAAAGTTGTAGTGATGTAGTTTGTAGAGTAACCCCGGGACCCAGACTGTGTCGAACGCCTTCTCAATATCAAGAAACACCATAGTAGTGCTCTTTCCGAGGTTGTATTATACTTTGACGTTGTTAACTATCCTAACGACTTGCTGCACCATAGTCCTGCCCTTCCTGAAGTCAAACTGTGACTCATCGTCGATGTGGAGCTCCTCCTGAACATCATCTAGTCTGTCGATCTCAGTATTATAAGGCAAAACGCTGAACACTGTGCCAACATTTTAAGGCATCGAGCGGTAAAGTGATTAGAAAACATTATTCTGCATTAAGAACAGGAATGTATGATGAAATTGAAGTTTTTATTTAATTTAAAAAAATTATATATTATAATCACGTTTACGATCAATAATTTACGAATAAATATATAATCTGGGATAATTAATTTAAAAATATGTATTTCCAACTACGTATTGGTAAGGTCATATTGACCCAAATTGCGTAACCATGAATAATTCATTTCTTGCTGAAAAGTTTAGTAAAAGTTATCCCGTCTCCAACTTCGAAACTTCACCATGGATACGGCCAATTTTAATAGACTAGATTTTATGATGTTTCATTTTGTATTACATTCTAAAATAAAATATGAACAAGGAGAGAAAAGGGATGGCCCGAAAAATCGAAAACCAGTAATATTTACAATCTGACAGATTATTTCAAACACTTTACTCTATGAAATTACATAATATAAACGAATAATAAGTGCCAAGATATATTTGCCAAAACGATCACAAAGCATTCTTCACTATAACTATAATATCTACGTTGAAGTTTTCATAAGAGCAACTTGAATAACCTGTATGGTGTACTCGACAAATTATACAAATGATCAAACACAAAGCACATCATCATAAAAAATATAAGAAAACTAAATTGTTTATTAAAACAACGATTTGGTACCCTGAGTTAATTGTACAATCACGTATCACATTGTATTGCAGTAGAACAACATGGTTTTATGGAAGGGCGTTCTAGTCTAGTAATATTTAACTGATAGGATGCAATATATCGACTGCATGGGACAATGGCCATTATCCTATGCAGTAATGAGTGGTGTCACCCAAGGAAGTAATTTGGGCCCATTATTATTTTTGCTCTTTATTATCTTGTGTTGTATGGGCTATGGAGCCCATACAACACAACCATACTCTAATATGGATTAGAATACTCACATCTAGTCTCCCAAACTTATACAATTCAAATTTATTCGAGAGAATACAGGTACCTACGACGCATGTATATATGAAATGGAGCCAAACGCACTGAGGACAATTTTATATTAGACAAGCAAGTGATAAGATGAAATAAGAAACAGTATCAAGTTGTGATTTAAAGTAGTGAATTTATGTTAGATTAAAGTATTGCGACGTTCTACAGGAGCATAAATACGTTTGATAATAAGGGTTACAAGATAATAGAAAAAAGAAAACACTTGGGCTGCTGAGGCGTAGCAGATTGTAGACACCACCTAGCCCGGATAAGTGATGTAACATGCCCAAGACAAAATTTCACTAGCTAAATATATAAAGGAAGTTAAAATGCAAAAATAAATAAATATATATTGGGAGACGCGCGACCACCCATTGGTGACTGTTAATGATATGTGGCCTGCAAAACACACATGTGCATCGCGGGTCCCATATGCAACAGGGCCATAACACTATAATTAGTTCTGTTATTGTAAAATTAAATGATTAATAAATCAGTGATTTGTAAAGATTCTTGTTACAAGTTATTTGACCCTACATACAGGGCGATTACTGGATATTGTAAACACGTAACAGTTTATTATCACTTTTCACATTTGCTTAATTATATAAAAATTCCCATTACTGTGGTGGTCTACCGTAATAATTTTATTTGCGGCTTTTTCTTTTCTTTCTTTTTACATTGCAAAAATGTACTATTTAGTTAAATCTAAATCCTTTATATGGACTTATCGTCTGTTGGATTAGTAAATCTATTATAATTATAAGCTATTTCATAAATAATATTTTATTGTCCTCTTTCTCGTCCTTATTTCATTACAAAATATATTTAAAATAGAACAAAGAGTACTATCAATAATGTTTCAAATGAAAAAAATATATATACCTATTCATGACCTCTACATTTTTTGCGTGTTGCGTGAACGTTATATTTTTCTATCGAGGTTCTAATATCTCACGTTGTACTGCAGACGAGGGAATCATTGCCCTCGTAACTAGCCAGCATAGACGAGTATCTCCCACATAGGTTATTAACTTAATAAGTGCACTTTGTGTATTGTTCTCAATTTATTATACCTTCTTCTAATTTACTAAATGTACAAATGTGCTCTATACTGCTCTATGACAAAATCTCTAGGGGAGAAGATGCCGACAACATTGCTAATTAATTTGACTGTAAAAGCTTCAATGTTCGTTATAAAAATAATTGTACTGTTTTTTATTTCAAGAGCTTCAATTACACGCTTTTTAAACTCGTCAAACACAGGAGAGATATTTTTTTTATTTAAACGTGCAACAGTCATAAATAATTACGATAAAGGCCATGAAATCTCGGATGAAATAGTAAAATAATAAGTAATATTAATTGAAAACGTCAAACGCTTTTTTGACTCTACATATTTTTCAGTAAAATCAGTAGAAAGGGCGTAAATCAGGAATCAGGTCTATTTTCTGTGGCGTTTATTTATTTAATTTATAAGTCTGCCATTTTAGGTCCGACATTTTAAATTTTCCAATTTTCGCTTCGGATTCATAATCAGCGACCCCAAAGACTCCCATGATATGAATTTTAGCCGATTTCGTTGAAAACTTTGCGAGTTATTGAATTCGGGGTGTAAAATGGGGATGCAACCCCCGGGGTGAGTGCACTAATATTGCATAATGCAAAAGGTTTCAAGTCTCTTTGCATTGAAGTAGTGCGATTAAGAACTTACACCTTTTTTTCATTCATTTCCTCTACTAACAAATGCATTATATTAGGCTACTGATTATGTCATAAAAACAGGGAAATATGGAACTAAGACGTTCGAGGTTTTTTTTTGCATAAATCGTTCAATTGGTCATTTAAGATGAGAAAACCGCGGCGTGCTATTAAATTAGAAGGTGCAAATTGGAGATAGGGGTGAAAATGCAACCCTTTCAGTTTTTTCAATATAACTCGAAAACGAAGCAAAATTCAGGCATAGTTAATAGGAAACTTTTTGTAGAGAATCAAATTTTCCATCGGCATGGCTTATTTAAAAAAATAAAAACAATTTTTTGTGTAAGAACTATCCAAAAAAACCATTTAAAAAAGCAGAGAATCCAATTTTTTTTTTTTTACTTTCTTGCCTATAACTTTTTTTGAGCAGAGATAGGTATAGACACTGCTATAGAAAAGAAGTTGATAAAATTTCTTTTAAAACGGTGGCCTCAAAAAGTTCTTTCGATGAAAATTGACTGAGATATAGTTGCTCGAATTTAGCAATTTTTTTTCAATTTTTATCGTGTTTACTTTGATATTGTTTTAAATCTTATTTTTTATAATAACATTTATTTTTACACAATAAAACAATGTATTTTAGTATATTATATTAGTGGGTTAGAGTAAAGGTTTGGTTGGTGACATATTTTAGCAACGAAACGATATGAATGGCTATTTTATTTGTTTCAAGTCTGAAGGACGATGTTATTTAATGTTTTTTTTTTTTGGTTTGATATTTTTGTTTTTTTTATTTTTTATATTTTGTGTTTTTTTTGTTGGTACAACCTTTTTTGTTATGTTTAGAGTTTTGTATTACAATTACAAGAATTAAGGGGTGTAAATATAGTTGAGGGATGGGTATTTAGGGGCTTCATAGAATTTGGGGGTGAGGGGATCTAGGAAAGTGGGGTTGTGGGATTGTACCAGCGTATTTGCAAAATTTGGTAGCAACCTTTTTAGAATAAAGTCGGAAAGTAGTGGTGTACCGGTAAGGTTATGCAAGTCAGTATTTCGTGTATGTGAAGGGAGATGAAGAGAGATTATTAGGATTTTGTTTTGTACGGTTTGTAGTTTAACTTGTAAATAGGGGGCTGTTAAAGGATACCAGATGGGCGAGGCGTAAGTGAGAATGGGAAGGAGGTAAAATATATAGCTTGAATTTTAGTTAGGTTGGTGGCGAATCCCCAGTCATTGTAATATTGTATTGTCAGGTCCGTCTGTCTTTGCAGTATATTAGTCATGACGGCAGGGCTTACGGATGTGGCTAGGATAACGGTATCGTCTGCATAGAGGTAGAGGGTAGTTCGATGATCTATAGGAGGGGGTAAATTGTTGATGTACAGGTTAAAAAGAACAGGACCAAGGGATGACCCCTGGGGGATGCCAGATAATATGGGGGAAAGTGGAGAGCAGTCCTTGTTAACTTTTATTCAGAATTTGCGATTAGAAGTGCATGATTGCATCATTTGTATGATGCGAATCGGGATATTCGCGACATGGAGTTGATATAAAAGTAACTTTGTCGAAGGATTTTTCGAGGTCTAAGGCGACAAACCACGTATAGACCTCGATTAAAGTTGGTTGTGACAATTTCGAAAACTCGGTAAAGCTGCTGGGTAGTGGAGTGACTAGTTCTGAAACCGTACTGGTATTTGTTTAAAAATCTAGTGGCGTTCAGGCTCTGTTGGACCCGACTAAGGAGTAGGATGTCTAGGATATTAGCTAAGGATGATATCAGACTAATGGGATGTTATGACGAGAGTAGGTTGGGTGGTTTATGTGGTGATACCAATATCTGGAGTTCGCATCTCATAGATACTGTTAAGTTCCACCGCAGTAGAGCGTAACTAGCGCCATCTCTCAGTAGTACCGAAACAATCCAAATCGAAAATAAAATTGATAATCATCACTGAATAAGCAAGCTTATAGCAGAAGGAAATGTTATAAGAATATAAAATATAGGAATTATACTATTCCAACATATCCGCAAGTGCCTTATATAAATAAGGACTCAACAAATTAAACCAAAACAGCTATTCCCCCTTGCGAGAGCTGAATTATATGGTAAAATTTTGCGATTTTGTCTAAACACAGTTAGCACTAAGATACAATGAATATTAGAATTCCTATATTTTATATTTTTATAAAATTTCCATCTGCTATAAAATTGCTTATTCAGTGATGATTATCAATTTTATTCTCGATTTGGATTGTTTCGAGACTACTGAGAGATGGCGCTAGTTACGCTCTACTGCGGTGGAACTTAACAGTGTCTATAAGATGTAAACTCCGGGTATTGAAGGTATCACTGCACTGCACTGATGAGACCCAAAACTAGGTCGAAACCGGTCTGCAGTTAGTGACATACTGAGATGAAGGAAGCCTCGCATCTTCCTCGTAGCATTCGAGCACTCCAAGTTATTGTATTTTAGTGCTAACTGTGTTTAGACAAAATACGCAAAATTTTACCATATATTTCAGCGCTCGTAAGGGGGAATAGCTGTATTGGTTTAATTTGTTGAGTCCTTATTCATATAAGGCACTTGCAGATAGGTTGGAATATTATAATTCCTATATTTATATAAAATTTTCTTTTGTTAAAAAATTGCTTATTCAGTGATGATATATTTGAAATTAAGTCAATTTAAAATCTATTTCATTTCTTCGTTGTTAGTTCTTGAGTCTACAAAGTCGATTTGTACCGTTGCCTCGCCCGTCGCCTCTACCGAATATCTGCTTCCTTAAATTGTTTGGAAAGTGGAGAAAAGTCTTTTCATGTACAGAAGTGTGGGGAAACAGCATCAGCGATGCCGAACATTCTGGAGTTATACAGTACAAGTGTCAGTAACGTTTTCGCTTTGGTAGAGTTCAAGTCAAAGTTAAATAAGACCCTTAGTAGCTGTCGCTTCGAACTATTTTGCAAATTATTAAACGTGCAAAATTTTCTGTGACCCAATTACCGCCAACACGTCATGCCGCTAAACAAATACAGCAGTGGAATGGTAAGCATTTAAACCCTATTCACTGGGGTTGGAAAAAATCAAAATATGCATTGATAACTACCACGAATGAACTTCTTGCACCAGAGATTTTGCTCAAAGAAATGGCTTGCGGATGTACCACAGGTTGTCACGGAAGCTGTAGTTTCGGGAAACTAGGACTATCTTGTTCCTATGTTATGCAAAGAAGGTATGGGTGTCAATTACGACAATATACAAGAAACAGAGATGCAGAAGAGAATGGATGAAGATATTAATATTCAATTTAAAAATGTTACTGAAGAGATGATGTGACATGTTTACAATTTGCAAATAGTTTAATAAAACATTCTTACCTGAAAAAGCTTTATTGAATAAAATCCTCAAATTTACTAAAATTATAATATTTTTATTGGAAAAAAAAGAGAAATTTCTATATATCAGATAGATAAAAGTCAATATTTTAATATAATTAATTGTCACATTGTTTAAAAAACCATCACAGTTTTATAAATTTGTGAAAATAATTATTAATTTTTAACAAATTAAGTTGAAATACATTGTATTGAGTGAAAATCAATTTTGTTATAAAAAATAAGATTTACAACAATATCAAGGTAAACGCGATAAAAATCGAAAAAAAATGACTAAGTTTGAGCGGCTATGTCCACCACCACCATTTTAAAGGAAATTTTTTTTCTGCAAGGCAGTGTATATACACTTACCAATTCAATTCAATTCAACAAAGATTTATTAAAATTAAAGCATACAAACAGTTGCCTAACCAGAGCCTGCCCCGGGACCGACCATGCAACCACCGCGCTCACGCGGTCGCGAATTGCAGGCCGGCCGGAACAGATCTGGGTCGGCGAAAACAAAAATGAATAACTAACCTAAGCACCTTTTGCAACAAGCAAATAAAATTAGGTAATACTATTTCAACATAAAACAAAAAAGATTTTTTAAAACAACTTAAAACTACACATATTTTTAATAACTGACTCACTAACACTTTTTTAAAAATTTTGTAGCTGACGCAGATACCTTAATCTAAACGAGGCACCTTCTGCGAAATTCATGAACGCCGAGCTGCACATGGCTGGCCTAAACTTTTGGCTTTAATAATTTTGATTTTCAGAATGTTTAATTTATTTAATATTCGTGATGAGAAGTGAATTTAGAAAAACAAAAATGTACAAACAGAAAACAAGAAAAACAACAAACACAAGGGACACAAACAGAAAGGAAGAGGGGACAGGAAAGATTTAAAGATAGTCAAAAGGTATGAAATATTAGTAAAGGTGGATAGGGTAAGCGGAAGTTAGTTGGTGAAGCTTGGCTACAGAGGTTGCCGGAAAATCGGTAACGTCTGGTATGGTAAGGGGTGTTTAATCCGAAATGGGGCATTATGCTGACTAATTTGTGTTATGTGTCTTGTTAGCGGACTATCGCCCAGCTTGAATGAATAGAAGTTCTGAGCGATGCGTTGGACGTAGTCCGCTATCGGGGTTATGTTATTGCAACGCGCAGATCTCTGAGGGAGGTGTACCTTCCAGAATTTGAAATGAGGCGCATAAATTTATGTTCAAACACTTGAAGTTTTTCCATTGTCGTGGCAGATATGCTGCACCACAGACAAAAAAGTAAAAAGGAGAACAAAAAAATGGATTTTTTCCTATTTTTTAATTTTTCATTTGGATACATTTCGCACAAAAAATTGTTTTTTTTGAATAGTAAATTTTTTGGTTTATTTTTTAAATTTTTTTGTATTTTTTAAATTTTTTCAAACAACATATACAATCAATTAGGGGGTGAAGATGTAGTTGAGGGATGGATATTTAGGAGCGGAAAAGAATTTGGGGGTGAGGGGATCAAGGAGGGTGGGATTTGTAGAGGAAACCGACTCCCGTTCCAGTTCCTTATAAAGTTCAACGGCTGTACGCTTGCGCGGGAATTGTAAGTTGTTGAGTTTTAAGGTAAGCGTCCACTGATCGTAATCGCACAGACGATACGCATCGCACGGATAGAACTTTTTAATGAACTACCTAATTTGAAATAGAACTGCATTCACATATCGGCATCGCACTTCAGCCAAGCTTTCTTAGCGACGCAATGTGATCGGCGTAAAACGCAGTAGATTTGTTCAGTGAGAATCAAATGAAAGCGTTTTCCTAGTATACACAGTGTAAAATGTTCTACTTCAACTTAACACAACCGACGCAATTAAAGAACTGCTCCGTGGGCAGTCTAGTACGTTGTGCGCTGCGTGTTTTACTACGTGTTATTACATTTTATTGTTTAAAATGAGTCCCAAAAAGCAACAAATGCGATTTACTGCTGCCGAACAATTAATTGAAGACATTATTCTGTGGGACATGAAGTTAGCAGACTTCAAAAATATTGTAAAAAAGGATAAAGTCTAGGATGAAATGGACAATATTTTGCAGAAACCAGGTAATAAGTTCGTGTTAATTATTAGCTAAAAACAACATTTTTATATACAGGATAAACAATAATAGCTTTATTTTAAAACGTGTAGGTATTATTAACGCGGTATTGGCAGACAACTGACGAATTCAAGGGAAACACTGTTACGCAGCGCGTTACGTATTACGTTATGCTAGATATATTGCGTCTTGCGTAGTGTAAAATGTGCATCGCTAGGAAAACTTAGCTTTGTATTTCTATCGGGATTTCAAAGGTGAAATCAAAATCCGTTGCGTACCGACACTGCCGATGCTGTTAATACCAATACCGACAAGTGCACGCAACGCATCGGTATTTCTGTATCAGGATTTTATTAGAGAGTTATATTATAAGTAATTTCTGTTGGTTTTTGGCGTTCGTCTGGACAGCATAATTGAAATCATAGATGTAGCAAGGTATAATAGTTATAATCTTTTAGTTTATAAGTCTGATATGTTTTATATGGCCACGGTTAGATGATTTTAATCATCTTGTGATCATTTTTCTTCAGTTTATTTACATGATCATCATACCTACAAATTTTATTTATATGAATGTAATCAAATTTTATTAATCTATATGTATGTAAAATCTTATCGTGAAATAAACTATTATTTATTTATTTATTTATTTATTTATTATCACGACCTCAGGATATTATGAAAGGGAGTGAAAGAAATAAAAATGCGATTTAGTGTGTGTACAAGAACGAAACACCTCAAAAAAAATGTTTGGTATTAGCTACCCCCTTTACCACTCCCATTATTAAAGGGAGTGAAAATATCTAATGGCACTTCAAATCTATCATGCGACATTCGAAAATATTGAGAGAACTTCAAATCATCTTGAATTAAATCAAGAAATAAATTGTGATGTTCCCCGAACTTTGGTCTTTTTATGTTTATATTATGCACCCAGCTTTTCTTCTTTTCTTTTTGTTTTCTTCTTCCTCTGACAACAAGCTAATTATAATAACAACTTCTTCATTAATAACTGACGACATAACGCGTGCTTCTCTTAACACCAGTTAGTTAACTGCGGAGGGAAAATGCCGACGATACCGATGATTCGGAGCAGTAAATGCAGTGTAGAAAATAAACCCGATTCGTGCGATGCGTACCGTCCGTTGATGCCGATCAGTGGACGCTTACGTAAGTGTTTTATTATATGTACTTAGTATCAAAAAAGCGGTGGCTAAGAATTCATTCAACCTTCGTTCTTTACCATCTACTCGTGCAGCAACACGACAGCATGCATACAGAGTGTACCATCAAATACAAAGATGGGAAGACATTGATTTGGAACCAACCAAATAGGGATGGAAGCGAACTCTGAACGATTTTCTCCCAGTAACCAAACCACTTAAAAAGAAGCATTGCTGAAAATAATATATTGTAGTTGTCGAGGTGTATGCAAGGGAAACTGTGGGTGCCGTAAACACGGGCTGAAATGTTCCATCATCTGTTACCATTGCGAAGGTCAAACTTGCTCCAATGTCTAAGCACTCAGAAATGACATTGATTGATGAACTATTGACATCGATCTCGAGAACTTTTTTAACGTTGAGATGTCAAATGAAGATGACGAAGGGACGGGAGAAGTTGAAGAGACTGCAGAAATTGGAGAGATGGAAGGGACCAAGGAATCAGAGTCGTCAAGAAATCAGAGAACCAGAAATAGCAGAGCAACTCGATCTTAGGCACCAACCTTAACGCAAAAGAGGAGAACGGCTGTATGAATAACAATAAATATAATATGTAGCATAATTCTGAATAAACAATAATTTCAATTATTTCACCAGAATTCGTGTCTTAAATTCTTTAACTACCACATTCATAATAATTTGAACTTCTTGCTCTCTTACGCTGATGTGACCCGCGACTCGCTCCTTCCCACGGTTTTATCTTCAAAACTATTACACCAATCGAAAAAAACGTAGAGCCCTTTTTTATGTAGAGTTTAATGGAAAATAAATTTCTATTCTTGATTTCTTGTCCTATTATTGATATTTTCGGAGATATGTTTAAAAGACGCTAAAATTTCCCCTTTCAATTGTTTAAACAATATTTTCTGGACCGAATTATAGGGGGCATTTTCAGTAAATATCTTTCTAAACATAGATAGATGCAATAGAAAGAAAAAAAGCTCCTTTAGGAATTTTTATAATTAAAAAAAAACCTGACGCCTAGTCTAATAGTATTGAATGAATGGCAAAAAAATTCGAGCAAATATCTGAGGTTCACCCAAATTCACAACCAAAAAAAAACAAACAAATATGATTTGCATTAAAAATATATGAATTTGATTTCTGAGAATGACACGGAGCACCTGCCCACAATTTTTATAATCTGCTTGACTAATTTTTACTAATACCTGTTTATTTCAATTAAACTACGGTAAAGTTTTTTTTGTATATTTTCGTAAATCAATTTTCATGCATTAGTACGTTTGCAAATGCGACCTAGAAACCACAAAACCATAGTCACGTTTAAATATAAATACATTAACGTAGTAAAAACCAGTTTAATATCTACCAAAATGGAATATTTACAAGATAAAACGTGGCAATGTTCATTTTTTAGCATCCGATTAAATACTGCTCCATTTGCTCCAATGCTCAATTTTGTATTTTAAAATTTTTAAAAATCCATCAACCTTTTAATACTAATCCTATGATTACACAGACTAAAATAACCAGAAGTATAAAAACAGTACCAATGATATATCGAGAAGAATAAAAGAGGGAAAAAGCTGTACGTTTATCGGCAATCATCATTAAGTAGAAGTATTGGGTAGCAGGTGTTAGTGACCGTACTTTTTACGAGCATGAAGCCCTACCTGGTTCGGGTGACTCATTATCGAACGGCATCACGTGCCCCGACTAACATTATTGTGGCTGAATCGACCAACCGTTTTCATTATTTGCCGATTTAATTCGTTCATTTGAAATAATTGTTCATTTCAGGGTTTACAGTTTAAACGGAAGTTTTTAATCGACTCGGCCATTAAGAGATGAGTTGAAGGTGAATTAAAAGGTAAAAAAAAACCTATTCACTTAGTAACCAATGAGCTTTTTAAAAGCTACGTACGGATGCTATCTGTCAAAATTAATTGGTAATATTAAACCTGGCCGTGTAATCAAGAACATCATATTTTAACGTTGAAGAACTGTAGAATTCGACAAATGATTCCAAAGAAAATTATAGTCGTGGATGCACACATACCACGAAGTGGAGTTAATAACACAATAATTATTTACATTAAGTTTAATTATTTATGTTACTAAATTTTTTATGAACTGATTTCAATTTTCATTCCATGACGTCCAGGCTTCTGGTTCCAGGCTATGCTAGCCAGGCTCGTACTTCTGACACAATACCGGGTGGCACATGAGACAAGTAACACTCTGTAACTTTGCTATTTTATTAAAATTTCGAATTTTGGGAGATTTGTATATTACATAATTGTCTTTGTTTTGAGCCTAAACTTTGTAATCTTAAATGGTACTCCGTATATATTTTATACTTATCTGATTCCTCTTTAAATTTTCTTTTCAATCATGTATCGCAACATGACATTTGTTTTTAAAATGACAGTTGATAGCCATTTTATGTTATTAAGTCTAGATGACCATGCTATGAATCTTGACAGATATTGATGCTTAGTTTGTCGTGATTTAATTTTTGGAACAAATTTCTCGGTGCTACTTTTGTCAACTGTGACAATGAAAGAATCATTCCTAACTTGTTTGATAACTCGTTTGGTAATTATGAACCTTAGATATAGTTTTTAAATTATTATACAAGTTGGTGTTTCATTTTAAATATAAAAAAAAATTAATGCTTTATATACAATTCATTGATATACATTCAAGAAATTCAGGACATTAAGCATAATTTTTATTGGAGTATATCGATTACATTTTAGAATTATCCGCATTGCTCTATTTTGAATTTTTTGCCATTGTTGAATTTGTTTCTTATTCAGGAGAAAAGTACTGACTTTCGTGTACATGTTATAATGTACGTTCCGTAGCTAAGTTTTTAAAAACAATTTTTATTTATTAAGAGAGTCAACGTTGACTCTTAAAATAATATAATAGTTAAAGGTAAATATTTATTAACAAGTGAGTATGATAACTGAATATAGAAATGTTTCGTGGTATCTACTATTTATGACATTTAGATGCAGTGTCAGCTAATATTGAGCAAAGAAAAGCAAGCAATTCAGCATAATCGTGAGAAGTTAAAATGTAATGTAATATAATATATTTTATATGCGATAAAATAACGGGGAATTTGTTAACTGCACGTAGCTGAAATATGATACTATGGAATAATTTGAAATGAAGCAAACGTCATGCATCTCTTTGTACACGGTGGCTCAAATACTATATAACAACTTCCCCCTTAACGAAAAAGTTGCTCTTATACAGGAACTTTTTGAAATTGAAAAGATAATAAAATAATGAATGAATACAACGTAAAATAATAAAAATAAAAGTAAAACTATACAAAAGTTAAGTTAATGATGTAAATAATAAATCACAAGTGAAAGTCGATGTTAACTCGATATCATCTTTTTCCTGGGTGTCTTATAACGGGTCGCTTTCTTGCAAGGATGAAGCTGGGGAGTTTCATAAATGTTTTGCTTCGTCCTGGAGAGGGTGAAGGAGCGTCATCTGTTGAGTGTTGAATTTTCAGTATTCCACGTCGTTTTCTTCTACACTTACAGAGTATGTAAAGTAGAATTAGAGAATTAAGTTTTTAAAAACAATTTTTATTTATTAAGAGAGTCAATGTTGACTATTGAAATAATATAATAGTTAAAGGTAAATGCTTATTAACAAACGAGTATAATAACTGAATTCAGAAATATTTCGTGGTACTATTTATGACATTTAGATGCAGTGTCAGGTAAATATTGAACAAAGAAAAGCAAGTAAGCAATTCAAGCATAATCGTAAGAAGTTAAAATGTAATGTAATATAATATGATAACGGGGAATTTGTTATCTGCACGTAGCTGAAATATGATACTATGAGATAATTTGAAATGAAGCAAAAGTCACGTATACGGTGGCTCAAATACGATATAACATACATACTTAAACTGTCACCCAATCTATACAAAAATGATACCTTCTTTGACATTTTATTCATGATATACGTAGCGTGACTCTTAAATGTTAAATTTTCGTCTACTATGACTCCAAAATATTTCATTTCATGCATTCGTTCAATTACAATTTGATTATAGTAATGTTATTCCAATCAATATTGTTTAGTACACATTTACTACCAATTGCCATAAATTCAGATTATTGGCATTTAGACATAAACTATTGTCACCTAACCATTCATAAATATTGTTTAATTCTGAGCTAATTCTTTAAATTAACTCGTTTACCAACAATATACAACATAGTATCATTAGCAAATATACATATTTTACAATCTTTTGCACATTTCATTATATCATTTATATATATCATGAATAAGAATGGTCCAAGCATTGTTCCTTGCAGTACCCCATGTGTTGTTTCTAATGATAAAAAAGTCGAGTTTTGGAAGGTAACTTTTTTGGAATCTTTCACATAAATATGATTTAAGCATTGTATTGCAAATACCCTCCATTTTTCTAGTTTTCTTAGTAAAAGTGTTCTATCTATAATTTAAAAAGCTCTGCGAAAGTCCAAAACTACCGATATAACAATATCCCTATTATCTATAGCCTTTTACTAAATATCACATATATTCACTAATATAGTTTCACAAGAATGTCCTTTACGAAAATCAGATTGGTTAGTAACAATTAATTTATTTGTATCACAGTATTATAGGAGTTGATTCTTCACAGCAATCTCTAGAACTTTCCCATAGGGAGGTACAGTATCTATAGGTCGAAATTCCTCGCATAGTGTAGTGTTTGCAACTTTTGGTACTGGAATAATTACTGAAGTTTTTCATGTTGATAGAAAAACACCACTTCAAGAGATGCATTTATGACATCAAGGATGCGCTTACCTATAACTGAAAATGCATTCTTTAAAACTTCTATTAAAGTTCCATCCTCAACACTAGCAGTATTTTTTAAAGATTTTACTATTTGTTTCAGCTCTGGTATTTCTATTCTCTTAATAGTTGTCTATCATATTTATCGTTTGTTCAATGTCATGAAATATTCTTATACTGGAAATAATTTCATCAATGCTTTTTAAGAAATAAAAATTAAATTTTAACGCAGTTGTTTCTTAGTCTTTAGTTTCTACATTATCAAATTTTACTGTTTCTCCACTATGCACCATATTACTAGGAGATGA
This sequence comes from Leptura quadrifasciata, assembly GCA_963675555.1. Classification (NCBI taxonomy): domain Eukaryota; kingdom Metazoa; phylum Arthropoda; class Insecta; order Coleoptera; family Cerambycidae; genus Leptura; species Leptura quadrifasciata. The sequence continues at coordinate 42,882,010 of OY776675.1, forward strand.
GGTGTGTTACATGTTTCGTAGTTATAATTTTCTGAGTAATCTAAATTTTGAATAATAAATAGGGTGTTCTGTTAAAAATATCAAAGTTTATATTATTTCCCGTTAAGCCGAAAATAAGCCATATGCGCGGGTGTAGCATGACTTGTTGTTGTACTTCCAGATGCTCTCCCGCGCGGTCGGTAGGCTCCTCGCGGAATTTTGAAACCGACGTTTCGACAAAATCACATCTGCCATCCTTAGATTCTCGCTGGTAGCTGCTTATTGCTGCTTCTCGTTGTTAAAACTGTCAGTCAGTAAAGTTCAGTCGATTCAATTCGACTTAAATCTTGTTTATATTTACAAATGTTTCGGTATATATTCTCCTATCGCCAATAATCTAAAAGCTGTTAATACATTTCCTGTGATGCACCGAATTCAGCAATTTCCACTAGTCAGATTTTAGTATGAGGAAGAATGGAATGTAAAAAGTCGAACAATAGATGATTGCCAATCATGCGCGAATAGAACGGTAAAATGGATGCAATCATGAAATTTCTATTTATTTCAAGTGAAACTTGAAGTTTAATTTGGCATCTTAATACATTTTTTTATAATGTTACAATTGTAACACAATTTTACTCCTTAAATAGTTACTCCAGTTCCAGATTAGCAAAAATATTTTCCATTAAAAAAAAGAAGTAAATATTCATTCATTAATGGCATGTTAATGCTCTGGCATATTCGGTTATCACCTATCACGTTAGTATATGAGGCAAGCGGCTGGGACATTTAAAATGAAAACAAAAAAATAATAATAACTAGAGCATTTATATCTAAAATTTCTTGTTCAATACACAGAAACTTAATAATACCGTGTGGCATTTAGTTCGGCATAATACTCATATTCTTATTACTAAATGATTTATTGCAAAACACTGAAATACGATTTTGTGTTTGAGCTGTGGCGTTATTATTAATTTTTTTAATTCAACAAAAATGAATTCCTTATTGATTTCTAAGTACAATGGTATGCAATTGTAGAGTTTGAGTTTCCTGTTTACATTTACATATAGAGCGCTTTTGGTCCGAATTATCTCGGACTAATTTCTGTACCTTCCTTCATCATATACTTTTTGTAGATTGTTTTGTATGCATATATTCTGTTGTCACGCTATTGGAAGACGTTACGTTAATATTGATCTGAACATGCATTAACCTCATACTATCACTATATCATTCAGAATGGCTACCGTAGAGCAGCCTTTCATAAAACCATATTGAGACAATAGGGCATTCTCTAATTATCGTATGTGGTGTCACACAAAGAATGGAAAATTTGCATACAATAGCATGTACAGCCACTCGGAAGTTTATTGCTTCTTTATTTCTATATCTCTTTTTGTCCCTTTTCACTTGTTAACCATTCATTAATTCATCATAATTGTTATCGCGAATTTTTATTGCTCAGAGCTGTTAATAATACCAGCGTGAAGAGCAACAGTTAGTACTATTAACTAATATCAAATTATGTTCAATTAATAAGAATTTCCCAGGCGCATTCCGATTCAATCAATTAAGGCTGGGAATTTTATACATTTTATAACTGTTTTGGTTTTCTTTCGATTAATCATATTAGCTAAATATTCGAATAAATGTAATATTCGAAAAATTACCATTTAATAATCTATTATTCCAATTTACAATATTGATTATTCAGTAAATTATTTCTAATTCCTATATATTAATTTTATATTCAATAAAACTAGCTAGTTACAAATATCTATATTCAAAATGAATCTCCCACATGTTGAATAAAAGTGGAGGAAAAACAGGCATAAAACAATCGGATAAATGAACGGTCTTAGACAGGTTTCGGTTTCTTAACACCTGTTCAGCACACAAAAATTAAGCTTTGTAAAATGGGATCGATCGGGACATAATGTTAGCAACGATTTTACGACAGATACAATATAGTGGTGAAAACATTAAAGCATTTGTGTGTGTATTAGAAAAGTAAAACAAGGATGTAGATCTGGTTGACCTGGTAGGTCCTCTAAAGTTGATTTGTTCAAGTAATTGCGGACAGTCGATCATGTTGTTTAGAAGTTTGTATAAAAGTATAATAACACTTTGCATCTCTCTCCGCTGCTTCATAGAATTGTATGAAAAACGATTCAGTAGTAATGAGTGATCATAACCTATAGGGGGATATTGATGATCGATTGTAAATGCCAGGAATTTTAAGAAACGTCTTTGAATGCCTTCAATATTGTTAATATGTACGTCGTAGTGGGGGTTCCATATAACGCTCGCGAATTCTAGTCGAGGTCGCTCCAAGGCATTATATAGAGTTTTTATAGTAGTCGTATTTTTAAAATTTCGAGCATTTCGTATGAGAAACCCTAACATTTTAAAAGATGATGTCACTGTGTTACTTATGTGTTCTCTAAAGGAAAGATGTGAGTCAAATCTTTAAAGCTATCATGACTTGTCAGATTTGCCTTATTAATAGTATACTCATATTGTACTTTATTTAATTTCCATTGCATTTATTTATGTTCAAAGACAATCTGAATTTGTTACACCACTCGTGAATTGTGCTTAAGTCTTCATAGTTGGCCTGCCAGAAGCTCTAATTTGGCCAAAATAGACTTCTTTTAGTGGGGGTTATGTTAAGGAGCAAGTGGAGAAAGCTCTTATAACTACAAGAAAATATATATGAAAGAAAGAATAAGGGAAGTTTTTCAAGAAATTGCTGTAGATATTTTAAGAAACGTCGGTAGATCATTCGAAAGTCGTCTACAGAAATATATAGACGTACTGGGAAGCCACTTTGAACAGTTTCTATAAGCACTAGGTATTATTTATTTCATTAAATTAGATTCAAAATAACTTTGAATTTTTAAAATAGTGCCAATTTTTGTATTACCTAATACCGTATTTACTATTCCTATTATCTATGTCAACTTTTTTATAATATTAAACGATTATTTATAAATTTTTAAGATAGACTCAAATGTGATTTAATTAAACTCTAAGGCAACTAAGACGCACCCAGAAAAAAAATTTAATACTACTTTCAATTATTCTCACTTTATGTTAAAATCATGGCTACTAGATCAGTTCGAAGTGAGAAGTATTATAATTTAACGAGTTTTAATTTCCAATTCAAAAATACAATAATATACAAAGTCTTTCATTTGAAAAAATTGAGAAAATTCACTTTAAAATGTCCCGATTTAGCGCTAGTATAAAATACACCCTGTATAATTATAATCAATATTTGGTGGTTGTGTCGTTGTAATACATCTCTTCTCTATATAATTGCAAAATAAATCTCCTTAATTAATAGCAATACACACAGCGAATTAATTTGTTAAACCCTGTTCCGACCAAAATTTTCATATTCTTTCGAATAACTCGGCAACGCCAAGTCAAAACCAAAAATACGGTGTTCCATTTAAAATGGAAGATGCTCTCGAAGATGCTCTGCTGTAGCAGATCACCCTGTATGTTTCAAAATATTTTGAAAATGTGCAACTTTTGACTCTACACTACTTACATAAAAAAATAATTTTCTAAATCTTCTAACAAGGCCAATATTAGACTTTGACGCACTATTGGAACACCCTGTATATATTTCCAAACACTTCTACTCAACTGTACCATACTATTTACGGTGCGTTTTGCTCTTTTAATTTAGTGTTCAATTCATATCAATATTTTAGACTATTGCTCAAATTAAAATACCGTCTCACATAACGGGTAAGCACTATTAGGATTTTATTACTTTTTCGATTTAAAAGAAAAAAATTACACCTCAAATTAGCGACCTATAGCAATAAAAAAAGTTTGCTAAAGCCTTTGAGATAGAAAGTATTGTATGAACACATGTTTTTCACATGTTGAACATCAATGTACAAGATGCCAATGTGTTTTCTATAGAAGTAGATCTATTTTACTTTATTCTGTTCTATTACATATTCTATTACAGAAAATAACTGACAATGATCTACAAACACATTATCGATAGAGACTTTTCAAAATCTTTCATTAATAGTATTTCTCTTCTTATCTTAGCAACAGAATTTAAAATGATTCAATCTGAAATATCTCAAAAACAATAGGTCTGAAGCTAAAAATGCATATGATGAAAATTGACAGTGGCAAAGTTATCTTTAAAATGTTTTTATCCCTATAATTTTGAAAATAACGAAACTATGAGCCATACTATTATGACTGCACTATATAAGAAAAAAAAATTTTTGATTCTGCTATTACAATTTTTTAGGAATCCATAACTAAAAATAAATCTGTGGAGCGCTTCAGGCATTCAAAGTCTTGTTGAGCATTATTTTAAATTGTAAAACCCAGAAAATACAACATAGAGCTGAATTTTTTTTTTACGAATTTTACATATTCGTATATTAAACCGCTGGAATTTATAAAATGAAATTTTATTACCTCAAAATTACCGCTGTAATGTACTGTCAGTAATTTGTATGTAATGTTTTTGGACATACATTAATATCCAATACAGCTTCTACAAGTATGTTGTGCCGCGCATAATTAATTAGCAAATTAATTTGTATTATTTGCACAACTGTACATTAACATGACCTCGAATTAAGTGAGATACACATGTCATGTCAGTATTGTTTGCTTTAGTATAATAGACTATCGAGGTTTACAGTAAATGATAAGTGGCACTATAATATTTGTTACGGTGTGAGTATTTCAGTGAAACGGACACATACTGACGTGAATAAAAAAAACACGAATTTGATAAAGAATTTTGTTCAAATTTTCACAGATGTTTTGTTTAAATATTGTCTGAAATTTATTTGTGGCATTCTACGAATATTCTTTGCTATTATTTGGGTTTTCTACCACATGTATTATTATCCTGTTCAAAAACAAATCACCGAATCTACAAAATAATAGAATTATTGGAAAAAGCCTCTGCGCCCGTGACGTTTACGCCAAAGGAATAGTCAGAGGTTATGTTTTGCAAATAATATAAATCGGAATAAACACAGAAATAATGTATTTTGCTGACGTTTCGGAAAGTAATATCTTTCCGTTTTCAAAGCTTTTTTTGGAAGAACTCTTATTTTGCTGTGTATGTCAAATACACAGTTTTAAGATTCTGTTGATGTTATTTCCAAAGATACTTACTACTTACACAGAACATAGAACTGATGATATTTTCCTTTAGATAATGTTGAGTTTGTTAAGTTCTTCTTTTATCATTGGTAGCCAGGTTGTACAAATATCTACAGAACAATTCGATACGCACTTATTTTAATTTAATAAGATTATTGCTGATTCTTTGATTTTTCCTTTTTTGGTATCTGCTTCTTTTCTTAAAATTTTTGCCGAGTCCCAGTTTATTCTATGTCCGTTTTCCCAAGCATGTTCACAAATATTTGATTTTTGAATTTCATTCTTTCCAATGTAATTCTTGTGCTCATCCAACCTCACACTGAAAGGTCTGTTTGACTCACCCACATAACATTTATCACATTCGCACGATTAAACAAAGATCCGGGGGCGAGCGTAGGTACGTCTTTACGTCTTTATGCGATGTGAAGCAACGACAGGCGCAGTTAGTACTTAGATGGTGACCATTCCAACGGAAACCGCGTTCTCGCCTCACACATCTTCCAGCGGCTTGTATACAACCTTAGGCGAGGGTTGTATAGGAGATATACCATCCTTCGAAGGGGATGTAAAGCCGTCGGTCCCTTGTTTATTAAATGTTAGACAAGTAAAAGATCCCTACTCTTCTTAAGGGAAGAGGTTCGGCAAAATTCCTGGTTGGGGGTAGCTCGTCTACAGGCGTCGGTGTTAGGCCTCAGTAGCGGAAATAGGCCGACGTTAAATAAATGTATAAAAAAAAAACAAAGATCCAACAAAATCAATAGAGAGCAAAATTTACAGAACTTTGTTTAAATACAAACATGAATTTAATGATTTTGAACCAAGGAATCTTACACCACATCATAGTAAGCCTCCTCATTTTTATGGCTTACCAAAGACATATAAACAAAATATTCCTTTAAGATCATATGTTAGTTATATTAATTCACCATGTCATAATTTGGCAAAATTTGTACTTGAAATTATTGACCCATTATCTGGAAATACCGATTCATATATTAAAAATAGTAAACATTTTATAGAAATAATTTATGAAAACGATATTCATGAATCACACCTAATGGTTAGTTTTAATGTAGTTAGTTTTATTACCAATGTTCAGGTAGATGAAACCTTAAAAATAGTTAAAGAGAGGTTGCTAAATGATAATAATTTGGAAACTAGAACTAAATTAAGTGCAAATAGCATAATGGAACTCTTAACAATGTGTAAAAAAACAACCTATTTTCAACTGGACAATGAGTTCTATCAGCAGGATTTTGGTATGGCTATGGGGTCTGCATTAGCACCAATTTTAAGCGACATATTTATGGAGAACTTTGAGAACACACATGTTAAAAATTTTATATACAAACCGGTTGTCTGGTGGAGATATGTTGACGACACCTATGCAATTTGGCCTCATGGTGTCGATTTACTAGATAGCTTTTGGAAAATATAAATAGTAAGGAACCGTCTATTAAATTCACATTAGAAATAGAAAGTAGGAATGAACCACTGTTTTTAGATGTTTTAATTAGAAGGGTAAATAATACAATTGAAACAAGCGTTTATAGAAAACCAACACATACTAATAGATATCTAAATTTTAACTCAAATCAGTCAATAAAAATGTTAAAAGGGATGTTGTAAAATGTTTATACGATAGGGCCAAAATAATTTCAGCTAATAATGAAATATTAAATAACGAGAAAAAATGTATCAAAGAGGTTCTAGTACAAAGTCAATATCCTGAAGCCTTTGTTGATACAGTTTTCATAAATGTTGAAAATAGGGACAATCAGGTACGACAAAAACCTGAACGTCATTATACAGCAGTAATTCCTTATGTATACGGACTATCGGAGAAGCTACGCCGTATAAGTGACAAATTTGATGTTAGGACGATATTTCAAACGGGGAACACTTCAAGATCTATTTTAACAAAAACAAAACCGAAAAACAGGGAACAGAATTCAAAAAACTGTATTTACAATATCCCGTGCGAATGTGATAAATGTTATGTTGGTGAGTCATCCAGACCTTTCAGTGTGAGGTTGGATGAGTACAAGATTTACATTAGAAAGAATGAAATTCAGAAATCAAAGATTTGTGAACATGCTTGGGAAAACGGACATAGAATAAACTGGGACTCGGCAAAAATTTTAACAAAAGAAGCAGATGCCAAAAAAAGAAAAATTAAAGAATCAGCAATAATCTTATTAAATGAAGATAAGTGCGTATCGAATTGGTACAACCTGGCTACCAATGTAAAAAGAAGAACTTAACAAACTCAACATTATCTAAAATATCATCAGTTCTGTGTTCTGTGTAAGTAGTAAGTATCTATGGAAATAACATAAACACTAAACGTCACGGGCGCAGAGGCTTTCTTCCAATAATTCTATTATTTTGTATATTCGGTGATTTCTTTTGAAGAGGATAATACATGTGGTAGAACACCCAAACAATAGGAAAGAATATGTTTTATTTAGTTGTAGTTAAGAAAATAGAATATAAAACTAGGGCTCCTTGTTTTCTGTATGATTCAATTTTTAAGCTTTGAGGCTGTCCGTCAGTCCGTCTGTATACGAACTCTAGTTATTAATTTTTGCGATTCAGAAATTTGTGGTTCAAACTTGTTGCTTTATTATAAATCTAATAACATTAATTTTTATAAATTAACCCCAATAGAGCGACCAAGGGTTTAGAACACATTAACTATTACGGATCTTTTGGTGCGCAAGACAGATCGTATTGGACCAGTAACTATATTGGAATTGGATAAATTTTTATCGGGTTGGTATCATTATTTGAGTCCTAAACACCTTGACAAATGAAAGATCGTCATAGGCGGCAACGCGAATCTGGACACCACGGAAGGATTAGCCCAAGAGATATATATATTCTAGTTTTTATCAAGAACTTTTTTTGCATAAAAAAATTGCAATTTACAAAATTCATATGTCGCGAAGACATCGCTAGCTAGTTGGGAGATCAACGATTCCATAATCACGTAAGGTAGAAATTTTATGTTACTAACTTTTAACTTTTATCAAGTATTCCTCCAAATGTACCTCCAGCTCTCCAGCTAGATGAATTGGAAAGGAGAAACCTAAGGTATTATTTTTTTACACTGCGATGCGAGCTATTGGACAATAGTAGAAGAAATTTTAAGATATGTCAGTGGAATCACTATGTTAGAAGTTTTTCAATTCATTTCCGCCAACCAATTTTGTACCTACTCACGTTATCGAGCTCTCGGATATGCAGGGTCTAATGGGACATGAAAGTGAAGACAAGAGTAGCATCATAGAGTGATTAGCCTCCATTATGTTTTTAGATCTATAATGAACCTAGTAGGAGCCTACATGAATGAAGTCAACTTTCCAGTAAGATAACAACCCTCACCCACATACACCAACTGTTGCAATCGTACAAGAAGCTAATCTGGTGTATGGTTGATACAAAGGGGATATTCCAGCTTGGAATAAAACACCACAAACCGACATTAGTCATCACTTTATTTATGGCATGCATAACAGTTTAAGACATTTTCGAAATATTTAAGAATTAAAGTAGAAAAAAATGTCAAAATATCATGTCTTCCGGGGCGAGCGTAGGTGCGTCTTTACTATGTACATACTTCGGTATGCGATGTAAAGCAACGAAGGCGCAGTTAGTAGTTGGATGGGTGACCATTCCAACGGAAACCGCGTCCTCGCCTCACATATCTTCCAGCGGCTTGTATATCAGTGTATGCGCGGAAGCTATACAACCTTAGGCGAGGGTTGTATAGGAGATATACCATCCTTCGGAGGGGATGTAAAGCCGTCGGTCCCTTGTCTATTAAATGTTAGGCAAGTAAAAGATCCCTACTCTTCTTAAGGGATGAGGTTCGGCAAAAATTCCTGGTTGGGGGTAGCTCGTCTACAGGCGTCGGTGTTAGGCCTCAGTAGCGGAAATAGGCCGACGTTAAATAAATGTATAAAAAAAAAAAATCATGTCTTCCGATCCTATGATTTGTAATGCTGACATATTTCGAATTCTAAAAAGTTGCGAAATTGGAATCCATAAATTGGGCTTAACAATTTATACAATTTCACCTAACACATAATGTAGGTTTGATCCTTTTTAAAATTACCCTGATCTGCAGCTCCTAATTAGGTTGCGCTATATTACTAACGACTTTCTTATTCTGCGTCTGACAATGCTAAAAACCTAATATCCCCTAATATCTTACCAATACCGGGTTTCCTTACTTTTTAGAATATCTTAATGAAACTTGACCAAGAAGACACTTTGTGACAACTTTTTAATGGAATACCCTGTATATTATTATATTTTTGGGATCCTTGAAAATTTCTGAGTACGATGATACCCCATCAATCAAATTTCGACTCCATGAAAAAAAATTGACTCGAAATTTGTTGATGCATCTAGAGTGCCATGACCAGAAGAAATTGCTCGTAATGGATCGGTGTGATGTCAGAAAAATCAAATCGAGCATAAAAAATTGAGAATGTGTATTTAGTTGGTCATTAAATTTGGCCTGACAACATTATTCCAACACTGCTATATGGATGTGAAAGCTGGGTCACTTACCGTCGTCATGTGAAAGAATTAGAACGTTTTCAGCAAAGACACCTCAGAAGTATGATGAAAATCCGTTGGTTCCATCACATATCAAACGTGGAAGTACTCGGGAGAGCAAACAGCCTTCCAATTGAGGTGCTTATTTCAAGAGCACGCCTAAGATGGGCAGGTCACGTTCATCGTATGCATGATAACCGCCTTCCTAAATGTACACTTTATGGTGAATTGCTAAGCGGTAGAAGAAGGCGTGGCGGTCAACGAAAGAGGTTCAAAGACGCTCTCCATGAAAATCTAAAATCCTGCGGTATTGCAGACGAGCAATGGGAACAACTTGCAGCGGACAGAACCGAATGGCGAGGGGTTGTGGCCAGCTATCAAGGAAATGTTGCTGCAAGAAGGCCGAATCCAAGACCTAACCAGGTCTATGTTTGTCCTGACTGCGATCGACATGTGCTCTCCCGAATTGGCCTCTATAGCCATAGTCGTGTGCACCGTAGATGAATGGGAATTACAATAGACTACACCTTTTACTTGTTTTTTATTGTACACAATTTATCGACTGTAACATTTTTATACTCGGACTCGAGTAACGGCTAATAATAATAATAATAATAATAATAATAATAATAAATTTGGCCTGAACAAGTTTATTAACAAAACTTATTTATTTCAAATGGAACCATGCTGGTAGGGTACTACCGTAAAATAGCTGATGTTCTAAGGAATTCGTGGATGTGCCCAAAAGCATTTTTTTCTGGTCATGGCACTCTAGTTGCGCCAACAAATTTCGAGTCAAATTTTTTTCTTGGAGTCGAAATATCACCGTACTCTTGAGTATTTCAAGGATTCCAAAAATATAATAATATAAGGGTGTTCCAGTTAAAAGTCAAAAGTTGAGATCATTTCCGGTGAAACCAGAAGGAGGAAAAAAATGACACTTTTTACTAGGTGTCTTAGTCATATAATACATTTACCAAGTTTCATATTCTAAAAAATAATGTAAAAAAGTGGGATCTACCACGATTGACACCCGATATGTTCCAAGGAAGTTGATGATTGCAAAATAATGTTACAATTTTCGAAAGCACGTCGCTTGGCAACAGCTCGATGCCGTAGGCGGGGGCACTGTGAATTAAAAGTAGTGTGCTTGAGAAAGTTGTGATAAATTTATAAGCTACTTATCAACGTTCGAAGGGCATTCGCTTTGAATTTTTTTTTTTTTAATAATCATTCTACCTAAATTATATTTTCAATATTAGTCCATAAATGTAACCAACATGTACTTTTTACTCTTCATTGTATTATTTGACGGTTTTAATCCATTATTTTATTTATCGAGTTATTACTTACAGTGCCAAATCGTGATTGTGATATGATAAAAAATCAATTTTAAATTATTAAACTGTCAAGCAGATGACATAAGCGATAATTTTTCTAAGAAGATTATCAGCTATAATATCCCTAGGACATTGATAATGTACGAGATAATTTTATGACAATCGAAAGCACGTTGCTTGGTAATAGCCCGAGGCCGAAGGCGGAGGGCTATTACTAAGCAACGTGCTTGATAAATTTGTCATAAAATTACGAGGCATTTGTCAATGTCAGAGGGATATTCGGTCAGAAAATTTTAAAAAAATCAAAAAGTTGCAACGCAACAAAACGGTTATTTATTTATTAAAAGTACAGCTGGTAAAGGTACAGTTACTAAAGTTTAACACAGCATTTGATTGGTTATTTTTTTCTACTATAGAAGATCTATTACGCATAATACTTATGATCTTATTGTGTTGTTTTTGGTCGATGTTTAAGTATGGTTTTATAGAATTTGAATTATGACCAGTAATTTTCAGCAATTATTGTTCTTGAACACCATTTTTTGTCAATTGCCAAAACGTGACATTTTGAAACTTATTTGGAAGTTATTATCAAGTTGTCAAAGTTAAATAATTTTGTTGTCATAGTGATTGAAAATTTTCCCTGAATGGAGCTAATGTTAAAATGATTGGGTGATTTCTGTCACATGACAAGAAATAACGAAGTTTAATTGGTTGTTAGAACTGTCAAAAAATTTTCAGTGTAATATTGTTTTCATTCGTTATTTCTGAACACGTGATAAGAAATGTGCAGATTTAATAGGATTTTTATTTGATCAAAAACATTTCAATAAAATCGCATTTTCTACTCGAAGCATATTATTCATTAGCTATTTTCCACTATTCTTTCAAGGGCTGCGAAAACATAATAACAAAATATAACAGACCATTAATTATTATGTTGCAATATCAACATATTGTTAAACAGGAAACGTTTGTCAGTGAAATATTAACGATGTATTATATTGTATTTAATTAATATTACATACATACAAATACAATAGCAGTGTTTTAGAATGGCGCGCCAATATCAAATTTAGTTTTAATTTTTTCCTTCCGTTATTAATTTTGCTTTACAAAATTGTCGGTATGCCCATCCTCAAATTCTGGAGTACATGTACATTAATAACTTAACTGTTAATTAACTGTCTTTTTTTTAGACGCAATATAGATGTGTTATCGGGCTAATATCATTGGCGCAACTTGTCTTGTAAATTTATGTGCCTTACCTTGAACATCTAATATATTTGTTTTATTTTCATCGTCTAAATTCAATTTCCTACATGAGAACCTCGTATCGTCCAACTCTTACATTAAGAGTGCCACAAGGATCTATTTTGGATCCTTTAATAATTGCCATAGACACTTTTAACATCACAAATTGTATGCAACACCGTAATATTCATTTTCAATCAAACCATCAATAGTATATAATAATATTGAGTGGCAAATTTAACCACAAATCATTGGTTGATTAAAACTTAACATGTTTAACATACCTACTAACATTTGGTACTAATTGTCAAATTTTAATACTCTAATCAATATTAAAGTTAATAATTTTACACTGAAAATGGTTGATCTGGTGAGGAATTTCGATTTATTGTTAAACTTTTATTTGAATTGACGGTGTTACCTAGAACCTGAGTTGTTTTAACGTATTTTAAATATTGGTTTCAAACCAATAATGAATAATGGGTGGATCGATGTGCTCTCAAAACATGCCATAGACAATTTCACAAACTCTGGTGGGCGATTCCTTACCCAAAATTAAGCCTGAAGTCCTAGATAATAAAATTTCCTAAAATGTTAAACTTAGTTAAATTAGACAAATTTTATGAGGCCTTCATTTCAAAGCCTATTTATAAAAACGGCTACTCAACAACCTTGGACTGTGAGGTAAGCATCGCGATTTTTCGAGTTTTATTTGCAACTAACTGGTTCTAGAACACTTGCAAACCAAAGATGTGCCGGACTCTAACAAAGCTCTATAAAGTTAGCACTACTACTTTAAAATTTTTAAATCGTTTTGACTCCATTAATTGTAAATTTTTTGTTGCGAGTTTGCTGCGGTGAGAAAACATTTGTAGCTTTTTATTTAAAAAAAATAATCCATAAGTAACTCTAACTTCACAGTGAAGATAGCATTACCACTCACAGAAATCGCTTTAAAAAAGTGCACAAATATTTTCTTATTATAAAAATAATTGGTTAAGAATTTGTTGCGGTAAGGAAACATTTGTAGCTCTTAATTTTTAATACCATAGGTTGGGTAAGGCTGACTTCACAGTGAAGATAGCATTACCACTCACAGAAATCGGTAAGTAATACGCAAAGTTTCGAACTGAAAAACTCATGAAAAAATCCACTACAACGGTTTCTGCTAGAGGTAGTGTCAAGTTCGTACACGACATGTGACAAATTCTTTAAGTGAAAAGCCCATGACAAAATGGATTTGCAACGCGTTTTCCTGGCGATAGTGTCAGGTTGCGCTGAAAATTCAACGTTTTATCGATTTTTGCGAAAACTTTTTTCACAACTTTCTACACCACATGCCTCAAATCGTCGAAGTGAGAAAAAAAACATGAAAAAGTGCATTTGCAATCATTTTTGCAGGTGGTAGTGCCACGTTGCACTGGAAATGCAGCGTTTTATCGATTTTTACGAAAATTTGTTTCGCAACAAATTGTGTCTCACTGCAACAAATTCGTACACTACACGCAACTAATTATCTATGTGAAAAGCAACGTAACCTGGCACTGCCACTACGAAAAACCGTTGCATATGCATTTTTTCATATGTGTTTCAAATAGAGAATTTGCTACGGGTCGGGTACGATCTAATTTATTGCAAACTAACTTTCGCAAAAATTTATAAAACGATCAATTTCCAGTGCAACTTGACCGTTTCCATGAGTGTTTCACTTCGACAAGTTTTTGCGTGTCGTGTACGAATTTGTTACACCGAGAGCTAATTTGTTGCGAAATAGGTGTTTGCAAAATTCAATGAAATTCTGAATTTCCAGAGCAATCTGGCACTACCACCTGCAAAAACCATTGCAAATACATTTTTACATGTGGTTTTCAGTTCGAGACTTTGTTGCGTGTCGCGTACGAATTTTGTTGCACCGAGAAACAATTTGCTGAAAATAATGTCTTCTCTAAAATAGTTTCTACATAATAAACTATTTTTGAGAAATCTTTCTCTTTTTATGACAACTTTAGAACTCTTGCGATTTGTGCTTTTTCGTTCCTTTGAAAATATTTTTGAGTAAAATGTTTATGCAATAAACGCCTGTTTCTATGAATATATTGTTACTACTTTTCAATATAAATTACGGTAGTCCATGTTTTGCTCCCAAAATCTTGTGAAACCTGTTATCTGCATATTTCATTCCTTATTGGTCTTGCAAATTTTGTGTTTCATTTTGTATACAATAATCATTCAGTTGCGATTGCTCACTTTTTTAAAGCTATCTGTTTTTCGGGTCCTTCTTTAAAAAATGTTTAAACAATTTTTTTGATCGTTTTTATTTATTAACTATTATTAAAAGCGGTTTTTCATAAGTTTTAATGCTATCTTGATTATTAAGTTCGTATTACCAGCAGTTATTACAAAAAACATTTTTTTAAAATTTTTTTGTTATTAATCGTGTGCAACAAATTCGCAACAAATTATTTTTATGATAAGAAAATGTTTGTGCAGTTTTTAAAGCAATTTCTGTCAGTGGTAATGCTATATCATCTATGAAGTTAGCGTTAAAATAGGTTATTTTTTAAAAATTAAGAGCTACAAATGTTTCCTCACCGCAAAAAATTGGCAACAAATTATTTTTATGATAAAAAAAGTTTGTGCACTTTTTAAAGCGATTTTTGTCGGTGGTAATGCTATTTTCACTGTGAAGGTAGCATTACCATGGATTATTTTTTTAAATAAAGAGCAACAAATGCTTTCTCACCACAACAAATTCGCAACAAAAAGGCTACAGCGTTAACTTCATAGAGCTCTCTAACAAGAAGTTTTCGTGAGTACCAAGCAATAACACTAACTCTTTTATGAAGTGCTCGAAGCACTAAGCATCGATTTTAAAAAGTACTCCTAAGCATGGTGCTGACGAGCATAAAGGTACTTAGAGTGCTTAGACGAGCACTAACACAGTGCTTAGGAATAACTCTGGATACAACGGAATTTTCTCTGTATTTTTAAAACACCTTACACATAAATTTTCTTAATTATTATACATTAACCAGCATTTCCATTTTAGGACGTTTTATTCCGTGTGAATTTGGGTTTCATTTTGGGTAAGGTATGCTGTTCCGTATTTTGTAATATCGCTACCTAAACACCCTATATTCGTAATTACAAAATAAAATTATATATGAACAAGAAATGTTTTAAAACCTACGATATTTATATCCTTACAATCGATAGATATTACTCCCCATAACTGTATATCCTGATTTCCAAATGAAGATTTACATTTTAAACATTTCCAACGCAAATTGCCAATAATACTCCTGAGATATTAGAGCCATATATTTCCGACCACAAATTTATATTCTGTGAAAGAAGGAGTTGCCCTTTATAGCACGCCTGTTACTACCATTTTTTCTCTATTTATTATTTTAAACAGAATATTATGAAAGAAATGGAGATAAATATTGCAAAAAACCATATTGACGTGTACAGTTAGCGGAAAAAAATGGTACTAGTATTTAAACTAGTTGTGAATAATATATAGGTGACCTTGTACGGTTTAAATTAAAATGATAAAAATTTCTGAAACGCTTATATAATGCTATTAGTCTGTTATCCTCGAGAAATTTAGCGACCACAACAAACTTATTGACACGTGCAAAAGATTGTGTAATAGGAAAATAGTAAAGTCATTAATAAGTCTTTTTAATATCATTAAGTTCAACTACTTAATAAGATATTTTTTCTTAATATAGCTGCTTCAAAAGTATAAATTTTAACTTTAGCGCCGTTACTCCCAACTCCTGCAATTTTTAATCTAATTTTTGGTTATGCATTAAGCTTTTAAAAAGCATTTACACAAAAAAACATTTTATAAGCCTTGAAAGAATTTTAAATAAACGGCCCGACACAACTCGGACTAATTTTCCCAGATTGAATCGATCAGCCTGTCCACGTATATTCAATTATACACTGATTCGCATGTTCAATATTTACAACGTCAAACTCCCGTATTTATTTTTGTAATTTTTTAAGCAACGTCGACATCCAAGATCATTTGCTGCATCCAGTGAAATTTTATTTGAAATAGTATTTAATTTTACGTTCAAATTATATTCCTGTCCAGCTTTTCTTTAAGAAAATAGTTGTTTTAAATGTTACTGTTTCATTTATCCTCATTTTCCAGGCAGTTTTCAATGTTATTTGCTAGGTTTACTTGTTCACATACATTTGCGAATTCTTAACATTCTAATTGTGCCTGCTTAACCATTAGGTGTTCTCTACATGTTGGAGAAATGGAGGAGAGATGTTATACGCGTGTGTCCAATGCTCAATCTTCATAAATCTACTTATTCACGATGTGTGATTTGGTCAATTCAAAACTCCACATGATGGTTCATGTATTTTTAGCTTAGTACTGTTATGTTGCTAGTTACTAATGACTATTGACTTCAATGATGTTTTCATATCATATGGTCAATAGGTACATTATCTTCTATTGCGCCATTTTCTGCAGCATCATATGCTACTGTATCAGCAGTTTCATTCTATTGGCGTTCTTAGAAGTTTTACTAACTTTTTTTGTTGTTCCGGCCAATTCATTTGGACTAGAGGGCTTGGACTTACATGCATTGTAAGTGAGGTACTACAAATAACGAGATATTTATGAATTGTGTGTTAGCACCCACCAAATAGCGAATAGTTTGATTTGAAGACTTGAAAAAGTGTAAATTTTTTATTTATTTATATATTATACAAACATAAGTGCAGGGGAAATATTAAATTAACAAAAACGTTTTCAATTTAATACAAGTCTTTCGTATCTATATTTAAATGAATTTACACTGGGTGCGGATACAACACAAGATGGGAGAGTGTTCCATGCGATGAATTCGCATCTGAAGGGGATCCTTAATGGATGTCCACGTAATCTGCTATCATTGACGAATGTAAACTAATTATGAAGAATTGGAGATCATTCATTTCGTATCCCTTTGTATGTCGTGATGAGGTCGCCCCGACGTCTTGTGGCAGCCAGGGAGGTGAGTTTAAACTGTGCAAGCCAATCTTCGTAGCATGGGTGGATACGTCCAAATGGTATCCGGGTTATGCGGCGTTGAACATTCTCTAAAAGATTTGAATCACGTATTAAGGTAGGAAACCATACACTGTTTGCGAATTCAAGTACTGAACGAACATACGTTTTATATAGTTTGGATAAGGTGGCAGGTTTCAAGTGGACGAAAGTTTTATTCAGAAGGTATACTTTGGTGTTGGCTTTTTTAACTTGTAGGGCAATATGTTGGACCAGGAAAGATTGCTTGTAATAATGACTCCCAGATCAATGTGAGAGTCGGATGAAACCAATAGTGGGTTGCAGTAAATTTTGGTGTTACCGGGATTTTATTTAATGCCGCAGATCGGATGTATATGCAATAAATAGCAGGGGTCCTAAGACAGATCCTTGGGGGACTCCACTGAGCACGTTTCTGCTGTCACTCACTGCAGTACCAACTTTGACAAAAAACATCCGGTCGGTAAGGAAATCTTGAATCCATATGTGCAAACTCCCTCGTATACCAAACTGTTCCAGTTTTTGTAACAAACGGTTTTTGAACACTT
This sequence comes from Leptura quadrifasciata, assembly GCA_963675555.1. Classification (NCBI taxonomy): domain Eukaryota; kingdom Metazoa; phylum Arthropoda; class Insecta; order Coleoptera; family Cerambycidae; genus Leptura; species Leptura quadrifasciata. The sequence continues at coordinate 42,899,922 of OY776675.1, forward strand.
TCTCAAAAGCTTTGCGGAAATCTAAGTATAGGATAGTGGTGAGAGGTAAGTGAATCCTCTCATATGGCCAATTGCTAATATACACCATAGATGTCTCCAAGGGCGTATAGCGACTTGCGATTCTGCAAGTACCTGAGAGCGGCGACCCTTCAGTCTTAGGTGGACTTAATCTACTGTTATAATATATGATTTGCAGGAAACAACTGCTAAGCGGGCAAATACCCCGACCTGCATTGAATTACACCTTGCAACTCATGAAAGAATGGTAGCCAATATCATTTGTGAATTCCCTGGCCAGACATAGACCGGTTTCGAACTTATTAGTTCTCATCAGTATGCCATAAGTCATGGAACAGACAAATAATAGTGGCCAACCTGCTAGTTTTATACAAACTATAGTAAATTGAGTAGTGGTGAGAGGTAAGTAAATCCTCTCATATGGTCAATTGCTACTATACACCATAGATGTCTCCAAGGGCATATAGCGACTTGCGATTCTGCAAGTACCTGAGAGCGGCGACCCTTCAGTCCTAGGTGGACTTAATCTACTGTTATAATATATGGTTTGCAGGAAACAACTACTCAGCGGGCAAATACCCCGACCTGCATTGAATTACACCTTACAAATCATGAAAGAATGATAGCCAATATCATTTGTCAATTCCCTGGCCAGACATAGACCGGTTTCGAACTTATTAGTTCTCATCAGTATGCCATAAGTCATGGAACAGATAAATGATAGTGGCCAACCTGCTAGTTTTAGCAATTGACCATTTGAGAGGATTCACTTACGTCTCACCGCTACTCAATTTACTATAGTTTGTATAAAACTAGCAGGTTGGCCGCTGTCATTTGTCTATTCCATGACCTATGGCATACTGATGAGAACTAATAAGTTCGAAACCGGTCTATGTCTGGTCAGGGAATTGACAAATGATATTGGCTACCATTCTATCATGATTTGTAAGGTGTGATTCAATGCAGGTCGGGGTATTTGCCCGCTGAGTAGTTGTTTCCTGCAAATCATCTATTATAGGTATAGGATGTCAACGCATTCACTACGATCTAACCTGAAAGACTAGTCTGATACGAAACACAGCAAGTTCAGTTGGGATGAATAATTGGCAAGAATAATTTAATGTGCAAGGAATCGCATACTGTCCACAATGATTGATCCCATCATCTTAACAACAACGGAAGTAAGATTAATTGGACGAAAATTATCAGAGCTTAACTTAATCTCTTTCTTAAAAATGACCTTAACACATGCTTGTTTCCACTCATAAGGTAATATCCCAGAAGCGAAGGACAGTTTCATTATTATACTGAGTGATTTGCATATGAGATTAATACAAACTTCAAGCAATATGGCGGATATTTCATGCACGTCAGGTGCAACTGACGGGTCCAGTGATCGAATTTTCTCAGCAATTTGCTCTTCTTGGAAATCAATATTTATCAGATCAGCGGGCACTCGAGGAAGACGATGAATGTTGGGCAAAGCATCAGAAGATTCCACTGTATAAGTCTGAGAGAAAGTGTTGGCAAACAAATTAGCTACTTCGCTGTGATTACTAGAAATGGTTCCATCCGCCCTTCTGAGCTGAGACATAGCCACTGTCGAATCTAGTGGACAGCGAACATACTTGTACAGCCTCTTGGGATCATTTCTAATTGCCAACCTCTGTTCAAATTCGTTCCTGGCACGTGATATGCGCAGCGATAGATGATTTGAAAACAGTCGGTAAGCATGGAAGTCCTCATCACTTTTGCTGCGCCTAAATCTTTACCATAGCGCTCTTTTGAACTGTTGCAACCGCTTTGTAATGGGAATTCATATTGACAGCATTAAAGAAGTTCTGTTTTAAAATATTCCAACAAAGTTCGATAACATCCACATTTAAGCGTATCCCAGTAAACTGTTAATAAGTCGCTATCAAGAGATGTAACATTTGTGTATTTCCTTTTTACAGACTGTTTTCGAGATTTGTTTTCAACACGAATTTGAATGCTAGACCCCAGGACAACATTATCGGAATTCCCAATCAATCAATCGGTAGTTGAGATGATGCGCGCACGTGTGAGTCCAAAATGGCAGGCTAGGTTATCTCGGGCATATTAAAATCTCCCATAATGATTAAGTTTGTATAAGAAGCAGCAAGGTTGATCAGGCTATCAAAGGTAACTCTGTCATCAACCGATGGCATGTTCGATGGTCTATACAAACAACAGAGAACTAGAGAGACATTGCTTTGGATAAGAAGAGCTAAACATTCAGAACCAGCAAAAGGCAGAGTGATGGGTGAAATCGTATACTGCCTGCAGGTAGAGTCTCGCAAATAAATGCAAACCCCCTCCTCCTCTTCCACTTCCTCTAAGGCGAGCGCAGATATGTCTTTACGATACTCGTATTTCGACATGAGAAGTAAAGAGTCGAAATCTCTGCTAGTACTTAGATGAGTGGCGTCCAGATAAATACAGCGATCTTGCTCCAACTTCTAGTAACTTCTGTATTATCAGCGTATAAGCAGGAGCTATATATCCTTAGGCGAGATTGTGTAGTGGATATATCTCCCTTCAGAAATTATGTAAAACAGTCGATCCCTTAACTGTTACGTTCGGCAGAGAAGAGGTTCGGCAAAATTTCCTGGTTGGAGATCGTCGTCTGGCGTCGCTGAATCGCGGAAATAAGCTGATGTTAAACAAGTGAATAAAAAAATACTTCCCCTATATACTACCCATATGGGAAAGTAAATATGACTTTCAGCTGCAGCAATATTGCGAGTTAATTAACTAAGCACGAAGAGAGAACCGCTTTTATAACCCTGATGGTTTTTATGGTAATTGCATGGGAATATTACACCGTTTCTAATATTTGTAAACATTTATTTAATTATTTACTTACGAATAATTTAGTCACGAATTAGCTGTAATACAATTTAAATAACAATAATTATTATTTTGCGTTTTTAGAACCGATAATATTCTCTGTTAATATATTTTTTGTAATTTTTAAATATCTTAATTATTATACCCATTTTATGTTTTCAATTAATTTAAACTGACATGAAGAACGATTGTCTTCCAATAATTATGCATTTTTTATTTCACGGTATAATTATACCAAATTGATGATAAACAATTTACATTCTTCACTAATTCGCATTTTTTACTTCTAAATTTAAATAGTTAACGGGAACCGCGTTCTCGCCTCACACATCTTCCAGCGGCTTGTATATCAGTGTATGCGCGGAAGCTATACAACCTTAGGCGAGGGTTGTATAGGAGATATACCATCCTTCGGAGGGGATGTAAAGCCGTCGGTCCCTTGTCTATTAAATGTTAGGCAATTAAAAGATCCCTACTCTTCTTAAGGGAAGAGGTTCGCCAAAATTCCTGGTTGGGGGTAGCTTGTCTACAGGCGTCGGTGTTAGGCCTCAGTAGCGGAAATAGGCCGACGTTAAATAAATGTATAAAAAAAAAAATTAAATAGTTTGATAGGGGCTGAAGAGTTTCTTATTTAACATAGAATATTTTGATACTTATTTTCGTACTATCGAATTTGGTGTAGTTGTTCCAGTTTTAGTTTTATCTTTTTCTCTTTTTGCAAATTTCTTGTCTTGTAAACATAATTGCGTTTGTTCAAGTACAGGACGTCGAAGAGAAGGACACGATAGTTCATAGTAACATAAATAATTTATTAATTAATCAAATTAGTAACGATATAAATCAAACTTTAAATATAATTCACTTTAATAGCCGTAATTTAAACAAGAATTATGAAGACTTACTTATTTAATTACAAAATATTGGTGTAGAAAATATGAATGTGATCGTATTGTCTAAAACTTGGAATTTAGAGGAGATAAGCAATTATTTTATACCTAATTTTACAGTATACTACAATAAATCAAGGCATAACCAAAACGATGGGTTAATTGTATATATTAAAAACGATATTTTCGCTACCATGAATATAATTAAATTTTCAAACATAAATCTAATAAGATTTAATTTTAGTGTGAATAATATTTCTTTTGGATTGACTGCATCTTTTCGACCGCCCTCTACAAATATTAGTAGATATTTAGAAGAATTAGACCCTTATTTTACTAACATTACTAATTCTAATGTGGAAATTTGCCTAGGGGATATTAATTTAAATATTGATCACAAAACCGACAATAATGTAAATACATACCTATGAATGCTAAACGAAAAGGGATTTTGGTCATATATAAATAAACCAACTAGGATAGTCGATAATTCTTCTAGTGTCGTTGACCATATTTTTGTAAGGCTAGGTTCACAAATAAATCATAAATATTTTACTATTGCCCCTTTATTATTGAAACAGACTTAATAAGTCGCTATGCCAATCTCATGTCGTTTAATTTTGTAGGAAACAAACCAAATCTAAATCCAAATACCGATGTTAAAAAAATCAAAATAATAGATTACAACAGACTGAATAAATCGTTATCAAATTTAAACTGGGAAGACGTATTATTGATCAATATTCCTCAAGATGGTTATGATATATTTTTAAGTAATGTAGAATGTTCGATTTTCATTTTTTCTTTATATATTATTTATTTATTTATAAGTTAATTTCGTATCAAATATTATTTTTCTATATTATATATATCATTAATGTACCATTTGATTACTATTTATCTCATTTCTTAAATTTATTATTTTTTTGCTACATTGTGGTCTTGTACTTTTTGTCCATTTCTCCCCACTCCTCCATTTTTTGTGTCCCAATAAAACTAAAGAGAGAAGAGTCGATGATAAGCTAGTGACGAGTGCAGAGACTGATTCTAGAAGCTATAATTTTTTTACTTACTACTTTCTGCGACTTAATGCATTACATCTATTTTGTATATTAATTACCCCGGCCGGTGGTTACTTCGTGCCACTGGAATTTACACATAATATTACTAAAAGGACTGCGACACGCCTGGTTACTTCCCGGTCTTCCCCTATAAATTTGGTAAGTGCAAGACCATTCATTATTCATTTGTATTGATTATACATTATAAAATTTGCAAATGTGTAAACAGGAGCTCTAAGAAACCCGGTATAAAAGAATTAGCTATACAAATTAAATACAGTCCACTTATAAAAAATACCAAAAATTACATGGTCCTTCGAGCCGGATATTTTGGTTTCTTGACAGTTCCTGTATTGCATATTAGCATTCTTTAAACAGAGTAAAATTAATTACAATTATCTCAAGTTTTTTCATGGTACATTGGTGTTTTATATTAATTGTTGCATAGAACGTTATACAAAATTAAATACGCTGGAAAAAAGCAATATTCATAAAACCCGAAAAATGAAACCTTGAATTACTCAAGGTTTAATAAACTCAAAAGAAAATTAAAACAATAATGCACTAATGAAAATTTATTAGAATAGAAACAATACCGAAATTTTCTTAATAATTTAATAAGAACTACAAAAAATAATTATTATTCAAGTAAATTAACTGATCCTAAGAAAAGTTATAAAAAAATTTGGTAAGTAATAAATGATATTTCTAAAAATTTTGTTAATAATAAAATAGTTAATTATAATATTACCGACGAACAAATAAATTTAATAGAAAATGACGTGTTAAAAGCAAATTATTATAATAAATTTTTTTCTACTATTGGTGAAAAAATGGCTGGTTCAATAGAAAAAAATAATGATATACCTATATCAACCAACAACAAGACAATAAAAGAATATTAATTTTTGTACCCACATAAAATAATTCTCAAAATCAATAATTTAAAAAATAATACAGCTTCAAGTGCAGATGATATATCGGTTGCAACAATAAAAAAATGCCATAAACATTTTATTACTCCATTATTTCACATAATAAATAACGCATTATTCACTGGAAATATACCTACACAATGGAAGGAGTCATTTACCACCCCTATCTATAAATCAGGAAATAAACATGAAGCAACAAATTATAGACCAATAACAATTATAAACAATTTTGCTAAAATATTTGAACAATGCTTAAAAAATCGAATAATAAGTTTTATGGAAGAAAATAATATATTAAATACTAATCAATTTGGCATTAGAAAAACATAAGTACAGAAGATGCCATTCTTGAATTAATTAGTGATATTGTTCAAAACTTAAATAAAAATAATAAATGTCTATGTCTTCTTAGATTTAGCCAAGGCGTTTGATACGGTCAACCATAACATATTATTCAAAAGGCTTGAGAACATCGGTGTGAGAGGAACCGCATTGCATTTCAGAAGTTATCTCAGAGACAGATATTAAACTGTAAAAGTTAATAATTCTTTTAATGACCGTTTACCTATCACCATGGACACACCACAAGGTACGGTATTAGAGCCTGTTTTATTTCTTATATCAATCAGTTAGGGGCACTTAAAATAAATGGAAACTGCATATCATATGCAGATGATACGGTTTTAGTATTTGAGGATAACTCCTGGAATGCGGTATATAAAAAAGCGAAAATCGGTCTACAGAAAACTAAAAATTGGTTAAATTTCAGTAGCCTAAGTATAAATTTATCGAAAACTAAGTTCATAACTTTTTCCTTATCAGTTACCGACCAACCTCCACAAACCAAATTCAAGATCCATAAGAATAATTGCATTGATATTATAAATTGCGACTGCTCAGAAATGGAAGAACTAGTGAGGATAGATATCTTGGAATTATGGTAGACCAGCATATATGATGCAATGAGGATATAGAATATCTCACAAAAAGATTAGGGAAATTAATATATAAATTTTACCAATTACGAGTTATTCTTAATGTAAAAAATTTGATTATGGTTTACAACGCCTTGGCTGAATCGATAATTAGATACTGCATTACGATATGGGGTGGTTTATATATAAAATACCTTGCATAACGTAGGGGTAACTCAAAATTCAATTATAAAAATTATATTTAAAAAACCAAAAAGGTATTCAACTGATCTTATATATCAAGAAGCTGGGTTATTTAATATTAAACAATTGTATGCTTACCAGTGTGTTTTATGGGTGCGTAAATATAAATATAATGTATCCAACATTTTACCATATTCTACTCAAACTTGGGCGGTGAAAGAGCAGTCGATTCAGGTTCCCTTATTCAGAAAATCACATATCCAACGGTTTGTTTTTATTTTGGACCAAATATATATAATTTATTAATATAAATACAAAAATACAAAAAATCACATCAGATTTAAAAAGGAAGTAAAAGTCTTCATAAACAATAATGTTAATAAAATTAAAAATATATTATATATGTAACATATTTACAATACATAAATAGAACATTCTTTCTTTCAATTTTGATCCTTCATATAACCGTTTCTTTCTATTCTTTTTTTATTATATTTAATTCGAGTTTTAATTAGATATGTTCGAAATATTCATGTATGGCCCAAGTAAGAACTTCCCGGCAAATAAAAAAAAGTAACAAAAACTTTACTACATAATTATTATCGTCGCGGCCCATGGCGGCATGCTGCATCAAACGACCCGACGCACATTAAAACCTATAAAGGTAAGCGAGCTGATTTGCGGTCGAAGTAGCACAAAGAGCAATGGTATTTTAGTGACGTCGTAAAGTTTTTGTTACGTTTTTTATTTGCCGGAAACCTATTACTTAAACTATACTAATAATTCCTAATACATATATTTTCCATTTTTTTCTCTTTGTTAGTTATGCAATCCTTGTATTGTAGTGTACGACAGTTAGAGCTACGAACAAGCATATTCCTGTTTAGGTGGCTAACCGTTATTTATTATGATTTACTATATTTATATATTATGCTGTTATTAAGTAAATGTACACAATTATCGGAAATAAATTTGATTTTTTTTTCAATTCCCATATTTTCTATACCACTATAACGTGCGTCGAGGTTTTGCGGTTACGATTGCGATTTTCAAAGCCAGTAAAATATAGTGGAACATTAGGCAAGCTTAAATGATACATTTTACAACTTTCTTAACATTTTTGTCTATATTTTGTCTCTTAATTTTCAATTCTGTCAAAGGCCCAGTCCCTCAACACATAATCACATTATTCTATATCTCTAAAATATGTTAAGCGTTCTAAAGTGGCTTAACTGCTTCAGTATCAAATGGCTGCCTAGAGATTTAAAAATATTTTTGCTATTTTACAAGAATTCCACATTGCAACAATGGACTTGATTGTTATATACACCCTCCACCATTCTCCAAATCCATCGCCAACACTGCTAGAATTTTTCAACTATTTTTACCGCTATCACTACGAACTCAACACATAACCAAATATTCAGATTTTTTACCATCTATATCTCATTTGGAAATAATATACATCGTTATAGCGATTGATCGGGTCGAAATTTTATCTGTTCATCGGGTAATTTGGCAGTAGATTATGAATAATTTAATATAAAAAATCAGTGTTTAAACTTAAAGGTAACTATTAGTATCAATCCAGTTTAAGGAGTTTAAAATTATATTATAAATTTATAATGCTTTAATTTAAGCTAAGTATGTTGACTGTGTCGATCTGTGAAAAATAATATGTGGAAATAAATTATTAAACACTCCTGTAATAAACTATAAGCCTATACATGCGTCCTTATTTATAATCGACAAATGTTATCGTGGAAAATATAATGCTAGTCATTTGGGGTACGATGTACTAGAAATGCACAGCTTGTGACTAAAAACGGCTCTTCGCTTCATGGATTTTGATGTAACTAATGTCATACCTTCCGGTATAATGGTGTAATTTTTAGTACCACTACACATATAGTTTTAAAATAATCTAAATAGCATCATAAAAATTGTTGCATTATTTTAACAGAGTACACAAGTTTGCGAGTTAAACGTTGAAATTTGCAGATAAATTGAAAATATCACCGCATCGCGTTGTAACCACTATAAATAATTGGCGATAATTGTTATTCCATGTGTAGAAAAAAAAATGATGCATTTTTACAATTTTTTCTCAATAATTTTCCTCGTAATTTTGTTTGTAACTTTTAAACGGATTGAAATTGAAACTAATGTTAATAGAATTCAACGAAGCAAAATCTTTCCAGTGGCGTGCTCAAAAACAATTTTACTAGAAAAATAGCATAATACTGCAATTTGAAAATTATTACTTCCGGCACTGCTTGTAAGCAGCAATAAAAGATGGTACTGCTCAGATTAAATGTCAGTTTAAGTTCACGAAACATCATTAAAGTCATGTTTCTTTGACGCTTGAAGAAAAAATGTGCAATACTGGGCACCCAAAGTCGTTGAATTAAAATTATACTGCAAATAATTTTCAATTATAAATTACCCCCAAGAAATGGTTCGGATCCCACTATAAACTGTAGGGCCTCATCAACTTTAATCACACAAGTCTAGACTTAAGAGGTTCGTTCAAGTGATCTGTAAGGCGGTTAAAACGTTTATAAACATTTATGAGGCAAACTGTAGATTGTATTAATATTTGAAAGAAGCTGTATGAATTATTTTTGTGCGAACTACCATTTTGTCGGAACAATAGAGCCCAACCGTCGTCATTAGCCATCTTGTACATGTAACTTCATTTTATTTATTTGACATCTATTTATATTATATCCATTTAGCAATAACACATTTGTATAACAGAAATATACTGTTGGTAATACGCAATTTTTACACTTAATGCGAGGCTTGTAACTTGTAATTCAGCACTGGGCGGGGCACATAGCCCGGAGAGTAGCTGTTGGTTGCAGTCTGGTTACGTACCTTATAGTAAAATAGGGATTTTATAAAGGAATTTGCGACTGAAATATTATGTTTTAATAGTCGGCCCTCTAGAAGCAAATTTAAACTATGCTAAGCCCAGTCAGGCCATTTATTTTTCGATTGCAACAGACACTGGACCGATAGATGACGGCTGCTGATTGTTTTGCATGTCGCTATCCTAAAGTTACCGAGATGTATCGGTCGTCGCATGCCTACCTTGTACTGACGAGAGCCAACAGCTCGAAATTGCAGTATGCATGTGGTGTGGGACGACTGGCACGAGAGCTCCTTCAGGTGGGATCAGTCTTTCGGCTGGTATTTGTTACAATCGAAGCATTAGCGTTCTGTTGGTAATATACAATTAATACAATTATTACACCTAACGCGCCAGGCTTGTAACTTGTAATTCAGCACTCGGTGGGACACATAGCCCGAAGACTAGCTGTTGGTTGCAGTCTGAATACGTTCCTTATAGTAAAATAAGGATTTTATTGAGGAGCTTGCAACTGAAATATTATGTTTTAGGGAACATACTCATATATAAATACAGATATGAATATATTTATGGACTCTGTTATAAAATACTATTATTCATTACATAGTTTCGCGATCATAATGTACGTCTTTGTAGTTTTTCGTCATTAGAATCGAGAGAAACTTTAGAGATACAAACCAACTTTTCTCTAAAACAAGCTTCTGCCTAGGTTCTTCAAGATCATGAGGTCAGAGGAGACACATTTTCGCCTTGCTTCAAAATTTCAGGCCTTTGCTAATCGACCTAATTCGTTCATAATACATAGGAGAATAATTGTTATTCTTCTAACTTGATTATGAGTATCGCATACGATCATCCTAATGTCATAATGTCAGGTATTACCAATGGGTGCGTTGATGAATCAGCCATCCGATTAGTGATGACATCACAGGCCTCCAGTGAGGACATATAAAGTTACCAGTGGTTCGGAATATAATATCTTCTTCTGCTTTTGAGTTCATTGCCATTGTAGGTATTGATGGTGTGTCTCTACCCTTGTATAGTGTATGCTCTTGAGATTTTGGTGTATGATGTCTTTGAAACGAAGTCGCTGCCCGCCTTGCTTACGTCTTTCCTCGCACAGTTCGCCGTAGAGAGTTATTTTTTCCATCCTGTTGTCGCTCATCCGTGCTGCGTGTCCAACCCAGCGAAGACATGCTCAAGTTAATAAAATTTCGAAGTACAGTCTACTCTGGTAAGGACTACATTGTTGAAGGGTGGAACCAGCGAATGCCCATTAGGTACCTAAGATATAGTTACGATTTAGGGTATTAACATATCGCGATGACCCGTGTACGTCACCTAAGTTACACATCCGTAGAGAAGTGCGGGTATGGTAAAACTGTCCGCTAAACAGCTATTTTCGTATTCGTGGTCAGGTTGTGATTGTGAAACACTTTCTTTAAGCTTCCAAAATACTCTACATTCCGCCTTGACTCCATTTTGAATGTCCACCTCTGAAGTATATAGTATTATTATCTAAATAGCTGAAGGCGCCAACTTCTTCGAACTATAAGTCTTGTATTTATAAGGGAACATTTTGGGCGATGATGTTAGGTATGGACAAGATTTTGGTTTTGTTGATATTTAGTCTTAGCCTTAGCGCTTAGTATACCTAAGCATCCCTGACTAAAATTTATTGTAACCCAGTTGTCCGAGTACATTAGCTCTGTAAAGTGTTTTGTTTTAGTCTTGGTGGGAGCTTTCAAACGGGCCAGGTTGAATAGGCTTTCATCAAACCTGTACTTGACAACCACTCTGACTCTCAGTGTGTGTTCCACCATGATAAAAAGGGCTGCTATACAGATATTAAATAGAACCGGAGCAAGGAAACCTTCTTGTTGGACCCCTGTATGGATTTGGAAAGGCTCGGCATAACACCTTTGCCATGTTATTCTCAAGTAGACTACGGCAAACTTATTTGGGACGTCGAAACGAGGCATGATTTTCCAAAGAGCGTCCCTGTTGGCTAAGTCGAAGGTCTTTATTGTATCAATGAATGCCACGAATAGTTCTATTTATGGTTCTGATACCTTCTCCTGTAGTTGTCTTAAAGAAAAGATAATATCTACTGCAGATATTAAGTTGCAGGCCAAGTCGAAATCCGCTTTATATACTCGGCGGAATTTTATCAACATAGGGTAGTAGTCTGTCGGCAATACCTCGAGCGAGTACTTTATCAGCGACTATCAGCAGTCACATTTCTCCAAAATTTAATCGATATCTCTAGAGCAGCCTTCTTCCCTTCATTTTTTAAGAGTAACTACTGATGCTATCTCATACTGGTACTAAGCGAATATCCCTGTGTTAAATTTGAATTTAGTCACAATTGTTAAAGCGGTTGTGGGAGAAACATTTTTTCACTTTTACTACCGTTAGAAATCCTCACAGTTCACATTTGATATGGGATAGACTTTGTGGCTTCGTCTCGAGGTGTCTTCTTTCTAAACACGCATGTAAAATTTGGATTCAATTATTCGGATTCTAGATGCGACCATAGACGGAAAACAGGTATTTGTAAAATACACTTTTTGTATTGAGGAAAACGAGTTAAACACACAAAAGCTGATGCTTGCATGGCCAAAATACATTATATACTATGTGTATTGGAAAATAATAAATCCTGTGTTTAAAAATAGCAGTGGTATTGTTCATTTAACGCGAAAGCGGTGAAAAGTTCTAAAATATGTTTCTATTTAACGAGTAAAACTGCTAATAACACTTTTTTTTATTTATTACTAACTTTACGACTGCAGTGTGTTTGTGACATGCGATGATTGTTTTCAATCATCCATAACGCATAAAGTAAAATGCATTAAATTTTCACGAGTCACATAAATCTTTACAGTCACTTTTTGGCTCACCGAAAAATATCAGTGTCAGACTTAGCACGAACAGAATGGCATAAAATGGGTAGGTAGTAAGTAATTATTAATATTATTTTAGCTTTAAGGTCCGCTCGGAATAATTTAAGTTGTATGGATTTTACAATTAGCTGTACCTATGTAATTTATCAAAGATTTCCGTTTAATAAAATCCGATATTCAATTTTTACATCAATCTCTACGAATTTGATAATTACTATTTATCGGCGTTATCATGTATATATGTTATATTAGAAATATACTATGATATATAATATTATCGAGACAGGCTTAACCTTCTCAAACATATCGTATTACATACTGCGTAACAGCTCTTCTCAATAACCGCTCACGCTGCATGAGCATTGTATTTCAATTCTCAGTAATTCTGATTGTGCTGAATCAGCAACACTGTTTCCTTTGTTCTCGAAACATTATAAATATTACTAACAACCTTTTTGTAATCAGTCTTATACTCACTTCAGATTAAACTACTTCAAAATTATTATTGTATCTTATTAAAACGAGTCAACGTTGACTCAAGTGTAATAAATAAATGTTTTTAAAAAGTTAAATCTACAATCCACTATCTAACATTGGCGCAGTCGTGGCGGATCTGAAAAACACGCACAGTTCGGGAGCCTAACCAGTAGCAAACATATCCGAGGGAACAAGGAGTCCATCTGAAAAAGGTGCCTAACCGGACGAAAAGAGCTTCTGGAACAAGGAGAACTTCTTAGCTGTGGTGGTGGATCCCAATCCTTTGTTCAGAAGAACCTACATTATTCTCAAACGCACAGAAGCGAAACAATAATAATTATCAAGAAATACAAGCAACAAAGCAACATTTCAAATCAACACGATTCAACAATTAGCAAGTAAGAATTTCATCCCGTCCCATCGTTGGTGTCTTCGGCATCAAAGGCAACCCTGTGGAAGGAACACCCAGTGACGCCCCTGGCAGAAAGAGACCTTTGGTGAAGCTAAGCTCACGAAGTCGCTTTCAACTGGACCACAAGGAATGAAAAATTTAGGGTAAGTCATTTTTGAATCATCTCGCAAACATTTATTTGCAAACAACGACATATTTTTACATTCTATTTTATCGAAATACATTGCATTGCTACATACAGTTCTAATATCTAAAATAGCAATTTTATTTAAACTTGAAACAAAATATCTTGATTATAATTTGTGTGACCTATATAAATAACCGTAATCATACACTGTTCCTATCGTAACATTATTTTATGGTAATATCATATACTCTTTAAGTGCGAATTTATCTAATTAACTGTAATCACGTACCATTGTTATCTTTGCATTTTTATCGTAATATAATATTGCATACCACATAAAAGGTTAAAGTTAAGGCCGTAAGACAAAGCTTATGTTCTACAATACTATTACATTACAATTAAAATATAAAATTATCAGAGATATACTATTTCCAAACTCAAAACGCTTTTAAAACCAAACGCGTTTTTCGAATTAATCTAGCTATTTTATAATATAAATTTTAAATATTACAGAATAAATAACACACTCTTGCCCGTTTCATATAAAAAATTTTTATTAAACACCAGTAGCGTACTAACTTAAATTGGAAAAAGGCGTTTTAAATTATTTAGTTATCTAAATATTATAAATAAAATGGCTACAAATTCCAATGTAAACAACTCAATCACTACAAATGCCAACAATTCAATCGCTGCAAATGAAACCATAAATATTGAACCTTATAGGTTAAGCGAAATATTTTCCATAGCGCCCGAATTTGACGGCAACCCCATATTCTTGCAAACATTTATTTCAGCTTGTATAACCGCTCAGGGGATCGCTGTTGATGATCAGCGCGTCTTATTAACGCTTCACATAAAAAATAAATTACGCGGAAAAGCCGCAGAATTAATAAATTCCCGAAACCCTGCTACATGGGCAGAAATCAGAAGCTTACTTGAAGCACATTTTGGTGACTCTCGCGACCTGACAGCTTTGATTCAGGAACTGCAGAGGATTCGTCAGTTACCCAACGAAACCGCACTAATATTTGTATCAAGACTACAAACGCACAACGCGAAAATGCACGCAGCAGTGCAAAAGCAGACTAACTCTAGAGGAAAAAACTGCTCAATGTAACCTCATTGAAAATATGACATTGACTACTTTATTAACCGGATTAGAACCCAAATTAGGTCAAATCATTAGGGCTGGTAACCCTGGTGACATGTTAGACGCAATAAACCGCATTAAACGTGAATTGCAATTATCCTATTTTGAATCACAAAAATTTTCTAATAGAGTTCCAAATAAAAATCCCATTCAAAACCCACAAAGACGTCCAAACTCCCCACAATTTTGCACCTTCTGCAAAAGAAACGGACACCATGTTAACGAATGCCGCACAAGGCAAAATTATCAGTCCCCATCTCCCAATTTCACACCAAATGCTTATTCTAATCAAGCACAGCCTCCAAGGCAACATTTCCAGAGTGCATCTAACCATAGACCACAAAACTTTCAAAATTTCTCTAATCAGCAACACAATTATTCTCAACAGAACAGGCCCTCAGCTATCAGGCCAAATCCCAACTTCCACCAGCAGAGACCTTCTGCCATACAACCGAACCCGAATTTTAATCGATTCAATCAACAAAAGACACATCACCTAAATCAAGAATCTTATGATAACTACACTGATAGCCCAAACCAATATGAAAATTATCCTGTAAATTATTCTCCCAATTATTCTAACGAAAATGATTATGATTACGATTTTGGAACTCAACAATGTGAGAATTATACTGCTAATTCTCAACCCCAACAGTACGAGAATTATACTGCTAATTCTCAATCTCAACAGCACGAGGATTATACTGCTAATCCTCCGGATTTTTGCATAGGCCCGGAGTATTCCACGAGTACTCCAACACAGCAAACGGACGAACTAGACCAAATTTCTCGCCAAGTCCAAGCGATAAACCTCCAGGACGGTTTCGACCCAAACCTGAACTTCCCGGAAAACCAATTCATGTAAAAACACCCCGCTACAAACTAAATGCCGTAAATTCCAAAAATCTATTTTACATAAAAGACTTCACAAATCGTTTCAAAATTCTTGTCGACTCAGGTGCAGGTATTTCTGTATTTAAAACCAAAACAGCGGAAAGGTACAAACAAAGATATCCTGAAAACGTAATTATACAGGGTATAACAGATGAAAAAATTAATATCACCGAATCTGTACTAATACCATTCAATATAAATGGCCCATACAAGGTTTATGTTCACGACCTAGATATAGAATTCGATGGACAATTAGGTGCAGACTTTTTAAAATATTATAAGTGTCATGTGGACTTTGAAAATAATCAACTTATTACCAATTTTAAAACCGTACCACTATTCGAGGTGACTGAGGTAACATCAATCAGGAACCACAATAATTTCTATCGAACCACGCACAGAAAAGATTTTTAAACTTAAATGCGATTTAAAAAATACCGAAGCTATACTAATAGCCCAGGAAAGCGAAAAGGTACGTTTACCGAACGCCATTGTCAAAGTAGACAACAATGGTGAATTTTTGACGACAGCAATAAACTCAAATGCAATTCCGAAAACAATAAAATTTTCAAATCTTAAACTTGAACCCGTCCAAAAATTTAGGTCAATATTTAATGTAAATCTTCAAAATCCGGATTCCCAATACATAGACCGAAACTACGAAATAAAAAATCAATTACGCTTAGACCACTTGAACGACGAGGAGAGTGAACTAATTACTCAACTCTGTTTAGACTTTTCAGACATATTCTATTTAGAAGGTGACAACTTGACATTTACCAATGAAATCAAACATTCAATAGACACTAACGATTCTAAACCAATTTTCACTAAATCTTATCGTTACCCCCAAATTCATAAACAAGAGGTAAAATCACAAGTCTCAAAAATGCTCGACCAAGGCATTATCCAGCCTTCAATTTCTCCCTGGTCCTCCCCAGTTTGGGTAGTCCCCAAAAAACTAGACGCTTCTGGTAAACAGAAATGGCGCGTCGTAGTTGACTATCGAAAATTAAACGAAGTAACGATAGGTGATAAATATCCTCAACCTAACATTTCCGACCTTTTAGATCAATTAGGCAAATGCCAATATTTCACAACTTTAGACTTGGCCTCTGGCTTCCATCAAATTGAAATCGATCCCAAAGACATTCAAAAAACCGCTTTCACAGTCGAAAATGGTCATTTTGAATTCGTACGAATGCCTTTTGGACTCAAAAATGCTCCATCAACATTTCAAAGGGTGATGGACAATATTTTACTAGGAATCCAAAACGAAAGGTGTCTCGTCTATATGGACGATATCATTATCTACTCCCCTACTATCCATGAACATATTTCTCGATTAACAGAAGTCTTCAAACGTTTACAAAAAGCCAACCTCAAAATTCAGCCAGATAAATGCGAATTCCTTCGCAAAGAAGTTGCCTATTTAGGACATCTTATTACAAAGGATGGTGTAAAACCGAACCCTGCCAAAGTCGAAGCAATTCTAAATTTTCCTCAACCCAAAAATCAGAAAGAAATTAAATCTTTTCTAGGTTTAGCAGGCTATTATAGACGTTTCATTCCTAATTTTTCCAAAATTTCAAAACCCTTGACTAAATTGCTACAAAAAGATATACCTTTCAATTTCGACAATGACTGTACAAATTCATTTGAAACCCTAAAACAAACCTTGACAACTACTCCGATATTGATCTACCCTAACTTCGATGAACCTTTTGTCCTAACTACAGACGCTAGTGCATTTGCAATAGGTTCTGTACTTTCACAAGGAAGTATAGGAAAAGATTTGCCAATCGCATACGCATCTCGAAATTTACGCGGCGCGGAAACCAAGTATTCAACCATTGAGCGTGAACTTTTATCTTTGGTCTGGAGTGTAAAGCATTTTAGGCCATATCTATTCGGAAGGAAGTTCAAACTCGTCACCGACCACCGACCACTCACTTGGTTATTTTCTATAAAAGACCCAGGTAGTAGACTAGCGCGTTGGCGCTTAAAACTCGAAGAATACGATTACGAAATAATATACAAACCCGGAAAAATCAATAAAAACGCGGACGCGTTGTCCAGAATAAAAATTAATCACTTTTCAGAATGTTCCAAATTTTATTCAAAAACTCTAGCCGCAAACGAAGACTCAGATGAAGACGAAATTTCAGACAACGACGACGAAATTACCGACGAACAAATCGCCCGAGAATTTGACACATTTTCCCGACTTTACAAAACCAAACCTCTAATAGATTATTCCAAAATTCAAATTACAAATAAACAACTATTAGATCGAGAAAATAAAAATATCATAACGTTCTTCCAACAAAACAACTTGACAGACCTTCACCATCAAATTATCGAAGATATTTTCGAGGAAAACCCAGAGTTTTATAACAACACAATTAATATCGTTTCGAGTAAATCAACCCGACAAAGAAACTATTACATTATCGCTCTACCCTTCGACCCAGAGTCTGTGGTAGAACACCTATTTTTAACATTGTACAAACATCGAAACAAATTAGACCTTTCCAAAACTTATCACGTTGAAAATAACTTAGACTTTCCAATTCTCGAAATCCTATCATTTATTTTTGCAGAAAAAGACTTAAAACTAATTATTTGTCAAAATTTAGTACGAACTCCCGATGAAGACCAACGTCCGATCATTCTCGACCAGCATCACACCGGAAAAAATAATTTACATCGTGGAATAAATGAAACGATACGTAGAATCAAAAATAAATATAATTGGCAAGGCTTAACAAAAGATGTCGAAAATTTTATAAAAAATTGTGAAACATGTCAAAGAACAAAAGTCTGTCGCAAGAACCTCAACAATCCCTTAGTGATTACCGAAACCCCTAAAACTCCATTTGAGAGAGTTAATATTGATCTATTCGAATTTCCCACGCGAAACTATGCATTAACTATCCGCGACGAGTTAACCAAATTTACTCAAGCCTACGCAGTCCCAGACAAGAGCGCAAAATCAGTCGTAAATACCCTGTTGCTTTATTTTCAGCATTATGGTACCCCACTAAGAATTCATTGCGATTATGGCGGGGAATTTGATAATAATTTATTAAAAGACCTTTGCACCCTTTACGACATAAAACTAACATACTCAAGCGTAGGACATCCTCAATCCAACGGATCTATCGAACGATTCCATGCCACCCTAGCAGAAATGATAAGAATCCACAAAACCGAAAATCCCAACGAACATCCCTTTACTATATTACCCTATGCGGTGATATGTTACAATAACTCGGTAAACAAAACTCATGGCTTTACGCCATACGAGCTTATTTTTGGACATACAGCTAACCGACCACCTGAAACTCTTTACAACCAAAAAGACCTGATCACCAAATACGTTAGAGACCTAAATAATCGAATATCCCATTATTACAAAATTGCGCGAAGTCGAACAGAAGCACAAAAACAAAAAGCCAAAGTTCGATTCGACAAGAACATTCCCGAAAATAGACACACATATAATATTGGCGACAAAGTGTACGTCAAAGAATCACAAATAAAAAATAAACTGCAAAATAAATTCAACGGTCCCTTTGAAATTACAGAAATCTTTCCAAATTCCGCTACATTACTAAATCTCGAAACAAACCAAACAACCAAAGTAAATTTTGATCGAATGAAACCATATACTGAAGATTAAATTTATTTTCAGGTTTCTCCTGCTGATCGGATCAGCACTTGCTCAATTTAAAATAACACCTATTAACAATACGATCGGAGTATATTATCACCAAGACACGGACATTGTGATTTCTCACAAGAAATGGACTTTACTGGTACATAAAAACATATCTACCTTTAAGACAGCTTTCGACAAAAACAACAAGATCTTACAGACACTATACAACACACTCGACCCAGCATATCATTACATGAACGTCTTTTCAGGAGATGTAAAAACTCACCTTAGCTTATTGACGCAAATTTCCCAATCAATACAATCAAAATTTGACGAAATTTACCTTGACACGAAACGATACAAGCGAGGAATACTAAATGGCATCGGAACGATTTTCAAATCAATAACCGGAAATTTAGACGCAGAAGACGGTCAATATTATTCTGATTGTATCAACAAATTGAATAATGACGAACACCAACTCGAAAACCTAATTAAAAACCAAATATCCGTTACAACTTCAGTAATCAAAAATTTCAACGCAACTATTCAAAAATCGCAAGTTGACGAAGAAACTTTCAATAAGGATATTAAAGAAATTGAAACCTCAATTTTAGACATGACTAAAGACATAGAAAACGTCCATGCAAAACTGAAATTTATCGAAATCTGCGAACAACTTATGGCAAGTTATTTATTTATCGAGGATAACCTAAATGACATCCTAAATTCCATCGCTTTCGCGAGGCTTAAAATAATTCACACGTCAATTATAAATCCAAAAGACTTAGTAAATTCTCTACAGGAAATTTCGCAAAACCTACAAAGGAACAATTTACCGCTTCCAATCAAACTATCAAAGGTTGCACAGTACTTAGACATTATAGAACTAAAAGCTTTTCAAACAAATTCGGATCTAATATTTGTGTTAGACATACCTTTAATAGACCCTCAAACATATTCAGTATTTCAATTATACCCTATTCCTATTTTGGATAATAGAACTGGTTTATATCATGTATTATCAACTTCTCAAAAATATATCGCGAGAGATGATGATTCATTAATGTACATACCTATCTCGAACCTTGAAGAATGCAAACCACTTTATTTCAACACCAAATTATTTCCAAATTTATTTGCATATCCTATTGACAACAATGCCATATGCGAAGCCCGTCTCTTCAAGAACCTCAAAACTCTGCCAGAAAACTGCCAGACGTCATTTATCATCAGCCAAGGCTACAACGTCCAAAAAATAGACGAAAACACATGGTTAGTTATTAACGCGGAACCTCTACAAACAACCATCAACTGTCCAGAAAGAAATTCAAAAACTGAAGTCATCTACAAAAATTCAATAGTAAAATTACAACCAAATTGCTACGCCTTCATAGGCATCACAAAAATTCAAGCCAGTACCAATGAAGTAACCGATGTAAAAGACGACACTCATCCAATCCAAATTCCATTCGAATGTTGTAAACATATTCCAGACAAAATCCGAGCTCCAAATCTTAAACCACTAAAATTAAACAATCTCAATACGGAAGACCTAGAAGTTGCCAAACACAAGTTGAACCAATACTCCAGAGATTTAGATGATTTGATCAACGAACCCTTTATAACAAAACACATAATATCCTGGTTTACCTATTTTATCATTGTGCTAATATTTGGACTGTTATTTCTGTACCTATTTTGTAAGTGCAGAACAAAAAGACGAAGACTAGCCATCGATGTTTCTGCATCACCCCCATCTCCACCGAGGCCTAGCAAACCCTACAGGACATTTGCTAACCTATTTCCTTCACGAAGACGACCTACCTTAAGAAGAGAAGACAACGAAGCCGAAGACATAGAACTTACATAAAGACAAACTGTTTTGTGCCTTTTTACTGATTTTCAGTGCTGGACTCTTCAGTGAATTTTATTTCATTTGTTTAATCATTATATTTCATTATTTTCTATCATTTGTTAATTTCAATTTTATTAACATTTTTACGTCATTTTCATTCAAACCCATCATGCTTATATTTTATGCTTTCATAGTAAAGCTATATTTTAACCTTAGGAATATTTTATCCTATTTTACAATTCAAATCTAGTATGTTTGTATTTTACGCTTTCTTGCTAAAGATATATTTTAACTCTAACATTTTTATGTTATTTTATTTTATGAATCAAGCTTATTGTGCTTGCATTTCATATTTTAGACGCTAAGGTTATATTCTGTATTTTAAACCTTACGATTTAACATTTTTGTATCTTTTATATTTTTCCAAATTGTACCATTACCTTTTATATACATTTATATTCATTTCAAAAGTTGCTGCATAAAACACCAACTTTTTTTATAAGGGGGAAGCTGTTATATTAGAAATATACTATGATATATAATATTATCGAGACAGGCTTAACCTTCTCAAACATATCGTATTACATACTGCGTAACAGCTCTTCTCAATAACCGCTCACGCTGCATGAGCATTGTATTTCAATTTTCAGTAATTCTGATTGTGCTGAATCAGCAACACTGTTTCCTTTGTTCTCGAAACATTATAAATATTACTAACAACCTTTTTGTAATCAGTCTTATACTCACTTCAGATTAAACTACTTCAAAATTATTATTGTATCTTATTAAAACGAGTCAACGTTGACTCAAGTGTAATAAATAAATGTTTTTAAAAAGTTAAATCTACAATCCACTATCTAACATATATACCGAAAAGCTGAATTTACACTCAAACTCGATTCCCATGTAAATAACTTAATATTAAAATGCTTTAACCGCCTTCCAGATCACTTGAACGACCCTCTTAAGCCTAGACTTGTGTGAGTAAAGGAGACGGGGTCCTACAGATTATAGTGGGATCCGAGCTGCGTCTTAGGGGCAATTTATAGATGAAAGTTACTTTGCAGTAGGTGGGGCTCGAATCCACTTCGTTAGGTATGCTCAGAATGACGCGCTAACCACTATGCTACCTTCAATACTGCATAATGATACAATTTACAAGCTGCAGCATTTCACAACATTGTGGCTGAAAAAATATTAACAAAAATGTATTCAGTAACCAACTGTTTCACGTAAAGCGTTTATACAGACAGTACCTTTTATGCCTAGACGTTTGTTAATGCTTATCGCTTCAACTAATGCACCTGGATTAGTATTACAATCCCACTGTATTATTTATTCTTTATTTGCATACCCTTCTATCGCAGTTTTCTCCCTCTGGTCTTCTTCTTATTCATTCCGGTTAGACGACCAATTAATATTTATCGAATCCACTTCCTGGCTTTTGAGCGGATTATTCAGTTCGCTGTCGTCGTATACTTTTTTACAGATGTAAGATCTAAACCCTACCCATTTGTTACTAATAATTTTGAACTGGATGATCCGATTTAGCTGTCACCAGAACGATTTAGTACCTCAGCCCTCAGTAGCCTAATTCAAAGTATATATCGCCAATTGACACACGTTTGCTCGATGGTTCGTCATCTACACCTGGATGAACATTGAGTATAATAATAAATTACTGACATATTCAACCATACTGTACTAGTCTTATTAATCCCCGGCAAAAGGATGAAAGAAAGCCTGCCTGATTTGGCTACCGGTAAGATGGCGCCATCTCTGAGATAATTGGCGAACGGCCATTACCACAAAACCCGAAAAATCGAGATTGTTCGAAAATGGTTGAGCCGAAAAATCGAGAAATGCCCGAATAATGTGGAGGAGGTAGAGAATTCGGGTACGTTTGCAACAGATATATAGGAGTGAATCCCGCGCACGGAGGCCAGTGATATATGAGATATTTCTGATAAAATAACAGTAACAAGTTGTGAATTAAAGTAGTGAATTTATAGTAGATTAAAGCGATTAACTAATTAACAAAAGAAGTAGTGGTTAATGAAATTTCTTGTTGCAATTATTTGAACCTACGTACAGGGTGTTTACAGGAAATTGTAAACACGTAACAGTATGTAATCATTAAACATAATATTTTTAGTCGCAAACTCCTCTATAAAATCCTTATTTTACTATAAGGAACGTAACCAGACTGCAACCAACAGCTACTCTCCGGGCTATGTGCCCCGCCGAGCGCTGAATTACAAGTCTGGCGCGTTAAGTGTAATAATTGCATATTACCATCAAAACGCGTTTTGAGTTGTGTTTTTAGCGTTTTGATGGTAATATGCAATTATTACACTTAACGCGCCAGACTAGTAACTTGTAATTCAGCGCTCGGCGTGGCACATAGCCCGAAGAATAGCTGTTAGTTGCAGTCTGGTTACGTTCCTTATAGTAAAATAAGGATTTTATAGAGGAGTTTGCGACTAAAAATATTATGTTTAATATTCCGCCCTCTAAATGCACATTTGAAGTATGTAATCATGATGGTTTTCAACTCTGGACGGAGTTGATGGAGGCTGATGTGCGAACTCCACTCGCTCACCATTGATATCATGCATTTGCAGAGGTACATTACCCTTACGTAAATTGAACTAAATTTCACCACTGAAATATTAGAATATATAATACTGAATATCCTTATTTTTACATGCTTTTATTTAACTTACAATGTTTATTTGTTTGTTTAAGTCAAATCTTTCAGGCTGAAATTTTGCGTACATCTTTAGTTCTAGTGACAATAAAATATGTAATACTCAATATTGTAATATTTTCAAAATGGCCGCCGCCACAAGATGGCGAATGATGTATATTTTGCCAACCCTGTTGATATGGATATCTAATGAGAGAGCTTGAAGAGTAGGAAACAATATAAATGAGTGACGTCATTTTAAAATGGCCGTGACCACAAAATGGCGGGTTACATTTT
Source organism: Leptura quadrifasciata (assembly GCA_963675555.1). Lineage (NCBI taxonomy): Eukaryota > Metazoa > Arthropoda > Insecta > Coleoptera > Cerambycidae > Leptura > Leptura quadrifasciata. The sequence goes on from OY776675.1 coordinate 42,924,164, forward strand.
TTCCTTAATATATTTATCAAATTAATATGGGTATCAAATGAAAGAGCTTGAAGAGTAGAAAACGATAAAGTGAGTGACACCACACTAAATTCAATATGGCCGCCGCTCCAAGAGGGCGGATTACATTTTCTATTTAATGTTGCCAATTATATTGTGCTGAGCTTGTACAATACACAAAGTGTAGGGTAGTAACTGTCGATCATGCCGTTGTCTATTTAGGCTCAAAACTTTTCACTGCTGGCCAAGCACATGTGGCTTTAAGTAGGGTCAAGTCACTGGAAGGTCTTCTTATTGAAGAACTAGGCTGTAGTAAATTAACATGCCAGCGACCGTACAACGATGATTCATGTGAAAAATTATCGTATTTCTTAAATGGACAAATGAAAAAATTGGGGGCCTTTCCTCCATACAAATTTGGGAAATCTCCTTCACACAGGAAAATCTGACGACAAGCTTTTATATAATAAAAAAATTAAATAATGTAACACAATGATGGGTTTGATTTACTTCCAAGTTTATTTTCTTCTTTTTAGAGCGTTTAAAGAAAAGCTTGTTGTATGTTTTTTTACTATTAATTTTTCCTTTAAGTAGAGAACTTATGCACTTCAGTAACCTCTGTGCTTAAGATTTCTCCTCCGATATATTTGGTTATAAAATTATTGTAACCCTTTAATGTGTTTAATAAATTTCTCTATGTCATACATAAAAGATGAGGATATATATTGCACTATGTCTATATTTCTTTCTTATGAGAGGTATCATTTCGTTTTTGTAAACGGCCTTACGCAATTTAAGTCTTCTGGCATTACAGTTACATATAAAACCGCAAAGAATTCTATTAATTATATTTTAATTATCACATTATGCTTACTTGGTGGCTTTAAAAATAATTTAAGGTTTCTAAAACTTGTATAAGTTTCAAATTAGAAAATTAGCAGCTGCGTCATTTTAATCGGTTTATTTAGATTAACGTCCTAGAGAAGTTTAGCATTAGCTATTCCACCACTCAATCAGGACACATACTCGCAGACACACATACTAAATGACCATTCCTACGACGTTGCCATCTGCAGCAGAAGAGAGTGAGGGTTGGTACAGCGACCTGTTCTATTACCTCTCACACAATCCCGCTAAGTCCATTGCTACCAACTTGGTAGCGCATTGAAAAGTCACTAAATTTTTTACTTTTTTATTTTAACGCCTTATTTAGATTTAATATCCATCCCTAGCTAGGATATGAACCCAAAACTCCTTGGTCTAAAACTTAATCCATCACAGTTTACTTAAAATATGGGTACATAGGGTTCTATTTTACAAATATAATTTTTTTTTAATTTTATTAAAATAACCAACATTTTATCGTATTTACAAGAAATAGTTTACACAATGCGAATACAAATACATACACATTTTTTATTTATATAATTAAATTTCCAGGGGAGTCATTTATGTGTAAACATTTGTTCTTTATGTATTCTTCGGTTATAATAAACTCATCTTAATGTGTCGTTAAAATTGAAATCAAACTGAATCTGAATTGGTTATTTCTGACACAACTGACTAAACGATGATATAATCATCAGTGTTATATTATCTAAAAATGTTTAACTATTTAATGCCGAAAATTTCAGGTCGCTTCCATTTTGGAGTATGATTTTAATAATATTAAAATCTATCTCTTCGATATTCAGGAATTGTTTTTGAATACACCGCTGACATAAACTAGTGATGAAACCCTTTTTTGTCCTCAAATATAACTGTCCAACCAGCATTCAATTATTGGGACCAATTCTGTCAATCCACGCAAATAAAACAACATAATTCTGGTTTTAATCTATCCGTATCGTTTAAATCGAAACATTTGACACGATAACACTGATAGGTGATGAATAAGGGGTAGTGTCCGGTCTTTGTTTGGATTTTCGAAACAATGTAATAGAATTGCGCTGGCAGAGGTTAATAATGAAAGCGTTACAAAGCCTATATCTATTTGTTTTAGAATATTGATTAACACTAAAGCATTATAATTAAAATTTGAAATCTGGGATTCGACCAAATAAACAAGACACCTATATAACTTTTTCATAGAAGCCCACTAATTTCAATAAACTTATACAGGGTGGGGCAAATGATTCAAAAACATTAATTAGATGTCGTAACTGGTACTCACATAAATTTTTCTTAAATTGTGACTGTGGTGATTTTTTGAATATCCATCTGCAGATTGCATTATTTCAATAAAATAATTAATTACATCTAAGTGGTTGGGAGATATTCAATGCCAATATAGGAATGAATAGAACCTAGAAAGAGGCTTCAAAAAATGTACTGATATACATAGCATTCCATTTTAAAAAGCACTTGGTCCTATAATTTCGTCTCGGCTCGCCCCGTATGTTCGAAAATAATTTCCAGTTATAGACTTTTTTATCTAGATTACTTGCAATTTTTTAAACAATTTCAAGCTACCGTAGAAATCGAGATATCGAGATCCGGCGCACTATTGCCCCACCCTGCATAGTTCCATATTGTGCCGTGAACCTTTTTGAAGGAATTTTGATGCTGCAAAATCAATTCTTTCAGCGGTTTGAAAATGAGATTTAAAAAAGGTAATTTTTGCGTCGAATGCCATTTATAACTAATTTCGACCACCTAAAAAATCCTTCAAACATGCAATCTTGCACTTTATTCCAAAGAAAGATAATGAAACCAGTTTTAAGTGGTATATAATTTTTTGCATTTGAGTGACCAACAATTATTTAAAAATTTTAAGCAGTTCCTTGACACTAAAAGTATCAATTTTTATAGTGGGTGTCATACGAAAATGCTGACACACCCAGGACCTGGGCTCAGCACAGGGTTGTTTCCTTAAACACTACTACGAGCCATAGAATTTGAGGCAGGTCCTTAGATATTCAATGAATAATGTATTTGGTCTAATATGTCGAGGGTGAAACGAAAAAATCAAGTAGACACATACTATTGAACTATTTGAGTAAAATTCAGAAAACAGCAGCATATTCACGCTTATAATACGAACGCAAATCTCGAGAACGTCATGATAGAATAGAATAGAATAACACTTTATTCATGTATACAATAAAATTTATGTTTACATTCGTCACACAGGTAGGTAATTAATATACTAGAAGAACAATTTAAAAACAATATTGTATATAACGAAGATCACATTGGGTCTATAACAAAAGTACATAAAATTAAAATCACATATTTTCAAACTATCATGGTAGGTGTATGTCAAATAAACATTTAAAAAAATAAGAACATATATAAAAAAAGAGACAATTTAAAAATATTGTATATAACATATAATTTATGAAGGTACATAATATTAAATGAAGAGATAGAGTATGTATCTTCTTAGACAGATGAAACATTTGATAGTGAGTCAAAATAATCAAAATACTCATCATGTGTGTAAAAGCAGTTTTGTAAAAGAATGTTTTTTTTCTGCGCCTATTATGTAATATGAGCATTATGATGTCGATTTTAAATAAGGAATGACCTATATTCCAGTGGCTGATATGTAATAGTTATTACATGCCTCTAGAATGTAACAAGTATAGGTGGCGCCATCCAATAGTAGTGCAATTTGTAATACTGTCTGCGTTTCTGTTGACAGTTGACGTTTCTATTTCTATTGACAGTTAACCTTTCACGTTTCACCGTTGCAGTGGTAAACCAAATAGAGATATAGACATAAATAACCCTAATTTATAGGCATATATTCTGCGCTCGCGCATGCTTCATTCCAAACTTATTACAGAATATACTATTATATTTAAATTTATTTGTGCTCATTTCGGGATTTTTTTAAGGCGTCAGGTAACACATTAAAAAATCTATAAGACAAATATAAGTAAATATGCTGTGATGTTGATAATCTAAACTTGGGTAGTCTTAATTTTGCTTTACTCCTAGTGTCATGGCAATGTATGTCCCCCTGTTTAGTCACTTTGTTCTCATCATTTAGTTTTTTTTTATAGCATAGACATTAATAAATAAAACAAGATGTAGGAGTAGTATATCCAGGTGTTTAAAAATTGGTTTGCAATGGTCATCATATTTAGCTTGTGCCATATCCAACAGCTCTTTTTGTAGTTTAAAAATTTGTTTTGAATGACTTGATCCACTCCATAGAATTACTCCATACGTCATTATGCTGTGAAAATAGCAAAGTAAGCAATTCTTAAAGAGTTCAATGTAGTTTTATGACTAAGTTGTCTTATTATATATATGCCGGTCGATAGTCTTTTAGATAGCTGGTCAATGTGTGGCTAAAATTTAAAGTAGTGTCTAAGTACATTCCAAGTAGTTTTACTGGTTCGTTGTTGGTAATATTTTTTTTTGTTGAAAGATTTAAAGTGTTAGTCTTATCCTCATTTATTTCATTATTCGATTCTGTGATGTTTTGGTGTAGATTTTGCGATAATTCGTTGCTAAGTCTATGTCTTACTATTTCATGCTTTTTAAAGTGTTGTTTATTTATTTTCTATATTAATTGTTTAGTGAAAGTTTTTTAAATTCACTATTTAAATTTACCTCAAGTTGAGTGCCAGGATATGATATCTAGCGTAAGTTCTAACTTACAACGTCTAATGAAAGTTTGCAGTCTCTAAACTTTATAGAATATTTAACATACATTCCAGCTACATCACTTTACTTCAAAATACCACAATTAAGGCTGTAACACTATATTATGAGATGTAGTCTAATTCATATTCAAGTTGCATGTTGTAAATTGCATAATTCGGCTTTGTGAAACTAAACAAGGCACTTTGCCATTTTGACCACTCAAATTGAATTTAATAATAAGTCTGGGTGTTTTTGGTAATTTTAGTATCCTTGGCAGTGAGACAATTCAAAGATTAGTGACATCTCTTAATGACCGCAACAGGCAATTTGCATGTAATTAATTATTACTACTCATATTTCGTTGTATGTGACTCGAATTGATAGAGAAACAGTTTGGAATTGCGTATAATAATTAACATAATAAATTATGTCTAGAACCAAACCACGCTCGATTTAAGTTGATTAATTATTAATTTATTTTTATTGGATAAATATTATAAAAAGTTAAAATAGACTACTTGCGTACCACTTTGCTTTTATGAAAATTTTATTGATATAGATTAATTAATGCACATTTCTATACTATAGTATTTTGCACATATTTTTCTCAACTAAAAAACTCTGATTCAAAATTCGAAGAATACCGAAATGATGATCAGAAAGTAATGACGCCTGATAACATTTTAAGAAATATATATATATGAAGTGTTGTTGTAATTCCGGGTGCTCTCCCACGAAGTTCAGTTCGAGCAACGAGGAGCAGCAGTAGGCAGCTTTTAGAGAGAACCTGAAGATGGCAGATGAGATTCTGCCGAAACGTCGTTTAGACAACCATGACTCCTGGAGGAGTCGACCATCGACGCGGGAGAGCACCCGGAATTGCAACAACACTTCATTTAACACCCGCGAAAACCTAAAAAACAACGTATATATATATATATATATATATATATATATATTTTCATCTCTGCAGCGTTGTAGGAATGTAAGATTGCAAAGAAGTTTCCCTCTTTTTGACCTCAATTTCTCAAAGGTTCTGGTCTGGTGGAATGTCTTCTCCCCGTAGAGACATATTATGTTGTTTTTTAGGTTTTGCGGGTGCTAAATGAAGTGTTATTGTACTTCCGGGTTCTCTCCCGCGTCGATGGTCGACTCCTCCAGGAGTCACGGTTGTCTGAACGACGTTTCGGCAGAATCTCATCTGCTATCTTCAGGTTCTCACTGAAAGCTGCCTACTGCTGCTCCTCGTTGCTCGAACTGAACTTACGTTCTCCGCGTTGTACGGCTCCTTATATAGGCTGTGGTCAAGGGCGCGCCTGCGCGACTGGCTACGTGTCACTGGTCCTCTACTACTTATGGGAGGCGTAGCGGGCGGCTGAGCCAACCCGACAAGTGACCTCGCTGAAACGTCACGCTCCACGTGACTTCTCGTTGGTGGTTGGGCATCCTCGTGACCAATCGTTGCCGTGGAATGCCGAGGTTCTTTCTGATTGATCAGCGCTCGGCTCTGACTCCTCGTGATAGGTACACTTCGGGCAGGTTGCTGAGTTTCTTCACTATTTGTCAATGCTTGAACGTACCTCTTCGTGCTTGGTTCGTCCACGGTGGATCGTCGTGTTGTAAGGGTTTATACTTAGTTAATTTAGATATTAGAATATTTCTTAATAATTATACATAACCAAGCATTAGATATTTCGTAATTATAAATAAATGTATAGGTAATCGAATTGTGGACTTTAACACTACAGGTCAACATACTGCATAGTCATTAAAATGTTGATGTAGACTAATTTGGTATTTCCTAGTGTTAATTATAATGCAATGAATTAATATAATTTTGATTGAATATAGAATCATTATAAAGCCAACCAGCGTTTTTATTACATGGCGATCCTGCCAGCGCGAAAAAAAATTAACTATGAAACTTAAAGTTATATGTTAAATAGTCAAATGTTTTGTCTACGACTCTATATTAGATTAAAGTTAAACAATCAAAATGGGTCAAACGAAGTCGACTACACAAAATTTGGAAGAAAATGGAGTAGTCAATTCTAACTTCATCGTCCAACAACAAGAGTACAATGTTACAAAGGACGTGAAAATCATATTGTACATTATAGCTTCGTTAATGGTGGTTTCCCTGGCCATAAAAGTATTTAAAATGTACAGGAGAAACTTAAAAAAACAGGTGAAGCGAAACTTAGCAGCCTCAACACTCAGTATGGATCCTTAGAAGACAGTCACCCCGGTTCGCCTCCAGTTCCGGCCTCCAGCAGAAAGTTCCGGCTTCCAGCAGATTCCAGCAGAAGATTTTGTGATGGAAAACTAAGTGAGTGTTGTGTGACTAGTGAAAGTGTGCGCTACTATGGTGATTAAAGAAAAAACACAACAAAATTAGTTTTAAAATAAAGGATAACCTAGAACTACTGTAAGTTTTCCTTCCTAGACTTATATTTATAGTGATGTTTATGTACCGATAGATATTTAGGCTACTTTTAAATGTCTGCATTTCTTATTCTGAATTTCTATGTCGACCAACTGGGAATGGATTCAGCTAGATCTACTTAAATATAAAGAGGACGTAGTTAATCAAGCTAAACGCGCCATAAAAAAGGAAGTACCTAAAAGCGATCTAACTAGACAAGATATTCGAGATACTCTTGTACAGTTATTTAATGATACAACTAAATATATTGGTATCCATTGGTCCAACCTAGATAATAGGCAAAGAAGCGCAGTTAAATCTATTTTTCTTAAAATTAGAGATAAAATAATTAGAGCATTTCAGTTAGTAAACGTTAATTATAAGGTTCCTATGAATTGTATAGAACCAATTGATATTTTGATTTTTGACGAAGACGTTGTGTTGGACGAAGATTCATTAGCAATGGCGATGACGAATGTCGAATTTTTTAATTTAGCTAGCAAAATTTTGCCACAGGAATTTGACGGTTCTCCCGATAAACTACAATCCTTTTTAGATGCATTGGCACTACTTGATACTAATTCAAATGACCATACTGCTAACGCCGTCGCTTATGTTAAAACACGTCTAACGGGCAAGGCTAGAGATTTAATAACAACGGAAAATTCTCTCTTAGGTATAATAAATACTTGAAAAAATGGAATTAAAGGCGAAAGTTCTCAGTCGTTAACAGCTAAAGTACTAAACATGAAACAGAACCATAAGGATGCTGTAACCTACGCCGCAGAAATCGAGTCGTTAGCTGAAAACCTAAAAAGAGCATTTATAAGAGAAGGTGTACCTTACGAAATTGCGGGTCGGTACTCTACAGAACACGTGGTTAGATCCCTCAGTACTAATTCAAATTCGGAAAGAACACGATTAGTTATGGAAGCAGGTACTTTTGGCACAGTTCAAGAAGCTGTTACAAAATTTGTTAATATTAGTAATAACAGTCAAGCTAGTACGTCTAATGTTTTTCATTTTAGACAAAGTTACAATTACAGGCGTTACAGTAACAATCGCGGTGGACAAAATTATAATCATAATGATAACGCTCGAAGGCGATACGATCGAGGTAGACGCGGACGTGCTAATTATAACAATAGGCAAAATATAAATGGTAGTGATAGGCGAAATTATCGAGGAAACAATCGTACAACGGCCGTAAGGGCTGCTGGGATAAATACAGAGTCGGGAAACGAAGCGAGCCCCCAACAGGCTCGATTGGGGGAAGAAATGTAAACATTTTTAATTTTAATTTATCATTCTCGAATTTTGTAATATTTTCAACAAAAATGACGGGTTCAGAAAACACATTTTTGCTCGACACGGGCGCTGATATATCCATTTTTAAAAGAAGAAAAATTAACCCAGATCAAATGCTAGATATTTCTAATCCCAGTAAAATTAAAGGAGTAACAGAAGGCGTCATTAAGTCTTTAGACGTCACGGAAACTGAAATTTTTGTTGAAGGTTACAAAATACGACACAAATTTCACATAGTCGATTCAAATTTTCCTATACCTTCTGATGCGATTTTGGGAAGAGATTTCATATCTAAATATAAATGCAATTTGGACTATTCTAATTGGACAATGACTATTAGGTTAGGTAATAATCATATTACTATTCCGATTTATAGTGGTCCTGAAGAGGATTGGTTGATCGTTCCGCCTAGATGCGAGGTACTAAGACAAGTAAAAAGTCTAACTCAGCTTCCTCAAGATGCTGTAGTGATAACAAGGAGATACACCCTGGTGTTTTTGTAGCCAGAACAATAATATCTAAAGATTGTCCAATAGTTAAAATTATCAATACTACATTTAAAAATGCTACTTTAAAAAATGTCAAATTTGAAACCCTCAGTTTGAATCAATTCCATGTATACAACATTGAATCCGAAAACAATGATCGACTTCCAAATCTAATGAAACAATTAAATACCGACGGTATACCAGAATTTGTTAAAAATAAAGTGATTCAATTATGTAATCAGTTTTCAGATATATTCGCACTAAAATCAGATAAATTAACTGTAAATAATTTTTACAAACAGGAATTAAAGCTAACAGATAATAAACCGGTTTATATAAAAAATTATAGAACACCTAGGGCACAAAAAGACGAAATTAATGATCAAATCGGAAAAATGTTAGATAACGATATAATAGAGCCGTCAATTTCAGAATACAATAGTCATGTTCTATTAGTACCCAAAAAGTCTACTGATGGTAAAAAAAAAATGGCGTCTAGTAGTAGATTTTCGACAGCTAAACAAAAAATTAATAGCCGACAAATTCCCTCTTCCTCGTATCGACGACATTTTAGATCAGCTGGTAGAGCCAAGTGGTTTTCAGTAATAGATTTAATTTCAGGATTTCACCAAATACCCTTACAAGAAAACTCACGTAATATAACTTCTTTCAGCGTGGACTCTGGATCTTTTAGGTTTACCAGATTACCCTTTGGACTGTCAGTCAGCCCCAATAGTTTTCAAAGAATGATGTCGATAGCTTTTGCAGGAATCACCCCTGAAAAGGCATTTCTTTACATGGATGATTTAATAGTAATTGGTTGTTCTGAAAATCATCATTTAAATAATTTAAAAAAAGTTTTTGAAACTTGTAGAAAATATAATTTGAAACTAAATCCCGAGAAATGTAAGTTCTTTAGAAATGAAGTAACATATTTAGGTCACAAAATAACAGACAAAGGTATTTTACCAGATGATTCTAAATATAACATTATAAACAAATATCCTATTCCACAAACCGCTGATGAGGTAAAACGATTCGTCGCGTTTACTAATTACTATCGCAGATTTATACCGAGGTTTGCGGAAATAACTTTACCATTAAATAAATTAACAAGGAAAAATGTAAAGTTTACTTGGACACCGGAATGTCAACATTCGTTTGAAACACTTAAAAAATCATTAATATCTCCTCAAATATTACAATATCCTGATTTCTCTAAGCCTTTTATAATAACAACTGATGCCTCAGGTGGGGCCTGTGGAGCCTTATTATCTCAATTTTTTTCTGGAAACGAATTACCAATAGCCTACGCCTCACGTAGTTTTACGAAAGGAGAAATTCATAAACCAACAATTTTAAAGGAATTAACAGCAGTACATTGGGCCATAAAATATTTTCATTGTTATTGTATACGGTACAAAATTTGTTGTAAAAACTGATCATCGACCTTTAATTTATTTATTTTCCATGAAAGATCCCACATCAAAACTCACAAGAATGCGACTTGACTTAGAAGAGTACAATTTCGAAATTCAATACGTAAAAGGTAAAAATAACGTATGTGCTGACGCGCTGTCTAGAATAAATATAGATAAACTTAAAGACATTAATAGAAACGTATCTCATATACTCGCAATTACACGGTCAAGGTCAAAGAACCCTGAACAAAACAATAACACGATAACAAATTTACCTACAAGTCCCAAAGTTTACGAAACTTTAAACAATTACGAGACTATTAAAATGCCCACATTACAATTTGAAATAAAACCTACATCTCTTAGGATGGTGATTAGGTGTAAAAGAAAATTGAGCGCTCAAAAAACAATACAAATCATTAACGACGATATTGCATTAGAGCAAGTATTGTCTCAGCTACAAATTATTGCTGATGATTGTAAATTTGACAAATTGAGACTAAGCTTAGCCGATGATATTTTTAAACAGTGCACTGTCAATAAATTTAAGGAATTAGGGCAAAAATATCTTAAAAAACTTACTATTATTCTCTGTCATGCAAGAAAAGTGATCACAAATAAAAATGAAAAATTAAAACTGATAGAAACATTTCATGATAATCCCACGTTAGGAGGTCACTGTGGTCAAAAAAGACTACTAAAAAAGTTAAAAGCTTCTTATATGTGGAAAAATATGTCGCGCGACGTTGCAAAATTTATAAAAAAGTGTCATAAATGCCAAACGAACAAAATTAAAATAAAACAACCTGAACCATTCGTAATTACCCCAACTCCACAAAAACCCTTTGATATTGTTTGTATAGATACTATAGGTAAATTTCCCACATCAAATGAAGGTTATGAATATGCTGTAACAATACAGTGTGAATTAACAAAATACGTAGTAATAATCCCAATTGTAAACAAAGAAGCAGCAACTGTCGCTTCTAGCATCGTAAAAAACTTTATTTTGGTATACGGTCCTATGAAAGAAATTCGAACGGACATGGGAACCGAATATAAAAATCAAGTTTTCGAAAATTTAACAAAACTATTGAAGACAAGTCATAAAATATCTACTGCGTATCATAGTCAATCAATTGGAGGATGCGAACGAAATCATCGCGTTCTTAATGAGTACATTCGTATGTACATAAATGATTCAAAAACTGATTGGCCAACATGGTGTCAATATTATGCATTTTGTTACAACACAACTCCAAGCACTTACCATAACTACACACCATTTGAACTTGTTTTTGGGAAAAAAGCAAACCTTCCAGAAATGCTAATCGGATCGCACGTCGACCCTCTTTACAATATCGACGCTTACGATCAAGAGTTTAGATATAGATTACAGTTAGCACATAAAAGAGCGAAGGAGTATCTTGAAAAGTCAAAGGTAAATCGCAAAATTCGTTTCGACAACAAGGCAAGCGAAATTGAATTAAAACCAGGAGATCTTGTTACGGTAACTAACGAAAACCGTCATAAATTTGACGCGTGGTATAATGGTCCATTCCCCGTTGTTCGTGTAGATGGTTCGAATTGTACAATTCAGAATGAGAAAGGCAAATCAACCACACTACACAAAAATCGTGTACGAAAATATACATAATGTAATTAGATAATAATTAATTGTTAGTTGTAAGTAATATTAATAACCCTTAATAAGCAAATGTAATTATATCGTTAAACTTAACTACATATAAACCACTCTCGATATTTTTCATCCTGACTAAAGAATGCCCTTGACAAGTGGCCATAGTGAAGGTCATTCTCTTAGAAGGGATGGTGTAAGGGTTTATACTTAGTTAATTTAGATATTAGAATATTTCTTAATAATTATACATAGCCAAGCATTAGATATTTCGTAATTATAAATAAATGTATAGGTAATCGAATTGTGGACTTTAACACTACAGGTCAACATACTGCATAGTCATTAAAATGTTGATGTAGACTAATTTGGTATTTCCTAGTGTTAATTATAATGCAATGAATTAATATAATTTTGATTGAATATAGAATCATTATAAAGCCAACCAGCGTTTTTATTACAGTGTGTTTTCTGTTACGTGTCTTCCTACAAGAGTGGGCTTCCAAGATGTGGATAATCTCTGCGTATCATCCCGTTTATTAAGATTTTGTGGTCTGTTTTCGATCTCTATAGCCTCTCTGGTGATCCTTGACCTATAATGCTCGATATTAGCTACTGTTCTGGTGTTATCGAAGTCTATTTTGTGTCCTGTGGATTTTATATGCTGTGATAGGGACGACGTTTTCTCCTCTTTTCGTACTACATTCATATGTTCTTCCTTTCTTACACTAATACGTCTATTGGTCTCTGCTATGTGTGATTTATTGCAATCTTGGCAAGGGATTTTGTATACTCCTTGGTTTTTGATTTTGGATTACAGAGGACTGCACTGATTTTTCGGTCTGTTTTAAATATTGTTTCTATGTTATGTTTGCGTAGAAGTTTGCCAATTTTATCTGTCGTCCCTTTCACGTAAGGTAGATGTGCTTTTGCCACTGGTTTCTCTGATTCTTCCTGGGTTTTTTGTCTGTATGGCCCCTGCGACTTCTGTATTGTGTACCTCGAAAATCCATTTTTCATTAGTGCTTTCTGAAGTGACGACATCTCTTCGTTGATATGGTCGACGTCTACCAACCTCTGAGAACGTGTCACTAGAGTCTTTACTACTGAATTTAATTGTGCTGGATGGTGATGTGATGCCGCATTTAAATATCTGTCCGTGTGAGTGGGTTTTCTGTATACTGTGTGACCTAGTGTCCTGTCTTGTTTCTTTTCCACTAATACGTCTAAAAATGGAAGCTTGCCTTCTTTTTCTACCTCCATGGTGTATTTGATCTTATCGTGAATGCTATTCAGGTGGTCTAAGAAACTAATTAGTTGTTCTCTTCCATGAGTCCAGATTACGAATATGTCGTCCAGATATCTCAACCAAAGTTTTGGTTTGAGTGGTGCCGTTTGTATTGCACGAACTTCTAGATCCTCCATGAAGAGATTAGCGATGACTGGAGATAACGGTGAACCCATCGGTGCTCCTTCCGTTTGCTTGTAGCGCTGATCATTGTATATAAAGTATGTGTTGTTTAAACATTGTTTAGTTAGGCTAAGAATGTGCTCCTCTGGATGATATTTTCGTTTGATCAATTCGAGTGACTCCTCTATTGGTGTGTTAGTGAATAGTGACACTACATCGAAGCTCACTAGAATATCTTCAGGTTGGACAGTCTCGTTGTTTAGTAACTCGATAAAATGTTGTGCGTTTTTAACGTAAGACTTTGTTTTTTCTGCTAGTGGCTCCATCTGTCTAGCCAGATATCTCGCTAACTCCTGTAACGGTGACCCTACAGAGCTAACAATAGGTCTTAATGGGGTTCCTTCCTTATGGATCTTGGGTAGGCCATATAATTTGGGACATCTTGAAGATTTCTCTCTCGGTATAATCTGGTTTTTCACCTGATCGTCGATTTGGATTTGATGGTCTTATCCAGGTACGTAGTGGGATCTGTCGTAATCGCTTGGTATGCGGCGTCTTCCAGTAGTTTTTCTATTTTACTGTGGTAGTCCTTGCTATTCATTACTACAGTGGCGTTGCCTTTATCTGCTGGCAAAATTAGGATGTCCTGGTTTTGTTGTAATGTTTTCAATGCAGTTAATTCGTCACGTGATAGATTTCTCTTTGGTGCTTTTGCTGCTCTCAGTATACGTGATGCATCTTGGCGTATAGTTTCAGCTATATTGTTATCCATATTATAAATTGCTGATTCTACTCCACAAATTATATCTTCTACTGGAAAACGAGCTGGTGCGATTGCGAAATTAAACCCTTTGGCTAGGACATTTAAAGCGGCCTCATCAAGAGGATAGTTGAACAAGTTGTGGACCACACTTGCGGGTTCTAGCGGCTCGACTTTCTTAATTGGCTTCTGTTGGAGTTGGAGGCGATCAAATTTCCTCTTCTGTTTCTCCGTACCTAAGGTAACGTCATTCTCGGCTCGAAATATCGTTGGTCGATAATAGTCCATAATGTAGGATGCATGACACTGCTCAAATATAGGTGTACATCTAGTAGCTGTTTATTAATCCTATCCGATGTGTGTCTCGTATCATGAATGGATTCCCTAAGTAATGCTAAACTGATTCTTCTGAGAATCCTTTTAGTATGATGGTCATTTCTATGGAACGTCAGCTGCATACATTTTGGAATGATATTTTCATCTCTGCAGCGTTGTAGGAATGTAAGGTTGCAAAGAAGCTTCCCTATTTTTGACCTCAATTTCTCAAAGGTTCTGGTCTGGTGGAATGTCTTCTCCCCGTAGAGACATATTATGTTGTTTTTTAGGGCACGAGAGCCCCTTTAAGTAGGATCAGTCTTTCGGCTGGTGTTTGTTGCAATCGAAGCATTAGCGTTTTGTTGGTAATATGTGATTATTACACTTAACGCGCCAGGCTTGTAACTTGTAATTCAGCGATCGGCGGGGCACATGGCCCGGAGAGTAGCTGTTGGTTGCAGTCTGGTTACATTCCTTATAGTAAAATAAGGATTTTATACAGGAGCTTGCGACTGAAATATTATGTTTTAATATTTCTGCCCTCTAGAAGCACACTTATATATATATAAAAGAAGAGGAAGATGATATATCTGAATATATGAGGTTAGAAAATCTGTTATGACAGTTTTGAAAATAGTAAGATGGCGGAAGAAGGGTTGCTAGGAAAAGGAGAATAATAAAAAAAAATTAGTGAATTGAAAACTCAACGTCGAAAATTTGAGAGAAGATAAAAATATTAATAAAGTAAATGAACAAAGAACAAAATAAGTTGTAAAGCTATAGAGTATAAAGCAGAGGGGCTCTGAAGATAATAAATAACAAATAATAAAATATGATTACTAATAAGTTAATTTAAAGAAAGAAAGAATTAACTAGACAAAAGCGATATAGCATTATTCATAACTGAAGATTCATAGGCCAAGGGACAGATAGAGGACCGGTATAGGAAAGCGACGAAGACAGATAAGGAGGAACATATCCAGTTAAGCCAAGGACATAGACAAGGTTCTTACGTTTAGAATTCAAGTCTGATTTTGTAAATAGTTGAGTTAGCCGTAGTAGGGAAATTTTTGGGTTAAATATCAAAATTACATTTGTCACAATAAAGATTGTTCTTGTCATCTGAATTTTATTCTTGATCTATTGGAGTATACCAACCAAATTATAGAACCGATTAGTTAAGTCCTGAGTGTGTCCCAAAAATATTTTACATTATTTTTTCTTTTTCAAAATTTAAAAGTGAATGGTAATCTCATTGGTGAGGTTAAATTTATTTCAAATAACAAAACAGGAGTCGGTTCTAGCGACATAAAAACTTGGCAATCAAAAGACATGCTCCAAGTAATGACGGCGTAATTCAAATTTGTATTGGCATAAAAAATTACAACAAAAACAACAAATTTAAAATTTAGTGTACTCAGCTTTCTATAATTGAATCAAAAATTTGTATTATGTTTCTTTTGTTCTCGTCTGCTAAACTTCTAATATATTCCATTTCTTCTCAAACTGCTACTTTTCTTTCACCTACTTTCAATTCACCTTCCAAATCTCCTTAATATCCAAATCTTCTTATTTCCAAATCCATTTATTACAGAATCTCCTTCCTAAATTAAAATTCTTGTTCTCCTTCAAATTAATAATTTGTTATCATATTAATATTCTCAAAGTCAATTGACACTGGATATAACCTCAAATTGCCAGCTGACATATCTACTAGACCATCAAAATGACTTAACTTAAAATTGTCGGAAGTGACATAACCAATCATAAACATCAAACTATCAAAATGACCTGACTGTCCGAATTTACGAATATTAACGATTTTACAACCGTTGTATATAGTATCGTTATATATAGTACATATGAGTACTAGGAGCATATAAGAGTACCGTTTCTCCATTTGAGGTACTTAGACTCGCGTGTCCGGCTTCTGGGTAGTGCATTATATCACTTAAACTAGGACTGGCGCTCTGTATATTGTTTCATTTAAGAATTTTATCAGTTTTTTCTTTTATAATAGTTTTAACCGTACTGAATATAAGTTTTGTCTAATGTCTTATCAATTAATGAGTGGTAACTGATTTAAAACGGTTTTTAATGAACACATAACATTTAGAGTGAGTGTTTCTTACATTAACTTGAATTTTTTTTTAAGCCCACCGTTATTATTGTTTGGCCCAATCTACTTTTACCGTTTAAAATTTTTTAAATTCAACCTCTCGCTAATCACATAATTCACGTTTATCAATTTGACATTAATAACTTGGTGAGAGTTTTCACCCCGTACACCCAGTATATGCTGTTTCTTTTGAGCAGGTGTATGACTGATTATTTTGTATCTACTAAACTAAATTATGTACATTTAATTATGCTTATTTTAATAATAATTGTATTTTCTCGCATGATATTTTAAAGAGGCAATTTAATAGTTAGTTCATCCCAAGAATAACATTGTATTACAAAGAAATTAAATAACTAGTTCATATCGAGCGGCTAAACGAAACACATACATTCAGCTGTGACATTTCTGATATTACATTTCCATTCGATATCCGCTTTGTGGCTCATCGTTTAAACTATGAATTTTTTAAAATGATGGATGTGCTGATGTTGTCTCAGGTGTTTGGTATTTCATTGCGTATACATATTTCAAGATGTTGTACCGCATTTTAATTCAGATATTTTCGCAGCTATGCAGAATCAATTGTAATAGAAATCGAAAGGTTATGTAACATACAGGGTGTTTTTAAAACGTTTTGCACACAGAATACTACTGCTAGACCAAAATAGGATGATTTAAATGATGCTGAAAAAGAGAAAAATTTCGGCCTCAGTTAC
The DNA here is from genome assembly GCA_963675555.1 of Leptura quadrifasciata. Taxonomy (NCBI): domain Eukaryota; kingdom Metazoa; phylum Arthropoda; class Insecta; order Coleoptera; family Cerambycidae; genus Leptura; species Leptura quadrifasciata. The sequence goes on from OY776675.1 coordinate 42,941,365, forward strand.
ATAATTAATTTTCCAATGGTTGACAGTAACAGAAGGACTGGTCTCGAATTTATTAAATAATCCAAAATTCATCAACACGGAAAAAATCTCTCGGCAACAGCCGACAATGGACAAAAATAAAGGTGAGTCGCAGGTTATCCATAGTGCGGGAGTGGACATCCCATCGAGAGGCCTGGGTCCTGCGGCTTGGAACTGCCCTCAAAGACGCGCTCCGTTGACGTTATTTAACCTTGAAATCTCTAGGTCAGTCATATTAACAAAAACTACATTCAGCAACAAAAAATCTAGAAAAATTCACTTACACTCGATCATTCATAAATAACCTAATCAAATCAAGTAACTGCCAAACTTTATAATTGCACATTTTACAACAAAGACATTACAAAACACGCCTAAAAAAAAGGCCAAAATTTAGTTTTAAATAGTATCAAATTAGCCTTAAAAACCCGCAACCGTATCAACAAATCCTCATAATCATGAAATTCTATCAGCCACAATATAGCCACAATAAATTATAGTTCACAATTTAAGTTCCTCTAACGTCTATTTCTAACCATCAACATAAAAAGCTTTCAGTTCCCCAAATGTCAGTTTTATACTCCAAATTACTTTCCTTTCAACTAAACTTCGAAAAATATACTGTTAAAACTTTTGGTTTATATCATTAAACATGTTGGTTTATGATTAAACATTGAGGTTTAAATCAAAACCCCTAAATATTACACGCATTGAGTTGGACTAAAGGCCCAGCTCGTTCATATCCATGCAGTGCTTATCGTAAAAGTTCTGTGGACGGTATCTCGAACTCCAGTCCGATCTGTTTAAAGTAGCCAGACTAGTAAGTAAATCTTTCCTAACTTTATTTCTGGACCAGTCATTCCACAACCCAACAGCTCTTCCGGATCTGTGAAATCACCACAACCAACTATAATTGAGGTCTTCTAACAGAGTTTGTCGCCGTAAACCTCGAAGCATTCGACAAAGTTTTTCATTCTGGGATACTTTATAAGCTCCACGTAGCGAGTTTTTTCGACTCGACTTCGAATCATTAAAATGATACAGTACTATACTTCACACCAAAATTTCCTAGTAGTAATAGTCAATCAGGCAGGATCATCCCTCACCCCATCCTAGCAGGCATTCCCCAAGGATCGTCCCTCGAACCTATACACTTTTCAATTTATACATAAACGACTTACCAACCCCGACTGGCCATAGAACAACTCTTTGTTTATAAGCAGATGACACCGCGATTCGAACAACCTCGAGAAGACCGGACATAATAATAGATATCCTACAGAAACAGACGGAGACAATCGTCTAACACTATGATGACTGGGGATTAAGACATGAACAAAACACAAATAATTTGCTTTTCCAAGAAAAAGTTCAACTTCAATGCCACCATAACAATTAAAGGTCAAACCTTCACTTGCAAGGACGAGGCTACCTATTTAGGGGTTGAGCTCGACAGGAAACTGCTGTTCAGCAAGCATGTCCAGAATGTTAAAAATAGGTATTGGGAATCTATTCTATCCTAAAAAAATGGTGTCTCCAACACTGTCTGCTTAATTTATAAGCCACACATTAGTCCAATCCTCACTTACGCCGCTCCCATATGGTATCCCCTGACATCCAAAACCCATCAACCCAACCTCCAACTCATCCAGAATAACATCCACAGAATAGTGATTAACCTTTCGCATATTATCACATGACATCTACTTCATGATGTAACAGGAACACCTATTCTGGTTCAATCCCTTAGTCCAATCAACAAACCCACCCTTATAAATCACTTCATATTCAAATTCCTGCACGCCCCCAAACACCCCTCCCTAAACTGCATTTATACAACATAAACAACATATTGTACACTTTAGTTTGAAAAAGTATAAAAATACAAAAATATATATAAAATACATAAAATTTAAGAATTAAAAAAATATACCATCAAGAAAATTAACCACATTTCAGTGGAAACACAACACTCAAAAGTGCATGGCACCCCATACTAATATAGCAACCTACTAATACACTAACATTAAAAATTGAGTTAAAAATAAAACATCCAGAGAAAACACAAAACGTACATTAAACAATCAAAAACACTGTCAGCCGACGAGCAGGTCATAGTCATCCTAATGCATTTCAACCCAATGCATCTGCGATAAGATGGATAGCCTTAGACATCGCCACACACTTCACAGGTCATAACTTTATAACCCGACAACATAGGGGAAAAGAACACATGCCAAATTATGCCTCTTGCATTTCTCCGTAGTTTTACATTGCAATTAATTAAAAAATTTCATGAGAAATATGTATTCTGGCTGAAATAGCTTGACGGAGCACGATAAACGCAGTTGATAAACGTTGGTGCTGGACTACCGGTTCCACGAAACGAAACAAGTCCAAGAGTATTTAAACCACAAAACTAAGTCAGTTTTCGGTTATCGCAATATGTTAAAAGTTGGTTCTTCAGTTTAACCTCGTGAACCCTTGCTACTTCCGTTTTCAATATGAGCAAAAATCGACGCAAATTTTGACACTGTGTGTTCTTAAAAAAACAAATGAATTTTTCTAAGTTAGTAAAATCCGGAGTGCTAATTTATTTTTTCACAAATTCAAAGACATTTTTTCGCCCACTAAAACGAATTTCTGTCGTCGCATAATTAAATAATAAACTTTGTTAAATAAAGTATTTTAATTTTAATTCCATTAAAAATATAGTGTAAAATAGTGTTTAATAAATATCTTAAATTTCGCTCTTAAAAATTCAGTGTTATTAATTCAACATCAAGAAAATTCAACATACAAGGTGAAGCTTTAGACCCGAACCATTTCAAGAAATTCTTTCAGCTCACAAAGTGCACGAATAGAATCTCAAGCTAAAAAAACTTTTTTATTTCTTTAAGAAAAGAGTTTTGTTTGTGACCACATCTTCCAGCGGCGGTTTGTATATCAGAGTGTGCGTGGAAGCTATGCAATCTTAGGCGAAGTTTGCGTAGTTAATATACGATCCTTCGGAGGGGATGTAAAGCTGTGGGTCCCTTGTCTATTAAATGTTAGACAAATAAAAGATTCCTACTCTTCGAAAGAGAAAATAGCCCGACGTTAAATAAATATTTTAAAAAATCATTATTAGAAAAAGTCAAGACATTTGAACACTTCACTAGAATACACTACTCCTCGTTTCGATAACCATGGCAACATCATCAGGAGACGAATAAAATTGATTTTTAGTTTTAATCATGTTCTGATGATGCTAACATAGTCAGCAAAATTCGTATCTAATAATGTATTCGCGGGTAATGTTCAAATGCTTTGTACCCAAAGGTATTGATTTGTAAAAATGGACCTCGTACGAAAACATCCCCACGTCCAACGGGACCCAAACCCAGCTTTGAGTTGTCTAAACAGCATAAAAGTTGAAGGAGGTTGTCAGACGCTTATTAAAAAATTCAATAACTCTTGGGTAATAGATTGTAGATTGTTTTACGGGATCGTTTGGCTTCGAACAGCCTTACTTCACTTCGACATAAAAGATCTTTTGTGATTTACCCTACATCTAGTGATTATCCAGAATTCCCAGACTTTTTACAAAGCTTGTGTTTTTCCTGGGAGCTAATTTCCCTATGTCTTCAGGCGTTAATTCCGCCTGTTCTAGGAATTTTAGCTTAATGCGGACTAACACCTTGCATTCACAAAGTATGTGTTCCGCAGTTTCAATTGCAGTATCGCAATATCTGCATTTATTATCTACCGCCTTGCCCATATTCTTGAGATGGTATCTCAAGGGCAGTGGCCAAGGCCTGTGATTAGCCTTAATTTGGACTTTTCAAGTTCGAGAAGCCTTGTGACATTCTTTGTCGAATAACTTATAAACTTTTTCGCTTGTCTTTGGCCTGGAGTATTCCTCCAGTAGGACTTTTTCTGATCCTTTTCCCATTCTTGGATCTCCTCCGCTATATGTCCCTTGGCTAGGCCACAAAAGGGTTAGGGTCCAATGAAGGGTGCTTCAGCTCCTTTTTTTGCAAGGCTGTCAGCAAGTTCATTTCCTTGTACTCCCTCATGCCCTGGCACTCACATCAAGGTACCCTTGTTGTTATTAGCCAGTAGCTTCAGGGATTGTCTTCATTCCCAGGCAATTTTAGATTCAAAGGTATAGGACCTTAGAGCCTTTAGTGTTGGGTGGCTATCTGATAGTATATAGATCCTTGCCCTTCGGATGCCTTTATTTAGGCATACCTAGGCACACAGATCTATGGCATAAATTTCTGCCTGAAAGATGGTTGGGGTGTTACCGAGGGCTTTGGATAGCCTACAATTCGGCCCTGTTACTCCCACTACTACCCCTTCAGCCATCTTGGATCCATCTGTATACCAGATAAGTGACCCCTGTTCGAATCGCAGTGACTCCGTCTTGCTCGTCTGACGACTTTCAATTAGCACGTCAAACGGGCAGTCAAAGTCTTGTTTGACTGGCATTGAGTCAGTGGGTTTGGTCATGGACTGCAAATGGATTAACTCCAGAATCCTTAAGTGACCAACCAGATTTCGTGGTAACTCTTGGGTTGCATCATTAGCCCATTAAATAGGACTCTGCAAGAAGTTTCTTTTCATTTCCTTTCAGGAAACAATACCTGAATGTTCAATGGACTTTTCTGGTGGCCGCGAAATCATTTTTGCTAAAGGGTTGAGTTTTGGGCGTTTATCAGGACCAGTTAGAAGGTATAAAACCAAAAAGGTAACCTCCCCCATTTTGCTTTAGCCGCTATCTTGAAAAATTTTTGAATCGTTTTATCTCATGTTCTATCGGTCCCACCGAAAAAGTTATTGAACAAAAATGTTGTAAATAAAATTCTACATTTTTTCGGCAACTGACGCGATGCCGGGAAGTTAATATTTCGAGCGGTAGAGGGCGCCGAAGTTATTACCAAAAAACTGTTTTTTTTTTCGAAATTTAATTGAAAATGTAAAATGAATGAAATCGAATTTATTTGGATATATATGTATGACTAATATGCTTTCCTAAATAACTGGTAAGTTGAATTTCACAACAATGCTTTCAAAAAACTGTATTTTGGTAACCTTTTTGGTTTTAGACCTTCTAAGTGGTCCTGATAACATTGAGCATGGCAAATTTGAGTCTGCAATTTTTCCAGGTCATGGGAGTTATTGGTACATTTTTAACAACAACAACAACGACAATGGCGAAAAATAACTATAACTTAATTTGGTAACAGAGATCTTGTATATTATTAAAACACTGGCCAAAATCTTGTTTATAAAATATCACGATCATAGTATGTATTGGTTGTAATATAATAATGCAGTCAAATATAATTCACAGTAGGTAGTGCTTGGTACCGGAATTCCTATTCTGCTATACAAGTTGAGCTAGGCTCCACCATGTATTCACACTTTATTAACCTACTTAGAGCGTGGAATGATTCTTTAGCATCAAATCAAATTCTGAAAACTTACTGTGATCAATCGAATATCCGGTGGTCTCTAGTAAATCTAATAAACCGGCTTTGGTATGCAAGCAGTAACGACTTGTACTTTAAATTAATTCGCGTTAAAAATAATTTCCTAAAGACTTTTGAGCTAGTTGAAAACCGCATCTCTCTTTAGCAGTTAAATTGCTTTTCAAATAAGAAAACGCTGCATAAAGATGTAAACTAAAACAACGTTCGGTGATAATCCTCCATCTCCTTAAATAACTTTGAACACACAATTAGGCAATAAGTAAGAACTAAAGACTTATATAAAGTTTCCCACGAGAGACGCTAACACAAAATTGAAACTAATCGCACCTTAAAGTTCCGAAAGATTGTGTGTTTCCGAATAAGGGGCTACATTTTCAACTAGTTAGTTATTTGAAACGGCATAATTTTCTGTTCACTTAACGGATTGGGAAGTTTTGGAGACACTACCTTAAGTATTTACGGACTGCTCGCTATGTGTCATGCAGATTGACTCCAGACTATTTCAGTTTTACAAAAGTTTAATCTTCCGCTAGACAAGTTTATACTCAAACAACTTTGTTGGCTTATACCCTAGTATATTTTAAAATACATTAACTTTTGACAAATCAAATTCGAATAGTGGCAAATATTTTGAGTTCAGTTTTAAATATTAGCTCGATACAAGATGAACGGTGTGAATAAATTTTCTACATATTGACAAATTGCGAACTCTGTTTCACAATTCTTAAGTCATTAATCCTGAAAATCGTACTGTTATATGGGCTATTACTAATAACAAACTATTAGTAGGAGAGCTAGGAGAATTCGTAAACAATATTGATACAAACCTTTACTGACTAAAATCGATGTATTGACCTCGGTATTAGTCTTTATAGTGTACTTATAGTAGATACCATACATGATACAGCGATTTAAATTAGCTCGCAAAAAACTTAAAGGATACCGAACGCATATCAGTTTAAGTTTAGCTATAAAAAGGCGATAAAGCAGGTGTTCTGCTTCCGATCCTGTGTACTGCTACCATATAACACCAACAAGACGTCAGAACCCTTTATACTTTCTGTTTGCTAACTTGCAAAAAAATAGCAGAGCATTAATGTAACCTATCCTAACAATTTTGTAAAACGTACGGTAAAAAATATATATACGAACCGAGATATGAACTGTAAAAATTTGAATGAGTATTTTTTAACGAAATTTGGTATACAGGGGTTTTAGGTCATGCCGAATAAGATTCTGTAAAAACGAAAACTCCATCTCAATCGCTAATATAAATTCCTAATTTTTGTCAATTTCCTTTGTTCATAGTAGGCGTATTAATTTCGAAAAAAAAATGTTTAAATAACTTTTTAATCAAAATCTGAAACACAAGAAGTATACCAAATTTCATCTAAGTTGATCAACAAATGGCCTAGATATTGAAAAGTAGTGGTGAAAAGTGAGACACACTGTATATATGAGCTGAATTTTTTTTTCTTCAAACGCTAGAAAATTATGACATTTCTTACTCATTTCATGACATTAAAGTTTGACATATCAGACAGCTGTGCGTTGCCATTATGAACGGAAGTAAAAGTACTTTTTAGTTATTTATTTTTGCAATAATGTATAGATTGTAAAAGTAAAACCACTACTTAATCTAAATTTTTTATCTTTATTTTTTTATGGTCAATCGACGTTTAAAGAAAAAATAACATGTCTTATTCGAAGTAACAGCCACTTTTGTGACTCGTCTATAATTTCCTACATACGTGTCACAAAAGTATCACTTTTACTCCTAATAAAGCAATATACCTATTATTAGGGTGCAAACCATGCTTGGAGGTTTCAATCGTAATACCCTCATTGATGGAAAGATTTTCAAATGTACAACCAATTGATTATTTGAATAAATTTTGAATATTTAGAGTCTGACAGTTATTTATTTATATACCAGATGGCGCTATTCGCAAGTTGCGGACACCTCGTGTCTGTAATTTGATGGCTATAGAAGGCCAGTGAAGTGATGTTATGCATTTGCCTATGTCGCACTGATGAGAGCTAACAAGCTCGAAATTAGTATGCGGCTGGCGATGCACAACAGCACTGCACTGAATATCTGCCTGGGGGCTTATTGAAATCAGATTTTATTTTGCGTTTTCCGATTGAAGACGTAGTATGTCGGAAGTTATGGACATTATTTTCAATTGGTTTGGAAGCGCACATTGTGCACCTTGATTGGTGGCAATGAATCGATTTCCTTTCATAGGAAATAGTGGAATACTGGACTTCGTCGTAGATATATTTTTACTTTACTACACTTTCATTATTTTTATTTATTTATATATTTATTAATCATCACTCTACAGGAAAGATGTTCCCAATTACAGAGTTGTATACACATAGACAATTTTATAACTACCATTCCCTATGGCATTGCTATCTCTCGCAGCTGAGACTTGAACTCAGGAGTTGTACAGTAACTAGCCGTGTTGTCTCTCACACAACCTCGTCTAGTCCACTGCTACCAATTCGGTAACACATGAAAAACGTCACTAAACATCCATACCCTAGCCAGGATTCGAACCCGGAACTCCATGGTTGCAAGCCTAACACGTAAGCATACACTTCTTTAAGCTTGAGATTTACTTACTTTTGTTGAAACAACTTGTATTAAAAAGTTTATATTTGGACACAAACAACTTTCAACTTTTTTAAAATAATTTTATATATTTCCTACACTTTTGTAGAGCATGTATTTTTGGTATATTTACGTAGTATAAAATACATATTTCAATACCTTTACACTTAAAAAAATATTATATTTCGCAATGTTCCATATAGAATTAAAAAAATGAGTACAGTTATCCCCAAATATCTTTTTATGGATCAGGATCATTCAGCCAACCAAAGTAATGGCTGCTGGCCATGTTTTTTTTAACCACCCGTTTTTGGCCAGTCCGAGTAGCATATTATTTTTTATTCCTAATTCATAAGAAAATAAATATTTTGGCCCAAAAATGGGTTTCTACAGGTTTCTTGGGTCGTTGATTATGAATCAGGGGTCAATTTTCCGAAGAATTAACGTGAAAAACGGAAAATCGTAAAAAATCGATGATATTCGTAATTTAAAGATATTAGTTCAAATTTTATATCATTTTTTATGTTCTTTAATACGCCGATTGCGAATTTTAACATAAATAAGTGAAAATTTTGAAAATCCCTGGGAAATTGTGGAACATTCTTGGATAATGCGGAAAATTCATTACAAGACCGTGTAATATGTCGTTTTCGAGGTTTTTTTGGCCACTGATGACGAATGAGATAATCAAAACAATGAAATGTTTGGTTTCCCGGAAAATTGTGGAAAATTTCTCTATATAAATATATGAAGTTAACATGCAAGGAAATCTTTGGAAAATTTTGGAAAATATTAAAAAAATGCAAATATAAAAATCTAAAATGCCTGTAACATATCAAATGTTGACTTTTTTAGTCGCTGATGACGTATTGGACATTATAAACGAAAAGAAAATTTAAACTTTTAGAAAAATCACGGAAAATTTAATTTCATTCCAAGATTTTGAAGGTGTAACATATTAAATATTGAACGATTACAAATTTAAGCTGGGAAAAATGGAGTTATAAAAAAACAAAACGTCATTAAGCCATTTTTTTCCAAAAAATTATTAATGATATTTTATTATTAATTTTATATACAAATATAAAAAAAATAAGTTGACAATTTTAAAAATCTTTATCATCGGATTCAGCTTCAAGAATTGAAATTTCTTGTCCACGTTCACTTGTATATTCATCATTGTTGTCAATTGCATAATTCTCATTATCTTCTGTTATTATTTCTAATTCTTCATCAAGAGGTGTGTTTCTTGACAGAACATTCGTACAATCATTTCCTTTACAAATTAAGCAACTTAATGTGCAAAACATGCCATTCTTTCAACACCCACATGCTCGGCCCCGTTCAGTTTTACAGGAGCACGTAAGTAATGACGTTTAGAATATCTTCAGGAGCCGGTGGAGATAACATTCTAGTAGGACACAGGTCACCATCAATAATCTTCCACCCCCAATCTGTAGGATTTAATTCCGTGGCTATGCCTTGACAAAAACCAATCCAAAAAAATCCAAATTTTCCCTGATTTTTCTAAAAGTTTAAATTTTCTTTTCATTTATAATGTCCAATACGTCATCAGCGACTAAAAAAACATAACATTTCATATGTTACACAGTCATTCTTTTTTATATTTGCATTTTCTTAATAATTTTCGAAGTTATTCAAAGGTTTCTTGGCATTTTAACTTCATATATTTATACAAAGAAATTTTCCACAATTGTCCGAAAAAATCAAAAAATTTTCATCGTTCTGAATCTCTCTCATTCGTCATCAGTGATCAAAAAAACCTCGAAAACGACTTATTACACGGTCTTATAATGACAGTTTTCCGCATTTTCCAAGAATATTCCACAATTTCCCAGGGATATTTCAAGATTTTCACTTATTTATGTTAAAATTCGCAATCGGCGTATTAAGAAACATAAAAGATGATACAAAACTTGAACTAACATCTTTAATAAATTGCAAAAGGGTCGAAATACGATCACTGTTTTACGATTGTCTGCGTTTTACGTTAATTCTTCGGAAAACTGACCTCAGAATGAAAGATGATACAAAACTTGAACTAACATCTTTAATAAATTGCAAAAGGGTCAAAATACGATCATTGTTTTACGATTGTCTGCGTTTTCCGTTAATTCTTCGGAAAACTGACCTCAGATTCGGAATCGGCGACCCGAAAAATCTATTCATAACTCATTTTTGGGCCAATATATTTATTTCTTTGTGAATTACAAATGAAAAATAATATGCTGAACGGACTGGCCAAAAACGGGTGGTTAAAAAAGAGAGGCATGGCAGGCAGCCTTTACTTTAGTTGGCTGAATGATCCTGAGGGTATAACTAACATGTTACCATAAAAAAATATTTGGAGCTACTTCTTTTTTTTATTCAGGCCTTTTCCCCCCTTAATTGACTGGACTATAACAAATTCCTACACATACGCAAATTATGTAGTTAGTATGACAGAAGGTGACAGAAGATGAGTAAATTATGGGCGTTTCTTGAAAAAAATCGCGAAATCGCGGGGAATCACCTATTTCAATGATTATATTATAAGGTTTACTCCCTTTGTTACCCTTACTACATAAAAAATCAACTTAAAGTTTTAATGTTTAAACAAAACCACCCGGGCATGTAGTTTTATTTATGAAATAAAAGCATAAGAACGGATTTAAATTGGAAAAAAAAATCAATCAATATGCAATGCGAATGTTAGTTCTAATTCTAAGGCGGCTGGAAAACTAATTGATAAATAAATTGGAAGCTTCAAGCTTCTGACAAGAAACAAATGTAACTATTTTGAGAATTATTATTTGAAGCGATCAAATATTTGAACTTTAACCTTTAGCTTTCATGCGAAATATAAATCAATACCACTAGAAAATTTTAGTGGAATATATTTTACAGCCTGCTGTAGGTATATGCATCTCAGGCGTCTCTGTTTAACGACAGGATTATAGAAAAGCCACACCCAAATTAAAAATACGTTTTTACTGGGTTGCGAAAAATGGCGCCTGCGCCATAATTAATATTACAAAAGTCAAAAATATTTGCACGCAAACGTCTATTTTGTTTTAGCTCTCCTTGCTATAATTTAATCGAAACAATAACAAAGGGCAACTTAAAATCCAATTAAGAATTTGTTTTTTGGTACCGATGATTAATTGGCCCTCATTCGAGAGCGTCATTTTAGGTACATATTTCAAAGCAGTATTGAAGATTACACACATTTTCTTTCCGCCACCAGGCGAAAATATCTTCGTTTGTTGTTAGTTTGTCATTTTTTACAAATCCCCGCTAGCATAAATTAATAAACGCACATGATTTATTCACTTTTTTCGGATCAATGATATCACTGATATTATTGATCCCCCACTATGTTGCAATCATATACTTTTTTCATAATAACTTTATCGCTGCATTCGAAAAAAATTACCCAAAAACAGTTTACATCACTTGAAGTCAAAGACATTTGCAATGCAGGTTCGATATTCTTAACGTTTTTCTTTAATATTCAGTTATTTGGTATCACCAATAACGATTCGATTAGATTTTACTATATTCATGCAAACTTATTTGATATAATCGTTGTAGTTAGACTATGCTCATATAGATTCGAAAACTTTTAAAAGTTTCTTAACAACTTGCTAGACATTATTTATCAAAACAATACATTAATCATGCGCTTTTCAGATAAAAACATGAACGTAAACAAATATTCAAACCAGAAATGAGAAGTTATATATGCATAACCTTGACCACAATTCAATTGAATTAAATACCTGAGAAATATCGACGTCTTTTTCCAAATGTTCCTGAATTGTACTACCATTGCTGGCTATGCTGACAGAGATGCCCAGAAAGAAGAGTCCTAAGTGAAAACACCATTTGCGCGACCGGTCTCCCATGATTCTTACACAATATTCACTTCACTGATTCTTCGTAAAGAGTTCGATGACACAATAGATACCTCTAGCACACATACACGCCGAAGAACCGCGTTTGACTGAACGCGCGGCCGGTAACTACCCCCACTTCGCCCGATAAATTTCAGTTTATAAAATCCGCGCGCGGATTGAGGAACACGAACGCGTCTGCGCCATTATTACATGACGGGCAGGTGATAATAATTATTAAATGGCTAAAAAAAAATGGTCATTTGTCATGTAGCTTTATTTTTGCTGTAGAATTTAATTTAAATAAAAAATAAATGGTCTCATCAAAGTGGAATGACAGGTAAAGAATGACAAAATATACCTAAATGATGATAAATTCCCGACTTTAAGAAATTTACAACACAAGAAAACCACAACGTGATCTTCATACAAAAGTAGTTTTGTTGATTTGAGCTGTTTGTAGATGTATTTCGGTGTTATGAAATACCTGCAGAAACTAAAGGCACAGGGTGTTTCATTAATAATTGTACATAAACTAATTGAGGAATCGTTGGCCCAAAGTATGAAGATTTAATATAAAATGTGCCTTCTTACTGAGAAGCAGCTTCAATATATTTTACTTTTATCTTTACAACTTTATTCATCATTTTAAGGTTGCACAATTAAGAAAGTAATTAGATTTAATTTGTATACCTAAGCTACAGAAAGTCTGTATACATAGATATACCTAAACTTTTTTTAAATACAATTTTTGTGTGTATTATTATACAAGGTGTCCCAAAATTACCGGATGAGCTCGTAATGACAGATTCTTTACAACATTCTGAGACGAAAACCTTAATACAATTATGTCGAGGCTCCAACCGCTTTCGAGAGGGACTAAATTGAAGTTTCTCAAAAAAAGACCCCCCCCTGTGCGAGGCTAACGATTTATTTAATTTAATAAAATAAATAACAACTTGGACATAAATTATACAGTTTTGACTAGTGAGGTAAATGTTCAAAATGGCCCCCATCCATTTGCAAACAAAGACGTGCTCGTCGGCTTAAATCCAGAACAGCTCCTTGCACCATTTCTGACGTAACCATCGCTATTGATTCGGTTGTTTTGTACTGTAGGTTTTCCAGGGCATGAATAACCTCCCTTCTGTAAATCGCTTGTTCAAAATGACACCAAAGAAAATAGTCCAATGAGTCCAAGTCGGGCAATCGGGCAGGCCAGTTTATAGGCCCACCACGTCCTATCCACCTATTTGGATAAGTTCTGTTTAAAATTGCTCGTACGTGCAACGCATAATGTAGTGGAGCACCGTCAAGTTGAAACCACATGTTCCAACGTTGAAATACTGGCACATCATCCAACAGTTGCGGTGGGTCATCTGTTAAAAATGTCCCGTAGGTTTGTCCGTTCAAGCGAGCAGGGAGTTCAATGGGTTCAATCTGCAGAAAAAATTTTACATTGCCTAGGTACCTTTTATTGTAATCATTTATTTACCAAAGAATTCCCAAAAATACCCGTCCATAAATTTACACTGATCCTATTCTGAAAACTTGTGGGTCTGAAAGCATATGGATTCTCATTGGCCCAAATATGACAGTTGTGTGAATTAAATATTCCTTCGTGCCAGAAATTGGATTCATCTGTGAAAAGTACCTTAAGCAAAAAATTTGAATCAATCTCTTCTTGTTCTACAATCCAAATGCAAAAATTTATACGGGCCTCGTAGTCCTGCGGCAAAAGATTTTGTACACGCGTATAATGATAGGCATGATATCTGTTGTCCTTCAAAATTCTTTGTGTTGAACTTCTTGAAATATTCATCATTCGCGCTACATTTCGTACAGAATCCGTTGGATCTACGTCAATTGCATGAATCACAGCATCTTCATTTGCCGGGTTCGTGCCGTTCGTGAGTGACCAGCTACATTTTTGATAGAAAAAAACAAATTTCCTGTGTTTCTTACACGATTTATCAGTCTTAAAAAACATTTCCATTCGGATGTCTTCTTTCTGGAAACCGAATCGCATATTCTCGTGCAGCAGCTTCATATTCACCGTAAATTATTATCATTTCGCAATACTCTGCTGAAGTGTGACTCATTTTGATGTTAAAATAAATTAAGGATGACAAAAGTAGGTACACAACTGACAGATATTATTAAATTCAATACGATTGTCATTATTTATTCTGTTAACAGCGCCTACCTCTAAATTAAATAAATCACCTCGCACAGGGAACCTTTTCTTGAGAAACTTAAATGGAGTCCCGCTCGAAAATGGTTGGAGCTTCGACATAATTGTATTAAGGTTTTCGTCTCAGAATGTTGTAAATAATCTATCATTACGAGCTCCTCCGGTAATTTTGGGACACCTTGTATATTAGAATTTATATTTTACATTTTTATTTCGTACGTAATGAAATTACATGTTTACTAAAATTCGACATACACGAAATATCCAGAATTCAAAAATAGCATTTTTTATTGTATAGGATATTTATCCACAAATAATAATATATTGTATTTTATAGCTTGCTTGGTACATGAATATTTACACATTATTCAGACACTGCCAAAGGGAGAGAACCACACTGAAAAGAAATTACCAAGCCCATGCGGCACCAAAACAGTGTACAAATATATATTTTTATTCACCATAAAGTATATTTAAAATAAAAATATTAAATCATTGGATATTAGATCGACTATTCAAGTTTCGTGTGAATAATTTAATGTTATTACTCATTTTTATTTCAATTGGTAAAAGATTATAAAACTTTGGACTATAGTGATCTTTGACTAGTTGTTTTATTTAAACAGGGGACTTTAATATTACAATTTTCGTTACATCGTGTGCTGTAATTATGTTCAATAGGGTTTTGTTAAAATAAATTACGTTTATAGGAAAATACAAGTACTGATTTTATATAGATAGACTGAAAACTTTGAGTTCTTGAAATATTTGGTTTGAGGGGTATTGTATGTTTTAAAATATTTTACCTTTTATTAAATATTTTTAAGTGATTCTAACCATTTTTAAGTTTGAAGGTTATGCTCCGCCCCAGATTGAAATTCCATATCGTAGTACTAACTCGGCCAAGGCATAGTACACTGTGCAGGTAAAATATTTCGCAGTTGGTAGAACTTCCATATTTTACTAATATTATTATTTAGATTTTTTTTATATGTTTAGTCCAAATATTGATCTATAGTAATACTTAAGTATTTCACAGTATCAGTAGATGTTAATACTTGGGTACAATGACAATTTAAATAATTATTTGAAAAGTGTGTAAATTTATTATCTGAAAATTAGGTACAAATTTATTGTAAATACTAAAACACATAAATTTAGTTTTCTCAAGATTTAAAGTAAGTAGATTTTCAGCTAACTATTGTTGAATTTTGGAAAATTCTGTCACTAACAGTTCTTTCGCCTGCTCCCAGTTTTCCCCTTCCACCCGTAGAACAGTGTCGTCGGCATAAGATATAATTTTGCCCCGTGCTTTAATGTAAAGAAGTTCATTAATATAAATTAAAAATAATGTTGGCCCTAACACAGTGCCCTGTGGAATTCCATATGTTAATTGATGTTTATTACTGCCTATAAATCGTCCTATTTTAACACACTGATCTCTGGGTTCTAGATAGCTACAAAATAATTCATTTTCTATTCCTTGAATACCATATGTCGCTAACTTTTCAATAAATTTTTTTTGTGACACACAGTGTCAAGTGCCTTGGCCAAATCAAGGAACACAGCTGTTTGTTTTTTGTTTTTATCAATTGAATTATACAACGTTTTAGTTACTTCGTACATTACATCCTCAGTATTCATATTTTCCCTAAAAACAAACTGAAAATTTGATAATAATTTATTTTCGTTTAAATGTTTGACCAATCTGCTTTTCATACACATTTCTAGTAATTTAGCAATATTATTTATAACAGATATAGATCTGCAATTTTCTATTACGTTTTTGTCACCTTTTATATATATATATATATATATATATATATATATATATATATATATATATATGGTGTACCGGTGAGAGGTAACTGAATCAATCCTCTCCTCTGGTCAAATGCTACTATACGCCAGACATCATAGATGTCTCCATGGTGTATAACGACTTCCCAAGTAACACATGTCGCCCTCTTATTACACTTAAAGCTTTATAAATAGTACATTATGGCAACTTGTACAGAAAGTTGGTTATACTGAAGCTTTATTCAACACTAAACTGCTTATAAAGTAACTCGGCGGCATAAGATTGCTGGTAAAATGCTTTCACAGCATAAATATAAAGCTTCTTTATTAGAGCATCTTATACAGTCTTCTTTAATTTATAAGAGTCTTAGTAAGGTCTATTATACAGATACACACCATGTATATTTTTAACAGGTGTATAAACCTCTATATAACATTTATACATCCGTTTTACAGCTTAGCAATTTCTCTATAACGGTTTTATAACATTGAGTTTTAAAGGTTTTTAAAGCAAAATTTTACAGCAATGTAGTTATTTAAGCCAAATGCCATTTACGTCAGCCCTAATATAGATTATCTATAAATGCTTTTTACGTATATAGAAGGAGTATTTTATAAAGCATTTTTATTAGCTGAAATTCTGTTTTGGAGCTATGTAGCTGCAATCTTCCGCCTTCATAAAACTCATATACAGCTAAACTTACTCCATTTCATAACCTCCAATATAATTCGATTTGCTTTCGAATTTTTCTTGTTATGTATGACTGATGGTAGAGAGATAAGCGCACTTGCCTCTCACCCAGAAGTTCCGAGATCGATTCCCGGTTGTGGCAGTGGAAAATACTGTGGGTGTGTTCCCTTTTGTTTCTAAATGTATAGCCTTCTCCCACACAAGGCTCTTCTAGAGCCTTCCGGAATAAAGGAGGTCGTAATTACCTGCGGTGTTATTATTATTATTTAAAAAAATTTTATGCAGTCATTTTCTCATTACAAACTACAAAAATCCACCAAAATCGATAAAAAGTTATGTCTGAAATTCAAATAAAAGTGATAACATCATATCCTTCAAAATCAAAATATGTTGTCATGAATTCAATTATTACACAAAATGTGGAATTCTATCAAAGTAAATTCACCTGTCCAAGGATTTTGTCTTCCACTACTACTTCTACACAGCCAAAGTGCTGCTTTAAGAATTTGTAACTGCTTCTGTGGTGACCTTCTTTGGATACTTATAGGGAACCATATTGTATTTTCTAAAAGTAAATATGACAGGGCGTCCATTGTTACCGGTTTGAGGTATAATTAACTTTTTATCACTTGAAACGGAAAACCTTGCAAAATATTTACAGCAATCACTTATGGGGTGTTCAAAATACGTGACTTATCATTTTAAAACAATTCTATAGAAAAAAATTAAAAAATATATTTTTAAAATAATTTTCAACTTCTCAAATTCAAGGAATTTTGGAGGCGCGTCTATTTATTTCGAAGTAGAATAGCATATTTCAACAGAAAAATTTTCCTCTCATGACAAATTTAGTTTTCTACGAACTACAGCATACACTAATTCACAGGCAATATTCATTCAGCTTCCTAATAATTTGCCATAACAAAGTTATTACATTGAAGCTGCTAGAGACACTATGATATCGATGCTTTATAACTGCAAACAGCAATACTATCTTTTAGAGGAATTTTTACTGCACAAAAATTACTTGCAATAATTATATAACAACTTCTTAACAGTCATATAACATGATTTATAACAGCTGGTAAGACGAAACAAAGAGGTTGCCATAATGTTACTTTATGCATTTATATACCTTTTACAGAGTTTACCAACGCTGTATAAACTGTGCCTATTTTGGGTATATAGATACTTCATTAATACTGGACTACTGTTGTTAACTCTTAATTATAAAGTATTAAGCTTTTTAAAAAGGTGGACTAGATAGTCATAGAGTTTTTAAAAAGCAATTTGTGCTACTTGGGTTGCTATTTTGCAAGTACCGAGAGCGGCGACCTTCAGCCCTTGGTGGACTTAACCTATACTGATATTACATATGATTTGCAGGAAACAACTACTCAGCGGGCAAATACCCCGACCTGCATTGGATTATACCTTACAAATCATGAATGGTAGCCAATGTCATTTGTCAATTCCCCGACCAGACATAGACCGGTTTCGAACTTATTAGTTCTCATCAGTATGCCATAGGTCGTGGAACAGACAAATGACAGTGGCCAACATGCTAGTTTTATACAAACTGATGTAAATGGTGTATCGGTGAGAGGTAAGTGAATCAATCCTCTCCTCTGGTCAAATGCTACTATACACCAGACATCATAGATGTCTCCATGGTGTATAGCGACTTGCTATTTTGCAAGTACCGAGAGCGGCGACCTTCAGCCCTTGGTGGACTTAACCTATACTGATATTACATATGATTTGCAGGAAACAACTACTCAGCGGGCAAATACCCCGACCTGCATTGGATTATACCTTACAAATCATGAATGGTAGCCAATGTCATTTGTCAATTCCCCGACCAGACATAGACCGGTTTCGAACTTATTAGTTCTCATCAGTATGCCATAGGTCGTGGAACAGACAAATGACAGTGGCCAACCTGCTAGTTTTATACAAACTGATGTAAATGGTGTACCGGTGAGAGGTAAGTGAATCAATCGGCTAATTTTTGATAGGCTACCCGGCAGTAATATGTTACATTGCTATTAATCATTCATTTGAATTAATTTCCGCTAAAAAAAACAGATACCTGCAGGACTCAGCTGCCGGATCTTAGACTATATGTTCAACTCTTTGACCTTGCTAACTATGATATGGATGCAATTTTTTCTTACCAAAATCCTCCATACCCGCACTTGAGGTAGTCTTAATTAGGCACTTATTCATCAGGCATTTATAATATCGATCAAAAAGATTCTCTGCAAATAAAAAATGCAGCGAAAACTTTACGAGCTCATTATTAACGCCGGCGAAGGAATTAAAAATTAAAACATTTAATTTTCAACGTTTAGAACAATATTTTATTTCAATTTTGATGACGGAAAATTATCATCCTCCTTGTGAAACACTGTTGAAAATGTCTGATGATTTGATGTCGTTCTATTTTTTTTTTTACATTTATTTAACGTCGGTCTATTTCCGCAACTGAGGCCTATCACCGACGCCTGTAGACGAGCTAGCCCCAACCAGGAATTTTGTCGAACCTCTTCCCTTAAGAAGAGTAGGGATCTTTTACTTGCCTAACATTTAATAAAGAAGGGACCAACGGCTTTACATCCCCTCCGAAGGATGGTATATCAACCTACACAACCCTCGCCTAAGGTTGCATAGCTTCCGCGCATACACTGATATACAAGCCGCTGGAAGATATTTGAGGCGAGGACACAAATGTCGTTCTGTTAGGAAAACACATATGGTATTCTTGAGTGGCTTTTCTACAGTTATCGCCACAAAATCCCATAAATATAAATAATATCAGTGTATTGCTCATTTGTAAAATTATAGGGCGTGATTATTTCCAGTTTAAATTACATACACCACTAATACTTATTTACAACAAAACATTGAAATGACACACTATCTAGGCGTTCTATAAAAATGATAAATAATATCATCTTTAACATAACAGCGGTGTACAGATTGCCATCTACAAATATACATATATTTTTTAATTACATTAGAGAAATATTATAACGTAATCAATGCGGTAGAAATATTTATTGGAAATATTTATTGGAGATATAAACATTGATCTATTAAAGAAATAAGATAAATTCTACCAACGAATATCTTAATATTATGGTAGAAAATTGTTTTATATCTTACAAAAATGAACACAACAGAGTATCAAATGATAATAATTCTTGCCTAGACCACTTTTTCATAAACACAAATAAATTTAGAATGTTAAATATTTCTTCTATAATACTACACAGTGATATCGCAGATCATTTTCCTATATACCAAAAAAATTATAGTTTAAAAATACTAAAAAAACACGCTTTAACAGTAAACCGAACTAAAAAGTAAAAAATAATGTTTAAATATTAAGATAAAAAGCCTGGGATACTTTTTATTATATTTTTATAATTCTGCTTTTATCAATAACTACCAATAAAATATTTATAACAATTATTTATATCAAGCACCACACGCTTTTTATCTTAATATTTAAACATTATTTGTTACTTTTTAGTTCGGTTTGCTATTAAAGCGTGTTTTATAGGTTTTTAAACTTAAAATACTTTTTTTTCATTGCTGTTCCCACGAGTAATGGACCTGGTTCCCTGAGGTTGACGCAAGTCGCATGACATTTTTAATCACCCTCTTGCCATTCAACCCTCGGCACGTTCTCACCAATATGTTGGATTGGATGAAATTTAGAATTAGCATCATGAACACCGATACATATAGAAACCAGCTGATACCCGCGGTAATAAAAAAAAATAAATGTATTAATAACAGCGGCGCCTCCGGTAAAATCTCGACAATAGATTAGTTCTTTTCTTTATTTGATCCTGATGATCCTGGTGAGAACATTAAGACAAAGTTGTCAAATTATTGTATTGTCATCGGTCCTTGATAAGTGTGCAAAGTTTCAGTTTAATCCGACGTTTTGAAGTGGGTGAGAATTACGTTGAAAGATTCCGTTAGAAACAAACATACAGATGAAGCTAAGCGCGTTAAAAATAGAAAACAATGATCAGGAATACAAAGAAAATTCTCAAAAAAGAACAAAAATGACATATATAAACTCTTACCAACTTACACAAAATATTGAAAAGGAATCATGGGCAGATTTGTATAACATAAAAGACGTAAACCTAGCCTACAAATAGTATATAAACAAATTCTCTCAATTCGTCCGGAAAATTTCCCTTAAGAAAATACGGATTAAAAATATAACTTATCGGTTCGGCTATATTTAGTTTAATCTATTTTAAAATTTTTCCTGTGATTCCTTCCAGGTGCGGAGTTTATTTTTAATTTTTCTATATTTTCGATTATTTCATTGTTTGTGATATCTGACCATGCTAGATTATTGCATGTTATTTGCCTTTTTTAAATATTATATTCTGGTAAATTTTCTCAGCCATATTCTCACCAACATTTATGAAGTAATCGTTAAATATTTCACATAGAGCAATTTAATCGGTTATGTAATTGTCATTTTCTTTGATTTTATATTTTATGTAAATATTTTTTTTTTCATTTAAGCTTTCCTTCACTGTTGCCCAAATCTTTTTATATCATTTAGGTTTTCGTTTACTTTATTACAGTAGTAGTCCCTTTTAACTTTTATTTATTAGCCGTTTTGTAATCCACGGTTTGATTTTTCTTTGTTTTGATGTTAAATGTACTGTATTTGTTACACCCTGTATATGCTGCATTAATTTGTTTATATACTATTTGTAGGCTAGGTTTACGTCTTTTATGTTATACAATTCTGCTCATGATTCCTTTTCAATATTTTGTGTAAGTTGGTAAGAGTTTATATGTCATTTTTGTTCTTTTTTGAGAATTTTCTTTGTATTCCTGATCATTGTTTTCTATTTTTAACGCGCTTAGCTTCATCTGTATGTTTGTTTCTAACGGAATCTTTCAACGTAATTCTCACCCACTTCAAAACGTCAGATTAAACTGAAACTTTGCACACTTATCAAGGACCGATGACAGTACAATAATTTGACAACTTTGTCTTAATGTTCTCACCAGGATCATCAGGATCAAATAAAGAAAAGAACTAATCTATTGTCGAGATTTTACCGGAGGCGCCGCTGTTATTAATATATATTTTTTTTTATTACCGCGGGTATCAGCTGGTTTCTATATGTATCGGCGTTCATGATGCTAATTCTAAATTTCATCCAATCCAACATATTGGTGAGAACGTGCCGAGGGTTGAATGGCAAGAGGGTGATTAAAAATGTCATGTGACTTGCGTCAACCTCAGGGAACCAGGTCCATTACTCGTGGGAACAGCAATGAAAAAAAAGTATTTTAAGTTTAAAAACCTATATAACACGCTTTAATAGCAAACCGAACTAAAAAGTAACAATTAATGTTTAAATATTAAGATAAAAAGCGTGTGGTTCTTGATATAAATAATTGTTATAAATATTTTATTGGTAGTTATTGATAAAAACAGAATTATAAAAATATAATAAAAAGTACCCCAGGCTTTTTATCTTAATATTTAAACATTATTTTTTACTTTTTAGTTCGGTTTACTGTTAAAGCGTGTTTTTTTAGTATTTTTAAACTATAATTTTTTTGGTATATAGGAAAATTATCTGCGATATCACTGTATAGTATTATAGAAGAAATATTTAACATTCTAAATTTATTTGTTTTTATGAAAAAGTGGTCTAGGCAAGAATTATTATCATTTGATACTCTGTTGTGTTCATTTTTGTAAGATATAAAACAATTTTCTACCATAATATTAAGATATTCGTTGGTAGAATTTATCTTATTTCTTTAATAGATCAATGTTTATATCTCCAATAAATATTTCCAATAAATATTTCTACCGCATTGATTACGTTATAATATTTCTCTAATGTAATTAAAAAATATATGTATATTTGTAGATGGCAATCTGTACACCGCTGTTATGTTAAAGATGATATTATTTATCATTTTTATAGAACGCCTAGATAGTGTGTCATTTCAATGTTTTGTTGTAAATAAGTATTAGTGGTGTATGTAATTTAAACTGGAAATAATCACGCCCTATAATTTTACAAATGAGTAATAGACTGATATTATTTATATTTATGGGATTTTGTGGCGATAACTGTAGAAAAGCCACTCAAGAATACCATATGTGTTTTCCTAACAGAACGACATTTGTGTCCTCGCCTCAAATATCTTCCAGCGGCTTGTATATCAGTGTATGCGCGGAAGCTATGCAACCTTAGGCGAGGGTTGTGTAGGTTGATATACCATCCTTCGGAGGGGATGTAAAGCCGTTGGTCCCTTCTTTATTAAATGTTAGGCGAGTAAAAGATCCCTACTCTTCTTAAGGGAAGAGGTTCGACAAAATTCCTGGTTGGGGGTAGCTCGTCTACAGGCGTCGGTGATAGGCCTCAGTTGCGGAAATAGACCGACGTTAAATAAATGTAAAAAAAAAAATAGAACGACATCAAATCATCAGACATTTTCAACAGTGTTTCACAAGGAGGATGATAATTTTCCGTCATCAAAATTGAAATAAAATATTGTTCTAAACGTTGAAAATTAAATGTTTTAATTTTTAATTCCTTCGCCGGCGTTAATAATGAGCTCGTAAAGTTTTCGTTGCATTTTTTATTTGCAGAGAATCTTTTTGATCGATATTATAAATGCCTGATGAATAAGTGCCTAATTAAGACTACCTCAAGTGCGGGTATGGAGGATTTTGGTAAGAAAAAATTGCATCCATATCATAGTTAGCAAGGTCAAAGAGTTGAACATATAGTCTAAGATCCGGCAGCTGAGTCCTGCAGGTATCTGTTTTTTTTAGCGGAAATTAATTCAAATGAATGATTAATAGCAATGTAACATATTACTGCCGGGTAGCCTATCAAAAATTAGCCGCAATTACCTTTAATTAAATTTATTGTAATTAATTTATTCTAATGAATTCCAACTACATGTTTTTTTAAGTGAATTAAACGTCATTTGATAGAAAATGATGTAAGACTGAAAAAAAACGCGTACCAGCTCTTAGCCAGCCGCAACCTCTAGCTTGCCAGGTGTAAACAGGTATGTTATTATTAATTGTTTACGGCCAGTGTTTTTTTAAAAAAATTTATATTACATTGAAATTTCAATTTTTGCTGTACACGATAGTACATGGTTGCCTGTAAAAAATGGCCCCAAGTAGTGGTTGCCATGATTTGGATTAATTACTCTAGCTATAAACGAGTGTGAGCGAGAGAGAAGGAATGCGCGCGCTGCTTCGTGTTTTTTAGTTAAAAAGTAATGGTATTTTTTAAATTATTACCTGTGAAGCAATGATTTTTTAACATAATGGGAATGTTTCCCGTATAAAGAAGAAATCATGTTCTGTTGAGAAATTCGACTATTAAATGGTCCGAGAATATCTTTCCATAAGTCCTTTTATCTGTTCTAAGTGTTTCATAAAGAGAAAAGAAAGACATTTTTTATAATTGAATTATTATTGTTTATCGATTAAATAAAAACTTTATTTTATATTACCAATTGTACAAGAAGTTTTTTAAGAAGTTTTTTTCAGATTTTAAAGTTACCCAAATAGGCGTTCCCCAGGGGTCAATTCTCGGGCCGATACTATTCTCAGTTTACACATTATATATATGTTTAATAATTCAAAATTGTTCAGTACACATATATGCTGAGGACCTACAAATTTATCTTAATTTCTCGGCAGACTCGCTAGGATTAATTTGGCAAACCCACATTTAAATTAAGATGTACAGCATGTGTAAAGGGGTGTAATGGGGTAGTGAAGCGCAAGTTATAGCCTCTCCTACTCAATTGTTAACCTCACCTTCGCGATGAGTTCAATTTGAACTTGGTGCACCCTGTTTTCACTAACGAGGCTCTAACGACCGAGTAAGGGCGGAATAACCCTTACCTTTTGCCGTGAGCACATCCACCTTCTCACGAAGAGTGCGGTAAAAATAACCCACCGCACACAAAGGTTGCTTTTGGAATCGTTTGGTTACCCCATCGTCGCAGTCTCCTTCTGTGCCATGGGACCACACCACTCGCCTTCCGCAACCGAGCTGGTCAGTTGCATACCTGCTCCAGCTAAAACTTCAAATGCAGCTTCGTTTTCAGTGGATTAAGGCTTTAAAAAAATAATGGAGCGTTCAAGTGGGAGAAAATCATCCGGAGGTAAAATACCCTCCCGATCGGATCTCCGAGGGAGGGTGCCCACAGGGACACCTCATCGAATGTCGAAAAAACACCGACAAGTTAAATCCAACAAAACTAATTCTTTCATCTACGGCGCTTGGAATGTTCGTACTTTGAACGACAGCACTCGCACCGATCGGCCTGAAAGAAGGACTGCTCTAATAGATAGAGAACTTCACCGACTCAATGTTGACGTTGCAGCTCTCAGCGAAACTCGATTTTTGGAGGAAGGCTCTCTCACAGAAAAGTACTACACCTTCTATTGGAAAGGTCTTCCCACCAATTCAAGAAGACAACATGAAGTAGGATTTGCCGTTCGGAATCAACTTGTATCCAACTTAACACAAGTACCACAAGGCCTATCCGAGCGTCTAATGCTGCTACGCTATGAGCTATCAGATGGCAACGCGGTAAATCTAATAAGCGTCTCTGGATGCAAGTCACGAAACCAAGGAAAGCTTCTATCAACAGCTGAAAGAAACCCTCTGTAGAATACCTAAAACGGAACGACTCGTTATTCTTGGCGATTTTAACGCTAGAGTAGGGAGAGATGCAGATACCTGGCCAGGC
This sequence comes from Leptura quadrifasciata, assembly GCA_963675555.1. NCBI lineage: Eukaryota > Metazoa > Arthropoda > Insecta > Coleoptera > Cerambycidae > Leptura > Leptura quadrifasciata. The sequence goes on from OY776675.1 coordinate 42,966,860, forward strand.
ATCATAGGCAAGAACGGTTTGGGCAACATGAACGCTAACGGTCAACTACTCCTAACTAAATGCGCCGAACATGATCTAGTTATAACAAACACCATTTTCCGACAAAAGCATAAATTTAAAGGCACCTGGCGTCACCCCAGATCAGGTCACTGGCATCTACTGGACTATGTTATCGTACGTAGGAAGCATCTCAAAAACGTTCAAATTACAAAGGCGCGCATTGATAGCGAATGTTGGACCGATCATCGTCCTGATGTCTCTAAAATGAAAATTGTTATGAGGCCCATACACCGAAGAACTCAAGTAAAACGTAGACTCCGTCTCTGTATTAGTAAATTGCGTGACCAACAAACCGTCGAACAGCTAAAGCAAAAAGATCAAGAGAATTTGAGTGCACTAGAAGAAACCAATTCTGTAGATGTCGCCGCTACCTGGACACAAATTAAAGACAGTTTAAAAAGTGCGAGTGAGGAAATTCTTAGCACTGCAGCAAGTAAAAAACAGGAGGACTGGTTCAATGATAATGAAGCTTTTATACAACAACTTCTTGACCGCAAACATACTGCCTTCCAAAACGCTATCAACCACCCCAACGACTCATCAAAAGCAGAAGCTTTTACCCAATCTAAGTATGAAACGCAACGCGAAATCAGAAGTATAAAGAACGAGTGGTGGGCAAGCAAGGCCAGAGAAATTCAAAGGTACACCGATTCACACGACTACAGGAATTTCTTTCAAGGAGTAAAAGCAGTGTACAGCCCCAGTCGGAAAAATATGTGCCCTATTAAAGATTTAAATGGAAATCTCCTCAAAGAAGACCAAGAAATAAGAGCCCGATGGAAAGAACACTAGTCTAACATTCTTAACCAGCAAAGTCAAGCCGATCACGATATTATAAATCTTATCCCTCAATATGACACCTTCGAAGACTTAGATAAACCACTAACAACGGAAGAGATCTTAACCGCCATTGGGCAGCTAAAAAATAACAAATCTCCCGGCGCCGACTCACTCCCAGCTGAGATCTTTAAAACTGTGTCGGCAGAGCTCATACCCTACCTCAAAAAACTGTTTGATGTCGTGTGGGAAAGTGGTCAAGCTCCGCAGGAGTTTCGTGATACACTTTTAATCAACCTCTTCAAAAACAAAGGAAGCGCTGCGGACTGTGGAAATTACAGGGGTATAGCTCTCCTTGCTGTTGGAGGGAAGATACTCACTAAAGCGATGGCAAATAGGCTAACACCTGTTATGGAAAAGTTACTTCTTGAAACACAGAGTGGCTTTAGATCAAACCGAGGCACATCGGATTTAATCTTCACACTTAAACAGCTTCAAGAAGAAGCACTCGAACATCAAGGAGAAATTCACATGGCCTTCATTGATTTAACCAAGGCGTTTGACTCATACAAACAACAACGCCCAGGTTATGTATAATAATGAGGCAACCGAACCTTTCCAAACCCTCACTGGAGTTAGGCAGGGATGTGTCCTGGCACCCCTACTCTTTAATTTGTTTACCACTGCTCTAACAATTATTGTTGACAACAAACTGACAGTCAGAGGAATAGGTCTCAGATACCGTTTTGATGGCGGTCTCTTTAACATAGGGCGCTTTAGAGCTTTCACGAAGACACGCACACGATTCATTTGTGCCTCTACGCCGGAAGAGCTTCAAGAACTTTTAGATGTGTATGCCCAGAGCTATGATTCCTTGGGACTTAAAATCAACATTGGAAAGACTAAGATTATGTCAACTCCTCATCAAGTGAACCAAATAGACATTACACTTAACGGAAATTCTCTTGAAGTGGTGGATCAGTTCAATTACTTAGGCAACGTTGTTAATGACAAAGCAAACATGGACAGCGAGATTCGCAATAGAATTAACGCTGCATCTAGAGCACTCTGGGGACTTAGAGAGAGAGTATTTGACAACCACGACCTTGCTTTGTCAATGAAAATGGCTATCTACAGAGCAGTTGTCATTCCAACACTGCTATATGGATGTGAAAGCTGGGTCACTTACCGTCGTCATGTGAAAGAATTAGAACGTTTTCAGCAAAGACACCTCAGAAGTATGATGAAAATCCGTTGGTTCCATCACATATCAAACGTGGAAGTACTCAGGAGAGCAAACAGCCTTCCAATTGAGGTGCTTATTTCAAGAGCACGCCTAAGATGGGCAGGTCACGTTCATCGTATGCATGATAACCGCCTTCCTAAATGTACACTTTATGGTGAATTGCTAAGCGGTAGAAGAACGCGTGGCGGTCAACGAAAGAGGTTCAAAGACGCTCTCCATGAAAATCTAAAATCCTGCGGTATTGCAGACGAGCAATGGGAACAACTTGCAGCGGACAGAACCGAATGGCGAGGGGTTGTGGCCAGCTATCAAGGAAATGTTGCTGGAAGAAGGCCGAATCCAAGACCTAACCAGGTCTATGTTTGTCCTGACTGCGGTCGACATGTGCTCTCCCGAATTGGCCTCTATGGCCATAGTCGTGTGCGCCGTAGATGAATGGGAATTACAATAGACTACACCTTTTACTTGTTTTTTTATTATACACAATTTATCGACTGTAACATTTTTATACTCGGACTCGAGTAACGGCTAATAATAATAAATAACAGCATGTGCATCAATGGACCACAGATAATTTACTGGTGATAAGTCCTACAAAGTCTCAAGCAATTATGCTTAGTCGGTCTAGGTTCGACATTAATAATTTCAGCATTAAGCCGAACAATAATGAAATTGTATGTAAAGAATCGGTTTGAAATTTGGGCTTGATTATGGATACTAAATTAGACTTTGGCGAACATGTCAATAAGATTTTCCAATCAAGTTTCTTCAAATTAAAAAGTATTTATGAATTTAGTTAGGGATAGCCCGATATCAACAAAGTTGATGTTCCATCACCAATTACGTGGATGTTGTTTATAGACCTTACTTAACAGGTTTTAATATATGCAGACTACAAAAGATACAAAATTCATGTATAAGATTTGTGATGTCCCTACTAGACAACATATCAGAGCATCACTTTGTCTTACAATGTAGCAAAGGAGAGTCTTACGTATGAAGTTGTCTGATACAAAAGATACTAAAAACTAACAGTCCCGCATAGCTTCAAGATCTAATCATATTTCTAATAAAATTACATGCTTGCATAACAATACGGCAATCAGTACTACCTCCTTCAAAAAACAAGCCAAAGACTTCACTACACATGTGATAGCTAATGATTATTGTTATTATTATTGTTATTTTTTTAATGCAAAATTATGTCCAATATTTTATTTTACTATTTGCTGTCATGTTATAGTATACACATGTAATATTTTTATATTGTTCAATGATACTTTGTATACTGGGATATACTGGGTGTTAGTGAAAAAACGCTATGCGGTATCTTTCACCTTTTGCCTGTAATTTCTTTTTCTCTTTTATTTATTTATTTAGTGAGTATAGTTTAGGAGTGTTATAAAACGAGCATGCTTTAAGTATTTCAATAGATAAAATATTTTTTTCCGTTAATTAAAAAATAGAAATGTGGTTTTATTATCTGAATAATCGCTTCTCATTAATTTCAATTCCTTTTCAATGACACTCATCTACGGTGGGAGTAATTCATTCAAATCGTGGCAAGCATGTACCATCGTGTGCAGCAAAAATTAAACTTCAATTTAGTGTAAAATTTTATTACAAAACACTATGAGCGTAAATAATTGACAATAAAATATCTGTTTACACCTGGAAACCTAGAACCTTTTTTTTTTCATTCTTCGCATCATTTTCTGTCAAATGACCTTTAATTCACTTAAAAGACATGTAGTTGGAGTTCATTAGAATAAATTAATTACAATAAATTTAATAAAAGGTAATTGCGGCTAATTTTTGATAGGCTACCCGGCAGTAATATATTACATTGCCATTAATAATTCATTTGAATTAAGTTTCGCAAAACAGATATCTACAGGAAACAGCTGCCGGATCTTAGACTAACAGTGATGATATAAATAAGTTATACTTTTGCCTGTACATTCTGCGTTATTGATAACAGACCGAACACATTGAGCTTTATTACAGTCGAAACTCAATTTACTCAGGAGGCCTTAGTTAATTCAGGAAATTCACATACCTGCCTGAAGACAATCCTAAATTTGACTGGTAAAATAGTTATTGCAACGTCATTTTGTGGCTCTGTAACAACTATTTAAAATTTTTATAAAAAAGAAGTCTTTTGTGTAATTTAAATCAGAAAATCACTTGATTTCAAAAAAAGTAATACAGCTCTTAGATAAGAAAGTGGCCTATTTTTAGTTGGGTAAATTGTTCTTTTGGCATTAAATTATTGAAATTAACTTAATAATGGAAATATAGATATCAGTCAGTTGTAATTACTAAATTGGTATTGATATATTGATAACAATTTAAAAATAAATTCAATGATATCAAAGCGACATTAGATGACATTAACAAATTAATGTTTAATATTGGTTGTTTTATAATTAAGTAATAGCTATGTAAATAAATGGTCTTATTTTTCATAGAAATATATTATAAACATAATATTTTGAATACAAATTTAAAACGCAAATGAACAAATTACAACAGAATAATATTGAACCTGGTAAGTTTTTGTCATTTGTGAATAAGAAAAGGAAGGGTACATATTTCCACTCAAATGTCTTACAGCGAACAACATTTTGATAACCCCGTCGACATATTGAATGCGTTTGCGGATTTCTTCAATAATTCTTTCCTACCGCCCTCTGATAATATTGACTCTACATATATTCAGGCGTCGAATAACCTTGCATTCAACGTTACCTCTTTTAGTGAGGCTGCTATACTTAATGCGCTGAAACAACTTAAACCTAAGTTAACTACTGGTCCGGATAGCGTTCCCGCTTTTTTGATTAGAGACTGTGCTTGTATCTTTGCAGCTCCACTATCGGTACTTTTCAATCTGTGTATGAAAAACTGCTGTCTCCCAGATATTTGGAAACGTTCAAAAGTGTGCCCAGTTTTCAAAAAAGGCGATATAAATGACATCTCCAATTTTAGACTTATATCTATTCTGTGCAATTTTAGTAAATCTCTTGAAATCTTACTACATGATACTATTTACTTTAGTGTTAATGCCCAATTATCGGTGTATCAACATGGCTTTATGAAAGGGCGCTCCACCACCTCTAATTTGACTTGTATCACCCAGTATATCTCAGAAGCCAATGATCAGCGTAAGCAAACGGACGTAATATACACTGACTTTTCTAAGGCATTCGACAGACTTGATCACACTATAGTGCTAAATAAATTGTATGATTTTGGTTTCTCTTTTCAACTCATTTAATTTTTCACTCCTATCTATCAAATAGGAAGCAATATGTTGCTTATGGTGGGTTTCGGTCTGTCGAATACGGTGCAACATCTGGTATTCCGCAGGGATCAATTCTTGGACCCCTGTTATTCAACATCTTCGTAAATGATATCGTGAATTGTATTTGATCTGACGATCTTAAAATATTTAATACAGTCTCCTCTCTGGAGGACTGCGTCACACTGCAGGATAGTCTAGCACGCATATGCAACTGGTGTACTCGAAACAAATTATATCTAAACGTGTCAAAATGTAATGTCATGACCTACACAACTAGTGCAAGGCCGGTTATTTTCGACTATAATGTAGATGGCGCAGTGCTTCAAAGACCTGACACCCTTGTAGACCTTGGCGTAATCTTCGATAAAGAGCTTACATTTGTACCGCAAGTAAACAATGTTGTAGCCAAATCTTTTAAAACTCTGGGCTTTATAATCAGAATGAGCAGAGATTTCTCAAACATTTGTACACTAAAGATTCTCTATTTTGCTTTTGTCCGGTCTAAACTAGATTATGCATCTCTCGTCAGGAATCCCCATTACAATATTCACATTGGCGCCTTGGAGAGTGTGCAGAGACGATTTGTAAAATTGCTCTGGTTTAAGTCGGATGGAGTATACCCGGAGGTTGGCTTCCTGCAGCAAGAACTCCTAGCTAGATTTTCTATAAACTCTTTGGTTACCAGACGCGAATACTTTTCTCTCGTATTTTTATACAATATTGTTCACAGCAATATACACTGTCAAGACATTTTAACTCAATTAAGTTTCCGCGTTCCGAATTTGAATTCCAGAAGTTCACAAACCTTTTACCTCGGCATCCCACATTCCTATGTTTTAAAATTCTCTCCTCTCCATATTATGTGTAACAATTACAACAAAAACTGTGGACTGTTTGACATTTTTCACAGCTCAATCAATGATATTAAAAAACTCTTTAACCCTACTTGAACCTTTGTTTTCCCTTGGTTGGTAATTTCATTTTGTACTTTTTTGTATTTTGTATTTTTTATATTCTTTTTCTATATGTATTTTTTTTGTTTGTTTTGTACCTGTACCATACTGCTATGTAATGCTAATTTGTGTATATATTTAGTCACAGCCCCATCCCCGTCTAAAATTGCTTGTAGCTTCCTATAAAGGCATTGATAAATAGTATATTGATTTATTAGGAGTAAAAGTGATACTTGTGTGATGAGTCTGTAAGTTAGGCAATTACAGACGAGCCACAGAAGTGGCTTTTATTCCGAATAAGACATTTTTTCTTTGCAACCGTCGATTAGCTATAAAAAAATTAAAATAAAAATTCCGCTGTGCATTGTCATTAGCAACTTAAGTAACAGTCCGCTCGAGCGGACGAAAAAGTTTATTTATTACATAAACTTTCCCATTCATCTTCCATCATGGCACGAAATTTTTTCAGCATTTTGAGCACGATAATTTAATTTCTGTATATATGCTTCACCATATTTCTCCAACATTCTCAATGGAATTAATGTCGAGACTTTTAGAAGGACACGGTAGCTCTTCCACATTATTATCCCGGAGTCATTGCTTTGTATTACGCACAGTATGTTGGAACAATTATCCTGTTGGAAGATAAAATTATCATCTGGACATAGCGATAAAAAATTCAGCTGTGCATTGCCATTAGCAACTTGAGTAATAGTCGCCGGAAGAAAAAGTACTTTTGCTTCCGTTGCTAATGGCAACACACAGTCGCCTGAAATGTCAAACTTTATTGTTATGAAATGACTAAGAAATATCATGTATTTCTAACGTTTGAAGAAAAACTAAATTTTCTGCAATTTCAGGTATTACATAAACTTTCCCATTCATCTTTTATCATGGCACGACATTTTTTCAGCATTTTGAGCACGATAATTTAATTTCTGTATATATGCTTCACCATAATTCTCCAACATTCTCAATGGGATTAATGTCGAGACTTTTAGAAGGCCACGGTAGCTCTTCCACATTATTATCCCGGAGTCATTGTTTTGTATTACGCACAGTATGTTGGAACAATCATCCTGTTGGAAGATAAAATTATCATCTGGACATAGTTCCCTTACTGGCGGCAACATAATATTTTCAAGTATTTCAATATATTTAGTGGAGTTAAGATGATCATCGATAAACCAATACGCCGACAAACCGTAAGGTGTCATCAAACAAGCTGACGTACATTAAAAACGTATAAAGGTAAGTGGTTCAATTTTCCGGTGGTATAGTATCAAGAGTAACGGTATTTTAATGAGGTCGTAAAATTTTTGTTGCATTTTCTGACTGTTTAGCAAAACTGTACTCGACTATACAAGAAAAGTTTTAAAACCCCAAAAGTACTGTCAGAGGGATAAAACATGGGTACCGGGTTTTCGAGGGCACTGAACACGATAGTGATATTTTTAAGGTTCCCACCCCTCAGCAACTATCCCTAAACTCGAAAAACCACCCCCATTTCGCGTGTTTTTCCATCGTAGGCATGCCGATCGGTTCTTGGGCAGGATTTGGGTAGGCTGTATGTAATTTAACAAGACAATATCTTATCCACCCCCGGGGTTGAAACTACCTCCTCCCCTAATACTAAAACATTTAAAAAAAATCAAACTGAATGAATATTTTATTATCCCCATTTTCTAGGGTGCCCAACACGATGGTAATATTAATTTATCCCCTACCCTACACCCACCTCTCCAAACCCACCCCCTTTTTAAATTTATTGATTCTGGGTATGTGAGAACTCCTTGGATCGGAATTTTTAAGGGGAAATGAATATATTACCCCCGATTCGTACTAATATTTTATCGTGTAGGGTAGACGATAGTCGTTGTTTAGACTATTAGCATCATATTTGTATGATTGTTGCTATTAAAGGTCTTTGAGTACCGTAAGACTACCGAAAAATTTAGATTAAGTATAGTTTATCCAATCTTAGTTTGATACTATATAAAAACAAGAACGTGGCATTCCTTTGCAAACCAACCTCGACGCATGCCATCCATGGGCGCGCATAACTTACTTTTCAAGGCAATACATGCCCTACTATATTAAAAAAATTGTTTGTTCTGTTTTGCAGATTTATTAACTAATAAATTATGACTAAAAGTGGTAAAACGATAGGTAAGTATATTTTCGTTTGTATAAAGGATTATAATATAATAACACCTTTAATATAAACTAACAATAAACTTTACTCAGTCAATGACATTTTCTACACAACAAAATTTCATCGACTCTTAATGTAGGGAACTAGATAAACTTGATCTTATAGAAAATGTCACCGTCCAGCAAAAATCAACGGGGATATTTTTTTAAAAGCTATGACAGTTAACAATAATTATTTTATGTAATTATGAGACAAGCAAATTACGTTTTTTTATTAGGAGAAAATTACCGCATAAGGCTAAATAAACGTACGGCACTGCCCGGTTACACTTGAACAGTATCGCACAGCACTTTCTTATTTTGATACTGGCTATTGCGAACATTGGCCGCCCGCTTCGGCGTAATTGTACATCCGCTCGACTACATCTCATATACGAGGGGATATACCATATACCGGGTGTAACAAGGTCTTAGTATACTTCTCTTTTCTCCATTAGTTTTGAAGATAATTGATTGAAATTTAAGATATACTACATACGTAATAAGCGGCACTTTTTGACATACAATTGATTTTTTTCACTTCAGGTTCAGCCGGAAGTGATACTAACTTTCAATTTTTAAATGGAATACCCTATATATTATTGCATTTTTGAATTCTGCATAATTTTCTGAATCCAACGATGCCAAATAAGTGACATTTCAAACATCAATTTCTTTTACAATATAATTTTTTGTTGTCAATTTAAGTGTGCCATGACGGTAACGATTTATTCTAAACGACCCCTGTAATACTACAAAAATCGAAATTCCGTTAAAGACACTAAATTACGTGATTTATGAGCAAATAAAATTCACCAAAATTGTTTTTGGGGCAAAACGCATTTTTTTCAAACGGAACCATGGTACAATTTATTACTACTATTAATAAGGAATTTATTCATATGTCGTAATAAAATATGCGATAAATACAAATAAAATTACAGCTAAAAGAAAATACAATTTTATTCTAATTACCTTGTTACACATAAGGTGGTTTTGAAATACAAAAATTAACACAAAACATTACAACAGTTGTTCAAAATGCTGTCCATTAACTTCTGAATTCGCATAGCTGTTTCTCGAAGAACGTACGCCAATTGCTGGGCCATTATGCTATTAATTGCTCATCTTACTCGTAGCTCCAGGTTTTCACGGGTTGTAATGGCGGTTGCATAGACAATATTTTTTAAATGGCCCAAACAAATAAATCAAGGGGCGTTAAATCAGGTGACCTTGAAGACCATCTCACAGGACCATTCGTCAAAATTATGTTTTCTCCAAATCTCCGTTGAAGGTAATCAATTACTATCCTTGAATTATGTAGAGGGGCGCCATCTTGTTGGAAATACATTCCCTGTCCTAAATCTAAAGGTAACTCATCTAAATTGTCCCCAACCTCACTTTCGAGGAATCTCAAGTATCTAGCACGAGTCAGAGGTCCTTCAAATATTATTGGATCAATGATTCTACTACCGATTATTCCAAGCCAAACATTGAAACCGAACTGCACTTGAAAGTTACCCTAATAAATAAATTTTTATTTTCTTGTGACCAATATTTTGTATTTTGTCGATTAAATAATCCCAGATTTGTAAACCTAGACTCGTCCGAAAATAAAATCTTTCCGAAAAAATCATTGTTTGGCTGCACGTTATTATACAAAATCCAATTGCAATATTCCATCCTACGTTCGTAATTCGGCTTAATGTTTGGTGATTGATATCAAATTCAATCCCAACTTGCTTTAAAGAAAAATTCTTATCAACTACTATTCGAGCCAAAATATTAATTTCCGTTCCTTCGTCAATAATGAAGTTTTCTTCGGGATCATTGTTGGGCTCTCTTGGAATTGGTTTTCAACACGTTTAAAATAATTTTTCGCTGGACATTGTCTATCAGGATATCGTTGGGCATAAAAGTCGGTAGCCGCCACTGCATTTCTTTTACATTCCCCATAAATAATTAACATGTCCACTTTTTCATCTCTTGTATAAATTTGCGGCATCTTGAACACAATTAACAAGAATGTTAAACAATTTTTAAAGACACAATAAAAACATCGTTAAACCAACAAGTGTTGACAAGCTAAATATTTCATTGTTTTCAAAGCCACCTTAGTTACTTCTTAACATTTAATTAGAACAAAATTGTATTTTCTTATTTTCTTTTAGCTGTAATTTTATTTGTATTTATCGCATATTTTAATACGGCATATGAATAAATTCCTTATTAATAGTACTAATAAATGGTACCCCGGTATTGATATGGTTCCATTTGGAAAAATTCAGTTTTACCCCAAAAACAATTTTGGTGAATTTTGTTTGCTCATAAATCACGTAATTTAGGGTTTTTAGCGGGATTTCGATTTTTGTAGCATTAGGGTCATGTAGAATAAATCGAACCGGTCATGGCACACTTAAATGGAAAGCTTCACTTCACTTCTGGCGAAACCAGAAGTGAAAAAAAAAAATCAGTTGTATGTCAAAATGTGCCGCTTATTACGTACCTATATCCTAAATTTCAATCAATTATCTTCAAAACTAAAGGAGAAAATGGGGGCATAACAACGGTCATCCCTGATAGAGAAGCTGAATTTATATTGTTTCAAATTAAGATGGGATAACCTATACAAAGAGTTCGCCTTTTTTCTCCCACTTTTGAACTTTTTATTCATATTCTTATGTTTTTGGTGTTTTCTCGGCACCTTTCATTTCTTTCTTCAAGATATTATACGAAATTCTAAAATAAAAGATGAATGACTATTTTCTCCCAAAAATGCATATGCTTAATAACTGGATCTGCTTTTCGGCCTTTAATATTTTATTTGTTTAATGAAAATAACTATAAAATTTATCGTATTTTGGGCGAAGTCATATTTGCCAGCAGACTTATTCAATATTCGAACCGTATTGGAAAAATCAATACCCTGACCTTAATGTCAATGTTGTATTGCCGCAATTGTTGCTTTTTGGCAACAATACAAAGGATGTATCCGTGACAACCGAACCCACTAACATATTTTAGATAGTGAATTGTCTGTAAAGACTTTGTGTCATAAATCAGATTCTAACAATTTAATCAATAGAGTTGTTAAGGGGTGTGAGGGCACCCCACATTGCAAACATTTTAGTACATGAATGTGATGTGTCCATTAAGATTTATAATATAATGACGACACGACATAACAACTACGCTTGAACGTTGAGAACTGCGGATATTTTTTAAGTACTCTTTATATGAGAAGTTTTATATATTTTTGTGACATTTGCAAAAACATTTTGATATAAATACTAAATATTCAGCCCATTGAGATTATTTAACTGGGTTCTTGGAAACAATTAAATTTATTTTATAGGTTAGCTTTGCTTCCTTATGTTTAACACATACCGGGTGTTAGAAAAGTATGGGAACGGTGGAAAATCTCGAACAGTTTGCATCAAATCGAAAAATAAAAAATACGTATTAAAAATTATTCAAAAAACTATCTACTGATACCAAAATGACCTCCGCACCCACCACCCTGTGGTGGGTGGGAAAATTTGAATGAAAATCCCTATTTTTTTATAGCGGATTCGGATTCTACGGCCAAAAATACGTGAATTTTATATCAGGCATTTTTTTCGATTCTAGCAAGGTGTCGCTGCAATCGCACAAGATTGAAATAAACCTTAAGCGTTCATAAGTTTGTAAATATTTACAAGCTCTAGCCACTCGTGTTGACAAAAAAACATTCAGTTTAAAAAACAATATCTGTGATATCTTGGTTTTTATGAATGTTTTTTTAAAAGTGTTCTTAATAACAGTATTTGTTTTGTGAAATTTCTATGAGAACGTTCAGTTCCTTCCAACTTTTGTAGAGGCAGGAGCGCACTTTTGTACAGAAAAAGTTATTTCGTTTAACATTAGTTCTCGCGTTTTTTTCTGCACTTTAATACAGGAAGAGAGAGTTTCTCTTTTAATGATGCGAGGGTGGGGCGATCAAAAAAGGTCCTATGATGAAGTTGTGATTTTATTCAACGAAACTTTCCATGTAGATCAAGTGAGAATTTCAAAATCTTCTATGGCTCGTACCACCAACGATTCCTAGACACAAGGACAAATAAAAATCGTCCAAAATCTGGTAGACCAAAATCTGAAACATCGGAAGCTCGACAAAAGCCAGTCAACAGTTTGATATGAGTGCATAAGAAGAAACTTTTGAAATTTCATCCTTACAAAATTCACCTTCGCCAAGAGTTAAATGAAGATGATTTTGATCGGCGACTTGAATTTAGTGAATTAACGATGGAAAGGAGTAACCAAAACCCAAATTTTTTGTCATCTCTACTTGTCTTTTCAGATGAAGCAACTTTCGAACTAAGTAGAAAAGTTAATCGCCATAATTTCAGATACTGGAGTGACGAAAACCCTCACTGGATGCTTGAAACACACACGCAGCATCCACAAAAATTAAATGTTTGGGCAGGAGTTTTCAGGGATCGAATCATAGGACCGTTTTGCATAGATGGAAATTTAAATGGAGAAAAATACCTGGAAATGTTAACAAATCAAATAGTTCCCGCAATACAAGAGATTGCTGGTGATGAGTTCGATAATGTTTGGTTCCAGCAAGATGGGGCTCCTCCACACTATCGGGATATTGTTAGGGACTATTTGGACGGTAATTACGAAAATCGATGAATAGGTCGAAGAGGAACTATTGAATGGCCAGCAAAATCTCCCAACCTCGTGCCACTTGATTATTTTGTTTGGGGTTACGTGAAGGGTAGGGTTTATTTCACTAAACCTCGTGATTTGGAAGAGCTGAGGCAAGCATAATAAACATTTTTGCAGTAATACCACCTCAAATGATAAGAAGTGCTATTGAAAGTATTTACGTTCGTCTCGGACAATGTCAATGGGCACCATTTTGAACACCTGCTATAATCTTGAAATTAAAACCTGCTAGTGTAGCAGTTAAGCTGTAAACTAATTGCCTCAACTGGCCGAAATCCTCACCTTGCCTTAAATGGCTGAGTTACCTCCTTGCCTTCATTGGCTGGGATCAAGAACTTGTCTGAAGTGGCTGAATTAAGAGGCAAAGCCACTGTTAGTTTTTTTTAAATCGAGTTTTTTATTGCCTTGTAAAAAGTGTAAATTGAAAATTACTAGCTGCTAATAAATTTACAGAATGTTAATAGTTGTTGTAATTTCCGCACGACCGTGTAAAATCACTGTTCTCAAAACAGCTCGGGAAATCATTCACTCTAAGATCAGTAGTTTTACTTTTCGTATTTTTTTAAGTATGCGTTCAAAACTTTCATGTTTCCACTCAATTCTTTGCGATTGCAGCGACACCTTGCGAGAATCGAAAAAAATGCCCGATATAAAATTCACTTATTTTTGGCCGTAGAATTTATAAAAAAATAGGTATTTTCATTACAAATTTACCCACCCCCACTAGGTTAGGGGTGGGAGAGTCGAATCCAATGTCATTGGATAGATTTCGTAAAAATAACAAATACGTGTTTCTCAGTTTTTGAATTGGACGTTTTTTTTATGGGCACAAGACGCTACTCCCGAAACAGTGATGTTTTCTCTCCATTTTTTGCGATTACAGCGACACCATGCAACAATCGAAAAAATGTCCGGAATAATATTTACGTATTTTTTGCCGTAGAATCCGGTTCCGCAATAAAAAATAGGGGTTTCCATTTGAAATTTTAAAGTTGTCCCTCGCCCCACCCACAGGGTGGATAGTTTTTTCAAAAATTTTTGTCTCGTATTTTTTTATTTTTCGATTTGATGCAAACTGTTTGAGATTTTCCACCATTTCCATACTTTTCTAGCACCCGGTATATCAAGTCAAGTAGGTATATAATGTAGTATACAAATCGTGTAAAACATATATTACAAACAAATAAGCAAGGAACTCACAAAGTCGTAGACTGTTAGTGATAGACCTGCGACCAAGGGGCAAATAAGTTACTTCATCGGGTACAAAAGTTTTTGTAGTAAAAGTACCACATATATGTAGCAAAAAAACGACCGTCTGCCGGGGCTCAATGGTCAAATTTTCATTAAGATAGCTTGTGTGGCAGATGCCAGTATTTGAACGCATACGTAGAGCAGACGCCCTTCGCGACGCCAAAAGTTCAGTCGGTACAGGGTTTTATTGAGTACATGTTCGAAAATTTGACAATACACTAGGAAAACTGTTGCAATTATTATTTTGGTTGTCAGACTTTCGTGAATATGTAGGTAACAACATCGTATATAAGAAACAACAGCAATACAAAACAATAGAAGTAAATTAAAATAGCAAGGTTTTTTAGTTTTGTTTGTTAATAAATCTAAAGAAAAATAACTGTTCGTCATCATCGTCATCACATGAATCATTAAAACCCTCTTCATTTTCATCATCAATATCTCTCTGCTCCATGCCGGTTTCGCGTACAACTATTTCATCTAGGGCACTAGGTAATTGAGATCCATCAAACCAGATCGGCAAAAACTTATTATCATTTAAATTCCAACCATTTTCTGAGGGGTTATACAATTTTTGTTGTTTTTCGGTGGCGCTATTCAATATGGAACATATTTGATTCGTTCTTTTTACTTTTAAAAGCAATACGTTTTTGCATGGAGGTAACATCAAACTTTTTCAGGTTATCGAATGGACTCTGATTTGGTTTTGGTTTACAATGAGAGTAGAAAATGTCGAATCGAGCTTCATTGACATCACATAACGTGGATTTCTCATACATAGCACAAATTAATTTTTTTACATGCGTAATCCAATCTTTGGAAATGCTTTCTTTGTTGCCAAATATATCAAATACTTCGTACATTTTTTTTTGTTGAAAGGGATTTAGTGTCCCTTTTCTGGATAAAGCTGCCGTGTAGTCACACCCTGTTAAATCTTTTTCAAAAATGTTTATGATCTACATAAAAAGATCTTTGATTTGAACTTAAGCTTGTACCTCATGAGGTAAAAAACATCGGAATTTTGGGCCTCGTGACGGGCGTCTGCTCTACGTATGCGTTCAAATACTGACGTCTGCCACACAAAATAACAATTGTAATGATTTTCCCAGTTAATTGTCACGTTTTAAGCATGTACCCAATCAGGTAACTTTATAGACTTTTTTCGCCTCTTTGACAAGCTGTCAAAATGAGAAGTTGACCATTGAGCCCCGGCAGACGGTCGGTTTCTTGCTACATATATGTTTTACTTTACTAACGAAATATATATTCAGGGTGTCGTCCCGTAATAACGTGCAAAAAATTTAACTGTAGGTTCCCCGTCGAAAATTAAGATGGATTCTTCGTACAAATTTTTTCAAAATAACCCATTCCTGTCCAGCTACATTCCTTAAAGGGGTGTGCCAAAAAGCGGTTTTTAATTTCTATCTCAAAATAACATAAAAAAATACAGCAGATGCTTCCCTCAATCAAAGACCCTGTCCCCAAACTGTTATTAAAATGTGTTTACCAGTTGAATTGCACATGTGGTAAGAGTTACATCGGACAAACAGGACGGAGCATCCAGTGCAGAATCAAGGAACACGAGAGGAATACCAGATTTGTATACACGGATAGGTCGGCGATAGCAGAGCATGTCCATAATAACGAGAACCATAAAATCGACTATGAGGACGTCAATGTATTGGACAGGAATACGCGCTATTATCCTCGAATCATTAGGGAATCACTGTAAATTATGAAAAACATGAACAACTTTAACAGAGAAGATGGGTATCGACTTAGTAACACATGGAGACTGGTATTGCAAAGTACCAGCACCGTAGTGTCACGGTCAACCAAACACGACGAATGAGCAGCGAAGCGTACCAAGCACGACGAAGCGAAGCGACGCCTAGGTATATAACGAGGAGTGTAGCATAACAAATTCAGTCTTTAGAATCCTTCTGAAGAAGCTAACAGGATGATCAGCGAAAGTCAAGTTCGACGACCACGGCAAGAGCCGGAAGAAATTACTTCATTAGATTAGGAAAAAGATGAAATTTGACAGACCTCAGTTACTCATCAAACTCATCAAAATGCATCCAACGAAATTATTTCATCCACATATCGTGTACATAAAGGGGTGAAATTAACTACTCTTCCTGAAATTTTGTAAATATTTTTCTCTCTGCTATAACTAAACATTATGATCCATTTAGAAACTTTTTATCTCCTGAAAAAATTTCGTAAAATCGACCATTTTTGAGAAAAAAATTAAATTACATCTTCCTACAAGTAATCAATCGAAAGAGATGAGTACAATAATATAGTGTAAAATACTAAAATTAGGCTGGTGTCAAATTATAATTTGACAATGTTACGTATTGATATGATCATTTGGTGCTTACAAATTGCACGAGACATTGCAAATTAAAGACGAGTATTGAAGTACTGAAAAGCAAATTTATTAGTAAACTAAAAAAAATAACAAAAAATACACAAAAGATGAATAAAATGAAGACAACGATTGTTGTTTTTAGATATTAAAGCATTTGTTCAAAATGACGACCTTCAACTTGATTACACGTTTGCAACCGTTTCCTAAAATTGCCATACAAGCTATTTAAAACGTGTGGAAAGTTTCAAACTTCATTGGCAGCACTAAAACTCTCTTAAAACTTCGATGTTAGGGACAGGTGTCGAGTAAACAACATTTTTCAAGTGGCCCCAAAAATAAAATTCCAATTGATTCATATTTAGGGACCGAGGGGATAATTTAATTTTGGTTTCTAGCCCCCTCCCAATAATCCATCGGTTTCTAAATGTTGAGTGTAGCCATTCTCGAACCTCTAAAGAATGAGGTGGCTTACCATCCTGCATAAACCACAGTGTTCGACATAATGCACGAGGTAAATTCTCTATAGTTAATACAGGTCATTTTCTAAAAAGTTTAAATAAGCTGGACCATTTAATCTGTTTGGTAACTCTAAAGGCCCTATTAATTTATTGCCTATAATTCAGGACCAAGTATTTATTGAAAAGTTGTGTTGATATCTTCCATTTACAACAGAGTGATGATTATCGTCGCTCCATAAATATGGTTACGAAAATTTAAAACTCCAAGTCGAGTAAAGCAGCATTCATCTGTGAATAGTACTTTTCTTGTAAAACCTAACGGCTTATATAACGACTAAGTATAATTCTACAAAAATCACAAAAATCAAGTCTTACTGGAAAGCCACGAGGGAACCGATCTTGTATTCTCTGTAAATGATAGGGGTAAAGTCCTTGCCTTTTCAAAATCCGCCGTACTGATATTGTTGTTATGTGGAATTAAAAAGCATCCTGTCTAATACTACATTCAGGATGTTCGCTAATATAATGCGATATTTGTGTGTCCATTGCATCTCCTATTTATCATGGAATCATGACTTCTTTTTTTTAAAAAAAAACAACCTCTTTCTCTTCCTCAAGTGAATATGAGAAAAATTACGAACATTTGGCACAGTACGAGTAGGGAACTTACGACGATATCGTTCTTTTGTCGGTGTAGTATTTCCTTTACATTAACCATAAATTAAATGTATGTCTGCCTATCCCTCATTACTAAATATATGCTTTATAAAATCTGGTTAGAAAACTATTAGTATTAAATATTAAGTAGTAAGGAATGATTACCAGCCTACTTTTAGTATTTTACACTAATATAATTATTGTGCTCATCGCTTTTGATTGACCACTTAGACAGATGTAATTTAGCTTTTTTCTGAAGAATGGTTGATTTTACAAGAAAATTCCAGAAGATAAAAAAGTTACTAAATGAATCATAACGTTTTTTGTGAACACGCTAGGTGGATGAAATATTTCATTAGATGCCTTTTGATGAGTAACCGTGATGTGCCAAATTTCGTCTTTTTCCGATTACGTTATTTTGAGATAGAAATTAAAAACCGTTTTTGGCACATCCCTTTGACGGGGACAGGAATGGGTTATTTTGAAGAATTTTATACGAAGACAGGAAATCTACAGTTAATTTTTTGCACGTTATTACGGGACACCCTGTATAGTAAGTTTAGCGTTTAGCTAATTTTTCATTTCAACAACTTTGTGTATATCCATTCTGTTCGTTTCTAAGATAAATCTCTTTACTTTTCTTTTAAATGCATCAATAGAATTCATTTTTCTACGTCGGCGCCATCTGGAAGATAATTATAAAATCTGGAAGAAAGGTATGATATATTTCGCTGTCTTATTGACTTTGAATGGAGTTCTGCAAGAGGTCGCTTTTGTTCTCATCTGATAAGTATGGTTAACAGCTATTAATGAATGTCTGTTATTAAATTGATTTATTGTCACAGTGTAATAGAATAATTTTCTGATATCAGGAACATTACCATCCTTATATAGATTGTCCGATGGGCATGTGTTGGATTTATTCAACATAATTTTTAAACATTTCTTTTCAATTATTTCCAATTTTTTATGTGGTGTTTTTACTGCACTTCCCGAGCAAATAATACCATAAGATAGTATAGATTCAACTAATGGATTTTAAATGGTTTTTAAGTTAGCTATGTCCAGGATGGTCCTTAAGAATTAAAATCTAAATATTATGTTTCTTAGAGCATTATATACATTGTTAAGGTGTATATTCCATCTCAAAAATCTGTCAATGACAATAATACCTAGGTGCTCTATTCTACTTGTTCTATTTCTGTCTCAGAATCGATATTTATGGAGCTGAAATTATGCATTTTTATCTTCTAGTAGCTGAACGATATGTATATAGTCTTAGCAAAATTTATGGTAAGTAATTTATAATCAAACTAATCTTTTTTTTTCCTTAAATCTTGCTCTGCCTGGATTTTTAGATCTTGCCAATTGTTATCTTCATCATCTTTATCACTGTACCCTTGACTCCTATAGTAAGTAAATTATCCAATTACAGCATAAATAATATCGGTCACTAAAGGAGTCAATAATTTCATCCAGTGGCCTAGTTACTGGATGGTATAGTTAAACGCACAAACATTTTGAAATATTATGTTATGATATATGGATATTAATTTCTACGCAAGAATAAAGTGGAATACTGGGTGTTTTATATGAACAATAAAATAAATAACAATTAACAATCAACGTGACAATAGTAGCATTGGTTGTTCAGATTGGCTTTTATAGATTGTTGCATCTGAAATCGGCTCTGAATATACAGGTGGATCATATGTATTAACCAAATGTGACATCATGTATACAAAGGATAGATAAACATCATCCCATTAATTTGATTTATAGTACCAAATTCAGCACGGCTTTGACTTTATGCTGGCCGAATGACAAAGGAGT
Organism: Leptura quadrifasciata; assembly: GCA_963675555.1. Classification (NCBI taxonomy): domain Eukaryota; kingdom Metazoa; phylum Arthropoda; class Insecta; order Coleoptera; family Cerambycidae; genus Leptura; species Leptura quadrifasciata. Next base: position 42,986,685 of record OY776675.1, read on the forward strand.
TGGAAGCCGAAATGAGGTTATGGATTTTAAATATTTTGGGTTTTGAAACCAGGCCTTTAAATTTATTGCCATATACGTATTGAATATACCAATATTATATGCGATATGGTATTGGGTTTTATGTAGGTTTAAATCTATTTGGATGAAAAAAAAACTAGAAAATAACTATACTTATCGAGAATAGGTGCGAAAATTAAAAAATAGTACATTATACACTAAGGGAGAGAAACGTCTTATTTTTCCTGAGGTGTAATTTGAGGCCCGAGGGCGAAGCCCGAGAGCAACAAATACATCGAGGGAAAAATGGCTGTCTCTCCCGAGGTGTATATACTATTTTTTGCACGATCGGGAGTAGAAATATTTAATTCATAAATAAAGAATTATAATAAATTGGAGCGAAATTACAATATTTAGAAGCCTTTGGGATATTTCCATTCAACGTATCATGGCAACAGATATCATATTTCATTTAGTGAAGTTCCTTCGAATATTAATTTCAATAGTTGTGAGAATGTAACATTTACTATCAATATTAATAAATAAGAATTACATTTTGTTTAACTATTAACTTATATAAGTAAATATGCAATGTCTTATTAATTAATAAATAAGAATTATATTTTGTTTAATTATTGGGCATGAAATAAAAACTACTCTAGGGAAATTATTGTCTTATTTCGTCCCTAGGGAGTAAATGCTTTACTTCTGTCACAATTTTGATTCCATAGAAATCGATTTCTACTCCCGGTCGTGGAAAAATATATTTTTGCCATACTTTAAGAATAGACTATAAATAACATATTTATTAACTAAAAATGTGAAAATTCTACCAACAAGCTTTGCTCAATATAATATCACTTTGTTCAGATAATTCCAGACGTTTTATAAAGAATATGGAACTAATGTTTAGATATTACTTTTTCTTTATTTATTTCTAAAAAAGTATATTTAAAACTATGAAAGCTTGGTAAATTTACTTCAACTTGATGCAAGTTTAATACATTTTTGGAAACACTTGCTGTGTAATTTGTTCCCTCGAGAATACAGCTCGAGGTTTAACAAATAGAGGAACGCTTTCAATGACAAACGGAACATAAAAGTACTAAAGAATGAACAGAAAATATTTATCCTCAGAATGAAAGAGAACTGTAGCAATTTCACTTCATTGTTAATAGGGAGATATGTCTTGGATATTTATATACTGTACAGATATTCTTATTGTATTACATAAATAAACTGATTTCTAAAGAAATTACACCTGACAGAAGTTGAATGGATATTAGTGAAGTGTAAGAATACGCTTACGTAAACGATAATAGTAATAAACCTTTTTTTATGTCTTTCAGTTACTTAAAATACGTCAATGTTTCTTTTGACAGTGATTAGCCAGAAGTTAAACATAAAGACTTAAATGAATTTATTAACAATGTTGTTTACAATTTTTTTATTTAAATCTATGTGTTTGATTAAGTTTGTTATTGTTCAAATGTGCTTTTAGAGGGCAGAATATTAAAACATAATATTTTTAGTCGCAAACTCCTCTATACTTTAAGTAGGATCAGTCTTTCGGCTGATGTTCGTTGTAATCGAAGCATTAGCATTTTGTTGGTAATATGCAATTATTACACATAACGCGCCAGGCTTCTAACTTGTAATTCAGCGCTCGACGGGGCACATAGCCCGGAGAGTAGCTATTGGTTGCAGTCTGGTTACGTTCCTTATAGTAAAATAAGGATTTTATAGAGGAGTTTGCTGCGACTAAAAATAATATGTTTTAATATTCCGCCCTCTAAAAGTACACTTGAACTATGCTAAGCCCAGTCAGGCTATTTATTTTTCGATTGCAACAGACACTGGACCGCTAAATGGCGCCTGCTGACTATTTTACATGTCGCTATCCCAAAGATACGGAAATGTACTAAATAGTCGTCACATGTCTACTTTGCACGGACGAGAGCTAACAGCTCGAAACTGCAGTCTGCAAGTGGTGTGTGACAACTAGCATGAGAGCTCCTTTAAATAGGATTAGCCTTTCGGCTGCTGTTTGTTGCAATCGAAGCACTAGCGTTTTGTTAGTAATATGCAATTATTACACTTAACGCGCCAGGCTTGTAACTTGTAATTCAGCGCTCGGCGGGGCACATATCCGGGAGAGTAGCTGTTGGTTGCAGTCTGGTTACGTTCCTTATAGTAAAACAAGGATTTTATAGAGGAATTTGCGACTAAAAATATTATGTTTTAAGTTTGTTATTATTTGCATATGTATATGCTAATAGAAAACTGATGACTGGTTAATCATATACTATTAAACTTTTATAGTTAGTTTTAAAAGTATTTTAATCATTATCCCAATAATAAAAAAGGCTACTTGTACTTATGGTTGAATTAAACGTGTTAAACATATTTATTGATTTTTGAAAGAGTAAGAAAAAACAAGTTCAGATACATGTACTTAGTTTCAAGATTATTAATTAATATACAACAAATTCTTCCTCATAAATGAATTACTTTCCTATTACAATTAATGAATATTATGCGTTTAAGTCGACAATAAAATATACTGGTCAATTGTAGAAATAATAATATTTTCTTCGAATTTATACTTTTTCAATTCTGTAATTTTGAGTCATTGCGCCTCATTAAAACCTTATTTCGAGATCTTATTTTTGTGAATGATAAAAACTGTCTGAAGGCTTCATGAAGTTGCCATCAGAAACGGAATAATTATTGAATTTCTTACAACAGCAGCATCTCAAAAACCAGAAAATTTTACCTACATAATAATAGAAATAATAACGTTTATTGACAGATTGAGTTTAAAGTTCAATACAGTGAAATATAAAAATGGAAATACTGCGAAATAAGATATAAATAGTTAATTACAAAGATGTAAGTAAGTATAAAGAACGTATGCAACAATAGCATTTTTTAGTATTGTGTAAAATGACATTCACTTTGATAGTAGCTATTAATTTAGAAACATTAATTTATAGTGGAGTAAAAATAGCCCAAAATAAGGCGACAGAGAAAATTTTGCATGGAGCAACGCGACATAGAAAAATAAGTGTTTTGGTAAAACTAAGATACCCTGAGTTTTCTACTTCGAGTAGGTGGGAACCCTTTTTTCGCGGAAAAGGGGTAACTTGGTCATTTTTAATAGTGGTTTTTCAGTTTTAATTTATATTGGACCCTTTAAAATGGTAGTTAAGAAACTAGAACGGTACCCTTTTATTGTAGATGTTCAAGGAACATTCAGTTCAAAATATGTATATAAATATACTGAGAAAACGTAAAAATTTGAATTACGGCTAACTTGTCCAAAATTAAACCGAATTTGATGAAACTTTAGACGAAAGTAGCCTATATAATCAAGAAATAGCTTGCCAAATTTTGGCATAAAATATCCTATAGTTTGGTCGCAATTCCATTTTTAGTCCAAATTCCATAAAATTCTCAAAACGTTTCCCAATTTGTCCAAATGGTCGAACGAATTTTTTTTTTACCAAAATGAAGGTATTTTTATGTACTTTCACGTGATGTAACTAAAAAAATAAAAAAAATTTAATTTACCCGATTTTTTGCCATTTTTGATATACATGCGCGCGGCGATTTCCAGTCATTTTCGGTATTATACGTATGCGCGCACAAGTTAGTGTACGTGTAATTATTCATTATAAAAATTTCAATATTAATAATAAAAAGTGGTTTGACCATTCGATTTCAAAAATATTAGTTAAACAATAACAGTGTGAAAATCAGCCTGTTAGTAATAAAATTTCAGACCTCATTATTTTTACATTTTGAGGGCAGAGAACTCGCCAGTCCAACCCATCGCTTTGGTGGGATAAGTGCAGTTCCTTGTTTTTTACACTAACGGGCTGATTTTTACATTGTTGTTTAATCAATATATTTTAAATCGAATGGTCAAATTGTCCTACAAATTTTCTGGCAGATTCTCCAGTTCTATGCCATGAAAGTGTCAGTTCCACCACGATCGACATGTTTAGCGCTGCGTAGAATTTTGCATACCTCTACCGATTTTCGCAGAGAGAAAAGTTGGGAGACGCGTCAAAACAAAGCCACTCACGAAAATTGGGCCTGTTAGTAATCACTTTAAAAAAGGGGCGTCGGATCCCGGAAGATAAGTGTAATTTAAAAAAATATTTTCTGTGTTTGGACTAATCGATTAATATATTATGTTTTATGTGCGCCGCCCCATACTAGTATACCTAACTATAAATTGTACAAGACCATTGTATATGGCAAATAGTTCTTTGTCCTCAACAAATTTTTTAAATATTTAAGGCTATAAATAAGCGATCTCAGTCGTTTTATTATGTAATTTATTTGTAAATGTCATTTAAGATTCGGGTCTAAAATAATTTATTACGACCTAAAGTCAGGACAAGCAAATGAGATTCCAGATGCTATGTGAAAAGAATAATTAATTTTACAATGAAACTTATATATATATACAGTAATTACTTAGCTTTTACAAAATTTGGAGAGTTCCAGAGGTTGTTGATGTCCTTGTAGGTTGTAGAAATCTTCAAAACACAATTAAATAGCGTTTTTTTAATTGTAAACGGTAAATCAGGTAAATTCGTATACCAAAATTCGTGTACCAAAGAATAGCAAATGGTCCAAAAGTCCCAAATCCAAATAATCCAAAAAATAGAACAGTTGGAAAGTTCTAATTCAAAATCTGGCCTTACCAAAATCGAGCTTTAGCTATGCCCAAACCGTTTATAATTAAAATTACAAAATTATTATCAAAATTAACCTCTAACGTGAGCACGTGTCTATAATAAATCAAAGAAATTTGAACTTACCTAGAATATAAAAATATAAAATATAGGAATATAATATTCCAACCTATCTAATAAGGACTCAACAAATTAAACCAAAACAGCTATTCCCCCTTACGAGCGCTGAATTATATGGTAAAATTTTGCGTATTTTGTCTAAACACGGTTAGCACTAAAACACAAAGGCAATGCACTGATGAGACCCAAAACTAGGTCGAAACCGGTCTGCAGTTAGTGTCATCATGAGATGAAGGAAAATGTGCAAAATTTTACCATGTAATTCAACGCTCGTAAGGGGTAATATCTCTTTTGATTTAATTTGTTAAGTCCTTATTTATATAAGGCACTTGCAGATAGGTTGGAATATTATAATCCCTATACTTTATATTTTTATTTATTTATTTTACTTATTTATTTATTTACATACACTGCTCAACAGGTAAACCCATTTAGAGAGCAGGACATATACACAAATTTAGCATTACATAGCAGTATGGAACAGGTACAAAACAAACAAACAAAAAAAAATACATATAGAGAAAAAATACAAAAAAATACACAATACAAAATACAAAAAAGTACAAAATGAAATTACCAACCAAGGAAAAACAAAGGTTCAAGTAGGGTTAAATAGTTTTTTAATATCATTGATTGAGCTGTGAAAAATGTCAAACAGTCCACAGTTTTTGTTGTAATTGTTACCCATAGTATGGAGAGGAGAGAATTTTAAAACATTAGAATGTGGGATGCCGAGGTAAAAAGTTTGTGAACTTCTGGAATTCAAATTCGGAACGCGGAAGTTTAATTGACTTAAAATGTCTTGACAGTGTATATTGCTGTGAACAATATTGTATAAAAATACGAGAGAAAAGTATTCGCGTCTGGAAACCAAAGAATTTATAGAAAATCTAGCTAGGAGTTCTTGCTGCGGGAAGCCAATTACCGGGTATACTCCATTCGACTTAAACCAGAGCAATTTTACAAACCGTCGCTGCACACTCTCCAAGGCGTCAATGTGAATATTGTAATGGGGATTCCAAACGAGAGATGCATATTCTAGTTTAGACCGGACAAAAGCAAAATAGAGGATCTTTAGTGTACAAATGTTTGTGAAATCTCTGCTCATTCTGATTATAAAGCCCAGAGTTTTAAAATATTTGGCTACAACATTGTTTACATGCGGTACAAATGTTAGCTCTTTATCGAAGATTACGCCAAGGTCTACAAGGGTATCAGGTCTCTGAAGCACTGCGCCATCTACATTATCGTCGAAAATAACCGGCCTTGCACTAGTTGTGTAGGTCATAACATTACATTTTGACACGTTTAGATATAAGTTGTTTCGAGTACACCAGTTGCATATGCGTGCTAGACTATCCTGCAGTGTGACGCAGTCCTCCAGAGATGAGACTGTACTAAATATTTTAAGATCGTCAGCGTACAGCAAACAGGACACTTGAATACAATTCACGATATCATTTACGAAGATATTGAATAACAAGGGTCCAAGAATTGATCCCTGCGGAATACCAGATGTTGCACCGTATTCGACAGACCGAAACCCACCATAAGCAACATATTGCTTCCTGTTTGACAGGTAGGAGTGAAAAAATGAAATGAGTTGTAAAGAGAATCCAAAATCAGACAATTTATTTAGCAATATAGTGTGATCCAGTCTGTCGAATGCCTTAGAGAAGTCAGTATATATTACGTCCGTTTGCTTACGCTGGTCAATGGCTTCTGAGATATACTGGGTGATACAAGTTAAATTAGAGGTGGTGGAGCGCCCTTTCATACACCGATAATTGGGCACTAACACTGAAGTAAATAGTATAGTTGTAGTAAGATTTCCAAAGTTTTACTAAAATTGCACAGAATAGATATAGATCTAAAATTGGAGATGTCATTTATATCGCCTTTTTTGAAAACCGGGCACACTTTTGAATGTTTCCAAATATCTGGGAGACAGCAGTTTTTCATACACAAATTGAAAAGTACCGATAGTGGAGCTGCAAAGATACAAGCACAGTCCCTAATCAAAAAAGCGGGAACGCCATTCGGACCAGTAGTTAACTTAGATTTAAGTTGTTTCAGCGCATTAAGTACAGCAGCCTCACTAAAAGTGGTAACGTTGAATGCAAGGTCATTCGACGCCTGAATATATGTAGAGTCAATATTATCAGAGGGCGGTAGAAAAGAGTTACTGAAGAAATACGCAAACGCATTCAATATGTCGACGGGGTTATCAAAATGTTGTTCATTGTAAGACATTTGAGCGGAAATATTTGTACCCTCCCTTTTCTTATTCACAAATGACCAAAACTTACCAGGTTCCAAAGTAATATGATTTTCAACCTCCCGTACGTAAATTGCATAAGCAATGTCATCATCAACCTTAATCTTAGATCTTAAACGCTTGAACTCATTATGAGCCATAACATCACCATTCCGTTTGTGCATTCGCCAGTATTTCGCTTTCAATTTAATATTCTTTATTATACTACCATTAAACCACGGAGGATACGTTCTCTTATGCGTAAAATTGAATTTAGGGACGCACATATCAAAAATCGCATATAGTCTATCATAAAACGCCTGACAAGCAGAGACAATATGAGAATATGAATTAAGAAACGACCAGTCAGTATTGAGAAGTAAGTCGTATAGCAATGGGAAATTAGCTTTCCGAAAATTATAGCCATTGTTTGCAGTTACCGGGAAGTTATTCCTAGCATTAGAGCAGAGAACATTGTCTAGCAAGATGTTTAAGGCAGGGTGATAGTTATCCTCCCGAGTTAGAATATCACCTGACTTCCCTACTGTACATTTCATATTGCATATTACTAAGTCAAGAAGTTTGTTATCCATATTATACACAAAGTTTTGTTGCAAGATGTTAGTCATATTTAAGAAGTTATTTAGAGACAGTGTCTTACCATCTGGCTGGAAACCGGCTAAATAAGACGCATATTTTGGGATGTTGAAGTCACCCAGTAGCAGAACGTTACCATCTTGAAAATAAGGTAAATTAGAAAAAAAATCAAATAATTTATCATACTCATCAGCCCCTATAGCTGGAGGGATATAAATGACAAATATATATATATATATAACGCAGTGATGAGAAATAATTTTCACACCTACTATATCGATCAAAGGAGATATTTGACCTTCAGCTAAATTTAAGTGTAAAGGTGATGACTTCAACATTGCATTAACCGCTAGGAGCACCCCTCCACCTCTTGTAAGACCCGTGGCAGTAAAATTTCTATCAGCACGCATGATATGATATTTATTGTTGGACAGTTCATTATCGTGCACAGAAGAATCTAGCCAAGTTTCAGAGAGAGCAATAATATCAATATGCGAGCTTGCGAGAGAATTGTAAATATCGGAAGTTATGTTTTTAATACTACGAGCGTTTTGATAGTAGATTGACAGCTGCTTAGTACCATGTACACTATTGTAGGTAAAGTCACACGACGTCCCAGAGGTAACAAGAGGGGGAGAACAGTGCGCGGTTAGTTGCTATTGACCGGATAAGATATCGTTTCTGATTCTCTCGCAGGCTTGCTTATACACAGTACACAATTTGACATCCCAGGCTGCATGATCAACGCCCACTTTATTTTTATGTTTTTCGTTGAATTTAACACAGTTATAGCAAGTAAGGGTTTTAGACTTACATGACTTAATCTCATGGTTTTGCCCACATCTAGGACACGAAAGAGGGTTATTACAGGTTTTGAATGAATGGTGTAACTCATTACAATTATAACAGCGAACAACCTGGATGGCATCAAACACAACACAACTGTCGTAATTAACAAATAAGTTACCAGTTTGGGAAATTTTCTCGTAGGTAGTTCTATCAAGTTGGAGAATTGCTTGAAAAATTTCTTTATTTTTCCTTGTTGGGAATTTACATTCGGAATTTTCAGAAATAAGACTACTATTACACTTAATTATACATTCAAGCAGCTCTTCTTCATTATATTTCTCCGTAATTCCGACAATACGCACTCTAGGGTTCACCCCATGGACTTCTCTGATTGTATAAGATTCAGACAAACTGTTCTCGGCCATCCTCTTAAATTTATTGTTCTCAGTGATATTTGCACAGCTAACTAATATTCCGCCATTTTTAACATTAACTACTTTCGACAACTGAATATTGGAGTTTACAGGGTTAATTTTCTGCAGTAGCTCCGATTTGGTTTGAGAATATTCTTGCCCTTGGCTTTTAGGTTGTATAATAACTGCAGGATTAGTTTTGTTTTTCACTATCTACGAATATTTGGGTTTAATATCACGAGCTCTAGGATCTTCACAGGCGCATGATTTATTAGCATAAAGCTTTGAAATATCATATTTCAAGCTCTCAATTGTAGCATTAAGAGATGAGAAGGCCATAAGTATTTTGTCCTCAATTAATTTAGATATCTCGCTCTCATTTAAAGAGACGCCACTGTGCTGTAAGCATTCATCGCACTTCCATGAAAGACCTTTCACTTTATTAAGCAGATCAAAAAACTCCACCGACTTGCTAATACAGGCTGAATGAAATTGTTTTTTACACGCACTGCAAAAAACACAGGAATCTCTCCTACTTATCGATAACGCACACTTGCTGCAGATTATAGACATATTGGAATGTTTAATTAAACACTACATACACAGAACACACTCGCATCGCTAAGTAAAATCTCTACAAAACACGTCCGCTTCCTTCGAAGGACGAGGACCTTAAAATTTCCTTCTGTTATAAAATTTATTATTCAGTGATGATTACCTGGAATGCTAGTTCTAGACGATAACCTGCTTATAAATCCGAATAAATCGAGATTTCAATGAAACAAACCAAAATATTAATTGAAAATTAAGTTAAATTTTGTTTTTCATCCGGTATCAAACCGACTAGCAACCACATGCCTTTTAACTAAATTAATCCCTAGCAAAGTTTGCGGTTCAATTTCTTGATTTAAAAAGGATGTTTGACGGTTTTGCCTGACTCTTATAACCATTGTAAATCACAAAAACAAGGGGAAATGGCTTAAACAGTTCGACGATTCGGCTGTCAGAACACCAACTTGTGAAATGTTAAAACTAATTGGATTGTTATGGACTTTCGATCATTAACTATCTTTACACTATCATTTTATAGACAATTTTTATACGCTAATTATAGTAATAGTTTATATTTTAGACTTTCCTGGCATACACAATTATTTTATAATTTGTTAAAATTTTACCTAGTGAGAGCCATCTGTTGGTGGGAAGTCTATGTTAGGTGGTAATTCAAGTGGCGTGCCAATTATCGATAAAAGTGCATTTTATTACTATAGATTGGTCTACTTATTAACTTGCGGAAACTAGCGGAAAGATGGCACGTCACAATTTCCTACATATTTAATGAAGTCTGTAACATTTATCGATCAAGATGTGTTATAAATGGGAATATTTGTATAATTAGGTAAGATATCTTTATATGATGTGTAACACATATATTTAGTTTTGTTGATGTTAATGGTTAGAGGGTGGTAATCTAGCCAATCTTTAATTTTTTTCACATTCATGGTTGTTATTGTGTTTAAAGGTAGTAGCAGAAAAGAATATTACAGTATTATCTGCAAAGGCAGACATTTTTTCCTCTATTGGTAACATAAGCAGGTTATGTTAAATAATAGTTTTGTCAAAACTATCACTTGCGGTAAGCCAATTAAGACCTTTTTGGAATCGCTTAATTTCTTTCCTATTTTTACAATTTGTGCTCTGTCATCAAGGTAGCTTTATAATAAGTTGTAACATTCTAAGCAAAAGCCCATATTCCAAAGTTTACTTAGCATTTATTTGTGACTTACAGTATCGAACATGTTTGTAAATATTTTATAATTGTATTGTATTGTGGGTTTCAAGTTTTAAAGCAGAAAGAAACTATGAAGCATTAAGTTTCAACTAGTAACCAGTTTTCTGGACAGAAAGGACTTGCATAAGGTTTTTGTGGTAACTAATTTTAGGGCTTGTAGTTTGACCAACGACTGCAATGTAACGATGCGGATATATTCTCAGGAGAGTCAAATACATCTCAAACGGCTTAGATGAACATCAGCCCTTGATGATCATGTTGCAATTATGGTCGCCCTTACAGATAGGGTGGGCGTAACAATGGCAGCTATACAATCCTCTTTATTCAACAGATCCATCGATGTTTCAATAGATAGGTACTTTTCGGTAAAACTTTCAACAGCCTTTTCAGTTTGTGTGTGCTTTTTGAAACTAGGATTTATGTTATACTTAGTTTATTGTGGAATGGAGAAAAGATATGATTAGCATATATGCGAAAATTATATTGCACCATAGTCGGCAACTAACAGTACATTACGTGATAGACAAACAAAATTATGCAAAAAATCATTTCGTTAGTAACTGCAAATTCGCCTGGCTTTTTCAAAACATTCAATTTAACGTAATGAAAATATTCTTAAATCATTTTTAAAATTTTTTTCAATTATATGAATATTTTCAAAATATTTAATTTTATATAATATCATTAATAGAGTACTTACCCTCACTTGATGATTGAATGAGTTTTTAGTAGGGAATAGTAAGTACAACACTGCCACATATTTATAAAATATATGAGCGAATGCGGATCTAAGCGGATTGAGAGCGTTGTACAGGGTGTCTCACCAGGAACTGCATCTATCGATATAAGGAAAAGTACGGATCAGAAAATTTTGAAAACTTGGGGAGCTACCAACTTGCTTATTTCAAATGGAACACCCTATATATTTTAGGGTTTTCGAAAAGAGCATACAATTCTGAGGCAAAAACATGTAGGATACCCTATGCCTAAATTATGCCTAAATAGAATAGAATAGAATGGAATGGAGTGGAATGGAGTGGAATGGAGTGGAATGGAGTGGAATGGAGTGGAATGGAGTGGAATGGAATGGAATGAAATGAAATAGCATAGAATAAACTTTATTGCCATAGATCTTACAAAAAAGACATTAGCATTGTCAGGGTGATTAAATATTAGAGTTATTACAATACAGTAAAATATAAAAGAAACATTACAACACAAAATATGGAACACGTATAAAATATACATAAATAGTCCTAAATCTAAAACTGTAGAAAATACGATAATCAGTTGCACTATTGAAATTTACTAACAAAAATTTTATGCGTTTAAAAAATCACTGTAAGAGTAAAATGTATTTTCAAGTAAATACAATTTAAGTTGATTTTTGAAGGAATGAATGTTATTAATAGATTTTAACAAAATATATAAGCCAACACAAAGTGGATAAATTATTACAAAAATAATAAAAGTGTAGTAAAGTAAAAATATACCTACTACGATAGTCCAGTATTCCACGATTTCCTATGAAAGGAAATCAATTCATTGCCACCAATCAAGGTGCACAATGTGCGTTTTCAAATCAATTGATAATAATGTCCTATAATTTCCGACATGTTACATCTTCAATCGGAAAACGCAAAATAAAATCTTATTGCAATAAGCCCCCAGCAGGCAGATTTCCAGTGCAGTGCTGCTGTGCATCACCAGCCAACTGGATTGCAATAAGTTATCACCAGATAGAGCTATTCGCAAGTTGCGGACACCTCGTGTCTGTAATTTGATGACTATAGAAGGCCAGTGAAGTGTTGTTGTGCATTTGCCTAAGTCGCACTGATGAGAGCTAACAAGCTCGAAGCTAGTCTGCGGCTGGTGATGCACAGCAACACTGCAAGTGGTCCAAGTATAGATCGCTGAGGCGCACCCTGTCGTATACAAGTTTTATCTGAAAGAACAGTTTGAAGTACTCCATCCTTGAAAGTTGTTAGTACAGTAACTTGTATTCTATTAGTAAGGTACGACTGGAATAGTTTGTTACATGCACCTCGAACACCGTAACTATTTAATTTATCCATCAAAATGGCATAATTAATTGTAAGGAAGGCTCTTGACATGTCGAATACGAGCAGGCCACCTTCAAATTTGACTCAAACGCTGTAATAATTTTGGTTAGTGAGTGATAGATAACCTGTTCTGTTGAACAATGAGGCATAAAGCCCAACTGACAATCTTTAATTATTTTATGTTTAGTAAAAAAAGAAATCATTCTGTTATAAATTGGTTTCTCGATAATCTTAGAGAAGTTCGGTGAGATTGATATACAACTGTAGTTTACGGCATTTTCCTTATCGCTCTTTTTATGTATAGGTATTGTTTCGTTTATTTTTAATTGATTAGGAAATACTCCTTCCAGAAAACAATTATTACATTCACTAGTTTATATTTGCATATAATATAGACTTGGCGAAATCTCCATCAGTTTATATGTTCTACTTAATCTACAAATATTTATTTTCATTAGAGGCATCTCATTTTAATCTTAACTAATCTACATTTGGCTTTCTGACACAGACTCGTTAGTAATTCATTATAGATGTAAATCGTCTAAATATATAGCCGGGGTACTTACTTATATGTACTTACTTATATTTACTTGTAATCTATACTTTTAGAGAAATTTAATTTTGCATACCCGCACTATAACAGTTCTTGGGTGAAACTCTGCCGGCTTGGGTCATAACAATCTATTCCTAGAAAATTATTTTTGGATTAGAAATATTAAGTCTAATATGATTATAACAAACAAGTTTTTTTAACACTTTGTTCAATATTTGAGTCCAGGATGTTATAACAGATTTCTGTATAACATTTTCTAGACAAAATTTGTAGTATTTATTAAAAGTTTTAAATAATAGTTAATCGTGTAAATACGATTATTTTTTGTCTTTTAGCTTGATGAATAAGAGAGCTGTTGAACTTTTTGCCGCCTTCAAAACATTCTACAACTCTAAATGCGGTAGCTCTTATACTGCATAAAAGTATTTATATTTGAGACTTGTTTTGGCTTCTTGGACTTTGTAGTTACAAGTATTCATTTAATTGTGCAGCAAGTACAAGTCAACAACGCACCTTAAAATTATTTCCCTTTGAAACTGGCGAATGCGCCGGGAAATAAAACGAAAATTAAATTGGATAACTGGGCCAAGTATTCGCTTATCGACCTATGTTAATTCACGTAAAGACCGGATTACCGCCCTCTACATTTTCTTTTAATATCCCAAACAAAGGGAAATATGATCGTACTCAACATTATATTTAATAATTAATTAAGAGACACGGGTACGTGCAAGATACAAGAATGTTTAAAAAAATATTTGTCGTCGAAGAAATTTAGTGAGACGTACATGAACGAGGATTCTAGCTTAATGTGTGTCAAAGAGCTTCCGTCATGACGTTGTGAATAAAAATAACTAATAGTGGAGTAAAGATAAATTTTGAGAAAAAATTTTATACGGAGCAACACGACATAGAAAAATAAGTTTGTTTTAGTGAAACTAAGAATAACCTGAGTTTTCTAATCAAGTAGGTGGGAACCCTATTTTTGCGAAAAATGGGTAAATTGGTCATTTTTAAGGGTAGTTTTTCAGTTTTAATTTATTTTGGACCCTTTCAAATGATACTAGTTAAGAAACAAGAATGGCACCCTTTTATTGTAGATGTTCAAGGAATTTTCAGTTCAAATGTGCTTTTAGAAGGCGGAATATTAAAACATAATATATTTAGTCGCAAACTCCTCTATAAAATCCTTATTTTACTATAAGGAAATACCTGACGCTATTTTCGATTGCAACAAACACCGGCCGAGAGACTAATCCTACTTAAATCGAAGCACTAACGTTCTGTTGGTAATATACAATTATTACACTTAACGCGCCAGACTTATAACTTGTAATTCAGCGCTCGGAAGGATACACAGCACGGAGAGTAGCTGTTGGTTGCAGCCTGGTTACGTTCCTTATAGTAAAATAAAGATTTTATAGAGGAGTTTGCGACTAAAAATGTTAAGCTTTAATATTGTGCCCCCTAAAACCACATTTGAACTATGCTAAGCCCAGTCAGGCTATTTATTTTTCGATTGCAACAGACATTGGGCCGCTAGATGGCGCCTGCTGATTGTTTTGCATGTCGCTATCCTATGGATACCTAGATGTACCAAATAGTCCAAGGATCCTCGTGTCGGTCGTCACATGCCTACCTTGCACTGACGAGAGCCAACAGATCGAAACTGCAGTCTGCAAGTGATGTGGGACGACTGACACGAGAGTTCCTTTAAGTGGGATCAGCTTTTCGGCCGGTGTTTGTTGTAATCGAAGCATTAGCGTTCTGTTGGTAATATACAATTATTACACTTAACGCGCCAGACTTGTGTTACTGCAAGAAGTCTATACTTCCGAATCGGTAACTGAAGTTATATATTTCTTCACCTTTCTTCACCTTCATCATCGCTAAAATCGTATACATCTGAAATATTCTCTGAAGTACCAAAATTAACAGAATTTTGGAAGGCAGCAAACAACAGGGACTGATGCCGATAAGGACGGATAAAGCCCTTCTTTTTAATGAATTACTCAATAGAATTGCTTGTGATTGTATTGTAAGATCGGTTTCAAAACTGAACGTTTCATGCAAAACCATTGGCGTCACATGCAGCAATTTATGTCACAATGGAAGGAATACTTTTTGTCAAAATGCAGATAATGTTGTTGACGAAGCTGTGATTGATGGAGAATCTGAGCAATTAGAAATTAGTCCTGATATTTATGATGTTGAAGAAATCGAAGATGATAATTATGAAGAAGATGTTTGTACTTCAGAGAATATCTCAGATGTATACGATTTTAGCGATGACGAGGGCGAAGATATATTCCAAATCCCAGTCACCGATTCGGAGGTAGACACTTCTGCAGTAGCACATCTAGTACAACTACTAGAAAAAAAAACATGGATAAAATAAAATAATAATATAGTAATATAATATATGTATGAAGTTTAATAAAAATCAAGTGCATTTAAAAAAAAATTATATCTTACCTTCGAGAGTTTTTCTTTATTTAAATATTTAAAACTTGCTCACAATCACTTTTTATTATTAATATTGAAATTTTTATAATGAATAATTACACGTATACTTATGCGCGTATACGTATAATACCGAAAATAGCAGGAAATCACCGCGCGCATATATATACCAAAAATGATAAGAAAACAGCTAAATTTAAAAGTTAATTTTTAGTTATATCACATGAAAGTACAAAAAAAACCTTCATTTTGGTAAATGAAAAATTTTCGTACGACCATTTGGGCAAATTGGGGAACATTTTGAAAAATTTGTGGAATTTGGACTAAAAATGGAATTGCGGCCAAACTATTAGATATTTTTTGCTAAAATTTGGCAGGCTATTTCTTGGTTATGCAGGTTACTTTCATCTGAGATTACATCAAATTCGGTTTAGCTTTGGCCAAGTTAGTCGTAATTCAATTTTTATGTTTTTTTCAGTATTCTGTTATGAAAGTGTGAAATTAAATTTGGAAAATGAAATTCAATTTGTAATACGATTTTAGTGCAAGTATGAATTTATAATAAAAATAATTGAACAATTGGAAAAGTTGAAATTTAATATAATGAGAAAGAAATTTTTAATGAAATTGCTTATTTACCTCGGCACCACCTACGTTTCATAGGAAAAAACTCAGTTCAGTTGAGCAGAGAATCTTAAACTCAGTAGCGAGTCCTACCTAGAGTTTGAGTGGGTGACTGAAATTAAAAGTGCAACAACAATTTATACCCTTTATTGTGCATAATCCTTAAAACTAACAATACAAATTTTACCAGAGAAATATCGATTGAACAATCGATCAAAATAAATATATTATACCGTTTGGTATAGAGAGCTCTTTATTGTGAATGCTTTGTGAGTTATCTACCTGTGCACAGATGTAGCGACTTCCTTCCAATCAGCTGTGTCCCTCCAATATGGTTTCCAGTTTGTTGTTGGTTCGAAGATTCCGTGGAGATATTTTTGTCGAGTTCTTGTAGTAACTTGATGTGGCGAACAATCGAAACACAAATTTATATTTTTATGTGGATTAATAACAATAAACAGTAAGTACAAGTTATTTTCGGGTTTACATGCCCCCTTTTTATAAATGATTATACGCAAACAATTAGTTACTCGATGAGTTTCAAAATTTTAATATTTATGACTCGCGTGTGAAAACAATTATTGAATTGTCATAAATTCTTATTTTCTTTCCGTCGATTTGATTTTTGTGACTTGAAAAATATTCTGACTTAAAAATTTTAGATTATTTCGCGAGGAAAAAATTTACATGCGGACTCTTATCATTCAAATATTACTCTCCTTTGACGTTGTAACTATGGAAATGACCGAAATTTACAAATTTCGCTTCCTGGATTTTTAAAATCTTATATGTCAAAAATTAAATGTGAACTTTTAATGCCTATTCTAATAAATTGTCTAAAATATCCTTTTATTTTCTTGATCTATGTCTTATGCCGGTTATTTTGATACCCCTCTGGGAACTCTTGGGTGTATTAACAAATTTAAATTTTTTTGAAACTTCTTCAACTTATTTCTTAAAATTAACCTTTAAACACCCCAAATATCAATGAAAACTATTTCTTATAACCTATTACACATCCTTATGCTAATATTTAGCGGAACAATGACTTTTACTTACATCTAATACAATCTGAGCTTTTCAGGGTACGCCACCATCATAATTCACACTTAAAAGTGTCCACGCACAAAAATATTGTCTGCAAATGGTTTGAAAAGCCTATCTAGCACTATGGCTATGGATATTATATACAATCGCAGTTCAATAACCTCAACCTCTTGGGCTTTTGCTAGCACTGAATTTACCGTACCTGTGAGGTACCAGGTCTAAAAGTGTCTCTGTAGAGCCCTATGAGACTGAAATCCCAGAGCTGCTGTAAACAGGAGTAACATGTATCCAAGTGTCTGCATTAAAGTTTTATTTTAAATTGTTTTATTAAAGTTATGCACAAAAGTTTATTCGTAAACTTGAAATGTCAAAATTTTTAAATATATTTTATTGCACAAAAGTTTATTTAAATGTAAAATGTTGACAAAGATCGCTCCATTTATACTGTAAATGAGTATTCTTTAATAATGTGTGCTGCAGTGCATGCTACATATGAATAAATTATAAAATTTCTTATATTTTGTAGATTTCCCGCTACTCCGAGACCTGAAATTGGACTTGCGACTTCCTGCAGTCAAATGTGACCGTAGCATGAGTTTTTGACCTGCATATAAGTTAAATTAAGCACTTTTATCGTCTTAAGTGTCGTGACAAGTTTGTGATAATTATTTTGGTATGTTTTACCTAGGTATTTATATAAAATTTCTATAGACTACTACAAGTTGTTTAAGATTATGAAGTTTTCTTTAGGTTAATTGTTATTCCTACGTTTTTAATGTTGCTGATTTAAAGCACAAGCTGAGTTGTGAAAATTCCCAGTGATATGTCCTATATAACGCTCAGAAATATTATAAAAATTTATCATGTTAGGAAAAAGATGAAATATTTTTATTTAATTTACAATTGTACATTGGTTTTGTTTTTGTGTTGGGTGAAATCGTATCTACAATAAAATGGTACCATTATTTGAAAGGGTTCAAAAAAAAATAAAACTAAAAAGTCACTCTTAAAAATGACCAAATTACACTTTTTTCAGGAAAAAAAGGGTTCCCCCGCCTGCTCGATGTAGAAAACTCAGGATATTCTTAGTTTCATTAAAACAAACATATTTTTCTATGTTTGACAAGTTTGGTGGGTGTTAGGATCAACGTTTTGTCAAAAAACACAATTTTTAATTTGTCGACGTTTCGTTCATTGTTATAAACATCCTCAGAATACTAGAAATATAAAGAATTCTATGGAATTATTCAAATCAAGTTTCCGTTAAAATAAAAACATTGGTTGCATAACACGTTAAATTTTCAGTTAAAATTTTTTTTAACTGAATAAATGCTTACAAAAAAAAGAAAAACTAACATAAACAACAAATTACACCGTAATAAAAACGTATACATAAGTTCAAAAGTTGGAAATAGACTTACATTTAATTTGTGTTTTGATGTCATATAAAATACATAACTTCTGAGACATCACTAGATACCAGTATTAATATACCTCGAGTTACTATGCTGCTACTATTGGCTTTATCTTTTCATTTTACTAATAATATTGAAATAGACTACATTTAAGTTTTCGATATTGGATCTTTTGTTAACACATTTTTCGTTTTTCTCAATGCAAATCATTTCATGTGTTAATCTTTTCTTTAAATTGTCTTGTTTCCCAATTATTCTAGTTTCATCAAAGTTAAAAGTACGTCCGGTTAATACATGTTCTACCAGTTGGGAGGTGCATTTCTACTGTCATTCTTATGTTCCATTATTCTCTGTTTTATGTACCTTCCTGATTGTACAATATAGCTTCTATCACATTGAATACAAAATATTTCATAGATTACTTCCGATTATAGTTCTTTTTGTGTTTTTGATTTTAATTTTGTAAATAATTTATTTTTAATTGCATTTTGATTCATAAAAGCTGTTTTAATTTTATCTGTTTTTTGAGTTATGATTATTTTTAATTTTTTAAGTAAATTTCTTATATATGGAATTTTTTAATATTATTTATATCACCCTGTGTCTGTGTATTATTGTTTGTCGGTGTGGTAGATGTAGAATTATTATTTAGGAATCTTTTTATTAATTTTGGTGGATAATTATTTTTTAAAAGCATGTTATGCATACAGTTTAATTTTCTTCCCCAATAACTATGGCCTGATAATTCTAGCACTGTGTTTTAAATTATTGGTTTATTTTTTGTTTAAAAGAACGTTCTAAGCGAAAATTAATAAATCTTTCTGGAAAAGTTGGTTCATGGTACCAATCTGTTGTGAGTTTCCCTGTGTTATGTCTAATAACCAACACATCCAAAAATTCAAGTTAGTTATTTTTTATTTTTCCACAGTAAATTGTATTTATTATGAAAACCATTAAATGTGTCAAACACTAATTGTAACTTATCTTTGTCGATGACCATAAATATGTCATCCACATACATTTTAAAGAATAATACACAGTGTTTTAAGGCTAACATCTTGGAGTTCGGACATAAGTAAGCCAGCACACACTGGAGACATACAGTTTCCCATGCCCAAGCCAAAAACTTGAGTATAATAATCATTTTCATACGGAAAATAATTATTTTCTATACAGAATTTAGATAACACCAACAATGCATCAAGAGACATAGTTATCTAGGGACTTTTGTCCAAAACATTTTTTGCTAAAACACACAGAAAAAATTTAAAAAATATATTAGAGACAAAACAATATAGAACGAAATAAATTTAGTTCAACTTTGGTCTATCATAACACCGGTTCTAATAAACGAATCATTGTGGTTTTTTTAAAAAAGAAGCGTTTTTCCGAGTACTTTCAAAATATATTTTAAAAATAAAAATCCGTTGAAAATTTCACACCTCTACTTTTTAACTAATAAGATACCTTAATTTTGACTAGTTACCATGGCAATTAAAAAAATTTCCGGAAATTTTTTCGAGGCGCCACGATATTTAAGTGAAAATTTTTTGACAGTTGAAAAGGTAAACATATGATCTACAACCATTAAATAATGTAGATGTACCTGTGAATAATGCAAAATTTCTGTATTAACATTATTATTTATTATTCGCTATAAAGTTTGATTAAACAGAAAACACAAATTTGTTAAATTATTATGCATTAACAATTTATAATTCAAAAAACGTAGGATGTACAAACGTAGTAAGATTTAAATATTGCTTGAATTCTAACCCATCCTCTCTTCTTAATGGTGAATAGGAAGGTGACGAATTAATTAGACGTCTGTGTTTTAAGATATATATGTAATATTTTGAAACAATTTTGTTCAAATATCTTTTACGCAAAAGGCCATATTTACTTGACATCTGCAGCAGACTTTCTTGGATTTTCGTAAACAAACCATTCGACTCTAACGCTTCCTGGTCGCAATCTTCCATTAAATTCGTTAAATATATTAATCTTGGATGACATATTTGCGCTTGACTCAACTCTTTGCAGTATTTACATAAATTGTACTTTTCAAAGCATTCCATTTTACTCAAATTGTTTAACGCAAATAAATACAAGAAATGTTTTACATACATACAGATATCTTTGTTTGCTGGTTTACTATACAGTAACAATGTAATTTACCAATATAAACCTCATCTGTCAGAAGCATGGCCGCCTATATCACGGCCACCTACTGCAACAAACCATGTTAATATTATATTTTTTAAATTAGAAGTGTTATGGATTACTTTAACAAAAAATACATTTCTACCACCCTTAGTAACCTAAAATTATGAAAGGGTGATAGACTGAACTAATACCCATCTGAGTTTTAGCTTTTGGTGTAACTAAAGTTGGTAAATTTTTTTTATTTAACGAAATATGGTGGATATACCTATATGATTTTTTTAGAATTTATTTAATGTTGAACTAATATCTTCATTGGCAAATCTCTAATGATATCGACTAATAAGCAAAATAATAACGAAATAAATTTAATTATTATAGGTTTTATTAATATTAAAAACACAATTATTATAAATGTTTGTGGGCTGGCTTGAATTGGTGGGTTGAATCTGGGTACTTTCTGTTTTATTTTGCATTGTGCTCTGATCATGATTAAACTTGCTAGTACTTGATGAAATTCTCCTCATGGATTCAATCATCTGATGATGATGTTCAACGTCCAATTGTAAGTAAGATTTGATTGACTGACTATTACTGTGTCCAGTAATTTTAATGAGCTGTTGTTCACCAACTCCTTCCTTGGCCAATTTCGAAACAACTGTTGCTCTTGCAGAATGAATATTTTTACTTTTTTAGTGTCAATTCCTATATCAGAGGCTGCTGATTTAAACCATGAAGATACAATGTTCTTACCAACTGGGCTATTCTTGTACCATCTTTTCGAATTGGGTTGACTCCAGTATTGGTTTGGTGTTAAGAATAATCAGTCGGTCTGAATAAGATTTCCTTCCCCTTTTTTCCATCAACTTCTTAAACAAACGAACCGTACACATTTGTGGATTGTCGAAATTTGTAATCAACCATTTACTATCCGACAGTTTTTTAGAACCAACTTGTGTGGTTTTGGAGAATATTGGATTATATTCTATCCGACCTTTTGGGTTTCCGAAATTATCAGTTTCTTCTTTGAAGTATTGGATATACGCAGAATATCCTTCCCCTCCACTCCATGCCAGCTCATGTGAAACTATGTGAAAAAATTTACGCTGTAATCCATCTGGAGTATTTTCATCCCACATTACAATAATTTTTTTGTATTCGTCACTGGTTGAGACTGAAGCGCTCACTTTTCTTTTTAATGGGTATCTCTGTAATTTTTTGCGCTTAGCATCGCATGCAGCTCTGGCAGTCGCAAATTCCACATCAGAAAACGGATTAAATTTTATTTTATATTTTTTGTAATAAATTTCTTGTAACTGCTTAGCAGTAGAATTCCACATCACTTTGACCACACTTTCCTTATAATCTTCAAAATTTTTCTTTTTCATATTAAATGCGTAGTCCTCCAATATAGTAGCCACCTGTACTACACTCATACACTCATGAATATTATACAACTTTTCGTCACAAAATTCAACAAACTGTTTCCATACACTTGATTTTGATTTTCGGGTGTTATCTGGTGTTATATTTTGAATTTCTTGTCTAATTACTTGTTGGTTTTCTTTACCAAATCGCGACATTTCGCTATACACTTATTAAACTCAACGTACAGACCTTTTAAACTAGTAATTATTAAGCTTTGTGACAGAACTGGTTAAACAAAAATGACAAATCAACATATGTCAAAAACAACAATACCCTGGTCAACTTGACAAGCAGTGAAATTAATTTAAAATGTCAGGTTGGATTAATAATTTTTTTCCAAATTATGGTGTTAAGTGGTGTGAAATTTTCTTACCGAATACCAAGCAAGCAAGCAAGGTTAAATTATTCCTGGAAATAGTTTAAGTTCTTGTGATATTATAAATGAAAATTTTCAGTTATTGCATTTGTTTATAAGCAAAAAATTTGACAAATTTTTAAACATTTTCCTAGGCCCTCCTAATTAACGGATTTTAATATCTCAAAATGGATTTAAAAATTTGAGTGCTCTTTTATATGTCTAAAAATGTTCAACTTGATAAATGCTTTAGTTTAGCCTCAGCAATATTTTGAAAATTTGCAAATTTTCAAAACGAAGTTTAGATTGCAAAATTATTATGCAAAAACTAAAGGTCCGATCTTGATGAAATTTGGTGGGAAGACTTATTATATTAAAAAGGTTTCTTTAGCCTAGTATGAAGGTCCTGCGTATAATATAAGTATTTGAAAAAAATTCCACAAATAACTTGCCATTTCAAATTTGTTTGCGATTTTTACTATTATAAATAAATTAAAATAATATAGTAAAAATAAATTTTTGGGTTCGCAACCAACTGCATCTTATTGAAAATGTAATTGCAATACTTTTTCACTTGTATAACTATTCTCTAAAAGTGATATTTACTGAGATATATGAAAAATTAGGAAGAAAAAAACGGAATTTTTAGGAATTCTTCATATTTTGTTTAATAAAAAATTAAGCCCACGTTTTCAAACTAGCATATAGTTAAATTATCATTTTTATGACCTTTATGAGCAATTAAGCTGAAATCTGCCATACTACCCGATTCACCCAACCCAAAACAAACAACGCCTGGGCTAATTGCGCTTTCTCCGAGTAACTGCTATAGATATGTCTTTGTAAATTTAATAGTGTTTTCATAAATGTTTAGTTGACTAGAGGATACACAGAATTATGTTTTCAAAGACAACACCGTCTATAATACGCTTGATGGTGCTTTATTATTTGATGTTCAAAAATTAATACAATCTTAAAAGCCACATAAATTCCCGACGTTTCACTGATTTATTATTCAACTTAAAATTTATTTTCAGCTGACTGGTGGTCTGGAAATATCACAAACTGATTTAACATTTCGTTGTAATAAAGGCTTTTAACCCCAAATTATTGATCCATCAAACTACCCTGAAATTCAATACACACTTTATATCTGCCTTTAATGTAAGAGGTAGCAACAAAAATAGCCCTCAGTCACGCAGCGAGGATAATTCAATACCCGCTGAAACCGAAAAGCTGAAATAACACTATTATTACATTGTCTAAATTCATCATTTCTTTTTGCTTTTAATTTACAGGTCAAAATTAAAAAGCAACATTTTGCTTATAGTAGAATACTTAATAGAAATATAACCTGAGGAAATTCAATAAAAATGTTTCAATATTGCAAAAGGTTACGTAAAAACTCCAGTCCACCTTAATTTTGCATTAGGTCAGTGTGTCGAACTGTAGTAGATTAGTATTCTACAATGAATGTAAAGAGGAATGTAAAATTGCGGCTTATAAAAAATTTCTATATACAAAATATGAACAACACTGGAATACATATCAAGGAGAGATAAATAAATGCCTTAGTAAGAAAAAACAGTAACTGTAAATGACAAATGTGGACAAACTTAACATTAATAGGTAATAAAAAAGTCCAACGTCGACAAATACGTTAAGTTGTAATGGAGTTGAATATAATGATATAGACGAAATTACTAATACACTTAACACTTATTATGTAGGCAGCATAGAGGATGTGATCGTTAGCATCGGTGTAAGTATTGTTGACGAGGAGACTGTGTTAAAAGCAATACCTAAAATGAACTACACCATGCCTTCTTTTGATTTGATTTCATTAACAAATCTAAGTAGCCAAGCAAGAAAATGCAGTACAGTTGAGATAGGGAAGAAATTAATAAAAAACGCTTTTTATGTAATTTCTTATCCCCTACTAAATATTATCATTTAACTATTCCTTATCTCCAGGTCTATTTCCTTCTATTTTAAAAACAGCTAAAGTGATTCCTCTTTTTCAAAAAGGAGATTCCTTTTTTCCAGAAAATTATCGGCCGGTTGCCTTGCTATCCAGAATTTCAAAAATCTTAGAGATAATTGTTCATAACAGAATAATCAATTTCGCTTCAAAAAATAATATCTTTGCTAATTCTCAGCATGGTTTCTGCAAAGGTAAATCTACTGAATAGCAATCATGAATTTTCTAAATCTGCTCTATGAGAACATGAATGAAAATAAGAAATATACTGGATTATTCATGGATTTAAGTAAAGCATTTGACTTAGTCAATCATGATCTACTTCTAGAGACACTTCTTTATTACGGATGGAGGAAAAATATACTATTGGGTGAAATCTTACTTAACTGATGGGAATCGATTAGTGGAAGTAAATGGTATAAGCTCAGAGAGCCAACATATATCAATTGGCGTTTCACAGGGGTCTGTTTTAGGACCTTTGCTGTTCTTATTTGTCAATGATCTACCGAAGGACTATGTTGAAACGCGTAGCCAGCGCTAGGTTTCACATATAGTACGGCGTCTTGGTCTCATATTTCTGTTATCTGATGGTGCAGGTCACATACCTTTATGCTTAGGGATTGTAGTATATATACTCTTTTCAGCTACGCTGACTCTACTCTTGAATGAATGTTATCGTCTTTGATAAAACCATCTTGTGTGGTTTTTAATAGTTTGCTTTAACATTTAATAATAAAAATGAGTACTACAGCAAATCAACGACTGTTTTAAAAGGCGAGAAGTTTAAAAACATATTAATTCCTTTAAATTTCCTGTGAAAATTGTAGTCGAGTGGAAAAAAATTCGCTTATAGATGTGGCATATTATTTGGCTCATTGCGTTGAAAAAGAATTCGACTGCGAATTTTATGCTAACAAATTTAGCAAAGGTGATGGAAAAGTGATGAATAAAAACGAATTCTTTTTAATATGCAAATATTATGCCAGCGGACACAACATACAAATTTAAGTAGAAGTTTTATGAACAATTTTTATTCAAAATTTAATATTTTAGGTACTATAATAAATGCAATAGTCCAGAACAATTACTGTTTCAGCGAAAAACTGCAACAGGAAATTTTTCGCGGCAATTAAAGAGGATATATCCAAAATCCACTTGGGGAGATAGTTAAAATAGGGGGGACAAATTAATCACTTGCTAGTATTTAAACAAATTAAGATTTCAAGGAAAAATTAACTGAATGATCTATTTCCTTTAATTTAATTCTTGTCTTGTCGATTTTCGATAAAAATTGACAGGTACGGTCGTGAGCAAAAAATAGAGCAAGTCTTATAACGGTATTTTACTAAAATCTAGTTGTGTACATCTAACTTTAATTTTTGTGACATTGTCAGTTAGTTGTCATAATTTATTGTAAGTGTGTAAAAAACTAACATGCTTCATATAAGCGGTTTAGTTAAATCTGGAGTTATAGCTAAAGCAGAAGATGAATGGTCAATGAGACAAATTGCACTGCATTATAATATTGACAAAAATTGGGTGTGTAACATTTTAAGAAAGTGGAAAATAAACGGTAGGATTAGTGGAAATCCTGGATCAGGGCAACGAAGGATATCAACTCAACAACAAGATTTGCAATTGGTAAATGCTTTAGTAGAAAATCCATGTTACTCAGTTATTCAGGCCGCTGAAGTAACGAATTTCCTGGATCGAGTAGTACTGGTCGCCGGCGAGTAAGAGACTCGGAGCTACGCTGTCATGCAGCAGCACAGAAATACTTACTTAAAGCTGAACATAAAGAAGCTCGAGTAGGATTTGCGCTTGAATTTTTAGCACATAATGTAAATTTTTGGAACAATGTAATCTTTACAGACGAAAAAACTTTCCAGTCAACACACAGCGGTCGTATTCGTGTTTACCGCCCTCCGAATACTCGATTCGATGGGAAATATATATCTAACAATTATAAAAGAGGTAGATTTTCCGTCAATATGTGGGCTTGGATATCGGCACGTGGTCCTGGTGTTTTGTGGCATATTGAGGAACGATTTATTAGTGAAACGTATATTAGGATTTTAGAAAATATTATGCTCCCTTCTGTGTCACAATTATTTCCTAATAATGAGTTCATATTTCAACAAGACAATTGTTCTGTTCATATTGCTCATACCGTAACTAACTGATAACAACATCAATGTTCTTAACTGGCCCAGTCATAGTCCAGATCTTAATCCTTTGGAAGAAGTATAGGGACTACTCGTAAGAGTATGCAAAAACCAAATTTTAGACCACGGAATGCTGAAGAATTACTGGAAATAGTAAATAATGCATGGAAAAATATTATTACTAATGATGTTATGTGTGTGTTATTTGACCTGTCAAAACACAATTTGTGTATTTATGACCAATAAAATTCTATTCTATTCTATTGATTATTGTATAAGGTTATTTAATTCTATGCCAAACAGACTTATAGAAGTTATAAATAGAAATGGTGCAATAACGAAATATTAATAGTTAGTTTCTTGTTAAGTAGGATATCCTTTGTCCTTTGATCCGGGATTTCTACTAATCGTACCGTTTATTCTCCACTTTCTTAAAATGTTACACACCAAATTTTTGTTAATGTTATAACGCAGTGCAATTTGCCTCATTAACCAACCATCATTTTATAACAATAACTACAGCATTAAAATAAAAAATAAATTAAAAGTGATATCTGTTTTATTTCGGCTACACATTACATATTCAAATAGAGACAGATTTACATTAGAAAAAAAAAGTTGTCCTATTTTTTTCTGCTCACGACAGTACAATACAGTTTTTTAAAATACGGTTCTTTTTTTAAATCATATTTTACGCATTGTATAAGTATTAAAAAAGACACATAGGCATTATTCGGTGAAATTGTTATTAGGATATCAGAAAAAATCAATTTTGTGTCCCTTTATTAACCATCTCCACCACGATAGAATTTGGATACCTACCTATATTTTAATAGTGGAGTCGAATTAAGATTTGCATGTGAGTTGTCTGGTCAATTTTTTTGTTTGAACGTGTTAAGGGGTCAAAGTAAGTTCACAGTTCAGTTTTGCAGTTTCAGCGAAGTCGGCGTATAGTTTATTTAGACAATTGAACTTTTTAGGGTGTTTTTCATCAGTTTTCTTTAAATACTTCTAGATTCATAAGTCCTATTGGGACCAACAAAAATGAAAAAATGCTCGTTATGACTTTCACAATAAATGTGCATAAACAAGAATTCATTTCAATTATCATTAAAAAAAAATGAAATACAAAAAAATTCGACATTATATTCGACATTATTAAACAAAGTATTGTTCTTTCGATAATAATGAATACATTTTAATGAAACCAAGGGAAAATGTAGCTCTTATGAAGTGCAATCATCACTTAATATTTTATATTAAAACGGAATTTTGCTTGTGAAATCTTGCCATCAGAACCGAGAAATATGTACGAAGGCTTAAATTGTAGCTTCTTGAAGGTACTTTAAGATGACATAGAGAAATAATAGTGTCTTTCAATTTTTGATAATTTTTTTGCAATTGAAAGAGTTGGTTATAAACAAATTAAATTTTTAACACACAAGAATTTAAATATCCAGGCAAATAATATGAGGGGTTTTAAGTCGGAATTAATTGTTACCTCGCTATTTTTTTCATGAAAGGCTAGTTCTTTGCTAATAGAAAGTGGCTCAAAAAAGTTTACCAAAATTTACCCCCGTGAACCCTTATAAACAACTCTCTGAAATGAAAAAAATTAGTTTTTGCTAATATCCCGAAAAATAATAAAACTGATAGCACCACGTGAAAGAACGGAAAATTTTACACAAAAATAGTATAAAAGCTTTTTTTAATAAATTTTTCCCGTAGCATGAGAAATTGTTACTGTTCGCTCAATACTTCAAGCGCATCGCACAGGGAAATGAAGCATTTCTCGACCGCCGCTACATAATAAAGACAATCTGTACCCGAAACGAAAAAAAAAATAGCATTTTAAAGAGGAAGAATTCAGCTGTTCAATGGTATACTTACTTACTTTTAATTTTTATAATTTTTATTTCTTATAAATTGCACGTGAAAGTTAAGCTTTATCATTTTTTTCCACTCTATATTAAAACATAAATATTAAATAAAATAATTTAAAAAAATTGTTGTAGATATAGCTTGTTTATACCTTAAATTTCAATCTAAGATTAATGTTTGTATGCTCTAAAGTATCTAGGGTCAGAAAGAATTATTTCTATTTTTTAGGGTTAGGAAATTTTCATTTGAAAACTTGTCTAAAACGGTCAAAAAATAAATTGTTTTACTTACAAGCCTTTTTTGACCGTTTTAGACAATTTTTCAAGTGAAAATTTCCTAACCCTAAAAAAATTGAAAAAATACCAATGATTTAAAAGTTAATTTTTTTTACCCTGGATACTTTAGAGCACAAAATTTAATCTTATCTTTTTAAATTAATCTTTATTATTATATATTAATCTTAAATTTTTTTAAATAGTATTTTATTTAATATTTATGTTTTAATATATATGTATATATATATATATATATATAAAAAAAGTTAATTTCCACCAGGGATACAGTCACGGGCTCAAAAAAGAAAACTCTTTTTTAAATTCAAGCTTTCGAAACTTTATTGTTTCTTCCTCAGGAATTCTACAAAAATTTTAACTTATTATAATCAAAATTATTTAATACAAGTGAAGGGTACTTACTAAATTGAGGTTAAAAAATGAAATTGACAAGTCATCAAGACAGAACTAACACAACTATTACAAAATAAATCACACTTGTGGACTACATTTATATTTAATTTAAGTTAAAACCAAAAATCTTTAATCTAAAATAGTTTCAGCCACCTCGAAAACTGAACAAGAAGCAGTCAACTACGTTATTTCTTATTCCTCCGAAAAACATCGGAATGTGAGATTAAAAAACTGTCAAAAACAAATCTGAAGCAGAGAGAGAGGGGTCATGTCAACCCCCCCCTCTCTCTCTGCCTCAGGTCCGTTGCCAACAAAACACCAAACCCAACAGATCAAAACTTACTAATTTTCAAAAGTATTGTACAGGGTGTTATTTCTGTGACTACCATTGGCATGTAAATGCAACAAATAAGTGTATAATATACTGAGGCCCTCAATGTCATTTCTGGCATTCATAGCTTCCGGTTCATTAAAAATATGACACATTTCTAGAAAAGTTCTTTTTTGAACGTTCTTTTCAAAATCCAAAATCTTGACCTCGTTATAGTTGAGGTTATGGTTGAGTGATAGAGCGTGTTTGGCTAACATTGAAGATTCTTTGTTAACCCTCACGTCGCTTCTGTGTGATGTGATCCTATCTTTAATTTTTCTACTCGTTTGACCAATATACTTTTTTTCACAATCATTACAAGAGATGCAATATACCACATTTGAATAATTCATCAAGTCGTCCTTGTCTTTCAGTTTAGCAAAAAGATTGTTAATCGTCACCTTATTTTTGAAGGCTAATTTGATGTTAGTGAAACTTGAAAACAACTTCCTAAATTTAAGCGTCACCTGCGGAATGTTCGGTATAGAGAAATAAAAAGCGTTATTAGGAGCCTCCTGGTTTTCACCCACCCTCTGCACAACTACGTCCGGGCGTTCATTTGTTTATTGACTACATTGTCCCGTGCACGTAGTTGTGCAGAGGGTGGGTGAAAACCAGGAGGCTCCTAATAACGCTTTTTATTTCTCGCACACGCACAGTTCGGGAGCCTAACCAGTAGAAAACATATCGGAAGGAACAAGGAGTTCATCTGGAAAAGGTGCCTAACCTGAAGAAAAGAGCCCCGGAAAAAGGAGAAATTCCTTAGCTGTCGTGGTGGATCCCAGTCCTTTACTCAGAAGAATCTACGTTGACAAAGAAACAATAATAATAATTCAACAAGCAACAAAGCGACATATCTATCAATCAACAAATTAGCAAGTAAGAATTCATCCCAGTCGAGAAGTTGGTGTCTTCGGCAGTGTAGGAGACCTCTGTGGAAGGAATACCTGGTAACGCCCCTGGCAGAGAAGACCGCATTGTAACAAAGTTCACGGAGCAGCATTCAACTTCAATCCAGACGTGTGGAATGGAAATTTTAATGTAAGTAGATTTTAAGAATCATCTCGATTATTTTTCACATTTCTCTTATAAAAACAATTCAATTTAACGAACAGCAGTTCTAATATTCAAATAATAATTTCATTCATATTAAAACAGACGTAATATTTTAATTAAAATTTATGTGACCTATATAAATAACTGCAATCACACACCGTTCCTATCTTAACATTATTTTTATCGTAATATCATATACTCTTTAAGTACGAACTTATCTACATTTCCTGCATAAATAATTATAATCACATACCATTTTTATCTTGACATTATTTTTATCATAATATCATATATCATATAAAGGTTAAGTTTACGCCTTACTTGACTGTGAAATAAAATAAAACCAACAAGCTCTATACTGTTTAAAGTGCACATTCCTTTTTACATTAGTATATAAAATTTCAGTGACATTATTCCCAACTAAAAACACTTTTTAAATTAATCCAATTATCCTTATAATTAAATTTTGAAATATTATAAAATAAACAGCACATTCTTTTACATATAATATAAAATTACCAATTGTCAGTAGCGTACTAGCTCAAATTGAAAAAATTGTTTTAAGTTATTTAATTATCTAAATAATATAAATAAAATGGCTACCACTACAAACGCAAATGCTGCTAACAACTCAATCACTACAAATGTAAACAACTCAGTCACTGCAAATGAAACCATAAATATTGAACCTTATAGGTTAAGCGAAATATTTTCCATAGTGCCGCAGAATTGATAAATTCACGAAACCCCGTCACTTGGGCGGAAATAAAAAATTTGCTCGAATCACATTTTGGTGACTCTCGTGACTTGACAGCCTTGATACAAGACTTGCAAACAATTCGTCAGTTACCTAACGAAACAGCTTTAATATTTGTGTCCAGGTTACAAACACATAATGCAAAAATGCACGCGGCAATACAAAAACAAAGTTTAACTTTAGAGGAAAAAACCGCGCAATCCACTTTAATAGAAAATATGACGTTAACTACTCTACTCACTGGACTCGAACCAAAATTAGGTCAAATTATTAGGGCTGGTAA
This sequence comes from Leptura quadrifasciata, assembly GCA_963675555.1. Taxonomy (NCBI): domain Eukaryota; kingdom Metazoa; phylum Arthropoda; class Insecta; order Coleoptera; family Cerambycidae; genus Leptura; species Leptura quadrifasciata. The sequence goes on from OY776675.1 coordinate 43,018,649, forward strand.
CCCCGGCAATATGCTAGATGCAATAAATCGCATCAAACGAGAATTACAATTATCGCATTTCGAATCTCAAAAATTTGGAAATAGAACTTTAAACAAAAATCCCGTTCAAAATCAGCAAAGACGCCCAAATCTCCCACCATTTTGTACAGTCTGCAAAAGGAATGGACACAGCTTTAACGAATGCCGCACGAGGCAAAACCACCAATTTTCACACCCCAATTTCACACCAAACGCCTATTCCAATCAGGCACAAGTTCCTAGACAGCACTTCCAGAGTTTACCTAACCAAACAAATTTTAGACCACAGAATTTCCATAATTTGCCTAATCAACAACGTAATTATCACAACAAAACAGGCCCTTAGCTATCAGGCCAAATCCTAACTTCCACCAGCAGAGATCTTCTGCCATACAACCGAACCCGAATTTTAATCGATTCAATCAACAAAAACACATCACTTAAATCAAGAACCTTATGATAATTACTCAGATTACCCAAACCAATACGAAGAATACTCTGCAAATCAGTCCGTAAATTATTCTCCGGATCAATCTCAAAATAATGATGACTACGATTTTCAAAATGGACAATGTGGGTATTATACTGCTAATTCCCAATCCCAGCAATATGAGAATTATACTGCTAATTCTCAGCAATACGAGGATTATACTGTTAATCCTCCGGATTTTTGCACAGGCCCGGAGTATTCCACGAATACTCCAACACAATAAACGGACGAACTAGACCAAATTTCTCGCCAAGTCCAAGCGATAAACCTCCAGGACAGTTTCGACCCAAACCTGAACTTCCCGGAAAACCAATTCATGTAAAAACACCCCGCTACAAACTAAATGTCGTAAATTCCAAAAATCTATTTTACATAAAAGACTTCACAAATCGTTTCAAAATTCTTGTCGACTCAGGCAGGTATTTCTGTATTTAAAACCAAATCAGCGGAAAGGTACAAACAAAGATATCCTGAAAATGTAATTATACAGGGTATAACAGATGAAAAAATCAATATCACCGAATCTGTTCTAATACCATTCAATTCAAATGACCCATACAAGGTTTATGTTCACGACCTAGATATAGAATTCGATGGACTATTAGGTGCAGACTTTTTAAAATATTATAAGTGTCATGTGGACTTTGAAAATAATCAACTTATTACCAATGTTAAAACCGTACCACTATTTGAGGTGACTGAGGTAACATCAATCAGGAACCACAATAATTCTTACGAAAACAATAATCCTGGTATTAGAATTTCAAACCCAAATTTAAATGCTAAAAACCAAAATGTAATTTCTATCCAACCACGCACAGAAAAGATTTTTAAACTTAAATGCAATTTACAAAATACCGAAGCTATACTAATAGCCCAGGAAAAAGAAAAGGTACGTTTATCGAACGCCATTGTCAAAATAGACAACAATGGTGCATTTTTGACAACGATAATAAACGCAAACGCGATTCCAAAAACAGTAAACTTCTCGGATCTTAAACTCGAACCCGTTCAAAAATTTAGATCAATATTTAACGTAAATCTTCAAAATCCGGATTCCCAATACATAGACCGAAACTACGAAATAAAAAATCAATTACGCTTAGATCACTTGAACGACGAGGAGAGTGAATTAATTACTCAACTCTGTTTAGACTTTTCAGACATATTTTATCTAGAAGGTGACAACTTGACATTTACCAACGAAATCAAGCATTCAATAGACACTAACGATTCTAAACCAATTTTCACTAAATCTTATCGTTACCCCCAAATTCACAAACAAGAAGTAAAATCACAAGTTTCAAAAATGCTCGACCAAGGCATTATCCAGCCTTCAATTTCTCCCTGGTCCTCCCCAGTTTGGGTAGTCCCCAAAAAACTAGACGCTTCTGGTAAACAGAAATGGCGCGTCGTAGTTGACTATCGAAAATTAAACGAAGTAACGATAGGTGATAAATATCCTCTACCTAACATTTCCGACCTTTTGGATCAATTAGGCAAATGCCAATATTTCACGACTTTAGACTTGGCCTCTGGCTTCCATCAAATTGAAATCGATCCCAAAGACATTCAAAAAACCGCTTTCACAGTCGAAAATGGTCATTTTGAATTCGTACGAATGCCTTTTTTTTGGACTCAGAAATGCTCCATCAACATTTCAAAGGGTGATGGACAACATTTTACTAGGAATCCAAAACGAAAGGTGTCTCGTCTATATGGACGATATCATTATCTTATTATTATTATTATTATTAGCCGTTACTCGAGTCCGAGTATAAAAATGTTACAGTCGATAAATTGTGTACAATAAAAAACAAGTAAAAGGTGTAGTCTATTGTAATTCCCATTCATCTACGGTGCACACGACTATGGCTATAGAGGCCAATTCGGGAGAGCACATGTCGACCGCAGTCAGGACAAACATAGACCTGGTTAGGTCTTGGATTCGGCCTTCTTGCAGCAACATTTCCTTGATAGCTGGCCACAACCCCTCGCCATTCGGTTCTGTCCGCTGCAAGTTGTTCCCATTGCTCGTCTGGAATACCGCAGGATTTTAGATTTTCATGGAGAACGTCTTTGAACCTCTTTCGTTGACCGCCACGCCTTCTTCTACCGCTTAGCAATTCACCATAAAGTGTACATTTAGGAAGGCGGTTATCATGCATACGATGAACGTGACCTGCCCATCTTAGGCGTGCTCTTGAAATCAGCACCTCAATTGGAAGGCTGTTTGCTCTCCTGAGTACTTCCGCGTTTGATATGTGATGGAACCAACGGATTTTCATCATACTTCTGAGGTGTCTTTGCTGAAAACGTTCTAATTCTTTCACATGACGACGGTAAGTGACCCAGCTTTCACATCCATATAGCAGTGTTGGAATGACAACTGCTCTGTAGATAGCCATTTTCGTTGACAAAGCAAGGTCGTGGTTGTCAAATACTCTCTCTCTAAGTCCCCAGAGTGCTCTAGATGCAGCGTTAATTCTATTGCGAATTTCGCTGTCCATGTTTGCTTTGTCATTAACAACGTTGCCTAAGTAATTGAACTGATCCACCACTTCAAGAGAATTTCCGTTAAGTGTAATGTCTATTTGGTTAACTTGATGAGGAGTTGACATAATCTTAGTCTTTCCTATGTTGATTTTAAGTCCCAAGGAATCATAACTCTGGGCATACACATCTAAAAGTTCTTGAAGCTCTTCCGGCGTAGAGGCTAAAAGTGCACAGTCATCCGCGTACTGGAGATCACAAATGAATCGTGTGCGTGTCTTCGTGAAAGCTCTAAAGCGCCCTATGTTAAAGAGACCACCATCAAAATGGTATCTGAGACCTATTCCTCTGACTGTCAGTTTGCTGTCAACAATAATTGTTAGAGCAGTGGTAAACAAATTAAAGAGTAGGGGTGCCAGGACACATCCCTGCCTAACTCCAGTGAGGGTTTGGAAAGGTTCGGTTGCCTCATTATTGTACATAACCTGGGCGTTGTTGTTTGTATGTAGACTGCGACATACTTCCACAAATTTTCTAGGGATACCTAAGCGGAACATAATTTTCCAGAGCACTTCCCTGTCCACCGAGTCAAACGCCTTGGTTAAATCAATGAAGGCCATGTGAATTTCTCCTTGATTTTCGAGTGCTTTTTCTTGAAGCTGTTTAAGTGTGAAGATTAAATGCGTTGTGCCTCGGTTTGGTCTAAAGCCACTCTGTGTTTCAGGAAGTAACTTTTCCATAACAGGTGTTAACCTATTTGCCATCGCTTTAGTGAGTATCTTCCCTCCAACAGCCAGGAGAGCTATACCCCTGTAATTTCCACAGTCCGCAGCACTCCCTTTGTTTTTGAAGAGGTTGATTAAAAGTGTATCACGAAATTCCTGCGGAGCTTGACCACTTTGCCACACGACATCAAACAGTTTTTTGAGGTACGGTATAAGCTCTGACGACACAGCTTTAAAGATCTCAGCTGAGAGTGAGTCGGCGCCGGGAGATTTGTTATTTTTTAGCTGCCCAATGGCGGTTAAGATCTCTTCCGTTGTTAGTGGTTTATATTGAGGGATAAGATTTATAATATCGTGATCGGCTTGACTTTGCTGGTTAAGAATGTTAGAGTAGTGTTCTTTCCATCGGGCTCTTATTTCCTGGTCTTCTTTGAGGAGATTTCCATTTAAATCTTTAATAGGGCACAAATTTTTCCGACTGGGGCCGTACACTGCTTTTACTCCTTGAAAGAAATTCCTGTAGTCGTGTGAATCGGCGTACCTGAATTTCTCTGGTCTTGCTTACCCACCACTCGTTCTTTATTCTTCTGATTTCCCGTTGCGTTTCATACTTAGATTGGGTAAAAGCTTCTGCTTTTGATGGGTCGTTGGGGTGGTTGATAGCGTTTTGGAAGGCAGTATGTTTGCGGTCAAGGAGTTCTTGTATAAAAGCTTCATTATCATTGAATCAGTCCTCCTGTTTTTTACTTGCTGCTGTGCCAAGAATTTCCTCACTCGCACTTTTTAAACTGTCTTTAATTTGTGTCCAGGTAGCAGCGACATCTACAGAATTGGTTTCCTCTAGTGCACTCAAATTCCCTTGAACTTTTTGCTTTAGCTGTTCGAGGGTTTGTTGGTCACGCAATTTACTAATACAGAGACGGAGTCTACGTTTTACTTGAGTTCTTCGGTGTTTGGGTCTCATAACAATTTTCATTTTAGAGACAACAGGACGATGATCGGTCCAACATTCGCTATCAATGCGCGCCTTTGTAATTTGGACGTCCTTGAGATGCTTCCTACGTACGATAACATAGTCCAGTAGATGCCAGTGACCTGATCTGGGGTGACGCCAGGTGCCTTTAAATTTATCCTTTTGTCGGAAAATTGTGTTTGTTATAACTAGATCATGTTCGGCGCAGTTAGTTAGGAGTAGTTGACCGTTAGCGTTCATGTTGCCCAAACCGTTCTTGCCTATGATGCCTGGCCAGGTGTCTGCATCTCTCCCTACTCTAGCGTTAAAATCGCCAAGAATAACGAGTCGTTCCGTTTTAGGTATTCTACAGAGGGTTTCTTCCAGCTGTTGATAGAAGCTTTCCTTAGTTTAGTGACTTACATCCAGAGTGGGAGCGTAGGCGCTTATTAGATTTACCGCGTTGCCATCTGATAGCTCATAGCGTAGCAGCATTAGACGCTCGGATAGGCCTTGTGGTACTTGTGTTAAGTTGGATACAAGTTGATTCCGAACGGCAAATCCTACTCCATGTTGTCTTCTTGAATTGGTGGGAAGACCTTTCCAATAGAAGGTGTAGTACTTTTCTGTGAGAGAGCCTTCCTCCAAAAATCGAGTTTCGCTGAGAGCTGCAACGTCAACATTGAGTCGGTGAAGTTCTCTATCTATTAGAGCAGTTCTTCTTTCAGGCCGATCGGTGCGAGTGCTGTCGTTCAAAGTACGAACATTCCAAGCGCCGTAGATGAAAGAATTAGTTTTGTTGGATTTAACTTGTCGGTGTTTTTTCGACATTCGATGAGGTGTCCCTGTGGGCACCCTCCCCCGGAGATCCGATCGGGAGGGTATTTTAACTCCGGATGATTTTGTCCCACTTGAACGCTCCATCATTTTTTAAAGTCTTAATCGACTTGAAAGAGAAAATAGGTGTTGGACAGACACCCAGCACTCTGACCCTTCTAGAACATTGTCTGTCCAACACCTATTTTCTCTTTCAAGGCAACTATTACAAACAAGTGGGAGGAGCTCCAATGGGATCACCTCTGTTCCCCGTCATAGCCAACATGTACATGGACAACTTCGAAACCCAAGCCTTGAATTCACCCGAACTGAAGCCTACTTGCTGGCTAAGATACGTAGATGACATATTCGTTATCTGGCCACATGGTAGAGATTCTCTAAACAACTTCCTGTTTCACATTAATCATATACACCCTCAGATCCAGTTCACTATTGAAATCGAAAACAATTGTTCTCTCCCTTTCCTAGACGTCCTCATTACAAAACAAAACAACAATCAACTCTCCTACTCTGTGTATAGAAAACCAACCCACACCAACCGTTACCTTAACTCAAAATCACACCACCAGCGGTCACAAATAAATTCCGTTGTCAACACTCTTGTAACCAGATCCCTCAGACTAACAGACAATCACAACAGACAACCCGAACTACAAATATTACAAGAAGCACTGCTACAAAACGGTTACGACAAAGGACATATAACGTGATCCATACACAAAGCACAAAATCCTTCCCAAATTCAACAGACAGAAACTCTTCCTCAGCAAAAAGCTTTCCTACCCTACATCAAAGGTGTCACAGACAAAATTTCAAAAGTCCTGAAATCCAATAACATAAAAACCATATTCACAACACACTAAACAATTTCCAATTTAATCAGAACACCAAAAGACCAAATACCTAATGATTCCCACGGTGTATACGAAATACCTTGCTCAAACTGCCCCCAAACCTACATTATATATATGAACATCGTCTTGCAGTTAGAAAATCCGATCCCACATCATCCCTTGCCCAACACCGCCTTCTAACAGGCCATAATATAGACTTCGATAACACGAAAACCATAGCACCATCATTTTTCCAGAAACCGCGAATCATCCGCGAAGCAATTGAGATTGAAAAACGTCCCAATTGTCTAAACAAAAGGGATGACGGTCATCGTCTTCCAGTCGCTTGGAAATCATTGATCTCCAGGCTAGCCCCACAATATTCATTCACACCTCATAATCCTCAGAACCTAGTATTTTTAGTATATATATATATATATATATATATATATATATATATATATATATATATATATATATATATATATATATTGTTATTATACATGATTTGCAGGAAACAACTACTCAGCGGGCAAATACCCCGACCTGCATTGAATTACACCTTACAAATCATGAAAAATTGGTAGCCAATGTCATTTGTCTACTCCCTGACCAGACATAGACCGGTTTCGAACTTATTAGTTCTCCTCAGTATGCCATAGGTCATGGAGCAGACAAATGACAGTGGCCAACCTGCTAGTCTTATACAGACTAATGTAAATGGTGTAGTGGTGAGAGGTAAGTGAATCCTCTCATGTGGTCTAATGCTACTATACACCAGACATCATAGATGTCTCCATGGTGCATAGCGACTTGCCATTTTGCAAGTACCGAGAGCGGCGACCTTCAGCCCTTGGTGGACTTAACCTATATACTGTTATTATACATGATTTGCAGGAAACAACTACTCAGCGGGCAAAAACCCCGACCTGCATTGAATTACACCTTACAAATAATGAAAAATTGGTAGCCAATGTCATTTGTCTACTCCCTGACCAGACATAGACCGGTTTCGAACTTATTAGTTCTCCTCAGTATGCCATAGGTCATGGAGCAGACAAATGACAGTGGCCAACCTGCTAGTCTTATACAGACTAATGTAAATGGTGTAGTGGTGAGAGGTAAGTGAATCCTCTCATGTGGTCTAATGCTACTATACACCAGACATCATAGATGTCTCCATGGTGCATAGCGACTTGCCATTTTGCAAGTACCGAGAGCGGCGACCTTCAGCCCTTGGTGGACTTAACCTATATACTGTTATTATACATGATTTGCAGGAAACAACTACTCAGCGGGCAAATACCCCGACCTGCATTGAATTACACCTTACAAATCATGAAAAATTGGTAGCCAATGTCATTTGTCTACTCCCTGACCAGACATAGACCGGTTTCGAACTTATTAGTTCTCCTCAGTATGCCATAGGTCATGGAGCAGACAAATGACAGTGGCCAACCTGCTAGTCTTATACAGACTAATGTAAATGGTGTAGTGGTGAGAGGTAAGTGAATCCTCTCATGTGGTCTAATGCTACTATACACCAGACATCATAGATGTCTCCATGGTGCATAGCGACTTGCCATTTTGCAAGTACCGAGAGCGGCGACCTTCAGCCCTTGGTGGACTTAACCTATATACTGTTATTATACATGATTTGCAGGAAACAACTACTCAGCGGGCAAATACCCCGACCTGCATTGAATTACACCTTACAAATCATGAAAAATTGGTAGCCAATGTCATTTGTCTACTCCCTGACCAGACATAGACCGGTTTCGAACTTATTAGTTCTCCTCAGTATGCCATAGGTCATGGAGCAGACAAATGACAGTGGCCAACCTGCTAGTCTTATACAGACTAATGTAAATGGTGTAGTGGTGAGAGGTAAGTGAATCCTCTCATGTGGTCTAATGCTACTATACACCAGACATCATAGATGTCTCCATGGCAAGTCGCTATGCACCATGGAGACATCTATGATGTCTGGTGTATAGTAGCATTAGACCACATGAGAGGATTCACTTACCTCTCACCACTACACCATTTACATTAGTCTGTATAAGACTAGCAGGTTGGCCACTGTCATTTGTCTGCTCCATGACCTATGGCATACTGATGAGAACTAATAAGTTCGAAACCGGTCTATGTCTGGTCGGGGAATTGACAAATGACATTGGCTACCAAATGATTTGTAGGTATAATTCAATGCAGGTCGGGGTATTTGCCCGCTGAGTAGTTGTTTCCTGCAAATCATTTATAATAACAATATATATATATATATATATATATGTAGTGGAGGAAAAATGATAAAGCTTAACTTACACGTGCAATTTATAAGAAAATTATAAAAATTAATAGTAAGTATACCATTGAAAAGCTGAATTCTTCCTCTTTAAAATAGGACCTTTTCTTTTCGTTTTTAGTGGGTACAAATTGTCTTTATTATGTAGCGGCGGTCGAGAAATGCTTCATTTCCCTGTGCGATGCGCTTGAAATATTTAGCGAACTATAATAATTTCTCATCCTAAGGGAAAAATTTATTAGAATAAACTATTATGTTATTTTTTTTGTAAAATTTAAAATTTCCCTATCTTTCACGTGGTGCTATCCGTTTTTTTCTTTCATTATTTTTCGAGATATTAGCAAAAAACTGATTTTTCCCGTTTCAGGGGGCTGTTTTTAAGTGTTCGCGGAGATAAATTTTGGTAAACTTTTTTGAGTTACTTTCTACTAGCAAAAACTAGCCTTTCATGAAAAAATTAGCGAGGTAACAATTCATTCTAACTTTTCATCAAAATTAGTCTCTGACACCTGGGCTAATATATATCGCAGAAAAAAAATTGTTATATATTGTTTGTACTTTCATAAATTTTTGCATGTGTAAAGAAATTTTATATTTAATTTTGTTATATCAAAAATTGGCAGAAAAATTGTTTGTCTCTGTCATCTTAAAGTACCGATCCTTAAGAAGCTCCAATTTGAGCCTTTGTACACATTTCTCAGTTTTGATGGCAGAAATTCACAAGGATGCAAAGTTTTAGAAATAATTGCGTATTTTAGCCATTTTAATAAACATATTGATATAACAATTGATTGTACTCTATAAGAGCTACATGTTCCCTTAGTTTCATTGAAATTTATGCATTATTGCCGAAAGTACGATATTATCATTAAAAATATCTAATTATACAATATTTAAATTTTTTAAATAATAACAATTGAGATTAATTTTAGTTTATACACATCTATTATGTAACTTATAACGAGTATTTTCCATTTTTACTAGTTCCCATAGGACTCACAGATCCCGAGATTTAAAAAAAAACGATGGAGAACACGCCCTCAAAAATTAAATTGTTTAAATAAATAATACACCGACTTCACCGAAACTACAAACTGAACTTTGACTTTCATTTGACCCCCTAAACATGTTAAAAACTGCCTGACCGGGCAATTTCAGATGTCGAATTTTTTAGTCCTAATTTAACTCTACTATAAGGGCCTTTAAGGTTCACGTACTACTAATACTTTTTTTCGAGATTAAGTTTTTTCTTTTAATTCTTCTGAACTATAATGTCAAATTTTTTAAAAAAAGCCGATTTTTTTTATCCTCTTCCACATGTACGCTACTACGTGATGGGTTAATTATAATCAAATTTGAATTCAAAAGATGATTTTTGAGTTAAAAAGAGTAAGAATTAGTAAATATTACAAAATGTATTTATTATATTCACAACTGTGGATACAGTGTTTAAAATTTTATTTAAGTTTAGAAATATTACGCTTCCGGGAACAGAGTTTCAACCTGCATCGAAAATTACAACTCTTCATAAGCTTATATTATCGCGGTTTGGTGGAGACAACGTTAATCGAGCTTCTGCTAAACGACAACGGTGACAGCACAAGTGCGGGGGATTATGATGAGTGAGACAGCAATATGGAACGCAATTACACATACACTTGCGCCTCTTATGTCGAACCAACGCCAGTGCATCCGCTGTTGTGCGTTATCGAGAAAGATACCCGAACGCACGCCATTATCGTGTGTTTATTAGAGTGCATACTGCGAGGGAAGGGTTTCTAGTATTCGTGGTATTGGTGGTGACAGTGAAGTAAGACCTTGTCAAGATTTCGATGATGAAGTGCTTGATGAAATTAACGACGATCAAACTACTTCTGCGCGTACCATATCACGACGCACTGGCGTATCTAAAACAGCGTTGCATAAGATTTTAAAGCAGTACCAGCTCCATCTTTTCCATGTACAAAGTGTACAAACTCTACTACCTTGAGAGTGGAATTTTGCCGGCGAATACTGCGGATACGAGTGGATCCAGATTTTTTTACAAAATTTTGTGGCCTGACGAATCATCGTACAGAAGAGATGGCTTTGTAAATATACATAATTTTCGTAGCTGGCAGTTGGAAAATCCCTACTTAATGAGAGAAGATCAGTCACAATACCAATTTAAAGTAAATACGTGGACAGGCATCCTAAATAGTCAAGTGGTACGCCCATTCGAACTGCCACCAACATTAACGTCAGGCAATTAGTTGAAATTCCTTCAAAACGACCTACCAGTCTTACTAGAAGATTTTCCTTTATCCCTGAGGCTGACAATGTGGTTACAGAACGACGCGACGGATGCCTTGCACAGTATGGAAGAGAGATGAGGGCATACCAACATTTGAAATATCCGGGAAGATGGATCGGTCGCTTAGCTCCAATTCTGTTTCAACCTAGGTCACCAGACCTAAATCCTGTAGATTTTTTAATAGGGAATGCATAAATAAAAAAGTGTACTTCCGACCTGTTCAATCCTTAAATGAATTGCATTAAATGAGTGCATTGGAGTAGCCAATGAAGAAATCAGCTGATCCGAATATTCACGCTCTTTTATTAAAAGGTATAGATCCTGCATTAAGACTGGAGGAAAAAAATTCGAACATTTATTATAAGTTGTTTGAATAGTTCTTTTTAATAATGTTTAATAAATACAGGCGAAATAACTTTATATTTTATTTCGATCTTTCATCGTCACTTTACCTCAGAATTTTAAAACATTTTAGAGTACATAATAATAAGTGGGCAAGTTTTCAAGATACGTGGCAAATATCGCTTGGCACCGAATGGCAGACCGAATCTTGGTGGAATCGAAATTTAAGGAAAATATATTTTTTCGAGAATACAGTCGGCGTTATCTAAAAACTTCTATACACATTTGATAGCACAACTGTTTTAGAATACTTGTCAAAAACAGAATAAAAAAAAATTCTTATTTTGTGGTAGGGGTATGCAAAATGCTATGCTAGAGTTTAAATTGTCAAAATTTCAAAAAATGCCCATATCGAAAACCGTAGGGTTTTCAATAGAGATTGTAGATTGTTTTAAGGGGTCGTTTGGCTTCGAACAGCCTTACTTCACTTCGACCTAAAAGATCTTTTGTGATTAACCCTACATCTAGTTGTTGCCCAGGATTCCAAGACTTTTTACAAAGCTTGTGATTTTCCTGGGGGCTAATTTCCCTATGTCTTCAGGCGTTAATTCCGCCTGTTCTAGGAATTTTAGCCTAATGCGGACTAACACCTTGCATTCACAAAGTATATGTTCCGCAGTTTCAGTTGCAGTATTGCAATATCTGCATTTGTTGTCTACTGCCTTGCCCATATTCTTGAGATGATATCTCAAGGGGCAGTGACCAGTTAGAAGGCCTGTGATTAGCCTTAATTCGGACTTTTCAAGTTCGAGAAGCCTTGTGGGTTTTCAATAAGATCAAGTCAAGTTCTGATAGGTTTTGGCCTAGCCTATTATTATTGTCAGGATTATCCATTATTTACACGACACCCTGTATAATGCACTGGATTTAATAACGAATAAAAGTTTCACAAGTAACAGATTTTATGGCAGTCGTAAGGATACCGATTTTATATCTCTGTACTCGGTCCTCTTTTAACTTTGAAATAATAAATTCCAGAGTGTATATTTTTGGTCTCCTATACGAAATATTTATAAATATTAACATTTTTAAAGAAAAATTACAAACCAATTATTTTAAGTGAATCCTTTTAACAAGATTTTTATGAAAAATAGACGTATCTACAATTTCGCCGCCAGCATTTGAACTGAAATATTACTATGACTGCTTCGTAGAAATTTTTCGTTCTTGTAGTCCTGAACAATAGTTCCTCTCGTTATGTTTGCTGAGGAATGAAATACGTATTAAAATAGAAACCTTTTGTTATATAATAAATTACTTGCAATATGCAAGAACAATATATTCTTACAAAAATCACGTAAATTAAAACAGCTACGGCCGGCGTAGCAAAATAACAGAGATTTTTAGAGAATCAGAGAAATGAGAATATTAATTAAAATATAACTAACAGCATATTTGACGTTTTTCCATTCTTATAATACATCATGAATTAAAGAAATTTGTTAACTGTCTCAGTTTATGTATAAATCTGGCTGTAAACCGATTTTTAAAATTTTTCTATTGGCTTTCATCTACTCTCTAAAAATACAAAGATAAATATATCACAACAATCGATAAAATTCAGTGTCCCAGCTCTATCTAGACAGGAATTATCTCGGAAACGGTTCGACATAGAAAGAAATGTTAAATAGAATAGTATATTTTGTAATAAGTTTGGAATATGCCATTCCAAACGAATTACAGACTATACTTTTTCTACGCCTATAAATTAGGTTTATTTGTGTCTATATGTCTATTAATTTGTTTTACCACTGCAACGGTGAAACGGGAAAGGTTAACTGTCAATAGAAACGTCAACTGTCAACAAAAACGCAAACAGTGTTACAAATTGCACTACTGGATGGCGCCACATATGCTTGTTACATTCTAGAGGCATGTAATAAATATTACATATCAGCCATTGGAATATAGGTCATTCCTTATTTAAAATCGACATCATAATGCTCATATTACATAATAGGCGTAGAAAAAAGTTATTATATTTAAAAAGACACATTTAACCATTTTATTGTTTGTATTTTGGCTGAGACTTTGAGATAAAATTCCATACAGTCATTCACTTTAATTACACTTTGTTTAACATACACATTGTAATCACTATGGAAATTAATAAACAATAAAATCAAACGCATTTTTAAGCGACTTCGAAAGATCCAAGTAAGTGCACGGCTTGACTGCGTGAAATTTTATTTAATAACCTTTTTAAGGCTGGTTTTAAATTGTCATCATACTTCAGTATTCAGAATTACGACGGAGGTAAAAAGTGGTGTTAAAGTATTTGAATGTACATACGGTTAACGAATTTTCAAGCTCACGATTTACTGATAAATATAGTCGAGTTTAAATGTGAAAACTTTTACGAAGAAAGAACTAAATGTATAAGCTTTGTTAGAGAACTTGTCGATTGATTTCAGAATTAGATCAACGAAACTAAAATTTGTCTGAGCACTAAGCTGTTTCTAAGCATGTAACAATCAAGTTAAATGGAAATTGATTGATTTTTAAGGAATGGCCCGTTTACAGAAACAGGTTAATTTTCCACTTGTTTTACTTATTAATGGGATTGGGCTTTATTACCTAGCAACAGTTTATTAAATTTTAGGGTAAATGATAGAACTCGTTATTCTCTTCCAGTGGGAGGTAAATGGTCCATATATAAAACTGATTATTGATCTGTTACTTCCCAATAAATTAAACCATTTTATTTTATAATAATTGTTGAAGCAAATCACCAAATATGAAGTTAAACAATCTAAATATTTAAGACAATTGCCTAAATATTATATAGGAAAGTTTACGCCGCTCTAGTAATGACATACTGTATATGTTTCAAAGTTGGTTTTGCAAATAACAAGAACAATGTTTTAGACAATGTTCATTCTGTGTAATTAGCTGTAATTAAATATATGGCAAATATGCCGTTTAAATGCTGATTGGCTGGTGTGATAGCAATGGCTATGATCAAAATAAAACTTAATGCAAAACAGGGGACAATAATCATGTCTTGTTCGTGCATTATAAAATTTACGTGGTAAATGAGAATTAAATGCTTAAGTAAAATATCACAGAATGTTGAGGAAATATCCTTTATTTGATTACATAAACGGTAACTACCAAATTGTGTATGATTGTCCAATAACGCAAAACGCCGATGTAATTCAAACAAATAGACGTCGTTCAAATGTGCTTTTAGAGGGCGGAATATTAAACATAATATTTTTAGTCGCAAACTCCTCTATAAATCCTTATTTTACTATAAGGAAAGTAACCAGACTGCAACCAAAGTTACAGATCTGGCGCGTTAAGTGTAATAATTGCATATTACCATCAAAACGCTAATGCTTCGATTGCAACAAACACCAGCCGAAAGACTGATCCTACTTAAAGGAACTCCCTTGCTAGGAGTCACACACCACTTGCAGACTGCAGTTTCGAGCTGTTGGCTCTCGTCAGTGCAAGGTAGGTATGCGACGACCGACATGAGAATCCTTTGACTATAGTACATCCCGGTATTTTTACAATAGCGACATGTAAAACAGCCAGCAGGCGCCATCTAGCGGTCCAGTGTCCGTTGCAATCGAAAAATAAATAGCCTGACTTGGCTTAGCATAGTTCAAATGTGCTTTTAGAGGGCATTAGCGTTTTGATGGTAATATGCAATTATTACACTTAACGCGCCAGATTTGTAACTTTGGTTGCAGTCTGGTTACTTTCCTTATAGTAAAATAAGGATTTATAGAGGAGTTTGCGACTAAAAATATTATGTTTAAACAGACGTCGGTTTAGCACTTCGGCGAAAAGTAACCCCCTTTAACATGAGCATGGTGCATATAGGGGAGCGGGGACCCCAAGCATTGACCGCTGGCCTGTACTGTTTGTAATTTGTAAAGTAATTAAAGCGATGAATCGTTATTCAACAATCATAGAAAACCAGTTAGCCTCCGATGAGAAATATCTCACAATAATTTGAACCGCAAAATATTCTCGTGAAACCTTACATAGAAAGGCACACGGCAGCCACCGATAGTACATTAGCTGAAATGTAGTTGAAGGTAAAATCGTTTGTCATTGCATAAAATCTGAAAATATACAGCTGTAGAATATAAACTTGTTATTTAGCAAAACGTAAATCTCCCTAATTATTTATACAGTACGTGAACTTTTACCTAATATCATTATTGAAAACAATAACTGAGTAAATTTTAATATAATTTTATGCTATTTTCTTGTTAAAAATCAAAACTAATATTTCATAAAATTGCCACAAACGCGCAATTTACCCATTTCCCCCGAAATCAGAATGTAAATTCAATTATTTTTTTTTAAATATGAACGCAGAGTTCGAAACAGATTTACCTGAAGCAATGTAAATCGAGAGATAATGACAATTCTTCGGGATCTATCGGCTCCCTCGTCTATGCTTGCATAAGTTGCCATTTTATTGTTTAAGTAACTGATCGGCAGCATCGGCGTCGTCTTGAATATTGAAATGAAGTCGAGGTAAATACGTTCGTTGTCGATGACTTTGCCAGCAGTTTTGGTAATAATAATAAGCCCGAAGAGTATCCTCTAATAAGCGAAAAGTTTAGATTATTTCAAATTTGTGTAGAGATTCGTTATGTAGAAATAACTTGTACAGCAAATAGTTTGATAATTTATCCTGAGCAAGACTCCTCTATCGATGGACAATTAGTTTCTTTCCTTCAAATGACGCTAACCCGTTCTTTTATATGGATCGGCCTAGAAAGGATGTCGAGAATGCCAAAATTTCGCCCTGTACCACGCTGTGCACGATACATACGCTTGTTTACATTATTGGGATACGCGTTCTAACTACGACGAACTATTCTTCTCTCTTATTCCAACATGTGTATTCTAATTATGCTTTATTCACATTGTTTTATTTCTCTCACAACCTAGCGAACACCCCTATTTTACAAATAATCAGTTCGTCGTTTATTTTAACACAATTTAGATAAGAACTAACACCATATACTGAAGCGATCTTTAAACGTTACTTAAACTTGGCATTTATCTAAATTTCTGACCGGATGTTTTAAAAGATTTGAAAGGCTGTTTGTGTTCAATTTAATTTCTTGTTGAATGTAATGAAAATTACATCGTTAATTTAATCGTTGTTATAAAAATAATGTTTACATCGATTTACTATTACTTCCCAATAGATTTAGTTGTATGATTTTCATTTTATACCTATGGAAATTTTTATAATAATAGAGTGCAAATCGTCTTGAACAGAAAGACAAAATTTGTTTGCTTGATTTTCAAAATGTTTTCTGTAGTTGTTTAGCAACAAAGACATTTCTCTACAAAAGAATGGAGATTTCTAAATATATTGTTATTAAATGTAGGTACCAAATGTACCTGAGAAAAAATAATCTATGTCAATAATATTAATAAATATGACTAGTTTGGGACCATCTGCTTGTGGGTCAATGGACGTGTAATTGTGAAAGAATAAAGAGAATATCGTTTTGCTACAATACATCAAAGCAATAACTTGTGAATAGTTCGAGTAAGTAAAAATTGTGTTATCGTACTCGTCTATATTTAAAACAACTCGTACTGTAATAAACGACCTACCAGACTTATAACGTAATTTACTTTTTTTGTGTCTCGACAGTTCTTGCTGGACTCCCTCCATACAAAAATGTCACTATTAATCCATATAACACAATATTTATTTTCTTCAAACGCCAGAAAATCATAACATTTCTTACTCATTTCATGACATTGAAGTTTGACATTTCAGACGGCTGTTCGTTGCCATTAGCAACGGAAGTAAAAGTACTTTTTCTGCCGCTACAGCGGACTTTACTTCCGTTGCTAATGGCAACGTACAGCTAAATTTTTATCTTTATTTTTATATAGCTAATCAACGTTTGAATAAAAATAGCATGCCTTATCCGGGGTAAAAGCCACTTTTACTCCTAATAAAATAATGGACTCTTTTATTCAAATGGCAAAAAACATGACTTTAATGACAAGTTTCGTGGACTTAAACTGTCGTTTCTCTGACACTTCATCTCAGCGACAGTAAATGTCATTTATAGTCGCTCACATAAAAGTGATATTTTTTGTGACGAGGATGTACTTGATACACGAGCGAAACAAGTAAAAAACTGCTGCTCTAAAAGACTTTTACTACCGCTCATATGAAGTGTCGGAGAAATGACTGTTATGTTGGAGTAAAAGTGATCTTGACATACCAGTGCCTATGGCGAGATCGATATACCGAGTGGCCACGAGTCAATGTACGCCCGCAATATTCTAGTTGTTTTTGTATTTAAAATTTAGTTTTTGGTACACATAAATTAGACAATAATAAGCTACTTTTAGACTAACAGGAATGAAAATATCACTTCCGGTTAACCGGAAGTGACATAAACTTTTTTTCTTAAATGGAATGACTACTTTTTTATGGTACAACAGTTTTTTCAGATGTAAAAAAATCCAAATAATAAGTGAGATACGAATAATTTTTTAATTTTTTCAAAATGGCCGCGTCAGATGAATGCGATGTAAGAAAATTACTAAGTAGGCTATGGAAATTATTAGCAAGGTTGTAGACTTGTCTGTGAAGAAGAAAATAGTTGTTTGAATTACCGATAGGTACCAGTATTTTTAGGTTTTTTTCAAAAAACTGAATTTCATTTTCCGTAGGGGTCTTATAGAAATTTTTTTAATGGAGCTGTGCCATTTTTTTTATTAATCAGAAATAATGATACATAAACTATAATTTTTTCGCCATTGATCGTCTCTTAATGATATCCTTCGTAGTAATAGTATTTTTAAAAAGAAAACACAAATTAAACAAGAAATAATTTTAATAAAACGTTACAACCATGAATAAATAGAATAATAAAACTATTTAAAACCTAAATTATAATAAACCATTATAAAAATTGTTCAAACTGTTCACCGTTATGATTAATACACAGAGTAGCGCGACTTATCGTTGCATGTCTAACATTCTGTAATTGTTGAGGTGCTATTTGCGCAATTTCGTGTCGAACTCTTTCTTCTAGATCTTGCCTTGTGGTTGGAGCAGTCACGTACTTTATTTTTCAAATGCGCCCAAATAAAAAAATCGAGTGGGGTTAAGTCAGGCGACCTTGCAGGCTATCTGACTGGACCATGGATCCCAATCCAACGATCTGGAAATAATTGACTTAAGTAATCTCTAACGATAACGGCATTACGTGGTCCAACCCCGTCTTGTTGGAAGTAAACCTCGTCAATATTGGTATTGGGAATTTGATTAATCTGTGACACTATTATATTTTGGAGAAATTCTAGATGTCTTGGTCCAGTTAGAGTTCTGTCAAAAAATATTGGGCCTATGATGTGGTCGCCCAGTACGCCTAACTAAACATTGAAGCCAAACCTCTCCTGAAACCGCACCTGTCTCATAATGTGAGGATTTTCAATTGCCCAATATCGAGTGTTGTTTCGATTAAATAACGCAAGGTTTGTAAATCTCGATTCATCGGTGAACAAAATATTTTTGATAATATTCTCATTCCTTAATTGGCGTAACTATAACCAATTACAAAAGGTTATTCATCGTTGATAATCATTCTCATACAAAATTGATGCAATTGATATTTATAAAAACGATAGCCGTGTTTTCTA
The DNA here is from genome assembly GCA_963675555.1 of Leptura quadrifasciata. Classification (NCBI taxonomy): domain Eukaryota; kingdom Metazoa; phylum Arthropoda; class Insecta; order Coleoptera; family Cerambycidae; genus Leptura; species Leptura quadrifasciata. The sequence goes on from OY776675.1 coordinate 43,037,650, forward strand.
AATTTCCCTTGCTGATTCTTTGGAAACTGGTAATTCATGTTCAATTTGTCTTTCCGAAATGGTTGGGTCAACATTCACTAAAGCTAATACATTAATTTCCGTTTCTTCATCCACAATAAATCTTTCTTCAATTTCTATATTAGGTTCAGTTCTAAATTGATACTTCAACCGGGCGAAATAGTTTCTTGGAGGTTCTCTTCTTTCTGGATATCTCTGTCCATACAGAGCTTGTGCTCTAGTTTCATTACGTCGAGTCTCTCCATAAATAATGAACATGTCAACTTTTTCATCTCTTGAATATTTTTCAGTTATTTTAAATTAATTTTCTTGTTTATAACAACTTTAATACACTTGCTTCAGAAAATTAGTAAGTCAAGAATAATTCAATTGTTGCGAATGTCAATGTCATTTTCATGACTATCTGCAATTATGGATTTAAATGTAGATATGTACCTTATTAAAATGATTTGTTGCCGCTTACTTTTTAAAAATACAAAGAAATAGCCCAGTTCCATTTAAAATATTTCCATAGGAAATGAAACTAAATTCCGGTTTTTTGAAAAAAACCTAAAAATACTGGTACCTATCAGTAATTCAAACAACTATTTTCTTCTTTACAGACAAGTCTACAACCTTACTAATAATTTCCATAGCCTACTTAGTAATTTTTTTACATCGCACTCATCTGACGCGGCCATTTTGAAAAAATTAAAAAATTGTTAGTCTCACTTATTTTTTGGAATTTTTTACATCTGAAAAAACCGTTGCACTTAGAAATTTATGCTTAATGAGAAACCATAAAAAAATATAGTCATTCCATTTAAGAAAAAAAAGTTGATGTCACTTCTTGTTCAACCGGAAGTGATATTTTCATTCCTGTTAGTCTAAAAGTAGCCCATTATTGTCTAATTCATGTGTACCAAAAACCAAAATATTGGGGGCGTACATTGACTCGTGGTCACCAAGTCTATAAAATATGATGCTAAAACATTGCTATACATTTTATTCAATTTCTCGGTTGAAAGAAATATTTAGGAACTTCTAGTGCCAATTTCATATACACAAGATATTATGTTAAAATATATGCAGTTATATAAGATTTAATAAACATTTAATTTTATTTTAATGTCAAATATAAAACAGCAACAGTTTCCTCTAATGGGAATGAAGAATGTGAAAATTTAAATTTTGTGGGCGGAAGGCAATGAAGTTGCAACTAACTTCAATGCTCTCGTTTGATTTCACATTTACAAATTTACAGTTTATAACCTAAATCTTTCTTTCATAATCAAATTATGTATTATTTTTAAATTGTTTGAACTACGGATTTATGTTTCGTTCCTGAATGTAATCGTATTAATAAAAGTGGATATAAAATGTTTAATATTCCAACGGATTAAAAGTTAAAAGAAAAGTGGGAGCTACTTATTAGGTAGGCTAGGGTTATTTATATTTTACTTTCTAATATTAAAATGTTGATTTACAGTTGAGAACACAGCAGTAAAAGTTAATAAAATCTATGAAACAATTTCTTTTTTGTAACATTTTTCCGGTGCCGATTTTTATACAAAAGATTACGTTAATTTTATTTGTTCTTTTTCAGAAGAGGTGATAGGAAATCCTCTCGGACAATTACACGGAGACTGCAAAATACAATACAATCTAAAACAATAATGATTTTTGTGATGGGTGATACCAAATTTTATACTATACTTAAGTACTACTATACCTACATCAACTTTATACATTTTGTCTATCATACTTGCTTGAACTTTTCCACATATTGTATGCAGTTCATCATCACGCTGCATTTTTTAACATATCCTGAAGCTACAGAATTTTCTCCTTTCCGTATGATTTTAGTTTCTTTACAGAAGTCAAATATTGCACTCATACTTACAATCGTTTCATGAGACAGTTTAATTAGGTATGCTTACATATACCAAGATAATTATTCATAACATACTAAATTAGAAATAAAAAGTTTTGAGAGATATCTGTTAGCTGTACGAGGTTATAAACTTTTTAGGAAACTGACAGAGCAAAATGTAAACTAACTTGAAGATAGCAGCAATTTTAATGACAATTTTTGTATTATCAATTCTTATTGAAGGGTATAATAATAATAATAATAATAATAAAAGTTAGTTTCTCCTGATGTATTTTACATAAACGGCATTTTATTGAATGTCAATATTAACGAGAAAAGATGTAATTTCTAATAGCGGAATTTTTTTGGAATGCAATTGTAAAAAATAGCGTGACCTTGAAGAGGAAAATTTTTAAGGTAAATGCAAAAAACTGAATTATTATAAAAAACTGATAAAAACCATAAAAATCTAGGTAATGTGATATTACATTTGGAAGGCGCACACTGGCAATTACCGGCATGTTAAAAAATCCCCATCACCCTAAACTACCCCCACTTCAAAATTGTTTAATGTGATACCAACTTATTATTGAACTTTTAGGTAATTATTATTGTAAACATGAAACGCAGCATAATTTTCAGACTCACAAGCTATTTTATTAACCTCGTAATAAGTATTCGAAATGTTCGCCATTTCTGTCCATACAGTGATACAGCCGGCTTTCGAATTCTTCGCGCATTTTTTGAAATACGAGACTCGGAATTGATCTACATTCCTGCGTAATTCGTTGCCGCAAATCTGCAATGTTTTCGGGCGGGTTTTTGTATACAACTGACTTAAGGTGAGCCCATAGAAAGAAATCTGGGCTGGTCAAGTCAGGGGAACTGGCTGGCCACTCAATAGGTCCTCTTCGTCCGATCCATCTATTTGGGAACCTGTCGTTGAGCCATTGGCGAACCGTTATGCGATAATGAGGTGGAGCCTCATCTTGCTGAAAGTAGAGCAGTTCTTCACTTAAAATCGAATTCCCCTCTTCGTCACGCTGATTTTCCAAGCAACGCATCTACTATTCCGCCGATTGAAAGTATCGGCCGTTTTTCGAGCGGATTCTTTTTCAGCACCATAAATTAAAATCATTTGTATTATTTCAGCAAGAGTGTAAACCATTATGAAAATTATCTTAAATTTTTAAAACAACGACGGCGCAGTGAAACTTTGAAAATAAATGAGTGCGTGTACGATTCACCTGCCACACGTGATATTAGGCTAATCAGTGAAAAAAAAGGTAGCTAGGAGTGACTGGGGAAACAATTATAGAATTTTCTCGAGAGATTAAAAACAAGTAATTGGCATCGATTATGTATGCATTAATGCTCTACGTACCTATTTATTAAAATAATTCTTCCCGCTAATATTCAGGAAGATTTAAACAAAATAATAATCAATGTGATATGCAAATTCAAAGAAATATTTGCCCCACTTACCTTCAATGTGCATTTGTTTACTATCCAGCTGGTATTGTCGGTAAACTACCTTATAAAGAGACACCCTCTTTTGTCAGATTTTTTTTATGTCTGCTACTTCGCTAAATTATAATAATTTGCATATATATTTTTTGAAATAACGATCCTATGGTATATCATACATAATAAAAAAAATGACTAAGATCATTTTGGACTAACAAAGCTTGTATTTCTTATCCATTCACATGTACTGTTTCACCTGGAAGAAGAATTTAAAAAAAACAATTTTCGTTATTTTACTTTTTATTTTATTTTATGTAAATTACAATAAGAATATTTTTGCTACTATTACAATCAATGCAGGTGTAAATGATGATAGTGTATACTTAATTTGATGGATAATATAAGAAATGCTATGGAAATATACACGTTGTATTTTCCCCATTTTCAATGACGGAATCGTAAATTGAAATAGAACATGTATATCTTCCTGAATTAAATCAGCTATTATTATATAGACATAGCATCTAGCGCTCTGGATATTATCAAACTATTTACAAAATAAAAGTATTAACAAAAAAAATTGAAAAAAATACAGCACTAACGTCCAGTAACATTTTTAATTCACTGAATAAATAAAATTTCATAAAACTGGTGTTTTTGCCGAACATTGCAAAAAGCGTTCCTTAACGTATACAAACCTAGCATAAAGCTGACATATAATTATTACATTACAATGCAAACAATATTTACAGACAAATCATCAATCTCATAATCACTAAAATATTAATAAAATAGGTTATATATATATTTTAATATTAAATTATACATATATCTGAAGTTCACCTCTAAAATAAAAACTTTGATTTTTTAAGTTTATCACAATTTTACACTAATTTATAATAACCGTGTCGTTAGTTTTAAGTCAATATTGTCGAGCATTTTTGGCAGTGATAAACTACACATCCTGAAAAACTTATTTTTCCCTTATATTAAAACTGCTCTCTTAACCCTAATATTGCTCTACCAATTAAAAATATGTTTGTCAATTTACATCTATTGCACTAAATATTCTTAAACAAACCCTTTTAAGAGGTAAACCTGATAAATATCTTTTAACACTATAAAATAACGACACATAGATAAACTAATTAAAGTCTGATATAACTTAATAAACTTAGCAATAAATTTAATGTGAAGAGACGCTGGACAGGCTCGGTCTGAGTTTATAACACTGCAGATAGCTTCAGGCAAACGGCGAAACCTAGGCGGATGTTTAAAGATATCCCACCAAGTAGTTTTTGGACAGCTTTCCCATCCGGCGTCTGCGAGCTATAAACGGTAAAATTATATAAATACCAAATATTCACTAAATACTAGTCAATGTATCGAGGCGTAACAGAAAAACGAGTATCCTCCCCGTACATTTTCACGTATTTATAGGAACATAATTCCGGGCAAAATAATAAGTGAAAATAATGCAATAGGAAAATTTGCTTGTAAACTTGTGATCTAAATGAGAATACTCGTTCAATTGTGGCGCCAATTAAACGCATCATTCAAATATTTTAGCGACTTGTCCAAAAATATACACGAATATGATGGAACTCAATTATACCTTTTCAAAAACAAATTACAGCTATTTACCGTAATAAATATTCCTCTTATTCATCTACAACATGACATTTTCACTTCCTTCAAGATGAAATATTTAAATGCTCTTATAAAAGGAACCTTAAAAAAAAATTGGCGCCCAACGTGGGGCTACACTTTGTATACAAGAAGAAAAGACAAAAGTAAAACATGCTACATTAAAGACTGATTTGGCTGAAATTATTTTCGTAGAGAAACATGTACAGAATCTTGATTTGAATACAAAAATTAGATATGAGTTTCCAATACTCTTCAAAGTTAAAAAATCATACCCCACCCCCCTGAAAAATTCTTGCAAATGTGTAATAACTTACTTTAGGTAATGTATTAAAAGACTGCTAGTAAATATCACACAATTATCATAATGTTTTAGAAATTATTTTCTAACTCAAGAGGCATATTTATTTTTCCTGGTTACAGCAAACTATCGAATATAACTTTATATCTGTAATGATAGGTGAAATAGGTATAAACTGAGTTATTTAGTAATCTTTGTTTAAAAATGTACTATAAGCGAAGTAATTAAACGGCTGCTGATTTCACTTGTATTTTTCTAACGTCGCAAAATATTCAAACGAATATCTTATAAATAAAATGAGGGAAACAAAAATAAATAAAATAGCGCCAGACTAGCTTACCAAGGTTTCTCGAAAGCAAAATTAAATACAATTGAAATGTAAAAAAATTCGTTTCCAAGAACACCTCTATTAGTAATTTATACTACCCACATAGAATATACAGATTATAAGCATTATGGGCAAAAATAAAATAATAAAATTAAACAACAGAACACAACAATTAATTGCTACTATAAGCGTTACGAAACACCTGTTAATATAGGCCTAATACAGCCATTATAATAAATAAAATATGTATAATGTTAAATTATTACTGCTCTTCCTATGTGTAGAAATTTTCTCCTGTGTAGCTTGTTTTGTCTAGTGGTATAAATATACATGAGCTACCTGCCTGTTTCCTAGTTCCCAAGCCTTTCGAAATATTTTTGACCGGCTTATCATTAAGTAATAGTAATATTTATTTGAATTTTTATAAAAAAAAATATAAACAACAAATTATATAACTCATAATGGCTAACTGAACCTATGTGTGGCATCTATGTATTAGATTCCACATACAGATAACAGCTTGTTTATGTGGACAAATCGTTTCAAAACGTGAACGCATTGGTGTATTACATAAAAAAGAGAAAATTTAGTTACATGTGTATCGAATATTTCTAAACAAGTAGATGGAGATTTATAGATTATCGTGAGTAGGAAAGGCGTCATATTAGACCACCCCCACCACTACCCCTTGCTAGGGATCGGCGTCTATTTACAGGTACAGCTTTTATGGGTCTATAGATGTACTGATACATCTTTTTTACGGATATGTAGATTTACTGATACAGCTTTTTACAGGTCTGTACCTATTGCAGTATAAAGTAGTAATATTGGTCGCTATCGTAAAGGATTTGATCAGTATATAAGCTTATCTCCACCATTATTCCTACTCTATTCTGCAATAAGTACAGACCTATAAAAAGCTGTATCAGTAAATCTACAGACCAATAAAAAGCTGTATCTGTAAATAGGCGCCGATCCCCAGCAAAGGTAGTAGTGGGTGTGGTCTAATGTGACGCCTTTCCTACTATCGTGAATAAATAAATCTCACTGAAATATATGTTCAAAAATTATAAAAATTTTTGAAAATTTTATATAATCTTTAGTACGAATTATGAGGCCGTTATTTTGGTTTGCGCGTCCCGCATCGATAGGTCACACTATACCCTTTAATAGAATATGAAAATAAATCCTTGTTAAGTTTCAGTAACAGGACATTAAAACTAAAATGTATTAAATTAATAAGATCATAAATTCATCCATATTTTTATGTAGATAGATCATGTTTGAACTTCTTTACTAATCCTATATTCGACATTTTTGGTCGTCGTCTACAAAACCACAAGTTTTAATTAATGTATTAGTAGCTATTTGATATAAAATTACATGATACATTGTTTAAGAAAATGGGAACATAACGAGGATTTGCACTGAACCGATGAATGAGCTTTCTAAAACGCGTTTCAACTTACAGAAAAAACTTTTTATTAACCCGTTACTTATCACTGTGGGTATCATGGAAGAACAGTTGTCCTATGTTTCTTTTTCAAAGTACGATTGTAATAAAACAACCGTCCAAAAGTAAATGTACTGTAAGGTTGCAATACAAAAGTGGCCCTTTTATTATTTCGAGGGATGCGCCGAAAATATGAATATATATCATTTATTTAAACAGCGATTTTCCACGTTGGTACATATATCGTGCAAAGCACAAGTAAACGCGCATAAAATGTGAACGAGCATGCAAATTCAATTTCGGACGGAAGGCCTGCATGCACAAAGAGTATCGACAAAACGACGTGTATCGTGAATCATACATGGTAGTCGACCGTGTGCTGAAGTGTGACCCAATCGATGTACAAGCTTGGTATTGGGAGTTTCATAAATTTTTTATTAAAAGGAAAAACTAACGGTCTGTGTACACTTTGGTAGTTGATGAATATAAAATTTCGCTTGGTCCTTACGCTTACAAAAGTGAATTTAAAGGCTGAGTTTCGGTACTCATATTTTTACCCTCGTACGCAATATTTGCTATTTTCAATTGGACACAAATTACAAACTTTGCCTAGTTGAAATAGCTCTTAATAAATGTACAGTGTGAATTATTATCATTGGGTACTTGAATTTGTTGTGCTAAAACCTAGACCTGTGGTTGGTTGGCTAAGACTGCGCCGACCGCCAGTTTTATGCAATGCTGCTTGTAGATATTTTGATGTATACTTTGCCATATCAATTATTTGAAACATTTTCGCGCAAGTTATCGTGCAAAACGGATCTCAGGTCCTCATGACGTCGAAAAACCTAGATCTGTGTTCCAATTTTAAAGAACAAGGGCTACAGAAATTAAAAATTTTGTGGAAATCTAGAATCATCGATTTTGAATGTACATTTTTCAATCAAGTACTCGGTCTCTTGATTTTCTGTATTGGTGAATGTGGAATAAAAACCAGCCATCCGTCGTGTTCTTATTAGCCTCTTTCTGTGTAATTCGGCAAATAAAAAATCAATACTTATCAATAATTATTAAGATCATTAATATAACGTATATTTTTAACACGCTTTTATTATTAGCTTCACCTGTATGTTTGTTTGCTTGTAACGGAATCTTTGAACGCGATTTTCACCCATTTCAAAACAGATTAAACTGAAACTTATAATAAAATGAAATACCAATTGTCGAAATTATGGCGGAGGCGCCGCTGTTAATAATATATTTATTCTAACTAATAATAAAAGCGTGTTAATTAAATGATTTTTAGTAAGTTTAAAAAAATTATAGTTTTAAAAAACTAAAAAAACGCGCTTTAAAAATCGAACTAAAAAGTAAAAAAAAATAATGTTTAAATATTAAGATTCAATATTTAAATATTATTATTTCTTACTTTTTAGTTCGGTTTTTAAAGCGTGTTTTTAAAGTTTTTTTAAACTATAATTTTGTGAAGGATACAGTACAAGGTCAACGTCAGCTTCTCTTTCATATACGCCTAACCACTTAGGTAGATACTCCTAGCTGAAAATCAATACACATAAATATGTATGGACCGATCGTAAGTGATAATCCAGATCTGAGCATTACAGCTACCGTATCTAAAATTGTCAATGCAATAGGTAAATAGTCAAACAGCTTAAGAATCATTATACCAAAGTATACTACGCTTTAATTATAAGACTTGTAATATCTGCCATATATCGTACAATAAAAGGATAGAGAACTGTTAAGATTAAAAATGATGACCTTTTCATGAAGGAATAAAAACCTCTGTGAGCCAAATGCCAGATCAAATAGTATCTTGTGCGTAATTAAAATCCTTATGTTGCATAAATTTGCAGAATAAAATAATGAAATTGTATTAAGGTTATCATTATATTATTGTAAATTGAACCCAACTGAATTCATGAGGAATCATTAAACATGAAGTGTAATCCAAAAGCTAAAACTTTCAAACTGCCAGGATTCAAAGAACTCTTATGGAAAACAACGCCTAGGAAAATTGTATCGGCTGACCACGTGATCAAGAGGAAACAAAAATCTGCAAAATGAAGCATGGATAATGTAATAGAATAATTTATCTTGGCGCTGATAGTAACACAGTCATTTGAGAGTTGGGATCATATTAGAGATTACTTTTTATATTTATTAACGTCAACCAGACTCAATAGCCACGCCGGAAAATACGCTTAGCACATCCGGAATTCAGGTGATCCCAGGGTGGGAACCTTTAACGTGCAACGACATATCACAAGCCACATTTGACCACTCTTTTACATCGGTTCCGAAAGATTGCATATCTGTCGTCTTTGGTATTACTTATACTCGGATTTGTTCTATTTTTTGATCGGAGTATAAAAAAATGTGTAATTTAAACATGTTTATCACTATAATTGTGTTATATACATTTATATGTACCTCATAACTAATGTAATTAAATAAAATACACTACCGTTTACTAAAGGATGAAATATTCAAGAGTATTAGTGTGTTTTCTAGTGACTTTTATGGTGTGAATGTGAATATGTCAACTCCATCTAGTTAAAAAACAGACTACAACTAAAAAAAAATTATTTATTGAAACAAAAAGCTTACGATTTGGAAATATGATTTGATGATTTATATTTAATTAATTCGAAAGCAACCAGTAGCATAGTGCTGAAGGCATTATTAAAAGTTCATCTGGTTTCGAGACTGAATCGATGGATTCATCAGTGGGATCTTACATTTTCCGGGCTTGGTATAGTCCAATTCCCTAAACCTTTTATTATGTATTTAAAAATTCGTGGATTATAGCTTTCATCTTTATATGAAGAAAATGATTAAAAAACGAACGTTCATTCTACCCACCAATAAAAAAAAACTTTCAATTATAACATTTTTGTTGCCATGGTTATTATTCCTTTAACTAATAATCTGTATGAAGCTGTCAATGAAGTAACAATCTGTTAACAACTTAACCGCCAATTTCTTTAGTTAAATTACCGACTATTATGACAAGTTGTTTTCTCTTAACTATGATTGATGGATATGTCTAAACACGTTTAACAACTTGTTAATATATTAACCTATTTAGCTAACTATGCGCGTCCAAATAACTGTTTTTAAAATTAACAAGACCTGCTATCATTGTGCAGAACTTTTATGCACGATTCAATAAAGTTTTTAAAGTAAATATATAAAATCTCGAATAATACATATTAAGAAAATGACAAATATAAAAACGAATATTGCAGGTTACTTATAATGAATGTAAAAAAATCATTTATAGATTATATTGTATGTAAATGTATTAGCTAAAACTTTATTCGGTTAATGAAATATATTTCAAAAAAGAGACTGTCAAGTGTTGCTTGAAAATCCATATTGTTTTCAGATTTCAAAAAAAAGATCGATTTTATTTCGATCTCCATATTTTTTCCTTTGCTTATATTCTGCCTTACATAACATAAAAAAGGTTTAGATAAAACTTTATGCAACTATTTTTTCTTTTATGATCTTCCTATGCATGACTTTGCAAATGTATTGTGCTCCATGCATTATTCACCAGTCGAACTTTGTTTGCTGCCTTGCACAGCATCGGGCCATGAATTTACGAATTATTTTAAAAATATATATAAACCAAGAGTCTCTGAAAACATCCTTTAAATTTTATGGTTTGTAGTCCCGCTGGGTTCGGGTCCTGGCGGTAGGGGCGTTTTCTTATGAGGACTACTTTTTACAAATCAATATTTTTGTGTCTAAAAGCCATCTTTACAAAACACCAAAATATTTGAACACTACATTCGAATACACTACTCGACACGTATTTCGCTAACCATGTCACATCATCGGGAGACGAATAAGTCAGATTTATAGTTTTAGTTATCTAATGATGAGTAGTGTATTCGAGTGTAATGCTTAAGTAATGTTTTGGAGTTTTATAAAAGTGATTTCTAAACAACAAAAATATTGATTTGTGAAAAATAGCCCTCATACGAACACATCCCCACCGCCAGGACCCGGACAGGACTACGCACCATAAAAGTTGAAGGAATTCTCAGACGTTCATTGAAAAATCCATTAGCTCTTGGTCTATAAGCGCATTAAGCAAAAAATTCGGATTGAAGTTCAATAACAACTGTAAAAAAAAATATTTGCGCTGTTCAAAATTTTTTACAATATTGAATTCCTACCATTTTTTTTCATAATGCCTTGTAGTAACCCACAATATATAATTTTTGTGGATGGATCAAGTACATAGATCGACCTATACATATGCAGTGTGTCTCACTCAAATTTGGTATAGTTCTTGTGTTTCTGATTGTGATTAAAAATTATTTAAACATTTTTTTTTCGAAATTAAACAGGCCTACTATGGTCAAAAGAAATTGGTATAATTAGGAATTTATATTAACGATTGAGATAGGGTTTTTGTTTTTACAGAATCTTATTCGTCATGATATAAAACCCCTGTATACTGAATTTCGTTAAAAAATATTAATTCCTTTACAAAAAAAATCATATCTAAGATTTCAATAATCATCACCCTCTACTATTCGAGTTATCTATTGTCGGATATTTACATAACTTGGTAGTCGTGTAATAATGACGCTAATTAAGCATTAGGACACATTTTTATCCAAAACACTATTCTGAAATTAATATTTGAAAATTGGTAGCTATTTTTTAAAATACTTAGAACTCGGCATACCATCTTTGTTAACATGGAGTGCTTTGGAATGGATTGACAATTTTATCGAATGACAAATTAAACTTAAACATGGCTGCACAACCATTAAGTACCTATTGCTGATAAAATTGAAATAGTAAGAACTATACTAAACTAACTAAACTTTTATTTTATAAAGTCAATATAACTGAACACTTAAAATTATTACCTAAACAAAAATATACTTTTAAAAAGTAAATATTAAATATAATCTTGCTCCACTAGTCCCCCATCAATTCTAATACATTTTTCAATTCTCTTATTATTATTTTTACCAACTTTTCTTAATTCTTCAACTGTTACTTCATTACATGCTTTTCTAATTCTGTCATATAGTTCCGCTCTATTTCGTGGCCCATTTTTATAAATTTTATTTTTCATGGTACCCCAAAAATAGAAATCCATAGGGATGACGTCTGGTGATCTAGGTGGCCACGCAGTTAAAAGACTATTTCTTCCAATCCAACGCATAGGGAAGTTGTTATTCAGCCAATTTTTAACTACTACTGCCTTATGAATAGATGCCCCACCAAGTTGGAAATAGAGGTATTGTTATACGGCTAAAGATAAATTTTGAACGGCATCTCGAAATTCATGTGTCAAAAAATGTAGGAATCTCACACTATTTAAAGCGTTATCAAAGAAAAGTGGCCCAATCAAGGCCTTATTTAAAATTCCACACCAGACATTTACTTTCTCGGAGTATTGCCGTTTACAATTTATAACCCAGTGTAGGTTTACCGTTGACCAATACCTTGAGTTTGCGGTGAGACCACGCCATTTTTTGTCAAAGTAGCCTCGTCATTGAAAATAATTTTTTTCAAAAAATGTGTCATTTAAAAGTAAACCCTGTGCCCAGAAGCAATATCCCAATCTCCTCTATGCGTCTTCTTCTTTCATAGTGTGTAAAAACTTGGGCTTATATGGTTTTAAATTATGACGTTTAAGGTATAGTTCAAGTAGGAAGAAACTGAGACATAAAAAACATAACAAAAACTGTACGACCTCATTAAAATACCGGTACTCTTTTTTGTGCTGTTCGGAAATTGACTCGCTTACCTTTATAGGTTTTTAATGTGCCTCGGGAATGTTTCATGTCAGGCTTGGCGCCATGGCCCGCGGCGATATAAATATGTCGTAAAGTTTTTGTTGCGTTTTTCATTTACTGGGATCTATTTATTTCAACTAGCGCCATGGCCCGCGGCGATAATAATTATGTCGTAAAGTTTTTGTTAGGTTTTTTCTGTCTCGGGAATTTATTACTTGAACTATACCTCCAAATTTTATTTCTGTCTATATTCAAGTTTAGAAATAAATCTCTGACACTAACAGGCGGTTCAGCATTAACAACATCTAATATTACTTAATCCAATGGACGATCGGCAACGTTGTATTTCTTGGCTCTAAGTTTGGATACATCTCCAATTCTATTAAATATTCCATTAATTGAACCAACCGTATGCAGTGAATCTGTGGGCGTTTTGGATGTCTCAAATTGAAGATACTGGCTGCATCTCGATAAAAGTGCACATTGTCACCAACAAATCTTATTATTTCAATTTTATCAGCAATGTTTTATTATTGAGCAAGCCATGTTTAAGTTTAATTTGACATTCGATACAATTGTCAAGTCCATTCCAAAGCACTCCATGTTAACAGAAATATTGGTATGCCGAGTTCTAAATATTTAAAAAAATAGCTACCACTTTTCAAATATTCATTTTATAACAGTGTTTTGGATAAAAAATGTCTTCTAATCACGACTACCAAGTTATGTAAATATCCGACAATAAATAACAAGAATAGTAGGGTGATTATTATTATTATTATTGAAATCTTAGATACGATTTTTTTTGTAAAGAAATGAAATTTTTTTAACGAAATTTGGTATACAGGGGTTTTAGGTTATGTCGAACAAGCTTCTGTAAAAACAAAAACCCTATCTCAATCGCTAATATAAATTCCTAATTTTTGCCAATTTCTTTTTATCATAATAGGCGTATTTAATTTGGAAAAACAATTTTTTTTAAATAACTTTTCAATCACAATTTGAAACGCAAGAAGTAAACCGAATTTGAGCTAAATCGATCAACAAATGTCCGAGATATTGGAGTGTAGTGATGAAAAGTGAGACACATTGTATATATTTTTTTTTCAAACGACAGAAAATAATGACATTTCTTACTCACTTCATGACATTAACGTTTGACATTTCAGATGGCTGTGCGTTGCCATTAGCAACGGAAGTAAAAATAATTTTTGTTCCGCTCTGGCGCATTTCCACTTCCGTTGCTAATGACAACGCACAGCTATAGTATATTGTTTTATTAGGAGTAAAAGTGACCCTTTTGTGACGAGTCTGTAGGCAATTACAGACGAGTCAAAAAAGTGGCTTTTAAACCGAATAAGACATGTTATTTTTTCTTCAAACGTCGATTCGCTATAAAAACATACAGATAAGAAAAAGCTAAAATTTAGCTATGTGTTGCCATTAGCAACAGAAGCAAAAGTCCGCTCGGGCGGAAGAAAAAGTACTTTTACTTCCGTTGCTAATGGCAACGCACAGCCGTCTAAAATGTCAAACTTTTATGTCATGAAATGGGTAAGAAATGTCATGATTTTGTGACGTTTGTCGTTGTCTATATATTTTATAGCTAATCGACGTTTCAAGAAAATAAATAAACAAAAAAAATAAACAAACACCACAGAAATTGGAAAAAGTAACTTGTCTTATTCGGAGTAAAAGCCAGTTTTACTCCTAATAAAAGAATATACTATTAGGTTACTCTCAGAGATATGGAAAAATATATAGCCATGATAAAATTTTAAAAAGTTGAAATATTTATATTACAATTTTATTGAACATCAGTAGTAAATTCTTCCTTAATGTACCTTAACTATACCTAAAATACATTTTCATCCTAAAATTATTCATAAAATGACTAACTTTATTGTTTTTAACATCGTCTACCTACAGTACTTCTGTAGTTTTAAAACAACAAATTATCCACTTGTTGAATAAATTTTTCTAAAAATTAAATGGTTCAGGATAGATTAATAAATATTATGGTCCTTCGTTACCACATAACACATTTAGATTAAGATACATTTAGTAGCAAAGGCAAACTTTGCCCTTAAAAAACGCTCTTCTTAAAATACACTCAAAAGTAAGCTATCCAGAGCACACATAAAAGCTTCTTTAAGAACAGGAGAGATTCAAATTAAATGCAAGACAAACTAGAACGCTGACAGGCCAAAAGCAATAAGCATTAGTGCACAGCCCCACAAGCTTAATTGCCGAGACGTCAAGCATAAATGCACTCCAGAGGCATATTAGAAGGTAAATAGTAAAGACAATTGAATGGAGGTTTAGTGGTACATACGTAATCACGACCACGGCCTTCTACGAGCTGGTCGCACCCAACCGAGACAGCCGGCGTTCTGTGAACAGAGGACATTCAAAATAGGGGTGGGTTAGGTACAGACCACCACAGGGGTGGATCTAAAAGGGCGTTAGATGTTGCCATTTCTGAACCACGACAGGGACAAGAGTTGCAATTAGGTGCCGCAGGGATAGAATTATGAGAACTCGCTCCTTTTTTCGGTGAAAGGGTCATAATTAGACTAGGCACGGGCAAAAGTAACGTGGCCAACAGCCGCCGGATTGTCGAGTTTGAGGTTTCAACTGAGCCCGTGGGCTTTACACGAAATGAATCCCTGCAAAAGTTGCGTAAAACTAAATCTGAAACGAGAGCGAACTCTGCTGTTTAGTGAATGTAATTTGATTATCCACGTGTTTCAAAAATAGCAACATCTCATACGTTAATAACCATGCTGAAAAACAATATTGTTAGTTATTCTAAAAAACAAAACATATGCAAAAGTTATATTGTTAGTTATATGTGAAATCAATCAACGAGTTAAATTATCATTCTATTAGTACACAATATAAAATTAATACTACACATTTTAAATATATATACAGGGTGTTTCACGAGAAAACGGGCATGGTTTAATGGGAGAGATATGACACCGAGGGTAAATAGAATCACCCATAGAAAAAGCTGGTTGGACACCCGTTGATGAAATATAGGGTGTTTTATGTATTTTTGCCAAAATTTCTTTTGGACATTACTTTGCAATGGAATAAATAGTTCATATTTGGCTCATGTAATACGCTAGTAATCCTGAACAAATACATATATGATAAAGAAAATATCCAGACCCGGACTTGACAAAAAGTTATTTTTGTTGTTTTTCAAAGAAACAACACCCTGTATGTTTCTTTTTCAAATTTCTATATGTATAGTTGAAGTAATCAGTTCCCGGCACATAAAAACGCAATAAAAACTTTACAATATCATTAAAATAACATCACTCTTTGTGCTGTCTCGACCGCAATTGATTCGCTTAGCTTTATAGGTTTTTAATGTGGCTCGGGTCGTTTGATGACAGGCATGGCATGGCCCGAGGCGATAATAATTATGTCGTAATGTTTTTGTTGCGTTTTTTGAATGCAGGGAAGTCCTTCCTTTGACTATAATTCGAATAGTACATACAAAACTGAGCAAAATGGCTTCATGGATTTTTTTTGCCACGCTTTCGCCGTTCCCGAAATACATTCCACTAAATACCACAATATGAGACTTATCAAAATATCGATGAATGCCACTTGCTAAAAGTGCTTCCACAATTAAAATTAATCATTTACTTTTTTTTTCAACAGTAAATATTATGTTGTAATTAACAATTTTTAACATTAATCACTTGTATGATATTAGGGAGAGGGAGAAATCAATAAAAACATAAATGTTACAGATCATCGAACAAATCATCTATTTTATTACGCTCATGTATTGAAAACTAGTAAAACAACAACATATCAAATCTATCAACAACAACAATAATGGTAGCAACAAAATAACATGTCAATAATGCACATAATAACAGAATAATAACAAACTATGAGCGGATCAATATGCATGAAAAGCAAAAATGCAGATATTGTAACAAAGAATGTTCCCAAATAAAAATTATAATTAAATTTTATGTTCAAAATGTCCTCCCCAAGCTTCGGTGCATTTTTTGGTGCGATTCACGAGATGACCGATTGATTTTCTTATCATAATTGGGCTATTTCTGAGTAGCATTCAACAATCATCTTAATTAATCGAGCCCTGCCAATAATGCTCATATTATAAACCTCGCTCTTTAAGTGACTCCATAAAAAATAGTCAACAGGATTCAAATGAATCAAATCCGGGGACCTTGCCAGATATAAATGAGGACCTCCACGACCATTCCAGCTGTCCGGATATGTCATTTAAATGATTTCTAATTTGGTTGGATAAATGTGGTGCAGTTCCATCACGTTGAAAGAACATACCTCGAATATTTAAATTTTCTAAAAAATTAAGATAGACGTTACCATTAAGTGTACCTTCAAAAAAATGTCGCCCTAACAAGTTACCGCCTACAAGTCCTATCAAAACATTGACTGAAAATCTATATTGTGAACGACATTCACGTTTTGTATGTGGGTTCCCTTGGGCCCCTATTTGAGCATTTCACGAATTATTTACTCCGTCTCTTGTAAATCGCTCCTCGTCTGTGAATAAGGTTCTGTAAATTACCCGTCGATTTTCAGATAGCCAATGACAAAAAGTTAGTCGATTGACGTCGTCGCCTGGTTCAAGACGTTGTACTAATTGAATGTGGTATGGGTAAAAATTTTCTTTTCGCAATGTCCTCCATATTCTAGTATGACAAACACCAGAGTACAAGTTTTTCGTGTACTTAAACTCGGATTTTAGTGAAACATATGTAAAATATTGTTTTCTAAGTTTACCTCTTGTTCTATATTGCGTTCCACAACTGCACTAATGGGAAACTTTCCATGTTCTCTGGAATACTCATATACGAACCCAAAAGTTTTATGGTAAGGTTGTCGTCTATTAGGAAACCGTCTTCGATATTCCCTCCCTGCCGCTCCACCAACTCCTTTACAATATCCATAGATGAAAATTATGTCGTTGATATGATATTCTTTGTTCGAAAATTGATACGGCATTTTGAAAATGTTAAAAGAATAATTAATTGTCTTAGCTAATACAATAAAACTAAACAAAAATTATCACCACATAAAATGTCAAATAAGTATAACTACTAATCATTTGTTTTCTAATAGTTGTCATTTTGAGGTAAGGCTACTATGATCAATAATATGAAAACTAAGTCATTTAAAGACAGTTTAATCATTTGATTTGTTAACGGTAGCCTACTAAGACTATTTTTTCGTAGAGAGAATTATTGACAATTTTCACAATAATTCGAGCCGAGTGAGGATATTTTGAGAAAACGAAATTTTATTAATTATAAATATTTTTTATCATATTTGCAATTTTGTTTTTCATATATATTGATCCGCTCACAGTTTGTTACTATTCTACTATGTACACTATTGATATGTTATTTTCTTTCTACCGTTATTGTTGCTATCAACAGCAACATATGTCATGCTGTTGTTTTAAATAGTTTTCAATACATGAGCGTAATAAAATAGATATTTGTTCGATGATCTGTAACATTTATGTTTTTATTTATTTCGCCCCCTCCCTAATGTCACACAAGTGATTACTGTTAAAAATTGTTAATTACAACATAATATTTACTGTTAAAAAAAAGTAAATGAATAGTTTCAATTGTGGAAGCATTTTTGGCAAGTGTCATTCATCGATATTTTGATAAGTCTCATATTGTGATATTTAGTGGAATGCATTTCGAGAATGGTGAACGTGAAAAATCAATTAAGCCATTTTGCTCAGTTTCTTATGTACTATTCGAATTACATATCGAAATTTCGAAAAAAACAAATACAGGGTGTTATTTCTTTGAAAACCAAGAGAAACAACTTTTTATCAAGTCCGGGCCTGGATATTTTCTTTGTCATATATGTATTTATTCATGATCACTAGTGTATTACATGAGCCACATATTAACTAATTATTCTGTTCCATTACAAAGTAATGACCAAAAGAAATTTTGGCAAAAATAAATAAAACACCTTATATTTCGTCAACGTGTGTTCAACCAGCTTTTTCTATGGGTTATTCTGATTACCCTCGGTGTCATCTGTCCCTGTATTAAAATAAAAAATATTAACAATACATCCGACATAATTACTCAACTTAACTGTTGATGTAACATTAAATGTTTCACATTGCATAATTTCAGTTTGAGACAACTCGGTTTATTTCTTTGGATTGTTGGCCACCATCCCATTTTGTATACTAGATGTATTCTTCCAATACTCCAGGAATATTAAGCAAAAAAGAATAATATTTAGGAAAAACTCCCTGTCAGCTGTATTTTGTTATTTATCTTCTTTTAGTGGTAATATGTAATGTGTTAAAAGTGCTTATCGATGGATCAATAAAATCAATGAAAGGTTAAAAAGTCGATAATTCGCGGATATCCCCGTTCGTATTAATTCTACGACCAAAATCAGCTGGCTTGGGGCTTCTGCCGAATCAATATTAAAATTAATTTACTAAATTAATTTAATACTAATGAGAATTTCAAGAAAACTGAAAATACGTCAAATAATTTGGTGTTTTGAAAAAACTGAATTTATATGTAAGAAAAAAACAGCATCGTAACATGACAGTTTCAAAGCAATTTATCTACGCCGCTTTTCTATTCAGTACAATGGTTTTACTTGCGTTTCTTTAACTCACAATTTTTTATGTTTGTTCAGATCGTGCATCCATTATTTAACCTGTTTTCTATCACATTAGAAAAAAGCTTCTGCGCCTGTGAAGTTTACGTCATAGGAACAGTCAGAGGTTATTTTTTGCAAATAATATAAATCGGAATAAACACAGAAGTAATGTATTTTGCTGACGTTTCGGAAAATAATCTCTTTCCGTTTTCAAAGCTTTTATTTCGAAGAACTCTTATTTGTTGCGTATGGCAAATACACAGCTTTAAGATACTGTTTATGTTATTTCCATAGATACTTACTACTTACACAGAACTGATGTTATTTTCTTTTAGATGATGTTGAGTTTGTTAAGTTCTTCTTTTAACATTGGTAGCCAGGTTGTACAAATATTCGATACGCATTTATCTTCATTTAATAAGATTATTGCTGATTCTTTAATTGTTATTTTTTTGTTATCTGCCTCTTTTGTTAAAATTTTTGCCTAGTCCCAGTTTATTGTATGTCCGTTTTCCCAAGCATGTTCACAAACCTTTGATTTCTGAATTTCATTCTTTCTAATGTAATTCTTATGCTCAGCCAACCTCACACTGAAAGGTCTGAATGACTCGCCCTCGTAACACTTATCACATTCGCACGGGATATTGTAAGTACAGTTTGTTGAATTCTGCTCCCGGTTTATCGGTTTTGTTTTTGTTAAAACAGATCTCGAATTGTTCACCGTTTGAAATACCTTCCTAACATCAAATTTGTCACCTATGGCGTAGCTTTTCCGACAGTCCGTATACATAAGGAACTGTTGCTGTATAATGACGTTCAGGTTTTGGTCATACCTGATTGTCCCTATTTTCAACATTTATGAAAACTATATCAACAAATGCTTCAGGGTATTGATTTTGTACTAGAATCTCCTTGATAATTTGTTTCTCGTTATTTAATATTTCATTATTAGATGAAATTATTTTGGTCCTATCGTATAAACATTTTACAGCACCCTTTTTAACATTTATTGATTGATTTGAGTTAAAATTTAAATATCTATTAGTATGTGTTGGTTTTCTATAAACGCTTGTTTCAATTGTTTTATTTACCCTTTTAATTAAAATATCTAAAATACGGTAGTTCATTCCTACTTTCTGCTTCTAATGTGAATTTAATAGACGGTTCCTTACTATTTATATTTTCTAAAAAACTATCTAGTATATCAACACCATGAGACCAAATTGCAAAGATGTCGTCAACATATCTCCACCAGACAACCGGTTTGTATATACAATTTTGAACATGTATGTTCTCAAAGTTCTCCGTAAATATATTGCTTAAAATTTGTGATAATGGAGACCTCATTGCCATACCAAAAATCATGCTGATAGAACTCATTTTCCAATTGAAAATAGGTTATTTTTATACACATTGTTAATAGTTCCATTGTGCTATTTACACTTCATTTAGTTCTAGTTTCCAAATTATTACTACCAACAGATAATGGGCATGAATATCGCATACGGGCAAAAATTGCTTTAGAGAAGCAATAGAAAATTAAAGATAACTTCAGAAGAAAAGCTACCGATAAATTCCTTAAAACGCGATGAAAGTATAAAAATATTGCCAGCAGACAAAGGTAATGCCACAGTCAAGATAAGGATATATATATAACACAAAAATCATGACTCTTGTAAATGAGGAACCCTACTGAAAACTAAACAAAGATCCAACAAAATCAATTGAGAGCAAAATTTACAGAACTTTGTTTAAATACAAACACGGATTTAATGACTTTGAACGAAGGAACCATATCATAGTTAAGCCTCCTCATTTTTATGGCTTACCGAAGACACATAAACAAAATATTCCTTTAAGACCAATTGTTAGTTCTATTAACTCACCATGTCATAATTTGGCAAAATTTTTACTTGAAATTATTGATCCATTATCTGAAAATACCGATTAAATTTAAAAATAGTAAACATTTTATAGAAAAAATGTATGAAAACTATACTCATGAATCACACCTGATGGTTAGTTTCGATGTAGTTAGTTGTTTTACCAATGTCCCGGTAGATGAAACCTTAAAAATAGTTAAAGATAGATTGCTGAATGATAATAATTTGGAAACTAAAACTAAATTAAGTGTAAATAGCATAATGGAACTATTAAAAATGTGTATAAAAACAACCTACTTTCAATTGGAAAATGAGTTTTATCGGCAGGATTTTGGTATGGCAATGACGTCTCCATTTTGAGAACACACATGTTCAAAATTGTATAAACAAATCGGTTGTCTGGTGAATATATGTTGACGACATCTTTGCAATTTGGCCTCATGGTGTTGATTTACTAGATAGTTTTTTAGAAAATATAAATAGTAAGGAACCGTCTATTAAATTCACATTAGAAGCAGAAAGTAGGAATGAACTACCGTTTTTAGATATTTTAATTAAAAGGGTAAATAATACAATTGAAACAAGCGTTTATAGAAAACCAACACATACTAATAGATATCTAAAGTTTAATTCAAATCGATCAATAAATGTTAAAAGGAGTGTTGTAAAATGTTTATAGGATAGTGCCAAAATAATTTCATCTAATAATGAAATATTAAATAACAAGAAAAAATTTATCAAGGACGTTCTAGTACAAAATCAATACCCTGAAGCATTTGTTGATAGAGTTTTCATAAATGTTGAAAATAGGGACAATCAGATACGACCAAAACCTGAACATCATTATACAGCAGCAATTCCTTATGTATACGAATTATCGGAAAAGCTACGCCGTATAGGTGACAAATTTGATGTTAGGACGGTATTTCAAACAGAAAGAGACGAGATCTATTTTAACAAAAACAAAACCGATAAACTGGGAGCAGAATGAAACAACTGTATTTACAATATTCCGTGCGAATGTGATAAGTGTTATGTGAGTGAGTCATCCAGACCTTTCAGTGTGAGGTTGGATGAGCACAAGAATTACATTAGAAACAATGAAATTCAGAAATCAAAGATTTGTAAACATGATTGGGAAAACGGACATAGAATAATCTGGGACTCGGCAAAAATTTTAACAAAAGAAGCAGAATCAGCATCTTATTAAATGAAGATAAATGCGTATCGAATTGTTCTGTAGATATTTGTACAACCTGTCTACCAATTTTAAAAGAAGAACTTAACAAACGCAACATCTAAAAGAAAATATCATCAGTTCTGTGTAAGTAGTAACTATCTATGAAAATGACATAAACAGAATCTTAAAGCTGTGTATTTAACATACACAACAAATAAGAGTTCTTCGCTTTGAAAACGGAAAGATACTACTTTCCGAAACGTTAGCAAAATACATTATTTCTGTCTTTATTCCGATTTATATTATTTGTAAAAAAAGAACCTCTGACTGTTCCTTTGACGTAAACGTCACAGGCGCAGAGGCTTTTTTCCAATAATTCTATTATTTTGTAGACCCGGCTATTTGTTTTTGAAGAGGATAATACATGTGGTAGAAAACCCAAATAAAAGGAAAGAATATTCGTAGAATGCCACAAACAACTTTCAGACAATATGATTAAGTATACTACCCAACCGGCACATCCGGCAAAACGTAGAATACAAAAGGTCTTTCGCCTAATCAGAGATTTCTACGGGGGGCGTCACAATTTTCATGTATGATAAATAATTTAATTAAAGTATGGGTAAAAAGTAGAAAATAAAAAAAAAAACTTTTAAAAATTTGCTTTTCTTACAAAGTCGTACGACTGCAAGAAAAGCAAGGCATGCGCACTTTGTATGATTGTATGAAAGGGGAAATACAAAGTGCGTACGCCTTGCTTTTCTTGCAGTACATAAAAAATTATTTTTTACTTTTTAGTACGACTTTGTAAGAAAAGCAAGTTTTGGCTTTTTTTATTTTTTTCAATTTACACTTAATGAAATATATTTGGTTCCTTCTGCTTCTTATACAGAAAATTATAATCATTACGCACAACTGACGTATTTACACTTTATACTAAAATACCAACCATCTGAGGGTAGGTGGCTTTTAGTGTTCCTACTACACATTAATTAATCCTCTGAGGGTTTTGGGATAACCGCGAAAGTCGTTATCGTTTATTTGCATTGAGGATCACACTATTACTGTGTAAATTGCCATGTAGCCGGTATTTATTTAACATAAACCGAATTATGTGCCTATATATAATAAAGATGACGCCGAACAAGTATTGTAATAAAAATATATCAAAATTTGACCGCTGTATACCGAAGGATTCGCTGTCTGCATCTGCACAAATCCAGTATACTACAACTACTGGAGCGTACCCAAACTTCAGCCTTGATCGGTGGATTTTTTATTTCATAAGCACGTTCTTAGCTGCGTTATGTGTCCAGTATTACTATATTTGTTCAATGACCAAAGTATAGTTGAAATAGCATAAATTATTGAATAAGTGAAATAAAAACAGGTATACTTCATCATAAAATGGGACAATAAAAATTTCTTTAATAACATGGTTTAATAATCTGGCATAATTTTTCAGAACGGTTTCAATTACATCAAACTCAAAATAATTCCTGTTGAACTGAGTTTCTGATCTAAATTTTCTGCTACTAAACTTACACTGCCCTCCATCTTACATCTACAAGTATCCTCAGTACATTAAAACATTTTTCAAATATTTCTGGTGCTAAAAGGAATCGGATCCATTGCGAAAAAATTAATATGTTATCGTTGCTTCCTAATCATAGTTTATCATTTATTAATTGAAATAATTGAAGTGACGTTAAAGTCATAAGATTGATTCAATGCAATTCGATTAATTATCAAAATTTACCAAACACTATTCACAGGAAGTTGCTTTCCCTTTTAACATTGTTTAATCACAAAAAAATAGGTTAAATTCGCCATGACTATTTTAATATGTACCAACTTATTTTTGCCTAGTTGTTATTATTACTAACCTAATATCAACAAACACTGGATACTTGCCGACGTGATGGGGTAAATTTAAATATAAAATTAAGTGGTGATGACAACATAAAAATTTAAAGCAAGAAATACGCTTACAAATTTACCGCACTGATATTTTGTTAATCAATTGTTCCACACTAGCCCCGATGTGGCGAACCGTTTTTTTGAGCCTTAGTTTTAGTAACAAAATCGTCTTGCGCTGACATTTTTAACGCCTCCTATCTGTATGGTGTGAATGTCTCTGATTTTCTTCCCAAAGCACGCCACCATCTGATACTGATTACGCATACGAATGGCGATCTGCCCAAATGATTTTGCTGTTTCAAGCAATTCACAATCTAACTTTCAAGCTCACGTCTTCATACCCCATGCACTTTTATGCATGTCCTTGCTGATCTGACGTGAAAGTAATTTGGAAAAAGATACGTACTAGGCAATAAAAGATACATACTGAGTACATTATATAATAAGTATGCTTTTTAATTCATGGGCAACCGACTACCTAATTTCAAAAATCAAAATCCACAAATGAAACGAAAACGGTTATGAGACAAAAATTATTTTTATTTAAAAGCCGATAAAGTTAATAAGGACACCATTGCGCAGTAGGGACATTTTAAAACACTGACCGTAAATTACGGACACAATCGATCTCCAATTTTTCATTATTTACAAAACATTGATCTAAATATTTTCATTTATAGTTACCACTAACAGAAAATATTTAAAAGCTATATGTTTCCGGAAGACGTTGACCAATGCTAGTACATGTTCGCGGGTAAGGCTGGCGTTGGCTAGGAAATCTTTCAGTATAAAGATGTCCGACAGCAACTGTGTTTTTGTTAAAGAACACGCCAAAAACCCCGATGAACTTTTGGAAACTGTAACAAAATCCGCATGAAAAGCGTGCTTCAAGTAAAAATGCCGTTTTCGCTCTACGGAGCCTTTCTTATGCAAAAATATCAGAAACTCGTCAAGGAGTGTAATTTTAGAAAGTATACTAAATGTCGCGGCACGGGGACGTACTGTCGCCCCGACCACACAATTTATTTATAACGAAACCCGAAATTTTGTTGTTAAGCACGGCAACTCATGCGTTGTGATAAATATGAGGACAAGTTAATCCAGTCTCTAGTCAAAGTATTTCGAGAGTTTTGGCGAAAATAGCCCTTAGCGTCGAGGGTGCCGTATTATTTTCTAGCAGTCGATTTTGACGGGAAAATGATGGGTTTTAACGATATTTGCCCTAAACCGGTTCCTCAGTGATTCGGTGTCAAAAAAGTATAGTTACCTTGTACCCAAAACGTGCATGGGACCGCCTTGTCTGAACGTATGAAATTATAGTAGCAAAATATAATTCAAAGTCGTTGCGATTCAAGCATTTTTAAGCTCCGAGGAGCGATCAAAATTGATATTGAACTGAAAATACGTCAATAGACAGGCAAGCAAAAGCCCATCAAAAAATTATAAATATTGAACTTTTTACTGAATCTTTTTGTGTAATCGTTGGCTAAAAACTAAACATTGGATGGTAGTTGGTACATCTTGAATCATTCCGTTCCTCACTATGTGTTGTATACGGACCAGCCTAGTTTGTCAATAAATTTTTCTTGAACGTTTTGTAAAAACTTAATTGTTTAAAAAGATATTTTTGAACTTATATTGTCTTTTTCATATGTTTCAAAAATATAATAAAAGTCCTTCAGACGTGTAAAGATGGATCATTCACATTTTCACGACATTCTTTATCCAACATGTGCATATCCGCAAGCTGGGGATAAGTGTAATTTTCTACCATAATCTATAAAATTCATTTAAAACCGGTATCTTAAAATATCGCCATAAGTACTAAACTAAAATCAATAAAATTAGTTGTAAGCTCATCTGAGTGATCATCACAAGCTTAGAAGATTTAAGTTTGTCTGAGTAAAGGAAAATGAGCCCTATAGTTCATAGTGGGATTCGAACCGCTTGTTGGGTACGATTTATAATTGAAAACTACTTTGCACTAGGTGGTCCTCGAACCCACCTCACTATGTGTGGTCAGAGATAAAGCTAACCGCACAAAACACCTAATCTACGACACACGATGTGAAATTCTCTCACTTAGGTTTTATACATAAATATTTTACCTGAACGACTACGGTTAATTGGATAATAATTATATTATCACCAGCGCAGTTCAGCCAATTTTGTGAAAATTGATTTTTTTTATTTTTCGAAATTTCTTTATCTCTCGTAAAAAAAATTTGAAAGTTAGTATTTGGGACACTCAATGATATAAGGTAAAAACTTATTTCCCAAATCCGAACCAAATACAAGCAAGCAGGAGCAAGTTCAACCAGGCCACGGTATTTTTATTAGAATATCCTATCGACTACTACATTTGCTATGGCGTACAGTATATTATTAAATTAAGAGCCTCATAAAGGCATTAGACGTGGAGCAACCCGCACATAACAACCTCGTCTGTAATTGTAAAACATAATTGGAAAACGATCGGAAAGTTAATTATGATGTTCCGTTTGCAGTTAAATAATCCCTTAATAACCAACACAATGCATGTGACGGCAGTATTTACTCCCATACTGATATTATGAATAATGACTGTGTATACATAGACCTTGCATTAATTCCCACGTGGAATAAGACGAAAATACATCTAAACATATCTAAAAATTGCTGTGACAAAATTATGTTGGATGCATCTTAGCACAATGTCTTTTCTTTTTCAAAGACTATTCTTTTTGAAGGAATTAAAAACATCGGGCCCACTTTTATTTTCTGGTTCTGAATGAAAAAAAAAAACGAGTAATTAGTGTTTGATACTAAAAATATTTTAATAGAAAATCACCCATCGTTAAATATTATCCTAAATGGGCAAAAGTCAACTCCCAAACAATAATGTAAAAACTTGGGTATTTATTTTTAGTGTATGCAAACTGTCGAAAACAGCCTAAATTGAAAGAAATGAATCTAAGTAATCTCGTCTTTTGAGGAGTTGTTGTTTATAATGTCGAATCACCTGCCAATAGTTCCTAGAAAAAATAGTTATAAACAAATTTTAAAAAAGTTCAGTTTTTTGATAGCTCTCAAATTTTACCCATCGCCATAATTTTACAAGAATTCAATTTGGAAGCTCAGGAAATTCTACACAAATTTCATTACAAAAACATTTTTATGCGAGCAATATTGAGTGCACTATAAAAAAAGTTTATGAAGTTTTTTTTTTCACTATGTAACAAACCAACTATTCCCGTATGTTTTGAGTATGTTCAATTGAGTTTAAGATAAGATTCTGAGGAGGGAAATAATATTTGTTATTATAAAGGTGTGCACATTGCATAGGCACCGAAAAAAGTTTTTGTGCAACCGACTAAACTCGATTCTCTATGCATTTTGACAAACTGACATGGAATCCGACGTCCAATTAGTCCATCACGTCGCAATTCTTTCTAATTAAAAAAAATGTTAAAACCAGACTTGATCTATTTTAAATAGTATAATTCCGCAATAACGTCAAAAGCACAAGGGTAGTTCTTTAAATACAACATTTGTACCTTTTGACATTTGTCGTTTTCTCAATTCCAGAAATATGCGTTTGCCATGTTACACGTATACGTAGTAGTATAAAATTTCAGTTCTAGTAAAATGCCTAATACTCTCATCAGTTACCTTGGCGTACAATTCTATTCTATGCTTAGATCCGCATAAAAGTCTTGTTAAAGAATGATTTATCTGAGAAAAAGAAATCTTAAATTATGTAGCCCAGACTACACTCTGTAGATAGCTGTGAAATATCAAACACACCATCAATTAGGGTGGGCAGGTTTAAGGGTCATAAAATGTGTTATACGTCGCATATAAGGAAGATAAGAAAGGTAGCGTAAAACTACCGTCTGAAGAGATGAATAGAGGCATGTAATTAGCACAGATAAGTCACGGTTGGAGCTGCAGAATAATTCTAACCGAATGCATTATGCAAAACCGAAAACAGCTCAATACATCACAGTTACTTCAATAACAAATGCGTTCCATTTTCTTAAACGTTGGTTTAACATTAAAGGGTTGATCGCAATACACAGTAAAACCTTCACATATTTACATAATTTTATAATATGCAAAGTCGTTTGTTTTTGTCAAAAACAGTGCAAATTAAAATAGGGCCTTCATTGTTGGAAACAGAGTGCGCCACTTATAGAATTTTTTATCAATTCTTGTTAATACATTTTTATTTGCACTCCTTCAACTTCTATGGTAGGTAGTCCTACTTAAGGAGATAACCCTAGGTTGGGGTGGGTCCTGATTGTGGGGGCGTTTTGGCATGAGGGCTATTTTTCACAAAATAATATCTTTGGTGCCTAAAAGAAATATTTACAAAACGTCAAAAGATATGAACACTACACTCGAATACACTACTCGAAGCGAGTTTCCCATCATGAGGGGATGATTAAACTGAAGACCCGTCTTATCGGTCTCTTGAAGATGTTGACAAAAACATTATTAGATTAAATAATAGTGATAAATTGTTAAGCAAGTACAAAAATTAAAACAGTTTACTCAATCTATTTAGATCGTATCTAAATGTTAGGTTATAGTTTGTTTGATATCCTGGTTTCAAATCTGAAAACTTTTCGCAATCATCAGGAGTTCAACAAGGTTCAATTCTGAGGTCGTTACTTTTGTTATATTTATTAATGATACAACACAATTATTTCATGTTAACTATTTGCTCTTTGCGGATAATCTTGTACATTGAAATTAAGTTCATTTCAAGACACTGGATATAAGCTTTATGTTATTATA
Source organism: Leptura quadrifasciata (assembly GCA_963675555.1). Taxonomy (NCBI): domain Eukaryota; kingdom Metazoa; phylum Arthropoda; class Insecta; order Coleoptera; family Cerambycidae; genus Leptura; species Leptura quadrifasciata. The sequence goes on from OY776675.1 coordinate 43,066,945, forward strand.
TTTATTTAAAGTTTGCTTCCATCGTGTTATTTTTTCCCTACAAACCGTGGTCCTCCCTGTATTGTTTACTGTAGAATGTCCTTATAGAATAAAAGACGAAAAGCGTGTGATCCTGTTATATCCTTTTTTGATATCTTAGGCCGGGTCCGGAAGCGGAAAATCAGTCCAGTTCTGATACAGTAACACGATATATGTTCCCCTATGTAATTTTTCGTGCTGAATCGATAGCGCGGAGTCCCAGCTCCCCTAACCCTCTAGTTTCACCCCTATTGGCCAAAAACCACCCCCGGAACGCATTTTCCGCTATTTGCGGCGCGGGACTGGCTTCTTTTATAGTTTCTTTTTCCAGAAATATTCTGAAAAATTATTACACAGCATCGATAAAATACAATTTTTCGTCGGAAAAAAACGCATTTTGGATTAACTGCGATACAGGAATTTCGGACGATCGGTGGTGAAAACAGGGTCAACTTGGCCTCACCGTCGCCAATAAGAGACGTTAAGCGGCAGCAACATTGCCTACAGACTTACCACCAAGTCCAGTTATGGCGTGGGGTACAAAAAGACATAGCGGAGTATGGTTGGTAGAAACCCAGACAGGATTCGATGCTGTGCGAAACAACTTGTTCCGTATTCCTTGCTTAAAAGTATTTCATGCAAGTGCAAAACGGGCCGTGGAAGAGCATGTGGCTGCCGCAAAATGGGCCTAAAATGTTCCGCCATTTGCTATTATTGCAATGGATCCTTCCGTGAAAACAATCCCGAAGTGCTTGAGGAAAGCGAGGCGAATATACAAGAGACGAATCTAGAGAAATAGAAATAGCAGATGAAAATGCAATGGAAAGTGACTATAACGGCGAAGAAGATTCAAAATATAATGCAGAAAATTGTATCAATATGTTTGGCAATAATATTCATGTTGAAATTGTTTTGCACATATCACTTAGCCCTTATTTAAGGAGGCAGGTGCAAAAACGCTCCGCCGCTGCATTACCATTATTTGCTTGCGTTTGACCTGTATCTTGATAAGTGTTGGTCTGACGGGAATAATGCATAGAACGTATTTTACGTAGAATTTTATGCTCTTCAATGTATTTAATTTACTATTTTTCCTAGAATCAATAGGAACGGAGATATTTACAAAAAAATTATTTTAAGCGCCATCTTTCACAAGATCGCAAACTTCGGGTTATAATCAAGACGGTACATTTTACGACCCCACCAAATTCATCTCCTTACGGCTTTTGGCAAAACTATCCATTACCTGGAGTATAAAGCACTGTTTGTCTGATCTACACAAAATTGTTCATTTATATAATATTATATACTATTACATATTTTAATATATCAATTTAAGTGTTCCCTATATACATATTTATCTACGATCCTGCGCGTGTATATACAGTTTTTAATGATTTGTGTTTGAGGTTTTTACTATAGCATTACATTTTATATTTGTATTATTTGATTTTTGTCCTTATCCCGTAACTAGGTCTTAATCTTGTTGGATATTGTAATTTAAATAAACAAATAAAAGTTGAAGGGCGTTCTCAGATGCTTATTTAAAAAATCAGTAGCTCCTTGTTTATAAAAAATATATAAAAAAAAATTTAATTGTCTAAAATGACGAAAAACTGTGTACTTTTGACAAGTTACATCTCAAAAACTGCTAATTGTAATTCCAACCAATTTAATGGAAGCCGCTCTTCCATAAGATTAATACATGGTCCTTTAAAATTTATAAAAAGTATTTTAATACCGAATTCTCTTGCCATTTAGAAAAGAATAATACACTGATAGTTTCCAAAACGGCTATTATATATAGAAATATTAATAATGCCTTCAGTAATAATATTCCCTGCAAGAAAACACTATGAACAACAAATTCTCCCGGTAACAACGATGCGGAATAATCCACTAATATTATTGAGGGATACAGTTCCCTCAAGAGCAGTCTTGAATGCAAAATTTTATATACCATCCCAAGAGAAAATCGCAGTTTTTCTCATAGGAAATCATAAATCAGAAATCGTGGATGTGCCTTGAGATTTTTTCTTAAGAAAACGTTCCCTTAAACATCATTATTTTGGTATAGACATAAATACCATCAACTGTACTGATACGTTCACAACACTGATTCCTTTCAATAGTCGGTAAGATTTTATAACATTCTACTATGGATACATTTTTAAATCGAGTTATTGTCTGAAAGTTATTTGTGGCATTCTACGAATATTCTTTCCTATTATTTGGGTTTTCTACCACATGTACTATTATCCTCTTCAAAACAAATCACCGAATCTACAAAATAATAGAATTATTGGAAAAAAAAAGCCTCTGCGCCCGTGACGTTTACGCCAAAGGAAAAGTCAGAGGTTATGTTTTGCAAATAATATAAATCGGAATAAACACAAAAATAATGTATTTTGCTGACGTTTCGGAAAGTAATCTCTTTCCGTTTTCAAAGCTATTTTTTGAAGAACTCTTATTTTGCTGTGTATGTCAAATACACAGCTTTAAGATTCTGTTTATGTTATTTCCATAGATACTTACTACTTACACAGAACATAGAACTGATGATATTTTTTAGATAATGTTGAGTTTGTTAAGTTCTTCTTTTAACATTGGTAGCCAGGATGTACAAATATCTACAGAACAATTCGATACGCACTTATCTTCATTTAATAAGATTATTGCTGATTCTTTAATTTTTCTTTTTTTGGTATCTGTTTCTTTTGTTAAAATTTTTGCCGAGTCCCAGTTTATTCTATGTCCGTTTTCCCAAGCATGTTCACAAATCTTTGATTTCTGAATTTCATTCTTTCTAATGTAGTTCTTGTGCTCATCCAACCTCACACTGAAAGGTCTGGATGACTCACCCACATAACATTTATCACATTCGCACGGGATATTGTAAATACAGTTTTTTGAATTCTGCTCCCTGTTTATCGGTTTTGTTTTTGTTAAAATAGATCTTAAAGTGTTCCCCGTTTGAAATATCGTCCTAACATCAAATTTGTCACCTATACGGCGTAGCTTTTCCGATAGTCCGTATACATAAGGAATTATTGCTGTATAATGACGTTCAGGTTTTTGTCGTACCTGATTGTCCCTATTTTCAACATTTATGAAAATTCTATCAACAAAGGCTTCAGGATATTGATTTTGTACTAGAACCTCTTTGATAAATTTTTTCTCGTTATTTAATATTTCATTATTAGATGAAATTATTTTGGCCCTATCGTATAAACATTTTACAACACCCCTTTTAACATTTATTGACTGATTTGAGTTAAAATTTAGATATCTATTAGTATGTGTTGGTTTTCTATAAACGCTTGTCTCAATTGTATTATTTATCCTTCTAATTAAAACATCTAAAAACGGTAGTTCATTCCTACTTTCTACTTCTAATGTAAATTTAATAGACGGTTCCTTACTATTTATATTTTCCAAAAAAAACTATCTAGGAAATCAACACCATGAGGCCAAATTGCAAAGATGTCGTCAACATATCTCCACCAGACAACCGGTTTGTTTATACAATTTTGAACATGTGTGTTCTCAAAGTTCTCCATAAATATGTTGCTTAAAATTGGTGATAATGCAGACCCCATAGCCATACCAAAATCCTGCTGATAGAACTCATTGTCCAATTGAAAATAGGTTGTTTTTATACACAGTGTTAAGAGTTCCATTATGCTATTTACACTTAATTTAGTTCTAGTTTCCAAATTATTATCATTTAGCAACCTGTCTTTAACTATTTTTAATGTTTCATCTACCGGAACATTGGTAAAGAGGCTAACTACATCAAAACTAACCATCAGGTGTGATTCATGAATATCGGTTTCATAAATTTTTTTTATGAAATGTTTACTATTTTTAATATATGAATCAGTATTTCCAGATAATGGATCAATAATTTTAAGTAAAAATTTTGCCAAATTATGACATGGTGAATTAATAGAACTAACAATTGGTCTTAAAGGAATATTTTGTTTATGTGTCTTTGTGTCTTAACACTGTGTATAAAAACAACCTATTTTCAATTGGACAATGAGTTCTATCAGCAGGATTTTGGTATGGCTATGGGGTCTGCATTATCACCAATTTTAAGCAACATATTTATGGAGAACTTTGAGAACACACATGTTCAAAATTGTATAAACAAACCGGTTGTCTGGTGGAGATATGTTGACGACATCTTTGCAATTTGGCCTCATGGTGTTGATTTACTAGATAGTTTTTTAGAAAATATAAATAGTAAGGAACCGTCTATTAAATTCACATTAGAAATAGAAAGTAGGAATGAACTACCGTTTTTAGATGTTTTAATTAGAAGGATAAATAATACAATTGAAACAAGCGTTTATAGAAAACCAACACATACTAATAGATATCTAAATTTTAACTCAAATCAGTCAATAAATGTTAAAAGGGGTGTTGTAAAATGTTTATACGATAGGGCCAAAATAATTTCATCTAATAATGAAATATTAAATAACGAGAAAAAATTTATCAAAGAGGTTCTAGTACAAAATCAATATCCTGAAGCCTTTGTTGATAGAATTTTCATAAATGTTGAAAATAGGGACAATCAGGTACGACAAAAACCTGAACGTCATTATACAGCAATAATTCCTTATGTATACGGACTATCGGAAAAGCTACGCCGTATAGGTGACAAATTTGATGTTAGGACGATATTTCAAACGGGGAACACTTTAAGATCTATTTTAACAAAAACAAAACCGATAAACAGGGAGCAGAATTCAAAAAACTGTATTTACAATGTCCCGTGCGAATGTGATAAATGTTATGTGGGTGAGTCATCCAGACCTTTCAGTGTGAGGTTGGATGAGCACAAGAACTACATTAGAAAGAATGAAATTCAGAAATCAAAGATTTGTGAACATGCTTGGGAAAACGGACATAGAATAAACTGGGACTCGGCAAAAATTTTAACAAAAGAAACAGATACCAAAAAAAGAAAAATTAAAGAATCAGCAATAATCTTATTAAATGAAGATAAGTGCGTATCGAATTGTTCTGTAGATATTTGTACAACCTGGCTACCAATGTTAAAAGAAGAACTTAACAAACTCAACATTATCTAAAAAATATCATCAGTTCTATGTTCTGTGTAAGTAGTAAGTATCTATGGAAATAACATAAACAGAATCTTAAAGCTGTGTATTTGACATACACAGCAAAATAAGAGTTCTTCAAAAAATAGCTTTGAAAACGGAAAGAGATTACTTTCCGAAACGTCAGCAAAATACATTATTTTTGTGTTTATTCCGATTTATATTATTTGCAAAACATAACCTCTGACTTTTCCTTTGGCGTAAACGTCACGGGCGCAGAGGCTTTTTTTCCAATAATTCTATTATTTTGTAGATTCGGTGATTCGTTTTGAAGAGGATAATAGTACATGTGGTAGAAAACCCAAATAATAGGAAAGAAAATCGAGTTAATTTATTTACCCTTGCTCAGCGTGAGTTCAAGTTCTATTTATTTATTTCAAAATTTTAATATCCAATCGACAACGGAAAAGTAATTATCAGGCTTTAACAAATCTTGTATATTGACAACATGTCTAACAAAGTAATACTATAGAATTAAAAGCTTTCCAAACTAAAAAAAATGCTCCAAATGTTGTTCCAAATTAAAAATTATGTATTCCTGATTAGAGAACAAACTATAGTATACAACTTTCGCTGCCCTATTATGTCTTCATCTCTTGACCATTGTCTGGGTAAAGTACTATACATACATACGACGTTTTAAATAGAAATAAACCGGTGTTGTACATTCGAAAAGTGTGATGTGGAGTCACTTCATTCATAATCATATAAGATAAGACCAAATAATGGCATATAACTTGGTTACCATTTAAATATCATCATCATGTTTTAAGAAATCATTGATACAGTATAGAGGGTTAGATCCAGTCTACGGCAAAACTGTCCATAATTTGAAGTATTACCAAAGGACTTTTTGTTCAGAATAATTTGACCTACAATATATCAAAAACTCGGCTAATTTGACGGAAATCATTTTTTCATGTAATGTGTGTCCTCCCCAAACACTTTTTAAGAAATTTAGTTTTACTCCACACTCCACTATTAGTATAGTATAAGTGTTACTTTTTAAATTTTTTTTTATATGAAATGTTTATTTTAATTTTAATATGTATTATATATTAATATATATTATTATAGTATTCTAACTAATGAATACATAAATAATTTCCTTTTAGAACGTTTATTTTCCCTAAATTTTTCATGATCATTATATTATAAAGATGTGAATGGTGTGGATGTGAATATTATAGCCTTTGTTTTTTAATGTCATATTACCGCTGATATTCCCCATTTCATAAACGGACTTTTACAAATTGGATAATAAACAGATTGGAGTCGTTACTTAAATATTTGTACCTTTGATAGTACTTGAAGTACTTTAAGTAATATTGTCCATGTAGACAATGTTTCTGGATTATTGCTTTAACTTTGTGTACAATATGGGAGAAAATGAAATGTACGAAAATATTAACTCATACATAAGGGAATTATTTCAGATTCCTTTCACTTCAGAAGATGTTTTTTCAGATCAATACATGTCTAATTCCAAAGTAAAAACAGATATTGCTTGAGATGTGATCTTTCAGCAATACATTCTATCCAATGTATTACTTCCTTTTTAATTGCTATTATCATACAATTTTACATCTCATTCATCTAATGTTTTTAGGTAAATGCAACATGTGTATATTATATATACAGGGTGATTTACGTAGACCGTGCATTAGAAGTTTTTCAACTTGTAGTTGGATTAGAAACTTGAAATTTGGTATGCAGCCATAATCGATCATTCCCGTCCTACCTAAAATATTTTTAATCCTTCAGCTATACAGTGTGTGCCAAAAGTCGGTACCAACTTTCTTATTTTAAATAGAAACCTACATTTTTTTTCCCATGGTTCGATTGACCTTCTAATTCTAAGTACAGGCAACCCAAGTTATGTTAACTTATCTATTACAGTTTCTGACGTCATTTTTTTTTAAATTGTCGTAGAAGTTTACGAAGAAATTTGTACCTCGGAAACCGTAGAAAATTAAGAAACCAGATTTGTGGAGCAGTTAGCTGGAAGTCCAGGCTAACTCCTGATGTCTCATCGGTGGTCCCAATATGTACCACATGGGCGCAGGAGATTTTCAAATGTCGCAATCAAAAATTGTCAAAAAGTCACTCACTATTCGAAAGAAAATTTAATTTTATGATGAGTTACTTAAGCATTCCCTATACCCAACTTCAACCTCTACGAGTTGTGCTAATTCTTAATCGATCAATAAAATTGATTCTAAAATGGAAAATTATCCAAACGAAGTTATGTTAGACTTGTTTGTAATCCATGGCATGTGTCAAAAAATTATTCAGCGAACTGTCCGGCAGTTTCAGGGAAATTTCTCACGGCTGAGGAATGATTTTCTAAATTTTGGGAAAGTGGTTAAACCCATTATGAGAGTCAAACGAGTAACTACAATGAAGATAATCAAACTACCATTCTGGGATATTTTCAAGCATATCCTCAAGCCTCAATACGAGCGGCGTTTCTGGAATTGGGATTTTCATACTCTGCAATACAAACCATTTCATGCCGACACTTCACTTTCGCCGTGACAAGGGGAGGCAGCCCGAGCGCGAAAGTGTGGATGGCATGCTTATCTTAGCTCGCTCCGTTTTCTCTCGCCTCGGCAGCGCTCCGTGTCGTGTCCGTTTTATAAGCCCGAGTCAAAGGGCGCGAGCCATATCGAGATCCGAGAACTAGCTACCCTACTACACTCTCGCGTTGTCTCGCCGACTATTTGTGTCAGTTGAACCTGTTGTAGAAGCACGTTTTTCGTCAGAAATTAAATGATTTAACGTAGGTAGATTAATCCCGCGTGAGTAATAATTTATTCTGAAGGAAAAAGAATCAGATCTCACAAAATTATTTTATTATGTGACCGGTTTCGTGAACAAAAATTAGCTTCACATCGTCATTAAAATTCTTGTGTCTGATGATGTGAAGCAAATTTTTGTTCACAAACCCGGTCACGTAATCAAAGAATTTTGTGAGGTTTGATTCTATTTCCTTCAAAATTAAATTATGGAGTGATTCAAACATGAATCGTGACTGGACAAATGAGTTAACCCTTATGGTTATACGCACAATAAGCTGCAGCGGCGGCTACTTTGACGTCGTCCATGCTGGTTTGTTGCAGAATATCTGTTGCGCTATCCGAGAATGTGGATGGTAGCGTTCGGGGTTGTTTTCCTCGCCAAATGTCTCGGCGAGAGTGAAGTGCCGTAATTGCACCGTCATAAGCTACATCCTTTTTCATTTATAAGACTGTAAAAATTACACTAAGGTGACTTTCACCGTAGGGTAAACTTTTGCGAGGATTTATTACTCAAAATGCAGGAACACGCCGGACTCTTAAAAAACATCATTTGGGCCGATGAGGCAAAGTTTTGTCAGCAGGGAGTTTATAATAGGCGAAATCGACATTTTTAAGCGTCCCAAAATCCACATATGGTGCTCGAAGTTGAAAATCAAGTCCAATTTCAGATAAATTTATTTTGTTTAATAATGAATCAAGAGGTATGCTATTTTATGTACGATGGAAAGATACTTAGAAATTCTTCAAAACGTGGTAGAAACATTTCTTGAAAATTTGCCACTGGCTAGAGCTGCACATTCATGGTATCAGGTAGATGGGGCACCACAGCACAGTACAAGAACTGTGGATACTAAATTAACATCCTTGTTCGATGGCCGTTGGTAGGGAAATCGAGGACCATTTCTGTGGCCTGCAAGGTCTCCAAATCTTACCCCTTTAGACTTTTATATTTGGAGTAGGGCAAAAGATTTGGTCTATTCTTCACCAGTTCGCAATATAGATGATTTGAGACTTAGAATAGTATAGACTTTTGACAGTTTCGATCCCAACGAAATCAGAAGTACTACGCAACCTGTTGGAAGAAGAATAATAGAATGTTTGAACAAAAATGGCGCTCATTTTGAACATTTACGTTAGAATAATGTCAACATTGTTCTTGTAAGTTAATAATAATTTGTTGTGTGTGTTTTTTACATAATTTTGTATTAATAAAATATATTTCGTTTATATTAACATTTTCATTTTTATTGAATTTTTCTTTTACATTTTTATTTCCGTATCCATTCTTTTGTTTCCATGGTATACTTGAAGAGCGTGGAATATCTCGGTATTTCTTGTTTTTTATTGAATAACTCGGTAGAGGTTGAAGTTAGGTATTGGAAATGCTTAAGTAACTCCCCTCAAATTTTTTTTTTTTTCGAATGGAGCCAAAAAAATAGTAGGTGCCATTTAAAAAAATTGACTTTTTGACAATTTTTGATTGCGACATTTGAAAATCGACTGCGCCCATATAGCCCAGTTGCCAGAGACCAATTTTGATGAAAAGTTAGAACTAATTGTTACCTCGCTAATTTTTTCATGAAAGGCTAGTTTTTTGCTAGTAGAAAGTGGCCCAAAAAAGTTTACCAAAATCTACCCCCGCGAACCCTTATAAACAACCCTCTGAAATGGAAAAATTCAGTTTTTTGCCAATATCTCGAAAAATAATAATAAAAAAAAACGGATAGCACCACGTGAAAGAGCGCATAGAAATAGTATAAAAGTTTTTTTAAATAAATGTTTCCCTTAGCATTGTAGGTAAAAAAGGTAGTTTTTTTTACCTAAAAGCCTTTTTTGACCGTTTTAGAGTTTTCAAGTGGAAATTTCCTAACCCTAAAAATTGGGAAAAATACCAACGATTTAAAAGTTATTTTTTTTACCCTGGATACTTTAGAGTATAAAAATTAATCTTAGATTAAAGTTTAAGGTATAAACAAGCTATATCCACAAGGATTTTTTTTAAATTAGTATATTATATAATATTTATGTTTTAATATAGAGTGGGAAAAAATGACAAAGCTTAACTTTCATGTGCAATTTACAAGAAATAAAAATTATAAAAATTAAAAGTAAGTAAAGCTGAATTCTTCCTCTTTAAAATGCTACATTTGTTTTTTCGTTTTTAATGGGTACATATTGTCTTATTGTGTAGCGGTGGTCGAGAAATGCTTAATTTCCCTGTGCGACGCGCTTGAAATATTGAGCGAACTGTAATAATTTCTCATGCTAAGGGAAACATTTATTTAAAAAACTTTTATACTATTTTTACGAAAAATTTCCTGCTCTTTCACGTGGTGCTACCCGTTTTTATTATTATAATTATTTTTCGAGATATTAGCAAAAAACTGAATTTTTTCCGTTTCAGAGGGTTGTTTATAAGGGTTCGCGAGGGTAGATTTTGGTAAACTTTTTTGAGTCATTTTCTACTAACAAAAAACTAGCCTCTCATGAAAAAATTAGGGAGATAACAATTAATTCCGACTTAAAACTCCTGGTAACTGGGCTAATATGATACATAATTGGACCACCGATGGGACATCAGGAGTTAGCCTAAATTTCCAGCTAGTTAGCAGTTGCAAATTTGGTTTCTTAATTTTGAACGGTTTGCGAGATACAAATTTCTTCGTAAACTCTACTACAGCGGCAATTTTTTGAAAAAAAATGACATATGTCAAAAATTTTATTAGATAAGTTAACATAACTTGGGTTGCCTAAACACAGAATTAGAAGGCCAATCGAACCATGTGAAAAAAAATGTAGGCCTCTATTTAAAATAAGAAAGTTGGTACCGACTTTTCGGACACCCTGTATAGCTGAAGGACTAAAAATATTTTAGGTAGAACGGGAAAGATCTCATTATGGCTGCATACTAAATTCCAAGTTTCCAATTCAACTGCAAGTTGGAAAATTTCTATTGCACGACCTACGTAAATATGAAGATACGTTTGGTTTTTGGGGATATCTTATATAAGTTTAAAATAAAACTACTGGGGCAAACATATTCCAAATCTGCGAATGTGTGTTAACTGTATTTATACAATGTTATGTAATAGTTTAGACATCGCCATTTATTATACGAATAAATCTTTTTATTGTCCAATGGCAGTAATCTCTCAACGATGAAGCGAAAGCAACACTTTATTAATGATAGGCGAATTGTCGGTATTCATCCCAATATATGCAGTGAATATGTCCAGGTTTATGTATGTTCATATGAAATCACCTTGATATTATTGCATACTGTCATTTATACACATATAATGTATATTAGTTATCCAGTTATTGTCCGCAATGAACATCCTATGAAGTACTAACGTAGTGAAAAGGTACAGACAAATTTATGCTTTTATGAAATCGTTTTTGTTTACATGACATTAATTTCGTACATCCACCAGAAGTCCATATGTATTTGGAACATTCTCAGAAAGTGTGCAGTATATAAGCATGCTACATAGGACTATATTAATGATAATTCAAAACTGAACTAGTAAAAATTTCCCAAACAAACTATGGTAAGTAATTGAATAGATGGCGTGTTAGCCGTCCATTCGTTTCGCTTATCACCGACCAATTTCCTTTTTCCAACAAAAATTACCATTACCGTACATAGCATGTCTACAACTCAATCTTATTTTACTTACATAAATGCTACAAATACGCCATTGCGTTTTATTATAAATGTACCTTTTGTTTTCAACTAATAATTATTGTTTACAAACACAGCATAACAGTCTGAAAACGATGGGAGCAACTTTAAAAGCGTTAATATTAAATAGCCATGAAAAGTTTTGTACGTATCAGTAATATAACTGTTTTTGCTTCGCAGAAATTTATCGTTCAGAGTTTCCCAGCTGTTCTGATTTAACTTTTTAATTTTTGCGCTACCAAAATTGCACGCATACACCGTGGGAAATTCAAACGTATTTTATGAATTTCGTACTGGCATAGCGCTTCGTATATTTTACATTTCTGATAAAATTATACGCTGTTTTAACGTACACAAAAGGCCCGCGAATTCCATTATCGTATGTGATTAAATTAATCAACAGTAATATTTTTTCGCATTTTTTTTATGAACTGACCATGTACCAACACATTAAAACTGAGATAAATGCAATATGTCCAAATGGTGTACGATATTATCTGACATGTTCTATTCCATTTTAATAATACACCATCCAACAATACGTGTACCTACCAATTACACGATGGGAGAAATTTGAAATAAAAAAATAAATAATAATAAGAATGTTACAAAATAATAAATACGCCTTTCTCCATACATTTCCAAACAGTAAGTTATAATATAATATTGTTACATGGCCTATGTTCATTTAACAACTTTATGAAAATAACTGATATTTATTTATATTTAGCATGATCTGTATAGCACCTTGATTTAGTTTTTGTAAGTGAAACTTCTTCAAACTAACAGAATGTTCTTTGTATAACTGCTAAATTTCTTCACATTGTTTTATACAGGGTAGGGCAATAGTGCGTCGGAGCTCGATATCTCGAATTCAATGATAGCTAGAAATTTTTTTAAAAAATTGCAAGTAAACTAGATAAAAGAGTCTACAACTGGAAATTATTTTCGAACAAGACGAGCCAAGACGAAATTACAGGACCAAGTGCCTTTTTTTAAAATGGAATGCTATGTGTATCAGTACATTTTTTGAAGCCTCTTTCTAAGCTCTATTCATTCCTTTATTAGCATTGAATATCTTCCAACCACTTGGATGTAATGATTTTTTTTCTTGAAATAATGCAATCTGCAGATGGATATTAAAAAAACCACCACAGTCACAATTATGGGTTTTAAGAAAAACTTATGTGAATACCAGTTATGAGACATCTATTTAATGTTCTTGAATCATTTTCATTTCCTAAAAATGTACAGGGTGGCCAAAAAATATTTTTCAATTATTAACAACTTGATTTAATTATTGAACAACCGTTGGTTAATTCGCCAGCTTACTGTTCAATTTTATTTGAAGTTTATTCTTTTTTTTGCTTTTACTAAGACGCTTAAGCCTTCATTTTTTATTCGACAATACTAGAAGTTATTCTGCGATCTTTCTATTCACATTTCCTTAAAAAATCGAATGTTGCATAGCGAAAATAAATCACCAAAAATATTTAGATTCGATGTTGAGAAATTTGGAATCTGTAGTGCAGTACCAGGACGTGCCAGCTTCAACTACACTCAATTTGGAATCATAGGAAATTAGTATTACATCCTCTATTATTTTGTATTAAATTTCTTTTATGCAATTTTTTTTATACAAGGTATTATTACATTTTTGGATTGTACGCAAAATTCTAGGCCGATTTTGTGTATCATATCCTATACCTAGGTCTCTCCGTTTTTGAGATATTTCAATTTTTATGTCAAAAATGACGTTTGCGGGCCCTAAAAGAATTATCAATTTTTCCTATAAGGAAGCCTTTATTATCTAATTTGGGTTAGATTCTTTGTTGAAAAAGACCTACTTTAATAAAGCTTTTATAATATTTTGATAACTATTAATACAGAGTGTTCAAAAAATAAGAATAAAGATGAAATTGAGAAAACTGTCAAAAATCAATTTTTTCAAATGGAAACCCCCAATTTTTATAATCTTATCTTATTCGCCATTAAAAATAAGGGTAAGTTTGTATATGGATGTCTATTCCGAAAATTTTTAGTTTTCGAGATATTCCCAATTCAATATTTCTATACGGGGATTTTGTTATGGATATTAAGTTAAATTACTCTTAGTTGGCTATGACGGCGTTGAGTGCTAAACAAATGTATGTAGCTGTCACTTACCATTTGACAAGTATCAATTATCATGCCGGGGCGCTTAAATTATACGCACGAGGATTACTTAAATTTGTTTATAATCTATGGAGAATGTAACAAAGTTTTATCAAGAACGTGTGAAATATTTGTAATAGATATCCAGATAAACAAAAACCGTCTCCGAACAGTATTAAACGAATAATCGAGAATTTCAAAAATTTTGGCACCGTTAAGGCAACAGTTCATAAAATAAAACCAATTGTCGATGATGAAAATATCGAAATTGCTATTTTGGGATATTTTGCGGCATATCCTGTGACATCCTTAAGACAAGTGGCCTTACAAATAGGAATCTCCAAGAACTCTATTCATAGAATTCTTTTGAAACACAAATTCCATCCCTATTCCATTTCTATGGTTCAACACCTAAAGGACACCGATTTGACCAGAAGAGTTCACTTTTGCGAATTTATTTTAACAATGTTACAAGGCGACTTTCGATTTTTGGACAACATAATTTGGACTGACGAGGCAAAATCGACGAAAAATTGACTTTTCAACAGACATAATTCCCACTTTTGGTGTGATTCAAATCCCCATGCCGTGAGATTGAGAAATTATCAAGAAACCTGGCAATTTAATGTGTACTGTGCTGTGAGAAATGATGGAGTCGTAAAACTTCATTTTTATGAAGAAAACTTAAATGGTAATGAATTAATACTTAAATAGTTTCTGTTTTTCAAATCACATATCAACTTTTTTTTAGGTGAAAGATATTTGAATATATTACAAGACTTAGATAATGAATATTTGAACAATTTACCGCTAGCTGAACATAGGCAAATATTTTGCCAACACGATGGCGCGCTACCACACAGCAGCTTCATAGTTAACAACTTCTTGGAAGAAACTTTTTACGATAAGTGGATTGCTAACAATGGACCTTTTCTGTGGCCTCCCCATTCTCCTGATCTGTTTGTCTTAGACTATTTTATATGGGGAACAATAAAAGATATGGTTTATTTTAATCCAGACACAATAATGGAAGATTGTCAGGCAAGAGTAAGGAATGCTTCTGAAAGATTATCTCAGTATTCATGGTGGACACTTTGAACACTTATTAAAATAAAATATTTTCCTGAGTATAAGTAGTTATACTGTTAATATTTTATGTAAGAACCTTTTGTATCTAAGTTACATTTGTTTAATTATTTTATGAATTGTTGCAGTGCCAAATTTTTTGAAATTCTCCATTATTCATTAAATACTCTTCGGAGACAGTTTTTGTTTCTCTGGATATCTATTAGCAAATATTTCACATGTTTTTGATAAAACTTTGTAACATTCTCCATAGATTATAAACAAATTTAAGTAATCCTCGTGTGTATAATTTAAGCGCCCCAGCATGATAATTAATACGTGTCAATTGGTAAGTGACAGCTACATACATTTCTTTAGCACTCAACGCCGTCACAACCAACTAACAGTAATTGAACTTAAAATCCATAGCAAAATCCCCATATAGAAATATTGAATTGGGAATATCTCGAAAACTAAAAATTTTCGGAATAGACATCCATATACAAACTTACCCTTATTTTTAATGGCGAATAAGATAAGATTATAAGAATTGGGGATTTCCATTTGAAAAAAATGATTTTTGACAGTTTTCTCAATTTCATCTTTATTCTTATTTTTTGAACACTCTGTATTAATACTTATCAAAATATTATAAAAGCTCTATTAAAGTAGGTCTTTTTCAACAAAGAATCGAACCCAAATTAGATAATAAAGGCTTCCTTATAGGAAAAATTGATAATTCTTTTAGGGCCTGCAAACGTCATTTTTGACATAAAAATTGAAATATCTCAAAAACGGAGAGACCTAGGTATAGGACATGATACACAAAAGCGGCCTAGAATTTTGCGTACAATCCAAAAATGTAATAATATATAGGGTGTCCCATTTAAAATAGCAAGTTGGTATCGACTTCCGGTATAACCGGAAGTGCCATCATCTTTTAGCCGAGTTGCCCCCATCGACATTAGTTTACTACCAAATTTTCAAAATTTTCCGATGTCTACTTTTCGAGATATCGATCGCCGCAGTTCGTCGTGGGACACCCTGTATATAAAAAGCTAACACTATATAATAGTTGGTAATTTTAAGTCTTTTTGTTCTTACACTTTTTAATGAAAAACATCATCAAATCTGTTCTGCAGATGATTGTAGGTTTCATATATAAAATAAAGGAACCCCATCGACCGTTTGAAGCTTAACCTTACTGTGACGTAATTAATCTGCAAACTGAAAATGACCGACATTATAAAACGAACTTTTTCTGAAGGTCGAAGTCGGCAGTCCGCAGTTTACCCGATTTTATAAAACCGGCCCTAAATGTAAATACTGAAACTAAACCTTAAACGACTTAAACCAATAACCTCATTTCTTAAAATTGGATTCTCTGCTTATAAATCTGAAATCACCTCGTTTCCAACGAATGCAACTTTCTTCAAAACTAACAGTTAGTAGAAGCTTCGTTTAAGACATGCCTCTTACAAGTAGTATTTCGCGCAGCGCATGCTAATGTGTCGGAATATACATGGAAAAGGAGGAAAAAGTTGCAAAATCACCGAAACCCAGCGAACTGTTCTCTTGGAAAACCTAAAAGGAGCAGGGCAAATAACGCCCCGCCACGCAAGCCGATATAGGACGTACACGATTAAAAACATAATGGAATGGTGTGTAATGTTACACAGAATTTGATCCCTTATCCCTCGTAAAACTAATTTCTAAGACTACGAGAGCACTTCAAACATAAATTCATTTAGTTTATAATTTAGATGGATTACGAAATGGGTTGCGATTGCGTGTCGTGCATATCTCAGCACCTTAATCGTGTGGGAAGTTCAACAAACATGTTAGCGAATTGATCGCATACTGGATGTTTTTTTCTATTGCTATAACGTAATTAGTAAAAATGTACTTTTATAAGAAATACAATAGGCCAATTCCAAGTTTATTTTTATGAGAGAAACTTGTACTCTCAGCAACGTATGGTACAAACTGGTTTTGGATGTAGCAAATTCACGTACAGGTAAGTATAACAAGATGTCCTTACGTGGTCTGTGGGAATATTAAAGAACACGCCAAAACCCTCGATGAACTTTTCGAAACTGTAACAAAATCTAAAACATGAAAAGCGTGCTTCACGTAAAAATGCCGTTGGAAGAGGTTTTTCAATCACATTTTCGCTCTACGCGGCCTTTTTTATGCAAAAATATCAGAAACTCATCAAGGAGTGTAATTTTAGAAAGTATACTAAATGTCGCGACACGGGGACGTAATGTCGCCCCGATCACAAAATTTAGAAAGTATAACGAAAACCGACGAAACGAAAATAAAAATCTTTTTACGAATCCACGTTGTTAAGCACTGCAACTCATGCGTTGTGTTAAATATGAGGACAAGTTAGTCCAGTCTCTAGTCAAAGTATTTCGAGAGTTTTAGCGAAAATAGCCCTTAGCGTCGAGGGTGCCCTATCATTTTCTAGTAGTCGATTTTGACGGGAAAATGATGGGTTTTAACAGTATTTACCGGTTCCTCAGTGATTCGGTCTCAAAAAAGTATAGTTACCATGTACTCAGATGTGCATGGGATGCCTGAACGTATGAATGGCCACAATATAATTCAAAATCGTTGCGATTCAAGCATTTTTAAGCTCCGAGAAGCGACCAAAATTGATATTGACCTGAAAATACGCCAATAGACAGGCAAGCAAAAGCCCGCCAAAAAATTATAAACATTGAACTTTTTACTGAATCTTTTTGTGTAATCGTTAGCTAAAAACTAAACAGTGGATGGTAGTTGGTACATTATGAGTCGTTCCGTTCCTCACTATGTGTTGTACACGGGCCAGACTATAGTTTGTCAATACATTTTTCTTGAACGTTTTGTAAAAACATAATGTTTTGAAAGATTTAATATATATTTTTAACTTTATATTGTCTTTTTCTTGTGTTTCAAAATTCCTTTTCAGGTTTAAATTTAAGAAAGTGTTAGTATTTACTGTGTTAGATTTATAGTGTTACGACGTCCAATTGGTACCATCAGTGAAGCAGTTAAGCAAAAACGAAGAGTAAGTATAGATTTTGTAGTATTCTCTGTGTGAAACAGTCGAATTGAACCCTTCTTTGTGAACGTTTAATATCCACTTTGGAAAATATAATAAAAATCCTTCAGGCGTGTAAAGATGGATCGTTCACAGGAACGCTACTGTAAAGGCCCTTGTGACTCTAAGTGTCGGAATGTCTCAATCATTGAAGAGTAGCTTGCATTTCTATTGAACATAAACGACTTAATTATCGATTTAACATTAAGACTAGCTTCAAAACTTGTAACACCTTAAACATTTCCTTAACAGCAACAAAACTTTTTAATATTGGTAATATTCTGCAAGTGAATGTGATGTGTGAAGTAATGGAAATGGGATGTTTCAATGGGGTACACGCAAATATCAGTTTTACACCCAAAAGTGTTTTTATCAGAAAATGTCTAAGTATATCATAATATAAATTGTTTAGACATCCAATAATTAATAAATACTAATTGAAATTCAAATGATTTGAATCTTTACGAGCATCCGCCGAGTTTTGACGAGTTCACCCGACCCGTGCGTGACGTATGATCCCTTGTTTATTTCATTGTCGGTGTCACATTTACAAGTTTTAAGCAAATGTGAACTTTTGTGATTATTATGCGTTTCAACACCACCACAGAAATTAGACAATCCCCAATTCCAGAAGCCAGAGGCTTTTGCGGAAAGGGGTTACACATTGAAAAAACGCAGACATACAACCATTTCCTCCGACAGTGACAGTGCCAGTCCCGGAGCCGGAGGTCGTAAATAAAAGGGAGTTTTTCCTTTAATACCATTCGAGTTAACCTTAAATGTCACGTGGCCAAATACGGTCCACAAAGTAAGAGGGTTGTTGGATAATAGCTTTTGCACGAGCTCCGAACGGTGAACGCTATTTGACAGATTTGGTGTGTAAATAAGTAACAGTTCGATTTCTATAACCCGTAAAGCCATAAACGTGTAAGAAGAAGAAGGACAATCTGTAAAATTGGGTGTGCATATAACACATTTTTGAACAATACAAACAACCATAATTTAAAGCAAATTTTCCGCAGCTAAGGAGGATGTGTTAAATTAATTATACATTTGGAGAATAGTCCAGGAAGTTTAGCATTTCGTTTCGGAAAAATTTATAGTGAGCTATAAATTCGTGTACACGTACCTTTCAGTTCCCCAAATAATCTGTGAAAACTTTTGACAGCGGAAAAACGGCTTAAAAATTACCTTTTCTCGGTTTTTTGTTAATATCTTCGTTCCCATCGATCCTACGGCTATGAAGTGTACTTATAAAAAAGAAAGAACGGAAAATTCTCTACACTCTACACTATACTCTACAAAAAAGTGATAAAATTTTTATTGATAACACTAAAATTTTTACGTAATCGGGCATTGAAACTCCGGTAAAAATTTTGTACGGATATTTCAATGTATGTAATGATCAAAATATAGTTTTTTGTGGGTTATCTTCTAATTTTTACAAATACGAATTGGGGTATGAAAAATGGTATATTTCAGTGACCAAAATTTATTATTTACTTATTTAAATTATTGATTATTAGCTTAATATTAATAATAACTACAAAAATTAGGTTTGCTAATGTAACTCGGTTTTGACTTATTTTCTGACATTTTCTTCTTATCCATACTCGATTTATTCTTCATTTTACCACTGGATTGGTGGAAAATACCAGGATTCGGAATCATGAATGGATCGTCGATGTCAATTCTTTTTTCGAGATTATGGTATTCGATTGGGGCAGTATTCAGGCAAGATGTCCCATGACAGTTGCCACAAACTGCTGAACATTTCAGTCCCAGCTTTCGACAGCCGCACAAAGTGCCACAGCCTTTCGAACAGTTACAAAAAATCATGTTCAAAAGACAATCAGGGGCAGGAGGTTAAGAGGTTTTTATTGGCTCCAATAAGCCGTTTTTGAATACCCATCCCCAATCTTGAAGGTTCAGCTCGTTTCCTAACCACTTCTGCACCTGGTAGTAGACACGATATAGATGCTCTTTAGCCGCATCGACTGTGGGGGGTAACATACTCAACTGGACCGACTTGTTTCTGCCTACAGCTTTCATAAAGCAATGGTAACGGTATTCTGCCAAGTCACCTTGGAACCGGAGCGCCATACACATCTAGGAAGATGTGTATTCCATCCGAAGAAACTGACTCTCGAGAAAAATCACTGTGGTTGAAAATTTGAGCTGCAGCACGTAAGTCTTGACGTTTCGTGAAAAGTCTCAAAGCTACAGTTTTCTCTTTGTGAAAAAGAGCAGATGTCGTGTCACATCCAACGTGTAGTAGGAGATTATCCCTGATGTCTTCGTATTTATTGAAACTCCGAGAAGAGTAGAGCTTTCGCTGGACTTTTCCTTTGCCTAGCTCAAGAAAGAAGATCTCTTCATTAATCGGAGCGCGACCAACCAAAATTACCAAAAGGTCTACATCTCCCCCAACGACAACTATTCTATTTCTGCGTGAACATTCCAGAGCTGTTTCAATGATTAAAATGTCAGCATCATCTTGCGAAAATAGGTACTTTTTGGGCCGTTTTTCCGCTGTCAAAAGTTATGCATACACCGGAATCTTTGGGCCTTTTCACAAACTGTTTGAGGAGTTGAAAGGTACGTGTACACCAATTTACAACTCACTATAAATTTTTTCCGAAGATGAGCCCATTTTCCGTCTAAAGGTACTGTAGTAGAATGAGGTGGAAGTGGAAGATACGCTGGCACAGGCTTTATTAATACCAAATCCTCCTCGACAACCCCCTTTCTTGAGATATACTAAGTATGACGGATTTGACATTGACTCTCATCAAACCTCAGACTAAGAAAGAGATGTTTCTTTCTTAATCTGAGCATCAAACAACCATTAGCAAGAACAAAAATACGCGACCACCGCATAACTACCACAATCCTAAAACCAAATACACTAGGATTTCTGACCAATCAGAAGCCTTACGGTCCATGTAAGGTGGGTAACCGAACGTCCCTTATCCGCAGCGAAATAACTTTAAGGATTATTTATAAAAAACAAGAAAAAGTCCTAAGGTGGTGCCTTGAGGAACTCCAGTTGGCACCAACTTGACATCTGATAGGTACGATTTGCTATCGACTCTGTGGGTGCGACAACTTAGAACCTAGTCCAAGAAATAGGCATTCCTCTTATATCATAATGTACATTTTATTAAGTTGCAATTAATGATTCATCGTGTCAAAAGCTCTAGACATATCAAAGAATAGACGTACACTTTTTTTGTCATCAACATTTTTAAGTAAGAATGTATGTGTATAAAGATTTGATTGCAACCTGAGTGAAGGATCCCCCCTAAAACCATACTAGCTAGAAGATAAAATAGTATGTTTATTTAAATAAATTTTTGACTCACGAAATCGTTCTGTAGTTTGACGTTAATTCCATCTCATTTTTCTTATGAATGTGTACCAATATAGTGTTTTTTTGCAAAGAAGATGAAAAAGCACCTTCGTTAAAAGAAATATTAATTAATTTACAAAGTTAATCGACTATATACTCTACAATATGAGCAAGCAATGGACATGGAATGCTGTCATGAGCTGCAGAATGTTTTTTTTTGTTGTTGTTTCAATTCAAATTGATACCAGTGAGCACTCATTGTGTGTAATTATTATTCAAACTTTGTATATCTAGACATGTTGCAGTATCAGTATTCATACTGTTGACAAGTTCTTTTATAGAATCTAAAAAGCAGCGGTCAAATTTTAACTCGGTCAGCCAATATATGTGAACAGAAATGTTATAAAATGTTTATGAAATAGGCATCTACTCCTTTCATCCTTCAAATTTATTTTAATATTAACACTTTCATTTTAAAAATAGATAGGAAAATATTTTGCATGTGGTTAATTTGCAATTTAATATATATTTAGTTATGAAAAATTCTGGGATAGATTCATTAATGCACATTACTTTGGCCAGATTATTGGTTAAATGCAAAAATACTAGGCACTTGTTTGATTTCAACGTCACAAATATCAAAAGTTGAAAATTTGCTAAATATCCAAATCATTTTATGTTGAAAATGATAACGGCAAATACAAATATTTATTTTTGAGGAAAGGAAATAAAAACATTAATCACAAATTAACTTTCCCTTCGGGGCAAACATTTTCTAAATAACACTGATTAAATACTTTATTTGATCTTGAGTTTAATAAAGGGATAATTAGAAAGTTTTATTGTATTTTTAAAAAAGTACTCTACAATCTTATTATCACAAAAACTAGAACGGACTTTTAAAAAATGCAGAGTCCATAAAGAGTATGCATTAAAAAAACTTTTGTTATATACCCGCGAACGCCACACAAATTATGAATACATTTTTTATT
Source organism: Leptura quadrifasciata (assembly GCA_963675555.1). Lineage (NCBI taxonomy): Eukaryota > Metazoa > Arthropoda > Insecta > Coleoptera > Cerambycidae > Leptura > Leptura quadrifasciata. The sequence continues at coordinate 43,089,235 of OY776675.1, forward strand.
CCCATTTGAGGATTTGCAAAGCATTTTGAACGTCACAGTAATGTTGAAAATAAATCGTCAGCGTTACCGTAAACGAATGTATTGTGGAGCTGTAATTCTCTGCCGTACCGCAAAGCTTTATGCAATAAGCAGATATCAGCAGTTGACGGGGGACTGACAATCCGTGGATATTATTTCTGTGATTGTTCCGGGAGAATTAGCGAGAGTCGTTTCAGTTAGCAACAGCACGTACCTTATTAACTTGATTACTGGGATATATGATGTGCGAAAAAGCGCTGGTATCATAAATCTTCAAGTCCTGACATATTGTATACCGAAATCAAGTCGGAGTACTAGATTTCGCCCAAATAGATGCTTCTACAACGATTTACTGACATTCTTTGATGGCTGAGATCCACACGCAAGCACAATATTATTGTGAAATATGATATATACAGGGCGATTCGTGAGGAGAGAGTCGTACTTTACCAAAAGATAGAGAACATTGAGATGATCTTAAATCCAGTACAGTAATGGCTGAAGCGACCCCGTTTTCTAAATACAGGGTATATTATATTTTGTGGAAGAATTTTCTTTTCGCCATATATCTGTAATGCGTAACCGGAGTCCACTGAAATTTTGTATTTTGATTACAGTAGTCATTCACCATCTAATGCCTGGGATATTAATAAAATATCTGGGCCGGACCCAGAATAAAAATATTTTTAAGTTATTCCTAGAAAATAACACTCTGAATACTATTTATAAAATATTTGACATGAAAATATTAATTTACACCTAGAAAGATACAGTATTGCAATGTAAAAGCTGCTGAAAGGGAATACAGACGTCGATTTGGAAATCAACATGTACCAGATTATAAAACATGTTATAGAGTGTTTAGACATCTTTCTGAAACTGGAACCGTTCCTTCAATCAATAAAATAGAACGTCCTATTAGGCAGACCCGGCAAGGAAAAGATTTGATTTTAAATGTGGTTGAACAGAACCTAAAAATCAGCACAAGAACAATTGGTTAACAATTAAATATTCCTCAAACCAGAGTTTGGAGAACTATTAAATGCATCCTTATCATATACAAACTGTCCAACGATTGGTGCCAGGTGATGAAGAATTTCGGTAAATTTTGCCGCTGGGTTTTATACCACAGGCGAACTATGTAAGAGTATTGTTTACCGATGAATCCCAATTTACCCGTGATGATATAAATAATACTCGAAATTTTCATATTTGGAGTCACGAGAATCCCCATGCAATAATCCAAAAGAATTCCCAACATAGATTTTCTGTAAATTTGTGGTGTGGGATGTTCAATAATAAACTCATAGGTCCTCATATTTTTGAAGGTGGTTTAAATGGACAGATTTAGAGTTTTTACAAAATACCATTCCAAATTTATTAAATAATGTAAATACAAGAGAAATGTGGTTTCAACATCATGGGGCTACGCCGCATTTTTCGGTACAAGTCAGAAACTATCTAATTGGTCGTGGTGGTCCCGTTGCATGTCCCCTGAGATCACCAGATCTCACACCCCTTGACAATTTTGTGTGGGGCTATTTAAAAACTGAGGTATATAAAGAAGAAATAAATATCAGAGAAGCAACTGATTGCAAGAATTAAGCATTTTTGCAATGAAATTAAAAACAATTTAGAGATTGTTAGAAAAAGTATAAATCAAATGAGAAATCGATCAAGAAAATGTATTGAATTTCGCGGTGGTCACTTTGAAAATAAACTGCGATTCAAAATATTTTAATTAGATTTAGTAAGTTTGACTGATTTCTTATGTTGTAGTTAAGTTGTTAATTTTTATTATTTATCATTTTGTTAAGTTTATTAATTACACATTCCTTAGAAAATATTATTTTTATTTTACCAGGTATATGTGATGAATTTTTATTTTCCCTATTTACACTACCTTTCGGTAGTGCAGATACAAGACAAAAAAAATGTGTAATAGAAAAAAAATTTGAACCCTCAACAATTTAATTTTTTATTTAAACAATGAAATGGTGCCAAAATATTTTTTATGGGATGTATCTAGGTAAATTAATATTTCCATGTCAAATATTTTATAAACAGTATACAGAATGTTATTTTCTAGGACTAACTTAAAAATATTTTTATTCTGGGTCCGGCCCTGATATTTTATTAATATTCCAGGCATTAGATGAATGTGAATGACTACTGTAATCAAAATACAAAATTTCATTGGATTCCGTTTACGCATTACAGATATATGGCTAAAAGATAATTCTTCCACAAAATATAATACACGAAAACAGGGTCGCTTTAGCCATTACTGTATGGGGATTTAAGATTACCTCAATGTTCTCTATCTTTTGGTAAAGTACGACCCCCTCTCCTCACCGAATCACCCTGTATAAGACGTTATGTATTTAATTCCATATAGTTCTAATTGTAATGAACCAAGTCAGCAATGGCTGAGTAGATAGAGGCCTAGGTTAGAGTTCATTTACACATGCATCAGAAAACCATAGGCTTTCTCTAACGTACTCGATGTTTTTAAGAACGTAAGATAACGAAACATTGGTGTAAGTTTAGTAGACAGAAAAGGCATAAATTGACCTAATTCTTAATAAACAACATTTTTATATATATACAGGGAGTTGACGAAAGTCTACGACTCAAAATGAAAAAAGTTCCTATATTTGTTTTTGGATATTATTACTGAAGTTTTTACTATAGAATTATTCTGATTTTAAGTTTACTATTAATTTTAAAAAATCTGATATCGTTGTATCTAGTTCCAGTTTTTTGTATAATTCTTAAAAAATGAAAACAACAGCTTATATAATTCTTTAGATATTGCGATTTATGTTTTAAAAAATACAAACCTTTTTTTCCAAAGAAACCCTTATACCATCCACCCGTGAAAATTGTTTGATAACAGGTAGATTTTGATGTTCCAGGTAATAAGAAGCAATAATTTGATTTAATCTGGTCGATAGCCGCGTGGGTTACGGCGCGAGGTGGCAATCGCGATTAATCACACGGGTATTGCGCCACCGGGTTCGAATCCTGGCTCCGGCACTGTCGGAGGAAATGGTAGTATGTCCACGTTTTTGCAATGTGTAATCCCCTTCCGCACAAGCCTCTAGCTTCTGAAATTGGGGGTTGCCTAATTTCTGTGGTGTTGATTTATTATCTATTTTATTCATTTTAATCGCAGTTATTAAACTCGAAGTGTTTTATGTATGTATGTACATATTACATGTTTTATATTTCTGCACTCAGGAAGCGCTGAACAGCAATATTTTTGGTACACTTTCTTGTAAGAAAATCTGTAGTTGCACTCTTATTTTTTCAATAAACGTATTGTATTAATTTTTTTCTTTGCTCCCGGATACTATATAAAAGTTCAATTCACTGTCAATAACAACTGGCCTTTGTATTTTATAACTCTGTTAATATTATTTCTTTGGGAAATGAAGCATATTTATTTACTACGAATGGCTGAATTTTTCAATTTTGTGATTTATCACATTTAGCAGAGTGCTCGCTGTTGAGAAAATCGCTTGAAAATTGACTCCAAGGGCCCCAAAATGCTAAAAACTGGCACATAGCAAAATTGAAAACTGATGCCCTAAATATCTTGAATTCAAATTTACCCAAAAATTGTCCACTGCAATAAGCCACTATATCTGTGGCTGCTTAGGTGAGATAAAATCAAATAATATTCAAAAGTATTGTTTCTTATGTAGACGTCTAACTCATATCATTCGAAGTGATAGCAAAATGATTTGCAAAACTTAACCTCTGACTTTCCTTTGGCGTAAACGTCACGGGCGCAGAGGCTTTTTTCCAATAATTCTGTTATTTTGTAGATTCGGTGATTTGTTTTGAAGAGGATAACAATACATGTGGTAGAAAACCCAAATAATAGGAAAGAATATTCGTAGAATGCCACAAATAACTTTCAGACAATAAGTGATAGCAAAATTAATTTATTTTGGTATTTTCCTTCCTGATTCATTCATTTATTTTCAATAACCAAGCATTGAATAAAAAAATCCTTGCAAAATTGTTACTTCCTGTCCTCTCTGGCTACTATGATGTTTTATCCATATTTTTAACATTAATAACAAACGAGATATAGTGGTTAATAAGAAGGAATGACAACATTTTTCATTTTATCAACCGTTATACATTGCTATAACCTCTCGATGTTCCCCTTTCATCGTGCCTTCACATCTATGTCATAACACGAAGATATATTTCAGGCAACACCATTGTCATTTAAATACCTATACAAAATATAACTACTAATAATATCATTATTTCGTTAATTACTTGTTAGATTTATAATAATTTATATTATATTTTTTAAAACGTATAATTTATCATTTATTTGTGTCTGGGATTACACACAGTATAATAAAAATCGAAATAATAAAATATCCTAGTGTGAAAATGTTTTTTTTTTCGAGAAAAAGTCGATTCTTGGTTCAACAGTTCGAAAATTCGGATATTTCTTGGCAATAAAATGTTCCAGATAAATTATTTTATTACATATAGCATCATTGTTCAAAGCTTCCCTGCAAATAAAAAACGCAAAAAAAATTTACGACCTGATTAAAATACCTTTACTCTATGTACTATTTAGTCGGCAAATTAAATCACTTACGTTTATAGCTTTTTAATGTACGTCGGTTTGATTGATGACACCAACTAGTTCGCCGGCGTTAATAATGAGCTCGTAAAGTTTTTGCATTTTTTATTTAAGCTTTCAACGATACTATAACAAGTCATCCATTATCTGGTTTTGGGAAGAAGACGTATTGGAAAACATTAAATTTATTATTGAATGGCTTTGGAAATATATTCGATGAGAATATATTTAGGAATATCAACGATTTTATTCTCAAATTATATACGAACAATGAAGGCATTGATTCTTTGAATTATCTGAAAGGAATATTTGGTGATTTGTCTGTGAATCATTTGACAAACTGCCACCTACTAAAATAGCCTAATCGAAATTTTCGAACTGTCGACAAAAAATTTACTTTTTCTTTAAAAAAACATATTAACATTAGGATTTTTTTTTATTCGCGTTATTCCAGGCGCAAATCAATGATGAATAGGCAGTTTACGTCTCGAATAAATTTTAAACAATAGAATATACCTATATTATCATAAAACTTGCAGGTAATTAACAAAATAATTATATTATTATTTAGTATTTATATTTTGTATTATTGTTTAACAGTCATTAGAATTGAAGTATATCGTCAAGTTAGGGTCTAGATGTCAAGAGACGATGAAAGGGGAACATCGAGAGGCTAGCCGTGCTCAGCGATAGACGGTATGAGTAATGCTGTCATTGTTTCTTATTAATTACTATATCTCGCTTATTAACAATGTTAAAAATATAAACAAACGAACTTAGCAATCGGGAAGTATAGCACAACAACTTCGTAAGAGAAGATTTCTTTGATTTAAGGCTTGGTTTTTGAGCAAATCATTGAGGAACGAAAGAAAGAAGTAGCATGAATTTATTTTGGCAGCTCCTCGAATGGAGATATAAACGTTAAGTTGGAAAGATACATTGTATTGCTTTTGAAAATTCGAAAGTTGATGGTTTAGTCCAACTTTCGATTCTGTCACATATGAACTTTTAGCATTTTGGAGCCGACGAACTGACAATATAAAAGCTTAGGGAGCACTCAATTATTAATAAAAATCGCGCACAATCAAAGTCAAGTCACTTTCATTATAGGTATGTGTATGTATTTAATTACTACATTGAAGCAGCATTTACAAATATCAATATATGCTTATAGACATTTGCATGTTAATAAGCTACTAGAAAACATCGAACAAAAACGCTTGTATGGTTAAAAAGGCATTGCACGATACTGATACCTTCACTTGATTAAGGGCGTTTTCCTGTGGTTAAAGAACCTGAACTGCAGTCGCAGTGCTAAGTCTTTTCGAACTGTCGGACAAAAACATAAAATATCACTAACAATAGGTATAGTAACAGGAAAATGGGGGACATAATTATTTTCCGCATATGTACAGTACGGATCAAGCCACTAGAATGCCTACAATGAACGATACTAATAACAAAAAGCAATCGGTATGTTGCAATGATTTTTCAATTACTAGTGCAGAACCGATTCAAATGGTACAGGGAGACGGTTATCAGTAATTGAGTTTAATTGTCGTTTTTCAAATTAATTCTGTACTGAGGGGGGTATTCGAATATTTATCACTCAACAGGATCACGCGACAAGTTTGATATTGAAGTACTTAATAAAAGATACATGTTGATTAAAAACGATTTAACAGTACAAATACGATAAATGTGCCAATAAAATAAAATTTGATAAGGGTTATTTTGTAAAAATAAGTAGTTCAATTAAAAAGCGATATAGTTCTTGCACACCTAGCGTGTAACACTACCGAGGCAGCACAAAAAGTAAGCACAAGCAGGTGTTTTTTTAAACTTTGTTTGTCGTGAAGGAAATAAAGTGAATCCAAAAGTGTAGTTGTAGAAGATATTCTGAAGAATATTAGGTCACTATATTTTTTCAACTATACAGATTGCTTTTAAGAGGTTTGTAGAAAATTTACCACATATTCCTGTGACCAAAATAGGATGATTTAACCAAACCTGCATGACGTGTAGCAAAGAATTTTTTTTCGTCAGATCAAATGAACAAAGATAATAAATGTTTGAAATAACAATCTTTAAATGTACCGATCAAGCCACAAGAAAATATGACCTTGTTTGTATGGGAATGATCACTGAGGTAAACCCCACGAACGAGAAAATTATGCCATAAAATCCTTTTATGTTACTAACTCACTCCAAATTTAACTCCCTTCGATAAAAGTAATCTTATATCATAAAAAAAAATTCAAATATATTTGCAGTACAGCGTATTTTTAAAGGTAAGTTTTAGTCCAGTGCAATTAGGAATTGACCCAAAAATTTTGGGTACATTTTTTCTTTTGTTCCTTATTCGAAAGAGGGGTCAATGAAAACCTTAAGTCTGAATTTGCGCATTCCTACTTCCCCCCCTTTCGCCGCCATCTTGGATTTTTTTTTTTCAATCGCTCATAACTCGAGTTCTATTTATCGCACAGTAATGAAAAAAACATCGTTGTACTCGTGAGGATTTACTCTTTATGTCATCACGAATGCATTTTTGCCGTAAAAGTTATTGCAAAAAAGTTATTAGAGCTCAAAGTTGAGAAATGATTTCAAAAAAATTTTTTTTCGCTTTCTTGGCTCGCCACTCTTTTGCAGTGCATTTGACACTCTCTGCCAATAAAATGTTATTTAAACTAGACGCGATTTCTAGGATTTAGAAAAAAAAAAATTAAGTCCGTAAGTGGATTCCTCGCCCGCCAATCCACGCTCAAAGTTGACATGTTCAAATATGCGCGGAGCGTTTTCAATCAGTCATAGTATTTTAACTTGTACATTTTGTAAACTCATTTCCACACCACCTTTGAGGTAGAGTCGACGGCGCGTTTTATTTAACGTGGTTTCCCCCCGAGGCCTAATTCACGATTTCTTTGCTTGATGTTCGATTTCTTGCCACTTTTCTATAGGAAATTAATAGTTTTCGTCAGTTTCCTGGGATACTTCAGACGCTTTTCTTTTCGTCGCTCTGGGTAATGGTACCATAGTAGGAAGGTCGTAGCAATCCTTGTCTTTATCACCCAAGATTTCTGCAACTTCCTTGACGTTTGTGCAATTTTCGCCGCAGCAAATTTGACATGTTCAAATAAGCGCGGAGCGTTTTCAATCAGTCATAGTATTTTAACTTGTACATTTTGTAAACTCATTTCCACACCACCTTTGATTCACAGTGAAACAATCATGGGAAGATGCGGACGTGGATATCGTGAAAACTGCAATTGATTTAAGTCCACAATTTGATACTGTCGTCATCGTAGGAGAGGATACGGACCTGCTTGTGTTGCTGTGTGCACTCGGGAAAATTTAAAAAAAATGTCTATTTCCGTAAAATAGGAAGGGGAACAACGGCATCGAAGACGTATTCTAAAGCAGCTTCAAACACGCACTTCTGCTGGAGCATTTGCTTTTCATACATGCCTTTTCAGGATGTGACACTGTGTCAGCAATCTGCGGAATGGGAAAGAAAAAATAATTGACGTCATCAAAAAAAATGTTCACCTTCAAGAGGATATAAAATTATTCCAAACAACCACTCCTGGACAAAATGTCATCGCTGCAGCTGGAGAGAGCGTGTTAATCGCACTGTACGGAGGAAATGAATCCGATGTGTCCATCGATCGATTGCGATTTAAAATATATACACGATTGGGTCTTAAAAAGAAAACGGATTTGTCGCGCTTCCCCCAACGAGTTCCGCAACACGTCAGCATTCCCTACGGACTTATCATCAGGTCCAGAAGTGGCTCGGGCAAGAAAAAACGCGATTTCTTGGGGCTGGAAAAATGGCTACCGCGGTTTAGAGCCTGTGACCAGCGAACAAGACCCGATTCCACAAATTCTATTGGACATTATATCCTGCGGATCCGCCAAAAACTGCGGTAAAGCTTGCGGCTGCCGAAAGGCCGGATTAAAGTGTTCCATCTTATGCAAAATTTGCTGCGGCGAAAATTGCACAAACGTCAAGGAAGTTGCAGAAATCTTGGGTGATGAAGACAAGGATTGCTACGACCTTCCTACTATGGTACCATTACCCAGAGCGACGAAAAGAAAAGCGTCTGAAGTATCCCAGGAAACTGACGAAAACTATTAATTTCCTATAGAAAAGTGGCAAGAAATCGAACATCAAGCAAAGAAATCGTGAATTAGGCCTCGGGGGAAACCACGTTAAATAAAACGCGCCGTCGACTCTACCTCAAAGGTGGTGTGGAAATGAGTTTACAAAATGTACAAGTTAAAATACTATGACTGATTGAAAACGCTCCGCGCATATTTGAACATGTCTACTTTGAGCGTGGATTGGCGGGCGAGGAATCCACTTACGGACTTAATTTTTTTTTTTTAATCCTAGAAATCGCGTCTAGTTTAAATAACATTTTGTTGGCAGAGAGTGTCAGATGCACTGCAAAAGAGTGGCGAGCCAAGAAAGCGAAAAAAAATTTTTTTGAAATCATTTCTCAACTTTGAGCTCTAATAACTTTTTTGCAATAACTTTTACGGCAAAAATGCATTCGTGATGAATCTATTTTAACCTCAGAAATGTGGTATTTTTCTGTAGACCTTTTAGAGACGCATTGTATAGTACCACAGGTATTCATAATTTGCAAAAGTTTCATTCCAATAATGGGCCAGTGAATAGGGAACAAATTTTACATTAATTCTAACCTTTTTGAAACTTTGTCGTCTGTTGAAGTACCAACCAAAAAAAAACTATAAAATATTGCAACTCGATTCTAGGTCGGCAACATTATTAATATCGCGAAAAGTTAAAATACCGTAAAGATACTCGGTTTTAATTTTCTTCCAATTCTTGGTGTTTCTTAATTTTTCAAGATTAACCTGGATAACGGGCAGGTCTAGATTTGCTAAAAATTTCATTGCGGACAAAAGTTAGTATTTTTATTACTCCGATTTAGTTACTAGAATGTGATATATATTTACTGCACAGATGTGTAGAAAATTCGCGAAGGTGCTCATAAAAGTGCATATAATTTTTGCGACTATTAAGTATTTAAATATAAATTTATTTGATATACGTAAGTTGATATGCATTTTTTAGTGTGTCACAGCAGTCCTATTTTGACGAAAATTTCAGAAATTTAACTGACTATAGAAAAGTATACTTGTTAATTACACTAAAGTAACACTACAAAAAACAATCTTGAAATGAAGCTTGTTCAAATTAAAAATAGTTATGATATACTATGTATTTGAAAAAATATATTTAATATTATTCAAAATATCCCCTACCTTCTACCTTTTAGACTCATCATTTTATCTTTATTACTTAAGTCCACTGAAACAAAATTACTTCGTACCGCCACTTTTTATTTTGCCCCACTACGTGTAGTGGAGCAGATCTGGTTTTGGAATAAGGAAACGTCCGATTATGATTTTTTTTTTGCTAATGGAGCTTAAATGTATGGGAAAATGGTTTAACTCGGCGGCTTTTGATCTGACGATCAAGAATGAAGAGCTCATGAAAATAAACAAATTTTGTTCCCAACCTCATCGACGTCAGACCATTGATTCGTGAGATATCGCGAATGCAAGGTGTAAACATTAAAAAAAAATTAATTCATTTTTTATGAAGGAATGGAGCTGAGGACACAATTTTTTCTTAATAGAAGGGAATTGGCAGATATTTTGTTGGAGGCTGGGGGCGGTGAGATGATAAGGGGGTTAGGGAGGGAGGAAAACGAAAGTATTTCACATACTGATAACTCCCCGTGTAATTGACCTATCGCGATCAGACCGACGTACATTTTCTTATTTACTACAAGATAGTACTCACACAAAATGATTTTTTCGCGAACAAACGCTTGGTGCGCGAAATAAAAATTGCACATTTTTTCAAAGTTTTTTTGCCGTCCTCTATCTCCCTCCCTTGGAGAGGGAGAGAGATAGAAGAGTTATCGGCATGTGAAATATTTTTGTTTTCCCCCTCTCCCTCCCTTCCTAATTTTTCCACCACCCCCAGCTTCCGGCCCAACAAAATATTTGCCAATACTCTTCTAATAAGAAAAAAAATGTGTCCTCAGCTCAACTCCTTCATGATAAAAAACTAACTAAATTTTTTTAATTTTTGCACCTTGGATTCGCGATATCTTGCGAATCAATGGTCTGATGTCGATAAGGTTGGGAACAAAACTTACTTATTTTCATGAGCTCTTCATTTTTGGTCTGCAGATTTTTTTCGTCAGATCAAAAGCCGTCGAGTTATCTTTGAAAAACCATTTTCCCATACAGTTAATATGTCGTTTCCATTATCCGTCATCCGCTGCGCAAATGTGTCGGAATGTTGAGTAGACCCAACTCAATTGGCACACCAAAAAATCACGATCGGACGTTTCCTTATTCGAGTCTGGTATTCCCCCAGATCTGCTTCACTAGCGAGCAAAACTATATTTGTAACTTTCTAACTGAATTATCTGTCACAAAAAATTATTCTTATTAGATTATATTTTGGTCTCACGTTTAATACGTTTGTCATATAATGATTTTTTTAAAATTAAAAATGGTATATTTATAGAATATTATAAAATGGCAAGCGTATTTTTATAAATATTTTTTTGTTTTATGATGCAGACTGCTCATAGAAAAATTAAATATTTCCAATACTTCTCGAGTTAATTACAAAGCCTGATAGAGTGATATCATCTATTTTTAAAATACATAATTATTATGAGCTTAAATTATGTCATAATGTAAAAAATGCAAATACAGTTTGAAAGTAATATATTTTAAGTGAATTATTCAGAGAATGTCCAGAAAAAAAAACAACCAAAATTATCAATACTGGTAAAATAAATAAATTGATTTGAAATTCTGTTGGATTTTTTGACGCTCAGATAACGTGATCACGTGACCTATATATGATATTGTGTTTATATCACGTTTCAATAAAATATAGGTAAGATCCTACAACCTTTATACAAAACTTTTTTTTCTATTCTCAGTAATAGAAATAAAGGGGGGTCAATATACAGGCTGTCCATTTTATCAGGGCCCTCGAGAATATCTCACTTAATATCGGTCGTACAAAAAAAATATTTTTACGAAAATTGTGCCTATTTCTATAACCTACAAAATAGTTTAAAGACATTTGAAATTCATGGCCTACTTTAAGAGTTATGGCGGAAAATATCGAAAATGCGGAAAACGTCTAGGTCAAATATCTCCGTTATTTGAAGAGATACGAGAAAAATTCTAAAGAGAAAATTTTTTGCAAAACAGAGTGTTTCAACGAGGTTTTATCTAATTTTTTTCAAAACCAAAAAGTCGTCCTCCTTGGTTTGTCCCCCGCTTGTAAATTGTGACCTTTTTTGGCTTTATAACACCGGTAACCATTTTTCTTTAAAATTTTTCTAGCACTTGTTTTATTTATATGACAAGAAATTTGAATTTCTCTTAATGATGTTTCCAAATTTTCTATATGTATTGCAGTCGAATCAATATGCAACTAGATGCAATACTGAAGCTTTATTGAAGCGAAACTGAACAGAATCCATATAACATTTGGTACGGGTATCATGCTTCAAGACAATATACATATAGCACAGCATGCTATTATTTGTACAAGATGTATTTGAAATTTAGAATTTCCAATTCCAAATAAACAAACATTTTCTAACGCTAAATTTTAGTAAATACTACCACGTTATTAACCTTGCGGCTAACGTTGTTAACAACCATAAAGATACTGTAGCTTCCTTCTCTGGTACTTATACATACATCTTTTTACAAGTAAACAGGCTCTGTTATTTAATTTTAATATAACTACGAGCACATTGACAAATGAACAACCACATGTTACAGACCAGGAATCCAAATGCATGAATAAATGAAAATATTCCTTAAGAGAAATGTAGAAATACTAAACTTATATTACTGTAGACTTAATATTCTGAGAGAGCAAAGGTGGTGCTGTAAAATGCAAATATAATGGACGCTCCACGTGATGATGGAATATAAAAAATTTTCGTTGGATGAAAACGATCTAATATGAACTGATGCCGTTAAATCATAAAATGTCCGTGCTTTATTTGAGTAATAACAATGAGTATCGAATCGGCTTCATTGAATGTAAATTAGTCATACCTTCGATACCGTATTAGACGGCTCAATTTCTTGTCCAAACGTAACTCGAGACTAATTCGTAAATACACCCGATATTCAATAAAAAAGTTAAAGGGCATCAACTTTATACCGCTAAATTAAGAGTAAAAGGTTAAAATCGATAGAATTTGCGATAGATAGCTTGTTGCGAAATTTAGGCACGTTCTTGACAGTTTATTTCTTTTTATTTGGGTAAAAAATTACACCCGGGTTCATGTTTAGCATAATTAAGTACGAATTTTAAACAGAAACGCACAAAAAGTCTGATTATTATTTATTACATCAGGGAATTTATTATGGTTACGAATGGTTACAGCAGCCAGTCCATTCCCGCTCAAGCGGTAAATTCAATTCTAAAAATATACAAGATACTAAATTAAAATGTTCAAAAAATTATAACACATTTTAGAAATCTCTAAAACCACACTATATTTTTAATATGTATGTATATTGTATTATTTTACCATGTGATTCTGATGAAATAAAAACTGTTCGTTCTTCGCACAGAAAAAACAAGTTTAATCGTTTGATTTTCACAAATTTATTTTTAACTTAAAACATAATAATTGTTTCGCCACACTGTGGCCTCTTCAGATGATGAGTATAATATTAAATTTACTAAGTAAAGCACATGGTATTTATAGTCTAAAACAGGTAATAATCTAAGAAGCATATAAATAGCTTAATACTCTAATTTAAAAAGAAATATAAAAGTATATTTATAGTCTAAAACCAGTAATCTTCTAAGAAATATATAATAGTTGAAGGCTTTAATTCAGAACTAAGTTAAAAGTGGTGAACGATTTAAATCTAATTGATCATTTCTGTATATCTGTATTTTCAAATTTATTGATTTCTAAAGATTCTAATAATATCAATTTTAATCCTTTATTTTGTTGATTTAAAATTTCGAAATTATTATTAGAACTATGGCTCTCTCCAATTAAATGGTTTGCGTATGTCGAATATTTGTTTTTTTATATAAAAGCTCCGTGCATGTTCCTTCAATCTTTTTTTAAGAGTCCTTCCTGTCTGTCCAATATATATTTTATGGCATGTACCACATGTCCACTTATAGACTCCACTCTTATTTTCTTTCTGCGTTTTATCTTTATTATTTTTAATATATTTTCCAAGAGTATTATTCGTTTTATAAGCAATTCTTAAATTGTGATTTTCTTTAAATAATACGCTTTTTTTCTAGATGTATTCCAATATATGTTGATGTCTTGTATTTAGTGACCTCTTCTTCAACTTTTAGGAAAAGTAGATTTATTGCTTTCTTATAATTAATTTTAGTTAATAAGTCCACAACCATAGATTCATTAAAATTATTATTAATTGCAATTTGTTTTATAATATTAAGCTTTTTATTATAATTTTCTGTAGATAATGGAATATCAATCAATCTATTTAACATACTAATATAGGCTGGATGATTTGAATTATTATTTATTGTAATATCTGTATATGAAGGTTTGTGATAAATGGCAAAATCATGTGACTTATTAAATTTGGTAATTGTTAAATCTAGAAAATTGATAGAATTATCTTTTTCGCATTCGATAGTAAAATTAATGATTGAATGTATTGATAAACAGTAGAAAAATATTTCATTGTCTATCAGTACCTGTGTAACACAAAATAATAATAATCTACATTCCTGTACCAGTTATAAGGAATTTGTAATTAATTTACTTTTATGAATTTTTTGTTCTATAAAATCCATAAAAATCTCTGCTAAAATTGGACTTAAAGGTTTTCCCATAATTAAACCCTTTGTAGATAAGTATATTTCGTTGTTAAATTGGAAATAATTCTGTTTTAGGCAAATAGTTAACAAAGAATTTACTTTGGATTTTATGACCGGATTAGTGTTATTATTGTCTAATAAATCCTTAATTATATTTACAATATCTTCTGCCGGTATACTAGGGAATAAATTTTGTACATCAAAGGAAATAAATTTTAAATTATCAGGTAGTTCTACGTCTTTAATTTTATTAATACAATCATTAGACCAGGGCCAATCCTGTTTAAGGCAATAAAAATTCTTAGCAGTATACGAATGGTCGGAAAATGTAGTTAATGGTGTAAATAATTAAGGAAAAATCGTCCAGACTGAGTAAAAGTTCGGGAAGGGGGGTTGGGGTGGTGTATTTTTAGAGGTTGGTACTAGTTTTTTTCGATTTGCGGCTAAACTATGCATCCTATCGAAAAATGTTGAATGTAAAAGTTGTAGATAATGAAAAAATCTAAAACTTTCTAATTGATCATTATTGACCATAACCTCAAAATTATCGAGAAAAATGCAAAAAACAGTTTTATCGGTTTTTAATTTATAACTATCGCAAAAATGTTTATATTTTCATGAAAATTGGTGAAAATGTTCTCTTTTGTGTTTCAAACAAGCCCAAAGCGATTTTTTTCTAAATTATTTACCTACATTTTCCGACCATTCGTATACTGCTAAGAATTTATCGTCTATTACGATATTTTAAACGATTTGGCCCTGGTCTACATACGAATTTTTTATACTAAATTTCGGCTTGAATTTAGAATAATCTATTAACAATTCTTTTTGAGAGATTTTGAGAAGGAGCTGTAACAAAGGAAACAACCAGGCGAATAGGAAAACCTTCTTTATGTAATTTAATTAACGAATATAATTTTGGGGCTTGGGGATTTATTATTGCTAATTTATATTTATCTTTAGAACTAATAACACTTGGTGAGTTGTCTAACGCATTTTTAATTTCTTTTTGATATTTTTCAGTGGGGTCAGTATTGAGTTTTTCAAAAGGGGGTAACTTTAAAAAATCAGTTGTTTTCTTTACATATTTTTCTTTGTTTATTGCAATACCCGTTGTTCCTTTGTCTGCTCTCGTAAGAATAATGTTGTTTTCAGTTGACTTCTTACTAATTAATTTTGCTATGGTATTTTCTCGGTTATCTATTAATTCACTATTATTATAATTTGATTTTAAAAACTCTGCTGTCAAGAATTTACTAAGTGTATTATTGGTATATCTTTTAAGGCTATTTCTCTCTCTACTCCTAAATATTCTAAACCTTGACCTTCATAAAATACAAAACATTAACCAATTAAATCATATGAATTTTCGAATAATCTATTAACAAATCTATTATTTTTTTTGAGAGATTTTGAAAAGGAGCTGTAACAAAGGAACCAACCAGGCGAATAGTAAAACCTTCTTTATGTAATTTAATTAACGAATATAATTTTGGGGCCTGGGGATTTATTATTGTTAATTTATATTTATCTTTAGAACTAATAACACTTGATGAGTTGTCTAACGCATTTTCAATTTCTTTTTGATATTTTTCAGTGGGGTCAGTATTGAGTTTTTCAAAAGGGGGTAACTTTAAAAAATCAGTTGTTTTCTTTACATATTTTTCTTTGTTTATTGCAATACCCGTTGTTCCTTTGTCTGCTCTCGTAAGAATAATGTTGTTTTCAGTTGACTTCTTATTAATCAATTTTGGTATGGTATTTTCTCGGTGACAAAACATTAACATATATTGGAGTACATACAGAAAAAATAGCGTATCATTTAAAGAAAAAAACATTTTAAGAATTGCTTACAAAACGAATACTCTTGGAAAATATATTAAAAATAGTAAGGATAAAACACTGAAAGAAAATAAGAGTGGGGACTATAAGCGGACATGTGGTACATGCCATAAAATATACATTGGATAGACAGAAAGGACTTTTAAAGAAAGATTGAAGGAACACTCACGGAGCTTTTAAAAAACACACAAAGATTTGACATATGCAAACCATTTAATTGCAGAAAACAATAGTTTGAATAATGATTTCCAAATTTTACATCAACAAAATAAAGGATTAAAATTGACATTATTATAATCTTTAGAAATCAATAAATTTAAAAACACAGATGTCATATTTAATGATCAATTAAATTTAAATCGTTCACTTTCAAATTAGTTCTCAATTAAGGGCTTCAACTATTATATATTTATTAGAAGATTACTGTTTTTAAACTATAAATATACTTTCAAATTTCATTTTTAAATTAGGCCTTAAGCTATTTATATACTTCTTAGATTATTACCTGTTTCAGACTTTAAATACCCTGTGCTTTACTTAATAATTTTAGTATTATACTCAACATCTGAAGAAGCCACAGTGTGGCGAAACAATTGTTATGTTTTAAGTTATGTTTTAAATTAAAAATAAATTTGTGAAAATCAAACAATTAAACTTGTTTTTTGTGTACTTGTAACATGGATTTACACCAACTAAAGGTTCAATCTATCAACTATCTGTTCGTTCTGTTAAAACGTGGATTCTGTATGATTGTTCCTTTTAAAAAATGCTCGTGGATTATTTCAGAACTTTCTATTACAATAAGGCCAAGAATATGAATGCCACAGTTACCGTTTCAGCTCGACGTATACCTACATAAAATAACAAGACAAATTTTCCGCCATAAATATCCTCAACTCCAAATACACCTTGTACATTCATTACATTTCTTCGTGGAGAATATATTTATAGGTTGCGTTATTGTTATGACAGTTAGAATATTTCATATTTCAGGATGATGTTTATTTCATATAAAAAGGGGCGAGTTTAGCGTGGTGTTTGGAAACTTTTGGTATATAAATAGGGCAAGTTCCATGCGGAAAATTCACGATCGTGTAGCTTATTTGCCGTGAAAGTGTGCTCTGTAGCCGTCGCCGGAGAAAAAGAGGAAATGCAGCCAGTAAATAATAAAATCAACACATTATAGTTTATGGGGGCTTTATTAGAAATTTTTCCGGATAACAGTCCGGTCGGCAGTGCTTTAGAATTGCGCTGTTTTCAAAATGAACTATACCAATCTCGGAAACCGATACTTTAAATCGTTGGTGTAGACTTTTACGGCCATTGTTCGATAAATGATGATATCGTGCTGCATTTGGTGTTTTTTTGATATGATACTTCTCTTCCGTGAGATGTTCGATATCTACGATGCTTATTAAAAAGAAACATTAATTGGATGGAATCTGGAGTAGGTTCTTATTCAATAGAATAATTATAAATATTCAAAAGAATAGTTACAATATGCACTTGGTTTATTGTTTCATTAGTTTTGTTCAGATTTCTCTGACATATGTTTCGGCCTTGCGACCATTATCAGAGTTTTTAAGACTCTTTGATAATGGTCGCAAGGCCGAAATATATGTCAGAGAAATCTGAACAAAGCTAATGAAACAATAAACCAAGTGCGTATTGTAACTATTCTTTTGAATATTTATAATTATTCTAAAAAGAAACATTTCTTGGGGGAATAAAAAACCACGACCTTAACAGAGTGTTAAGGTGCTTATCCCTCAATAGAATAAAAAATTGTCATTTGTTTGATTGGTTGGCATAAAAGATACAACTAAAAATGTGAAAAAAGTAAAGTAATTAATTAATTACAACTCATAGCAAACATTTTTCATTTTCCCCATTTGCCTCATAGAACATACCGGGTGTAACAGGATCATGGTATACTCCCCCTTTCTTCTTTAGTTTTGAAGATAATTGATTGAAATTTAGGATATACTACATACATAATAAACGGCACTTTTTGACATACAATTGATTTTTTTTTTTCGAATACATATGTCGTTCAGCGACTTTAACAATTTTCAATTTAGTCATTTTTTATACACGTTTTTATGTCTTAGTTAGAGGTCAGAATTTTTTTTATTGCGTATGGCTGTTTTTAGAACAAACCGTTTATTATCGTCATATATGGCGGAGTCGCCAGGTGGAGAAGTCGGCCTGCCGCCAATTACAAAGCCACACAAAAAAAGTTCCGACTCCAAAGTAATACATAATTTTATAAGTATCTTTGTTCGTAAAACACGAATTAATAGTCAAAATAGACCTACCATTCACACATCTTTCGTCCTTGAGATCAACTAACTGTTTTGTTAACGATTATTGTTTTGATTCGTTGACGATTTCTTTTTCACATGTTGGCCCTACCTTTGGTCTAGACCAATCAAACGAGTCGTAATTTTTTATTCTATCGAAGCATAAGTCTCCAGAATCTTTAGTTAAGGTGGTATGATTTTATATCTCAAAAAAAATTGTATGCGCTTAACGCATCACCTATTAATAAAATTATGTCAATATTTATAGAAAATTAAATGATTTGGGCATTTTGACAATAAATATGAACAAAACAAAAATATTGGTCAATAAACTTAGTGAACCTGATGCATAAGAAATTTAACATAAAGGCTGCAATGCTGTCTACAGGGTGTCCCGTAATAACGTGCAAAAAATTTAACTGTAGATTCCCTGTCGAAAATTAAGATGGATTCTTCGTATAAAATTTTTCAAAATAATCCTTTCCTGTCCAGCTACCCTCTTAAAGGAGTGTGCCAAAAACGGGCTTTAATTTCTATTAATACAGTCATTCAACGTTGAAAAGGGGCCAAATCTCCGAAATCTGAAGTACTGCTCCGATCTTCTTGAAAATTTAGAATTAAGTTCATCTTACCCTCCTCTTCAAACCTGACTTGGTCGTAAAGTGTGCTTTTTGTTTTTAAGGGATGAAAACCACCCCTTACTCCAATAAATTGAAAACTAATAAATTAACGCAGTGATATAATTATGTTCAAATATGTTAAATATCAATTCACGAAAATTAATAAAAAAATGTGTTTAAAAAGCATGAAACCTTTTTATTTTGGATCGTAATAAAAGAATTTTTTCCTTTAAGTATAAGAAATCTGATACTTCATTTTTTTAATGATGCGACACTCAAAAGCCACCCCTAACAATAAAACTAGGAAAAATTGAAAACTAATAGTTAGAAGCAGTGATAGGTTATCATTATGTTCAAATATGTTAAATATTTGTTGTTTTTTATAATGTAACTAATATTTCGATATTTTACTATGTAACTACCCTTAAAAACTACCCCTCACACAATTATTAAAAAAACGGTTTAAAAAGCATAAAATCTTTTTATTTTGGATCTTGAATAGAAAAAATATATTTTTTAAGTGTAAACGACCTGATACATCATTTTTCAATATGATTCAACCCCTAAAAACCACCCCTTACTATTAAAATTTAGGGAAAAAATCCTTTTGAAAGCTCCAAGTAGTGGAATGCGTAAAAAAATGAAAATAAATTGCTGCTTATGATATAATGAAATTTTTTTAAAATTTTCATCCCTTAAAGACATCCCTCTCAGGGAAATTAAACTCTTAAAACTTCACATTGTAATTATAACAAAAATATAAGAGCCCCTTCCTCTGTTGAAGGTCGCCTTCAGAGGAATTTCGCCTAGAGAAGCGCGCCTTTCCTTTTCTATCTTTTACTCATATTATCTATATAACATCTTTTTATGCATGTGTTTATACATGTGGGAATCCAGATATGTATGTATCAAGAAGACACAGCATGTACAAAAGAATAAATGCTCCAAAACGTTCAAAATTTAGGCGCTCCGTAATTTTCTTACGTTATCTCTAAAAAAATGTATTTAGTTTTTTAACGATAACTCGGCTTCCTTTTAAGCTTTTTGCACTCACCCACACATCATTTTGTAGGGAATTTCATAAGCTATAAAGTGATGATGATTGCAATATTTCTACACCCTTTCGTTCAGAGAATTTTAAGGTTGAAGGGCTAAAGAGAGGTTTACTTCGCGTAGAAATCAAAGCTTTAAATGCCCATATCTCGCTTAATTTTTAAGCTTCATGAATTTAAAAAAAAGTAAAATTTTCAGTAAATAGAAAGCTAAATTATTGTTGAGAACACTTTTTTCGTAAAAATTTAGAAAAAAAAACGTATTTCTTGATAAATTTAAGAAAAAAAAAATTACTTAAAACAATTTTTTTCAAAATGTACATTCTCTAAACCTTTCAAACTTTTGGAACATGTTATTGGGACATAAATAAAGTTAATTTTTCATGGGCTACGATTAATTTTAATTTTGCCGCTCATGGCCAATTTTATTGTCAATTTTTTTTCAAAAATTCCAGAGACAACTTATTTTCGTCATAACTTCCTTAATTTTCATGCTAGAGGCTTTTATAAAAGCTTATTTTAAAGGTCTAATATAGCACTTTAAAAAAGGTTTTCTCTGAAAAATTACTCATTTTCCGTTATTTGAGTTTAAATCTTTAGATAAATTTACGACAAACAAAAATTTGTCTTCAATGACTCATAAGTCGCTTAATATGACCTAAAACATTAAAGAAAAACCAATGAATCGCTTCGTTTTTTATAAGCTTCAATTTTGATAAGAATAGTTTTTTCCAGAAAACGTTTAATTTTCGAGTTATTCACGAAAAACTGTTGAAAAACGTGTTTTTATTGGAATCTTCAATCGCGAATAACTCCGAAATTATTAGGTTGTAGAAAAAACTTTATACTATATTTTCTTCTTAGAATTTGATCTTATATCGATTCCCGGTGTCATTTTGAATTTTTAAATTTCCACCCCCGAGAATGGGTGGCATTCACCCCCGAGGTGGAAGCACATATCGGCACTAAGTCAGGTTTGTTATTTGCATCATTTTTGAGCTACTGTCAAAATTTCAAACAAATCGGTTGAGTTGATCAGATTTCGGAGGTGAATCGGTTCATTGATTGTACTATATCTCAAAGTAACGTAATCGGAAAAAGTGGAAATTTGGATCATCTCGGTTACTCATCAAAAGGTATCTAACGAAATGATTTAGGTGAGCGGGAGCAACCCCTAAAATGCCGCTATAGTGACCATGACAATCCTAATCACCAAAAACAGTTTATTCTCATGTTTTCGAGGTCGCTGAATACGAATCCGATGTCAGTTTAAAAAAAAAAATTGGGCGTCTATGTTTAAATCAACATTTTAGTGAAAAATGTAGCAAACATTTTTTCATAATTTTTCACTTTCAACTCGCTATATCTCCGGCCGATTTCATGATTTCTTTTCAAAATTTTAATTGCATATTGTTTTTGCCTGTATAAAATAATGCTGAATTTGTATCAATATTTTAAAGATGAAGCATTTCCATATTATAGTTACAACTAACAAAAAAAACTATATGATAACATAAAACTCAATTAATACTTAAATACAAAGTTTATTAACGTTACGTATTAATAATTTCTCCTAAACGCTTGTATACGCCTACCGATGTGATTAGCGCGCACCAAGCGTGCGCGCCCGGCGCCCGAACTCGACGCTTAACTTTAAAAATTCATATATATTTTTTTTTTTATAAAACATTAAGGGCTGAAACTTTTCAAAAAACTTCCTTATTAATTATATTTTAATACTAAACAATTCATTTCTCGAAATTCGAAAGTTCGACACTCAACTTTTGCGATAGAACATGGTACACTGGAACACTGGTAAAATGCGTCCGTGCAATTCTAAAAATTCGTCACTTGAATATTAAATGTTCTAAAAAGGTCGGATAGGGCCTTTTTTGCCACTGCCATCAGAATATGCAGTTAAAATTTCAAAAAGAAATCATGAAATCCGCCGGAGATATGCGACTTAAAAGTGAAAAAGTATAAAAAAGCGTTTGCTTCATTTTTTACTAAAAAATCGATTTAGCCATAGACGCCTCATTTTTTTTTATTTTTTTTTAATAACATTGGATTCGTATTCAGCGACCTCAAAAACATGGGAATAAACTGGTTTTGGCGATTAGGATTGCATGGGCACATACTGCTATTTATAAGCCGCTTTTTGGGGGGATATCCGCTCGCCTAATTTCACCGACCTAGCGTGTACACAAAGGGGTAAAATTAACTACCCTTCTTGAAATTTTGTAAATACCTTTCTGCCTGCTATTTTTTTTTTCGATTAAAAAAAATAACTAAACATTACGATTCATTTACAAACTTTTTTATCTCTTGAAAAAATTTCGTAAAATCGACCATCTTTGAGAAAAAAACTATATTACATCTGCCCAAGTGATCAATCAAAAGCGATGAGCACACGAATATCAGTTTTAAAGCCGAAAGTGTTTTTATTACATCCAATAATTAATAAATAATAATTGAAATTCAAATTATTTGAATCTTTACGAGGAACTGCCGAGTTTTAACGAGTTCACCTGACCCGCGCGTGACATGATTCCTTGTTTATTTTATTTTGGTTGTCCATATTTACTAGTTGTTTTAAGCAAATGTAACCTTTTGTGATTATTATGAGGTGTTTCAACGAATATATACAGATGTCTCAATCTTAAAAATTACACAAATTTACGACCGAATAAACACTGAAAACGCTTTACTTTATCACGATACTCACGGCTCCGTCAAAAGTAAACAAATGATATGACGTCACTGCGATATGTCAACCGTCAAAATTCAACAGTGACGTCAAACCCGTTTTACCGCGTGGACTCTTTCAATTCAATTTTATGCCGAATTCAATATATTTCAATGAAATTAACAATCAAATTTGAAGTTTTAATAAAAATAGAATCTAATTTAATTAATTTTAAAATTTATGCGTGTTAGTAACAACCGTTGCCTTCATGTTTAATATTTTTTACTTTTTAATTTCATCTTTTGTGTATTTTGTTAGTTTTTTTTTAGTTTACTAATAAATTTGCTTTTCAATACTTCCGTCTTTAATTTGTAATATCTCGTTCAATTTATAAGCACCAAATGACCATATCAGTACGTAATATTGTCAAATTATAATTTGACACCAGCCTACTTTCAGTATTTTACAGTTTCAATTAATAATGAGCACAATTATATTAATAATCGCTTTTGACTGATCACTTAGGCAGATGTAATTTAATTTTTTTCTTAAAAATGGTCGATTTTACGAAGAGATAAAAAGTTTCTAAATGAAACATAATGTTTAGTTCTTTTTTTTTTTAATTGAAAAAAATATCAGGCAGAAAGATATTTACAAAATTTTCAGAAGGGTAGTTAATTTCACCCCTTTGTGTACATGCTAGGTGGATGAAATGATTTCGTTAGATGCGTTTTGACGAGTAACCGAGATGTGTCAAATTCCGTCTTTTTTCGATTACGTTATTTTGAGATTGAAACTAAAAACAGTTTTTTTTGGCACACTCCTTTAAGTGGGTGTAGCTAGAGTAAAATTTTTTGCACGTTATTACAAGATACCCGGTATATTGATCGGGTTAAAAGAACTGAAAACAGGATAATAGGACATACAAGTCAATTTTAAATAACAATAAAAATACATGATTGCATCACGAATGGAAAGCAAAATATCTTAAGCATCTCTATAATGCAAAATGTTGAGCATTCTACACTGAAAAACAAATTAGGTTAGACCTAATGGCCAAAATTCCCAAATAAAAGTTAAATAAACATATTGGCTATAAATATAAACCTTTTATTTTATTATTTATTTTGTAACGCTCTTGATAAAGGCCCAATCAAGCCGAAACATATATAGAGCATATTAAAATACATTGTTTTAAAATATCTAAAAGCTGTGTCTAGATAAAAATAATTGTATTTCCATAATTTCTCAAAGCTGCTTTTTGGAGTTTTCTTTAATAAATTTTGTTTCAAAAACAGCCATCATAATTTAACCATCTCACCGCAATTACATTATTATAACTATCATATTTAAAAAAGTTTCTTGCTTTAGGATTATTTACTGGAAACTTCCTCTTTCTCTGTGAACGTGTAGTGTTGTGTAAATTTATTTTTTACTAGTATCTCTCGAGTGTGTAATGAATGTGTGCCAGCAAACTGTTCCTTGGCTGGTAAATATGCACAAAAAAAATCTACTATTTAATGTCTCATGTCAAAAGCGTTAGGTATTTTGGCCAATAAATATACACAAGTAAAAAATAAAAGTACACTTAAACCACACACGGTGCTCACGAACACACTCAAAGTGTCAGTCGTTTTGAATCTGGCAGTAGAGAAACGTCTGGCGTGAAAAAATAATACGTATAATAAATACTGTAAATCTATACAAAACCAAACTTATTTTTGATACACAGACATTGCTAAAAAAGTATACAAAAAATTTTCTAAGGCTTTCTAAGGCTGGTTATTGAGTTTAGTTAAATCCTAAAATTGAAAAAAATACCGAAATCACACACATTAGTGCCTGATAATTTTCATAATATTCTCTTAGATATATAGATATCTCTTGCATAGAACTCTCCACAGCCACCTCAGAATCATCTCCAAATAGTGTGCAGCATGAATTTACTTGCAATATAACGATTTCACGTTATAAAGACGTAAGCTTAATATGTCTATTTCACGTCATAAAAACGTAAGTTTATTATTTCTGAATTATCTACTGCTGACTTCATAGCAAGATTTAGTCATATCAGAAAAGCGGTGGCTGTATTTTCATACGGCATAGTGTTCTTTCTTAAAGCTTTGTGAAAAAGCATTTACATTTACTGAAAAGAGCCACTAAATTCACAGACATAAAATATATTTAACTATGTTCAGAGGATTTTCCCATATGGAGGCTTAAAGTGAAAACGTACTTTTAATTAAGAGCGACAAGATTATATAAATAGACAAACTTAACTTGCACGACAATTTTTACAATTCTGACACATGCTTTTATATTTAGAATAGAAAAACATATTAAGGATTTTTCTCGTTTTAATTAGCTATTATTAAACCAAATGTCTGTTATTCTTATATGATTTGATTCGCTAAACAATATTTAAGTCCGCCAGAACCAAAAATTTATTTTTATTATTTTATTAATGCCATAAAATTACCAGAAACAACATTTTGAATCGAGCAGCTTCCGAAGTAACAACAAAATTATACATAGTTGATTCCGGTCAGTTTTCGGGTGGGAACCCGGATAAAATCGACATGGGTCCTTTGTCCAAATCGTGATTCAGGGTTGACGTAAAGCTGCAACTCAACGTGTCCGAGTGTAAGTAAGCACTGCGTTCTATTTACTTTATAAACACAAACAGGGCAGGAAAATCTGCTACGGTTTGGTCCCTGATAAGGAGAACCTCAATATAAATTTATGTATTTCATGACGGCCTTCCGTCAATATAATAAATACGCCTGTGTTTATTTACTGCCAGACAAAAATGACCAACACTTATACTCACAGCCTATTGGTGACATTTAGGCGGTCTGAACGATTTTAATAGGATCGCCGCTCGGACCGAGAGTGATCTGATATTTCGCTTTCACTACACGACGATCTAGAAACGGACTAGATATTAGAACATGAACATCTCCCGAGCAAAAGACATGGACATTTCAAAAAAAATGTTGCTGAAAAGAGATTTAACTGAAAGAGATTTGATATTTTTATGACAAAATGTCAAAGAAACTGCTGAAGGAAAAATAATCGGTACGAATATTTCGAGGACAATTCTGGACAATATATCAAAAGACCTCACCAATATTATAATGAACCAGCGCAGAAATTTGAGAAAATGAGGAGAGCTTGTAATTATTGTTCTTGAATCCGTTCATTTTTTTTTCTAGTAACTTTTAGGAGAATTTAGATTCTTTTTTTTCTAGGGCACTTGGCAACATTTTTATTTAAATTATTATTTGTGTAGGAACAAAAGAAAAAATCATTTTATTTTGCTTCGTCTTCCGCAGCTTTTTCATGGACGTTGAAAATATTATAAACAACATTATTTGTCATATTTACTAGTATTTTAACAAAAAGCGTTCGATAAGCCATAATGATGTTTACATACCGGGAACGGTGGAAAATCTCGAACAGTTTGCATCAAATCGAAAAGTAAAAAAGTACGTGTCAAAAATTTTTCAAAAAACTATCTACTGATACCAAAATGACCTCTCCACCCACCACCCTGTGGGTGAGATGAGGGGCAACTTTAAAATTTCAAATGGAAACCCCTATTTTTTATTGCGGAATCGGATTCTACGACAAAAAATACGTAAATGTTATTCCGGACATTTTTTTCAATTGTTGCATGGTGGCGCTGTAATCGCAAAAAATGAAAAGAAAACATTACTGTTTCAAGAGTAGCATCTTGTGCCCATAAAAAAACGTCCAATTCAAAAACTGAAAAACACGTATTTGCTATTTTACGAAATCTATCCAATGACATTGGATTCGACTCTCCCACCCCTAACCCAGTGGGTGGGGCGGGGGCAACTTTGAAATTTGTAATGAAAATCGCTATTTTTATAGCGGATTCGGATTCTACGTGAAATTTATATCGGTCATTTTCTTCGATTCTCGCAAGGTGTCGCTGCAATCGCACAAAATTGAAATAAACCTTAAGCGTCCATGAGTTTGTAAATATTTACAAACTCTAGCTACTCGTGTTGATAAAAAACATTCAGTTTAAAAAACAATATCTGTGATGTCTTGATTTTTATGATTTTTTTTTAAAGTGTTCTTAATATCAGTATTTGTTTTGTGAAATTTCTACGAGACCATTCAGTTCCTTCCAACTTTTGTAGAGGCAGGAGCGCACTTTTGTTCGAAAAGAGTTATTTCATTTTTCATTAGTTCTCGCGTTTTTTTTTCTGCATAATAACTACTTTAACAGAGGAAGAGAGAGTTTCTCTTTTAATGATGCGAGGGTGGGGCGATAAAGAAAGGTCCTATGATGAAGTTGTGATTTTATTTAACGAAACTTTCCATGTAGATCAAGTGGGAATTTCGAAATCTACTGTGTCCCGTATCATTAAACGATTCCTAGACACAAGGACAAATAAAAATCGCCCAAAATCTGGAAGACCAAAATCTGAAACATCGGAAGCTCGACAAATGGAAGTGGCCCAGGCATTTGTTGAAAATCGAAGGTTATCAATCAGAAAAGCCAGTCAACAGCTTGATATGAGTACATTTTCAGTTCATAAGAATTTGAAACTTTTGAAATTTCATCCTTACAAAATTCACCTTCACCAAGAGTTAAATGAAGATGATTTTGATCGGCGACTTGAATTTAGTGAATTAATGATGGAAAGGAGTAACCACAACCCAAATTTTTTGTCATCTCTACTTGTCTTCTCAGATGAAGCAACTTTCGAACTCAGTGGAAAAGTTAAACGCCACAATTTCAGATATTGGAGTGACGAAAACCCTCACTGGATGCTTGAAACATACATGCAATGTCCACAAAAATTAAATGCTTGGGCATGAGTTTTCAGGGATCGAATCATAGGACCGTTTTTCATAGATGGAAATTTGAATGGAGAAAAATACCTGGAAATGTTGACAAATCAAATAGTTCCCGCAATACAAGAGATTGCTGGTGATCAGTTCGATAATGTTTCGTTCCAGCCGAAAAAAATGCCCGATATAAAATTCACGTAGAATCCGAATCCGCTATAATAAATAGGGATTTTCTTTACAAATTTCAAAGTTACCCCCGCCCCAACCACTGGGTCAGGGGTGGGAGAATCGAATCAAATGTCATTGGATAGATTTCGTAAAAACATCAAATACGTCTTTTTCAGTTTATGAATTGGACGTTTTTTATGGGTACAAGAAGCTACTCCTGAAACAGTAATGTTTTCTTTTCATTTTTTGCGATTACAGCGACACCATGCAAGAATGTCCGGAATAAAATTTACGTATTTTTTGCCGTAGAATCCGATTCCGCAATAAAAAATAGGGGTTTCCATTTGAAATTTTAAAGTTGCCCCTCGCCCCACCCACAAGGTGGTGGGTGGGGAGGTCATTTTGGTATCAGTAGATAGTTTTTTGAAAAATTTTTGACACGTATTTTATTTTTCGATTTGATGCAAACTGTTCGAGTTTTTCCACCGTTCCCATACGTTTCTAACACCCGGTATGTGAATATACAAATAATAAACATACAAAAAATATAAATTGACTTGCTGCTTGTTACAATATTGACGAAAATTCCAAAAAAACTAAAAAATGCCATAAAATTGACAATCAAATTTTAGAACCGTTAAATTTTATGGTATATTACATGACACTATTATGGGATATAATATTTTAAGTATTTATAGCAATATCCATTACAATTAGACCAGTCAAAATTTATTTTTACATTTTTTTATTCTAAATGAGACTCCTCCATCTGATTAAATTCTTAAAATGATAGAAATAAACCAATACTTTTTTAAAAGTACCTCTTTCTATAACCGTGCGGTAAGTAGCTAGTTACTACACTAATTTGCGTGCTCTAACTATCCCGCATGTGTGTTAAATCTCTTTTGGTTATCCAGAAAATAGCCGCGGGAGTTTTAAGTATACTTGAAATATAATTTTTCTCAAAAATATTGCTATGTAACATACAATACACAATATGTCATGCTGTGTATATAAAAATGAGTTCTTATAAATGATACGATAAAAAATGGAGGGGTGCCATTTGAAAAATTGTCGATAATGGAACAATGATGATATCACAAAAAATATTATAATAAAAGATGATCAGTTTATAAGTTAAGGATTTTTCTCGAAATTGTTCGTAAGACATTTTATACCAGGCTTTATGAGCACAGTATAAATGTTGTTTAGAACTGTCCTCTTAATTCCTACCTTTTATTTAAATTCGAATTTTTTTGACACTTTTCACTAATTAAATACATTTTACCAATAAAACAGAAACAATAACTCTGTTATTAATAAATTAACTCGATAACAGCAAAATTCAGTCACTGTAAATAATGAAATGGATTAAATTTAATTAGAAATGTTATTAACTATTATTCAATTTGACTCTAATAGATTTGAATTGTTTAATATACTTTAATTATACAACACAATCCAATAAAATTAAATCTAATAAATAATAAACTCTGATTGATTTTCAAAATATCTCTTTCCAGCACTATACATAAAAAAATATACAAATGGTGAACGAAAATATGGGAATGTGGGACTGTATACTGGACTTTTACAATATTTACCTTTAATTGTGCATAAATAAAAAACCTCATGAAAATAATAACTAATATTTTAAAATACATTTAACGATCCATATGTGTCTACACTGAAAGAAAGTAATGCTTAAATTAAAAAAATACATAATGTGTATCGAATCAAAAATTCTAGGTCTACACTACTTGTTCTCCGGATATGTATAAATACATAAAACCGTAATAATATAATGTATAAATATATAAGGTGCATGATGTAAAGCATAAGGTCCAATATTCTGATGAGCCTAAAATAATGTAATCTCAAACATGTATAAATTGAAAATGGAAAAGGTACGCTTGACATCAGTTCAATATTTTTTGTCAATATTTTCCATGTGTGTATGTTAGTCAAATAAAATTACCTCTTTATACACAAATTGTTTAGTAAAAATTTTACTACTTGTTATCCTCATAATCTCAAAATGTTATCAGTAAATATAATTGCTTAAAACACATTTCTATGCTCTAGTAAGATAAACAACTAACTTTGGAGAAACACGTAGTACATGTAAATTAAACATAAAAGCATGGAATAGGAAAAATAATTTATAAAGTTTTTATATTACGCGTATATATTCCTAATCGTGTTAAGAACAAGACCCAAAAAAATCCCATCTAACCAGTGTCCGCAACATCCCTTATTTTGGTAAAAACCTCCCCCCGGTGGTACATCCTGGCGGTTTTTCTTAATTTTCTCGTAAACCGTTGTTCAAGCGTAAAAAAACGTATAGGACAACGTATAGGACCAAAAATTTTGCCCATTAAATTCTGCACAAAAACTGTTTTATCAATGTTCTAGCTATTCCTTATTCAATTCTCGCAAATAGCGTTCAAAGTTAGGGGTAGCGTTTATGGGGTTAAAATATGTAGAATTAGGTTTAGTAGTAATTACAAGTTGTAATATACCTACATAGACAAAATTATCTAAGTCAAATTTTGCTAAAATATAGAGCACTAACTAAGCATTTTATAATTTGAGCTCGTTTCCACACCACCCATGAGATAGAACTCTTTGTGCGTTTTTTTTTTGCGGTATCCCAGTAGGCTTACTCCACTGGCGTTTCGATTCATCTCTGTTGGATCTTCTTCATTTAGCATTTCCTCAGGTGGTGACTCTCGTGGTGAATTTAGGCAACCTTGTCCATGGCAAGTTGGAGCACATAATTAAACAATGTAATTCAACTCTAACACATCCACATCGCTTACCGCAACCCTTTTTACAGTTGCACGATATAACTTTTAAAATAGAAACTGGAGCAGGCGCCTCTGTAGTAGAAACTGGTGATAAAATATTGTCCATTTTTTTCCAACCCCACTGCGTTGAATGCATATTTTTTCCAAGCCAAGATTGAATTTGGTGAAATACCCGGTATGAGTGTTGCTTTAATGCTGCAGATGTTGGTGGCAATTTAGAAAAAACTACAGCATCATTGACCAACCAGCTTATTAAAATCTGTAGTCTGTAGCTATTCAAAGAAGTTTCGTTCGAATAACACCCTTACCGGGCATTTCACCAAATTCAATCTTGCAGCCAACGCAGTAGGGTTAGAAAAAAATGGGCAATATTTTATCACCAGTTTTTACTACAGAGACGCCAGCTCCAGTTTCTATTTTAAAAGCTATATCGTGCAACTGTAAAAACGGTTGCGGTAAGCGATGTGGATGTGTTAGAGTTGAATTACATTGTTTAATTATGTGCTCCAACTGCCATGGACAAAGTTGCCTAAATTCACCACCTCAGGAAAGGCTAAATGAACAGGATCCAACAAACAAATAATGAATCGAAACGTCAGTCGAGTAGGCCTACTGGGGACACCACTTAAAAAATGCACCAAGACCTCTACTTCATGGGTAGTGTGGAAACAAGCTCAAATTATGAAATTCTGAGTTATGATGCTCTATAAATATTTTAGCAAAATTTTAAAATTTGACCTAGATAATTTTACCTTGTAGGTATATTACAACTTGTAATTACCATTAAAACCTAATTCTCTACATATTATTTTAACGGCCTTATAAACGCTACCCCTAACTTTGAACGCTATTTGCGAGAATTGAGTAAAGAATAGCTAAAATGTTGATATAATAGTTTTTGTGTAGAATTTAGTGGGCAACATTTTTTCCTATACGAATTTTACGTTTGAACAACGGTTTACGAGAAAATTAAGAAAAACGGCCAGAATGTACCAAAATAAGAGATGTTACGGACACTGGTTAGAAGAGAACTTTTTTGAGTCTTGTTCCTAACACTATTAGAAATATATATACGTAATATAAAAACTTTATATATTAATTCAGAACAGAACGAAGTCCAATATTATATATATATATAAAGGAATGTGTATATGCACTTCAATAACAAACGATATCTTTCATCACTAATTCTTAAGTTAGACATGTTTAGACTTGACCAATTTTGCACATTACACCGTTGGCTGAAAGGAAATTTTGTTAACATAAGGACAAAATATATTCGGACTTACTTGTGTCAATGTTACGTTGTAAATGTGAGGCAATACGATGGCGGGCGTCGTTGTATTCTAAATGCAAGCCCAACCTAAGTATTGTGGGATTTTTCTCAATTAATTGTGTGATTTCCATTTCTATTTTGTTACCAAGAATTTGTGACCTCTGCAAAAAAAATATGTACATTAGAAATTGTATAAAGTCAGAATCATTTAGTTTATGTAATAAGCATTTCCATAAGATTCTACTAGCTATAACTTTTAGACAACGACGTAGTTTCCATAAACACCAAAACTCTTCATTTAAATACTAAGTAGAAATACATTTCATCAAGTATATTGGCATTGTCTGCAGATGACGTCAGTTCTAGTAATCTCACCATGATGCCAACATAGCTGATAAAACGCAGGTCTAGTATAATAGTCCATGAAAAGGGTTAAAACACAAAAGTTCTGTGAGAGGGATGAAACATGGGTGCCCCCGTTTTCGAGGGTGCTGAACACGATGGTGATATTTTTAAGGTTCCCACCCCTTAGAAACTATCCCTACACTAAAAAAAAACCACCCCTATAACATAACCATACAACATCTTGTCCGCCCCCGGGGTTGAAACTATCCCCTCCCCTAAAACTAAAATATCCCCAAAAAATTTGACGATATTCATTTCTCCCCACCCTCCACCAACGACCCCTAAAATCACCTACTTTTTATATTTCCGAATTTGTGGAAACCGTACATTCGAGACTCCATGGAGTATTTTCTTAGATACAACCCTGAGCACAAGAGCAAGTGCCACTTTGTCTTCACGACAATCGTGAGTATATCAGTAGGAATCAAGGTTAGTATTTGGATGGGGAACCTCCAGCGACACACAACGACCTCGCCCCATCTTCTATCGATTTGTATATTATGGATATGCAGAAAATATGCAATCTTAGGCAAGGATTGCGTAATGGATATGTCATCCCTAGAAGACGTAAATCAGTCGCCCCCGTGTTTATTAGATGCTAAGCAAGTAAGAGAGAAAAAAGGTTTGGTAAAATTTCCAGGTTGGGCTAGTTCGTCACCTGGCGTCGGGGACTGGCCTTAATCGCGGGAATAAACTGACGTAAAATGAATTTAAAAAACATAGGTGAAAGTAATGGAGTTTTAGGAGAATGCGGCATTAACGCAGAAATTTTTTTTTTAAACAATTTAAAAATTTTGGAAGACATCCTGTCCCAAAGTAAAGAAACCTGGTTGCAACCTCCATTAATTTATAATAGTGCTGGTTCTCAAAAATGCTTCATTGAAATCTGATACTGTTTAAAATAGTTTTATTACTGAAAAATGTGTTAAAAACATGAAAAGACCTTGTGGTATTTAGTTAGAAGTGAACTTTTGCTTTAGAATACGCTCATAAAAATTCAACTAATTTCCAGTTTTCTAAAAATTGAATTTTCTCCAAAAACAAAATATGAACTAATTGAAGAAATATTCCTGTACTTGCCGTTTTCATACTTATCAAGGAAGATTTTGCACCTCACTAGATATTTAGATAAAAATTTTATGAAATGGGAACATTTCTTGTTTAACGTAGGTACACATCTATAATTGGATATTAAACAATAATTATGCTTTACACTTGGCGGATAGAATAAATGTCTTAATAGAGAATAAATAAATATGTATTGTAACCTTAATAATATCAAAACCATATATAAAACTTCAATGTCAAGATAAAACTAGAGACATTCATTTCGCAACAACAATAATAATAATACTACAATTACGTTCAATGTGGTACGTATTGTTAAAATATAAAGTTGTTTACTACAAAAATATATATGTGCTATTGAGGTAGATAAAAACTAATCGCGTGATTTCCTCGACTTAAATATGGTTCTATTCAGTGAAGATGCATTAATCACAATAATAAGTACTGTTTTACTGCCAGTAAAAATTTCAAAAAATGCGACTTTTCTTACGCTGCTGTCGGTTCGAATTTTCTATTTGGCCGATGCAATTTACGATGCTAATCGACTAGAACTTTTCCTATTTTCATCGCGACATCGCACGGCATTCTCGCCGGTGTATATTGGAATATTCGAACGTTTTAAGATTTTGTATTTTCGCGGAATTTACGGCTCTGGAAAAGATTTTTTTAGCGGTTTTTCGCAGATATATCAGTAACGGTAAGATCTAGCTAGAAAATAAAAACTGACATAGGTGATGCCCGAAACCTTGCGGATCTTTTGGTTCCATCAGAATGTATTTTTTATTTATTTATTTATTTCGTTTAAGACATACTGACCTAAACGCGTGGCGGGTACGACAAAAAATCGGACATTTTTCAATTAAAACTGAGTATCTCGCGAAAATTTATAGAGAATTGCCTTTTTTAAATTTTCGTCCTGCGCCAAAAATTAACGGGCTGGGGGCTGCTGAATATGCGCCTTTTTTAACTGACACTAAGCACTTCATTTCTTTTGTATACAAAGTCAAAGCAATTATTATTATTATTAGCCGTTACTCGAGTCCGAGTATAAAAATGTTACAGTCGATAAATTGTGTACAATAAAAAACAAGTAAAAGGTGTAGTCTATTGTAATTCCCATTCATCTACGGTGCACACGACTATGGCTATAGAGGCCAATTCGAGAGAGCACATGTCGACCGCAGTCAGGACAAACATAGACCTGGTTAGGTCTTGGATTCGGCCTTCTTGCAGCAACATTTCCTTCATAGCTGGCCACAACCCCTCGCCATTCGGTTCTGTCCGCTGCAAGTTGTTCCCATTGCTCGTCTGCAATACCGCAGGATTTTAGATTTTCATGGAGAGCGTCTTTGAACCTCTTTCGTTGACCGCCACGCCTTCTTCTACCGCTTAGCAATTCACCATAAAGTGTACATTTAGGAAGGCGGTTATCATGCATACGATGAACGTGACCTGCCCATCTTAGGCGTGCCCTTGAAATAAGCACCTCAATTGGAAGGCTGTTTGCTCTCCTGAGTACTTCCACGTTTGATATGTGATGGAACCAACGGATTTTCATCATACTTCTGAGGTGTCTTTGCTGAAAACGTTCTAATTCTTTCACATGACGACGGTAAGTGACCCAGCTTTCACATCCATATAGCAGTGTTGGAATGACAACTGCTCTGTAGACAGCCATTTTCGTTGACAAAGCAAGGTCGTGGTTGCCAAATACTCTCTCTCTAAGTCCCCAGAGTGCTCTAGATGCAGCGTTAATTCTATTGCGAATCTCGCTGTCCATGTTTGCTTTGTCATTAACAACGTTGCCTAAGTAATTGAACTGATCCACCACTTCAAGAGAATTTCCGTTAAGTGTAATGTCTATTTGGTTCACTTGATGAGGAGTTGACATAATCTTAGTCTTTCCAATGTTGATTTTAAGTCCCAAGGAATCATAGCTCTGGGCATACACATCTAAAAGTTCTTGAAGCTCTCCCGGCGTAGAGGCTAAAAGTGCACAGTCATCCGCATACTGGAGATCACAAATGAATCGTGTGCGTGTCTTCGTGAAAGCTCTAAAGCGCCCTATGTTAAAGAGATCGCCATCAAAACGGTATCTGAGACCTATTCCTCTGACTGTCAGTTTGTTGTCAACAATAATTATTAGAGCAGTGGTAAACAAATTAAAGAGTAGGGGTGCCAGGACACATCCCTGCCTAACTCCAGTGAGGGTTTGGAAAGGTTCGGTTGCCTCAGTATTATACATAACCTGGGCGTTGTTGTTTGTATGTAGACTGCGACATAATTCCACAAATTTTCTAGGGATACCTAAGCGGAGCATAATTTTCCAGAGCACTTCCCTGTCCACCGAGTCAAACGCCTTGGTTAAATCAATGAAGGCCATGTGAATTTCTCCTTGATGTTCGAGTGCTTTTTCTTGAAGCTGTTTAAGTGTGAAGATTAGGTCCGATGTGCCTCGGTTTGGTCTAAAGCCACTCTGTGTTTCAGGAAGTAACTTTTCCATAACAGGTGTTAGCCTATTTGCAATCGCTTTAGTGAGTATCTTCCCTCCAACAGCCAGGAGAGCTATACCCCTGTAATTTCCACAGTCCGCAGCGCTCCCTTTGTTTTTGAAGAGGTTGATTAAAAGTGTATCACGAAACTCCTGCGGAGCTTGACCACTTTCCCACACGACATCAAACAGTTTTTTGAGGTAGGGTATGAGCTCTGACGACACAGCTTTAAAGATCTCAGCTGGGAGTGAGTCGGCGCCAGGAGATTTGTTATTTTTTAGCTGCCCAATGGCGGTTAAGATCTCTTCCGTTGTTAGTGATTTATCTAAGTCTTCGAAGGTGTCATATTGAGGGATAAGATTTATAATATCGCGATCGGCTTGACTTTGCTGGTTAAGAATGTTAGAGTAGTGTTCTTTCCATCGGGCTCTTATTTCCTGGTCTTCTTTGAGGAGATTTCCATTTAAATCTTTAATAGGGCACATATTTTTCCGACTGGGGCCGTACACTGCTTTTACTCCTTGAAAGAAATTCCTGTAGTCGTGTGAATCGGCGTACCTTTGAATTTCTCTGGCCTTGCTTGCCCACCACTCGTTCTTTATTCTTCTGATTTCGCGTTGCGTTTCATACTTAGATTGGGTAAAAGCTTCTGCTTTTGATGAGTCGTTGGGGTGGTTCATAGCGTTTTGGAAGGCAATATGTTTGCGGTCAAGAAGTTCTTGTATAAAAGCTTCATTATCATTGAACCAGTCCTCCTGTTTTTTACTTGCTGCAGTGCCAAGAATTTCCTCACTCGCACTTTTTAAACTGTCTTTAATTTGTGTCCAGGTAGCAGCGACATCTACAGAATTGGTTTCTTCTAGTGCACTCAAATTCTCTTGAACTTTTTGCTTTAGCTGTTCGACGGTTTGTTGGTCACGCAAAGCAATAGCCCAAATACATTATTCACATATGTCTACCAAGATTCTCTCTCATCTATAGAGAGATGGAAATATGAAATATAAAATATACATTGAATGGAGGGAGATAAATAAAAATATATTCTTCCATAAATCCAGTGATTCGCAAAAGTTTTGTCAATCGTTATTATGAACTGATATTTATTTGGGTTAAAAGTCGTCTCACATTGGAATTAAATTCGTCTTTATATGAAATATTTAAGTTATTTTCAGTGTTAAATAGTAAATATTCATTCGACAAACGGACAATGTTAAACCACTAAATGTATTACAATTTTCTAGTACTTACATATTGCGCGTTTTATAATAGAATTGTTGTCCTTACGTAGCTCAGCGTGTAAAGATACTCGAATTGAATTAGCTCTAACAAAAAGATTTAAAACCAAAGTTTAGGCCAGCCTATGCTCCTCCTTTAGGTTGAGGTGTCTACGTCAGTATCCAAATTTCAGAAAGTGATAAAGTGAAAAATTTTTGAAAAAATGTGTGGTTTGTAAGTTTTAAATAAATAAATAAATAATAAATAAACACCACAGAAATTAGACATATTAGACATTAATCTGTTCATTTAGATATATTACATTTTAACACCTGTTTTAATCCATTTTAAATGGAAGCAGTTGAGGTTTAAGTTTTAATCGTTTTTCGCTAAGCCAGACTTATGCCGTCCGATCATGCAATCCGCCACCGCGAACCGCGGTGGTTGCACGGTCGATCCCGGAGTGGGTTCTGGGGAGGAAATGTAAAATATTAACGTTGAATAAAGTTGTATTGATTTGAAATAGCAATAGAATACATCCGAGTTCAAATCATGTTGGCTTCTTCCATTTTTTAAATTTTATTATATCGAAGGATTTTTCTTCTAAAAATTTTATTTTATTAATCTGTGTCGCGAGTTTTGTTAAAGCTTTCTTTTCTCTAAAAATTTTTCTTTTATTATTCCGCGCTTATTACACTAAACAATGAAGTTAGTAAATTAATACTACTGAACATTTTATGATAACACCTTAATATTTTTATAATTATTTAGTGACTATATCGGTTATCATTCACGAACTGTTTGAGAACCACTGGCACTTCTGACTCATCCAATGCATATTAGTTCAGACAGCGAAACGACCTTTGGACCGGCAAAGTTAAAGTTTACTAAACTTCAGCGGCACATAAGGTAAACGTACAATATAAATAACATCGTTTGAACTACTTCAAAATGTAGACTTTAGAAGTATGTCTATTCACTGATATTTACAGATGTTGAACGTCACTTTCAATTTCTCAGTATCGGCAGGGACGTGTTTCTAAATTTTGCGCCCTAGGTGAATATGATCGGCCGCCCCAGTATCATACCCGATTTTATTATACCAAAATATTTTTTATTAGATAGAGGGGCGGCCGCAGGAGACGATCGGGGGTGCCCGCCAAAACCCAGAAGGACGGCCTTTCGGCCGCTCTTCTGGGGCCGGCTGCCCCCGGGCAATTGCCCGCTACGCCCTTACGAAAATATGTTGCTGAATATCGGCCTGGCGAGTTTTAGCTGAATGAAACTGTATATTTGGGTTTTCTCAATTTCCGTAAAAATTATTAAGGCTAAAAAAACAAAATCAAGTTCTGCACAGTTATTAACTTATTGTAGACCAATGGATGAGAAATTTCTCTGAAATCTTATGAATGAATGTCCCATTCCCAATAAACATAACAGTAATTCTCTTGTATATGAAGTTAGAACTTTGTAAGTCCGGCAGTCATAGGACTGGAAAAGTTTTCAGTCATAAAGTAACAGCACGGGAGCCAGCGATCAGGATTTTCGACTTATCGCGATATGAAGATTTCAATGATTTTTCAATAGCTTATATCTTTGCGAAGAAAAAGTTCCATTATTACGGCTGACATCTCTTGGACTGCTAAAGAGGTAAATTCTTTTATTGAACATGTAAACCTCATTTTACACACCCATAAAATAACTCGCAAAGTTTTCAACTAAATCGGTTAAAATTTGGGGGAATTGGGGTTTTTGGGGTCGCTGATTACGAATCCGACGTGAAACTTGGAAAATTCAAAATGGCGGACATTAAGATTTAATTCCTGATTAACGTCGTTTCTATTGATTTTACTGAAAAATATGTAGAGCAAAAAGTGTTTAGAATGCCATTTTGTATAAGATTACACCATTTTGGTAACATTTTTTAACTCTTTCGCGTCTCTCCCCCTGGAAAACTTTCTATGCCTAACCCTTTTTGTTGTAAAAATTGCGATAAAAACTTTCCTTTAAAACTGTTTAATAATATTAGACTAATAAAATTGAAGCAATAAAAAAAAATTAACCCTTACCGTTCCAACTCTTTGCTGAAGGTAAATATAGACTGACGTCCCAAAAAATACGATTTTATTCCTAAATTTTTACTGCAAACTGACGGGAGAAAATATGGAAATATTACTAATAGTGTCTATTTTTAGCAAATTATCGGTAATAATGGATAAACAAAAATAGTTTAAATCATGGTTAAAAGACGAAAAAGCGCACAATTTCGTCATGAAAAATTGGTTTTTTGGCTACCAAAGGAGTGAAAATCATTTTTATGTCTGTAGAGTTTATAAGTAATTTCTGTATTGCTGTTGACATGTCATAGTGCAGTCATTCAAGCTTTATACCTCAGAAATATTTTACTACGAACCGATTTACATGAAATTTTGGAATTAGGCTTATCTTACCCTTAACTTCAAAAGTGATATTGACCCGACCTCCGTTCTTACCCTGGGGGTGGTTGCCACC
Organism: Leptura quadrifasciata; assembly: GCA_963675555.1. Taxonomy (NCBI): domain Eukaryota; kingdom Metazoa; phylum Arthropoda; class Insecta; order Coleoptera; family Cerambycidae; genus Leptura; species Leptura quadrifasciata. Next base: position 43,129,065 of record OY776675.1, read on the forward strand.
CCTTCTCGTTAGTGGAAATTTTTTTGATCAAAATAACCTCGGGGATCGATAGAAGACCCAATTCTAAGCAAAAAGTGTCCTATAAAGGTTTTTCAAAAACTCAATACTTTTCAAGTTATTGGCGATTGAAAACTCCGAATTTTCCCACGTTTTTCAACGGTTTTTTGCAAATATCTCAAAAAATATGCGTTTTAACGATAATTTTATAATAAACAATTGTAGAAGGTAAAAAAATGAACAAATTTGTTTTTTAAAGAGTGTTCTAAGTGCAATATTAAGCGAGATATTGAAGATAAAAGCCGTTTTTTTTTGTCTGAACTTTAATCGATGTATTCAATCCCATCTAGCGGACAACGGATACATTTTATCCATATGACAATGAGAAACTTTTTTATAGTGCCTAAAATAATCTTTAAAATGAGCAGTGTAAAAGTCTTTTGCATGTAAAGTGAGTGAGTTGTAATGAAAAAAAGAGGGGCATCTAATATTTTTTTTTTAAAATCGATGTGTTTCATAAGTGCCATTTCCACCAAAACTAAAATTAATCGTATTCCGTCTAGATTTAACTTTAATATGAAGAGTTTATTGGATTCCAGCCGTTCGGCTGCTTTGGAATGCATACTTTTCAAAAAAATCACGAAGAAAAATTTTTTTTCATTTTTTAAAATAACACCTTTTTTTCATAATATTTCAAAAATAATGAAAGATACGTAAAAAACTGTAATGATAAAAAATGTAGGTCTTTTTTTGACAAAAATTTTGTTTTTTTTTTTTTCTGTCAGACCAAAATTGACGGAGATATAACTGTTTAAAGAGCGCGTGGTAGCGCAATCACAGTCTCTCTCGAGCCCTTTGACCCTTCACCGTTTCAAAATGAAGGGTTTTACACTACATGTCATAATAAAAAAAGTTGTAGCTCTTTCAATTACCTTTAAAATGGTTTTTTTAAAGTTGGGATAGCTTCAAAATTGAAGGAGTTGTCCAAAAACTAAACGTTTTTTTTTCTATTTAGTAAAATGAAAATTTCGGAGCACAAAAATTTGGAGCAGAGTGAAAGTAAAGAATAATATGAACCCAAAACTATTGTTTTATATATATATATATATATATATATATATCCATATATGGCATATATATCGGAAACATACGCACGAATACATACAAACGTTCATATATGTATATCCAATAAAATCCAATCCAATAAAAACTGCAAATCCACCTGCACCACAAGATTTACTTAAAATGATTTTTTGCAACTGCAAAAAGGTTGCGGAGCCACTTGCGGATGCCGAAGTGTCGGGCTGTTTTGCAATGTAACTTGTGGAAGATGCAGTGGAGATAACTGCCAGAATAGCCCTCCAATTGACCCAGAAGAAGATCTTGATTACGACAGCAACTCCGATATTGAGTCATGAAAGATTGGTGTAATAGTTTTTTATGTATTGTAATGCTCTTGTTGTAGAATTTTTGATAATTAATTACTAATTTAATCTAGTACATTTCCAGATAACTTGTAAGTTTATATTTTATTCAATAAAAAGTGTCTGATTACTTACTCTATAATTAAATTATTTTTAATTGTATAAACACATATTTTTCAATGTTTTAATTTAGGGGTAGTTTTAAGGGTTGAAAATCTAAACATATGATAGTCATTTTCGAGAACGTGGAACAACATTTAAATCATTTTGAGTTCATCAAAAGAAATTTTTTTATGCAATTTTTTATTGAGGGGTTGTTTTTAAGGGTTGAAAAGGGGTTAAAAATATGATAATTAAGGTAGAGAACGTAAAACAATATTTACTCTATATTTAAATCTTTTTAAGTTATACAAAAGTATTTTTTGTAATTTTCTTCAATTTAGGGGTCGTTTGCAGGGGTTGTAAAGTTTTTTAGGGTTTGAAAATGGGTTAAACATGAGATAATTGTGTTAGAGAACACTTTACGATTTCACTCCTTATTATTAAATACGTTTTCTAGCGATAAAATGGCTCAATGTCAATTTTTTCATTAAGAGGTCGTTTTCACCCCTTAAAAATAAAAAACGGAGGTCGGGTCAATATCACTTTTGAAGTTAAGGGTAAGACAAGCCTAATTCCAAAATTTCATGTAAATCGGTTCGTAGTAGAATATTTCGGAGGTAAGACCCTATTTTTCGCTTCAATGACTGCACTATCAGGGAATTTTCAATATTTTATTTCATTTTTGGTCAATTTTGTGGAAGGACTTAAACATGTTCTCATCGTCATAAACATTTTTTTCAGAACAAAAGATATTTACGCTGTTTCTATTACTTTTTAAGAAAACTATAATGATTAAAAATTGTTTAGAATAGGTTTGCATAAGAAAACATAATTTAAAAAACATTAGTCCCTAACCCTTTCGTTCTGTCATCGTAGGTAATCATGGTAGTCAAAAAATTACATTTTCAAAACGCGAATATCTCCGTTAGTATTGATTTTTACCCCACACAAGAGGAAAAGAAATTTTGTATCAAAATACAAATTTTAATCATCAACCACAAAAACCCCTAATTTCATAATGAACATCACTTCAGACAACTGGTTGTAGAGTTTTATATTTGTTTAAGTTGCAAAAATAATTTGTTTATTAACAATTTTCTTGTTCATGTACTTTATGCAAAATGTAATTTGCATTCTAAACACTTTTTACTCTAGGCATTTTTCATGAAAACCAATAACAGAGCAAATCGCGTTTTTAACACGCTTTTATTAGCTTCACCTGTATGTTTGTTTGTAACGGAATTTTTTAACGTGATTCTCGCCCACTTCAAAACGTCAGATTAAACTGAAGCTTTGCACACTTATCAAGGACCGATGACAATAAAATAATTTGATAACTTTGTCCTAATATCCTCACCAGGATCATCAGGATAAAACGAAAATTAAAAAGCCACTAATCTATTGTCAAGATTTTGCCGGAGGCGCCGCTGTCATTAATATATGTTTTATTACTATTTTATTAGCTTCACCTGTATGTTTGTTTGTTTGTAATGGAATCTTTCAACGTGATTCTCACCCAGTGTCTCAGCGGTTAGCACAAGAGCGATGCGCACATAAATGTACACTTTTGCGCAACCTTCTGCGCATATACGTTATGCGTCTAAGTGAGCAGCGATAATTCACTGCAGACAGCTACGCAACGATACGCCCTCCCTTAAGCTAATATCGCAGAACGCAAAAACGGTATGAGTTTTGGATGTTTCTCGTATTATTATATAAGCATCAACACCCAGCGCTCGACGAAAGTTAAGCAACCGCGGTACAGTTTGTGATCATGGCATACCAGAGTACATATACGTAACTTCGGAATTGTATGTAACGTATTTGCCGTTGTATAAGCCCTTGTTAAACGGTAGTTCCAACTTTAATACATACATTATGATGTAATATTAATTATGTTCTACTAGCGGATACTCAGCGGTTTCGGAAAGCAGGCAGGTATCAGCTGATTTCTATATGTATCGGTGTTCATGATGTTAATTCTAAAATTCACCCAATCCAATATATTGGTAAGAAACGTGCCCAGGGATGAATGGCAAGAGAGCGACTAAAAAAAAATACAGTTTAAAAAAAAATAAAAAAAAACATGCTTTAATAGCAAACCGAACTAAAAAAGTAAAAAATAATGTTTAAATATTAGGATTTTGTTCAACAACGATAGAAAGTCCACTAACTCAATATAATTAAATGATTAATTAAATAAGTTTAAAATAAGAATAAAGTGATTGACAAAAAAAATTCATTTCATTGTAAAAAGCGTGGAGTGCTTGATATCAATTATTGTTATAAATATTTTATTGGTAGCTATTGATAAAAGTAGGATTATAAAAATATAGTAAAAGCACCCCACGCTTTTTTACAATAAAATGATTTTTTTTTGTCGATCTCTTCATTCTTATTTTAAACTTATTAAAAATCATTTAATTATATTGAGTTAGTGAACTTTCTATCGCTATTGAACAAAATCTTAAACATTATTTTTCACTTTTTATTTCGGTTTGCTATTAAAGCGTGTTTTTTTATTTTTTTTTTAAACTATATTTTTTTTATATGAATCCTTCAAGACTAAAGAAGTGATTCAAGGCAATAAAACGGAAGGGTTAATTGATGGTAGTTCCAAAATTTGTACTCTGATACAAAATGGCCTTCTAATCATTTCTTTTCCTCTGGTCTATGGGGTAAAAATCAATATTAACGGAGATATTCACATTTTGAAAATGTAATTTTTTTGATTACCTGTGATGACAGAACGAGAGGGTTAAGGACTAATATTTTTTAAATTGTCTTATGCAAAAAGTATTCTAAACATTTTTTAATCATTATATTTTTCTTAAAAACTAATAGAAACGGCATAAATATCTTTTGTTCTAAGAAAAAACGTTTATGAAGACACATTTAACCCTTCCACAAAATTAACCAAAAATGAAATAATGCTAAAAATTCACTTTTTTTTTTTTCAATAGGAAATTGTGGGCTTTTCAGTCCTTTAACACAATTTAAACTATTTTTTAAGGGTGTATATCCATAATTACTGATAGTTTGATAAAAATAGTCACTATTAGTAATATTTTCCCTCATAAGTTTGTAGCAAAAATTTAGGAAATCCTCCCCCCCCCCCCCAGTAGAGGGTTGAAATGATCAGGATTAAATTTTTGTTGTTACTTCAACTTCATTAGTCCAATATTATCAAATTATAATAAAACAAAAATAATTTTTTGCAATAAAAAGGTTCAGGCATAGGAGGCTTTCCACGGGGGAGAAGCGAAAGGGTTACATAATGTGGTTACCAAAATTATATTCTTATGCAAAATGGCATTCTAAACACTTTTTTACTCTACATATTTTTCAGTAAAATCAATAGAAACAGCGTAAATCAGGAATTAATTCTTAAAGTCCGCCATTTTGAATTTTCCAATTTTCACGTCGGATACGTAATCAGCGACCCCAAAAACCTTTATGATATCAATTTTAGCCGATTTCGTTGAAAACTTTGTTATTGAATTGGGGGTGTATAATAGGGTTTACATGTTCAATAAAAGAATTTACCTCTTTGGCAACCCAGAGACATCAGTCGTAATGGAACTTTTTCATTGGAAAGATATAAACTATGGAAAAATTATTGAAATCTTCATGTCGCGATGAGTCGAAAATCCTGGTCGAGGGCTCTCCTGCTATAAAATTAAAAACATTTATTTCAAATCAATTTAAAAAATTTCCAGTTTTGCGAACGTTTAAATTTCAAAAATATTAACAGTTAGTATATAGTTATTTATAAAAATATATAGATATTACCGGCATAAAATAAAAATTTACTACATTTTTGTCATCACAAAGTTGAAGTGTGTTTGTCTGAAAATTGTGCCAATTTTTCTATTCAGCTTTTTATATGTTATTATATTTTAGATGAAAAGTTTACGCACAGTTTAATGACAAAAAATAAAAAGTACGTTCTGAAACAAATAGAATAATAAAAATTTGATACCCAGAATTTGAAAGGAATTTTAACTTAAAAATAAAATATACTTACACAACTGAATGATTTCATTTGCTAGTACACTTTTCAAAAAAACTTACTTGATTTGCCGCTCGGAACTCCTCCACGGTTTTTTTCTTCAGCAGCGCCTTAATTAGCCTTACAATGCCATTAGGTGATATAAAATTAGTTTCTACGTTTACAACTTTCAACGTCTCGTTTTTTTCTAAAGCTTGAGCCAACTTCTCTACGTGTTTGTCTGTCAGTCCTGAATTTGATAATGATAATGTCTCTAGGTGTGTGTTATTCGCTAAGGCATCAAATAAACTGTCGAATTTCTCATCTGATATGTTCTGAAAAGAAAAAACAGTATAACAGTATATCAGAAAAATCAAGATGTAAGTAATGATGTAACAAAACACACTCTCCTGTCAGAAGCTACTTTCTAGTATCATTAACATAGTAGAGAAAACGAATGCATTTAGGTCTAATCGTCACTACTTCATTCATTGTAAAGACTTGAAACCTTATACCTTTGAAAATTAGTGCAATCACACGGGGGGGGGGGGATTGTAGCCCCCATTTTACACCCTGAATTCAATAATTTGCAAAGTTTTCAACAAAATCGACTATGGGGGTTTTTGGTAGCGCTGGAATCGTATTTTTTGGGTGGTCACTCTATGTTCACCCCCCCCAGTAAAGGGTTGAAACGATTAGGGTTAATTTTTTTTGTTATTTCAACTCTATTAGTCCAATATTATCAAACTATAATAATAAGAAAAATTTAAAAGTTTTTATCGCAATTTTTGCAAAAGAAAGAGTCAGGCGTATGAGGTTTTCCACGGGGGACAAGCGAAAGGGTTAAATAATGTGGTCACCAAAATGGTGTATTCTTATGCAAATGGCATTCTAAATACTTTTTACTCCATATATTTTTAGTAAAATCAATAGAAACGGCGTAAATCAGGAATAAATTCTTAAAGTCCCAGATTTTGGGTCCGCCATTTTGAATTTTCCAATTTTCACTTCGAATTCGTAATCAACGGCGACCCTATGAAAAAAACACTATGACATGAATTTTAGCCAATTTCGTTGAAAACTTTGCGAGTTATTGAATTGGGAGTGTAAAATGGGGGCTGCAATCCACCAGTCCCCCCCCCCCCAGGGAATTTTCAAAGGTTGCCGAAACTTAACATAATGCAAAAGGATTCAAGTCTTTACATTGAAGTAGTAAAAATTAAGAACTTACATCATTTCTTGCATTCATTTACTCTACAGGATGTTAATTAAGTACGTGGCCAAAATTCAAGGGGTAATTCCTTGAGCGATTCTAAGACGAAAAGTTTATATAAACATAGGTCCTGTAATGCTTCGTTTTCAAGACACAGGGAGTCAAACTTTCTTTAAAAAATCTTTTTTTTCCTAAAAATGTTAATAATCCTTTAGCCGATTTTGTTGAAATTTGGCAGTGTTATTTATGGTAGAAAGGGACTAATTTTGCCCTAAGTAGATTAAAATTATTAAGTCCAGTGGCGTCCAGGGGGGCACCTTAACCTATTTTTACAAAAAAAATGTGCGCCACTGATTTTATTAAAACTGTTATAATTTTTATCGCATTAAGCAACTAAAAATAAAACTTTTTGTCTGTTGAATTTTTATCGTATCGTATCGTTCTCGAGAAAAAAATTAACTTTATTACATGTCCCTGGGACAACATAATAAGGAACTAAAACTACCAACTATCAGAAGGTGGGGTGTACCTGTTATTTGTTTCCATATCAATAGTCTATTCTATATAGTCTTAGAAATTAATTATTAATTTTTTTTGTTGTCCGTGGACATGCAATGAACTGATTTTTATTTCTGATTAAGCAATTAAAATTACACCAGTCTTCTTTTTCGCTTAGATAAAACAAATAAACATAAAATGCATAACTTTATTTATTACTACAATATTTGAAAGTAACAAAAAAGTAAGATTGCCGTGGAAGGAAAATCAATTGATCAAACAAATTTGACTTTGACATAACTGACATAAATTTAAACAGTGCGTATATAATTATTTGACCGTAATTATTTGAAGTGTTTTTAAGAGTTTTAAGCTATAAAATTTATTACTGATATTAGAAAATGGATCAATTTACAAATGCGGAAATGGCCGATATGCATTTTGTTTATGGAATGGCCCAAAGCAATTCCAGAGCGGCTAGACGAATTTATCAAGAGGGCCATCCTTATCGCCTTGTACCCAATAAACATTTGTAAGAATACATCAAAAGCTGTGCGAATCAGGCACTTTTCAAAGGTCGGCTGCTATTGGGAGACCTACAACAGTGAGAACAGTAGAGGTAGAGGAAGCAGTTTTACATGAAGTTGAGCGTACCCCCGACACAAGTACACGCAGAATTGCACAACCATTAGGCATTTCTCACTTTACTGTATGGCAGATTTTAAGGGAGAATCAACTATATCCTTACCACGTACAGCGCCTTCAAGCGTTATTACCTGCCGATTTTCCCCAGCGAGTTGTTTATTGTACTTGGCTTTCGCAACAGCAGATAGCATCTCCGACATTTCTATCTCGTATTTTGTTTACCGATGAAGCGTGTTTTTCCCGAAATTCAATTATGAACTTTCATAATAATCATATCTAGGCTGACGAAAATCCCCACATGCGGTTATAGAAAACAATTATCAACAACAGTTTTCCGTGAATGTTTGGGTTGGTATTGTAGGTGATTATCTTATTGGACCTCATTTTTTACCCCCGAGATTAAATGGTCAAGAGTATCGTCATTTTTTGGAATTTGTATTACCTGAACTATTAGAAAATGTCCCACTGGCAGAAAGAGGAACAATGTGGTTCATGCACGATCCGTTAGATTTTTTCCTTTGGGGGCATTTAAAAACCCTCGTTTATAGAATACCGATCAACACTAGAGAAGAATTAATCCAACGGATACGGGATTCCTGTAATCAGATAAGATATACGCCGGAAATATTTCAATATGTCCGGCAATCGATGTTAAGACGAGCTAATACTTGCATTCAAGTCGAAGGAGGACATTTTCAGGAACTATTGTAAGTTTTGTGTTACTTATTGTTAAATGTTTTTTTAATAAGAAAATTGCGTACGATTTGCTCAAGTGTGATTTTAATACTTACTTAATAAAACTTTTTTAGCTAGCATTAATTTTTATAACAATTTCTAAGACTAGAATAGACTATTTATATGGAAACAAATAACAGGTACAGGTACACTTTCTGATAGTTGGTAGTTTTAGTTCCTTATTATGTTGTCCCAGGGACATGTAATAAAGTGATTTTAATTTTTTTCTCGAAAACGAAGCAAGATACGATAAAAATTCAACAGACAAAAATGTTTTGTTTTGAGTTGCTTAATGCGATAAAAATTATAACAGTTTTAATAAAACCAGTGGCGCACATTTTTTTTGTCAAAAATAGGTTAAGGTGCCCCCCTGGACGCCACTGGACTTAGTAATTTTAATCTACTTAGGGCAAAATTAGTCCCTTTCTACCATAAATAACACTGCCAAATTTCAACAAAATCGGCTAAAGGATTATTAGCATTTTTAGGAAAAAAAAGATTTTTTAAAGAAAGTTTGACTCCCTGTATCTTGAACACGAAGCATTACCGGACCTATGTTTATATAAACTTTTCGTCTTAGAAACGCTCAAGGAATTACCCCTTGAAGTTTGACCACGTACTTAAATAACACCCTGTATAAACAGTGGTAAAAATACGCAATAAAAAGTAAGAAGAGGATTGAATTAAATATTTTTATGAAAATTTACATAGACATGATGGTTATCCGCCTCTTATTCATTTATCACATTCTGCAGCTGGTCTCTTCTCACAGCAGAAGCAAGAGATATGAATAAAATGAGGGAAGCAATTTAATTTTAATTACACAATGAAATTTACAAATACATCTATTTTAATTTTGAAATATCCTGCAAATTTCTAAATATTAAGACACACAAGGAAGTTGGTATTACCTCAAATGCACAAAATGAATATGTAACGATGTACGCTAGAAAATTTCACTTATTTATTTTTTATCATCAATTTTACTTTCGATTTTGATAATTCCTAGTAACAAGTAAATATGAAAGCAGAAATATCTCATCTTATGGTTCCAATTGTTTTGTTTTATTTCATTCAAATAAATTCGATTTGTATGTTTTACATCATTTCAATAATCTGGATAAATTATTCAGCTTGTAAATAACTGCATTTTTACATAGATCAGATAAACGCGGTAGTGGAAGAGAGAAAAAACTGATAACAATTATTGGCAATCACGATTTTATTAAAAGCCGAGATAAAATAAAACTTGGTGATTAAATTTCAATCTAAATTAATAATTTGATACTTTAATGATCTCATTTGAACCATAAAACGTAAAAACAAGTAATTGTCAAAAACATCTAATCTGAGACAATATATTAACTTGAAAATGTGGAAAATATATCTGAAAATACTGACCAAAACACATGGTGTGTAAGGTCAGCAATGAGAGAAAGAAATTCTGCCGAAAATAATTTTTAAAACATAAAACTCTTACATATTGTTGCTTCGTTTCGTCGAATAAAAATGTACATATTATATTTGCTAATATTTTTTTAATGGAAATATCACAAAAATATTACAGGGTATTCGGAGATTTTTTAAATAGGTTCGCCATAGTATGTATTTAATGCACATACAGGGTGTCTCACCGGGAACTGAATCGATCGATATAGAGAAAAGTACGGATTAGAAAATTTTGAAAATTTAGATAATTACTAATGTCGGTGTGGCCAATCCAACTAAAATAATTACAAGCAGCTGGCACTTCCGCTTATACCGGAAGTCGATACCAACTTGCTTATTTCAAATGGAACACCCTATATATTTTAGGATTTTCGAAAAGAGCATAAAATTCTGAGTCGAAAATATGTAGCATATCCTATACCTAAACCTAGCCGTTTCAGAGATATTTGACATTTTATAGAAAATTTGACAGGTGCAACGGTTTGCAAGAACCGTTATAACTTTCTTCGTGTAAAAGATCCTCATTTGCTTCTTGTCGCGTAAAAAGAAGACAAGGAGGACTACGTTTTAGAACTGAAATAAATTCAATAATATCATACCAAGTGTTCCGTTTTTCGCGTTACATTTTGTCAACTTCAAACCGCGAAAACGTGTTTAGGTCAAATGGAACACCTTGTATTTTTTTACGTCAAGTTGTGTAAAATTGAATTTCATTTTTTCTGATATTAGCATTGTGGGGGTTAAAGTTACAACTTTTTGAAATATTTGCGATTTTATTAAAAATTCATGAATTGTTGTAATCATTTCATCAAAATAGCCATGATTAGAAACAATCAGTCATTATCTTATGTCAAAAAATGTCAGCACGTTTAAATTACACCCACGAAGACTTTGTAAATTTGTTTATTATTTATGGAGAATGTGATAAAGTAATATCAAGAACTTGCAGAACATTTGCTACTCGATATCCAGAAAAACGGGAACCGTCACCAAACACTGTGAAACGCATACTGGATAATTTAAAAAATTATGGCTCTGTCAAGGCAAAAATGCAAAGAAGAAATCCTATTGTTGATGACGAAAACATTAAAATAGTCATTCTGGGATATTTTCATACATTTCCAAGGATGTCATTAAGACAAGCTGCTCTGGAATCGGGGCTATGCAAGGATTCAATTCACAGAATCTTATTAAAACATAAGTTTTACCCGTTTTCATTCCATTTGGTTCAAGGATTAAAAGAAACAGATTTCCGACGAAGACAGAATTTTTGTGAGTTTATTCTAATAAGGTCTGAGAGTCACGATTCTTATTTGGGAAATATATGGACAGATGAAGCAAAATTTACTAAAAATGGACTTTTTAATAGACACAATTCGCATTATTGGAGTGACTCAAATCCTCATATGTTCAGAGAGCGAAACTTTTAGGAAAGTTGGCAGTTCAATGTTTACTGTGCCATAAGAAACCATAGAGTGGTGGCATTACAATTTTATCAGGAAAATTTAAACGGTAAATTAAATTTTCTCTTCTGCTAATATGTATAGGTAAATTTTTGTTTTTTTTTAGGTGAAAGATATCTGAATATCTTACAAAATTTGAATAATAACTATTCAGAAAATTTATCCAACATAGAAACATTTTTTATCAGCACGACGATGCTCCCCCACATAATGCATATTTAATCAATAATTATTTACAAGAAACTTTTTATGACCAATGGACTGCCAATAATGGACCTTTCTTATGGCCTCCTCGCTCCCCCGATTTATCAGTTCTGGATTATTTCATTTGGGGAAATATTAAAAATACAGTTTATGAGAGCTCATTAACAACCATTGAAGATTGTATGCAAAATGTAAGAAATGCACTTCAAAACATATCACAGGATTCAATTAGAAAAGCTACCCATAAGGAACTAATCCGAAGGTGCGAAAAATCTGTCGAGGTTCGAGGGCGGAATATTGAGCAATTATTAAACTAAAATGAAATCATATCTTAAATCGATCTTATCTCTGCTATTTTAGTTCATGCCATATCTTCAATTCGATTAATACGCATGTTACAGTGTTAGTGTTATTTTGCGTTTTTGTGGATATCGAGTAGCAAATGTGCTGCAAGTTCTTGATATTACTTTATCACATTCTCCATAAATAATAAACAAATTTAAAAAGTTTTCGTTGGTATAATTTAAACGTGCTGGCATTTTTTGACATAAGATAATGACTGACTGTTTCTAATCATGGCTATTTTGATGAAATGATTACAACAATTCATGAATTTCTAATAAAATCGCAAATATTTCAAAAAGTTGTAACTTTAATCCCCACAATGTCGAAAAGGGAATCAGAAAAAATGGAATTCAATTTCACACAACTTGACGTAAAAAATACAGGGTAGGGTGTTCCATTTGACCTAAACAAGTTTTCGCGGTTTGAAGTTGACAAAATGTAACACGAAAAACGGAACACTTGGTAAGATATTATTGAATTTATTTCAGTTCTAGAACGTAGTTCTCCTTGTGTTCTTTTTATGTGACAAGAAGCAAATGAGGATCTTTCACACGAAGAAAGTTATAACGGTTCTTGCAAACCGTTGCACCTGTCAAATTATCTATAAAATGTCAAATATCTCTGAAACGGCTAGGTTTAGGTATAGGATATGCCACATATTTTCGACTCAGAATTTTATGCTCTTTTCGAAAACCCTAAAATATATAGGGTGTTCCATTTGAAATAAGCAAGTTGGTATCGACTTCCGGTATAAGCGGAAGTGCCAGCTGTTTGTAATTATTTTAGTTGGATTGGCCACACCGACATTAGTAATTATCTAAATTTTCAAAATTTTCTGATGCGTACTTTTCTCTATATCGATCGATTCAGTTCCCGGTGAGACACCCTGTATATGATGCAGTATACAATTACATTTGAAAAAGGCCTCTGAAAGTAGTAGGTACTGCAACCTTAAGACTTATTTTAATAGTTGATGGTCTGTTAATTAATATTATCAGATGACCACCATGCGGTAAGAGAAGTTGAAGAATAAATCAGGAAAATACCGATACCAAATTGTTTTTCTACATACTTTGAAAAAAGTACGCAGATACAGAAACAAATTGTAGATACTATTCAAAAACCATTCCAAAAATAGTATTATGCGCCGCCCTCTTATGGAGAGAGGTTTACCCTGGTAGCAGAGTGAAAGGAGGCCTGCCTCATTAACTACCAGTAAAGCGGTAGATCGCCAGTTGACCAAAGATGGCGCCATTATCACGGATAAGCTAGAGACTTCTCGAATGACAGACCGGATGAATCGAGCATAAGCGCCACCTATATATCAGAAGCGGGACGAGCGCATCAGAGTCAGTTCAGTACAGTTCTTAGAGGAGGTCAGATAGTTAGTGAAAATTGATGTTGCAATCATTGAAAGTTACTAAAGGGTGTAAACACGTAATAATAGCAAAAAACCTGTACAGAGTACTTTTCCCCTATTTTACTTTTCACAAGGTGCAGAAAGGTATCTACAAAGTAATGTGTAATATATATGTACAATAAAATTAAAGTAAATTAAGTAAAAAAAAGTATCAATGTAGTCAAGTAAAACGTACAAAAAAGTATTTTTGAAGGGAAGAAAGAATCAAATCTCATAAAATTATTTATTATGTGATCGGTATCATGAACAAACTTTACTTCACATCATCAGATACAAGACTACAAAGAAAAAATATAAAAAGAAAGTTAGTCAAAATACCTTAAATAAGTTAATAGAAATATTATGACACTTTAGGCTAATATTGAAATAATTTACTATTATTTTTTATTAAAAATCAAACTACAGATATACTTAGTTTTAAAAATAATAAAATAAAATCGGTTACTTACATTTTAATAAAATAAAGATGGGTTGTAAAAATATTCAATGTTTTTCAACATAGCCAAGTAATTAATGTAATGTAGGAAATGTAAAATTATGAAAAAATGTCTAATTAGTAAAATTATAAACAATTTTCAGTTAATAAGTAAGTAAGACAACAGCTAAACTGACAAATAAACAGACTAAATTGAAAGGAAAGGGTTGTAGCATATTTAAAAGGTAAAGAAAGCATAGGGTGATGTGTCTATCGGTGAACATGAACATGAACACTAACCACGTAGAGTCAATTTAGGGAACCATAGGTGGCGCTAAATGACAGAAATTTGAAGGCAGGTATCAGTACACTTAATAAAATTGAAAAGTCTCCAAACCTACAGACAATGTCAAAATTAATGGAATGTCACAAAACATAAGAATTATCCAATCTAAATAAAAAATAATATATACATATGCATATTTCTAAACACAGAATAAAATGGTTGATTCATGTGTGAAACGAAATCAGACTGAAGTTCTCAGATACATTGTTAATTCATGTGTAAAAATATTTAGCGACCTATTGTCTTTAATCTTTTTTAGTAAGTTATTATATTCCCGAATTCCCTTAAAGAATATATTGTTCATTGCTCGGAAATTATTCGTTCTGTTAATATGAAGATTGTTCAGAGATATTTGGGTTTTCTACCACATGTATTGTCCTCTTCAAAAACAAATCACCGAATCTACAAAATAATAGAATTATTGGAAAAAAGCCTCTGCGCCCGTGACGCTTACGTCAAAGGAACAGTCAGAGGTTATTTTTTCCAAACAATATAAATCGGAATAAACACAGAAATAATGTATTTTGCTGACAGAATCTGAAAGCTGTGTATTTGACATACACAGCTGGTAATTAATGTCATTAATATAAATAATAAATAAAAGTCGTCCTAAAATGCTTCCCTGCGGAACTCCAAGATCAATGTCAAGACTTGGAGATAATGTGTTATTCACTTTGGTGGTTTGTTTTCTGTTAGTCAGATAATTTTTTAACCAATTTAATATGTTACTTCTGACACCGTAGTAAGATAACTCATCCAACAATATGTTTCTATCGGTAGTTTCCAACGCTCTTTTTTAAATCTATAAATACAGCTACGATATACTTTGCTTGATCAATCATCTGAATCCAACTAGTAAGTGTCAGTTGAAGACTAATTACTAAATTTTTTAATAAAAGTAATCAACCAATTCGTTATAAACTGCTCTTTCTAATAATTTTTCTATATAAGGTAAAGTATTGATCGGTCTAAAATTAACTGCATCCTTAGTATTTCTAACTTTAGGAATTAGTGTAAAACAAGTACATTTTAATTGTTTTGGAACAACATTAAGAAGTTTAAATTTATTAATAGAAGATTCAACTACAGGTAAACAATTTGAAGACCATGGCTCGTCTATTAAAATCGAATCGGCTATCACGTCAAAACTTCCAATAAAATATTTATTAACATTCCCAACATCTATGTCTATTTTAGAAATGTCCACATCATCATTGTTCAAAGTAAATTTAATTTACAATATAATATAAGCCATTGTTTGATCCCACAAGTTCTTTAGTAAGGGAGAGAGGATCGTATTAAATGACTACAGCAAAGGTGAGTGAAGACTGAGATTGTATTTGTGAATTAAGTGATACTGTGTAAGGACTTTTTTAGTCTTTTAAGATTTCTAAACTTAAATATATTATTAAATTTTGTGAGATTTGATCCTCTCTTCCCTTCAAAAATGAATTATTACTCGCATGGGATTAATCTATCTGCATAATTAAAGTATTCAAAATCAAAATATCTCACCTTAATATTATTCCAGTTAAGGTCGATAAATTTGCTTTCATCATCCTGTACTTTTTTCACAGTCTCATCTGGATCCGTCGAGTTAGGAGGGTCCATGGGGAATAATTTTGGTTTTGATGCCTTTGTGATGCCGTCCCAGCCAAGACCCACTGGTTGCCCTTTATTCAATAAAGACGCATGGTACTGGTCTTGGTTCATCATAGAATGGAATCCCAAAATAGCTAGAAAAATACAATTTCATTTAATAAAGTTCACTAAAGTATAAATAAATACCCTAGTCGTAATTTCGAGTATAGACAGTGTAAATAACTTCCTTCTAAAGGCTGCATTCAATCCTCATATTAAGGAGCTCAAACAGTATGATTTAGTGGGTGGGGTACATTTGTGCCCCACTAAAGAATAAAAATTTCTTGGTTTAATAATCCTATATTGCTTAATCAGACAATTTCTAATACACAGTAAATATTTGTATCTTCAACCAACACTTTTCAAATAAAAAATGGCCATTAACTCTACTGTCAAAATCATGTTTTTTTCTTTATTATAAAAAAATAGGAAGTATCTTCTCTGTATTTTAAACAAATTTAGGTTCCGTTCTAATTTTCCCAATTTTTCAAATGGAACACCCTGCATATGTTCCGGGCATAAGATGTAGGAATGAAAAACTAACATTTCTTTTACATATCTATGGCTATTTATAACCATTTTCGATTTATTGAGCAATAAGTACAAAATTGAAGAATAAACTTAAAAAATTGGAGGTTTCTCAAATCATTGAACAGAAAAAATTATAATAACATTTGCGTAAATTTCTACTGTTCTACAATCCAAAACATGAAAGCATGAATAAATAATAACTGTTTTTAGATCAATCACACCCGCAATTTTAAGAACTGTAGAACTTCATTTCAAAGATGCATAACGAAGCGTGTTAATCAAAAATGGCAACATCTGGGGCAGTTACAATTTTGTCTGTTCAATTAACTTGAAAAACTTCTAATTTTTAAAGTTTATTCCTGAAATAAATTAAAATAAATTAAAAAATTTTGAAGTAGACTTTGAATTTGAATAAAAGGTATATCTCAACAAATTAAATGTAAAATTGGCCTATTTTGTTCATATGCTTGGATTTAGAAATGTTTTTCCCATTTTTCCTTTCCAATTTTTCAAATAGTACCCTGTATGTTTTATTTTTTATCAGATAGAGTGGTAAATTTGCTTTAGACTGGTTTTTCTCGATTAAAAATTGAATATAAATGAAAATAAATATTAAGCTTTTTGTAGAAGCATTTTGAATTGTGTCCATATCTTGCAGTAAGTCATGAAAAACAGATGAAAAATTGCACATAGCATCTGTCAAAACCTTATTGTTGAGCGAAATAGAGGCGTATTTATTATTTGTAAACTTATAATAGGGTTTTTCCACTAATTTTATTTTAACAATTTGTGTCGTGAAAATGATATAATAAAACATTTTATTAATTTATAACAATTTACTTTTCTAATAAGAATTATTTCTAAGAAAATATCGTTAAAACAACTTGCTGATAATTTCACTGCTTTTTAAAACGAGCATTCTTACGTGCCAGAATTACGTATCTACCCGGAAAACCAATGAGATTATGGATATAATTAGTTTGTAATAGATTCTAACTGTGTGTTAAAGAAAGCTTTCCTCTAAAACTTCTCAGAATTTCAATTTGTAATGCTTGTACTGTGATTGGTCTAAAGCAGTGAACGTGTAAATATTGGCCAATCAGAATCCAGATAAATGCCGCACAAGTTATTCGTGAAAGCGTCGGACGTTAATATTTTGTACTGTAGTTTAGGTTTAACCTTCACCGACATTACACATCAGATGACTAACCTAAAACGTTAAATTTATATTTTTATGTTCGTATTGTTTGGAGTGAAAATATTATTTTATCAGTTTCTGGTTTATGTTTTATTAATTCTACAATCAAAATGGAATCAAGTGGAAGAGGGATATGTTAAAGGTGCCGCTGATAATTTACCTAAAGTAGAAAAATGCTGAATGCTGTCAATAAATAGAGGTTATGTTATGTTAACAGAAACCAAGATTAATAAACAATCTTGAACAGAGACAACTTCTGTGATTGGATTTCAGGGTGTTGACGTCACAACGCGCCAATTTATGGCTGTTTAAAATGAACCCAATATTTTTCAAACTTCAAGTTTTTTTTGTTACTATTAGCAAAATTAATAAGATAATAAATATGCCATAAATCATTTTTTTACGTGAGTTAAGTATTTCAGCAATGATTTTTTCTCTGGGAAAGCCCTATTAGGTGCTCTATTCAAAATAATATACGATTCACGATGCAATATACACACAAAATGAAAAGGTAGATTTACTTTAAATTTACGGCGAATGTCAGAAAAATGCACGTGCGGCCACACTTCAGTAGATAAGTAATGACAGTTCTGCGTCAAAATCCCATTTTATTTCTTATGGAAGTTCATTCTGTTTTTCCAAGGTCATTCGTGTAAAGAGCCGGCTGCGCGCGCAAGTCATTCAAGGTCAAGAATCTCCACAACGCAACCCATCCGTTCCTATAGATGTCATCACGTCGCGTCACCCTATTCACTAGACCCCCACTCCAGACAGTGACAAATATGATCTGTACGACTGTGGGTAATTGTGGATACAAATGTAGATAATTACCCACAATTATCCACATTTTACCCACAATTATCCACATTTTTAGCCACAATTACCCACAGTCGTACAGGCCATATTTGTCTTGCTGTGACGTTACTGTCTGGACCGGCTCTTTACACGAATGACCTTGGAAAAACAGAATGAACCTCCACAAGAAATAACATGGGATTTTAGCGCAGAACTGTCATTACTTATCTACTCACGTCTATATTATTAAAGATATCCCAATCGTCGTCAGTCATACCGGCAGTATTATAAAATTCTAGAAGAATCATTCCGAAATGCAGAAAATATTGAGATAGCAGAGGACAAATTTATAGTAAACGAAGAAATTGAGACAAATGTATTGGCTTGCACACATGTGCACCCAAATGTTTATACAAGAGAGCTGACAAAAGAGATAGATATTGGTTGTGAGACAGTAAGGCGTATATTAAAAAAACATGGTTTTAAATGCTACAAATACCAATTGCATCAAGAATTATATGAAAATGACGGAAACAAAAGATTGGTCTTTTGAAATTGGTTTACTCAATATGTATACTTAAACAATAGAATTTTATTTAGTGATGAATCTCGTTTTACGAATAATGGCATATACAACAGACATAATCTACATTATTGGTCTAAAGAAAATTTACATGAAATGTTTGAAGGTTACCATCAGGATAGATTTGGAGTGAATGTGTGGGCTGGAATATTCGGTACACAAATTATTGGTCCCAAACTATTTCAAGAACCACTAACCGGAGGGCGTCACTTACGCCTTTTGCAAAATGAAATAGAAAACGAACTGGATGAACTTTTCTTGGAAGATTTCAGAAATAGGTACTTTCAACAAGATGGAGCACCACCGCATAATGCTGGTTTTGTGGGAAATTGCCTTAGTGCAAAGTTTGACAACCGGGTAATATCTCCTAATGGAACTATTAAGTGGCCTGCTAGGTCACCAGACCTAACTCCACTTGATTTTTTCTTTGGGGTTATCTGAAGGACAAAGTATACACAACACCGCCTGCAACATTAGAAGAACTCCAAAATAAAATGTAAAATGCCTTTAAATCCATAACTCCAATCATGTTACAAATTGTTATGAGAGAAACTATTAGAAGAGTAAACAAGTGTTCTGAAATGGGTAGGCGTCATTTTGAGTGCCTGTTATAGGTTTATAGGTTATTTAGTTGTGTTGTATTGTTCTAATTATAATATTTACAAATTTAGTAAGTTGCTGTCCAGATAGGTATCAACTTATAAATTGGTTTTGATTGTGTGAATTTTTGTTTTTTTTGCTAATGATTCATTAAAATTTTTGTTATATTTATCAAAATAAATTTTCTCTAATTACAAATAACTCATCTGTTTTTCATAGCTTACTACAAGATATGGACACAAATTCGAAACGCTTCTACAAAAAAATTTAATATTTATTTTAATTTATATTCAAAATATATATTTTAATTATATTCAAAACATACAGGGTACTATTTTAAAAATTGGAGTTATTAAATGGAAAAAGGGAAAAACATTTCTAAATCCAAACAAATGAACAAAATAGGTCAATTTTAGATTTAATTTGTTGAGAAATACCCTTTTATTCAAATTTAAAGTCTACTTTTTAAATTTTTCGTGAATTCCAAAGCCAACTAGAAATGGCAAATAAATGCCATTTCCAAGGTTATTTTTCATCCCATTTTAAATCTGAAAAAAGCGTTGAAAAGAGAAATTACAGCTTTATTAGAAAAGTAAAAGTGACTTAAATATACAGGGTATTATTTAAAATAAGAAAGTTGTGGCAATTTCCGGACATCCGGAAGTGATTTTTTTACCACCGAATGGTCAAAATGTGGTCATTGATACCTATATTTGATTTCCCAAATTTTAGAATTTTATTTTTAAAACTGTAGAAAAAAATGGGGGCAGGGGGTAGGTACTTTCTGGGTCACCCGGTACAGAGCGTTCCGTTTGAAAAACTGACAAGATTCGATTAAAAAAGTTCTACATTAAATAATCATTTTTGGCCACTCTGTACATCTTTAGGCCGTTTTTAGGAAGTAAAAATGATTCAAAAACATCACACAGATATCTCGTAACTAGTTCTACATTTTTTTTTTCTTAAAATCCATAATGGTGTGACTGTAGTGATTGTTTCAAAATGAATCTGATGCAAATGGCATTATTTCAACAACTTTCACTACATTCAAAAGGTTGGGAGATAGTCAATAATAATATAGGAGTGAAAGGAGTCTAGAAAGAGACTTCTAAAAATATACTGATATTTATAGCATTCAATTTTAAAAATGGCACTTGGTGCTGTACAATCGTTATAGTTTCATAAACTACCTGAATTAATTATAATTTACGAAAAATATAATCAACGTGTATTTTGGTGACCCTGTGTATTACATTAAAAAATTATTTATTTGTAAAAATAATGGCATAAGAATATTTCAATCAATTATTTAATTATAATTTATAACAACTAAGAACATTTATTAACTTATTTTCCAAAAAATTTTGATATATTTTTTATTAGTCAATTTAGGAATATTATAAATATGTGTTAATAACAAACTTACTATATACATGATACTTAAAGTAAACAGAGTATGAGCTCATGCCATAAACTACTACTATATGGTCAGACAAGGAGTTTAATGGGTTGCCTATACTCAACTTCTCTTTCAACAACTTAGACCCCTATATTACATCATATCTATTTAAAAAGGTGTAAATTAATCTTTATAAGATTACAAATATAAACAGGTATATCCTTGGTGCATAAAAACGAATATTGTTGACTTGATTTAGCAAATAACATAAAATAAAACAATAATAATAACAGAAACCTATATCATACAGCTAATTTTCCCAAAATTAAATTGAATAACACATTCTATGTCAGGTTAATAGGGTTAAAATGTTATTTGTAATATTTAATCTAAAATGAGGCTACTTACCAGCTAAATCTATAATTTCATCTTGCGTTGCTGACGATAAAGCTTGTTCATATTCATCACCTAAATCTACTGCGATTTGTTCCTCCGCTTCTTGTTCTCTTGCAGGAGGTGGCGGCGGAATCCACTAAAATATTTATATATACATTTTAAATATATACCGTAAGAATCGTAACTCACTTTCTTCCCTCTTACTGTACCGGGAACGTAAGGTTTGACTTCGGGAATATCTGGAGTTTCTATCGCTTCTTTGTTTATATGTTCAATCAACTTTTTTCTATTTAACGGACCGGTAGGGTCTTTATCACATTCATAGCTATTTCTTTGAGAGGGAGGTAAAAATGTGTCCTAAAACATTATATAAAAATGTATTTCACTAAATATTTAGTCATCCGGATTTCACACCTAGGTACTATTTAGTCTTAAAAAATACCATTTTAAGTGATAAGTACTTAATTCAACTACCATTGCACAATTTACTTGTTCATAACCTAGTTTTCTCAATACTCACATCAGGGTCAACTTCCTTAGCTAAAACACTAATTTCTTCGGCAGTTAGCTTATTTAAAAGTTCATCTACATCTATATCATCATAAACACTGAGATCCTTTCCATATAATTTGGCTGGTGTGGTCATAGTTGTAGTTGTCGTCTTCGTGGACGTCTGAAAAACACAAAAATTTTACTAACCTGCTAAAAAGGGTGTAACTCGTTTGTATATCGTTATATATAGGTATTTACACTGTTTTCAATTCAACAAAAGTCACACCTAATCTAATTCGTTGCTAATAGAGATAAATGGCAATTTTCCACGCCCAAACACACTATTTGACCCTAATTTTGTAAATTAAATTGACAGAACTCAGATGGATCAATAAATAAAATGAAATAAACACTTGCAATGAGAGAGAGGAAGTCGACTTCAGTAAACAGAAACACTGTATGCGTTAAGTCTTGTCTAACTAATGATTATAACAAGGACAGAAGGTGTTGCTGTATACTCTCCCTTCCCATTTACTATAAATGTCATTAGATCAAATAAGGCCATGCTTTATTCAGTCCGTTCAGATGAAGTAGTGGATGACGAATAGACTGTGACTGTACTGTACCTCTCGCTCTCGCATCTGTTTATTTTATTAATACATTACACACACTTATTTTATTTACTTAATTTTATTTGTTGTTATCAGCACCAAATTTTGCAATTGATTTTTAACCTCGACAATAGGACACATGTTAACGCGTAGTATATTTATTTTATTTGTCCGATATTAGAGATAAAATATGATGATAATGTGGAGTGTAGAGATGATATGTTGTATAGGCTTTAAATGAGTCCCCATAATATGTCCCTAGGAATGTGAAAGGGGGTTAAAAACTCGACTGCTTTCTCCGATTTTGATTGAATAGATTTGATACAGTTCTTGAATGAAGCACTAATAGAAATTAAGAACTGAATTCATTTCGAGCAACGAAGAGCAACAGTAGGCAGCTTTCAGTGAGAACCTGAAGATGGCAGATGGGATTTTGCCGAAACGTCGTTTAGACAACCGTGACTCCTGGAGGAGTCGACCATCGACGCGGGAGAGCACCCGGAAGTACAATAACACTTCATTTAACACTCGAAAAAACCTAAAAAACAACATATATATATATATATATATATGAAAAATACTAGGTTCTCGGGTTGAACCGCGTCTGAGATTGTTAATGTCAGACATTAACAATCTCAGACGCGGTTCAACCCGAGAACCTAGTATTTTTCATACCAACGACCGCGGAAGCTTCTCGGAACATATATATATATCATATTTCAGTCGCAAGCTCCTCTACAAAGTCCTTATTTTACTATAAGGAATGTAGCCAGAGTAACCAGACTGCAACCAACAACTACTCTAAGGGCTATGTGGCCCACCGAGCGCTGAATTACAAGTTTCAAGCCTGGCGCGTTAAGTGTAATAATCACATATTACCAACAAAACGCTAATGCTTCAATTGCAAGAAACACCATCAGCCGAAAGACTGATCCTACTTAAAGGAGCTCTCGTGCCAGTCGTCCCATACCACTTGCAGACTGCATTTTCGAGCTGTTGGCTCTCGTCAGTGCAAGGTAGACATGTGACGAACGACACGAGGATCCCTTGACTATTTGGTACATCTCGGTATCTTTACGATAGCGACATGTAATATAATAAGCAGGCGCCATCTAACGGTCCAGTGTCTGTTGCAATCGAAAAATAAATAGCCTGACTGGGCTTAGCATAGAGCACGTGTGCTTCTAGATGGCAAAAATATTGAAACATAATATTTCTGTCGCAAGGTCCTCTATAAAATCCTTATTTTATTATAAGGAATGTAACCAGACTGCAACCAACAGGTACTCTCCGAGTTGTGTGCCCCGCCGAGCGCTGAATTACAAGTTACAAGCCTTCCGCGTTAAGTGTAATAATCATCGACGAGGGAGAGCACCCAGAAGTACAATAACACTTCTAACTTAAAAAACAACATTGCGAGTGTCAGTGCTGAGGATCGAACCCAGGGCCCAGCAGAGTCACACCAGAGCGAATTTGTCACGTAACGCGCTCTAAGCGACTGAGCTATCGTGTGCCGGTATATATCAAAAGGTAGATTTTCAATAAAATATGAAATCTTAATTCTGAGGAAGTGTAAAAATCGTTATCCTGTTAATCGTCCTTAAAAAAATATTTGTCCGTTAATAAAATGGCACGAAATTTTCAGATAGGTAATTATTCGACACTGTAAATAAACATCAGAGATAAACATTTATTTATAGTTTATGATAAACGTTTAGTTGGAGGACATTTCTACGTATATTTTGCTTCTAAAATTGACGATATATACACGTATAATTGAGACGATTGATAAACGACTATTAAATGATACGGCGTGTTAGGATGTTGTCATTAAATTATTTACTTTGAAATTTACACAAATTATATATCAATCGATAAAGAAAATAATATTTATTTTTTATATACGCAATTTTTAGTTATCGATCCTTTTAGACTTATAATTGAGCATGTATTCTTATGGGAAAGCTCCGTCCATTTTTTCGCAGTGGGGCCTTACATAAAAAAATAGTAATATATAAATTAAAGGTTTTGTAAACACAAAATGCTCTATCAGCGATGCTCTATCGAATAGCATTTAGGACAATAATCTCTTACCATTTTTGAAGGCCAATGAAATTGGTTAGAGAAATTGAAACGATTGGACATTGTTATAGCATACCTTGTTTTTCACAAAACACCACACAAAATAATATAAAGGCTTTAAACAAGGTGAGCTAGGTGGCCACCTACTGATCCATTGGTTTTCATGGCACCCTATAAAAAAGTAAATAGTATTCAACAGCAGGATTAAATTAACCATGCTAGATAATGCAATGTATTGTTCATAAAATAGGCTTCTAAGTGATGAGATGAGGCACACCTTTTGTTGCTTAATTTTTTAATTAAGAACGTCGGTTATTATTTTTCCGGTGAAATATAATATAATGGTCAAGCATGACATACAATTTATAATTTCAAATGCTTTAAAAAACAGGTCTGTATTAAAAAAGAGAAAATAGATGATGGTCCTGAAAATATGAAACGTCATAATAATAATTTGAATGCGGTAAGTTATAGCAAAGTAAATGTTTAACAAATTATTAATAAGTTTTTAAATATTTTTGTAGTAACAGCGCTGGCTGGGTAAAAAGAAGAAAACGAGGTATTTCGGATTTAACGGTATATCTCCAGAATCAATTAAATTTCTATGTCATTTCATTGGATTAAACCAGCCGAATTTTGCTGCGAAATGACAAATAAATTGTATGTACCCCGCTTTCAGTGGACCTAGATAATTTAGATTTGGCACAGTTTTGAATATTAATTTAAATTTTGACATACCAAACAAAACGAATGTCAACAAATTTGCAAATTTTATTGGATGGTCGTGGGACGGACGGTTAATTAGTAAATAATATCTAATGAGTCTTATTGCTTGAATCCTGTTTTTAGGAGCAGCGACGACGTCCCTAATCACATCTTATATCTTACTTTGTATGTTGAACTACGCTTAACTACATAGTAAATAGTACTTCTAGTAGTACGTAGTACCTGATATATAAATGACAATGCACAAACGTATTGAATGCATTGGAAAGCAAATAAATATTTATATAATCAACTGAAAGCGAGAAATGGCAAAATATTTTGTTTAGTCAGATTAGTATTTTGACGAATTTATTATTCAAGGTCACAACAATGATCGCGGGGCGCCCTAGCGTCGTGGAGTTTGTAGTCTGGGGGTCCGGGGGCCGGAACAACATCTCTGGCAACCCTCCAACGCGCTATACTTGGAGATTCGCTCGCAAATGATTATTTATAGTGCACGCGAAGCGGCCACTGGCCTTCCCAATTCAAAATGGCGACGCCCGTGACCTACAGTTTCATTCACTGTGTTGATATATCTTCATGCAGGTAAAGGTGAGCGACTCCGACGTCGTCGACGCTTCCTCTCTGCCGGCGTCATTCTAGTTCAAAGACAATTCCTGTGGAACCATAAAGACATCAGCTAGATGGGAATCATATGGCTGTTTTGGCAGAGTTGTGGTTAGTGAGTACAGGGTGAACAGACAGCAAATATCAGATTCTTATATAAATTGTGGATTTTTGTTTTGTTGCAATTTATATTTTGAAATATTGTTTGCCGTGCACTTGTGTAGAACTAAATTTAAATACGTTGCCCGCTATTTTTAACAACAGGGATATGGAGGGCGTTTCGAGTGCTGAGAGACAACTCATTTTGTACTAAGCTAAGAAATTCATAAAAGTTGTCAGTAGGCAACACAATAGTACTGTGACAATAGCATCATCCAAACTGGAATTTAAAAGAATATTAATTATAAAATGAACTAAATAAGGAACCATCTTACTCGTAAATTCGTTCCTGTCGTCGATATTGCACGCTATTCTAAAAAGTGTAATTTCTAATTATATTATTGTGAACATCTATTCTGTATTTTATTAGAGCTTCACTTTGCAATAGCTTTTATATATATATATATATATATATATATATATATATATATATATATTTCAATAAATCTTTCAGATCGATTAATAATACTATAATTTACCTTTAAACAAATTGTGTAGTTTGTCTAAATAAGAAATGCCTTCTTTTGTATGTAATTAAAAAAGCAAGTAAAATTATACAAAAAAAATAAAAACACCATGAAGCAGTCAATAAATTAGTTATAATGGAAAGTAGAACGACAGGAAATTAAAGTATTTAATAGTTAAAAAGTGTAAAATTTTCAATTTTTTCGATAATGTAAATCATTGTATTTGATATGCCATTTATTAAACGGTTATATTACCTTTTATACACTTTTATATGAATATCTATCAACTCAGATGATCTAACTTCTAAATTACGGTTAATACGATTAGACACATACTTACTTACCTATTTAATACTATAACCAAAATTGCATGCAACGTTTTCATTTCATTTATTTACAAAAACAATTCACTGATAAAATGATTACGATGATTTAAAATATTTTAAGATTACTCATTGATTAGAGGCAGAATATAATAATTAATTTAAAGACGTCGTGAAAAATTCAAATGCGAGATTATGATGGAAATGGACGTTTTGAGATCAGAAGATAGAAAGTATATCTCAATTGGTATATCGCTGTGTATGTCTGTCTGTCATTTTGCCAGTCTACCTGTAGATTTTTGTCGAACAGGGCTCAAAGTGGAAGTCTAAAATTTTAGGCATAAGACCTGGGAAGTTCAAGGAAGAAAGGTATTGAATTTCAGGGAAATCGGAGCATTAGGGACGGCTCTAGGCGTGGCCAAAAAATAATTTTTCATTGAATCTAAAAATGTTTCAAATAAAAATGGTGTGAAATGGAAACTTGTATTGGAATGATATTTTGCAAATTTCTTGTCAAGGTTGCTGCAAATATCTCGTCAATACAGATGAGCAGACTCCAAGGAAGGAACAAAACAATTTGTGCCGAAACAAAAGTTGTTTATGTTTATACATGTTATGACAAAACTGCCAAATTATTTCAAGTAAGTTTTGCTATGAAATTACATAAGAATGCCCCAAGAAGCAAAGGGGCCCCACCATTAACTAAATTTTAACTGAAATAATCATTTTTTTTTCTTAAAAAATTTCACTAGATTTACTTTTCCCTCGACCTACTTAAAATATGGACGCCCTATATATTCAACATATTTTAACTATATAGGGTGTCTGATTTATTGTTCTACAGTTCTATTATTGATATTAGAAAACCCAAGAAATGTTTTTTACGCTTTTTTAGAGCTACTTAATAACATATAAAAGGAAACAAAATAACATACATAGTTTTATATTAGGAAAATTGAATAGACTGACTTAAACAGATGCCTTTCAATTGCATGTGATATATAAAAATGCCTTATTGAAAATGTTTGGCAACTGCAACAGAGAGCGAGTTCCTGTCGTTTCCTTTTTGAAATTTGAGAGAAAAACATGTTTTCATGTTTCGCATCTTTGTTGTAACTACAGAATTCAAGTTTAAACTTCTTGTTAGAAACTCAAACATCAATCCTTTTTAAGATAAAAACTACACCAAAAAATTATTTAATACTTCCAAAATAAATTTTCTCCACAAAGTTTTGTAATACTCCAACTCACGTACGGTATCTGTTACGAGGTTAGGTTTGTAGTTCTTCAAGAGGTCAAGGTCGTTAAAATGTCACAGTCAAATTCTTTATATTTACCCCAAACTACTCCAGTATAGCTGCGTCACTACAGTAAGTTTTAAATATATTGAACAATAATTGTAAATGGATAACAAAAAATGTTTTGAAAAGCTTTTAGAGAAAACTCAATAGAAAAGTACTGTACTATTTCTTCTTGTATGAACTATAAAATATTGGATTTTATTTTTCTGTGTTTGTTGAGTTTTCAATAGTCCAATACCATTCTATTCAGTGTTCTCCAAACTCTTATCAATTTTTTTTTTAAATTGGTTCAGAGATGTAGGAGAAATGGTCGAATTATGAAATCATCTTCTTAAAAACGGTGACGCCACCTTTACTGAAGTGAGAACTAAATTTCTAATTCTCCAGGTTGTAATTTATGAATTTTAATGAACTGTTACCTCTTACTCTATTTACTTTTTGCTCAAACGTTGAAAACAGGACCCCTTGACGTAACCATGTGTAAATCCTGGGAGTGGACGACCTTCTAATGTTTTCGTGTAGATTTCCCGCGTCAATTATTTGTGATCAATTTTCTCATGATACTATTTTATACATGATAATCTGAGCTTTATAGCAGCTATTTTAATTTATTTCGAAATCTCAACTATTTCCGACATACAGGATGTTAAAATTAACCCTTTGACGCTTTTGTCTGTTGCTTTCGTTTCATCGATAACTTCTACCACGCCCAGAAATAAACTGTTAAGCAATAAGGAAAAACCTCATAATGTTGATTGTAATCAGAAGAGAAGAGTCGTTAGAGAAAGAATAAGCACAATCAGAATTATATTGTCGATTTATTGGACAAGACTCATTTTACGTGTGAATTAATATTAAGATCGTGCTTTAAAAAAGGACTTGGGCTGAGTAGATGATTCAAGGTTTAGAGGGTAGTTGAAAGCTACTACTGAATTGCGTTTACCTTATTTTTTTCGAGAGTTATTATTATGCTCAGTTGAAAATGTTGAATATTAATTTTCTGCTTAACGGACCTATATATGAATTTGTCTGTTGAAATGCAAATGTAAAATTACTATAATTATCAAAGAGAAATGAAGGTAAAGTTTTTTATATATTGGTCATTAATGTTGAAAGTAGGTAATAGTTAATTGTTATAAATATATCATAAAATTAATCCGCATATATCAGGGTAGATTTGTATATATTACAAGATAAAAATAGATTAATCTGATGTTTTAATGGAAAATAGGAACATTGAGGTATATATACGCTTTAAATATAACGGGTCTAGCGGAATGAAGCATCCATTTTAAATTGAATTGTTTTTATTAATGGCTAAATTTTTATCCAAAAATTAAATACGAGGTTCTTGAGGGAACACGGAAATTATAATTCTTAATATTACATCAGTCACATGACCTTCTCCACGCTGCTGACACTCTTGAAGCCTAGCACGAAGGTTTTTCATCGCTCGCTCCAACAATTCAATTGGGATTTAGTTAATCTCTCCCGAATGTTATATTTTAGTTGTTCCAAAGTTTGCGGTCGATTAGAAAATATTTTTGGCCGTAAGTTACTCCATAAAAAGAAATCACAAGCTGAGAGATCCGGTGACCGCGCCGACCAATGTCCCCATGATCAGGAAACATTCTTCGCAAAATTGTCATAGAATCCCTGGCAGTTTGGAAAGTGGCTCTATCCTGACGAAACCGTATTCTTTGAATATCCACACATACATTACGAAGTTGTTGTTCAAAGTTACGCAATACCTGTTGATAACATTGTGATGTAACATTTACCGTCAAGCCATTTTCCTCGAAGAAGAACGGCCCAAAAATTCCAAAGGCCGATAATAATAATAATAGCTTTTATTGCCCCAAAGTAACCCTTTTACAGGACAAAAATACAAAATAGAAAATACAAAAATATAAAAACAGAATAATTTGCATGAACATTGACACATGCATCTGTTAATACTTGTTTTAATACATTATGCTTACAAATTATACCTTATATAAACAATCCATTATCCAATTAATGGCACTACTATCTGTAAAAGTTCCTTTAAATTACAAAAATGTATATCAATATAAATATCACATAAGTGACACAGCTTGTTGAAATTTCTACACATAACATAAATAGGAGATTTAAGCAACATGTTTGTTCAAGGTGTTGTAAAATGTTACGTTATGCCTATTAAATAATCTTGGTATGGAAACATTTAATTGACCTAATAGTTCATTTGAATCAATTTGGTTGTGTAAGAGCTTATAGAGAAAAGTAAGGAAAGCACATTTTCTTCTTATGTCTAAACTAACCAAATTGAATTTATTAAGAAGGGGGGTATACCTCTTGCAAGGTAAGCCGCATTATAACTGCTATAATAAGGATGTCAAATACTCAAGTTGTCATCGAACATAAGAAAAGTATAAAGTTTTTAATACATCAATATTAGTAAACGATTTAGAGTTTCTGACAATAAAACCATATATTTTATTTTCTACATCAGACTTTAGAGCAATATGTTGGGTAAAAGTAAGTTTGTAATCAAAGAGAATATCAAGGTCTTTACAAGTATAAGAACAAACAAGAACTGAATTACCAATTTTATAAATATTGCGGTATATTGATTGTTCCTGCTAAAATGCAATTTATTTGCAGTACACCAAAATTCTAAAGGATCAAAATCAGATTGCAATGCAACGCAATTCTCTGTACAGTTAACATCAGTAAACAGTTTTACGTCATCAGCAAAGAAGAGTTTATGACACATAAGAGTTTGGCTTAAATCATTAATAAAAAGGAGTAATAGTAACGATCTGAGATTAGACCCTTGCGGTACTTCAGATGTTGATATGCATGTGAAAGAGTTATAGCCATGCCATTATATGAGATATATTGCTTCCTTTGACTTAAGTAAGAAATAAGAAATGTTTGTGCTGTAATAGTAAAAGTAAAGCTGCCTAGTTTATTTAAAACAATACAATGATCGATTTTGTCAAACGTGTTTGCAAAGTCAATGTATATTACATCTACCTGCCCCTTAAGAATTTCAAATATAAATTGAGTGAATGTTGTTAAATTGGTCATAGCTTATCAATTATTTAAAGAACCGTGCTGGAATGGTGATAATGGATCCCATACGGACCAATATATATAGTTATATAAAACGATTTCTAATTATTTCGCAAAGTTCGATAGGACAGAAATCGGCCTGCTATTGCTAATTAAGGTTTTATCACCATTTTTAAATATTGCACAAACTCAGCAGTTTTCCATACTTCCGGAAAAGTATTACAGTTTACAGCTAAGTTAAATAAAAAGCCAAGCGGAACAACCAACACACGTGCTCAATCTTTTACAATAAACGAAGGTATATTATCTAGCACAGAAGTAAATTTGTTTTTAAGCTTATTGGCCGCAACGAGCATTTCTTGCTCAGTAATTGACTCAAATTGACTGTTGCGGATACTAAAATTACTTTCAATTGGAGTAAAATCTTCATAAGACATAGCAAAAACACTAGCAAAGAAATTACCAAATTCGTTAACAATATCCAGAGGTTGATTAAAAAATATATTTTCGTGTGACATTTTACCTATCCTACTAGTCTTATTTTTTGAATGAATAAAGGACCAAAGTTGCTTGGTATTATGCGAAATCGTCTATTAATATAATATTCATTAGCAATTCTTGTTTCTTCTTTAATAACGCTTCTCAGTCCCTTAGACTCTTCTAGATATGAATTAATACTTGTTTTTTAACTTTTTATATAATTTAGCTTTTTTTTATGTTATTTATAATTTGAGAGTTGTGCTAATAAGAGGATACTTATGTTTGAATGATAATCAAAAATCGCGTAAAGCCTAGTGTAAAACTCGTGCAATGCTACATCAATATCATTCAAATTCAACAAAAATGACCAATTCATTTGTAATATTGCATTATAGAGTTCAGAAAAATTGTCTTTTTTAAAATTATAGCATTTAGCATCTCTATTAGGTAGTATTTCAGATTTTTTCACAGATATATTAATTATATTTATTATTAAAGCTGGATGATACAAATCCTCTTGTACAAGCGGTACATTATCATGTAAGACTTCACATGTAATATTAGGCAACAGCAAATCAAGTAAGCCGTGAGAAACATTTGATACGTTGTTAAATTGTCAAAAGTCAAGAAAATTTATAAAACTGTTTATTACAAATATTTTTCTGTCAATATTATCTTGGTTAATGAAATTAGGGACATTAAAGTCTCCAGCAACTATAACACTTTTCGTTTGCAAAGAATCAACTTGTTCAAGATTCCCAAAAAATAGCTCAAATTCCTCAAATGGAGTTGAAGGTGGAATATGAAGTGACAGAACATAAGATATATTATGTGATACAAATATTTACACGCTAGTATATCAGTTGATGTAAAGTTAATATTAAAAAAATAAGATTAACAGCTTATGACTGTACAGAATTTTTTATACCAAATAATGCACCACCACCAGTTGCTTGACCAGCCACGTTTCGGTTAATACCGCAATGTCGAATTCTCCGCTGTCTGAACCTTGGAATTAAGTCCAAACACATTTTGATAATAACAACAAATTTTAGATGTTCTGGTGGGCGAAGTTATCTTAGGAATTCCATTGGCATATTAAATTTTAATATTGTTTTCTCCAGCATTTCTCCTCCGATTCAATTCATTTCTCATCATCTTGAAGTATTCGAGCTATCTTAGGGTACGATCAATGGAAATAAAGACATTATTATTAAATTTGCTGTTTTTCAACGCATTGGAGAGGCGAATTACTTTAAGAACATCAATTTCATTACCTAACCGTATTTTAATTGGACGATTCTTATCGGCCAGTAAATCACCCTAATCTTATGGGCTTAATGTCATTAGTATTCAACTCAGGAACAACTGCATGTAGTATATCTGAAACTTCAGATCTATCACTATTCTCACGTGCTTGAGTAGATAAATGTTGATTCGGTTCAGTTACTCCAAAAATTACAACGTTCCGTTGACGTTCATTGAGCTCATTGATTTGTTCAATAATTTCTTCAAATACAGTACTGGATGGCACAGTTTTACTTACATTATTTTCGGCTTTTAAAGTTTGGATATTAGCTTGTAAATTTAGGATAAGCGCCTTTAGATCCTTAATCTCATTTCCAAATTGACGGTATCTAAAACAAGACCAGTCATAAACTTTGTACGCATTAAGCACACGGAGTTTATTCGCAGTGATATCTACGCACGTGTTTTTGAACAGATTTTGGCATATGCAGCACTTAACCATGGCATCGTACGATTTACTGCAACAACTACATATTAACGTAGAGGCTGGCATGATAAAAATAGACAATGAACTAACAGTTCAATAAAGAAGCTAATGTCGCTGTTATGGATTAAGATTAACTGATCAACACCAATTCACACCACTTCACACCAGAGAGTAAGCTTTTTGCTATGAAGCGGTACTTCGTGCAATTGCAGAGGATTTTCCGTCACCCAGTTCTGTGTGTTAAGATATTCGGAAAGATGAAAATGAGCTTTATCTGACATCAGCAAGAAATCAACGATATTCGGGTTTTTAGCAGATAGCTCTTCGAAATGTTTGCAAAAGTCAACGACGCGTGTACCAAAATCTTGAGGTAGTAGTTTTTGTACGACTTGTAATTTTGTAGGGATGTGTCTTTCAGAATGCGACGATAATTACGGTTCAAAATATTGAGTTCTAATGCTTATCGTTTTGCAGATCGTTTAGGACTTCGAAGCACAGCTGCTCTTACGCTTTCAGCATTTTCAGGTATGCGTACAAAACACCTTTCTTCCTTTTGCTTTCTCTAGCAGATGAAGCAGTACTGCGGAACATGTGTACCCACTTTTTAATTGTTATTCGACTAGGAACTAGATCTCGTGGATTTAAATGAAAGTATTAGCGAAATAAACGCTGGGTGATTACAACAAAATAATGAAGTAGATTCTTCCGGGTCTTGCCGTGGTCGTCGAACTTGACTTGACGTTTCGCTGATCATCCTGTCAGCTTCTTCAGAAGGATTCTAAAGACTAAATCTGTTGTGTTACACTCCTCGTTATATACCTAGGCGCCGCTTCGCTTCGCTGGTCCTTGGTCGCGCTTGGTTCGCTTCGCTGTTCATTCGTCGTGTTTGGTTGACCGTGACTTACTACGGTGCATGTAAAATAGCAGTTGACAATTTTAAATATATCAATATATTAGACAGGATATAATATATATATATATATATATATATATATATATATATATATTTATATAATATATTGTTTTTTAGGTTTTCGCGGCGGGTGTTAAATGAAGTGTTGTTGTACTTCTCGTTGCTCGAACTGAACTGTTCAGTTCGAGCAACGAGAAGCAGCAGTAGGCAGCTTTCAGTGAGAACCTGAAGATGGCAGATGAGATTCTGCCGAAACGTCGTTTAGACAACCGTGACTCCTGGAGGAGTCGATCATCGACGCGGGAGAGCACCCGGAAGTACAACAACACTTCATATATAATATATATTTATTTATTTATATATATATATATATATAATATATATAATATATATATAATATATATAAATATATATATATATATATATATATATATATAATATATCAATATATTAGACAGGAATACGCGCTATTATCCGCGAATCATCTGGGAATCACTGGAAATTATGAAAAACGTGAACAACTTTAACAGAGAGGATGGGTATCGACTTAGTAACACGTGGAGATTGGTATTGCCAAGTACCAGCACCGTAATAAGTCACGGTCAACCAAACACGACGAATGAGCAGCGAAGCGAACCAAGCGCGACCAATGACCAGCAAAGCGAAGCGGCGCCTAGGTATGTAACGAGGAGTGTAACACAACAGATTCAGTCTTTAGAATCCGTCTGAAGAAGCTGGCAGGATGATCAGCGAAACGTCAAGTCAAGTTCGACGACCACGGCAAGACCCGGAAGAATCTACTTCATTAGACAACGGCCGTGAAAACCTGCATTCTACTACAACAGAATAGCTGTTTTTTTAAATAAGCCTCAACCGCAAAGGAACGTTGAATATTTGACCAACGCTCCATATTCACAGCTAAACGCAAACGCTTTGACAACTATCTTAAATTTCAATTTATCGCGAAAGCATGGCGACTTGATTTGAATTTATATCTCAGTATATTATGACATGCATTAACTTTGAAAAAGAATACATCATTCTGCCGGATCCATTATATACGGGATAAATAAACGTTGCATTAATGTTTTAAGTAGTGCCTGCATATGGCCGACTATACTTTTATGGGTTTTATGCAAATGACAACAAACTGTTTATTTACTTACTGTATGTAAAATAGTCATTACAAGGTTGCTTTTAAAACGGTACCTTTCATTACAAAATTGTAATTTCTAATTGTTCAATTGTGAATGAATTCTAACCGAATTTCAATAAAATACATCTGGCAACCGGAATGATGTAGTAGTAGAAGGAATTAAGTATTCTGTTTATTTGTTGGAAATGAAGAGCATTGACCTCTCGTATAATTATTGCACGTCTAATTTCAACGAAAACATGTACCTAGATGTAGTGAATACGAAGTGTTCTGTTTCATATCAGAAAAAATAGCATTCCAACGTAAATGAAGTTCATGCATAGCAAAAGAATGGAGTGTACACGTTGAATCAATAACACAACTAGCTGAATAGTTAACGAGCAGCTATTACGGAGAAAATGTTTAATTTTAAAAATACCTTTGATTGATTAGTTGTTAATTTTTTTAACATAGTTGTTGATGTAAACATATGACAATTTTTTTATGTCGATTCTATCTCACGCTTTTAATATAAAATACAAATTAATGGATTTTCTATGTGTTAAATTTTATCAAAATTGGTCTGGGGTCCCACGCCCGCTTTTTGAAGTGATTACTAACAGGCTGAATTTTTGGCGTAGAACTGGAAAACCTGCCAGAAAATTTGACCATTCGATTTAAAAAATATATAACAATAGTGTAATAAACAGGGGGCTGCGCTTGTCTTACAAAAGCGATGTAACTAAACTGCTGGCCACTCGAACTTACACATAGAGAATTTTAGGCAAAATTTAAAGTTCAATATTTTCAACAGGAATGCAAATTTTTGAACGCGGCTTGCTAATTTTAAGAGCTAGTTTTTTTCAGATTAAGCTGCATGACGTATATTTATCGTAGGATCATAAGTTTATTATATACGGGGTGATCAATGAAGTCATGCAAAAAATCAAAAAGTTTGTATGAGTGAAATTTCCGCAAAAATTTTTTTTGGTCGTTGCAATATGGTTCGTTACTAAGGTAACATCAATATCTCTAGACGGTTTTGTCAGTTTTTGGATTAAGGCCCTTGGGCCTTGTACACACTACTCAACATAAAAATTTGATACCGAAATTTTTAAAATGCTATAACTTGACATTGGATTGACGGTTCTTGATGATTTTTGCGGATTTGGAATCCTTATTTCACGTAGATTTTCTATGGTCTAAGCATTTTATTTGAGGGTTGAAATTTACACATTATACCGGATCGATAATAAACAAAAACGTAGCGACAAGAACAAGTTTATTATATTATATTCTACAATGTATAAGATTGCTTAACAACGGCCAAAAGTCAATTCTTAAAAAATTTATAATTCTAATTCTGGTAATTTTTAATAATTAAAAAAAAATTTAACTAAAAAACTAAAAATGAATTTAATTTAAACTTAAATTAAAATTAGGTACATTAATTAAAAAAAAGAGAAGCTAATATTTTGTTGGTCCTCCTGCTCGTAATATTATTTCCCGACATCGATTTGGTAGAGTATCCACAAGATTATTTATAAAATCTTGTGGAATATTCTCCCATTCTTCACGAATGGCCTCACTGAGCGTTCTAAGGTTTCAGGAGGTACATCAAAAGATCTTACTTTAAGTTTTAAATAAGACCAAACGTGTTCGATGACATTAACATCCGGAGACTTTGCAGGCCAGTCCATCCTATTGATGTTTTGTGCCTTCAAAAACTCTGTGATCCTTCGTGCTCTGTGAGGTCGAGCGTTGTCATCCACCAATAGAAGTTCTGGGCCGTAATGTCGAGCAAAAGGAACAACAATAGGTTCCAAAATTTCCTCCTGATAAACAGTAGCATTAATGGTTTGGTTGGTAATGAATAGCTCGGTTTTACCATTTCTTATGATACCTCCCCACACTGTAACACCTCCGCCACCAAATGCTTCTTGAGGGTCCATATTTTCCTCCAAATATCGCTGATTTGGCCTTCTCCAAACTAAAAATCCGCCATCGGAATGAAACAAATTAAATCTTGTTTCGTCAATAAATAAACAATGGCTCCACTCTGCATTACCCCAATTGGTTCTATGGTGTTGTAATAACCGCACACATTTTGCTCTGCGACGGGCTCTATAATTTAAAATGTTTGGCATTATGTTATGTTTTTAAAAAAAAAATCTCACCTCAAGTTGTTTTTATTTAATGTTCTTCTCACTGTTCTGTCCGAAACTCTCACCCCCGTTTGTTGTCTTAAAGAGTCATTTAGTTTTCTAGAGTTCTTTGTTCTATTCCGCATAGTTTCTCTCATTAAAATTCTTTCGGTTCTTTCGTTTATTTTTTTTGTATGTCCACCCCCATGCCCATAAATATGATCACCAGTAGTTTCGACGCGACGGATCAAATTATAAATTGTCTTTCGGCTGACATTGTAAATGTGCGCAATTTGCTGTTTTGACATTCCTTCGTTGAGAAGTCGAATGCAATTTTCCCTTTCTGCCGTGGTTAAACGCCTCATATTAATTAAACTTTACAAAATTATAACATTGAAATGTGTCAGATTATTTCTAAAATAATGTAAACAGTTTTTAATTGCATAGCAATAAATTTGTTTTTCCAATGCCTACTTTGAAATAGACGCGTCGCGTAGAAATTACACCCGATCATAATTATGGGCTTGGGGGTGGACAAAGAACTCTGTAAAACTGAATGACTCTTTAAGACAACCAACTGGGGTGTGAGTTTTGGACAGAACAGTGAGAGGAACATTAAATAAAAACAACTTGAGGTGAGAATTTATTTTTACAAAAACTTAAATAATGCCAAACCGTAGAGCGCGTCGTACCCTACGTTTTTGTTTATTATCGACCCGGCATAATGTGTAAATTTCAACCCTCAAATAAAATGCTTAGACCATAGAAAATCTACGTGAAATAAGGATTCCAAATCCGCAAAAATCATCAAGAACCGTTAATCCAATGTCAAGTTATAGCATTTTAAAAATTTCGGTATCCAAATTTTATGTTGAGTAGTGTGTACAAGGCCTAAGGGCCTTAATCCAAAAACTGACAAAACCGTCTAGAGATATTGATGTTACCTTAGTAACGAACCATATTGCAACGACCAAAAAAAATTTTTGCGGAAATTTCACTCATACAAACTTTTTGATTTTTTGCATGACTTCATTGATCACCCCGTATATAATAAACTTATATTCCTACGATAAATATACGTCATGCAGCTTAATCCGAAAAAAACTAACTCTTAAAATTTGCAAGCCGCGTTCAAAAATTTGCATTCCTGTTGAAAATATTGAACTTTAAATTTTGCCTAAAATTCTCTATGTGTAAGTTCGAGTGGCCAGCAGTTTATATAAGAAATATGTAAATATGTGAAAATAACGAGGTCTGAAATTTTGTTACTATAGGGCTAATTTTTACACTATTATTTAATTAATATTTTTGAAATCGAATTGTCAAATTGTCCTACAAATTTATTTTCTGGCAGGTTTTCCAGTCCTATGCCATAGAAGTGTCAATATCACACCCCCTGCAACATCCCTCCCCGAATTTTCTAGGGGTATTCAAACCGAAATGTACGTCACAATTTTGCACATAATTTTTACAATTTTGCACACCCATTTCCAAAAGTTTGCATAGCTTCAGATTAGCCTCCTTTGGTATCGATCATTCTCCATTCACAGAAATTAAATTTCAATATTTTTCGAGATAATGGCCCGGGGACTTTTAACTGGAGCACCGTTATACTACGTACATGAACGTAAAAAAATCATAGTATTCACTTAAGTAAGTCAATCCGGAGTAATAAATTACAATCTGATGATAGCATTAATTAAAATCGTATCGATACCATCGATTATCAGATAAATATATTTAATATTTTTGATACTAGAATTGTTCAAATATGTGATAAGAACGTATATGTAATACAATACAGAATGTAGACTAAATACTCGACAAATTCAATAAAACCCATATAGAACTAAGCAGCATTGTGTTCTAATTATAAACACACGTAAACTGTTGGAACCACGCAGTTTGTGTTCAGAGCTTGCAAATTCTTTTGATTTCGCGCTAACAGGTTGTTTCTATTTTATGAGAAATAAACTTTAACACTTTACAGGGTATAACATAATAATTACACTATATCAGTGACTGTTGCCTGGGTATTGTTTCGAGAGTTAGTGAAAGGTATGAAATAATCTTGGTGAAAACGTTTCAGAAATGTCAAAGAGGTATTGTTCTCCTGTGGGAAAACGTATGGCGTTTATTACCGAGGGTAATAAATTTTAGGCAATTAAATTTACTGGTAAATAAATACAATGGAAATATGCAAGAACAATTATTATTGTCAAGTGAAGATGATTTCACTTATTCATGAGGATTTACTACTCAGTGTTTAAGAGAAAAAATTAAGAATTCCAGCAATCTTAGGCACAAGTAAAAATGAAATCAGAATACAATAGGTACCCTAGATTTATCTCGACTTATAAAACCATAAACTCGTTTAAATTTGGTTTCGAACTAAGAGAAAGGAAATACATATTTTGTAATTAATATTATATCAGCTGCGAAAGAATCTTCCTATATTCATAGTTAATTGTAGCAACAATAAATAACATTCAAATTTAGTTATTTAATATTCATTTTATGTACCAACGTCAAGTTGCTATATTTTAATTGCGGACAAATTAACATAATTTCCATATCCCGCAGGGTTAATAGCTGTATGGAGATTGAATTGAATGAGGTTAACATGTTGGAAAAACTCGGTATTGCTACTGTTGTATTCGGCAAATCAATTATACAGCTGATTTTTACTAGCTGGTAAGTTTTCTGTTATTCATAATTTTCAATAAAACTTTCAAAATCAGTTGATTTTTTAAATTTAATTTCAACCTTATTTAGTAGCTTTTTTGCTTTGACATAATGTAGTAGTCCAAGAGCTCGTGAACCCTCCATATAACGGTCTTCCTGTAAGGCTAGAAATTTGTAGTGATGCATTAAAATATACTATGCATGAAAAGGACGATCTGGTAGGCATCAGCCTCGCACATCATAAGCCCTTATACAGGGTGTAACATAATGGAATGTCATAAATGAAGGAGCGTATTCCTCGTACAAATTGAAGAATATTTTGTTATATAAATAATTGCCATTGCCAGTTACAAGCTTGGCGCGTTAAATGTAATAATTGCATATTACCATCAAAACGCTAATGCTTCGATTGCAACAAACACCAGCCGAAAGACTGACCCTACTTAAAGGAGCTCTCGTGCCAGTCGTCACACACCACTTGCAGATTGCAGTTTTGAGCTGTTGACTCTCGTCAGTGCAAGGTAGGCATGTGACGACCGACACGAAGATCACTTGACTATTTGACATGTAAAATAATGACATGTAAAATAATCAGCATGCACCATCTAGCGGTCTAGTGTCTGTTGCAATCGAAAAATAAAAAGCCTGACTGGGCTTAGCATAGTTCAAATGTGCTTTTTGAGGGCGGAATATTGAAACATAATATTTTTAGTCGCAAACTCATCTATAAAACCCTTATTTTACTATAAGGAACGTAACTAGACTACAACCAACAGCTACTCTCCGGGCTATGTGCCCCGCCGAGCGCAATCGAAGCATTACCGTTTTGATGATTATTACAGTTAACGCGCCAGGCTTGTAACTTGTAATTCAGCGCTCGGCGCTTTTTGTTTAAATTAAAAATTAAAATTTCTGATAAGTTTGTTTTTCTTCAATTTGGCACGGTATTAGTTAAAAAAAATTAGGACAATAAGAACATTAGCTGCGCAAAAATGTCAAGAGAACATCGTTGTTCAAAATTAAAATTGAAATCCAAAATATGCACAAAAAAAATTTGGCCCAGTGGCGTACCATACCTTCATGAAAAAAGGTAACCTACATACCCTAAATCTACTCACTGGTTAAAGCTGGGGCTTCATTTTTTAAAATTTAAATGCAATACTAATCATTACTATTCTACACACAAAATTTCAGGTAAATATCTACATTTGTTCAAAAGATATTTAAGGGAATAATTGTATTTTTGAAAACTACAACGACCTGTATTTTGTAAACGAAGGCTCTAATGACAATTGTTTATATGACAAAATATTTTTAAATTTGTACAGTCGTGAGCAAAAAAAAAATAGGACAAGTCTTATAACGATATTTTGCTAAAATCTAGTTGTGTACATTTATAAATTTAATTTTTGTGACATTGTCAGTTAGTTGTCATAATTAATTGCAAGTGTGTAAAAAAACTAATATGCCTAATATAAGCGATTTAGATAAATCTGGAGTTATTGCTAAAGCAGAAGATGGATGGTCAATGAGACGAATTGAACTGCGTTATAATATTGACAAAAAATTCGGTGTGTAACATTTTAAGAAAGTGGAGAATAAACAGTACGATTAGTAGAAATCCTGGATCAGGGCGACGAAGGATATCAACTCAACAACAAGTTTTGCAATTGATAAATGCTTTAGTAGAAAATCCATTTTACTCAGTTATTCAGGCTGCTGAAGAAACAAATTTTCCTGGATCGAATAGTATTTGTCGCCGGCGAGTAAGAGAATCGGAGCTACGTTGTCATGCAGCAGCACAGAAATACTTACTCAAAGCTGAACATAAAGAAGCCCGTGTAGGATTTGCGCTTGAATTTTTAGCGCATGATGTAAATTTTTGGAACAATGTAATCTTTATAGACGAAAAAACTTTCCAGTCAACACACAGCGGTCGTATTCGTGTTTACCGTCCACCGAATACTCGCAATATATATCTAACAAAGATAAAAGTAGTAGATTTTCCGTCAATATGTGGGTTTCGATATCGGCACGTGGTGCTGGTGTTTTGTGGCATATTGAGGAACGATTTAATAGTGAAATATGTATTAGGATTTTAGACAATATTATGCTCCCTTCTGTGTCACAATTATTTTCTAATAATGAGTTCATATTTCAACAAAACAATTGTTTCGTTCATACTGCTCATACCGTAACTAACTGGTTTCAAGATAACAACAACAATGTTCTTAACTAGCCCAGTCCAGATCTTAACCCTGTGGAAGATGTATGAGGATTACTCGTAAGAAGTATCCAAAAACGAAATGTGAGACCACGGAATTCCGACGAATTACTGGAAATAGTAAATAATGCATGGGAAAATATTATTACTAATGATTATTGTATAAGGTTATTTAATTCTATACCAAACAGACTTATAGAAGTTATAAATAGAAATGGTGCAATAACGAAATATTAATAGTTAGTGTCTTGTTAAGTAGGATATCCTTTGTCCTTTGATCCAGGATTTCTACTAATCGTACCGTTTATTCTCCACTTTCTTAAAATGTTACACACCACAAATGTTTGTTAATGTTATAACGCAGTGCAATTTGTCTCATTAACCATCCATCATTTACTATAGCAATAACTACAGCATTAAAATAAAAAATAAATTAAAAGTGATATCTGTTTTATTTCGGCTACTCATTACATATTCAAATAGAGACAGATTTACATTAGAAAAAAAAGTTGTTCTATTTTTTTCTGCTCACGACAGTACGAGGAATACGCTCCTTCATGTATGACATTCCATTATGTTACACCCTGTACTTTTGAAAGTCAAAAAAATAAAAAATGAACTTTTCACTGTAAGTTTGAAATTTTAATATGATTTAGTTTATTCATAATCAGTATAAAAAAAATTGCCAGGCGATTTCGATGAGCAGAAGTACCTTACAGGTGAGCAAAAAGGTGCGCGTTGACGTATTAATTAAATCGTATTGATGTAGCCTAAAGTATGTCGGTTTCTTAACAGCCGTCCACGGTGTAGTGGTTAGATTATCTGCTTCTCGCGCGTGGGGTCGAGAGTTCGAGTAAAGTTCTTTCACTTTTTTTTACTACGTTTTGTACGAGATGTATTTCGACTCCATTAACAAGTAAAATATGTAATACAAATATTTCTTTAGGGTAGGTTAGATTGATTTGAAAACTTACAGCGACAAGTTTTTTTTTGACACTTTCAAAAATATAAGGGCTGATGATGTGCAGGGCTGATGCCTGTTAGGTTATGATTTTGATACTTAGTGTGTTACTACACAAATTTCTAAGCTTACAGGATGACCGTTATATAAAAGGTTCACGAGCTCTCTGTCTACAGTAAAACACATGTATAACAAACCATTCTACTATTAAGTAATTATTTAAACATTTTGGCAGGGTTTCGAGTTTTCTTCATATCAATGATTGTACTAAATCTTTATTTCTTGAACTAAAATTTGAACTTGAACTTAACTTTTAACCCGATTTCTCTCCCTACAGGAAAAAACTTCTTCATTTACATGACATATCAAATCTTCATTTGGCGGGGATACATATTTTTTGCATTATTTCTCAACCCAGGGTAATATTTGTCCACTTTTTGGATGATTTCTTTCTTAAATCTTAACCTTTTACAAGTAAAAGTGGGCTGAAATATCCGAACACAAACAACAAATAGATTTTTAGATCATTGTCAAAAAATTGCAATATTCTCGAAACATGGGTACCTCAAAATATGGAACTAGGAGAAAGTGTTAAACAAAACTAGTTCAAACATTATTTTCTCATGATTTTATAAATCAATGTCAAGTTGAGGAAGTGAGAAATTTGGAGGGCGATAAAAACAAGAGGAAGGGATTTCTTTTATAAACTTGGTTATTAAGCCAGATTTTTTTTATAAAGTTTGATATTACTTGTTTTTATGTTCTGCTTTAATTTACCTACCATTTGAAAAACTATGGTTACTTTGTTAAATTAAATAAGATCCTCCTTTGAGTATTTTATACAAGTAATTATTTTTGTAGACTCTATGCGCCGTGTTTTACTTTTCATGCAGTCACTCCTATAGCTCAAAACCAACGAATGCAATATTTTTGAAATTTGGACGGTTCGTCACTGCCATCAATTAGAACTTACTGACGTAGTAAAATAGAATACATCGGCCAACGTATGGTTAGATTTTCCGAAAATTGATATTAGTGATTTTTAAATATCTAGAATATTCTTAATCGGCAGTTTTAAAAACTTCCTTGTGCAAGGTAGGTTCAAAGGTACTTGAGATAGAGCCCACAAAAAAAAATTGTAAACAAAATGGCAATCATAAAATTGTATATGATTGTTAAACCAACTACGTGGTCCAGTTGTTTTGCTCTAGATTTTGTTGGATCATCCCCAATTAGGCAAGTCAACAGACGAATTTGCCCGAATGGTCTAGATCATTGTCTCTGTAACTCTTTCAAAGACGTGTTGGTGGTGTTGGTTCAGTAACGATGCGAAGAGACAACCAAGTAATAGG
Source organism: Leptura quadrifasciata (assembly GCA_963675555.1). Classification (NCBI taxonomy): domain Eukaryota; kingdom Metazoa; phylum Arthropoda; class Insecta; order Coleoptera; family Cerambycidae; genus Leptura; species Leptura quadrifasciata. The sequence continues at coordinate 43,173,911 of OY776675.1, forward strand.
TATTTGGTTCGTTGTCCTGCGTAAACCTCACAAAATGTTTGACAAAACGAAAAACTTCCTTGTGAAATATTAAGTGGTAAATAAAGTCGATACATAACAGGTCGTTTTGCATTTCCGGATGAATAGCCAGGGACATGCTTCTAAATTTTGCGCCCTGGACGAACATGATCTGCCGCCCCAGCATACCAAAATATTTTGTTTAACGATAGAGGGACTCTCCGGTCGCTCCTCTAGGACAGGTCGCCCCGGACAATCGCCCCCTACGCCTTTTGCAAAATACGTCTTTGTAAATATGTAATGTTACTGTTTACAGGTTAATGACAGTATGACCCATATTTGCAAAGCTCTGAATTGCAGACGGTATACATGCCGTTCATTTTATCAGGGCACTCGGGAATATCTCACTTAATATCGGTCGTACAAAAAAAAATTATTTTTATGAAAATTGTGCCGATTTATATAACCTACAAAATGGTTTAAAGACATTTGAAATCCATGGCCTACTTTAAGAATCATGGCGGAAAATATCGAAAATGGGGAAAACCCCTAGGCAAATATCTCCGTTATTTGAAGAGATACGAGAAAAATTCTAAGGCAAAAATTGTTTGCAAAACAAAGTGTTTCAACGAGGTTTTATCTATTTTTTTTCAAAACCCCTGTATTTTGAGATTTGCTCTTCAGGCTTTTAAAAAAATTATTTTGAAACGGGCGGGAAATGGCGCCATTAAATATAGTATTCTCCTCCCTTTTCAACGATATACACATGCCATATTTATTTATTGGTCCTACGTTAGTAATTATAAATTTTTCCAATAATGGATTGTGCATAAGAAATCGTGGTGGACACTTTGAACACTTGATATGATATCTTAAAAATTATTTTGAGGATTAGATAAATATTAATGTTTTGTGTGCTATATTCTATTTATTATTAATTTGTTTTTGTTACCTGAATTTACTTTATTCTTCTTAATTGTGTTAATGTTTTATTATAGCAAAGATTTAAACAACTTATTGAATTGTTTTATCGTTTTATTTAATCATACTTCTCCACGACAAGTATAATGCTTGTTAAAAAAAAATTTATTGGTTTTAACAAATGTTTTTATAATTACTAACGTAGTACCAATGAATAAATATGGCATGTGATATATCGTTGAAAAGGAGGGAAAATACTCTATTTAATGGCGTCATTTCCCGCCCGTTTCAAAATATTTTTTTTAACAGCCTGAAGAGTAAATCTCAAAATACAGTGGTTTTGAAAAAAATTAGACAACCTCGTTGAAACACTCTGTTTTTCAAAAAAATTTCGCCTTAGAATTTTTTTGTATCTCATTAAATAACGGAGATATTTGGCCTAGACGTTTTCTGCATTTTCGATATTTTCCGCCATAACTCTTAAAGTAGGCCATGGATTTTAAATGTCTTTAAACCACTTTGTAGGTTATATAAATCTGCACAATTTTCATAAAAATAATTTTTTTTGTACAACCGATATTAAGTGAGATATTCTCGAGGGCCCAGATAAAATGGATAGCCTGTATGTAATAGTAAATGGGGAAATGTTTCTTTGATCTATCAAAATCTACGGAAAATACTTTATGTTGAATTCTTAATTTATCTCAATAAGAAGACTTGAAAGTTCAGTACTTACCTTACGTAGATCATTCTGCAGGTCAAAATGACAATCCTTTTCCTTGAAAATTATTATTATTTCGAAAGAAAATATATAATATTATTTTAGTCCTGATCATGAATAATTTTTCTGTAGGGTACTTCTAAGAACTAAAACAAAATCTAATAGGTTACGGTAATTCGCATTTAGGTATTCAAAAATGGCGTTTCCCATACAGGGTTCTTATAAAAAAATATTTAAAGCAATTTAGAATTTTAACAAAAAGCGCTATCCTTTTCTTGATTATAATCATCTCTGTATTAGTAATAGAAGCTCGTTCTAAGTTGTTTCATTTATACGTTATTCCATTTTAAATGTAACACAGAAGTTAGTCTATTAATTAATATTTGCAAATGACAAGTTAATTAGACCGTATGTATTTTAAGTACAATTAATTATATTTCCGAGCATGCGGTTTTCATGGTTCAGGATTTTTTAATTTTCAATCGTCAACGGTTTATTTTCGACCGGTAGGTGCTCATCCATAACCGCATCTTGGTAAAAATACGTGGATTTTATTCTATTCTATAGATGGCTTTTAACAAAATTGCTACGAATCCTTTGATATTATGTGCTTTAAATTCAATAGCATTTTTATCTGTACATAATATCTATTTATATTTATACAAAACACGCTGGTAGTGTGGAAGCGTTGTTTGAGTAATAACTAAAATGCAAAAAACTACCAAACAAAACCAATTTTTTCCATTGACATAATGTTGAAGGCGTAGAAGTTATTTCTTACGGATATGCTGGATATTTTTATTATTACTTGGACTCTCTTTTGAAACATAAAAGATAATACATGTAGCAAAATCCGAATATAAGTTTAACGTAACAAAAATAAAAGTCTCCATGAAATAAAATTAAAATTCAACAATTCACTTCTATTAAATTTTTATATGAAGGGTCAAACAAATTCTTGTCACACTCCAGGGTTTGATTAAAATTGTCATGGACTGGAAACCTGTGCAATAATTAACTTGAAAAAATTGCGCACTTTCAATTTATTCCGAGATTTATTCGGATGTCATGACTCAGCCTATCAAAGCTCTTGGGAGTCTTCATGAAAGGCATCAAATATTTATAAAATGCTGGTATAGATCTTGTTAAGTTTGCAGCTACTTGGTACACTACGAAAGAATATAAATAAATAATTAAATATGTTTTTTATTTCTTCGTAATATGTAATACACAATAAGTATTACTATTATTCACTGTCGTCCTATATGATTATTATGTGTAGTAAGATAAGTAATAAAACGCGTAGATTCAGCACACAAATGTTTAAAGGTAAAAAGTTTCATTACCATATCTGATTCGTGATATAATCTAAAACTCATTGTATTATTTTGCGCCGATCAGTGAAGACATAAAAATTTCAGTGTTTAAAACGGCAATTGACGAGTGCTTTACTGTTGCATGTACACGGATCTGTTTACCTTACGTCAACTGAACAATTCATTTATAAACTCGTATTTAACATACGAAAGTTTAAAAAAAAAACTTTTATGATTTTTATTTTTACTGGCAGGGCCAAAGGCTAGACCCTGTATACTCTTTTTGAGCATAGAATAATTTTATTGTAACTGGCAGGGCCAATGACTACACCCTGTATTTATTTCTGCACTATTTTTTTTGTTTTAAATTAAACACTTTGTTTTAAATGAACACTAAACAAATATTTATTAAGCGTAACGAACAGAGTTGATTATTTACTTTACTTAAAATTAAATTTGATTACACGATATAAATGGTTTAACTTCTCGACGCTTGAAATTTTGCCTTAATGGGGACTGGGCTCGCGGAGTTCTGGAAAGAGCTGGATTCTTCCCCAGCCACTCTATGGGGCTCAAGTTGTGAAATATTGCGTAATAAATGGTAAAAATTTGAATTTTGAACTGGGAAATATATGATAATTTCGGCGATGAAAAATGAGATTTTTTTATATATGAATGAAAGTGGAATCTATTTTACTTTTAGAATTATGAACGATAACTGAATAAAGTGTTAAAATTGAATGGGTCCCATGAAGTAATGTTGGAAGTCGTAATTTAATCCATATTTGATGTTATATTAAGGTCATATTGAGAGTATTTCATCGTCGGCGTTGAACGGAGTGAAAGCCAATTTTACGAAGCATCCCCGGTTGCCGGCGCCATACGGGCACGTCCGGTAGAACCGGCAGATACGGCGATACCGGCACGGAAGGCAGATGCGGCTCTAGTGTCCAACGTGCGTTTCGTCAGTTGCAATGCGAACACCGACCAGTGCAAAATGAGGGTAAGGACAATGAATATTCTTCTACAGGAAAGTGCTTATTTAAAAATTGTAAGACGGAAAAGACATTCAACAAGTGTTTTATATTTGGAAAGAGAGATTGACAGCGAATTTCATACTTTATACGAAAAACTTCCAAAACTGTCCAAACTTGTTCCATGGATATACCAGAATGCAGCTCAAAATCAAATTATTTGACCGGACTTGCCGCACAACCACCGGCCGTGCCGGACGAACCGTACGGCACCGGTCACACAGGACACATTCATTGATTTTCACACATTTGATATTTCCGGAACTGACGGCTCTATCTGCCGTGCCAGCCACCGAGGACGACGCATTAGGGTAATTGAAATGAAGATAGCAGCGAGTGGCTAGCACTTGATGGAGAACATGTAAATTGGCCTTATGATGCGATGAATGTTTTGTGGGCTGGTCGGCAAGGTGAATGAAGGATGTTTTAAGATATGAATAAGAAGATTGATTTTGAAGAGAAATTTGTTTATAGAGAATTTTCGGAAGTGGGGGCTGTATTTTTAGGACAATCTTTTGTAATGTTTTGATTGTAATTTGGTGAATTTTTAAGTTTGAGTTATTTTGTTGATAGAGTTAGATTGTTTGTGAATTATCGATGATGCATGAATGTTCTCAGGATGATTTTTGAAAAACTGTTGTTTTTGACTGTTGCAAGTGACTTAATGACTTTTTTATCAGGTTTTGACAAAGTGGAAAAATATATGTAAGTAATAATGTTATCATTAATTGTTTCGTGAACAAATCAGTCATAACAGAGGGTTTTTTAATTTTAACCTATTACATTGAGTCTAATGACGCTCTGCTCGTCAAAACCAAAGCAACTCCTAATGGCGCTGCCATTATGCATTCACTTTCCATACGCACCAATCAGTGCCTCCCACTCCAGTGGCCAGACTCTAATTTATAGGAACTCTAGATTCAGCATACCTTTACAACAAACTCCAACCCCTGTCCTATTAGAACAGCGCCAGGGAAATTCACTGGCAAGACGAGAACAGAGACTTTCATAATTACTGGAAATCTCAGTTTTTTCCAGTTAAAATAAATAGATAAAAATATTCAAATTTTTCGAGAAAATTTCTCAAATCAAGAATAAGAATTTACTAGTAATGATATGTTTTTATAATAGATTAGAGCCGGGGCGTAGCTACCGCTGTATCAGTTGAATTAATGATACAGGGCTACTGCTCAGTTTGAGATCACTGTGTTTCTATGCATAAGCCCTAGTTCTGGAAAAACCCCACTTTTATGGGACTACTTCACAGTTTTTGAGATAGGGCTCACTCAGTGTGATTAATTTATACAGCTAGTACTTAGAAAAATTAAAATTTGTCATGGCGCTTCTTCTGAGACATGGTACAGGTGGTGTAAATATTTGAAGGTTTTTAACCCATGCTACTAATCGCGCGAGTACCTCCACGGCTCTAAGAGGGGGCGTAAATATAATATAAAGAGAGAGAAAATTAAAAAATGGGAAATGGAACAGAAGAAGTACAACTGGGGTAATACTTAAGGACAAAGGCAAGCGATAAAAATTATAATTTATTCGTCAAGAAATGCCACAAGTCTTCTCGAACTCAAGAAGTCTGATTTAAGGCTGATCACAGACCTTCTAATAGACCATTGCTCGTTGAGATATCATCTCTGATTGCAAGGCATTAATCACCATTAGGCTGAAGTACCTGGAACAGGTGAAATAAACGCCTGAAGACCTAGGGAAGATACCTCCCAGGAAAATCACAAGCTCTGTAAAAAGTCATGAAATTTTGGGCAACAATTAGTTGTAAGGTAATTCACAAAACATTTTTTAGGTAGAAGTGAAGTAAGGCTATACTGTGGTACATGGATGTGTATGTATGCGTATATATAAAATTTACTTTTTGTCTTTGTACATCCTACTGAGTTATAATAATCGTATAGAAGAAAAAGAAGAAGAATTGATGGATTGATCGACTTACGTGTAAGAATGTTCGATACAAATTATCGAGCTGTTGTCCGTAATTCATTTTCCTTCGCGATCTAATTAATCAAAATAATGCAATGAGTTCTAGGAGTGTACCAAGCACCTTAAATATGGTAATAAAACCTCCTGCCTTTAAACGTTCTTGTGCTAGTCTGCACGATCTAATACTTACTACTATATAATAATAATCATTACAGACAACAGCTTGAATACTCTAGATGGATCATCCTTACAGGTGTCGATCAATCAATTAATTATTTTTCAACCCTTGAAAGAAATTTGGTAGCACACATTTTTGACGTAACTTTGAAATCATTCAATACAGTGTTTGAAATGCAAATAGTTTGCAAGTAGAACGTTACTCAGCAGCTATAGACTTGTCAATTTCATAAGTTAATAACGTATATGAAATATATGCACTTAGTAAATAATTATTAAACTTGAATGAATATTCTTAATTGTCAAGAACATTTTGTTTGGTTCAGTGGAGAAAAAGTACATGTTTCATCTAAACGAGACTTTTTTAAAAAAGTTCAGTTCCCTCTAGTAATCTAAACATAATTAGTGAGTGCTGTAAAACTTCCCGGTTCTATTAATAGCACCTATGTTTGTTTCAATTTTCTATATTCGTTTCTATAAAAATGTATTTTGGGTTACTTTATATATGTATATATAACGGCTTATTTTAATTTATTTACCTGCCGGCTACTTTCAGGCATATTAAATTATAGGGTGGGCCACTTTATTTTACTTATCTTGATTAAGGTAGATTTAGTTTCAATTAAACCATGGAACAAAGTACGTATAAATTAACTTCTATCAAAAAATTTAATATGCACGGTATTTGATAAAATTAAAAAATATTTGGATATTTCACTTATTATTCAGGGTGTTTTTCGGTCTCTAATTGAGATTTTATGGAGAAATAATAGAAATAAAAAACGTTAAAATTAAGATGCTTAACTCTGAGCTGCCTCAGTCAGCCATCGTCGTGCCATTATCCACTCCATCCGCTCTAATTCTCGGCTTACTCCCACTGTAATGACCAAGGCTGTACCCCCACTGAATCCATCAAACTTCCGTTGGTCTGAGTTCTTAATTGGGGGCCAAGTATCGGCCTAAATCTCATAGGGTTGTTGACTTGGCTGACCAAGATAAAACGTTGACATTGTTAACACTACTCCATAATACTAACATGAAAAATATGGTCACTAAAATTCGCATTTTCATTCAGAACTGCGAATAACGTCACTCAGTTACAACCAGTCAGCAGTTCATTATGCCGATGTGCATATAATAATTGTAGGTGCTTCTCTGGTTCATAATATATCTGTTTGGTTGTATTGTTAATAAATATATTTCACCAATGCTATCCTCTTTGTATAAATTTGCTGAGTATATCTCGGTATGTGTGGGTCCAAAAAAAGCGACAAAAATTGAGGCTGTTCGTTATGATATAGGCTATCAGTGGTTACAATATGAGATTTTTAGCTGCACACATAACCTCAAAAAAATATAAAAACTGAAAAAACTGCTAAATTGTGGGTTTTTTTGTTATAACTTCGGATATTTGCTTGTCTGACTCCACTATATCTCAATGCTCAAATATTGTAGTTCATTTATTGATAATTTCTTAGTTCATATTATTAACTGTTGCATAGAGAAGAGTTATTTTCCAAGTGATCGGAAAATTGCTATTGGTAAACCTTTTCCAAAAAAGTGTAACTCTAAGGTGTTTTCGGATTTAAGAATAATTAGTATCTTATCTGTTATTTCGAAAATTTTTGAAAACATTTTATATCATCAGATTTATGAATACTTTTCTGAGGAAAAATTTTGTTATGTACTAAACTTAAATATTTTGGTTTCAATGCTTCCTCTTTACAGTTCATTTCTTTCTACTTGAGTGACAGATTTCAGAACATTTTTCACAATAGTACCTTCTCGTCTAATCTAAATATGCTTTCTGGAGTATCTCAAGGGCCCATTTTGGGTCCGTTGTTTCTATAATATATACATCATATATCATAACCTCTACTATAAACTGTAAAGTCCAATCTTTCCCTGATGGCACGCAATTATACTTAAATTTCAACGTGAATGATGGACAGCAGGGCATGTGTCACTATTAATAATGACTTATGTAACATTAAAATTCTTTCACAACTTGCATTTAAATTCGGGTAAATCTAACTTGATGTTACTTGGCAATAAAAATAAATTAGATACGGTAAAAAAATCATTAAATAATAATATTAACGGTGTTCACTTGCTTGTTGTTACAATTTCAAAAAATCTTGGAATGATGATTTTTTAATCATCATTTTTTAAATTTTAATTGAAAAAAGTGCTTTGTGATTCGTTAGTTCTGTCACACTTTAATTACTGTGACTTTATGTATGGCCAGTACTTAGATCTTCATGATAAGGATCGTATTGAAAAGGTACAAAATTCATGTTTCAGATTAATTTTTAGTTTAGGAAAATTCGATCATATTTCTCACAAGTTGTGTGAGGTTAAATGGCTCTATATGGATAATAGAAGAAAATTGCATTTAGGAAATTTTGTACACAAGATTCTGAATTCTACAGTTGGCTGCGTCTCGATAAAAAATAAATTTGTAATACGGTCTTTATATTAAAAAAAAAAGATAAGATATATGGAAACAAATTTAATATTCCGCGTCATCATTCGGCCATGTTCAAACAAAGTTTTCATTATAATGCTATCCAACTATTTCTGACAATCTTAAAAGTTTCAAATTTAATAAATTCAAGTATAAATGTAAAAGTTAACTATTAAACAAGCAGTAACTCCCCCTCTTGAGCATCGTATATTTTGTGTATCTATATATTAGTCAATTGATTTTATAGTAATGGTTTATTATATTTTGTTTTATTTGTATTCTTAAAAGCACTTTATGCCATGTCTCAGAAATTATATATATATATATATATATATATATATATATATATATATATATATATATATATATTTATCTTTTTTGGGCCATTTAGTGGTTAAGTTTGAATAGCTTTAGCTAGACTTCGCCACTAGATACCCCTTTTAAAATTTTTCATATCTTTGTTTTTATGATCTGTATTATATCTATCATTCAATAAAGTATATTTATAAATTTATAAAAAAAAATTCCAGAGAATACAGCTTACTGTAAAATTCAGTCCGTTGTTCCACATATAAAAGTTGTATTCAATATAATATACGTAGTTAACGAAATTATCAATAACAAACAGCATTGTACTGGCTCTAAGACTGATTTCTGAGGAATACCGGACAGATTTTGAAATTTATTTAAGATCAAATTCCTGTAGTATTCATATTATGGACGACCAAAAACATGGAATTTAAATTGATTAAATTAGGTGGGAGATCATAATTGATGATGATTATTACTCAAAGTGCAAAATTTCTCATGAGTCACAACAGAGGTGTTTAAAATAATAATGAACACCACAGAAATTAGACAACCCCCAATTCCGGAAGCCAGAGGCTTGTGCGGGAGGGGGTTACACATTGAAAAACGCGGAAATACAACCATATCCTTCGACAATGTCAGTGCCGGAGGCAGGGCTTGATCCCCGTAGCGCGATACCCGTTCGATTAATCGCGATTGCCACCTAGCGCCCTAGCCAATGCAGCTGCCAGCTAGATGTACAGAAATATGAGAAAATTGCAAAAAATATAGTTGAATTCATTAAATCTGACTATTAAGTTACAATAATTAGATCTTATTGTTACATTATTGTTACGTTAAGTATTACTAATACATTTCAATTTCAAGTTTTTGCCAAATTGTGAAAATATTTTCTATTTTAATAATACACTTTTACTGTCATACGTTGTTTGTTTTTATATCTTTATATATTTGTGTAATCATGCTTTGTCCCAGTGGGCATAAGATTAAAAAACTGGGTAGGCGATCGCTTATGCGAATGGTGACGTTTCACCTGAATTGTCTGGACAGATGACACATAAAATTCGTACGTCATATCAGCACATCCATATGTTACGTTTGTTATAAATTCGTTGAAAATAGCTTAAATAACTTATGAATTATATTAGTTGTAGAGTGCGATGTTTTGTCAAATTCCAGTTTGCATAAAATGATTCACAGCCAACCAGGTGATGTCACGTCGGCTATTATCGATACGCATCCATTATAAATAGATACTTCACTATTTTTAAAAATATTTTCATTAGACTAGAAGTAGCTGCAAAATAATAGATTATTATCTAATTAGGTCATAAACAAACGATTCCATGTGTTTAGTTTCCTTGGTCATAAAGACCTAAGCAGGTTTATTTGTATTTATGTCTGCTTTTCCAAACAGTAATTTGTTAGAAATTTTAATTTTTTTCGAAAAGATAGTACTTATCCCGCATTCGTAAAAAAAATAGTATGAGCAATTCGTGCGATTATCTATTGCCCACTTGAGTGGATGAGCGCACGAACGAAGTGGGCAAAAGACGACTTATCGCACTTATTGCACAATATACTATTAAGTGTGGCTTGTTAAGAATTTTACATCATTTGATTAATATATCTGGATTTTGGGTTTTTAGGGGATGGGTGAGATTGCACTCACATGCATTCAGGTCACGAAATTGGGCACAATGTGCTACCCCCGCAGATAGTGACATTCCCACAAGACCCCTTGTTTCTCAAGCCAACCAACGCTTCTGATAAACTTCAAGAGGAGACCCAGCGGGGTACTACCTATACTGGCTACATTGAAACAGTGTGGATTCAGCATAAATTCTTTTTTTGTTGAGAGGGCAAAGCAGTTACACAGCACATGTTCGGCAGCCTCGTCTTCTAAATTACTCCCTCGACACTTGTATGAATATGCTTATTTAGTCTGCAGAGACCTGTTAAGGGGGAGTTTTTATCCACTAACGCTATACATCCGTTACTACTAATGTAGAAGGAAGGAGATAACTACGCATGTGCTCAAACAACGTTCACCTTATTCTAATTGCCTGTCACCTTATTTCGCTGCTGGTAAGGGATGTTCAGTTACCCACCTTAAATGGACCGTAAGGCTTCTGATTGGTCAGAAATTCTAGTGTATTTGGTTTTAGGTTTGTGGTAGTTATGCGGTGGTCGCACTGGTCACATACTTTTGTTTTGCTAATGGTTGTTAGATGTTGTCAAATGTAATACTTAGTAGATCTCAAGAAAAGGGGTTGTCGAGGGGATTTGGTATTAATAAAGCCTGTATTGTGATGAAGTCATTTTTGTTTTGAAAATATTCATTTTAATTTGAATTTAAGGTAATAGATTTTTCTTATTCACCGGGTATATTTTAATAATGTAGAGTAAATTGTGAAGGAACCGCAGTCAAGCAATTTAATTTCAGGGACAGATGACGTTTAAAAGTCATGAGAGAATCATTTGGAACTCACTAATTTTATTTAGATGAATAATTAATAAACTAGGGCCGATAAAATTCAGTTTTTTGTTAGTAACTAGGTAAAATTTTCATTACAAGTTGATTGCAAGTAGTTTAAACCGTGAGAGTCAATTGTTTAAATTAATTAACGCTCGAAATAATCAACATAGACCGGATTCAAAAATAATATTTTGATTTAGAATTATAACTATTAATAACGGAGCTATTATAATAATAATGTATATCATAACAAAAATGAATGAGATTTGTGCGATTATTCTAATTTAAGATATGATATAAGAGTAAATTATATTATATAAAAAACCTACATGTATGATACTAAAAGTCCTACATTAACTTGGTACGTAAACGAACAAGAACCACAAAAGTCAGGACGACTTGTTTGTGGATTATAGCAATACAGTTAATACAACATCGATACACATATATACCCACACATATACATATATATTTACATATGTATACACATATACACTCCACACCTACATACAGACACTCTTTATACAGCAATATAATAAATTAACAGTTATTTTTAAGAAACTTCCAGGACTAATATAGTAGATAGAGTATTAAGTGTATTTTTATTATTTAACTTCAAAATATGTGTTTTTTATATCTATTAATTGATGAGCATACATTCTTGGTTTACTAATTAACCATTTTTATTTGTTTTTCAAATAATGCCTCTGAATTTTTTGATTTTATATCGTTGGGCACCTCATTATAAATTCTCGGAGCAAGAAAGTAGGAAGATCTCTGCGCTATAGTCTTGATAACAAATGGAACTACGAGTGACATATTATTTGTTCTTGTAATGTAAGTATGGCCAGTATTGTTTTTGTTTTTATTCTTTTTTTGTTTCAAGATTAGAGCCAAGAAGAAAAGTTGCCTTATATCAAAAACATTCGCTATTTTATACAGTTCATTGGTGGGGTAGATCATTTCTTTCCTAAAGATTATTTTTAACACCCATTTTTGTATGATTTCAATTATTTTTATATGTGTGTTGTAAGCTCCCCCCCATGCTATAATACTTTATCTTAGGTGGGATTCCACCATTGCGTAATACAATATTAATAGAATAGTTTTTCGTCTAGAAATTGTTTTAAATATTTAAGTTTCGCTAACATACTTCTTATTTTTATAACTATATTATTTATGTGTTTTATCATAATTTATAGTTAGTAGACGAGAATCAAACCACTTGATTTTTTCGATAAAGTCAACTTTTACTTTTTGGATCAAATGTTGCCGATCCCCTTTATAAAAAACCGGCGTATCATCCGCGAAGCTGATGATGATTCCTTGCGTTTTTATCTCGTATAGGTTTTTTAAATATATGTTGAATAATATTGGGCCAAGCACGGTTCCTTGCGGAACTCCGTACTCCACCACTTTCAATTGACTTATGTATTCGTTTATTTTAACGCATTGCTATCTGTTGGTTAGATAGCTCTGCATTAGGGTTAATACTGTTCCCCTAATCCCTATTTGTTCTAAAGTCTCTAATAGTTGCACATGGCTGACTGTGTCAAAGGCTTTGGCCAGATCTACGAATTCGATTGCATCCTGCGTAGATTTGGCATCTCTAAAACCATATTGGTACTCCGATAGTATGTTATATTTTTCAAGATAAGATACGAGACGTTTTCTTATCACGGTTTCTAGGATTTTAGCCAGGATACTAATGAGTGAGATTGGCCGGTAGTTAACACATTCAGACTTATCTCCGCTTTTATAAATAGGTTTAATTATCGCTGCTTTTAATGCTTAAGGCCAGTAACCCACAGTAAGCATTTTATTGATTAAAAAGTGTAAGGGATTCATAATATACGGACTAATAACTTTTAGAGTTGAGCTGTCAATATTATCGATCCCCGGTGCTTTGTTATCTTTTATTCTACTTATAATGGATTCTAGTTCTTTTACCCTAGTTTCAGTTAGGTATAAAGAATTTGGTACCCTTTTCTTAATTTAATTATAATTTTTTGGTTTTTTAATTTTTTCAGACAGTTTTTTACCCAAATTTTTATAGTGGTCTACAAATATATTACCTATGATTACAGTGTCTGTGGAAAGTGTATTCTCATCTATTTTGATTTTTGTTATGATATCTTTTTTAAGTTACTTTTACAGGCGTTATTTACTGTCTTCCATAGTTGTTTTGAGCTATGTTTGTTTAAGTGAATTTGTTTTTTGAAATATTCGTTTTTAGCTTGTTTAATTATTTTGTTTAACCTATTTCTATACTGTTTATATTGACAAGCTAGAGGTTAGTTTTATCATTCAGCCATTGTTTATATAATGTATTTCTCTTATTTATGGAATAGATTATTCCAGTACTAATCCACTGGCTTTTCTTTTTAGTATTATTACAAGGTATATTTTGCATGCTTCTGCTTATGTTGTTCTTTATTTTGCTAATTAGACTATTAGTTAGTGTTTCAATATCATTACTGTTGTAAAAACCTTCCCAATTTTCCTGCTCCATCAACTTGACTAACTTTTTATAATTTATTCTTTGTCAGGTATATATTTACTTGACATTGCACTGCCTGTATGTAGCTGGAATATTATTGTAAAATGGTCTGTAATAGTAGTTCTTAGTATAATGGGTACACATTTTAATTGTACATTATTTATAAATAGCGCCTATATTATTTTGTATTCTTGTGTATTCATTAATGCTGGAGATAAACCCTTCCTCATTTAATATGTTAAGATATTCGTGGCTCAACACTGACTGAGATAGTATGTCAATGTTGATGTCCCCTAAGAATACGTTTTTGCAATTTTTATTTATATTAAATTTTAAAAAGTCCTTCAAGCTGTTATTAAACAAGTTTGGGCAAGAGGATGGTGATCTATATAAACACGTTATTACTAACCTATTAAATTCGTTCTTTTTCTGAAATCCTATAAATATTTTATTTGCAATGGATCCCAGTCATATAAATTGCCCAGAAATTATTGTCTATATCAATTGACGCTACCTGTTATAAACATTTTGCTTCCCACCAATTGGTGGCTGCCCGACTCGCATATGCTCGCGCATTGTGCGTCCGACAGAATGAATTCTAGCTTAACACGGAGATATCTTGCCTAGGCCCTCTGCTAAAGGCCTCTTTGGTTTTCAACTGCCGACCTGATCAGTCGATCATTTTGGTAAGAATTTCCTAGAACAGTTATTGACCTTAGAGTACAAAACAGGATTATTCTAAGGTAATTACACGTATTACAATTTTGTTCAAAATATGCTTTGTTTCCGTTTTATTTAGGTAAGAGCAGTAGTACCAAATATCAGTTGGAATTAATTTTATGGACTGGTATTTTTAATCACAAATTCATTGGCCACTGAGTATTACCGCCACTTAAACAGTGATAATCATATAAGTTTCTTATACCACCAACACCAATTCTTTAAGAAAATGTGACCTCGGTCCTACGACAGTCAATGTGGCTAGAAAATGACGGACGTCTAGCACACTATGTGCGACAGGTTAGGGAGCATTTAAACCAAACGTATCCACAAAAATGGATCAGGCGTCTCGGTCCAATTCTGTGATCACCCCGGTTTCCGGATTTGAATCCATTGGATTTCTATTACTGGGAATATCTTAAAGAAAAAGTGTACTATAAACTAATCAACACCGAAGGAGAATTACGACAAAGAATTTATGATGCATCTCAAGATATAGAAAATTTGAAGTGCACACGACGTTTAAATTAATGTTTAACGATTAAATTGTAATTCATTAATATTTAAATGTTACGATAAATACCCATCACTTTCATTTTACATATTCACATTTAGACTCTCACTGCAGTACTTCTGGAATCTGGAACTAGTTGGGAGGGTGGTCATAGAAATGTGTTGAACCACAGCACTTAGGCCCCATTAGGCCCCTTGTACTTCCTGTCTGTAGGCAGACCCTCGCCTAGGCCTCCACCAACATAATTTTGCGAAGTAGGTGGTGATGCTGCTTAGGAGCATCTCCCTTACATCGGCCAAAGTAGGCCAACATTCTCCCAAGATGGATTATCTGGTTGATGAGACGGCAGAACAGTCACAGAGTACATGTTCGACAGTCTCATCTTCTTGTTCACAACCTCTGCAGAGAGGTGTTTCGCTTAATCTCATATTATGTAGACGTTTCTTAACGGACAGTGTCCAGTCTGGACCTCGTTATAAAACGTAGGTTCCTTCGGGACATTGCCAGGTAGTCCATTGCTGTACTCTTGTTGGAATATTTTAGTAGTTTCCTAGCAAGTTGACAGCTGCTTGTTTTGTAACTTCTCGGGGCTAGTACTGATTGTCTACAATCTGTGCAGATCCTGATTGTTTTGCCAGCAGTTTGTCTACGGACAATCTCTTTTGCGGCTATGGGTATGCCCGCCAGTTCCGTTTGTATAAAGCTGGCTTTCCCATCCATGACCCAGTTATATCGGGTTTGGATAGACCTGTAGAAGAAGTGTCTTCATGACAGGTTCATTCCACAGGTGACTTCTGACCTCTCCACAGCCTACTTTGGTTGTATACCAACGGATTTGAGATGTGCCATTGCTGTCAAAGCCACTTCTAAATATATATCCATTGGTGACACACAGTCAACTCACTGCCTGTCTGTTTGCTCTTAGGCAACACACACACGCAACACAGCTCCATAGGTTACCATTGGTCTTATGACAGCAGTGTATATCCACATGACCACATTGGGTTTCATAACTCAAGTTTTTCCCATGGTTCTGCGACATTGCTCATAAGAAATGCAAACCTTCTTTAGTCTTCTGTCTAAGTGTAAATTCCATGTTAGTTTGACATCGAAGGTATTTCACTTCTGATGCGAAACGTAGTGTTGTATCTAGGCTGTAGAACTTAATCAGACTGTGGCAGTAGCGTGTGCAATAAACAATCCACTGCAACCCTCATCTGCAAATGAAAATGAAACACGAGGCAAATTTTGAATGAAATTTTAATATATTTTTTAATTGCCTTAAAATAAACCTCTATTGTACTCTAGCGGCTATAGCTGCTCTCGATGAAAGAATTTATCACAACTTTTATACCAATTTGAAATCTACACAAAATGGGCAAGTTTTTAAAATAACTATCCAGGTTTATGTAGTAATTTTTTGTACAGAGGGAAGGTTAAATTTTTATGAAGAAAATTTGACAGAAATCTGAATTTAACTTTGCAGGCAGAAAATAGTAAATCTGGTGCTACGTTTGTTAGTACTACTCTTCCGTTACATTTAACAAAAAAAAATTAAAATAAAGCTCCATTTGTAGGTACGGGCACAAAAAAAATTACTAATCATAGTGATTTTTTATAATTTTATTAAAGTGTTACCAACGTCAAGTTTTGGTATTCTAATAGGTCATGATCTGGTCTATCACCAGTTCCAGGATTATCCATGAGTTAACGGCCATCCTGTATATCTAATTTCTATAACTAGTTGGTCTTATTTATGGTGAGTGAAAAATTCTTCTGAAAAAATCTGAATCGAGGACGGTAAGACGTAGTTTGACCAAGCCGCAAGTATTTACATCAATAAAATAAGTGATTACCATCCCGCCGAAATTATAGCCGAATTTTTTGGTTCGCCGCCAAAGCTGCTGCCGACGTAATGTTACCGCTCTATCGAGCTATACAAATAGTTTATGAAAGAAACACCCGATTTATTTAGAGCATTGTCGACCTGTCGGTCATCTCAGGATTTTATGGGAATGTTCATACACGAATCAGCACGTTATGCTCTAACACCATTAACGCCATCTCTTTTCAGCATGAATGAATGATGGTGGACGTTTTGAGGCTAGAAAATAGCAAATTTATCTGAATCAGCATGCCGTCTCTGTGTCTATCAGAGTGTCTGTGTGTTTTATCTGTTTTTCAAGAACACGGTTAAACGTAGAAAGTTGAAATTTTAAATCTAAGACCTAGGAGGTCCAAAGAAGAACCTTATTGAATACTGGTGAAAGTGGTGCATTAAGGGCGGCTCCAGGCAGGGCTAAAGATATTTAAAATTAAAATTATTTAGGATGGAAAACGATATCGAAGTGGCTGTTTGCAAATTTCTTGCTAGGAGGTCAGGAACGACCTCAAGAAGGGCCTAATAATAAGTTTACGTCGAATCGAAAAATTCTTCGAATAACAATCATGCAGGATGAAAGATTGTTTCGAAAAGTTTTCATTTATATTTCTCATCAGAGTACCAGGAACGGCTCCAGGGAGGGTTCCAAAACAAGTTTTCGTTTAGTCAATGAATACCAAAGCACCAAAAATAATGTTTTGTTGAATGTTTCAAATTAAATAATTTAGGAAGGAAAATTGCATAGAAGTGACCCTTTGCGAATTTCTCGCCATGAGGACAGCGACGGATCCAATAACAAGTTTACGTAGAGTCGAAAAATGTTTTGAATATAAATTGAGTAAAAAACAAAAAAGTCTTATCTCACTAAATTCTTTTCAGTTTTGTAAAGGCGACCGGTTTCGTGAACCGTGGAGAAGCTCGTCCTGATCAGACTTAATACTGTTCAGGAGGAGCTCCACATCGACTACAAGTCCCAGTTCGGCTTCAGGAAGGACAGGACTACGGTGCAGCAGGTCGTCAGGATAGTTAACGACGTCAAAGTACAATACAACCTCGGGAAGAGCACCACCTCATCGATATTGAAAAGGCATTCGACACCGTCTGGATCCCGTGGTTGCTATACAAACTACACCACTACACACCTTCGACTTACTTCACTAAACTCATTCATTCGTTTCTGACGGGAAGATCCCTGCAGGTGCTAGTGAATAATAAGCTGTCAACACGGCGGGACATTCGTGCGGGAGTCCCGCAAGGATCGTGCCTGTCACCGAAGTTGTACAACTTGTACGTCTCCGATTTCCCAGAGTTCCCGAATACGAAGCTGGCCAGGTACGCCGATGACACAGTCATGTACGTGCATTCTCACAACGCGCAAGCAACGAACATGCTGCTGAAGGCACACATGGCTCGTGCCATGGCTTATTACGACCAGTGGAAGATTCGGGTGAAAGCTAAGAAGTCGGAGCCGATAGTCTACGGGCGTCGCTTTACTGAAACAAAATCTTAACACCAATTACGATCAGGGGAAACAAAATTCCAACCAGGAGATGCGTGAAGTACTTAGGGGTGAGACTCGACCAAAGACTGACGTTCAATACCCATATAAACGAGACAATACGGACGATCTACTCCCTGTCCAGAAGTCTGTATCTGCTCATGGTCAGGGGTAGCAGACTCAACAGACTAAATAAAAAATTGTTGTATACGATGGTGGTCAGGCCGTCCATCACATACGCGGCGTCAATGTGGTGCAGCATACCGGCCACGACAATGAGAAAACTCCAAGTGTTTGAGCACAAATTCCTGCGCCTCATATCGAATTTAGGAAGACACACATCCCTCAGAGATCACTATGCACGTTGCAACGACATAAAACCGATAGCGGACTACGTCCAACGCATCTCTCAAAACTTCTATTTGTTCAATCTGAACGATAGTCCGCTAACAAGATACATAACGCAAATTAGGGAGCATAATGCCCCATTTCGGATTAAACACTCCTTACCATACCAGACCGATTTTCCGGCAACCTCTGTCTTCACCAACTCTAACTTCCACTTACCCTATCCACCTTTACTAATATTTCATATCTTTGTCTATCTTTAAATCTTTCCTGTCCTCCTCTTCCTTTCTGTTTGTATATTTTTGTCGAGTTTGATTTTTTTCTTTTCTTATTGTACATTTTTGTTTTTAAATTTGTTTCCATTAAAATGTCAAATAAATTATAACTTCCTTTTCATGAAAATTCTTAAAGTCAAAAGTTTAGGCCAGCCCTGCGCAGCCCAACGTTCATGCGTTTCGCAGAAGATACCTCGTTTGGATTGAGCTATCTGCGTCAACTGCAAAATTTTAAAAAGTGATATAGTGTGCCAGTTTTAACAATATGTGTAGGTTTAAGTTTTTTAAAAAAATGTTTATTGTTTTATATTGAAGGTTATTACCTATTTTAATTTGCTTGTTGCAAAAGGTGCCTAGGTTAAGTTTCAAAATTGTTTTCTTTTAACCAAACCAGACCCGGTCCGCACGGTCTTGCAATCGGCCACCGCGATAAGTGCGGCGGTTGCACGACCGGTCCCGGGACGGGTTATGGGGCGGTAATTTTATATTATAATTAATAAAGCTGTTTTGGATTGAATTGAATTGGTTTCGTGAACCACAATTTTCTTCACATCATAAGGCCACAAAAATATATTTTTATCAAAAAACATGTCAAATAAAATAAAATGCAAATTATAATAATTTTTGTTTTTCTTCTTATGGATTTTATTAGATGACAAATAATCAGTAATATATTTAGAACATGAGTACAGTAAGGATAACAACATAACTTGTTCAAGTTAATCTGTTGTTATCCTTGACTCATATTTTAAATATTTTAGTAATTATTTGTCATTTAATAATCCATAAGGAAGAAAAAAATAGGAATTACAATTTGCATTTTATTTTATTTGACATGTTTTTTGATGAAACAATATTTTATCCAATGACAATGCTTTGTTTAAATTTTATACAAATTCTTGTGTCTTGATGATGTGAAGAATATCGTAGTTCACGAAACGGGTCGCCTTAACAAAAATAAAAAGAATTTATTGGGATATGCCTTTTTTGTTTTTTACTGAATATGAACAACTCACTTGGGGTCTACTCTATGGAATTGAATATAAATAGTTCAGGATGGATGTTTCGAAAAACCTTCTTTCATATTTCTTCTCAGAGGACCAAGGACGGTTTTTTTCAAATTTCTCGTCAAAGTATCAGAGACGATTCCAGAAAGGGCCCAAAACCAAATTTTTGGTGAAAAATTTTTAAAATAAAAATTCTTTAATGGAAAATTTTAACGAAAAGGCTTTTTACAATTTTCCAGTCATAGCAACCAGAGGCGACTTCGTGAAAGGCCTAAACAGTTTTTTGTCGAATTAGACACATCATATACAATATTTCAAGCGAACATTGTGCATGATGTAATATTGCATTAAAAATGTATTTTTTAAAATTTTTCGCAAGAGTCGCAGGGGCGGCTCCAGGGAGGAGCCAAAAATTTCAAGCGAACATTGTGCATGATGCAATATTGCATCAAAAATGTGTTTTTTTAAACTTTTCGCAAGAGTCGCAGGGGCGGCTCCAGAGAGGAGCCAAAAAATTTACTCCCAGCTTGCTCAATTTCTATTGGAGTTGACTTAGCACTATTAAAAATCTGAATTACACTATCAAGGTCCTTTCTGCGATTAAATAGATGTACAAACTGTTGTTTGCCCTTTCCAAAGAATCCTGACGTGGTATCGCAGCCACTAATAGCACGAATGAATAAGATAGATTCTTTACAATTGCGGACAATATTATATGGCTGTAAGTTCTTCGAAATATACAGCCATATTTTAACATTACCTTGAGCCTCTTTTTGAAATATGATATATGTGCTCTCTGGGGTAAGTGCAATTAATAAAACAAGAAGGTCAACGTCTTGACCAACCACTACAACTTGTTCGTTTTCCTCAGATTTTCTGACAGCAGTGGAAACAATTTCGGTATCAGCATCATCTACTGCAATATATGTGCGTACATTTTGGTTGTTGAGATGTTCAGCAAGCTGTGAAATAAGTCGATCCTTACTGTTAAAATTATTTAAAAATTTACTTTGTTCGATACCGGCCGCCGCCTAGAATTATAAGTGACACATTATATACCATGTTCGTGAATTTCCGTTAATGCAACCCCTAACTTCAATTGCTGATTTCTCGAAAACAATTTCGGCAATAAACACTTTTTTATAGAGAATTTCACTATGGCGTCTTCGTGGCTTTTTAACAGAATAATCACTGATCAGCACAATTTTGAATTGTGAAAGAATTAAAGACATTTTAAACAACACACAACACAAATATTTTAAACGAACTGTATACTCTTTAAGCCCAGTTATGAACGTTAGTTTCTCGATGGATGGAACGCGTATCGTGTTGTTAAATCGTTTTCCTTACCTTTTCTAACTTTCTTGGCCTAATTAAATACCGAGAATTAAGGATTACTTATTTCAAAAACATTCAGAGCGAGATATGCTATTTTGTGAACTGCAGTGCAATAACCTAAAATAACGCATTTAGGAAGTAACACCTATCGCTTAACAAAACAAATAATTATATGCAAAAGCCACTGGCAATGCGACTTATAAATAATTAACATCATCTAATCAATCAATCAACGCGGATCGAAGCCGTGAAATAGACATTCCTTGTGCTAAATGGGTCATCAATCGCGAGCCCGATTTAACAGTTTGGTCACTGAGCTTTTAAGTTCACATATCAAAAAAACCCGTCAGTCTTCCTCGTTCCAGTTTTCTCTTTCTTGTCGATTTGCATTGCGGTCATCCTCTAACTAAACATTGTCAATACATTTAGAATCCACTGTTTCTATTTCGAACTGTGTATAGTGGTTTTCTATATCTTTTTGCGGGGAATGACATATCGGCTAGCGCTAAAATAGATGCCAGGCAGATGAATATAATTCGTCCTCCGCACTTATTGTAAGCCTCTTGTAATAAAATCAAATTACTGGGAACTATCAGTGTTTTATGTCTTGTATTTATAGATTATTGAAAACCAACACCAAATGTCTATAATAAGCTGGTATCAACATGTATTATACAATTGTTAAGGCACAGATTTTTTTTCATAAAATTAAATCTTTTCAATTATGAATAACATAATAATATTTACCCTACGTATGATTTCAATGATCCTGGACGCAAATTATAGATGAACTGTAAACTTGCAAATAAATAAGAAGTATTTCATTTTATAAACTAGTGAAATAATAACATATTAAGGTAATTATTATATAATGCTGTATCTCTCCTATACTTCTTGAAAATTTTATGAGAATCATATTTAAAGACCTACCTACATTCTTTAATACCATGAAACAAACTTCAAAACTTGTTGCACTTAAGTGTAATCATTTAAAAATCGCAATATCGCCACAGTCAACTTAATTTTGAATAGATTAGAATATAATATATTTTTTTACGTAAGTACGTATAATTATAACGCATATCCCATGCCCGTACAAAAAAGTTCAAGTGGAATAAACTGCGAAAGAATCCTGGATTGCAGTTGTTATCCTTTCAGAACCTATTAAAAAATACTAATTATAAAATAGCTAAACAACACATACTATCTATCCATATAAAATTATTACACATTATTAACAACATCCACATAGATATACACATAGAGTTAGTTGTATCAGTAAGTAGGAAGTATTTTTTGTATGACAGATATCAGTTTCTGTTACATAATTTGCGTGATGTCTCATTTTAAATTGTAGATGCCCAAATACATAACATTTTTTAAGCCTTCTATATAAGTTACAATATTATCAAATTTTATATATTATATATCGAAATAAAGTAAATTCCTACTATAATATGTAAAAGGGACATAGTAAGTTTCCTGTATAGTTAACTTTCAGTAGTCTCTTGTTAAAGAAGTGAATATTTTTAAATCGAGTTCAGCTTTTTCTTTAAGACTCCTCCAGATACTATCAATAATATATATTATGGTAGTGTCGTCGGTGAAACTTACTACGTCACCACACAAGGGTAAATCTAGTAGACCATTCAAGTAGATAATAAATAGAATTGGTCCCAAGAGGGCTCCTTGGGGTACACCATAATCTACCGTTATTTTATCACTGAAAGTACTGCCAATATTTACACATTGTTGCCTACTTGACAGCTAATTGCTTATTAGCATGTGTGGAAGACCTTTTAAACCTATACCTTCCAATATCTGCTATAATTGAACACGACTAACTGTATCGAAGGCCTTGGCGAAAATCAACGCTGTGCATTTTAGACTAAAATGCACAGCGTTGATTTTCTAATATTCTTGTGTTTATAAATTATTATAATAAAATAGACTATCGACTTCTACTCTTCACTGGTACATTTTACTTTATGTACGTACTTTACTCACCTTTCTATGAGTTTGGGTGCAGAATCATTACAATTATTTTCGATCGCTTAGATAAAATTGTAATTAAGATTAAGTTAACTAAACTGGAAGTAGGATATACCGTAAAATACTTAATTAAATGTCACCAAAAATAATGGACCGATTTTTAAATATGAGATCCTAAGAAGAAATTTTTAATTCGGTTAAAATGTGAACAAAATTATAAGTAACCAAATAATTCCGGTTACCACTGACCATCCGCTGACAAAAACAACATTTTTTAAACTAGTGGTTGCTCTCCGACTATTTTACTTAAAATATTTAGATCAAAACTAAGAAGACTCACCGTAAAATATATATCTGCAAAGGTTTCCAACCACCGTTTTCTGGCAGACTGATGTTTAACAAGGAAGTTATAATATTATTAAATTATATCGGAATAATTTATCTCAGTTCACAATGTTGTGTTACGTAATTTAGATTAAATATTTTTTGTAGCAGTAACTATAATCAAAATTCTGACTAGTACCTGATGAGGTCATCTGTGATTTTTAAATTAATTTGCCAGAAAATCTTTAGGACCTATGACAAAATTAACGAAACGGTAAAAAAGGCCTTGTCAGTTTGCCAACGCGTGTTTTGTAATTCAATTTATCCCACAAATTAAGTCAATGTAAACACAAAATGCTGCAGAATTACTGCACGGTGATTCAGTCGCGATTCTCATACGATGTTCCGAATATGGCTAATATAAACGAGATTGCAACGGTAATTCCGCCGCATCAGTTAACAAAGTATTGTCCACTTTCCTTCACTGAAGAGATCTACAAAGAAGGAACAGGTTATTGTAATGAAATCTTATGTACTGTTTGTTGTTCTTATAAGTAATTCATGTGTATACTTTCTAACACATTAGAATGATTAATAGACAATGTACAGGGTGCTCAAATCGTAATTATAATAAACGAGTTCCCTTCATTTACTCTAATTACGGTTTATATTGGAGACGAGGAAACATCTTCGTTTTAATATTATAATTCTTTTTCCACTCTTAACCTAAAACCGGACCGTTATTAATCTATTTTTGATGTGAGAAACTGATTCCCGCTGCCCCTAATAGGTTAGTAACAGAGACAATATAATGAAATCGATGAACAAACTGAAGAGCGTATTTGTTAATGGATCAAAATGAAATTTGGCATGCATATACTCTGGATTCATGTCTCGGTTAAGTTGGAAGATGGGCAAAATACCTGGTTTAATGGCGGCAGTTCAAATCTTTTGAAAATTTATCAGAACTAATTTCAAATTAAATAAAAGAGAGCATATAATCTTATTAACTAATATCAATTTGGAGTATTATAAAAAATCGATCTTGGGTGGGTGCACCTCGACAGTACTTTCTCATCATTCCATATCCTAAATATATTTTCAATTTTCTAAAACAACTTGGTAAGAGCTAAAGTTAACCTAAACGCAATACACCTTGGTAACGTTTAATCTAACGAGAAATTTGCAAAGGGCGTTTTCGATAAAATTTCCCATATTATAAAAATTTATACTTGAAAAATGTTTTTAGTTGTGCAATTTTTTTGGGCCGGGGAAGAAATTCGACAAAGAAAATGTTCGGATCCTCTCTGGAGCCGCTCCTGGTTCTGGCGAAAAAATTGAAAATAATACGTTTCTGGTGCAATTTTTTATCATGTACAACGTTTACTTGAAACAGCGATTCTATAAAAAAAACTGTTTAGATCTTCCATGAAGTCTGCTGCTTCTGGGTGCTTTGACGGGAAATTTTCAAAAAGCATTTTCGTTAAAATTTTCCACTCGAACGATTTTTTATTTCAAAAAATTTTTCTATGGAAATTTGTCTTTGATTCTTCTAGTACCATCTCTGATACCCTAGTGAAAAAAATGAAAAAATCTTTTGAGACAGCTTTTCGACGATAAATTGGTTTGTCATTGATATTCTGACGAATAATTTAAATCACGCTTTTTTAGTACAATTTCTCAATCTAACTAATTTTTTATGAAAACTTCTTTTATTTGACAAACATTTTCGAAAACTGTAACAAAATCCGACTTAAATTAAATCCGAAATATTTCGCATGAAGCGCGTGCTCCACGTAAAAACGCTGTTGGAAGAAGTTTTTATAAATAATATAACATTTTCGCTCTACGAAGCGTTTTTTATGCAAAAATATTGAAAACTCACCAAGGAGTGTAATTTTAGAAAGTATGCTAAATGTCGGTGCACAAGGGCGTAACGTCGCTCCGACCACAAAATTTTAGAAAGTATCATGAAAACCGAAAATTCAAAAATAAAAACTCTTTTACGAATCCACGTTGTGTAGCACTGCAACTCATGCGTTATGTTAAATAAAAGGACGAGTTAAAAAGTCTCTAGTCACAATTTTTCGGGGAATTTGGCGAAAATAGCCTTAAGCGTCGAGGGTGTACTTTCATTTTTAGCAGTCGATTCTGGTTTTCCGTGTATTTGCCTTAAACCGGTTCCTCAGTGATTCGGTGGCAAAAAAGTATCTTTACCATGCACTCACATGTATATGGGACCTCCTTGCCTGAACGTATGAACATATAATTGCCATAATATTATTCAAAGTCGTTGCGATTCAAGCATTTTAAGCTCTGAGGAGCGTCCTAAATTATTATTGAAATAATAAAAATACATAGACAGGCAAGCAAAAGCGCACCAAATTCAGAAATATTGAATTTTGCATTTTGAATCTTTTTGTGTAATCGTTTGCTATAAACTAAACATTGGATGGTAGTTGGAGACATTGTCTAGTCGTTCCGTTCCTCACCATGTGTTGTACACGGGCCAGACTATTGTTATTATACATTTTTCTTGAGATTTTGTAAAACATATTTTTTGAAAAAACCAATATATTTTTTTGGAACTTTAATATCGTCTTTTTCTTGTGTTTCGAAATTCCTTTTCAGGTTAATTAAGAAAGTGTTAGTATTTACTTAAGACAGTGTTACGACGTCCAATTGATAGCATCAGTGACAGCAATTACGCAGTAAGTATAGATTTTTGTATTTTTCGTCTGAATCAGGCGTTTCGAACCCTTTAAGTGAACAATATAATATCCACTTTAGGGAGGGTAATAAAAGTCCTTCAGACATCATAAGATGGATCGTTTACATTCTTCCCGAGAAATTTGTAATAATCTTTTTCGATACAATTTATCATTCTAATTCATTTTAATTTTAAAAATTCTTTAATAAAATGAAAACTTGTTATTGTTGGTCATTTTCCGAAATGACGTTCCGACAAGTTTCCATCCTGAACAATTTCTATTCGAAGAATTTTTTGATTCGACGCAAATTTGCTATTAAGACCTCCCTGGGGTCGTCCCTGTTCTCCTGGCAAGATATTTGCAAAGAACCACTTCGGTAATTGTCCATCTTAAACTATTTTAATTTGAAAAAATTTAGATTCAACGACAAATTATTTTTGATCCTGCCTAGAGTCGCCCCTGGTGTACCGATTTCACCAATATTCAATTGGGTTCTTCCTTGGAAATCCCAGGTTCTATGTCTAAAATTTCAACTTTCTACAATTGGACGTGAAAACGTTTCACCCACACACAGACAGACAGACTAGCAGACTGACAGACAGATTGTTGTAGTTCAAGCGGCGATCGTCGGCTACCCGTGGTCAGATGTCAGTACGAAACAATAATTGAGTACAGTATAAAACCGCTGGTGTGCCTAACTTACTATGGTCGACATTTTTTTACTTAAAACTTCCAAAATATTATAAAACTGGGATAGAATTA
Source organism: Leptura quadrifasciata (assembly GCA_963675555.1). Classification (NCBI taxonomy): domain Eukaryota; kingdom Metazoa; phylum Arthropoda; class Insecta; order Coleoptera; family Cerambycidae; genus Leptura; species Leptura quadrifasciata. The sequence goes on from OY776675.1 coordinate 43,201,150, forward strand.
GACAGCTGGGACGCAGGCCGTAATGGTTGTGGAACAGATTTTTTCGTTCAGACTTTTCCCCCACCAGCAACCGAAATTTATTAGTCCAACTCTCCAATATTATTTAGTGTTCTTAAATCTTTACTGATATTTGCTAATTTTCTTACCTGTTTTTTTCCTATACATGTATTTAACGTCGGCCTATTTCTGCTACTAAGGCCTAACACCGACGCCTGCAGACGAGTTACCCCCAACCAGGAATTTTGCCGAACCTCTTCCCTTAAGAAGAGTAGGGATCTTTTATTTGCCTAACATTTAATAGACAAGGCACCGACGGCTTTACATCCCCTCCAAAGGATGGTATATCCCCTATACAACCCTCGCCTAAGGTTGTATTCCGCACATACACTGATATACAAGCTGCTGGAAGATGTGTGAGGGGAGGACGTGATCTTCGTTGGAACGGTCACCCATCCAACTACTAACGGCGCCTTACTTTGCTTTACATCGCATATCGAAGTATATACATAGCAAAGACGCACCCACGCTCGCCCACCCCTCTTTTTAAATTTATTATGTTTAAAAAGACTTCAGGTCATTATTATTTTTAAATATTATTTCGCCAAACCAGACCTGGCTTCGGCCGGTCCTGCAACTGACGCCACGCTTCACATGGTGGTTCTACGATAGGCCCCGGAGTAAGTTCTGGGGAGGTTACTTATGTATAGTCCAAGTAAGGACTTCCTGAGACAAAAATAACTAAGCAAAAACTTTACGTCATAATTATTATCGCCGCGGGCCATGGCGCTAAGTTGAAGTAAATAGATCCCAATAAATAAAAAATGCAAAGAAAAACTTTACAACATAATTATATCGCTGCGGGCGATGTCACCAAGCCTGACATGAAACATTCCCGACGCACATTAAAAACCTATAAAGGTAAGCGAGTCAATTTGCGAACAGCACAAAAAAGGGTACCGGTATTTTAATGAGGTCGTAAAGTTTTTATTTGGTTTTAATAATAATAATAATAATAATAATCTCTTTATTTCCAACAGGTAAGCACCCAATTACAGGAAATACATGAAAACACATATCATTTATATATCAATAGCGAATAAAAAAGGAAAATAATATTGACACTTAAGTTACAAACAAAATTAAACCTACTATTCGGTAATAATTATATGACTTAATATACTGCCTATACTGTCAAAATTAATATCACATAGATGAGAGATTTTATTAAAATTATTGCACATTACATAAATTGGAGATCTCGTCATAATATTTGTTTGGTTTTTTATGTCTCACTTTATTCTTACTTGAACATTACTTAAATATTTTTCTTATTTATTTTTATCTTATCGCCTCATTTATATTACCGTCCTGGCGGGGTTTAGCATTAGCTAATCCACCGCTCGCTCAGGACACGCGCACACAGACGAAGACCATTTTCTACTACAATGCCATCTGCCACAGCTGAGACTCGAACTCACGACTGGTACAGCGACTAGCGGCATTGTCTCTCACACAACTCCGCCCAATTCACTGCTACCAACTAAGTAACCCATGAAAAATGCCACTAAACATCCGTACCCTAGCCAGAATTTGAACCTGGGGCTGACTGGTATCATTTTTTAAATGTCCTTCTATAAAATTATTTATGAAGATTCAATGCATTTCAATTTTTACACTCGGAAAAAGGAAACAAACTCTCAACTGATCCAAAATTCTGAAAAAGTATTCTCTTATTCAAAGCATTGATCTCATATTACGGAAGTTGGTTTTCATTTCCAGACAATGGTATCTACTTTCAGCTTCATATATATTATAAAGATAACAAATGAAGTTTATGAAGGGCACTTGTAATAAAAGGTAGAAGAAGGTTATAATAAATAAATCCTTTAAAAACAAAGATACAAGCACAAATATGTTGGATACTATTAGAGAAGCAGTTTCAAGAATGAAATAATTGCAGGACGCCAACATAGATGTCAATCTAAAACATTTTATATAATAATTTTATTTTAAGTTTATGCACATATATATATATATATATATAAACTTCCGTGTTTTCACTTTATAATGCGTCAATATTTTAGTTTCAACAAGAAAATGCATCTTTCACTTGTACTTTTGCATATTTTACTGCCTTACTATAAATCAGTCAATCATCGTTAACAAAAACATCCAAATATACTGTTTCAATTCATATTTATTGTGTTTCAGTGTAAATGTACATGAACTTTCACACCACGTAAAATCAATGCATGTAGGATATTCAACTAAGTTAAATTTGTTTTTTAATGGAACATGAAGTGAAATATGTTTGATTTCTCAAAAATGGTTTCTATGTAAGCGAATTTTTGAAAAATTGCCAAACAATGATGAATTATTGGTAGGTTTTGTGCCTTACGAATTTATGTTATATATATATTTAAAATATCATTTGTATTACTCATAAAAAACTGGAAAATTTTGTTTTGGAATATGAGTGTAATATCATGTGTTATAAATAGTCAACCTTTTTGTGTGTTTTGATATGAATGTACTTATCAGTATTTCTTAAATCGATAAAGGACCCCGTACTAAATACGTAATAGATTTCGTTGGCTTTTAATGGTGTATGTGAATTTCGATAAATCAAGTCTTGCTGAGTAAAAGTTAAAATGGCAGTAAATTTCGAAATAAACATTTTTACCCCTATTTCTGGGTAGCTAGTAAAGGTAAAATGACCCCTTGTAAATAAGTTCTCGTGCATTGCACACAATATGACTTCTATGTCCATAGATGTAAAAAAGGCGAACCCTGATAAATTTATCTCTAAAGAGTATTCAGAGGTATTAAGGTTACCTGTACTAAAACCAACCTCTATCCCCAAATAGGTTTCATACAGTTAACTTTAGTTCCATAGGTATAAAAGTCTCTGGTGATAAAAATAGCATAATAAAGGCAAAATAATTCATTTATTCCGTTTGAATTAATTCTCATTGGAGATAGGTTCTTTTCACACCCTAATAGGGGTTGAATTTAGCTTAGACAACCTTAATACCCTTGTGTTTTTCTAGAAACTTTAGTCGAATTAATGTTTGTCAAAAACGAAACCAATATCATTTACAACCTCCAAATATGGGTAAATTTATAACGTTTATTATTTCCAAGGGGTAATTTAACTTTTGCTAATTACGGTATTCGTGTCAAAGAACCTACCATCGAACACTAAAAACCTACCAGCTCATATACCATACAAAAATTACATTATGACGCTGTAGCCTTTTCAGCATTGTGCAAGAGGTATATAATAATTATGTTTCTGCTTCTACTTATCGATGAACTGCAATAAAAAATTGCGTGTCAGCTTTAATCGTGAAACCCCTTAATGTAACTCAATATTGGAAAGTCGTATTGGCGCTGCGACCTCTCTCCGCTACCAAATCGGTGAAATTTAAGATGCTTTGTAGGGGCTATCAGTTGGTACAAGACCTGATGCACTCGAAAAAACACTGAGTTGACTTTGGTCAGAAAGCTAGAGTTTTAAGTTGGCATGTTGTCTAGTTATTTGACACGCAATTCTCTTTAGGATCACTATGGTTAGCAAAGTTTTGCAAAGAGAAAACATGAACGTTCCAAATGCATTTGCTACATAGCATTTATATTTTGCATCAGATTACATCTGCAAATCCTGATAGATCAGTAGCCAATTATCGTCTGTTGATTCCTAACCAGATATAGACCGGTTTCGAACTTTGTATGATCTCGTCAGTGTCCCATGGGTCATGGAAATGACAAATGATAGTGGCCAACCTTCTGGTCTTAAGGTAGACTAAGGCAATGTTCACTTTTGTTTTCGCCTGTAACGCTATTATTCTTCAACAGGACATATACTGACTATTAGGGTGGTCCTTAGTAGATTTGAGAAAAATAATTTTTATATTTTTGCAAATCTCACCCCCTATTTTTCTTACTTATAGTAAGTAACAGAAAAAAAATCAGTGAATTCGTTGAACATACGCCCCAAAGGGTTTGAATTTGCAGAAATTAATTTAAAATATTTTTTTTATTGAGCACTTATTTTACAAAATATTTCTTATATTTATAATTAATATATCTTTTAAACAAAACTGCAACTGCACTTGAAACTAATTTTAACTAAATAAATATAGAAATTAACAAACGAACTTAACAATAGTTTTTGAATAACACTTGCTTCGAGTACGATGCAAGTTGGTTGCGACAGCCTTTTACATGTGTAAGAAAATTGGGAAGAATATTGGTTTCTTGGTAATAAACAAGAAAACACCAGGTTGCAACTACTGCAAAATAAAGCAATTGTATTAAATTGTAATATCTATACTTTTATAAAGCTCATGTTAAGTACTCTTAGTTGGTTATCATGTGGAGCAGAGTATAAAAAAGACAAATTTAGTCCTAGTATTTAAAATAATTAATGGGGACGTTCTCACATACTTAAACATATTAAAGAAACGCCAAGATATATATAATTATAATATAAGATCGAAAAATAACTACGATATTGAATTTGTCAAAAAATCTTTTTCACGGGACTTGATATATCACAAAGGACTTCGCCTTTTCAATGCTCTGCCCAATGATATAAAATAAGCTCCAGATGTAAAGGTTTTTGTTAAAAATGTATGTAAGTTTCTGGCAAGTAATTAGTTATAGAATGTATAAAATAAACTCATGGACAAAATTGTCGAATATTTTAAATTTTCCCAATTCTTTTGTATTTATAAATTTTAATGAAAGAAACGCATTACACAAAAAATAAATAGTTTATTTCACACATTTTAAGTAAGTTTTCATTAGTAGAGAATGCAAAAAAAAAATTAATGCAAAATTAGGAATAATTAGTTTCAACTTAAATGCTACCACGTTAAGCAAATTAGTCTTTTGATTAGAATAATAGGGCATGGTTAATAACGATGGGAATACTCGTTATTAACCATGCCCTATTATTCGAGCTCTAATGGCTGCTTGCATCCTTCTTGACATACTACTAATTAGATTTTGAATGTATTCTTGAGGAATTGCATTCCATTCATATTGTGCTGCAATTCGAAGTTCTTCTAGGGTATTTGGAACAGGATTTCTTTGTCGTATACGACGTTTTAGCTGATCCCACATATGTTCTATGGGATTCAAGTCTGGACTATACAGTGGCCAATCTAATCTTTGAACCTGGACTGCATCAAGGTAATTAGCCACTGTGCCAGCTGCGTGGGGTCGAGCGTTATCATGCATAAATACGAACCTATCGTATCCAATGTGGCCCATACATGGCAAAACATGATCTTGGAGAATGTTTTCGATATACCAGTCACTAGTCATTCGTCCAACGACTTCCACGAGTTCGGTGCGTTCTTCCCAACTAATACCTCCCCAAAGCATTATGCCGCCACCATCAAAACTAACAGTTTGTACGAAATTGCAACTAGTGTATCGTTCCCCAACTCTTCTATAGACATGATTTCATCCATATGGTTTCCATAACTGCATTCTAATCTCATCAGTGAATAGAACATTTTTGTAATTCTCGATATTACATGTGCTCTGGCAAATTGTAATCGACGAGTTTTGTGATTTTGGAAAAGCCGTGGAACTTTGGCAGGTCGTCTTGGCTTTAAATCTACCTCTCTTAATCTTCGTCTAACCGTTTTCGAACTAATATTCACTTGTCTTACCTTTAATAACTCATTTTTGAGATGTGTGGATGTCAGTGTGCGATTTGGGGTAGAATGAAGGATCAAAAAACGGTCATCATGTTGTGCAACTTTTGCGCCCTTGGCCGGGTCTTCGAACAAAATGTCCAGTCTCTTGATATCTTCTTAAAATATTCGATACTGTAGATTGACCTCTACTAAGATGTCGTGCGATATCTTTTTGTCTATATCCTTCCTCATATAGAGTTACAATTTGTGCCACTTCAGCTTCACTGCAATATTTATTTGGTGGCATATTTTTTTCTTAAATAGAGGTAAAAACAAATAAAAATCACTAACAATTACTTTAATTCACTACAAATAACTCATTCACTATAATTCTTGAAATATGTAAAGAATTTTCAAATGACAAAACGCGCATTAGAAAATATACGCCATTAAAATGAATTAAACGTCAAAATATTTTAAAACAATTGAATATATTCACCTACTAGATGAATAACATCAGCACATATAAATTTACAACGACGATTTGAAACCATATTCAAGTAATAGTGATAACAAAAAATATTCGATAATTTTGTCTATGAGCGTATAAGTATTCATAGTTCTATTTTCTGTTTATTTTCATATCTATAATCCTATACTACTATATCTTAAATTTTTTCTTACATTACATTTTGTTGTATTTAAATAGCAATCCTAAATAAATAAATACCAATACCAATACAATTTGCTGCTTCTGCTCTTCATTTTTTTTACTAAGTGAGTACTCTCCATTAGTTTGACACCGCACTCCTTTCTGCAGTATCACTATTTGCTACCCTAAGGTTTCGAACAAGTGACACACTATGTTGAAAATCGTCCCCTGAAAACTATGTTATGGGATCATCATCAATATATCATATGAAATAGCAAATCGTTCGAAAAACTTGAAAGTGTTTTTTGATATAAAGTGATGTAGCTCTTTAATTGTATATTGCTTTATTTCTTTCGGCTATTTGTGCTCTTAATTATTCCACGTTTAGTGTCACAATTTTCAGGTTCCCTTTCATTAAAAGCCTTAGCTTTTTTAAGTTTTGTATCATAAGAAATTAAATCGTCAAAAAACGATAAAGCTACAGCTTCTTCAATAAGATATCATACTAAAATGGCCACAACATTTTTTTGAGGTAACTTGGGAAATTTGTTCATTTATTTCTCTGTGAGCATGAAGATCACTTAAAAATTTTAAATCTTAATATGGAGGTTTGGAACCTAAAATACATTGTACCTGTTGTGATGCTTGTCTTGCTCGGGTAGCTGGTTTGGAAATTATTCCAGGGTTCAATGTTAATATTAATTAAAATCCAGATCCAAAATAAGACATTTATTCTCCTAATAATTATATGTACAGTGTGGCCATATCTTTTATGGCTTAGGTTGCGACAATCTTGTTATTACATAAGTACATCATAGTAATCGGAGAGAGAGAGAGAAAGAGAGTGTAACATATTTCCTCTGTGTACGTCGTCGTAACCCCAATTCTCTAATCGAAGTTCCAGGACATAACAGACGCGACTAAGAAATCTGTTTCAGGAGAGATCCAGTTCAACACACTCGAATCAATCTGACAGGAGGTCCAGTTCAACGGACTCGGATCCTCCCTAACAGATACTTGGCCAGCGGCTGCCACGACGCCGGAGAAACTTGAGCTTCCGTTATCCCAGTTCAACACACTCGAGAAAGGTGAAAGCCAAGCTCTGAATTTACTGGTTTCTGGCTAGCTATTTTATACCCAAAAATCACGGTCACGTAGTTTTGCACCCGGCACGAAATGCACACGGCACGCAAGTTGCGGTCTGGTGAAGTTAGAATTAAAAGTTAACAAAAGAACTAATCAGGTATTGAACTAATCTAAAACTGAACTACTTGATCCATGCATGATTAAAATAAGTTAAACTGGAATGAAAGTATACAGTATTCCTGTAGTATTGTATACTTCATTACACTCCCCCCTTTCTTCGCAAAAATTAATCTCTCTCTACGAATCAAAAAAAATTATTGTCTTTTTTTTTAACCATGACGACGGGATTATTCCACGGGCTATTAGAAGGTTATACTATACCATCTTGTAACATTTGGTCTAGTTCTGTATTGACTATTTCCTGCATAGCTGGATTTAAAGGACGGTGTCTTTGTTTAATAGGGGTATTTTTTATAAGCCGTATTTTGCGTGTGATCAGTTGGGTAACGCCTTTAATTCGATTGAACTTCGGTAGTTCTGCTTGTAAGAACTGCGACAGGCGTTCTTGTTCCGATATTGTCGGCTGGGCAATACTCGCTAATCGCGTACTTTCTTTGGTTGTGCCCTTTATGTCATACCAATTTCCCATTATTCGGAACTTCTGTTTGTCTAAATCTGTGCTAAAACCATGTTTTAGTAAAAAATCCATACCTAATATAATATCGGGAGCCAATTTAGGTAAGTATAGGAAATTGTCCGTACATTGTTTTTGAGCTATTGAGTATTTAATAGTGAACCCTCTATTAATATCAATTCTTGAACAATCAGCTAACTCCACCTTTTGGTCACAGGCAAACTGACTTACATTATTTCTCTCACACAAGGTGTGTACAGCGTCACCTATATATGAGCGTGCCGAACCGGTGTCGATTAACGCTTCGAACGAGTAGTTCTCGATAGTAAGTTGTAACTTGAGACGGTTGTCTACTTCGTGCGTCAACGTCATCTGTGAAAACGAGGTAGAATCTAGTCGAAACTGCGCCGACCTCGGACTTGCGTAGTTCCTTCGTCGTTTCCCATGTTTTGACGTTCTAGGCAATTACAATCTCGGGATAATATGTCTGCGCGCCCGCATCTGGAACAAAATTTTCTTGGAGGAGATCTGCAATTAAATTGTGTGTGCCCAACATTACCACAACGCCAACACGAAGGTTTACTGTCATAATTTCCAGGTGAAGGCTGAGAGGGTTGTGTTGAATTTCTGGTTTCGTTGGGACGTGAAATCTGTTGTGTAGCGTTTGTGTAATAACCGGCTGGTCTTTCTTTGTTATTTAGTGCATTTCTATTGAAACTTGCGGTACCTTTATTTTCATTGTTACCAGAAAAATTTCTACTGTAAGTGTTATACCCAGGGCGTTGTGTAGAAATCTGTGTCTGCTGTACCGGTTTCTTTAAAGCCGATTCTTGTTTACAGACCATCTCGTAATCGTTTGCTAGGCTTAGAAGTTCTGCGAGTGTCACAAAATCACGCCTCCTGATATATTTCCTATATTCAGGGCGTGAATTCGTGTATATTCTGTATAATTGTTGTTCCGGAGAGACATTATTTAATCGTCTTAGCAATGTTTGAATGGCAATGACATAATCTTTTATACCTTCGGATTCTCCTTGAAAGCGGGACTTTACTTTTTCTTCCAGGTTAAGGTTATAATCTGCAGGTAAGTAAAATGATTTAAAGTCTGTAAGAAAGTTATTCCATGTCATCCAAGTACTTTTATTATTCCGGTTCCATAACAAACAATCGCCTTGCAATAATTCTGGCAAAGCCCGCAACATTTGTTCATTAGAGAAATTGTAGCCATCTTGTAGTTTTTGTACTCTTTCTAAAAATGAGATAGCATCTCTTTTCCCATCAAAATGGACATTCCACTTGCGGAAATCTGTTTCAGGAGAGATCCAGTTCAACACACTCGAATCAATCTGACAGGAGGTCCAGTTCAACGCACTCGGATCCTCCCTAACAGATACTTGGCCAGCGGCTGCCACGACGCCGGAGAAACTTGAGCTTCCGTTATCCCAGTTCAACACACTCGAGAAAGGTGAAAGTCAAGCTCTGAATTTACTGGTTTCTGGCTAGCTATTTTATACCCAAAAATCACGGTCACGTGATTTTGCACCCGGCACGAAATGCACACGGCACGCAAGTAGCGGCCTGGTGAAGTTAGAATTAAAAGTTAACAAAAGAACTAATCAGGTATTGAACTAATCTAAAACTGAACTACTTGATCCATGCATGATTAAAATAAGTTAAACTGGAATGAAAGTATACAGTATTCCTGTAGTATTGTATAATTCATTACACTGTCTTTATGTATAAACAAATAATAAAAATACAAATTTACGCTTAGGCCTGCTAATTTTAGTCTTGTCAATTTAAATTCGTTTCTGAATATAAAAATTTTGAGACAATAAACCGCTTTAGCCATCCATCTAGCGTGGTGGAAAGCGCCCGGGAACCGAAAATTAACTCCCCTTACGGCTGACCTAAAAAAAAAGACAACTAACTTTAAAAGCTCTCTATAATCTTCCCTTGTGTGCTGTAGTTTTAACTGTTCTAATGCAAACTGGAAAACTTCCTGACTACAATTTTGAATACCAGTCATAATAAATTCATCTTCTATTCCAGTTACATACTTAGTAGTGTTTAGTAGTCAACTCAAGCCTGTTGAAAATGTTTTAAAACCTGCATCAGGTCCAGATTTAGCAATACACATTTCAAACTTTGTGGTATCTGCAATGTAAGTATACTAGGTCTTTCTCTATCTTTTGTTCTAAAATAACACAAAAACCAAATGTCCTTCCAGTATTTGAAGCAGTGGTATCAAATCATAGAGCCTCGGCTGAATCTATAGCTCAAGCAATTTATAAATAGTTGTTGCCATTTCATCCCCTGTTCCAGAAGTTAGTCGTGGCACTCCCCAAAGTTGCTCTTTACCCTTTACCGTTACAATTACTGGAAGTCAATCAACTTTTTCGTTCCCAATGAATGCTGGAAAGAGTTATCTATCCTAATGAACGACAAAACCCCTCAATTGTAAACTTAAAAATTCAGTTATTTATATGAAAGCACTCTTTGCTTGTAGTTTTAACGACACCAACCAATTGAGGAGCGGTTTATCACGTACAACGAACACGCTATCGTTATTACTTGATGTCGGGATTATTTAAAATGCTATTTTAATGCATATTGTTTTGCTCTAAAAAAAAATAATTAACGAAACATGTATGTTTATATTTTAAAAAATTTAATGAATTTAACTAGAAGTACCCATATTCGTATCCTTTGGGGCACAGGTAAAGGTTGTTTAAACCAGGCAATTTGTCATTGGCGTTAGTTTCAAGTCAAATAAAAAAAGAATAGATAGTGAGACCGTCAAAATTTTAAAGATTAAAAAATACATACCACCCTAGTTATTGCATCTTATTGGCACCACCAACATACTATCTAATGGTAAATAATACATAGAACCTTCAGTTTAAAAAATATATACATTTTTATTACTTGGAATATATGTGATTATTACCTGAGCATTCAAATACATTCAAAAAATTGAGAGAAAATACTACATACTACATGAAAGACTTTGCATACAAATAAATATCTCTATAATTAAGAATGCAAAGAGGGTTAATTCATATGAAGCTCACCACACAAACTGTAGTTAAAAGGGATTAAGGTGGGGATATAATATACATAAAACAACTCGGGGACATATTTATTATTTGAACATTATCAACAGTGGTTACACTTTATAATTTATTGAAGGACCTTGCTAACTCCTTTTGTAGTTGACGTAATAATCTATTAAAAGTTAATGGTTCTTTATTTAGCTCCCCACAAAGAAGACACATACTTTGGATATCGTGTCATGATTTCCCAATCTTTAGAAGCAACATATTTCGAAATTAACTCATTCGGTCGTTTGATGCCCTATTAACATTGCAATATTTTAGCATTAAAATAATACTTTTACACAGAATGTCGGCCAAAAAGATAAAATTGTATATTTTTCCACTTGCCAAAATATTTATTCATTGCAGAGGTTGCGTGTTGTCCTCTATGAACTCCAAGTTTATGAATAATTTTATAAAGAAACACAACCCGACTCGGTATCATTGAAGAATTTTTTTTTGTAAGTTAAGGGTATCAATATTTATCGGAATAACCTTCATGTATGTCATGTGATTATTATTTGTCGTATTCGGGACGTATAAACTTTTTTCTGTTTATTTTTATAGTTCTTACCTTTATCACTTTCAACTTTTCTTTATTTTAGTAATACCCAATACCTAGCCATTGATAAGTGAGTTACTATTAAACAAACTGAACTGTTACTTCAGTAAAAGTTAGCGAAAATGAATAATAATAATATTCTTTTAGTGATAAGGATAGGAGCTATTGAAAAAAAATCATAAAATATGAATATTTCGAGAACGATAAAATACATAGGGGTTATCCTGATCGATGCTTTCTGTTTAATTTTTGTTTTTAACATTCACCGCTAGGCCACGCTAAGTAATATCCAAGGTATCTAGATGTCAAGAAGTGAAAGAAATTTTGTGTGAATATAAATTTAACTTATTCTGGGTAAAATATTTACGAAAATATGGCTTATGTGTAGTTCTGACAATTTCTAAAACATTTTTAAAATAAATTAAATCCCGTTTAAAGAACTGTAACATATTTATGATATTCATAAATTTAGCATTACATCGAGATTTGGCTCGTAATATCACAATGTCCATGTAATACATAAATTAAATCATTACTATTTAATCTGGAAAAGATACAAATACATTGTACAAGATAACATATAATCTAATAACCATTATTTATTGAATGTGAAATTGAAATAAATTTTTGAGTCGAATCCAGGACTGTCAGTTAACTAAGAAAGTTGTACTTATTTTTTTTTTAATGAACACAAACACGTTATTACGACCAATTAAATGTTTGCCTATAAAATGTTGAAACAAGTGGTACATATATTAAAATTTTGGCAAAAATTATTGTCATCCTACGTTTAAGAAACTGAATGATTTTGAAATAATGTATAATAAATCAAAATTTTGAGTATTTTACGCTGGTCAAGCATACCAGTTATAAGCTGAAAAATATCACTGAAAATATTTTTCAGTAATAATGCGAATGATTCATATGTATTAACTTAATTAACAGAGAATATCCTAATTTATTTAACTGAAATGACAAAGTGGGTGTTTTCAAAATTTGGCAATGTTTGGATGCGCGTCGTATAAAATTCTAAAAGAAAATATTATCAGTTCTGTGTAAGTAGTAAGTATCTATGGAAATAACATAAGCAGAATCTTAAAGCTGTGTATTTAACATACACAACAAATAAGAGTTCTTCGAAAAAAGCTTTGAAAATGGAAAGAGACTACTTTCCGAAACGTCAGCAAAATACATTAATTCTGTGTTTATTCCGATTTATATTATTTGTGAAAAATATCCTCTGACTGTTCCTTTGACGTAAACGTCACAGGTGCAGAGGCTTTTTTCCAATAATTCTATTATTCTGATTTGTTTTTGAAGAGGATAATACATGTGGTAACCCAAATAAAAGAAAAGAACATCTATAAAATTGTTCAGAGGGTATTAAGTAAAAAACTATAAAAACTACAAACATTTCTTAACTGGACTGGTGTGAGTTGCAAACCGTTTTCACGCATTTATGAAAAAGCGATGCACTTGGTGAAAAATATGATTCATGAGAATTTTCATAGATAATATGCTTATAAAATAATAATAGTTTTTATTGCCCAACAGTAAACCATTTACAAGACAAAAATACAAAAAGAAAAATACAAAGTAAAAAATACAAAAATATAAAAACATTAAAATTTGCATATTACCAATAGAACGCTAATGCTTCGATTGCAACAAACACCAGTCGAAAGACTGATTCTACTTAAGGGAGCGACTGAAAAATTATATTTTAATATTCTGCACTCTAGAAGTACATTTGTACTACGCTAAGCCCAGTCAGGCTATTTATTTTTCGATTGCAACAGACACTGGACCGCTAGATGGCGCCTGCTGACTATTTTGCATGTCGCTATCCTAAATATACCGAGATGCACCAAATAGTCCCCGTGTCGTTCGTCACATGCTTACCTTGCACTGATGAAAGCCAACAGGTCGAAACTGCAGTCTACAAGTGGTATGGGACGACTGGCACGAGAGTTCCTTTAAGTAGGATCAGTCTTTAGGCTGGTATTTGTGTTTGTTACAATCGAAGCATTATCGTTCTGTTGGTAATATGCAATTACTTAACGCGCCAAGCTTATAACTTAAATAGGAAATTTAAGCATCATGTTTGTTCTAGGTGTGTTGGTCTAGGTTACATCATGCCTATTAAATAATCTTGACACGGAAAAATTTTATTGACCTAACAGTTTAGGTGAATCAATGTGAATGTGTAAGAGATTATACAGAAAAGTAAGGAATCACATCGATGCAGCCTCTCGACTATTAATTTTAACTGCTATAATAAGGATCCCAAATTATAGAGCCATACTGCGACCGTACATAGAAAAAGTATAAAGTTTTTAATACGTCAATGTTAGTAAACGATTTACAGTTTCTGACAATAAAACCATACATTTTATTTTCTACATCAGTTTTTAGATCAATATGTTGCGTAAAAGTAAGTTTGTAATCAAAAAGAATACCAAGGTCTTTAGAAGTATCAGAACGAACAAGAAATGAATTGTTAATTTTATAATCATAGCGGTACATTGATTGTTTCCTGCTAAAAGAGATAATTTTGCATTTAGATGTATTTAAATGCAATTTATTTGCAGTACACCAAACTTCTAAACGATCAAGCTCAGATTGCAAGGCAACGCAATTCTCAGTACAGTTAATGTCAGTAAACAGTTTTAAGTCATCAGGAAAAAAGAGTTTATGGCACATAAGAATTTCGGTTAAATCATTAATAAAAAGGGGACATAGTGACGGCCCAAGATTAGGCCCTTGCGGTACTCCAGATGATGAGATGTATGTGAAAGAATTATAGCCGTTATGTGAGACATATTGCTTCCTTCGACTTAAGTAAGAAATTAGAAATATTTGAGCTGAAATAGTAAAACCAAAGCTGTATAGTTTATTTAAAAGAACACAATGGTCAATCTTGTTAAACGCTCTTGCATAGTCAATGTATGAGAATAATCAACATCCTTTATCAAGCATGAGGTCAGACTAAATGGTCCCAAAAATCACATTATACTTGAGTGTATATGTGGCTATACTTGAGTGTATATGTGAGAATGTTAAACGACGATATGTGAACCAGCAGATCTCCATCGCATCGGACAGCCAGGCGGCACTAAAAGCATTAGCCTCTAACAAAGTGTCTTCCAGACTGGTGTGGGGCTGCCACAAAGAGCTTGAAGTTCTGGGTGAGCAGAACAGAGTTAAACTACTCTGGGTGTCGGGACACACCAGAATAGACGGCAACGAAAAAGCTGATGAACTTGGTAGACAAGGAACAGCTAATACATTCCACGGCCCAGAGCCCATGCTGGGCATTACCAAATGCTCAGCTAGAGGGACAATTAAAGACTGGGTCAGGAATAAACACAATCATTACTGCAGAAACACTCACTCAACACAGCAGGACCAAAATTGCTTAGTACTATGCGAAATCGTCAATTACAATATAATTTTTATAAGCAATCCTTGTGTTTTATTTAATAACGCTTCTTAGTCTCTTAAACTTCTCTAGATATGCATTAATAAAAATAGTTAAAGGGCAAGACAAAAATTCCATAATCACAACAAAGTATATAAAAGTGTTTATTTTTTCTCTAAAATTTATATAGAAAATGAAATAAATATTATCTAAAAGTTAATTATGACATTCCCGTAATATCCTTTCCTCTTTTTTGGAATTTTCTGTCAAATATATCCGACACATTAGTTCAGCCCGCTAGATAGTGTATGGCGAGCATGCTTAGTCAGACTGTCCGTCGTATCCTAGGTTCGATCATCAGCTCCGTCAGTGGAAATACAGGTAAGTTATCTGCGCAGATGGTTATTCAGTACATACCAAGTATGACGCAGTTCTCATGGATAAATAGATGAATTTATGGATCTCCAATTATAGTCGTTGAATATTTAATTTTTATTACTTTGCTTTGTCTCATATCTTTTAATTCAAATTTCCTTCTTTGTATTCAAATTTTTGTATTTTTAATTTTTAGTGATTTTCAGCTGTTGGTATGTTCCTCAGTCCAAGTTTAATTCCCTTAACGACTTTAATAGAAAAGTAAATAATCGTGGCTTAAAAATGTTAACCTGACTTGCGTTTTACCTATAAATGCATATGCTATTGTTATATAGTGTATGAGGCCATAAAATATTTGAAATTTTGAAATACCTGCATATATTCCCATCTATGAAAACTCACATGCTCTTGATATGAAGAAATATATTTATTTATGAAAATACTCAAAAATAACCGGTAAAATAAATTTTGAAAATTGTTATCAATTATCCAATGCACCCCAGGCAGTGTTTTCTGTCGCATTTATACTTTTCACCGTGAACTTGTTTTATTCGCCCGGTGAAAAAAACAGGCACAGTAGCACGGTAGAGGTAATAGTGGATCATTGTTTTAAGTATTTAACAATAGTTAATTTTAAAAGCATTGGATGAACAAATATTATGCTTTATCATATTGTGGGCGATGCGGCGACGAATACGCGAAAACAATTATTACGGCCGTGCATTAAAATGACGGCAAGACATATCCGAGCCATGCCTAACGTGTGATTCCATACTAAAAAGAGTTCAGGTATGTATCGATAATAGTGGATTCCACTTTAAGCACTTATTTTTAGACTTTGTGTGAGTTCATTCTCAGACTTATTTATTCAATTTGACTGTTCTGTGCTGACATGGCAGCGCCATAATTTTGGCTATAACAAAAAGGCCAGATTTTTCAAAATTATTAAATCTAAATTTTCATCATCGGTCTTGATATTATATAAGACTCACATATTAAAATATTTAAAAAAATAACCTATAACTGCAATTGTTTGGTGCTTAGTTCATGAAAATTAATGCAGCCGTTTAAGATTCAGCGGGAAACAAAACAACATACATACATACACACATACTTTGGATAGTGTAATCGAATAAAAAATAAAATACATCACATCAATTATACTATCCAAAAATTCAACGCCAGTGTTGTCCGCAAAAAGATAATATTGAAGAATAAAGCGTGGAGCCAATCCCATCAACATTGCCATATAGCAACTGAGATTCGAATCCAGGAAGAACATTAACTACTATAGTCATATTAGATCACATAACGCACTCTAGGTAAGTACATTACCGTAACATAATTAATAAGACCACCAACTATTAAAATAGCTACAGCCACTGTCATTTTTCCCAAACACTTTAAAATGTTATCACATGATTTCAAACGACATATTCATTTACATGATATCCCTGTGACGTGTGAAACATTTTTTCAATTGGGTTTAAATCCAGAAGTTGCGTTGGCCACAATTAAACTGTAATAAGATGTTTCTCTGGAAAGCCCGTGCATTTCTTTCTGAGTGTAGAGTTGCATGGTCAAGCAACAAGTCTCAAAAAATAATTCCATAATTGCATATGCTTATCGTTCCGTCGCGTCGTGCCTATTCACCTATCTTTATTTAATCAAGCATTAACATTTTTTAATAAAGTGACAAATTAGGAATACAATATTGTTGTTATATAGCCATTCTCTCGTTGGCAAAGCCAGGTTATTCAACTAATACTTCCAAAATGAAAAAATATATTACGTAGACCAAATATTATTTATAAGATTCTAATTTTAAGAATCTGCAGTCCAATAGGTTTGTTTCAAAATAAAATTAAATATAATGTTCTTATTAATGGCCCTCTATGTTTGCGAAATATCAAAGAGACAGCTGATTTGGCGCACAAGGACGTCCCATGGGATATTTCTGGACAGTTTGGCAAATTTTAATAAACCCGGTTTAATTTTCACTGTCAAGATAGAACGCCAATTAATTATAGACACATGTGGAACCAATGTGAAAAGCTGTAATTCAGCAAAGGTACTTAAATAATGGAATTTTCATTCTGTATTATCTTGACAATCTATTTTTGAGTATGTGCGATGTATCCTCTGGAATAATATTTTATATTCATCAGCTAGAGAGATCTTAAATGTTTGAAAATAATTTATTAAAATATTCTTGAGTGATTACGTAGATCTATTTTTAATTGTATTAACTGTGAACAGGGAAGATAAATGTACGTTTATAAATAACAAAATAAATCTGCCGCGGATTTTTTAAGTAAGAAGCACTAATCTAGGTTCTTTTTGTTTACGGGAATAAAGTTGTACGTTGGAGTGTTCCAGGAATCATTTTCTACGCAATTTATTTTATTGTAACGCAGGGAAAACCAAAAAAAATATTGTTTATGTAGGAAAAGTCATTAACTATTTTATTTTAGGAGTACATGCAAATCTGAAAAATGAAGATAGTAAAAAATTCAAACATATTGTAAGATAAGATTTCAGTACCAAAGGCAAACTTTTATAGTTATTCTGAGAATTGTTACAGATCGTAATTTTCTACTGTAATATGCCGTTATATTTTCTATGTTTCCATAGAATAGATATGTATTACTAAAATTAAGAGTGGGTTTTCCAACAATGAAGCGTTTTCAGGATTTTATTCGTTTTTAAGTAAATAATAAAACATGCAGCACACTTAATAAATAATTGATTACATTATACAGGGCGAGGCAATAGTGGGTCTTGAGTTCTACGATAGCTAGAAATTTTTTAAAAAAATGCAAGTAAACTAGATAAAAAAGTCTATAACTGGAAATTATTTTCGAACATACAGGGCGAGCCAAGACGAAATCACAGGACCAAGTGCCTTTTATAAATGGAATGCTATGTATATCAGTACATTTTTCAAAGCCTCTTTCTAGGCTCTATTCATTGCTATATTAGCATTGAATATCTCCCAACCGCTTGGATGTAATGAATTTTTTTGTTGAAATAATGCAATCTGCAGGTGTATATTAAAAAAATCACTACAGTCACAATTATGGGTTTTAAAAAAACTTATATGTGAATACCCGTTACGAGACATCTAATTAATGTTTTTGAATCATTTTCAATTCCTAAAAATGTACAGGGTGGCCAAAAATTATATTTCAATTAAGAACATTTTAAATTGAATTTTCTCAATTTTTTCAAAGGGAACACCCTGTATATTTTTCGACGATGTAGAAATGAAAAACAAACATTGTTCTGTAAGTACTTCTCTATGGCTGATTGCAACCATTTTCGTTTTATAAATAAATAAGTGTTAAATTCAAGAATAAACTTAAAAAAAGAGCTCCCCTTAAATAATTCATTAGAAAAATTTATAATAGGTGTTCGATTTTGATTGACATACGTCTCTATGCAATTTTGAAATGAGGCCATTTAGTGGGACCATTTCTTCCAATCCATTGAAATGAGTAAATAGTATTGTCTGAAAGTTATTTGTGGCATTCTACGAATATTCTTTCCTATTATTTGGGTTTTCTACCACATGTACTATTATCCTCTTCAAAACAAATCACCGAATCTACAAAATAATAGAATTATTGGAAAAAAGAGCCTCTGCGCCCGTGACGTTTACGTGAGTAAATAGTATTAGTAAAGATTCATTACATCCAAGCGGCTGGGAGATATTCAATGCTAATATAGGAATGAATAGAGCCTAAAAAGGGGCTTCAAAAAATGTACTGATATACATAATAAATAATAAATAACACCACAGGAATTAGACAACCGCCAATTCCGGAAGCCAGGGCTTGTGCGGAAGGGGGTTACACATTGAAAAAACGCGGACATACAACCATTTCCTCCGACAGTGCCAGTGCCGGAGTCAGGATTCGAACCCGGTGGTGCGATGTCCGTGTGATTAATCGCGATTGCCACCTCGCGCCTTAACCCACTCGGCTATCGACCACTCGATTATTTTTTCCTTATCTATTAACGCAGAACATTTTTTCTTTACAAATAATTGATTTGTCGCTATTCTCAATTTCAGCCTAAAACTGCATTAATTTGCTTTATAGATCCATTCAGTTCTCGTTTACACGTGTGGAAAAGAAAATCCGGACACAAGACCATTTATATAATTGATGTTTTCCTTATTTATTAAGGCAAAAGAACATTTCTTATTTTCAAGCAATGGATTTTTTGCTCGTTTCGATTCCCCCCCCTATCAAATTCAAGTTTAACCAATAACAAAATAAGTATTATTGAAAATTATTTTTTTATTTCCTTTCTTAAATGTTTTCCATTATATTATATTTAATGTAAAAGAACATTCATTTCGTAGATTTATTAGTTTTTCTGCTATTATCGATTCTGTTATCAAATTTTACTTTTGACTAATAACAATTTAGGTATTAAAGTAAATTCTGCAATTTTTCATTTTTATTCTTGAATAAGTGACTAAATAAGAATATAAATTAATATTATTAGAGTATTTTTGTTCTTGCAATATTGTTTTTTCAGTTTGTTTAAAAAATATATTACTAGAAGTCTAGATTGATATGTATTGTATAAATAGAGCATAAAAAATATAAATTAATTCCAAATTAACATTTTGTAACTTTTTTTAAAATTGCTATTGCGCCATTTAATGTTAATTTGTTTATAACGGAAAAATTGGAATAAAAAAATAGTTTTAAATAGTGTTTAAAAAAAAAAATTTTCAATATTTTCGAAAAATATACGTGATATAAGTAAGAAATGCATTTTAAACTCATTAACTCTCGATTTTTAAAAAAAAAATTAAATTCGTTATAAAGCTTTTAAGTAAACAACATTTTAAATTGGAATTGTTTTTATTAATGGCTAAATTTTTATTCACATAGTCATGAGAGAGTCATGTTTAAATATTCAAAGTATTGGAATGGTCAATCCATATTTTAAACTTATCACATTGCATCAATATTAAATGGTAAAATATCCAACATGGAATGAAGTCGCACTAACATAAAAATAGTTTTTAAATTCAACGTTTCGGCACTTTAATTGTCAAGGTACATTAAAATTAGTTTTTCACGTTAAAACATACGTGATAATACTTTTCATTATTAAATAGATACCATGTTTATATTTAGCAAACCATTGTAAAATGAATGGCAAAAATATTTCGTGATTCGTCAATTAAAATGCACCATCTGTATTATATGGTACTCTTGTGATTATTGAACAGGTTAGGAGCATGTCCTTATTAATAATTTCTTAGTATATTTACGGAAGTAAAGTCTCTTTTCAAGAACTACAGCAAATTGGCATCGAGCGAAAAGACTCTAGTTAAACTATGGACTTACGATTAGGTGTGACTTGTATTAAACATGATTTCAAAATTGGAGAAGGCCAACTCACCTAGAATAGAAAAATTAGCATTAGTTAATTGATCCATAATATTAAAAACATAAAAAATATTGTCAAAATCTCTAGGATTCGACCAAACAAGATACAAAGCTGTTGTATGCCATTTCTACAAAATTATGGAATAGTAATATTTATATAACGATAATGTATGTCTTAGCCTAATAATGATCAACAAAGAACATTCTGTTAATATAGTCCATTATAGTAACTTGGCGTATGTATGTTGATATTGGGCAAATGATTTCATTTTTTCTTGCACACAAAGTTAAAACAATAGCCTAAGAACACTGTTCATGTATGTAAATACGTGAGCAATATTCTCACATGTCAAGTTTAAATATATATTATACTAGATCATCGTTATTTCCAACGAGTTCGTATTTACTACAAACTGTAAATGAATATTGTTTATGTCCTCTCCCTTTACACCACCTCGAGTTTACAAATATAGTTTTGTTAAAATCGTTACAAATAAAGAATAAGCCAGCTCATTTGTTGTTCTCAAATGCTTTTGCAAAACACAGGTCCAGAGTTATTTGAAACAGTAGAAACAATTTCTAATATTAACTGTTACGGTCCTGTTTATACCCAAACCTGCAATTGTATGTGTTCTTGATTTTACTTGCTATTGCAGTTTATAATTTCTAATATTATCATTGACCCATAGAAAACCGAATATTGTAATGGAGAACATTCAACAAGGAAGTATCAATACATTATTAAATTCGTTAGTAAGCAGTTCTTTTGAAATTTTTTCAAAATCAACTAATCTTTCGCCAACATTTAATCGTTCCAATTTTTGTCCAATGTACTTTTGTTAATTTTTCTATTGTCCATGGTAGGTCGTCTGTTCACAAATTTTAATCAACAGTTGACAAGAAGCAATTTCGCTGGTCCATTATTGCCACATTTCTTATGAATCTTGTAATTATAAATAAATAAATAACACTACAAGTAATTACAACCCCCTTTATCCCAGAAGGCTCTAGAAGAGCCTTGTGTGGGAGGGGGCTACACATTTAGAGACAAGGGACAGACGCCCAATATGCGTGTAGAGTGGAAAAATCCCTCTCACAATATTTTCCACTGCCACGACCGGAGATCGAACCCGGAACTTTTGGGTGAGAGGCAATAATTACAATTTACAATTTAAAAGTCTTTATTAACATTTAAGGTACATCTAATTTTTTTATACTGCATTTATCATATTTAGGTATTTATTATTTGAAATTTGTTGTAAATACTTGTTATTTTTATTACTCTAAACTGTGTATAAAACGTGTCTATTCAGCTAGAGGAACCTCCTTTGACTTTTCCTATACTATTGTAATTTAGTCTATTGGAATAAACCATCTATCTATCTATTTCATTTATATCAGTTTACAATAATATAATCACCCGGTGCGTTACAAATTGCATTATTGCAATGAATCGGGACGGGGGGGGGGGGGGGGCGATGTTATGCCAAAGATATTGCAATATAAATTAAAATTAATATTATTTTTATTGTTCTTCAAAAAATTGTTCAAACAAATTTAAAAAAAACTCAAACCAGAGGGTTTTAAACCTGAGACATTATTTATTATTTTATCTGAGGTTATTGTTTTAAGTATTATTTACAGGAAACTTAATAAAGGAAAAACTTGTTTAATGAATTGACTATTTACATTTAAAAACACACCGATTGTATGTGTGAAAAATTAATTTTTAGTTGAATTTCAATTTGAAATAAGGGGATTTTATTTACAATATATACATTATTTACAATTTTTGATTCATTTACAATAATTTTCTATTTTTCGTAATGAAACTGCACTACTTCGCCAAAATTGTAAGTTTAAGAATTATTGTTATCTTTCTGAATAAATCGGTAGATTTTCGTGTATGAACTTATGTGTATGTTCAACATTATGATGTGACCTTGTATCTATCATGTATGTGGTAAGTGGAGAGTTGTGAATTTTAAATTTAAAAAATGTTTGGGCGAGTGCGCTCACCTGTCAACCACCAGTCATACGATTAAATTGATTCTTTCACTTGTCGAGACAAAATGTTTAACGAATCACATCATTCTAAATTCAGCAGAAATGAGAAATATTACTGAATATTTAACAGTAAATATCAGCAACTGTTTGGACTTTAGTTGAAATAACAAACAATGAAATAGACTTGAGTATTTCTCCGATTACAATTATTATTGGCGTTCAGGAAATAATCTAAAAAATATATCTCGACCTTGATAAAATAGAGTCCAATGTTGAAGTTTTTCTCGGGTGATTCGCTACACCACATTTGTGGTTAGTAATCAGAAATTTTTAGTCAGATTTTCATCTCCAAATGTGGTCTCGCTTACTGTAGAACAGGGTATAACAATATATTAGCCGACTATTTTCCAAGGCATTTTTATAAAGACCTTGATAATCGAAGAAAACATTTACAAGACATAAATATTGAATGTGTATTTGCGAACGTTTTTAAAGTTGTTTTCACAGAATAAATGAAAAATAACTTTGCTTTGCGTAATGCGTATAAAATATATTGTCTTGGTTAGGACCCAAATAAATAAATATAACACCACAGAAATTAGACAACCCCCAATTCCAGAAGCCAGGGCTTGTGCGGAAGGGGGTTACACATTGAAAAAACGCGGACATACAACCATTTCCTCCGGCAGTGCCAGTACCGGAGCCAGGATTCGAACCCGGTGGTGCGATGTCCGTGTGATTAATCGCGATAATGATGTGTCTGGCAGACACAAGCTGAGAGATCCAGTGATCGTGCCAGGGGCAGTTGATGACTTAAAATTTCGAAATGACTTTACCAGGAAACATTCTTCGCAAAATTGTCATATTGTCCCTAGCAGTGTGGGAAGGGGATCCTGCTGAAACCATATTTTTTGAATATCCACACCAACATTACAAGTTGTTCTTCAAAGTTACGCAATAGCTGTTGATCACGTTGTGATGTAACAGTAACCGTCAAGTTATTTTCCTCAAAGAAGAACGGCCCGATAATTCCAAAGGCAGATACTGCATACTACACAGTAACCACCCTTTTTGCTATGAAGCGATACTTCGAGTAATTGCAGAGAATTTTCCGTCGCGTCGCCCAGTAGCGAAAGTTCATATCCCGAAAGATGAAAATGAGCCTAATCTGATATCAGCAGGCAATCAACGATATTCGGGTTTTCAGCAAAAAACCCTTCGAAACGTTCGCAAAAATCAATGCGTGTCCAAAATCTTGAGGCAGCAGTTTTTGTATACGACTTGAATTTTATAGGAATGGAATTGTAAGTCTTTCAGAATGCGGCGATAACTACTGTTTGAAATATTGAGTAATCTGTGATTGAGTGCTAATTCTTATCATTTTGCATATCGTTTATTACTTCATAGCACAACTGCTTTTACCTTTCAACATTTTCAAGGGTGCATTCACAACGAGTTCTTCCTTTTGGTTTATTCTCTGGCACACTGTGAAACTTTTTTACCCACTTTTTAATTAATACATAATATTTCAGTCGCAAACTCCTCTATAAAATCCTTATTTTACTATAACGAACGCAACCAACAGCTACCCTTCGGGCTGTGTGCCCCGCCGAGCGCTGAATTACAAGTTACAAACCTGGCGCCGCAAGTATAATAATTGCATATTACCAACAGAACGCTAATGCTTCGATTGCAACAAACACCAGCCGAAAGACTGATCCTACTTAAAGGAGCTCTTGTGCCAGTCGCCCCACACCACTTGCAGACTGTAGTTTCGAACTATTGGCTCTCATCAGTGCAAGGTAGGCATGTGACGACCTACACGATGATCCTTCGACTATTTGGTACATCTCGGTATCTTTAGGATAGCGACATGCAAAATAGTCAGCAGGCGCCATCTAGCGGTCTGTTGCAATCGAAAAATAAATAGCCTGACTGGGCTTAGCATAGTTCAAATGTGCTTCTAGAGGGCAGAATATTAAAGCATAATATTTCAATCGCATAATACTTCACTCTTTTATATAACGCGCCAGGCTTGTAACTTGTACTTCAGTGCTCGGCGGGGCACATAGACTGGAGAGTAGCTGTTGGTTGAAGTCTGGTTACGTTCCTTATAGTAAAATAAAGATATTATAGAGAAGTTTGCAGAGAGGAGACTGAAATATTATTTTATTTATTTATTTATTTATTTATTTATTTATTTATTGATACACTGATCAACAGAAAAACCAATTACAGAGCAGGAATATACAATGAAATGTATATAATGCTATGTATTCACATATTGGACGATTACGAAGATTGCATGTTTGTGTTATTTGCTGAATCAGGGTTTGAATTTGTTTGTTTCCTTTAGATGGTTTTCAAAATTTATTTAAATTAGCTAAAGATCCGAGAGGTATGTGTTTTAGAATGTTAATACTTGTTTAGAGTTGTTTAGAGTTGTTTTAATAGTTTTTAAGTTTTTATTTGATGTCAACAGTAAGTTTGATACTGACATCTATGTTAGTGGTGATTAAGTTGTAGTTGAAATACTTTCTGACATTTAAGTCATTATGACATTTCTTTTAAGTAGGAAATTTTATTTTTATAGTTGGTAAATGTTTTCCTGGAGAAAGACAAGGAGGTTTAAGTTAGGTTATGTTTGGAATGAAATTAATCAAAATTCATATGGTGTTTTGTTTTGTTTATTTTGGGTACTTTGATATTTAGTGATATAGAAGAAAACAACAGATAAAAGAGAGGTTGTAAAATGAAAAAAACAAATTTAAGAAAAAGAAGAACAAGTGAAAATTAGGGAGTGAAGAAAAAAAATAATAAGAAATGAATTAATAATTTGAAATTGAATAAAAAAGTCAGAAATTGTGGAGATCAGCGAAGAAGAGTAAATATAGACTGTAAATAAGAAGGAAGAGGTGTTATTGTGGATAGGAATTGCAGAGGGGATAAGGACGAGATAAGGTGAAGAATTAATGATAGGAGAATTGTTGGATTTGGAAAGAGAAGAGTGTGGCTACGAAGAAGGAAGGTTTTGTGTGTTTAATTTTGGACAAGGTTGTATATTAAAATTTAAATAGTGTATTAGACTTTCGAACCTGTTATAAAACTGCTAAATTATCTAAATATCAAGGAAAATAAATTACTTATATCAGATTAAAAATTTTACTTTAATAAAATTTCATTTTAAAACAGGAACTGAATTTGAACCTGCTCCTGAAGGAAAAGATAAGCTAGCCGGCCCATTAAATAAATTTGACATACTTTCGGATCAAAAGGTAAGAGATTTTAATTTGATCTTTTTGGTTTTATAGTTTTTTTTTTGAGATTATCTATTGGAAATAAACAAGTTAAAGTTTGATTAGTACTGCAAATTATTAAGTGCAATAATAGCAAAACAGTACAATAAATATATACATACGTAAATACACATATACACGAATACAAAACATTAATACATATAATAATATACATAATATCTAAGTTCAATGCAATACTTAAAAGAAGAAAATAGAAGAGAGATTATGTTTTAATATTCTGCCCTCTAGAAGCACATTTGAACTCCAGCACATTTGAAATCCACTTTTTAATTGTTATTCGACTAGAAACTGGATCTCGTGGATTTAAATGAAAGTACGCCCGACACAGTAATATTAGACCATCTGACAAAAGTAATGCATTTATTACTTTAGCGGGCTATACGGCGATGCCTGTCATCAAACGTCATTAAGAACCTATAAAGGTAAGCGAAGTCAATTGCGGTCGAGACAGCATAAAGAGTGATGATATTTTAATGAGGTCGTAAAATTTTGGTTGAGTTTTTTGTGTCGGGAACTGATTACTTCAACTATACGAGGAATGACTGTAACTTTTCCTTTCTGGTGTCGGATACAACTGAGAACTGTCTAGCAGGGGAGAACCATAACAGAAAAAAGTTTCTTCCATATTTATTTTTAAATTAGTTGATATAAAAAAATATTACTGAATTTTGCAATAAGTTTGACGCTCCACAAAGTGAATATAAAGAACATATTATAATAAATTAGAATGCTCCAGATCATCGTAACTAACAGAACAAAGATAGATTAAGAACTCTTTATAACTGGTTTACAGCCAAGAGTAATAAATGTCATTGTTACAAAAGATTGTTTATATTATTGGACCATTCGCAAATTTCAGATGTTTGGTCAGAACGCCAAGATATGTCCCTCTGCGCGTTATTTAAGAAGTAAGGTGCTAGATACGCCAAAACTATTCAAATGACAGGTATATACTTTTCCTTTCACTTGTTCTTCACATAATAATACGTGATTCGTTCAGTTCGTTAATAGTAGGACCACTTTAATTCGGTATTATACGTCTATAAATATAGACTATCTCAAGTAACTGAATGACACTTAAAACTAACAAATAAGTCTATTCTAAAATGCTATTTTTAGCCCCTAAATAAATATTTTTTAGTTCGAATTGAAATACCTGATGCGGCTCGCATAACTGCATTTAAATTACTCAAAAATTTAAATGAATTATATTTTCCTTTCATTCCATAGCTCCAACTTTACCTCAGATTATTAAATGTCCTGTTATAACATGATTATTTATAACCGGTAACAGAGGAGGCATGTAACACCCTGTAAAGCTATTTAAGAAAAATTTTGAATTTTGGGAGAGTTTTGTATACTACTTAATTGTGCTTGTTTTAAGCCTATCAAATATTTACTTCAACTTAAGTTTAAGCGAAAGTGACCCAAACTTTGTTATTTTAAATGGAACCTTGCATATTTTTTTTACCTATTTAAATTCTGTTTTCGACCATGTATCACAACATAGCATTTGTTTTTAAAATGTCAGTTAATAGCCATTTTATTGTATTAAGCCTAGGTAGCCATGATACGGATCTTGGCAGATACTGAAGTTAGTGTGCCATGATATCGAAAAATCTCTGGTACGCAACTTTGTGCCTCATATTTTTGTTCTTAATTAGTAGCTGAATAGACTAACTAGATCTTTCTTATAGAGAAATAGAAACCCAATTTTTTCATTTGGCCTACATAAGAAATACTCGTTTATCTTTTATTTTTGTCCAGTACAATTGCTGCATCTATCCTATCTTGCTTTCTGTATTAAAATTAGTATCGAAAATTATTTTTATTCAATTTCCATTCCAAAAATCCCGAATACAATAATATTTGAAGTATTTCGATATTTAGACCTGTTAACACATTAACAGTATACGAAAAACTTTAAAATTGGTAGTAAAAGAACAATTGACTACACACTGTATGGATAATAACATTTTAATAGAGAATCAATCTGGATGCAGAGAAAGTCGTTCTTGTGAAACGGCACTTCAATTTATTATATCGGATTGGGTTAAGACAGTGAGTAAAAATCAAGTTACAGTTGCAGTTTTCTTAGACTTTCGTGCATTTGGGACGGTGAATCGGCAATTATTGATATCAAAGTTGGCATTGGGGGGACTGTACTTAAATGGATTGAATCTTACCTAACTGCGAGAAAACAAATAACAATATATATAAATAGTGCATCTAACAAGACAATGACTTCGGAGTACCACAAGGATCAATGCTAAGACTTTTATTATCTGTGCTGATAATGAATGACAGTGAAATCAATAAAGAAATGTAAGGTACATTTATTTGCAGATGACACGTTAATTTATATTTATGGAGAAAATATAAATGATGTTATTAATGTTATTAATCAAGATTTAAAACATGTATCTATTTGGTTGTGTGATAATAGCTTAAAAGTAAATAAGGATAAATGCAAATACATGTTTTTGTCAAAAAACATATTAAATCGTCAACAAGCTGGGCAAAGTATTGTAGATAATAAAAAGTTAGAAACAGTCTCGGAAATTAAATATCTTAGGTTTATAATAGGTGAATCCTTGACCTTCAAATATAATACTGACTACATCATAAAAAAGGTTGCAAAAAAGATTTACTTTTTATGTAGAATTTCAAATCATTTATTAATGTCTCAAGAATAATAGTATATAAATCTATAATAGCTCCATATTTTGAATATTATGTAACACTACAGTTATATTTGAATAACAATGATACACAAATGTTACAAAACTAGGAGGATAATTTTAAAAATGTAACAAATATACACCCATAGACACAATATTAAATGTTTTAAATTTTTTATACGTTAGACAACGTAGTTTTAAAATTACTACAATTTATGTTTAAAATAAAGCATGGTATGGCTCCAGGGTATGTGATACATTGAGTTTTGTATGAGATACACTCATGGATATAACACTCGTAGTGTAAATAACATAGTATTGAGAGAGGAGTGACAATTTAATGAAATCGAAATTTTTGTTCTAAGGGTAATCAGTTATTCAACAGTGTACCAAATGAAATAAAATATTGTGAAAAATATAATACTTTCATCAAATTATGTGTTAGTTATATTAGAAAAGAATATTGATAATTTTGTGACTAGGTTGCGTGATTTTACGATAAACTATGTTAGAATACAAAAAGATTGGTAATTATTTTACAGTTATTGCTATATGTATAGATTTAAGATAAGTTAGTGAATAGTTAATGGACTTCTGTTCTATTATATAGGGTGGGGCAATAGTGCGTCGGACCTCGATATCTCGAGTTCTACGATAGCCAGTAATTTTTTTAAAAATTGCAAGTAAACTAGATAAAAAAGTTTATAACTGGAAATTATTTCCGAACACACGGGACGAGCCAAGACGAAATTATAGGACCAAGTGCCTTTTTTTAAAATGAAATGCTATGTATATCAGTACATTTTTTGAAACCTCTTTCTAGGCTCTATCCATTCCTATATTAGCATTGAATATCTCCCAACCACTTGGATGTAATAAATTTTTTTGTTTAAATAATGCAATCTGCAGATGGATATTAAACAAATCACCACAGTCACAATTATGGATTTTAAAAAAAATATATGTGAATACCAATTACGAGATATTTAATTAATGTTTTTGAATCATTTTCATTTCCTAAAAATGTACAGGGTGGCCAAAAATTATTTTTCAATTAAGAAAATTTTAAATTGAATTTTCCCAATATTTTCAAATGGAACACACTATATATTTTTCGACGATGTGATGTAGAAATGAAAAAGGAACATTTTTTAGAAGTAGGGCTAGGGCTAATTGCAACCAATTTTGTTTTATTGAGTAATAATTACAAAATTAAAAAATAAACTTAAAAAAAGAGGTTTCTTCAAATAATTATAATAAATGTTCCACATGTTGCTCATTTTGATTGCGCTTTTCAAATGAGGTGCCCACTGTTCCTAAAACTGCCATTAACCATTAAACCATTAAAAATATTTTTATTTTATTTAGCTATCGATACATTGCATTTTGTGTATTTCATTTATTTCATTATATCATGTGTTACATAATATTCTTCAACCCGACTTTATACAAATTTTGAAACAAAACGAATAAAGCCAGGCGGCGGATCTCATGCCGATGAAATGTGAAAACAAAATTTTTTAATTCATCTGATGCTGTTGCCATCCTATAAAGATTTAGCAAGTTTTATATGCATTATCCAAAAAGGTTAATAAACTAAAAATGGTTATTTCTACGAATAAATAAAAGTTTACAAATTATAAGTATTTTGCGCAGGAAAATCAGCAAAACCTGCTTTAGAAAAATATTTACAAAAATTAAAAACGAATCGCTCGTGTCAAAAATAAAATTAAATGAAGTTCTAAAATTTGAAGGAAAAATAAAGTAATTCTAATGTAAAATAAAAATGACTCCGAAAAATGAAAACTAGGAATGACTCTGAAAAATGAAACTAAAGGATTCTAATATTCTTGTAAATAAATAAATAAATACACTCTTCCAACATAGTCATTCTCCCATTGCAGGATTCGACCAAATTATCAGTTTTTGCCTGAGGTTATCTATCATGATAGAGGGGTAACCCCTCATGAAGGAGTTTATGTGTATGAGGAATTTCGTTGAAACTCCTCATACTGGTCAAGTTGGCGGTTAGTGTGGAATTGGCAACTTTATATTTAAAAAACTTATCAGCCGTCTCAGTTATATAATCCCTGATGAGAGGGATATTGGTATCATTATGAAAATCAATAATAGGTGTATACCTATTCGGCTCTGTTAGTAGTCTAAGGATTTTATTCTGTGTCCTCTGTAGGCGGTTGCATTGCGCATCAGAAATGGTATTCCATGACGCACATGCATATGTGAGGATAGGTTTCAGAATGACTTTATAAAGCGTTACCTTGTTATCCCTAGATAATTTGCTCCTTTTGTTGACTAATGGATATAGTCTACTTAAGGCAGCATAAGTACTATTTATTATGTTCGTTATAGGTAAAACTGCCGGTGTAAAGGCAGTAGATGTAAAGGCAGTTATTATTCTTTCTTTCATATTTTGTACTGTTGTTGGTATGTCTCTATAAACAATTTTTTTCACGTATAGCCATAAAAAAAATCCATTTTTGTAAGATCTTAGGATCTAGTAGGCCATTTAGTGGGTCTATTTCTTCCAATCTATTGATTAGGGTAGGTATTATTTATGTGGTCTCTAACTGCATTTAAATAATGTGGTGGAGCACTATCTTGCTGAAACCACATCTTATTTCGAATTCTTTTAGGGAGATTTATCAATAGTTGTGGAAGATAGTTTTCCAAAAACTGAAGACAAATAGCTGAGGTCAAAGTACCATCAAAGAAATGTGTCCCTATTACATGTTCTCCAATAATTCCTCCCCAAACATTTATAGACCATCTGTGTTGTTTACCAAGTTGCATAAAAAAGTGAGGATTTTCCGAAGCATACTAATAGAAATTGTGCCTATTAACAAATCCATGTTTATGAAAAGTTGCCTCATCACTGAATAAAACAGCATTGAAGAAGTTGACATCATGTTGCATTTCACCTCTGGCCCAATCACAAAATTGTAGGTGCTTTTGAAAATCGCCATCAGATAATTCCTGGTGCATTTGAATATGATATGCGTGCAACTTATTTGTTTTTAAGATTCGGCCCACAGACCATCTATTTATTCCTACTAATGAGCTCACTTCTCTTTGACCAACATGGGGATTCTCAACCGTTGCAAGCACCACAGAAAACTCATTTTCTCTTTCACAACACGTTTTATTCTTTCACTTTTTTATATTCGACATTTCCAGTTTCCAGAAATCTATAGAGAAGGTTTTGGAAGCTGCTATCATCAGGAATCCTCCTTTCAGGATAACGTTGGTGATAAATTCTATTGGCAAGTAAACAATTTCTGTCTGACTCGCCCAAAACAAAACTCATGTGTACAAGTTCTGCTTTATTAAAATTCATATTGTAAAATTTCAATTACTTTAAATTCAATACAAATTGTAACGACCGATAAGTTTGATAAATGCTCCTTCGTACACGACAAATTATACCAAACTGAAGTTTTATTGCTTGTCGAATAACGAAAACAGCAAAAAAATTTACAAAGAAGCATTACAGTAAAGGACCGGTTAAATACAATTTACTCATTTCAATGGATTGGAAGAAATGGTCCCACTAAATGGCCTTATTTCAAAATTACATAAAGACGTGTGTCAATCAAAATGGGTAACACGTCGAACATCTATTATAAATTTTTGTAATGGATTATTTGAGGAAACCTCTTTTTTTAAGTTTATTTTTGAATTTTGTAGTTATTGTTCAATAAAACGAAATTGGTTGCATTTAGCCCTAGGGATATACTTACAAAAAGTATTCGTTTTTTATTTCTACATCACATCATCGAAAAACATGCAGGGTGTTCCATTTGAAAAAATGAGAAAATGTAATTTAAAATGTTCTTGAAAAATAATTTTTGGCCACCCTGTACATTTTTAGGAAATGAAAATGTTTCAAAAACATTAATTAGATGTCTCGTAACTGCTATTCACATAAACTTTCTTAAAATCCATAATTGTGACTGTGGTGATTTTTTGTAATATCCATCTGCAGATTACATCATTTCAACAACAAAAATTCATTACATCCAAGTGGTTCGGACACATTCAATGCTAATATAGGAATGAATAGAGCCTAGGAAGAGGCTTCAAAAAATGTACTGATACACATAGCGTTCCATTTAAAAAAACAGGGCACTTGGTCCTGTAATTTCGCCTTGGCTCGCCCTGTATGATCGAAAATAATTTCCAGTTATAGAGGTTTTTATCTAGTTTATTTGCAATTTTTTAAAAAATTTCTAGCTATCGCAGAACTCGAGATATCGAGGTCCGACGCACTATTTCCCCACCCTGTATATTGTTAAGATTCAGTTGTAGTTTTTTTAGCTAATAAAGATACATTATTATTAATTTCACTTGTTAGTATGATTGTTTCTTAGTTAGTTTGGACCCAATCTTACAATTCAATTTTGACCCATTTCCACACATCCGATCGATTTGAAATTTTACAAACATTTATGCCGATAACAACAAGAAGTTATCTTGTTTTGTAAACGTTTAAATGTGTTTTAATCGCCTTCCAGGTCATCTGAATGACCCTGTTTCATCTAGATCTATATTAGTCTGATAAAGGAGACGGACCCACAGATTAAAGTAGGAACCCAACCAGTTCTTGGGGATAATTTGTATTTGAAAATTACTTCGCAGTAGGTGGGACTCGAACCCACTTTGCTAGGTATGTCCAGAGAGAAAGCTAAATGCGCTAATCCACAGAGCTACCGTCGTGTCGCCTTGTTTGTATATTATTTTCTTTATTAAAAAAAAATCGTTAAAGTTAATGACATAATTTAATGTTATAATCTACGATAATAAACAAATGTGATGATAATCTAAAATATTATTAAATCCTTCATAAAGCGAAAGTGAGTATAGGTGACATTTAAATAATATATACTCATGTGCAATATAATGTATAATATAAATTTCACTATAAACCTCCAAAGTGACTTCCGCTAAATGCCATCATTCAACAGAAATGAAAATGTATTTTTATAATCACTCGCACGCGTGTTTACAGAGTTTGTCTAATTCTTTCATACTCAAGACGAAAATGTAAAAACCATTGAATTATGAAGGAAAGCAAATTTAAAATATTTAAACATGAATGCATTAGACCTTGTGCCAAAAATCTGTTCCGGATTTTGTCTGGATGCCAAATCGTGGCACATTATGCTCGAAAATATTGCAAATGCAGAGTTATCCGAAAAATAATATAATTAATAACTGAAATCATTGGTAATTGAAGAAAGTAAGAGTAATCAAGTCACGTACATTCTTCTAAGCTTGTGCCAACTTTAAAAGGATGTGAAATATTTATTATTGAGAACTTTTTACCTACCTACGTTGTTGTTATTAATATAATAAGATGATTATAGTCGGGTACAGTTTTACTGAGCAGTCAAAAAAACGCAACAAAAACTTTACACCCTCATTAAAATACCGTTACTCTCTGTACTATCTCACCTCCAAATTGAATCACTTTGTAGATTTTTAATACGTTGGCTTGTTTCATGAGACCATGCCGAATGGTTTACCGGCGTTAATAATTAGCTCGTAAAGCTTTTATTGCGTTTTTGACTGCCCAGTAAAACTGTACCCGACTATAGCATCGGCTACTTAATTGGTAATTGGTTGCTTACTAGCAATAACAACGATAACTAATTGCACCGGATGAAGCGTTACAGATAGGTCCAAAATTATGCTATCGAAAATTGGTTATTTTGGTTATCATCAACTGTCAAAGTCAGTTAAATATACTTGCGCATATAAAGCACTGATAAGAGATACTTTTGTAGTGATTGTAATCATTGGAAATATATAAAACATAAATAAGTAATTAAATGTAATATCCGGCAAAAACTCCTAAAATCATGCAACAACTGATCACATGAAACATTTAAAAAACGTCTTAAAAAATTATGCGTTTCACTTGGTACTATTCAACTTAGGGTATGAAGAAAATTCAAAATGTGTTTAATACTTTAGTCAAAAAAATTCCAGTCCCAAATTTCTCGTTTTGATAAGCATGCTCTGACTCCTTTGTTTCTACCGAGATAATTTTGTAAATGTCAGATTAGTTGGCAAGTAAATCTGTTGACATTCTGTTGTCTCATTTATAAGGATTTTAAATGATTTTTTTCATCAAAACCTCGTTTTTATTAGAATTCAACAAAACTTAGGATTCAAGGTTTTTCGAACAAGTTTTATTAACACATTTTTTTCTATTAAAAATTGCCTATTATGATTTTTTGATTTTTTTCATATAATTTAGCATCGTAGGTGGCCTTGCATTTAAAGATGGAAAGTGATTTTGTGGCCTTAAATAGACTATGGTAACCTCTATCTTTTGAGATCAGTTTGATTTAAATCGGACAAAGTACAAAATAATTATGTTATTACGCTGTTATACTCTGAAGTGAGACACACTGCATATCTAAGAATGATATCTTAAACGCTACAAAAAATTTAAAAAACAAAATGACGTCAGGTCCCGATAATATACCACCCTTTATTATAAAAGATTGTATACTAGCTGTTCCGTTGCGCATACTATTCAATTTTGCATTAAAAACAAAAACATTTCCTGGTCGCTGGAAAGTGGCCAAAGTTTGTCCAGTGTTTAAGAGTGGTGATAGGGCACTGATTGATAATTATAGGGCTATTTCTATTCTATCAAATTTTTCGAAAGTCTCCGAAATTATTTTGTATGATCGCACATATCTGTTCGTAACCAAATATCGCCTGATTAACATGGGTTTTTGAGTAATAGATCAGCGATTACAGACTTAGCGGTTTTTAACTAATATGTCTCAAATATATTAGATAGGCAGGGGTAGGTAGATATCGTTTATACAGATTTTTCAAAGGCCTTCGACAGGATAGATCGTGCCATCTTACTTAGAAAGCTGATACAATTTTGTTTCCATCCCAGCGCTATAAATTTTTTTATATCTTACTTATGGAAAAAACAACAATATGTCGCATTAGTCGTCGTTTTAGTTCATTCTGTATTGTTATCTCAGGTGTCCCTCAAGAGTCTAATCTTGACCCCCTTCTCTTTCTGTTATTTATTAATGACTTAAATAATGTAATCGATTATTGTAAACTATTCTACGCTAATGACTTAAAAATATATTCATTTATAACTTGTATCGCTGACTGTAGGAAATTGATCTGTATCACGCTCAATCCTGGTGTCTAGACAATAAATTAGACCTCAATGTTTCCAAGTGCAAGATTAATAGCTTAGAAAGGAAACAATATGTAAATTTGCACATCATATTGAGAATGATTTATTATCTCTATGTAGTTCCAGCGAGGATTTAGGTATAAGTTTACTTTTAATGGGCATGTAACTTTAAAAGTGACCGAGGCAACGAAGTTTTATTACAACAGTACACTGATAATCTCCTTATTGCTTATGTCATCGAATTTGACAGTTTAAATATAAAAAATTACATTTTAAAAATTTTTTTGAAATTACGTAAGGAACAGGATTCGACAAAAAATTGGTTCCTCCTTGCAGCCGCTCCTGCTACCCTGGTGAAAACAGATTTTCACCTTATTTAGTGGTTTAAATTTTTTCAGAAATATTTTTACTAAAATTATCACCTTTTGCGTGATCTTAAAACATTTTATTTAACCATTCAATAGATGTTCACTTCTTTGAGTTTATATATAAACTTTCATTAAAAAAAAATTGTAATCTTTAATTAACATTAATACAAAATTGATGACGATTGAAAAAAATATATATTTCAGCATTTAAATATATAAATTCTAAGACAAATAAATTTAGAGAGTTCGGAATCTATTATCTTTCTAGTGTATCACTATAGGTAAACATTAAAATGCACAAAACTATGCTTTAGTTTTCGGGTAGGTATAACAAAGGAGGGTACTGTCAACATGTCTATTTTCGTGCTGTCAAATCGCCAATAGCTGCCACATTTTAAGATAAGTTTACTATTTAAATACCCACAACTGATAAATTAATAAAATTGTAGTGCAACCATTTTGGTTCAAGAAATTTTTGTGGTTTTATTAATCTTTTCAATAAATGTTATTTAGCCATTTTGTTTTATGTTAATTACTAAACTATGAATTACAGTAATTTAAGGAACATGTTCAAATTTATTAAAGTTAAAAAATATTTAACACAGTTATATGAAATGTCTGTAAATATGCATGGGGTATAGAACTGTTCAGGACCCGTATTCTAACTAAAAGATATAAATCTGACAAGATATGTCTGTTTTGTGGCAATTAATATCAATTTAATGAATAACAGACATTTGAACAGTTCTCCAAACAAAGCGCAAAAAGTATTTTTTTAAAATTATGTTATGTTTAGATCAAATTATATTATTTATTATGCAGTATTGGAAAGTAGCAAGTTATATCTTCGAAATATGTCATTCTTGGTGTTCATAGTAATTTAAAACTTATAAAATTGCGAAAGCAAATTAAAATACTAGTAATAAAGTTTTTCTTTACAATTTCAAATCGCCATAAGTAGAATTTTTAAGGCGAGTCCTGTTTTATCGTTAAACGTTTACTAAAACTTTTAAAACAATAAAATGGAGAAAGTTTAACAAACCAGATAATTGGGACACGTATGTGAAGACGCTTTTTCACCGATTGTATTTATGACAGAGCGTTCATAGCTATATTACAATAACTACCGATATACAATATTGTCTTTCGCTATGAATATACTAAATAAGGAACGAAACAAACAAAGATGAACAAATAAGAAAACCACACAAATTTTTAACCGATCTCAATATCGAAATTAGGTAACAAAATTCAAATAACTGGACTACTGCTTAAAACTTTTTTGAAGGAGGTTTAATTTTGTACAATTTTTTTTTTTTTTCATTTCATGTTTCTGGAGATTTTAAGCTATAGTATTCCAACTAAATGAGGGATATTCTTTCTTTTTTATGTACAACAAATCCTCTGTATAAGCATCGAAATTTGATTCCATGATACAAAATTTACTATACAAAATACATTAGTATACAAAATTTATTAGTAAATTTTGATAATTATTGTGTATTAGCAATCGCGACTTTTCTGCTGTCTTTGTGAAGTCTGGTTTTTCCCTTGGCCCGTTTAGTACAGTAAAAATGTACCAAAACTTCCCATGACCTGGAAGAAATTGCATACTCGAATTTGTCATGGTCATTATTATCAGGACCACTTAGAAGGTCTAAAACCAAGAAGGTGTCCTCCCCCATTTTGCTTCAGCCGCCATCTTGTAAAATTTTTGAATCGTTTTATCTCGTGTTCTATTGGTTGCACGGAAAAGTTATTGAACAAGAAATGTTGTAAATAAAATTTTACGTATTTTCGGCGATGCCGAAACGTTAATAGTTCGACTGGTAAATGGCGCCAAAAAACAATTTTAACAATTGGAAATCTGAAATCAATGGTGGCGAATTTATTTGAATGTGTGTATAGCTAATATTTTTACCTAAACAGCTTTCACAGCACTGTTTTCAAAAAACTGTTTTTGGCAACTTCGGCGCCCTCTACCGCTCGAAATATTAGCTTCTCGGCATATGTTAAGCAAATTCAATAGACAATTATATAATTAATGTCCTATAAATCTGTTAGTTTACAATAAAACCCTATTCTGAGATACATTATATGAAAATTAACGCCCTAGGGCGTTATGAATATTTATAACGCCCTAGGGCATTATAATGAATTTTCTCTCAGCCATTCCTCAAAGCGGCAGTATTCTTTCTCATATACCTTTTTGGTTTTATGAGACACAAATGCCTCGGATGCTTTTACAACCTTTAACAACACTTCTTTAGGTAGATTATCTTCTTCAAACATTTTCACTACAAAATAACACAGCCCAAAACAAGTAAATAAAGACAGCGTTATTGAGAAACAATTGACAAACGGCGGCATTTACAATTCAATTTTGATTTTTACTCTCTTTTAAATCAAATCGTTCTGAACATAATAAATGTCAAATTAATAAATCGTAAATATCAAAAAAAAATCCGAATTAAATAACAGACTTATAAGACATTAAACGTTGAAAGCACCACGGGTGTTATAGGATAATGACGCCCTCGGTCGACGTACATCCTTAATAACCTTAATACCTTAATAACTATAATTTTTCAAGCATAAAACGTATGAAGGTATGTCCTAAAGTGCTCTTAAGGAAGCTACAGCGCTATAAACATGGTGCCCAAAAGGACTTCGACAATAGCCACCTAGATCTCCAGATCTGATTTCTCTTGTGAGTCACTTATCTACAAGACACCAGTTCAGAATGTGGAACATTTGAAAAATCGTAATCAGTAACCAGGAATCATACAATAAGAAACACTAATGGCCAGT
The DNA here is from genome assembly GCA_963675555.1 of Leptura quadrifasciata. Lineage (NCBI taxonomy): Eukaryota > Metazoa > Arthropoda > Insecta > Coleoptera > Cerambycidae > Leptura > Leptura quadrifasciata. The sequence continues at coordinate 43,240,428 of OY776675.1, forward strand.
TTCTGAAACGTTAAATTGAGTTAATTATTCGTTTACTGCCATAGTTACAATTGTGGCAACAATTGTTACTATGACATTTATTAATAGATAACTTTATTTTACGTTTCAGAAACAGACCCTAAGTGTATTTTCGAGCGAGTTCGTGGGTGGATCCTCATAACGTTTGATACTTTCTGAAGCTCAAACTGTTCCAGCGGTACTAAGAAACTGTCTTTTGGAGACTATCTTCGGAGGGGGTAGGTCCTTTAAGGAGAAATTTCGAACTCCTCAAAATTACCTTTTTCCGTATTTGTGGGTGTAGAGTGAACTACAGAATTATTGTAGAGGAAAACGATATATGAAAACAGTCACATAGTGGCGATGCATAACGCATAGCTGTTTCTATCACATCACGTTTTACGTCTTTTATGTCGCGTGCATTAGAATGAGAGAGAAGGTCAGGCTTGTGTTGTTTACCAACTAGCACGAACGACATGTGAGATATGGTACTTCAGAGGCGGACTTAGTTTACTTTCATATACGGCGGAGTAAAGTGTACGGGTGTAAGGGCAATTAATACACTAATACATTAGTTTATATTTGTCTTTTTGCTGGTATGTAACTTATTTATTACAAAAATGAGTCGATCGAGTGATTGTGAGTGTGAAAGTGACAGTTATAGTGATTTCAGTGATAAAGAAAATAAAATTCCAAATGAGTTTCAAGGGAGAAAAAAACGGCATTTAAGCAGTGACGGGAAACAAATTTGTTTAAATGTGTATAATACTCTTTTACAGCGACAAACTAATGACTTTAACTTGCGTGATTTAGATATATTAAGGGAAACAGAATCTTTAACCCACGTTCCCTATTCCACATTGTACAAACTAGTGAAAACAGGTGTTACCGAAAGAAAGCAACGTTGCGACGCTGGTATATCAAAAATTTTAGATCCATCAATAGCAAAACTTTTAAAAAATGTAATTTATGATGCATATCAGAAAAATGAAATCCCGACTGTTGACGTGGTAGACAGAAAACTAAAGGAAATGGATTGTCCTTTGAAATATACGACAAGAACTTTAAGGAACTGGCTGAAAAAAATTGGATTTAAATTTAAGACAATTAATAAACGCGTGGCGATTATGGAAAGCAGACGAATAGTGGATTGGCGACATTCATATCTAGAGGACATTAAAAAGTTCAGAAGGGAAAATAGAACAATTTATTACCTAGATGAAACTTGGTATGACACTCACGATGCCGTAAAAAAAGGATGGACTGATGGAACTAAGAAATGTTTACCACAGTCATTGCCTCCAAATAAGGGGACTGGATTGGTTATATTACACTGTGGATCAGGTGATGGATGGGTAGATAATGCATTGAAACTATGCGGGAAAAACATGGAAGAGTGTAACGTGGATTATCACAAGAATATGGAAGGAGTAATTTTTGAAAAATGGTTTGAAAATACTCTAATTCCAAAATTAAAGCCAAATAGTGTTATTGTTCTTGACAATGCGAAGTACCATTCAAGAGAATTATATAAAATTCCTAATAAGAGTTCGACTAAATTGGAGTTGCAAATTTTTTTAACGGATCACGACCTATATTATATGGACTAAAGCAGAATTGTTGGAAGTCCTTCATACGATAACATTTGAGAAGAATTATGTTATAGATAGTATAGCTGAAAGATTTGGCCACAAAGTTTTAAGATTACCACCATATTATTGTATTTTCAACCCAATAGAATTGATTTGGGGAATATTGAAAAAAAATATCAGAAAAGGAAATACTTTTCCAAAATTCGACAAAAAAGTGATAGAGTTAATTAAAAATGAAGTGTCCAAAATTACCAAGGAAGATTGGGAAAATAGAATTGCCAAAGTGATTAGAATTGAGGATGATTATTTGAAACTTTGTGAATTTAATAAAAATGGGGAAAATAAATTCATTATAAATTTAGAAGAGGATAGTTCATCATCTGAAAATGAAGAAGAGGGGGAGAACGCACAGGATTCTGAGGAAGAAGTGATTGTGATGACTTGTGATTGAAGAAGTGGTAGTGATATCAAGTTTATTATTCGTGTCCGTTTTTGTGTTCAATGATAGTGATCGTGATATCAAGCTTATTATTTATGTCATTTTTTGTGTTCGTAAGTATTTTAATCTATTTTTATTTATTTAAAGAATTCAATTATATTTAATTTTATTTATTTGGAGAATACATATTTTATTTATGAAAATTTACTATTTCGAGTTTTGCTTTTGTTTTTAGAGGTTTATTGTTATTTTTTAATTTATTTTGAGAATACCTATATATTTTTTTACTGTTACTATTTTAAGTTTCTTCTTGTTTTTAGATGTTTATTGTTATTTTTTTATTTATTTTGACGATACTTATATATTTTTTTACTGTTACTATTTTAAATTTTTTTTGTTTTTAGAGGTTTAGTTTTTTTTTGTATAATTTTCTTTATCCTGTACTAATATTCTTTACCCATCCTATCATGACAAGATATGCTCATACCTCCCCGTGGTTCTTGCTAGGTAGTACAATTTACTCAAATATTAAGTGAACTAGGATACTGTAACTACTGTATAGTCAGTAGTGTAAATTGTTGCCAGCTAAACTGAGCCCACACAACAAAAGCCAACACAATTTTCTTATGGAAAAGTGACTTCCGTCAAATTGGCTGAATTTTTGATATGTTGTGTATCCTATCTCTGTATCAAATGCATCAATGTCTCAGATTTGTTTAATAACACCTAAACAGTATAATTGATTGTCTTATCATATCATATGACGTCATAGTAGGTCATGTCGTGTCACAGAACCTCATAGTGGTCACTTTGAATTTTATTGTGATCTGAGCACCAAGAAGTAAGAGAAAAGAATGTTATTTAAATCATGATGTTCTATGACACGATATTACATGCTATGACATCATATGACGTGACGACGTTTGAGATTATATGATGTAATATTTCAATAAATAAACCATGACAGTTATGAGGTGTTTTCAAACCATTGTGAGACCCTAGAAGCAAAAAAAAGGGTACTGATTTAACCCAGACCCATACACCTCAAATAAACGATAATTCTTACTTTAGCAAGCTTTATCTCAAGACTCTGAAAGTTTGTCAATTTGTGCCAATTGAGACATTTGATCAGAGAGATGGGATACACAACATATCAAAATTTCAACCAATTTAACGCAAGTCACTTTTCTATAAGAAAATTGCGTGGTCCTTTAAAAGCGTAAACAGACATAGGTACACAATATAGTTAAGTCCGGGCCTGCCTTCTTAGCGTCTCACCTCGCACCCCCCCTCTCAATTTCATCTTTCCCGCACTATACCTGTCTTTTAGTACTAGACGCTGTGTAGCAGTGTGCATCGAGAAGTGAAAGCGTACGGACGTACACCGAGCCATCAGAGTGCACAGTGAAGTGGAAGCCCCACAGACAGTGACGTCGATAGTGTTGAAGAGGAAGTTCACACGTCTTTTTCAAGACACCACTTTCTGTTATTAATCATAACTTTTTCCCATAATAATATAGGTATTCCCTTACAGGAAACCGACAACGACGTTATCGTGGAGGACGGTAACATGGAGTACAGTGAAGATGAAACGTCCCAGAGCGGTAGCTCCCGAGGGGGCCCCCCAACCCTAAGGGACGACAAGGAGACGATAAAACGTCTCACAGAGGAGAACAATGCTCTCAAGAAGAAAATAGACGAGCTCACCGAAAGGTTGGAGCAGATGCAGAGGGAACAGAAGTCCCAGCATGAAGAGCTTCTGCGTGCGATTCGGGGAGAATCGCAAACACGAAAAAGAAAAAATCCGCCCGCTGCCAACACGGACTCGGACGAAGAGGCCCCTAAGGCGGCAAAGAAGGTGGCTGAAGAGCCCCTCAAGTGCCCCCCCGAGTCCGAGTCACCTAGACAGAGCAAATCGGGATCCAGAGCCGCCCAGCAGGAGGCTAGCGTCCCCCAACAAGAAACCCGAAAAGAGGAGACCGAGGCCCCTCAAACAAGGACAAGAAGCCAGCGTGTACCCCCGGTAGTGCTGCGAAACAAAGAGACGTGGACAACGGTGAGCCGTCGTTTAACCGAAACCGGTATAAACTTCAACAAGGCCAAAGTTACCGGGGAGGGAATCTCCATCGAGCCCGCGACGTCCGAGGACTATCGGAGGATGACAAGGATGTTCGCAAATGAAAAGAGGGAGTACCACACGTATGCCCTGCCAGAGGAACGGCAGCTACGTGTGGTCATTCGAGGGATCCCCAGCGGCGTTACCTGCAAAGAGGTGGCAGAAGACCTCCAGGACCAAGGATTCGCACCTACCGCGGTCCAGCGAATGATGTCAAGACGGACAAAACAGGAGGTGCCCCTCATGCTTGTCCTAGTCCCACAGGACCAGGACAAGATACTCCAAGTAACGAGGTGCTGTTCTCTAATTGTAAGGACTGAGAGACAGCGAGCCAAGGTAGCGGCATCCCAATGCCACCGCTGCCAGCGTTTCGGTACGGCCAATCCAGGTGCACCGCGCAGCCGAAATGCGTGAAGTGCGGCGAGGCACACCGGACGACGGAGTGCAAAAAGAAGGCAGACGAACCGGCCAAGTGCGCGAACTGCCAGGGGGCCCACCCGGCCAGCTACAGGGGGTGTCCAAAGTACCCCAAACAATCAGCCAGCGCCACCCAAAGGCCGGTACAGAGGCCAACGATGACCTCAACACAGAAGGGCGGCGTAGCGCCAGGCACAAGCTACGCCAGAGTAGCCCAGGGCAAGGCAGGACAGAACACCGTCCCTGCCGCAAAACAACAAGCATCGCCAGAGGCCAAAAACCTCACAGCGGTGCTCGCACAGATGCAACAAATGTGCTCAGCGATGAGCGCATTTTTTGCACAAATGCCAAATTTAACTAATCTGTAATGCCTTTACAGGTTAAACCGGAAGTCCTGCAGATGGCGGCCTGGAATGTCAACGGCCTGCGAGAAAGGAGACTTGAAGTCGAAGAGCTCCTGACCAGGTACGACATAGACGTCATGGCACTGCAGGAAACCAAGATGACCCCGGCCAAAGGGATCAACTTCCCAGGATACCACACCTACAGGATGGACTGGGTAAACAACCCTCAGCGACCCGCGAGAGGAGTGGCCCTATTGGTGAAGAAAACCATAGCCCACCATCCGACAGTACTGCCTGAGCTAGAAAACATGAACGCCACCGCCGTAGTAGTGTCCACAGCGCGAAATGGCGACATACAAGTGGTCTCATGCTACCAGCCACCCCGCAGCACGCTTACCGAGGGGGATCTGGACGCAATCTTGCCCGCCAGGACACAGGTCGTCGCAATTGGCGATTTCAACGCCAAATCCCAGGAATGGAACAGCGGCATAACCAACACTCGAGGACGAGAGCTGCTGAGGTTCCTGGGACAGCACGCCGGCGAACTGATGGTGGTAGGACCCGACCAGCCCACCTTCGACAACGGCAGACACAGGCCAGACGTACTGGACATCGCGATCCTAAAGGAGATGACCTTCGAGGCAGAGATCACCACCAGAACGGAGGGATCTACCGAGCACAACCCGATCTTCCTAACCCTAGGAGGACAGGCGAGTGAGGACAACGCCACCTTCACAAAGAGACGAACGGACTGGGAATTGTACCGGCAGCACCTGCAGCAGTACATCGCACAAATTCCCAGGCTAGAATCCGTGGAGGACGTTGAGAGGGCCATCATTTCCCTAGAGGAGCAGATCCTGGAAGCGATAAGGGCCAGCACGACGGAAATAGAAGTAAGAAGGCACCCAGCACCGATGGCAAACCTCCCAGAGGTCACCAGGCAGCTGATAAGGGACAGAAGGAGCGCCAAGAGACGGGCTCAGAGGACCAGGCTCCCCGCCGATAGAAGGGAGTACAATGTCCTCAGCCGAAGAGTGAAAGCCGCCCTCCAGGAACACCGTCAGGAGGGGTGGCAACGCCACCTTGAGTCACTGGATCCACAGGACAGAAGCATGTGGAACACACAACGTGCCCTGCGAAACCGAAGGAAGCCTATGCGCCCGATTCACGGAGAGCGAGGGATCGTCTACACTAACCAGGAAAAAGCCGAGGCGTTCGCCGACAGCTTAGAACTGCAGTGCAGAGAGAACGAGCTCGATGACGAGGACGAGGACTGGGTGGACGACGTCGAACGCAGAGTACGAAGGATCCGCCGCCTGCCAGATGACGACCACATCCGTCCGACTACCCCCGAGGAAGTCAAGGAAATCCTGAGGAGCCTAAAGCCGAGAAAAGCTCCGGGATGTGACAAGATAGGAAACATCGCTCTCAAAAAGCTGCCCAGGAAAGGAGTAGCGGCGCTAGTCAACATCGTAAACGCGATGTTAAGGTTACGGCACTTTCCAGCCAGGTGGAAAAAGGCCGACGTCATTATGATCCCTAAACCAGGGAAAGAACTAATTTTCCCGTCTTCTTACAGGCCCATCAGCCTCCTCCCAGCCATGGGCAAGGTTGCAGAACGGGTCATCTTGAAGAGGCTAACAGAGAAGACAGAAGAGCTGAACATCATCCCGGATGAACAGTTCGCATACCGAACAGGACATTCCACGGAACTCCAAGTGCTTCGCCTCACCGAGGGGATCACCAAGGGGTTCAACCAGCGTCAAGTCACCGCGGCGCTATTCCTAGACGTCGCCAAAGCATTCGACACGGTCTGGCACGACGGTCTCTTAGCTAAAATGATGAGTATGGGTTACCCCATCGAACTCGTCAAACTAGTGAGATCCTACCTACACTGCAGACAGCTAAGAGTGAAAATCTCGGACCAACTCTCCACCTACAGGACCGTGGAAGCGGGAGTTCCACAGGGATCGGTGCTGTCACCGCACCTGTTCACCATCTATACCTCGGACCTCCCCCGGACCGACCATACAGCCCTAGCCCTGTATGCAGACGACACCGCCCTGATTGCCAGATCCTGGAAGGCCAGAGACGCAACCAGAAAACTCCAGGAAGCGGCCACACTCCTGGAAGAATGGTGCACGAAGTGGAAAGTCGCAGTCAACGCCGACAAGAGCCAAGCCATCCTCTTCAGACGAGTGCGGAAAGAAATTCCCACAGGACACGTCTCCATGAACGGCGAGGACATCCAATGGCACGACACCGTCAAATACCTTGGCGTGGTCATGGACAGAAGCCTAACATGGAGACAAAACACGGACGCCATCACAGCCAAGGCCCGACGTACGAGAGCCCTCATCTACCCAATGAAGGGAAATGGGAGCCGACTTAACTTGAGGAACAAGCTCACGCTTATCAAGACCCTCATCAGGCCGCAGCTGACGTACGCCTCGGTAGCGTGGGGCTACCAGGTGAAGTCCTACATGAAGAGAATCCAGGCAGTGGAGAACATCGCCCTCAGGACGGTAGTTGACGCCCCATGGTACGTAAGAATCGCAGACATCGTCAGAGACCTGGAGTACACCACGGTCATCCGGGAACGAGCGAAGAAGCTGTACGCCCAAGCCGAGGAGCATGGGAACCCGCTGATCAGACAGGCCACTGATTACGACCCCGCCGACGCCCCGAGGCACAAGCGACCGAGGGTTCAGCTACTGGACAACGGGTAAGTATAACCTTTATTTCCCGCTAACAGATCTGTTTCAGATACGCCAGGACGGACCACCACTACCAGAGACATGACGTTTTCAACCCTAACCCAACCTCCTTGCGGGCGTCGGACAACATACCGTCCGACGCCCGTTGTCCTACCTGCTCCGTGGAGACCGAAAATGCTAAAAGAAGCACTTAGGTCTCCACACTCCCGAGCTACACAGCTCATCCTTACCTTTCCGACGATCCGGGGTAGGATATCAATTGATGTCCTACGTACCGGCAGTCAGTCCCAGCCAAAACTTCCTAAACCCAACTCGACCGATGACTACCCCCGGGGGTGACAAGCTGGCGAAGACAGAAAACATCAAGACAAGGAGAGCGCCAGAAGAGACCTCAGCCAGCGAGGTTCAACAGCCAGGACCAGGGGAGGTCCGCAGAAAATACCACGACACATCTCACATTTGTGAGCTGGGTCTGGTAGAAGTACGCGGGCCCACCTATCACGAAGGCCGGTCCAGGTCTACAGAGATAATCTAGGTGCAAAGAGTAATAGTCCTACTCGGCCCTAGTTATCGAGACCGACATCCAGCCAATGGATATTGGCGCGCTGTGTAGCGTACGAATGTTTCGAAGTGTGTAGAAATCATTTTCTAGAAACGTTAATTATATTGTACAAATAAAATAATAAATTTTGACTAGAATAGAAGACCACATATTAGATATGTAAGCAACTTCAAGTTAGTACGTTGTTATTTATCTGCCTGGTTAAAAGCACGTCAGAGATTGTGAAAAAATCATACAAATTCGATTTCCTATAAAATTAAGCTTCAAATAGATTTTATTTCAGTTCATTATAATGTTTAGATGAAAGCCTATTCTAACAATTTTAATCAACTGTTTAACTTTTCTCTTCCTAAATACGTAAAGGAAAAAATCCTCATAAATGTTAGAAGTTGTTTTTCTATTTAACCAAGTGAAATCGCTTTTAAAAATTTAAATAACGAATGAATACAATACAGCCCATTGAAAGAAAGCAACAGTTTCCATATATTAAAAGTTGTTCTGGTTATTTCCGTATAAAAAGTCACCTTTCGGTGTAAAATATTTTTAGTACGTTTCTACGATTAAAATAAATATATCAATCATATATTGAAGGTCGAAACAACTATTTTGTTGTACCTATCTATAACTAATTTCATAAATGTTATTATTTCACATTTGATATACTTGAAATACAAAATTTCATCGAGTATATTAGATTTTTTCGCTATTTGTAACTGATAAAATCTTTTGTTATTCACGAGTTCTAAAATACATCGTATAAATTTGTAATATGTAGATAATTTGATTGCCAACTGAAACTGGTGTGATTCATGATACATTAATAACCACTATGGAGATTTTTATAGCTTTTATTGAAGATATTTGTAAACTGATTATTAATTCTGCGTTGCACAAAAATAGATTTAAGGTTTCGCTCTACATATCTTAAGTGACGAGAAGCGAAAATTCTTTCTCGACGACTGATCCAAGGTTATGGTACGCAAATCTTTTTTTAAGAAAAATTAAATAATCAGGACAACTTGAAATAATATGTCAGTCCTTTTAGGAGCTAACCCGAAAAAATAATAAGATAAGTTCTTATAGATAAGTGCTTCGTGGCGAAGCTACGGCCTTCTGGGGAAGGCATCTACCTTCAAAGAATTAATTATAAAATGGTGAAATCTGCATGAAATTGATTCAGTAGTTCTTGCGGTTACAGCGTTCATACAGACAAACAGACAGGCATGGCGGCATACAACCATTGACGACAAACTATATTTCTACCAATTTCATCCATAGTTGAAGGTTATAATTTATCAAAAAATACACTTATCAAAACTTTGTTATACCGAAATTAAAGCAATAAGTTATTTTCCTAATAATCAATTGGAACTTTTGTTTTCGGTTAATCTGCTTGTGACTACTAGCCTACAATATGGACTAAGAATCTCACTGACAGGCTTAATTTTCTTTCCATACAAGTAAGATTCAATAGCAGTTTGAGTTAACAGTTGGAGAACACCTATCAATGTTAGCAATCCAATTTTTTCTTTCCAGTTGCAAATTTACTTTTTGCAACGAGATTAGAATAACTTTTAATAATTTTTCAAAATTTCATCTTCGTTCAGTGCAATAGGTTGTGGTACAGAAGATGTTATTTTTGTAAGCTATACAATCAATTTTAGACTCGATTTCAAATACTTAACCTCTCTTCCTGACATTTTTGCTTTTTTCTCTCAATGCTAGGTAAAAAGAAGGTTTTAAATATTCATGCATTTTGTTAAATGTTTCCAACTGCCCACGCATTTTGCAGCATCTTAACGATTTTAATTAATAGTAATTTGTGCAACAAGAATAGATATGGTAGCCATATCGCGCAAGAAAGAAGATCGAGCACGACGCCGTAGGCAGAGTGCCTCAATCTTTCGAGTGCGATATGGATAATCCACTCAAGTTGTACAGTATACTTTTTCTACTACCGGGTTAAGAAAACACTGCAAATAAGTAGTTTTAATCAAATTTTAATATACGAACTTAGCGTCTACTTAACCTAGGTGAAAACATTGTATAAACATGGCAGTAACCTAGAGGTTACATTTACGCGTCGAATGCAAGAATTGAAGACGAACGTGAAGAATCGTAGGTTCAACTCCCCCCACATACCTACTTTTTTTGTCAATTATCTCTAAACTTTTGTCTCTATATAATAATTTCAGTAAAATTTTAGGTGGTATACCGTGTATCGATTCTTCACTGGAATCGCTCATTTTAAATTACTTTTTAGCTCAAACTGCACGAATACACACTGATAATTACTTTGAGAGCTTACGCACTAACTTAAACGAATAGTTGCTTATGTACTTAATACACGAACTGTGATTGGTCGATTTCATATCCATCCTAGAACGTACATGAAATATATCCGTTCAGTTAACTGGAATAGCCCACCTATCCATTCTACAGACTGTACGGAAAACAGCAAATTTACATAAGGGAGTAGAAAAAATATTATTCGTTTAATAAAACCTACGTAATTTTTCATAACCAACTGTTATCAACAATAATGCCGGCATAATATTTGTCTAGATACTTGTCTGACTCTCATTTCTCAAGCTAGCTAACACTTGTGATAAAATTAAGGAGGAAGTATGCCACTTATATACTGGCCATGCTGAACCAAGAAACCTCCAATTGTTAAAAGAGCAGGACAGTAACACAACACATGCTTGGCAGCCTCGGTTTTCTAAATGTATCTTATACACTTGAGATTGTCTGCAACCCCTACTACGTGAAGGTATGCGTTGTGGAATATTCCTGAAAATCTGGAGACAGTACTTGCCTAGCTTGCAATTGGGTGGAGCCATAGCAATTTTGCTGTTATTGAAGAGGCCCAAGCTCCTTCAACAGGTTGTATGGCGTCTGAGTATAGCCTTTTTTTATCAAAAAACTGTGAACTTCATTCCTAAATAGTCCAGACAATAGGTACTTTTTGACTGAAAGTTTTGTAGGATTTTTGATTTTTTGCACAGAGGAACATTTTGGATTGAAATGAAATGAGGTATATTTTGGGTACAAAATTTTTGCCGGGAACCCGTTCCCGGAAATTGCTTTTCGCGAATGTCTAGCTTCAGGTACATTTTACGACAAAAATAGGTCATTACAAAATTGAAAACCAGAAAATTTTCTACAAATTATGTCTCTTCTATTTTTTTTCATACATGGAATGGGTGAGGAGCTACAGCGTTGTAAAGGTTGCTCCGTCATTGGAAAATTAAATTCAATGTCGAAAATGGCCAATAATTATTTTATTATAAATTTAATTTTTTCTCCTATTTTACTTTTCTTTTATTTTTGCAATTGAAGATGTTTCTGACATTTCCTCAATTCCTTCATCGGAATAAGATGATAATTCGCAAAGAGGAATTAATTTCTCGAGGTAGTCACAGTCATCGTCATCGTCGGGCATCAGTTGGAATGTGTCGTCCGCTGGTACATCTGTTGGGAAAGTCTTCTATAATCTCTGTGACGTTACAACTTCCATTGTAATTGAGGCAGATGATAGAACACTTCAGTCCCGCTTTCCTGCATCCACAAGCTCCCCGACTGCCTGTTTTACATTTGCAAGAAATGAGTTTCAGAAGATTATCATGCTTGTGTTAGTGGTTTCTTCAACTTCCCCAATGGAGTTGAGTAAAACATTAACTTGGGTATTTTCATGTTTCTAAGTTTATATTACTTGGTAAATAATGTTAGGTCTGTTTTCTAGGAAAGTAACATAAGAAAGATAAAGTGTTTAAGCACCATTAATCTTGAGAGCAGTTTGCATAAGCTCGAATAATAGATCCTGCAGTAATTGTTTAATCAGTGCTAATTGAGAAGAAGAAGTTATAACTTTTTCTTCGGAAACTTTCAACACACACTTATTAGATATTAGTCCAGTAATTTCCATATATCCCTCTTTTCTTTGTATATTTTGGAACAAAGATTTAAGTACTGAAAGTCAATGTAATTATAAACACAGAGGTTATTCTAAGGATCTTTTTCCACTACACTGGAGAACGCAAATTAAAAGACTTCAGGCTTTGTAAAAGTAGAGAGAAACATTTGAAAGAGCACCATAAGTACGTTTCGGAGAAGCGAGGCTGTGATGCCGTCAGTGTGGAAGTAGTAGATTCTCTGGTAGAATTCCTCACCCAAAGATTTGAAATAGATGCAGATAAGCTATCAGTGTTAAAATCATTCACGAATTTAGAATTGTCAAGCGTAGTAGATATTGAAGCGATTCATCGTATTTTAGGGAAAGATCTTTGTTTAGCACAACTCAAGTTGGATATGACAGAATACTAGAACATCCACAAATAGAAAAGTTGCAGAAACTGACGCTTTCGGAGTTAGTGAAGTTCTTAACAAGTTCTTCGGAATTCCTTACTGCAACTAAAATTTTCGCGCGGATTTTGGCTGCCAAGCCGCATAGTGCGGATGTGGAAAGACTTATAAGTACCAGCGATACTCTAAAAAGCGTATCTCGAAATAGCTTGTCAGTAGATTCTGTAAAAGAGTTTTTGTACATTTATCACAACAAGCCTTATTCTCTGTCGGGATCCTCGACAAGCCACAATGGTTTGATTAAATAAGCGTCAGCACAGAGTCAAGGAAAAAAGGCCAAACAACAATGATGGTACAAAAGTATTTTTGCTGAGGCCGATGCTAATGATGAGGATGAGGATAAGGCAAGTGGAGAGTTTGGAGACAATGCCGAGGGAAAAGCTAGCACAAAGAAATTTTAGTGTAGGTATTACCTACACGTAGGTATATGTGCCATTGTATCTTCACATGTGCCATATAGTAACCAGTAACCTAGGTCATTCTGCAGTTTATCCACTTCTCGATTTTTGATTTTTTTTTGTGAATACATTAATAAGAGAGTTATATGAAGCGTTTGTGACTAATGAAACGTTGCGCAAATGTATAATAATCGAGGAAATTGGCGGGAAAGTTGAGCGAATAGGGGTGCTCTGGGTGGATAAAAATGAGTGAAAGTACGACGTTTTTAGGTCACTTTGAAACGATTGGCATTGAAAAAGTCATTTTAGGGCAAGAGTAAATAAGATAAGAGTCATTACAGTATTATATCTACTAAATACGTCTAACTTAACCTAACTTTTTCGGTTTACAATGGCCAATAAATAAAGGACCCAAAAAGGAGTAAAACACAAGAATTTCAGATCACTTTAACATGAAAAGCATGTAAACAGTCATTTCAGGGCAACGGAAAATAAGCATCATGACAAATTTGAATGTTTATTGGGGTACGACGAGACTTCAAAAAAAAAATTCAAAAATCGAGAAGTGGAGAATTACCGTAACCCATATATTATTTTTAGTTTGTTTTGCTTCTTTGGTTCTGTGTTCTGTTTGGTAACCTATATTTTAAGTTTGTTCTGGTTTTATGTTTTTTGTTCGTATTGTTTGTAATATATAAAAAAATAACTACACAGATTTTATTTTTCCACTGCACAATTTACTTTTCCTACTGCACATTTTGTGTTCAACTGTACGTTAGAATAGCCCCTGTAAACACTGTAGTCTCGGTTCAACTCGGTGCAGATGTTATTATTCCAATAACTTTCTTCTCAAACTCTCTTAGCTGTTGTGTAGGTTTAGCTCTTAGCTCAAGCACTACGTAAGCCTATTCTTAAAACATAGAGTACATTAAAGCTGCAGCATTTAATAGTATGCCATATTAAACAAACATGTCACTTAAAATCTTAGTCTGCATAATAGTTTTTATTATAAGAACTTGATTGGAAGGTGTGCTAAAATTAAAATTTCTGAGACTCGTAATAATTATCCGCAAATTCTGTTGCATCCCGTATGTTACTCGTTTGCAATAAGTTTATCATATTGAAGAGAAATAATATTTATATAGATACTATTTAACTCGTGCTCGCTGTTGGAGACATTGATATGCTAGACATTGGACCAGCCTGCTATCTTCTGAAAAGATTTATTAGCTTCATACACTCCATTTCAATTTTGTCTGATGATTTCATGCAATGTGAATGCGCGAACTAAATTTATAAAGGCCGACGATTGCGACCAACAAAGTCTGAGGAATAGTTTGAAATATATTCTCTAAAAAAGTATTGTAAGAATGTATAACAATTAATTATGTATCTTTTATTTTTAAATTTACTTACAGCTGAATTGGAATTTCAACTAAATTTTTTTTTTAAATTACTGAAACAGATACTTATTCATAGTTTAAGAGTGGCATAGGGGGAATTATTATTAGTTTATACATTTTAGCCAGATAGAACTACATCTGTGGTTTGAAATTTGTTTTGAATAATACTCACGAAGCAGTAAAAATGATAAAAGGAGGTAAAAAATATGATCGGATAAACTCCTGTCTGAATGCGGTCTTGTGGAGATGTTATTCACCTATTACTCGTGTCCCACAGCAGCTATTGAGGCAATGCTTGACCTACTTCCTTTACACTTGCATGTAAGTAAGGAGGCAGCACTTAATGCTTTAAGGCTGCATCGGGCACTCAAGTTTAAGCCAGGCGATCTGATTGGTCACTTAAGGATTTTGGGGCTAATCCATTTTGAGTCCATGACCAAACCTACTGACTTAATGCCAATCAAACAGGACTTTGACTGCCCATTTGATGTGCCGATCGAAAGCTGTCAGACGAGCAAGTTGGAGACACTATGATTGGAACAAGGGTCACTAATCTAGTATACAGATGGATCTAAGATGGCTGAAGGGGTAGGAGTGGGCTTAGCAGGGCCTAAATGTGGGCTATCCAAAGCCCTCGGTAACACCCCAACCATCTTCCAAGCAGAAATACATGCTATAGATCTGTGTGCCCAGGAATGACTAAATAGAGGCATGCGAAGGGCAAAGATCTACATATTGTCAGATAGACAGGCAGCATTAAAAGCTCTAAGGTCCTACACCTTCGAGTCTAAAATTGCCTGGGAATGCAAACAATCCCTGAAGCAACTGGGCAACAACAACAAGATTACCTTGATGTGGGTACCAGGGCGTGAGAAAATACAAGGTAGTGAACTTGCTGAGAGTCTTGCAAAAAAAGAAGCTGAAGCACAATTTATAGGACCTGAACCGTTCTGTGGCAAGGGACACATAACGGAAGAGATCCAGAAATGGGAAAAGGACCAGAAAAAGGCCTACTGGAGGAATACTCCAGGCCAAAGACAAGCGAAAAAGTGTATAACTTATTCGACAAAGCATGCCACAAGGCTTCTCGAACTTGAAAAGTCCGAATTAAGGCTGATCACTGGCCACTGCCCCTTAAGATATCATCTCAAGAACATGGGCAAGGCAGTAGACGATAAATGCAGATACTGTGATACTGCAACTGAAATTGCGGAACATATACTTTGCGAATGCAACGCATGAATCCGCACTAGGCTATAGTTCCTAGAGCATGTGGAATTAACGCCTGAAGACATAGGGAAACTAGCCCCCAGGAAAATCACAAGCTTTGTTAAAAGTCTTGGAATCCTGGGCAATAACTATATGTAGGGTTATTCACAAAAGATCTCTTTAGGTCGCAGTGGAGTAAGGCTACTTAAAGCCAAACTTACCCCTGAAACAATATACAATCTATCCACCTATTTAGACGAGTAACATAATCTTAAATTTTCTGTGGCCTGTCTTTCAGAGGCACACTGATCCAGGATCCCCTGGTCTCCTCTCAGTTGGCTCGATATTCACTAGCAACAGAAGAACCAAGATTTTTCTGTTGCACCAGTGGTGCTTGTGAATATAAGGTAGGAGGTAGTGTAAGCGTAAGAGGCAAAACATGTAAAAGATGTATATACTGACAAATTGAATATCTTTAGTACTGGATATTTGTAAATAATTACGTTTTTGATATTGAGAGAAACAAAGAAAAAGGAGTTGTAACAATTCCACTGCACCCTGTTTTAGTTTATTTTCTGCACTTGTAAGTCATTCTCATCAATCGTATTCATTTGTCCTAATTTCTATACTTTGCGTTAATCGAATATTGGGTAATTATTATTTTTCTGATGTTTTTGCCAAAAATATGTATCAATTATTTACTTAACCAAGGAATGCGCAATTTCTTAAAGAACAAAAATTTTAAAGAATTGTGTAGCCAATATATCACATTGTTTTTATTTTTTCTAAACTCGAACACAGTTATAATCAGAAGTTGTCTTTCAATCAAGAAACTATTTTGACAACAGCATGTTTAACCGCAATTTCCGGTACAATTAAATGAGCCATCACATATATTTTTTCAGGTAGATACTTGCCAAAAAATTATTGGTCGATTTTTTGAAAATATATTTTGTAGCTTGTTACGTGATAAGTTGCTTACTTTATCGCTTACGTTGATAGTGTACTTAATGGTTATCGATGCCATATCACTATTATTGGATATAAATCCTTCGATTACGATGATTGTTCAATATTATTGTATTTATTGGTTATGAAGGTTTTCCAAGTAATTAATGAAGAACAACAGGTGGTTAAGGAATGCAGATATTTATATTTTTTATTTTTCCTATCTATCTATATTTCCAATTTCTAAAAATATACCCACCCACTATAATATATTCGTTACATAACCTATACAGAATCGACAACTGTTTAATATTATTTGGGCGATCAATTTATGAGATTAATGACCGTCATTTTTGTGCATTCCAGGTTTGCAAATTGAAAATCGATTTTAAACATATTATTTTGCCTTTTTTGTTGTTAAAATACGTGTTCCCCTTAACAACTTTAATAATAGAATTAGATAATTTCGTCGGACATTTGCGCAAGTGTCTTCAATAAACAACAATAATAAAACCAGCATAAAACCAAATCACGATTTTAACGACATTGTAATGGATTAAACGATATTATTGGCCAATAACTTTGCGGTTTAGTACAGCAAATATTCAATCTGAAAATCTGGCAAGAATTAAGTAAACAGCAGCTGCGATTTGTCCACCCTACCTGCGACGACCATTCTTCGAAGAACTCCATGGCCCATAGCCTTTTGTGACAACTTTTCAAACAAAAACTCACACACAGAACACAATTTTTAACATGTAAGCACTCACTAATAATTCGCACAAAATTACTTTGCTACGATCTGCCGGAATCGCGATCGGTCGACTAAGCGGTCGTCTCCTTATTTTGGGAGACGCATTTTAAGGTAGATCGAGTGAGATTCATACATTCAGCGCTCTCTAGATCTTGCTTTGAATTTTCAACAGCGCACCTGGTTTGTTAATTTAGTGTTCCATACACTTGTTTACATTCAGCAAAGCAGTTGTGGCTTAATTAAACGACTAATATCCGATCATCGCGGCTGATTATTATAGTTGGTTTTTTTCTTCCAGTCCGGTGTATTTTTAGATGATGCACCGGTATCGGTTGGAGCAAAATGGTTTAAATAAGGTCGTCTACATATTTAAAAATACGCACTTATTTTTATGCACTAGGGTGCATGCGGCAGACGTGCGTAAAAGTAAAAACATTCTGTTACAAGTTAAAATACGCATAGACATAAGACAAGCGACAAGGCATTTCAAGTATTAAACCTACCTAATCTATCATTGATAATTATTTATATTATAGATACGTAGATAGATAGTTTATTTACCACAAGATGATACAAACTATTGTACAAATCGCAAGTCAAATAGCATTAAAAGATAAATATGTATGTCAATAGACAAAACAGATATAAAACTATATACAAAATACTTACATTAACAATTAAGCATAGTCAAACATAAAATTATACATAAATAGAGTAAAATATATATAAGACACGTACATAAACACTTTTATATATGTACATACATGTATAATTGTATAGACTGTATTAATTTCTGTACAAAAATTCTTGTACACTATAATACCCATTTTTAACAAGAAATCCTTTATATTCTTTTCTAAGCTATGACAATTTTTTATGTTGAGAATTTCATTTGGTAGCACGCATATAACAAATTATACAATTATAATAAAAACAATGTTTAAAGTTACTAGTGCTGTGTTTGGGGATAGAAATAAAATCGCCATGTCTCGTTTTATAATTGTGATTTGAGGACAGTGTTGTCTTTATTATTGGTAAGAAATGTGATTTTAAGATAAATATGCAAGGAACAGTTAAAATTCTGTTTTGTTTAAAAATGTCTCTACAACTTTCTATAGAGAGTTAAAATATAGATTTGAAGCCAAATATAAGTCTCATTATCGTTTTTGAATTAGAAATACTCTGTTTAATTCATTTGCATTTCCCCCAAGATATAATAGCACAAAGAGTAATAGACATCCAAGAGGACTTGCTCATTCATCGAAGTTTTAAGTTGACGGATAGCAAAAATCCCTTGTTGAGCTGTTTGTAAACATTCCATGACAATCTTTTACCCAAAAATGTATTTTACATCATTTGAAAATTTTATATTTATCACAGACAGTAAATCCTTTCGGAGAGGTTTTTGTAGGTGAAAGTTTAGACAAATAGTCATTTTATTATTTAATATTAATTTATTTCTATTACACCATACATTTAATTCTTCTACAACTATTTTTGACGCAGCCTGAATATTTTCAGGACTTGTTGCTGATAAAGCTATTGTCATATCCTCTGCAAAGATTGTATCTCTACCATTTGTTATGTTGAATGGAAGGTCATTCACATATACCAAATAAAAGTGGGCCAAGAACTGAACCCTGGGGAACACCCAACTTAATGTCATATATTTCTGACGTAATGTCTACCAAATTAACGATCATTTTTCTACCAATTAAATAAGATTTGATCCAATTTAAAGAGGAATTTCTATTGCCTATATTGTACAATTTTTCTATAAGAAAATGAAGCAGAGAGATGGAAAATACTGACCTTTATCATGATTGGAATATACATATTCCATTAAGTGGCAACATGCCGTTTCTGTAGATTTTTGTTTCCTGAAACCCTGTTGTGAGTCTGTTATAACTTTAAATTTCTACAAAAATTTTACAATTCTATTATAGACCATTCTTTCTAACATTTTCGATAATGTGCTTAGAACTGTCTATTTGTCTATAATTTTCTATATTCTTTGAATCGTCTTTTTTATACAAGGGTAAAACCGATGCCATTTTATATCAGGAAATTTATCTACTTCTAATGATAAGATGATATGTACTAAATATTGTATTGTAGTGTTACTAATGTGTTTTAGTACATGTGTTGTTATCTCGTCAAAACCACTAGATTTTGTTTTTTTAAAGGTTTTATAATATTTTTAATTTAAAACTCAGTAACAGGTTCAAAGAAAATTGATTTTTTTCACATTATTTGTTAGAGTACAGCAGGGTAATACTAAATTGGAACCCAAAGTGATTTTTTTCAGCTAGTGCAGAGAAATGATTTACAAATAATATAACAATTAATTACATTTGAATCTGCTATTTCATTATTATCTTAATTTAAACAATTTTATTTTTATTATTTTTATTTCTACCAAATTTTTCGTTTATAATTTTCCAAGTTTCTTTAGATTTATTATTTCAGATTATAATTTTGTTTCTATAGTATTGAGTATTGGCTTCTTTTATTTTTTTCTATATTCTTGTTTTGTAGAATAGAATAGAGTAGAATAAAGTTTATTTACAATAATAATAGATAATAAGTATAAATAAGTATAAATAAATATCAACATAAAAATGTAAATAAACTTAGTACTTCAAAGAAGTGCCATACAGCACTGTATATGAAGAGTAAAAACAAATGAAGACATAAATTTAACAAATATAACCATACACAAATATAAAAATTACAATGTAATAAGATACTTATATAACACAAACACACACACGCACACGCGCACACACACACACACATCTATACATGCATACACTTTAAAGTTTATTCACACCAATAATACATTCATGTATACATATCATATATACATATACATGTGCGGAGGTTAGTTTTTGGAAGTAATGAATATACAAGACAAACATTTACATATACTGGAGGACCTTTTTTTTAAAAATATTCTTATTAAGTCAAAATAATGTATTGAGGTATGGTTTAGGGTTTACTACAAGATGAATTTCTTCCCTAGAGGCTTCTAAAATGTATTGCTTTATTTTTATTTTTGCTTTACTTAAAGTAGAAATGTGTTTAATACCAGCAGGTAGTTTGTTATATGCCCGTGCGCTAAGGTAAGTGAAACAACGTTGCCCACAAGTAGTATTAGTTTTCGGAGTTCGGATGTTGTTTCTTCGACTTTCTCTCTCTTGTCTGAGTCTTGCACCTTCGTTTATTTTCATATTTGATGTCCACTGATATAATACACACTGTAAGAAAAACAGTAACCTTATATCCATTACGTTGGCATCTTTAAACAATTCATTTGATGGGTAAATGAGTTCTTTATTTAAAATAATTTTTAATAATCTCTTTTGCAAAGAGTCTAGGTGTTTCAAGTGTGTGTCGGGAACTCCTCCCCAGCCTAGAATCCCATATACTAAGTGCGACTCAACAAGAGAATGGTACAGAATTTTTAATTCTTTTATATCTAAAATATCCCTCATAGTTTTAAACCTATGTATTAATTTTCTTATTTTATTTGAAATATGATCTATATTAAGATTCCATTTGACTTGGGAATCAATAACTATTTCTAAATATTTAATATGAGTGGTAGCGGCTATTTTAAAACTTTGTTCAATTGTAAGTTCTTGAAATGGCGGAGCAGATGTTTGATTTAGATAAAACGGTACATAATATGTTTTCGCTACATTTAGTGTGAGCAATTTATTATTAAAATATTTTTTAATATTTTTTAGGTCTTCTTCTAGTTTGATTTTTAAATCTGTCCAGTTAGCATCTGTGTAAAAAAAGGCGGTATCATCAGCATAACTTATTATTGTAGCGCAGGTTTGTATGTCAAATGAAGAGTTTATGTACATTATGAACAGTATAGGTCCTAGCACTGTTCCTTGCGGCACGCCACACTCAACAATTTCAGCCTCACTTCTCACATTGTTTATTTCTGTGTACTGTATCCTGTTAGTTAAGTATGATTTAAAAAGGTTCAAACTGCCATTTCTAAAACCTAAATTATTAAGTGTGGACAAAAGTTCAGTGTGGCATACCGTATCAAAAGCTTTGGTTAAATCTATAAAAACTACTAAACTCTTATCTCTATTATCCAAAGCTTCGTAAACATTACTTATAAGGCTTGCAATTGCATTCTGAGTACTTTTACCTTTTCTGAAGCCATATTGGAATTTTGATAGCAAGTTATATTTTTCTAGGTAATTTACAATTCGAGATTTGATGACTTTTTCAAATATTTTTGCAAGATTGCTTATTAAAGATATCGGTCTATAATTTGTAACCTCCTCCCTGGCACCATTTTTGTAGATGGGTTTTATGACAGCCACCTTAAATGCCGATGGACATTCTCCTACCTCAATTGCTTTATTTATTATAAAGGTCAGAGGAACTGCAATGTATTCTGAAATTTCCTTTAAGGTAGCTGCCGTAATTCCATCTAGTCCAGGTGATTTATTGTTTTTTAATTCATTAATAAATTTTTTGACTTCCGACGGAGATATAGGACCCAGAAAAATTGTATTTATGTGTACCTTTGTTTCAGGCCTAAGATTTTACTGGCCTGGAATGATTTTACTTGCTAGTGTCTTTTCTACACTACTAAAAAAAGAATTAAAAGTATTAGCCTTTTCATTATCCTCTTTGATTTTTTTACCAGCAGCATTTTTAATTGTTGGTATATCTGTTTTCTTTTTGTGTATGCCGCTAAATTCATTTGTGACCTCCCATAAAGTTTTGGAGGAGGCTTTATTTTTTTCTATCCTATTCTTGAAATATTGGCTCTTTTCTTTTTTAATCAACTTATTTAGATCTTTTCGATATTTTATGTACTCATTTTTTAACTCATTATTATTTGGATACTTTTTTAATTTGACATACATATTATCCCTAATATTTATTTGTTTAATAAGTTTTTTCGTTATCCAAATTTTCTTTTTTTTCTCCTTATGCTTAATTTTAATAATATTCGTGCACGATGTTATCTCGTTTTTTATTATGTTGACAAACTTGTTGGTAGCATTTTCCAAATTTTCATACTCTAATTGTTCCCAAGATATGTCTTTAAGTGTTTTTTTTAGTTTATTATAATTAATATACTTAACGCATTTTTGAGTATTATTTTTGGAAATTGATAATTCGTTGCTTAGTATTATTTGTATGGCAATTACGTAATGATATTATTATACAAGGTATCGACATTTCTTCAGTACTGTTTTTTTGGTCATTGATATAGATGTGGTCTATGCAACTACGACTTTCGTTTTCTTCTCTAGTAATGTCATTTATGTATGACTTGAATCCATGTGAATACAGAATATTTTGATATTCAAGTGTATAAATATCTTGGGTTTTATGAATGTAAATGTTAGTGTCACCTAGTAGTACCGTATAATCATAAGTTATCATAAGTTCAGTGTTGTTTTGGTTCATATAATAAAACATATCTTTTAGTTTTGCTTTCCTGAACCAACCATTTTTAGTTCTTTCTACATTCTGACTTTTAAAAGTTTTAACAGGACAACTAACATTTAGACATGTGGTTACATTTTCCAAAAACAAGTTAAAAGCTCCATTATGATCTAAGTACAACAGATCTGTCCAATCCATCCTAAACAGACGATAATTTAGCTCATTAAAATTATTATCATTAAATAACCTAGTGCTTAGTTTCATAGAGTTTGCCTCTTTTGGTTTATCTTTCATTGAAATTGAAACAACATGTGCAAAATGATCGGCAATATTAGGATTCATCACTTTACATTTAATATTTCAGAAGGTATATTTGTGGCTACATAATCTATACAGCTTGATGATGTATGACCGTTTCTGTTTGTAAAAGCTCGAGTAGGTTCATTTGTTACAATGTTCAACTCAAAAGAATCAAGAATGTCAATTAATATTTTTGAATTTATTGCTCTTTTATTAAAATCTAGATTCATATTTCCACATAAAATGATGTAATCTGACTTTGTCATAGCCTGTGATAATTTAGACACTAAATTAATTGTATCGCCGGCCGGTTGGTGGTCGATATAATGTAATTAATACAATTTTAATTTTATTTAAAATACGATATAGTATTCCACATATTTCAATTTACAATTCATATATAATTTAGTAATTTGGTCCAAATTAATAAAATCTAAAAAATATTGTAATGCAATAACCATTACATACGTCTACCACATTTTGAAGATCCATAAATACTATTCATAACGCCTAATTTAAAAAATTTGAAAAATTTTAACACTGATTGCACTCTGATATAACATTAAAACTGAATACAATACGCATGGGTATTTCGCCAGTTAAGTGGGCATCATCTGGAGATTATTAAGACTATTACAATATTTTTACAGACCTGAAATTAAGATAGTTTTAATATTTTCTATTTCATAGCACATAACACGTCATCTGTTATTCCTTTGTATCACAGCATTCACAGGGGTAAAATAACGTTCATTTAACCCTTGGTAACAAAAATCTTACATTAATAAGGACATTTGTATTTTGCTACTCATTTCTTAAGCAACCATATTTAAATACGAGTACAACAAAGGGTTGCCGTCTCTTAGAAAATTGCATGCCAATATTTTAATCGTATTTAATATTTTGAAGTGACTAAGATCATCTTTGATCATGTCCTGATGATGCTGATATGGTTAGCCAAATCACGCATTGAGAAGTGTATTCGAATGTAGTGTTAAAGCGTCATAGTGTTTATAGATATTACGTTAGGGACAGTGCCACATCAAAGGTTCCAACTCCCTCCAGATTCTAGGGCTACTAACTTAAAGATTGAGGACTTCAGGACTAAGGAATTCGGAACCCCTAGAAAAACATTTCTTGGGATATTTGTTGTAAACCATGAAGGTTCTTTCAAATTTCCACTTCGCTAGTTTGGATATTTCTTTCCTAAGGATGAACAGCCTTAATCAAAACTCTCAAATCGTGTTCAATATTTTCCTTTCTGGATTTTGCCACAGATGTATCTATCTATGAAGGCAAAACGTATTCTAATTTATTTTCTTCACTGACTTGTTGAAATGCACATTTAGCCCAATAAAATCGAATTCAGAGCGGGATGAAGTTTTGGAAACAGGCTTACCTTGTGATACTTTTTAACGTATCAAAAGTTCTCACCCGTAGACGCCGACGAAGGGGAGGAGTGGAAATGCGCGCGTTCTTCGCTAAAATCTCAAAAATTGTCGTTCGGATAGAAAAATGTTTCAAATGAAAGTTGTAGAGAATTCGATTACGACCAATTTCCTTTTATTTTTCATTTCCATTCGATCCATATTGACAGAGATATGAATTTTTAAACATATTTATAGCACGCTATCAGATCACTTGTTTCATTATAAAATCGATAAAAATTTGAAAACTATAGACCGTATATCTAATGAAAGTTAAAGAGAATCAAATTTTTAATATGTTGGTGTATGTACAAAATCGTTTTGATAACGAGTGAATGGAGAACATGAAAAATTGTCATTTTCAAATGCATTTTGACAAATAGCTATTTTTTGATTGGCAATAATGACACGAAAGTTTTTTTTGAACAAAACTAAATTATCTGTAAAATGAGCTCCAAGTGACCTTCATACGATGAATAGTTCACGGCTGTTTAAAGCTATGAGCAAAAATTCCTTTTTTATTATAAATTAAGATTTTCCTGCAAGAACTGTGCATAACAATTTTTTAAAAATTGGTTTTGTACTATTTTTATTAGTTTATATACATGTGAAAGTAATGTAATAGCACAAGTCGGTTGCAAGATATTTTTTTTAAATAAAGGTTCTTGAAAACTATTTTGCTAAAAATTCAAAATCAACCACAATTTCAATGGTCAGTTCCTTGTCGCTACTTGTTGAACATCATACACGAAACAGTGTTTTTTGTAGGAAATTTTATAAGCTTTCATTTAGGTCTTATAAAACGATGATATATACAAAACAAGGAATTGAAAAATTATACTGATTCAATTTTTCTAAAAAGAAATAGTTTTCAAGAACCTTTTATGTATATAAACTAATAAAAATAGGTCAAAACCAATTTTAAAAAAAATTGATATGAGCAAGTTGTTCATGCAGGAAAATTTTAATTTATAACAAAAAAGAAATATTTGCTCATAGCTTTAAACAGCTGTAACTCGTGCACTATTCATCGTATGAAGGTCACTTGGAGCTCATTTTACAGATTATTACTCTTCAAAAAATCTTTAGTGTCCTTTTTGCCTAATACCAATCAAAAAATAGTTATTTGTCAAAATGCACTTGAAAATTACAATTTTTCATGTTTTTCCCTTTTATCTCCATTTACTCGTTATCAAAACGATTTTGTACATACACCAACATATTCAAAATTTGATTCTCTTTAACTTTCATTAGACCATATGCGTACGATCTATCGTTTTCAGGTTTTTATCGATTTTCTCATGAAACAAGTGTTCTGATAGCGCGTTATAAAAATGTTTAAAAATTCATAACTCCGTCAATATTGATCGAATGGAAATAAAAAATAAAATTGTTCGCAATCGAATTCTCTACAACTTTCATTTGAAACATTTGCTATCCGAATGACAATTTTTGAGATTTTAGCGAAAAACGCACGTTTCCGTTGCGTCGAAAAACTGTCAAAATTTCAAAAAATCTATCTCGGCTCCAATAGATCGGATGTAGTTTAAAAAAACTAAATTGTACGGATTTTTATTACCTATAATTTTCATGTGTACATATTTTACCGTAAAATTGATACTTTCCGAGTTATTTTCGAAAAATCGTTTTTTTTTTACCTAGTTTCTCCCCTGTCCCCTCCGGCGTCTACAGGTGAGGACTTTTGATATATTAAAAAGTACCACAAAATAAGCCTGTTCCCAAAATTTTAGCCCGCTCTGAATTATTTCATCCTAATTTTCCTATTGTACTAGGCTAATAATTGTGAAGTTTCACTTTTATAGCTCAATTGATAATTTTAAATAATCATCAAGCAACTACGTAAAATGAATTCATTGATGGCAATAAACCAGCAGCTATACCTCTATTTTTAATGTAATGAACCAGCAGAAAATTGCTTAAGGCGCCTTGGAAAAGCTGTAAGTAGGCATCATGAATAACAGACCCCTCTAGTGGAGACTAGTATGTAGCTACGAAGTTTTTCTGTTTTCACGATTTATTTGAAACGTATCTTTAATGGAAGTTCCTCGTATGAAACCTACCACTATTTATATGCTTTTATAATAGTTGAAATAAATTTTTGTGGCTTTCGGTGTTTTTAACACTTGCGGTGTTAAGAAAAATACGAAGTAAGTTTTGATTTATGTATTTGCAATAGATTTTTTATGTAAATTACCGGTATTTATCCGATATTGGTAAGTACGTCTAAGTTTCCACGATAAACAGAATTATGAATAAAACTTTTATAGATTTTGATATTCATTTAAGATTTATTTAATGTAAATTTCCCGTTCGAAACATATCTGTATTAATATGTTTGTGTTGTAGTTAAAACATATTTTTGTAGGAGATTGCGTATTTGTGCGTTTTCAAAATAAATTCATTGCCGAGGTCTATTAACACTCTGGAGTATCTACTACTATTACTAGTTACTTATTTATTGCTATTATTTTTGTATTATAAAAGATACCTAACAATGCTCAAACTCACACACTAGTTAGTGCTGAGCGATGAACAAATTGGAGATGTGGAACTAGAAACATTAATAAAAAATCAATTAATCTCGATCTTATAGGCAAAATGAGAAGCGCTATTTTGAAATTTTTCATAATTTAACTCATTCAGGAATTGGAGCAACAAAAAAATTAATTAACAGTAAATATTTCTGGCCTAAAATGAATACAGACTGCACCTTATGGAAGAAAACATGTGGTTAATTGCCAGACAGATAAAATAAATAAACATACAAAAACTCAAATTGGTAAATTCAAAGTCCTTAGAGGACGTTCTGAATATGTTTACATAAATATTGTAGGTTATTTCCGCAGGTTGCTCTTACATTCTTACTGTAGTTGAACATTTTACTCGTTGGGCAGAGTAACATTAGAGCAGAAACAGTTGCTGAATATATATGTCGTTTTGGGATTCCTCTTTACATAACTACAGATAAGGGGCGCTCAATTTGAATTTAGGTTATTTTCACAATTTTCAAAATTCCTAGGATTTCATAGAATACATATTGCTGTAGAGAAATTAAAACCTTCTTTATCGCCGATGTAAGAAGGACCTTAAGGTGGTATCTCGTACTGATAAAGTTATTTGTATAAATAAGCATGGGCAGAGTCTACAGCTAGTAGATATAGGGTAAAACCTGCTTATGTTTTAAATGTTGTTAACCCAGATGTAGGTAATTCAATTACTAAAAAAGAGTTAGATTCGCCATTGATTGTTTGAATGTTTGACTGCTTCTTTTTAAGCGGGGAAATATTGTGGCGTATCTACTACTATTACTAGTTAGTTATTGATTATTATTACTTTTATATTAAGAATGATATTTTTGGTATCTAGGTCCGTTCCTATGGTATCTATGACAGAAGAATAATATTTCAAGATTGATATACGTACATAATTATATAATATGATACTTATCTGAATACAATAAATTATACCAAATATTCATATGAATAATTATTTTATTGTGGCTGACCCCACAAACACTCGTAAGTTTTTATGAGAGATACGAAATATTTATAAGATTTGATATATTTATTTACTTAAAACTGAAAACTACTCTTATTCTTCTCCCGATGATGAGGATATGGTTATCGAGTAGTGTATTCGAGCGGTAGTGTTCAAATGTTTTGGTGCTTTGTGGGAGTGGTTTTTAGACATCAAAGACATTTATTTGTGAAACACAGCCCTCATACGAAAACGCCGCCACCTCCAGGACCTGAAAAGTTGAAGATGGCTCTCGGTCGCTCATTTCAGTAGTTCTTATTGATCTATATGATTATTTAAATGTAGAAAATTTCTTGGTTTTTTAAAGAATAACTGTCATAATCTCTTTGGAAGCTGCTCGTAGCTGGTAGAAAACAATTTAATGAGGCCGATAATAAATTTAAAATAATTTAATAAGCTTATTTTATAACTACACATTCTAATTTATAGTTTCGTTGGCCCCAATAAATTCAATTTTTTAGCGAGTTGTAATCGTTGTATGAAATTTCAATATTAAATTTATATTGACCGCGTCGTTGAGGATATTTAAAAATACACTCATCCTTGATGCTGAATCATAATCCACCATAGGTCACAGCGGCTGAACAGCCAAAATTAGCAGCAGTTGTTCATTTGCTTCAAGCTAAATTAACAAGGCTTTGTGTTGTCATTTTTGCGTTTTTCAGTCGATGTACAATATAACTTCATTTAACGAATATTCCGAAAGGGGAAAATCCAAATACAATTTTTATTTTAGTAGAAGAATTTCTACACTGTTGGTCAATTAAATCAAATTTAGGTACGATATTCCTACACATTTTTATTATTAAATATGTTTATTTTTTTTGTATATTTTCTCTATAAATTAAATATAGATTCAATTATAATTTTAAAATTTACTAATACACATTAGTGTAGTATATTTTTGTAATTACAATTTTGAAAAAATAGCTTGGTCAGAACAACATCTACATTTAATACAGTCTCCCAAATTTTAGCAGGTTGGCTATTTATTGTATACATTAAATTATGTTGTTTTGTCTCATTTTTCACTACTACATCCCAATATCTCGGCCATGCGTTGATCGATTAGGATTTGGTATACTTCTTGTGTTTGAGATTGTGGTAAGAGTTTTTTTTTTTCGAAATTAAATCCTTATTTTACTATAAGGAACGTAACCAGACTGCAACCAACAGCTACTCTCCGGGCTATGTGTCCCGCCGAGCGCTGAATTACAAGTTACAAGCCTGGCGCGTTAAGTGTAATAATTGCATATTACCATCAAAACGCTAATGCTTCGATTGCAACAAACACTAGCCGAAATACTAATCCTACTTAAAGGAGCTCTCGTGCCAGTCGTCCCACACTACTTGTAGACTGCAGTTTCGAGCTGTTGGCTCTCATCAGTGCAAGGTAGGCATGTGACAACCGACACGAGGATCCCTTGACTACTTGGTTCATATCGGTACCTTTAGGATAGCGACATGTAAAATAGTCAGCAGGCTCCCTCTAGCGGTCCCGTGTCTGTTGCAATCGAAATATAAATAGCCTGACTGGGCTTAGCATAGTTCAAATGTACGTTTAGAGGGCGGAATATTAAACCATAATATATTCACCATTATTACTGCCCTTTCTAAATTTATCTGGCAACGATATAAGGAATCCGATGGAGAATCTGTATGCATCCTAACGTTCACTTGGCCGCTCGGCCACGGTCATGGTTCGCGGTGATATCTAAAGTTTTAATTGAGTTTCTTTATTTAGGAGACAAACAATCAGAGTTAGGGAAATTTAGGACATGATTTTACGTTTTATTTATTGGTTGAGAACAACGTTTATGTTTCAAGATTCATTTAAGTTGCATCCAGAGCTGGCTTACTTTTAAAAAGTAATTAATTACAAATTACTTATGTTAAAAAGTAATTTGATGACCATGTACTTAAATTACTATAAAAAATGCAATTAAATTACTAATTATTTAGTAATGGTATTTGAATAAATAAAATACTTTTATAATTACTCTACAGCTTCTAAGTTTGTTATAATGGAAATTAGAGATATTTAGTAAATCATAAGATCATTTGTTAATGTTCCCCAAATAATTAAAAATATATACAAATACTGAATAATACAAAAGGAAGATATATGTAAATTTTTTATTAATCAGTAACGACAGTAATCTCAAAATAATGAAAATCTATACCTAAAAACAAATGTAATATTGACACAAACTGATAGAGCGTGACGTCTAGGTGAGTTTATATAAGTGGCGAAAGAAAATAGCCTTTCAACAGGGGCAGAGGACGGTAAACTGATGTTGTATCTTATAAATATTGTTTTAATTACGTGAAGTAATTTCTATCGGTAATTAATTACTTTAGAATGGTATTTTCAGAGTATCGCTTGAGAAATTAATAACTTTTAAGTACAATTACTGCTATGAAAAATGTAATTCAATTACAATTACTTTTTTTAAAGTATTTAAATTAGTAATTTAATTACTTTAGAAATTAATTACTCCCAGCTCTGGTTGCATCATAATTAATTCGATCTTAATTAGTTTACAAACAGTTTCAAAAGTTATGTTCATTTCATTTTTGCTTTATTTAGTAAACAGACAAATGGTTTTCTTTTCAAATTAGAGTCAAGATAGTTCAGATCACAGTCTCGTTATTTTGCTACAGTTAACAGATGATATTGATCCACTTTCTCAGCGGGGGTGGAATTTTGCAATGCTCTTTGAATTATGTTATTATGTTATTTGGGGTCAATGGGACAACGACCTGAGTCATTCTACCTATTTAGTAATATTCTAAAAGTTTGTGGTTATCACGTTCAACAAGGGCCTTTGTGCGGGGTGTCTTACTATATTTATTTGCTGTCAACGCAATGTAAATACTGTTAAGACAAGCTACAGGGGGTTTCTGTACGGAGATTGTTTATTTCTTCGGGCGTTAAGACTTTACAACTATGGGTCATTTTATTCCAATAATACGGATTACGGCACGACATCAGATTTGCCGTAGTGGCTGTTACAATCAGTTTTATTACTCTCTACGATTAAATGCATTTCCTGCAGTTGGTTATGTATTTATGATACTCTAAAATTGAATGCATTTCCCTACAGTTGGTTATGTATTTCATACACTCTACGATATATCTGCGACAGTAATTGTAATGGCTGCCACCTTAAATTTGGTACCCACCATTGCGTTTTTCAGATCAGTGGAATTACCCTCGCATCCGTTGGAAGGTTTTACTCTGGTTCATACCGCCATGTGGCATATAATTACGAACGTCATGAAGCCATAAATATTTTTTTTTTATGAGCATACTTCGAGGACCATTAAACGTACCTTGAGAGCACTATTTTATTCCCTTCGAGTTTAACGATTTGTCGCCAACAACTGCATATATGGATAGAAAAGATTTCTGTCTTTTCTTTCAACTGAACCATCCTAGCAATACAATTAATAAACTAAATATATGATAATGGGTTAACTTCAATCAACTAAACACCAAAACAAACTTTAGACATACATCCACAGTTCAAGTAATAAAACAACAACTAAGTAACATAAACGATTAACGAGGTTTCGCTATTCATAAACAGTGTGTTCAAACTTACAAGGTACTTAAATTAAAAAGTGATTAACTTTCTAAGGTAAATAGTATCAGATAGAAACAAGTAATACCAAACTTTGCATAAAAGAACCCGGGGCAAATATAAATAGTTACTACAAACACAACGTAATTTGGGTCCTATCTTTGTATAAAATTAAACGATCACGTAAATGGTGTTTATTTATCTTAACATAAAATTGAGATAAATAATTACTGGGTGGGATTAAATATATTCTTAATTGCTTCACGATTAAGGATTTTTATTCATAATTAATACACTGGGGTAGGGGAGAGGGGCTCTTCAGATACGATTTTAGGGGCGAGCGTAGGTGCGTCTTTACTATGTACATACTTCGGTATGCGATGTAAAGCAACGACAGGCGCAGTTAGTAGTTGGATGGGTGACTATTCCAACGGAAACCGCGTCCTCGCCTTACACATCTTCCAGCGGCTTGTATATCAGTGTATGCGCGGAAGCTATACAACCTTAGGCGAGGGTTGTATAGGAGATATACCATCTTTCGGAGGGGATGTAAAGCCGTCGGTCCCTTGTCTATTAAATGTTAGGCAAGTAAAAGATCCCTACTCTTCTTAAGGGAAGAGGTTCGGCAAAATTCCTGGTTGGGGGTAGCTCGTCTACAGGCGTCGGTGTTAGGTCTCAGTAGCGGAAATAGGCCGACGTTAAATAAATGTATAAAAAAAACGATTTTTTTTGTTAAAGAATAAACATTTTTTAACGAAATTAGGGGTTTTAGGTCATGCCGAACAAGATTTTGTAAAAACAAAAACACTATCTCGATCGCTAATATAAATTCGTAATTTCTTTCGATCATAGTACACGTATTTAATTTCGAAAAAAATATAATTAAATGTCTTATCAATGACAATCTGAAACACAGGAAGTATACCAAATTTGATCTAAATCGATCAACAAATGGCGGAGATATTGGGGTGTAGTTGTGAAAAGTGAGACACACTGTATATAGTGGCCTAAATAAAGAAGGGGACCATAGAAGTCGTTGAATTTTCACCATCTCTGACCAAGCGAAAAACGCCTTTATTTTTGATACCTTTCGATCATAATGTTAGTTAATGGATTCGCATTTAATTTTGTAGTTTTCATTTATTTTAAAAGCCTTTTGAACGTTTACCGTAAAATAAAAAAAAATTAAAAAGTTCATTCATTAATCTTTTTAGGTCGAAGTGAGGAAAGGCTACTTAAAGCCAAACGACCCCTGAAACAATCTACAATCTACAATATTTGTATCTTATCTTATTTAAATATACATTATGGTATTTTAATACACGAATATTAATTTTTGTTTTATCAATGTCTCCATATGAGTTTATGAGTGCATATAACTTAACAGTTACTAACGATACCCAGTCTAGTACAAATTTGAGGGTTACTTCAATACCAAAGGTATTTACAACTAGTCTAAATTTATTTAATTATGAGTGTGTATTTATAGATGATTCATAGTAAACTTAGAACTGGTCAGAAAGAGCATAAATCCGTACGATTTATGTGTATGTGGGCTGGTTTTACGAACGAATAAGTTCGAATAATGCAAATAGTAAACAAAATTTACAAACCTTATTATCCAGATCATATACATTTTAAGATAACTAATATTGTTGAATAAGAGATGCTCTAATTGCCCACTAGAGATATTAGAGACCATTAAAGTTGGCTCATACAAGTTTAGTGCCTCTTTTTTCAGAAACAAATAGATGCAGCGCATTTGGATTTGAGTGTTAAACTAATACAAAGTTACTCCAGTGCGAAACTACTTGAATTATGTGATTTCTTTGAATTAATATTAATTACTTTGATCCCAGATCGTATACGATAACTAAGATGAGTTATAAACACCTAGTATTATAGAAAGTTACTGCTAAAGAGTCCAGATGTTCTAAGTAATAAAATCTAATAAATTCAAACTTGAGGAAAAACAAATAATGTTTCACATATTCCGTGATTAGGGTGCATTTATTTGATTAATAAGCAACTCATATAATATAGAGGCTGTAACCATGTGAACAACAGGTAAATTGGCTACGTTATGTTCAAAAGAGTCTTTGCATTTTTAGTTATTGTTAATGGTACGGCCCCTTCCGTTGTTTATTGTTGAAATACTAACTATTAACATCTGATAATTGATAGTTATTATTAACACTCAACATTGTGCTTCTGATGAACTGTTCTGAATACTGAAAAGTGTGTAATTATACAAATAATGATTGTACGTATGTTTTTATTATTTGTTCTTTTATTTACTACGGGAGTTGGTAGCGGTCTTAATATTTGGAAAGTTTTCAGGTTTGACTCATCTTGGTTGGAAGTGTTCTTTGTAAAAATGTGTTTTGGCAAATGAATTTTCTGCCTTTACCATTCTCGTGACCATACACGAACTGGATATCTGCCAAATCTTGATCATTATCTTAATGATTCATACATACAAAATTAATTCACAAAGAGACATAATTGCTTTTGTATTCCTTAGGTCTTCACTTTTTGTTTGTTGCACTTAGAAGCTCAAAAATATTATTTAGATATCTATCTTGAAAATGCATTTTAAAATTTTATTATAGCGGATTAACACTCTCAAGCTGAATGATTTATGGGTTTAATTATATACATACAATTTGGTCGTACAAGTTACTATTAGCAACTGTTGCAAAATTAACAGTTAGTCAAAGTAAATAGCGTAATAATAGATTGCTTATATTTAGATTGTAATAAACTGAGAAATTTAAACATTTCATTTCATTTATTTTTCAACAAATTTTCAATATCAAATATTATACATAGATGTGCTCTCTCCATATACACGGTGTATCCAATAGGAACACAGTACCCCACTAATTTTGCCACGTTGGCGTTGCAGCGAATATAGATGATATTTTGCAAATGGCAGGTTGACTGGGAGTCACTGATTTCGAGGACTAAGAACTTCCAAGTGAATTTCCAAGGCCTACTACCATGATTCGATATCTAATACCAAAAATGAAGAAGCCATATTAGGCATTTTTTTATCGAATAATTTTATAAGAAGAAGTTATTCAGAATCTCTTAAAACCTCCCCAATTCCCAAGTTTCATCAAAATCTGAGAAAATTTAAATTTCCATGAAAATAAAAGTATAGGAAAAATTGAAAATTTGAAAATCAGTTTATTACTGTAACATTCAGCTTAAATTACAACTTATTCGACCAAGTCATCCTCAGTCAAAATACTTTTTTCAATCCGTCTCAATAAATTCAGACTTACGTTTCTAAGTTGTTATGGAGTCACCTCTTCACAGGCCTCTCTTATTCTCTCGCACAACTCTTCCCTGTTTGTTGGTCTTGTCTTGTAAACTTTTTCTTTAAGTGTTAAGTGTGTAAAGAATCTAAGGGTGTGATGTCTGGAGACCCCTCAATGAGGGGGTTATTGCGACCTATCCATCTACTGTAAAAATGATCGTTAATCCACTCCCGTACAATAAGAGCGTTATGAATTGAATAAAGATTAATGTAAGAGAGGCCTGTAAAGAGTAATTTTAGTAATAAGAAACTAACAATTGAGTATCAGAGAAGAAAGTTATAAAAGGAAAGTAAAACTGCATGTAAATTTTAAATTTTGCGTTCAGTTTACACGGAAATAACGTTTATTTTCTAAGAAATAAAATTGTAATTTTGCAGCTCATTATAATAGTAAGATTGAGCTTAAAATGCTCCTAAATATGTATACCGGGTTTTTCTATAGTTTTAAAAATAATATTCTGAAATTTATTAAATCAAGTATAGGTATCAATGGCCACATTTTGACCATTGGGTGGTAAAAAAATTACTTCCAGCATGGCGGGAAATTGCCACAACTTTGTTATTTTAAATAACTCCCTGCGTATTTCAGTCACTTTTCTCAAAAAAAGCTGTAATTTCTCTTTCCAACGCTTTTTCAGATTTAAAATCGAATAAAAAATAACCTTGGAAATGGCATTTATTTGCTATTTCTAGTTGGCTTTGGAATTCAGGAAATTTAGAAGTAAACTTTGAATTTGAATAAAAGGGTTATTTTTCAACAAATTAAATGTAAAATTGGTCTATTTTGTTCATTTGCTTGGATTTAAAAATGTTTTTCCCATTTTTCCATTTCATGAAATTTCAATTTGTCATGGAAATTCAATTTGTTATAACTCCAATTTTTCAAATAGTACCCTGTATGTTTTATTTTTTTATCAGATAGAGTGGTAAATTTGCTTTAGACTGGTTTTTCCTGATTAAAAATTGAATACAACTTGAAATAAACATTAAGCTTTTTGAAGAAGCGTTTCGAAGTATGTGTTCATATCTTGCAGTAAGCCATGAAAAACAGATGAAAAATTGCACTCAGCATCTGTCAAAACGTTATTGTTGAGTGAAATAGAGGCGTATTTATTTTTTGTAATTAGGTGCTTTATTCAAAGTAAGATCGATTTACGCTGCAATATTCACACAAAATGAAAATGTAGATTTACTTTTAATTTACGGGGAACGTCAGAAAAATGCCCATGCGACCGCACGTCTATATTATGAAAGATATCTAGAATTCTAGAAGAGTCATTCCAAAATACAAAAAATATTGAGGTGGCAGAGGACAGATTTATAGTAAGCGAAGAAATTGAGACATTGAGCATAAAAATTAATCTTAGATTGAAGCTTAAGGTATAAACAAGCTATATCTACAAGGATTTTTTTTAAATTAGCATTTTATTTTATTTATTTATGTTTTAATATAGAGTGGAAGAAAATGATAAAGCTTAACTTTTACGTGCAATTTATAAAAAATAAAAATTATAAAAATTAAAAGTAGGAAAGCTGAATTCTTCCTCTTTAAAATGCTACCTTTTTTTCGTTTTTAATGGGTACAAATTGTCTTTATTATGTAGCGGCAGTCAAGAAATGCTTCACTTCCCTGTGCGACGCGCTTGAAATATTGAGCGAACTGTAATAATTTCTCATGCTAAGGGAAAAATTTATTTAAAAAAAATTTTATACAATTTTTTTGTAAAATTCTTTTGCTCTTTCACGTGGTCCTATCCATTTTTTTTTTCATTATTTTTCGAGATATTAGCAAAAAACTGAATTTTTCCGTTTCAGAGGGTTGTTTATAAGGGTTCACGGGGGTAGATTTTTGTAAACTTTTTTGAGCCATTTTCTACTAGCAAAAACTAGCCTTTCATGAAAAAATTAGCGAGGTAACAATTAATTCTAACTTTTCATCAAAATTAGTCTCTGGCAACTGGGCTACTAGCAGAAAACTATGATTTTAAAACATCTCAAGGAAATGATCTATCCAACTCGTAAACAACTTAACTTGTTTTCTATTTTGTTAATTTAAAAGCTACCAAAAATGGGCATTAAGGTTAAACTTATAAATTGGAAGAATATTTGGAACGACACAATAGAATAACCGGAACAACTAAATTAAGAACAACTAAATTTGATGCGTACACAAATGGCTTATTTTTTTCTTCTCCTTTATAGTATTCTTTGTGATTGTGGTTAATTTTAACGTCCATTATGCTATAAATAACATAAAGAGGCATATTTATAAATACCCTTTAAGCGTAGGTTCCCAGAGGAAAAGAGACGCTGATGTGAGTTCTTTTATTTGCTACTCTTACAGATTTTTTTATTGAGAAGTAAGTCTCTTTCTTTGCTTAAAAGGTACACTGTTGTACAAAGCCCCATAATGAAAGAAAATATCATTCACAGTATTTTTAGTGTTTACTTTCACGCAAATTACAAAAGTGAGGCAGAATATTTCAAATTTTTCTAGAAAAGATGATTCGCACAAACTCAACTAATTTTTGACTCGTGTACTGCTGCGTCAAAATTGAGTGACCTGGAAAACTTATGCTACAATAAAGAACTATCCACTTTTTTTTTTCACCACACATTTCTAGAGAAGGACATTGCTCGACCCTGCCAAATCTGCAACCGATAGCATGTGTTATCGATGATGAAATATTATTGCAATATTTTTTATTGAATATTTACATGTCTTTATTTATTTATAACTGCAACAGTTGTTTACAATATTATATTATTGCAAATTATATATAATTGATACTTATTTTATGATAACTATACATTCTAAATGTAGAAGTTATGACACCTGAGGAGACCTCGTGCTGTGTCTAGCAGTATTAACATCATTATTGTTCATACTTATTGTTACATATAACAATATCGATGTTGTTGCATTTCAAAAGAATTTCCGCTTTACAATACTAGAAATATAGGAAACAATAAGAAGAATTAGACTAGCATGTTTGGATTTTACACAGTTTTTGGATTGTTATGTGTACACATTATTGGCTTCGGTGGTTCTAGAGAAGGCAACTTCTTTTATTAAACCAAGAGTTGGAGACATGTGGTATAATTTTTTATTAGATACTTTTTACATTCTCTTTTGAATTTCTTTTTATCATGGGCTTTTATTTGTTCAGGTAGTTGATTGTATAGCTTTTTTCCATTGCATTTGATTTGGTTTTGACAGACTGTTTTGCTATATTTTTTAGTTTGGTATGCGTTTTTAGTTTTATTTCTTGTTTTGTATTGATAACTTAGGGTCGAACCGGACATATATTTCTTGTTTTAAGTACAACCGCATGCATATATAGACTTCTCACATTTAGTAATTGGTTTTCTATAAATATATTTCTGCAGCTATCTCTACTTCTCATGTTGAAAATTGTCCTTAATATATGGTTTGTATTACCTGAAGAGGTTGCAGGGTTGTATTGTACGCAGAACCCCGAATACTAATGCCAAGCCTAATTATGGATTCCGCGAGGCTACTATATGTCGCTAAGAGTGTTTGTTGCTGTAGAATTTCCTTAACTTCTCATTTAAATATTTAATACGGTTTTCCTATTTTAGGTGACTGTCAAAAATAACGCCAAGACATTTAATGGTAGTGGTAATATGAATGTAATTATTTGTAACTCCGCCTATATGTATAGGTTTCATTGTTTGGAGCATTCCTGCTTTTATTGGTGAAAAACTAATAAATTTAGTTTTTGCTATATTCAGTTTTAGTAACTTTGTGTCGATCCAGGTTACTGTACTTATTACAGTGGCTACCTTTTCTGTTGCTGAACTCCAGGTCTCTCTCGAGAAAATTAGTACGGTATCGTCTGCATACGATATGATTTTGCACCCAAAGTTTTTGTCGAGTAAATCGTTTATAAACGATAGAAACAAAGTTGGCCCTAGGACAGTGCCTTGTGGTACTCCGGTTTTTATTATTTTCTTTGCACTAAGAGGATTGTCTATTTTTATTTGCTAAGGCCTATTTGACAAGTATTGTTTCATTAAATTGTAGACATTTCCCTTGATTCCCACTTTGTTTAGTTTATCTAGTATCTGGCTACGTGACGCAGTGTTAGTTACTTTTTGTAAGCTTAAGAAAATATCTATAAATTTTTTGCTCTTCTCAAAATTTTTTATGATGGTGTCTGTAATCAAGTAATTGGATAGGATCTTCTCTGCTTAATTTTTTTTTAGAACCCATACTGATTTTTTGATATATTTTTTATTTTTTCTAAGAATGAACAAAGCCTGTGATTTAAACATTTTTCAAAACTTTTTGGATATATTATTTATCAGAGAATTTTTACTGTCATTCCATCTTTTCCTGTAGAGGATTTATTTTTCAAGCTGTATATAATATTTTGTATTTCCGTTTCATTTA
The DNA here is from genome assembly GCA_963675555.1 of Leptura quadrifasciata. Lineage (NCBI taxonomy): Eukaryota > Metazoa > Arthropoda > Insecta > Coleoptera > Cerambycidae > Leptura > Leptura quadrifasciata. The sequence goes on from OY776675.1 coordinate 43,279,736, forward strand.
CATCTTCCAAGAACATGAAATATACATATAAAAAGATATATTTCTTTATTACTCTTTCATTTTATATTTCAAAAAGATTAAGATATAATTATAGTTTTTATTTCTTGTAATTGCCAAAGAAAACTTATAAAAGTATGCAACAATTCTATATAACCGTTTTTCAGAATTGAAACATAAAACTTTTACAAAATGGTAATTTATTTTTATGTTGACTAATAAAACTATGAAGAAGCAAATAAGTTCAACAAACCGATATAAAATTCAAATAGATGCAAACTTATTCTTTTAATGCTTAGTAATAAATTTTAATGGCTAAAATATTTATGCAACGAAAATTATTTTATTTTACTGTTTTCTAATTTAGTTTGTAAAAATTTATCAAATATGTTTGCAAATATTTTGAATAGGTAGAGCTTATGGTTACTCCCTTACTTTGGCTTTATTTTAAAAGCCTGATTAAAATTTAGTAGTTATACGTGGTTATATCTCAGCTGAGAGTTTTGTTCTGAATCTGACCGGATAATGATATAGAAAATCTCACCAAAATTGCAATTATATTTAAAAAGACTTCAACAAACTTGCAGAGCTAATCGGTGTCTACAAGAATGAACTAACAATGATACAGTGCGTATTAAAAAGAAATTAAGTGAACGATAAGGCAGATCCTTGTAGAGTATCGAAGTTCCTAGATAATCTCTGTCTAATGAGTGATTAAAGAAAGTTCGTTCTCATTTTTCACAAATGTTAGTGAGTTAGTAAGTGATAAAGAGTTTAAGAGGCCTGATGGTATAGTTTATCAAATCCTTTTGATACCTCTAAAGTGTCACATCGTATCACATTTTTCAATTTATAAATTTATATTGTTTAATTGTAGTAATTTTATCCGTTCATCAACAAAATATATTTTTTAAAAGAGATAACCTTCAAAGGTTTCTTTCAACAGTAGGTATTACTAAATCTAATTCAGAAAGTCAGTAAATCATAACAATCGAAGCATGCATCCTGTTTTTAACATATCTGAATGCAAATTCATTTTCTCAGCAGTATAAAAGCTCTGTAGAAACGTAATGAAAATGACTTTCCACATTCTAATATTTATTATCCTGTTCAGGTAAGTCATTAATAGGTATTGCATGATTGCTTGTTAAAATATTTATCAGTTGCAAGTAGTCGCACTGATGAGGTATAAAATATCGAAACGTATCTGTGAATGCTTTATAATTTAGGATAAGTTGTATATCGGTAAGTGCTTTATTTTATTTGTCTTTGGTTTAGCTGAACAGGTATATTGGTATATTTTGGTGGAATTTGTTTATATATGTTTTATTTTGAGATAGTAATCTAGTAACCTTTTTAGTGACAAATTCGTGTCCGACTAAAACTTTTCCGGGGGCAATCAAGCAAGCAAGCAAATCAAGTAATGTAAAACTCTCCTTTTTATAAAAACAAATACAACTTATAACCATTTAAGGGTTTATTGTGTTTAATGAAGCTAAAACAGAAATACCTATTACTAGCAGACACCAGAGACGACATTGAATCTTAACTAAGACCAGTAATTTCTGAAAATAGACTGTTTATATAGTACAATAAAACCAAGTTCAGTAACTTGCTTAATTTATCCTCATTTTAGATAACAGTGGGAACTCTTGAGGATTACACGAGTAAGACGAAAACTAAACTGAAATAACTAGCTTTATAATCCATAAATGAATGTCCTTTAGGTTTACTGTTTTTGTTAAAAAATAATTCGAATTGTGGAGAAGCAAATCAGGAAAAGATAATAAAATCGAAATTGTGGGCAGTTAATAAATTTGTATGAAATTAATCTATAATTCACTCAAATTTGAATTTAAGCTTGCCACCGTAGAGGAGGTCCATGACTCACTTCTTCAAATTAAAACATTATCCTATGGCATGGACAATATATCTTCCATTATGCTCAAATATTGCAGTCCGTTTATTGATATTTATATAACACATATTGTCAATTTCTGTATAGAAAAAAAAACTGTTATCCAGAACTCTGGAAAGAGGATATTGGTTTACGTCTTCCAAAAATTTCTAGTTGAATACTCTGATCTCAGAATGATCAGCATTTTACTTTGCATTTCTAAAATACTAGAAAAAACTTTATTTAAACAAATTTATGAATTTGTGTCTAGAAATGACATAGTTCCAGTTTGTCAATCTGGTTTTCGTCAAAACTTTAGCACTTCTAATGCATTAGCTGCAGTAATTGATTACACTATCTGATAAAAAATTGATTAGTGTGCTGGTATTGCTTGATTTTTCCAAGGCTTTTGACACTATCAACCACCAATTGCTAGTCTCAAAATTAAAATACAATCATACCTTTCCAATAGAAAGCAGAAAATTAAAATTAATAATTTATGCTCTGATTTTATGGATATTTCATCTGGTGTAGCTCAAGGGTCCACCCTTAGACCATTATTTTTTATAATATATACTAATCATATTTTAAATTCAGTCACCAATTGTAACATACAAGCTTATGCTGATGATACGCAATTATATTATAGTTATCCATTAAATGAATTTAATCGAGCACAGATATCAATCAGTCATCAATGATGAGTTAAATATTATTTTCAACAAGAGTCAACAACACAACATGAAATTAAACTCTATTAAGTCTAAAATCATGATTTACATTCAAGAAAGAATTACTATAATCAAATAAAAAATAATATTATCAATATTAAGGAAAACTTTATCAGAATAGCTTGTTTTCTCATTATTTAATTATTGTGATTTTATATATGGACCTTGTCTTGATAACATCTATAAAAGCAGAATTAAAAAAGTGCAAAATCCTGTGTTAAGTTTATTTTTGGTTTGAAAAAGTCTGATCATATTTCGCAAAAATTAATATGCTCAAATGGTTAAATATGGTAAATAGAAGAATATTGCACCTTAATATTTTTGTGCATAAAATGTTAATTCACTAGAGTGGTAATATTGTTGATAAACTTACACAACGATCTCATATATATTATGTTAATATTAGACTAAAGAATAAGCTCACTATGCCTCATCATTGGACAGCCTTATTTCAAAGAAGTTTTAGCTACAATGCTGTTTTCTATTATAACAAAGTTCCTGTAGATTTGAAATCATTAAGCATCCTGTCTCTAAAAAATAAATTAAAGACATGTCTTCTGCATCAGCAGTGAATGTACATTATATTGAAAAATAATAAAATCTATATTGCTTTTTGTATATTTTTTACGCCATTTATTCTATTTCTATAATTACAGTTTTTATTTTGTAAAAACGTTATCCCAGGGTTAATTGAGGGTTAAGTGTATGAGTAGCATGGATAAACTTCGCTTTCTGACCATAAAAGAACCACCATTTATCTTTGTAAATGTGCTATTTAATAGAAATAAAGACGATTCATTATTATTATTTTATCGTTTTTGAGGCGACAGAAACTAACGTGTTGGCTTTTGTAAAAGTGAATCTTACTACATCTAATAGAGAAATTGGTCACGAGGTGAAAATTAGTCGTGAATTATCAAGAAAGATTCTAAAAAAGTATGGTTAGCGCTCGCTTAAATGTCAACTGCACCATCACTTGTACGAAGCTGATGGTAACCGAAGATTGTAACTGATTTCTTCAAAACTATACCGCTAAGCCGAATTTCCTTTCTTTCATATTATTTTCTGACGAAGATTCACCAACAATGGAATGATCAATAAATAAAACAAGAGATATTGGGCGCAGGAAAATCAACATTTAATGAAGCAATGTAATTTCCAGGAAAGGCTTGGTGTAATGTGTGGGCTAGGATGCTTGGAACAAGAATTATTGGACCTATTTTCTAACCATTTTAGATTTTTTGTGTGGGGTTATGTGAAAGAACTATTTTTTCATACACCTTCTCAAACACTCGAAAATTTTGAAAATATAACTCTAGCTGCGTCTATATTTTTCTAAAGTGTAACCCCAATTGATATCCAGCTAGTGTCAACATAGTAGGGGAAATGCGCGACAAGTACAGTATTTGAGTGTAGTGTTCACGTTTTTAGCATTTGTGAACATTACTTCATAGCAAGATTTTATGCGCAAAAGGCTTTTTTAATAGCTGTAAGATATTGTTTGTTGTTGTTGTTGTTGTTGTTGTTGTTGTCTGCCGGTTTCATATTATTTGAAGCCATAATTTAAGGTAGTAGATATTGTATATGAAAATTAGAGAATACAACACGAAAAAAATTGCGTTCTGCGGGAGTTCGTTTTCATCTTGGCCGGTATTCCACGATCAATTTTGAGCCACTGAGAACCGTCTAACGCAAAAATTACTTAGTTAACTTATAAATTTTGTGCCACCCCTGTAAAGAGCTGAATGGAGCATGCAATGCTTTTAATTGCAGAGGCTGCTTACCATCAATTTCCCGTTTGCTTCGAGAAAATAAAACTGTCATAAATACGCAGTGGCGGCTGGTGTGGTATTATTCAGTGTCATTAATATTTATTATTCCCACTCTGGTTGTGCTAGACAACGTGAATACGCAATTTTGCTTGATTTATTTCGATATAAGCCAATCTAATTTCCGTATTAGAGAAGTTAAACTTCAATTTGCACATGCCAAAATTTATTTAGGTTGGTAGTTTGAACTGCATAATAAATATAATAGAATCACATACAGCGAAGAGCAAATCACAATTGGAAAATTTATGCGCACGTCTCGTCATAATGAAAATGAATTGGTTTGCACACGGCATCTCGAAATTTTTGAATGCCTGATCTGATATAAGTGTTTAAATAAATTCAAATCTCGATAATACATTTAATTATTTTTAATGGTAATTCCATATTTATATCAATTTATTAAAATTTCAGGCACAAAAATTTTTAAAAATGTTATCTTGACTGAAGAGAAATTCTTAGAGTGACATGATTTTTAAAATGTACTCATGCATCAATTTTATTGTTTAAATTATTCTTCTAAATTAAGTTGGATAACTATGGGAAAAGAATAAGTTGAAAGATCTGCAAACTATTAGTCTAGTTAAATAATCAGAATAACATTGATTTCTATAAAAAATCTCGACAGCATTTTCTCATCATGCCATATAACGTAAATTTGCAAAGGGCGTTGGTAACGCATTTTTGGAATTTTTACGGCAAACGATCATATTCGATGCCTAATACACCCACGTAAAATTTTACTTCTATCAAATATCATGAAATTTAAATACTAGCATACTACATATGAGGAAAACCATAGACCCGATCGATACATCTTTTAAATGCTAGATCATAGCTTTTAAAGGCGGTTGTTTTTAAAAGAAGTATGCATTTTGTTGAATTTGCCAACATGTTATTAAATAATTTTCAGCACGGATTTGGAAAACGAAAAACACATGTATTACTATACTAGGTGAAAAGTTAACTATCGAATATCCTTTGATATACAATCGGTGAAACAAATTTAAACTTTGGAGTTCCACAAGGGCTTATTCTGGGTCCGATATTATCACACAACACGTTTCGAAGTTTTAGATAAGTTAAAATATGCGTTATCCGTTTTATTAAATAATTTTATTCTGCTAAACTGCATTTTAATGCATCATAAACTGTCTTTATGATTAATAAAGATTTAATTAAGATTTTAGGTCTAGGAAAGCTTAATAAATTAAATTTGACTAATTTTGGCAGGCCATATATCGTTAAGGCAAATAACATCTGCAAAATTTATTGGTATATACAGGATGATAAAATTTCCCAGGCAGTTTCCGTATTAACGACAAGAGGTATTCAACTTCTGTAAAGGCCAGTCGTTACATATTTTTGGTGACTTTATTTTGTCGTTCAAATATTGTCAATGACAGTGGCGTCCGCGACGTTGCGATGCCGCCGTCGGAAAGAAAATTTTCGATGACTGGTACTTTGATAGTATAATATTATTAAAGTTTGTTTAATTCTAAGTACTTTTTGCAGTATACACGTTTCTATTAAAACCAGTGGTTTTCGAAATAAATCGAAAAAAATTATTCAGCCAAATATTTGGTATAGTTCAAGTAGAAATATCCCGAGACATAAAAACGCAACAAAAACTTTACGGCCTCATTAACATACCGGTACTCTTTGTAGTGCGGTTCGCAAATTGACTCGCTTACCTTTATAGGTTTTTAATGTGCGTCGGGAATGTTTAATGTCAGGCTTGCTGACGTGCTGTGTATGTCAAATACACAGCTTTAAAATTCTGTTTATGTTATTTCCATAGATACTTACTACTTACACAGAACATAGAACTGATAATGTTGAGTTTGTTAAGTTCTTCTAAGACATAAACAGAATCTTAAAGCTGTGTATTTGACATACATAGCAAAATAAGAGTTCTTAAAAAAAAAAAGCTTACAGCAAAATACATTATTTTTGTGTTTATTCCGATTTATATTATTTGCAAAACATAACCTCTGACTATTCCTTCGGCGTAAACGTCACGGGCGCAGAGGCTTTTTTCCAATAATTCTATTATTTTGTAGATTCGGTGATTTATTTTTGAAGAGGACAATAATACATGTGGTAGAAAACCCAAATAATAGGAAAGAATATTCGTAGAATGTCACAAATAACTTTCAGACAATAATATACATAAAATTTTGTAACGACAATTTTTTTAAAAAGGCCAATGTCTTTCAAATTATTTAATGTTTCCTATTTTTAAAATTTTTTAAAGTATAATTTTCATTAACCCATGTATTGTGTTTAAATTATATAAACTAGTAGTCCTAAGTCTAATTTAATAATATAAAGTCAAGTATGTTGTGTAGTAATTTATTTTTACGTTTGTTGACATACAATCAATTTTTAATTTTTGAATGCGTTTGTTATTACAAGATAATTCAGAAATGGTATTGTACACCAACGAAGACAAATTAAGCGTGATTTTGATATACGGAGAATGTAGAAAATATTCCCATGAAACCGAAAGGTTATTCTAGTTTTCCCAATTTGCCTAAACCAGATCATAAGACCTTTATTTCTTTAACCAATAATTTGAAAAATTACGAAAGTTTTAAAAAGTTAAAGCATAATAAACAGTTAACGGCTACAAATGAAGCAAAATTCAGAACAAATTATTTAAAAAAACCTATTTGACTATATTATTTCGATTTATCTCGAAAACCATTGGCTTTAATAGAAAAGTATATACTACAAAAAGTACTTAGAATTAAACAAATTCATGGAAAATTTTCTTTCCGGCGTAGCGACGTCGCAGATGCCCCCTATCATTGACAACATTTGAACGACAAAATAAAACCACAAAATTTTTTTAACGACTGGCGTTTACAGAAATTGAATACCTCTTTCCGTTACTACGGAAACTTCCTCGAGAGATTTATGTAATCACCGTGTATATTGAGGTGGAAATCTTATGTCGATAATTTTTCTTGCAACCTGTCATTATATTTCGTATTGTACAAACTCAAGAAATAATTTGAAGGTATAATATTTAACCTTTTATCATTTGATCTACTTGTCTACATGGAGATATGGAATAGTAATAGTCTGTAATATTTCTCCACGTGCATCTCTACCGTTTGTAATATACATTGTTGGTGGTACTAGATTTCAACCTTGAAAATCTATTTTCAAAAATTGGAACCTTTTACCTTATTATACACACATATTTATTAAGTATTAGTCTGCGTAAAAATAAGGAGAGTTTATTAGTGACAATTTACATAATAATAGTCGTGTTGAAATAAACTTGCTAATACCACACCATAATTTATCGTTACTTGAAAGATGGCCAAAATTTGTTGGAATCAAGTAAATACTTTAAGAAGCTACCAGATAATTTTAATAGTATAAACAATATCACAATATTTAAAAAGAAACTTTTTGTATGCTTACATGACAATATGTTTTGTAGCGTTACAGGATTTTTGATTTATTTATGTCAAAATGCATATTAGTATAATTTTGATTATTTATGTTTTATTATACGTATGTCTATTAAATTTATTGGTACAACTATTATTTTATGTTAATGTGTTATTACGGTGTAGATTCTGTTGATTAATTAATTTATTTTCATGTTAATATCAATAAATGATACTTTGAGAAACGATTAGTTTTCTTATACCTGTATAAATTGGTCTCTTGGAAGAAAGTAAGTCTTTATGTGCCATTTTATTAAAAACAAATTCTTACGCTACTCTTTATCAAGGGAAATCAAATTCCAACCAAAAAGCGCGGGTAGGATGTAATATTGTATGTATGTGAATAATGTTATGATTTTTAGGCATCATTAGATGTCTGTTTTCAAAAAGCCCCGTTTCAAGGTTGAATTATCTTTCTAGACATCGAGAAGATCCATGGTGGAGCCCTAAACACGGGCTTTTGGGCGGACAGAATCCGGTCTTAAGTATCTCTATGACTACAGTCATTTTATCTAAATGTTTTCATTTTATTTTCTGTTTTCTTCTACTCTATTTATTTTGCAATCGCCTTTATTTCATTTTTTCATTTTACGATTTTTCTTATCTTATGTTATTCGAACATCAAATTATTTTTCTGAATCTCTTCAACAGAAACAGGAATGAACAATCTACAATTAACAATAAATTATACGAATACAACGAATCAACCCACTGATGGCTCTGACTGTGGTAGAACTAAATCTATCCACTGGTCACAAACTACAAGAAACCTGACATTCTCTTTTTGACTCTTCGCTGCCGCGCCGGCCAGTCATTTCACTTCTACGGAAGCGGTCTCCATATGCATTCAGATGTATTTTTAATAGTAGTATGAAAATAGGCGCAGGAATTTGAAAATTTGGATGCTTACAGAGATTTACTTCCTAAATAACTTGTCTTTATAACATTTTGTCATATGTTTTACAGAGAAAGTACTTTACTAGTGGAAAAATTAACTTTTTGCAAAGTTCCAATGCCTGAACTCCTGAACTCCAGAAGAGAGAATTTTCAGGCGGTTTCACCTATTCATACGTTAAAGAAACAAAATGAACAGCGTGACTCCCACACACTGTATATTGTGTTTTTACAGACTCTGTTCTATGCTTCAGTCTAAACCCCTGTCCACTTGCACTGCGCTTCGCACCATTGATATTTGGCTGGCTTTTGGCCAGAATCCGGAAGGGTATTGTTGTAATCTTTAATCGTTAATGCAATTGGATTAGTACTTCAAATAAATAAATTATTATTATTACTGATTATGTATATTGACATCAAGTGAATAAATAATTACTCATAAAATTTAAGTGGGGTAGTACGTGAACATTTCCATAATTTGATACTAGCAGGCAGTATTTGTAATCATTAAAATAACTCACGTAATGCAACTGAAAATTCCTTTCAACACATATTCCCAGTAAATATTTAGCGTTAAATGATAGGGAACTACCTTATTCCTCATTGTTTGGTTAATGGATAAGTAACATCTGTTACTACGCGCATAGTTTTTCTTTTCCAATCAGATTGTTATATATTATATTTGTACCATAATAGAGTAACTCTCTCCAAGAAAACATCCCTAAGCCTTTAAATAAGATAAGATGAACGGACTAAAGTATTGTCTGTCACTGTAATAAAATGGATACCATTAAGTAACTGGTTAACACATCAAGGACGTCTCTAGATATACTTAACATATATTTGCGTCGTCAATACACTTAGCAGGAATCGATTTATTGACGTTCTCATTGCGTCACAGTTCTGAAAATAAGTTTTCAGTTTTTATCACAATGATAGAATCGTGTTTAACTGATAAATCACAAAAATAAAATGTGTGGCAAGTAAATCATAAAATATATGTAGGATATATCTAGATTTGAGACAAAGTTAAAGAAAAAATGATCTGATAACTAAAATCATAAACATTGGCGCTTGAGCTTTGGAATAAGACTAAGATCCGAAACACTACTGCTATAGGGAATGAATCAGGTTCTATTTAAAACGTCCACAAGTCAAGTACCATGTAGAAGTTGTAAAAATAGACGCCTATTTTTTATTCTCTTTTCCAGACACGCTACGCAGCCTATTTTAAAATCATAATACACATAGTTCTTTGTAGACGTACGTAGCACTATTGTAAGCTTGAGACGAAATATTGTAGGTCAAACCCCAAAGCCAAGATATATTTAATAAAAAGACAGTATCTAATTATAAGTGATAGTTAAGGGTAAATCAATATGATTGAACCATAACGCATGCAACAGTTATTAACCCTCAATTTTCCCTTTGTCATTGTATGGTTACTTAATCTCAGACACGGTTAGTGAGAAAGCACATATATTTTTTTTATGCAAGATTTATTGTGAAACTAACATAAAGATGCTCTATTTTCACTGCCGAGGCTATAGTTTTAAGTTACACCGAATTATTAAAAGTCAAAGAAATAATAATGTTGTTCGACTCACTTTCAGTTCTTATGGCCCTAAATAGCACGCACATTTTTCATACAAAATAAATTCGTATATTCCCAGAATCAAACAAATTGTTGATAACAATATGCAGTCTGGTAGAGATGTAACATTTGTGTCAGTAAAAGCCCTTATAGACTTAAAACACAATGAGCATGTCGATACTTTGGCTAAGAAGGCTTCTACTGGTATGGAAGACATCTGCCTCACTGACTGTTACCATTTATTTAAAGCAGAAACAAGAAATAATTGGGAAGCCTGCTGGCAAAGATATGTAGCAAGCAGTAGCTCCAAATATAGCATGATCCAACCCTTTATCCCAAGACGTTTTTGGCACCATAATCTTAATATACCCAGAACTATTAACCGAATCAGATTCAGATTACATTTAGTTTATGGACTTTTAGCCTGGGGTAGTGCTAGTAATTATGCAATAATAAATCTACAAAACGTTCTATAATTAATTATAAAAAGGTATACAAATTAAAATGGAGTTACCCAACTCATAACTTATTTTTTAAAAAACAAAATATTTGATATACGCCAGTTATTTTGTCAAACCATATTAATATGACATTATAAATATAGAAGTGAACTTGTTAATGTTCACCATAATTATAACACCCGTTACAAAGTTAATGCTGCAGTAGTACCAACCATCCATAACACTAAATCGCAGTGATGCTTTATATACCATAGCCCTAAACTTTACAATTTAATCCCAACAGAAATAAAATCGGTAAACTCTGAAAATTTACTTAAAAAAATATATAACAATGGATTAGTCTTCAGCCACGTTTAAAAATTCATCACATAGTAGATCTTAAAAATAATTATTACAACATAAATTCATAAAAAAATAATAATGAACAAATCCAAAATATAAATTTATAAAGTAAACATCCATTGTAATTAGTTGACACATATAAAGAAACATTCTTGTTAAATTCATTAAAGTCACTTTTCTTGTACATGTCTGCAAAATAGTTATATTAAAACTATCATTCTTAACCGTTTTGTATACATTAGGATAGGCATACAATATTCTCCCTTAAACACCACCCATCTCTATAATAATTATTATTTTTCTTGTACTTTTAAATAGCACATGATAAAATTCACACTTTCAAACAAGTCGCTGACTTTTGCAGCACCAGCTTTATCTTTACGCATGATACTAAGAATAAGGTATCATAATCATAAGGGGGCGGCAGCTCAGTTTGTTAAAGCGACTGGCTAGCAAACTAAGTTGCCTAGCGAAGTGGGTTCGATTCCCGCAAGGCGACACAATTTTTCATTAAAAAAATTGCCCCAAGAGTGATTCGGAGTCCACATTAAACTGTAGGGCCTCGTCTTTCTTTACCTAGCACAAGATCCTTGAGATCTTCCAGGGAGTTACTTCGGTAACTTAAAAGTCGGTTAAGAAAACATTTTAAGAAAGAAGAAAAAGAAAACATGATCTTTACGCAAACAAGAATACTGCGTTCCAGAAGAGAATATTTGTCTTTCACTAGCCGATTCTACTCTCTACTTTCAATCTTTGGACTTGTTGTAGATTTTTTTATATGCATTTATTTTCTCAATTATAATTATTGTATTAAAAAAAATATTTTTTTTTATTTACAATGTGTATTATAAATATATTATATATCTTGAGTTTGTACCGTGTATATGTTGGGAAAATAAAACCCTATTCTATAAATAGTATATCTCCAGAAACTAAAGTCAAAGTAAATCTATGTCAATCAATTAACAAAAGTGGTAAAAATTACGTGATAACAGATGCAGAAATTAAGAGATACCTAAATAAGTAGAAGGCTATGAACATTGCAAAATAAAACGAAATCAGGTAATATATAAAATATCTCAGAAACATAAAAAAAGATGCAACTCACTGTTGGTAAAACTAAAGGTGGCAGTAAAAACATGAAGGGCTTGAAAGTTTTGATCAGCTGCAGAAGGTAAGATCCGATACAAATTATATTTGACACATAAGTTGGAAGAGTTTTAATAAATAGTACAGATACAACATAAAGGAAACTGCAATTAACATATAAGACAGACCACTGTCTCTTTCAGGGATTTGGGAAATCAATGAAATTAAAGTTTCTAGCTTCATAAAATAATGTGCGATTTAAAAAATATATAACAATTGCTTTGTGTAATTGGATATTCCTTGTTAAACATAATGAGAAAAAGGTCAACGTAACTGTACCGATGTCCGAATTAAGGCTAATCACAGGCCTTCTAACTGGCCACTGCCCCTTGAGATACCATCTCAAGAATATGGGCAAGGTGGTAGATAATAGATGCAGATATTGCGATACAGCAATTGAAACTGCGGAACACATACTTTGCGAATGCAAGGTGTTACTCCACACTAGACTAAAGTTCTTAGAACAGGCGGAATTAACGCCTGAAGACATAGGGAAATTAGCTCCCAGGAAAATCACAAGATTTGTAAAAAGTCTGGGAATCCTGGATAACCACTAGATGTAGAGTAAATCACAAAAGATCTTTTAGGTCGAAGTGAAGTAAGGCTGTCCGAAGCCAAACAACCCCGTAAAACAATCTACAATCTACAACTATACCGATTCCAAAAGTGTCTCTATCCACCCGTTCCATAGTAGGTACTGCCGATAAAGCTATTACAAGTACTTGATTTCAGAAATAATAGTGTGAACAACTAAAAATAATATTTAAAAAATTTGGGCTGTTTGATCTTCAGGAAGGTCATTCTTGTGAAACACCATTACAGCATATCTGAACTAGTTGAAGAGAAAATATTGGAGAAAAGAATGTGGCTACATGAACTTAAAATGAGCCTTTGAGACTAAAATCGCAATTATTAACACGTATGTTAGCAAAATATGGAGTATGATGTATTTCTGGCAAATACCACGAATATATTACCGTTCTTGTCCATTAAACTTAATCTTCGCATTACATGTACAAACGTGCACGGTACTCAGAAAAGTCGTATTTTTCTGGTGCTAGGGAGATCAAATCCACTACAAGGAGACCTGCAAACCTTGACATTAGCGTTAATCCACACATCAACACACAAGGCCTGTTTGGAATCTAAGTTTTGATGACATAATTTCTAATGTCCACTATAATTCATAATTCGGATACATTGCTTTTTGGCAACGCCGGCGACATTAACATAATTTAATGTAATTTGGCATAAAACCTTAATACGATCATGATTCTATTTAATGGTCGCCAAATGAAAGACTTGAGATTAGTATTATTTCATATATTGTTGTTGTTACCTCGATAATCCTGGTAAACATCCTAATTTTAACCTTCTTAGGTTCTTCCTCGGTAGTATAGAAACAAACAATACCAGCCATATTTCTTTAAGGAACTGGCATGCACAGTCTGCACACTTTAGTATTAAAAACTTATTCCACAAAGAGCAAAAATTGAACTGTGCATTTTCACTGTAAAATTCAATTATATATGCATCCGCACACGTGGTACATATTTTACGATGTTTATATCTATCTTCTCAAACAATATATAATATCAAATATATTTATTTCAATAAATAATAACGTACCCGTGCTGCCATTCTTCATGTCAACGCAGAAATAATTTATAATAAATACGATTTGGAATTTTATAAAATACTTTTATGCAAGTATTATTTTTAGAGGTATTCTTAGACGCGTGACGTTAGCTGGGTGTTCAGGAATTGAAAACTGCCGAAAATATTTACACTAGGTCGTTTATTTTCCAATCACTAATATTTTCGAATAGATCGATCGGTGATTTACTACCGTACGTCTGTTCTTTTTACATATTCTTGATAAAATTTTCCTGAAAACAACAGTATATGTGGTTCATGCGTACTCAACTTTTCAAAATAAAGTAACTGAAGAATATACCGTCTGTATTTTAAGAGGGCGACAACAAATATCCCGCTTAATATCTATTGTAGAAGAATAAAGTTTTAGAAACACTTATCCCATTTTTTGTGAGCTATATTTCAGTAAAAAGAAATTTGAGATCCATAGCCTACTTTGTGAGATATATTACAAAAACCTGAAAAATAGGAAAACCACAAAGGTTATAGCTTCCTTATTTGTGGAGATACGAAAAAAGTTAAAGGGATGAAAGTTGACGGCAAAAACAACAAGAATAACAATGTCTATAAAAAAATTCGTAAAACGCAGTTGGCTTGGACATACGTTCTTGTGCAAAAATGAAGAGAACAAATCTCAAAGTAGGTCATATGACACCATTAGTTCCGGTTATTTCTTCTCTTTCCATGCCACAAAAATTTTAACTGATAGTGTCAATATTTAATATTTTATGAAAACCACAATTCATATCATTGAATCGTAAAAATCAGCTATGCCATAATAGTACAAATTCACACTATAACAATTATAATTCAGTAATTATTTATTACAATTTAATACAAACAAACAAGTATCTCATAAATAAAACTACAAGTACAAAATGAACATCCCAAAAAAGCTAATAGAACAGCAGCACCAAATAAAACACCAGATAAAAATAATCATTTAACACATAAATCGTATTCTTAAAACCTTCTGATTATACAGAAATATTTAATGTAATAATTAATCTAAAAAATAAAAAGTCTGTTGGAGAGGACGAATACCGATAAAACTCCTGAAATATGTAGCAGGTATCATATCTGGAAAATTGGGTTATAAATCTAACACTACATACAGGGATCGCTCCAGATCAACTTAAAGTGGCAACAATTAAACATATCTATAAGAAAGGAGACAAGTCAGACTGGCAAAACTACCGTACAATTGCACTGCTATCAAACATAAGCAAAGTTTTAGAAATAATATACAGTATGTCCGCGGGTGCGGTTAACAATAAGTGTAATGGCTAAAATTTTTCACATTTCGAGAAAATGTTATTCTTTATAAAAGTGTTTGCTTGATAAAAATATAGTAATGACGTTGAGAAAAATTATATTTTTTATACAGGTTGTTTAAAAATTACAAAAACTTAAAATTCCGCAAGAGTAAACTAGTTCTATTTTTTATTGTGGAACAGAACGTGAAATAAAAAAGTTGTTTCAAATTATATAGTCTATCCAATTCCAAAATTTCATTTGAATATTGCAATATATCCGAAATAAGTGATTTTTTACTAAAATAGTTATAGTTTTGCTACATTTTCAATTTAGTTAATTGCATTCGAACAAGGCGAATACATATCAGATAGACAATTCTGAATTCATTAAAATAAATGCATATTTGAAGGTTCTGAATATTCCCAGACTAATGAAACTACCATGATTATTAGTGTATAATGTACTATTTCTGACTTTATTAAATATTACAATTCAAAAATTCCTCCTCCAAATTGAACACATGTTTCCAATCTTTTCCGAATGTTGTGGAAACTACTTCTAACTTCCTCAATGGAAATTGATTGCACAGCTGCCGAAATGCGCTGCTTTAGAATGTCAACTTCGTTGTCTATGGGTTGTTGGTAGGTAATTTGTTTTAGACGCCCCCAGAGAAATGTTTCCGCAATTGTCAAATCTGGACTTCTTGGTGGCCAAAAAGCTGGACCATTTCGATCAATCCATCGTCGTCCAAATTTTCTATGAAGCCAATTACGTACGACGCAGGCATGATGTGCTGGACATCCATCCTGTTGAAAAACATTCTATTGCGATATTCCAATGGCAAGTCTTCCAGCTGATCAGAAAAGAAGGTATTAAGCATATGCAAATATGAATTACTATTGCACGTATTTTCAAAAAAGTATGGCCCTATTATGCCATGATATGAAATGGCACACCAGACATTAATTTTGTTTACATATTGCCTTCCGGTGGAAATTCTAAATTCGGGGTTAGTCTCACTCCAATACCGAACATGTTGTGAAGCTACAGTCCCATTTGTTAAAAAGGTTGATTCGTCGAAGAACATGATAAATTTATAAAAATTCGTGTTGCCACTTAAAATTTCATTTCCAACCCATAAACAGAAATCCAGTCTTGCTTCATCTCCCCCTAAGGTATGGTTAAAATGTGGTTTGTATGGAAATATTTTATTTTCTTTCAAAATTTTTTGGATGCAAGTTTTCTTAACCACCTCCAAATGCCGGGCTCGATTTCGTAATGAAAGTTGTGGATTCTCAGCAACAGATGCTAACACTAATGTTGTGACAGCGTCATTTTGGTCATATGTTTTTTTCTTTTTCTTACGTCTAGCACTGAAACAGTTTTTTAAAAAATTTTCACCAATTTATGAACTGCCGTTCTCTAAATATACACATTGGGATATTTTTCACTGAATTTTTGAAGAACGTAACGATATGAGCTTTCACCGTTTCCATAACACTCTACTAAAAAAATTCTTTGCTCGACAGTTAACATTTATAAAATACTTTTTAATTCAGATATGTCATGATATGTAGACGTAACTAGGTAACAACACAACTAACAATCAAATAGAACAATACAAGAATTATGCAGATTGTTCCTAAAATAAGACTCCAAATTTTTATAGGGTAAAACCCCTTTATTTGTCGAAATAAAACAAAATTTTTAAATAATCAAAATTTGACAAAAAACGACTAGCATTTTCTTAAAAATTCACTTATTTCGGAAGCACTGTACATTCAAATGAAATTTTGGAATTGAATAGACTATAGAAAAATAGAAAATGTAGCAAAAACTATAACTATTTTACTAAAAAATCACTTATTTCGGAAATATTACAATATTCAAATGAAATTTTGGAATTAGATAGACTATATAATCTGAAACAACTTTTTTATTTCACGTTTTGTTCCACAATAAAAAATAGAACTAGTTTACTCTTGCGAAATTTTAAGTTTTTGTAATTTTTAAACAACCTGTATAAAAATATAATTTTTCTCAACGTCATTACTGTTTTTTGATCAAGCAAAAACTTTTATAAAGAACAACATTTTCTCGAAATGTGAAAAATTTTAGCCATTACACCTATTGTTAACCCCATCCGCGGACATACTGTATATGAGAATATTAAATTTCATTAAAAAAAACAACCTAATATCGGACTCACAAAATGGCTTCAAGAAAGGGAAATCTACTATACTAGCAATATATAAAGCACTGAAATTTTGATATTAGAATCCTTTAACAACAACAAGCAAACTGTCGCTGTCTGTCTCGACTTATCCAAAGCGTTTGTCGGCGTTGAACATAGTATACTTTTTTTTTAATTATCATTGTATGGTATCAGAGGTGTATTACTAAAATTAATACAATCCTATTTAACAAATAAGAAACAGAGTGTAATAGAATGTAACAATAATGGAATTATCTTAAAATCTGAAAAGAAAGAGACTAAAAGAGGGGTACCTCAAGGATCTATCTTAGGGCCCCTACTATACATATTATACACAAACAATTTGCCCTCTGTTGTAGACCAACCAATTGTACAATTTGCAGATGATACTACACTCATCTTTAGCGAATTTCCTGAAACCGATATTGAAAAAGAAATGAAAGATGCCCTGGATATGTTAAATCAATGGTTTACATATATTATAATAATGTGCAATTAAATCTAAATAAAACTCAAATGACCAAATTCTCATACTTGCACCAAAGAGGTGAAACTATACTTACCTATGACAACAGTAACATAAAAAGTAGTAGCTCTATAAAATTTCTGGGAATAAATCTAGATTCTAAATTAGACTGGAAATTTCACATAGACAATCTAGTTCAGAATATGGCACAATACTGTTATGCACTGAAGGTTATTGCGCATTCCGTAAATGTGCAGTAAAGACTGCATATCATGCATATATCCAATCCCGTGTCAGATATGGGATCATATTTTGGGCAAGTTCAAATAATGCATACAAAATACTTAAAATGCAAAAGAGATGATTATGATATATACTTAATATGGGTTCAAGGGATAGTTGCAGGCTTATATTTCGCAAGAGGAAAATTCTTACACTTATATCCTTGTATATTTATGAAGCGCTAATTTTTGTCAAACAAAATACTGCTTAAAACATAATATTTTTAGTCGCAAACTCCTATATAAAATCCTTATTTTACTATAAGGAACGTAACCAGACTGCAACCAACAGCTACTTTCCGGGCTATGTACCCCGCCGAGAACTGAATTACAAATTACGAGCCTGGCGCGTTAAGTATAATAATTGCATATTACCATCAAAACGCTAATGCTTAGATTGCAACAAACACCGGCCGAAAAAATGATCCTACTTAAAGAAGCTCTAGTGCCAGTCGTCACACACCACTTGCAGAATGCAATTTCGAGCTGTTGGCTCTCGTCAATGCAAGGTAGGCATGTAACGACCGGCACGAGGATCACTTGACTATTTAGTACATTTCAGTATCTTTGGGACAGTGACATGTAAAATAGTCAGCAGGCGCCATCTAACGGTCCAGTGTCTGTTACAATCGAAAAATAAATAGCCTGACTGGGCTTAGCATAGTTCTAATGTGCTTTTAGAGAACGGAATATTAAAACAATATTTTTAATCGCAAACTCCTCTATAAAATCCTTATTTTACTGTAAGGAATGTAACCAGACTGCAACCAAAGCTACTCTCTGGGCTACATGCCCCGCCGAGCGCTGAATTACAAGTTACAGGCCTGGCGCGTAAATTGTAATAATTGCATATTACCATCAAAACGCTAATGCTTCGATTGCAACAAACACCAGCCGAGAGGCTGATCCTACTTAACGGAGCTCTAGTGCCAGTCGTCACACACCACTTGCAGACTGCAGTTTCGAGCTGTTGGCTCTCGTCAGTGCAAGATAGGCATGTGACGACCGACACTGCCATTGATAAAATCTATTATAACTATATTTAGAAAAATGTTGAATATTCAATAACTGAAATATATAATCGATTATGTTCGGAGGTGAAAAATTTGCCAATAAATAAACTGAAATATGAACTAAAACAAATTCTCATATGAAAGGCTTACTATACGATAGATGAATATATCGCTGACGATGCATTCTTTCAAGTTTTTTATCTCTTCTCTTCGTGTTGTATATATATGTTTAAAAAACTAAGTGTTGTAGTGTTAGCCTGAAGAAATGTCCAGAGTCTTTTGCTTATTGTGTATTGTTTCTATTCCTATTCTATTGTTAACCTTGTTTTAAATTTCGATATCTTTAATAATTTGACATGTTCTACACTCATTTGGGTTCTGTTGTACAAAAGAACTAATAAAGTATATCTATCTATCTACTACCATACTGAAAAGAAAATGTGTGTATTTATTTTTCTGACTACAAATACTCAAATTGTGCATCATGAATTTTGATAGACAAACATGCTCTACGAGACACCTCACACATTACATTTTGGAGCATTTCAGGAGTAATTGCCTCACATGCGTTTCTAGTTCTGGTTTTGATGTCCTCAATATTTTCAGGGGAAATTTGAAATTCCTTGTCTTTAATGTAATCCCAGACGAAAAAATCCAAGGGAGTAATATCTGGTGATCGAGCTGGCCATAGAATTGGTCCATAGGTGCCTAACCAGCTATCTGGCATAACTTGATTTAAATAATTTATGCATATTACAGCCCCATCTTGTTGAAAACATGAATAATTTAAATTAATTGTTAATTCATAACGAAAATCTTGAAATTTGTTTTGCAGGAAATTAAGGTGTCTATGAAAGGTTGATTTGCCATCATAAAAATAAGGTCCAATTACTTTAGTCCTTAAAAGATCCACCCAAACATTCGCAGAAAATCTTTCTTGGAAAGCAGTCTCTCTGCACCGATATGTATTTTCTCGCGTCCACTTATAATACATATTTCTTTTGAAAAATTCATTATTAGAAAAATTTGATTCTGATTTTTTTGCACTGTCTTTTTTTATGCGACAGTTTCTCTGAATTTGCCTCAAAGAGGTTTCTTCATTTTCGTTAACATAATTCAATACTCTATTTACTTTTCTTACATTATCCGCAACATGCCCTCGCCTTACTTCTTTTTTGAAAATGAACCGTGCGTTTTTAGATTTTGAACTAACTCTATTTGACTGCGGAGCATCTGGAAATCTATCTCCGTAAACCGTGACTGCTATCTCAGCGTCAAAATTGCACTGACAATAAATGCTATTCATATCGAATTTATTATTATTAGTGTACACCATAATTACTGATATAAAACTTGTCTTAGAACTCGACAACGCAACATACAGCATACAACAGTGACAATCTGTCAAATTTGTTAACATCTGTATACATTGTTTTTCACTAATCATGGCATAACTGATTTTTACGATTCAATGACATGAATTGTGGTTTTCGTAAAATAATAAATATTGACACTTCAGTTAAAATTTTTGTGACATGTTTTATATCGTTGGAAAAAGAAAGAATAAACGGAATTAATGGTGTCATGGCCTATTTTGAGATTTGTTCTTTTCATTTTTGCACAAGAGCGTATGTCAAAGCCCATTGTGTTTTCCGAATTTTTGTATACATTATTATTCTTATTGTCTTTGCCGTCAACTTGCATCTCTTTAACTTTTTTCTTATCTCCTCAAAAAAAAGGAAGCTATAACCGTGTGATTTTCCTATTTTTCAGGTTTTTGTAATATATCTTACAAAGTAGACTATGGATTTCAAATTTCTTTTTACTGAAATATAGTTCACAGAGAATGGGATAAACTGTTTGTAAAATTTTATTCTTCTACAATAGATAAGTGAGATATATTCAGTGTCGCCCTCTTAAAATAGACAGACGGTATGTATGTATAATGGTCCAGTTTATGAATACTAGAGATAATAGAAAATATATACACTTTTTATTTCTTTTTATAATAAGTCGTGAGCCGTGATGTTTTTATTTCAACGCCCTAGAGATTATCCTCCACATTCAGCCATCCGCGTTACCTGAAATTGAGAACAAATCCTTAACTTGTGTGAATCTGGGGCAACTGCGATACCGGTGTAGGCAGGAAGGCAGAAAACGGAGAGGGTATTATTATCACCAACCTCCCTATACTAACAGTTTAAGCTTCTCTAGTTACACGAATGTATACCACATTATGCAATATATTGCTTTTCAGTAAAATACTACAACTGGAAGTAATTTTCGAAAGTTGAAGTTTTTGTCAATAGTTTGCTAAATACTCCAATACTGTTTTATTACGATAACATTAATAACTAGTGATTTTCTTAAAATTATGTTAATCTAGTTACAGTTGTATCATACAGTGAGGTCCATAAGTAACGGATAAATTCATTATCTGGATAATTAACAATTTATTACTAAAATCTTAATCTTAAAACTCGACAATTTTTAATTATAAAATGACATTTTTTTAGCATAATTCTATAACCCCCTTCTACCCCCTTGGGGTGACAGTTACCCCTTTAAAAATTTAATGGAACGAGGATGCGTGTGATAGCGCATTTGATCCAGTAATATAAAAAAATTAATTTCTCTAATTTTTTATTGAAAAATAATACATTTTTGATGTTACTAAATAAACAAAAAAACATGAAACAGTTTAAATCAAATGTTTACCTGTAGCTTCTTGACAATAATGGAACATTGCTGAAATTCTTCTAATACATTTTGTATCGTTTCCGGATTGATTTGATTAATTTCACATTTTCAAAATTTAAAAATCTTATATTAGTGAATAGAGAATTAAAAACCCTTTCAAATGCTATCACACGCACTCTCATTCCATTTAAAAATTTTAAAGGAGTAGCTGTCACTCCAAGAGGGTTGAAGGGGGAGGTGTAAAACTATGCTCAAAAAATGTCATTTTAGAATTAACAATTGATGTGTTTTAGGATTTTACTCAAAAATTGTTAATTACGTGGATACTGATTTTATCCGTTACTTATGGACTATATATACTTTTTTCTACTCCCTTATTTAAATTTGCTGTTTTCCGTACAGTCTCTAGAATGGATAAGTGGGCCATTCCAGTTAACTGAACGGATATATTTCATATACGTTCTAGGATGGATATGAAATCGACCAATCACAGTTCGTGTATTAAGTACATAGGCAACTATTCGTTTTAAAAAATTCAAATTAGTGCGTGAGCTGTCAAAGTAATTGTCAGTGTGTATTCGCGCAGTTTGAGCTAGAAAATAATTTAAAATGAGTGATTCCAGTGAAGTATCGATAAACGGTATGCCACCTAAAATTTTATTGAAATTAATAATAATAATAATAATAATAATAATAAGGGGCTAACTTCCATCTATTAAGCCTTTGGTGAGTAGCGCCACCACTTACTCCAGCTAGGGGTGCAAAACCGAACCGGCAGCCCTAGTGCACCCGGGAGGGGAAAGCATCTTCCCCTCTGGTGTCGGTCGTGGGCCTGCAGGGCTAACCACCCACAGGCTCTAACCTTTGGTTCCGGCAGGCCGAAGACTGGGCCCCCACGATCGACCCCGTTCGGATAGGGGTCAAGGGCAAGGTGGTGGGGCCCAACCGGATAGACCGCCCGTTGACGACGTACGCAATGAACAAGGACGCTTTGAGTGGACAGATGAACTGAGGGATGAGCTTCTGCATTGTTATGAAAGCAGTGAGCCCGCGCGGAGGGGGTACATGGCGCGGATGCATGCTCTGTGGTGTGAGAGGCTACCAGAGCATAGCGCCTTCACGCCACAAAATCTGCGTGACTATGTATCCCACCTTCGTAGTAGGGGCTACGTGAGGGCTGCTCCTGGGCCGGTGAATCCCATCCATTCACCGGTTGAGGACGTGGCTCTCCTCGTTCCGCCAATACCAGAGGGCCTCAGTACCAGAAGGGGGTTACACCGTCTGAAAACCCCCGGGCCACAAGACCTGGCCAGAGTGGACGCTGAACTTCGTACAGCGCTACCAGAAGAGGCTGACATCTGGCACATAAATTGTGCCGTGTATGCCGCTGCTCAACGCTCGTCTCAGGTGGAGAGGCGAAATACCTCTTCCCCACAGGAGAGAGCGCAGCGGCGCATACAAAAGATGGAAGCCAAGATCCAGTCGGCGAGGCAACACGCATCCCGTATCCAATGTGTGATGGACTATATGGCGGCCAACAGGCCGTTCACGCCTAAAGTGCGTCGATTAGCCGCCAACTTAAGACGCGTCCATCACACACTCAATGAGGCAGTGCTGCGAACCACCAAACAGCACTGTCTCGACAGGATACGGATGCTAGTGACTTGCAAAAAGTCATTAGTGAGGCGGGCGAGGGGGCTTGCGGAAAATAAACTGTTCCGCGAGAAGCCCTCGCGCCTTTTCCAACCGCCTCCGCGTGTTGTAGACAATCCGCCGACTGCAGATCAGGTGGAGAACTTCTGGAAAACGCTGTACGAGGAGAGGCTTCCACTCAACCGAGATTCTCCGGCCCTTGCACACTTTGAAGCCTTTTGTCAAAGGCTTCAGCAACCACAGGAAGTGTGCGAACCAATAACCCCAGAAGAGGTTCGTAGGGCTCTTGATGGCTCTAAGAACTTTGCTGCTCCAGGTCCCTATGGGATAAATAACTTTTGGTGGAAAAAGTTATCGAGCACCCACCACCATTTGGCCAGAATTTTTAATTCCTGGTTAAATGGGGAGCATGGTTGAGGGGCGGACAGTGCTGATCCCCAAGAACGGAGATTTGTCCAACCCAAAGAATTACAGACCGATAACCTGTCTAAACGCATGTTACAAGGTGTTTACACGCATTTTGTACATGCGGATGCTCCACGCAGTTGAACCGGTTTACGAACGGATATATGAGCAACGAGGGTCGAAGAGAGGTGTCGCTGGCTGCAAGGAGAACCTGTTGATTGACAGATGTGTCACGCAGGACTCCATGCAGTATAAGCGGAACCTCTCTATGGCCTGGATCGACTACCGCAAGGCATTCGACATGACATCGCATGAGCTCATTGTTCACTTGCTCCGATGTCTTGTGGTACCCGGTCCCGTAGTGAGATGTATTGAAGAACTGATGCCGCTCTGGAGGACTCGCTTTACCATAACATCGGGTAACGATAGAGTCCAAACAGAGTCGGTAACATTCAGAAGAGGAGTATTTCAGGGAGATTCCCTCAGCCCCCTTCTGTTTTGCATCTCACTACTGCCATTATCCGTCTCGCTCCGAACAACCCGTGGCTACAACTGCGGTACCCCCGGCGACAGGAGGCATAAGGTCACCCATCTATTTTATATGGATGACCTTAAACTTTATGCCTCTGGAGAGAGGGATCTCCAACAGTCCCTTAGGGTGGTACAGGAGTATACGCAGGCTGTCGGTATGCAGTTCGGGTTGAACAAATGCGCACTGATCCATCTCAAGAGAGGACGATGCGGTGACTATGGAGAGGACGCGCAGCTCGTGGACGGAAGCATCTTACACCATCTAGATGCCGGAGAGTCGTACACTTACTTGGGTGTCGAGCAACGCTCCACCCAAGAAGTGAGTGTAGTGAAAAACGCTCTCCGCGGCAAGTATCAGCACCTACTCCGACAGATCTGGTCTTCAGAACTGTCGGGGAAGAACAAGGTGTCTGCTACAAATATGCTTGCCGTTCCGATCCTTCTCTACTCTTTCGGAGTAGTGAAGTGGACTAGAGAAGAGCTGCGTCAACTCGATGTAGTAACCCGCAAGAAGATGCATCTCAATAGGAGCTTGCATCCTAAATCGTCCGTTCCACGGTTATATCTCCCACGACATCGGGGAGGCCGTGGACTCTTGAGCTTGGAGAGTCTCCATAGCAGGATGGTTCTGGAGGGAGCATGTAAGGTCATCAGGAGTTCGGATCCCCTCCTCTGCATGGTCCGAGACCATGAAAATGCAGAGGTAGGAGCTTTTCTCTTTAAGGCAGCACGCAGAGCAGCCGATGAACTTGGTCTCATCTTCGACGTCGAGCGGGTAAACCCCGACTCTGTCACCGAGTTGGAACCCGTTCGTCTAAAAGCCCACATTAGAGCTGCAGAACACAACATCCTTCTGCAGCTCCATAAGGATAAGCCATTGCACGGGATCTTCTATAAAAATATAGAAGACCTCGGCTTATCCGAAAGGCTGACCTTCGCCTTCTTAAGGTCAGCTGGGCTGAAGTCTGAGACCGAGGGATTCATAATGGCTTGCCAGGATGGAGTATTTAACATTCTCGTCTATCGACGTCGTGTCATGGGTATGGAGGTCCCTGATGTCAGCTGCAGGGCCTGCCGCAGGGCGCCGGAGACTGTAATGCACTTACTGTCGGCTTGCCCGACTTACGCAGTCTCGGCCTATATTCATAGACACAACGCAGCATTACGAGTGCTTTACTATCATCTAAGGCACTTGTATGGGATAGACGAAACACCAGTGCTGCCTTACGTTCCGGGGGATATTGAGTCCGTTGTGGGGAATGAGAAGTGCCTAATTTATTGGAACTACTCGTTTCCCACCGTCAGGCAAATACAAGCCAACAAGCCTGACATAGTACTCCTCGACCACCAACTCAAGACAATGTATGTCGTGGAATTCTCAGCTCCCGCTGAGAGCAACATTGTCTTGAAAGAGGAGGAAAAACGGACAAAATATCGAGATTTGCTCTTCGAACTCCGCAGGCTTTATCCAGGCCATTCTGTTAAAATAGTGGTACTGATTATAGGAGCCCTCGGTGGAATGAGACAGACGCTGCTTTCAGAACTAAAGATCATACCGGCATGCCGAGATTCGGCAGAGATCTTAGCCGGCAGAATGCAGAAGGCTGTCATCCTCGGTTCATTACGTCTACTCAGGGCACACGATTCGCGGACCCGGTAGTCAATCACCCCACGGGCGTGGGGAGTGGCTATTGGTATTACCAGCTCCCCTCTGTGAGGGTCGGAGCCACAGAGTAGAGTGACTGGTTTTTTGTAAAAAAAAAAAAAAAAAAAAAAAAAAATCTATTTATTGCCCAACAGATAAAAATCCAATTACAGGACAAACTTGAACAAAATAATACTAGTAGTAAGTATAATATAATACAGCTGTGACAGTAACAAAAAAATACCTTAATATTATATTTGTAAATAGTAGTAGAATAACATGTATATAATTAAGTTATAAAATAAAATGGAATGGAACAGAGTTAAAAAAAATGTAAAATTGAAGTAAAATACATAATAAAATAAAACAAAACCTATATATCTATATATGTGTAAAAATACCTATAAATAATCTGGCAATACGTAGGTGTAGTGACGGTTAAGTACTATTGGTTGTGAAAGTTATGATAAATGCATTGGTAATTTCCGAAATCGTACTACAGTTGATATCACATACATCTGATATGTTATTGAAGTTATTGCACATAACATGAAGTGGGGATCTAAGAAGCACATTAGTTCGAGATGTCTCGCAGTAAAACGTGTGAGTTTGACGTGAGGTTATTCGAGGAACATGAAAAGAAAACATGCCTAAGAGCACCGGACTGTCTAATTTGCTGTGAAATAGATTATGTAATATTTTCAGACTATTTAATGCACGTCGCAATTCCAAAGAATTAAGATTAAATATCTCTAGTAAAGGGGAGTGTTGGTAGCCTCTTTCTGGATAAAAACCATCAATTTTCAAGGATAAAAATTTAAGAAACTTTCTCTGCACACTTTCGATGGCGTTTTTATAACAGGCATAGTGCGGGTACCAAACTATTGAGCAGTATTCAAGTTTGGATCTAACATATGAATAGTAGAGTGTTTGTAGAGCAAACTCATTAGAGAACGAGTGACAGTTTATAACTATAAAACCTAACATTTTCATGGCTGATGATGTTACTAGCGCTACATGGTTCGAGAAAGTAAATTTCTGATCAAATATTACCCCTAAATCTTTTATTGTTGCAGAACATTCAAGTACTTGCGAATTTAATGAGTAATGAAATACCACTGGGTTAGATTTTCTTGTAAAAGAAACAACCTTACATGTTGATGCATTCAAATGAAGATTGTTTTGATTGCACCAGTTTTCTACTATTTCTAGCTGTGCTAGAACGTTTTCACAATCATCTATACTGTTTATTTCTGCGAAGATCTTCATATCATCGGCAAACAGTAGTTTGTCACATTGTACTATGTTTGTGAGATCATTTATAAACAATAGAAAAAGCAGTGGTCCGAGATTGGAACCTTGAGGTACACCTGAAGTTGCCGTAAATAGTTCAGATTCATGTCCTTAATACACTACGTATTGTTTTCTGTTATATAAATATGACCTCAAAAATGTTATGAAATGGCAACTAAACCCGAACATATTCAATTTTCCTAATAGAAGTTCGTGATCAATCCGATTGAATGCCTTCGAGAAATCAGTATATATCACATCTACTTGACCTTGTGAGTCAAGTGTCCTTGCTATAAACTGAGTTATCAGACATAAGTTAGAAGCAGTGGATCGCATTTCCATGAAACCATGCTGAGAGGTTGATATTAGAGATTTTACTGAAGGGTAGATGTGAGCATACAATGATATCTCGAACACTTTGGCAAAGTTGCAGAGAATCGCTATGGCTCTGTAGTTGCTTATTTCCGCTGCATTTCCGGATTTAAAAATAGGGCATAACCTAGTTAGTTTCCAACAATCAGGAAATACGGCTGTTTTTAAAGATAGGTTGTAGATAATATGAAGTGGTTGGACCAGAGCACATGCACAATCTCGAACCAGAAAAGAAGGAATTTTATCATGGCCTGATGTCATCTTATTCTTAAGCTTTCTAGTGGCGGATATAATTTCATCCTCGGTTATGTAAGAAATGTTAAGGCATGACACATCCCTGTAGGTATTATTAGTTACTCTGGTACTAGAGGGCAGATTAACACTACTGAAAAAGTTACCAAAATTATTAACTATTGATCCAGGGCTATCATAAGTATGTGCTTCATATGTCATTAAACCAGGGATCCCGGTTGTGCCTTTTTTGTTTTGTATAAAAGTCCAAAAGTTTGTGGGATCAGTTGTTACAAAATTTTGTACGCCGTTTAAGTAATTTCTATAAGCAATGTTTATCTGGGACTTAATTTCGGATCTCAATCTTCTAAATTCGTGAAGATGGCGTCCGATTTTTTCTTTTTTATATTTTAAACGGTATTTATTTTTTAATGTTATGTTATTTTTTTATTTCTCTAGTATACCATTTGGGATAATTAGGTTTGATATTGCTTGTCTTATTGTATGTTGGAACATACTGGTCAAAAAGTGAATACAGTACTTCATACAATTCTGAACATGCCCTGTTAACATCATCCATGCTTAACAAGAAACTTCAGTCAATACTTAATAAGGCATTATATAAACCAGGGAAGTTAGCTTTCCTAAAATTATATGTTTTACTTGCAGGGTTATTGTCAGAGTTAATGTTATTTGTATCGTTTAACATTATATTTAAGTTTAGAGCTGGATGATGTGAGTCCTCCTTTACTAGAGGACTATTGTCTCGAATAACCTCACATTTGAGCAAATGAGATCCAAAAGTCGTTCATTTACGTTTACTATGTGATTAACTTGAGATAAATTATTAAATGACATGAAATTTGATATAATTTGTATTTTATAGTCTCCTAAATATTCGTGATTAAAGTTAGTTACATTAGAGTCACCTAATACTAAAATATTACTATTTGTGCTTAAAATTTCCTCCAATAACTCAAAAAAGTTTTCAAACTCATCTATAAGCATATTTGGTGGAACGTAAATTATATATACATATAATATACTGAAATTTAAGTGACACTTACAGTCTACAATGTCGATATTTGGAAATTGGGTTGCCCCAAATACGAACGGGAAATTAATATCTTTGTTAATAAATTATTAGAGAAAAAACTTGTTATGCCACTAAGTGTTAATTATATTTTGAGTTTCAAAACTAAGGATATATATTTTATTGTCATGGAATTTCTCAGAAATTGTAATATACAGATATAATCAAATAATAAAACTTGCGGTGTTAGTATTTTAGGTATTTGTCTCCTTTGTGATTCTATTTAACCTTTGTTTATTGAACCTTTTATCCGTGGTCTATTTCATGTTCGTTTATCAGAAGTCATCATGATGGACCCCCTGATGTGAAACGAGTGTTCCTTGTCTTGATCCTTAATCCGTATTTTATGGGATAATAAGTTGGGAGGGTTTATATGAATATGTGTATATATGTGTGTGCGTATATATGTGTGTATATATATATGTTTATATATTTCTTCTTTTTTGGGACTGACTTTACATATCTACACATGTTTACGTTTTTTCCTTTTGAATCAATTTTGTTATTTGTTAGAGTCTCTTGGCTAAAGGAGTATATCCAAAGCCAAAACTGGAAAAAAAAAATATTTGGAAATGATACTGTTATTTCACTTACATCCAACTTGGAGACCGTACACATATTGTTGAAATTATTATATACAGACAAAATTTTAGAGATATATTATGACAAAAAAAAAGTAGCTATATGTGGGGATTGAACCTATGATCTCTTGCATTTCGAAGCGTGCATATAACTGCTAGGCTACTGAAGCTTTTATAAAATATTTGCACCTAGAGCATAAGATTTAGCAGAAGCTAAGTTTGTATATTAAAATTTGATTAAAACTATTATTTGTAGTTTTTTCTTAATCCGGTCGTAGAAAAAGTATACTGTACAACTCGAGTGGATTATCCATATCATATCCACTCTTGTTGCACAAACTACTATTACATTTTCAATTAATCTAATCTAAAATATATTATGGCTTCCATACTTTCGACACTTTAACATAAAACTATATCACACAAAAATCTTCTTTGATTAACTACAGTCAATCCATTCACTTTACTTTGGACCCTACTTAATTCATGAACATTATAATTTATTTTTTAAACATTTTACCTTGTCTCTTGTATATATTTTCGACATTTTAAACAAAATAAACAAGAATTTTAAACGATTTTAAACGATTTTTAAAGACTCAATAAAAACACCGGTAAATGGTCAAATATTTGACAAGCTAAATATTTCATTGTTTTCAAAGCCACGCTATTTACTTTTAATTACAACAAAATTGTATTTTTAGCTGTAATTTTGACAGTATTTATCGCACATTTTAATAAGGTATATGAGTAAATTCCTTAATAATAGTACTAATAAATGGTACCAGGGTACCAATATAGTTCAATTTGAAAAATTGTGTTTTGTCCCAAAAATGATTTTGCTCATAAATCACATAATTTAGTATTTTAGTATTACACGGATCATTTAGAATAAATCGGATTTCGGCAGTTCAACCGTGCTTATCAGGTTACGGCCTTTGAAGTTTTTTTTTTTGCTTTTTGGCCTTATTTATGTTACCGCCCTGGCAAAGTACAATCATAGGCTATTCTACCACTCAACCAGGACACACGATCACATATAGACAAGGACACAACACCCATTCCGTGCAACATTACCATCTGTTGTAGTTGAGACTCGAACTCAGAAGAGGTAGCAACGACTATCTGTGTTGTCTTTCACACAACCTGACCGAGATTCGAACCCGGTACCTTACTTAAGAATTAAGTCATTCGGCCGGCTATTTAAGAGCCTTATAACAATTTAGAAAATAAAATGCAAACGTTAATCCTTTAAATACGACAAGAATAGACGAAGCACAAAAAACAATTTTTGCTCCATTTCTTTTCTTCAAACGTTGTGTATGAATTAAAGAAACACTGGTGATTTTTCTTCAAATAGCATACCAATCTAAATGCTGCTCGTGAGCGGCAATAAAAGCATCTTGTGCCGCTTAGTGGAATATCAGAGAAATGACACTTTAAGTTTCGTCAGCTTCTACTGCTTTAATAAAATTCACCTTCCCATGCGAACCCATCCAATATCTGAACTAGAAGGGCACTAAGAATAATTTTGAAAAAATAGTTTAAATCTTGAAAACAGAGGAAACGATTTTATTTAAATATTCTTAGGTCTAGTGTAATTGATATGTGTGATATTTTATATTCACATTCTATAAAATTTTAAAAATTAGTCTTCATGCTCCATGAAAGTTTCCACATTAATAAGACTTTGCAACATATTTCATTTCGCTTACACTCCACGCTAATGGTTTTTCTGATGGTTGCGTCGAATGACAAATGAATATACTCTTTTTCAACATCGTCGTAATGGGCGTAATGTAGTATATTCACCTATGTAACTGTTCTGCCAGAAGTTCATTAAATACACGCGCTGTTTAACTTCGTGGAGAGAAAGACATGGTTCGTGCACAAAAATAATTTCCTTTTCAATGTAATTATTTATTTTCTTAATAACTAGAATTAAGAAATATTTAATTTTTATGTAATTTAGAGTTTATCTATTTTATGAATAAAACATATCGCCAGGCAATGCGGAAATTGGAAAGTGTGTCTACGCAATACTCAAAGACTGATGTTAATAGTAATCAAAGACAAAGATGTATGCACTACGTACTATGTACTGACTTACATATTATTTTTATTTGTTATAACACATGTAGTATATGGTGTGCATAGGGTGTTCCAACTCTACTTATAAAGGATTATCTTGAAAAATAATCCGTATTTTACCAAATATACTATTTTGTTGTTACTAGCTTTTTGTAAGGCTTTAGACACCATATATCACGAACTGCTCTTGGTAATTTTAAAATAATGTGATACTGATGATAAAAGTTGAGAATTGCTCCGATCATATTCAATTCAATTCAACAAGGTTTTATTATAAATTAAAAATACAATATCTCCCCAGAACCCATCCCAGGACCGACTGTGCAAGCATCGCATTAGTCGCGGTGGCAGATTGCAGGATCGGGCGGAATAGGCCTGGTTTGGTTAAACTAAAATTGATAAAACTTAATCTAGATATCTTCTGCAAAAGCAGATAAAACAAGGTAATAAAATTTTTACATATTTAATTACAAAAAGACTTAACACAACTAAAAAAACACTTATTTAAAAACTGGGACAAAAACAATTTTTAAAATTTTGCAGCTGACGCAGGCACCTTAATCTAAACGGGGAACTTTCTGTGAGATGTATGAACGTCGGGCTGCGCAAGGCTGGTCTAAATTTTAGCTTTAAACATTTTTGATACCACGAGGTTTTGAGTTTGTTAAAAATTAATGATGAGAAAACGAATTTAGAGACAAAAATGTACAAAAAGGAATTAAGAGAAACAAACGCGACAAAAGGAATACAAACAGAAAAGAAGAGGGGGTCAGGAAAGATTTAAAGATACGAAAGGTATGAAATATCAGTTGATAGGGTAAGCGGAAATTATAGTGGGTTATGTTTCGGTAACGTCTGATACGGTAAGGGGTGTTCAATTCGAAATGGTGGGGCATTATGCTGTCTAATTTGTGTTATGTTTCTTGTTAGCGGACTATCGCTCAGCTTTAAGGAATAGAACTTTTGAGAGCCCTGCTGGATCCGTTATCGGGGTCTGAGGGAAGTGTACCTCTCCAGAATTTTATATGAGGCGCATAAATTTGTGTTTAAGCACTTTTAGTTTTTTCATTGTCGTGGCCGGTATGTGATGGACGGCCTGACCATCATTGTGTACAACAACTTTTTATTTTGTCTGTTAAGTCTGCTACCCCTGATCATGAACAGATACAGACTTCTGGACAGAGAGTAGACCGTACGTATTGTGTTATTAACGTGGATGTTAAACGTCAGTCTTTGGTCGAGTCTCACCCCCAAGTACTTCACCCATCTCTTGGTTGGAATTTTGTTTCCTCTGATCGAAATGGATGATATGATCTTATTTTCGGTGAAATGACGCGTGAAGACTATCGCCTCGGACTTTTCAGCGTTCACTCGAGTCTTCCACTGGTCGTAATAAGCCGCTGCACGAGCCATGTGCGCTTTCAGCAGCACATTCGCTGCTTGTGCGTTATGTGAATGTGCATGCATGGATGTGTCATCGGCGTATTTGGTCAGCTTCGTATTCGGGAACTCTAGGAAACCGGAGTTGTACAACTTTGGTGACAGGCACGATTCATTCGAACCTGCGGGATCTGCCCGTTAAGAGCGAGAGCTAGGCCGGAAAGTTGTAGTGGTGTAGTTTGAGAAGTAACCTAGGGATCCAGTCGGTGTCGAACGCCTTCTCAATACCGAGGAGCACGACTTATTGCACCGTACTCCCGCCCCCCTTGAAGCCAAACTAGGACTCATCGTAGATATGCAGCTCTTCCTGAACAGCATCTAGCCTGGTCAGGTCGAGCTTCTGCACCAAC
Organism: Leptura quadrifasciata; assembly: GCA_963675555.1. Lineage (NCBI taxonomy): Eukaryota > Metazoa > Arthropoda > Insecta > Coleoptera > Cerambycidae > Leptura > Leptura quadrifasciata. The sequence goes on from OY776675.1 coordinate 43,313,370, forward strand.
TTGGAGATCGCCGAGAGCAACGAGATGGGCCTGTAGCTGCCCATGAATACTTCGCGTTCTTGTTTGGCTTGAGGATCACAACGGCCACGGTGCACTTGCATTGGCTAGGCCAATATTGTAGCCGCAGGATCGTGTAAATGATGTACGTCAACTGCACAATATCTTTCCTGGGCTCCGATCATATCGTGATGGTAAGATTATCCGATGAAATTTCTCAATCAATAAATGTGTTCCACAAGGTTCTAAAATCAGGTCCCATTTGCTGTAAAATCACTTAGTACTGTAAAACTATTTGTTTAACAACTGCTGCGATTTCTAATAAAAACAGTATAATCTTGATTTTCATAGCGAAAAGACCTTTGTACCAAGGACCAATATGCAGACAGAAAGTGAAAATCCATTTTGCTGAGACGCAACCAACAAATTGACCAAGATTAAACGTTATTCACCTTTAATGTAATTGACTATAGTAAGGGACAAGACACTATGACTCAATGAAATCAAATACCTGGATCATATTGACAGGTTGATACTGAGGGAAAGCTAAAAATAATATACTAATATATACTATATGCTATATACCATGTACCATGTACCATATACCATATACCATATACCATATACCATATACCATATACCATATACCATATACCATATACCATATACTATATACTATAATACTGAATGTAAGAAGAGAAGAAGTAAACCTGCACTTCTTTTATTAATCACTAATATGTGAAGGCTCATTAAAACTAAAATTTATCGAATAAAGTGGTAAGACTAATCAAGTACGAAGTCATTGGAAGTCTTTAGATATACTGTTAAATCAATTAAAAGATTGGTTTTCTATTGATATTAAATACTAGATATTGAGTGTATGCTATAATTGTAAAGATTTGACGGTAAATATGCCTCTGAGGTACGCGAGAATCGTCAAAGTAAAAAATAAAATCCAGCTCTGTAAAACGGTACTGTCACTATATTAGAATAGCAGTTAGATTTCTAATAATAAATCCGACAAAAACATTTAAATAGTTATTAATTGCTTGTACTGATTGTATTTAATTTTTGCAGTCAGCATACAGATTTTACACGTATATTGCGGGGACGAAAGTTTCATTATTTATAGCTATAGAACAACTGCAATAATCGCGGTTTCAAAATAAAATTTGCGATACAAAACAAGATCCAGATATTGTTGTTTTCGTATTTTAAAATATTATTCATCGAATTTATATTTCAAGGACCAATATTTTTGTATTAACTTCATTAAAAAAATATCAACTAATTGAATGTTGTCTGTATTTAAAAGCTTGTCGCGGATCCTTGATAAGTAGACTTGCTGTTATAAATTACAGTTTGACAAAAATAGTGTTATATTGAGAACATTAGAACACTTGCTAAATTGACTTGGCTCTACTAGGTTTGTGTTTTGGTTGTTTTATTAATATAGAAAAACAACACTTGTTTGTAAAGAGCTGAAGTTTCTGGTATATAATTAATCATTAGTTCATCTATTTTATCTATTTTTGTATTAATAGGGAAGTTTAAATTTATTTTTAGTTGCATAGTTACTTTACATAATAATGTGAATATTATTTGGAAAACCTGTGGAATATACTCGTCGCTTAAATGATGATAATTTTGGTTTCTACAATTACCTTTATTATTTCCTTACTATAGTCTAGTATACTTTAACTTAGCGTGTGTATGTATGATTAATATTTCCGCACGATTTCATTTTCTCTTGTACACAAAGATCCAGATATAGTGTCCACGTAGACAATGTTTCTGGACTATTACTTTAACTTTGTGTACAATATGGGAGAAAATGAAATCGTACGGAAATATTAACTCATACATACACACGCCAAGTTAAAGTATACTAGACTATGTGTTTTTTGACCAATTTCATGTGTCTTTAGAACAGAGTGACGTTTGCTGAATGGCAATTTAATAATCAAGCGTTACTTTCAATGATTAATCCATTAATGCATATTAATATTAACTTATTTTCATTTTACATTTATACGGAAGAAAACTGTAATGGATTAAAATAATTTATTAATATATTTTTTTTTGCAGACAATTTAGTTTATTTTATTTTAGATCGTGCTGCATTCTCTGAAATAAACCCTAACACAGGTCCAAAAAAATATATAAAAATGTAGCCAGTATGGAACATATTGTCCAGTGACCAAATATAGATTTATAATTTAATGAAAAATAGGTGCAATAGGTGATACTTCTAGGAAACTAAAACAATATTTTTCAAGAGTTTTATATTCATAGCTGTAGCATTAAATATACGCATTACTGAACAAATAAAATAACATTTGTTGTTCTATACGCAAAACAAAACGTTGGAATATTAGAATATTGAAATTACATATTGGACTAGTGCCAACTGGAAACTTAGAGCAGGCCCGTATTTACCGATTTATATTTAAACAAATAATAAATATTATATATATTTTGAACATAAATTTAAAATCATTTTTCTTCTGTTTACTCACAATCATTATTTGCTAAAAATCAGATAAACTGTCGTTTTTATCGTAATATTTCTCTAATAATGTATCAAAGAAATTAAGTTCTTTTTTCCATTTTCCAAATTTAAAATACTGATAAAAGTTGCAATCAAATTTTAATTATTCACAGTATTATTACGACTTAGTTTATCGAACTAAAACACGAAAATTACTAAAATAAAGTAAAATTTATATTTCTTTAGTACATTTGAATGATAATAATAACCAGCAGTAATTAGTTTACTTACGTACATTAATGGTAGGATGGATACAAGTTATTTACAAATATAATGTTTCCCTATTTACTAATCCCATTGTATTTCAATTAATTCAGTTTTGCGTAATAATTAATAATGCGATTTCTTTTGTGCAAAAGAACAATAAATATTCTAAATTTCAAAACAGAAGAGCTCGTCTTATTCCTCATTACCGAGGTGAAAGCAAACATTTTAAAATTCCAAAATAATAAATATAATAATATTATACTTATTAGTGTGCCAGAATGTCCTTTATGATATATATAATAATTTAGATATAACCTAAATTATTACATATATCAAAAAGGACTTTCTGGCACACTGGCTGTTATTTACTGGCACGCAATATTTTAGAAACTATTAATCGAACATAAAGTGGCGGATGCGCCGATATTAGTGCGTGTAGTACTCTGCGAAAACGTGTTTATTACGAAAAATAATAACAACTGGACACATATATTTCTGTTAAATACCTTTTCAGTCACTTCATATCTATATAACTTTATTAGCAAACACGATTGCGATCTACAATCTTGAAGCACGTTATAAATCATTGAACACTATTTCAGGCAACAAATTCATTCTCTTCTATATAATTGACAAGTACATCTTTTACTTCTGTCTTAAAAAAATTTCACAGATGGGAAGGATATTTGCAGGTCTAAAATCAGCATACTTTATTACGCTGTTTACTTTGGGTCTCCAATACAGCAATTTTGCTATAAAAAATATTTTTGAGTAAAAGCTAATTTTAAAATTTTAGTCTCTAACCCATCATCAAGACCAGGTAGGTATTTTAGTGAGTCAGTTTCAATTAAGAATATCGTTTAGAAGTCAAATAAAAAAAAGTAAAAGAATGAATAACTCATTTCCTGGTGATAGTGTTAGAACTAGATGTATCTGTTGTAGTTATACTCAAACTTCATTTATGTTTATATACTATGTTGCTTTTTTTGTAAGGGAACCTTCCAAGGGTATGTTTATTATTATTATGCTTTGTTTTTGTTGTTATTATTATTCTTTCATGTTCAGTACCTTATGCCTTATATTTGTTATTATTCTTTCATACTCACTACTCTATTAAAATAATATATGTACGTTATTGGTTTAAGGATAACGTAGGAACTCATCAGTCTCTAAAAGTGACTGCTAAACCACATACCAATGAAAAAAAGTGGTGGGTTGTTGAAGGTGAAAAAGACAGTTACCCAAGAACCTATGCAGTGTATGCATCAAAACTAAATCTGTGTAATGTAAAATCAAGGTAATAAACGCAGCAGAGTATTTGAGTTGTTTCATTACGAGACATTGTTTTTAAATGTAATATGTATGATTTCAATGTACAAATGGGCTCAAATCGAGAGAATCAATGGAAAATAAAGGAATAATACTACAGTTGTTAAGATAAATTGGATAACTCACTTGTAGATCCAGTCATGAAGCAACTAAATGTTTTGTTTTAGTCGTCTAATCAATCTTCATTATTAAGAACTCTCGCCTTTGTCACTGATCTACTGGAATGAACTTCGCATTTCTTTTCCACTTATTGCACATTTACCATTTATGCAGCCTCTGCTAGGATTTTTCAGCTGTATTTTCATTGTATCCACACTCGAAGGACTATATGTTTGATAATAAAACAACTCGAATTCTCTGCTACTTTTATTACCTTGATTTTACATTACACAGATACTGTCCTTTTCACCTTCAACGGCCCTCAACTTCTTTTCATTAACATGTGGCCCTAACAGTAACTTTTAAGGACTGACGAGCTCCTACGTTATCCAGAAACCAATAGCGTACATGTATAATTTTAAAGGGTACTGAACATGAAAGCATATTAATAACAAATACAAAATAATAAACAATTTTTGCATAATACGACGCCGACGATTGCAAAAGCGGAAACTACTAAAGTTTTACAAACCAAAACACTAAACAATATACTCGTAGTAGCTTTCGCCATTCAAGCATCATCAGCATCTTCATTATGTACTATTTGTGGAAACTATTCAGTATTATATGATGAATTATGAAGAAAATTTGCCACGTGTATTATTTTTAAGAGAAACCTTAACATTTTACTTTTAAGTTTTTTCTTCAATAGTCACCATTTAACTTGTCAAGATTCAATTTTTACCTCTGCCTTTAAGAGCATGTTGTACAATTGTACATGCAAAAATAATAGAAGTTCCTACAAACATGTGCCTGGAACTACGACACTTTGTCAAAGGGTCTTAAACAATAGCTTTTACAAGTTATACCGCAAACACTTTGGACAACTTTATGAAACTTGGAACACAATTTTGTATTATTAAGTTCTGTTATTTTACGGTATTATTCAAAGTTAACTCTATCCAGAGGCGCGGAAATGAGAGATAGATACTTTTAATTATCATTATTTATTTGCTGTTTCACGTCTTCACTATTAATAATTTTAAACTGAATTATGATTCTTTAGCTATTATTATATAGGCGACTTAAATGAAACATTGTGGTGTTTATAAATGCGTATTCTAAATTTACAAGGTAGATATTAAAAAAATTAATAAAAATAATGCAAAATAATTTTAAATTGCGAAACAAGTATCATATAGCATACTCTGAGCGCTGTAACTCACTCAGAAAGTATTTCAGGCTCATGTATTTACGAGTTTATATTATCATTTTCTAATGTTGAATTAGCTCCTAGCATCATATTTTTGTTTACTGAACAAAATAAACTAGTAAAATTGTTATAAAACAGATTTGGCCTAAAAAATAAAGATTTTTATAGCACCAAAAAGGCAATTCCATTTACTAAGGTAAAGTCTGCCAAAACATAAAAATAAACCAGATTTCAAACCGTTTACATCATCGCATTTTACAATAAAGTTTTGTATAAAACACATTTAGATTTTGAGAAATATTTTTATTTCTATCCTTTCAAGATCATTTTGACGAGTTGCATGAAACTGCTTTTTAACGGCAAGCAGCAAATGAAACGTTCATAGAACAATGATCATATTAATTATTTCATCTTACAGTAAAATGCCTTTCTAACCTACACCAAACCTAACCACTTTGACCTGTTAAAATGATGATTTGTTATATTCTCAAGTCAACAAAAAAGACCACAAGTTGTAAATAATCTCACTAGATATCCAATAAAGATATATGCAAAGTGTTGGGAAGTAGCCTAGTAAGTATTCTAATAATTTTAGGCAGTGACGACTATCATTAACTTGATTTTTACATTTATCTATCTATCTGCTTGATGGTTTAATTATAGAAGAAATATAAAAAAAATAGTAAAAAGAAAGTATAAAAAATTACTAAAATCATTTCTCTGCATTCGGTTGTTTCTTTAAAGATAAAAGGTTTAACACAAAATATCATTTTGTTTCTGTCAAAGAATGTGTCATAAGTTAATTGAAAGAAGGCAGCTGTATTTTAACCAACTTCAAAAAAAGAAGAAGTTCTCTACTCGGCGGATATATATGTATATTTATATTTTTCATTGCCTGTGGTACTTGGCATATTTCTTCTAAGTAACTTAAATGAGAGCCTCAAAAACTAAACAAAAATAACAATTTTATAATTTAATATATGCAGCTTTGCTGCATGTAATAAATATAAATTTATAACAGAGGCAACTAAAATGCGTTTCCTACCAGATTTAGGAATATCAGTGACCAAATTCCAAATTCACGAATTTGTTTTCTACTCTACTAGCCATAAACCGAGAAATGCGACGGTCAGGATACTTGTCAGAGCCTTAAAAATTAAACAAAAATAACAATTTTATAATCTAATATTTGCCAGAACTGAATGTAACAAATATAAATTTACAACAGATGCAACTAAAATGCGTTTCCTACCAGATTTAGGAATATCTGTGACATTTCCAAATTCACGAAATTTATTTTCTACTCTACTAACTATAGACCTTGCGCTGGATGAATTGACTACTAGCAAAGTCCTTAGATGACAAGGAAATAGCAGTAATAACATTTCTAGACATAGAAGGAGCATTTAATAACGCGACAACGCACTCACTCACGAAAGCATTATCAAACAGAGGAGTGCCAACAGTGATCTGCTGGTGGATTGAAGTCAACCTAGAAAATAGGATCATAATATCCAATCTAGGTGAGGCCTCCATTGAGGCGAAAGTGAGCACAGGGTGCCCTCAGGGAAAAGTACTATCTCCACAACTGTGGGCAACCCTGGTTGACGAACTCCTCCAGATACTGTCCACAGAAGGTTTTTTATTGCGTATGATATGGTGATGATCTAGTAATAGTTGTCAAAGAGCGATGCGCGAATACAATAAAGGAGCGTTAAATGTTGTTGACAAATGGTGTTGTAAGGAAAGACTCTCAATAAATCCTCACAAACCACAGTCGTCACTTTTACATGGAGAGGAGCACTGGAAGGCCTAAATCCCCTAAGGCTTAACGGAGTGGAAATTCCACTCGCCTGTGAGGCAAAATATTTAGGAGTCATCTTTGACCAAAAATTGACATGGAACTCCCACATCCAAAAAGTCACACAGAAAGCAACAATAGCCCTGGGAAGGTGTAGGCAAATATGTTGAAAAAACTGGGGGCTAAATCCCAAAATGAACCTGTGGTTATGCACCAGGGTAGTGAGACCCACGATAACCCATGGATCAGTGGTATGGTGGACTAAGACGGTGCAGTCGGGAGCAATAAGACTGTTAAGTGGCGTACAAAGGCTTGCCTGCCTGTGAGCCACGGGGGCCATAAAAACTGCTCCTACGGCTGCACTTGAGGTTATCTTGGACTTGCCACCATTACACATATTCATACAAGGTGAAGCTCGGCCAGTGGTGCACAGGTTAATGCACGGTCAAACGTCAATAGCCAGCAACACGGGACGGAGTACCAGAAGTTATACTCGGAGATGAGGTCAGGTCCCATTCTAGGCATGTCCACGGACGTAATGGTCCCAAGGTCAAGTTCAATAAGAACTTTTAGACTGTAATACCAGACAGGGATGACAGTCAGCACAAACAGTCTGGTACACTGACGGCTCCAAGACAGAACAAGGAGTCGGAGCCGAGATTTACGGGACAAGGTCAAAAGCAAATATCCCGATAAGTCTAGGGAAGTACGCAACGATGTTTCAGGCTGAATTGATCGCCATACACTGTTGCGCAAGGGAGATAATAGGATGCATCACTGTTAATCGGTCAATTGTCATTTTCTCTGATAGCCAAGCGGCAATAAAAGCAATCAGTTCCATGCATTGGTGTGGAACTGCTTAACGGCCCTTACCGAGCTGGGAAGTCAGAACAGAGTGATCTTAGCATGAGTACCAGAAGACAAGGGACACAGAGGAAACGAAAAGACTGATCAACTGGCCAAGGAAGGCGCACGCACTCAAAGCTCCAATAGGACCTGAGCCCTTTTGTGGCGTGGCAAAGCCATGCATGCGAGCAGCCATTAAGGAATGGGTGCAAAATAAATCTCTGGAATGGTGGAGGAATCTACTAAGACAGAGACAGGCCAAGGAGTTCATCAAAGAACGTTCAGCCAAATTCACGGAAAATCTACTATACCAGAATAAGAAGGCCATGAGAGTAATAGTATGCCTTCTAACTGGGCACTGCCGGCTCAATAGACATATGAGTCTAATGGGACTGGCAGAGGACGCATTGTGCCACTGTGCAGGCCTGGCGAGACTGAGATTCCGAGTACTCGGAGAAGAAAACCAAAGGCGGACAGTTATACCGAAGGGCCTGTATGAAAGCTGTGGAGTCTAGTACAAGATGAGGTACTATAAGGAATATATTCTAGGAGCACCACAATAGATCTGAAAAGGTCGCGGTGGTAAAGGCTAAATAACCAGCTCCTCTGTTTATCTATCTATCTAGAAGATAGACCGAGAAATGCATCGATCAGGATAGTTAGTATTGAACATGGCGCATACCTGCTTCTGCGTTCTTGTTTTATCACCACATCCTAATAATATCAAAATTTCAACTCTTTGGGTAACTTGACAATCAGTGACAAATAACTAGAATCATAAATCTTCTCTGATATGTAAAAAGAAACTCTTTTTACTTCTTTCTTTTTGTTCGGTATTTTGTTACCTGCGTATCAGAAAAACTGATACATTTAAGTTGGATGTTACTGCACAAAATTAATTAGAAAAGTCAGATTTGACAGATATTTGGTACATAAAATAGCTTAGGATACATTTTTGATTTTATATATTTCAAATACATTTCAAAATTTTCAAATGTAATTTTCTTGATGAAGAATATACAAAATTCAAAAACCTTATATTGCTGGATAGAGAATTAAAGACCCTTTCAAATTAGCTATCACACGCACCCTCATTCTATTTAAAAAAATTTAATGGGTAGCTTTCACCCCAAGGGGGTTGAAGAAGAATATATATAGTAATGCTCAAAAAATGTCATTTTAGAATTGGAAATTGACTAGTTTTAGAATTTTACCGATAAATTGTTAATTACCTGGCTAATTAATGTATCCGTTACTTATGGACTTCACTGTATAACTTGACATATACTCGTATACTGCAAGATTTTATTTGTTTGAAAGTTTAACCATGAGCTCTAGTATAAAATTTATGAAATAATTAACCATCTCTATTTACTTAATTGCATATCCTGTTCTGTTTTAAAATAAAAAGATATACGTCACGTGTTATATTTATTGGGCTATTATATATTTTATTCCAGAAAGTTTTTTATTCTAACACATTATAAGATCAAACTTTATTTTGCTGGCAATTTAAGATAAACAAAATTTCAAATGTACTTTTAGTACAATGGAAAACTATTCTAGCGGACGGATTGTGTGAGATATTTGAATTTTGACCTCGTAGTCTGTGTGTCTACAGGCTGTTCTAAATACTAGCAAGAGGAATATCAAATCAATGACATCGCAGCCTCTGTGTCTGCAGACCATTTTAAATAGAACTAAGAGATATATCAAATCGCCCGTTGTAATTTGAAAATTTTCTGTGTTGAGTGGCCCATAGCCCTACGATTTTGACGGAATATTGCGTCCTAATAATGTATAAAAATTAAAAGAATAATTTAAATAACTCAAGAAATACCGACTATTTTTATTAAGCATAATACTCAATAGATTATAAATTTTTAATGAGTTATAAATAAATGAAATAAATCCATAAACCATTTTATATGTTATATGTTACTGACAACGTATAATCCAAGTTACAGCTAAATTTAGTATCTATAGACTTGGAAAATAATTGTAGGGAACTGACTTTGAAAATTAAGTACGTATTGAGCTGTCCACAGATCTTTTGAATTTATGTTAAAACTATACATTAAACAAAACAATATCTTATTTTTAGTAATATGAAATTAATAGATGAGAAATAATCAACAATACTATTTTCTCTACGAATATATCATCATATTTTGACATTGTCCCATAAAGAAAGTATAAAGAATGAAACTTAGACGTTAAGAAAATGAAGCAGAACTTGGTTTTTAATTATTTTTTCTAACTGCTAGACCCTTAAAAACACATGAATTAAAATAAACTTATTAAGTAAGTTATTTTATATTCGTAACGAGAAACAGAAACGTTTCAAAAATGTAAAACATGTCAAATCCAAAATTATCCTTTGTGACATAATATTATTACTACTGTTTTAGCTTTAATTTCCCGAAACGAAACTATTTTAATTTGTACATTTAATTAATAATAATAATATTTATTGACCAAAAGATATACGAAGTACATATGGCATGTCAATACAAAAATAGAACAGTTTAAAAGATAAATAAATAAAAATATATATACACATTTATATACATGATATAAACTATAAATAAAAGTATAAATACAATAGACAAACATAAATACAAGATTAACAAACAAATTATATATTATAATTCTATTCCATATAAGAAGAGTTAATTATTGGCCCAAAAACCCAAGTGTGCTGTAAAAATCCCCATTTATCAACATATTTTTTACTTTATTTTTAAACATAGATGTATTTTTAATATTTCTGATGTCATCTGGTAAGTTGTTGTAAAGTCGAGGCATGAATTCAAGCGATGCACATCACGAGTGATCTCATTAAAGAAATTTTAATACTAACATAATTTTTAATCATTAATTACGTTAAAAAGAGTAATTCTTGACACCCAGTTATTAAGCTTTTTTCAGAAATACGTACAGTTTAATGGGGCTTCATGATTCTTAGCAGTATTGTCTTATTTATAGAATCAATGTGTGACGTGCATCGCTTGAATTCTTGCCTCGACTATACAAAATAGTGCAGTTGTAGATAGGTGATTTTTTATAAGTTGATGTTTTGTGAGAGGGAATTCTTAATAGGAGACCGTGTCTAGTGTTATGGTTGTGCGAGGATGAGTTAGATATAAAAAGGTGTTCGTTCTTTTTAACAAATTTAAGCATTTAAAAATAAAAATACAGGGTACGGTCAGAATTTTTTGATTTAAAAACACTTGTCCACAACTTTCTCTGTAATCTATGTTAAATATTAGCCTAATTAGTCTTTTTTGAGAAATGAACACTCTGTGTTTCTCGCGCACAGCCCCAGCTAATTATGTTTAACGATATATGGGAATATGCCAGAGCATAATAAATGTTAAGTAATCCCGTAGTATTAGACAATCTTTCATTTGTCTTATAGCATAATACGCCTTACTTAATTTTGCACAAACGCTTTCAATTTGAGCATCCCAGGTAAGTCTATTATCTATGTGAGTGCCTAGAAACTTTACCTTCTCACTGAACTTGATGTTTTGCAATAGGCATGTGTCATTTGGCATACCTTTCCTGATGTAATAGTTGATGATTGTACTTTTAGTGTCATTGAGTATGAGCCTATTGCGTTGACACCAGGTGCTAAATTCATCCATAATGGTAGCAACTGCAGATTCTAATTCTTGCGGAGTATCGGCTGCTACTGTAATGGTAGTATCATCCGCAAACATTGTGACTAGTCCTTTAGTTGAATGGTTAGATAAATCGTTAACATATATTAAAAATAATAGTAGGCCCAGGACAGAACCTTGGGAAACACCAAGTTTTACGTCGTGTGCCTCAGATCTGACCCCATTAACACTAATGATCATACTTCGCCCCTCCATATATGATTTAATCCAGTGCAGAATATTTACTGGTAGTCCCATAATTGACAATTTAGTAATTAAAAAATGTGTACAAACTGTGTCGAATGCTTTTGAGAGATCAAAAAGTAACGAGACAACTATTTTGCCATTGTCTAAATTTTCATAAATATAATTTAACATTTGATATGTGGCTGTTTCAATAGATCTATTTGCCCTAAATCCATGTTGTGAAGTGCACAGTAAGTTGTTAGATTCAAGATAAGTCGTTAAGCGACCGGAAACTATTTTTTCTAAGTTTAGATAATGCGTTAAGTAGTAAAATTACATTACATAATAATTTATTACCAGTTTTGTCCTGGTACTCTTGGTTTATATATATTGTATTAGTAGGATACTTTGCAGTATTTATCAATAACTGTCTGCTCCTTTTTCTTGGGGGTTTTAAGGGCTAAAAATATCACATTTTACACTTCTTTACGTAGATATGCTATTAATTCTAAAACTAGGCCGATCAACATATAACAAACAAATGAACAGAATATTTTCCATTTTCAAAATTTACCTAATGTAAATGCGGAAAACGTTCATGGTCATCAGACAGTATTTTGACAGCAATAAAGCAAAACATTTAAGTGTATTGTATTGTAACACAAGGAAAAATTTACGCGCAAAATAACTTTACCTATATCCCTGTTCGATGACATTTCACTGTACAATTTTGCAGCCAACTAATCTACTTTGTAATATAATGGATGAGCTAATTGTGCAATAATTACAGTTAATTTTCCACTCAATTAACGTTGGCTTAATAAATATAACTTAAAAAGGAAACTATAGACCACACATATATGTATTAAGAAAAATACCATAGAAGATCAAATAATTGAAAAAAAATTGTGAACATAATAATTACTCCCTATAGGACCCTCCCCCCTCTCTCTCTCTCTCTCTCGAATATGACCAATGTATAGTGTGCATGTTTGTATTTTTATATCTATCTCACGAAACTATATACATGTTCACATGGTTTTCAAGGGTGAATTAAATCATATGAGAATAAAACACAATCGATTGTAATAATATTTGAGGGAAACTTGACTGATGTTAGATACTTGGGATTTCGGAAAAATGAGATTGAGGACACTTTAGATGAATTACCCTTGGATTTAGAACAAGGAATGTATTTCCAACAATATGGCACTTCTCCCTATAATTCAAGAAAAATAACTTATTACCTTCAGCACAGATTTAAGGAAACCGTCATTTCGACGAACGGTCGTCCTACCAGGTGGCTTCCAAGGTCACTTGATTTGATTCCCCTAAATTTTTTCTTTGGGGTTATTTAACAAATTTTAGCTACGCAGCCGCCGCGCCGTTATAACCCGAGAAAACCTGAAGCTATGTGTGAGATACGCAATTAATAGCATAACGGTGAAAGTTCTTCGAAATATAGCTATGCGGATTCAGAAGTGCATTGAGTTGAATTAAAAGAAATATTGACATTTGAAGTGTCACTTATGTGGTCTCGTTGTTCACAAAATTATACGAAATTCAAAAACATAATAATATACAGAGTGTTCCATTTGAAAATCAAAAGTTAGTGTCACATCTGGCGCAACCGGAAGTGGTAAAAAATCCTTCATATGTAAATAAATGACGTTTATTAAGTATATAGGATGCTCCAAATTTAAATGTTATTTTACCAATTTGCTGTGCTTATATAACTGCTCCTGAAATAAATTGAACATTAAGTAGCGAATCACTTCAATTGTGACCTTAATTTTAACGTTAAAAAATAATCCATGATGAAACGACCAAACTGTTAAAACAGTGGAAATCTTAAAAACCAACCTAACAGTTTAATAAATAAAGAGAATTCTGGCAAATCAATAACAGCGAAAGCAATTACGTTAAAGTTTGATTGTTTTTCATGGCACACTTAAAAGCATAAATACAGCAAATTGCCCATTAAAGTTTCAGTTATTTTACTAGAAAATACATTATTAAATATTTCAACTATTGCAGATTTTAAAACGAGAGAAAGACGACAATAAATCTTTTTTCGAAATTAAGCTATAATAAAAGAAATATAAACATGAAAAAAACAAAAATTTCTCTATTTGATACATGATCAGATTTCTTCCAAAAACTACAAGCAGATTTCGACATAATCTTGAGTATGGTGATAAAGAGAAGTATTTATACTTTTGCATGTTAATATGGGAAAAACTTATAAAGTCCACTTTTTTCATCTACATATACTTTCTCTGATGAAGCCACTTTCTTGTGTCTAGTCAGCATTGTCGCTACTATAGCGATACAAACCCAAGTTTTAGAATTGTTAGTCAATATTCGAACAGAACTAATGTTTGGTATGCAATATCCTACAATGATATAATCGGACAATAATTCATTGACGCAAAACTAAATCGGCATATATATTTATATCTATTGAAGATATTTTTCCATCAACATTTACATATAGCCGGGTGTATATTTACTGGGCAAAGGCGCGACGATAACTTTACGAGCTAATTATTAACGCCGGTAAACCATTCGGTATGGTCTTATCAAACAAGCCGACGTACATTAAAACCTATAAAACTAAGTGAATCAATTTGCAAGCGAGATAGTACCGAAAGTAACGGTATTTTATTGAGGTCGCAAAGTTTTTGTTGCGTTTTTTGACTGCCCAGTAAATATACACCAGATTATACTTTGCCACTGGAAGGAAGAGCACGTTTGTATTTTCAACAAGATGGCTGTACACTCACAGCACTCAAATTGTAGGGAATTGACTAATTGATAGTTTTCCAGGAAAGTTGTTTGGATGATTTGGATTTTTTCCGTATCCACACAGATCACCTGATTTGACTATTTCATCTGAACAAAATTGTTTATTCCCACTATTTAACAACGGAAATATATGTAAATTCAATTAAACTTCAAGCTATTCAAAATAGCTACAAAGAATTTAATAAAAGAGGTGAGATATGTGCTGAAAATGGATGAACATGTTAAAATAAATAAATATAGATGACATTTGTCATATTAAAAAAAAGATTTGGTACGTCACATTTTTAATTCAGAAGAAGTTTTTCTTTACTAAATCTTTCAATATCTCTCGCAGAAAGGGTAGTTTACCTGATGCAAATTTTATGTTTAAGCTGTTACCAGCGCTCTCTATAAACCTGTCAAATTCTAACGTACTAAAAATAGGTTTTGGGTGAAGTAAGAGCAAAATACAGAAAATTCCCCAGAACCCCACACTAAAAGGTCTGGATGGCTCACCCATATAACATTTATCGCACGAGATATTGTAAATACAGTTATTTGAATTCTGCTCCCGGTTTGACCGTTTTGTTTTTGTTAAAATAAATCTCAGTGTTTCCCGTTTGAAATACCGTCCTAACATCAAATTTGTCACCTATACGGCGTAGCTTCTCTGATAGTCCGTATAGATAAGGGATTGTTGCTGTATAATGACGTTCAGATTTTGTCGTACCTGATTTTAACTATTTTCAACATTTATGAAAACTCATGTAAAGTGATGACTCTTGTAAATGAGGGACCCTACTCAAAACTAAACAAAGATCCAACAAAATTAATAGAGAGCAAAATTTACAGAACTTTGTTTAAATACAAATACAAATTTGATTTTGAGCGAAGGAACCTTTCACCACATCATAGTAAATCTCCTCATTTTTATGGCTTACCAAAGACACATAAACAAAATGTGCTGTTAAGACCAATTGTTAGTTCTATTAATTCACTCACAATATCAATTTGGTAAAATTTTTACTTAAAATTATTGATTCATTATATGGAAATACCGATTCATATATTAAAAATGGTAAACATTTTATAGAAAAAATTTATGAAAACGATATTCATGAATCACACCTGATGGTTAGTTTTGATGTAGTTAGTCTTTTTACCAGTGTTCCGGTAGATGAAACTCTAAAAATAGTTAAAGATAGGTTGCTGAATGATAATAATTTGGAAACTAGAACTAAATTAAGCGTAAATAGCATAATGGAACTATTAACAATGTGTACAAAAACAACCTATTTTCAATTGGAAAATGAGTTCTATCAGCAGGATTTTGGTATGGCAATGAGGTCTCCATTATTACCAATTTTAAGCAACATATTTATGGAGAACATCTTTGCAATTTGGACTCATGGTTTGATTTACTAGATAGTTTTTTAGAAAATATAAATAGTAAGGAACCGTCTATTAAATTCACATTAGAAGTAGAAAGTAGGAATGAACTACCGTGTTCAGATATTTTAATTAAAAGGGTAAATAATATAATTGAAGCAAGCGTTTATAGGAAACCAACACATACTAATATATATCTAAATTTTAACTCAAATCAATCAATAAATGTTAAAAGGGGTGTTGTAAAATGTTTATACGATAGGGCCAAAATAATTTCATCTAATAATGAAATATTAAATAACAAGAAAAAATGTATCAAGGACGTTCTAGTACAAATCAATACCCTGAAGCAATTGTTGATAGAGTTTTCATAAATGTTGAAAATAGGGACGATCAGGTACGACCAAAGCTGAACGTCATTATACAGCAATAATTCCTTATGTATACGGACTATCGAAAAAACTACGCTGTATAGGTGATAAATTTGTTGTTAGGGCGGTATTTCAAACGGGGAACACTTTGAGATCTTTTTTAACAAAATCAATACCGATAAACCAGGACAAAACAAAAAAAGAAAAATTAAAGAATCAGCAATAACCTTATTAAATGAAGATAAATGCGCATCGAATTGTTCTGCAGATATTTGTACAACCTGGCTACCAATGTTAAAAGAAAAACTTAACAAACTCAACATTATCTAAAAGAAAATATCATTAGTTCTGTGTAAGTAGTAAGTATCTATGGAAATGATATAAATAGAATCTTAAAGCTGTGTATTTAACATATACAACAAATAAGAGTTCTTCGAAAAAAACTTTGAAAACGGAAAAAGACTACATTCCGAAACGTCAGCAAATTACATTATTTCTGTGTTTATTCCGATTTATATTATTTGTAGAATAACCTCTCACTGTTCTCTTGACGTAAATGTCACTGGCGCCGAGGCTTTTTCCAATAATTCTATTATTTTGTAGATTCGGTGATTTGTATTTGAAGAGGATAATATATGTTGTAAAAAACCCAAATAAAAGGAAAGAATGTTCGTAGAATGCCACAAATAACTTTCAGACAGTTTACACACCTCTAGTGATCACTTTTTACCACGTATAAGGACCAAATCTAAAGAATTACAAGTATAATAATCACATCGTTGGAAAATTACTCGACATGGAACTTTATACAATAACATATCGACAGATCTGTAAGATTTTTGATATTTTTATCATACGTTTTGATGGCTGAACATACTGCGCGAATTTTAAAGAAACACAATTAAATAAAAAAAGTGTGGTCGTCATAAATTTAAACATTAAGTAAAATAACGTAAGGTTAAACGTTTGGCCGTCATCCAATTATATTTGCCAGAAAAATTGTATCTAAAAATTCCTCTAAGTACAATAAAATACGGGATAATTTTGGTTATTTTACCACTCCCAAGTAACATTTTTAATTAGTTTATTATCACAAATATCCAGAATTACCGCGCAATTTGAGGTAGGTCGTACTCGTGTTTATTTAAGTAAGTGCAGATGCTAAGACATATTAAAATTGTGCAACAGTACGACTTATAATCTCCAGTTTATTTTTATAAGTCTATCATAAACATTGTGAAAAGCACCTTGACTTGGCTTTGTTTTTGTAGAAAAGTCCACGAACTTTTAAAATGGATTATAAATAAAATAAAAATCGTTTTCATTCACAGACGTATTGATACAGGTTTTAAAAATACTCTGGCTGGTGTTATTTATAATGTTTTATAGACTCCTGCGCTCTCTATCGGAGGAAAGACCACAAAACGATTTGTAGATTTCTGAAACCGAGCACTTAAAGTTGTTTTCTGCCTAGGTACCTACTGAAATAAATTCAATTATACGTTACCACGAATAGAAGTAGACACGAGACATGAATTTGATATCCCAAACCAATAAAAGAGGATAGGTATTTTTTGACATACGTTTGCTAAAATTTTAATTGCGTAAAAACTGAAAAAGATACTGATTTGTAGGTAACGTCTTCACATTTGTTATAGTATCTATTAAATTGTTGCTAGGAATTATTATATATTATATTGATATAATTTTAATTACAATAGTATTCACTTAAATATCGTGGCGCCTCGAAAAAATTTCCGGAAATTTTTTTAATTGCCATGGTAACTAGTCAAAATTAAGGTATCTTATTGGATAAAAAGTAGAGGTGTGAAATTTTCAGTCAAATTTCTAAATTATTATTATCACTTTAACCCATATAATGTAAATAACACATATAGTATAAATTTATTCAGTAGCTTATTGAATCAGTTCTTGATTCAATAAAGTTCATTTATTATTATTATTCAAAAAAAATCTATCTTGGTTCCAATAGGTCGTACGAAGTTAAAAAAAACGAAATTGTGAGGATTTCTATTAGTTTCTTTTGTGTGTACATATCTTATAGTAAATCTGATACTTCCCAAATTTTTTGCGAGAAACCGATCCCAGTCCGCATCATCCGTATAAATAAGGAAGCACGTCAAGTCCCCGGCAAGTTGTGTTTTCTTGCATCAATTATAATATATGATTTGCAGGAAACAACTACTCAGCGGGCAAATACCCCGATCTGCATTGAATTACACCTTACAAATCATGAAAGAGTGGTAACCAATATCATTTGTCAATTCCCTGACCAGACATAGACCGGTTTTGAACTTATTAGTTCTCATCAGTATGCCATAAGTCATGGAACAGACAAATGATAGTGGCCAACCTGCTAGTTTTACACAAACTATAGTAAATTGAGTAGTGGTGAGAGGTAAGTGTAACCTCTCAAATGGCCAATTGCTACTATACACCATAGATGTCTCCATGTGCGTATAGCGACTTGCGATTCTGCAAGTACCTGAGAGCAGTGACCTTTCAGTCCTAGGTGGACTTAACCTACCGTTATAATATATGATTTGCAGGAAACAACTACTCAGCGGATAAATACCCCGACCTGCATTGAATTACACCTTACAAATCATGAAAGAGTGATAACCAATATCCACCTAGGACTGAAAGGTCGTCGCTACAGGACATGGTTAATAAAATTTGTTCGGAAATAAAAGTAGAATTCAAAAATGTAAAAATATGCAGAGTGTTCCATTTCCAAAAGTTGCATAACCTGCCGTCTTTTTGAGGCGCCTTGTACATTTAAAAATTAAAACGGTCAAATGCATCTTTTTAAACAGAATAACTTTTCTATTAAACATTTCTTTCCATGTCTAACCGTTTCCGAGATAATGCTTGGTTAAATAGGGCTGGGACACCCTGTATACTTTTATTAAATTTTTGTCTTTCATTTATATCTTGTGTTTTTACTTTTAAAAAGGTAGTATTAATAAAAGTGACTGGAAATATGGAAATCCCATTAAGTGATATAACTTTAATAAACTGTTGTGAATGTTCCAGATAATACCGTTAGACAAAAGTTGCAATGATTTAACAGTAAGTACTTTTTTTTAAAATTTCGTCTTAATTGAAAAGAATCCACTCTGAGGATGGAAAATCTCATTCCTGTATCTTTAAAACGTACGTAGGTCTTATTATAAATTTGTTGATACAAGCCCTTCATACATCCGACACGTTATTTCTAAACACGATAACTAATGAAGTAAAAGACTGATTATGTTAAAATGTTCACAGTAAGTTAGTGTTTGTATGCGCAAGAATTCTCTTTGTTTTAAAAATAATACAAATAAATAACAAATAAATAAACACCACAGAAGTTAGACAACCCCCAATTCCAGAAATCAGAGGCTTGTGTGGAAGGGGGTTACACATTGAAAATCGCGGACATACAACCATTTCCTCAGACGGTGCCGGAGCCAGGATTCGAACACGGTGACCCGTGTAATTAATCACGATTGCCACCTCGCGCAATCAACATGGATATCGGTCAGATAAAAGTAATATGTCAGTAATAATAAAAATTATTAGTTAGATATTTTTTAAAAATGCATGTGCAACAGTGTCGCAATTGTTAATAAGGACTCAGAAAGATAATCCATATGAGTGTTTCGCCAACTAAACTCTCGTCATCAGGAAATGGTCAGAATTACAAATAGAATAATTTTTCCTTTAAAAATATACTTATTTTCGAAAGATTGCAAAAAGTATCATGGAATATTTAACAATTACATAAAAACTACAACGTATCGACGAAGAGTAAAATGTTTGTATCTAGTTTTATCAAAGTTAAAGAATTGTTACATTCTCAATTGATGGGAGGTTTGGATCAAAAATTTATGATAGGAAGTTTCCTGTAAAATCAACAATTTTCTGAGGGGTTCCTTTTTATGAAGAATAGACTTTTTTCTCTCCAGATTTGTCCAGTTTAAAATGATAAATCTCCCCTTTTCCCCCTTGCTTCATATAATTTGTCTTTTTTCTTTTCTAAAACGTGGCAATCTGCATTTTGTTTTTCGTTAGGTGCGCCGCTGGCGCATAATATATTTTAGTTTAAGATCCCTATTTATAAATGTAACAAACTTTGGAAAAAATAAAGACAGCTCTTCGCCAACACGTACGTTAAATGAATCGTAACTGAAATTTCACGGCGTCAATATCTCTTTATAAAGTTCACTTTGATGTACCTACATATTATAAACTGGCTATATTTGTAATGTTTAACAGAGCAAATACAAATCTTATATCGTTTGAAATGTAACGTTACGAAGTAACTGAATCATAGGATTCATAGGCCAATAATTTTCTCGTTGGTCTTTATCCGTTACCACAAAATCTCACCGGCGGCGCGGCCGGCGGTGTCGCGATAGAATCTCAACCTCTGGCCTAGAGAATATTAACGATGTTTCACTCAATTACATCGACAGTATAGTTTGCATTCAAGGCAAGGTTCATTTATCACTAATCACCAGTCTGGTTTAAATCCACCGGAGTTCACATATGACGTTAATAAAGCAAAAGTAATTATTATATAATTTTTTATTTTTATTATAATTTGAGAGATTATAATTAGACATTTTTATGATAAGACAACTATTAAGCATCAAAATACTTCGACATAGTAAACGTATCAGATACATCACTTTAACATGTTTTACGTTATTTTGTTACTGAGCGCAATTGTTCGTTACTTCAGATCCAACCCAAGTGATCTATTTTTAAAATGAAGGAAGTTACGGAAGTTTTTCATTCCTTCATTTACGAAATTTCTATGACTACCATATTGCTATAAAGTCTTAAATATAATATATCTTAAATCACATAAAGTGTGTGTCATAAAAAGTGGCGTGGGCATAAAAATTTCCTGCTTACATAAAAGGCAATTAATAAGTGTATAGCTATAAGCGCATTTCGTGAACTACTATGCAAAATATAGCAGTTAGTTCATTCTCTCATATTCGCTTGGATGCTCTGCCAATTTTAAAAACCTCCAGAGCACGAAAGTACTGCCCTAATATAACAATTCTTCGAGGTTGACAGTCTGGAAAATTTTTGTAAAAAAATATGGCGGATCAAAGATGGCAGAGCACGACTTTTTTAAACAAATTCTATCTCCGTTATTTCTTAAAACAAAAAAAAAACAAGGACTTATTTTAAGTACACCTTTTATAAAAAAAATAGTACTGTCATATAAAGTCATGATATTTCGTAGATTTCTTAGATAAATGAAAATATCGGAATTAATTTATTAAGTTACTTACTTTTAGCGAAAAATCCGTTATAGTACTATTCTGTGCAAAAAAAGCGTATAACCCTTGAGCGTGATTTTAAGGTTTTTTTAGCTATGTAAATAGTGTTTTTTAAATAATACATATTGATGTTGGGCGACAAATTCATTTCTAAAAGTAATAGTCTATAATATTCTTAAGCTTCGTTTATTATAAATATACCAGAAACTTTATTATAATTTTTTTATTTTTATTTTTATACATTTATTTAACGTCGGCCTATTTCCGCTACTGAGGCCTAACACCGACGCCTGTAGACGAGCTACCCCCAACCAGGAATTTTGCCGAACCTCTTCCCTTAAGAAGAGTAGGGATCTTTTACTTGCCTAACATTTAATAGACAAGGGACCGACGGCTTTACATCCCCTCCGAAGGATGGTATATCTCCTATACAACCCTCGCCTAAGGTTGTATAGCTTCCGCGCATACACTGATATACAAGCCGCTGGAAGATGTGTGAGGCGAGAACGCGGTTTCCGTTGGAATGGTCACCAATCCAAGTACTAACCGCGCCTGTCGTTGCTTTACATCGCATACCGAAGTATGTACATAGTAAAGATGCACCTACGCTCGCCCCCTTTATTATAATTTAAAAAATACACTTTATATATTATATGCAATAACTTTATTTCAATACGAATAATTTTTTAAAAATATAAATTATATATTCCATGCAATTAGTATTTCGTCATTGTCCCGTCTCTTGTAATCACTTCTCTTAAACGGCTAGGCATCGAATTAGTATAGTGTTGAATAAAATTTTACTTGTTACACATATCTTCCCATTCGTTTTCTATAAATTCCCAAAGTTCGTAGACATTTTGAGGGCGAAAATGTATTTGATATTTTTTTTTTCACAATATAACCCCACACATTTTCCATCGGATTTAGGCCAGGACTATCAGCAGGCCAAGGCAATGTCTCAACATTATTATTTAGAAACCACTGTGTAACAATATTTGCTGTATGCACAGGGCAGTTGTCATGTTAAAAAATAAAGTTATTTCCAGGGTACAAATGAGTCACTGATGGTAACATTACATTTTCCATAATATTCTCATAGCTTTCTTTTCTGAATGAACCCATTCCTCTGAAACTTATCCATGCCCAGACATTTACTGAATATATTCCACTACTCTGTATTGAATGAAGCGCGTTTGCTTAGTCTGCAAAGTAATAGCAGGTTTTCTTGCCGCTGGGTGATTTTTTAAATCAGATTTATTAATTCTTCGACAAGCAGTCGATCGTGATCCAGGGAAATTTGTAACAGCATATATGGCGCTTGCAAACGGATTTTCCCTTATATGATTTATAAGAGCAATATCATCATCTGCATAGGAAACTGATTTTCCTCCAGATCCTACCTTTCTTACAGTTTGCTCCTCCTCCCACCGTGTCTTCATTTTAAATACAATAGTTTTATTAATATTGAAACGCTCCGCAAACATTCTTATTGGCCAACTCTCTTCTAACATAACTATAATTCGAGTTTTCATAACTTCGGTTAAATGCTGAGTCATTTTTTAATTGACAAGCAATGACAGGACCTATTTTTGACATTTGTAGACGTTCATTAACATGTAAGATTTAAACAATTAGAATATAGTTTCTATGGAAATGAAGCCTGACTTATACAGGCAGATAGTAGATGTACGCTTTTTTTACACAGAATAGTACATGAAAAACTTTTCAAATATAAGTTGTGAAAAATTTAATGCTGATTTTAAGTATGTCCTCACTTTTACTTTTAATTTAAATAATAACCACAGTTCAGTAGCTGTTATGGACATTAGCAAGTTCTGAACTTTTCAAGGCTTATAGGTGCTTATTAAATATGCTAAGTTTGACAATTTTTTCCTTATTTTGGCGATGAAACATTTCTTAAAAAAAGTATGACAAGAAATAAATATTATTGTATTAGATATTAAATATAGATAAAAACAATACTTTATAAATACAAAATTTTCAGCAATGTCGTATATGAAAGTTCTTGCAGTTGTCAGCCAGACGGAAATTTTTTGCTAGTCTTCTGAAAGGATTGTATTCTTACTTTTTTACTGTTTTTACCTAAAATATATTGATCTTACTCGATACACCCTCAGATATATCAAGTTCCGTATCGTCATCATCATTTATGTCAGACATGGGTATTGGTTCAATATTGGAACATTCAAATTCTTTACATACACAAGTTTCGGTACAACATAAGAAATTATTTTACAACTGCAACTTTTGCTGGCTCATCCCTTTTTACAGCCACATTTTATTAAAAACAATAGGCTTTCAGAAGCAGGTGGCTTTGTAATTGGAACTGCCGCATATAAACTTCCTTCCATTTTTTTCCATTCACATAGGTCTGGAATTTGTTTAAGAGTCGCGCGCCGCCATCTTTGATCTGCCATATTTTTTACAACAGAATGCTAACCTCGAAAAATTTGTTATATTAGGGCAGTACTTTCGTGTTGGAGGATTTTAAAATCGGTAGAGCATCCAAGCGACACGGGATTTTTGAGAATGGAATAAATAGTAAAACCGCTCAACAAGATTAAATCTCTCAATGGGTTTCATTGTTGCGCCCTGTTAATTTATTGTCTGTATTCTCCAAAATTATAGAACGCTTGATGTACAACCAGCTAATGGCTTACGTAAACGAACACGAAATAATTCCTAAAAATCAGCCAGGCTTTAGAAAGGACCATAGTACAACTAGTGCCCTTATGAAAGTACGTGATGATTTAATAAAAAGTTCTGAGCAAAAGAAGATTACAGTATTAGTAATGCTAGACTACCCAAAGGAGTTTGATACTCTGAATCGTGCCTTGTAACTGTCGGAATTAATCTTCGAATTCACTCCCAATGCTCTTAACATCATGGAGTCACACTTTAATGAAAGGAAGCAAAAAGTGATTATCGGACATAACTTAGAATCTGATCTAAGGGTGTTGGAGGCTGGTGTTCCGCAAGGATCAATATTGTGACCTCTTAACATATACTGCAGATTTTGTTAAAATTATTAAAGACTGTGTATCCCATTTCTATGCGGATGATAGCCAACTATATAATAACGCTAGATCAGAGGACTGTATAGTAGCAGTACATGATATAAATGAAGATATCAGATGCCTTGTGGATGTATCGTATAGGTCTTGCCTAACTATATATGCTAAAAATCTACTGTGGCGGTTTTTGGGAATGACAATAATAGAAAAGCCAATTTCCTATTATTATAAAAATGGCACTTCATAATTTTAATTCTTCCTGTATGATTTTTACAAAAGTTATTATCTAAGCAAAAAAAATGATATGGATCAAGGCATAATTAGTAGCAACAACAAAACCAAATACATATAGGAAAGTAAAAATAAAGAGAAAACAAACTATACCGAGTGAGTTAAGGATAGAGAATAATGCTGGGCAAATACAATCAAATACAGATATCTTAGTACAAATGTTCAATGATTATATTTTAATATTATTACTACTACAAAACATGGAAGCAAACATGGCAACTGCTTATTTATATAATTACACTGAAATGAATAGCATGGCGTTTGTCATAAAACCAACTGATACAAGCGAAATATTGTCCGTCATAAAAAATTATTAAATAGAAAATCAGGATCAGGATATGACAATATTTCGTCGAATTATTGACTTACTCCTTTATTAATTATAATATCAAAAATTTTCCAAAAATTTGTGAACAAAAGATTATTGGAATTTTTAAGTAGCTCGGGGTGTAATACATTAATTTCTATCTAAATGGCAAATCAATAATTGCCGCAACATATAACTAAAACCATTGTGAAAAATTTGGATAGGATTTGTCGGTTGTCTACTATATGCGATGTATTTATGTTTATGTTAACTAGAATCCTATAGTGTATTGTGTTGTCGCATTAAAATGGATTCACAGTTACGTGTACAGAGAGCAGCGATTAATTTTAAGAGAACCTACCAATCCATCAGAGTATTCGCATTCGGAATGGGGTGGAATAGACTATGGGTACTTCAAGGATCAATCCTAGGTCCATTTCTATTTCTAATACTTCTGTTTCTATTATTTCTATTTAAACTACTAATGAGAAACACATTATAACGTCAATTAGATTACCAAACCCTAATGAAGTTTATATAGAATAAACGACCAATAAAGAAGATTTTATTTAATTTCTTTAGATCCACTTGGAGTCCAGATATACATTTTGTTATGTAAACTAGCACTAATAAGGACTATCTTAAGCGAGCAGCGGCAATCTACTTTAATGACGAGGGGCGTATCAAAATGTAGGTCACCGAATTTCATATATTTCTTATTACGCTATTTTCTTATATTATACATTGATATTATGATTATTTGATAGTTTTGACGTAAAATAGGTATTCTTGCAAAAAACCGTGAGATTAACCGTTTTTGAGAAGAACGGATCTGAAGCAATTATTAAATCGTTCATTTCAAATGTTAATTTTAATCTTCTCTATGCTGCTTTTTTAATATAACTAATCCCAACAATTAAAAACTTCATACGAAAATAAAGCTTAACTTTAGAAATATAATTGTGTATCTCTCCTTTTCCTATATAAATATATTTTTTATATCTATCCTGTACTTAATGAGATTTTTTAAAATTTTTGCAGTATATTTAATTTTTTATTTTGATTTTTTAACATTTTTTTGTTTGTTTCTTTTACCTTTTTTTGAGAAGATTAACAAGGAAATATTTTTAATAGTTTAATCAAGGTTGTTAAGAAGTATATACTTGTAATATTTATTAACCCATTTAACTTTATCTAGCGGGGCGTAACTATGAACTTTTTCCATTATTTAATGACCATATTTAAACCTATTTGAAGCAATCTTCTAGTCTTGCTCATGAGGCACTACTAAAAATTAAGCTGAGCTCTAATATTTTCTTATAAAAAGCAGTCTTGACATTGACAGAAGGTTATGTATCTCTTCTTAAATGTTTATATTTTAAAGTTCTTTAAAATATTTCCTTTTATTTAATACGTTTATTTGTCTACCATCAATTTTAAAGCATTCTTTTAAACAGTATTTTACGAGATACTAAGAAAGTCGGTAGTATTAGAAGAAAACAACATGCTTAATATGCGCTATTTATGTGAAATGAACACTTCCATACGACCATCAACTGTGCGGATCCAACGTATCGAGCTCGTTCTAAATATTCCAAAACATGACAGTGCATCCCATAAAACTTAGAAAGTGAAATTTAGTTAGGTGCTTAGCGTAACACGCTTTACGCACATATATATTTCTGCAAGTACCTTGTCTTTTCAATTTCTGCAAGAATGTAAACTTGAAAAAATAATTTGGCTTGATATCAAAGAATTCGCAGCATTATATCGAAACCCACTTTCCCAAAATGTCATGGTTGGGATGAAAGGACATAATGTATGTTGGAACACAGTTTCGGATATAAGGTCAAACTAACAATTTTAGTAAATGGTGACGTAAATAAGACAATAGTGTAATTAAATAGAACAGTAATATATAAAACCTTACAATTTCTTGTACATTAAACTTGCAAACGTCAATTTGTTATGAAAAATTAATTTTTATTATGTTATACAAGGCTACAACAATTACTTTTATTGCAAAATAATTCAAGGTGGTTTTCGTTTTAACAAACGTGGAAAGTTTACTTATATACTCTTCATAGAAGTTATTTGGCAGGATCTCTTTTAAAATCGTAAATAACAATCGTAGACCAAAAATCAGTGGCTCAACGCTTACGTGTTAGGCTTGCAACTAAGGAGTCCCGGGTTCGAATTCTTACTAGGGTATGAATGTTTAGTGATGTTTTTCATGTGGTACAGAGTTGTCCTCAGAAAAAAGGATGTCAGCGGGGGTCCCGCAGGGGGCAATATTATCACCCATTCTCTATAATCTTTATCTACCAGAGTGGCAAATTCAGCAGAATAAATTCAAACCTTGACAGCTCTGACAGGCAGACCATCGGCCGCCAGGCTTGATTTGGTATAATTTGTATTATATCAACTTCAGTCTGAATGATGAATTATAAAAAATGAAATACATGAAATAAATGAGTTAATAGTTAAGGCAGATATGTAGACAATAGGAAATAAAGATTTTTAATTGGTAATTGGTAGCAGTGGACTAGACAAGGTTGTGTGAGAGATAATACGGTTAGTTGGTGTAGCACTCCCCAGTTCGAGTTTCAGCTGCGGCAGATATCAATGTAGTAGGGAATTGTCGTTGTATGACTGTCTATGTGTATGTGTCCTGGCTGAGTGGTGGAATAGCTAATGTTAAACTCCGTCAGGACTTTATAATCTAAATAAGGCGTTAAAAAAATAAGTCATGGAACAATTTTCACTGTATCTGTATGTCTATCTGTCTGTTGCCTGTCCGTCTTTCTGACTGATCGTCTGTCCGTTCGTCTATTTTGTAAGTATAATAACTGAAAAATGAAAAGTCCAATTGTATTGAAATCAGACAATAAGTTACAGTTAACTGGAGAAATATCTTAAAAAAGCAAACAAATATGTATACATGCAGAGTATCGCAACCTTCGTTAAGATTTTACAGAACCAAAATACTGCATAGAATATCAAAGAACCTGCCTAAACATATCCAAAGTTATCATGTTTAAAGTGAACAAAAATCTCCTTCGAAAGAAATTTTTCGAAACTGTAACGAAATTCGCTATATATTGCATGAATCGTGTGCAACATGTAAAAATGTCGTCGGAAGATATTTTGTGGAAGTACCATGAGTTTTTCGAATTTGCAAAAAAAAATTATTTTTCGGAACTACAACAAAAATTTCATTTTTGAAACTCATAAAAATTCGTTCCACAGGAGTAATTATTAAAACCGCAATAAATGACGTCCCATGGACCGCGATTTGCGGAACTATATCAAATTACGACGCAAGGGGTGTAAATTTAGCAACTACCTCAAAAACCGACTTTCTTTATTGTTGTGTATTACTGCTTCTCGTGCAGTTAAAAGTTCCGTATTAAAATTTCTGAAGGGAGTTTTTTCGTGGGCGACAATTTTTATTAACACCATTTTTCAAATTTAAATCGTTTTTGGCGGTAAACTTATATGTTTTCTATCGTATTTGCCTACATGGGGTTCCTCAGTGATTCGGAATTCATGTCGCTCTATTACCATGTACATAGTACATGGGACCGCCTTGCCTAAACGTACGAATATAAAATAATATTCTAATCTGTTGCTATTCAAGCATCTTCAAACTCAATAACAGAGTGCCCGTATTATTAAGATAGGCATGCTAAAAGCCCACAAGGTCGCATCTATTATATTTTCAGTTGAATCTTTTTGGTGTCAGTCGATTGCTTTAACATAAACCATTGGATGGTAGTTGGATACTGCATTGTCCGCATCATCCTAATCCTCATCATATGTGGTATGGACAGACACTCTTGTTAACTTTATTCCAATATCGAAATTGTAACTAACAAAAAATTTTCAAAAGACCAATATATAACTTTACCTCAATCCTATCATCTTTCATTGTGTCTTACTGAGTCAACACTAACAACATTCCCTTTCAGGTTAATTAAGAAGTGTTAGATATAAAATAATGCATCGACTTTCCAATTGATACCATTTGATACAAGCAGTTAAGCAAAAATCGTAAGTATAAAGTAAGTATAAATTTAGTATTTTACGTCTGAATAAGCTACATCGAACCCTTCAGGTGGACATCCTATCATCCATTTAGGAAGAGTAACAAAACGTCCTTCCACATTCACATGTACATATTCGACATTCAGTATTATTTGTATTTCATTTATGGTTTCATATACATGGTTTTGTTCCCTCCTAACAACTCATGAACTAGATATTTTGTGAAGATAAAATCCCACTCATATTATAGTGTAGTCATTTTATGAAAATTAGGTAAAAAAAATTTACAAGCAAGGGATTTGGTATACATATAGCCGTTGGTCGCCCATCTTAGGTATTTAAAAACCCATTTTTCACACTTATCTCGGAAACTATTCATGTTATAAAAAAATGTTTCAAACGAAAAATGTTTGTCATAAAATTACCTACACTTTTTGTTTTTAGCATTTTTTATATAACTTGACGTTCAGCCAGGAATGTAATTTTTGATTGTTGAAAAATAGGTCAACACCATGTACGTCTTTCTTTATCTGTCTACATATCATAAATGAGAGCTCCGACATAAAAAAAATGTAGAGGAGCAAAATAATAGACATCTTCTGCACGGTGTTGTATGGCCCCGACCTGCCACCTATAGAGAAGTAGTTCACTGTTATATTTCTTACAAACAATTTCACTACGGGAGCAACTGTTTGGTGGTTTTTGATGGAATCCTGATTACCCTACAACCAATTGCTGTGAACAGCAAAGAACAGCTGCCAGAAGAACATCTGCCACAATTCAGCTACAAGAAAATACCATAACGACAACTCAGGCTGAGTTTTTGAGCAACAATAAAAACAAAAAACCTTTATAGAGTTGCTTGCAAGGCACTGCTTGTCATCAAACATACAGGTGCGTTTGGCCGAGTCGGATGAAGCTACTACTAAAAGTCAGTGCCCTGAGGGAAGGCATGAAAGTACTTAACAATCCTTCTTCAACCAAGGAAGAGATAGCTGTTGCAGGAGAAGAATTTTTACTTCGCTTATATGGACGATCAAGAAGTACTACCTTAGATGATTTACGGTAGTACAGATACAATCATCTGACTTCCAAACAGACCTTCGGCAAAACGTTTAACCTTGCATCTTTGCCTCCAACTAGTGATGGAGCAGCTCAGCATTCATGTAGTGTTTGCCTACAGGTTCAGCAATGGAAAGGTAATGAGATTAACCCTACTGACTGGGGATGGATACGAAAGTCAGACACCTTAACACCAGTGTGTATGATCAGAAACCCTGTTCCGCCAGAGTTGTTAACACTCATTTTGTGCACTTGTAAATCTAACTTTACCAATAGATGTGATTATAGGAGATCTGGATTAAAATGCTCTGTCATGTGTCGAAAATATCGATAACTATCGGGCATCAATTCTGAAGAAGGTATTGAAATTCTGTCTGATGACGGAGATGATAGTTTACTTGTCTAGTGCAAAATCTCAATTTCACGCCCGAAATCAGAATGTAAATTCAATTTTTAGATAATAGGGAGTTTTCGCCAATTCCTTTAATATCATTCGTGTTAACCTTAAATGTCACGTGACCAAATACAGTGAACAAAATAAGGGGGTTGTTGTATACGAGCTTTTGCACGAGCTCGGTGGACGATGGACGCTATTTGATGGATTTGGTGTATAAAATGACAATTATTAACAGTTCGATTTATATAACTTGTAAAATTGGGTATGTTATATAACACATTTTAGGACAATACAAACCACCATAATTTAAGCAAATTTTCCGCAGCCGTGGAGAGTGTGTTAAATTTAGTTGTGCACTTGGAAAATGCAGTGGAAGTGAAAGATACGCTGATGCAGGCTTTATTAATACCAAATCCTTCTCCACAACCACCTTTCTGAACTTCCTTGTGATCTACTAAGTATGACAGATTTGACTTTGACTCTCAACATCAGACAACCATTATCCATTAGCAAGAACAAAATTACGTCACCAGTGCGACCACCGCATAACTACCGCAGACCTAAAACTAAATATAATAGTATTTACGACCAATCAGAAGTCTTACGGTCCATTTAAGGTGGGTAACCGAACGTTCCTTATCTGCAGCTAAATAGGGTAACACTAAATTAGAATAAGGTGAACGCTATTTGTGCACATGCGTAATTATATCCTTCCTTCTACGTTAGCGATAACGGAGGCATAGCGTTAGTGGGCAAAACTCTATTAACGCAGAGTCCGAAACAACTTTACCCAAGGTAATATAAACCTCTACGTCTTTCTTCGGGACTCTATCGGAGCCCTCGTATATTCTTGCGTAAGTTGCCATTTTATTATTGAAGTGGCCGGCAGCGTCGCCTTAAATATTGAAATAAAGTTAACGGAAATACGTTAATTGTCGATGGCTATTACGGCAGTTTGCGTGATAATAATGAGCCCGAAGAGTAGCTTCTAATATGCGAAAATGATAGATTATTTTTTTAGTTGATTTAAAGATTAGTTCTGTGATAATAACTTGTACAGCGTGTATTTTGGTAATGTGTCCGGAGAGAACGGCTCATCCAACGGATTAGCCGCAGATAGCGGCAGGGAGGTAATGATACTTTTTTATCTCCTTTAACCTCTTTATATGTACATTTCTACTAGCCAGACTTCCTTTTGTGCACGGCCCTATACTACACTGACTGACACAACGTAGGGATCGCCCCTATTTTGTATATAGTAAATTGATCTTGCTTATTTTAAGACAATTTAGATAAGTACTAACACCTTATGCTGAAGGCAATTTTTAAACGTCATTTTATATTTATCTAAACTTATGTCTCGAGATTTTAAAGTATTCGAAGGGCTGTTGTAATTTCGTGTTGAATTTTAATTTCTTGTAGGATGTAATGATAATTACTGTTTAATCGTTGTTATAATAATAATGTTATATGTTAATAGTAATGTTATATAATAATTATGTTTGCATACATTTGAAATAAAAATAGGAATTATTTTTAAATAGAAGCCGCCCTAATCAGGGTATTTCAGGGAAAATTAAATATTGTGTTAAATACATACTGTTCCAAATATAGAAGCCTATTCCTAATGTATGACTTCAGAAAATTATAAATGTTTAATCAAACATCAGTTGCACCCGGCTATTACCTGAAAGACTGAATCAGTCAATGACCTTTGTTCCTGTTCATTTCTATTTTTGACAAAACGTGAACTTTACAATTACCCAATTCATCCTCTTATGGCCTATCGTTTTGCCAACGTATATAGATGTTATGTTTCACTGCATTAAAATGTAATTATGTAATACTGCATAAAGTGCTAAGGTGTTAAATAAATTGTCACTTCAATAAAACGTTAATTAGCTTCCTAAATATGAGTAGTGGGAACAGCTGTAGGTAAGTAAACGCACTAATAATACTTCTAAAACTCCTTTACTATTTTAAAACAATTAAGGATAATTAAATACTAATTTCTGCCCGCTGAAATAATAATTAGTTGAGCTCTATTTTTTAGAGCATAGCAGCTTACATCTTCTGTGAAAAAATAAAGCGGCTACTGTACGATCGTAAAACTATTTCACGACTTATATTTTAGATGGATATTTTTCGTCTTAGAAGTCTGATGAATATAGTGACATTCGTTTATTTACGCAATCAGCAGATTTCTGTTACTTTAAAGTAACGTAATACACTATTAGAAGTAAAGACTCTACAGGACCTACGAAAATAATTTCTGTTGAGTTAAAAACCCTCATCGATTTAAAAAATTCCTCTACTGCATTGAAAGTTTTTAAAGCTAAGAATCTTCCAGTTGTATTTTCGGTGAAAATTGTCTCAGATATAGTTAAAGCAATAACAACCGTCAGACGTATTCGAAAACAAAACTGATGTCCATAAGGACTTGCAGATTACCGTCAAATAAAATCGTTATTTATGATTTCCTCTCAAAAATAACTTACGCTGAAGGTCACGACGTCATCATGTAAAATTAGTACGTTTTATATTGACATCATTTCCCTCTTTCCCATTACAAACTGCAATGGTTTATTTTTAATAATTGCGCGACTGACACAACTGTATGCACATCGTTGGTTACTTTACATTTTGTTCGTGAAAATCGCAAGCTAACTAAAGGTGTCCATTTCCCTTTTCATGATCCACAGCAATGTATTGCAATAAAGTACAATCATAATAATATCTCTTGTTTATTATCATGTCCTAGATACCAAATTGGGCACATTTTAAAGATAGCTGGTTACAGTCAGTAGACCGTATGTAGTGTGAGGAATGCTACATGTAGTGTGAGTAATGCTAGATGTATTCTACAAGAATTAAATCTACCTGCCAAAGAACAATATAAAACTTAACCTTCTTAGAACTAGTATTGACAGGATGATTTATAATGTCGTTCAACAAGTATGCCTGTCTTGATGACCAAAAAGGTAGTCATAAGTCGACAAATCAGGACTGACAAAAAATTTCTGCATCATATTTTTTTTGTCTGGGTTTAGTGTGGTTTCATAAAAAAAATACCAGGGAGATGTAAAGTTTGACCGTAAGCAAATTCTGTAAATGAACAAAGTAAATCAATCGTCTTTAGGCATAGCACGCAAACCCAGTAAAATGATTGGTGCTTCATCGTACCAGTAAAATATATTGGATCTGGCTAATAATGCTGTTTTAAGAGTTCGATGAAATCGTTCAACCATACCATTGCCCTGAGGGTGATACATTGTTGAATGAATTCGATGAAAACCTAAAAACTTGGAAAATTCATTAAATAAGTTTGACTCAAACTGTGCACCTTGATCAACAGTGGCTGTCAAAGGAATACCAAAACGGCAAATGTTATTTCGAAACAATGTTCTAGCAACGGTTTCTGCAGAAATATTATTTAAAGGATAGGCTTCTGGCCAACGAGTGAATCGTTCGATAACGTTAAGAATATAGGAACATCCATGTAAAACTGAAAATGGACCAATTAAATCTATATGTATACCCTTAAAGCGAGCGTTGGGAACTGAGAAATTTGATATTGAAGTTTTAGTGTATTTATTTACTTTTGAAGTTTGACAATCTTAATTGTGGTTTAATAAAAAAAATTACCAGAAAGACATAAAGTTTGACCGTAAACGAGTTCGGCAGATGAACAAAGTAAATCGTCTTTAGGCATAGCACGTCCACAGCACCAGTCATATGATTGGTACTTCATCGTACCAGTGAAGCGTCTTAACAAGTTTTAGCCCATAAAATACAGTTTGAATTCATTTTAGGCCAGAAGTAATTGGATGTAAAAATAAGTTTTTTTTATTGCACGGATCCTGGATGAGTCAAATTATGAAAGAGGTCAAAAATTGGACGTCGTAAGGAATTTGGAACTTATGGAAGGCATTTAGATTTAAGAGTATCACACCAAATCTTGTCCTCAGAGTTGGGAATTAAAATAAGATTACACGAAAATCACAGTTTAGTAACAAATTATGTTCACAGGCAAATCAAATTTTTCGAGGAATGTTATTCAAAGTGTCCATAATAATCGTGTGGGCTGACGAAACCCCCATGCCATAATCGAAACCCATTTCCAAGAGCAATTTTCGGTTAATGTATGGGTAGGAATCACATAGACCATTTTTTCTGCCAAGATACCTTAATGAACCATCTTACCTACATTTTCTCCAGTAAGAACTCCCCGTGTAATTAAAGATGTACCAATTACGTTAAAAATGTGGTACATACACCATGAAGCTCATGTGGTTTATTCTAT
Organism: Leptura quadrifasciata; assembly: GCA_963675555.1. Classification (NCBI taxonomy): domain Eukaryota; kingdom Metazoa; phylum Arthropoda; class Insecta; order Coleoptera; family Cerambycidae; genus Leptura; species Leptura quadrifasciata. The sequence goes on from OY776675.1 coordinate 43,348,559, forward strand.
TTGTTGGAGAGGTCGCGGACCTCAGCAATGGCCAGTAAGATCACTCGATCTCAATAGTTTGGATTTCTTTTTGTAGAGTCACCTTAAAACCTTGGTGTATAAAACTCCTATTAACTCTTTAGAAGATTTAAGAGAGCGAATAGTTGCCTCGTATGGAACAATACGGAATATACCTGCAATATTTGAACGAGTGCGCAATTCGATGGAAAGATGCACGGAAGCGTGCCTATTAAGTGAATAAACCGTTCCCAACAATTTTTATAAAACAGAATTTATCATTATCAATGTTCAATTGTTTTAATCAAGACCTGTGCGTCTGACGAGAAAAACGCAAGAGACCATTTTCATGCAGAATTGACCAGACTAATCAGAAAAAATATCCACATGGAAAGATGTCAGTGGCATACCACTTTTTTGGTAAAAAATATCAGAAGACATGTTTGTAGGGACGCCACTGATGGATAAAATAATTTTTCTAACTAAAATATGTGGTATTATATCTTATTAACATATACAAAAATTGAAAAAAATAACATTTGACGTACTTTCTGAGATATTAAAAAAATGTTTAAAAATCCAACACCTTACAGCAAACAATTTAATCCGTTGAGGACATTTTGTGTATTAACGCACTGAACATGATTTTGATATGCAAATTTCTCCATCGCCTTCCAATTTTTCTTAAAATACAAATATATGGCAAAAATTGACAAATCTCATGAGTTTCTGAAAGACAAGCTTCAGCAGCCAAACTTTTTTGTAAAAAATGTCAAAAATAGTTGTCTACTTGACTTATGAAATGATTGATTAGAACGACTATTCTTAAATGCATTTGCATTCGTTAAAAAAATTGTATTAGGTATCTGGGATGCTGCCTTGCTGTAGTTGTCAATAAAGAGTATCTTCGTTGAGGTTTGACCTGTATCAGTTATCAGTTATTCTCTTTGGAAATTTTTATAGTTACGTTACCTTTCTTAATTCGTTTGCTTGACGAAAGGAGTTATGCTTTATTTATACCGTTCATAATTTCCTCACCGTAACAGGCCTGGGGCCGTATTTTCGGGCTTAACCGAGGCGATGTCGTGCACGAAAATGTGAGATTGTCGCATGAAAATATACGTTTCGTTTTTTCGAGCATTATGAACTCGTATGCGAACTTTCCGCATGTGGCTGATTTCGGGCGAAATGCAACGGATGGGGTTTAATACACGTTTAAGCGATTTCGTGTACGAATCTATGACAACACAAAATTATTTTTTTTTAAACGTCAAAAAATCATGACATTTCTTACTCAGTTCATGACATTAAAGTTTGACTTTTAGTATGGCTGTGCGTTGCCATTAGCAACGGAAGTAAAAGTACTTTTTCTTCCGCTCGAGCCGACCTGTACTTCCGTTGCTGATGGCAACGCACAGCAAATTTTTTTATCTTTATTTTTTTATAGCTAATCGACGTTTGAAGAAAAAATAACATGTCTTATTCGGAATAAAAGTCACTAGTTCGGCAAACCTACAGACTCGTCACAAAAGTATCACTTTTACTCCTAATAAAACAATATACTATTTTCTTCAACTGTCAAAGAAACATGACTTTAATGACAAATTTCGTGAACTTAAACTATCATTCCTCTAACACTTCTGAGCGGCACTAAAAGTATTTGAAGAAAAATAACATGTTATACGTGGACTAATGGCGACTTTTTGTATCTGAGCCCTCAACATATAAGAAATGTCACTTTAACTCCATTTAGAACAATATACTATTGTTAAACTTAAATTCATAATGTCATTTATCTATTTTAAATAAAATAAACATTAATCGGACCTATTCATCGTCATCAATAAAGACTATTTTCTTCAAACGTCAAGAACATGACTATTATGAACTGTTATTTCTCCAGTACTTCGTCTAGCCGGCTTACTTAGTCTCTTATTGCTGTAAAAGTCTTTTACTGCCGCCCACGAGCGACACTAAAATTATTTGAAGGGAAAAACAATATTTATTTAATTCATATTCGACATTTAAAAAATAAATAACATGTTATATGTGGAGTAAAGTGATTTTTTGTGTCTCGGATCTTCTTTCCTCTTGTCAAGTACATCCTCGACGCAGAAAATGTCACTCTACTGCATATAGGACAATATACTATAATTTTTGCTTTTCGGTCGGCCCACATAGCAACTCAACTTTTCCAAATTTCTTAACGAAGAAGCAATTATATATATTTTTTTAATTTTCCGTTCAACCAAACATCGTCCTTCTCCAAAAACCGCTTTAATAATGTACACTGTATCCAACGCTTGTTCACTTCTCTACAAATTTCGTCAATTTCTCTTCATACTGTCTCGCGGATACTTCACTGCAATCTTATAAAAAACACTTATTAATAATATAATCATACACGTAGTCTAGTTGCCTTAAGAAAACCATGAAATCGCAAATAAATGTCAAAAATAAAATCTTGCCCAACTTTCACAGACAATGATAGAATAATAAACAGATGTGAAATAGTGAATTTCAAATTGACTTTTTTGACGACTTGATTACATTTCTTCTGCCAAACTTAAATAAATATGTAACAGATAGCCCAGTTCATGCTTTAAACTCTAGACTCCAGTACATTTTCAAGAGTCCTCTGGGCTTAATGCAATCCCAATAGCCGTTACCTACAGAAACTGCTAATAATGTTTGATAGTAATAAATATTTTCTAGATGAAGTAAAACCGTTGTGTGTTATTTACTTCAATATATTGAAATATTTATATCTTTTTCTTATTATTTAAATTATTTAGAATAAAAAAGCCGTAAACATGGAATGTAGAAGTAAATATTATTAATAATTTCTAGAGTCGTAACATTCCTAAAGGTAATAATAAATACAAATAAACTATATTTTCGATATCTATAAAACACTACAATACATAAATTATTGTAAGACCGGATACGCATCATCAGGCGATTCCTGTAGTTTTAAATTTTTTTTAATGTTATAGGTCTTTGAAGCAGAGCCATCTTAAGAATTTTCTTAGAATCAGTGTAATTGTATTTATAAATATACACTTTAAAAACCTCAATGTCTCAACTGTAATTCTTCAAAAAATTAAACGCGAGTTCATTAATCCATTTCTATGTTTGGACTATCTATGATATTTTTTCTTGGCAGGCGTACGCCTGTCATGAAGCCTAATATTACTTAGAAAGCTGCCAAGAACTGTGATTTCATTTACGGAGCCAAGAAGTACTCAACAAATAACTGTTAATGTAGTACGAAACATAAGTGTGATCGGCAAACCATATGAATTTCTCTAAGCATAAAACTACTAATTATTGACGAAGAAAATCTGTACTAAGATAAATAAAAATATAAAAATCTAAATTACTATACCGGGTGACAACGAGATTAATCTCATTCCAATTTTTCGATTGATTTTAGAAATAAAATTTTGAAATTTTGGCATGTCATTTGTGGCATCCCTTACCAACCGTTTTAACATTTGAGCAGTTATTGTTGCAAAAGCTTGGCGAATTTTGACTTTCAACTCCTGGAGGTTTCTTGGTGAAGATGAATACACTCGCTATTTGGCGTTCCCCCACAGAAAAAAAATTCATAGGGGTTAGGCCAGATGATCATTACATTTTTATGACTGTAGCGTTCGGATGTGGTTTACCAATTATCTAAGCAGTAAAGTGGAACACGTTTCTTTCGGAAGAGCTAAGTGTTTTAAAAGGTGTACCGAAAGGAAGCACCTTAGGCCCACTTTTGTTTATAGTGTTATGGTTGATCTACAATTCCCATTATCGAAAGAGTGTAATATACCTACACAAGTATGCAGATGATACGCAGATTGATGTATCCAGCGATTCAGATAATATTAACAATTCAACGTTAATACCAAATGAAAATCTTGCTGCGATCTCATTATGGTCTGAATCTAATGGGCTACAGCTAAATCCATCTAAATTCACCTTGATGTGCTATGGGTCTGTGTTACTGCGAGAAAAAGCTATATCAATCTTAAATGTGAGTGTAGTGATTGACAATCAGTCAGTTCAGTTCAGTGAGTGTACAAAAAGTCTAGGAGTATATAGGGATTCTAATCTAAAATTTCAAACTCATGTCACTAAGAAGTGTAATATAGGATATGCCAAAATTAAAGTTCTAAATCAATTTAAATGTACTTTGCCACCTGTAACAAAATGGAATATTGTTATTAGTTTAATAATCAGTCTTCTGGATTATTATAGCAATATTTACTATAGTTATTTATCAGTAGAATATAAAAATAAACTACAATAATTCAAAACACCTGTCTTAGGTATTCGTATAATATAAACTGTCGAGTGCATATTACTCTTCATTATAACAACTTAAAAATTTTAAAAATTGAACCTCGGTTTACCTTATTATACTGTTGCACATTACATAGTATCGTTACTACAGGTTTACCTGAATATCTTTCTTGTCTACTTTCCAGGAGATATCACACAATGCATTCAATTTAAGAAATAATGAACAATTCTGCATACCTCAACATCGGCTTCAAAATTCGAATTAGGTTTTAAATACTATGCTGTCGTCATTTTAAATCAGTTTTTCTTAGAATATACAACACCTCAAAGTATGTATACCTTTAAAAACAAACTTAAAAAACATTTCTTAAACTTACGGAATGGCGGGGCACATAGCCCGGAGAGTAGCTGTTGGTCGCAGTCTGGTTACGTTCCTTATAGTAAAATAAGGATTTTATAGAAGAGTATGCGACTAAAAATATTATGTTTTAATATTCCGCCCTCTAAAAGCACATTTGAACCATGCTAAGCCCAGTCAGGCTATTTATTTTTCGATTGCAACAGACACTAGACCGCTAGATGGTGCCTGCTGAGTATTTTACATGTCGCTATCCCAAAGATACCGAAATGTACTAAATAGTCAAGTGATCCTCATGTCGGTCGTCACATGCCTACCTTGCACTGACGAGAGCCAACAGCTCGAAACTGCAGTCTGCAAGTGGTGTGTGACGACTGGCACGAGAGCTCCTTTAAGTAGGATCAGTCATTCGGCTGGTGTTTGTTGCAATCGAAGCATTAGCGTTTTGATAGTAATATGCAATTATTACACTTAACGCGCCAGGCTTGTAACTTGTAATTCAGAGCTCGGCGGGGCATATAGCCCGGAGAGTAACTGTTGGTTGCAGTCTGGCTACGTTCCTTATAGTAAAATAAGGATTTTATGCAGGAGTTTGCGACTAAAAATATTATGCTTTACTTAATAATTGTTTAAATTTAGTGTTAGGGTATGTTTGTTATTTCTCTTTATTGTTTATTTGATTGTTCACATTATTATCAATATTTATTTTTAATAAATGCAGGCGGAGATGAATAACTCTTAATGAGATTCTACCGTCTTTTGGGAGAATGTACAGTATCTATCAGGCCATCGTGTGGGCCCATATGTAGAAATGACTCTATTTTGAAATATGCGTTCCAAATAATTAGAGACATCTCTAAGAATATATGACGGAGCCCCATCCTGTTGGTAATAAATGTTTCAACTCAAATTCAGGGTAATTCTCCTAAAATGCCCTCATTTTCATTTTCCAAAAAGTTCAGATACCCTAATTCCATTTAAAGTCCCTTCAAATAAAATAGAAACTATGATCCTAGTATCCACAATTCCCGCCCATACAGTCAGCCCAAACACCTCCTGGTAATTTCCTTCTCTAAATTCATGTAAATTCTTCTGAGACCATTAAAGCAAATTATTTCTGTTAAACATGCAATTGTTAGTAAACCGGCTTTCATATGTGAACACGATTCTGGAAATAATGTTTCTATGTTCTAGTAACCAATTACAATAATTGATTCTCATACCTATATCAGTTTCATATAAGTGCTAAGGAAGTTGATATTTATATGATTTATAACTATGTTTTCACAATATCAATCCAAATATTTAAGGCGATGGTCTAACTGAAGTATAGGCTAGTTTACGTTGCTTCAGTAATAAACATACTAAACATACTGTATATACTTCAGAGTAGGGTATGGAAATAACAAGAGTCACGTTATAAGGTAAAATCTTGATGGAAATAGTAAAGAACAAAGCGAAGTCATTATTATAGAAATTTAGAATGTATGTTAAACTTTAAACACTCACGTAAAATATGTTTGGGAAAACTTCCGAAGTTAATTACAAATGGCCACCAAATAATTGCGTATGACTGCCAACAGTACGAGAACGCGATTCCCCGTAGTTTGAAGGTTGCGTCGTATCATCCTTCAATTGAACTAGTGACCAGACAACAACTGCCTGAAGAATTCACTTATCCCGCGTTGTGGTAGCACCCAATTGAGCCACCAACAACCAATTAACCGAATACATCCTTCAACCCTTTGTCGCCTCACTATAAGTTGCATTAATTGAATTCCGATCAATGAATGAATAATCAAGAATTAGATAAAATCTTTAGTAACTATTATCAATGGAGAATTCTCACAGAATATTTTGAAAGGCAAAACAGTCTTGCGAAATGTTACATGACCTACAGACACACGAGGGCAGTTTGAAATGAATGTTGGCTAGTTCCAAGGTTTGTAAAGTAAGATAGGTAGCATGATAACTTTCGACCAATCAGAGATCACTATTTAAAATGCGGGAACGCGTCACTCTGCCTGCTCATTAGAATTTCTGACATTCAAACCATTAGTATAGAAGTATAATTAGTTATGAATTGGAATTCCGTATTTTGTATTTTTTTAATGTACAAGCACAAATTCATAAATTGACTTTTTTGATTAATGATTATTAACATCGATAACGTTTTCCTTGGAATTTAAAATTGACATTACTATATATCAAATTTATAACTAATTAATGTATGAAGTTAAAGAAGTACATTTTATATCAAGAGACTGAAGTAGGTTCTTTTAATCTTGTGTGCAATTTCTTGTCCGAGACTTCAGTCTTGATTTCATTGATTTATATAATTTTTAGCGAATTTAATAAGTTATAAGATAGATGAAGAAACATACATGATACTAATTTTCGCCCTAACGAAAAGAGTTACTTAGAAAAGTTTCTTGTTTTATGACGTACTGAGTAGAAATTTTTCCCCAGGCCAACCTTTATAATTATGTAGTATTAAAAAAATTTAATGCAAATTTTTTATTAGAATTAGATGTGCATACAATAATTTATTAATAAAATTTAACAAGAGGGCCATTAAGTTTTATCATGTCATATTAGACACAGCAATTAATAAGAAAAAATCACTCATTGGTTTTTCTAATATTTCTTTGTATCATATGAAAATAAATTTTATTTCCTGTATTAAGTAATTTTTATAGGGATGGAAAAAAAACATCAACATCTCACCACTCTCTTTTGCCTTTTTTGAGTTGTTTTTGCAAACAGCTACACTACAAACCTTTCCTCCAGTCATCTAATAATTGTATGTAACATTGTTATTTGTTATTATTATGAACGGAAAATAATAAATACTGTTTACCTTAAAACTATTTCTGTAAATACACAGGTTACAAACTTCTATATACTATAAGGCTTTTCTCTTTAACAGTAATTGTCAATTAGATTATACAATAAATAACTATAACTGCACGATTATAAACACAAAAACAACAAATATTTCGAAATAACTCAACAAATAAGCGCAACGTCTCAAAAAATGCATACGTACAATTAAGTTTCAGCAGGCACGATGACGCGCAAGATGGCCGCCTTCATCGTAACCCCCCCATTCCGTTCAAGTTACCATGCTACCTATCTTACTTTACAAACCTTGGGCTAGTTCCTGGTAAAAGCACTTGTCTTTGCATAACTCTAAACCATACACAAATATCTTTGATATATGCAAATTAGCAAAAGTAAATTGCCCTAATAAAATACTCACATAAGAATGTGGAGTAGTGAAATTTTAACTTTGTTATTCTGATTGACAACAGTGGTTGAGAACATTATCTGACAGTGCAATAAAATTTATCCTACTTCCTTATTAAATTCCAGTAAACGGTTTTATCAAAGACTAATAATCTTTGGTTATCTTGATACCTTAAAAAACCGAAAGTTTTGTATAACTTATGACCGCATCGTAGAAATAAAGTCATAAAATGACATGAATTTTGTGAAGTTTAGAAAACCCCCAATTAAAACAAATCAGATTTTTGAATTTAAAAACAAGGTGATGGCAGCGGTTCCCCGGTGAATTAAGATGTATTTACCGTGCTGATAAACCTCGAGATTCCGATTCATTTCTTTCTCCTCCACACCTCCAGATACTCCAATAGTTCTCTAGATTCTGCTTACAGAGCTACCCGTCAATGCAGTTCCGCGTGTAGACAAAAATGTTCTAAATCGAAATCGGAGAGCACTATCTGGTTGATTTATTCAGGGAGATGCAACCTTCGACCTTTACTTCGGAACGTTGGATTAGAAAACCACGATTTCTATTTATTATCCTACGAGAGTGACATCATCCCATTTAGATAGTGAGTTGTAGTGAGAGAACGACATATGGTAGCTCCGAGAGCGTTTTCTGGCAAATTCGCTCTGGTGTGACACTGTTGTGCCCTGAGTTCGATCCCCGGCACTGACACTGGCAATGTCGGTGGATAATGGATGTTGTCTGCATTTTCCAAATGTGTAACCGTCTTCCGGACAGCCTTTGACTTTGGATTTGGAGGTTGTTTACTATACGTGGTGTATTTATATGCAATCATCTCTGCAGTCTGCACCTAAACACTTCACTCATCTAATACTAACAAATCTAAATCGTGTATTACCAAAATGCATGTGTCTCGAAATTAAGTTGAGCTTTTACGTTAAAATGTATCTTTTATCTAGAATTTCACTATACTGTACAAAAACATATTTAAAATTTAGGAAATAAAATATGATGTAACACCTGGTCCTAAAATTGTTTTGAAATTTACCGTTTGTTATTATGTTGTAATTACTGTTGACTATTGATAATTAATAGAAGACAAAAATTAAATGGTGGAATTACAATTTGTTAGCACATTAGGGAGTTATTTGAAAAATATTTGACCCAGGGGCGGGTCGGCTCACTACTTCCCTTGCCCCGATAAATTAACTCAAAATAGGTCACAAAAAATACAGTTCAAATCATGAATGTTGTCGTCACGTCATCATCCTTTTATTTCCGAATCAAATCATCTCAAGGTCACACAGAATGGCACGCATGTACGTATCAACATATGCAAAGGACAAGTATTTTATGATGAAAATATCTGGACAATAATAGCATGCGATAACATCCGTTGCCGCATTTAATTTTACAATTCATCTGATGGATTTCTTGCCAAGGTAAAAGGAAATGATCCGTTACGTTTTTCCTGATTAACACACTCATTTAATTTCACCACCATGTCTCTAGCTACTGCATTCAGCCATTTATCCACCGCACTTATTCAGATTCTATGCCGCTTTATATTTGCAAATATAGAAAAATTGCATGTCGTTGATAAGTACATAAATTGATGACGTGAAATAAGTTATAAAAATATGACCACGTATTATCTAAAATAAATGAGCTAGGTTGGTTGAAGTTGACTAGTTATTTATGTACCGAGGGCGATATAGAGATGTTTATGTCCACGGGTGACGAATTTCTATCCGAGGGCCTTGGCCCGAGGGCAGAAAGTAACACAAGGGCATAAACATTCTATATCGCCAGTGGTGCTACAATGTTTTATATTTCACCGTACTTTAGATACCTACCTACGATGCGACTATATTTTATTTATTTATGCCAGTGAAGAAATAAAGAAGTGTGTTGAAATCTTTCTAAAAGTGATCATGCAGGACAAATTCCACAAATTCTCGTCCAAAGGGCCATAGAAGCAAATGGAGCACTGCTACCAAAAAAATTCCGATCACTATATGAGAAAGAGTATAAAAAAATTCAATAATTGGCTAATAGAAATTTTGTAACTGTCACCGAGACAGTTCTAATGGCTTATTTTCATGAACTGGTACGTATCCTTTATTGTAATTTTCAACTTTTTGTATTTTTTGATAAATCATTCTCCTTATATACTTCTCATTTTTTATAGGCGGAAATATTCTGCCCGAACACATTGTGGACAAAATACTCAATGCTGAAGGCAACATAATCATAATGGTATAATGGCTCTGTTTATATATCTCGTAATCAAGCAATAAACAACAAATTGTAAGCAAGTGAAATATAAAAATATTTTCGCTCACCATTTAGCAGTTTTTATGCATAACATGTCACTAACTCACTCACCTTGTTTCCTTTGAGCTAAATTTGCATTTAAGCATAATATTTATGCCAGACTTATACTTAATAATTTATTATAAGTTAATTGAAAACAATATTTGTGTTTTTCTGCATGAAAAACAATTTTGTCTGTTGTTGGAATTTGTACTTATATTTTTATATTCGTAACATCTGGAAGTCTACACTAGAAAAACTGAAGGGTCATATTGAAGGAGAAAGCAAGTCAATTGTTGCGACGCTAGCAAAACATAGGTACCTAATGTAAATCGAGATGCATAATTTATAAAATAGATTGCGGAAGTGCCTAGATGTTACTTGAATAATATTATTTTTGGAAACTGAAATTTCATATCATATTTAAGTTATTCTTAAAACAGATTTTTTTCCATTGCGCTTCCATTAAATGATTGTAAACACTCCGTGCTTGTGCCAGATTTTGCATATAAAAATTCCATATACGTCACTGATAATCGAAAGATTGGATTACACAAAATTTTAATATCTCCCCATCCTATAGTTGAAGTTAAAGACCAAGTGAAAGTTTGCCAGAATACTTTTTAATTTGTTTATTTAAGACTGCTGAAGTGTACTATTTCCGACACTAATTATATCAATTCTGAGAAAGCTGTTGGCTGTGAAGTGTTCAAAGCTTCCTTCCTAAATTACGTGTAATTTTAATTATAGGACATAATATGGACTGATTTTTACAAATTTTCTAGTATATTATATTTAAACTTCCACTTAAATGTCGTATATGTAGTATATTCTTTCCCATTGAACCAATTTAAAATTATTTAACCTAAAGCTATGAAATGATACCTAACGATGACTACCTACGAATATTTTGATTCTTGAATGAAAACTTGTTTGATTTATGCAATCAACATAAAGCTATGACGTAAAATCGCAGTATAAGCTGAGAATACATTAGAGGATGTTGTTCGGAAGTGTGTTAAAATGAACTGCTACATGAACACGATTTACTGGGAAATATACAGAAATAGAGTCTGCTCTCCACTCCAGCACCCATAATCTTGCGGTGAGCCGCCGCTCCAATGCATTGGTCAACACTCTCACGTCAGAAGAACAGCTGTTGAGCACACTACCATTTCAGCATTTATTGCATTTATCCAGAGTCTAGTCTGATTTATATTTTATAGCCTTTCCGACTGCACCTACCTCGTATTTTCAATTATGGTGTCACGAAATGTCGCGGACAGATGGTTTAAACTTAAATATTTCATAAAGAATCCTCCCTGTACAGTTGCAGTAAAGTTTAGGAAAATTGAAATCGCATTTACGTTTATGAAATTACTTGAGCTAAACCAATGGCAGATCAGACTCAGGTTCACTCCCAAGGTAAGAAAAAGTGTTTTATGTTTACTTTTTGTGAAAAGTGTCAAGTACAACGATTTATAGTCTTTTGAAACTCAACATTTTGATAATTGACACATTGATTTGGTGGAGAAATACGCGAGGTACAAATAATCGAAACTTGAAAATGCTTCACCCTTTTAAAAAGAGGATTCCTTTTGAACACATTTTTTGCAATTCACTCAACAACGATGCATCTTTTGAATAAGTGGAATTCTTTCCATAGAAAACATCTCCGTACGGCCAAATATTTTTAGTATATTTTTTTAACATTTGTTTAACGTCGGCCTATTTCCGCTACTAAGGTCTAACACCGACGCCTGTAGACGAGCTACCCCCCAAAACAGAAATTCTCGTTCGAAGAGTAGAGGCCTTTTACTTGCCTAAAATTTAATAGACCGACGGCTTTACATCCCCTCCGAAAGATGGTATATCCCCTACACAATCCTCGCCTAAGATTGCATAGATTCCGCGCATACACTGGTATATAAGCCGCTGGAAGTAGTAAGGCGAGGATGCAGTCTTCCCTGAAATGGTCACTCATCTAAGTAACCGCACCTGACGTGGCTTTAGATCGCATATCGAAATATGTAGATAGTAAAGACACACCTAAGCTCGCCCCAAAAATAAGAAATTTCAATTAAAAACCTGTTAAACTAGCCTAAAATCGTCAATTTTTCTTAATTCTAACTGATTTAATTAACGTTTATATACATACATATACAGGGAACTGAATCGATCGATATAGAGAAAATTACGCATCAGAAAATTTAGATAATTACTAATGTTGGTGTGGCCAGTCCAACTAAAATAATTACAAGCAGCTGGCACTTCCGCTTATACCGGAAGTCGATACCAACTTGCTTATTTCAAATGGAACACCCTATATATTTTAGGGTTTTCGAAAAGAGCATAAAATTCTGAGTTGAAAATATGTAGCATATCCTATACCTAAACCTATCCGTTTCAGAGATATTTGACATTTTATAGAAAATTTGACAGGTGCAATTTGCAAGAACCATTATAACTTTATTCGTGTAAAAGATCCTCATTTGCTTCTTATCACATAAAAAGAATACAAGGAGAACTGCGTTCTACAACTGAAATAAATTCAATAATATCATAACAAGTGTTCCGTTTTTCGCGTTACGTTTTGTCAACTTCAAACCGCGAAAACTTGTTTGGGTAAAATGGAACTCTGTATTTTTTTACGTCAAGTTGTGTAAAATTGAATTCCCTTTTTTCTGATATTAGCATTGTGGGGGTTAAAGTTACAACTTTTTGAAATATTTGCGATTTTATTAGAAATTCATGAATTGTTGTAATCATTTCATCAAAATAGGCATGATTAGAAACAATCAGTCATTATCTTATTAATGCCAGCACGTTTAAATTACACCCACGAAGACTTTTTAAATTTGTTTATTATTTATGGAGAATGTGATAAAGTAATACCAAGAACTTGCAGCACATTTGCTACTCGATATCCAGAAAAACGGAAACCGTCACCAAACACTGTACAACGCATACTGGAAAATTTTAAAAATTATGGATCTGTCAAGGCAAAACTGCAAAGAAGAAAGCCTATTGTTGATGACGAAAACATTGAAATAGTCATTCTGGGATATTTTCATCCATTTCCAAGAATGTCATTAAGACAAGCTGCTCTAGAATCGGGACTATGCAAGGATTCAATTCACATAATCTTATTAAAACATAAGTTTCACTCACCCGTTTTCATTCCATATGGTTCAAGGATTAAAAAAAACAGATTTCCTAAGAAGACAGAATTTTTGTGAGTTTATTCTAATAAGGTCTGAGGGTCACGATTCTTATTTGGGAAATATTATAAGGACAGATGAAGCAAAATTTACTAAAAATGGACTTTTTAATAGACACAATTCGCATTATTGGAGTGACTCAAATCCTCATATGTTCAGAGAGCGAAACTATCAGGAAAGTTGGCAGTTCAATGTTTACTGTGCCATAAGAAATGATAGAGTGGGTGGCATTACAAATCAGGAAATTTTTTTTTTTTTTTTTAGGTGAAATATATCTGAAAATCTTACAAAATTTGAATAATAACTATTTAGAAAATTTACCTCTCGCCGAACATAGAAACATTTTTTATCAGCACGACGGTGCTCCACCACATAACGCATATCTAATTAATAATTATTTACAAGAAAGTTTTTATGATCAATGGATTGCTAGTAATGGACCTTCCTTATGGCCTCCTCGCTCGCCCGATTTATCAGTTCTGGATTATTTCATTTGGGGAACTATTAAAAATAAAGTTTATGAGTGCCCATTAACAATCATTGAAGATTGTATACAAAGAGTAAGAAATGCATTTCAAAACATATCACAGGATTCAATTAGAAGAGCTACCTACCCATGAGGAACCAATTCGAAGGTGCGAAAAATGTGTCGAGGTTCGAGGGCGGAATTTTGAGCAATTATTAAATTAAAACGAAATCATATTTTAAATTGATCTTATCTCTGCTATTTTAGTTCATGCCATATCTTCAATTCGATTAATACGCATGTTACAGTGTTAGTGTAATTTTGCGTTTTTGTGGATATCGAGTAACAAATGTACTGCAAGTTCTTGATATTACTTTATCACATTATCCATAAATAATAAACAAATTTAAAAAGTTTTCGTTGGTATAATTTAAACGTGCTGGCATTTTTTGACATAAGATAATGACTGATTGTTTCTAATCATAGCTATTTTGATGAAATGATTACAACAATTCATGAATTTCTAATAAAATCGCAAATATTTCAAAAAGTTGTAACTTTACCCCCCATAATGCTAATATCAGAGAAAAGGGAATTCAATTTTACACAACTTGACGTAAAAAAATACAGGGTGTTCTATTTGACCTAAAGAAGTTTTCGCGGTTTGAATTTGACAAAATGTAACGCGAAAAACGGAACACTTGGTATGATACTATTGAATTTATTTCAGTTGTAGAACATAGTTCTCCTTGTGTTCTTTTTACGTGATAAGAAGCAAATGAGGATCTTTTACACGAAGAAAGTTATAACGGTTCTTGAAAACCGTTGCACCTGTCAAATTTTCTATAAAATGTCAAATATTTCTGAAACGGCCAGGTTTAGATATAGGATATGCTGCATATTTTCGGCTCAGAATTTTAGGCTCTTTTAGAAAACCCTAAAATATATAGGGTGTTCTATTTGAAATAAGCAAGTTGGTATCGACTTCCGGTATAAGTGGAAGTTCCAGCTGCTTGTAATTATTTTAGTTGGATTGGCCACACAGACATTAGTAATTATCTAAATTTTCAAAATTTTATAATGCGCATTTTTCTCTATATCGATCGATTCAGTTCCCGGTGAGACACCCTGTATACATACTGAACTAAAAAACCATTTCTTTTTAGAACTAGTTTGAATTATGCAAAAGAGAAAAAAAATAAAAATTAAAGTATTATGTTTTCATAAACTGCACTTCCTAAGATACCGATGGTACCAATTATATATAATATTTATTTATTTGGTAATGCACTCAACAGGCAAGCCCTATTACAGAGTGATATGGTACATTTGATATTTACATTAACCTAAAACTAACTTAACACTAGCTTAATTTTAACATAATATTAGAAAGCAATGGTTTAAAACAATGAATTTAACATGGTTTTTAGTTTTTTTATACTGATATCAAATATATCACAGTTGGCTTGGATCGTATTATACATACTACATATTCTGTGGAGAGGGGAATTGATTTGATAATTTGTACCTGCCAGGTCTAAGTGGAAAGTTCTATAAGTTCTAGTAGGATAGTGGGGGGCGCTTAAACTTATCATGGACAGGAAACTACTATCGTCTACATTGCCATGTAACAATTTATGTAAGTATACAATGTGCCCGTATTTTCGTCGATTCTCCAGTGTTTTGAGATTATATCTTTCCCTTAATATATCTTTATCTATATAATTTATGAATGATACAATTTATAAGAAAATTGCAAGAAATCTCTTTCTAACTTTTATTACATTTTTTGGATTTTTTTCTGTCATGATTCTGGAAGAAGTTGCAGTCAATAGAAATAATGCAAACGATCGTCATTTTGCAACCCCTAAAAGTAGCCAATTTTGAACATTAATAACTCTTTGATCACAGAAAATATTTAAAAGTCATTAACAGCATCTTATAGACACAAGATTTATCTTTGAAGTGCAAACTTTGTTGTATCTTTAATCTTAATATTAGTCGAGTAAAGGAAAAAAACGACGAAGGTTTTGGGCCACACAAAATCGGTGAAATTAGCAGTCCATTAATTTCAAAGCAAAATGAAGTTTTACATCCAGAGTTGCAAAATTCAATTTCAAAAGATGCTGCTCCTCTTGTTCCTTATGCATTCATATGTTTCGACACCATGTCAAGTAAAGTTAAAATCATTAATTTATTTAATAGTAGAAAATCTATGGATGAATATTCAGAAATTTTGAATTGTCAATCGTGATCACGTTTGGATAAAAATAATATACATTATTGACTAAAGAACAATTCTCGTAGACAAAGTTTACATAGTATAGCACAAACAATATTTGTTTAGTAATTTTTACAAAAATAATATAAAAGTTTACAGCATACAAGACAAGAGTACATAATTGCATACCTTTAAGGGTATTAAATATATATTTAAGGGTAAGGAATCTGTAAGGGTATTAAAGATATCAAAAAATAATAAAATTTGTTTTTAGTAATATATGGAGCCCTAAACTATAGAATCTTGCTATTGCTATTTAAATAAAAGATATCTAATCTGACACTTTTACAACTCACTCCAACAGCTCCAACTTACCACAGCTACTAAACGTACCACAAAGTATAAACATTGTTAGATAACGACATAATCCTGAGTTCTAGGAGTAGAAAAATAGTTATTTGTGTATCAAGGTCGTAAAGTTGATGTTTCTCGTCTGAATTCCAAGTTTGCGGCCGAGGCACAGCCGAAACCAAGCAAACTACGGATAAGACCAAGAAAGATCATTTGGCCTAGGTGCACACAACATTTCAGGTAACTAAGCTGACAGTTTTAATTCGTTTTCAAGTTAACAACGAAAACAAATGAAAACGTCACTAGATAGTTTATTGACAAGACGTGACATATATTATTTCAAATATTAATGATGATCAAGTAATTCATGATGCCGTGAAGTGCGGCCGTTAAGTAAAAGCGGCCAAAAAAAAAAAGATTGACAAATAAGTAAAAAGAGGCACTTTAGGAATGCTGTCAGATCCGATAAACGTCATTTTTGTGACAGTTGCCTAAAAAATATTTTAATACCTTGGCACTAATGAAAACTACAGACCCTCCAGCGCGGCGAGAAATTTTAAGTTTAATTTCGTGCAACTGCAAGGAGAGGTGAACAGCTTCGTGTGCAGAAAAGGAGGATTTTGATGTGTCTCACTCTACGGGGAATGCCAAGAAGTGTTCTGTTTGAATACTGTTCAGCCTGAAGACAGATACTCAGAAATTTCATGCGATGAGGAGGATGAAATAATCAGCTTAGTAACCGTTTGGTACATCTATTCAACTTTTTACCATAAGTTGGCCAATTTTGGTCTTGCAGTAAAAAGTGAAAAGCTAAATGAAAAGCAAATAAATTTACTAACTTCGTATAAATACTTATGTGTGCATCAAGGCCGTAAAGTTAATCTTTCTCGGCAGAATTCGAAGTTTTCTTCGGATAAGGCCGAGAAAAGTCATTTGCTCGAAGTGCACATAACATTTTTGTGTAATTGTCTCAAAAACTAAAATAAAATGTTTTAAAAATTGTTTCGTCTAAATTACTGGAGACATGGAGAAAATTTTGCAAGAGGGTTACTAAGCTGACAATTTTAATTCGTTTTCAAGCTAACAATGAGAGTAACTGAAAACGTCACTATATAGTTTATTAAGTAGTGACATAATTCAAATATTAATGATGATCAAGTAATACATGCCACCGTGAAGTGCGGTAGTGAAGTTAAAGTGGCCAAAAAATAAATAAAAGCGGCCAAAAAAATAAGATTGACAAATGAGTACAAAGAGATGACACGTTAGGAATGCTGTCAGACCCGATAAACGTAATTTTTTGTTGCCTAAAAAAATTATTATTTATTTAAAGTTATTAACATTTGAGAATTGGGTAGAAAAAATAGTCAAATTAGCTATTTCTATTTGTATTTTTTTTTTCAGCTTAACAAATTAACACACAAAAAATTTTTGCTGGTCAATTTTTATCAGAAATTTAATTGTAAAGAAGTCCGCATTTTTTATTTCTCTATAGGATAAAGACTCCACTGTTTGAATATCAAAATTCTAATTATATAAAGTGCCAAAACAATTTTTAAAGTTAAGAATTTCATTAATATATTTTGTTACTTAATATAGTTCTAGATATTAGGTACGGTTCTAGATTTAATAAAGTAAAACTCTCAGTTAAATATTGTTTATTATATTGTCCAGGAAAGCTATTTAAATCCTGCAATAAACGATACCTATACATTAAAAATGTATTAAGTAGCGTTTTCTAATAATGTTTGTTTTTAATATTGGTTTTCATTACTAAGTATTAACTTAAGTGAGAGTGATCCGTAATATTTGAGAATTAAAATAAGTGTAATTGAGCAACATTTATCCTGTTCTCCTCTCGTATGTTTATACTGAATTCGAATTAATCTATAAAGCACATGCTACGTATAAACTGCAAAAAATATGTTTAAAATACAGAAAACGTGTTAAAAATATAATGAATATTTGGCAAGCATTTGTATTTGCCTCAGTCGACATAACAGAAAAAACAAAGTTCTAAGACAAATCTTGGCAATTAAATTGATTTAAAAAAAATTAAATTGTACTTTTATTGCACGATATGTCTGTACGGGTAATTGCGTATATTTTCATGATGGATTTATTATATGGAAAAAAACTCATAGACTGTATCTGAGGAAAAACATTTGTTTCTAAGAATAAATTGGCTATATACAGTGTGTCTCATTTAAACATTACTTTTAAATACATCGCTTCTAGTGCATCTTTAATAATAAGATAATGTATTTAAATTATTTATGAACAATTAAGAAAAACAAACTTAGGTGATTTACAATACCACAGATATATCTGATTTCCAACAGTCAATCAGCAAATCATTTGACCTTCTTACATCTTTACGTACAGCTTGTGATTTGTTAGGTATCCGGATACTGTTTTTTAGAGTCCTATGCAATGTAATCAAAGTGGACTAGAGCTTGCGCTCATCCCCTATTTTAATGTTGCACTTCTTTTTTCTTATTGAAATATATCATGTGATATTTCAAACAGTATAAATAACTACAAGGATCAAATTTTGGACAAACATTAAATGATGTATGGTGAACAATTTACCATGCTATGCGATATAACATTTAAGGAACTTTACAAATGAGTGCTCTGTTAGATCCTATTACTATTCTCAGTTTGTTCAAGGTATGGGATTATTTTTTGTGGACCATTTGTATTGTATTTAGTTCGATCAAATAGTTACACGTGTTGTAACAAAATCATTGAAAAATTATGCTGCAAAATCGTCCTCGTATATTGCAAGTCAACTTCCAGCACTTTATGTGTTTACCGATTATGACAGTACAAATTATCTACTCAAGGAGGGAAATTAATATTTAAAATTCTTGTGTAACATTAATGCCAGATAGTTCATCAATACCCTCAACAAATTGGTATTGTGGGCGTTGTCACATACATATGCTTTTATTAAGTATGCAAAAAATAGCTAGAAAACTAAATCTGTCTCTTAATTTAGTAATCATTCAAGAATATGGTTCGAAAAGCTCAATAACTTCCCATCATCCTTATTCTATCGTTCCCATCATCATGATTATACAATATGCGAAACCAGAACGAATAAATGTCACAACTATTATGTGCAAAAATAATAATTACAGAAGTAAATGTTGTTGTAAGAAGTGCGGGTATGATGCATAATAAGTTGTACTTACATGGCAAATTGTAAAAATCAAGATATCTTTGAGTAAAGTATGTTTTAATCTATCGTTGCTTTCTAACGAACGCGCATAATCTTTTACTCGTCGACTTTAACTGGAAATGAAAATATAATGTTCGATTGACAAAATTCATTCACTAACATTACATTTGAAAGCGAGCATTTTTCTCAGTAATGTGACTTCTTATTTTTATTTATGTATTAATATATCGATATCAAACAATGCAAAAACATTTTTATGCGTCTATTTTCAAGCAAGTTGTACTATGTTACGATATTTTAATATATTGTAAAAATAAAACTAATTTTCTCAGTAATTTTATATAATGTTAGATTTTAATACTGTTAGAAACACCTATGAGTCAGGGTATGAAGCTTTATTTCTTATTTCCATTCGAAATTTGATAAAAAAGATGAAGTTTTCTTGTGTAACAACCGGCATTCTAGAAAAGGCGATTGTGAGAATGAAGCGAAGTAACGGCCGTCTGGGTGTTTAAAAAAATTATTTATGTAAATTATGGATAAATTACCCCAGAGAGCCGGTAAGAGAAAGTCTAGTTAGGTTAGTTATTTGGATCAAAGATGCCCTCTTTACTAGTTTGTTATTTCTGGATAAAAGGAAAAAAATACTTTGCATAAGTGTGCAGACGTCTCCTGTAAGGAATCGACATGAGGGGGTAAGAATTTGCATTATTTTATTAAACACGAAAATATATTAACAATTTATATAATTGTCAAATTATGGATTGTACATCGAATGCTAAGGTCGTTTATTAATTTCTTTAGACGTCTTTTGTACCAATTATTTTGGGCTCGAATTGGAATATCTAATTGTAAAATCATTTTGTGATAGTCAGGAGCAGTTTGCAGAAAATCTTTAGCCGAAATAGGAACCATTCTCGTAAACGCATTTTAAATATATTTAAGTTTATAATAGGGTTCTTGAGCAGCTCAGTTATATGTTTCTACGTCCAAAGACTCCATCTCTGGCAAGGGTAAAGTGCACTATTTATGTATATATATATATATATATATAGTCCTCCGTAATCCAAAATCAAAAACTACCCTAGAAAATCAAGAAGTATACGAAATCCCGTGCCAAGATTGCAACAAATCATACATAGGACAGACCAACAGACGTATTAGTGTAAGAAAGGAAGAACATATGAATGCAGTACGAAAAGAGGAGAAAACATCGTCCCTAGCACAGCATGTAAAATCCACAGGACACAAAATAGACTTCTATAACACCAGAACAGTAGCTAATATCGAGCATTATAAGTCAAGGATTACCAGAGAGGCCATAGAGATCGAAAAAAGACCACAAAATCTTAATAAACGAGATGATACGCAGAGATTGCCCAGTTCCTGGAAGCCCGCTCTTGTGGGAAAATACGTAACCGAAAACACACGACGATCCACCGTGGACGAAACAATCACGAGGAGGCATGTTCAAGTATTGACAAATAGTGAAGAAGCACAGCAACCTGCCTGAAATGGACCTATCACGAGGAGTCAGAGCCGAGCGCGGACCAATCAAGGAGAACCACGGCATTCTGCGGCACCGATCGGACACGAGGATGCCCGACCACCGCCGAGAAGTCACGTGGAACGTGACGTTTCAGCGAGTCCACTTGTCAGGTTGGTTCAGGCGCCCGCCACGCCTACCACAGGTGGTGGGGGACCGGTAACACGTAGCCAAACGCGCAGGCGCGCCCTAGACTGGAGCATATATAAGGAGCCGCACAACGCGGGGAACGTCAGTTCAGTTCGAGCAACGAGGAGCAGCAGTAGGCAGCTTTTAGCGAGAACCTGAAGATGGCAGATGAGATTCTGCCGAAACGTCGTTTAGACAACCATGACTCCTGGAGGAGTCGACCATCGACGCGGGAGAGCACCCGTCTAAACGACGTTTCGGCAGAATCTCATCTGCCATCTTCAGGTTCTCGCTGAAAGCTGCCTACTACTGCTCCTCGTTGCTCGAACTGAACTCTCATATATATATATATATATATATATATATAATAACTACACAAAAATAATTGATATCTTTTACAATAATAATCGAATTGTAAAATTCTCAAAATTAAACGTGAACTTTTTATTACAATATCGGCCACATAACGTAGACAATATTTTGAAAATACAAACATTACCTCAATCTATATTATTTTATTACCCTCGAGTTTTTAGTTTTCAAGATATCACAAGTTATATTTCAAATAGTACAGATATCGTGCGCCATCGAGAGTTTCTGGAAATATATCCCTGTTTAGATGTAGTAGTTCAGTATTTACAGTATAGCAACAGAATAATAAGGGAGACAGTAGAACATCCGCGTACTTAACCAAAAAGTCTACTCTGCTACAGCTGTTAACACTCATCTCTTGCACTTGTAAATCCAATTGCATCAATATGTGAATTAGTCCTCTGCCATACGTCAAGAGTATCATGGATGATAAATTACTTGTCTAGTGCCTGTGGTTAATATAAGTAGTATTTGTTATTCTACAAAGTGCTTGAATTTGTAGACTTTAAAAAAATAACATCTTCTTTTATATTTTATTTTATAATGTTTTGTAAATAAATGATATTAAAGAATGTATCTACGAAGTGTGCTAAAAAATTATGAGCTTCCTGCAACATTATAGTTCAGAAATGAATTAATATGCATCTTTAACTATCCCTAATTGTTTCAAAACTGAATAAAATGTGGTATAGCTACATAAAATGCTATTATTTTATTGCATTTATCCTCTCTCATTGCTTATATTTCTGCAGATAAAAGGAGGCTTACATGGTATTGATATATTTTTCAATTGTTCTCTTAATGGTAAGTTTATCAGAAAAATATCTACTAAGAGCAAAAATTTAGAAAATCTTATGGCTGTGATTCCCCAAGATGGTGACCCTACCACAACTTAATTTTATACGACTTTTGGTATGGTTGGGGGATTAAATACGTAAATATCAAATCCCTTACTTGTAATAGTTTTTTTACGGATTGAAAAATTTTAGAATAAAATAATTATACTAGAAGGTATCACTTAATAAAATAATAAATTGAACAATAATTATTTACTAGTCTTATATTAACATTATAAATGGAAAAAAGAGAAAATTATTTTAATAGATCAAAAGCACTAAAACGTAGTATGACTTAGCGGATGGAAAGTCAAATTAAAAAGGTATTTTTTTATTTATTTTATTATTTCCATAGGACTCCGAAGAATATTGGATGTGTCATAAGAAATCTTACAAATTAATGACAATAAAATAAACAATATAATACAAAGCATAATGTTTTAGTCGCAAACTCCTCTATAAAACCCTTATTTTACTATAAGGAACGTAACCAATCTGCAACCAACAGCAGTCCTATAGTATTGTAACCATTATTGGAGATAAATGAATTATTAATAGTATGATGGTAGAAATTTGGTACTTTGGCGAATGCGCTGGTCATAACAAATCTGACGTGTGCTAACAAGAAATTGAGTTTTGAATTTACACCTACTTAACACTACACATATTTTGACTAAATGGCGATAAAAACTTTTTTTTATTTTTTTTATTGTAGTTTGATAATATTGGAACAATAAAGTTGAAATAACCAAAAAAATTAACCCTAATCGTTTCAACCCTTTACTGGGGGTGAATATAGAGTGACCTCCCAAAAATACGTTTCTTTCCTAAATTTTTACTACAAACTGATGGGGGAAAATATGGAAATATTAGTAATAGTGTCTATATTTATCAAATTATTAGTAATAATAAATAACTCAATCATAGCTTTATAAATATATGTGACATTTTAGTCTAATTTCTGTGGTGTTTTGTGGTGACGTTTATTTCCATTGAGTTAAGACACCACTGAAGCAAATATCGTTTATATACGGTAATAAAATAATATTGAAAATATATTTAAATTATTGTTCTTCTAAGTACATATTTGCATATTTCAACATTCTGTATATTTTACAATTTGTAAAAAACATAATTAAATATATTTATTTAATGAAAGTCCTTTATTATGTAAGAGTTCTCCGTCACTAAACTAATGATTGCTCTCCACGGCCCTACATTTTAAATTGAAGTTATTAATCTAAAATTAACGCCACCAAAAATAAATATCTAAATTTAGAAGCCTTTAATATTTCTAATTACCAACACTCTTCTGACTTCAGTTTTAGAAATAAATTTAAAACATATTTTTTACTGTCATATTTTATTAGCATAACACATTGGGAGAAAGCATATTATGCTGGGATAACAATAATACCGAGAAATATAATAAATCTGAACGAATTATTTATAGGTACACTGAAAAATAAGCAGAGATTATTTAACTAAATAATGGTACATTTCTTGTTTCTTATTGTTAAATATATCGTACAAACTTAGATACCATTTTCTCAGAATTTCAAAATGGTTTTAGTTCAATCCACGAGCCAGCTACGATCGAGGCAAAACACGTATTTTTGAGAAAACATGTTAAGCTCAAACATGGAGCAAGAAGTTGTTTGAGAAACATACAAAGTTTTTCAAAATATTTTTTTTAGTATTTTTTATAATTGAAATAATTTGTACTTTCAGCACATTATTGATTTGGAAACGCACATTGTGTACCTTGATTGGTGGCAATGAATCGATCTCCTTTTATAGGAAATAGTGGAATACTGGTCTGCCACAGTAGGTATATTTTTACTTTACTTCACTTTTATTATTTTCGTATTCTTTTTTTTTTTCATTTACGATGTTTTGATTTTCTTTTTTAGGAATTTATATTGTTCGCTTAGAGGATTATCTCGTACAGATTTTCGCAACCAATTTAGTGAGTTTAGATTATTTAGTTCTTTTATTATTGAGGCTGAGAATATGAAATTATGTTCAACGTTTTTATTTATTTTATTTTTTTGTTTTGAGAATGCTACGATGAAACACCAATTAAAGTGTGACATACAGATTTTTTTCTAAATCCAAACAATATGGCAATACAATATTTACCAGTTTTGTTTTTATATCTACTCAAAAAGCGTTGTTGTAATTTGAATTTTGAACATCTTGAAAATCTATATAATTTTGTTCTATGTTATTTATAGGCTAAGAGCTATTGAGCTCTTCACCTTATCCAACTTTTAAGGTGCGTAGTTCTATTTAAGGAGGATCCGAGACCTGGGGGCGGGGGCCTTTTTATAAGAGGGAGATTTTTCACAAATTAATATCTTTGGTGTCTAAAAACGCTTCCACAAAACGTCAAAACATTTAAACACTACTCTCGAATACACTATTCGACGCGCGTTTCAGTTTACTCGAATAAAGTTGTCTTGAATTTAATCTAAATCAAGGGGTTTCGGGTTCGAATCCTGAATTATGTGTGGATATTTAGTAACGTCTTCGGAAAGAGAGGAAGTAGGCTAGATCCGTCTGCATGAGAGACAACACGGTTAACCACTACTACCTCTCTGGAGAAGAGTTTCAGCTGCAACAGATGGCAGGCAATACCGCATAGAATGGTTGTTATGTAGTTGTCTCTGTATGCGTATATCTTCCAGGACGTCAATCTAACGAAAACGGTAAAAAATATAATGTCAACAGAATACCCAAAAACGTAATGTTTAACCTTATCAAATTTTGACTTTTATTTCGGATTCGAATGTTTTCGCTAGAGCGGAAGCGACAGTGCATTACACGCTTCAGTTACATTAGCTAAATAACAATAATTATCATAATTTGGCCTCTCTGATTTAAAACGTTTCTAAATGTCTCACGGTTTCTAAACCCAAAAAGTTTGGAAGTTGTAACTGAAATACAATAATAATAGCCAGTATTTAACAAAAACAGCTCGGAGATGAACTACATATGTTGCATGCCTCGATAATACAGCTTCAATTATATGTATGTAAGATTGAGGTTACAACCTCTAAAAATAATTTATTTCGTCTCGAACTATAAAAATAGATTTCGCAAAATCAATCAATAAGTATAAAGATAAATATATGTAGTAAATGCGTCGTTATTCTCTGTTCTCTTCTAGAACAAAATGAATTACTTCGCGTAAATAACACAAAGGTACTATCTTAATTTTCTAGTGTGTTGATAAATAATTTGGCATGCACAATAAGCTAATTTAGGAGTCTCTATTTCGGCGCGTTTATACATAAATTTAATTTAAAAAACCAGTATAACAAATTGTACCGATTTATAATCCTGTTCTAAATCCATCAAAGTAATTTAAACTGTACAACTTGTAGAGATACTGCCAAATGGAATGATTTTTGGTACTCAATGAGCATGCAGGTGTCTACAAGAAACAGAATTAATGCATACGTAATTTATTTATGTCCATAACCTACAACAAAGTTAATACTGATGCTTTAACATTGTAGGATAGAAATATTGCTAACAATTTCTTGTCAGAAAATGCCTTGTGACTACATTAAAGAAAGAGAGCGAAGGAAAACGTTGAAAATATTTTTAAAAACTAAAGAACCATGTGGCAAATATATATGAAACTCATTATCACACAAATAGAGTGATTTTAAAACAGTAGTGATACCAAATTACAACCTATAAATTGTTTTTCTACTCCCTTATATAAATTTGCTATTTTCTGTAGAATGGCCATTCCAGTTAACTGAATGGATATATTTCATATACTATCTAGGATGGATATGAAATCGACTAATTACAGTTCATATAGTAAGTAATTTTGATGATGAAATGAATTTAGAGACAAAAAGGCACAAAAAGAAAACAAGGAACAAAAAGAAATAAACCGAAAGGAAGAAGGGGACAAGAAAGATTTAAATACTCAAACGTATAAAATATTAGTAAAGGTGGATAGGACAAGCAAGCGGAGGTATAGTTATTATGCGGTCTAATTTGTGTTATGTTTCTTGTCAGCTAAGCTACTGCCGCCTTTAACAAATGTTTTCACCTAGAATATTAGATTAAGCAGACGCTACCTTTGTATATTAAAATTTGATTAAAACTACTTATTTGTAGTTTTTTCCTAAGCTGCTCGTAGAAAAAGTATACTGTACAACTCGAGTGGATTATCCATATTGCACTCGAAAGATTGAACACTCCACCTACGACGTCGTGCTCAAACTTCTTTCTTGTGCGATATGGGTATCATAATCACTCTTATTGCACAAACTACTATTTTAGGTTTTCACGAATGTAGAATGGATTGTTGTACTTCCGTTTTTTGTGTCAAAACTGGGCCTATTAGTAATAGCTAAGCGATAACTACTTCTGGAAAAATATGACCAAAAAAATATTTCAAGAGCATATTAGCATCGCTTATTCAAATATGGCTTTTGTTGTCTTCCATGTTTATAGCACTACCGTACTAGTACGATCAAGGGCAAAAAAATAGCACAAGTCTTATAACGGTATTTTGCTAAAATCTAGTTGTGTACATCTAACTTTAATTTTTGTGACATTGTCAGTTAGTTGTCATAATTTATTGCAAGTGTGCAAAAAACTAATAAGTATGCCTCATATAAGCGATTTGGTTAAATCTAGAGTTACTGCTAAAGTAGAAGATGGATGGTCAATGAGACAAATTGCACTGTGTTATAATATTGACAAAAATTCGGTGTGTTACATTTTAAGAAAATGGAGAATAAACGGTACGATTAGTAGAAATCCTGGATCAGGGCGACGAAGGATATCAACTCAACAACAAGATTTGCAATTGGTAAATGCTTTCGTAGAAAATCCATTTTACTCACTTATTCAGGCTGCTGAAGAAACGAATTTTCCTGGATCGAGTAGTCGCCGACGAGTAAGAGAATTGGAGCTACGCTGTCATGCAGTAGCACAGAAATACTTACTTAAAGGTGAACATAAAGAAACTAGAGTAGGATTTGCGCTTGAATTTTTAGCGCATGATGTAAATTTTTGGAACAATGTAATCTTTACAGACGAAAAACTTCCCAGTAAACACACAGCGGTCGTATTCGTGTTTACCGCCCTCCGAATACTCGATTCGATGAGAAATATATATCTAACAATGATAAGAGTGGTAGATTTTCCGTCAATATGTGGGCTTGGATATCGGCACGTGGTCCTGGTGTTTTGTGGCATATTGAGGCATTCCTCAATATGCCACAAAACATCATAAATCATTATTTAAGAGTGAAACGTATATTAGGATTTTAGACAATATTAGGCTCCCTCTGTGTCACACTGATTTCCTAATAATGAGTTCATATTTCAACAAGATAATTGTTCCGTTTACTGCTCATACCGTAACTAACTGGTTTCAAGATCAATGTTCTTAACTGGCCCAGTCATAGTCCAGATCTTAACCCTATAGAAGAAGTATGGGGACTACTCGTAAGAAGTATCCGAAAACGAAATGTGAGACCACGGAATGCCGAAGAATTACTGGCAATAGTAAATAATGCATGGGAAAATATTATTCCTAATGATTACTGTATAAGGTTATTTAATTCTGTGCCAAACAGACTTATAGAAGTTATAAATAGAAATGGTGCAATAATGAAATATTAATAGTTAGTTTCTTGTTAAGTAGGATATAATTCGTCCTTTGATCCAGGATTTCTACTAATCGTACCGTTTATTCTCCACTTTCTTAAAATGTTACACATCAAATTTTGTTAATGTTATAACACAGTGCAATTTGTCTCATTAACTATCCATCATTTACTATTCAAATAGAGACAGATTTACATTAGAAAAAAAAAGTTGTCCTATTTTTTTCTGCCCACGACAGTACTTGATACGTGATTATGCATTTTCTGTTGATATTAATATTATTATACGATTCAACAAAAGCGCATTTCATAGTGATAAATTGCAGCTGTTGCCTATAGGACTAAACTAGGCCAATTCGACCCTGAGTGTCAAAATCTTTTGAGAGCTAAATGCTGAAATCAAATAAATAACATCGTGGTGTAACAAAGAAACGCACATGTTTCCTTTTTGCTTAAATCATGGAGAATACACACGTTAAAAGCAGTGGGGCGATAAATTAGTTTTAGCAAAAACAATGCATTTAGATAACACGATATATGTTCATTCCATCGAATAAATTAATAAAATTAAAACGACATGCGCTTAGATCTTATTTAATTTAGTATGTAGTAAACCTAAAAATAATTTATAAAAATATCTTAAATTGTTTATTTTAGTCGCGACGTCGAAGGCGACCTGTTGTAGACATTTCACTGCAGCCAGAAGCAGGCCACTTATAAAATCAAACAATGCAGTATACAATTTATAACAGAATTTTTTAAAAACATGTCATATATAAGTACATTCATGTGTTAAATTTTCCCATGGAATTTTTACACCGGGGACAGAAGATAGAACACGGAAAAGTAATCATCTAAATCGAAATATAAAATTAATTTAAAAATCGCTAAAAATTCACATAGTTATTTAGATCTTTTATGGCCAGTTTCTGAAACGTAAAATAAAGTTATCTATTAATAAATGTCATAGTAACAATTGTTGTCACAATTGTATCTATGTCAGTAAACGAATAATTAACTCTATCTAACGTTTCAGAAACTGGCCGTTAATGGTCTATTTTTATCTTGGGTGAATTTAGCAAAATATTAGTAAAATGTCATATATAAACCGATAAAAACAAAGTCTGTAGTAGCGCGGCATATTCGATTCAACTCTAAGGCTATGATTAGTGCATTTTTGGATCCGAAGCCCTGACAGGTTTAGGTACTTAACGTCGTTTTGATGAAAAATGTGTAAAAAGAAGGATTACAAGTGGAATATTACCGCGAAGTAATGTGAAAAGTTGTGAGTTAGTTGGAGATACGTTTTGATGTTAAAGTCTGGCGATATTACCCTCATAAGTTTCATTTTAGAGAGAACTTTTATTTGGTTAGTGAAAGATGCCATTCATCGACGGTGTAAACAGCAAGTCCGCCATATTACCAGATTCACACTTTAAGTTCCATTAATTTATGATATTAGTCCGTATACTGTACTGCTTTATCAAAGTGTAAACTTTAGAAACTTTCTTAGTGAAATAAAGACTTTTGGGGCACAGACCCTTGTTTAGTGCGTGCAACCCCTAGTGAATTACGAGTTAACTTGTAATTTTTCGAACAATACGCCCTCCAAGTAGGTATTTGGAAGACTTTCGTCAGTGTCAATTATTGCCGCATGTGACAAAGTGCAAGTACATTCTTATTAAGTTCACTCAATGGTTTTCGGCTTTTTATCAAAAAATAATATCCGTGGCGCCCAACTTTCTTTTCGAGATTTTGGCTTTAAAAATTATGATGTGTTAATGTCGGAGTATCTAAATGAGTTCTGACTCCAGTTATACTCCGGATTTTGTTCATGTTTGTAAATTACCTTTTGTTACTATAAAAATTCCCTGTATTAGTTTCGTTATTTTTCTATGACTTGATTGTGTATTCGAATATCATGTAGTTTAAAGAACTCTTGATTTGTTTTTGACATTTTATTTTGTAATATAAGATTAAATTTTACATTGTTTGTTTCTCTTTAATCTAACTCTCCCTCACCCCTGCTGTTGAGCTAGCTAGGACGGTTTAAGTACATCCGTTCTTAAAGAAATTATTAGTTAAAAATTAAGTTATATCAACCTTGTTACCTAATGTCAATATTAATCTCGAGTAAAAACGCGTTTAATTTCATTGATTGTTAAATTTTACACCGGCGGGGCGTCAATATCAATATTATGTAACAAGATCCAATTAACTAAACAACCAACTAACACTTTTTTGACAACGGCTCAGCGTTTTATAAAAAAAAAAACCACACTTAGTGGCCTTATGATCCTTTATTTATTACCAGCGCATCCGGCAAATATTAAAATATAAACTTTTTAATTCTTTAATTTTGTTAACTTCCATTTAAGTTATAGAAAAAATGCATGGGACCACCGGGAAACTTTCCTCTTCGAAACAAAAAAGAATTATCTCATAACGGTTACCCAATGGCTCAACTACAGGTTCCCATATAGATGGATCGAACGAAGAGGACCTATTGAGTGGCCAGCCAGATCCCCTGCCTTGACCAGCGTAGATATTTTTCTATGGGGTCACCTTCAAGGTCACACTATTTTTTACTATTGAATTCCAAAAAAATTCTGCTATTAAAAATCTATGGAAAAATTAGGGGTACCATTTGAAATTATAAACTTGGGGTGGTTGGGTTGAGACGGTGAGTTTTGGATCATACTTTTTCTCGTTAAAATGTGCCCCTTGACATTCAATAAAAAAAATCTTCAACGGTTTTCGAGCTCTTAAGGGTGGCTCGTTTTCAAAAAATTACCCGGTATATTAATCCTCTATTTAGGCATTTCCAAAGTTCTTGATTGTTTTTATTTTAATATGCTAGACAGAGGTCAAGTTTCGTACAATTTATCGCGCATATTAAACAATTAAATCACCACAGGTAGCATCAATGTTTAAATAGAATCTAATAGAATTATAGTAATGGTTTTATAGCCAGGCACACTGAATTTATTTAAAACCGTTTTTCAAAATGAGCTTTATTTCTATTTTAATACCAAGAAATAATTTAATTTGTCGTAAGTTTATCATTTTAAATATTTGTGTGAGGTAGTTTTCATCGTTTATTACAATTAATAGATCGTCAACGTACAGTACTAAATACTATTGAATTCAGTGAACTATTGATCGCGACAGTCTAATTCATTGTTGACATTCGCAAAGCAATTTTCCTAAGATACACCACGAAGAGGTTGTCAGTCGGTTTCACATCTCATCAATCACGCTTTTATTTAGTCATAGATCTATAAACATATCTACACATACCACTGATTTTGATTATTTAAGCTGACAAGTAAAAAGTAACCTTCACCTCTATCTTCGTCATTTGGGGTAAGGTAGCTTAGTAGTTAGCATGTCTAGCTGTCTCTCTAAGGAATCTGGAATTGGTTTGGAGGGTGGTCAATAAGAATTATTGAGCCACAGCACTTAGGCCCGATTGGGCTCCTTGTACATCCTCCCTGTAGGCAGACCCTCGCCTAGGCCTCCAACCAACCTAATCTTGCAAAATAGGTGGTGATTCTGCCTAAGGGTATCTCCTTTACATCGGCCAAAGTAGGCCAGCGTTCTCCCAAGATGGATTCTCTAATTGATGAGACGGCAGAATAGTACAAAAAATACATGTTGAACCGTCTCATCTTCTTGTTCACAACCTCAACAGAGAGGTGTTTCGCTTAATCTCATATTATGGAGATGTTTTCTTAGAGAACAGTGTCCAGTCTGGATTCCCGTTATAAAACTTAGGTTCCTTCTGGACATTACCAGGTAGTCCATTGTTGTACTCTTGTTAGGGTATTTTAGTAATTCCCTAGCAAGCTGATAGCTGTTTGTTTCATCCCACAGTTTCTTTAATTCATTGTGGGTGTTCTCTTTAATTATTTGTATTATCGACGTGATCGGTAACAGACTAGCCGGGTCCGGTTCAAAGATGCTTAGGCCTGCTGCCTTCTTAGCCAGTCTGTCGGCTACTTTGCTGCCACTACACTGTGCATGTCCTTTCACCCAGCATACCAATATGTTATCCATGCTGGAGGCACCCACAAGTGCTTGGTGGCATTCCCATACTGCTCCTGTGGTAATTTTGTGACTTCTCAGGGCTAGTAATGATTGTCTACAATCTGTATAGATCCTAATTGTTTTACCCGTAGTTTGTCTACGGACAATCTCTTTTGCGGTTATGGTTATGCCCGCCAGTTCCGTCTGTACTACGCTGGCTCGCCCGTCCATAACTCATTTATATTGGATTTGCAGACTTCTCGAGTATATTCCAAATCCTGCCCCATCCTTTTTTTTTTTATCCGTCTGTGAAGATGTTGATCACACCATCGCCAGCAGTCTCGTTCTCACTATTCGTCTGTATTATGTAGGGTCTGTCAAAGACAAACCGGGGAGAAATGCCATATGTGCACACTTGTAGAAGAGGCGTCTTCTTGACAGCCTCATTCCACAGGCGACTCCTGGCGTCTCCACAACCTACATTTGATTGTATGCCAAAGATTTTGAGGCGTACCATTCATAACAGAGCCATTTCTCCTAGATATATATCTAGTAGTGGCAGACACAGCATTACCTCTATGGATCTCGTTGGCGTTGTTCGCATAGCTCCAGTTATGCTTAGGCAAGCGACTCTCTACACTTGGATGAGCTTGACCTTAGCTGTAGTCTGTTTGCTCTTAGGCCACCAAACCACAGCTCCATAGGTTATCATTGGTTTTACGACGGCAGTATATATCCAGATGACTACTTTGGGTTTCGTTCCCCAGGTTTTCCCCACGGTCATGCAACACTGCTCATAAGAAATGCAAGTCTTTTTTAGTCTTCTATCTATGTGAAGATTTCATGTTAGTTTGGCATCGACGGTTACCCCAAGATATGTCACTTCTGATGCGAAACTTAGTGTTGTATCCAGGAGGGCAGATGGCTTCAGTGCTCCTAGTTTCCTTGTGAAGAGAACCATCTCCGTCTTCTTAGGACTGACAGACAGGGGGTGTTCTCTGCACCACTTTTCGGTTATTCTTAGGGCCCCTGCATTCTTTCACAGAGGACTCCTTCGAATTTTCCGCTAAGCATTATTGTTAAATTGTCTACGTAGGCAATTGTGTGGAATCCTTCTGAATTGAGGTGGCACAGGAGGCTATCAAGAACGAGGTTCCATAGCAGTGGTGATATTACACCTCCCTGCGAACAGCCTCTCGCGGCCATTCTTTGTACAGAAGCATCTCCCACACTGATTTATACAGCTCTCTTCGAGATCATGTTGGTTATCCAGCTTCCCATGACGCATCTCTCTATAAGGATACCTAGCGAAATGAATTCGAGACCTATCTACTGCGAAATAATTTGTAATTATGAATTACCTCAAGAAGTACTTCGGAATGCACTTTAAATTGTAGGGTTCCATCTATATAAACTTAAGAAAGTCATTGACGTGACTTGAAAGGCAGTAAAAAATAAGTTCAACTTTATCTACAATGGTTGGGATACCGATAAAATAACCGATTCAAACTTTCTACAGGTATTAGGATTTTCAATAAATATCTTCCATATGACAGATGATAAATAACAATTAACGAAGATGGCGATGATGATTAGTTTTTCTTTAGTTTAAAAGAACTTTGGGTTAGTGTATGTGTGAATTATTTTTCACTTCTTCTTTCTTTAACTTTCTAATGACGGTTACTAACTGAAGAAAACTTAGAATTAGCATTGGCTTTATTGCAGTATCTACTAAAAATATTGAAATGAATGTTAACAAAGCAAATTAAAATGAATTATTCAAATTAATAATGCGACTATGTTGTGTGGAATTGCGCGAATTTATTTCACTATATGAGTGTACAGTGGGAAAGAGTCGAATGACATTAAGGCGAATATAGACTTT
Source organism: Leptura quadrifasciata (assembly GCA_963675555.1). Classification (NCBI taxonomy): domain Eukaryota; kingdom Metazoa; phylum Arthropoda; class Insecta; order Coleoptera; family Cerambycidae; genus Leptura; species Leptura quadrifasciata. The sequence goes on from OY776675.1 coordinate 43,382,664, forward strand.
ACGCTTTCGATGTGCATCGCGCATGACTCATCTGCAGTGAAATGTGTAAAGATTGTTTTCATCTGCGTTTCATCTACAGTGATCATACAAATTATACGGTAAACGAAGTAGAGGTACTCTCTACTTTGGATGAAATCATATTCACTGCGGATGAATCATCCGCGATGCACATCGAAGTCTATATTCGGCTTTGCAACGCAGTTCATCGGTAGAATACGATTAAAAAGACAACACGAATTATCGGACAATGATATTTTAATTTTTGTTTCCTTCAACACAAAACTGATCTGTCATGTAATTATTGTAGACACAAAGCGCAACATGAGCTATTTTAGTAACTCATACTAAATGATCGAAATGTTCGCCGTTTCTGGCCATACAATGATTGAATGATTGTCCTTCGGTAGTCCTTTATAAGTAGTATCGTTTTATTAAATAATTTTGAAGTGGGGGTTAGTTTAAGATGAAGAGGATTGTTTTTAACATGACGGCAATCGTCAATGTGCGTTATCCAAATGTAAACAATAATATCACATTACCTAGATTTTTATGTCCAACCAGTTGTTAAACCATCACTTCTTACAAAGATTCAGTTTTTGTACAATTATCTTTAAAAAAAAAGTCCTCTTCAAGGTCATACTTTGTTTTTTCGGCTGCGTTTCGGAGAAATAAATTCTGCTATTAGAAATCGATGAAAAAAATTAGCGGTGCCATTTTGAATTGAAATCTTGGGATTGATAGAGGTGAGAGTATGGGTTTTAATCACACATCTTCCTACTAAAATGTGTAACCCTTAACATTCAAGAACATGCCGTTTACTGCATGCAAAAATCTTGAACGGTTCTCGAGTTAAGTGCAGCTCGTTTTCAAAACATCACACAATATAGTGAATTATAAAAATAACAAAATAATTGTCATTGCTGATGGAGTAATCGAACCACACATCAGAATATACTACGAATAAAGGTCTTTGAGAGAACCTATTAGATTTTAAAGTAAGGACCCTGACTATGACTTTTACTCCAAAGTGGTACCAAAAATATAGGCACGTTTTTGTAACTACGATTATTCTAATTGCGCTGTATCAAAATATGGTTTTGTTTAATGCCACCAGGAATTTATTTTGCCAAATATAACTAACGATGACAAACACAATGGTGACAGACAAGATATTCATAAAATTCTAACCAATCTATTTAGCCATAAATGACAGGAAACTTAAAGTGCGCTATTTAAATAAGCAGGTTTTCAGACAGAATTATTTAGAAATGTTTAAATTAAACTCAAACGTACATTGCCTATAATCATATGTAATAGATTTTTTTAAGCAGGAAAGAAAGCTTTCTGATTATCTTGAACTATTTTCAACATTTCAGAAAGTATTTTTAGTGACAGACATAAATCCCTAGCTTGCTCTGAAATTATTGATGTTGCTGCAATTACAATGAGAAACAAAATAACATCAACCACGAGTAACTTTAAAAATAGCTTTGTCTGGATTATACATTAACAGAACCTTTAAATAATTCAGTGGTATTTTCAGTTCAAGGCACAACAAATTAATTGTATTGAACAATTCAAACATTTTTAAAACACTACCGAATCTCAAGTAGGCATCTAAAATAAAAGTCTAATATTAGTAAGAGTATCACCATCTAGTGGCCAATTTATAAAAATTCTCCACCACAGTTTTAAATACAAATCCGTTAAGTTTTATTTCTATACAAACAAAAGATAATGTTAGATTTTTGTGTAGTTTTGTGTATCATTTTCAGCTTGTGTTTGTGAAACATGCATTTAATTCAACAACAGTCATCGTGTTCTTCACAAAGAAAACTTATTTCAAGGGATCACAACTATACACGTTTTCTACATCCCACATGTTAAGCTATTAATAATCGAAATTCTGTTATGTTTTCTCAATGCTATCATTAGCGCTTTACTTTATGATATAAAACTAAAACTTATTTAATTTTGATTCTAATGCGCCCGTAGAAACATCAAAACCATTACAAAATTAGTTTGTTTATTAGTCGAACTTTAAATAGAATTAATTTTCAGCAGTTAAAATTTGTGTTTGAGTAACTAGCTATACAAATTTACACGATTCTATTTTTGTACGATCCGTCACTCTCATCTACAATACTGACGTTGACATTCCATTATTGTCAACAAAAAAAAAATAAAAAGAGTACTCTAAAACACTATTCATTGATCCAACTACATTTTGTACTCGATTATTATATAAAAATCATATAAGTTAAACACCTGTTATTACATATTATAATACGAGTAAAATAGTTTTAAAAAACTACTAATATACCTACAAATGACGACAGTAAGTTCACTGTCATTCAAAAATGTGCTAAATGAATGCAAATCCTTTCCTCAGTTAAATTTGTACAATGATTGGCGTTAATACAATGTTATACAATTTTAGAATGCAAGGTATTTTTTAGTAAATACCTAAGCACTGATTGTACAACAGAGTAATTTTTTACTTGCTGTTATGGCATTACAATTTAACAAATAGCTCAGCACGTGAGCTCCTTGTGGATTACATAAAGTCCGTAAAATATCTACTTACTTCCTCTATGTTGAGTTTGGTCCGGACGATCTTTCGTCGGACCGTCTGCTCGTAGGTCTCCTCTATTGTCTCAGCCATGCTTCACGCAATTCTTCACTAAAATCTCACACGATAAGGGACACACCGGCTACAGCCGTTACTTCAGTTCGACCTAGTCGCTATGCTAACGCGTTGAAGACTAAACTTGCTAAAGTAACTCCGAGCTAAATTTACTTTTCTTCGTTGGACGGAAGTTTAACTATACCATGTCCTACTATATTTTCATTAGTCTAGCGACGACAGTGTGCATAATGACTGAAAAAAATACTACAGTCTAGTAATATTCTTTTTCAATGGACCGAGATATAAACAGATCTTGATTGATTGATGATTATGTGGTGATAAATATGTTAAACATAGTGTCGGCGAGAAAGATGAAGTACTTATTTTTTAATTTACTAGCCACAGGCTAAATCGGTATAATATAAAAAAAGTTTTTTGTGGAAATACTGTGGTTGCTCTAAAAAATATATGTGCAAGTACTTATTTTACGTTTGTAGATATTTAAAACAACGTGATTTCTTTTAGTATCGTCATAGCAACCACAATGTCGGATATCTCAGGACACCTGAAGTCACTCTTTGCTATAGTTAGTATCAACTAATTTTAAAATTAATTCTACACTTATTACTGCTTTTAGGTCTCGCATCTGTTAACACACAGTGTTCTCTAACACGCATGTTACCAATAGGTACTTAGTTTCGTGCAAAAACTGTAAGTAACTCAAGCTAGACTAGTGAATGGAACGCGTAGGAGTGAACTCCCCAAAAATAAATAAACAAACTGGCCATAAATTAAATTTTTCACATGCGGATTATTGCGGATGCATTTCAAGTGCTTTTAATTTCAGTGTTTTCATTTAATACCACATATTTCACTCATTTATTTCTAGGATCAACGCTGTTGTGATTTATTTCAAGTGTCAGAGGCTATACTCCAACTGAATGCTTTTTTGTTTTTCAACTAAAGCGCTGACATTTGTATTATTTTAATTCAATTATGAACCTATTTTGTTTTTGTAACTACTGCCTGTCTATACAATAAACAGGCTGAATTGTTATTGTCTCTTTTTCTACAATAAGCAAAATACCCTGTAATTTACGCTCTAAAAGTGACTAAAGTGAGTGACCAACGCGGAAGGCAAATTTATTTGGGGGTTGGCATCAGAAAATTCTTTGCCACAGAGTAGTCAGTAAAGTGAAAAGGGACGAAATATTATTTGCTTCCTATTTTTTCAAATTATTCTGTTTCACAAAGCTTACAATTTCATTCAAGATTTGAGGATTGTTAGTACTTAGTAAATGTGTAAAGTTGATTGGGAACAGAACATTTAAAATCCTTAATTCATTAATTATATTTGTGATATCTTGCCGATGGTTACCACATGCTTGTGGTTTAATGGTTTAAATCGCCTATAGAATTGTGATCACACGTGCAGCACGGCAACTCTACAATCCCTAATTTATAAAGACGTGAAGGAAAAGTACCATGGTTGAGCTTCAGCCTAATTATGGTAGTAGAGACATATCTTGGGACGTGGTAATCAAATAGAGAAGGGATTGACGTGGGTAAGGAAGGATGTATGAATGCATTGTTTTTTCGGAGATCTGACATATTGAAGCGGACCGCCCCTGGGGCCATCCTATTTTAAAAATAAGTCTTAAATTTGTTTAAATTCAGGGAAATATCGGTTTTATAACTACAATTAACCAGAAATTATTTAAACATTAGATTCTTAATTTCATTTCCAAATTTATGCAAATATTAATTTTACAACAGAAATTATTTTCTCAATACCAAATGATAGCCGACTTCAGGGCGCCATTACGTTTTCACTCATTGGGGTAGAAAGTTGTACATATGTCAAGTGCCACTTTAAAATAGCTTGTAACATGGTTATTGCTTCTTATCTAAAACTTGGCAGTTTTAAAAACAAGACTAATGCATTAGTAAAACCAGCAAAGCGTCGAGAATGGGCTAGTAGACAATATCGAAAATAACAAAAGTAATAATATAGCATTTTAGGTTGACTCTTCAATATGTTATAATCATAATTTCAAGGTAATTTTACCACTATTATTGGTTTTATTGTAAAATGAATATGTTTAAGATTAGAGTGGATTTAAAATAAGACAGTTTGCCGGTTATCTCGTGACGTTATAGCGTAACATGCGTGCGCATTCAATATAACGCCGACAGAGCCACTCATACGTTTTGCAAAACTTTGTTGGCTCCGCCCTACTACTAGCGCTCGTTTCTCTGCCGAGTACGCTATTACGTCATAGCCAATAGAATAGCCCGAACATTTGCGGCAATATCTAACCGTTTAAACATAGTTTAAACTTCATGACTTTTTTTCTACTATAAGGCATTATTAAAAAAATAAAATAAAAAATACGGGTCAACTGTTTTTATGTGTAGATTTTATTAAAATAATAATAAAAAAATTGTCTACTTGCCCATTGTGTGTGAAGTGAATAGGGCGACTTTAAGCAAACGTATAAGACGAAGATAGGGCAGAATACCGGAGCCACATCTCATGTGTCAAATATACAAACCACGTTCAGGATATGGGGGAATTGGAACTGTGATTTTGGAACCGCGTTGTTGGAAGAACAGAATAAAAGTCAGGCGATGCTATACCTCCAGGCAGAACTGATAGAGGATGCTTGCCGACGTTTACGAGCCTTCTCAGTTCGCACGGAAGAATACTTATTCCAGTAGTAGCAAATTTCATCGAGGATGTTTGTCGTCGATTTTCGAACCCTCTGAATTTGCTAAGAGATACTAATTGCAGGACGCTTCAGAATGTTTGGAATCTAAAGACATCAATTAATTCTACGAATAAATCCAATCGGGCTGCTAAAAGATTTGGGCTGCTAGAACATAACTTGGCAATTTACACGACAACAATTTCACCAACATAACTATTTAAGTATCAAACTTATTTACTTCTCTGCGTTATTGACTTTACATTCTGGTTTGGGGGGGAGATAGGGGAAATTGGCTTATTTGTCGTATCGAATATATTCATTTTATGTCAGGCTTTTAATAATATTTATACAATAAGTTTTTAGCAATAACTAACAGGCTGCATTGCTGCGGGCATTTGTTTGTCTAGCAGACTCACTAAAATAGGTGCATTTCACGGGAACCGGACCCAATACATTACTTTTACTTTTAAATCAGCTGTTACTGCATTACACTTGACTCGACGCTCCTTATAGTCGTCGGCTCCCCAGATGGTCGGGTGACCGGTAGTTCTTACTACAATAAAGTCATCACAGGCACAGCTGGGGTTCTGATTGACCCAAATGTTAAAAACACTGCAGTTGTAAAATCTTATAAGGCTGTTTGCTTTCAACTACGTAAATAGTACATAATCTCTTGATTTATTTTCATTGTTGTTATAACCACAAAGAGTTCCCTGGCTCTAGTTCAAACACCGCAGTCGTGGGTTTGTTCTCATCTTCGATAAGTGGTTGTTGTGACAATTAAAATCAACCCGGAGATTTTCGTGTTAATATCTACTTTAGGGAAATTTCCCTGCAGCTTATGAGCATTTACACTGAGTCTTGGCACGATGGCCACTTGCGACAGAGACGTCTGTTTTGTTTAGCCAAGTACGTACCTGGTTTGTTGAGCCTTTTACTCAAACTGAACCTGCATCGATGTCATCACTGGAAGTTTATTGACAGAGTGCTTAACGCTCTGTCACCACAGTAATTGTCCAGTTAGTTTCGATTCGATTATTTTTATAAAATATTAGCTTTTTTATTTAACAACAAAATAGGATACAATTATATTACAAGCCACTCCGTTATTATTTCAATCCTAAGTTTAGGGGAAATTTCACATACTGAATATTTTGCTAAGAAGATTTACGTTTGCATCATAACAAGTTTATATTCTAGAACTATATATTTTCAGAGTTTATGCAATGACAAGAAACTTTAGCTTCCATTATACTTCAGTTGTTTACTATCAAAGGCTTGCCGTGTGCCTGCATTGATATGTAAGGTTTCACTAGGATATTCTCCAGTCAAACTATTGTGAGATATTTCTCACCTGCGAATGCCTAGTTTTCTATGATTGTTTAATAACGATCCCTCAAATTAATAAAGAGTTCCCTGGCTCTAGTACAAACACCGCGGTTGTGGGTTTGCACTCAACTACTTTTCTACCTTACAAACTACAAATGTTCAGGCCAACGGTCAGTACTGGGGTCCCCGCACCCCGTATACTTGCTTTTATTTTTAGGCGTATACTTTTCGTCGAGTACTGAACCGGGACGTCTTGTCTGTTTGATTTACATCGACTTACCCTGTTCACGTTGTTGAACAATCATATACAATTTGGGATTTACAGTTGTTTATTCAATTAAGGGAGCTTTCCCCCAACATTCTATGATCTCTTACATGAGTGTCTCATTATTACTTCCATTCTCTAATGCACGAACAGGACATGGTTCTTGTTCTCTGTTTTGCAGTAAACTTATTTTATCAGAGCGATTGCTAACACCAAAATTACAATTACATTTTAATCGGCTATTTGCCGCATCTTTAATTACACCAACAAATAACACGGCCTACGATTGTATTAACTTAATACTTGTTATTGCATAACCAGCTTTGAAACATGTATAGTATGTCATTACTATAGCGACGTAACCCTTCCTATATAATATTTAGGCAATTGTCTCAAATATTTGGATTGTTTTGATTTCATGTACGGCTATTGGCAGCATCAATTTATATAAAAATAAAATGGGTTTTTTACTACTTTTTCCCATCAATTATTGTATTTTCTTTCACCTTTACCTTTTTCCATCACACAAGTAATAAACTAAATAAATGATTTCATTCCAATCAAATAAACTAGAAAACAAACTTCAACTATTAATGTACAGTGCCATCTTGAGTAATAAAACACCACATAAATAACATATAATATTAACTAGGTTTCTCAAATAATAGACAGTGTATCCAAACTTACAGTGTATTTACAATAACAGAGTGATAAAATTTCTCAGGTATAGTATCAGACAGAAACAAGTAATATCAAACTTTATATCAAAGAACCTGGGGTAATTATAAAGGGTTACTACGCACATACAACGTAATTAAGGTCCTAACCACATAAAACTAGACGATCACGTAAATGGCCAATTTGTTTATTTATCTTGACATAAAATTGAAGTAAATAATTTCTGGGTGGGAGTAAATAGATACTTGATTGCTTCCCGATCAAGGACTTTGATATTAATTAACACCCCTGGGGTTGAGATGTTTCACTTGTTCACGTAACCAGGATTTTATTTATAATTAATTTGGGTGGGCTTCAACTTCTTCAATATTCTGCACATACCTTTTGCCAGTTTTCTTTTATCTCTATTTTAAACAAATTATGAATGTCAGAGTTTAGAATTATTTATTTCTATTTTGTTAATAGCATCTTTTACTAATTTATCCACACGTTCATTGCCATCGATCCCTGAGTGTCCTTTGGCGCAAGTAAATGTGAGGTCAACACCTTTCCTAGTTAGCGAGAAAAATTACATGATTTTTGAATTGTTTGAAATTCCTTGAGAGAGACAATAATGCAGCTTGTGAGTTTGACATAATTGTGGAATTTCCCATATTACCTTCTACTATGATATTGCAAAGTCTAAGCGTATAATTCTGCGGTGAAGATTGAACTCTGATCGAGAATTCTATACGTAAAAGCTTGATTGGTGTTTGGTATGTAAACAGCACAACCTGTTCCCTTTTCATTTTTTGATCCATCTGTGTATAGTATCATTATATGAACTTCATAATATTTTGGTTTTCTATAGGACAATCACTATAATTAAGGAAAATGAGAGTGGGTTTAAAGGAAATAGTATCGTATTCATTCGCGATTTAGGTGGGATATTCAAATTGTCATTATATTGATTTGTTTCTAGAAAAGCACCTACAAGCGGGGGATTATTTTTTAGTGACCAAAAACTGTTAGTTAGGCATTCAGATGTAGGCCACAAATTATTCTAATTAACATATTTGTATTAAGCTCCCTTACTATAATTGTTTAAATTTGTTTGCTAGATATTGTCTCCACAAATTTAGAGGCGGTTCCTGTGCTTCACACTAATATTGCGGGACATGGAGATGACCTCATGGCACTAATGCATATTCTTACTGCTGTGAATTGTATTCGATCCAAGGTTAGCAAATTTATCTTGGAGGCAGATCGATACAGTATACATCCGTAAAATAGAGGGTATATACGCCCTGTAGAACGTTAAAGATATTTCGGGACCTGCTCCCCAATTATTTTTTGAAACGCATTTTAGGCATATTTAATTTTTTATTGATAGCTTACGACTTACGTCAAACATTATAGGCGAATTGCTGCTTTCCTCAATACCTGCCTCCTATCTCATGTAGCATGTTTATATAGAATATTTCAAATATATATACCGACTGTAACAGAATCATGGTACACCCCCTTCATTCGTTTAGTTTTAAAGATAATCGACTGAAATTTGGAACATATAGGATGTTACATAGCACATAGCCGTATTTCGGAAAATGTTCGCAAATTGCTAGGCCGTTGTGCTAATAGCGTTTTACTCATAGCTCCAGGTTTTCGTGAATTGTAACTGCGAACCTGAAACAAAAAATCTAGGGTAGTCAATCAGGTGACCTTGGAATAACTGTTGAAGGTAGTCGGTTACTATTATTCAATAATGGGAGGTGCGCCATCTTGTTGGAAATGCATTCCCTGTTCTAAATCCAAAGATAATTCATCTAAAGTGGCCTCAATCTCATTTTGTAGGGATCCCAAGTATCTGACATCAGTCAAGGATCCCTCAAATATTATTGGACCAATGATTATACTACCAATTACTCCAGACCAACATTGAAACCGCATCGATCTTGATAATTACCCGCCCTTAATAAATTTGGGTTTTCTTGTGACCAACATCTCGTATTTTGTAGATTAAATAACCCTATAGTTGTGAACCTAGAACCTAGACTCATTCGAAAGTAAAATCCTTCCCAAAAAATCATTGTTTGGCCGCACGTTATTCTGTAAAATCCAATTGCAACAGTCCATTCCTACGTTCGTGAAAATATTCGTACAAATTCTGGTGCAATTAGTAATTAAAAGTTATATTTATGCAAAATTCAACTTACTGTTTGGTGACTGATTTCTAATTCAAACAGTTTTTTCAATTTGCACTCGAGCCAAAACATTAATCGTTCCTTCTTCAATAATGCAATTCTCTTCGGGATCATAGTTGGGCTCTCTTCGGGATTGATTTTCGACATGATTAAAATAATTTGTCGCAGGACATTGTCTGTCAGTATGTCGTTGGGTATAAAAGTCGGTAGCCGCAACTGCATTCTTCCTGCATTCCCCAAAATAATTAACATGTCCACTTTTTCATCTCTTGTATAAATTTACGACATTTTGAACAAAATTAACAAGAATTTTAAACAACATATGTTTGACAAGCTAAATATAGTTACATTATTTTCAAAGCCACCTTAGTTCCTTTTTACCATTTAATTACATACAACAAAATTGTATTTTCTTATTTACTTTTTTTAAATAGAACATTTTATATATATTTGGACTATCTCATTCATCATGAAATTCTGATTTCAGCGATATCTCAGAAGATGGCATTTATTTTAAAAATGACGAAAATGTGAAAACTGAAAACACACGTAGGTCCTGTGGGATTTTATTTTAGAATCTTATAGAAAGTAGGCGTTGGATTTGACGCATGGGCATGTTTTTGTCACTCCATACGGGTGTCTCAGTTAACGCAATACGCTTGATTTTCTCGGTAGCAGTTGAAAAATTTTTTGTTAAAAAGCCAGTCTAAAACATTTTTTTTTTTTTTGAGAATACAATGCCGCTAAGAAACAAAAATTTAAACGTCAAAGCAATAAGTTATGGTCGAAAAAATAATTTTACAGTATGCTAAGAGGAGATATCTAGAGTTCGAACCTTTGGTGTGATTCTGCATGTGGTGTGGTTTTCACAATACACCAAAGCACTTGAACACTACATTCGAATGTTCTATTTTAATTGTCTCCATAGATGATGCTAGTACGGCTAACGAAATACGCGTCAAGTAGATTATTCGACTGTAGTGTTTTGTGGAAACTTAGTAGCTTATTATATCTATATTGTTAAAATCTTTTGTATTACGTAAGATAAAACCAAGATTCTTATAAAACATAATATTTTTAGTCGCAAACTCCTCTATAAAATCCTTATTTTACTATAAGGAACGTAACCAGACTGCAACCAACAGCTACTCTCCGGGCTATATGCCCCGCCGAGCGCTGAATTACAAGTTACAAGCCCGGCGCGTTAATTGTAATAATTGCATATTACCGTCAAAACGCTAAGGGTCTGATTGCAACAAGCACCAGCCGAAAGACCGATCCTACTTAAAGGAGCTCTCGTGCCAGTCGTCACACACCACTTGCAGACTGCTGTTTCGAGCTGTTGGCTCTCGTCAGTGCAAGGTAGGCATGTGACGACCGACACGAGGATCACTTGACCATTTAGTACATTTCGGTATCTTTGGGATAACGACATGTAAAATAGTCAGCAGGCGCCATCTAGCAGTCCAGTGTCTGTTGCAATCGAAAAATAAATAGTCTGACTGGGCTTAGCATAGTTCAAATGTGCATTTAGAGGATTAATAAGGATTTTATAAAGGAGTTTGCGACTAAAAATATTATGTTTTAATATTCCGCCCTCTAAAAGTACATTTGTCTAAGTGCATGGATAAGGTCTATGTTAGACCATGTCAAATATTACGTATTATAATAAATATGTGTTATTAATCGAATAAAAATAAAATATTCCACTATGCTTCTCCTGATTTTCATAGTAGCTTATTCTGAGATAGAGATAAAGCTAATTTCATTCTATAAGAATACGATAATACTAGCAGCGAGTACTCTTGTACTTGAGGAATAATGAAACTAATATATTCCTGAATAACATTTATTCATCTTAAAATTATACATTCAACGAGAACCTCTTCAGAATATTCATATGGTAGAGAACATTATTTCTACATGGATCTAATTTGGCGTGTCAAATGCTACGTGGTGTCCCGATTCAAAGCGCACGAAAAAAGGGATCCATAATCACTTGATACTCTTCATAGACCTTAGTTTGCATAAATTTTTCAGTAAGCTGTAGTATTCTGGATTGTTTTAATTATATTATAAACAATATCAGTAATACTATAGTCTTTTGTTCAAGTTATTGAAGACCAAGTCAGTCAAAACTGTGTTTAATATTATTAAATCAGATCTCATGTTATTCCTTTTCTTGGCAGAATTTGGTGTGGATTGTTTCCACATATAGCTTTGTAAAATTTACGTATTTAATGGCGTGCTATTATTTCTCATGTTGCTATCGGTTTCCAATAGCGCATTGCACTAAAGCGTTGGTCTTGGTTATGTTCAAACGAAATTAAATTAAGCAAACTGCACACACAATTTTTCGAACTAAAATGGTGTATTCAAAAACTGGTTTATTTACTGGTTACTGTAGTAGTGCATCTTCTTCATAAAAACCATTGCAAAAGAAGAAAAATTCATTATGTATGTTATCAGTATAACCAGCATATCATTACATTAGCCAACAAACACCAAATTTGATTTTTTATTGGTTAAGAGAGTATATCAAAAAATATTCATGATGATTTGCAATCACTGTATACTGGACTTTCAAGTTCTCTAAGACTCTTTCGGGCTACTTTATGAGGGTCCATCCAAAAGCTCCCGATATCCCGGTGGGCCAACACGTGAACAAACATAAAAGAAAACATGCCAATCCAATCAAGAAACTCATATTTCTTATTTCTCGAAGTCGGTTAAAAATGAATACGGTTCATTTGGAAATAATTTTCGTAAAAATCGTTCTATATATTTTTACAACCTAATTTCTTCTATTGTACAATTTGACATATCATTCGTCTTGATTTTGTTAGAAATAGATGCCACTCCCACTTGGCTTTGATCTCTAAGAAAAGTTTTGAACTTTAGAATATACATGATTTCTGTTATTTACTTCAGGCATCCAACTAGAGCTTTGGCCAATGAACAAAAATAATTTTATGAAATGTACATACTAATAATATGTGTCAGTAACTTCCTGCCCAACGTTTTCTTAAACGATTCTTAACATGTTGACTGAAATAATATCCAAATACAAATGAAATCACTGGTATTTTCATACTGCTAAATATACAGAAAGTTTCAAAATATATTACTTCAGTAGTAGGTAAGTTACGTTTTAAAACCTTTTTGTGCTATATTAATTTCCATTTAAGTAAGTAGTTTTTAAATTATAACAGTATTTATTGTCAATTGTCACCTTTATAATTACGTTGAAATAAAATATTTGTATGTTTTCTATTATATTCTCTATTTCTATATATTTACTGTCGGTTCTGCATAAAACTTATTTTTTTAAGTAACCCCACAAAAAAGAGTCTCGTGGAGTCATGTCAGGCAATCGAGTTGGCCAATCAAGTGGAGCGTTAATTCCGATACACTTATGTATAAAAGTAGTATCTATATAAATTCTTACAATAGCCGATAATGCACTATTTTCCTGAAACCCCACATCGATGGGAACATGTTCTAATAAAGTTGAAAGTTCGTTACGCAAAAAGTTTAGATGTCCTGGCTATTTAATGTGCCACTATATAAATACGGTCTTATTTATCTATTTAAACCACACCACTCGTTGATACCAAAGACAGTTTGACTGTTTTCTATTTAACACTCATTATTATGAAAAATTTCATAGTAATTTATTATCTAGGAAATAAATTATTCTTTGTGAATCTTCAAGACGCATATAATGAACTGGATGTATTTTATAAGAATGAAATTTGTTACTGGAAAGATTCTTTAACAAGAAGAAAACTATACGCCAGAGTGGCCTCTTCAACACTTGGTACTGAAACATGCGCATTGTTTTTAACACACTGTAAAACTTTTGTATCACGATCATTTCTAATTCTTCGCATACATTCACGTCTGCCTGTGTGTTCGTTTGCATAAATAAATGTTTAAAAGAAAATCGGCAGCTAATGGAAGCGGCTGGAGCCTCCCCACCCGGTGGATCTTTGAAGTCGAAAAGAGCATTAAATTGTGTGCCAAAACGGCATTAAACGTAATCCGATCGCAACTAAAACCTTTTTAGATCTTCTGGAATATTAAAGAAACCCTCAACTCGATGAATTGAATGAACACTCGCCTGCAGCTCGTGCTGAAAATTTCATCTGCGCGAGTTGTTACCTACATTATTGCTCATTGAATAATATGTTATTATCATATTAACATCTTTAAATATCACTTGAACGACTAAGAAAGTCTAGTTACCCCAAATATTACAGATTCGTAAAGTAACAAACTGAAAATTGGTAAAGTGTTAATCTATAATAAATTCACCAACATAGATATAGGAAGCATATGATATTGCTATTGTTACACCTACTGTAAAGTTTGTGACAATCCACTGGTGCACAGTTGCTAAACGTTACAAATATGCCTAAATCTTATTAACATGACATGACACCAACGTTATCGGATCACAAACTATTATAAAACATGGCGTAGGAAACAAACGACAATCGTCAAGATTTGCTCATTGCAAACCGATCACTTATATCTGTCTTTGTTAAGTGAAACATTAGTCAGCTTGCATTTCAGTAATATTATTAGATTTTAGAGGAATATTTCGTAGTGTAATTCTTCAATTTGCCTGTACATATATTTAAAAACGACAGTAAATGTAATCCGATCTAAATCAAAACCTTTTCAGATCTTCAAGAGAAGAAGAAACCCTCATCAAACTTTTATCAAAATCCGTTCTACAATTCAAAACATTTGAAATTTAATGCGACAGTAAAGTTATATAGTTGTTGTTGGATAGGAAAGCATGTGACACAAGACGTGATGAGTGTCACGACGCAACGGCTACGCGCATCGATCATGCCGCGTGAAATGCGATCTGTGCTTCACATTTGCTTTGTTATTAATTTCTTTCACGGAAACGAAATCGAAAGGGTGGAAGTATGATATATCGTTGAAATCGGAATTTTACCTGCTTTTCAACGGTTTGATTACAAATTGAAAGTAATTATATAATAAACAACTTGTTGCGCCAAAACGGCACTAAACGTAGTCCGATCTCAACCAGAGCTTCTGGAGCACTAAAGAAACCCCCGTTCAGAGTTTCATCCAAATCCGATCAGCAGTTTCGGCGCTATCGTGCTGACGCACATACATACACATAAACACGCACACGGACATTTTTCAAAAACAACTTTTTTGGGTTCCTGGGACCTCAAAACGTAAATATTTGATGTTATCTCAATTTTTGTTTTTGGACCAATTTTAGTAACCTCTCACAATTTTATTGTGGTGAGGTTAATACGTTATTTTATAATGTTTGAGTTGTGTGCAGATATTCAGCAGTAAAAAAAAAATTTATTTTTACTTTAGCTCTTGCCAAAGTAAAAATTCAGAAAGAACAGTATATGTGAGTATCTTACACATTAGTATTTCATTAATATATTATAGTAACTTAAAATCACCTATGTTTGGCTGAATCGGGTAGTATGGCAGACTTTTGGCTTAATCACTCCTACAAGTCATAAGAAATGATAATTTCACTGTGCGTTAGTGTGAAAACGTAAGCTTAATTTTTTATTAAACAAAATTTGAAAAAATTCCTATAAATTTCGTTTTCCTTCCTATTTTTTCATATATCTCAGTAACTATCGCTTTTCGAGAAAAGTTATGTAAGTGAAAAAAGTTTTGTAATTAAATTTTAAATAAGATGCAATTGGTTGTGAATCCAAGAATTCATTTTTACTATTGCAAAAATAGCAAAAATCGCAAAAAAAAAAATTTGAAATAGCAAGTTATTTGTGGATTTTTTTCGAATAGTTATGTTATACGTAGGACATTCATACTTGGCTAAAGAAAACTTTTTAATATAATAAATCTTCCCAGCAAATTTCATCAAGATCGGACTTTTAATTTTTGCATAATAATTTTGCAATCTAAACTTCGTTTTGAAATTTTGCAAATTTTCAAAGTCTTACTGAGGCTAAACTAAAGCATTTAAAAAGTTGAAAATTTTTGGACTCAAATTTTTAAATTCATTTTGAGATATTAAAATCCGTTAATTAGGAGAGCCTAGGGAATTGTTTAAAAAATTAGCATTTTTTTGCTTATAAACAGACGCAATAACTTTGAAAATGTTCAGCGGATTTTTATTTTTAAAATATATTTTGAAAGACGCTTCTTTAAAAAAAGCACGATGATTCGTTTATTAGAACCGGTGTTATGATAGACCAAAGTTAAACTCAATTTATTTCGTCCTACATTGTTTTGTACTGCTTTAGCTATCTAATATATTTTTTAATTTTTTCTATGTTGTAACAAAAAAATGTTTTAGACAAAAGTTGTAGGTCCAGATGAGTACTATCCAACGATGTATCGCATGTATATATTTGATTCGAAATAAAATTTTGAGAATATTTTGAAGTCTTTTAACCGCCGCCATTTTTTTAAATTTTTCCTATGCGTTTCTACAAAAAATGTTTTAGATAAAACAAATACCGCCTGGGCTATTGTGCGTTAGTGTTATTACTGGAATTTTTTTGTGGAAAATTTTTAATTGACTAACTAACATAAAAAGTTATATTTAACTTCTTATTATAAAAGAAACTTCCTTCCTAGAAAAATTGTATAGATATTTTCCACGATATTTTTTTCTAAATGTAACAATATTTTGAACAAGCTGTTGAACAATGAGTGATTGAGATAAAACGTAAGATCAAAATTGCCAATTCTAAATTTTTTTTTAGATATATGAGCAGTATTCTCTGTTAATATTTTATAGAAAATATCTAGCTTTTTAAATAACTTTGTATAATCAAATGACTATTGACCAAATAACTTTAAGCAATTGACTAAGTTTTAAATATAAGACGCAGGCAGCGAACATTATCTGCGTTGATGTTTCGCTGCTTACGTTGAAGTAAAGTTTGGGTAGTTCTTTTATTAGATTATCAAGTCTTTCTACGTAAATGAATCGTTGACTTTTAATTTGAAAGTTTCGTTGTTATTAGGCAGAAATTCATTACACTGTTTATTTTTTTATTCCTATGCAACCTTTGGACATTTAAAAATTAAGTTCATAATATATAAAATTCTCTGCTGAATTCAGTGTTACTTCACCGTCACGAATGTATACACAAATAATTACGGCAGTAAAATATTATTGATAGACAATATACACAAATTCTTGATTCACGTCGGTAAAATTATGTTAAAATTAGTATTTATGATGATGATTTACAAATATTTATTATTATTTTTATTATTATTTTGTTACTTATTTCAATGTACTTTATTTGTAATTTTATACTACAGTGTAACAGCAAGTTAAATGTTAAACAGTTAATCTCGTGATTTCAGGCCTTTTTCTTAGTGAGTGCAACATTTTTATTTATTTGTTTATTTAAATGTCTGCATAAATAGACATCTACCATAGATTTTAAATAGTATAATTATTGAATAAAACGGAAATGTATTTAAGATTAATTAAAACATTTCATGCAATGTAAAGAGTTAACCGTAACGATATGACAATTATTAAAAGCAATTTCCTAAATAAAAATGGTGCCAATTACCGTCAAGTGGTTTTTTAACCTACTACTGTACAGTCAACTTCTAAGCTATAATAATCTGTCCTCGTTACCTTAGTCTAGCATTAACGATTATTTGTATACAAGGAATCTCATAGATAAGTTACTCAATAAAGTCCTAAGATCTTCTTACCTGGCCTGCTGACTAGTGAATGATTTGCAATCAATTTTGAGGCGTTTCTATAAGCACTCTTCAAAAAAGGCACCAGATGCATTTGAAAGTCAGCTAAAAGACATTTTCATGCCAAATATATACATCTATAAATAGTCTGTTGTTATCAGAGCTGTTAAATAAATAAATAAATAAATAAAGCATTTATTTTTTCCAACAGGTAAATACTCAATTACAGGAAACATTACAGTTAAACGTTAGAGAGAACGTGAGAATATAAATTACAAAAATATGAGAAAATATTCAAATACAGAGTAAGCCTAAAATTATGAAATAGTATGCATTTAAAAAATATATGAGAAAAACATTAAAATATACAAATGAGCAGAACATTGTGAAATAATAAAAATAGAATTCCAAATAATATGATGATCTGGACCCTAACATTGTACATCCTATGCATTGGAGATAACAAGACCCTAAACAAATGGCTTTTAAAATGCAGTAAGCCGTGCATGAGGCAGTAAAATAAAAAAATAAAAATAAGGTAAAAACATAGTATCAAATTAGATGTACATATATTATGACTTGCTTCTTAGATATAAGTTAATTACACTATTTAAACTGTCGTGATTAATATCACAAAGACCATAAATTGAATTTAATACCTTACACATATTAAACATTGGTGATTTATACATAACTTTGGTACGACTAAAGGAGGTATACAAATAATCACTATTACGAGAATGCAATCGAGGAATCAAAAAGCAAACCTTATTAACAAGGGATGACTAATCGATATTGTTGTTAACTAGATTGTACAAAAAAGAAAGAGCAGCGCATTTCCTTCTTTCACTCAGTGACGTCATATTAAACATATCAAATGGGAGGTTATTATCAGTCCCTCGCTGTGGAAAAAAAACATTCGTTTTAAAAAAACATGAACTTTACAAATTTTCTCTGGACAGATTCAGTTAATAAAATCAAGTTTTGGTACATAGGAGACCATATGAGAGCGGCATGTTCCAACTTGGATCTAATGTATGTGAAATATAATATTTTCAAATTTTCAACACTAGAGAAACAGCTCCAGTTTCTGGCAAAGAACCCGAGCAACTTAGAAGCTGACTTTGTCATCTGATTAATATAGCTAGAAGAACTAAGTTCTAGATACTAAATCACACCGAGATTTTTAAATTCCAAACAACGCTCGACTGGAAAATTGTTTATGTCGTAATCGAATTGTGTAGAATTCTGCCTACGAGTAAAAGTCACGATTTTGCATTTATAGATGTTTAATTTAAGAAAGTTGGTGGAACGCCACGTAGAAACTTTGTTTATTTATCTTTGTAAATAAATACAGTCACTGAGACTATTTATATTTGTAAAAATTTTGAGATTGTCTACAAAAACTAGATGCTTATAACTAATTACTGATATTATGTCATTTATGAAAATAAAAAACAGTAGGGACCCCAAGTTGGAACCCTGAGGAACGCCTGACGTTGCTTTATAATTAAGAGATTTGTGACCGTCGTGTTCTACAAATTACTTCCTTGAGAACAAGTAAGATGTGAAAAGCAAGGTTAATGTATTCGAAAATCCAAAAGCTCTTAACTTGGATAATAACAAATAATGATCTATCTAATGTGGAAAAAAAACATTCGTTTTAAAAAAACATGAACTTTACAAATTTTCTCTGGACAGATTCAGTTAATAAAATCAAGTTTTGGTACATAGGAGACCATATGAGAGCGGCATGTTCCAACTTGGATCTAATGTATGTGAAATATAATATTTTCAAATTTTCAACACTAGAGAAACAGCTCCAGTTTCTGGCAAAGAACCCGAGCAACTTAGAAGCTGACTTTGTCATCTGATTAATATAGCTAGAAGAACTAAGTTCTAGATACTAAATCACACCGAGATTTTTAAATTCCAAACAACGCTCGACTGGAAAATTGTTTATGTCGTAATCGAATTGTGTAGAATTCTGCCTACGAGTAAAAGTCACGATTTTGCATTTATAGATGTTTAATTTAAGAAAGTTGGTGGAACGCCACGTAGAAACTTTGTTTATTTATCTTTGTAAATAAATACAGTCACTGAGACTATTTATATTTGTAAAAATTTTGAGATTGTCTACAAAAACTAGATGCTTATAACTAATTACTGATATTATGTCATTTATGAAAATAAAAAACAGTAGGGACCCCAAGTTGGAACCCTGAGGAATGCCTGACGTTGCTTTATAATTAAGAGATTTGTGACCGTCGTGTTCTACAAATTACTTCCTTGAGAACAAGTAAGATGTGAAAAGCAAGGTTAATGTATTCGAAAATCCAAAAGCTCTTAACTTGGATAATAACAAATAATGATCTATCTAATCGAAGTTTTTTTTTTGGATATCCGTGTATATGACATCCACCTGCCTCCTGAATCCAGGCTGTCACATATGAATTGAGCAATACAAGCCAGATTTGTTACTGTGGATCTTTGTGCCATGAATCATGTTGCATGGGTGATATGGACGATTTTATTGTGCTGTAAATATGGCTATACAAAATTATTTACAGTGCTTTCGCAAAATTGCATAAACTGGCAATGAGTCTGTAATTGATTATGAACGATGGATCGCCAGCTTTTAGAATAGGACATATTTTGGTAATTTTCCAGATATCCGGAAACTTGGACGCTGTAAGTATCATGTTAAAAATAATACGCAGCGGAGTAACAAACACTACGAAGCTGGGAACACCGTCAATACCGGCTATCATTTTATTTTTCAGTTTTTTTATTGCTTCAAAGAATTTATTTTCTGTGATACAGTTAATATTTATCAACTCGGATGGGTAAAATATGTTGTTGTTGTTTGTGTGACTTGGATCCGAAGGAGAATATACACTCGAGAAAAAGTTTGCAAAACCGTTAACTATCGTTTGCGGTGAATCCAGTGTTTCATTGTTATAAGTGACCGCTCCCGGGATTCTAGTTTTACTTCTTCTGTACTGAGCAAAGGACCAAAATTTAGAGGGATCGTGCGTGATTACATTTTTGACGACTGAAACATAATGTTTATAGCAGATTCAATTTGTTGTTTTATGGTCGCCTAAACTGATTCCGGTAACAATCTGTTTTGTATTTTTTGAAATTTTTGTGAGCCAGTTCTTTGCAGCGAATGTTATTTATAATTTTAGCATTATACCAAGGTGGGAACGTACGGCTTGACTTATTAAATTTTGGTACACATTCTTCAAAATACTGTTTAGACGCGCGCAAAAGGATTCACATGCCTCATCGACATCACTATAATACTCTAAGTAAGACCAATCAACTTGTAAGAGTTTCTCGATAGTTGAATGAAATTTGCTTGCTTAAAGTTGTAAGTTACGTTTTTGTTACTGATAGAGAAGTTTTTTGACATTTTCGTGTTTATACTGAAATCTATGATCAAAGAGAGATGGTGTACGTCCTCATTAACTAAAGACATGACATCTCTACTAATATTACAACTAAAATTAGCAAGTACCAGGTCCAGCAATCTACCATCATTGTTTAATATTGTATTGTATTGTCTTATATCAATCAAGTTATCAACTACTCTAACCTTGACATCATTTTGATCATAATTAGACTTATTAACATTAAAATCGCCACAAATCCATAATTTGTGGGTTTTTTCAAGTATTAACAGATCTTCAAAAGCATCTAGAAATGCTTCATATTCAAACACGGTTGTTGCTGGTGGTATATAGATTGAAAAAAATTAGTAAAACAGCATTATTAATCGTTACCTTACATCCAATAACGTCTATACTGGGAACAATATTGGTGATTGAGTCTAAATTTAATTTTATAACATTGTAACTATTTTTAACTCAATTAACGCTCCACCTCCCCTGGAATGCCCAGTGGCTTGAAGATTACGATCGCCTCTAAACACTAGATAGGAAGTTGGAAATATCTCCTTACTGCTAACATCATTGGAAAGTCTGGATTCGGTAATACATATAACATCATACTCTTGCGTAGAGACAGCATTAAAGAATGTTTGTGTTTTGGTTTTAAGGCCATTTATGTTCTGGTAGTAACAATGGAAGTCAATATGTGATGAGCAATTGGGTATGCTTGTTAGTTTAAATGTTTAATCGTTGGAACGCCGTTAGAGTAAGTAATTTTAATGTTAGTTTCTCCTTTCTTTTTCTTTCTTCTAGCTCGTTCTTTATTAGCTGATATTGTTCCATCGGCCTAGGGGTCTTATCATAAGATACCGATATTCAATTGAATTGTTGTTGAGATTTCAAGTTTTTGGCCTTTCCAATGATCTGACGAACTTGATCTTCGCTTTCAAGCGCAACTTTAATCGGTCTAATTCTGTTTGCCATTTGACGACCTAAACGTATGGGCTTAATGTCATTTGAATTACTGAGAACAACGTTGGAAAACTGAATTATTCCTGCTATAAATGACTTTTCATTGTCAATACACTCAGCTCTATTTGGGTCATGGTTTTCAGGAACCCCAAATAACAGTAAATTACATTTACGCTTCTGCCTTTTACTGAATTCTTCCAGAACCGCACCAAAAAGATTTTCTTCAGAAACATTTGGTGAGTTCGCGTTCCTGAACCTATTAAAATCTGCCTGCAGCTGGTTAATGTACACCTGCAGTGAGTTCAAATCAGCGTTGTTGTTTTTGGAAACTTTTTCTTCCTACATATTAAATCTCTCCTTAAAAACCGTCTTTCATTGTGCGCATTAATGTTTTAATATTTCCAAGTTCGTCCATAAAACGATTGCAAGAGTTGCATATAATTTAGATGTTCCTCGATTTATTGCGCGTTACCCGTATATCATCAGTTGACAGACCTACGCAAGTTAAATGAACCTCCATGCGACAGCTGTCGCATTGAATTGATGGCGCACCAGGCTTGATGTTGGCAGCGCAATTCGGACATGGTGGTGCCATTTTTGATCTTTATGTGAAACTAGGTCCTTATCAGAAAAACAAGTTGTTGTTATACACTTAAGTAAGTTTCTGGTTCGGCACAGTTTGGATTAATAGATGTTTTCCGTTCCTTTGATAATTGGGGTTCGAGTGGTTATACCTTATCGAGGCGTGTTTACCACTTGTTTGAGGGCTTTTAAATACACTGAATCTGATATGTCACAATGTAAATTTAAATATAAAATAATCAATCTTAAGTCAGTATATATCATTTTGTGCAGTATTGCTCACTTTACCATCCAACATCCTAAGCACTGTGCTTAGTGTCCGTCTAAGCACTTTAAGCACTTTTGTGCTAAGGAACTCTGTGCTTAGGAACATTTTTTAAAACCGCTGCTTAATGCTTCGAGCACTTCACGAAAGGGATTAGTTCTTAATAATCACGCAAAGTACTCGCGAGCACTCGAAAAGTGTTTGCAAGCACTCGAAATGGCTTTAGAGATCGAGGGCACTCCAAAACTTCCCAAGCACTTTATGGCTGGCGAACACTTTTTAAAATACTTTCCAATTGTAGTAGTCAGTTTTGTTGTACAGACTAAGAAGGTGGGCAGAATTGAGACTGTATGGGTGAACAAAAGGACCTTAGTTAGTTAACAACGTTTTAGGAATGGTTTATCAATGCAGAGTTAACGCTATCTAGAAGATAAGATAACATCCATTGCTTCGCTGAACACTTATCTTCTGGTTACGAATGAACCTTGCATTGATAAACAGGCCCTCAGTCAACTTTTTATTGTGAAGGTTTTCAGAACAAAAATTTATTCAAGTGTGCACACAGTAAAATAAATAAAACCCGTAACCAGAGCTGTGCTGAGCAGTAAAGTGCTCCCGATTACTAAGCACTCTAAAAAAGTATTTTAAACTAACAAGCACTAAGCACTTTTTAAAAATTTAAATAATAAAGTGGGGGGCGAACGTAGGTGCGTCTTTACTATGTACATACTTCGATATGCGATGTAAAGCAACGTCAGGCGCGGTTAGTAGTTGGATGGGTGACCGTTTCAACTGTTGTAGGGTATGACCCCTACAAGTCTAAATTAAAAAACAAAAAATTCTAAGAAACATAAAAAAATCAGATAATCTCATGCCACCTGGCAAACTACATAAAAAAAGTCAATCAGACACCATTCACATTGAAAAACCACAGTTAAACTCAAAAAAATCTGAGAAAATTAGCTGACACTCGATAATTCATAAATAACTTAAATTCACTGAATTCCAACTTCAAACATTCATTTACACTCATTCATAACCGTTTTATCACGAAAAACGTCACTTAAAAATACAGCTCCCATATATTCATCAACTTAGTCAAAATCACCATCCAAACCCAAATTTTCATCTTCTTAGTTCAATACGTCCATTTTCTATAAGCAATTCCCTTTTCAAAAAATTCAAACTTCTTGACCACCCCTCGTATACGTAACTACGTTTAAAATCAACCTTCGAGTCCGTTTCCCAACTTTCTTAAAACCATTTCGCATTTTTCCGTTCTTACTTCTCGTTTAACCCCTGTATACTTCAAATCACGTTCCGTGCCTCGAGTCTAAATAGTCCAAATGTCATTTCATCAAATTTCCACCGCCCGATGGCTATTATAAATTTCACCCATTTTCGATCACCCCTCGTATAATAGCATACAAGCATACAATATCTTCGCTCAACTCGATTCGTACCCGTTAGGAACATTTTTAATATCTTATCTTCATGCGCTACGCACCTATCGGGAACATTTTAACGGCGTTACAGCTTTTAATATCGTACCTTCGTTGATACCTTGCGGGGTCGAGCCAGATTTTACATATAAAACTTCAAATAACTTCTAAACCAAAATAGATCCGACTTTCATTCCAATTTTAATAAATTCCCCTTTGCATTGCCGATTTTTCTATATAAATTTCATTTTCAAATTCAAAAAATTTCCTGTATTGCGCAACATGTCGCAATCTATGACTCATCCTTGCCTGCACGGAGCGATTTCAAGCCTTTCCAGCTCTCCGCGAGACTCGACGGGGCGAGAAAAACGAAACTTTCTCGAAATAGTATAAATACCGGCGTGTAACGAGCCAAAGTTAATTAAGTTCGGTTTCGGCAGTGACTCCTATGTTTAGTTTTTGCGACGTGATGCAGTGGAACAAGTTTCTTAAAAGTGATTTTAGTGTAATAAGCTTATGTGCTAGTGCTTCCGGTCCGGTTACTATTTAACTAAAGTTAAGACAGTGTAACGACGTCCAGTCAATACCATTCACTGCCAGCACTTAAGCAAAACTGAAAAGTATAGATTTTGTATTTTACGTCTGAATCAGTCACATCGAACCCTTCAAGTGAACATCTTAGTATCCATTTTAGTAACGGTAGCAAAACGTCCCTCAGACGTATATAGCATGAATGTTTCACGAAAACCCAGTAATATTCCAAATTAATTCATACTTTTTTAATGCTTTTTTTGTGCCGGGGGTTCTTTAAATTTATATTTTAAATTATTTTACATTTTTTAAACTCAACATACAGATGACCATCCCATATTATGTGTCAAAAATCCGCACATGGCTTTTTTAACTCAGCTAATCTTAAGGTAGCAATTTTTTAATAATACTAATGTTTTTTATTTACTCATTTCATTTTTATTTATTTAATTGATTAGGTGGAACATTTTTATTTCTATTAAATTTAATAATTATAAAATGACAAATTTTGTTTTTTGTTTTTTGGGTTTGCTACTATATGCATAAATATTCTTCTAAAAACCAACACAGGATCTACAAAAAATGACAATTATCCAGGATACTGGAACAGTCAGAGGGCATTTTTGCCAACCAATACTAAATGCCAAGATTTAAAAAACTATAAATCTGGTCCCTTCCTCAAAGCTTTCAAAAGAGCTTCCTGTTTGCTGTGTATGTTGATTACACAAAAGAAATTGTTAATATCATATCCATATATACTTACTACTTACACAAAATTTTAAAAAGTCCAAGCAAGTCAATTGTTATGAAGAGACTTTAGTTTCTTAGGTATTAAAAAGAACGAATTATTAATGGCACTACTTACACAGAAAATGAACTAAGAATATCATAAAACTGGACTATCAGTGTATCAATAACATTGAGAGGTTCGCGCTTAAGCAATATATTTTAGTTTACAAAAAGGTACGCATTTTAATAAATTTTTCAAACTTAGGGAAAATACAGTTGCATAGTATATATAGACTGTGCTAATGTTTCACTAATCAACAGGCCCATTGATTGTGCCAAGGGATCTACAGTTTTACGTGGACTCCAAACCACAGTCCCCGGCTTATTGACCACCCACTCCTATGCATACCCTTGCCTGAGAGACAGTTGCATAGTATAAACAATAATCATTATAACTGACTGCTATTAATATGTCAAATAGAGTCTTATCCATTTCAGATAGACTTTTCCAAAGATTTTAATTTTGCAATAAATTCAAAACCTGTTCCTAAATTTGACCTAATGGTGGCAATACAGAAAACTGCACAAAAATTATTGCTTCGTGGATCGTGCGAGAAAGTGCCGAAGGCCCCGCGATGATTCTGGAATGATCAAGTAAATTCGACGCGGGTATATATACAGTGGATCTAAACGCAAGGAAGACAGTTGGAGATCAGACGGACAAGTGACCAGATGGAATAAGAACTGTAATAAGTTGTGAATTATAGTAATGAGACTATAGTAGATTGCAACGGGATTTCTGAAGAATTCTAGAAAGTTCCGTAGTGTTCTATTTGGAAACCACTGGCGATATTGAAGTGCTTTGAACTGGAAAGTGATATAGACATTAGGCTAGGCAAGCATGAAGAAATTTCCAGAACATTCTATAAAGTTCCATGATATTCTATTTGGAAACCACTACAGATATCGAAGTGCTTTAAACTGGAAAGTGATATAAACGTCAAACAAGACCTATTTTCTAGAACATTCGACTCTGAATTTTGTGGAAATATTTGACGTATACCAGATATAGACTTTAAATAAGACTTGTTAGTGTTGTTTTAAGAACTTTTTGGATGGAAACAAGAAGCATGGCTGCCGAAAAGCAATTGCAAGACATGTTCGAGCAATTCAGAAAAATGACGCTAGACTAAGAAGAAGAACAAGAGAGACGGGAAAGAGAAAGGAAACGTCAGGCAGAAAAAGATGAACAAAAAAAACGACGCCAGGAAGAAAAAGAAGAACAAAAGGGATGCGAAGAAGAAAAAGAAAGGAAACGTCAGGCAGATAAAGATGGCCAAGAAAGACGACGTTAGGCAGAAAAAGACGAACAAGAAAAACGACATCAGGAAGAAAAAGAAAGAAAACGTCGAGAAAAAAAGGAAGAACAAGAAAGAAAACGTCAAGAAGAAAAGGAAGAATTGAGAAAAACTGAGAAAAATTATACAGGTGCAACAAGATGTTATCCTATCAGCAACTAATGAGATTAAGGAAAAAGTAGATAAAGTTGGGCAGAAAGTTGGTAACGTCGAAGGAGAAGTTAGCGACGTTACGAGAAAAGTTACTGACGTCGAAGGGAAAGTAAATATGGTCGAAGAGGAAGTAGAGCAACTTAAACGGCAGTTGAGGTAAAGAGGAGGCCAGCCAGTAGAATCATCAGTTTCTCGGTTACAGCCCCCCCTCCTTTGGGTGTCAAACTTCATCTAGTTAGGCTTTCTTAACCACCTATCCTAGCAACTTCTCGGGACGAACTGTCCCGATCTAGCTTCCCAGGCCGAAACCTGGTTAAAAAGAGTAGTTTTAAGTAATCGCCTTTAGTGCTCCTATTTTCTTTTTAATTTTTAATATTTATATTTCGTCCCCAGTGACAATTTTATTCTCGCCGAAACGGCCAAGTTGAATCCTACACCAAGGGAATTTTTTCAGATTAAGTAAATAAAATAATTAAATATTTCCATAAATAATTTCGATAAATTCTACTGACAGAATTTATGTTGTCGAATAGTTTCAAGCAATAAAAATAAACTTTGTAAAATAAGAAATCTACAACATACTTTTCCAAACTCTGTTCAAGAAGAGTTTAAATAAACAATTGTTCGTTCGTTTAAAAAATAAAGTGTTATTTTTTCGAAAACATTAAATACAGGGTGCAATCGTTGACCCTTGTAAAAGACTTTTAAACTATACAGTGTTAAACAACAAGAAGG
This sequence comes from Leptura quadrifasciata, assembly GCA_963675555.1. Lineage (NCBI taxonomy): Eukaryota > Metazoa > Arthropoda > Insecta > Coleoptera > Cerambycidae > Leptura > Leptura quadrifasciata. The sequence continues at coordinate 43,410,331 of OY776675.1, forward strand.
TTGACACTACAGTGCTTCAGCTGATCCGCATTACAATTATACAGGGTGTAGCGTTTGACCCTAACCTTCACCACAGAAATAGAACCAGAAGACTTCTCACAGAAAAATAAAGTGCACGGAAGCCCTCCAGGGTCTCAGCTCTAAACCCCCAAATCTCCAATTTTTTATTTCACCGAACGGAGGGCCGTTTCTGTGTTCACAACGAAGACCGCGTCCTCGCCTCACACATCTTCCAGCGGCTTGTATATCAGTGTATGCGCGGAAGCTATACAACCTTAGGAGAGGGTTGTATAGGGGGATATACCATCCTTCGGAAGGGATGTAAAGCCGTCGGTCCCTTGTCTATTAAATGTTTGGCAAGTAAGAGATCCCTACTCTTCTTAAGGGAAGAGGTTCGGCAAAATTCCTGGTTGGGGGCAGCTCGTCTACAGGCGTCGGTGTTAGGCCTTAGTAGTGGAAATAGGCCGAAGTTAAATAAATGTATAAAAAAATAATAGAGTATGTATTGAGGCTAGAATTTCATTGAATTTAAGGCTATTTACAAAAAGGATAAAGGCCAACAAAAATGACAATGTAGGAAAAGAGCGTTAAATTTGCTGAATGTACTAAAATTCTTCTTATTTAAGTGAAAATGCCAATAAAAATAATGAAGTAGATTAGCTATTGACTGAAATTTTTTAAAATGTTTGATGATCCCCTCAAATTTCTTCATATCACAAATACGAAAACAGAGTGTATCCATCTGGTTCACCTACTAGTAGAAATTTTGATGGATTTTGATTATTTTAAGAAATAATATCAAAGACATTCCATGTACCTCCTCTGGAAGAAGTGCAGTTTCCGAATACAAACGTTTTCTTTTGAAATAAATGTTCAAGAACTTGTATATATCTTGAATGCTGTTAAAAGTGTAAATCAACAACTGAGTTCTTGCTCATAGACATAATAAAAAACAATGTTTTATTAAAATGAACTAAAAAAAGAAAAACTTTTCATTCCTTTTTTTATAGGCATACAATGGCAGGACAGCGCCGAAGAAGAAATTTGATTTTTTGTTTCTTCTCAGCTCATATCAATCAAAGCTTGTTATTTAAAGAGTTTTTTAAAAAAAAATTAATTATTTCCTTCTAGGGAGGCGACTGAATCGGGCAGATAATGGATTAAGTGAAATTTGAACCGTATTCTCAACGGCTTCTCCATAATAGGTGGATTTTATGGCAAAAAAATTTAATGAGAGGTTCAAAACTTCGTATAATTGTATTTTCATCGGTCTGACATACATTATGCGTGGAAAACTTCAAACCGACTGCATGTGAGGAACGAGAGCTTTAGAAGAAAAAACTAGCTTTCAGTTTTTAGCATTTCCCGATGATGCTAACACGGTTAGCGAAACGCGGGTCGAGTAGTGTATTCGAGCGTAATGTGTTTTGATGTTTTGTGAAAATGGTTTTCATATGTGGATAAAATAGTTCTCATATGAAAACGCCTCTACCTTGGAGCGTGGACTCGGCGTAAGGTTTATCCCCTTAAACAGGTACGAACCATCATACAAGTTGAAGGAGGTTCTTAGGCAACTTTTTAGAACGTCATCACTAGCTCTTGGTATATTAATACTATTTTTATTTTACAAAAAATGTATATTGAGTTTAAATGAGGTAAGTTTTTTCGACCCTCAATTGTGGCCCCCGCGTTGTTCGGACATGACTCCCTTGGACCTTTTTCTATGGGGTTACATAAAAAAAATATATTGTTTATGCTAGTCCTTTAATGACAAAAGAAAATTGCCAAGAAAAGGTTCGAAATGCAAATCACTCACTCCCCAGCAAATCAGTGCTGTTACAAAGCGTGAAGTAAACAAACGAGTTCTTAAATGTTTAGACGTAAATGGCAGCTATGTTCTTTAATTTGAAAATTGATGACAATTTATAGTGTTATTTGAAAATGTATTTTTGAAAAATTCCACATATAACTTTTGTTATAACAGTTAAATATCTCGCATTATTTCTTATAGTCCGGGCGTTAGAAACCAAACCTCACCTACAAAAATTCAGGGTAGTTCTGGAAATAGGCTTACTTTACGTTATTTTTTTTTTTTGGAACGCTGAATCCGAATTTTTAACTTCAAATGAAAAATTCTTCCCCGCAACCACCTCAAAAATTTGGAAAATAAAACAAAAGAATCGTTTTTTTTCGTCTTTTGTTTCTTCGTTTTAGGAAAAATTCGGAAAGTAGAATATTTGCAACAAAAAAGGTTCTTTGACAATTTAATATAGAACGGACGGGGAAGCGTTAGCACGCCTCGAAACATAAGCCTCGGCGGCGGCGCCGCGGGGCTGCATGCTCTGCTTAACCACTCACGTCGTTTACATTCTTTCAGTTTAAGTTAGAGATTAAAATTTTGAAATTTATGGTAAAAACATACAAAATACATAGGTACGTGTAATAATGTTACAAGACAACATGTTTTAATAGTTCTGAACCTACAAAAAGAAAAACTATTTACAAATTATGACAAATGTCAAATAAGTTTAAATACTTCTTCAAGCTTGACTGCAATCAAGGGCCCAGGTTAACCCATATCATTTAGGTCGCCACTATCAGATCCGTCAAATGTATCTTTGTGGGTTTCACCCAATTCTGAAACATACAAAAATATTTATTAGTCAAGCTGAAAGTTAAGTCAAGTCCCGTTTTTAAAGTGAATTGATTGATTGATAAAGCAACTTTTATTTATTGAGCGATTAATTCGATTGTTTGATAGAGAAAGGGAGAGAAAAGAGGAGAACAAAACGAATAGCCTGATAATTAGTCCGTGTTTTCAGGCTCTGGATCTTCAGGTTCACTGTTTGCTCCTAATTGCTCTCATCGCCTTGATCTATCTTCTCGGCAGTTCGACTTCCACTTCTTGGGAATCATGTTCATCCAGATCCTCGAGTCAGGAATATTTTCGCATGAATTGTTTCACTCAAGGCACATGATGGAACATTTCAACCCACTTTCTTACACCTACAGGATATAAGCTTTAGCAGGAGGTTTCAAAGTAGTGACAGGAAAAAGTCCGTAGCTGGTTTTTTCCAGCCCAATTTTTCTGGTTCGATAACATATCCTTAACAAAGTTGAACTTGGTGGTACGTTCTGAATGAGTGTTGGCAGCAGCAGCATCAGTTGGGGGCAAAGAGGCAATGTCGTGTTTAACGTTGTGCGCGGTTTTGATGAAACACTTATGTCTAACACCGTTCAAAGTCATGTTTTCATTCTTGCAACTATACAAACGAAGGAAATATTGATTGTCAGCTTTTGGGATAGCTTGTGGGTCTGCATTTGGAGTCCGGAACAGCTGAGCGATGGGATACAAATCTGATGGGTTTCGGACGAGGGCTTTGATCAATTTGCTTTTTCCGTGGCCGAAAATCGCAGATGTAGACTTACAGCCTCTGAAATCGTGTAGAAATAATATATTTTCAACCGAATGAGACTTCCCTTCCGTTCGTCATACGTCAAAATGTCAAAATATTTTTTTTGTTGTAAATTTCTTCTACTTTCTGAATCTCTGAGTATTTTTTTCTCTAAAACGAAAAAAGACAATAAAAAACATAAATTCAATTTTTGAATTTTTTCTCAAAATTTGGAGGGGTTGCGTGGGGAATTTTTGGAGAAATTTGGATTCAGCGGACCAAAAAAAACATAAAGTAGACCTATTTCTAGACCTACCATGAATTTTTCCAGGTAAAATTCCCTACTGCCAGGAGAATTAATGAAGAATCAAGAACTGAAATAAAATTTGGTGGTTGCCATTTTAAAAAAGTGTATTTTGATAATGATTGAAACGTAAAGTGATATTTTTTTATCAAACCATGTGATTATTTTTGCTTCAGCTCATATCCAATTCAGTATCTACCATCTCCTCCACTATTTTCGGTTTTCGGGTTGGTTGGCCCTGGTTGAAGGGTCGTTTTAAATCCCGACGTTTCGTCCACAACAGCGATGGACATTATCAAAGGCGTGGTCGGAGTCTTCTTTGTGATAACTCACACACACAACCACGGAATAATCGGAAGTGGCAGAAAAATATAAATATTTTAGTTGAAAATAACACAATTATAGGTTTGTTAAAATAGGTGTAATGGAAAAAATAATAATAAAATTTAAAAAAATTAAAAAAAAAAATAAAAAAGACAAGAAAATAAAAAAACAAAAAAATTAAACAAAAATAATAAAAATAGAACGAGGAAAAAAGAAAGGAAAAATAATGTGGTTAAAAGTAACAAAAAAAAACACAAAAAAGATAATAAAAAAAGGGGATAAAAAATCCGGTCTAAATCTACACTACATAAAAATACTTGAGTACAATACTAGTTACTTCACAGGAATTATTAATATTTGTTTTTAGCTCTTGTAATTATAAATATCATTATTCTATTACATATTTCAAGTTTGTAATTTTTATTCCACTTTCTCTTACTTTCTACACATTAATTAAGAGACACAACGATTGTCTGGCTAATTGGTTTATATCCAGTACCATTTAACCCAATACACACACACACACACACACACAAAAGAACACAATGGGAACCCTGTAAAGGAGTCGTGGCTGCACTCTTAGTAGTTTCGGAAATACAGATAAGTTAAGATCGTGATGACCTGTATTATAAGCACAATATTTTTAAAATTTTCATACTTTATATTGTTGATAATTCCAATGCTGTAATGGTGTTATGGAAATTAATAAATTACATTACATTATAACAAAAATACTATAATAAATTACTATTATTATCAATTACCATAAATTACTATTAAATGCAAATATTGCTGGCGTGCCGAGGGACAGTAAATATCAGAGTAGATCTCTGGTAAATATATATGTTTCTTCTCATGGCTTCAACATACTCTCGGCGGTTCATCTTATGGCTACTTATTTATTTACAGCACTTTAAATAAAAATTCCATTTCAGCTTAAAAGCCGCTGTAATATGTAATACAGCTTCCCGTAAGAAGAAAGGTTATAATTTAATTTATAATGTAAGTAACGGGATGAACATGATATGAACGCATAAGGACACACCACACCGTTTTATTGGTTTACGGAGTAATGATAGCTTTTTGCATGATTAGTTCTATTGGATATTCGAGCTGATTGCAGAACACTGTTTATATTTTTATTCTGCAGTTTATTCATAATATTTATAACGGTTTTCATTAAATTTGTCGGATATGGCCACATGCTGTGCATCGGTATAAGATTTTGTTTAATTTATTTTGAAGGAATGTGAAACAGTTTACTTTGGGATGATGCGACGAATTGAGCAATATTGTAATAAGATTGCAAAAATATTTTATAGTCCTTAAAGTTATATTCATGCATATGCACTACTTTGTTGCATCATAGTCGTTTGACTCTGCCATATTTAACTGTCCATATTTTTGTTTTGAAATTGAATCAATGAATTTTCGTTGCATAATGCATACTTATAAGTTTACGTCAACTTTACGTCTCATCAATATACAGGGTGGACCATTAATAATAGGCCATAGTTCAGGGGTAGATTCTTTGGATCAAAATATGAGGATATAACCAAATGTGCGTTAGTAAAATGTTGCTGTCGAAAAAGATACAAGGTGTCAAAGTTCAAATTATTTTTTCGTAAGGGGCTGTCCGTAAAATACGTCACGCTACTTTTTGTTAATTTCGGCCCCTACCCACCCCCTTGTCCCACTTTGTCACAATTTTGTGAACCCCCTCTGCCCCCTCTTAATAATACGACACTCTCCCCTAACATTAAAGCTAGAGAATTTGTAAAATTCAAAACAAAATAACTTTTCTTCATAACATAACGTTTTATATGTATTATAAAAAAATATATTATTAAAAAAAAAATTAATCATTAATTAATCACGTGCGAATATGTCCAGCGGATCTGTCCGACGGAAGTCTTTGTCGGACAGATCCGCATGTGTGTATCCACCGCTCGACGTAGATGTCTTGCTCGCTGTCGCGTCCGTGGTCCAATCACATGCGAATATGTCCAGCGGATCTGTCCGACGGAAGTCTTTGTCGGACAGATCCGCATGTGTATATCCACGCGCTCGACGTAGATGTCTTGCTCACCGTCGCGTCCGTGGTCCAAGATGACGAGTACCGACAGCGAGCCAGACAGATATATATATGTGCAGTCATTTTCAACGGATTTGTTTGCCGAACGTAAAATTAAAATTGCATACCTCATTTGTTTTTAGGCAACGGACTCAAAAAATTACGTTTATCGGATCTGACAGCATTCTTAAAGTGTCATCTCTTTGTACTTGTTACCTCTTTTCCCTTATTATTTATTTTTAGGAAATAATTGAGGCAACATATGCGGACGACTAGCTGGTTTAAGTCGGAGCAAAGAGCCGTGGATCCGGAGTATTCATAAGAGTGGGGAAACGTACCCTTTTTGAAATGTACACCATAAATGACAGATTTCTGTTTATTTCGAGAAAAGGAGACAAAGAAAAATCGATGTTAAATTGGGCACCATATATAGTGAAAATAAGTAGAATTGTCTCTTTTTCTCGAATAACCAGTCTACTATTATAGATCAGGCTGAAATTGTTGGTAAGAGAAATAAAAAGATAGTTTAAAATATACTACATGAATAGATAAATCGGTTTGTATAAAGTGAAATTTTGAAGTTACTTAGTAATATCGGCTAACAAAGACTAATTAGAATTTAAAACAAAATATATATCAAATTTATACCAGGATCCTAGATTCCGGGATTGAGTATTGTTGAGGTAATTGGTTCTGGAACAGCAATCCAGGCCCACAATTGTCTCTTGCAAAAATGGAGTCTAAAGGTTTCCTTGGCAATATAGTTTCATCTCTTAATGAAATGAAGTTTTAAAATTATGGGAAAATTGCATAAAATAAGAAGAAAGTCAAATTTTCAATATGAAGAAAATTTTTAAAGTATCAATATGCAGAAAGATAAAGATATATATATATATATATATATATATATATATATATATATATTATAATATATGATTTGCAGGAAACAACTACTCAGCGGGCAAATACCCCGGCCTGCATTGAATTACGCCTTACAAATCATTAAAGAATGGTAACCAATATCATTTGTCAACTCCCTGACAAGGAAACAACTACTCAGCGGGCAAATACCCCGACCTGCATTGAATTATACCTTGCAAATCATGAATGGTAGCCAATGTCATTTGTCAATTCCCCGACCAGACATAGACCGGTTTCGAACTTATTAGTTCTCATCAGTATGCCATAGGTCGTGGAACAGACAAACGACAGTGGCCATGTTAAAGAACGCTATAACCCCGATATACTTTTCGACGTTGTAACAAAATCCGACTTAGGAAATACTTCGTAAGAAAAGCGTGCTTCACGTAAAAACGCCGTGGAGGAGGTTTTTAATTCTTGGAAATATATTTTTGCTCTTCGGAGCGTTTTTTATGCCAAATTTTCGCTAACTCTTCGAGGAGCGTTAATTTGGTAAGTGTAGTAAATGTCGCTGCACAGGGACGTAATGTCGCCCCGACCACCCAATTTTAGAAAGTATACTAAAATTGGACTTGAACTTCCAAATTTCCAAGATTAAAAACCCTTTTACGAATCCACGTTGTCAAGCACTGCAACTCTTACGAAGTATTGAATATGAGGACAAGTTAATCCAACGACTATTCAAAGTATATCGGAAGTTATAGCGAAAATAGCCCTTAGCGACATGGGACCCCCATCATTTCCTAGCAGTCGGATTTGACGGGGAAATGATGTGTTTTGACGGGGTTTGCCCTAAACCGGTTCCTCAGTGATTCGGAGTCAAAAAAGTATCTATACCATGTACTCACACGTGCATGGGATCTGCCTTGCCTGAACGTAAAATTTGTTATTGCATAATACAAACGAAGTAGATACGCTTCAAGCAATTTTAAGCTCCGAGGAGCGACCAAAATTTATGTGAATTAATAAATACGTTTATAAAGACAGGCAAGCATAAGCCCACCAAAATTTCAGTTACATGAACTGTTCCTTGAATCTTTTTGTGCATCGTTAGCTTTTCAAACTGCATATTGGATGGTAGTTGGTACCGTATGAATCGTCCCGTTCCTCACCATGTGTTGTACACGGGTCAGACCATTGTTTGTTAACATTTTCTCTGAAGAAGTTGTTGTAAAAACATAAATTTTTTAAAGATTTAATATACATTTTTTGAACTTTATATTGTCTTTTACTTGTATTTTCTAACAAAATTTCCCTTTCAGATTTAATTTTAAGAGAGTGTTAAACAGACAGTGTTAGATTTATAGTGTTACGACGTCTTCCAATTGATACCATCAGAGCCGCAGTTAAGCATAAACGACAGTAAGTATGATTTATCTATTAATCTCCGTCTGAAACAGTCGCTTTGAACCCTAAAAATTTTGTGAACGTAATATTTTTATTTAGTATTTAGAAAAGGTTGAGGAAAAAGAAAATTAATTTTTTCTTTTTCCTATTTTTTTCAATTTTTCTAAGTTTTTCGAACAGAAAATACGTCCTTCAGACTTCCATCAAAAGCATGGATCGTTCACATGGCGCCCGAGCAGGGACCATGCCGTCCCCAAACCCAACAAATCCTTTCTCATTCATGGCGGAAGACTCCGAGGGGTCGACCCCAAGAGAATTTTATGAGCGAGTCACCGCACCGCTCGTCGACGACGGTTCTAGAGGGATAGAACCACAGCGACTGTTTCCGGAGGGAGATAATGTTAATTTATCTGCTTCACAGCCACAAGCAGCTAATTCGATGGAAAGTATGTTTCTGAAAATGGCAGAGGGCTTCGTGCAGGCGATACAGAACGTGTCGACCTGTACGCCCCATGAGAGACAAAGATGTCCGAACGTGACGTTCCATGGGCTTGATCATGAAGATCCAGAAGCATTTCTGAAAATTATGGAGGAATATTTCGACAGAGCTCGCATAAGCCACGACTATGATCGCCTCCATAACGTAACCGGCCAACTCAAGGGCGAAGCTCAACGATGGTCCGAACAATTTAGGACGTTGACTACTTCGTATGCCTTATTCAAGGAAAGATTCCTTACGAGATTTAATTCTCCCGACATACAGTCACGAGCTATTGCTCAACTGTATGCCGTCAAGCAAACGTCTTTAGACGACACGGCAGTGTTTATCACAAGGAAAACCTGTCTTTTCGATCGTATTGATCCCTTTAAATCCGAAGCCATCAGAGCTCGGGTCATCATGGACCAACTGCGTCCAGAAATTAGGTCACGCTTGAGAAGCAACCTAATTTCAAACACAGAGATGTTAATAGCAGCGGCTACTAACGTCGAGCGGGATTCAGCTGACGAACAGACGTCGCTAATCCAGCTTATTGATCAACGTCTGTCCCGCGCGTCTTACTATCGAGAGCCGGGACACATCAGTCAACAAAATTCTAGTAACAGGAGCAATGGAAGCCCAACTCCGACAGCACCGAGGGTGCATTTCCGAGAGGACGTATCTCGACAGGACGGTCCAGGCAGAGCGCCTGGTCGTCCTTTTTTTATGCCTAATTTATCAAGCGGATCAGTGAATCCTGACCGCAGGCAAACCAATTTTAATGGCGGATCGGGGAAATTCCGAGTACCCGACCGACCGGCAACCCCGTGCCGATACTGTACAGACACAGTGCAGTGGCACTTCCATAGTCAATGCCCGAATAACCCGCATCTCAGCAGGAGACCGGGAAACTTTCGAGGGGCCAGAGACCCAGGCCAGGGTCCATCTGCAAGATCCCCGGCACCACGGCCGAACCAAGGCGGCAGCAATGTCCATTAAACATTTCTAATACTCATGACCACTACGACGCTCCTCTGCACAAGACGAAGGAAGCAATAAATTATATGAGCGAAGCGTTCCCTTTGCCTCGTATAAAAGTTCAAATTAATGAACATGCGGTCGACGCACTGATCGATTCAGGCTCGACGCGAAACGTTATCCATCCGAGGATGTTGGATAATTTTAAAAATCTCACGACACGTCGATCATTTGCTATGGCGTGCGGAGATCGAATGGTGGACTCTCTTGGAACGACAAAATTACAAGTAATAATTTCAGGCACCTCTTTTGAAATTGATTTTCAAGTAATCGAAAATTTAAACGAAACAGTAATATTAGGATCACCATTCTTATATATGAACAATGTCGCATATGATTATGGCAGAAAATGCCTATATGCCGGCACGGAAGAGCGTATTACCGTCTTCTGGAATCAAGCTTCTCAGAGGGAGAGACAGCAGGCAAAGCTTCCTGAAGAGCTTGTTATTAAAGACAAAATTCTACGGCCGCTGTTCGAAGAATTTGTCGATCTGTTCACTGCGGAACCGACTCAAGCAACCACAGTGACTGTGAAACACAAAATTACAGTAAAAGACACGAAACCATTTAATATCAGACCATATCCGATGTCTCCGAGTACTAAGAAAATTATGTACGACCAAATCGAAGAGATGTTAAAAGCTGGCGTCATCGAACCTAGCACTGCCCAATATAGTTCACCACCAGTGATAATAAAACGCTCAGACAAGAAACCACGATTTTGCATCGACTATCGCCATTTGAATGAAATGACTGAAGACGAGGCTTCCGTCTTACCAAAAATACACGAAAGTATTAAAGATTTAGGCAATTCGAAGATTTTTTCTGTGTTGGATTTAAAAAGTGGATATTGGCAAATACCGCTAGATGAAGCATCAAAAGATTTTTCGACTTTTACCACTCCTGATGGGGCAGCTTACAGATTTAATGTCATGCCTTTCGGACTCAAGACAGCTCCCTGTACCTTTCAGAAATTCATGGCAAAGGACGTTTTAACGGGTTACCTGCACCATTTCTGTAAAGTGTATTTAGATGATATAATCGTTTACAGCGTAAACGTGAAGGAGCATATGTCCCACTTGAGATTAGTCTTTGAAAGACTACGTCTGCACAATCTGAAAGTGTCACCGGAAAAGTGTGTAATAGCGACGAATGAAATCCAATATTTAGGCCATACAATTAGAACTGATACTTCCCAACCATTAGAAAAGCATGTCTTACAAATTCAAAATTATCCCGTTCCAGCTACAAAAAAGCAGCTACAAAGTTTCCTAGGGCTTTGCAACTGGGTACGAGAATATCTACCAAATGTGGCGATGATCACGAAGCCACTAACGAAACTTCTTTCGAAGGAAAATCGTTTTCACTGGAACCATACATGCGATGAAGCATTTAGAAAATTAAAAGAATTATTATCCGGACCGCTGGAACTCCATCGGCCGGATTTTTCACGTCAATTCATTTTGCAAACAGATGCATCCCTACAAGGCCTTTCGGCCGTATTATATCAATTAGGCGACAACGGCGAAAAATACATAATCTCGTATGCAAGCAACACGTTATCTCCAGCGGAGAGACGTTACCACATAAACGAGCTAGAATGCTTGGCGGTGGTGAACTATATTAAAAAGTACAAGATGTACTTAGCAGACAAACAGTTCTTGGTGAAGACGGACAACAGGGCGTTACTTTGGTTAAACAAACATAAGGACGACAAAACAAAATTTACTCGATGGTCATTGCTATTGCAAGAATATGCATTCAAAATTGAACACTGTCCAGGAAAGGAGAATTTGTTAGCAGATTTTCTAAGTCGTAACCCACAAAATCAGTATGTCGAGACAGACGATGAAGAGGAAAGAATGTTCCTACCAAATTATAAGTGTCCAGAACGTATTTCTGTTTTAACACATTCAGAAATATACGAAGATATCGTACAGGCTCAATTGAGTTCAAGAGATATACAAGACAAGATCCGCCGTTGGAATGATCTATTTCAACAGGAACAACGTTCCGATGCGGATCTTATTTTTATGCAAAATTTTCACGTCCAAGACGATGTACTTTTTAAAGATTGTGATAGAAATTTTAAATTAATAGTTCCAAAGAGGAAAATAAAGGAATTGATTTACCATTATCATGACCGAGATGAAGCATGTCATCCAGGAAGAGACGAGACTCTCAGGAAAATAGCGAAACGCTACTATTTCAATAATATGGCCAGGATCGTAGGCAAATACATAAACGACTGTCTGATATGCCAGTCTGTAAAGACAAGACAAGCCCAACCCAATGCTCCACTTAGAAGTCATGCACCACAAAATGCATTTGAAACCTTGAGCGTCGACGTAATTGGCCCGCTGCAGAGGACTAAAGACGCCGAAAACAGATACATGATTATCGTCGAAGACGTTTTCAGTAAATGGATAGAGGCAAAGGCATACATTCAGGTCGACGGCAGAACGATAGCCAAATATATCGACGAAGAAATAGTAGCAAGATTCGGAGTCCCTCGAGTCATAATATCAGACAACGGTGGTCATTTCAATTCCGAATGGTACATCACATTTTGCGAAAGGAATGGTATCGAACGATATTTAATTCCAGCATATCACCAACAGTCCAACCCCGTGGAACGACGGGTTCAGGAATGCAAGAAAATTTTAAAGACACTTTTATTCAAAAAGCCAAACGACACTTGGGATCGCTACGTGCATCAAATGACATACATCTTAAGAAATCGTAGGAACGCCGCTACAAATCAAACACCTAGCATGATCGTGTTAGGATATGACCCAGCCGAAAGAGGCGAATGGAATTTGTATGCCTGGAGGCAAGAAAGAGCCAAGCAACAAACGCTTCCACGATACGAGCGAATCAAGGAAGCCCGTCAGGCCCAACAAAAATATAAACAGAAATATGCGCCGAAAGAGGCCGTCACTCCGATCGTCTACAAAGTAGGAGACAGAGTCATGAGTAAGAGAAAAAAGAAGGTACATACCTTCACGCCGTCTTGGTCAGGCCCAACCAGAATTCTGAAGAAGTTTTCAGACGAGGTGTATCTCGTGCAAAAGGGAAATGCAACGACAAGAGTACATGTCGATGATTTGAGACCAGCCCCGCCAGAGGAGCACAACTTGGAAATCGAATCTTCCGATGAAGAAAATGCTAGTCCAGGCGGAACATCACTCGATGGAAATGATTCCCCGTTCTCAGACGATTCCACAGAACCTCTACCGCCGGAGCAAACGGTTGTACAAATCCATGCACCGCCACGAGATGCTTCCACTTCTGATTCAGAATCCAGTTCTGGAGATTCAATCATCTTTTTATAACATTTTTCAACCTAGGCTAAGTTTTAACTTAGTGCTAGGTTTATTTTATATCAAAATTTCCATACCAACTTCTTGTCGTGTCAGGCAAAAGTTGGTATTTTTTATGCATTTTTTACAAGTTATTTTCATCTGAGGATATTGTATCCACTTACAATTCTTCAAAATTCACTGCAGCAACTCTGACCGTGTCCGGCAGAGTTGGTATTTTTTATAATTTTTTCAAAGTCCTCAAATGTTACTAAACATTCATCTGTAAGCAGAGTCCGACCCAAAGGGTTCAAACAAATGTTCCATTGGCACGGCATGGAAAGACGACGACTCTGACGCAAGGGCGCGATTCAGACGAGTCTAGCAACTCAAGGGCGAGATGCCGCCACGTCTGCTGGAGGGGCAGATGCAACGATCCGACGGATGCAGATTCGGTCGCAGATTTCTCCCAAGAAGAGATTTTTTTTAATTACACGGAAACCATTTCAACCAATATAAGTCAACAAAATTCAGTGTTCCTATTCTCAAAGACGACGATATGTTATCGGTCGCAGATCCCCAGACGGGATATGAACAAACATATTACTAAAATTTTGTTTTATATTGTTTCATATAAACCGAGCAGAGCCATAGTATAGCTGGAGCTAAGCAGTCCGAGGACCACCTAAGCTGTTCCAGAAGGCAGTTCGACACCGAAGGTGATCGACGAGGCATAGACACGAGGAGGAGCAGACGCAAGCCCGCATTAGTGGAAGAACACTAAGAAAGATAAGTGCGTCGAAAGTGTTTGTGTTGTGTCATCGAGAATCTGAGGATTTTCGATTTTTTCTTTTTTTTTTTTTTTTTATGCCATTTTTGAAACATAATGTTCAATAATTCAATCGAATGCTATGCATCGATATATGTTCAAATTTATCACCATTTTAGATTTGCATCTATGTTTTGTTCAGATAGGCCGGTCTGAACTATAACCGAATACAACACATGGGAGACTACATCCAATGATCCATTTTATTTTCAAACAAATAATTTACCAAACGTTACACAAAAAGATTCACGGAAAGGAGGGGAGTGTTAAAGAACGCTATAACCCCGATATACTTTTCGACGTTGTAACAAAATCCGACTTAGGAAATACTTCGTAAGAAAAGCGTGCTTCACGTAAAAACGCCGTGGAGGAGGTTTTTAATTCTTGGAAATATATTTTTGCTCTTCGGAGCGTTTTTTATGCCAAATTTTCGCTAACTCTTCGAGGAGCGTTAATTTGGTAAGTGTAGTAAATGTCGCTGCACAGGGACGTAATGTCGCCCCGACCACCCAATTTTAGAAAGTATACTAAAATTGGACTTGAACTTCCAAATTTCCAAGATTAAAAACCCTTTTACGAATCCACGTTGTCAAGCACTGCAACTCTTACGAAGTATTGAATATGAGGACAAGTTAATCCAACGACTATTCAAAGTATATCGGAAGTTATAGCGAAAATAGCCCTTAGCGACATGGGACCCCCATCATTTCCTAGCAGTCGGATTTGACGGGGAAATGATGTGTTTTGACGGGGTTTGCCCTAAACCGGTTCCTCAGTGATTCGGAGTCAAAAAAGTATCTATACCATGTACTCACACGTGCATGGGATCTGCCTTGCCTGAACGTAAAATTTGTTATTGCATAATACAAACGAAGTAGATACGCTTCAAGCAATTTTAAGCTCCGAGGAGCGACCAAAATTTATGTGAATTAATAAATACGTTTATAAAGACAGGCAAGCATAAGCCCACCAAAATTTCAGTTACATGAACTGTTCCTTGAATCTTTTTGTGCATCGTTAGCTTTTCAAACTGCATATTGGATGGTAGTTGGTACCGTATGAATCGTCCCGTTCCTCACCATGTGTTGTACACGGGTCAGACCATTGTTTGTTAACATTTTCTCTGAAGAAGTTGTTGTAAAAACATAAATTTTTTAAAGATTTAATATACATTTTTTGAACTTTATATTGTCTTTTACTTGTGTTTTCTAACAAAATTTCCCTTTCAGATTTAATTTTAAGAGAGTGTTAAACAGACAGTGTTAGATTTATAGTGTTACGACGTCTTCCAATTGATACCATCAGAGCCGCAGTTAAGCATAAACGACAGTAAGTATGATTTATCTATTAATCTCCGTCTGAAACAGTCGCTTTGAACCCTAAAAATTTTGTGAACGTAATATTTTTATTTAGTATTTAGAAAAGGTTGAGGAAAAAGAAAATTAATTTTTTCTTTTTCCTATTTTTTTCAATTTTTCTAAGTTTTTCGAACAGAAAATACGTCCTTCAGACTTCCATCAAAAGCATGGATCGTTCACAGCCAACCTGCTAGTTTTATACAAACTGGTGTAAATGTTGTACCGGTGAGAGGTAAGTGAATCCTTTCCTGTGGTCAAATGCTACTATACACCAGACATCGTAGATGTCTCCATGGTGTATAGCGACTTGCTATTTTGCAAGTACCGAGAGCGGCGACCTTATATATATATATATATATATATATATATATATATAAAAGCTATGCATAAGCTGTGCAAAAGCTATGCAGAAATGTAGAAGCTGATTTCGTAAACTATGAATTGCCAAAAAAATGAAAAAGAGAGAAAAATATTTTATAACCATGTGGTGCATATAGTATTTTAATTACTTATTAAATTAAAAAGAATTGAATTTGAATTAAAATTTATTTAAAAAAAAATGGAATTACATCAAAGACAAAAATTGAAGATTAATTGAATTTTAAATTACTAATAAATGAAATTTACCTGGATGTTAAACACTTGTTAACGCGGATATAAAAATGTATATTGATTACTGAAGTCCACAGTTAAGTTTTATGTGCGTTCGAATCAGTACAAAAGCTGCAAGCAAAATGATTTCTTTGTGAATTTTATTAATAAGGTAAACTATATTTGTCCCACTTTCTGCAAAATAATGCCACCACACAAACTTGAAAAAGCTATTTCCACTAATTAAATGGATAGCCGTAAAACGTAGAAATGGCACAGGCAGCGCCATCTGTCAATTGTTGAGTTAAGCGCAACAACCTGCCTTATGTAGGTTCCCGTACTCAAGCAAATTACAGAATCGATAAAAGGAATCTATAATAGCGTCTATGAATGAATAATGACTTTTATTGCAAATTTTAACCTACTAATGAGCTGTGAACTGTCGTAATAAATAGTAAAACCGTCTTGTGAGGATTCAGCAAATACATTACATCTTATAGGATATACTATAGTCTAGTATACTTTAACTTGGCATGTGTATGTATGAGTTAACATTTCCGTACGATTTCATTTTCTCCCATATTGTACACAAAGTTAAAGCAATAGTCCAGAAACATTGACTACGTGGACAATATTTCTGAATCTTTGTGTACAAGAGAAAATGAAATGGAAATATTAACTCATACATACACACGCCAAGTTAAAGTATACTAGACTATATTTAACAAGATAATTAGAAAATCAAAGGTAAGAAAAATAACCATATGTACTTACATGGTAAACAAAAATATACAAATTGAAATATAGGTAGGTATATGAATGTAAATAAATGTTTTATAGACTTGAAAAAATCGACAATTGTTTCCTGAGATGCAGTAATAGAACGGAAATACATAATAGTGTAAAAAAACATGACTGAGTTCCTAAGATATAAAAATATGTACATAAAATAATGTGAAATGATTTAGCAGTTATACAAGTAAAATTCTGCTAGTTTCACTTACAAAAACTGAATCAAAATGCTATACAGAATTACAGATCGCGCTAAATATAAATAAAATACCAGTTATGATATAAAATTGTTAAATGGACATAGGCCATGTAACATACTCATTTATCAATCTTATTTTCTTGGCCGTTTGTACTTTACGGCCGCATTTACTTCACGGTCTCATGTATTAATTCATCATCATTAATGTTTGAAATGGATTTAGGCTTAAAGAAAAACTATAATTAAGTAAGCAGTAGTTTTAAAGCTTTATTATGTCTATTAACTGAGATACAGGAAAATAACATATAGTTAACAAATTTTATAACTGCAAGTCTATTGAGACTTCTTCGTGAATGTGTAGCAGCAACAGATCTGTCTGTCGGACAAATCCGCTGGACATATTCGCATGTGAATAGGTCGTTTAATGCGTCAAGTCATAGTAATACATACAGAGTGTAATTTGTTATTTGTGTCTAAATGCAGCAATTTTCAAAGTGAATGCTTGTCCGCGTATCATATTTTACGGTATTGTTACTCTAATCATGTTCATTTCTTACTAAATAAGCTAGACATTAATTTAAATTTAATCAGTAACATCAAACCTTCGGCATCAAATTTTATAAAATGAATTGAAAGAATAGAGCAATGTTTAATTTCAGTGCATAATAGGTATGTTTTCCTTTGAAGTGTAAACAATTCTTAGAAAACTCCAGATTTTTTTATTAAAAAAATATTTACCATATATTTATGTGATGTCACATTTTAACAGACCCCCTCTCCCTCCATCGTCACTCTAGCTACGACCCCCTCTCCCCCACGTATTGCCTACGTATTTTATGGATAGCCCCCAAGGTAGGACGTTAGAATAAACTTAACAAACCTGATGATGATAATGCCATTAATAGCATAATTTAAGTCTTGTTAAAAGCGATAAAAATAAAATAAACATAATTCTCACTAAGACGCCGTAGATATTTCAAACAAAACAGAATTAGTTATGTTATTTTACCTCGATTAAAATAAAATTTCTTTTAAAGTAAGAAAGTTTAAACAATAAAAGAAATTCTTAGTTTCGAGAAAAGAAAATGGTCACACGGTAACGGAGTCATCAGTGAGTTAACTACTAGAATCATTCTCTACTTGGATAGCAACAGGCTCTACGAGCGGCAAAATGAGATACTCTTTTCTTTGTTTATAACGTGATTCACGGATTGTCTAATATGTCTGCAACATGTTCTGTTTTAAAATTATGTTCTTTGATACTTTTCAATAAATCTTTCTTTACTGGATTTTTTTCAGGAATATATATACATTTATAGATCTCATAAACTTCATTATATCGTCCTTTTCTTACCAAATAATAATTTTGTACTTTATTTAATATTCGCGAATGATAAGAAGCGTTATCCACAACGATAACTGAATTTGGAGGAATATTACGTAGGTAACAGATTAACTATTTTTCAAACAAATCCGCGGTCATATCTTCGTGATAATCAGCAGGACACTGTTTTATATTTTTGGCTCACAAGAGCAGTGCGATGGATACGAAACCATTTTTACTTCCTGCTTGCAGAATTATAATACGTTTGCCCCTGAACACGGCGCATTTAAACTACAATTTTGAGTCTACCTAACCGCAATTAACAGTATCATGCGTATTAAACCACATCTCGTTCTGTTTGATTTGGGGGTACTCTTTTATTTTACGCAAATATTCTTGTCGATTTTACACAATACAGCGTGATTCTATTACTATTAAATGGTTATTAATTTTTTTATATTTAAATGCGCACTTAATAATATCTCTTAAAGTTTTCAGAGATTTCAATTTATTCGAAATCATTTCCAAAGTAGGGCTTCATTTTCTTGATAAAGTTTATAAACTGTTGTTTGGATAACGTCTTTTGCACGTAAATCAATCTTGGTTCTTAAGGGTGCGTTACCAAGATCAAATAGTGCGTAAAATATTCTCATTCTTATTCTACACTCTTAAAAACGAGCCAACAGAATTCAGAATTCATTATGTAAACTAGTAAACTTAAAACAAGGACCTATTATATTTTATATTGTAATCCTAGGTAAAAATTAAGTTTCCAAAATTTTCTCCTCCTTGATTATTCAACGCAAACGTTCTACTCATTCGTCCCAAATTCACCATAAATCGTTTTATTATTCTACAACGGGACTTAAATATTCGAATAAAATATAATACGTGTCAAATATCATGAGAAAAAGTGAAAAGTCAATATTTCTTCCTATTAAAGTTTAATATGTCGAATACGAATTTGTTAAATTTCGTCTAAAATAGTTGGGCATTTTGCTACTAGAGGCAGCATCATAGCGATGATCATTGCTAGACATGTGTCAAAGCAAGGTCGGGCTCATAATTTTTCATTTAGCTTGAGAGCTTCGAGTGGCGGTATCATATGTAAATAAATATGTTATATGTTCGTGTTCCTGATAGCTAAGTTCGGTAATTTACTAATATTTCGTCTTTTATTCCAACTAAATACGTGCAACCCACAATACTTCAAGATGCTTTGTGTGCCACCGAGGTTTTGTTTGTAAGTGGTACCTATGAACATAAAATCACGTTGCGATTTCATTCGCACGGTCCTGTACGCCGCCTAGACCAGTGTGGCTTCTGTGTTATCGACAGGACGATGTAATTCGATTACTTACAAATTTATTCGCGACTGACTGGTGCGTACAAACCCACTCTTAATCTCACAACTCGATTCGATCAACTCCGTTACCTCGTCTTCAACATTTTCATTATGTAAATTTTCTTCTGTATCAAATGATCTCCAAAAATCCATTTTAAAAATATTTTTTGAAAGAAATATTACAGTTAATAATAATTATTTTAGGTAAATATAACACAAAAAACTTACGTTTTTTTTTTTATTAGGAGAAAACCAATGCGCAACGTTAAATAAACGTACGGTACTGCCCGGTTCCACGAAAACAGTCTCGCATAGCACTTTCTTGTTTTAGAACTGGTCACTGGACTACATCTCATGTACGAGGGGATAAATTAAAGCGATAACGCGACGCTCTGCCTGCTGTATACCATTGTAGAGAATTTGCACGGACATTTCTGGTAGACACACTGAATTTATAATATTTTAAACTGACATTGGATAAACTATAACAACATTGTTCAAATGTGCTTTTAGAAGGCGGAATATTAAACATAATATTTTTAGTCGCAAACTACTCTATAAAATCCTTATTTTACTATAAGGAACGTAACCAGACTGCAATCAACAGCTACTCTCCGGGCTATGTGCCCTGTCGAGCGCTGAATTACAAGTTACAAGTCTGGCGCGTTAAGTGTAATAATTGCATATTACCATCAAAACATCATCATCAAAGCATTAGCGTTTTGATGGTAATATGCAATTATTACACTTAACGCGCCAGACTTGTAATTCAGCGCTCGGCGGGGCACATAGCCCGGAGAGTAGCTGTTTATTGCAGTCTGGTTACGTTCCTTATAGTAAAACAAGGATTTTATAGAGGAGTTTGCGACTAAAAATATTATGTTTAATGTAACAACATTAACCAATGAAAAGAAAATAATGCTGATGGTAAAACAAAAGACAATCACCACTATATATTCTACGTGTGACGGCTCATATAAGTATATGGGTATCTTTGATAAGTGAAACAAAAGATATTGTTTCAATTAGCTCTAGGTATATGATTTGCGACAAATATTTGTGATATCTATATTTACAATTTTATCGTATTATATCCTTGCACAAGTAATCTAAGCAAAGGCAAAAAGTTCTTTTGTAGAATCATAATACAAGATAAATCTAAACGTATAGAATGTTAGTGCATAAACTGAGAGTACATGGAAAATATCAATAAGGAAATCATTTTTCTTTGCCTTTCTGTGAAAAATCTGCTGTCCCGTCCGTAGATAATCACAGTCAGGATACATATATACTTCTTGGCTATTTTGAAAACTGTTTTTTAAAGGAATATATAAAGTTTTCGATGCTTATACATAAATAGGTTTTTTAGTCCTAATTATATCATATTCTAAAAGTAAAATTCATATATAATATAAATAACGTACTCTTCCTCTCTCTAACTGGCATGGGATCGATTCTTTCTCCATGGATGCACACAATCTGACACACTTGGCAATGTCTTTTTTATGTTATTACGCGTAGGTGGCTTGATGATAATTTTATACGAGAATTTTTTTCAGGGCGACCTAAAAATTTTTAAACATAGACCAAACTGAAACAATTATCGCAAATTTGAATCCTATTCATTTAAAATTAAAATTGACCTAGTTTTGAATATTTAAAAGCCTTACGAACTATTTTAGAAAGATTTTAAATAATGTTCACATAGATTGCTACCAGCTTGGATGAGTTTTGTTATGATACCTGCATGTATGTGCCTGTTATAATAATATTTATACGAAATATAAATCACCCCTAGACCGCCAAAGGTAAAGGACCCCGTACAGAAACGCGTGATTTGGGATCCTGGTGAAAATTTGTAAATTCGTGAAAAATCTTAATATACATATTTATTGTTTGGTGTACGGGTAAACCAATAGCGGACTGTATCTAATACCAACAACTATGCAAAATGATGGTGATAAATGCTATAAAATCCAAAACTTACCATGTGTTGAAGGAAGAATCGTGACCACACCACTGTCGGGCGATTGTAGGGAAAGGGGAGAGAATATGAGGGAACGACGGGAAAATCGGCGACACTCGTAGGCGTATTTTATTCCTCACAACACAAATAATTAACAACTATAATAATTACTCTAAATATCGTAAATAAATGAATATTGCATTCGCGAGGAGAAAGTGTTTGTCTTGTCTCAAAAACTGTCTGCTTCATACTATGATAAATTCTATAAAAAAATGTGTTTTTATCAACAGTGCGTTTTTTTTTGTTTTTTAACTTGAATACCAGTAATTACACAGGGTGGCGCAAACATTCCCCCCGGGCTGAACTAAGTTTCAGAATAAATACAAAAAATAACAAAAAATAAAAATTCTATACTAAAACTACACTAAACTACTATAATGATATGAAAAAAAAAATTAAATTATTGCAATGGCAAAGGGCAAACCTTAGTGACAGGTCTCCTATAAGTCCCGTGTTTAGTGTGAACATCAACTACTCTGACGATATGATCGCGTCCGGGATATACCTGATCTATAATGCCTAAAGGCCACTGAAGAGGTGGCGTATTTGGTTGCTTCAGCACAACAATAGTGCCTACTTTAACAGGGTTGTTATCCGTATTCCAACGCTGCCGAGTGTGCAACGTAGTAAGATACTCTAAATGCCACCTTTTCCAAACATCTTGGACCATTCGATCGATCATTTGGAACCTATCTAATCTATTAATATTGAGATCAGTGAGATCAGAAGCAGGAAGACTGGTAAGGGGAGTTAATGTCAAAAAGTGCGACGGAGTCAAAGCTACAGGGTCAGCAGGATCGGAACTAAGTACACATAAAGGACGTGAATTTAGAAGACCTTCAATTTGAACAAGCAAAGTATTGAATTCTTCATAAGTCAATAGCTGATTGTGTATTACTTTGTACAGATGAGTTTTGACAGATCTGACATTAGATTCCCAAAGCCCACCCATATGGGGGGCACCTGGAGGTATCAATTTCCATTGAATTCCCCTAGTAGCTAGTTCACTAAAAACTGAATCATTGTGTTCTGAAGATGTCAATAATTGGTAAAGTTCATCCAAAACTGCCTTGGCACCGGTAAAGTTAGTAGCATTGTCAGAATGAATTTCTGAAATGGCTCCACGTCTAGCAATAAAGCGCTTGAAGGCTTGAAGAAAATTGGGCGTGGACAAATCTGTGACAAGCTCGAGATGCACGGCTTTGGTTGCCATGCATACAAACAAACAGATGTATGCTTTGACAGGACGAACTCCTCGTTTGCGATAAGGAATTATCTGTACAGGACCGGCATAATCGCATCCAGTGCGTAAAAATGGTTTGGCCTGTTCTACTCGAAAACTAGGGAGATTTCCCATCACGGGAATTTGAGGTCTTGGCTTTAATCGAAAACAACTATTGCATTTCTGAATCCTATATCTAACAACACTACGAGCTGATAGAATCCAATAGCGCAATCTAAGCAAAGAAAGAACTAGGTGTGGGCCAGTATGAAGATTGATTCTATGATAGTGATCTATGAGAAGTTCTACTAAATGATCGTTTTTTGGGAGTAGTATAGGATGCTGCTTATCAAAAGTTAAATTAGCATGAGCCAGCCTACCTCCAATTCGAATTATATCGTCTTTCAAAAAAGGACGTAAGTGTCTTAAAGATTTCGGAACAATATTTTTCAGGAGTGAAGATATCTCTGAGTGAAAATGTCGGCGTTGAACTATTTTGATTAGCGTATGTTCCGCCACTTCCGAGTCAGAAACAGTAATTGAGGGAGCTATCGGCAATAATTTTAGAAATCTGAGGACATAAACAGTAGATGTTAGTCGGATCCATTTTGAGCTACGCATAATTAGTGTATAAAATGGATTGTCTATATTTTCAGAAACCACCAAAGAAATTACTTTACACTCTGGTAGATTTTCTTTCAAATGGGCTGTAATAATTGGCCATTCAGGAAAATCTAATTTTAACCATGGAGGACCACTTTTCCAAGAAGTGTTAGCTATAAATTGAGAAGGAGTTAAACCTCTAGACAGGCAATCACTAATGTTATTTTTTCCATTTACATGGAACCACGAACTGGAATCTGTTAACGATTGTATCTGGGCCACCCGATTTGATACAAAAGTTTGTAACTTGGACGGATGAGATGCGATCCAATTGAGAGTGACCATAGAGTCTGACAACGCATAAATACGGGTAATATTTAAGCGAGACTCATAACAATCTACAATAAAACCAAGTAGTTTTGAGAGCAAATGAGCGGCACAAAGTTCTAATCTAGGAATTGAAATAACTTTCATTGGAGAAACCTTTGATTTGGCACACAGGAGATTGACTTGCACTTCTCCACTGGCATTGCTGCTACGAATATAGACAACAGCCCCATAAGAAGTTAAACATGCGTCCGCGAAACCTACTAAAACTACGGGCTGTTGCAATGTAACACCTATATGACGTGGGAGTTTAAAATCTAAAAGATGAGGTAATTCTACAGAAAATTGATTCCAACGGTGTAATATATCAGGAGGGCAGGGATCATCCCAATCTAGATGCAAAATCCAGCAATCCTTAATCAAAAGTTTGGCTAATAATGTGACCGGGGCTAGGAATCCTAAGGGGTCATAGCAACGAGCAACAGTTGACAAGATGTTGCGTTTAGTACAGGGTTTATCAGATAAATCGAAAGAAAATGACAATAAATCAGAACTCGGATGCCATTGTAAACCTAATACCTTAAGTATGTCAGTTTCAAAATTCACCATATCGGTCGTTTGAATCTCTGTCGGAATTTCTTTTATTAATCGTTTTGAATTGGTCGCCCATTTAACTAATTGGAAACCTCCTTTATGAAATAATTCAACTAATTGATGATGTAGAGTAATAGCCACGCTATCCGAGAATACACTTGACACAAGATCATCTACGTACATATCTCGTTTAACTACTTCTGAAGCTAGAGGGAATGAGATTTTTTCATCGTCAGCTAATTGGTGTACAGTACGAAGGGCTAGAAATGGAGAGGTTTTAACTCCGAATGAGATAGTGTTCAATTGATAAACACCCATGGGTTCATCTGGAGAGAACCTCCAAAGAATTTTTTGAAATCTTCGATGATCTTCCCTCAAATTAATTTGTCTGTACATCTGCCGAATGTCTGCGGTGAAAGCGACCTCAAACAATCTAAAGTTTAAAAACATCGTGCAAACATCCGACTGCAATTTCGGACCAGTGTACAGTAAATCGTTCAAGGAATAAAGAGAATCAGTCTTGCAAGAAGCATCGAAGACGATACGGACTGGAGTTGTATGAGAGTCCCTTTTAAACACTGCGTGGTGAGGAATGAAGTAGTGCGCCCCAGATCTATCATTTTCTACAACTTTGGACATATGACCTTGGATTAGATAGTCTCGAATTATTTCTGTATATTGGTTTCTAAGAGTAGGATTCTTATACAACCTTTTTTCTAATGACAAAAATCTTTGAACAGCTGTGGTATACGAGTCTCCTAAGAACGAACTATCTATTTTAAAAGGTAGAGCTACTGTATACCTTCCGGAAGTGTCCCGGCTATAGGTAGTTTCAAAGAATTTTTCACATTCCAAATCGTCGGGATCGATTACCGCTGCAGACGGTGGATCCTCAACCTCCCAGAACCTTTGAACTAACTTTTCGATAGAGGGTTCGAAACTAATACAAAAATTATGAGTATTAATAAAGGGGGATAAAGCGGGAGCTGAACCCGTTACTACGAATCCTAGAGTGGTTTCAATTGCTAATGGGGTATTTGGGGGACCAAATATGCGTTTTTCACCTATCAAATGAGCAAATAAATCTGCTCCAAGAATTCCATCAATTTTATGTGGGAGAGAAAAATTATTATCAGCCAGTGGCAGTGAGGTCAAATGAGACAAACCATCCAAATTAACCTGGACAGAAGGTAACTTCTCGGTAATTTTATCAACTACCAATATCTCTACAGTGTACCTTTTGGTTGTATCAAATTGAGAAATGACTACTATAGTTGAACATCCATGTACAAAATTACGAGCGGAACCAAATCCATATACATGTGTGTGACATTTTGATATGGAAAGATTCAAACGGCGACTAAATTCTAGAGAAAGAAAATTCGCTTGACTACCACTATCAATTAGAAAGCGAGCTTCGTGAAAATTACCGAAACCATCTAAAACATGCACCTTCGCTGTAGACAATAATACGGTATTGTTACAAGAAGAATTATGATTATGTGCAAATGAACAACAATTTACTAATGGAGGCGTTGGATGATCAATGGACGAACTACTATCCCTGCTTAAGGTAGGGGATGAGGTTTGTGCTGCAGCAATAGTTGCTCCAGACCCCTCTGAATTACCGGCCATTGGCCGACTTGATTCACCTCTACTATTGGAAGGATTAACTATGTTTTGTTGAGCTGGTGTAAAATGTAACAAGCTATGGTGTTTAAGATGGCATATTCTACAAGCATACCTGCTTTTACAGTTGATAACCTTATGTGACAATAGACAATTTAAACAAAGATTGTTGTTTCGAACGAGTTGGTAACGTTCCTCAGGAGACAGTTCTAGAAATTTAGGACATTTGACAATTGAGTGCAAATTGACTTTACAGATCACACATTTAAAACTAGTATTGTCTTGAACAATGAAAGAATGTGTTACTCTGGAGGTGCTGCGACTACTTGGAGTATTACTACTATGGAGAATTGAACTCTGTTTATTGTTACTACCACTGGATTTATAACCACTACTACTACTAGTTCTACAATAAATTTTAGCTTGCTCTCTTACAAAATCTACTATTTCTTTATAAGAAGGCATCTTAGATGTTCTTTTAGTGTTTTCAAATAATCGCTGTGTTTCAGGGTTAAGTTTGGAAAATGCTAAGTATGCCAATATATAATCGTCTAACTTGGGAATATCTAATTGACATAATGCCGTTACCGCAGGATGAAATTTTTCTAAAAACAAGTTTAAAGTATTCGCATTTTCAATGGGAGCTTGCTTAAAGTTGAACAGTTGATCTAAAAAAGTGTTAGCTATAGTGCGTTTATCTTCAAATTTATCGTTAAGCGCTTTAAAGATAACTTGATAATTATCAGGTGTGGGAGGAACGCCTGAACATGCAGACAGGGCACTACCGCTCACACAGCCCATCAAATAATTAACTCTATCCATATCAGTTAACTCTGGGTTGTTATGTATCATACTATTATAACATTGCATAAACCGAGGCCAATCTTTAACATCCCCACTAAATTTCGGAAGGGGTATGTCTGGTAATCTACGTTTAACTCGATGCTGTGTTTGTGATACATTTGAACTAGCACTACTACTACTACTATCACTAGCATTTAACCTTTTTGCTACATGTTGTATATGACATAGTAACTCGTCAAATGTTTCTAATACTTTATAATTCGGAACATATGCTGCATTTAGCTCATACTCTAATGTATTTATTTCATCTAAAAGGTCTAAAAAGTTGGTTTTAGTTGTTTCCAAAGTTTCATATCTAAGTTTAAATTGATCGATTTTATCAGGCGTCGAGACGTCCTTACTATTATCAAACAATCTTTGAATGCGAGCGAAATACTGTTCCTTCTTTGCAATTAAAATAGCTAATTGTTGTTGCTTTCTTGCGGCCATCCTGTATATTTACTTATAACCGATAGTTACAAAAATGTGGTGCTTTACACCCATGCACCATGTGGGTGGCTCGGTAGCTCGGTGGAGATGGCGTGGTCCAGATTTGCTGTTGTCAGTGACGAAATATTTGATAGTTTGGGCACCACTTTATTTTTGGATTATTTCGGGGATAAATAAAGAAACCCTTTTAACTTGGCACTACCATTTATTGTAGAAGCGATAGCCTGGAATGGCGGCTGGCCGAACAAACACACAAATTAACAAACTCAATGGGCTTTCAACAATTTCCCAATTACATGTAACGTACAACTAAGTTCCGCCTATTTAGCGTAATACCCCGTATAGGTTTACTTTTTATTATTTACAACAAATAAAACTAGCTCCCTCGACAGAGGACGATATGTTCGGTACCTTTCCACGTGTCTCTCCCGACTATCCTTTTCGCCGCACCGGTCAGTGCCGTGCGCCGTATTTTCACCCTATCAACGTTACACCCCCCTTTCGTAAATAAAAAAACCAATATATATATATATTAGTTTTTTTTTTAACCCCCATTAAAATAAACTAATATAAAACTAAAATTATTACATTTACTTAACCTAGAAAAGAAATATTTTCGTCCGAACCATTACATGTAACTTTTATATCTTTTATATGCCAATTCCCTAGCGTATGTCCATTTAGATCTTCTAGATGGTATACATTGGAACCAATTTTTTTCTTGACCTTACATTCAATATATTTAGGTGCTAATTTGGCACTAATGTAATTAGCAGCATCGGACAATACTGGATTCTTTTTCCACACTATTTGACCTGGTTCGAGAGTAACATGACGTCGACGTAAATCGTAATGTTTTTTATTTTTTTCATACGCTTTTTGTATATTAAGTTGAACTTTACCGTACAAATCTGGAAGTTTCGTGAGATTATTAGCTAATGCTTTTCTGTCGGCCACATCAAAAGGTTTATTCCCCAAACATGGAACATACTGATTCCCAAAAAGGATAGGTTCCCTACCGAAATTCAATAAAGCCGGAGAAAAACCCGTAACTTCGTGAGTTGCTGTGTTAATTGCGAACGTGAATTTAGGCAACAACTTATCCCAATCGCGATGATTATTATTTACGTATGATCGAATCATAGTTCCAATGACTTTGTTCACCCGTTCAGTGGGATTTGCTTGAGCGTGGTACAAAGGTGTATAAGAAACCTGGCTTTTATAAGAGGCTAGCAAATCGGTAACTTTTTTACTGATATATTGCCTTCCATTATCTGCGATAACATATTCAGGTGTGCCAAACATTAACAATACGTTATTCTCTAAAATTTCTGAAATTTTATCACCTGTAGCATTACGTAAGGGAAACATGAGCATGTACTTCGTAAAATAATCGGTAATCACTAACAAAAATCTATTTTTGGAACGAGATAAAGGAAATGGACCCATAATATCTGTACTAATGACTTGAAACGGTCTAGAAATTGTACGGGAGGTCATTAATCCCTGAATTTTACGTTGTACAGGCTTATTCGCCAGACAAGTTTTACATTTATTGACATATTTCGCCACATCACTCGACATTTTTGGCCAAAAATAATTTTTACGTACCCTCTCGATCGTTTTAAAGATACCCATATGCCCTGCCGTCGGTGCGGAATGACATAATTCTAAAATTTCTTTTCTACGTGATTTTGGAATAACTAGTTTCCACTTATCCCCCTCATCTAAAGAAAACCTATTTTCTCTAGCTAACTTGTACAATTCGTTATTCTCAACCCGAAAATTTGAAAACTTATCGGGATTTTGTGTAACTTTACTAATCATGGAAGAATACCAAGAATCATGATCTACTATATCTATCTGAGCAAGTACAGGTGGAGCTCTTGAGAGTGCGTCCGGCACGACGTGGTCGCGGCCTTTACGATGCTCAATCACAATATCATACTGCTGCATTTTCAGTGCCCACCTACTTAATCTACCAGATGGATTTTTTAGGTTATTAAGCCACTTCAAACTGTAGTGGTCAGTAATCACTTTACACGGAAATCCTTCAATATACGGCCTAAATTTATCCAACGCGTACAATACCGCCGCGAATTCTATTTCGGTAGTGCTATATTTCTTTTCCGCCGGGGTTAAGGATCTACTGGCATACGCAATTACCTTTTCCCCGTCGTCCCCGTCATTTTGCGTCAGGACGGCACCAAGTCCTACCAGTGGCGGCCCGTCAGGGATGGCAGGGTAGGCAGTGCCCACCCAATTACATATTGTAGTATTAAAATTTAAAAAATAGTTTTATTTATAATATTATTTTTACTACATATTATTCTGCCTCATATAGGTATAGATACGCTTATGAATTCGTTTAGAAACCGGGCGTAATCTCCTCTGCCATAATACTATCTAAAGTGTCATGCGCCAAGCCAGGGTGGGCAAGCATCGCTCAGAAATCGTGAATTCAATCATAATACGTCTACGTGCATGTTGGTTATTCACTTCGATCTTACGCCTGTAAAATATATCAAAGCGAGACGTATGTCGTGCATGCTTAGGCTATTTACAACCTAGAGTGGGCATGCCATCCTTGAACAAAACTTGTAATAAACAATATGAATATTGAATAGAATATGTTCACAATTGAAAAGATATCAAACAGGAAAAATATCTAATGTGTTAAAATTGATTAATCAATCATTTATGAATATCAAATGTGATAGCAATTTCTAATTTGATAAATAGGGACAAAAAGAAGTTAAATACATATCAGCGGTGCCATATAGTAAGTTACATATATTATAATTTTATTTTTCTTTGCGTTTTAAGGTATAATGTATTAGAACACATATGGCTCTATATTATCCAAAAAGTTCTAAAATAATGTTTAATTTTATTTTAGCAGTTTTATATGTGAAATTAATATAATATGTAAATGAATAAATGTATAATATTCAAATATGGGACTTCGCGCTCGGTGGGATGTGGACACTGCCACCCTCAACCCTTCCCTTTTCTTTTACAGTGACGTGATGTTTCGCCGAGAATCGCTTCATTTCAGGACTTGTGGAGTCAAGCCAGTATTCGCGAATCTCAAATGTTGGAAATTGTTGCTGCCGTTTTAAAATTGGAAGATTTTGTTATTTGGTTAGTTTGTGTAATGTTTTATTCTCTCAATTTTATGTTTTTTAAATTTGTAATCTGTGATCTTTGTTGGTATTTAGTAAATAGTAAAGTGTCTACTTTAGCAGAAAAAATAAGTGTGGACAACTGACAAATTATTAATATTAAAATATTTGCCATGGCCGACGTAAGACAAACGGCAAGCGATAATTCTGATATTATACATTTTTTATTAGAAAACAGTTTTGCGAGACTAACATACGATGACAAAATTTTTAACTAAATTAGAACGACCTTGCTCCTATGGAAAATCTCATTAATGTAAATTCAAATTCATTCGATAGAAAATTTTGTGTCACAGAGTATCAAAAATGTTTATGGCTTTCTGGAAGTGAAATAAAAAATAAACTTTATTGCTGGCCTTGCATGTTATTCAGTAAAAATGGTAAAAGTTCGTGAAATTCAACAGGGATAAGATAATTTAAAAACATACAAGTTGATTGAAATGGGCAGAGGCATCATTGAATGGTTTTTGCGTGATTTTTCTGTGGAGAAGTGTCATTATTATTCGGTTCTATCCCCCATCCTGCCCACCCAGAGCTAAAAACCACGAGCCGCCACTGAGTCCTACCATTGACCCATCAGTCTGAACACAAAAAGGCTTGGTAAAATCGGGACAGGTAAGTATAGGAGCAGACACTAAGCATTCTTTCAACTCAAGAAATGCCTGTTCTTCCACCTCAGACCAGCGCCATCTAACTGACTTTTTTAAAAGGTTAGTGAGGGCCGCTGTCTTTTCAGCAAAATTCGGCACGAATCTTCGATACCACGACACGAGTCCTATAAAACGTCTAACTTCCGTTATAGTTTTAGGTGCCGGGAAATTTAAAATAGCCGATACTTTGTCGGGATCTACATGCAGACCGGATGCATTTACAATATAACCTAAATATTTAAGTTCCTTTTTTACAAATTCGCACTTTTCGCGATTAACTACCAGTCCTGCAGCTAAAAGTCTTTCAAAAACTTCTTTTAATATTTTTAAATGTGTCGAAAAATCTGGCGTCGAGATAATTACGTCGTCTAAGTAAACGAAAGCGTATGGCTCTAATTCTGGACCTAAAACTTTATCTACAAGCCTTTGCCAAGTGGCTGCTGAATTATGTAGCCCAAAAGGCATTCTGACAAACTGAAATAGGCCACGCCCTGGAACTGTAAAAGCTGTTATTTCACGACTAGATTTTTCCAAAGGGATTTGCCAATATGCGTTTTTCAAGTCCAAACTGGAAAGATACCTTGCGTTACGTAAGCGATCTAAAATTGATGAAACATAGGGTAAAGGATACGCATCTCTTTTTGTTGCGGCATTCACCTTCCTAAAATCTATGCAAAAACGGTAATCCACCCCATTTGATTTTTTTACAAGTACCACTGGTGATGACCAAGGACTCTGTGAACGTTCTATTACCCCCATGCTCAACATTTTATCTAATTCTTTATCGATGATAGCTTGCATCGCGGGACTAACAGGATAATACCTCTGTTTAATAGGTTTCGCCTCCCCGACATCTATGACATGTTCCACACAACTAGCTTTTCCTAAACCTGAACCTAACTTATTTAAATAAAAAGAAGTTAAAGAGTGTAAATCTTCTAATTCCGAGTCCGATAAGTCATTACTTTCCATCACAAAACATGAATCTGAACTATTATCCGAAAATTGCCAAGTACTGTTCTTAAAATTCGAAATAATTCCCATCTTATTTAAAAAATCTATTCCTAAGATTAAATTAGTCCTTACATTCTGAACAACTAGAGTATTAATTAAAACTACCTTATTTTCTAGACAAAAGGGAATATCTATACTCCCTAAAACTTTACAATTTTCCCCATTTGCCACCCCGACAAATTTTGTACTCGAACTATTTAACTTAAACCCCAAATTAAATAATACTTCACAAAATTCAAAATTAATACTAGTTTTGGATGCCCCTGTATCAACTAAACCAAGAAAATTTCTTTGCAAAATAATTACATTTAAATATGGTCTTTTGTCCCCCTTAACTGAGGACAATAAATAATTAATTTTAGCTTTATTGAATTCTTGCGCCACGAATGATAGCCATTTTTTCCACTCGCCCTTAGTTGTGATCGGACAATCTGTTTGACAAGTCACTGTCCGATCCGCGGATGACTTGTCCTTGAGTTTACCGGATTACACTTGCGACAAGTTAATTTAGTTTTATTTGGAGCACCACAGCTAAAACAAAATTTGTTTAAAGGAAAATTACAATTTTTATATATATGATTTCTCTGAGAACAGTTCCAGCATAATAGTTTTCTATCATTATTAGAATTATGTTGATGCACCTCGTATAATCCCACTGAAGTTGATTTTGTTTGACCACTAGTCGAGGACGGGTTTGATTTAAAATTTGTAGAAGGTTGAGTGCCCCCATGTGGACGATTTCTATCCGCTAACATATAAGTTCGTTCTAAACTTTTGCACCTTTGCAACAAATCATCGACCGTTGATATTTTATTATCACTATCAGATACCCCCAAATCATGAATAAAATCTGGTAATAAATTACATTTTAATATGTATAATTTTTCTGACTCAGGCAAATCTTTATATAACCTGCTAAAAAGATTTTGCATTGAGGCAATATAAATAGTAACGGATTCTTTTGGTTTTTGTTTCTTATTTTGGATATGATGTAATAATTCCCTTTCATAATCATCAGAGAGAAAATTAGCTCGTAGTTCTCGCACCAACTCTTGCCAATTCGTTACTTTATTTTTCACCGAATGATACCATGTCAAAGCATCGTTAGAAAAAAGATCGCAGCAAGAAAGGTACAATTCGTAGTCGGAAACATTACGTGCTAACTTTAACTCATCTACCCTTTCTAAAAAGTCTACAATATTTAATCCTTTACCATCCCCAGAAAAAGTTAAATTCCATTGACAAACGGGTATTTGTTTACGTGTAATTTTTATTGAACCCTCTGAATTATCCTGTCCAGCTACCTTACATTTTTTTCCTGGTACGGAACTCTTCCCCTGACTTAAGCGGCATAATTCTTCGACACTATCCTCTATCCCAGTTAATTCGGAAATGCACTTATCTTTTGTTTGATTTACATCGACGTCATCACTCACTACTCGCATCAGCCTACTTAATAAATGAGCTAGTTTGGTCACAATAATGTTGTAATCAACACTATCTCTTAACCCATCAAAAGATTCTAATAAGGACGTCAAACTATCGATTTTTAATCTACAAAATTTTAATTCTTCGGAAAAATCTAACTTTTCATTAGGGTTAGGTAAATGTACACCAAATTTCTCTTTTTGTAGTAAAGAACTTAACTTACGTTGCATCGCACTCATTGTAATAGCATCAGTGTTATCATAATTCCTAATTAATAATTCATATTGAAGTTCGTCGCGCGATAGATAGTGGGGATCCATCATTAATAATACGCGTAAAAAGAACTATATCTGAGACTTCAAAATGTCAAAAAAAAAATTACCTTTATAATAAAACGTTAAATGGCCTAGCTTAAATTAACTTATCGAGGGAACCGTACAAACTTTCTAAACTAAATTAAACAAAAATATTAATATTTTCCATTGTACACTATTCAGCAAATTGAATAAGTAACATGTTATGCTATATATTATCTGTGATAAAGTAAACAAAATTATTTGTTATCCAAGTGTCTAGAATCGCAACTACTTTATTTACATTACTTAAACCTAGTTTAAAATATTTATTTCCCGTGGTACCACCAGTAAAAGAGAATAAAATAAACAAAAATCAATGTTCTTGACAAATCTACAGTAAACAAAAAAATATTTAGATCCGAAAATATTTTATGGCTTATTTACGGGCAGTTACTCTAAAAATTTTTACTAACTTACACACTAACTAGACTAAAATAATTTGCAAAATTCATAAAAGACTTAGGAATACGTCTTTTGGCATATTAAATAATATATTTCGCCATAGATAAACAGAGTACCCTATAAACAATCCCACACAAAATAATAGAATACGCAAAAATTATGATTAATTATGATTTTCGATGTATTACAGTGTTTTTCTGCTTTTGTTATATTTCTAATATTTACTTTTCAGTGTCAAGTTCATGACCGATATAGAATGCGGGTAAAAACACTCACTTATAAAAAGAGATCTTTTTATCACTTCACTACACTAGTTTGTGGCAAGTTGATAAAAGGCTTCTTACGTATTCCAGCGAGGATGTTAGGATGCTGCTGATGATGTCCTTACCAATGGCGTTCGTCACTGCTGCACTATATATGATGATAAATAGCCCTTAGCGTTGCGGCGCCAAATTTTATAACCGATAGTTACAAAAATGTGGTGCTTTACACCCATGCACCATGTGGGTGGCTCGGTAGCTCGGTGGAGATGGCGTGGTCCAGATTTGCTGTTGTCAGTGACGAAATATTTGATAGTTTATTTTTGGATTATTTCGGGGATAAATAAAGAAACCCTTTTAACTTGGCACTACCATTTATTGTAGAAGCGATAGCCTGGAATGGCGGCTGGCCGAACAAACACACAAATTAACAAACTCAATGGGCTTTCAACAATTTCCCAATTACATGTAACGTACAACTAAGTTCCGCCTATTTAGCGTAATACCCCGTATAGGTTTACTTTTTATTATTTACAACAAATAAAACTAGCTCCCTCGACAGAGGACGATATGTTCGGTACCTTTCCACGTGTCTCTCCCGACTATCCTTTTCGCCGCACCGGTCAGTGCCGTGCGCCGTATTTTCACCCTATCAACGTTACATACTAAATAACTTTTGAAAATACACCCTGTATATATGTGAAATAACGTAAATGATTACTAAACAACACAACACTTATCTCATTAAATGCTTGAAATAATATTTATAAAGGAAAATAAACCACACAAAAATATACGTTTTTAGCTTTGAATTTGAAATGCACTGTATATAAAACAAACTATTTTATTCTAATAGGGAACTTTACTATAATTCGTAATAAACTAGGAATGAAATGTTTTACCTAATTTTTTTGAATAAGCAAAAACTTAATCCTTGAGACAAGCAAAACACTACTACTGAAAAACTAACTATTAATTTTCAAACAATAAGAAACTCACTAATATATCTAATTTTAATTTGTAACTATTCCAAAATGTGAAAATGAAAATCTAATTTCTAATTATTTTTAATGGAAAATACTAAATAGGAAGAATCTAGGCTCGAATTTGGTCCAATAAATGTTTGGTGTGCGGGTAAACCAATAGCGGACTGTATCTAATACCAACAACTATGCAAAATGATGGTGATAAATGCTATAAAATGCAAAACTTACCATGTGTTGAAGGAAGAATCGTGACCACACCACTGTCGGGCGATTGTAGGGAAAGGGGAGAGAATATGAGGGAACGACGGGAAAATCGGCGACACTCGTAGGCGTATTTTATTCCTCACAACACAAATAATTAACAACTATAATAATTACTCTAAATATCGTAAATAAATGAATATTGCATTCGCGAGGAGAAAGTGTTTGTCTTGTCTCAAAAACTGTCTGCTTCATACTATGATAAATTCTATAAAAAAATGTGTTTTTATCAACAGTGCGTTTTTTTTTTGTTTTTTAACTTGAATACCAGTAATTACACAGGGTGGCGCAAACATTTATATATTTTTGTTAAGAGTTGTTCGGAGTGTATTAGTCATCCATGCTTCCAATTTTAATTGTAAATGACTTCACGTCAATAAAATGACGCAGCCTAATGTACGGTGTGCTTGGAAAGAGAGTGATAGAGATGTAATAGAATATGACATTGGACAAATTTATTATACCTAAACTTTAAATTTCTCAGTGCACTTGAGGACATTAGGGCTAATTTTATTTTAGTTCTACAAAAGGGAAAATGTTTATTTTAATAATACCTATGTGGGATGATAAGAATTAATTTTGCAAATCGAAAATAGAAGAAAAAAACATATTTTTTTATATATACCTTCTTTTCTCTCATCGTCCCACATTGCAACATGTTTTTAATGTCTTTTAGTGAAAGCCGTTTTTTTAAATAATGATTTATATGAGAGTAAAATTGCACCGTCTTTCCGGCTTATATCCGGAGCGCTCTTAATGGGATCGATCTGGCATTAAAAATTGCTCGCGAGCCCTTCATTTTGTTTCAATCCGAATCCAACTAAACGAGCTATGTCCGAAAAACTGATTTTTCCTATCTTTACATGTAAATTTCCCCCCCTCCTCGTAAAAAGTTCGACCGGAAAATTCAGCACTATTCCTCAGACACTGGACCGCTAGATGGCGCCTGCTGACTATTTTACATGTCGCTATTGTAAAAATACCGGGATGTACCAAATAGTCAAAGGATCCTCGTGCCGGTTGTCACATGCCCACCTTGCACTGACGAGAGCCAACAGCTCGAAACTGCAGTCTGCAAGTGGTGGAGCACTAGAGCTCCGTTAAGTAGGATCAGCCTTTCGGCTGGTGTTTGTTGCAATCGAAGCATTAGCGTTTTGATGGTAATATGCAATTATTACACTTAACGCGCCAGACTTGTAACTTGTAATTCAGCGCTCGGCGGGGCACATAGCTCGGAGAGTAGCTGTTGGTTGCAGTCTGGTTACGTTCCTTATAGTAAAATAAGGATTTTATAGAGGAATTGCGACTAAAAATATTATGTATTAAGATTTAAAATGTTCTATAAACTTGCAATTAGTTTTAATCAAAATCGCGCCATGTTTTATATAAAATACAGAGTCCGCCATGATAGATATTTTCAATAGCCAAAGTAAAAAAAATTATTATTAAAATATATGCGCCTTACATCCTTAAATAACTGAAGAAGGGTGTGTTCAAACATGCAATTTTATTTAATAAAAACATGCATTTAGATGTTTAAATACAAAATAAAATTTAATATTTTTAAAATCTTTTTGAAATAATAAAAAAATATTAAGTTGATGGCGCTTGAGTTATGTAGAAGTGTTTTATTCTATTTTGTCAGAAAAGTGCCATCCGTTGTTAAATTCTTTACCAGAATAGTTTGCATTTGAATATTATTTATGATCTGTTTTATATATATATTTTTTCTTTATATGGTATAGTATACCATTATATAGAGACTTGCCGTTTTAACTGTTTCACTCAAAAGTTGTCCGACTTTAGTAAACAAAATAAAACTCTTTTAGGATTATAATTATAATGATTCTCAAGGTAATTTAGTATGCTGCAAGTACCTGTATTTTAAATGCAAAACGTCAGTTAATAAGTTTTAATACATAAATTTAAAGATGACTTGAAGAACTTTTTAAGAATATAAAATTAAAACCAAATGGTTTTAATATAGTTTTAAAATTTAGTTTTGAAAACCCTTTTAGGATGGGCCCTTTTTGGCTAGAAGCTGCTGTATGGCGGTCCT
This sequence comes from Leptura quadrifasciata, assembly GCA_963675555.1. NCBI lineage: Eukaryota > Metazoa > Arthropoda > Insecta > Coleoptera > Cerambycidae > Leptura > Leptura quadrifasciata. The sequence continues at coordinate 43,448,247 of OY776675.1, forward strand.
AAGGTTGTCTTGAAGGTCATTTGGTTTTATTTGGAGTTTTATTGTATAGTTTTAAAGCGACCTTGGAGATTGTAATAAGAGCATTAATCTTACTTGGGATATTTGCAACGGAAATTCCGTTTTCGTATAATCTTATTTGTGCATGCGCTGCATATCTATCAAATGACGCGCTTGGTAGTTTTAAATTCAAGTTGCATTATAATGTTAATATCGCATGACTGTTATCGAGTACCATATATATAAATACATATTTTTGATTGTTGAAGATTTCTCACGAATTTACGAATTTTCCTTACTATAACTACAAAATAAAAGGTTTTCCAGCCTTGATCCCATTTGAACTTTTCATCAGGAAGGTCAATTTCGACCATTTTAACCGGGATCCCAAATCCCAGAATTTACGAATTTTCGACTTTTTCGCTTGCTGTAAAATAAAAAAGGCCCTCGAGCCTTGGTCCTATTTGAACTTTTCATCAGGAAGGTCTGAATTACAGCATATCTCAATTTCGACCATTTTCACCGGGATCCCAAATCCCAGAATTTACAAATTTACGAATTTTCGACTTTTCTCTTGCTGTTTGCTGTAACTCCAAAATAAAAAAGGACCTCGAGCCTTGGCCCCATTTGAACTTTTCATCACATATCTTAATTTCGACCATTTTCACCGGGATCCCAAATCCCAGAATTTACAAATTTACGAATTTTCGACTTTTGTCTTGCTGTTTGCAGTAACTCTAAAATAAAAAAGGCCCTTGAGCCTTAGCCCCATTTGAACTTTTCATCAGGAAGGTCTGAACTACAACATATCTCAATTTCGACCATTTTCACCGGGATCAAATCACGTGTTTCTGTGCGGGGTGCTTTGCCAACAAACCTCTCTATTAATCTAAATTTGATTTGAGGATTTAAACTTATCGGGAACAAGAAAGAACGTGTGACTTTGGCTTGTCAGATCCATTAATTTTTATTTTCGAATGACCATATATATAGCAATTAGAAGTTAAGCGTTATATATAAATGGGAAAAATCGAATTTGATTTTCACGGATTTAGATAGACATTTACTGGTGAGTATCAACCGGGGTGGAAAAGCGAATTTTAGATATCCGCCTGTTCATTCTTATATGTGCAAAGACTTGGTTTATACAGTTTAATGCAGGGGCGGACTGGTCCACTAGTACGCCGCTGGCGCCGGCCACTTGGGCGCCGGCTACCCTGGAACAATGATAAATAATATAACATTTACAGATTTTTTATTCTTGGTTGACGACGTCATTACAGATATGAAGGGAATATATAATTTTGAAACGAACATACTTTTGTTGCTAAATATATTTATCACAGGGTGATTTATTAAGAAATTCGTCAAATTATTCTTTAGACAAAACTTTTGACTTTTTTGGATTATAATTTTTTGCCGTTTTAAAAAGCCAATTAATTTAGAATAGCTGCCAATGTTTACAAACATTGTGTTCGATGTTTAATTTAGATTTTACCATTGAATCCCATAAAATTGAACTTTCTAATTTTCTTTTTGATAAATGTGTAAAAATATATGCTATCATCGATCATCACATTTTCCGAATAAATATGTGAAGTTTTTTATGACTATTTCAAATGTGCTTTTAGAGGGCGGAATATTAAAACATAATATTTTTAAACATAATATTTTTAGTCGCAAACTACTCTATAAATCCTTATTTTACTATAAGGAAAGTAACCAGACTGCAACCAAAGTTACAAATCTGGCGCGTTAAGTGTAATAATTGCATATTACCATTATTACACTTAATTAACGCGCCAGATTTGTAACTTTGGTTGCAGTCTGGTTACTTTCCTTATAGTAAAATAAGGATTTATAGAGGAGTTTGCGACTAAAAATATTATGTTTAATATTCCGCCCTCTAAAAGCACATTTGAACTATAATATTTTTAGTCGCAAACTCCTCTATAAAATCCTTAATTTACTATAAGGGACGTAACCAGTCTGCAACCAACAGCTACTCTCCGGGCTATGTGCCCCGCCGAACGCTGAATTACAAGTTACAAGCCTGGCGTGTTAAGTGTAATAATTGCATATTACCATCAAAACTCTAATGCTTCGATTGCAACGATGGAAGTTTTAAAGAAATTTGCTTTATTTCCGTATTCTACTAGGTCCCGCTCATATCGGCCTTCCCGGGGACTTTCATTCTCTTTTTTTGTGTCAAGGTGAAGTCACCATTCATGGGAAAAATATTGAAATGGGAAAAACAAAAGACGAAGAAGTATCTCAAGTTAATCGAGTGATTCTGAAGATTCAAGAAGGCTTGACAGGCAGCTTAAGAAGTTTCTTAAACGACATAAACACAGTAGAAGAGCATCCGACTCAGAATCATCTTCAGGCAATGAATATGGCGGCCATCACAGAAATGGCCGGCGGGGAAGGTCACGATCTCAGTCTAGTCGTTCAACTTCTTCGAGAAAGTACTTGATTGAAGTTGTGGAGCCTCGAGCTGAATTTTCGGAAATCAATGACGAAAACAGTAAGTCCCTTTTATTTTACCATAAAAAAGAGTTTTTTGTATGAGGTTCTCAGAGTTTGACAATATATTAATCCAGAGAGTCAAGGACAAGGAAAAAACCAAGCAGTTATTAGAGAGTCTGGGTTTCATTATAAACGAGGCTAAAAGTCAACTAATACCTAAAAATGAGTGCAAATTCTTAGGTTTTCTATTTAATTCAATTGATATGGTAATAAAGCTTCCAACTGAACAGAGAAGAAAGATAAATAAGATGTTGCAAAAATTTTCTAAATTAAAAACTTGTGCGATAAGAGACTTCGCACACTTTATAGGAGTCTTAGTTTCTGCTTCTCCTGCATTCAAATTTTCCCATGTATATTTAAAACGGTTCGAAAAGCCAAAATATTTAGCATTAAAGGAAGTCGGGGGAATTTTGATAAAAACATGACAATTCCTTCATATTTAGCAGAAGATTTTATATCATGTCAAAAATACTATCAATATATGCAAGGGTAACAAAAAAAGTACCAATAAAAAAAGAAAAAGGGGAAGGGGAGATTTAAGAACACTATTAAGGAACAATACTGTAACTCAGATAATTTTGGAAATTAGTGGTGAAATACTTAAAATTCTCTGAAGAGATTTGTCAAGAAGAAATGTATTCCGTAACAATGGACACTACAATGGATATTTCTTCCCATGATCAGTGTGCCATTTTTAAAGGTATATAAGATCTAATAAGGTTGGTGAAAGGGCAATCGTTTTAAAACACGTAACTTCAAATACTGGAGAACTACTGTGAGATTTTGAAAAAAGTTCTAGATGATAATAATATTAATAATATCTCATTCGATCATTGCATTGCTGATTGATGCATTCGATGGTACCTCCAATATGATTTTTTCAAACTATCAAAACTACATTAGAAAAATTGGGTTCCAACTTATTCATTGAGAATATGATTCCGAAGAAAGGAAGAATTGTCAAAAATATGTCTGGGGAACTTGCCGGAGATTGGAATTCGTTTAACCATATACAATGTTATCATGGACAATATAATAACTTGTTTTGATGAAAGATTCAGTGAACACGGGGCATTTTATGGTGATCTAGAATGTTTTGACCACAGGACATTTTCTGAAATGAGTCAATCTCTCCCAGAAGGTTCGATAAATAAAATTTGTACAACAATTCCTTCCTTAAACAGCGAAAAATTGAAAGAGGAGTTAATGATATTTGCCATTTTATGGCCCCAGCCTTCAAATCAGTATTTCCAAGAGGTATTTAAAATCACTAATAAAATATATCCTAATTTTTCATCTGAAAATAAGGAAGCTTTTCTCGAGGAGTCTGTGAAGTGTACCAATAAACAGTGTTTTTCGTGCATATCCTGCGTGTTTAAAATTCTATGTGAATATAACCTATATTCTTTAGAATTTCGACAATAGGGTTTTCCCAGAAAAAAAAATTATTGCTGAAATACTTAACTCACGTAAAGAAATGATTTATGGCATATTTATTATCTTATTAATTTTACTAATAGTAACAAAAAAAAAACTTAAGTTTGAAAAATATTGGGTTCATTTTAAACAGCCAGAAATTGGCGCGTTGTGACGTCAACACCCTGAAATCCAATCACAGAGGTTGTCTCTGTTCAAGATTGTTTATTAATCTTGGTCTCTGTTAACATAACATAACCTCTATTTATTGACAGCACTCAGCACTTTTCTACTTTAGGTAAATTATCAGCGGCACCTTTAACATATCCCTCTTCCACTTGATTCCATTTTGATTGTAGAATTAATAAAACATAAACCAGAAACTGATAAAATAATATTTTCACTCCAAACAATACAAACATAAAAATATAAATTTAACGTTTTAGGTTAGTCATCTGATGTGTAATGTCAGTGAAGGTTAAACCTAAACTACAGTACAAAATATTAACGTCCGACGCTTTCACGGATAACTTGTGCGGCATTTATCTGGATTCTGATTGGCCAATATGTACACGTCCACTGCTTTAGACCAATCACAGTACAAGCATTACAAATTGAAATTCTGAGAAGTTTTAGAGGAAAGCTTTCTTTAACACACAGTTAGAATCTATTACAAACTAATTATATCCATAATCTCATTGGTTTTCCGGGTAGATACGTAATTCTGGCGCGTAAAAATGCCCGTTTTAAAAAGCAGTGAATTTATCAGCAAGTTGTTTTAACGATATTTTCTTCGAAATAATTCTTATTAGAAAAGTAAATTGTTGTAAATTAATAAAATGTTTTATTATATCATTTTCACGACACAAATTTGTAAAATAAAATTAGTGGGAAAACCCTATTGCATTCTGTTTATAAATTTCTTCGGACAAGTCTCGTGCGAAAGGTCATTTTCAAGACTGAAATTATTAAAAACGAGACTACTATAGTTGTCTTCTGCAGGAAAATTTGGAAGTGTTATTCCTTATGGCCTGCGAGCCTGAAATAACGACCAATATTTCCGTAGAAGTAATTATTGATAAATTGTATCAAAAAAGTACCGCTTTTAAAAGACATTTACAGTGTCTATGTAACATGACTTTAATTAAAATACAACATGGGGCCCTTTCTAGGTTATTTTCCCGTGGCCCAAAATCGTCCCAGCATGCGCCTGTTAGTAAACAAATATATACCTTAAACCAGACAAATATGATTATGGAAATTATTGTTACAAGTTTATAGCCTCCATACAGAAGTCAGTAGTATGCAAGTAGAACCCTTACGTTGTTTGGTCCTAGTAGGCTAAAAGCCGCTTTACACTTTGCAGTTTTCATTACTGGCAACAAAATTACCTTACGCGTTTATGTACAAGTCTTTTTATCAGTTGTGGCAATGCTCCTTGCATTGCAGAAATTAGAACCCGACCTTATTTTAATTGCATTGCAGCGGCAATTTAATGATTTTTTAGGGTATTTATGAGTAGCCAACAGAATAGAAATTAGTGTTACTATTAATTTTTACTGTTTTATATTACATAATAAATAAAGTGACCTATTATATCCTAACGAAAATTTTAATCATATTATCCTGCCAGGGAACACCACCGCAGCCATTTGCATAATCCTTAAATTCGTCCCTTATTTGGATGGCTTAATTTTTTGGCCTACTACCTATCTGTTTATTTAAGCCATAAATAAATCTAAACCTCCTGTCGATGTTTAACCAGGGCTTCATCCACAACCTTCTTTGGTTTTGTATAGTAGTTTGCAGCGGCACAAATTAACAAAGCACATGACTGCTGCAATTTTAGCCTGTTTATTCGCCATGAACGACTTATTGATCCTTTAAAAAGGTGAATAATAACCATAACCTCAAATCTTTACAAATCATCTGATTAATCTAAGATGATATACCTGTTTCTTAAGCAAGAAAAATTGCCACGTGCCCTGCGCAGATCAAATCTGCAATCTTTCGCTGGCAATACAAATTGCGTGCAATGAAAATTGCAAAGTGTAAAGTGGCTTTTAAAAGGGCAGTTTTGTGAAGAATTTTATAGAAGGATTGAGTATGTTCCAGAATGATTAAGAGGATTAGCAGTCGGAATTAGTGAAACTTAGCTCTCTCTTGACATGCCGGATGATATGTTTGAAATGCCCGACTATAAGCTTTTAAGAAGTGATCGCCCATCACGAGGTGGGGGTGTAGCTCTTTATCTGCAATCTTCTCTCACTTGCTCAGTGTTATCTATACCACTGGAGGAGGTCTATGATATTGAATATATAATTGTTAAAATCACAGTAGAAAATAAATTATATGCGATAGGAGTTTTATATAAGCCTCTAACTTCTCATTATATCAATGTTCGTATACTGATTGATACCATTAGTTATCTACTAGAAAATAATATATTTAGTTTTATTCTGATGGGTGATTTCAATATTAATATTTTAATCAACAATGCTGCCACTGTATATCTAAATAATTTGCTTCAGGCTTTTGATTGTAAGCAATTGATTAAAGACCCCACCAGAATAACTGGTCAAAGTGAATCCCTATTAGATTTAATTATAACTAATTCTGAATTAGATGTTAAAAACGTAGAAGTTTTAGATAAGTGTTTCTCAGACCACAGTGTTACATCTTGTGATATTGAATTGGAAGGCCATGACTGCAAACCTGTAGTAAAAGAGTTTCGTAGCTTCAGAAATTTTAATATAAATTCATTTAATCTTGATGCTTCTGCTATTAATTGGAATATAATTTACAATCTTAATTCTCTAGAGGAAAAAGTTGACTTCTTTAATACAAATCTATTAAATCTTTTTAATCAGCATGCCCCTCTAAAAAGAGTTACTTTTAAATCAAACAAGCGTCGAGAACCATGGTTTACACAAACTCTATATGACCTAAAAAAAATTAAAAAGAAGGCCTGGCTGAGATATAAAAAGACCAGAGGTGCTGCTCGTAGACAATATTTTTGCGAAATTTACAACTACTATAACAATGCCGTAATTCAAGAAAGAACCGCCTTTTACTCTTATCACATTAACAATACTAAGAATAATCCCAGACAAATGTGGACTAATTTAGAGACGTGGGGAGTAGTAAAGAATAACATTCCACCAAACCTTCCTGAGGATCTTTGTAATGCTAACAACATTAACAATTACTTTATGGATTCCATACCTAATCTAGAATCTAACGAACAACATAATGAGATATTTCTGGGAACAAAATTTATGGGTGATATTCAATTTATTTTTAAACCAGTTACTGTTCAAAAAATTGTAGATATCACAAATAAGCAAAAACCTCACACCATAGGTCCCGATGGATTATCAGCTAAAATGCTACAACTTGCTTTACCATGGATATCAGCCCCACCAACACATATTATTAATATATCGTTTGAATTAGGTATTCTACCTCCTCAATGGAAACTATCTTGTATTAAGCCCATACCAAAAAAAAAAATCCAGAACAACTTAAAGATCTGCGCCCTATTAGTCTGCTCTCGGTTCCTCTAAAAATTACGGAATCGGCTATATATGAACAACTATCTGAATATGTTTATCAACACTCAATAATTCCTTCTAACCAGTCTGGATTCCGAAAAGGTTTTAGTACTTCTACTTTACTAATATAACTGACGATATCTTGCGAGCCATTGATACCACGCAAGTCACCTCCCTGACATTACTTGATATGACAAAGGCTTTTGGCTCTCTAGATATTAATTGCTTGATTGCAAAACTAAGCTATTATGGCATATCTGGAAGTACTTTCTCCTGGTTTCAAAATTATCTCCACGGCAGACAACAGTTTACGAGTGTTAATACAGGAAACTCGATACTAACATCACATTATAGATCAGTTAAATCTGGTGTTCCACAGGGATCTATCTTTGGACCACTTCTTTTTAATATTTTTATTGCGGATGTAGCAAGGCTCCCACTTAATTCAAAATTATACATGTACGCGGATGATATTCAGCTAATGCATAGTTTCTCCTCTACAGAAGCTCAAATGGCTGAATTTTACATAAATAGGTAATGATTTACGTCTTATATACGAATGGACAATCCAAAATACTCTTATGCTAAATGCTAACAAAAGCCAAAATATTGTTTTTGGAACATCTCAGCAGCTATTGAATCTTAGAGAACTGAATATTCAAGTAAATAATGAGATCATTGCATCAACCAACAACGTTAAAAATCTGGGTGTTAATTTTGATCCTTTATTAAATTTCTCTAATCACGTAAATACTAATTGTAAAAAAGCTTTTTATTGTTTAAAACAGTTATACTCATTCAAAAAATATCTAAACACAAATGCTAAAATATTGCTTTCTGAAACTATGGTTCTATCGCACTTAAATTACGCAGATACTGTGTACAGTCCCTGTCTCTCACAGGAAGACAAATTCCGTTTGCAAAAAATTCAAAATTATTAGCCGTTACTCGAGTCCGAGTATAAAAATGTTACAGTCGATAAATTGTGTACAATAAAAAACAAGTAAAAGGTGTAGTCATCTACGGTGCACACGACTATGGCTATAGAGGCCAATTCGGGAGAGCACATGTCGACCGCAGTCAGGACAAACATAGACCTGGTTAGGTCTTGGATTCGGCCTTCTTGCAGCAACATTTCCTTGATAGCTGGCCACAACCCCTCGCCATTCGGTTCTGTCCGCTGCAAGTTGTTCCCATTGCTCGTCTGCAATACCGCAGGATTTTAGATTTTCATGGAGAGCGTCTTTGAACCTCTTTCGTTGACCGCCACGCCTTCTTTTACCGCTTAGCAATTCACCATAAAGTGTACATTTAGGAAGGCGGTTATCATGCATACGATGAACGTGACCTGCCCATCTTAGGCGTGCTCTTGAAATAAGCACCTCAATTGGAAGGCTGTTTGCTCTCCTGAGTACTTCCACGTTTGATATGTGATGGGACCAACGGATTTTCATCATACTTCTGAGGTGTCTTTGCTGAAAACGTTCTAATACTTTCACATGACGACGGTAAGTGACCCAGCTTTCACATCCATATAGCAGTGTTGGAATGACAACTGCTCTGTAGACAGCCATTTTCGTTGACAAAGCAAGGTCGTGGTTGTCAAATACTCTCTCTCTAAGTCCCCAGAGTGCTCTAGATGCAGCGTTAATTCTATTGCGAATCTCGCTGTCCATGTTTGCTTTGTCATTAACAACGTTGCCTAAGTAATTGAACTGATCCACCACTTCAAGAGAATTTCCGTTAAGTGTAATGTCTATTTGGTTCACTTGATGAGGAGTTGACATAATCTTAGTCTTTCCAATGTTGATTTTAAGTCCCAAGGAATCATAGCTCTGGGCATACACATCTAAAAGTTCTTGAAGCTCTTCCGGCGTAGAGGCTAAAAGTGCACAGTCATCCGCATACTGGAGATCACAAATGAATCGTGTGCGTGTCTTCGTGAAAGCTCTAAAGCGCCCTATGTTAAAGAGACCGCCATCAAAACGGTATCTGAGACCTATTCCCCTGACTGTCAGTTTATTGTCAACAATAATTGTTAGAGCAGTGGTAAACAAATTAAAGAGTAGGGGTGCCAGGACACATCCCTGCCTAACTCCAGTGAGGGTTTGGAAAGGTTCGGTTGCCTCATTATTATACATAACCTGGGCGTTGTTGTTTGTATGTAGACTGCGACATACTTCCACAAATTTTCTAGGGATACCTAAGCGGAACATAATTTTCCAGAGCACTTCCCTGTCCACCGAGTCAAACGCCTTGGTTAAATCAATGAAGGCCATGTGAATTTCTCCTTGATGTTCGAGTGCTTTTTCTTGAAGCTGTTTAAGTGTGAAGATTAAATCCGATGTGCCTCGGTTTGGTCTAAAGCCACTCTGTGTTTCAGGAAGTAACTTTTCCATAACAGGTGTTAGCCTATTTGCCATCGCTTTAGTGAGTATCTTCCCTCCAACAGCCAGGAGAGCTATACCCCTGTAATTTCCACAGTCCGCAGCGCTCCCTTTGTTTTTGAAGAGGTTGATTAAAAGTGTATCACGAAACTCCTGCGGAGCTTGACCATTTTCCCACACGACATCAAACAGTTTTTTGAGGTAGGGTATGAGCTCTGATGACACAGCTTTAAAGATCTCAGCTGGGAGTGAGTCGGCGCCGGGAGATTTGTTATTTTTTAGCTGCCCAATAGCGGTTAAGATCTCTTCCGTTGTTAGTGGTTTATCTAAGTCCTCGAAGGTGTCATATTGAGGGATAAGATTTATAATATCGTGATCGGCTTGACTTTGCTGGTTAAGAATGTTAGAGTAGTGTTCCTTCCATCGGGCTCTTATTTCCTGGTCTTCTTTGAGGAGATTTCCATTTAAATCTTTAATAGGGCACATATTTTTCCGACTGGGGCCGTACACTGCTTTTACTCCTTGAAATAAATTCCTGTAGTCGTGTGAATCGGCGTACCTTTGAATTTCTCTGGCCTTGCTTGCCCACCACTCGTTCTTTATTCTTCTGATTTCGCGTTGCGTTTCATACTTAGATTGGGTAAAAGCTTCTGCTTTTGATGAGTCGCTGGGGTGGTTGATAGCGTTTTGGAAGGCAATATGTTTGCGGTCAAGAAGTTCTTGTATAAAAGCTTCATTATCATTGAACCAGTCCTCCTGTTTTTTACTTGCTACAGTGCCAAGAATTTCCTCACTCGCACTTTTTAAACTGTCTTTAATTTGTGTCCAGGTAGCAGCGACATCTACAGAATTGGTTCCTTCTAGTGCACTCAAATTCTCTTGAACTTTTTGCTTTAGCTGTTCGACGGTTTGTTGGTCACGCAATTTACTAATACAGAGACGGGGTCTACGTTTTACTTGAGTTCTTCGGTGTTTGGGTCTCATAACAATTTTCATTTTAGAGACAACAGGACGATGATCGGTCCAACACTCGCTGTCAATGCGCGCCTTTGTAATTTGGACGTCCTTGAGATGCTTCCTACGTACGATAACATAGTCCAGTAGATGCCAGTGACCTGATCTGGGGTGACGCCAGGTGCCTTTAAATTTATCCTTTTGTCGGAAAATGGTGTTTGTTATAACTAGATCATGTTCGGCGCATTTAGTTAGGAGTAGTTGACCGTTAGCGTTCATGTTGCCCAAACCGTTCTTGCCTATGATGCCTGGCCAGGTGTCTGCATCTCTCCCTACTCTAGCGTTAAAATCGCCAAGAATAACGAGTCGTTCCGTTTTAGGTATTCTACAGAGGGTTTCTTCCAGCTGTTGATAGAAGCTTTCCTTGGTTTCGTGACTTGCATCCAGAGTGGGAGCGTAGGCGCTTATTAGATTTACCGCGTTGCCATCTGATAGCTCATAGCGTAGCAGCATTAGACGCTCGGATAGGCCTTGTGGTACTTGTGTTAAGTTGGATACAAGTTGATTCCGAATGGCAAATCCTACTCCATGTTGTCTTCTTGAATTGGTGGGAAGACCTTTCCAATAGAAGGTGTAGTACTTTTCTGTGAGGGAGCCTTCCTCCAAAAATCGAGTTTCGCTGAGAGCTGCAACGTCAACATTGAGTCGGTGAAGTTCTCTATCTATTAGAGCAGTTCTTCTTTCAGGCCGATCGGTGCGAGTGCTGTCGTTCAAAGTACGAACATTCCAAGCGCCGTAGATGAAAGAATTCGTTTTGTTGGATTTAACTTGTCGGTGTTTTTTCGACATTCGATGAGGTGTCCCTGTGGGCACCCTCCCCCGGAGATCCGATCGGGAGGGTATTTTACCTCCGGATGATTTTGTCCCACTTGAACGCTCCATCATTTTTTAAAGCTTTAATCGACTGAAAACGAAGCTGCATTTGAAGTTTTAGCTGGAGCAGGTATGCAACTGACCAGCTCGGTTGCGGAAGGTGAGTGGTGTGGTCCCATGGCACAGAAGGAGACTGCGACGATGGGGTAACCAAACGATTCCAAAAGCAACCTATGTGTGCGGTGGGTTATTTTTACCGCACTCTCCGTGAGAAGGTGGATGTGCTCACGGCAAAAGGTAAGGGTTATTCCGCCCTTACTCGGTCGTTAGAGCCTCGTTAGTGAAAACAGGGTGCACCAAGTTCAAATTGAACTCATCGCGAAGGTGAGGTTAACAATTGAGTAGGAGAGGCTATAACTTGCGCTTCACTACCCCATTACACCTAAGTGATCTAAGACATGTTGAAAATAAAGTTTGTATTCCCGCTCACAAAAATGCATCTTTTCGGTCTTCCTTTTCATTCATAGTAGCATATATTATTAATAACCTGCCAGCTCAATATCACAGCATATCAGTGGCAACTGTAAAATGTAAGTTGAAGGAAGACATTATCCTATCAAGATTAGAAAACTTTAATGTACAATTGTTCTAAATTAAATATTTTTTTACATGTATAAATATTTCTGTACTCAGGAAGTGTTGTAAAGCAACATTGTTGATACACTTCCTTTTGGAAAAATGTATGTACCTGTACTGCTTTTTTTCAATAAACGTATTTATTGTATTGTATTGTATAAAAAAGCCGAACTGGTCTACCCGAGTTAGTTAAAAGTGAAGTGACAGATCAAGACAGGAATAAAGTAATCGAAATGGTAAAAATAAAATAGTGAATAATATAGTGAGAAGTAGTAATTAGTGTTACTCTTGTGTTGCAATTATTGAATCCGTGCTTGGCGTACAATCTCGTAATATTTAACATGTTAGACAACACTGTTGAATAGATGATTAATATGGAAAATTACTCTCCTTATATAAACCTGCATTAAAATACAACAACCTTGAAATTAATTAATTTATTTTTTTTTACTTCAAAACAAAAATTATAATGGCACAAATTAAAAGAAAAATTATAAGTATGTACTGTATAAAAAAATGTATGGTGGGATTTGTAGTACTGTAAAATATGTTGATTGAAAAACATGTTTTAGACTGCATTATTATATAATAAATTTATTGTAAAAATAAATTGTAGAATAATTTAAGTTTCACAACAAAACAAATTTTTGTAAAATCATCCAAAAATAGTTAAGTATTCTTATTCGAAAGTTTCTTTTTAACTACAAGGGCCATTTAGGAGTTGGTGTGTCCAAGTTGTTTCAATTGCTCGGGTCGGAAAACTCCTTTTTCTGTAATAATTCCTGCGATTAGTGAGGCAGGAGTTACGTCGAAGGCTGGATTCCAACAAGCTATTCCTAAAACAAATCCGTCCTTTAACTTTATCGACTAATAGCAGAGTTTTGGAAAAGACTTTATTTTAAAGCATACATTATGATTAAATCCTATATCTCAAAAATGTTCATGGAAGTTTTTGTTATCTGGGCTCCCTCATATCAGAAGTATCCCAGTAGAATCTTGTGGTTACTCCTTATTTTAATTGTTGATGGGAAACAATGCTCAAAATATATTGACTTAATTTAAACTAGTGAAGTTAATTTGAACTTCACCTAATGAGAAATAACCCATAAAAATTATCCCCACAAAGTTGTTCAGATTCCACTATAAACTGTTCAGCCCTATCTTCTTAGCTAAATCTAGATCTCCTAGACTTAGAGGGTTAGAGTAGTTTCAAAACCTCATGAGCTTTGACCTTCATATGTGCAGAGACATAATTTCGGCCATCGGGTGAATTACATCACTTCCTAAAAACATTAGATTTATTGCTCATAGTGTATCTCGAGCTCTCGCTAAATACAGATCTCCGGTTTTGCGTTCTTTTGAGTTGTTTGTTACATTTTAAATATTGTTTGAAGTCTATATACACATAAATCATCATAATTGAAGCATGTAAGTAATTGTCAAACTTATGTGGTTTTTCCTAAATTATGCATAGAATTGTGCTATATTATTATTGCCTCAAACTCAGGGACGGACTATATTGACAAATATCTTATTCTATTTCAATTTTTAATAGGTCTAAAAACGAAAAGAAAGTGGTGCACAGTCAAGGGCGTCAGATAATCTATAACGTTTATGAATTCATGAAAAAAGAAAAAGAGAATAAAAGTCTTATCAAGTTAGACCAGTTACAGCTCCGAACATCTGAAGCTACCGGTGTTTCGTTAAATACCGCCAAGAGAATAATAAAGGAGCATGAAGCTAGTTCATCGGACAAGTTTTCTTCACCTAGGAAGAAAATAAATAAATTAAGCCCTAAATCAACCGTGGATCAGTTTGATGAAACAAGTTTGAAACAATAGATAGAGCAAGGTTATTAATAAAACTAAAAAAAGTAGGTATTGATGGAATTGCATTACTGTGGTTGACTAATTATTTGGATAATAGATCACAGAAATTAAAATTAAATAATATAACATCTTCCGAAATAAGTAATAATACTGGAATACCACAAGGCAGTGTATTAGGCCCACTGTTATTTTTAGTATATATAAATGACATTGTAGAGGTTGTGGGCAATTGTAAAATACATTTATTCGCTGATGATACCCTAATTTATACTAGTGGTTTGAATGTTGGAAATTGTTTCACAATGAAAAATAACACGTTACAAAATGTTTACAGATACTGCTGCACTAACTTATTAAAGGTTAATACAAAAAAAACTAAATGGATGCCTATTGGAACAGGTATTGGTTCAGATGTGATAAGTAGAGAACAAACAATTCGTGTTGGTACCGATGAAATTGAGAGAGTTGAAAAAATAAAATATCTTGGGGTAATGATAGATAAAATATTATCATTTAAAGATCATGTTAACTATATTTGTAAAATTATAGGTTTTAAAATAAACTTTTTAAGTAGATGTAGTGGGTATTTGAGTCACTGGGCCAGACTTCTGGTATATAATACGTGCATACTGCCCCATTTCAACTATTGTTCCTCAATTATATACCTTTTAAATAAAAATAAGTTAGATAGACTTCAAAAGCTACAAAATAGGAGTATGAGGATAATTTTGGAATGTTCTAGACAGACTCCTATTCGGGACATGCTGAGTACGTTAAAGTGGCTTTCGGTAAAAAAATATGTTACATTCTTCACACTGGTCTTTATATATATAAAATGAAGAATAACTTAGCCCCCAAATATCTGCAGAATATGTTAGTTTATAATATAAACGTACATAATCATAATACTCGAACTAATCTAGACTTTCATTTACAAACGTATAAAATGGGATTTCGTTGGAAAAGAACTCAAGACAATAGAAAAATACTATGCGAAAGATTAGATATACGATTAAAACGCACAGAATATTTAAGGAAATTAAAAAAATATAAAGAAGAAGGTAGGTTTATATGTTATAATTTAAAATTTAAATTTCTTTTTTGACATGTTTACATTGAAATTAAAAAATATATATACCTAAAAACATATTTATTTTGTAATAGCTGGGAGTTAATATTTTTTGAAATCCGCTTCTTGCCACAAATAATTAAATATAATAAAAACATTATCAATAAATGCTTCCATCGTTTGTATATAGTGTGTTGTCGCACTTAAGAGTGTAACACCCTTATAGCTTTTTTCCGCTTTCAACCAAATCTTACTAAAATATAGACCAAACGAGAAAAATCCATAAAATATATTAGGCATTTTTTTATTGAAAAATTTGTTCAGAATTATCTAAAAACCTGCAGTCCAAAATTTAATGAAAATGAAAAAATATTGAAATTTTGCTTAAAATAATGTCAGTCTGAAAATATCATTTTAATTAACATACAAATTACTTGAGAAATACCTGACTGCTTGCGTTTAATCTAAAATAAAATTGTCATAGCACACTCCTCTAAACAAAAAAAAGTAAAAAAATGTATATATATTTTTTTAGAAAAATGTTTTGCATTTACAGAAATATCATTCTCTTGTTCACCATACTTGATTCAGAGGAGGGGGGGCTGTCGAAAAATTTTAGAAAATTTTAACAAATTTTAACCTAGTTTTTAAATAATTAGCAAAAACATGAAATAACTCTATGTATAATTATAAATTTATTATGTTTTAGGTAAAAATATTGTCTATAGTGACGAAACGTATATTCACAGTAGTCATACTGTACCAAAATCTTGGGACGATGGTATCAATGAATGTTTAAAATCACCTGTCTCCAAGGGAAAATGCTTAATTGTTGTTGGAAGTAAAAAAGGATTTGTTCCTAATGCTGGATTGATTTTTAAATCTGGTTCAAAAAGTGGAGACTACCACGATGACATGAACCAGCGAAACTATTTTAAATGGCTGGAGGAAAAATTAATTCCCAATTTGGAGCCAAATTCAGTTCTAGTAGTTGATAACGCATCGTATCACAACGTACTAGTAGAGCCTAATCCAAATACTAACTGGTTGAAAGCAGATATGCAAAATTGGCTCAGAGAACGTGGTATATTTTTTGGTGACAAAGAAACTAAACCCGAACTATATGCAAAAATTAAACTAAATAAACCACAAAACAATGTTTATATAATTGATAGATTATTAGCCACACATGGACATATTGTACTACGATTACCACCATATCACCCTGAATTAAACCCAATAGAAAAAATATGGGGAATCGTTAAGAATGATGTAGCAGCGTGCAACACAACATTTAAAATGGACGATGTTTGGAAATTAACAGAAGAAAAACTGTCAAATGTTACACCTGATGTGTGGAATAATGTCTGTGAACATGTAAGAAAAGTGGAAGAAGAATATATTAGCCGAGAATATTTCATGGACGAAGTCAATGAACTTATAATACATGTAGGAGATGATGACAGTGATGAAAGCGATTTCTTGTATTCGTCAGATGATGATACTGATGGTGATTTAGGTTGTCAACCTTTATAAATAATTAAGCAAGTGAGCACCTTAGTCCGTCCCTGGCTATGTAACGAGGCATCTGATAGATAACTGAGTCAATGTTTTCACTACATACTTATATCGCAGAATAAGCTCCGCCTTCTGCGCATTTCGCGGCTCATGAGGTTTTGAAACTACTTTATTAGAGGTTTATTTAAAAGGCAGTAAATGATTTACATTAAACCTTAGTGTTCTTAGCTTTAACGTAAGAAGTATAGCAAATGTTTTGTGAACTTTTTATTTCAGCATTTAAAGCAAAATATTGAAGTTCTATCTCCTACAGTCTCTGACAAATCCCCTATATATGTAAGCAACCTATGTCTGGATCGGTAAAATTACAACTGCATATCATATCAATGCACTTAATCAACAAATGCGATCAATTCTAATCGACTTACCAACTGTCAATTTTTCCCCACAGTACATTAGATTTATTTTATATGAATAATTGACAATAGTGAAATCTATACCATAACCTCAAACATATGTTTAACATGTGTCTATCATCATTCTGTATGTATTAATATTACATATTAACGCATTACATAATTTTCACATCACTTATTATGTTTTTAGATAGAGTTAGGTTATTATGGGCAACAATTAGTAAGAACTTCAGTTTAAAGCAATTAATTTCACAGGGTATAAGCATCAAGGCTAGATGATTTTTGACAGATAACATCATATCCTTGAGAAAGGAATACTTAGAATAATGTATCAGAACGATTAATTGACATTTAGAGTATATTTAAAGTAAAGATACCTTTGGCAGCAATTCTGTGTTCCCCAACATGAGTCATTTCTCTATCGGGACGTTCCTCAATTACAATATGATCACCACTAGGTATTGTCATGTCTATGGATGTGAAGGGCGCTGCGATATAGAACGGTACTCCATGGTGCTTCGCTAGGACAGCAATCTGATATGTTCCAATTTTATTTGCTGTATCTCCGTTCGCAGCTACCTGAAATAATTCATATTAATGAGTAAGCTAATGATTTCTTCTCTGGCCCATTTCAACGATTCTTTTATAATTCGATTATAGTTGAATAGACACGAATAGATATATAAGTGAATGGCGCTGTGATGATTTTCTTATTACAGCAATTGTTGATTTATAAATCAGTGGGGCTATATTCATGTCATATTGTATCTTGACAATTTCAATAATTGTCACGGACAAGAAAAACTGTACATCTGCTAACAGTGCTAATACTGGTTTACAGCTAAGACAATTTAGTGTGCCATTTCACTCTAATGGACTGATTTTTTAAATACATTTATTTAATGTCGCCTTATTTCTGTGACTGAGAGCTATCACAGAGGCCTGGAATTTGCCAGGAATTTTGAAGAACCTCTTCTCTGAAAAAGAGTAGGGATCTTTTACCTGCCTAACACTTAATAGACAAGAGACTGGACTGCTCCACATTCCCTCCAAAGGATGGTATATCCACTAATCAATCCTCGCCCAAGATTGCATAGCTTCTGAGTATACACTGATATGCAAGTGTACTAAATACTTAGATACTAACCGCGATTGCAGTTGCTTTACCTTTCATATTGGCGATATGAGAATAGCAAACTCAGACCTATGCTCAACCCCTCAGGGGCTAATAATGTGGATACCTTCCAATGTGCTGAAAACTTTTCAACATATACACCAAGGACACAATATTAGCTGTTTCTTTATGAATAACAACTCCATATTGTGTTTGTGCCTGATTTTTTTTTTTTTTTTTTTTGGCATTGGACGTGGAATCCATTAGCCAGTCACTTAATTCTACAAATCGAATAAAAATAACAAAAAAAAAAATGACGGATAAATACCAATACGAAGCTAACCTAACACGATTTTAAGGGAAAATTAATAGACGACCAACACAATGGGGAAAGCACAGGGTGACACTCTTCCCGCTCAGGGGCCTTGTGCCTGATTAAGAATTCCTTTTTGAAAGACTATTCGTACACAGCAAGCAGAGAACCTCCATACTAATTTTGTTAAAATACGCAATAGTAAACAAACATAAATTAATTTACTATTATATACTATATGAAATAGTGATATATTCAAAATTCTACGGTGGTGACCACGATACTGTGATTTATGGTTACAACTTACCACATTATATTGATGCGTGCCAAAAGTAATACCAGTTTGCTTCTTTTAGGCAGGCCGCACACCAAAGATGCACGCTACAGCGGGACTATCTGTAATAGCCGCATTTCTGTTATCTTATTAACTGGAAACATATATGCAGTGCTTATATGCACACCGATCCATCTTTACGATTAACTACTATAGTCTTGACTTAAGTCTCAGCTCTGATCGTAAAATGTTTTGGAAATACCTAAATGAAAAAAGTCAACCCCATAGGATGTTCTATGGTGAGGAGACAGTGGATTTGTTTGCAGAATATTTTTCAACGGTATATTCTAACAGTCAATCCCCTAACCTTACGAGCTCAATAGAATGCAATAATGTATTAATAACTGTGTATTAATTAACTGTCTAAAATATAAAGAGTTGCATTTGCACCCAGACTAATCCTTTGTGTTATGTTTCTCTAAAACAGGGTGTATTTAAAAAAATATGGAAAAACAGTTATGTCATACCTATTTTTAAATTCGGTGAAAGGAATGTTAGAAATTACCGAGGAGTGTGTATTCAATCAGCGGTACCTAAACTATTCAACAGCTTTATGTATGATGAATTACGTTGCTCCTGTAAAGAATTAATAGTTAATGAACAACATGGCTTTGTTATCTCAAATCAACTGTTACAAATCTTTTGACTTATCAAAAAAAGTTGTTGAATCTCTTGGAAAACAAATTTATTATACAGATTTCTCCAACGCACTCGGTAGTTAGTGTAAACCATGGTGTCTTGAGCGATACATTGTCAAATATAGGTTTTAGTGATTGCCTACTTGTATTGATCAATAGTTTCTTGAACGGATGCATACAGGGGGTTAAACAGGGTAATTTCATCTCCAATGAAATTAATGATAGCTTAGGAGTGCCACAAGCATCTCACTCTGTCACCCTTCTCTTCTGCTTATTTATTAATGATATTAGTAATGCAATTGTGAATTGTGAGTTTCTGTTGTTCACAGATGATCTCAAAATATTTAAAACCATAAAGTGTATTAATGATGCAGTGTGATCTTAATAATATAAATGAGTTATGCAATAAGAATTGTCTATAACTGAATATCGACAAATGCTGCTTTATTTCATTCTTTAAAGGTAACTGGCCAATGTCCTTCTGTCTACCGTAGATGATTTATTCAAATTTCATTAGAATATAAATTTCCTCAGCCAGTACTGTAAACGCCACAAGTGATGTTGAGCAAAGGGGAAGCTGTATGTAGAGAGTAGTATTATAGACCTAGTGTACGCATCGTTATCCTAATTGGTGTAGTATAAATTCTCAATAGTGCCAGAGGTCTGTGCCGTTCTACGATTAGATTAGATTAGAGCTGGTTATTTATCCTTTACCACCGCGACCTTTTCAGGTCTATTGTGATGCTCCCAGAATATCTTCCTTATAGTACCTCATCCAGCTTTGTCCTTTGTACTAGACTCCACAGCTTTGATAAAGGCCCTTTTGTATAGCTATCCGCCCTTGGTTTTTCTTCTCCGAGTACTTGGAATCTCAGCCTCACCAAGCCTTCATAATGGCACAATACGTGAACTGAGGTTTCCTCTTCCTCTTGGCAGAATCTGCATGTCACATCCTCTGCCAGGCCCATTAGACTCATGTATCTATTGAGCTGGCAGTGGCCAGTTAGAAGGCCTACTATTACTCTGATGGCCTTCCTATTCTGGCTTAGTAGATCTTCCGTAAATTTGACCGAACGTTCTTTAATGAACTCCTCGGCCTGTCTTTGCCTTGGGAGATTCCTCCACCATTCCAGAGATTTATTTTGCACCCATTCCTTAATGGCTGCTCGTATGCATGGCTTTGCCACGCCACAAAAGGGTTCGGGTCATATTGGGGCTTCAAGTGCACCTTCCTTGGCCAGTTGGTCAGCCTTTTCGTTTCCTCTGTGTCTCTCATGTCCTGGTACCCATGCTAGGGTCACTCTGTTCTGACTTCCCAGCCCTGTAAGGGCCGTCAAGCAGTCCCACACCAATCTTGAGTTCATTTGCATGGAACCGATTGTTTTTATTGCCGCTTGGCTATTAGAGAAAATGGCAATCGATTGGTTAACAATGCCTTGTCCTATTATCTCCCTTGCGCAACAGTGTATGGCGATCACTTCAGTCTGAAACACCGTTGCGTATTTTCCTAGGCTTATCGGGATATTGATTTTTGACCTTGTCCCGTAAATCCCGGCTCCGACTCCTTGTTCTGTCTTGGAGCCGTCAGTGTACCAGACTGTTTGTGCTGTTATGGGAGGACCGTTTGTCCAATCCTCCCTGTCTGGTATAACAGTCTGAGAGTTCTTGTTGAAGTTATACCTTGGGACCATTACATCCGTGGGCATGCCTAGAATGGGATCTGCCCTCATCTCTGAGTATAACTTCTGGTACTCCGTCCCGTGTTGCTGGCTAATTGGCGTTTGGCCTTGCATTAACCTGTGCACCACTGACCGAGCTTCGCCTTGTATGAATACGTGTAAAGGTGGCAGGTCCAAGAGGACCTCAAGTGCAGCCGTAGGAGCAGTTTTTATAGCCCTCGTGGCACACAGGCAAGCAAGCCTTTGTATGCCACTTAACAGCTTATTGCTCCCGACTGCACCGTCTTAGTCCACCATACTACTGATCGTTCTATGATAGGCCGACTATATTTCCCTACAGTCCCCATCACTCGCCAACACTCGTGGCGTTTACTGTACATTATTTCGGTAAAGTGGTTAGAACTTGACCAAAGTTTATTATGATACATAATTATTATCTCCGTTGGGTCAAGCCGCAAGAAACATCAAACAAGCCGACGCACATTAAAAACCTATAAAGATAAGCGAGCGAATTTACAAACAGCAGTACAGACAGTACCGGTATTTTAATGAGGTTGTAAAGTTTTTGTTGCGTTTTTTGATTGTCGGGAACTGATAGACTTGACTATACAACTTTGTTTAATATGCAAAAAAATAACTGTGTTTCATAAATTGCAGTGGGCCTAGAAAATGAGAAAATACATTTTTCGAAACGTCGGCATAAAATTCCAAGCGTTGTTGATTTTCCCACTCGACCTATAATCCCACTATTAATTCGAAAATCAGAATGAATTTAATCCTGTAAAAAAATTCTCAGCTAGATTTTAAAATTTAACTAGCCTTAGTTTTGAATTCACTAAAGCCTCTATCACACAGGGTGAGCTACTAATAGTGGTGATTACCCGCCATTTGACAGTTGTAGCTATTGCCCTGTTATTTCCTGCTGCTAATTCTGATGTTAGTTGTGGGAAAGGGGATAATCTAACAGTTTTTTGTAGGCAGAGAAAATGTCATTGATCAGTTCTAGGTGCCATGTTTTAGGACAATTAAGAATTGTTGGGAGAACTAAGAACTATTACAAAAAGTGGGTAAGGAGTAAAAAAATAAAATAGGTAGAAGGAATGAAGGTCTATATTAACCACGTGCTTTAATTAAAAAAATTCAACATAACCATAATTAAATGGAAAATGAAGATGAAGTTGAAGATGTTCTATTTCAGTCGTCACAATACGTGAGTGATGACTGGCCTGTCACATTTGGCAACTAATCACGGATACTATTGTAGCAGGAAAAAAGTCACTCCACTGACAAGGCTTATAAGTGTAAGCAACAAGTATATTAACGCATCTCTTCAAATGGTTTTAAATATAGTTACAAAAAAAATCTGACCTGGTCTTCTACAGGAATATAATTTTTGTAATGTCTATATTACAGATTCGTTTTATTAGTCACGTTCTTCATTTTAACTCTTTTATTAGTTAAATTAGTATTTAAAACGTTTGTCTTATATGTATATACCTTTTCCTGATCGTACCATCTTGTACCCTCCCATTTTCATATGAAAATTATGTCCATGACGTGTTTTTCCTTAAAAATGTGTTAAATGGAAGAAAAATGCATGGAAATTTTTGTTATTAACAACCTAATCAACTAACATTTTATACTAAATTAAAACATAAAGTGATGATTCTTATTTCAAAAAGTATTAGCATTTCTATTGAAAGTCGGTGTTGGATAAACAAATACCTAGAAGGAATTACCATAATGTATCCAGATTACTTTTCCAAGCCATAAAAATATTGTTCTTTATTTTGAAGTCGAAGTCATACACTGTTAGAACCATAAGAGTACGTGAGAGGTTCTTTTTGTCTTGATTTTACACATTTGGTTATGCCATTTATCAAGTCATTTAACAGTATTTTGGTCATCATGTATACTAAAATTGTTGCATTTTATAAATAAATAAATACAAACTATTTCAATATTTTAATACCCTTGACTGATGCATGTCACATGCCAAAGAAACAAAAATATATTTAAAGTTATTCTAGGCATAAGAAAGGCAAGCAATTTCCTGAATATCCAACAAATATTTAAAATTATAGAATAACTTCATTACTGTTTACAATGACACAAAGTAACTAAAGAAATCAAAGGCTTCTTAAGAGGTAAATTTGAAGGAAAACATATAATTTTACTTCCTTACAAATTTGGTGATAGATTTGTAAAATCGATTTTTTGATATGTTTCACTGCATAAATGGTATTATAATTATAAATTGAAAGGACGCGAAACTGAAAACATAACATATATCACGAAAAAAGTAGTAAAACATGTAGAGATAATATTATTAAGAGCAATCCAGATACACAATGGTTAAACCTTTTGCCTACAGAGTGTATCACATAACAGGGATATAGACTTATTTCATACCTTTAAGTTTGGACTAAAACAAAAAATAAAACTACTGGTCTTATATAGTTTTCTTGCAGGAATGCAAATAACATACAAATGTTGAAAAACAGAAGTTAATATGTAAAGAAAAATTTTTGTGATATATATATAGGAAAATGATATATACAGGAATAATTTATATAATGTAATTTTATGAAGGTATGTTGATACGCTTGATTCAAATTTTAAAAATGTTATTTCATCAGATTTAAGTACAAGTAAACAAATAAGATATCCAATCCCAAAACTCCTATATCCACCAAATATCTTCAGATAAAGATAAAACGATACATTGAAATACATCCAAGTGTTTTAACTAAATTATTACATGGTTCAAGACAAAAATGTGTATTAAAGCATAAATGAATATAAAAAAGTGCAGGCTTCCACGGCTGTTGGCTAATGAAGTAGTTTCTTCCTGGTTTCGACGTGACGGTCGAATATGTCTTGATGTTTCACTGATCATACTGTCAGCTCCTTTAGAAATATTTCAAAGATTCTAAAGTCTTTGGAATCCTTCTGAAGATGCAGGCAGTATAATAAGCAAGATGTGAAGTCAAGTTTGATGACCACAGCCAAACCCGGAAGAAGTTGTTAAAAATTATGATATGCACACTGATGTCGATTTGTTCTGTGATTCATATATTCTCATCAGTACTTACTATTTATTTAATTGCCATCTTATTGTAAACTTGTAAGATATTTGCAGACTAGTTTATAATTGGTCATAATAAGATCCTTTGAGATGGGTTAAAATATCTAGATGTATTTCAAAGCCTCCTTATACAATATTAACACGTTGCATACGGTGTGAGATGATGCAGATGCCTCACTCTTTTGGCCACTGGCCGCAAAACATATTTTACTCAAACGGCATGTACTTCATCAGGATCTGTGCTACAATGCAAAATATATATATACAAAATAAAGCGCCGGTCTACTGACCAATTCGCATAAGCCAGACAGAGATTTACTAGCCTCGTGTGCCTAAAAAAAAAACATGTCCGACATCGGCCCAATGACAAAAATCACTTCTTAGGGCAGCGTGGCAGCAACGTGATGCCGTAAATTAAATCTTATAACCGGCTGAGAACGTTTTTTTTTTGTACAGCCGTACGCAACGTGTTAAAACTAAAATTATCTTTTAAAATTCTTAACAAAATTCGGACTATTGTTAATTCAATAGTCCAAAAACCCCTATATCTCAAATGGAAGGAATTGAGTTAATTTGTGATTGGAAGTCTAGTTAACACTACCACAGAAGTAAAACAATGTTTTCTTACCCTATCTGCTCCTACAACAACGGCCGCAATATTCCTATGTTTCATAACCGCTGCTACCATACTGTCAACAATTAAGGTTGCAGGAATTTTATCGTGGACAAGTTCATAAGCAGTTAAACGCGCTCCTTGATTGTAAGGTCTTGTCTCCGTACAGTATACATGTTCTGTAAAACATAATTTTTAATTCACTACAAGTGTTAATTAATTAATAGTAACGGCCCCTGTCATTTATAGGTTATAGAAACAGAACTGAGCCGTACATATTATAATATTAAATGTTGAAATAACAATATGTATTTAAGAGAATAAATAAATACTTACCCAATCTCTTCATCGAGTGAAGAGTTCTAATAACACCTAGTGCTGTTCCATAATTTGCTGTGGCTAAAGAACCAGTGTTGCAATGAGTTAAAATCCTAACCAGACTGTCACCAGAAACGTGCGTCAAAATTTCTTTAGCACCGTAATCACCAATGGCTTTGTTGTCAGCTATGTCTCTGGCTAGCATGTCTTCTATAGTTTGTAGGAACCTTAACAGTTATAAAGTAAAAATAAGTAATACAAAACAAACTGTAAACTTTCAAGTTATATATAGGGTGCAGCAAAAACAATTAAGCGATTTTAGTTAGTTGCCATTTTTTACTATAAATATCAATTATGATTTTACAGTAAGGCAGTAAGGACATTATAAATCATTACAATATAGAAGAATGTATAAAACTTCTAGTAGTATTCATTGCACGATTCTAGTGTGTTTGATTGCAAAGGAGCAAATAAAATTTGAAATTTAAAACATAATATTTTTTGTCACAAACTCCTCTATAAAATCCTTATTTTACTATAAGGAACGTAACCAGACTGCAACCAACAGGTACTCTCCGGGCTATGTGCCCCGCCGAGCGCTGAATTACAAGTTACAAGCCTGGCGCGTTAAGTGTTATAAATGCATATTACCATCAAAACGTTAATGCTTCGATTGCAATAAACACCAACCGAAGAACTCCTTTAAGTAGGATCAGTGTTTCGGTTGGCCAGGCTTATAACTTGTAATTCAGAGCTCGGCGGGGCACATAGCCCGGAGAGTAGCAGTTGGTTGCAGTCTGGTTACGTTCCTTATAGTAAAATAAGGATTTTATAGAGGAGTTTGCGACTAAAAATATTATGTTTTAATATTTCGCCCTCTAAAAGCACATTTGAAATTTGAAATTGTCAAATCATTTTTCTCATGATGCTGCAGAAATATGCCAATATTTGACAAATATTTCCGCACAAAACTTGGTCTGGTAGTTCATTTTTAGCTGACATTAGTCTTGAAATGTTGGATCCACCTTGTGTTTCATGTGATAACAGCTGAAAGAGCTAATACACTTGCCAAATATAGCCATTTGACATACACATCACTTGCAAATTATTAAGTAGAGGAAATCACTATAGGTAAATGCAGTAGCGGGGAGGGACCTAGTCCACCTTTTATATCGCTTACGTGAAAGCAAAACACATGATTGTTATATTATTGGCACACCTTCTTTCTCACCTCGACCGCATTCTACTATACCATTCGCCACGACAATACTAACATATTTCCTAAAGCCTTACTGCATAATAATAAAGCAGATGTTGTTGTGTCCTTCTGTAGACCTTACGGCAATAAAGATTTTATTCATTTATTTTAAAGTAAATAATTTTTCAACAGCTTTTTTGTTTCTAAAAAATTAAATTCCTTAAATATTTTTATTGCATCCTGTTTCTATCTTATCTGAAAAACCTAATTCTATTGTGAACTAATATTAAAAATTAGTGAAGGGTAAAAGCAAACAATTTGTACAAATCTATACGCAGAAACATAAAAGCACTCTTTCCTCCCTCACTGACTAACTTCTCCTATTTCCAGTATACATGAAAAGCAAGTACTGTGATAATTTCCTCCAACCGCCTCGGAAATTACGAAAATTACTTCAATTATTTTTAATTTGGCACAGATGTAGCTTATAGGACGCTTTTAAAAGTGAAGTTCCATACTTTCATCAGCAGCCATCAATGGGGTGACAAAGAGTTTATGTTACCACACAATAAACAATTAAAATGTTTTTAATACGAATCTTTTCAGCAATTCATTCAATTCAGTAGAGAGACATACATACTCCGCAACCATTACTAGGTTACAAAAAACTAAAACAACTCCAGACTCTTACATCTTATAGTGCATTCTAAGTCGGACAGGAATATGAATTTTTTTCTAGCCTAATGAGACTATGTGCCCTCCCTTGTTTTTGAGGATGCCAAACATGATGGCGGTGGTCAAATTTCTCTCCGAAGTCACCCCACCCCCCAAACGACCAAAAACCACCCCAAAAAGGGGTAAACCGGGTATCCCCCGTCTCCTACCAACCAAACCTGTGTTGCCCCCTTTTTCGAGGATGCTGAGCATGATGGTGATGTCGAGACCCCCTCCTCCATCCCCGCCAACCCCCCAAACGGCCAAAAACCACCCCCGAAAGGAGAGATGAAAAAATATCACCTCTCCTCGCTCAGCAAATGAACAAAAATATCATTACACTTTTCTTATTAAATGGGTAAAATTGTCTTTATACTCGTACTTTCTTGATTCTTTTACGGAAGAATTTAATTCAAAAGTATGCGGGCTCTTGGCGGCGAAGAGTACACAGAAGAGCATGTTGAGTAAAGGCACTGGGCAATTATTAACCAAATTTTACCCGTTCAGAAATATCGCTCAGTAAAAAATCTCATCGTTCAGCAGATCAGTGTGTTTTTTCGGATCTGCAACTTTTTACCCAAGTAAAAATTTGGATGGTTTTTGGCCATCTGGGGGGTTGGTGGAAGTCAAGGAGGGGGTCTTGATATCACCATCGTGCTCAAAATCCTCGAAAACGGAGGGTAACACAGGTTTGGCTAGTAAGAGACAACGGATACATGGCTTACCCCTTTCGGGGGTGGTTTTTGGCCATCTGGGGGGTTGGCGGCGGTTGATGAGGGGTCTCGACATCACCATCATGCTCAGCATGTTTAAAAATGGGGGGTAACACAGGTTTGGCTGGTAGGAGATGGCGGATGCACGGTTTATCCTCTTCGGGGGTGGTTTTTGGTCACCTGGAGGGTTGGCAGGGGTCAAGGAGGGGTCTCGACATCACCATCATGCTCAGTATCCTCGAAAATGTGGGATAACACGGGTTTAGCCGAGAGAAGACGGCCTATCCGCGGTTTACCCTATTCAGTGTTGATTTTTGGCCGTTTGGAGGGTTGGCGGGGATCGAGGAGGGGTCTTGTCATCACCATCGTGCTCAGCATCTTCGATAACGGAGGAAACACCAGTTTGGCTGGTAGGATACGTCGTTTACCACTTTCGGGGGTGGTTTTTGGCCATTTGAGGGGGTGTGGTGATCTCGGAGAGAAATTTTACCACCACCATCGTGTTCAGCATCCTCGAAAACGAGGGGGGGGGGGGACAGTCTCGTGAGACTAGAAAAAATTCATATTTTTCGAGATTCTATCCGGCTCACAGCGATTGCACTATTATTACAAGTAACTGTGTGTCATTATTGAAGCAATGTTGCCAGATTATTTTATTTATCATGAAAATTTTTCATTTTTTTAAACCTAAAAAAGCAAATTAACAATAGATTATTCATTTGTTTTAAAAACATTAATTTTACTTTCTAAAAGATTTGATTCTACAAAATGTGTAGTTTTTACAATTAGTTTGTGTAAATAACATAGACTTGGCAACACTGAATAATTATGACACTCGGCTTAGGCAAGTATAAATGCGCTCATTTTTTCTATAATCAAGGAGGAGTTGTATCTAGTGTATACTCAATTATCCTTTTGGTAGAAACTTTCAAATCCCGATATGGCAACCCGTTTAAGTTATGATGTAAATTGTGCAAAAAATGTGTTGAATTTCATGTCTACTAATGTCGTCCCCTAGGACATCAAACCTATACTACTTGGGAAATATTCACCCGGTAGAGAGAAGCCAAGACCAATTCGAATAAGTTTTGATAATGAACAGTATGCCAATACAATTATTTGCAATGTAAAGCAACTGAATATTTGTTTTATAAAGCAAGTCAGTTCCTCAACAAAACTGTATTTTTATGCATTTACACACATTTTAATTTTTTATGTAACATTGAAGGTACAACTTCTATTTCTTCAGCAGCGTTTAAATTGGACAATACTATGTATAATATGTAACCAAAAATCATTTTTTCTTTGCACCTACAATATTCCTTCTTAAAACCTTCATAAATCAAATTAAAAGATCTGAATAAACAAAAAATGTAATTGTCATGCTACTTTACTTATCGTTTAAAAATTAAAAACAATTATTTGAAGGTAAGATAAAATAATTAAATGTATTAACCAGGTTAACACCTTTCAAAACATTTTATGAAATTAAATTAATGAACTTTAACATCATATGAATTAATAAAATTATTTTTATAAATAAAAATATTTTCGGAGGGGGCATACAAATTTATTTAAAAAAACAAAACAAATATTTTAAAAATAAATCAAGGGTAAATATTTTTCTGACTAGGTTCAATTATTTATACATATTATATAACATAGTTTTTATTTTTTTGTATTAACTTGCATTCAATTTGTTAAATATAAAATCATGGTATGCGATAACGATGTTAAGTACTTAAAATGATTACAATTACTTTATTAAAATATATATAAGTAATAAAAGCATATAAAAATGGCAATAATTATCAATCAGCTTTGTAATTTTCGTTCGCCATAATAAAATAACCAAACATATACGTGCTTCGGGTTGTTATAAGTGTCAACTTGAGATGAAAAAAATTACTCTAAAACTACTTTAGCCGATCTTCTACAAATCGTATAGGTAATGCAACAACCTTAGTGTTTTCTTACTTGTACTTAAATAGGTACCATACACTATACTTACAGCAAATCCGAGAAAATCTATATAATACGGTATGTTTCTTTAACCTGTGAAATAAATATCTCCAATAAAAATATTATAACTTACTTTCTTTTCATCTCGTCTAAACTAACAGACTCATTTTTACTTAATTCGTTGGCCAAATCGATCAATTCCTCAGCCGCAATCTTCATATTTACTGCAGTGGGCCTCGAGGAAACCAAGTAGTTTAATTTTCCTTCAATTTCTTGCCTCATTTGCTTCTTGGAATCAAACTTTTCGTCCCTCAATTCTACAGCCAAACTTAAGCATCCCACAATTGCTATAGCTGGAGCTCCTCTAACCTAATGATAAGGAATTTAGTGCTGAATAAGTGCCCTGTCTCTTACAGCCAAAACTTACTTGCATTTTGTTAATGACCTTCCAACCATCCTCGACTCCTTTAACTTGAATATATTTTGACTGGGCTGGCAAAAGAAGCTGGTCCAGAATTTCTAACGAATTATTTTCATATTTTATTGCCCTCAACGTCATTTTTAACCTCACTTTCTATACTAGCCTAAAATTGTAAATATATCACACTTTATTCAAAAATTAGATAATTATCACATGTTACATTAATTCAAGACGTTTATATACTCGTAATTAAATAAACAGGATACTTAAGTTTGATGTTTCTTGCGTTCTTCCGCTTGATTAAAATGATTACAATTTTAAAACTGTCAATTTGGCTTTGGCAACGGAATGTAGTAGATTGCTCCCCTTGCCTAAATCAAGTTTAAGTTTAAAATTAAAAATATGTTATTTAATTGTTCGTCAATATGTAAAGACGATGCCGGCATAATTTCCATTTCATTTACATAATTAGTGAATAAACTAAAAATAAGTTATTTTTAGGTTAGGTTACCTAAATTGGATCTTTCTATTTCTTTTTCTATAAATAAAATTTCTGAAGCATGGAGTTCATTAGATAATGGTTAAAACTTTTAAGCAAATATAAACTTAAAAATGGTAAGTCATGTTCACATATAATATCTCATTAATATTATATTAGGTGTGTATATTTTTAGGCTCTCCTTGGGGCTCAGTTGGTCATAACACTTGTTATGATCAGTATTATTCAAAAACTAGGGCCACATTTTTCTTTGGCAAGATGGCTTTTATGTTCTACAGGTCTAATTAGATATCTATACCCAACCGATAGTGAACTACGCCAATTGGCGAATATCCCAAAAGATAAGTCAAAATTTAAAAAGAATGTTAAAAGTCAAGCTAATGGACGAAATACTGCAGATACCTTTCATATTCCTAGATCTTTAGATGTTAGGTTGGAAACTGCCAAGGTTACTAATTTAGATATAATTCACTTACGGTACTATACAGAATATCAATGGCTGTTGGATTTTTCTATATACACCGCGATTGTGTATATAGTAACAGAGGTAAATTGTTATCTGGACTTATTATTCTCTTATCCCTATTCCCAATAAAATTCGCAATTTACTCGATTCTAAAACCAGTTGATTTCAGATTTATCAAGCATGGTTTCCTTTAAAGGATGAAGTGAATCTCAGTATGATATGGTGTTTTCTGGTGATATTATTTGCCATGTATCCTTTTTATTTATATATTAAAATATGTTAAAAAATATTTTATGTAAAATCTACCTATTTGGGTTTTTTTTTTAATAAATAATTTTAATATACATGTATATTGTACATATAATATATAATAAAAGAAATTCAGAAAAATTTCACTTCGTAAATATGTGGCATTAAAATTTTAACTTTTATGTAAATGAAATGATATTTCAATGTTTAAATTCTCAGCCAAAATAATTTGTTTGGCCACTAGCTTATTCATTGGAGTTCGTTCTTATGTAGGTAGCTACCCTAGAAGCTATTCAATTTTTAAATCAAATTTTTTTAAGAACATCTAATAATATATTATTAATGATAATATAATTATGAATACTGAAAATAACCGTAAACATTACCCTATTCCAGTTAATAAATGAATATAATGTTATTTATATATTTTATCTTACTTACCGTCTTTTTGCAGTACCAGCTACCCTGTTCACTTTCAGTATTAAAATGGTTTCAAGATCATTAGTATTCTAATGAAGTAAAGTTCAACCATCTTAATGCATCTCTGACTGCACATTAAGACTCTGTAACAGTAAAAGTTTATTTGCTATTAGTTAATGACCTCATTACTGTGAACACAGAATTTCCAGCATAGACCAAATTAGCAGGTATATTTATTTATTGCTTTGACTAGTATGAATGGCATGTACTCATCTAGATCCAGTGTTACAACCATGTCTGATAATGGCAAGAAATTTTGTTAAAATCAGAATATATTAACAGAAAATACAACCAAAATTTTGACTTTATGGAGGACTTGTCACCTACAAACCAGTATTGGTCACTTTTGATCACTTATTTAAATAACTTTTTACCAATGGCAAATTAGTATTACAACCCTTAACACTTCATACAGGAAACTATTACTAGGTCTGACTATTCAGTATTTTCAAGGAGAGGAATCGGTGGGAGAGAGGTCTACATGTATAGTTATGGGACTTATTTATTTATTAATTTCAATGATGGTATTAATAGTGGATGAAAGAACTCTAGAAGTTGGCCTTGAGAGTGCTTATAACAGCTTTAACCAAAGCGCTTCTACATTCTTAGCCAAACAAGGTCTATCTTCAACGTACGTTAAGAAATTAAAGCTTAATACCATATTTTATTCAACTTATTTTTAGAGGGCCGGCATCCAAAATAGTGGTGAAATTTTGTATTGCAGTTTGGTGTGGAATTCTTGGTTCCTTCTTCACTTTCCCCGGACTGAGGATAGCTAAAATGCATTGGGATCTGCTAAAGTATGTTATTATTTCTTGCCTAATTAGTAAAACAATTTATTTTTTAACAATGTACCTATTATGTGATAAAGTATATAAAATCAATATATAGACAATCTTTTAATAGATTTTGCTCAAAGGTATTGACTGTTTCTCTTCCTGCTTAGTTGACAGGAGAGGGAGAGGCGACTGGAGCATTTATTTCATCTCACTGGGCTCAACTATATCGTACTGATGAAGGCTAATGACCCAGAAACTATAATAGCTATAAGATCAATGTAGCAATAACGATGTGGAGTAAATATTTTTTTACTGGAACTTATTGCAATCAATTTATTTTGCATTATGCATTATTGAAATAATAGGTGTGTTTACTATTCACATATTCTGATATGTAATGTAAAGCAACATTAGGCACGGTTAGTACTTGGCCGGGTGACCATTTCAAGGAAATACAGTGTCCTCACCCCCCATCTTCTAGCGTTTTTTTATCAGTGTATGTGCAGAAGCTATGCAATCTTAGGTGAGGATTGCATAGTGGATATATCCTTCGGAGGGGAGGTAAAGCTGTCGGTCCCTTGTCTATTAAATGTTAAGCAAGTCAAATATATCCACTTTCAACAGAGAAGAGGTTCAGCAAAATTCCTGATTGGGAGTAGCTCGCTACAGGCATTGGTGCTAGGCCTCAATGGCGGAAATAAGCTGACTTTAAATATTTAAATGTATAAAAGAATTTTATTTCAAATGAAAAATAATAAAGGATCTTTATTGGTCACACAAGAATGAACACAAATATAACAAAAAGGCCATCGACTGAGGTCCTTCAACATGTTCTTTGATATCTGTTTGTATTTAAAAAAAAAAAGTTAATTTCATAATAATTTTTAATATAAAATTAATTAAAAGTAGGAGTTTGAATCTGAGAATAACAAAAATAATTTAATTCTCTTCTTGTAAGGAATTCAAAATTTTTTGAATAGACCTTTCAGGAAACTGGCAGCAAGGCCTTTGGTTTCTTCTGATCAGCAAAGTTTCATGATCTATAGATTTAGAGGACATTGGCAAGTCTCTTGGAAAGAGATAGGATTGATCTTCGTTTTATTATACAGATAATTATTAGAAAGTTTGTGAAGTCCTTGGATGGCTCATCTTCGTAATTAACTTCAAAGTGTAATAAGTATCCGCAACTTGGGTATTTTTTGTAACGGTTTAGATAAAATTGTTTCCATATTCTAATAATGGCTAGTAAATGGCTGTTTATTTTAGCAGCGGATTATATTGAAATTCTCTCATTTTTATAAGTCAGAAAGCTGAAATATTTTGCTCGTATTGAAATTCTTCATTTCAGCAACTTTGTATGTTTTAGGTTACATTTGTGATCTAGTTCTATTCCCAGGTATTTCACATCTGAGGATGGTTGAATTCTTGAATTTAATGTATTGATTTGCTGTGAATCCATGATGGACAGCCTATATAATTAAGAATTAGAAAACGGGATTTCGGGGGATTTATTTCTAGCCTCCATTTTTTAAACCATTTCTATTTTTGAAATAATATACCTATATTATTATTTAAATGCATTCTTGAATACTACAAACTGCAAGAATTTGAAGTTCCTTAATTATTAATAATGAAAACTGGAGAGTATAAATAAGAAAGTTTTTGTGTGTCTGGTCGATAGCCGCGTGGGTTGAGGCACGAGGAGGCAATCGCGATTATCACACAGGCATCGCACCACTGGGTTCTAATTCTGGCTCCGGCACTGGCACTGTCGGAGGAAATGGTTGTATGTCTGCGTTTTTTCAATGTGTAACCCCCTTCTGCATAAGCCCCTGGCTCCTGGAATTGGAGGTTGTCTAATTTCTGTGGTGTTTATTTATTTATTATTATATGTAACCCTCAAAAAATTTTCAACAGCCATATGTTGAGTGAATATAGGGACAATTATTTTTACTATTATAATTTTTTTTTTGTAAACATTTACATTTTTTTAGGTATTTTAGGGAGCGCAAGTTAATGCAGGTTTTGCTGAATCTCACATTTGCATTACCTTTCATTTTGGTTGTGTTGTGGATAAAACCTGTAGCAAGAGATTACTTGACAGTTAGGATATTTTCAGGGAGGACTGAGCCATTGTAAGTATAATTAAAGTGTGCGACTACTTCGTAGTTGCTAATAATTTTTTGGAAACACTCGCGTCACTTTTTTAAACTCAAAAATTTAGAGCCTTAGAGTGCAAATTTTTGTATTTTAGACTGGCCAAACAAATTGTACAAAAAGTATGAGCTAGCCACTAATGTGTCCTATGGTCAGGCACTGGAGGCAGATACGCTGAACTGAGGAGTTCACTAAAATGCAGTGACGTAACTTGTTTTTTATTTTTGTGAAAAGTTTTTTGTAGTAAACTAATAGTTGTTATGCGGTCCATTTTTCCTAATATTTAATTTGTTATGTCTACATTTATGATTTAGAATGTACTACTACTCTAGCAACTATAAAACTGCAGTTGCAAAAGAAAAATATAGTAATTTTGTGTTCGTTATTGGTTAAAAATTATTTTATTTGTAGGTTAACGGAACATGCATTTGAGTCAATTCGAATTATTGCTATTGTCATAACGATGTGTCTTAAAGTGATATTAATGCCATGGTATCTGCAGGCATATCTGGATATGGCTTACCATAGATTGGAGGATCAAAAAAAAGAAGCTGGTAGAATAACAAACATTGAGTTTCAAAAAAAGGTGAATGCATAATTATTGTCGTATTTATTTTGTCTTTGGTATTAACAACTAAAATTAGGCCACACACTGCGCTAAGCAATTATTTAAAATTTTGTTTGTAAACACCACTCTAATTATCATATCATTCAATGTTTTGTTACATAAATGACACTGAAAGAGGCAGTTTTAATGAGTGTTTGAATATTTTCTTAGACCACGAATCTGAAAGAATGTCTTACTACAAACATTTCAGGTATACATATTTTTCCTTTCACTGTATGACATCTAATGACTAATAAGTAGTATCTTACCCTCATTTTAACTTTATTTTATCCTTATCAGTTACCCTTATGTTAATAAGATACCTAGTAATTCCATGAACTGTGAAAGTTTTAAAATGTAATATCCTGACACAGCGAATTTTCCTTTGTCAATGCTGGGTACAGATAATACATCTGATAGCAGTAAGATTTCAATATGCAATTATTACAATAAGGATTAAGCTTACACTTTAAGTATAATTATACCCAATATTAGTAAATTGGAAACGGAAATGTTTGAAGCAAGTAAAACAAATTTATAAAACTTTTAATTAGAATTTTATGACTTATATTTTGAAAGAATCTTTACAGGCAAATTTCTTGGAATTTTCAGAATTATTATTCAAAGCTGGCTAATTACATCCTTCGATGAATAACAGAATTTCAAGTAAGTATTTGGATTATAGAAAACTTAAAACTGGGCCACATTATTATAAATATTAATAGTTTCGGATGGCTTAGTAGTTCACTCCTGAAATAGGGATGTTGACAAAGGAATTAAATCCTGTTTAAACATGATAAAATGGTTAAAAATAGTCTTACAATAATATCTACAAAGTTTTACAAAAATCAACAAATCCGTTCTATGGGAAAACCATTAAAGAAATATGAATATTCATTGGAATACACGAAACGCTTTTTGATTGGTGTGACGTCAGCTCGCCCGAAGTTAAATGCGCACAAGTATACTGGCTAGGGTTTCATGCGCGTTTCATATGAGAATTAGTAGTAGTCTACGTTTACTGACTTCTGCGAACACTTGTGTCCATGTAGTTCTTCGTTTTGCGACTTTTAATTTTAATTAAGGCACTACTAAAATGGAGGCAGGTTTTCAAAAGGCGGACTCGCATAATCTGCCAACTGTGGACGTTACCATGGTTTCAGAATTTTTGGCCATGTTGAAAGACTTCAATCAGCCTCAGTCTAGTGGTGTAAAAGCTCTTTTCTCGCTATTTTGACGAGGATAATTAATTTTTTTATCCGGTTGGCAAGTAAAAATATGCGGTACTACGTCAGGTTTCATGCGAATATTAACTTTGCTTAATCAATATTCCCAGTAATTTTCCATGTCTTCTTCTAGCTGAAACAAATATTTTATTATAAATACTGTTAAACAAATACCACAATCAAATTAGATATTACCTAATAAATAAATATCAATATAAATATACAAGGTAACCAAATAAATGGTCTACTTTAATATAAACTATACTATAAGTTATTTATGGTACTACTGCTACGTATAAGTTACACGAGAAAAGTTTTCTCAAGTGACTTATAGAACATAATACATGAGTACCATACAAAATTGTATCCAACACCTGCATTTATCATATTTTAAAAGGTATGAAAATTTTGATTTCATTGTGTAGAATAGTTATTTTTACAACACCTCATTTTTGTTAATCTCAATTATGGTTTTATTTATACCCCTCCTCATTTTTATCAATCTAAGTTGTGAGTATGATTTGGTCAAGAAGGCGTGTTGTGTCCTTTTTTAATAAATAAACTTATAACTCACTATTGTGTTATTAAGTACTGCAGTAGTCTACAATCAAATAAATAATGGCTTTATAAATATGGACTGTTAGATAAAATAATAAAATTAAGTAAGGATATATAATCAATGTAATAAAACTTGTTATTCTTATCTTACCTTAAAATGGTCTTCGCAGCAATCAAAATGGGTTTTCATTGAAACGTTTTTATGTTCTCGTCTAACTACATTAAATCAAAACTTCCTTCTTTTTACATTTTGTGGCACAGACATAAAAACCTTTTCTGGGTTATTTACTGATGTATTTGTACATCCAGGAACAAAACAATACTTATTGTTATTAACTTTCACACTTTTTGAGTCTCCCATAATTAGAGAAACACAGATAAAACAATAATGAAACAAACAATCCATATCACGTAGGTATACGAGTTCCGCTGTTAAGGCTATGTGACGTCACCGCGCGCTACTCTCATTGCCGGGATCGTTTGCTCGGTTTGCTAGCCTCGTTAATTTCGGAGTTTTTATTTATAGTTTATTTTCAAGAAAAAAAGTTTTTAGGCGTTTTAATGGTTATTACGTGTTTCTGTAGCCTTAGAACTATCATTTTTTATTAAATTAAAAAATAGTGAACTTCCCTATTCCCACAACTTTATTAATATTTCACTTGATGCGACATATATAGTTCAAATCATGAATTTTGTTGTTCACGTCATCATCCTTTAATTTCTGAACTAAATTAACTCAAGGTCACACAGAATGTCACTCATAGGCTTATCAACATGTGCAAAAGACAAGTATTTTGTAATGAAAATATCTAGACAATAATAGCATGCAATA
Organism: Leptura quadrifasciata; assembly: GCA_963675555.1. NCBI lineage: Eukaryota > Metazoa > Arthropoda > Insecta > Coleoptera > Cerambycidae > Leptura > Leptura quadrifasciata. Next base: position 43,486,383 of record OY776675.1, read on the forward strand.
CAATGAATTTTAACATTCATTGCCGCATTTAATTTTAAAATTCAACTCATGGATTTCTTGCAAAGTTAAAAGGGAACGTCTGTTACTTTTTCCTGAATAAAGCACTCGTTTAATTCCACCACCGTGTCTTTGGCTACTGCATTCAGTATTTCTCCCACCGGACCCTAATGAGTTGACAGAGAACTGACAGAATACTCAATGTTGGTTGCAGCTACGGTAAAACGAATCATTATGCTCGGAACTTCTGCCGTAGCCTCACCAGACGTGACTTTCTGTTATTCACATTCTCTGCACTTTGTGTTTGCAAAGATAGAAAAATTGCATGTCCTTTGTGACGCGGTTTTCTCCACCTCGCACGATGACGTTGGGAAAAAGCGGACCACTCTTTGGCACTTGAGCTTCGGAAACAAGTTTTCGGTTTGCTCGGGTGCCAGTCCTAGTTTAAGTGATAGGGCACACTACCCTCAAGCCGAGTACGTGAGGCTGAGTAGCTCAAGTGGAGAAAGTTTACTCTAGAGCGTCAATATATGGGAAACTAGACGTTCACACACAAACAGTAAAACTCAGTATTTTTCAATAAAATCAGTATATTCAAATAAACCTAATCTTATAACTCTACTTTTATAACTACTTACTTTCTATTAAAAAATCTATAGACTAATATACCGGGAGGAGCAAGTATACAGTTCTAGCAGTAACGAAATACTAGTACCAGATGACTCAGGCGACCGATATAGCAAGCTGCAACATGGAATATACGGTTAGCAAAAATAAACAGGATGCAGACTAGATGCGGACACCAGACAAGTGAAGCAAGACCACAATTATATCTGTAAATATAAAACTACAGTGCAACAGTTTATTAAGTACTTGGCTAATGTGCGTGGATTAATTTCCCTGAAAAGCTAAGGTATGATTAATACACAGTGATGCAACTTTCCAGTGTTCCTAGAGCCCCTAGGGTACATGCATAACACCTACGAATTGCATAGAAAATGTAGAGGAACGGTCGAGATGAGATACTGAAAAGGTAAAGTATGGTTAATAAAACAGTTCTGTTACCCTGCAATGTTCCTAGAGCCCTTAGGGTACATGCGAAACACCTACAAGTAACAGTAAAATTTACAGAAAATGGTAATACTGAAAATATCAAGGTATGATTAATACACAGTAAATACAGTAAATGCACTAACCAAGTTTCTTACTTAGTTGCCTTCCTCCTCTACGGTCTTACTTACTTCCTGGTCTAGATTTGGACATGTCTGCTCTCGAGAACAGTCAGATCGGACTGACACTCTTCTCGGGTCCATAGGAACTTTTCTATCAATGGAACAATTTACTGTAGAAGTGGGAATAGGCGCCAGATGCATGCGCTACTGGTCGATGACGTAAACTGGACTTATCAGAAATTCCGCTTGGAATTTAATATATCACAAGTAAGATACCTTAGGTTCAAATCTCGGAGTGCACACGTCTGCTTGCGATGAGTCGCTCTGGCTGACTGCCAATACGGTATGAATTTTATTACTTCCTTCAAATAAGAATAAGTGGGAGAAACAGCGGAAAACAGATGCGCGATGGATCAAGGTGACATCAAACGGATTTGACAAATATTTTGAAATATTTTGCGACTTACAAAAATAATTCAAATACAGATTTGTGGACTTACAAAATTTCACATACCTTAATTTGTGGACTTTGGATATTTTTCTAGTAACACCGGAGCAAGCAATAGGCACGTGTACCTCGTAGGATGGCAAACAGAAGACTGACTGTGGAATATTTCAATTATTCCCGTGTACAGAAAGACTGACGTCGCACCGGTGACGTCAGATCGACTTAGAAATATTTCTTACTTTGATACTACAGGATGGAGAGCTCCGTACATCTAACACGTTCGGTAGCTGGGAATGCACTGACTCGCACGTGGTTTGGCTTGCCTGAATATAGAAACTTCTCATTGCTTCCCCTCACATGAGTTCATTTGTACTTTACAATCTAGTATACCTATGCGGTGCTTTTAGAAATTGATACTTTTATTAACTTTTTAAACTAATTTGCCTATGGCGGTACAGTATATCTACAAAAATAAATATAACAGAACAATTCCTATAAAATAATAATAATGATAAAGTTCTTTATTGGTGAAAACTAAATGGCTATCGACCGAGGTCCTTCTGCTAACTTATAAAATATTTTTAACAAAATAATTATGTCTTTTGTATATTTCGGTAATGAAAAACACTTCGTTACACCTTGATAAATATATAAATTGATGACGTGAATGACAACATCATGATTTCAACTATACATTACAATAAAATGTTAATGCAGTGAATAAGATTTACTACAGGACAAAATTACATATTTTCCTAGTCTACGTTCATCCTAAATTCTAGAATAGAAGAGAATATATTCACCAAAGCTGCACAATACAAATATGCAATCATAATAGGAGACTTCAACATCAATAGAGCAAAGAAAAAACAAATCAACAATTTTCTAAATAACTCCAACTTTTCACATATCTTAATGAAATAAAAGAACAAGCAATAACACAAGAGGCTATAAAAAAAATTAATGAGAAGCTCTCCAATTCCATTATGGCAAATTCACCTATACAAATAATAAATTTTACTCCCAAGAACTACCCCGTATATAATAAAATTAATCAAAACAAAAAGAAGAATGCACCGGGAATATAGAAATAACCCAGATCCACTGATAAAAACATCTATAAATGATTATAATAAAAACATTCATAGGATGATACAACAACACAGAACGCAAAAATGATTAGATACATGTGCCAACACCAATCAAGAACAAGGTAGAAATTTTTATCATGAAGTAAACAAACTATCAAGGTATAAAAAGAAAGACAACATACCTACCATATAGAAAAAAATGAAAACTGTTTCTCTGAAGATTTAGACAAAGCTAAGGTATTTGCAGAGTATTTTAAAAAAGCTTACTCCGAAGAACAGAGTCCAAATTTCAACGAAGAAAATTATAGTGTCGTAAACAACTGGTTCCAAAATTACCTAACACCATTCCTAATAATGAACACCCGATTATAAATGAAGAAATCTATTTTGAACTATTGTCGAAAGCAAAAACACTGCTCCAGGCATTGATAATGTTTCATACAACATTCTAAAACAATTTAATTATGATATCCACCAACACATTATTAAAATATACAACTTCTGTATCTAGAACAGGTACTTTCCAAATGAATGGAAAAAAAAAGTGATAATAACTATCCCTAACCCCAACACAGATCATTCCAAAGCTCCCAACTATCGACCTATCACACTGTTACCTGCACTGGGAAAAATATTCGAAGAAATCATAAAAACTCTACTAAAAAGAACATGTCAAGCACAAAATACCAGGTTACCAATTTGGCTTTGCCCCAAAGTCTTCCACGCTTCACCCACTAGCAATACTTGTGTCAAATGTACAAAGGGCTAAACTGGAAGGAGATAAATCAGCAGCTGTATTTTTAGATATCAACAAAGCTTTTGACAGTGTATGGCATATGGGACTAATATACAAACTAAAAATTTTAGAATGTTCTGACTATATAATACATTTAATAATAAGCTTTCTAGATCTGCGACAATTGCAAATTAAAATAAATAACAGTTATTCCGAACATTTCGTACTACAACAGGGGGTCCCACAAGGATCACCTCTTTCGCCTATTTTATATAATATTTAATGCCACAACATATACAATTACAGTCATCTGAACCCAACATATTTCAATAGGAGTACCTACATGCTACAATTCGCTGATGACACCACCTTAATATCTCACAATTCCAACCTCCACAACACAATACAACAACTGCAACAACTGATAGCAGACACAGACAACTGGTTCAATGTATAAAGACTTAAACCTAACCCTGCGAAATCTCAACTCAGCATTTTCAATCATATTCCCAAACCAAAGTCACCCACAGTAACAATTGCTAATCAAATAATAATTCCTAAAACTTCAGCTATTTATCTCGGAATTCAAATAGACCACAAGCTTAATTTTAATCAACACACTGCCCTCACAAAGAAAAAGATAAATACAAGAGCCAAACACTTCCGAGCTTTAAAAATGATGGTATAACCACATCAACAGCAGCAAAGATTTACAAAAGTATTTGTAGACCCATATTGGAATATGGACACATACTCTACGTTAACAGTGGACCACAAGCAAAAAAAGAATTTTGAGGTGGCAGAAAGAACGGCACTCAGGAATATTACCAAATTACGCCATCCACGTAATCCCCTACATAATATATCCAACACCGTATTATACCAAAAAAAACAAAAATAGAACCAATCCAACAGCGTCTCACTAAGCTACAAACAAAATTCGCCAATGCACAACACAACTTCCAAAAAATTGAAGAATACTGCAGAACACGAAACCGTAATATTAGAGCTAAATTCAAGACACCCGAACACACCTTAATTGAGAAGATACAGCAACCGGTTTAGGAAAACAACATAAACCATAGATATACATAATATATTTGTTTTTTTTTATAACTATAATCATATACATAAATGCACAAATGGTATTTATCTAATAATAAATCATAAAATCTATGTAAATAATATACTAATACATGGGCAGAAGGACTTCGGTCGATAGCCCTTTGGATCTTTCCAATAAAGAACATATTTATTTATTTATTTAATTAAGTGTATTATTTCAGAGTACACTCGAATTTTTGTGTTTAAGCAAGAAATTAAATAATTTTTCTTGATTTTGGATATGTAAGTTCCTTACATTTACTGTTTTACAAAAATAATAAAAGTGTAGTAAAGTAAAAATATACCTACTACGACAATCCAGTATTCCACTATTTCCTATGAAAAGAAATCGATTCATTGCAACCAATCAAGGTGCACAATGTGCGTTTCCAAATCAATTGAAAATAATGCCCTATAACTTGCGACATACTACGTCTTCAATCGGAAAACGCAAAATAAAATCTGATTGCAATAAGCCCCCAACAGGCAGATTTCCAATGCAGTGCTGTTGTGCATTGCCAGCTGCAGACTAGTTTCGAGCTTGTTAGCTCTCATCAGTGCGACATAGGCAAATGCACAACATCACTTCACTGGCCTTCTATAGTCATCAAATTACAGACATGAGGTGTCCACAACTTGCGAATAGCTCCATCTAACAAGAGTTATTAATAATATAATAAACACCACAGAAATTAGACTTAGAATTAAATTTTATTTTGTGTTTTCCGATTGAAGACGTAGTATGTTGCAAGTTATAGGACATTATTTTCAATTGTTTTGGAAACGCACATTGTGCACCTTGATTGGTGATAGTGGAATACTGGATTTTTATAGTAGGTATATTTTTACTTTACTATGCTTTTATTATTTTTGTAATAATTTATCCACTTTGTATTGGCTTATATATATTGTGTTAAATTTACTGTTTTGTTTATTTTCAGATAGCTGCAGTCTTTTATTACCTATGTGTAGTCACTCTACAGTATATAGCTCCGGTTATAATGTGTCTTTACTTCACCCTCATGTATAAAACATTAGGGGACTACAGTTGGAGTGGATTATTTAAGGAACCTCCGAATCCAGATGAATGTCCTTTAAATGCAGGCAACGTTAGTGCTGATATAGAACTATTTAAGGGTGAAGATGATACGGAAACGATAACAAAAACAGCGGCCGAGTTTCATCTTACCTTGGAAAACTTGAAGATGGTACGAACTTTTCTGTTATATTTCAAAAGTATACACAATATGTCTAAAAATAATGGCCTATATATGGTTTCCTTACAAATTGTCCATACTATGCTACTGTGATCATTATATTTATTTTCAACTAAATTGTATTTCTAATATAGAAATCTTTTTATGAAATTGTGCCAGTGCCCCCTTCCACACAAGTCTCTTCTAGAGTCTTCCGGGATAAAGGGGGTCCTAATTACCTGTGGTGTTATTTCTTGTTATTATACAGTACCGGATTTACCGAACCCGCTGCCAGGGGCTATTGATGAAAGATGCCCCTAGTGGTTCACATCATTTTTTCCAAAGTTCAACCATTGTGTATTTTAAGATTTAGCTTCATGTTTTTAGTGTTTTTGTTTTGATTAATTTGTTTCGATTAAAAAATATAAAACTTCAACTCCCCATAGTACAATAATTTAGTTCGAAGCTTGAAGTGGTAGAGGAGACTGGTTCCTTTGAATACAAGGATTTAAAGAATACTAGTTATTATCATTATAGTTTGCCGCCTCTTAATTTTTACCGCCGGAGGCTAATAGTTAAAGACGGTACTGCCAGTACAAAATGTAGTCATTATTAACTGAAGAAGGACATCTTACTTTTGCCCATCATTAAAACAATTTTACTAATTTCACTTTATTTATTTCTAGATATTCACGACTAACGTATATAGAGGCCTGTTTGGATTTTCTACATGGTGGTGTTGTTTTGTATATTTTGCTGCAACTTCAGTAGGACTCATTTATCAATCATATTTCTCTTCAGTGTGATTTATCCATTTCCTTTGTTCTTTAATCCATAATTTAACTTTAAGACTGTTTCGGTTTATTAAATGTTTTATTGTATGTTTTTTTGTTTTTTTTTTCTTTTGTCGTGAAAAGTGGAGAGTATGTGTATCAAATTGAAACGATTGCTTTATTGACATGCCATATTAATTTAGATCAATCTTTTTTGGTATTTTGTGTCTAGAATTACATTGAAATATATTTATTTTTATATTTACAAATTTATCTAGCAAAGACCCCAAACTAATAAAAAGTATGTTTTTAGATTATTTTTTATTAATGTATGCACAGAAAACATTTTCTATAAAATTAGCTGCAACTCGACTTGGTAAAAGTCGAATTTACTTATTATTGTACTTATTACATAAAATTGACTAGAAAAAGATACCTCCGATTTAAATTTACCAAATGCTTCTAATTTATATTTAAATTTATGTAAATTATACCAAGAAATCTACCTCATACACAAATATGCTTAAAAGTAACTTTAACCAAATCGGAAAGGGACAAACTACAAAAAAAAAATTAACAAAAATTATCCCAAGGCTAAATTTCCTTTGAAAGATTAGGTAACATCTACCTTTTTGGCAACTAAAAATCATCTTTATAATAGAATATCCTACTAGGTAGATTTGGTTGGAAATCCTAGGTAATTTTATACCTCCCTACTAACCTATTTTGTGGCTTTATTTACTCTCCTTTACAGTAATATTAAGTCGATATCGTACAAAAATCCTACCGTGTTTACCTTATTAATTTCAACCAAATAGTCGATTATTCATTTAGTTGACCTAAAAGTCATCCTGAAGAAATAATTATTAACTTTTTGGTAACAATTACCTGAAAAATCTACCACAAAGTAAATTTGATTATAAACCACAAATTTAAAACGTAGTGTATAGCGTTACGATACCAGGACGTATAGCCCGTTACAGTAATTGATTGTTATTGGTCGGTTATTAAGTGGCCTACCGTAAAGTAATACTTGTTACGGTAGCAAATACGGATTCATGTGGTAAAAATTATGTAGGTTCCCCATCAGCAGTCCGTGGTGTAGTGGTTATGTTGCCTGGTTTTCATCTGGAAGGTCCTGGGGATGCAGCTGTATTGTTATTAATTTGAATAAAGTCTTTTGAATTGAATTGGGAGGTCGGCGGTTCGAATCTCGATTTCTTACAGTTTTTTTTTACCACATTTTGTTAACAATTAAAATACGTAATACTAATATTTCTTTAGGTTAGTTCGTTAAGTTAAATATGTTAATATTATTTGATGTAGTATTAGTTGCTTATGATAGATAATTTCCCTTGCCCTTGACATTTTGTTAGCAACTAAAATACGTAATACGAATATTTCTTTTAGGTTAGTTCGTTAAGTTAAATATGTTAATATTATATTTGATATTGTATAGTTTCTTAAGATAGATAATTTCCCTTGCCATAATAGCTGACCAATAGCAATCAACTACCATAATGGGCTATAAGTTCAGGTACCGTAATACTATACACTGCCAATTTAAAAATTAGCCATACCTAACCTATTTGTAAAATTTATATTATTCAGGTTATTTTTAACAGTTAGGTTGTTATTGTCTTCGTCATTATTCTTGATAATTTCGGCCATTTTAAAAAACCATTGTAGTCGTAAACTTGATTCACTCGTGGTGTAGATAAAGTTTTTCAAATTTTCAAAATGAACTTATCTAGAATAAATTGATAAAAATGTCAAAAGAAAACCCTAAATGTTTTTTAAAGTCGTACACAACAAATGTAACATAGTTTTAGCTCAGAAAGTTATTATAATTTTTTTACCCGATAATAGGAATTTTCTTATTAAAGAATATTTTGGAGGGACATGGGACATGCATGACAAAATTTCCTTCACATTAATTTCAACAAACGAACTATAGATACATCGCAACTACATATATTTTTGTCACCGACATTTATTCATTTTGAATCTTTGCTGTGAATTAGGTATATGTTTTAGTTGTGTTGGTAACTTCCAACAATATTTCTACTGGTTATAGATAAAAATACCAAATAAGTATAAAATTCTTCTTTTTGTGCACTTGAAGTCGCAAATATATTCGTAGTTTCTACCTAAAGCTAGTTAAATCAACGTTGAATTGACATTAAACTGACGTCAAATTTCCCTAGACAGGTATTACTAACCAAACGTACTGGACTACTACAATGTGGATTTAGATGTAATTCTACCTATTTTGGTTAATATAACCAAATTTTGACGTCGTCTTATTTCTCCACTTATATCGAATCCACGTCGCGTCAACGTATATTGTTCTTAAATGTGGTTAAATCCAATTTTGCCACTAAATTTATTATACATACTTTATGTAGCATCGATGTTAAAGTAAACCAAAATGTTTGCTGGGTGTAGTATATTGTTAAATTCTAATGACCCCAGTAGGAATGCATGTTTGCATATTCAGGTTGTGAATAAGTTTTTATTACATTTTTTAAATTTTTTGATTAATTTGACTTGACTTAGGTGTTGAAGTGTTTAAGTGGGCCCGTCCCGGGTCACTAAAGCTCCCGAACCCGGGTTCCATGGAACCCCACTGGTCTGTACTGCATACATTTGAGCATGCAAAAGACATACGTGTTGGATATTATTCTATATTCAGTTTATTTAAAGATACGATTATTACAGGTAGGTACATTAACATGGAATAATATTTCGGAATCAAAGTGAATGTTTGTTTGGACCATAAAATAATTAATACATACCCAGAACTTATGATAATAACAAAGAAAAGTCATCAGGAGCGGATCACTGCTTCCAGTTCTTAAGATGTATAAATAATGTCTTGTGAAATATTGGACCTATTTCACAATAAATTATTCCATGGAACTTTTGCACATAAAACATTTCATAATAATAATAAACGTCTTTATTTTGAGGGCGAAGTTTGTCTATACAACATTCTGCTTTTTTCATTTGTGTCAAAATAAATCATTGTTTAGAGGCGAGTGTAGCTGTGTCCTACATCGGGAGTGGTTAATACTTGGATGGGAGACCGTTTCGCCTCTTATAGTATATTCCATTCCCTATAAGTAAACACCTCGGTAAACACTAAACAAAAAAATGTCAAAATTAGCCAAAAAATTTAATCATTTGGCGCAAAAGGGCAAACCCCAATAAAGAAGTCACCTTCATTTTCATTTTAAGCAAAAACCACAAATACGTCACGAAAAATCTGAAAAAATTCACGAAACATCGATGATTTCAAAATATTTCAAAACCATCAAAAAACACGTTACAATATAACAATATTCCATTCCTGAATTTTGCGACATGATCTTTCCAAATCACTCACCTAAAAAATACAGCCCTCGTATAATAGCATTCGACACCCAACACATTTTTCGTACCCCCGGTATAAATCCTAAATTCATATCCATTAATTTTTTACAACTCATTTCCTATTCAATTTTAATCTTCTCTCGAATTGCGCGCGATCTATTTTATCTATTTCATATCAGTCGACATTTCCAAATTAATCTCATAACTTATCTTCGTTCCAACGCACTATAGTGGATTCTGTGAGTCGGAAAAATAGGAAAATATTTTCTAACGCAACGAAACTAGTTACCCCGCCCCCGCATACAGCTACAACTACATATCCACTATATATCCATACCATACATTTTTATTGACGCAGGGATGGGGTTGACTCGGAAAAATTCAAAAGCACCGCCGTCTTGTTCAGTATGCTTGAAAACGGGAGATGACGCAGTTTTTCGCGATATAAGACGGGGTTTTCGCGTTTAACCCCTTTTAGGGGTTGTTTTTGGCCGTTTGGGGTGACGGTCAATTTAGAAAGAGTCTATACCACCACCATCGTGCTCAGCATCCTCGAAAACGGGGGGTGACGCAGTTTTTCTCAATATAAGACGGTGTTTTCGCGTTTCACCCCTTTTGCGGGTTGTTTTTGGCCGTTTGGGGGTGACGGTCAACTCAAAAAGAGTTTAAACCACGGCCATCGTGTCCAGCATCCTCGAAAACGGGGGGGGGGGTAACTAGTTTCGTTGCGTTAGAAAATATTTTCTTTTTTCGAGGTTTTTTCCGACTCACAGAAGCCACTAGTTCTTTCCAACTCTCCATATTTACCCCTTGAAACATCATCACGCCAGACAACTCAAAGCGCATAGTACGTGCCCGTGCGTAGAGTATGACTATACGAGGACGGTTCAATATATTCAACTTCTTTTTCTTGCAATATCTCCTAAATCAAAACTTAATAATAATTTCCCTTTCTATTGCCCAAACAATCGTGTAATTTTCATTTCCAAATTTTTACTTTTTGCAAAGATGATGCAATATTGCGCAACCCTCGCCCGCACGGAATGTCGGGATCCAACTTTCTAGAATAAATTGGGTTCAAAAACGTTCATGCAAGACTCACGGGGCATAACAAACAAAACCATAGCAAACAGTATAAAAGACACCTAGCTCAACACGAAGTCAGTGTCGGTATCCGAAGTTAGTAAATCTGCATCTCGCCAGTGTAACTCGTGTTCGTGCTACTTCCTAGGCCGGAACCTAGTAAAAAAGATTTTCTCTAATTAATTTAATCTGCCACAGTGCATCTAATATTAAGTGAATTTTTTCAGACATTCTTATATGATTTAATCTACCGATCACCTAATTTTAAGTGAACCTTTGACATTTTTTAAAACAAAACTCCACCGAATCAAACCTCCCAAGCCGGAATTTATTGGCTGTCGAAAAGTTACAAACTAGTAACTGTAAAAAAATTAATTTTATTTTAACCTGTACTTGGACATCTTAATTAAAATTTGATAATTAAACAAAAGTGCTTCAGCTTAATTCTTGCACACAGAAGTAACATACTCTGAGACGTATATACAGGGTGTTGTCAACTCACCTGCCACAAAGAATCAAATTAAGTTTAAAGTAAATTTAACTTCAGAAATTAACAGAATACATAGAAACAATCAGCAGGGGCTTATACAGGGTGAGTTATTTATCCTATTCTGACCTTTTTAAGTGTAACCCTTCCGAAACTTCTTTCTTTTATAAATTAAGTGCACGCAATGCCTCAAGGGTCTCTACTAAACTCATAGCTCTTATTGGAGTGCGTGTTCATAGCACCCAATCTAGAGCCAAAGTACCAAGTCGGAGGCGTCTGTGCACGTTAACGCCTCACATCTTCTCGTAGCTTGTATATCAGTAAGTAAAAGATCCCTACTCTTCGAAAGAAAAGAGGTTCGGCAAAATTCCTGGTTGGGGTGTAGCTCATCTACAGACATCATTGATAGGTCCCAATAATGAAAATAGGCTGACTATAAATAAATGTAGGAAAAAGAAATCATTATTTTCGCTTTGTGGGTTGTTTAATAAGTTGATTAAAATTTTGTGATAGTATTTACCATTTTCAATTCATTAGCGTTCTAAATAAGACCTGTATATATATTTTGCAAAGATTGGATTCAGCATTGAGCAGTCACTCAATGGCAGTGGCATAACTAACAGTGAATGGGCCCTATATCAAACATTCTCAGGTAAGCTCCAGCAGTAAAATAATTAGTGGCTAGTGGCAATACCTTCAGTATTGTGAAATACAGGACACTTGCGGCGTGGACATTTTCTAATATGCTACAAGCTAACATTTTTATTTTTCAGGGTCAACGTTTTCGCAAGTATCTTTAAGCAAGAAGTATAATGTAGTAAGTTCTCCATTCCACTAACATTAGTAAGTTGATGATGTATTGAAAACGTTTGTAATTAGCTGTGGTGTCGCTACACGAAACTTTGCGCTAAAATTCAAAATTCCTGTCCTGAATTACAATTACTTAAAATATTTAATAGTGGAAATATATTTTTCAATGTAAACTCTAAGCGATACGATGTAGTTCTTTCAACGGACAGTATAGCACACTTGCTTTTAAAACTTTTGCGCACACATTCAAAATTAAGTAACGATTTTACAAAATTTTGATTTGTAAACGGATAATTTTGAGATTAGGTTAAAAATGACATTGACATTTAATTTAAATTTATTTCAAACAAACATAAAAATAAAAGGTTTTAATATTTTGTCATGGTCCCATTAGCCTCTACGACTGCATCCAATCTCTTGGGCATAGATTATATAAGGTTTTGCCAATAATTTTGGTCTTCGCTCAACTCTTCCTTTTATAAATTTTCTTGACAATTAAACCCCAAACATTTTCTAAAGGGTTCATATCAGGACTACAGGACGGCCATGGTAATATTTCAATATTGTTATTTTGATACCACTGTGTTATTATTCGAGCGGTGTGGATAGGGCAGTTATCCTGTTTAAATATGAAATCATTGTGATATAATTGTTCCACAGAAGGAAGCATAACATTTTGCAAGATGTCAAGGTAAGCTACTCCTACATTAAACCGACCATCAATGCGCCAGGCTTCTCCTGGAACGAGAATACTTATCCAAAAGCCCAAACGTGTCCAGACCTGTTTTATGTTGAAACAAATTTGAATTTACTGGTCGATACACCCGTAAACGACCATCATATTGCATGATTTAAATACTTTTTCGTCAAAAAATATTCATTCCAACGTTCCAAAAATTTATAGGTCGGTATATATAATTCAGGCAAAATATTATTCTGTTAATATATTTTTCTTTGCACTTGCGAAATTTATAATTTCTGGATTTTTAACACGACGGCACGCTGCATTCTTTCCTATTATTTGGGTTTTCTACCACATGTACTATTATCCTCTTCAAAACAAATCACCGAATCTACAAAATAATAGAATTATTGGAAAAAAGGCCTCTGCGCCCGTGACGTTTACGCCAAAGGAAAAGTCAGAGGTTATGTTTTGCAAATAATATAAATCGGAATAAACACAAAAATAATATATTTTGCTGACGTTTCGGAAAGTAATCTCTTTCCGTTTTCAAAGCTATTTTTTTGAAGAACTCTTATTTTGCTGTGTATGTCAAATACACAGCTTTAAGATTCTGTTTATGTTATTTCCATAGATACTTACTACTTACACAGAACATAGAACTGATGATATTTTTTTTTTAGATAATGTTGAGTTTGTTAAGTTCTTCTTTTAACATTGGTAGCCAGGTTGTACAAATATCTACAGAACAATTCGATACGCACTTATCTTCATTTAATAAGATTATTGCTGATTCTTTAATTTTTCTTTTTTTGGTATCTGTTTCTTTTGTTAAAATTTTTGCCGAGTCCCACTTGCCACTCACGATCCTGGAAAGTTGGCCTCAAAAACCGCTTGTCTGGCCGTATTGAAAGGGTTTTCTCTTAAATTATCCAAATTTGCTCCTTCCTGCTCCGCGTTTAAAATTTTGGGTCTTCCAGAACACGGCCTTCTAGTCACGGTCCCTTCTTGTTCCCACCTCTTCTTTACTCATAGAACAGTGCTTTTATCTAGTCCATAATGAGTAGCAACCCTTCTTATGGACCACCCCTGTTTTAATTTAAAGAACATCAAAACTTTGTCTGGCTCTGTCAGTCAACGCATTTTGAATTTTCAAAAGTTCAAATGTCAGCGAGATTAATACAACCATGATTTAATATATCGAAAAGTAGGGGTGCGCGAACATTTTGAAAGCAAGTGTACATAATATCTTTTTGAAATGTTTAAGACTGCTAAAAGAAGATATAGACAATATACCTACCTCTCTTGGGGTAATAAAATTCACGGAAATAAATATTTTTGGTGGAGTGAAGGAAAAACTTTTTCCTTGCTACAATTATTATTAATTATTGAACATTATCAGCATAAATTAAAAACTCAAAATTCTAGAAGGACTAATTTTTCAGTGGCCTTTGAAGAATCTGCATTACGAATAGCAAATAGAAACATTAAAATGAAAAACTCATCATTTTCTTTAAATAATAGGTTTCATCAAACAATTTTTTCTTAATTTTGGTGTACTGCAACTGCAAAAATGATCTAAATATTTAAAACATTACAAAGTTGAAGTTAAAATTATTGTGTGTATTTATTTAATACAGTCGATGTCGCAATTTTTGCTATTCGCTGCATATTTTTGGCTAATATCAGATGTGAAATAAAATATGTAACAGTATGGTCTTTCTCCTGGAAATGGGACATTTTCCTCAAATGCTGGTCTGTCCTTTAAAATCCGTGGCAGTTCTGGCAAATAGACCCCATTAGCTGGCAGGTCCTGTATCATTGGTACAGCTAATGCAGCGGCAGTTAAAAGCTCCCTGCTCTAGGGTTAAATTAATAATGACGTCAGAACTCGTTAAAAATATGTCCATTATTTGCAATCATATAGGCTACAGTGGGCCAGAAATATATACTGCAGTGGAAGCGCTAAACAAATTGAGTCTTAAAACATAATATTTTTAGTCGCAAACTCCTTTATAAAAGCCTTATTTTACTATAAGGAATGTAACCAGACTGCAACCAACAGCTACTCTCTGGACTATGTGCCCCGCCGAGCGCTGAATTACAAGTTATAAGCCTGGCACGTTGTGTAATAATTGCGTATTACCATCAAAACGCTAATGCTTCGATTGCAACAAACACCAGCCGAGAGACTGATCCTACTTAAAGGAGCTCTCGTGCCAGTCGTCACACACCACTTGCAGACTGCAGTTTGGAGCTGTTGACTCTCGTCAATGCAAGGTAGGCATGTGACGAAGCATTAGCATTTTGAAGGTAATATGCAATTATTACACTGAACGCGCCAGGCTTGTAACTTGTAATTCAGCGCTCGGCGGGGCACATAGCCCGGAGAGTAGCTGTTGGTTGCAGTCTGGTTACGTTTCTTATAGCAAAATAAGGATTTTATAGAGGAGTTTATGACTAAAAATATTATGTTTTAATATTCCGCCCTCTAAAAGCACATTTGAAATTGAGTCTTATATTGTGACTCGGTAGCTTATGGCCAAATTAACACTATATAAACATATAGTTCTGCATTTTTAGATCTTCTACATATATTTAATGCAGCCTATATTATAATATCCGAATTTTGTGTTTTTACAAATTTTAGTCCTTTGACTGGGAAGATAATACCCAGTTATATTTAAAAACACTTGAATACACTATTTATACCAGAGTCAATTATACCTTTAAATAGGAATTTTGAAATTTTACCGCCAAAAACACTACGTTACGTTAGCGCGCGCCCGGATGACGTCATAGGTCGGACTCTTTCTTTAGTTTGTAAACAAACTATTTTGGTTATGTTATAAAACGGATATTATTTTACAAAGTCTTATCTTTTTTGTAATGGAAAACAAGTGGTGTTTTGTGCCAGGATGCAAAAATACATCAAAAAACGCACCTGAGAAAGTTTTTGTGACAGTACCAAAACAAAAACAACGTAAAATAAAGTGGTTTAAAGCTGCCAGGCGTGATCTACCTACAACAGCAACAGTATTTTTCTGCTGTGAAGATCATTTTAAAGTAAGTTATTTCACACATAACTTTTTTAAAATTTCAACGTGTTTAATCCTGTATAACTTAATATAATGTAATGTTTTCAGTTCGAAGAGGATATGAGGAGCTATATTCGTTATAAATTAATGGGTGGCCCAATTTTTCTAAAACAGGAAGTTGTTCCACATATATTTGATTGCCAACAAGATAGGAAAAGAGCTTCATCTTCTGAAGATCGTCCACTAGCAGTAAAACGAGTTCGTAGAAACATAATCAACGAAATAATGCATGGTGAAGCACTGACGCCAACAATAAGTAGCTATAACGTTGCATTTGAAATGACAATTGAGACACAATCTTCATCTTTAGCCAAGCCTTCCACAAGTCAGGTAGAAAATAACGAAACATATTTTGTTGTGAAACCGCATTACCCCACGGTAAGCTCGCTTAGTGAAGAAAAATGTTTAGTTCATAAACCAAGTCATAGAGATATAGCAGTTCAAGCAAGACCATCTTTTCGCAATAAATATGTAGCATGTAAAATTGATAGCCTGCAAGATGCAGCTTCACCTCCAGATAAATTTATAATACTGGAAGACATGAGCACATCGCAGATAAAATGTATTAAAATAGCCACAAAGCAGCCTGCCATAGAAATTATCAGTTCCAGTGATGAAGAAATAAGTCAGTCCAATACTTAGTACAAGTACAACTGACAGAAACTCATGATATATTCTGGTCCCGTAACAGTAACAAATTTCCTAAATAAAGACCCGTATGAAGACGAACAATTAAAATCGAAGCTGAACAGAGCACTGACAAAAAGTGCTTGTGAGCACACTCAAAAGTGATTTAAATTGATGGGCATTAAACACTCAAAAAATATAAATAATCTATTAAGGCTAAAATTTAAGTTTTTATAAAAGGGGATAAAGACCAACGGACACAACTTAAGATGTCAATATAAGAAAAAAATTGTCAAAACTAGCTGACTGCCCCACCTATATTTTTAATTAGTTCAGGAAATGTCTTCGCACCCGTTGGGGAAAATATTCTCAGTCGTTTTTTTTGCATAATCTTATACAAAATGGTCCCCTGAAAACAAATCTGCATATTGCCAGGTCTAAAAATGGGTCAATTGTTTAAATAATTTTTTAAAACAAATTGCAAAATTGTTTATTTTGCTCCGGACAATTTTTAACCTCTCCACAATAAAACTGTGAGGTTACTAAAATTGGTTCAAAAATGAAAATTGAGATAACATCAAATCTTTACGTTTTGAGGTCCTAGGAACCCAAAATGAAAAATGTCTGTGTGTGTGTGTGTATGTGTGTTAGCACGATAGCGCCGAAACTACTGAACGGATTTGAATGAAACTTTGCGTGTGCGTTTCTTTAGTGCCCCAGAAGATCTGAAAAGGTTTTGGTTGAGATCGGATTATGTTTAGTGCCATTTTGACGCAACAAGTTGTTTATTTTATAATTACTTTCAATTTGCAATGGAACCATTGAAAAGCATAGATCAAATGTGCTTTTAGAGGGCGGAATATTAAACATAATATTTTTAGTCGCAAACTCCTCTATAAATCCTTATTTTACTATAAGGAACCTAACCAGACTGCAACCAACAGCTACTCTCCGAGCTATGTGCCCCGCCGAGCGCTGAATTACAAGTTACAAGCCTGGCGCGTTAAGTGTAATAATTGCATATTACCATCAAAACGCTAATGCTTCGGTTGCAACAAACACCAGCCGAAAGACTGATCCTACTTAAAGGAGCTCCCTTGCCAGTCGTCACACACCACTTGCAGACTGCAGTTTCGAGCTGTTGGCTCTCATCAGTGCAAGGTAGGCATGCGACAACCGACATGAGAATCCTTTGACTATAGTACATCCCGGTATTTTTACAATAGCGACATGTAAAACAGCCAGCAGGCGCCATCCAGCGGTCCAGTGTCTGTTGCAATCGAAAAATAAATAGCCTGACTTGGCTTAGCATAGATCAAATGTGCTTTTAGAGGGCGGAATATTAAACATAATATTTTTAGTCGCAAACTCCTCTATAAATCCTTATTTTACTATAAGGAACCTAACCAGACTGCAACCAACAGCTACTCTCCGGGCTATGTGCCCCGCCGAGCGCTGAATTACAAGTTACAAGCCTGGCGCGTTAAGTGTAATAATTGCATATTACCATCAAAACGCTAATGCTTCGGTTGCAACGGGTTTACAACGGGTTTATAGAGGAGTTTGCGACTAAAAATATTATGTTTAACATTGAAAAGCAGTTAAAATTCTGATCTCAATGATATATCACACTTCCACCCTTTCGATTTGGTTTCCGTGAAAAAAATTAAAAACAAAGCAAATATGGCATAGATCGCATTTCGCATGACATGATCGAAGCGCGTAGCCATTACGTCGTGAAACTCGTCACATCACGTCTAGTAAAATTACTGAAATGCTAATCATTCATTCAACAATCAATCATTTAACAAAGACAGCCGCGAGCGATCGGATTGCAATGAGCAAATTTTGACGATTGTCATTGTCATCGTTTGTCATCCGATAACGTTGGTGTCATGTCATGTTAATAAGATTTCGGCATATTTGTAACTTTTAGTGGATTGTCACAAACTTTAAAGGTAGACATAACAATATCAATATCATATGCTTTCTGTACCTTCGTTGGTGAATTTATTATAGATTATCACTTTACCAATTTTCAGTTTGTTGCTTTACAAATCTGTAGTATTTAGGATAACTAGACTTTTTTAGTCGGTCAAGTGATGTTAAAGTTGTTAATATCCTAATAGTATATTATCCAACGAGCGAATGTAGGTAATAACTCGTATAGATGATTGTAAATTCATTAAGTTGAGGGTTTTTTTAGTGCCCCAGAAGATCTGAAAAGGTTTTGGATGAGATCGGATTACGTTTAGTGCCGTTTTGTCACACAGTTTAATGCTCTTTTCGGCTTCAAAGATCCACCGAGTGGGGAGGTTCCAGCCGCTTCCAGTAGCTGCCGATTTTTTTTTTAGGTTTTTTGCATAAGATTATGCAAAAAACCTATTGAGAATATTTTCCCCAACGGGTGCGAAGATATTTCCTGGACTAAATGGCTGAACTCTAAGTTAATCCTTTAAGACTTTAGTGATAAGGGTGTAATATCTAAGTCAGTAAACTGTCGACCAAGACGATTTCGGGGTAGTTAACCCACTATTTAGAGCTAGAGGTCTCCTCTTGAGCTGTATGTCATTGATAAACCTTGGGCTGAATGCTTTGCAAACCTTGGGCTCTCCTTTACTTAATCCTTGGGGTGTCGATCCTCGAGGTGAGGATACGCACAGTGCTGATAAGCTGAGGACTGTATATAACGGGCCAACTGTGGCTTAGGTGCCTAGTAAAACAGTTGTATCGTTATGAATGTAAAGCTGTCTATATTATAAAAATGGTCTTAAGACATGAAATGCTTACATGTGATAATTATTGTAAGATGTAATTTCCCGATGAAAACATTTTTGGTAATTAAATTATTTTGTTTTTGCAACACTGCATTCTTTTATTATTATAACATCTAATATAAACTTAAATCTTTAATAAAACCTGAACTTTAACTGCTGTGCAGAAATTTCACATATAAATTTACTTAAAACTTGTAGGATAGTAAAAATAATTTCAAGGAGTAAGTTATCTTCGGCATCCATCGGCCAGCCTAACTCACTACGGTGCAAACCATATATAGCTAGGGCCTCATGACATATCTGCATTAAAAAATCATTTTTAAAATGTTAACTGTCGAGCAAAGAATTTTTTTACTAGAGTGTTATGGAAACGGTGAAAGTTCATACCATTACGTTCTTCAACAATTCAGTGAGAGATTTTCCAATGTGTATGTTTCGAGAATAGCAATTCGTAAATTGATCAATTTTTTTTTTAAACTAGTTCGGTGCTGAACGTAAAGAAAAAAATATATGATCAAACAATATTAGTGTTGGCATCTGTTGCTGAAAATCCCCAACTTCCGTTAAGAAATCGAACCTGGAATTTGAAAGTGGTTAAAAAAAGCTTACATCCAAGAAATTTTAAAACAGAATAAAATATTTCCATACAAACCACATTTTAACCCTATCTTAGAAGGAGAAGATGAAGCAAAACAATTGATTTCTGTTTATGGGTTGGAAATGAAACTTTAATTGGCAACAAGATTTTTTATAAATTAATCATGTTCTCCGACGAGTCAACGTTTTCAACAAATGGGACTATAGCTTCACAACATGTTAGGTATTGGAGTGGAACCAACTCCGAATGTAGAATTTCTACCAGAAGGCAATATAAAAAAAAAATGGTGTGCTATTTCGTATCATGGCATAATAGGGCCATACTTTTTTTAAAATACGCGCAATAGTAACTCTTGTTTACATATGTTTAATATTTGTTTCTGATCAGTTAGCAGATATATGCCATTGGAATATCATAATAGAATGTATTTTCAACAGGACGAATGTCCAGTACATCATGCCTGCTTTGTATGCAATCTTGTGGCCCCCAAGAAGTCCAGATCTGACAAATGCCGATACATTCTCTGGGGGCGTCTAATACAAATTACCTACCAACAACCCATAGACAACGACGTTGAAATTCTAAAGCAGCGCATTTCGGCAGCTGTGCAATCGATTTCCATTGAGGAAGTTAGAAGTAGTTTCCGCAACATTTGAAAAGATTGAAAACAAGCGTTCAATTTGGAGGAGGAATTTTTGAATTGTGATACTTAAAGAAATCAAAAGACATATTTTTATCCACTGTATTTTATTACCGTAAGCGTATTAGTTCTAAAAGAATCCTGGCAGTTTCATTGTTCTGGGAATATTCAAAACCTTGAAATATGTATTTATTTATACAAATTCAGAATTGTATAATATCTGATATTTATTCACCTTCTTCTAATGCAATTAGCTAAATAGAAAATGTAGCAAAAACTGACTATGGTACTAAAAATTCGCTTATTCCGGAAACATTACAACTGAACCGGCAGCCCTAGTGCACCCGGGAGGGGAAAGCATCTTCCCCTCTGGTGTCGGTCGTGGGTCTGCTGGGCTAACCACCCACAGGCTCTAACCTTTGGTTCCGGCAGGCCGAAGACTGGGCCCCCACGATCGACCCCGTTCGGATAGGGGTCAAGGGCAAGGTGGTGGGGCCCAACCGGATAGACCGCCCGTTGACGACGTACGCAATGAACAAGGACGCTTTGAGTGGACAGATGAACTGAGGGATGAGCTTCTGCATTGTTATGAAAGCAGTGAGCCCGCGCGGAGGGGGTACATGGCGCGGATGCATGCTCTGTGGTGTGAGAGGCTACCAGAGCATAGCGCCTTCACGCCAAATCTGCGTGACTATGTATCCCACCTTCGTAGTAGGGGCTACGTGAGGGCTGCTCCTGGGCCGGTGAATGAGGTGGCCGAAGAGCCGCCACATTCACCGGTTGAGGACGTGGCTCTCCTCGTTCCGCCAATACCAGAGGGCCTCAGTACCAGAAGGGGGTTACACCGTCTGAAAACCCCCGGGCCACAAGATCTGGCCAGAGTGGACGCTGAACTTCGTACAGCGCTACCAGAAGAGGCTGACATCTGGCACATAAATTGTGCCGTGTATGCCGCTGCTCAACGCTCGTCTCAGGTGGAGAGGCGAAATACCTCTTCCCTACAGGAGAGAGCGCAGCGGCGCATACAAAAGATGGAAGCCAAGATCCAGTCGGCGAGGCAACACGCATCCCGTATCCAATGTGTGACGGACTATATGGCGGCCAACAGGCCGTTCACGCCTAAAGTGCGTCGATTAGCCGCCAACTTAAGACGCGTTCATCACACACTCAATGAGGCAGTGCTGCGAACCACCAAACAGCACTGTCTCGACAGGATACGGGTGCTAGTGACTTGCAAAATGTCATTAGTGAGGCGGGCGAGGGGGCTTGCGGAAAATAAACTGTTCCGCGAGAAGCCCTCGCGCCTTTTCCAACCGCCTCCGCGTGTTGTAGACAATCCGCCGACTGCAGATCAGGTGGAGAACTTCTGGAAAACGCTGTACGAGGAGAGACCGAACCGAGATTCTCCTGCCCTTGCACACTTTGAAGCCTTTTGTCAAAGGCTTCAGCAACCACAGGAAGTGTGCGAACCAATAACCCCAGAAGAGGTTCGTAGGGCTCTTGATGGCTCTAAGAACTTTGCTGCTCCAGGTCCCGATGGGATAAATAACTTTTGGTGGAAAAAGTTATCGAGCACCCACCACCATTTGGCCAGAATATTTAATTCCTGGTTAAATGGGGAGCAGCAAATCCCTTCTTGGGTTGTTGAGGGGCGGACAGTGCTGATCCCCAAGAACGGAGATTTGTCCAACCCAAAGAATTACAGACCGATAACCTGTCTAAACGCATGTTACAAGGTGTTTACACGCATTTTGTACATGCGGGTGCTCCACGCAGTTGAACCGGTTTACGAACGGATATATGAGCAACGAGGGTCGAAGAGAGGTGTCGCTGGCTGCAAGGAGAACCTGTTGATTGACAGATGTGTCACGCAGGACTCCATGCAGTATAAGCGGAACCTCTCTATGGCCTGGATCGACTACCGCAAGGCATTCGACATGACATCGCATGAGCTCATTGTTCACTTGCTCCGATGTCTTGTGGTACCCGGTCCCGTAGTGAGATGTATTGAAGAACTGATGCCGCTCTGGAGGACTCGCTTTACCATAACATCGGGTAACGATAGAGTCCAAACAGAGTCGGTAACATTCAGAAGAGGAGTATTTCAGGGAGATTCCCTCAGCCCCCTTCTGTTTTGCATCTCACTACTGCCATTATCCGTCTCGCTCCGGAAAACCCGTGGCTACAACTGCGGTACCCCTGGCGACAGGAGGCATAAGGTCACCCATCTATTTTATATGGATGACCTTAAACTTTATGCCTCTGGAGAGAGGGATCTCCAACAATCCCTTAGGGTGGTACAGGAGTATACGCAGGCTGTCGGTATGCAGTTCGGGTTGGACAAATGCGCACTGATCCATCTCAAGAGAGGACGATGCGGTGACTATGGAGAGGACGCGCAGCTCATGGACGGAAGCATCTTACACCATCTAGATGCCGGAGAGTCGTACACTTACTTGGGTGTCGAGCAACCCTCCACCCAAGAAGTGCGTGTAGCGAAAAACGCTCTCCGCGGCAAGTATCAGCACCTACTCCAACAGATCTGGTCTTCAGAACTGTCGGGGAAGAACAAGGTGTCTGCTACAAATATGCTTGCCGTTCCGATCCTTCTCTACTCTTTTGGAGTAGTGAAGTGGACTAGAGAAGAGCTGCGTCAACTCGATGTAGTAACCCGCAAGAAGATGCATCTCAATAGGAGCTCTTAAATCGTCCGTTCCACGGTTATATCTCCCACGACATCGGGGAGGCCGTGGACTCTTGAGCTTGGAGAGTCTCCATAGCAGGATGGTTCTGGAGGGAGCATGTAAGGTCATCAGGAGTTCGGATCCCCTCCTCTGCATGGTCCGAGACCATGAAAATGCAGAGGTAGGAGTTTTCTCTTTAAGGCAGCACGGAGAGCAGCCGATGAACTTGGTCTCATCTACGACGTCGAGCGGGTAAACCCCGACTCTGTCACTGAGTTGGAACCCGTTCGACTAAAAGCCCACATTAGAGCTGCAGAACACAACATCCTTCTGCAGCTCCATAAGGATAAGCCATTGCACGGGATCTTCTATAAAAACATAGAAGACCTCGGCTTATCCGAAAGGCTGACCTTCGCCTTCTTAAGGTCAACTGGGCTGAAGTCTGAGACCGAGGGATTCATAATGGCTTGCCAGGATGGCGTATTTAACACTCTCGTCTATCGACGTCGTGTCATGGGTATGGAGGTCCCTGATGTCAGCTGCAGGGCCTGCCACAGGGCGCCGAAGACTGTAATGCACTTACTGTCGGCTTGCCCGACATACGCAGTCTCGGCCTATATTCATAGACACAACGCAGCATTACGAGTGCTTTACTATCATCTAAGGCACTCATACCGGCATGCCGAGATTCGGCAGAGATCTTAGCCGGCAGAATGCTATCATCCTCGGTTCATTGCGTCTACTCAGGGCACACGATTCGCGGACCCGGTAATCACTCACCCCACGGGCGTGGGGAGTGGCTATTGGTATTACCAGCTCCCCTCTGTGAGGGTCGGAGCCACAGAATAGGGTGACTGGTTTTTTGTTAAAAAAAAAAAAAATAATAAAAATAATAATAATAATAATGTTTATTCATCATTTGTAAGTACAGTAAAAGTACATATGATATGTCAATTTTTGTTTACTAGTAAAAGTGCATACACTGCAACTGCACTGCACTACATTGTCAAAAATTTATAGAAATATAAAAAATGCATAGAAACGTACTAAAAATGAATGAAAGTGTAAAAAATATATACATATACACATATATACAGATGCATAAAATGTGTAATGGTGTATAAAATGTATATAAGAGTGTGAAAATGTATAAACATATAAAAATGTATAGAACAAACAAACAATGTACAAAATGTATAAAAATGTATAAATATATAAATGTATACAAATGTGTAAAATGTGTAAAGGTACGTAAACAAAATGTATAAAATATATAAACATATAAAACAGAGTACAAAAATGTATAAAACGATGTATAAGAATGTACAATGTACAAGTGTATATACAAATGTAAAAAAATGTATAACATATAGCACAGACTAAAACATGTAGTAAAAAAATGAGAACGTGAACCATGAGTTAATTTACAAATTCATTAATGGTATAAAAAGTTTTTTCAATAAAAAATAATTTAACTTCCTTTTTAAATGAGTGATAAGTTGTAATTTCTTTCAGGTTTGCTGGTAATTTATTGTAAACATATATAAAACTACAAGCTGGTGAGTTCTTAAAGGTAGCAGTTTTATGTTTTGGGATTTGAAACTCACCTCCATGTCTAGTACCATAGCAATGAGAGTCCCCGACACGTAAAAAGTGTAGTTTATTCTTAAAAGCATATAAAGCACATTTAAATAAAAATACAGAAGGGACAGTTAAAATATTATTAGCTTTAAAAATAGGTTTGCAACTTTCCATGGGTTTTAACTTAAATATTAGTCTAATGATTCTTTTCTGGCCTACGAATACTCTATTTATGGATTTACCAACTCCCCAGGTGACTATCTTATTTGAAATGTGGCTATATGCCAAACAATAATATATATTTAGCAGGCCTTCCGTATTTAGACATGATTTCATCTGAATTATCGCAAAGAAGGCAGAATTTAACTTGGAACAGACATGATCAATATGTTTGTCCCATCCCAGTTTACTATCGAAGTAAGTTCCTAAAAATTTAGTACATTGCGATAAACTTATGTTGTTCTCTATTTCAAAATTTGGCGGCAAGATTTTTTTGGTGTGAAAATTCAAATATACTATTTTCTTGTCGTTTAATATTAACCTATTTCGATGACACCAAGCATCAAGTTCGTTGCACACATTGTTCATGTGAAATGATAGTTCCTCAGGAGTCCGTGCGGAGATAGTTACTGTTGTGTCATCGGCGAACATAGTAACTTTACCAGTTGAAATATGTTGTGGTAAGTCATTTACATACAACATGAAAAGCAGAGGTCCCAGCACAGAGCCCTGAGGAACTCCCACTTCTACGTTCTGTTTTTCAGAAAAATTGTCATCATACTTTACTAACATTTTTCTATTAGTCATGTATGATTTAATCCACAACAACAAGTTATCCCTAATACCCATAGAAAAGATCTTTTGACACAAGAATTCGACATCAACCGTGTCGAAAGTACGAGACAGGTCAAACATTAATGACATTACATATTTGCCATTATCTAGCTCTTGGTATACAAAGTCCAAAATATGATAAGAAGCTGTCTCTATAGACATGTTTTCTCTGAAACCATGCTGGCTTTTAGTTAAGATATTTGATTTATTTAAATATTTAGTTATTATGTTGTGTACAAGCCTTTCAACAAGTTTTGAGAAAACACTTAGAAGCGATATTTGACGATAGTTTGCGATATCTAAAGAATCTTCCTTTTTGTACAGAGGTATGCTACAAGCTGTTTTTAAGGTATCAGGAAAAATGCCCGTTTCGAGAGATTTGTTTATTAAGTATGTTAATGGTTCGCAAATTATGTCTCTCATTGTTTTTAATAGTATAACGTTCATTTCATCTAAACCAGTAGATTTTTTATTTTTTAGGTTGTTTATTGCTTCCTTTACATCACATATGTCAATGTAAGGTACAAATAATGAATTTACCTGATTTTCGGATGTTGTACAAGGCAAAGAAAGATTTTCACCAAAGTGTTGTATTAATTTCACTTTAGCTATATCAGAAAAATAGCGAGCAAATGTGTTAGCAAGTTTTCCAGACTCACTCACTAAATTATTTTCTACTTTAAGTATAATTTTATTGTTTTTAGATTTACTTTTTCCTAATCGTTTATTAACTATCGTCCAAGTTGCACCTGCCTTGTTTGAAGAATTACATATTTTATTTTTGGAGTACATCGATTTAGCTAGTCTTATATTTTTTTTGTACGCTTGCATTTTTATTTTATAAGTTTCTTTACTTTTCCCACAATTTAAATTTTTAGTTATCCATTCTAGTTTATTTAACTAATTTTTCTCACTTCTTAGTTCTTTGGTATACCAAGAATTAATATTATTTTTACCTCGTATTTTCTTTTTTATAATAGGGCAACTAATTTCTAGACACCATGTTAGAGATTCTAATAAATAATTAAATCCCACATTTACATCTGTTGAAGAATACACAAATGAAAAATCTAGTTTTTTGACATTATACAAGAAGCAATTTATATTTTCAGCTGTCATATTTCTGAATGTAATTTCTTTATTAGGTTCTATAGATCTAAATTTTTCTTTAGTACAAATGTCAATAATTTGTGCATAATGGTCCGCTAAAAATGCATTTACAATTTTCGCATGATACATATCATTTGGCATATTTGTGGTTACATAATCTAATGTGCTGATGCTTGTTTGGCCATGACAATTTGTAAACATTCGAGTAGGATCGCAAGTTGTTGGGTTTAATTGAAATGACTGAAAAATGTCATCTATATAGGGCTTTTTTAAAAACTGTTTCTCTACTATAATCTATGTTAAAATCTCCACAGAAAATCACATATTTAAGTTTTTTTGTTGCAAGTTCAAGTGCACTGCTAATACAGTCAAAAAATATTTCATAATCTCCGCTTGGAGGCCGATAAGCGCAAATTATTGCAATGGTATTACACAATATACCACACATTTCAGCATGACATTCAACTGAAATGCACTTAATTTTTGAAAGTTCCTTTACACTATTTAAGCTACTTCTGCCATACATTACAGATCCCCCATGCTTGTGTTTTTTTCTAGAAAAATGAGATAATAATTGAAAATCTTGCAAGTTAACATTAACCGTATCTGAATTTTGCAACCAATGTTCTGTAATACAAAGAACATCAATATTTTCAAGTTGTATAAATAACTCAATGTCATCAATTTTATTTAGAACACTCTGTACATTTACATTACACACCTTCAAACTACCCTGTTTTATATCGTCAGATCTAATAAGGTCCCGATTTACTACTACGTCAACAAATATTTAGTGGCGCATTTATGTTATGAGAGATAGCTGGGACAGTCTCGGGTATAAAAAAACTTCTGTGTTATTTGAGGCGACGTTTTCTAACTGAGATGTGTACATCTCGAAGATAACACTGTCCTCAGTATCCGCCGCCAGCGTAGAATCTATAGTTTTGTGTAAAGCAGTATTCACACTCATCATATCACTATCACAGTTCAGGAGAGCTGGTTTGTCATGCACTACATCGGGGCACAGCCTAGCAACCGATTGGCCACAGTCATTGGTAGCAACAAATATTAGAGTTTTGGAATTAAAGTTTTTGTTATTAATTAAATGTGCGAGGTTCTTGATGATAATCCGCTTATTTATACTGTGATCTAGGTTGTTAATTTCGTAGTACATCATGTTACCCTCTGTTACACTATTTAGTTTAAAGATGAAATCACAAAGTTTGCTGTTGTACTTATATGTTCGGTCATTTCGAGTCTTGTTATCAGTATAAGGCACAGACGAGAAAATGATGTTTGTATGACTACATTCTTTCAGATTTTTGCATATAAGCTTAAAGGAAGGAAATTTATTTTTACTTAAATCATTTTTACCCGCCATTATGACAATAGTATCATTTTTTGTTAATTGTTTAGACAAACTGCCAATATTTTCCATAACTGCTGATAATGGTGCATCTGGTTTAATAACTGAAGTTATTTGGTGGTTGGGTAGGCTGCTGCACAATTTGTAGTTTAAACCTCGACCCAAGTCGTCGGCAAGAAGTAGAATTCTGCTTTTATTGTTTTTTCTGTTTTTACTATCAGATGAGTTTAGGTTGTTTTTACTAATGTTATTGGTATGTTCAACTCCTTTTTGCTCCGTATTTATAGAATTTTCTGACTCATTAGTTTGTGTACCTCTACACTTTGTATTAGAAGTTAATGTTTGTGTAGAGCAATGCTGCCTTAATTTATCAAATGAGTCCGTAGATGTTGCTTTGTTTTTATGGATATTTAAAATAGTGGTCTGGGTACTTACACTTTTTGTTAAATGTACTTTTTCTGCATTTTCTTTCTGTAACTCACTCAGCTGGTTTTTTAGCTCATGTATTAGTTTTTCTTGCTGTTTTATTAGTTCAGTCATATCTTCTTCTGTTTTTAGTGCTTCTTGCATAAATAGATCTCTCTCTCGTTTTAATTTTGAAATAAATTTGTCTTTAACGTCCCCGTCCTCAGTCAGTTCACTAATAATTTTTTCTAGACTGATTTTTTCTTCATCAGAGTCGCTAGTGATTGACCAGTCGTCGATTTGCAACAAATTATTTTATTGTCACCTATAAAGCTTATCTGACTTCTATATCTTGGTAAACAGCTCTTATGGAACACATTTGAACACTTGACACATACAAAGTGTATAAATTGTTTTGTTTTACAACACTTATAATAAATTGTAACAGAACTTCGTTGATTCGCGTTCGCACTTCCCGACATCTTGTATATTATTAATATTAATACTACACCTATTATTGTAAACCCCATCCGCGGACATACTTTATAATCACTGAAGAACTTGTTTTAACATGTGACTGACTAAATGTAAAATTTTAAAATAATTTTATCGACAATAATCTATATTTAAACACCTACTGCGTATTCTTTATAAGTATATATATATAAGTAAATTAGATTAGATAGAGGAGCTGGCCAATTGGTATCGATCACCGAGACCTCCTACAGATCTATTGTGGCGCTCCTGATGTATAATTTTTCTTACAGCACCTTATCCAGCTTTAGCCTTTGTATCGGACCCCATAGCTTTGATAGGAACACACTCTGTAGCTAATAGCCTTGGATTTCTCCTCCCCAAGTAGTTAAAATTTCAGTATTGTTAGACCTTCACAGCGACATAGTACGTAGGTTGAGGATTCCTCTTCTTTTTGGCAGGATCGGCATACCTATTGTATCGTCTGCGACGTCTGCTAGGTTCATTAGACTCACTCGCCTCACTTAATCGCCTTTCCGGTTTAGCAGGACTTCCCTAAATTTAGTCGATCCTTATTTAATGAACTCTTTCGCCTGTATCCATTGTAGGATATTCCTCCACCATTCCAAAATTGTATTTTGAATACAATTATTAATGGGTGATGGGGCATGGCTTAACCACACCACAGAAGGGCTCAGGTCCTACTAGGGACATCTGAAGCTTTTTTTTCACTTTTGTCTTGGTACAGATGCTAGGGTCACTTTATCCTGGTCACCAAACAGTCCTAAATTATCCTACATATGTAACCTCAAGCCTTTAGTATTGCTATTGGAAAAGATTGCAATCAACTGATTGATATAGTGCCTTGCCTTATTAATTCCTTTACACGCCACTGTATAGGGGCTACTACTATAGCCTGAAATACTGTTGCATATCTTCCTAGACTTATCGAGTTATTGGTTTCTGGGTCGCACAGACAAGCAAACCTTTGTATGTCATTTAAAAGCCTTATAGCTAAAATGAGTATTATTCCACCACACTACTGATCCACAGGTTACCATATTTACCTTACTATCCTAGTGTATAGCCAATAAAGTGTCATAATGGGGTAGTAGGTACCTATTTTATAAGTTAGCATTACAGTATCGAAAGTAAAAAGTCTTTCGTGCTACCTATACTATAGGTGTATAATAAACTGATCGATTGTTTATTTAAACTCTTTACTAAGAATTAAAACTTAATTACGATATATAGAGTACATAATTCAAAAAACATTATTTTGTAATTTTTACCGAGTTAAAGCTTAAATTTGTTAGAAATGTGTATAATGTGAGGTTTTTATCGCAGGAAAATAATATTCAATATATTAATATGTAGGTATGTAGAAATTTCACAGTAGCTAACATATTTACAAATAAATTAATTCAAGAAAATCGACAATACCAGGTATTTTAAAGTTTATCTCTAATTTTATGACTCACAATCGACAAACTATTCTAGATATCTATCAAGATGTTTAATTATTTTTGATGACTAACTAAATAAGCAATTATTATAAACTCCTAACCCATTTGCCTTGATACAAGTTTCCTGACTTTTGTTAGATTTGAAATAAAAATTAATTAACCCATAATTTTGCATACACGTTCCATTCCAATTTTGCCAAATACCTATCTCCCCATGCATACATGTCCTCTTTTAAGCTATAGGTATTACAGATTTTTACCATTGTTTCTTCTGTTTTTGCCGTTTGAGAGTGGACTTATTTTATATATTTTTTCTATAATTAATAAAATTGTAACCTTGATTTTATGCCCACGTGTATTCGTGTTTTCGACCTCTAATTCAACTTATCCGTATTTCCTTGTCGCTTTTATAACCTTATGGTTCGTACAAATAGGGCAAACCAAGGAAGAACTAAAACCTTGTAACAAATAGGTATAAAAAAATTAGTTAAAATGTTTATAATAATTTTTAATTTGAAATTCTAATTTTACATTATTAACATAACATGGGGATTACAAGATGGCCACAGATCAATTTTCCCGCGCATTAGTAATCGTTATATACCGCCAAATTTAATATTTTATTTAGAACCATTTTAAATAAAATTAATATCGCATATAAAAATAAAAATCATTTAAACTTTCAAAATGCATGGCAAACAAAAATCATGATGGTGCTTTTTTAAGAAAATATAATTATTTCTGACAACTATAAGGAAGCTTCGAGACTATATTTATAAACCAATCGCAACACAGCAAATACGTAAAATACGCCGTTTCATTGGCTAGTTTGTAGAACATTCTGGAAGATTCTTTGACCCTTGTATAAAACCGGCCATTGCTTTATACCTCAACGATTCGATTGCAGGCGTTACGATAGTGCACACGAAGTCTAAGAAATTGTTGAAAAGATTGTCTGCAACTAATAGTTATAATTATTTAAGGTAAGTTGCCAATTCAGTTACATCAAAACTATCTATTTATTGCATTTGTTTTCTGATATTCTGACAAGTTTTACTTCAAAGTTGAAGCGCGTGTAAAATAAATCCATTCTAACGGATTTACCTTTTTTGGATAAGGTAATGATGCTATGAATTATTTCGCTGCCACTAGTCACGAGTTATTTAGCTGTTGTAATGTTTTTCATTAATCCAAGTTTATTATTGATTAAAAGGCGTGCTTTTATTACATAATTTGCGTAGAAAACAATATAAAGAATAAAGCTTTGTGAAACCACGCCAGATCAGAATTTAAAATCGTCCAATTTTCTTAATTGTTTGTATCTTTTTAAGATCAACATTTGGAAGCATGCGGTAGTTTGAAGGTTAATTTCTATATTTATTTCAGATGGCAAAAGCACCAGCAGTAGGTATCGATTTGGGCACAACTTACTCCTGTGTGGGTGTATTCCAGCATGGAAAAGTAGAAATTATTGCCAATGACCAAGGAAACAGAACCACCCCGTCTTATGTTGCCTTCACAGACACAGAGCGTCTCATTGGAGATGCTGCCAAAAACCAAGTTGCCATGAACCCCAATAACACAATTTTTGGTAAGTTTCGCGGTTGATTTTGGCGTTTTTAAAAGAATTGTAAAAATCAATTTAGAAAAAAGTGTGATGTTTTGAATGATTTCTGATTTAGGAGAAAACTAATAAAAAAAATAGGGCAATAGAGATTTAATTTCAAGTTTTCATGGAAAATTCAGTAGTAGAGTGATCAGGCAACCATTTTGAATATTAAATTTGTTAAAATGCTGACGAGGTTGTAAATGTCCTTGAATTTTTCCATGTAGATAATCCGTGGTTTATGAGATTATTTGTTATCTGAAAAAAATTGTTATTGTCTGTGGTGTTTCCCATTTGAATAATTAATAAACAATTACTTTCAATGTGTTGTTTCCCCTTGCTTTTCAAATAAGTGAATAGGTAAATGTTTATTTGCCACTGATATGTTATTCAAATGCGATATTGTTTTTCAAGGAAGTGAGCTGTGGAATACAAAAATAAATTTTATAACGTTTTATCATTATTCTGTATTAGAAAATTCGGTGTCCTAGTGCTAAAAACAAACAAATCTTTTGTTTAGCATATTTTACAAAAACTTCAGATAATAAGTTGCATGTAGATCCTCGGCTCATTCAAAGTCTGAGGACTGATGGTAGTATTAATAGATATAGTAGGTGGAAAGATATTGTATTGGTTTTGTGCAGGGACGTTCCGATACCACAAAAGTATCAATACTGGTGTATCAGAAAAATGTATCGATACTTTATAAAACCAATTGTCATATAAAAACGTTTGGATAGAAATCTGGGTCTGGATTATTTATTATGTCTATTATAACCCTATTTGGTTTGCAATGACCAATACGTAAAGAACCCAAAAAGGAGTAGAAATATGACAATTTCAGGTCATTTTCACATGAAAACCATTTAAACAGTCATTTCAGGAAAATAAACGTCATGACGAATTTGAATATTTACTAGGGTACGACGGGACTCAATGAAATCAATGAATTGCAGTAATAAGCAATCGAGTGCCATGACTCTGATTTACCTATGCCCTAAAATGACTCGATGCTAATCGTTTCAAAGTGACCTAAAAACGTATTTTCACTCGTTTTTACACACAACATCCCTATTCACTCCACTTTCTTCAATTTCTTTGATTATTAAACATTTGCGTAACGTTTCTTTAGCCACAAACGCTTCATAACTCTCTTATTAAATAAATCCACAAAAAAAAACCCTGAAAAATCAGGAAGTGGATAAATTGCAGAATTACCGAAATCAGTTTCATATGCTTTAAACATATTTGAAGTATTTCCAGAACTTAAAATTGTCTTAAAACATAAATAACTTGCACTAAAGTTTTTTGTTTTTTTTTTTTTTTTTTTTTTTTTTTTTTTTTTTTTTTTTTTATTCACTGCTACGAAGGACTTCCATACTCTAGGTGGGGTCATTTTATTTTACTAATACAACAGGTAATCTATCACAAAGACAGTCGCTCGTCTCGATATTAATATTACATCATAGATTAGCATTAATTCCGAAGTTTCTGTATAGAAAGCAGGCAAGTTATTGAACGCGACTTCGATATATTTTTCCTTAACGCCAATCTCGACGCTAATATATCACAGATGCCAGGAAGTGAAATACCACAGAGCTCTCAGATAAACAAATATTTGTTTATCCAAGTCGCTGATACCGATACAGTTAAAAAGTATCGATACCTGCATCGTATTGAATGAAAAGTATCGAGTAGGTACTTTAAAAGTACTTGGTATCAAATGAAAAGTATCATATCGATAGTATCGGAACGTCTCTATCTTAAAAAATAACGTTTGAAAATGTTTGCACTTTCATGTATGTGATCGTTTTGTTTGTCTGAGTATAGAGAACAAGGCCCTAAAGATCATAGTGAATCTTAAAAAATACGTTGTTTGAAAATATTTCTACTTTCATGTATGTGATCATTTTGTTTGTCTGAGTATAGAGAACAAGTCCCTAAAGATCATAGTGGATTCCAAACCACTTCTTGACGTTAATTTGTAATTGAAGGTTACTTAATAGTAAATGGGCTTCTAACCCACTTAGGGCACTTGAAGAGAAAGCTAAATATGTTAATTAACCGACCACCGATCTGCTGTCCCCAAAAATTTTAAATATAAATTTATATTTTATATGATGAGATTAAAAGTCATGCCAGACTAGAGTTTATGAGCTACTTTTGTGATTAGCCAAACCAACTGAAGTCCCTGAGCTGTTATAGATCTAATGATTTTTTACGTTCTTTTACTAATTTTTTTATTTCATTTACAGATGCCAAACGTCTTATTGGGCGTCGTTTCGATGATCCTGCTATCCAGGCTGACATGAAACATTGGCCATTCGAGGTAATGAATGATGGAGGCAAACCAAAAATTAAGGTAAATTACAAAGGAGAAGAAAAGACCTTCTACCCCGAAGAAGTAAGTTCAATGGTACTTACCAAAATGAAGGAAACTGCAGAAGCATACTTGGGAAAGAGTGTAACCAATGCAGTAATTACCGTACCTGCGTATTTCAATGATTCCCAACGTCAGGCCACAAAAGATGCTGGCACCATTGCCGGTCTCCAAGTTCTTCGTATTATTAATGAGCCCACGGCAGCTGCCATCGCCTATGGTTTGGACAAGAAAGGTCAAGGAGAACGCAATGTACTTATCTTCGATTTGGGTGGCGGTACTTTTGATGTATCCATTCTTACCATTGAAGATGGTATCTTTGAAGTAAAATCTACCGCTGGAGATACTCACTTGGGTGGTGAAGATTTCGACAACAGAATGGTAAACCACTTCGTCCAAGAATTCAAACGAAAATACAAGAAAGACCTGACCAGCAACAAACGTGCCCTCCGTCGTTTAAGAACAAGCTGTGAGAGAGCCAAGCGTACCCTCTCCTCATCCACTCAAGCAAGCATTGAAATCGACTCCTTATTTGAGGGTATTGATTTCTACACCTCAATTACCCGTGCCAGGTTTGAAGAACTTAACGCCGATTTGTTCCGTTCCACCATGGAGCCCGTAGAAAAGTCAATCCGAGACGCAAAAATGGATAAGGCCCAAGTGCACGACATCGTACTCGTAGGAGGTTCTACCCGTATTCCCAAAGTACAGAAACTCCTCCAAGACTTCTTCAATGGCAAAGAATTGAACAAGTCTATCAACCCTGATGAGGCCGTTGCCTATGGTGCCGCTGTTCAAGCTGCCATCTTGCACGGTGATAAGTCTGAGGAGGTACAAGACTTGTTGCTTCTCGATGTCACTCCCTTGTCATTGGGTATCGAGACGGCCGGAGGTGTCATGACTGCCCTTATTAAACGTAACACTACCATTCCAACCAAGCAAACACAGACCTTCACCACCTACTCCGATAATCAACCCGGAGTGTTGATCCAAGTGTATGAGGGTGAGCGTGCCATGACCAAGGATAACAACCTTCTGGGTAAATTTGAGCTTACTGGCATTCCCCCAGCACCCCGTGGTGTGCCTCAAATCGAAGTAACCTTCGATATCGATGCCAACGGTATCTTGAACGTAACCGCCATCGAAAAATCTACCAACAAGGAAAACAAGATCACCATTACCAATGATAAGGGACGTCTCAGCAAAGAAGATATCGAGCGCATGGTCAACGACGCCGAGAAGTATCGCAGTGAGGATGAGAAACAAAAGGCTACTATTTCCGCCAAGAACGCGTTGGAATCTTACTGTTTCAACATTAAGAGCACCATGGAGGATGACAAGATCAAGGATAAGATCAGCGAAAGTGACAAATCGACCGTCATGGAAAAATGTAACGAGGTTATTGCATGGTTAGATGCGAACCAACTGGCCGATAAGGAAGAATACGAACACAAACAGAAGGAATTGGAGAACATCTGTAATCCAATTATAACCAAGTTGTACCAGGGTGCTGGTGGTGCCCCAGGTGGTGTCCCCGGAGGATTCCCAGGAGCGGGTGCTGCCCCAGGCGCAGGCGGTGCCGCTGGAGGCGCTGGACCAACCATTGAAGAGGTCGATTAAATCATTCCGTTGTTTTTTAAGCCAGTATTATTTGCAGACGAAGTTTTCTTAACTTTTTTTTTACTTAATTAAACCACTACCAAAGAAACCTGTTTTTTAATGTTCATTAATGAAATTATTACAGTTACTATCAGTTTTGTTAATAAATATCGAATCCAAATTTATTCTGGAGTTTTATTGGTATATCTAAACTTAAACCTGTTTGTTTAATTAATTGGATGGAGTCTGGGTAGGTTCTTGATGAAACATTCAGTAGAATAATTATAAATATTCAAAAGAATAGTTATAATACGCACTTGGTTTATTGTTTCATTAGTTTTTTAATAAAAAATCAACTGGTTTCGCCGAACATTGTATTGAGCAAAATCACGTTTTTAACGGTAGTAGTGTTAAACTTTTGCATAACGCTAACAAAGGTAAAATCCTAGACATGCTTGAAATTTGAGAAATTAAGAAGGCCCTAAGAAACCATAGAAACGTGACAAATACACAAACAGAATTTATAAACAATCCTGTACTAGACACAGTAATAAAATTAAGTTCGTAGTTCCGGCCTGTATTGTTAAATTTTAAGAAATAGCAAATCAAGTTATTATCCCCCTCTAGGTGGGTGAGGATTTGTAAGATATATACTGTGAACCACCACTTTCAGGTCAGTTTTTAAGACTCTTTGATAACGGTCGCAAGGCCGAAACATATGTCGGAGAAATTCTGGAAAAAACTAATGAAACAATAAACCAAGTGCGTATTATAACTATTCTTTTGAATATAATTATTCTACTGTTTGTTTAACTTATATGAATATTAAGAATCATGAAAATATTGTTGGAGGGACGAGTTATATAGAACGTGTATACAGGGCGTTTCATTTAAATGTGGAAAGAGCTTTCTTGGCCAAAGAAATTTTTTGTATTTAGAATAGTAAAATTCAATTTATTTTGTTTCACGTTTAAAATGTAGCCTGTAATGTATTTTTTAACGTTTATGATAAACTAAAGTAAGTAATATATATAGTGTCACGCTTGCTACAACATCCTTATAACTTTGTTTTTCAGATTTGAGCCGAATATTAGTCTAATTAATGACAAAAAAAACATAAATTCAAATAAAGTTGCCTGCAACATGTAAATAGACTTAATCCAATAAGACATACTTTTTTTTTTTGGAAAGTTTTACTAGTGAAAGTTCAGAATTGTCCAAAGGTATTAAAATATTTTGTTAAGCAACTATCAAAAAATGACATTAGATCTAGCAGCATTCCTAAAGTGTCGCCTCTTTGTACTCATTTGTCAATCTCATTGGCCGCTTTACTTCATGGCCTCATGTATTACTTGATCATTAATATTTGAAATATGTCGCGGCTTGTCAATAAACTATCATTTGTTTTCGTTATTAACTTGAAAACAAATTAAACTGTCAGCCTAGTAGGTTTCTTGTTGTCCATGTATTCCAGTAATTTGTATAAAACAATTTTAAAAATATTATTTTTATTTTGCTTTTTGAGGCAGTTTCCTAAAAAATTTGTGTGCACTTGGGCCAAATGATTTATCTCTGCCTTATCTGAAGTTTGCTGAGAGAGATCCAACTTTACGGCCTTAATACACAAATAATTATTTCAATACCTGCCCCAAAAATATTATTTTAATGGATTCTGTGTTTAAATAAGGGTGCTGTGAAAATTTTGTTTGAAATAAGACGCGAGCTGTCCTGTAGTTGTCGATCAACGTTTATTGAAAGAAAAGAATCCAATATTTTTTAAATTCTAATGAAACTTTCGGTTTAAGGTTTTTGTACAATTTTCTTAGTAAAAGTTTACGATAAAACGTGCGTTTTGATTTTATTGTTTATTTTGGTATCGCATGTGGCTTTGTATTTGTAGGAGGCGAATGTTTCAATCTTAAGTGACACTATATATAAAAAAAAATGTTTTTGTATTCTTTGCAATAACTTAGAACTAGATATTTTAACATACAATTTGAAACGATATTAACTTTTGGCTTATTAATTATGGCAAAAACAACACGATACATAAATTGCCACATGGTAATAGCAATAAGTTATACAGTATATTTTTAAATCTTTCAAGAGTTTGATATAAATGATGGTTTCTTATATTAAACACTAAACTTTGCTCATTAACCGTCCATTATAAGAAATGCATGTTACTCATAATTTTTACCACTCTAAATTTCAAAAAAATAAATGGACTGAAAAATAAAAAAATTGCACACTTCTCATATTTAAAAGAAACAACCTGTATAAAATAAAACGGGAACATATATTTTGTTAGACCCCCCACCCTTAGTTACACTGGTGCAAGAAGCATAACTACTGCAACCTCCCAGAGGATTCCCAGAAGCTCCTCCGGATTCACATATCCAGAAAATACATTACAAGAAACATTCCTACGAGAGCACACACCCTGATAATATAAATGTAATGAGTAGGTATTATATATGGGTATTTTATTTGCTCTTTACCAAATATAATAAATTAATAAGCATATTAATAGTTAAACACTGGTTGAAAGACTCCAGTCGATGACTGATTGATATTTTCTTTGTACTTTGCCAATAAAGAACTACTATTATACATATCTGTCAAAGTGTTCGTGCCATCAGAGCTTCTGCTCAATTGAGTCTTCAATATAACATGTGGTGAGGGGCTTTGTGCTATTTGTTACACATTCTACACTTCAGATTGTTTTCCACCCTTATTATAGATAAGAATGTATAGGTATAGAACCATCATGTTGGTTATATGTGGTTATTAACGTACAACAAACTTGTCAAAATATCCATTGCACATTTCAGCTATTTTCTACCCAGTTTTAGCGATTTTAATTTTTTTGTCACTACAGGAGTGCACCACAGAGTGTAAGTCAACAAAATGCTATGCTGAAATATAGGGGCTATTTTAATTGTCATTTTGTTAGATTAACAAGTTCGACATTAATATGGAAAATGCAAAGTAAGAAGGTAGTAGACCTAACATGGGTTTAGGAAGCGGAGGTTTCTAGCTTACAGGAACAAAGCAGAAACTTATTGAAATGTATGGAATTATTATTATATTAAAACGGGTACAACATAAAAAATAAAACTACAATACAGTGTCTCGTAAAATATTGTTTAAAGTGCACATATTTTAAATATTTTTCATTTTAGAGGGTGGAGCAATAGTGCGTCGGACCTTGATATCTCGAGTTCTACGATAGCTAGAAATTTTTAAAAAAATTGCAACTAGATAAAAAAAATCTATAACTGGAAATTATTTTCGAACATACAGGGAGAGCCAAGACGAAATTACAGGACCAAGTGCCTTTTCTAAATGAAATGCTATGTACATTTTTTGAAGACTAGGCTCTATGCATTCCTATATTAGCATTGAATATCTCCCAACCACTTGGATGTAATGAATTTTTTTGTTGAAATAATGCAATCTGTAGATGGATATTAAAAAAATCACCAGTCACAATTATGGGTTTCAATAAAAACTAATGTGAATACCAGTTACGAGACATATATAATTAATGTTTTTGAATCATTTTCATTTCTTAAAAATGTACAGGGTGGTCAAAAATTATTTTTCAATTAACATTTTAAATTAAATTTTCTCAATTTTTTCAAATGGAACACCCTGTATATTTTTCGACGATGTGATGTGTAAATGAAAAACGAACATTTTTTGTAACTATTTCCCCTAGGGCTAACTGCAACCAATTTCGTTTTATTGAGCAATAATTACAAAATTCAAAAATAAACTTAAAAAAAGAGGTTTCTTCAAATAACTAGTAGAAAAATTTATAATAAATGTTCCACATGTTGCCCATTTTGATTGACACACATCTCTACGCGCTTTTGAAATGAGGTTCCCACTGTTCCTAAAACTGCCGGTGTGATAGATGTAAAGGCAGTTATTATTCTTTCCTTCATATTTTGTACTGTTGTTGGTGTGTCTCTATATACAATTTCCTTCACGTATCCCCATAAAAAAAAATTAATTTTTGTAAGATCTGGGAATCTAGCAGGCCATATTTAGTGGGTCCATTTCTTCCAATCTATTGATTAGGATAGGTATTATTTAAGTGGTCTCTAACTGCATTTAAATAATGTGGTGGAGCACCATCTTGCTGAAACCACATCCTATTTCGAATTCTTTCATGGAGATTTACCAATAATTGTGGCAGATCCAAAAAATGAAGATAAATAGCTCCAGTCAATGTACCATCAAAGAAATGTGGCAGTATTACATGTTCTCCAATAATTCCTCCCCAAACTTTATGGACCATCTGTGTTGGTTATCAACTTGCATAAAAAAGTGAGGATTTTCCGAAGCATAATAATGGAAATTGTGCCTATTAACAAATCCATTTTTTATGAAAAGTTGCTTCATCACTGAATAACACAGTATTGAATAAGTTGACATCATATTGCATTTCACCTCTGGCCCAATTACAAAATTGTAGGCGCTTTTGAAAATCGTCATCAGATAAATTCCTGGTGCATTTGAATATGATATGCATGCAACTTATTTGTTTTTAAGATTCGATCCATATACTTATTCCTACTAATGTGCTCACTTCGCTTTAACTAACATGGGGATTCTCAACCGTTGACAGCACCACAGAAAACTCATTTTCTTCATTCACAACACGTTTTATTCTATCACTTTTTTATATTCGACATTTCCAGTTTCCAAAAATCTATTGAGAAGGTTTTGGAAGCTGCTAACATCAGGATAACGTTAGTGATAAATCTATTGGCAAGTAAACAATTTCTGTCTGACTCGCCCAAAACAAAAGTCATGTCTACAAATTCCGTTTTATTAAAATTCATATTGTAAAATTCCAAATATTTATTTAAATCCAATACAAATCGTAACGACCAATAAGTGTGATAAATGCTCCTTTGTGCACGACAATTTATACCAAACTGAGGTTTTATTGCTTATCGAATAATGAAAACAGCAAAAAAATATACAAAAAAACATTACAGTAAAGGACCGGTTAAATACTATTTACTCATTTCAATG
Organism: Leptura quadrifasciata; assembly: GCA_963675555.1. NCBI lineage: Eukaryota > Metazoa > Arthropoda > Insecta > Coleoptera > Cerambycidae > Leptura > Leptura quadrifasciata. The sequence goes on from OY776675.1 coordinate 43,527,634, forward strand.
GATTGGAAGGAATGGTCCCACTAAATGGCCTCATTTCAAAATTGTATAAAGACGTGTGTCAATCAAAATGGGCAACACGTAGAACACCTATTATAATTTTCTAATGAATTATTTGAGGGAACCTCTTTTTTTTCGTTTATTCTTGAATTTGACACTTATTTATTTATAAAACGAAAATAGTTGCAACGAGCCCTAGGGAAGTACTTACAAAAAGTGTTCGTTTTTCATTTCTGTATAACATCGTTGAAAAATATACAGGGTGTTCCATTTGAAAAAAGTGAGAAAATTCAATTTAAAAAGTTCTTAATTGAAAAATAAACACTTATTTATTTATAAAATGAAATTGGTTTCAATTAGCCCTAGGGAAGTACTTACAAAAAATGTTCGTTTTTCATATTGACATTACATCGTCGAAAAACATACAAGGTGTTCCATTTGAAAATTGAGAAAATTCAATTTAAAATGTTGTCAATTGAAAAATAATTTTTGACCACCCTGTACATTTTTAGGAAACGAAAATGATTCAAAAACATTAATTAGATGTCTCGTAACTGGTATTCACATAAGTTTTTTTTTTTATACATTTATTTAACGTCGGCCTATTTCCGCTACTGAGACCTAACACCGACGCCTGTAGACGAGCTACCCCCAACCAGGAATTTTGCCGAACCTCTTCCCTTAAGAAGAGTAGGGATTTTTACTTGCCTAACACTTAATAGACAAGGGACCGACGGCTTTACATCCCCTCCGAAGGATTGTATATCCCCTATATAACCCTCGCCTAAGGTTGTATAGCTTCCACGCATACACTGATATACAAGCCGCTGAAAGATGTGTGAGGCGAGGACGCGGTCTTCATTGGAACGGTCACCCATCCAACTAACCGCGCCTTACGTTGTTTTACATCGCATATCGAAGTATGTACATGGTAAAGACGCACCAACGCTCGCCCCTAAGTTTTTCTTAAAGCCCATAATTGTGATGTGGTAATTTTTTTAATATCCATCCGCAGATTGCATTATTTCAAGAAAAAAAAATCATTACATCCAAGTGGTTGGGAGATATTCAATGATAATATAGGAATGAATAGAGCCTAGAAAGAGGCTTCAAAAAATGTACTGATATATATAGCATTCCATTTTTAAAAAAGGCACTTGGTCCTGTAATTTCGTCTTGGCTCGCCCTGTATGTTCGAAAATAATTTTCAGTTATAGATTTTTTTATCTAGTTGCAATTTTTTAAAAAATTTCTAGCTATCGTAGAACTCGACATATCGAGGTCCGACGCACTATTGCCGTTGCCCCACCCTGAATATTAACTGTTCATATCCTTTAAATGGCTTACATGAATAAATAGTTCTGCTCGTTTAAAACACTCTCAGCAATGTGCTCTGTGGGCTGCCCCCATTTAGATAGTTCACTAGTGAAAAATATGTTTGCCAACTGGTGCCCCCATCTAATTTAAGTGCTGTTTCTAACTTAGTAGCTCCATTACCAATCTTTTTATAGTGTATATCGCACAAATCATTCCACAATTATCGCGCCATCTTTGATATCTCATTCTCGTAATGGTTCCACTTGAGAATTTAAAAATAAGAACAGAGTTAATATGGCCATATATAGTGTGTGTAGGTATGAACTTTTATTATTAACTCTATTTTTACATGGAATTATTATTACACCACATGCTATTAACCTAAGGGATTTCTACCATATTGCCCGTTCAAAGCCAATCTCTATCATAAACTGATAATGCACAATGAATATTTGCATATATCAAAAGACTCTAATACTGACTTTGGACGCGTTGTTGAGGATTCACAGGATTAAATTGTGGCAATGTTAACTTTCGATACGTATGACTAGAAGAATTAGCACAGTTTGAGCCAAATCCGCCGAATACCATTTTCCATAAAAATAGTGTGTGATCCTATTAATAAGGAAACTTAGCTTGAACTCAAACTGTATATCTTTTAGAATAAACTAAATAGAAACTTGCCAACAATAGTTAATCTTCCTTCGTGGCTAGGCCTACCAAACAATAATGTTATGTACACAAAAATTAAGTCCGAGCTAAATTTTATTGAACCATATAAAAAAAGCTTTGTTAATTATATTTGGAAGCTGTAAACAACGAAATTAAACCATGAAAATGCAAATTTGAATTGAAGGAAGTAAACAAGATTACCTGAATTATAAAAACACGACAAAGGGATGCTTAACACATTCGCTGCCAGAGATCATTAGACAAATCGAAATATTTTTTTGTGCTAGATAACCACTATAGTATGCATTTTGGTACATAGGTCCGACCACCTTGACACCACTGACCATTTTTTATACTCAAGTTTTGAAATACATTGTCATCTGGAATGAACATGGTTTTAAGAGTTCGATTGCTTTATTATTTTTTTCCATAAGACAGTAATTTTGCAAAACTCAAGTATTCTTAACAAGGTTATTTGTTTGGATGTAAAACTTATTGTAAATAGTGGGGCATTTATACAGTTAGCAGAGTAGTGGTAAATTATTTACTTGCTGTCTCACCGAAGGACTATTGCTACTATACAGCATGAGCGTTCACTCATTTTGTAGTAAAATAAAAATACGCAACTAATGTTTCAAGACTCTTTCAAATGTTGTAAATCAAAAGTTAGTAGCAATGCAGTGTGTATAAATTGTGGAAATATCTATCATAGGTCGTGTCTCAAAAGAGAATTTCCTAATCTGGTAAGCGAAACAGGGGATACACGGATCAAATGTTGCAGCATAATTCCAAATGAAACTAAAATGATGCGGCTAGTAATGGAAAATTTAAAATCAGAAAATGAAATGCTTACGAAACTAGTGACTGAAAATGAGGATAATTACCAATTATTGTTAGAAACCAAAGTTTTAATTGGAAAAAAATAACCTACTGTTAAACAAAAATCTATATATAACATTAACAAAAATTTGGTGTGTAACATTTTAAGAAAGTGGAGAATAAACCGTACGATTAGTACAAATCCTGGATCAAAGGACAAAGGATATCCTACTTAACAAGAAACTAACTATTAATATTTCGTTATTGCGTTATTTCTATTTATAACTTCTATAAGTCTGTTTGGTATAGAATTAAATAACCTTATACAATAATCATTAGTAATATTATTTTCCCATGCATTATTTACTATTTCCAGTAATTCTTCAGCATTCCGTGGTCTCACATTTCGTTTTTGGATACTTCTTAAGAGTAGTCCCCATATTTCTTCCACATGGTTAAGATCTGGACTATGACTGGGACAGTTAAGAACACTGATGTTGTTATCTCGAAACCAGTTGTTACTGTATGAGCAGTATGAATGGAACAATTGTCTTGTTGAAATATGAACTCATTATTAGGAAATAATTGTGACACAGAAGGGTGCATAATATTGTCTAAAATCCTAATATACCTTTCACTATTAAATTTTTCCTCAATATGCCACAAAACACCAGGACCACGTACCGATATCCAAGCCCACATATTGACGGAAAATCTACCACTTTTATCATTGTTAGATATATATTTCTCATCGAATCGAGTATTCGGAGGGTGGTAAACACGAATACGACCGCTGTGTGTTGACTGGAAAGTTTTTTCGTCTGTAAAGATGACATTGTTCCAAAAATTTACATCATGCGCTAAAAATTCAAGCGCAAATCTGCGGAATCTTCATGTTCAGCTTTAAGTAAGTATTTCTGTGCTGCTGCATGACAGAGACTCGCCGGTGACCAGTACTCTCGATCCAGGAAAATTCGTTTCTTCAGCAGCCTGAATAACTGAGTAAAATGGATTTTCTACTAAAGCATTTACCAATTGCAAGTTTTGTTGTTGAGTTGATATCCTTCGTCGCCCCGATCCAGGATTTCTACTAATCGTACCGTTTATTCTCCACTTTCTTAAAATGTTACACACCGAATTTTTATTATAACGCAGTGCAATTTGTCTCATTGACCATCCATCTTCTGCTTTAGCAATAACTCTAGATTTAACTAAGATCGCGTATATGAGGCATATTAGTTTTTTGCACACTTGCAATAAATTATGACAACTAACTGACGCCACAAAAATTAAAGTTAGATGTACACAACTACTAGCACTAACAACTAGCAAAATACCATTATAAGAGTTGTCCTATTTTCTTTGCTCATGACCGTACCTATATAATTTAATGTTCATTAATTTTAATAATAATTGAAATTACTGAATGATCTTATTTTAATGTGAAACTTGATGTACTATTTATTAATATTTTTTACCTCAAATTGTCTTTGTATTGCTTATATAATTGGACTTGTGCAAACTTAATTTTGATTGTATTAGCACCAATATACTTACTTACAATAACTTTTGATTTCTAATTTGATAATAAAATAATGGCCCACGAAAAGGTATGGTAACTGTAATTTAAATATTAGTGTTCCGCATTTGTTTTTCCAGATTTTTATACACCCATAATTAAGAGAACTGTGATGTTTCTTTCATGAGAATCATTTCAGGTGTCAGATTCTGGCAGAAATCGGAAGGATGCACATATATCCTTTGTATGTGGCAGGTAAAATAAGAAGAATCATCTCAGATCATATTAAAATTATTTATTTACATTTATTTTCTTCTAACAAATTTAATACTTTTTCTTCTAAATTAAATAAATGTTGATCCTCTACATCTGGAAACAATTTTCTCATAGCTTCAGCTAAATTACAAACATAGTCTACATTAGGGCCACTTGGACCTACTGAGTTGACAACCTGTTCTGCTATGCAGGTAATATTAGCTGGCCCCGCGTAATTACAGTTAATATTACTTGCCAAATAAATGGTAATTTCAAACGGTTCAACTTCTTTTTCTTTAGGGTAAAAAATAACAGTTTTCCTTTCATACCCTCCCTTTTCACGATAATCCAAATGACTTACAACCTTCTCTATATCAGATTCTTTAATCCTATAAGCAATGCCATGTACCTTAGAACTATCATCATTCCCAGGGATTAACGTTACAACTCTACCCGGATTTTCTGGAGTCCCTCGATGATCTGTACTAAACTGATAAAATCTTCTTTCGTAGCCTTTCACGTATCCCAAAATTTTTTCTTCATATGGAAAATCTACTTTCCAGACCAATGAACCATAACCAAATACCCACATTTTGTAATATATTTATTCCTTTTATTGTAAGAATAATAACCTTCTGTATTTTTCTCAAATAATAAAGTGGAGGATACCTTTTAATACTGTAGTATAGACAAGTTAAAGAACATTGATTAGTACCAAAAGCACAACAAAAATTTTCATAATTTTTGAAAACTGACCCGTTTATAAATACTAAATGTATAAAAATTCGTTTCTTCCATGGCTGTACTTGCTTTTGTAATTTTGTCTGCTTTCCTAGAAGTATAAAAAACTAGATTATGGGACACCACTGACACTTGACAGAAATCCCTTACTGTATTGTTGGTTGCATTAGCGGTCAAGATAAACCATGAAGGATAGAGAAGACTAATGTAGACTTTACACCTTCCCTTACACTTGTTCAAACTGAAACTGATATGGATGTGCATCTCGGATGATTCAGCTGCAGTGAAAGGTGTACAGATTGTTTTCATTTTTGTTTCATGTAATATGAGAATTCCAGTTTCATTTTGCACATTTATCGCAGATGAATCATCCGCGATGCATATCTAATGTGTAAAGTCAACATTTGACATGAAGGTAAAAACGTAAAGGTGTAAGCTCAACTTAACTTCAGGAACTAAAATGATAACACTTTTTCAATAGCAGCTATAGAGATAAGAGATGGATAAGAGTGATAGAAGTATTCATTAAAAAATGACCAACCTCTTCAAAATAGTTTGTCTTAAATTAGTCTGTATGAACAATTCAATTAAAAAACAATGTTTCATTTTAGAGTCTGTTAATTTTAGGCTTGCATAAATCGACCTCTTTACTGCTTGATTGCAAGTAATAAAAAATAAATATATATGATATTTCCAATTTTGTAATTGTACTTTGGACCCCGAATTTAATCATTTATAGAGGTCAAAGTACCTACCTATTCAAAATACAATTGCAATCATAGATTTATTTTTTATTGAATGTGATATGGCACTAGCAGGTCGATTAGCTTTTGTTACAGGTACATTCTGAATAATAACAGTGACTGAAAACACAGAACTCTGTGGAAGCAGATATATTTTATTAATTTTCAGGAGGAGGCTCTGGTATAGGTAGAGCAGCATGTCTGTCGTTAGCTAGAGAGGGTGCATCAGTAGTGGCTGCAGATAAAAACTTAAAAAATGTGGAGCAAACTATCAATGATGTACATATCGCTAAGGAATCAAATCAAAAACATTTTGCTCTAGAATTAGATGTTGGAGAATTTAGTAGCGTAAAAAATGCACTAGACATAATAATAAAAGAATACACCAAACCACCAACAATAATAGTTAATGCTGCTGGAATAGTTAGAGATAATTTTATTTTAAAATTATCACATGAAGATTTTGATGAAGTTTTGAACATTAATTTAAGAGTAAATAATATACGTATATATTTACCTATATTATCTTTCAGTTTGTTTAATTTTTAGGGAACATTTTTAGTACTTCAAACGTTTGCAAAAGCAATTGTTGAACATGAAATAGAAAATGCATCGATTATTAATATTGGTAGTATAGTAGGAAAGTATGGTAATATAGGTCAAGTAAATTATACGGCGAGTAAAGCAGGAGTAGAATTAGTAACAAAGACTGCTTCGAAAGAATTAGGAAGGAACGGAATCAGAGTCAATGCAGTTTTGCCTGGAATGATTTCTACTCCGATGACCGAAGCAGTTCCTGAGAAGGTGAAGGCCAAATTTCTGCAGACAACACCGTTAGGAAGATTTGGGAAGCCAGAAGGTAATTAATTGTAAATATTTTTCTTGCTATTAATATTTTTATTTTTAGAAATTGCCGAAGTGATAACGTTTTTAGCTTCAGACAAAAGTTCTTATATAACTGGAGCTTCTATTGAGGTTACAGGAGGGCTTTAATAGACCTCTATAAAATATATTATGTACTTTAAGAAATATAGATCAATGGCTCTATGGACCAGACATATCCACCCTATGATACACTGGTAAACAGATGCACAATGTATATGCTAACGATGTTTCCAGACATCATGGCTGTAACATCCCCCAGTGCACATTACATCCCCCCACATTGTCTTCCGACATATTTCTCAGACGATATATTCAGCAATATACTAGAATATGTATGCTTGGATTTCTGCACCTTTTAAGATTGTATTTTAGTGTGTATAAAATGTGGTGCTTTGTAATGAATGAAATTGGGCAACATCTTCAAACTTAAAAAAATGCCATTTGTAAATTTATTTTTTAAGGTTCAATTTGGGTTTTCTCTGCAAAACTCCACTATATCATGTTGAAAAAATTCCAATTCAAAATACAAATTTATAACCAGGTTTAGAATTTCAATTTTATTTGTATTGCAGAATGTCAGAATTTAGAAAACACAATTTATAAAGAATTAAAATTTTTCTTTTCATTATTTAATAACTTACTATTGCAGCCGAATTAAAGTAATAGATTTTTTATCAACTAGTGTTTTTTTTTAAAGTATGTTGTAAATAGGGATTTTTACGTCAATTAAATTATTTTGACAAGAAATCATTGGTGGATATCACAATGGCATTGACACTAATAAAAATAATAAAATCTTTCGTTTGTCTTGAACAAACTGAACACAATCACTAAACAGCCAATTGAGTTGAGATATTCTTCAAATTCTTGATTTCTATTGGTTGCTTACAAATCACAATCACTTTGTTCAAGATGAACGAAAGCAGCTAAGATCAGTAGTCTAGTTGTTTAATTTCTGTGGCGTTTAATAGTACTATTGTGGCCGTTAAAAAGTAATCTACCAATTTCCCCATTATAAATATGGTTCTACTTAGTGATAGAGCATTAATCCCAATTACTGTTTTACTGTCAGTGTCATCATATGAAGTAAAAAAAATTTTTTTTATTATTTCAATCCTGATTGGACACTGTCCGCTAAGAAAACATCTACATAATATGAGATTAAGCGAAATACCTCTCTGTAGAAGTTGTGAACAAGAAGATGAGACAGTTCAACTTGTACTCTATGCCGTCTCATCAATCAGAGAATCCATTTCGGGAAAACGTTGACCTTGTAGAAGTTGTGAACAAGAAGATGAGACAGTTCAACTTGTACTCTATGCCGTCTCATCAATCAGAGAATCCATTTCGGGAAAACGTTGACCTACTTTGGCCGATGTAAAGGAGATGCCCTTAGGCACCTATTTCGCAAGATTAGGTTGGTTGGAGGCCTAAACGAGGGTCTGCCTACAGGGAGGATGTACAAGGGGCCAAAGTGCTGTGGTTCAATAATTTTTATTGACCAACCTCCCAACCAATTCCAGATTCCACAACTATATGTGCGACCCTGGGCGCCAGAAAAATTGGTCATTTTAATGTTGATTTTTTAATTTTCTTGTAATCTAGGGGGCCAAGCCCTCCCTGGATCCGAACCTGAGCAGAGAAAGCGAGAAAGGTTATATTATCGCTAAACTTTGATCAAGTTGATCTCAACAATGCATGCAGATGAAGTTAATTGCAGTAAAGGTGCAATTCAAAAATTAGACCGAAAGTGGATAGAAACAAACCTCATAATGTGAGTAGGACAACAGCTTCCTTTTTGGATTGAATGCAGTTGACAAATGAATTTTCTCTAACATATTCCACAAGAGTATTGTAGTTTAAACTTCATCTGCTATGAAACCAGCCTTGTCAAACCATACTTGTTTACTTATATAATTTTTAAAAAATTATTGAATTGTTCATTAGCTTTTTTTCTAAAAAAGTTAAAAATGTTCCACCAATCATATCTTGCCAAAATAATATAATTGACATAACTGACATGAAAATCCCATTTTTATTATACTTCTTTGAAAACACCTTATTTTTATCTATATTTGTAATAATGTAAGATGGGCTTTTTCAGACTATCACAAGCACACGGAAAAAGTTTTCCCAATCTATAATTTTTTCTGTGCGCTGAATAATAATACCGAATATATGGCTTGAAAATAGAAATATACAACAAAGTAAACTAAATTTAAGAGAGTCTATATGCTATTTGATGTTTAGTATGTATACCTATATTTTAATTCATAAATGTTTGAATATTTTGATGATCATATTTTATGACGTTTTGTCAACATTATCTGACATAGACTAATTTAAAACAAATCACCTTTGAAATAATTTGAGAGTAACCATGGAAATACATCATATATATATACCAAATACTGCATTGTCAGCGTTGTTTATTTTCTGTCAATTAAATTTATGCCAATTAAATGTACTCAGAAGAAAATCCCGAAATTCCCGATAACAGCCTAGAGCAAGCGGCACAAGCGAGCGCGAATATATTACCAATAAAATCCAGGTCAAGATATGAACACGAATATCAACTTTTTACTGAATGGCAAAATGTGAACAAAAACAAAACTGTGACGATATTCTTTTAGTTTACTTTGTCGAAAAAGCAAAGTCTATGAAATCTTCCACGTTATGGAGTCGATTCTCAATGCTAAGAAGTTGATTGGCTATAAATGAAAATGGTGACATCAACAAATATCCATAAACTATCGCTTTCTTGAAGCGTCAAGTTGTAGGATATATACTGAAAAAGTCCATAGTTTTAACAGCAGAACAAGTAATCTTTATGTTAAGCTCCAGATGAACAATATCTACAGTAAAAGCAATTTTAGCGTTTGGGATCTTTGGTGCATGTTGAAGAGATGATTTAATACGTTTAAATTTAGACAATGTGGTAGATAATGAGCGCTTTCTTGTCGCGTTTTTATGAGATGGAAAAACTCATATGTCAAGAAGTTTCACCATTAATAATGAAGGATGTACATTTGAACCCTGCACATTTTATCGTAAATATGCAGCTCTACGATCTAAAAATATGAACAGCAGAAGATTATTTGTTGCATATCGAAATGGCAGGTCTTACACTCAAGATGTAAAATTTTTGCAGAATACCTAAAACTAGAAAATTTCAGAGAATATACCGGGTATGGACTAAGGCGTTCTTCAGCAAGCATGCTGGTGGAAAGCGGCTGTGATTTACTTACTTTGAAAAGACACGGAAGATGGTATTCTTCCAATGTAGAGAAGGACTATATAGAAGAATCCATACAAAGAAAAATTGAGGTATCACGAAAACTGTTTGACCCTTCTCACTCGCAAAATACAAGTGTATCATTCATTCAAGAAAATATCAAAACATTTGCGAAGAGTCTGGTTCAATAATTGCAGTTTCATAAAATGAAACGCCAAAAGGACTTAACCTGTGCAATAATACCAAGTGCACAATAAACATAACCATTAATAATAACAATTCAAACTAAAAACATTATTAGTTGAAGCTGTTATTATTAATAGTTAGTTAACTTTCAATATTCTTACTCTAGTATTTACATGTTCTTTTATTCCTATAACTTATGAAAATGAAAATGTTCCAAGTTTCTTTCATATGTATTTTTTTGTTATATTTTATTTTTATATTATCGTTTTCAAAGAAGTATAATAAAAAATATCTTTCATTACACGTCCAGGAAAAGATTTTTCCGTGCTTGCATGATTTCCGAATGCGAATGCGAATTTGTCACATATGCACGGAAAAATCCTTATTTCCAGACTCCTAATGAAATATACTATTACAATACAAATTTTTTCGAAAAAATGTACTACTTGATTAAAAATCGATTACTTTTTTCAGCCGCAATTGTACACGATCTAATGCGTAGATGGAGCATTAATAGTGTTTATTTATCTCTTTAAACTTAGTAAAATGCTACAATCACTTTAGTTCGTGTTGTACAAAACAATGATTATAACTTTTGGGGACGGGGCGAGCGTAGGTGCGTCTTTACTATGTACATACTTCGGTATGCGATGTAAAGCAACGACAGGCGCAGTTAGTACTTGGATTGGTGACCATTCCAACGGAAACCGCGTTCTCGCCTCACACATCTTCCAGCGGCTTGTATATCAGTGTATGCGCGGAAGCTATACAACCTTAGGCGAGGGTTGTATAGGAGATATACCATCCTTCGGAGGGGATGTAAAGCCGTCAGTCCCTTGTCTATTAAATGTTAGGCAAGTAAAAGATCCCTACTCTTCTTAAGGGAAGAGGTTCGGCAAAATTCCTGGTTGGGGGTAGCTCGTCTACAGGCGTCGGTGTTAGGCCTCAGTAGCGGAAATAGGCCGACGTTAAATAAATGTATAAAAAAAAAAAAAAAAAACTTTTGGGGACAGGTATGTTGTATGTGTTCGTGTTATTATTTAAAGAATTTACTTTTGTTTCTTTTCGTTCTTTTATTTTACTTATAAAAAAAAAATCTGAGTGGGAATTAAGGGGATGATTCGTGAAGTAATTTATTGAATGGAGGTATCTGTAAAAGAGAGTGACGTAGCAAGGAGGGAGGTTCAAGTTTATATACTCAAAATTTGCTTAAAATAGCTTTTGAACTTTAACGGGAGAAATAAATGTTTTTTTTAACATTTATTTAACATCGGCCTATTTCCGCTGCTGAGGCCTATCACCGACGCCTGTAGACGAGCTACCCCCAACCAGGAATTTTGCCGAACCCTCTTCTTTGTCATAGTAGGAAACTTTTACTTGCATAACATTTAATAGACAAGGAACCGATGGCTTTACATACCCTCCAAAGGACGGTATATCCCCTACACAATCCTTGCCTAAGATTGCATAGCTAGCGCATACACTGATATACAAGCCGCTGGAAGATGTGAGGCGAGGACACAGTCTTCCTTGAAACGGTCGCCCATCCAGGAACTAACCGCTGCCGTTGCTTTACATCGCATATCGACATAGTAAAAATGCACCTATAATGGCCCCCAGAAATAAATGTAAACGTTAAATAAATCATTTTTTTTTATAGGTAATGATACACAATTATTTTCAGCTCTCAGTTAAAAAGACATGGCAAAATCAAGTTAAATTAAACGTTTAGAAATAATGTATTTTTTTATCCAAATTTTCTTTAATACAGTTGGGGTAATGAGCTCTTTATGTGTTCATTTTTAAAATATCAGGTAATGGGATTTGGTAAATAAGCTTTAATTTTTTATACACAATGTATATTCCAATTTTAAATAAAACATACTAAATATTTTATTTCTTTTTCTTTAATTTCTTTGCTTGCCTCCAAGCTTTGTAATGTGTCTTCTGCTTTTCTTCAATAATTTCCTTATATTTCCTCTTGTTGTATTTGTTAAATTCAGCATCTGCCAACAATTCATCCACCAATGTCTTTTTCCGTTCTTTTTTAGTTAGTCGGTTATTGTAAAAATCGAGAGGTGAATCCAAAACTTTTCCTATCTAAAAAATATATTTCCAGTAAGTATCATTTTCTGTAATTAGATTATTGTCAAACAGCAACCCTCTTACTAACTGACCTGAAAATATTTTGGTAAAACTTTAGAATCACTTTTCTTATAAAAACGTTTTGGATCCAACACGGAACGCATTTGCAATATTTCCAAGTCACGTTTTACTTCTTCGGTCATTTCGGTAGCTGGTAAACCATACCATTTTTTCCCCTTTGTCTTCTCCCTTTCTTTCTAAAAAAAATCATTCAATATTTATCAAAGTAACATACGAAAAACCTATAATATATTTTAAGTAACTTTTCCTACTACTGGCATCGTAAGTTGGCATTGTAATGATAAAAGCAGACCAGTTGTGCAACTTACCACTCTAGCGTGGTAAATAAATTATGGTTTGCTTTTATTTACGTTTATTAGACCGTGGTATAATTGAGCTCAGATTTACACTGCACGTAAAAAGGCAACAAAAACTTTACGACCTCATTAAAGTACCGTTAACTTAGTCGCAAAATTAATTGCACCCAGGTCCGCACTTGAAATATTTAGATCAGCAACTCAGTAGTTCAATTTTAACAGCGTGTTACGATCTATTATTATTAATATGTAGATTCTAATACATACGAATTTTAAGTACGGCTCTGTGCCGTGTCGATCCCAAATTGACCGCTTACCTTTATAGCTTTTTAATATGCATTGGCTTGTTTTGTTTATAATAATGAGCTCGTAAAGATTTTATTTCGTTTTTTATTATGACGGGAAGCGCTGTACTATAATAATATATCAAACTGTTAAATTGTCAAATGATTTTAAACTATTTAATTCCTTTTTTGTTCTGGTTGGAAAACATACTGTATGTACCAGAGCATTATAGTTTCGGTCAAAAACTTTTTACAACCCCCAGCTACACTCAACTGTAAAACAGTTAAGTAACCCGGCCTTCTATATACATATATACTATTAGTTTTTGGTTAGGTTAGCTAACATCAAAAATATCATCTAAGTCTAGATGCCAAACGTTTTTATATAATGTACAGTAAGTACAAAGATGTAAATAATTTTTGATAATGGTTCACATTTTGACCCTGTCAGTCTTTGATCTGAACATACTTTTCTCTGCTCTTTCAACTTTTTCTCTGATATTTCAAAAGGGGGAACAGCATGAAGTTTTTCAAATTCTGGTGTTAAAACAATAGACTTTTTCAAAGCATTTTGAACGTCATCCTTATTGTTCGATTCTTCAATTGTTTCTGTGGGACTTTTTCTTTTTTTACGTTTAGTGTTCCAACGTAAGTCATCCAGTATTTCTTTTACTAATGCTTTTTCTTTATGATTAACATGTCTTGAGGGCTTTTTTTCGATTAGGGATTCTTTGTAATCTGCGAATAGCTCCGATATGAAAGATTTATGATCTAAAAAAAAAAATTTGTGAGAAGGGTTAATTTGAAATAAATTTTGTCTTCTGAAATTACCTTTTTGAGCAGTTTCCGTACTAGTTTCGCCCACTGTATCAATTATGAAAGCCATTTGTACCTGAAATAAAAAACAGATAAACAATTATAGGTTAGGTTTTGTCGGCTCGGCACTACCAACCATAAAACACAGATTCACATCAAACTACGTGGCACGTGGTCGACATGTGGTAGTGATGGGTTACTTAAAAATCTGTTATTTTATAACAGTTATTTGTAGTTTCTGTTCGATAATAACAGATATGCGATAACTCGAAAAGTCACATTATGTAACTTCATGGAAAGTCAGAAAAAGCTGCAGACAAAACCCATATACTCGAAACCACGTGGAATTACATTGTATTCAGAAAACAACATCAGATGAAACCGCGTAGACTTATGGGATAACAATAACACATCGGTAAGGTAATACTATTTATTATAAAAGCTGTTTTTTTTTCTACCTGAATAAAGTGAATGCAATCAATACGCAGCTAATAGAAATCAAGAATTTGAAAAGTATCTCGGATGTGCAACACCGAGAAAATAAATTATAGCAGTTCGATCACTATGGTAGAGTAGGGTATCAAAACATTAAACCATATATTAGTCAAACCTATTAATATTTCCATTATTACATTATAGAAATTGAATTTTAATATTATCAATGATGGAAATTAAGTTTCATAAAAATAAACTAAATTTTAATTATCAAAGTATCATAAGATTAAAGAATCATAAAATTCAATAATATAACACCGAGTAGCAGAAATATTTGTCCCACCAACTGTCGAACTCCATTGACTTAAAACATTCGGTCCAAAGTTGGAGTCATGTTCACTTCGACTTATCGTGTAACACTGGCTTAAATCCATTTGTCCATCTTTAATTTTCTGCAACCAATAATACACATGTGCATAAACATTGCTGTTTTATTTTATTTATGACATGACAACTAATCACCTGAATACCTCTGTGCAACTAACTCATTAACTGACGTGTATAAATGTCAGATTACAAAGAAATGTACAGAAATAGGACCATGTTCTGTGAATAGGACTAATAAAAGTAAAAAATTTGCTTGTGTATAGACCAAGACACCTTGTGCAAGTGAAGAATTTCAGATCTCTACTAAGTAAACATTACAAAAGTTGATGTTTATATAAGTGCAATGGCGAGCAGAAAAGTGACAAAATATGTCTTGATAGGATCTTTAACTGTTGGCAGTTTTATAGCAGGAACACAGTTTGAAAAGAAAAAAATATGGTCAACTTACTCTCACCTAAAGAAGTTACAAAATTTACCTGCGTTACCAATTTTTGGAAATGTATCGGCTGCTACAGCATTTTCTCCTGCCAGTCCTGCTCCAATAGAAACTGTAGAAAGTAATGTTAGTAGAGTATCCCAAATTATGAAATATGGTTTTCCTGGTTTAGATAATGTAAGATCTTTTGATGATTTTATTTTAAGCTATGATCGGCGCAATAGAGTTGCACACTGGGTCTTTGAGCATTTGACTGCCGAGAGTGTTAAGAAAAATGATGCCGTGGACAGATCAAAATGTGATTTCAAACCTGACGAGAGCATACACAAATTTTTTCGGTAACCTACATCATAACTATTATTTTATTATTTAGTTATACCTATTCACTTATTCAAGGTCAGAAAATTCTGATTATAAGGGTTCAGGTTATGACAGAGGTCATTTAGCAGCAGCAGGAAATCATAAATATGATCAGAAACATGTGGAACAAACTTTCTATTTGTCAAATATGGCCCCGCAAGTTGGGGTAGGTTTTAACAGAGATTCGTGGAATAGACTAGAGAAGCATGTTCGAAAATTAACTAAAGTTTACACAAATGTATACTGCTGTACTGGCCCACTTTATTTGCCTAGGTATGTAAATATAAACGTCCAAGAATATGTGCGTGTATCCACAATAATGCACATACATATTTTTGACAATTAGGAGAGCTAATAAAACTTACCAAAATTCTATAATGTATAATCATCCTGTTGCATCAAACACAAGAGATATGGTCAATTGAAACATTTTCAGCAGATAAGAGGTTAATTTCTTGATTGTTGTCCAAAAATAAATCAACACAACTGGTTCACGAACAGAGTTGAGACAAGTACTTTTAAAAAGTAGGTACTCCCAGTACTGTGCAAGTAGTCCAAATTTTTATTTTTACTCCCAGTATTAAGTACAAATACTTTGAAAAAGAAAGTACTTGGAGTACCTTTTTAAATAACAAGTATTACTTATTTAGAAATAAGTACACGTAGCAGTACATGGATTTTAAAAGTACTTAAGAGTCAAATATTTAAAGTAAAAATGTATTAATTTACTTGGAGTACATTTTAGTACTGAGTACCTTAACTCTGTTCACGAACTTGGTAACATGGCTTATAAAAAATGGATGAAATGATGTATTTCTTAAAGCATATGGCATATGTTATGGCAACTGTTCTTACCCATTTGAACATAGCTAATAGTTAAACCAAAGTACATGCTTTTTCTACAGCACTGACAAGAAACGTCTCAAATAACAATTTATTTATGAATAAGAGATGGTATGTTGGTAATGGATGTCTTATAAATATTATTGGTTACATAATTAAGTAAATAATATAAGTTAACTAACTCATCTTATATAATATTTATCACCACATATATTTAGCAGAGCTGTTCTTAAGCACTGGGCTTAGTGCTCGTCTAAGCACATTAAGTACTTTTGTGCTTGAAAGCACTGAGCTTATGAGCGTTTTTAAAAATTGGTGCTTAGTGCTTTGAGGGCTTCAAGAAAGGACTTAGTGTTCGTGAGCACTCGAAAAAGCTTGTGAGCACCCCAAAAAATCCCAAGTACTTTATGGCTTACAAGCACTTTTAAAGTACTTTCAAATTGTGAATTAAACAGTTAGAAAAGTTTGTGCCCCTCAATTTTGTTATACAGACTAAGAAGCTTGCAGGATGGATGAATAAAAACACCTTAGTAAGTTACTGATGTTTTAGTCAACTTTTTATTTTGATCATGTTCAGAGTTTTCACAAACATCGGTTCAAGTAAGCACACAATAAAATAAATAAAACCTGTGACACCTTATAAAATAATAACAATTTTAGTTAATTATAAATTTTATTTATTTCATTGCTTGCGCCCTTTTGAAACATGAAAGAAGTGAAAATATGGGATTGACCGAACTGTCCCTAAATAGTTAAGTAGTTGTTTTTAATTCTACAACCACAATTCAGGCAATCTTAGTGTAGTACAATGGAGGATTAGTGTTTTCAGACCTGGACTTGCTTTTTATGAGCACAACTTGTATCGTCTGTTGTCTACAGATCTTATGAGCCACGAACAACACTCAAGCATGTCAAGCGTCAAGCAGATAAGAATTGATGTATGCTCTCTCTACCTCTTGTTCGAATAAGTTTCGCCTTTGACATGGCTAATATACTGAACTATTGTGCTTGTTCTTACGCTTACCTCCTGAAGAAGTAATATACAATTGGCGGAAAAACGATAGTCCAATTCCAGAAGCACCAATTCTTCAAGAAACACTAGTTGTAGAAGCCCATATTTTATAAAATGCAATCCACTGTCCATATGTTACTATGACTACCACTTCTACATTGTTAAAGCTGCATTGACATTTTAAAATTCTCAACTACGAAAAAGTGTGAAATTTAACAAATAATTAAAGACTCGTTACTATACAATTACACATATATTTCTTATGGAAGCTAATCGGTAATTATTTTTAATTATGATTAGTGTTTGAAGAAGAGTTTATCGTTATACTGGCAGTTTAACTTACATTGATCTAGACATCGATTAATCAGTATTATTAAAAGTGTTTTTTTTTTAAATAAAATTTCTCTCTCAAGCTTTTTTTACACCCAACATTAAATATCTTGGAAACCAAATTGACTACAAACTTAATCTTAGCTATAGCCACCACTTTAACGAAGAAATGGATAAATATGAGAGCCGAGCACTTGAGACTTGAGCTATAAAAATAATGGTATATCCACATACAGCAGAAAAAATTTACAAATGTCTGTACACCCATATTAGAATATGGACATATATTCGCTCTTAACAGTAGATCACAAGCTAAGAAGATGAATTTGGAGGTGGCAGAAAGAACAGCCCTCTGGAGTATATCAAATTACGTCAGCCTGATAATCCAAAATATTGAAAAAACTTAAAACAGAAGTAATCCAACATCTTGCTAAAAAAAACTTAGGCTGATATATCTACTTCTGTTAAATTTATATGGTGGATAATTTTCATGTAAACAATACTGATACAAGCTACAAACCAATTGACACTGCACTATGATATGTTTATTTATTTATCTAATCCTAAGACGTTGTTGTCCGTTTTTAATTTTACAATTTAATTATAGAAAAGAGGCGAATGGAAAAAATTATGTAAAATATGAAGTAATTGGAGCCAATCATGTAGCTGTTCCCACTCATTTTTATAAAGTAGTTGTGGGTGAGACACCTGATGGAAAATTAGAAATGGAATCTTACGTTATGCCAAATCAGGTTATAGAGGATAACGTACCCCTAACTAGTTTCCAGGTGGGTAAATTATTATTTTGTTTTATTCACGGACATATAAATTTTTAAAGTATTTTGAGACATATATTTTCAGAAACCTTTTTTATCCTGCATTTTCCCTCTCAAAGTTTGCCAATTTTTATAGGTTTTACCGGGAAAACTTTGCAGGCTTGCGTTTTCACAGGAAGTAAATTCTTGCTATTTTTTGATAAAATATATAAAAATCTTTTTTCATTTAATTTTCACTTGAATTTAACATATTAACAAATTATCAACAAAATCGCATTGTTTATAACAATTTGTAATCAATAATCGAGATTGAAAAGTTACAAAAAACAACAAAACAAACAAATTTCAAAAAGTTTTATGAAAATTCATTCATTATGACAAATTTTGTTAAGGAAAATCTAAATTGATTGTACTTTTTTTTTTTTTTTTTCTTTTCGAAGAGAGGAAAAACCTTCAACAAGGTTCCCCGCACTGGTGTTCTATCGTGTGGGGATATGTGGGATTCTTACCCACTAAAAAACCTCCCTCTTCGTTCTTCTGCTGTGTCCCCACGACCCTGGAACCGCTCTCGCATAACTTCGGGGCCTGGTTCAATATATTTGCCATAGCTGTTGTAATGTAATCTCTGTTTACGGGTTCGGACCTATCTCCCTTGCCTCCTCCTCCTTCTTTTTAATGACTCGTATAACGAACGCCTTTATCTTATTCCACCTCTCCTCCGATTCGAGCATGGTACCTATCATGTTGTCCACCCCCACTGGATGTCCTACCTCTTGTTCGCATTGCTCCCTTTCGGCCTGCCATCTCCTGCAGTGAAACAATGTATGTTCTGGATTATCCCTATCCCCACAGTACACACACTCGTCGTGGGCGATCTTATTTATGTCATACAGGTACTCCCTAAAGCACCCATGGCCAGAGAGCACCTGTGTGATCCAATAATCCACCTCCCCATGCTCTCTCTCCACCCACGGTCTGACTTGCGGTATCAGCCTCCTTGTCCACCGTCCTTTGTTGGCTATCTCCCACTCTTGCTGCCACGTCGTCAACAGCCTTTCTCTTGCTTCTCTCCTTTCTACCCCACCGAATATCTCCATCCTCTCCCTGACGAGGAGCTTTATCGGAGGGACGCTAGCAATAACTCGGACTGCCTCGTGCAATACGGTTCTGTACGCACTGCATATCCGTAACGCCATTAGACGCTGCACTCTCTCCATCATTTGCCTCGTTCTTCCTATCGTCAGCGCTTCCCCCCAGACTGGCGCTGCGTATAATAGCACAGAATGTGCCGCGCTACATAACACGCGCCTCTGACTAGCCCTTGGCCCTCCTATGTTCGCCATCAGTCTTCCTAAGGCTGTTATTATTCGCCCAGTCCTTTCCACAGTTTTTTTAACGTGTTCTCTGAACGTCAATCCCGCATCTATCCAGACCCCCAGGTATTTTATGACCTTTTTCGGCGTAATGCTCATCTCCCCCACCCTAATCTCCATATTAGGGAGCTTCCTCTTCCTCGTAACAATCACCACCTCGGTCTTTTCTGGCGCAAGCTCGAGAAGCTCTTCTCTGAGCCACCTTTGAACCCTCTGGATAGATACATTGGCCTTGTCCACCACATCACCAGGTAACCGTGCCCTCACAACAATGGCGAGGTCGTCCGCATATCCTATTATGTTCACGCCTCTGGGCATGTGTACGTTGAATACCCCGTCGAACATGATGTTCCACAGCGTTGGTCCTACCACCGATCCCTGCGGGACTCCGCTCGTCACCACTCTCTCTGCTGTTGTTCCTTCGGCCTCCATCATGATCTCCCTGTCTTCCAAATATCCCATTACAGTCCTTACTATATAAGGAGCTACTTCCATCTCCTCTAACTTGCACACTATCCGTTCCCATGCCGCGGAATTGAACGCATTTCTTACGTCTAGTGTTATGACTGCACATATTTCATTCGCGGTGTTGGCCTCTCCTAGAAGTTCCTTCAGTTTCACGAGTGCCCCTGTGGTGGATCTTCCCTTCCTGAATCCGTGCTGGTTGTCAGCCAACCCTCCAGCCCGTTCCAGTTCAGTCTCCAATCTTCCTAAGATCAGGTACTCTAGCACTTTCCCCATGGCGTTCAATAGACAGACTGGCCTATATGACGACGCCTCTTCAATAGGCTTATCCCCTTTTCGAAGTAGCACTAGCCTAGCCTTCTTCCATCTTCTTGCTACTTCTCCCGTACTCACAGCCCTGTTCATTATTTGCAGTACTACTTGTGGGTGCTCCTCGATGACTATCTTTACTATTTCCGGTGGAATCCCGTCTGGAGCGGGAGATTTACCATTTTTGAGTCTACTCACTGCCTGTCTCAGCTCTTCTACCGTGAAAGGTTCATACTCTCCCATTGGCCTCTGCCATATTACACGGTCCCGCTGCGGAAACAGCGCCTCAGGAATTGATTGTACTAATTGTGTATTTAGCGAATGATAATGTTCATTAGCAGTAATATCAGAAAAGGCGACATATTGACCAACAAGTGGTATTTAACACTTTCGTTTGTCTAATTTTCCTTTCAGAATAGAGAAATAATAATAAAATATATTTATCATGTTCCAATTATCCTTAATATTTAAATATTTATTGTAGGTTCCCCCAGAGAGTATTGAACGAGCTGCTGGGTTGTTATTCTTCAATAATATCTCAAGAAACAAGATAAGCAAAATAAATGGGAAGAAAAATTGTTGAAAATACTCTTAAGCACAAATTATCCCAGTCATTTTGAGTTTAAAGTTGTTTTTATTTATACCCATTTTAATTATTTATATTGTTCATTATTTCTTTAAACTTTTGACCCATTCACGATTAAAGGAACTGATTAGATTTTAATAATTAGTTTTACTGTCCACTAAATTTAAAGAAATGAATGAAAATAAATAGTTTAGATATAAAATGTATTCAGAAAGATTTGGTAAGTAAGATTCTAATCCCCTGACTGTTCAAGACAGATATGTACGTGAAATAATTTTGTTCCATTTGATCAGAATGAAAAATTTCACACAAAAGCAAAATAGTACTTGGCTGTTCAAATATACTAATTCAAACATCACACCCCTGACCAATTAAATATTCTTCCACCTCCTGGCAAATGCCCGTATAAGAATGTTAAAAAAAAATAAAATCCCGTTTAAACAATAAAATGGTTAAAAATAGTCTTATAATCACATCTGCAGAGCATTACAAAATTCAACAACTTTGTTCCATGAAGAAAACCTAAAAGAAATATCAATTGAGAATGTGCGAGACACTTTCTGATTGGGCTGACGTCACGATGCAGAATAGGTAAGTGTGCGATTAGGTTTTCACGAAAATTAGTCTGTGTTTCCCAGCATACCGTTGTGTTGTTTTAATTAAGGGAATACACTTCTAAAATGGAAGAAAATTTTCAAACGGCGAACTCACGAAATCTATCAACTGTGGATGTTACCATGGTGTCAGAATTTTTGGTCATGTGGAAAGACTTGAATCAGTATCAATCCAGTGATGTAAAAGTGAGACAGTGTTATTTTATACAAATAAGTAGTAAGTACATATACAGATAGCTTTGGACATACCGGTGTGCGGAGCGTTGACCGCGACTATGTGCACCTAGCGGAATTGAAACGAAATGTATAATTGCGGGAAGTGTCAAAAGATACGACATATTCCAGAATAATGTACAATTTGTACAAGTTGTAACTACGGGCTACTCCCAATCTACACCTTCATAATTATGTTGATAGTTAGCTAAGTATAGCACGTCGCATACTTTTAACAGCTGTTTAAAATACTTACCTGTTATTATAGACATCTTAAGTGACAAGAAATTATTATGAATTATAAAAGATGATATACATTACATTCGATTTGAATACAACCTAAATTTGAGCAACATTTTCATTATAAATAAATAAATAAACACTACAGAAATCAGACAACCCCCAATTCCAGAAGCCAAGGCTTGTGCGGAGGGGGGTTAAGCATTGAAGAAACGCGGACATACAACCATTTCCTCCGACAGTGTCAGTGCCGGAGCCAGGATTCGAACCCGGTGGTGCGATGTCCGTGTGATTAATCGTGATTGCCACCTCGCGCCTTAATTCACTCGGCTATCGACCAGACACAGACATTGTTTTAATAATCTTTTAAAATTATTATTTTGGATGTGAATACTTATTTATAGTGTTTTTCCTGATTTACACCATTCTTTTACGTAATTATTTAAAATAAAAATAAATCATTCAGAGGACACATTTAAATAGTAAAAATAAATATTACAAAATTTAGTTTTTAAAATATAACAAAGTAGTGATAAAATATGACAATACAATTACTACTGGATGTTAAAAAGTACCCAAACATCGGACTACTTAATTCTATAGCGGCTTGGATTTTTTTTGCGGATTAAAATTTAAGGTATTTACTTCAAATATTAGTACAGAGGAAATAATGTACACAGCTACCAGGAAATTAAATCTATTTACTCTTAGACATACATATATAAACACAAGCCGTTTGAGATTTGACACAATTGATAATTTTGAAGGTTCATGCTTTTGTCGTTAGGTGCGCATAGTCGCGGTCTGTGCTCCATGCACCGGTATGTTAGCTTTGGTGCGTTGGAAACAGGGATGTAGAAAAAGTTGTGCAATCCGAGACCGACTTTTCTAAATACAGTTGAAAGTATTTTAAAAATTCCATTGGTTGTTATGAAAAGAAAATACCTATTTTACAAGCCTATATACATATATTTCTCTCGTTAGATGCTTAGGTTAAATCTTGCAATCCAGTTTTGATTCACCCTACAGATTCAATCAACTTGGAAATTAGAATGCTTATATGACTCCCATGGCAATATACTTTTCCATTTTTATATCATAAAAATTTAAGATCGCTGAGCTAACTTAATTAAATGTACTGTAGTAGGTAATAGTGTATCAGCGACGGAAGCTAAGCCCCCAAAATGGGACGTGGCCCCCGTATGGCTCCGCCACGGCCCCCTTTTAGTCTCGACTCAAGAACTCCCTTTCCAAGGGACCTCCATAACCTCACTTCACTCTCAACTCTTTTCTCGTACAGCCTATGAGACATCCCTAGCGCCATCTAGTGAACAATCCTTATACTCTGAATAATTATAAACCCTGATGTATTATGTAATTTAGTCATGTATTTATATTTTTCCACAATAATTATCACTTTCACTGCTATAGGGGTGTATATATCCCGTACCGCACTTTCGTCTGGTGCGGTAGTGTTTTTAATAAAATCTCCCAGCAGGCGAAGGCGATAGTTTTCTTAAATCATATCGTATGAATATAATATTTATAACGATCAATTTAGGAAGGCTTTGTTAATTATTTTCTAACAAAAATTTGACCCCTACTGCCAGGAAGAATAAAAATCGTCGATTTGGCTCTACGGAGTAACCCCGTATCTTACAAACAGGTAATTTTTGCCCTTATTTGTTTTTAACGAAAAAATCCAAAACGTATAAAATTCAACACTCTGATCTCTTGATCTGTAAAGTAACTGATAAATAAAAATATTCCCGTTTCTAATGTAGCAACACTCTAATATGGTGATTGATTTTGTTAAAAACTAAAATTTATTTAGATCATATTACTTAAACGTTATAAGTGTATTTAGATTTTTCATTTTCCTATTTTTTTAAGAAATTTATTTGAAAATAATTTTTGCAATTTTATTACTTATTGCTTGATTTCTTTATTTGCTACACTAGACTGCTTTGTTTGCATCTCACACTCACTAGAAAAATTATATATTAGTTCTGCCAGACAAAGTTATGGGGACTCGGCCATTAGTTATGTTCAGGTTAAGTAAGCTAACAGTATAAGCAAGAATTTGTGGGACCCTAAAATTAGAGACAAGTCAGAGGTGTCTGTGATAGTTGCTTCGCTTCCCGGGAGGGTGCAAACATGGCGTAATGCTTTACCTCAAGGATGCAATAGAAATTAAACTAGAATTCTCAAGAAAGGGTGCTGATAAACTCACAGATACTGTGACACTGATTGGATGAAATGACACCGAAACCAGATGTTCGATGACTGGATATGTTTTTCTGTACCAGGGAAGCCCAATCTCATGGAGCTGCTCTTTCCATGACGAAAACTCTTCTAACTGTCTCGTCAGCTACACAAGAGGCATTGTGGTTTAAAAATTTCCTAGAAGAGCTCAAACCAAGATGCAAAGCTGTGGTAGTCCACATTCATTGTGAGAACCAGGAGCTGTGGATCTTGCCACTAATGAGTGCTACAGAACATGAAGGAAACACACCATTTCGTTTATGAGCAGATTAAAGACAAATGTGTTGCATACGTAGGCACAAATGAAATGATAGCTGGTAACCCCACAAAAAATTAAATCTCGACTTATCACCTAACCTGTCTCTTTGTGAGGCATTAGTAAAGTTGTCATAATTATGCTGGTTGACGATAGATGGCGCCACTCTCACAACATTTGGACTAAATGTATCCTATCTGTTCTTTATGTTGTACATAACTCTCTAATCCATGATGTACTATGAGTTGTTGATAGTTAAATAAAGCTAAAGTTTAAGTCCTGAATCTTTTAAATAATATATTAATATTAGTATACTTTGTGAAGTCAATTTGTCATTTTTCTTTTTCACTACTATCGCTGGTCTCTTAATCACTCGTCTCCTATTCTGTACTGGTATTTTTGTCGAAATGCCTTTAGGTCTGTAATGTTTTTCTTTGGGATAACAGGAACAGCAAAATTTATGGGAGATATGTGGCCATATCTTCTTTGTTTGAGACGGGATACTTGTATAGCCTTATTTTTGTAACGAATGGGATTGGTCTTTCAACATAAACCGATTTTGGGTATATTCAAATTTTTTGTAGCTTCTGGAATATTTTCAGGGTCAAGTATTGCAGTTTCTTGTAAAATTTCAGAAATGTTCCTTTCTCTAGCACTTTTCTTGCTATTTTGACGGGATCACTAACTTTCTTATCTATATAAAAATATGCGGCACTATTTCAGGTTTCATAAGAATGTTAACATTGCTTAATCTGTACTCTAGGTATTTTGCTCTGAAAAAGCTGAAAAAAAAAATATTTATAAATGTACTGTTAAATATGAAGGCATAGAATGGACATTAAAGTATTATTATAGTTGTAAGTTTAAAGTTGCACACACTGCAAATTTATAAGTTGCAATTATTCATAATTGCTAGTGAGGTATGCAATCATTATAATAATTGTTCTTATTTTACATTAAAATGGTCCTCACAGCAATAAAAATGGATTTCTATTGAGACGTTTTTAAGATCTCATCTAGCTGCATTAAACCACCGCTTTTTTTCTTTGGAAAGTCCTTGGTACACGTATAAAAATCTTTTCTGGGCTATTAATTGTATTTCTACAACCAGGAACAAAACACCATTCTTTTCTACTCACTTTCACACCGTTTGACTCTCCCATCATGACAAAAACCCAAGGAAATAACCTATATGTCGGCTTGGTGGTCTGTGGACAGCGGCGCGCCTCTCACGCAGGCGGCTCGGGTTCAAAACTGGTTCACAAGCCGATGAGATATAGTGGAAGAGCAGATTTGCTCACGTCACCATCTTTCGAAAGAGATGTAAAACTCTGTGTTCCGTGTATCTAAGTTAAAGATCCCTACCCCACAACAAACTGTTCGGCAAAATCCCTAGGTTAGGGGTTCCAGTGCCTATGTTAAAGAACATGCCAAATCCCTCAATAAACTTTTCGAAACTATAATAAAATCCGCCGGAAAAGGTTTTTATATATAAAATCACATTTTCGCTCTATGGAGCGTTTTTTATGCAGTAATATCAGAAACTCACCAAGAAGTGTAATTTTAGAAAGTATACTAAATGTCGCTGCACAGAGACATAATGTCGCCCCGACCACAATATTTTAGAAAGTATTATGAAAATCGATTTTAACTTAGGAAATTTCGAAAATAAAAACCCTTTTACAAATCCACATTGTGCAGCACTGCAACTCGTGCATTATGTTAAATATGAGGACACGTTCTCTAGTTAAAGTTTTTCGACAGTTTTAGCGAAAATAGCCCTTAACGCCGAGGGTGATCTTTCACTTTTTAACCATCAGTTTTGGCGGAAAAACTATGTGTTTCCCGCGTATTTGCCTTAAACCGGTTCCTCAGTGATTTGGTGTCAGAAAAGTATCTTTACCATGTACTCAGATGTCATGGGACCGCCTTGCCTAAACGTATGAATCTATAATTGCCACAATATAATTCAAAGTCGTTGCGATTCAAGCAATTTTAAGCTCCGAGGAAGGAGTTAGTTGCGGAACAAATACAGAACGCAATAATCTCCGCATATGAGAACAACTGCCCTCTACTGGTAAGGAAATCCACTAGGAACGTGCCCTGGTGGAACAATGACCTTGCCACAAGGAGGAAGGAAGTGAGAAAGAAATTTAATATTGCGAAAAGATCGGCAAATTGGGATGATTACAGGTCCTCTTTGACTGAGTACAACCGAGCATTGAGGAAGGCCAAGAGAGACGCCCAGAGGAAACATTGCGAAAGCATCGAGGGTATCTCGGAATGTGCCAGTCTCCAGAGAATTCTTTCAAAGGACAATCGGTGCGTAGTAAACTCTCTCTTAATTGAGAGAGGGAAATATACCGAATCAGGTCAGGAAACAATGGAGGAATTACTCCTCGTGCACTTTCCTGGTTCCACAATAATTGAAAAGTCACCAGAGGAATGGCTAGGAACGGAACTGGAGACAACTGGTAACAGGGTCACCAGGGTGGACTGGGCAGTGTCAAAGAAGGTGATTGATCAATCGAAAATCAGATGGGCAATAAACTCGTTTGAACCATACAAATCTCCGGGATATGACGGAACTTGGCCAATAATGCTTCATCAAGGTTTAGACTTGCTAGCATCAAAGCTATGTATGCTTTATAGAGCCAGCCTAGCGCTGGACTGTATACCAAAAATTTGGAAACCAGTTAAGGTGGTATTCATACCAAAGGCGGGGAGAAACTCCCACACTCACGCCAAGTCCTTAAGACCTATAAGTCTTGTCATTCCAACTTAAGACGATGGAAAAAATGCTTCACAGACATATCAGGGATGATGTATTGGTTAGAAGCCCACTACATCAAGACCAATATGCATACAAAGCAGGCATGTCCACAGAAACGGCACTTCACCATCTAATTAGAAGGGTGGAAAAGACGTTGGAACATAAGGAGGCGGCACTGGATGCCTTTCTCGACATAGAGGGGGCATTCGACAACACCTCCTTCAACTCCATCATCAGAACTGCAAGAGAGCGTGGCGTTGAGGACACCTGCTGCAGCTGGGTTGGCTGCATGCTCGAGGGCAGGATGGTATTTACTACCATGATGGGTGAAACTTTAGGTGCCTCAGTTGCAGGGGGTTGCCCGCAGGGGGGTGTGTTATCTCCCTTGTAATGGAACCTGATATAGTTGACGACCTATTAGTGAAACTTACCAATGAGCGGTTTGAAGCTCAGGGGTATGCTGACGATATAGTCATCATATCAAGAGGAAAGTTCAATAACATAGTTAGGGACCATTTACAAAGGACCCTGAATATGGTCAAGAAATGGACCGATGAAGAGGGGCTGAGAATAAGTCCCTCAAAGACCAATATCGTTCCATTTACTAGAAGGAGAAACCTGGAGGGATTGGGTCCTCTGGTTCTTCAAGGTACAATACTGAGGATGTCGGGGAGGTAAAGTATCTTGGAGTTATCACTCTAAACTTACCTGGAACCAACATCTAGACAGGGTAACACATAAATCGGTGCCCATATTGGCCACATGTAGACGATTATATGGCAAAACTTGGGGGCTCAAGCCTGGTATGGTGCACTGGCTCTATACCAGTGTAATAAGACCCTCCATTACATACGCTGCCTTAGTTTGGTGGCCTAAAGTCACTCAAATAACTGCAGCCAACAAGCTAAGCCGGGTACAGAGACTGGCTTGCTTGGGAATCACGGGTGCCATGAAAAGCACCCCCACAGCAGCCATGGAGACCCTATTGGACCTCCCCCCACTCAGCGTAGTGATTCAGGGAGAGGCAAGAATGGGGGCATACAGGGTACAAAACTCACGTCATTTTCCTGTCAAGAAGCACCTGTACAGATTTGGCAAGTTCGATGGCGACCTTGACTGCAGATTATGTGGCAAGGTACCAGAGACAGTAGACCATATCATATATGAATGTGAGGCATTGGCCCGCAGAAGATATAATATTTACGGGCAAACACAAACAGACCCGCAAAGCATTAAAACGCGCCCATTCTCAGACCTGTATCACCTTATCAGTGGCACAGGAGTATTAAAATGGGCAGTGTAAATCGGAACAGGCAGTGCACAATAAGCCCAAGAGGCTGCAGTGCCCTCGGAGTGTTACAGACGACCCTGTGGGGATGTGGGGAGGGGTTTTAGTCAGTAAGAGTCTGACACTGACCCAACTCAGGTTGGGAGCCCATGAGGGTTTCCCCTCCTCGTCAAAAAAAAAAAAAAAAAAAAAAAGCTCCGAGGAACGTCCTAAATTGTCATTGAACTGAAAGATACGTAAATAGACAGGCAAACAAAAGCCCACCAAAATTATAAACACTGAACTGTTACTGAATCTTTTTGTGCAATCGTTAGCTATAAACCGCACATTGGATGGTAGTTGGTTACATTGTAAGTCGTTCCGTTCCTCACCATGTGTTGTACATGGGCCAGACTATAGTGTCATACATTTTCTTGAACGTTTTGTAAAAACATAATTTTTTAAAATATTTAATATATACATTTTGAACTTTATATTGTCTTTTTCTTGTGTTTCAAAATTCCTTTTCAGGTTAAATTTAAGAAAGTGTTAGTATTTACTGTGTTCGATTTATAGTGTTACGACGTCCGATTGGTACCATTAGTGAAGCAAAAACGAACAGTAAGTATAGATTTTTGTATTATTCTGTCTGAAATCAGTCACTTCGAACCCTTCAGGCTTTTAGCAACATAGCAAAATTATTGTATGGATAAAGAACTATAAATATGAAATTAACATCTGATCCC
Source organism: Leptura quadrifasciata (assembly GCA_963675555.1). Classification (NCBI taxonomy): domain Eukaryota; kingdom Metazoa; phylum Arthropoda; class Insecta; order Coleoptera; family Cerambycidae; genus Leptura; species Leptura quadrifasciata. The sequence continues at coordinate 43,557,251 of OY776675.1, forward strand.
TCAAGACATATACATTTTTTTTTTTTCAGCACACGCAGCACAAAATTGGTAGGTATATAGGAAAAATTCAGACTGTTTCAGAATTGAAAGCTAAATATTAAGGGTCTTATTAAATTTTCCGATGATTAAAAAAAATAAAGCGGTTGGGACCCTCTTTGATATTGACCTTTTTTTAAAAAAATTGTCCATGAATTAAGTATCTTAAGTATCACCTTGCAATTCTGAAATACCCTGTAGGTACTACCATAAATTGTTGGCTTAACATTGTCTATTGTGTTTATAATACCGCTTATCTACTGTGGAAAACATGGAAGTACTGAGTGAGAAAATATAAAACCAAGTATTCATATTGTCTTTATTAAATGATTATGTATACATATACATGTATTAATTCGTTTGGTAATAATGATGAAGGTGAAATTTAGCTAGTGATGCTATTCTTACATTTAACATATCTCATTATTGTACATCGTTGCTAGATTTAATGCAATATGACACCAAACAACTGGAATGCTGTAAGTATCCAAAATAAAATAAAATAGACAATGTACAAATTGAAATATTACGAAAAAACTCATAATATGCAGGGCAAATAACTTAAATATGTACATTATCTTCAATACTCCTATACATTAATGGAAAGAAAAGGCGAGGTTCAACTCGTTTAATGAAATAAACGCTAAGGAACTGCTTATCCATTCAAATGCATTTACAAGTGATAGTATGGTAGATTGGTATTTCCTGCTATTAGGGCAAGTCCATGCTCATAACCCTTTTTTCAAGTATACTGTCCCCTGTCAATACTATCACATGAATTAGATTTACTGATGATTTTCATTTCTCGATGTTATGTAGCTTCTTTTTTGACATCTTTGCTAATTGTTAATTCAAGTCCAAACAAGGCAGCCTGTTCCAAAAGACCTTGTTTCTTTTTCAAGTCGCTATCTAGTTTTTCTTGTTTATTTTCCTTTAAATGTTTTGCTGTCGTATCGGTGGGTTCTAACAAACCATCTGCTATCTGGTAATATACGCATGTTGAATCTGGGTGGACTATTACCAAAAATATAGTTTCGTGTGCGACTGACTGTAAAATATTTTGTATTTTCAAGTAATTCAAATTTTCATTCACTGTTAAAGGTATAAATATAGAAGTTGGTCCATCTTTGACCTTCTTAGCCGATATAGTAATTTTATTTAAAACAGGATTGAAAGAATATTTTACATCGTAATATCTTTTTATTTCACAGAGTTCCAAGTAGACCTGTAGTGTAATTACTGCTTGTTTTCTCTGGACAGTTTTCATAAATTCTAAAATTAATTCTCCATCCATTTTTAATCCATAAATAATTTTAAAGAATAGATTACATAACCTTAACAATTATAGAAAAGTGAAGTAATCAGTAGTCAATTTAAAATTGTCAGCACATACGTTTATTACTGAGTAAATAAACAAAACATTGCGCATTTGTGCGCATTTGCACAGTACCGTCCGTCCAAGGTTTGTAATTTACAAACCTTGCCGTCCGTCGCTCAGATAAGTCACATGACAGTAGAGAATGTCACACAATCACAGAATGCTTGGGGTGCGTTCAGAAAGCCAGTGCGTCACTCTGGACTAGACGTTATAAGAATTGATGACGTCACGTCTTTTCAGTCCAGAGATTTGAAACGCACTTGTGGTGTGTTTATTGTTTCTTCTTTCTTGACATTTCTTTGTGACAAATATTGGAGATTATGTTGAATATTTTATATACATTTTTTCATTAGTTAGGAGCTACGGTTTAAATTATACTTTCAAAATTGAAAATATATTATAGCATTGAAAAAGTCATTTTAGAGCAAGGGTAAAGAATCACGGACATAATTTTGATTGTTTATTAGGGTATAACGGGACACACGAGTTACTTTTCCTTTTTTGAAATGAATTTAACTCAAATTTTGCAAATCATCATTTTTTATAAACCAACCATAATTTTCCGTCCATAGAAAAACTAGAAGCTTTACGTTATGCAACAAAATCCAGGAAATTAAATGTATTGGAATCAATTGAAATTTATAAACATATAGAAATTAACCAAACATTACCCTTCTATGACTAGTTAGAAGTTGGGAATTCCACTTTGTTTGCCGCCCTGTTGTAAGAGAGGCCTATAGCTACTGTTTAATCTTAGATAATTCACATAATGTATACCCTTTATGTAATGTATAAATACCTCAAAATTTAATTTGTAATTTACTGTACTTGAAAATGTAGACTAGATACTGCTAAAGTGCAGTCGCAAACATTAAAAAATATATTGATATTTAACAAAGAAATTTTGCGTTCGCTATTTACTATAATGGAATATCAAAAAGTAACAGACAACTCCACTGATTTGATAAGAAAGGATATCCTTATAATATTTTTTCTAAAAAAAAGGCAAAAATGTTAATTTTGTGTATTTAAATACAAAAGATACCAACACAGTGCGCATGTCACACACCAAACGTCGTACTTTCGACTGCGACGAAAAGTTGTCACCTTGGTGTTATATCTAAACGGCACAGCAGTTTCACAAAACGCCAAGTCTTTATAAGCGGCTTTAATTTTACCTGGGCGCGCGCGGGCGTAGTATCTAAAACGCACCCCGAAGAGATATTAAATGCCAGAGTCGGTCGAAAAAGTATCAACTGAATAAAATAAGAAAATAATAAGTGTACATCTTATCCTTGTTTAATGATGCATCGAAGCAATACCACCTACGGACTACTTTTTTCAAGTTCTTGAAGCCCAGAGATTTTTAAAACAAGAATGCTAATTGGCTGATGAAATTTGGAAACCTCCAGAGGGCTCCAAGCACTGAGTACGCTCCAAGCACTTGAAAAGAAAGCGTGTTGGGAATATAATCATAATTTACATACAGACGTTTATCTCTCAGAATTTTCGTATATTAGGTTTTATTTTTTTATAATGCATTCGCGCATAAGTTGTTTACCACCTCGCGGCGACAACACATTTGGGTTGATCCCTCTTTGGGTTGACCAATATACTAGGCGTAGGCGCATCAAAACTGAGAACCACACGTCATACCACTTGGCGCATTAAATAAAGACAAATAAATAATAAATACTTCGGTTCGGTTCGGACAGAGATGGACGTCTGTATGTAGTCTGTGATATAGTCGACCTATCGTAGAACGGCACAGACCGCTGACACTATATAGAATTTATATTACACACTACATCAGATAGCGATGCATACGCTAGGTCTATACTACTATCTACATACAGCGTCCCCTTTACTCATTACTCGCATGACGTTTACAGTACGTAGTATTAATTGAAGCCAACACTCAAACCATAGAAGAAGGAACTTTCTTTTTCTGTGCTCAAACTTCATCACAAGAAAATAACGAATGATGATCTAACGGCAAAGCTGGTTTAATACAGATAGTGTGTATTTCCAACATGTTATCATAATTTCGAACTAATGTGAAACAATATTAATTTAGTGGATTAATTGAAGGTTTTTGAAATAATAACATAATTTAGATATTTTTATACATGGATATTTATATGGATGTTGATTTTCTACAATTTTCACGATATAATTAATGGAATTATCACAGTCTAGTTTCCTCAACAAAGATATTTGATTATTTGAAACGTATTGATTTTTAAAATTTAAATTAAATCTATCTATCTATCTACTATCATCAGTATCATCCCAATTTTCAATCAAAAATTGTGGAAAAAATATACTCAATATTTAGATTTTTAGTAGTTTGGATTAAATGTTGTTTATATTCAATATTAGTAAAAGATGAAAACGAGTTTATCTTTGGATGACGGATGACGAAAGTCAACCTAACCTCTAACCTTCAGGAGTCTAAAATCTAAATTTGTAGGGTTTTATAATATAAATAACTTAAGATGGCTTTAATTAGCTTAAGAAGCTTGCTGAAATATGGTCAAATAATCAACGAATCATTAATTATCAATAGCAGGTACGTAAAACAAATTTTATTTTGTTAATTTTATAGTTAAGCTGTAACTTAGCCTTCCTTTAGAAGTATTGCTGTAACTAATATTAGAAGAAATACGACTGCTGAAGAAAAAAAAGAAGATTCACATTCTCGAAATGTAGGTGAGAAACTTGAGGGAGAAAAGAATGAGGAACTAGAAAAATTAAATAAAGATATTGCTGAACTTAAAGAACAAAATACTGAGTTATTGGTAGTTTATGATCACATTCTTGTTACAATTAGTTTTACTTTGTTGGATTTTTAGGATAAATATAAACGAGCCTTAGCAGATAGCGAAAACTTAAGAAACCGATTAACGAAACAAATTTCAGAAGCTAAAATATTTGGCATACAAAGTTTCTGTAAAGATTTGTTAGATGTAGCTGATGTTTTAAGCAAAGCAACTGAAACAGTTCCCAAAGAAGAAGTTAATGACAGAAATCCACATTTAAAAAGCCTTTATGAGGGACTACTGATGACGGAGGCGCAATTAAAAACTGTTTTTAAGAGACATGGCTTGGAACAGGTTAACCCTATTAATGAAAAATTTAATCCAAATTATCATGAAGCACTTTTTCAGCAGGTATTATGAATCAATATTATTTTTCTCCGTATTGTGCAATCTATATAAGTAATTTTTGGCGAGATTATTGCTTAAGACGTTGAAATACAGAAATGGCTTGTGTTTTACAACCAGCTTTACGTAGTTATTTCACAAGGATGGCCTACATGGGCAAATCTGTTAACTTCAAGGTCGATCGATGTGATATCATCACTGGTGCTCCTGAGATATAGCATCATTTAAGAGTGCTCCGGATATACGCCGTCAAGAAGCTTTGATATACTCTCATATAAATCATTATTTAAAAAAAACGGCTTTCACTAAAAGAAATTAAAAACATGTTATAATGTGGAATGATGAGAGAAAAAAAAAAGTATATATAAAAAAATATAATAATTATTTTCTTCTACTTTCAATTTACAAAAATAATTTTTATCATCCCACATAGGTATTATTGAAATAAACATTTGCCCTTTTGTATAACTAAAATAAAATTAGCCCTATATGTCATCAGGAACAAATAGAGATTTAAAGATTAGGTATAATAAATTTGTACAATGCATATTCTATTTCATCTATCTTTCTCTTTCCAAGCACACCATACATTCGGCTGCGTCATTTTATTGAGATGAAGTCATTTACAATTAAAATTGGAAGCATTGAAGATGAATACACTCCGGAGAGCTCTTAAGATGCATTGTAATAAATGACTCTTTTTTTATATTTTTCTCATTACTCTTTTCATATGCATCAGACAATGAAAATTCTTAGGGTGGTCAATAAAAATTATTGAACCACGGCACTTAGGCCCCATTGGGCCCCTTGTACATCCTCCCTGAAGGCAGACCCTTGCCTATGCCTCCAACCAACCTAATCTTGCGAAATAGGTTGATGCTGCCCAGGGGCATCTCCCTTACATCGGCCAAAGTGGGCCAACATTCTCCCAAAATGGATTCTCTAATTGATGAGACGGCAGAACAAATCAAATGATTTGAAACCGATAGCCATTGTAAAGTAGACAACATTAATACAATTTGAGTATATCTATTACATCCTAATATGATTCTCATTCCCTTATTTTGCAATTTTTGCAATCTGGATAGTTTATTCAGATCAAAGAGATACAGTATGGTGGCGCAATATTCAAAATGCTGTCTAATTATCGTATTATACACAGTAATTTTACTATATGTTGATAGTTCATTAGCAATTCTGGAAAAGAAATAAATTTTTTTAGTATTTTTTTTACTAATATAATCACAATGGCTATTGAAATTTAAAGTGCTATCAAGAATGAATTCTAAATACTTCATTTCTGTTACAAAGTCAATACGTGTATTATTAATTGAAAGAATAAGTGAGTTAAAATCTATGTTGTTATATTTATATTTTGTTGTAAAAATTATTGCTTTAGTTTTACTTACATTAAGTTTTAATTTATTAGTTGTAAGATAAAGATTAACTTTATCCAGAATGGTGTTCATTTTATTAACCGCATCAACCACATCATGACTACAGCATGCCACCAGTGTATCATCAGCAAACATATTAATGAATTCACAGTCCACAAATAGGTTAATATCATTGATATAAATAATAAACAATAAAGGTCCAAGGACACTTCCTTGAGGTACACCAAAATTATTAATCATATCATCAGAAAGTGAATGACTAATTATGACTTTTTGGGAACGATAACTTAAATAGTCTTGCAGCCACTTTAATACATCACCCCGTACACCATATATTTGTAGTTTTTGAATTAATATATTGCAATTGTCTCAATAAAAGCCCGTTTTAGGTCTAGATTGATTATTTATCAATATAGGTACCATTCTTTTCAAAGTGAGACGCTATAAACCGCTAACTCCAAAATTTCCTCAAAGTAGGTAGTGTATTAACGGGTCTAAATTCACATGCTTTAATTGTGTTATTCACTTTTGGAATTGGATGAACAGTACTAGTTTTCAGTTGACTCGGAAATGTACCTTGCGATAAAGAAGTATTGATAGAATTTAATATTACATGACCAACTGAACCAATAGTTGCTTTGAGTATTATAGAATTTAAAACGTTATTTATATCAAATTTATTTTGTAGGGAATTGGTAAATTCAACTGATTGACTCATATTCAAAAGTTCAAATTTAGTAATCCCAATACATAAATTGTATTAACAGCCATATTTTTATCATCCCTTATTATGGTAGCCTGACCCTCAAGTTCAAATTGTGCCCCATTAATATTAAAATGTTCATTATTATTGATACATTTTTTTCTTTTTAAGTGATTTCCACATTAATTTGGAGTTGTTTTTATTTCTATCAATTGCATTGTAATAATAAGTCCTCTTTTTTATTTTTAACAATACAACTTCATTCCTAAGTTTTTTATAATTAACACAATGCACGTTTTTATCCTCATTGCTTGACCTTTTAAACAGACCATAGGCTCTATATCTGTCTTTAATTTTACTAAATCGAACCATGGTAATTTATTTTTTGACTTAAAGGTTATGATGGGGGTAATATTATTAACAATATTACTATAGTTAATTAATAATTCTTTGTATATAAAATTAATATCCACAGAAGCCAATGACCAATTACATGCCATTAAATTTAAATTAACATTTTCAATACTTCTCAATTAGGTTACGATAATTTTTTTGAATTGCAAATTGAATCACAAAGTACGTATTGAACCATCTCATCTTCTTGTTCACAACCTCTGAAGAGAGGTGTTTTGCTTAATCTCATATTACGTAGATGTTTTCTTAACGGACATTATCCAGTCTGGATTCCCGTTATAAAACATAGGTTTCTTCTGGACATTGCCAGGTAGTCCATTGCTGTAATTTTGTTGGGATATTTTAGCAGTTTCCTAGCAAGCTGACAGCTGTTTGTTTCATCTCACAGCTTCTTGAATTTATTATGGGTGTTCTCTTTAATTAATTATTTGCGTTATCGCCACGATCGGTAACAGACTGGCCGGGCCTGGTCTAAAGATACTTAGGCCTGCTGCCTTCTTGGCCAGTTTGTCGGCTTACTTTGTTGCCACTATACTGTGCATGTCCTTTCACCCAGCATATCAGTATGTTATTCATGCTGGAGGCACCCACAATTGCTTGATGACATTTCCATACTGCTCCTGTTGTAATTTTGTAACTTCTCACGACTAGTAATGAAATGCTACATTTAAGCCTTTCTTCTTGAGTGTAAGAGATTGCTTTTACAAGAACCAATAGTGCAAGTACGTCCAGGCGTTATATGGTCTAAAAAATCAGTGAAAGGCCTTAATGATAATTATTATAGTTTTTATTGTGGAAACCACTTACAAAAATTTCTATCAGATACAATAATAAACCAAAATGCAAAAAAGTCCAGCACGGTGGCGAAAAAAGCGCCAAAACACAAAAATTAGGTTGGGAAGCACAGTCTATTAAAATTTAAAACATAAACATGTCTAGGCTTTTAATAACAAAAATACTGAGTTTTCTAGTTCATAAAACCCTACATCACAAAGTACAGTGTTTAAAAATTGCAAAAAGCATTTAAAACACAACAAATAAGAACTTCAAAAACTCAAGAATATACACGGTCTCTTACTAGGCCAGTAAAATCAATACTGGGCTAATAGGTGAGTGCTCAAAGTTTGTGCTAACTAAGGTATCTATACATCGATGGAAAGCTCTTTTCATCCTCTATCACATACTGAAGTTCCCACTTAATCCCGTGTATACGTAACTCACCATCCTGAAAAAATGGTGGAAATCAGGCACTTAGATAAATGCCTATATCTCCGACCCGCTTGACTATTTTAATTTTTTTTTTAAATCCGTTTTGAATGAATTTAATAACAAGATGAAGGAGCTGGAATTAAAAAGTGAAACTGCCAAATTATGGGTCCAGTATTTTGATTGTATCACTTTCATTAAGCTATTTGCAGAACGAAGCAGAGATTGGACCTTACATATTTTAATTACAAAAATGATGTTACCATATTTCTATGCCGCTGGTCGTTTGCATTATGCCAAGTCACTGCAACTGTATCTACAGAAAATGGACCAATTGAAAGAAGAGTTAACCGAGGATCAATATACGAAATTTACCAAGAACGGATTTTTTACTATCCGAAGAACAGAAAAATTATGGTCTGGAACATGGACCGATGTGTGCATCGAACAGTATTTGATGAGGTCAATGAAAACTAGAGAGGGTTTGACCCAAGGTAGGGGACTAACGGATAGCACGTTGGCGAAGTGGATTTTAACGATACCATATACCACAAACTTATGTGAAAAAATTGAGGAATATTGTGGAATAAAATCACAAGTCACAGAGCAACACGCCAAATTGCGAGATGCAAGAATTTCCAGAGATAAGAAAGATCTCAATATAATCAACGAGTGGCTAAAAGAGCACAACCCGTTCAGTCTACATATAAAAGAGTTGATGAGTCTATCATCCGGTATAACCGCCGATGACAAAATCAATTGTCATATTGCCAGAGAAGAAGGTGTAGAAACTCTTCAAAAAATTAAATAAGGTACATTTTAACCAGAAAAATGTTGTCAAGCCATTAGCAACAATGTTCAGATCTGTAAAAGCTAGAGACGATGTTTTAATTATTGATTCGCATCAACTCTTCAACAGAATAATTTGCTTAAAAAAACATGAAGATGACCTCAAGAATTATTTCGCTTACGAACTTGCACCTTTACCACCTTCTTTATTTGTAAATGATCTTATGAGAAAAGGTAATAGTTCTCCTTAAAGTTCTGAACCCAGAAAACGTTATAAAGCCACCAGGAAGAATAAGATATGTCATAGATGGTGGCTGGCTATTGCATGTTGTGGTTTGGCCAAAATTAGTGACCTTCGATGAACTAATTCAGATGTATATTAATTACATTTTGAATCACTATGGGCCTAATTCCGTTGTAATCTTTGATGGTTACGAACAACAGGCTTCGACTAAAGGTGAAGAACATAGGAGAAGAGCCGGAAAGAAAAAGAACTGTTTTGAAATAATGCTTCAATGACAAAGCATCATCCCTGTTGGTCAGTCTGATTTTTTGGCTAATAGTAAAAACAAAACCCAGCTCATTAAGGTATTGATTGAGTGTTTTTTGGATCACAACATCGAAGCGCATGAAGCCCTCGCCAACGCGGATGCCTCAATAGTCAACCTTGCTATAAAAGGGGCCCAAAGCGACATAATACAGCCTATAGCGATAGTAGGGGAGGATACCAATTTACTGGTGATTGCAATTGCTCTTAATTCAACATTGGAAAATTTGTATTTAGAAAAGCCAGCACACGGTAAAACTGGAGAACAATTTTTCAATATTTTTAACCTCTGCCGAAACCTCTGCCAAATATATGGTGATGAAATCTGCACTAATTTACTGTTCTTACACGGCTGCGATACAACCTCGTATATTTCTGGAAAGGAAAAGCGAATGGTATGGCAGTTCTCAAAAAACAACCATCTTTGAGAAATAAATTGGCAATTTTCAATCAGCCCAATGCAAACAATGAAGAGTTGCTTGAAGCAGGTCGATATTTTTGTCATTGTCTGTATGGGCTGAAAATGGGTATACAAATCAATTATCAAAGATATTTGCTCTACAACAAAGCTGTAGCGAAACAAACACTCTCGAGAGAGACTTCAATTTAGCCAGTTTACCACCAACCGAGGACGCCCTTAACCAACACATTTTGAGGTAAACACTTCCTAACGTGTGCAGTGCATATGTACCCATTATTTTATTTCAATTTGTAGGATTTACCATCAGGTTCAAGTTTGGCTGGGAAACAATTTACCTGCTACAGATTATGGTGGAAAATGGTTGGCACTAAATTATTTCCGGTCACTATGACCCAAGATGCCGCTCCCCAAGAATTGCTACAATTAATATATTGCAAGTGTCAGGATGGGTGTCAAAAAAAATGTAAATGTGCCGCTACTGGGAAGTGCTCTGCACTTTGTCTGAATTGTCACGGCCTTGACTGCAAATTTTCCAGTTTTGTAAATGATTCAAATTTAGATATATAATATTTTACATTTATGGTGTTCTACCTTATTTTTGTATCCTTGTTGCCTACTATGGCACCTTACACACAATTTAAAAGTTTTCACGGATAAGTTATAAGGGCCTTTTTTCAACACTTTATGAGCTTTCTATTAAAAAAAATATATATTAAAATGGTTAAGTGGGTCGCGGGACATAGGCCGTTATTTAAGTGCCCGATTTCAGCCATTTTTTCAAGATGGCGAGTTACGCGTACACGGGATTAAGTGGGAACTTCAGTATATGATAGAGGATGAAAAGATCTTTCTATCGATGTATAGAAACCTTAGTTAGCATCAACTTTGAGCACTTTTCCTCATTTGCCTGGTCTATACAGAGAACACAGAGTTGAGCACCAGTGGTGATGTCATTGACCAATCTGTCATCTTCGGCTCATGGCTAACATTGTAATATAGGGAATAAGCTATCATCTTTATTATTTTATAATCCTTGGGTGTGTCATAGCCGTCTCTTATTTTTGACCACATAATTAATATGGCTGGATATCATGATTGCAGTATGGTGCAAAGTATGAATAATCCGCCCCAGTGCTAGAACAAAATTTATAAAGGGTATTACATAGCTTACTTCAAGCTACAAGAGCTTGCATATGCGGTACAGGTGAAAATGTTTTTGGAAGTTCGTTGTGTTTTCAAACACTTAAAATTTCTTTAACGAGGTGGGGCTATGATCATGAAGAAAATGACAATTAGAAATATACACTTTTAATTTTGAGGTGGGAAGAACTATTTGATGTAAGCCTTGATTATTATTAGTTTGAATATTAAAGGTCAGCCTGCACTTCTCTGTGCATGCATATATCCAGACCTTTGATTGATGATGTTTTCACATGTCTAAAAAATAATATCTTGAAAGAGTGGCAAGCTAAGTATCTGGAAGATAGTAGGGGTGCCTACTATAAGAAAATTAATTCAAATCCTAACAACCCACCTTGGTATAAAAGAATAGATGATCCAAATAAACATTTTATAAAAACAATTTGTCGATTAAGAACTAACCATGGAATTTTTCCTAGCCATTTACACAAAATTAACATTTTAGAGACACCAAATTGTATTTGTGGATTAAGAGGAACGACACAACACATAATTCTGGAATGTAAACATAGATGGGCCTCTATTAATTCCTTATTGGCTGAATTGTATAAATTAGACATCAAGACACCATTTAATCTGCAGTCGTTATTAGCAGAGAAATCATATTGCGTATATTTGGCTATTTATAAATATATTTTAAGGGAAAATATTGAAATTTAAAAGCTTATGTAAATAAAATTTATAAAAAATCGTCACATTAAAAAAAAATACATCTACGTAATAATTAAAATAGTTTTAGGATAATTTTAAGTAGTAGCAACAACAGAAAAAAAAAATGTATATTATTAAGAATGTATATAAGTTTATATTATATTACGTTAAGTCAATCCTACTGTCTGTCCTAATGTATACCCTCCGAATCCGTGGTTCATTCGTCTTTGTTGAAAATCGCCATGACAAACCCCTTGGCGTATTTGTGTCCCTGTGAAATTCCCAAAAAAAAAAAAAAAAAAAATAATAACAATTTAAAAAAAAAAGAAAAAAAACAATGAAAAAAAAAATTAAGAAAAAATAAAATTAAAAAAATTAAAATACTTATAAATGTCAGAAGGCACTAATTATTAGTAGAGAATATAAGTTTTTTATGTGTGGGCATGAATTTGTGCACATATGTGTATGTATATATATTTAGGTAAGAAAGTGGATATATTTATTGTCATGTAAGTTAACTAACCCAATAAGTAGCATTATCGTCATAATCTCCTTTATTAGTAGTGTTTTACGATTTGAATTTATTGTAGACTTGATTTTCCTTTTATAGTACAATTTTAGATTACCATATGACAGCATGGCACTGTGCGAATGGTCACGCTACCCTAGCCAAATTCTTGAATATAGATAGATAGATAGACCTTTGATTGAGGGGGTTACTTGCGTAAATATCTCATTACGAAAAATGCATTTAGTGATTGTGTGTTTTGGGAGAGGGAAGAGCAGATGGAGGTCTTGACCCGGCATGGCCTCCTTGGATAAACCTCTTTCAATATTTACTGTTTTATATTTTTTTATAGTTCATATCATCTACTATTAGATTTTTGTTGTTCGCACATATGAATTATAAAAATTATATATTTTTCTGCTTTTTTAAGCCCACTTCTTTATTACATAAAACTTGATGCTGTAGATAATTAGTGATAGTAAGTAGGTATGCATAGTTACACATCAAATATTTGTTTACTTTTCACATTCATAGTTCATTTTGCAAACAACATTGTTGTGTATTGGCTTAGTTAACTGGTTCGGGTTCATCTTCATCTGTAAACTCATTGTCTGGATCAATAATTTCCATATTAGGTAGTTCTTACAACAAAGAATTTCCGAGAATCCAGTCCACACTGGTGGTAATTTAGACAATTGATATGGTTTCTTAAGAAGTTTTGTAAGGAGATAGGAGGCTCAAATAAATACCATATGTATTCAAGAGTGTAAAGTCTTTAGCTTGTGTATATCTCTTGATTCTCTGCTTACTGTACAAGCAACAGACGAATTCCTTTAAGCCTGTAATTGTAAAGGATGATCTCGGAATGATCCTAATCATCTGCCTTGAAAGTAGTGGGCATACTAGAGAAATTGTTAATATTCGGGTTATTTCTTGTTTATGTAGAATTTAGAAATGTAGGATCAATCAACGTTTACTTAACTGATGTTTGCTCATTCATCCACATTATGTATGGAACTTGAACTTGATATGTGTAAGAGAGAGAACAAATGTTAAAAATGATGCATAGATCTTGTAGTGTACATGCGAAAACAGTGGCTGAGCCATTATATTAATACATTTGCTAAAATTATATTTATTGTTTGGGCACAACTTCTTTATTGATGACAATTTGACCTTCAATTGGCACGTTATTTTAATTTAAAGCCGCGTCTTAACGAACTTATAAAGTTATTGTTTTATGAAAAATAATATGCCATATAAAATATATTTCTGAAAGTTATAGCAGTATAGTTTGTAATATAAAATCATAAACACCAGTGGCGGTCCCAGGATTTCGACATGAGGGAGCCATCAAAAATAAGCAGCACAGCTGTGTACACGTAGCGTCAGCTGCAAGGGGATTTAAAGATTAACGCTTAAATAGTCGGAGACAGGACAATAAAAAAAACAAACATTTTGTCGGCATTTTGTGTATTTGGCACACACTTCAAGGTTTAATAGTTATAATGTAACATCTTTAGCCACAACAAATTCTTCATTATTAACGTTGAATATTGGTGTTGATGAAATTATTATGCCTATAGATGTTGCATTATATCTAGGGTGACCATATTTTTTCCAGAAAAAGAAGTACAATGATGAAAGTAGCTTTTTTTCAGAATTGAGGTTGCAGGAGCTAAAAATGCGCCGTAAGCGAAAATTTGAGATTATCCAAGGTCTAACAGCCTTTAATTAAAAGTTAGAAGTTTTATTTAAAATAATATTGTTTTCGAAATGTAGGTCTCGTGGATGCAAGGCTTAAAAATAAAAAATACCAAATATATTTGTATCAGGTAAAAAGACCAAGTATTCTATATTCTAATACATAATATAACAAAATAACAAATATGCTCTTCAATTTGCCCTCGACGTGCCTGCAACTACATCACATTGGTACCAGTCGCACTTTTGGGAACTTAGGATTGCTGTCAACATTTTCGGCCTGGCTTTTGGAAACTGGAGCATTTTGCTGCAACTCTCATTGATGTTCATGCGAACTTGCATCACAACATATAGTGTGAACATCTCCATTTACGATTTTTCTGAAATCCAATAGTTATTGATATTGGTGAACAGTCGCTTAATCCAAGCACTTGTCTCATGGAAATAAAAAATAAACTCCCATAAAATCTCCAAATTTTTTAATTTATTTTGACTTTATCCAGACTCTTGTGTCAGGCCAGCGATCTTCCTCAAATTCACACGTTCAAAAACATACCATTCATTTAAGTTCGAACTCGAGTTTTGCAAAAAGTAAATGAAAATTTAAATTTCGAATTTTTTGTATCCCAAGAAAAAGGAGCACATTCACATTTAGGTGTACTTAATGAACCTTTTAAGGACAGTAGGACACTATCCGAAAAGAAAGTACTGTCTAACTGTGGTCATCCTAATTATAACTATTAAACCCTGAAGAAGTATGTGCCAAATAACTGAAATGCCGGCAAAATAGCGTGTTTCTTTTTTATAGTCCTGTCTCCGACAGTACTAATACGGCACTACTGGGTATATTTTATTGCGATCTGTTGAAAGTACATGTAGGGTGGAGAGATCTTAATAATTGGTAATCGATAGATTTACAAAGTTCATGTGTCCATGGGAGGTCCCGAGCCCCTATGGCTCCCCCCTTAAGACCGCCACTGATAAACACATTGATATATATTTATTACCATTACTACTAAATATTTTCAAATTTTTCATTAATAATTTTATGTTTTAGGACGTAGAAGGGAAAGAATCTGGCACCGTTTTTATTGTGTCAAAAATTGGGTACAAATTACACGACAGAGTTATAAGACCTGCTTTGGTAGGCGTAGCCAAATAGAGTAATAGAATGTGTGTTTTTCTGTTTGTATAATTGTTATGGGTCTACTGTGATTTTAATTATCTCACAAAGGGCGTTATGTACACATTAGTCATTTAAATTTTTCAATAAAATTGTTAAAAAGTAATTTATCTTTTATATATTTATTCATTTCATAACGTACACCATTATTTCAGTGATATATTAATCTCATGTTTGTTGGGATTTGTTGTGTGTTTATATTTTTAAACCCTAGAGAGATCACGTATAACACTATAGACCATTAAAGGATGCTACCTGACGTGCTTCACCTTTACCATACATTTTACTGCATCAAATATGAATCGTAAGGCATATGTCAAAGGGAGATATCATATTTATTGTATTTTTATCCTCTAACAAAGGTAAATTAAGATTTTTATGTTATTTTCAATGTAAATTGTGCAATAGAACTAAACAATAAATTTACAAGGCTAAGTAAGATCTGTTTAAATGTCCAATGAAGGAGATTTTAACACATGAAGGGTCAGAATATGATGATGTTTTCAATATGAGCAAAATCAATGTTATAATATGGAAGAGATTTTTATTTATTTTATTTTTATTTATTAGATACAACCACCCAACAGGTAACCAGTTACAGGGTGGGAACAATTACAATAATAATGTATATAAGGTACAAATATACTACAGATCAGTAGAATATAATACAATAAACAGAATGTAGAGTTATAGAAAACAGAATAGGTGAAAAAGACAGAGAAAAGATACAATTATCATATAAATAGTATTAAGCTTATTATACACTAATATTCATGTTACCGCACAAAGGAAAAATATAACAGTTTCATAATGTCCGTATTATTAAAACCCTTACAATTCCTAATTACGAACCCTAAGTTTTTTAAGGCTGACGATACAGTTAAGTTCATATGCTCATTGAAACTTAGATTTCTGTCAAAAGTAACACCAAGATCTTTAATGATATCAGGTCTTTGTAACTCTTGGTTATTTAAATGGCAATTGTACGTAACATGAGTGCGGGCTCTACAAAATGTAAACGCGTTGCATTTAGATACATTAAGAGGCAATTGATTTAATATACACCAATGATTTATCTTATCCAAGTTATTCTGCAGCTTATCACAATCTGCCTCAGTTTCAATTACATGATAGATTTTCAAGTCATCTGCGTATAATAGACTTGAAACATGCAGGTCTATAACAATATCGTTAATAAAAATATTAACAGTAGTGGTCCCAGTACCGATCCCTGAGGAACACCTGAGCTAGCTATAATATCAAAAGACTTGAAACCACGGCATTCTACATACTGTCGCCTGTTTGTTAAATATGAAGTGATTAAATCTAATAATGCTAACGATAATCCGAAATTACTTAGTTTCTGTATCAGAATACCGTCCAAGCGATCAAAAGCTTTGGAAAAATCAGTATAGATAATGTCAACCTGTTTGTTGTCATCCAGTTTTTCGGAAAGATATTGTGTAACACAGGTTAGATTAGTTTCAGTGGATCTACCTGGTACAAATCCATGTTGATTTGTTACGATCTGATTTTGTACGTGCCTGGATAATGACGCATTCAAGGTAAACTCAAAGGCTTTTGCAAAATTGCAAATTATTGTTATTGGCCTATAATTCTCAGCATTATATTTGTTATCTTTCTTATAAACAGGACATAAACGAGAGTATTTCCATACATCAGGGAATACCTGTAACTTCAGGGACAGATTAAAAATTATTTTAAAGGGCAGGGCGAAGACATGTGCACAGTCCTTAACTATAAATGCAGGTATATTGTCTGGACCTTTAGTAAATTTGGGTTTTATCTTCTTAAGCGATTTTAGCACGTCCGATTCCGAAAACGTCGTTATGCATAAATTATTACTGTTTACATCACCACAGGGGGGATATTTATTGCTGTTATTATTAGGATTAAGATAAGCCGATTGAAACACGGTTCCAAAAGCACCAACAATATTTTGAGGATTTGTGTGTCGAATGTTATTATATTATGTAATATTATCAGGAATGGCGCTACTATTCCTTTTACTGTTTACATATGACCAAAATTTTTTTTGGATCATTTTTTATATTATTTTGAATATTCAATAAATAATTTTCATATGATTGTTTTACGTCCTGCTTTATTTTCTCTCTTATGTTCCTAAATTTATTATAATCATCTTCACTTTTTGTTTGTTTATACTTTCTCCTTTGAATATTTTTTTGCTTTATATCTCTTACAATATCATTTGTGTACCAAGTTGGATATTTGGGTTGTTTGGGAATAGATTTAGGCACAAATTGATCAAAAATTTCAGTTAGTTTAGAGTAAAAAGCAATGCAAGCCATGTTAACGTCATTTAGTTCAGTTAGAAATGACCAGTTTATCTGAAATAGATTTTCATATAAGAGAGGGTAATTGGCTTTTTTAAAGTTATATATTTCCGTTAAATTACATGGGAACATTTCAGGATGAGAATTAGTAATTTTTAGTGATATTTCTTCTAATGATCTGTCTACGTCACAATTTGCATTTGACAGTACCAGATCAAGAGTAGTCTCATTAGTATTTAGTACATTATTAAATTGTTTGAGGTCAAGGTATTCAGAAAAGTGTTGTACAGCAGCTACACGACTGCTTGGTGCAATATTTTGATTGTTATACTCTGGGACATTAAAATCTATAAAATAAATGTTTTCATCGTTTAAATAGTCTAGGGACTCAATACATTAAAAAAGACCGTGGTAGGATGCATACGGTAAATTTGGGGGGATATAAAGGATGAAAATGAAAATATTTTGAAAACGAAAGGTCACTTTAACACCAACGATATCTATTTGAGGAAATATCTCACGTATAAGACTGACATTAAGTTCCTCATAAATATACTTAATATTTAGCGCAATTAGTACACCGCCGCCTTTATTTTTATTAGTTTCCGTAAAGTTCCGGTCACACCGTATGATATTATAATTAGTGGACAATATTTCTGTATTCAGTACTTGCGAGTTGTTTAGCCAAGTCTCTGTAAAAGCATATATATCATAATGGCATGCCATAGAGGCAAGAAATAAGTCTTTTAATTTTGTGTGATTTTGTGTGATGATGACAATGACACTGAATAAGAAATAGATATTTAATAATAAGTAGCTGAAAACAACCTTATCAAGAAAATTCCTGAAAGAAATATATATTTTATAACAGTCGCTAAACTTATTTATTTATTCCAATAATTTCAAATCGACAATTAGGAATATAGTGTAGTTATATCAATAAATAGGGAATATTTCACTCGGTACGGAAACACTGGGAGTTCTTAATGACGTCATGAACTGGATGGCGTGTGACCATGAGGATTCTTTGCGATTTAAGACCTGTTTATAGCTAGTGTTATGTGCTGCCCTCTAACGGAGAGAGATATAATTAGTCCCTGGTCAAAGTGAAAGCAGACCTGTTATTTAATTGACGGCCGGAAGGGTGGGCCATCTCTGGGCCAACTAGCGAACCACCATTTAGCACCCAGAAAACTACAGAAATTTCCAGCATATTCGATGAGGTTCTGGAAGGAGATTCGAGTACGTCCGAACTGTGTACCTATATAAAGAGGTGAATCCGGCGCACGGGGACAGTTCAGTTCAGTACAGTTCTGATATGCAGAGTTAGATATGAGATGACAAGTGATCAGATGAAATAAAGAATAGTAACAAGTTGTGATTTAAAGTAGTGAATTTACGTTAGATTAAAGTTATTGTTAGTTGTGTTATTTTTAAGGATTTATTATTGTAATTTAAGTGATTAATAAATCAGTGGTTTGTGAAGATTCTTGTTGCAGTTTATTGAAACTACGCACAGGGTGTTTACTGGAGGATGTAAACAGTAACACTATTTAAGGCCTGTTTATCTATTTAAGACCTGTTTACAGCTGTTTGAAACCTGTTTATAGCTGTTTAAGTCTCGCGGTCATCCAGTTCATGACATCATTAACGACCCCCAGTGTTCCTCTACTCAGTGGTCAGGTACCGGCCTTGCTTATCTACTAACATGGATGAATTCGGCATCTCTCCTGCAATGAAGGAAAACAAGTGAGGATACATTTCCCCAGAAAAGCTACTTAGAAAATTTTCTCTGCTTCGGAATGCATATTAAATTCTAGATCTTGTATAAAAATAGAAATTTACTTACATAAATAGATACATCACCAAATTAGGCCACTTAAGGTAAGCGTCCACTGATAGCATCACACGGACGGTACGCATCGCACGGATAGGACTTTTTAACTATACATAATTTTAAATGGGACTGCGGTCATCTATCGGTATCGCACGGCTCGCACTTCGGTATTTCCGACTGGGATTCCGAATACGAAATCAAAATCCGTTGCGTACCCACACTGCCGATGCTGATAATGATAATACTAGTACCGACAAGTGCACGCAGGGCACCGGTATTTACGTATCAGGATTTTATTAATAACCCAGTTGCCAGGGGTTTTAAGTCGGAATTAATTGTTACCTCGCTAATCGTTTCATGAAAGGCGAGCCCTTATAAAAATCCCTCTGAAACGGAAAAATTCAGTTTTTTGCTAATATCTTGAAAAATTAAGAAAAAAAGAAAAAACGGATAGCACCACGTGAAAGAGCGGGAAATAAAAAAAATAGTATATAAGTTTTTTTAAATAAATTTTTCCCTTAGCATGAGAAATTATTACAGTTCGCTCAATATTTGAAGCGCACAGGGAAATGAAGCATTTCTCGACCCGCCGCTAGGTACATAAATAAGACAATTTGTACCCATTAAAAACGAAAAAAAGGTAGCATTTTAAAGAGGAAGAATTCAGCTTTCCAATGGTATACTTACTTTTAATCTTTATAATTTTTATTTCTTATAAATTGCACGTGAAAGTTAAGCTTTATCATTTTTTCCATTCTGTATTAAAACATAAATATTAAATAATATACTATTTTAAAAAATCCTTGTAGATATAGCTTGTTTCTACCTTAAACTTCAATCTAGAATCTAAGATTAATTTTTATGCTGTAGTATCCAGGGTAAAAAAAAATACTTTTAAATCATTGGTATTTTTCCATTTTTTAGGGTTAGGAACTTTTCACTTGAAAACTTGTCTAAAACGGTCAAAAAGACTTGTAGGAAAAAAAAATTGTAACGTGAAAAGTAGGATATACTTAATAAGTAAATATTGTTACGTGTTTACAGTTTTCAGTAAACACTTTGTGGATTCAAATAACTTGCAATAAGAATTTTCACTAACCACTATTTTATTAATCACTAAAATTACACTAGTAAATACTTAAAAATCACACAACTAATAATAACTTAATATAATATAAATTCACTACTTTTAAAACACTATGTACTTTACTTTTCTTCTTAAACTTGTCAACTCTTGTCTAACCTAAAAACTCTCTCAACTGAACTGTTTACTTCACTGAACTGAATTCTTCTTTATACTTCACTAAACTGTACTGTTCTAACCTACAAACTGTCTCTGTAACCAGAACTGTACTGGATACTAAACTGAACTGTTCCCCCATCTGCTGGATTCACCTCCTTATATACACCCACAGAAATGTACCAGAACAGTATTCCACAATATTCTGGAATCCTACAGAGTTTTCTACCATGTGATAGATGACCGTTCGTCAATTGGCTCATAGACGGCGCCACCCTACTAGTCAGGGAGTACAGAATAACAGGTTTCCTTTCACCTTGAACAGGGACTTAATCACATCTTTCCTCGTTAGAGGGCAGCGCATAACAATATCATTTTATTTTCAGAAATATTTTTATTTCCTTTTTAATGTAGGTATGAAAATATTTCTTGGAAAAAACGTACTTTTTTCTATTTGTGCTCCGTATAAGTTGTAGCAAAAAAAAAAATTTTAATTTTTAATATGAAAAGAAAGATAAAAGTCTAAACTTTCACTTCCAAATACTTATTTCATCGTTTGATGTCCAGGTTTCAAGAATATGATACTTGAAGTGAAGCAAAATTGACGAAATCCAAGTCGTATAAGTTTGCATTCAAGAGCCGGCAGAGCGCGCTTATATACAGGGTGTCTCACCGGGAACTGAATCGATCGTAGAGAAAAGTATGCATCAGGAAATTTTTAAAATTTAGATAATTACTAATGTCGGTGTGGCCAATCCAACTAAAATAATTACAAGCAGCTGGAACTTCCGTTTATACCGGAAGTCGATACCAACTTGCTTATTTCAAATGGAGCACCCTGTATATTTTAGGGTTCTCGAAAAGAGCATAAAATTCTGAGTCGAAAATATGTAGCATATCCTAACCTAAACCTAGCCGTTTCAGAGATATTTGACATTTTATAGAAAATTTGACAGGTGCAATGGTTTGCAAGAACCGTTATAACTTTCTTCGTGTAAAAGATCCTCAGTTGCTTCTTGTCACATAAAAATAACACAAGGAGAACTACGTTCTACAATTGAAATAAATTCAATAATATCATACCAAGTGTTCCGTTTTTCGCGTTACACTTTGTCAACTTCAAACCGCGAAAACTTGTTTAGGTCAAATGGAACACCCTGTATTGTTTTACGTCAAGTTGTGTAAAATTGAATTCCCTTTTTTCTGATATTAGCATTGTGGGGGTTAAAGTTACAACTTTTTGAAATATTTACGATTTTCTTAGAAATTCATGAATTGTAATCATTTCATCAAAATAGCCATGATTAGAAACAATCAGTCATTAAATAATATAATTAATCTCGATAGTGGTAGGTTTTTTAAAATACAAATCATCGAATAATTATAAATTAATATTTTACGTGTTATTTATTATTATTTTGCATCTTACTTCATATGTTAATAGTTTAACTGTGTAATAAATGTTAAAAATGTTAATAAGTATATTCTATTTTATTTTAGTGCAAGTTTGGATAATAAAATTAGTAACATTAAAGAATCAGTGACAATTTATTTTTAATTAAAGTTTAAAAACATTTTGATGAAAAAAGTATTATAAATATAAAAACTCTAGTTGTTTAAGGAAGGAAATTTATTTAATTATTGTTCGAGATATTAGCAAGAATCTGGATTTTTCCGTTTCAGAGGGTAGTTTTTGGGGGTAGTTGTGGATCAAATTACGAAAACTTTTCATATCTTCCATAAATCTGTTTATTTTATTGATACCTGTCATATTTTACCCATTAACATTAACAAATTTGTTGTTTTATGTATTTTCGTTATTTTTTCGAGGGGATGTTATTTAAATTATTTTTTCTAAAACTGCTTTAAAAAAATATACCAATTTTTTCCCACTTTTGTACGTGGAGCTATCCGCTTTTCTTTTTTTCATTATTTTTCAAGATATTAGCAAAAAACTGGATTTTTCCGTTTCAGAGGGTGTTCTAGAAGGAATTCGGGGGCAAAAATTTTAGTAAACTTTTTTGAGTCATTTTCTGCTAGCAAGAACTAGCCTTTCATGAAACAATTAGCGAGGTAACAATTATTCTAACTTTACATCAAAATTGGTCTCTGGCAACTAAGCTATAAAAGGTAATATTGTTACGTATTTACAGTCTTCAGTAAACACTCTGTGGGTTCAAATAACTTGCAACAAGAATTTTCTCTAACTACTGTTTTATTAATCACTAAAATTACACTAGTAAATACTTAAAAATCACACAACTAATAATAACTTAATCTAATATAAATTCACTACTTTTAAAACACTATGTACTTTACTTTTCTTCTTAAACTTGTCAACTCTTGTCTAACCTAAAAACTCTCTGTCTGTATACTAGAACTGTACTGTATACTCAACTGAACTGTTTACTTCATTGAACTGAACTGTTCTGTTTGCTCAACTGAACTGTACCCCCATCTGCCGGATTCACCTCCTTATATACACCCACAGAATGTATCAGAATACTATTCCATAACATTCTAGAATCCTACAGATTTTTCTACTATGTGCTGGATGACTGTTCGTCAATTGGCTCACAGATGGCGCCGCCCCACCTACCGGAATAACAGGTTTCCCTTCACCCTGACCAGGAACTTAATCACACCTCTCTCCGCTAGAGGGCAGCACACAACAATATTATAACAGATTTCTGTTAGTTTTTGGCGTTCGTCTGAGCGGCATAAATGAAATCATGGATGTAGCAATAAGGTTTATCACGACCTCCACTATCACTACCATTAGCTACCCCCTCCACCACCCCCACCCCATTATTAAAGGGAGTGAAAATGTTGAAACAACTTCATATCATCTTGAATTAAATCACGAAATACAGTGTGATATTCTCCGAACTTTGTTGCATCTTTTTATGTTTATATTATGCACCCAGCTTTTCTTCTTTTTCTTTTTGTTTTCTTCTTCCTCTGACAATAAGCAAATTGTAATAAAATCTTCTTCATTAATAACTGAGGACATAACGCGTGGTCCTCTTAACACCAGATAGTTAACTGAGAATGTTAAAGAACACGATAAAACCCTCGATGTACTTTTCGAAACTAACAAAACCCTTTTACGAATCCACGTTGTTAAGCACTGCAACTCATGCGTTGTGTTAAATTTCGTTGGACTCAAGCATGCGATGAAGCTGTTCAAAAACTTAAAGATTTATTCTCCGGACCGCTGGAACTCCATCGTCCGGATTTTTTACGTCAGTTCATTTTGCAAACAGATGCATCACTACAAGGTCTTTCAGCAGTACTCTATCAATTAGGCAACAACGGCGAAAAACATATTATATCATATGCTAGCAACACGTTATCTCCAGCAGAGAGACGTTATCACATTAACGAACTGGAATGCTTGGCAGTGGTAAATTACATAAAAAAGTACAAGATGTACTTAACAGATAAACCGTTCTTAGTCAAGACGGACAACAGGGCGTTACTTTGGTTGAATAAACACAAAGTCGACAAAACCAAATTCACTCGATGGTCCTTGTTATTGCAAGAATATGCATTCAAAATTGAACACTGTCCAGGCAAAGAAAACTTACTAGCAGATTTTCTCAGCCGTAATCCACAAGATCAGTATGTCGAGACCGACGATGAAGAGGAAAGAATGTTCCTACCAAATTATAAGTGTTCAGAACGTATTTCTGTTTTAACACATTCGGAAATATACGAAGATATCGTACAGACTCAATCGAAGTCGAGAGATATTCAAGACAAGATCCGCAGTTGGAATGATATATTTCAACAGGAACAACGTTCTGAAGCGGATCTTATTTTTATGAAAAATTTTTAAGTACAAGACGATGTACTAATGAAAAAGTCAGATCGACATTTAAAATTGATCCAAAGAGGAAAATCAAAGAATTGATTTATCATTTTCACGATAGAGATGAAGCATGTCATCCAGGGCGAGACGAAACTTTGAGAAAGGTTTCGCAGAGATACTATTTCAATAACATGGCCAGGATCGTAGGCAAATATACAGGGTGTTGCATCATGAGAGGGACATAGCTTAATAGGAGGTAGAGAACATCAGTGGTAACCGGAACCTCCCATAAAAATGTCTCATTGGGCCTTCATTACGAGGTTGCTGGGTGTTAAATAATTTTTGGCCAAACCTGTTTTTTGTCATAACTTTGACAGGGAATGAAATAACGGATTCATATTTGGTACGGCTAATGTACTAACGAGCCCCAAGAGGTACATGTATAAAAAAAAATATATCCAGGTCCGGACTCACTATAATTTATGTTTCTTCTTTGCATCAATAAAACATCACCCTGTATATATTTTTTTGAAATTTCGATACGATATTCGAAAAGAAACAAACAAAATGGCCTATTTCATTTTTTTGTTACACCTTCGTGGTTATTTAAATACGTTGTTAAATGTGCAAGAAAATGGATTACAGAACCCTATTAAATGAGAGGCACGTGAAATAAATAGTTTTATAACTAAAATTTGCAAAAATTCTATTGAGCCTAGGTGGTCTGGGTGAATCCTAATTCCGGCACGTTTTAAAGGTCCATTTTGGTAAAAAACTGTGGTCCTAATAAGTAATCGGGTATGAAATAACAAAATTTTTAATCAATCACAGTAGGCTTGTTCAAAGAATAAAAGTGACAGATAATTTAAACCATTTAGGCCTAAGTAACCAGTTACTTTGATCAAGAAAATCATCAACATTTTATACTTAATAAAAATTGGAAAAGAGAACAAACTAAAATCTAAATAAATAAAATATTTTCCATTCAATTAACAATAAATAACAAAACAATAACTAAATGTGTTTAAAAATAGAACGTAATTGACACTAAAGTAAATTTTCAAAATGTCCTCCCCCATATTCTGTGCATTTTCTTGCGCGTTTAGAAAGGTCACCAATTGCTCGACGTATCATTTCTGGATTATTCCGTATTTCGTCGCAGGTTGTAACGATGCGCTGGATTAAATGTTGTCTACTTTCAATTTCAATGCTATAAACCTCGTTTTTTAAGTGGCCCCATAAAAAGTAATCACAAGGGTTACAATCAGGAGATCTTGGTGGCCATTCATGTGGACCCCCGCGTCCAATCCATCTATTAGGATGCACATTGTTTAAGTGTTCTCTTACTTGAAGGTTAAAATGTGGTGGGGCCCCATCATGCTGAAACAACATGCCTCTTATACCGATATTTTCTAACATATTCGGTAAAATGTTTTGAAGAAAATCAAAGTAAATTTCACCATTCAATCTTTCTTCAAAAAAATGTGGCCCTATCAAATGTCTATTCACAAGTCCGACCCAAACATTTACAGAAAACCTGTGTTGCGAACGGCGTTGGCGTACCGCATGTGGGTTTTCCTGTGCCCATTTATGATTATTTCGTGAATTGTTTACTCCATCCCTTGTAAATTGTGCCTCATCCGTAAATAAGGTTCTGTAAATGACTGGGCGATGGTTAGACAACCAATGACAAAATGCCAGGCGGGGGATATCGTCGCCTTGTTGAAGACGCTGTACCTGCTGGATATGATATGGATGGTAACGTTCTCTTTTTAGGGTTCTCCATACTCGCCAATGAGGAATACCAGTTGCCAAGCTGATTCGTCTAGTGCTCATATTTGGGTTTTCTTGAACTACGTTTATAATATTGTTTTGTTCCTGCACACCTTGTTGTAAAACACGCTCCACAACTGCAGAATTAGGAAACTTTCCGTGTTGTCTTGCATACTGGAACACCGTACTAAAGGTTTTATGATTAGGGCATCGACGACCAGGAAAACGCAGCCGATATTCTCTTTCCGCCGACCTACCATTTCCATTACAGAAACCATAGATGAATATTATGTCAGCATATTCCACGTTTGTAAATTTTACTGGCATAGTTAAAATATTTTCACAAGTTTTCACTAACTAAATGCGGATTATTGACACATTAAATTACTAACAAACAATTATTCAACTGTTTAGGAGATTTCTTTTTATTATCTGTCACTTTGAACAAGCCTACTGTGATTGATTAAAAATTTTGTTATTTCATACCCGACTACTTATTAGGACCACAGTTTTTTACCAAAATGGACCTTTAAAACGTGCCGGAATTAGGATTCACCCAGACCACCTAGGCTCAATAGAATTTTTGCAAATTTTAGTTATAAAACTATTTATTTCACGTGCCTCTCATTTAATAGGGTTCTGTAATCCATTTTCTTGCACATTTAACAACGTATTTAAATAACCACGAAGGTGTAACAAAAAAATGAAATAGGCCATTTTGTTTGTTTCTTTTCGAATATCGTATCGAAATTTCAAAAAAATATATACAGGGTGATGTTTTATTGATGCAAAGAAGAAACATAAATTATAGTGAGTCCGGACCTGGATATATATTTTTTTATACATGTACCTCTTGGGGCTCGTTAGTACATTAGCCGTACCAAATATGAATCCGTTATTTCATTCCCTGTCAAAGTTATGACAAAAAGCAGGTTTGGCCAAAAATTATTTAACACCCAGCAACCTCGTAATGAAGGCCCAATGAGACATTTCTATGGGAGGTTCCGGTTACCACTGATGTTCTCTACCTCCTATTAAGCTATGTCCCTCTCATGATGCAACACCCTGTATAAATTAATGTCTTATATGCCAGTCAGTAAAACACGACAAGCTCAACCCAATGCTCCACCTAGAAGTCATGTACCACAAAATGCATTTGAAACTTTGAGCGTCGACGTAATTGGACCGTTGCAGAGGACCAAAGACGCCGAAAACCGATATATGATTATCGTAGAAGACGTATTTAGCAAGTGGATAGAGGCAAAGGCATATATTCAGGTCGATGGCAGAACGATCGCCAAATTTATAGATGAAGAAATAGTTGCGAGATTCGGAGTCCCTCGAGTTATAATTTCCGACAACGTAGGTCATTTCAATTCGGAATGGTATATATAACATTCTGCGAAAGAAATGAAATTGAACTATATCTCATTCCTGCTTATTATCAACAATCCAATCCCGTGGAACGACGGGTTCAGGAATGTAAGAAAATTTTAAAGACTTTGTTATACAAACAGCCGAATGACATATGGGATCGCTACGTGCATCAAATGGCTTATATTCTAAGAAATCGAAGGAATGCCGCTACAAATCAAACACCTAGCATGATAGTG
The DNA here is from genome assembly GCA_963675555.1 of Leptura quadrifasciata. NCBI lineage: Eukaryota > Metazoa > Arthropoda > Insecta > Coleoptera > Cerambycidae > Leptura > Leptura quadrifasciata. The sequence continues at coordinate 43,585,150 of OY776675.1, forward strand.
TTAGGCTATGAACCAGCCAAAAAAGGCGAATGGGATTTATATGCATGGAGACAAGAAAGAGCTAAGCAACAAACACTTCCACGATACGAGAGAGTTAAGGAAGCCCGTCAAACTCAACAAAATTACAAACAGAAATACGCGCCAAAAGAGGCCGTCACTCCAGTCGTTTTTAAAGTTGGAGATAAAGTCATGAGTAAAAGAAAAAGGAAGGTACATACCTTCACGCTGTCTTGGTCAGGCCCAACCAGAATCTTGAAGAAATTTTCAAAAGGGAAACGTAAATACTAGAGTCCATGTAAATGATTTGAGGCCAGCCCCGCCAGAGGAGCACAATTTGGAATTCGAATCTTCAGATGAAGAAAATGCTACTCCAGGCGGACCATCACTCGATGGAAATGATTCCCCGTTCTCAGACGAATCCAGAGAACCTCAAGAGCCAGAGCAGACTGTAGTCCAAATCCATGCACCACCACGCGACGCTTCTACTTCTGATTCCGATTCAAGTTCTGGAGATTCCATAATATTTTTAACCTAGGCTAAGTTTTGACTTAGTACTAGATTTATTTTATATCAAATTCCCATACCAACTTTTTTCACATCAGGCAGAAGGTGGTATTTTTTATAATTTTTCTAAGTCCTCATACGTCGTTGAACATGTACATCTGTAAGCAGAGTCCGACCCAAAGGGTCTAAACAAATGTTCCATTGGCACGGCATGGAAAGACGACAACTCTGACGCAAGGGGGCGATTCAGACGAGTCTAGCAACTCAAGTGCGAGGGCCGCCACGTCTGCTGAATGGGCAGATGCAATTATCCGACGGATCCAGATTCTGTCGCAGTTTTCTCCTAAGAAGAGATTTTAATCAAGCGAACCATTTCAATCAACATTAGTCTCAAAATTTCAATGTTCTTATTCCCAAAGGCGACGATGTGATATCGGTCGCAGATTCCACTTTATGCCCAGACGGGATAAAGACATAACTATTTAACCAATAATATAAGTTAACAAAATTTTTATGTTGTTTCATATTAATGAGCAGTGCCATGTCAACAAACACCAGAGCCGTAGAGCCAAGCCAGGGCCGTAGAGCTAAGCCAGAGCCGCAGAGCCAAAGCAGTCCGAGGACCACCTAAGCTGATCCAGAAGGCAGTTCGACACCGAGGGTGATCAACAAAGCCATAATCACGAAGAGGAGCAGATGTAAGCAAGAATTAGTGAAAGGACACTAATGAAGTTCAGTGCGTCGAAAGTATTTTTTTATGCCATTTTTAAATTTAAAGTTTTATCAATATTCATATTGATACTTCATCTCATGATTTTTGATTTATTTTTTTTATCCCATTTTGGGATACAAATGTTCAAAGTTAAATAATCGAATGCTGTGCATCGATATATGTACAACCTTATTACCATTTTTAGATTTGCATCTATGTTATGTTTCAGATAGGCCGGTCTGAAAATAACCGAGTACAATACATGGGAGACTCCATCCAAAGATCCATTTTTTTTCATAACAATTTTACAAACATTGCACAAAAAGATTCACCGAAACAGGGGGGTGTTAAAGAACACGATAAAACCCTCGATGTACTTTTCGAAACTATAACAAAATCCGACTCTCATGAAAAGCGTGCTTCACGTAAAAATATCGCTGGAAGAAGTTTCTATATCTTTAGTCATATTTTCGCTCTACGGAGAGTTTTTTAATGCAAAAATTTCAATAACTCATCAAGGAACGTAATTTTAGAAACTGTAGTAAATGTCGCTGCAGAGGGACGTAATGTCGCCCCGACCACCAAAATTTAGAAACAGTAACAAAATTTGACTTCAATTTCGGAAATTTAAAAACTAAAACCCTTTTACGAATCCACGTTGTTAAGCACTGCAACTCATGCGTTGTGTTAAATATGAGGACAAGTTAATCCAGCTTCTATTCAAAGTATATCGAGAGTTTTAGCGAAAATAGCCTTTAGTGACATGGGACCCCCATCATTTCCTAGCAGTCGATATTGACGGGAAAATGATGGGTTTTAACGGGATTTGCCCTAAACCGGTTCCTCAGTGATTCGGTGTCAGAAAAGTACCCTTACCATGTACTAATATGTGCATGGGACCGCCTTGCCTGAACGTATGAAATTGTAATTGCAAAATATAATTCAAAGTCGTTGCGATTCAAACATTTTTAAGCTCCGAGGAGCGACCAAAATTGATATTGAACTGAAAATACGTAAATAGACAGGCAAACAAAAGCCCACCAAGAATTTATAAACATTGAACTTTTCTTGAATCTCTTTGTGTAATCATTAGCTCAAAAACTGCATAAGTCGTTCCGTTCCTCACCATGTGTTGTACACGGGCCAGACTATAGTTTGTCAAAACATTTTTCTTGAAATTGTTGTAAAACATGAATTTTTAAAAAGATTTAATATATATTTTTGAACTTTATATTGTCTTTTACTTGTGTTTTCAAAATTCCCTTTCAGGTATAATTTTAAGAAAGTGTTAGTACTTACTGTGTTAGATTTATAGTGTTACGACGTCCAATTGATGCCATCAGAGAAGTAGTTACCTAAGCATAAACGAACAGCAGTTTATAAATTTTGTATTATTGTCCGTCTGAAATAGTCGTTTTGAACCCTTATTTTGTGAACGTTAACATTCATTTTTGATAAACATAGTAAAAGTCCTTCAGACGCAAAAGATGGATCGTTTACAAGAACTGCGTAGGGAAAATGCCGATACCGATGATCCGGAGTAGTAAACGCAGTGCACAAAATAAATTCGATGCATGCGATGCGTACCGGCCGTGCGATGCCGATCAGTGGACGCTTACGCTCCTTGCGGTTACCCTAAAAGACCTCCCTTCTAATTCTAAACCCCCCCCTTTTCAACTTGTTCAGAACCCTCCACCTTGTAGGTACATAATATATTTTTTTTCTTGAACGTTTTAAAGATAGAAAGAAAGTGCACCAAAAACTCGATTTTACTCCAAAAAAAAAAAAATTGTGTAATTCGGCCACGAGTGTTTTAGGACCAAAAATAGTTAAAATTTATGTATTTCTATTTGTAGACAATGAAAAATAAAAACCTTCCTTATCCTTATCCGAGACGTCTATTTCTTTTTGATTTGTTAATTCTAGGCATAAGAATAATAATAATAATACCATGTTACTAGAGTTTAATTTTATTTCATTTCAAGACGTATAGGTAAAAAATCGGCAGCTACTGGAAGCGGCTGGAACCTCCCCACTCGGTGGATTTTTGAAACCGAAAACAGCATTAAATTTTTTGACAATATTTCATTAATATATCGACACATGACCCATAAAATATTACCATTTGGACACAGTGTCCATCCTGACTCAAATTTTGAGCGTTGTGTCGACGCAGTGCAGACACACAATATACTGTGCTCTGGTCCAGGCACATTTCGCTCCTTGGATACGCCACTGTGCCAATCGATCAATTAGTTGTACTGTCGTGAGCAGAAAAAATAGGACAACTTTTTTTTTTAATATAAATCTGTCTATTTGAATATGTAATGAGTAGCTGAAATAAAATAGTTATCAATTTTAATTTATTTTTTATTTTAATGCTGTAGTTATTGCTATAGTAAATGATGGATGGTTAATGAGACAAATTGCACTGCGTTATAACATTAACAAAAATTTGGTGTGTAACATTTTAAGAAAGTGGAGAATAAACGGTACGATTAGTAGAAATCCTGGATCAAAGGACAAAGGATATCCTACTTAACAAGGAACTAACTATTAATATTTCGTTATTGCACCATTTCTATTTATAACTTCTATAAGTCTGTTTGGCATAGAATTAAATATCCTTATACAATAATCATTAGTAATAATATTTTCCCATGCATTATTTACTATTTCCAGTAATTCTTCGGCATTCCGTGGTCTCACATTTCGTTTTTGGATACATCTTACGAGTAGTTCCCATACTTCTTCTATAGGGTTGAGATCTGGACTATGACTGGGCCAGTTAAGAACATTGATGTTGTTATCTTGAAATCAGTTAGTTACGGTACGAGCAGTATGAACGGAACAATTGTCTTGTTGAAATATGAACTCATTATTAGGAAATAATTGTGACACAGGAGGGAGCGTAATATTGTCTAAAATCCTAATATACGTTTCACTATTAAATCGTTCCTCAATATGCCACAAAACACCAGGACCACGTGCTGAAATCCATGCCTACATATTGACAGAAAATCTGCCACTTTTATCATTGTTAGATATATATTTCTCGAGTCGAGTATTCGGAGGACCGTAAACACGAATACGACTTCTGTGTGTTGACTGGAAAGTTTTTTCGTCTGTAAAGTTTACATTGTTTCAAAAATTTACATCATGCGCTAAAAATTCAAGCGCAAATCCTACTCGAGCTTCTTTATGTTCAGCTTTAAGTAAGTATTTCTGTGCTGCTGCATGATGGCGTAGCTCCGATTCTCTTACTCGCCGGCGACCAGTACTACTCGATTCAGGAAAATTCGTTTCTTCAGCAGCCTGAATAACTCAGTAAAATGGATTTTCTACTAAAGCATTTACCAATTGCAAATCTTGTTGTTGAGTTGATATCCTTCGTCGCCCTGATCCAGGATTTCTACTAATCGTTCCGTTTATTCTTCAATTTCTTAAAATGTTACACACCGAATTTTTGTCAATATTATAACGCAGTACAATTTGTCTCATTGACCATCCATCTTCTGCTTTAGCAATAACTCCAGATTAACTAAATCGCTTATATGAGGCATATTAGTTTTTTGCACACTTGCAATAAATTATGACAACTAACTGACAATGTCACAAAAATTAAAGTTAAATGTACACAACTAGATTTTAACAAAATACCGTTATAAGACTTGTCCTATTTTTTTTGCTTACGACCGTACGAAAGTTATTTTAAAAACGTTATATTCGGCAAATTTCAAGAACAGATAATGCTAACAAAGGAAAGGGATTTGTATTTTGTATCACCTAATTTGAATACAATTGCTTCGTAGCCTCAGGCCAAGGATAATAATAATAATAATAATGACTCTATTACCTACATTTTAACATAATACAATCAAACTATTATTATATAATCTAAAAATTACACATTTCATCTGATACATTCAATCAAACAAGAAGGGACTATTCTGTTTCGGATGCTCTGTCCGGAAAAGCCATTTCATCATCAATAAAATGCCTGATTAATTGCAGTCGAGTTTACAACACCCCATATGGTAAAGATGAATGTCGTCCGGCCGCATAACCCCAATAAGTTTTTAAATAGTTTGCTTTGCAAACTCACACAGCTTTGTCATTAATCATGTTAGCCGCAATTTAAAGCATAATTTAAACTCATTATTAATTTTATCAAAATGTTCATTGGTGCATTATTAACAAACGGCAGTCATATATACATTACGATTGTACAAATAATAATCGCGTCGACTGTGATGATCCTTCAACAAAAGAACATCGTGTTATGAGTGTGTTCAGCAAGCAGAGCACCCGCCACCCCCTTTTATCCCTAAACGAGCCGAGAGCACCGCTTATATTTTGCTGCAATGAATACCAACTATAAAAGCCACCCTAATTCAATTATGTGTATGATTTTATTATTTAATATGCGCCAACGTAACGTTTTCATGAAATGAAACGGATGATGTGATTAGTTGGTATTTAATGCGGTTATTAAATTATTTATTAATTGTGCATAAATGTTAAAAGTTATTTCGTTTGTTATTTTATGCTCAGGTTTTTGTGGAAATTTTAATAAATGGTGTTTGATTAATTTCAGATTTCCTATTTGCAATATTTTACAGTTTTTAATTAAATCGTAAAATTCATATTCTTTATATCCTTTATTGTTTTTGTTACCTATATGAATAAATTTTATGTACTGTTATGTAATAAATCTAATTTTACACAAACAAATTTCATCCGTACAAAATAATAATAATAATATTAGTACAGAAATTGCATGAGGATAATCCTCACCGTCGCATTGTCTCGAGTTAGGTGAAATAATGGCTCAAAGTTTAATCACCACTCCAAATCTTCTGTACAATATTTCTGTCTCCAATGAATGTACATTTACTTTTAATGGATCAATAGACATAACTGCAGATATTTTATACTCAAAGACGTCAAAAATTGAATGTTTAGCAGCGCTGGATTGGGGAGATGTTCCGGTCCGGGCTGCTCCTAATCCGACAGGTCCATTCCTACGTGTTAAACAAATCGGCCCAATATACTTACTTTTTTTATTTGTGATTTATTGATTGATTTTATTGATGTCTTTTTCAACAGACATTTGTACCTAAGGCATCCAAGTGATCTTGTGATAGGCAATTTCTAAGCTTATTTTGCACAAATTTTAATTTTGAAAAAGTTCTTTCACAAGACACAAGTAACAAATTTTTATAAGCGTATGCAGTACTGTAACCAAATTTCAGTTCCGTCACTGTTTTTTTTTTTTTATTTGTAATGTTATCTTATTAAAATAAAGTATTTGCATCACTCTAATTTAAACAGATGGAGAATATTTACATTGGCTCATCTTAAGTTTCGATACACCTTAGCCGTTTTTAAATACATCTAATGATCGCGTTTGGTTCGGACACATGAACTAAACTGGTGTCTTTGTCTGATACAAGTTTTTCACTCTCTTCTTATCACGCGAGCCATTAGACGAACGAGGTGTGTATAACATTGCAAATTTATATTCGATTTTATTGTGTTAATCATTGAATTATTGTTGAATTGTATTATTATTTCTTAATAATCTTAATGTATAGATATTCTGTGTGGATATATTTTTGGGTATACGGTAAAGATTACCAATATATTTGTTAATTACTATAGTGTTAAACAATTAACAATTGCCGCCTGATTCGGGCATTATCAATTTTTTTCTATTGTGTGAGGATAGATATTGCCGTGTGGCATATTTTTCAGGTACAATGACAAATGTAATAACGACGTTGGGAATTCTAAATATTCATTATATAATGGTTGGATATTCGTGTATCCAATCAATCAATCAATAAGACTTTATTTCTTATTTTAATATACAAAAATCGGCAGCTACTGGAAGCGGCTGGAACCTGCCCACTCGGTGGATCTTTGAAGCCGAAAAGAGCATTAAATTGTGTGACAAAACGGCACTAAACGTAATCCGATCTCATCCAAAACCTTTTCAGATCTTCTAAGGCACTAAAAACTCTTAACTTAATGAATTTACAATCATCTATGCGAGTTATTACCTACATTATCGCTCGTTGAATAATACACTATTAGGATATTAACAACTTTAACATCACTTGAACGACTAAGAAAGTCTAGTTATCCTAAATACTACAGATTTGTAAAGTAACAAACTGAAAATTGGTAAAGTGATAATCTATAATAAATTCACCAACGAAGGTACAGAAAGCATGTGATATTGATATTGTTACATCTACCTTTAAAATTTGTGATAATCCACTAAAAGTTACAAATATGCTGAAATCTTATTAACATGACATGACACCAACGTTATCGGATGACAAACAATGACAATCGTCCAAATTTGCTCATTGCAATCCGATCGCTCGCGGCTGTCTTTGTTAAATGAAACATTAGCATTTCAGTAATTTTACTAGATTTTAGAGGAATATGTATAGTTTAATTCTTCGATTTGTCTGTATATATATTTAAAAATGGCACTAAACGTAATCCGCTCTACTTGTAGAGTAGTGAAGAAACCCTTACAGGTGAATTGACACGTGATGTGACGAGTTTCACGATGAAACGGCTATGCACATCGATCATGTCATGCGAAATACGATCTATTTTTCATATTTGCTTTGTTTTTAATTTTTAACCTCTCCACAATAAAATTGTGAGAGGTTACTAAAATTGGTTCAAAAACGAAAATTGAGATAACATCAAATTTTTACGTTTTGAGGTCCTAGGAACCCAAAAAAGTGATTTTTGAAAAATGTCTGTGTGTGTGTATGTGTGTTAGCACGATAGCGCCGAAACTACAGAACGGATTTGAATGATACTTTGCGTGTGCGTTTCTTTGGTGCTCCAAAAGATCTGAAAAGGTTTTGGTTGAGATCGGATTACGTTTAGTGCCATTTTGACGCAACAAGTTGTTTATTTTATAATTACTCTCAATTTGCAATGGAACCATTGAAAAGCAGTTAAAATTCTGATTTCAACGATATATCACACTTCCACCCTTTCGATTTGGTTTCCCTGAAAAAAATTAAAAACAAAGCAAATATGGCATAGATCCCATTTCGCATGATACTAGTAAAATTACTGAAATGCTAATGTTTCACTTAACAAAGACAGCCGCGAGCGATCGGATTGCAATGAGCAAATTTTGACGATTGTCATTTCATGTTCAATTTATTTATTCATTTGCATATCAGTAATTAAACAATTCTTTTTTTATCAAATTTAATTTTTATTTACTAAGAATTTTACCTTGCAATAGTTGTAGCCTCACTATAATTATTATTACTTTTATCAATTTGCAAAGTTAATTGATATTGTTACTTTGTTAATTTATTTTCATCACTGTTACACTGGTTTCACCCTTTTTTCCTATTTTTTATGTAACTCTTGGACCAACTAACATTGAAAGTAAAGGTGGATCCTCGCAAGCATTAGATATACCGGCTAGACTCGTGGAACATATTACAAGGGATTTTGCTGTCAATAACCGGAGTACTCTCATCCATCTAGCTGCACAGCAAAAATATATCTTCTAGCTGTTGCAGCATATTCAGCATTTGGAATCACGTCCGGAGTTCCATCCAATATAGCCAAATTGAGTAATTAAGTAAGATCCACACTTTAGCCACCAGAAATTTTGGTCAGTAGAATTTGTAAAAACCAGCTGTTAAATTTCAATAATTTTTTTTTAAAAAACTTATACTAGCTTTGCAAAGTGTAAATTTCTTGAAATTTAATTTTAAATTTTTCTTTGCTACATTTCAAATTTATTTATTAATTTTTATAAGTTTTAAATTTAACTTGGCTAAATTTCAAAGTTATTTATTAAATTTTTAAATTCGTTAACTGTTTCTATTTTCTATAATTTTTTTGTTTTGTAAATTACATATTATCATTATATTGTTATTTTAAATTATTTGTTTATTATTGCTCTCCTCTTTCATTTGAGAATATTATTTATTAAATTACTTACTTACTTACTTACTTTATTAATTAAATACTTGCTTGGTGCCCTTGATTGTTGCTAACAATAAACCCTCAGTTTCTATAAATTAATACCTTAAACCTCTGAGCTACTGGAGCTAATGTTGTAATTGAATTTCTCTTTTGTTCCAATTGAGAGAAGTTCGTTGCAGTACCATAAAACAACAAACAATACATTTTTTACATGTTTTACAAGATAAAGACGTCTCTTCTTTTGCAGTTTCAGCACCTTCATCTTCAGTAGGTCCTTCATTGTAAAATACAATATGAGTATTATTGCCCAAGTTATCGAGAATAGTTTTGATTGTATCCCATTTTTCGATAAAGTCTTTGAACTCTGTTTGCATGGCTTCTTTGGTTATTCTTTCATCAATATTATCATCGCTAAAGCGATTGGATATCTGTTCAACAACATTTTCAAATGCATCTTTAGATGTAAATCTTTTATATTTGAAAAAAAAACTGGGATGCACCCGTGCAAGATCCTTAAATAACCCTTAATGTTTCTCAAATCGATCTCCTAAACTTGTTATGGCCCTATCGTAAATGACGTTGTAAGCGCTCACTTGGAATGTGTATTTTGGATCAGTAAAAGGAACATCAGCAGTAGTTTCACCTGGCATTCATTTTTCTCTTGAAATTCTAAAAGAGGAAAAATCTGTAGTGAAATAGTTAGTTGCCTCATTTTCCGTACCATCTTCGACCTCTCTGTTGCTGTTTGACACGTCTCTTCCATCATTATCGTCAGTGTTAATAAGTTTGTGCATGCGAATATTAATCCAACTAATAAAATTTTTGGTAGATTCAAGTAAAGATTATATACCATTTTATATGCAAGAACAGCATTCATGCCGTTCCTTTGTAAATAATTTGGCAAAGGTGTTGTCGGCTGAAATATTCTCATAAAAATTAGGGCTGTCAATAAAAACTCAAATTTCTTGGGAAAATTGGTGGTCGCAATTCCTTCCAAGGTTAATATAATTTCTATAAATACAGCTTTACTGGACGTATTATAATCTCCAAACATTTTACTTAAGACTCTGTCTTTGATCCACCAACGTGTTTCCCCAATTGAAGAGAGAATGTTTTTTTCCGTCTGCAATATTATCCCCATACTACCATTCTTTCGATTTGTCAACAAAAACCGCGCATTGATTAGTTATTACAAACAAATTTACGGCTTTAACACAAACCTTAGTAGTGTCCGACAACTAAATTTAACACATGAGCTTCTCTTTCCATGTAAGCTGAAAGACCCCAACCCACCACATTTAACCGATATTGTACAATTAAAAGTCATAAGAGGAAAATTTACACTTGAACATTAAACGTCATTAGAAAAGAACAAACATCTTGTTGGACCCTTTTATATTGGCGGAAACCTAAATGGCGAATCTTATTTGGAATTACTTAGGGATGCAGTTGATCCTCAAATTATTGAAATATTAGAAAACGACTTGGTAATTTTGACAGAAACTTGGCTGACTAGTAATATTAATGACTCTGAAATTTTTAATAGTAGATAGGGCGGTATTCAGAAAAGACAGGACCGTGGAGGTGACTGGTAAAGAACGAGAAGCAGGGGTTTTAGTTTTAGTCCATAAAAAAATATAAGGCATCCCTGATATATCTACGTATTTAGAAATGATTTTTGTTGGGGAAATATACATGGTAATACTTTCACTTATACGTGTACATTGTAAAATAAAACACATCGTTGCCTTTCTAACACTTAACATAATTTCCAGTTTGTAATTGTACATTAGCATAATTCTCAGTTGCTAAATGTAAATTAGCATAATTCCCAGTTGGTAAGTGTAAATTAGCATTATTTCCTCTTTATACGTGCACATTATAAAATAAAATACATCGTGGCCTTTCTAACACTTAACATAATTCCCAGTTTGTAACTGTAAATTAGCATAATTCCCAGTTGGTAACTGCTAATTAGCATAATTCCCAGTTGCTAAGTGTAAAATAACATACTTTCCAGTTTGTTAGTATAAATTAGCCTAATTCCCACTTTATACGTGTGTATTATAAATTAAAATACATCGTAGCGTTTTTAACACTTAACATAATTCCCAGTTTGTAACTGTACATTAACATAATTAACAGTTGCCAAATGTAAATTAGCATAATTCCCAGTTTGTAAGTGTAAACTAGCATAATTTCCTGTTTGTAAATGTAAATTAGCCTAATTTCCAGTTGCCAACTGTAAGTTAGCCTAATTCCCAGTTGGCAACTGTAAATTAGCATAATTTCCAGTTGATAACAATAATTAGGATAATTTCTAGTTACTAAGTGCAAATTAACATAATTTCCAGTTTGTAAGTGTAAATTAGCATAATTTCCACTTTATACGTGTACATTATAAAATAAAATACATCATGGTATTTTTAACACTTAACATAATTCCCAGCTGTTAAGTGTAAATTAGCATAATTCGTAGTTGGTGAGGGTAAACTAACATAATTTTTAGTTTGTAAGCGTAAATTATCCTAAGTTGGTAATTATAAATTAGCATAATTCCTAGTTTGTAACCGTGAATTAGCATAATTCCCAGTTTCTAAGTGTAAATTAACATAATTTCCAGTTTGTAATTACAAATGAGCCTAACTCCCCCTTTATACGTGATGTATAAAATAAAATACATCGTAGCCATTCTAACACTTAACATAAGTCTCAGTTTGTAACTGTAGATTATCATAATTCCTAGTTTATTACTGTAAATTAGCATAATTCTCAGTTTGTAAGTATAAACTAGCATAATTCCCAGTTTATAAGTGTATTATAACATAAAATACACCGTGGTCTTTCTACGCCTTCGTAATATTATCCCTGCCAACCGGAAGACTTATATCTTGGAAACTCTGGAAACTATGGTTTGTCTGATGATTCCGTACACCCGGTATATATAAAGCAAATACATCTTATACATTAAGGGGGAATCTTGATGGAAATGACACAGAGTGTATAAGGTACTTTCTAATACAATAATTCATTACTATTTATATTTAACCATGTTACATTTCCGTCGGCATACACATTTAAGAGAAATTTATAATTATTTAGTTTTTTATGTAATTTATCGATAAATATCATGTTCTTGTTTTTGTAATTGCTAAAGGGAATAGAAGTTAGTATAAGTGCAATATTTGATTTTACTGTTTATTACTCTGAATGTTATTTTTAAAATCATTTAACCCTGAAATCTAGATATTTGTAAGGACATATCAGAAATATGGTGAATAACTATGAGACTATTAGTATCTTATAACTATTTCCTAGGTATTCAACGTTTGATTTAGGATATGGTGAATTAATACACTCTTTGTCAAATTATTTTCCAAGGCGCTCTGAACGGACGAACGCCAATGGACAATGAAGCTCATCTGCTCCCCTATGAGTACAATAATAGTCAGTGTAGTGTACGTTGGGTGGATGATAATCGGGTGGCTGGATATATTAGCCGTTCCACCCTTACCGGGTCGCACACGGGCCCAAGTCAAGCGGCGGCGGGCGGTGGCGGCGGCACGATGTAAAGCGACGCTCCGTCTCTTTTGATTCGCGGATTAATTGAAATACCTCGCATTCCATGGCTTCGACGATGGTTCGTTGTATGTAGCAAAAGCATCCTGGAAAAGACTGGGGTTACACGCGAGCAAGATGGAGATAGACCTAAATGGCCTATCGACTCACTGCAACAATGAATAGCAGATGATATTCCTCTGTATATACTCACTGCTTGTTCGATCTTTAGGTACGCCTTTATCATCATTATTATACGTTGGAAATTTATAACTGTTCTAGTTGCTTTACCCACTATGGTGGAAAATTGTAGAGTGGAATAAGTTAATACCATTAAATTATGGAGAGTTTTACTGTCTTCGGTTGTTCGGGGTGTTATTGAATAGATGAAAGGTAACCATAATGAATTTAATCACTGTCAATTATTTATCTTCAGAATATATAACGTTATTTTAATGTGTTGCTGCCCTAATTGAGGAGAAAAGTATTGGACTTCTGTAAATATTCTAATGCCGAATCATGGTGAAAAAGCTAGTTTTGAGTTCCTAAAATAGTAAATTCACTCGAATTTAGTAAAAATTTCTTATGTACAGAGTGGGCAATTCATCTTTTGCTGTTTGAAGGACTTTTACTGTATTTATCAAAAGTGAATGTTAACGTTCACAAAATAAGGGTTCAAAACGACTGTTTCAGGCGGAGAATAATATAAAATTTATACTTACTGTTCGTTTTTGCTTAACTGCTGCTCTGAAAATACTACTACTACTACTACTTTCTTAAAATTATACCTGAAAGGGAATTTTGCAAACACAAATAAAAGACAATATAAAGTTCAAAAATATATATTAAATCTTCAAAAAATGTATGTTTTACAACAACTTCAAGAAATATGTTTTGACAAACAATAGTCTGGCCCGTGTACAACACATGGTGAGGAACGAAACGATTTATAATGTACCAACTACCATCCAATATGCAGTTTTTGAGCTAACGATTACACAAAAAGATTCAAGAAAAGTTCAATGTTTATAAAATTTTGGTGGGCTTTTGCTTGCCTGTCTATTCACGTATTTTTATTTCAATATCAATTTTGGTCGCTCCTCGGAGCTTTAAAATGCTTGAATCGCAACGACTTTGAATTATATTTGGGCAATTACAATTTCATACGTTCAGGCAAGGCGGTCCCATGCACATATGAGTACATTCTGACATCGAATCATTGAGGAACCAGTTAAGGGCAAATCCCGTTAAAACTCATCATTTTCCCGTCAAAATCGACTGCTAGGAAATGATGGGGGTCCCATGTCGCTAAAGGCTATTTTCGCTAAAACTCACGATATACTTTGAATAGAAGCTGGATTAACTTGTCCTCTTATTTAATACCGCGCATGAGTTGCAGTGCTTAACAACGTGGATTCGTAAAAGGGCTTTTAATTTTGAAATTTCCGAAATTAAAGTCAAATTTTGTTATACTGTCTAAATTTTGGTGGTCGGGGCGACATTACGTCCCTGTGCAGCGACATTTACTACACTTTCTAAAATGACGCTCCTTGTAGAGCGAAAATATGATTAAAACATTAAAAACCTCTTCCATGATATTTTTGCGTGAAGCACGCTTTTCATGCGAAATATCGGATTTTGTTACAGTTTCGAAAAGTACATCGAGGGTATTATCGTGCTCTTTAACAATATCTTTGAAACTAATCATCGCACAATTTTAGGGAAAAAAATATCTTAAGTAAAGTGGCCTTGAAAAACTGCTGGAAAATATTTTCGAGTTCCTAAAAGGGCTGCTAGGCGTAACAGCCATGACCGAATAGAAAATTAGATTTTTCTCCGTATTTTGATCTATTAAGTGGTATTGAAAATATATGCATCGTAATTCTGAGACAATTTTGAATCTTTTTAGTTTCCCATTTTTTCATATCTTCAAAAATAAGGTCGGTCTCGTTGCAAAAGGCTTTTCTTAATCTACCGAGTGCACTTTCTGTTTTCATTTCATCATTATTGTCGCCGCTAGAGGGCGTTAGTTGACATGTCAACAAATATCGCGCTTTTTCTAAAAAAATTTGGATAGAATGGTATGTTTATTTTGCACGGTAAAACAGAGAATTAAAAGCTTCTAACAGTAGATATTAGCAAACAAAGTTAAAATTATGAATTATTATCAGATTGGCGACGGTATTTGCAAGGTAGCTGTTGAAAACAAGTAAGCTGTGGAAATGACACAACAAAGAAGCAACATATGTGAACAATATTTAGTAGAATAGATAATGCATAATATAAAAATTAGTAATTAATAACAATGACAGCAAATCTAATGTAAATAACAATAAACAATGTAACAAATCAAACGTCCAAAAAAGTAAACTCAAAAACACATTACAACGTATTAAAAAATTTATAATGTAATTAGTGGCGCCCTAGATGTTCAAAATGTCGTCCATCATTTTCGATGCAAGAACACATTCTCAGACGAGTGGATTGAACATAAGTCTCTACTTCTGCCATCGAAATATTTTGAATGACATCTCTTATTATTTTGATCATGTCGTCTCTTGTAGTGAGTCTGGTGACAAAAATGAGATCTTTTATTCGCCCCCACAAATAAAAATCTAGCCAAGTCAGATTTGGGGACTTGGCTGGCCAATCAATCAATCAATCAATCAATAAGACTTTATTACTTATTTTAATATAAAAAAGTACCTCTCCAGAACCCACACCGGGTCCGACCGTGCAACCACCGCGCTAATATGGTGGCAGATTGCATGGACGGGCGGAGTGGAACTGGTTCGGCTAAGAAGAAAATGAAAACAACTAAACCTAGGCTCTTTCCGTCGCAGACGGATTATAAAAGGTGTTAAAGTTAGGAACATGTTCAAAGAACAAACTTAACAAAACTGAATAAAAACTACATAATAAATTAAAACATTTGCGCACTAATCACTTTTAATTTCGTATCTGACGCTAGCACCTCAATTTGAACGAGGCGCTTTCCGCGAGATAAGTCAATGCTGGGCTGCGCATGGCTGGCCTAAACTTTGATTTTAAAAATTTGGGTCGTATATGTTTTGATTTTCTAAAAAATTGTGAAGCGAAATGAATTTAGAGACAAACATGTACAAAAAGAAAACAAGAAAAAACAAACGCAACAAAAAGGTTACAAACAGAAAGGAAGAAGGGGACAGGAAAGATTTAAATGTACAAAAGGTATTAAATGTCAGTAAAGGTGGATAGGGTAAGCGGAACAATTTTTTATTTTGTCTGTTGAGTCTGCTACCCCTGACCATAAGCGGATACAGACTCCTGGACAGGGAATATAGTCCCCTCCGTACAGTTTCATTTATGTGGGTGTTAAACGTCAGTCGTTGATCCAGTCTAACCCCCCCAAGTACTTCACGCATCTTTTAGTTGGAATTTTGTTTTCCCTGATCGAAATGGGTGTTATGATTTTATTCTCTGTAAACCGACGCGTGAAGACTATCGCCTCAGAGATTTCTCAGCCTTCATCCGAATCTTCCATTGGTCGTAATAAGCCGTGGCACGAGCCATGTGCGCCTTCAGCAGCATATTCGCTGCATGGGCGTTGTGTGAATGCGCATACATGGCTGTGTCATCGGCGTACTTGGCCAGCTTCGTATTCGAGAACTCTGGAAAATCGGAGACGTACAGGTTGTACAACTTTGGTGACAGGCACGATTCTTGCGGGATTCCCGCGCGAATGTCCCGCTGTGTTGAGAGTTTGTTATTCACTCGAACCTGCAGGGATCTGCCCATCAAGAATGAGTGAATGAGCTTAATGAAGTAGGCCGGAAAGTTGTAGTGGCGTAGTTTGTAGAGTAACCCCGGGATCCAGACGGTGTCGAACGCCTTCTCAATATCGAGGAGCACCATGGCCGTGTTCTTCCCGAGGTTGTATTGCACTTTGACATCGTTAACTATCCTAACGACCTGTTGTACCGTGCTCCTGCCCTTCCTGAACCCGAACTGAGACTCATCGTCGATGTAAAGCTCCTCCTGAACAGTGTTCAATCTGATCAGGACGACCTTCTCCACCAACTTAGAGATCGTCGACAGCAACGAGATGGGCCTGTAGCTGCCGGCGAATTTCGCGTTCTTGCTCGGCTTCAAGATGGGAATGACCACGGCGCCATTCCACTGGCTGGGCCAGTGCTGTAGTCGCAGGATCGCGTTAACGATATACGTCAATTGCACAATACCTTTCCTCGGAAGATATTTGAGCAGCTTATACTGACGCAGTCCTTCCTCGGGGCTTTTTTGTTTGGTAAGTCCTTGACAATTTGTGCTATTTCCGAGGGTTTGGTCATACCTTCAGAAATTCTCGTCTTGTCATTTGTACGTCATGATCAATGATTTCATTAATGTCATTTTCGATGCCGTCGTGCTCTAAATTGTTTGATATATCGTTATTGTGGATGCTTTCGAAATGGGTAGCTAAGTCGCTGGCCTTTTGAGCGTCTGTCATCGACGTCTGTCCATTCGCGCGAGTCAACGCTGGTATAGCCTCCCGCGTATTTTCAAGGCCCTCGCCAGCTTCCACAGCGAGTTGTCCTGAGCATTGAGCGCTGCCAGTTTGTCCCCCCATTTCTGGTTCCTCGCAGTGTTTATGGAGGTTTTGATCTGTCCTTGTAGCGTAATCATCTCGACCCTGGCGTTGACATCACGATTTCGTTGCCAAAGCCATCTTAGTCTATTTTCTCTCTAATGTTTCGTATGACCGCTTCATCGAGTCGGTCTTTGTTCTCATTCACAGTGATGGTAGTGGCAACAGTCTGCTTGGCATCCTGCAGGGACTTGGCTGGCCAATGAAATATACATCCACACCCTATCCATCTATCAGGATATATCTGGTCTAACAAATCCTGAACGCTCAAAGGGAACTGCGACGGGCACCCATCATGTTGGAAATACATATTACGATGAATTGCTAGAGGTACGTCTCCTAAAAGAAGTGGCAATTCGTTTCTTAAGAAATTTAGATAACGTTCTCCATTAAATGGCACCTACGTTTTTAGATTGTCCTATATGTGAGTTAAGAAGAATCACCTTCTGGACATTTTAGATTCCTAGCTAAATATTTTTTTTAGCCTCCATTTTGAAAATATTACGTTTTTGGCCCAATTATGCCTGTATCTCAGAAACCGTTGATCCTAGATGAAAAATACCTCTTAGTAGAGTTGTTTAGAATGAATTTTTACCTACAATGGTGAAAGTTGTATGTCTTTGTAAGACAATTTAAGACATGAATTCAAAGGAGGCAATTTGACTGAAAAATAAAAAATATTCCGGGTGACACAGGAGGCAAGTAATACTCTAACTTTGCTATTTGGGGAGTTACAGTTTTGAATTTCGGGATAATTGTATATTACGTAATTATCCTTGTTTTGAGCCTATCAAACATTTTCTTGAACTTCCGGTTTAAGCGGAAACCAAACTTTGTTATTTTAAATGGCACCCTGTATATTTTTTGACGTATCTGCTTCGTCTCTAAATTCCCTTTTCAAACATGTATCATAACATGACATTTGTTTTTAAAATTACAGTTAATAGCCATTTTATTTAATTAAGTCTAGGTGGCCATGATATGAACCTTGGCAGATATTGATGCTTAGTGTTCCATGATATCGAAAGATCTCTGGTACGTAACTTTATCTCATATTTTTTTGGGCGTAATCAGTAGCTGAACAAACTAACTAGATTATCTTATTTAAAAAAAATCTCTAAACAACCCACCATATCATAGGAACCAAGATAGGAAACCCAATTCTTTATTTGCCTAACTTAAAAGATATATATTTATCTTTTATTTTTGTCCAATGCAATTGTTGTACCTATCCTATTTTGTTTTCTTCATTAAAATTAGTATCAAAAATGATTATCAGATAGGTAAAAAAATATATACAGGGTGCCATTTAAAATAACAAAGTTTGGGTCACTTTTGCTTAAATCGGAAGTTCAAGAAAATGTTTGATAGGCTCAAGATAAGGACAATTATGTAATACACAACTCTCCCAATATTAAAAATTTCAACTTCTCAAATAGCAAAGTTACAGAGTGTTACATGCCTCCTGTGTCACCCGGTATATATACGTCTGCAGACCAGTTTTATGAATATTTGTCATATGATGGCGTCTACATTGCTTATTAGTCAGAATATTTTATAAGGTGGCAGATAGAATTTTGGATCGCAAGGCCTAAATTCAAAATGGTGGCCAATAGTTATTGCGCTAGCCTACGTAAAGTTTTTCGGCAATAACATTTTCTGAATTTAATCAAGGAACTCAGTAGGTTTAATATTATATTGTCATTTTACATTCCCACATTATTAATTCAAATGGAATATAAATCGTTCCAATGGCGTTAGATCATACGTCACTCTCGCTGGAGCCTTCTTCGTTATACTGCAGCAGTCCTTCTTCATCATCATCTTCAACCATGTTGGAGCACGTTTGATACACGTGCATTGTATTGGTCGGCAAGGTCGAGAGCATTTGCAGGACATCAGAGACATTACGACCTCTGGAGCTGGAGATCCTTTCATCCATAAGATATCCAAATATCCTTCTTTCGTTGTCCACCCGTGACCTGAAGTTGGGTTTGGAACATCAAGAAAATTTTCTAAGCTCCTTCTCCAGAGGCCAGTTTGATAGTTTGCGCGAAGAGTGTGCTACAAAAGAGTATCTTCACAGGGTGGTAATTGTCCAGATGTCACATCTCCTCCTCTTGCGCGAAACATTTGATACCGCATGATATCGAAAGATCTGTGGTACGTAACTTTATCTCATATTTTTTTGGGCGTAATCAGTAGCTGAACAAACTAACTAGATTATCTTATTTAAAAAGAATCTCTAAACAACCCACCATATCATAGGAACCAAGATAGGAAACCCAATTCTTTATTTGCCTAACTTAAAAGATATATATTTATCTTTTATTTTTGTCCAATGCAATTGTTGTACCTAGCCTATTTTGTTTTCTTCATTAAAATTAGTATCAAAAATGATTATCAGATAGGTAAAAAAATATATACAGGGTGCCATTTAAAATAACAAAGTTTGGGTCACTTTTGCTTAAATCGGAAGTTCAAGAAAATGTTTGATAGGCTCAAGATAAGGACAATTATGTAATACACAACTCTCCCAATATTAAAAATTTCAACTTCTCAAATAGCAAAGTTACAGAGTGTTACATGCCTCCTGTGTCACCCGGTATATATACGTCTGCAGACCAGTTTTATGAATATTTGTCATATGATGGCGTCTACATTGCTTATTAGTCAGAATATTTTATAAGGTGGCAGATAGAATTTTGGATCGCAAGGCCTAAATTCAAAATGGTGGCCAATAGTTATTGCGCTAGCCTACGTAAAGTTTTTCGGCAATAACATTTTCTGAATTTAATCAAGGAACTCAGTAGGTTTAATATTATATTGTCATTTTACATTCCCACATTATTAATTCAAATGGAATATAAATCGTTCCAATGGCGTTAGATCATACGTCACTATCGCTGGAGCCTTCTTCGTTATACTGCAGCAGTCCTTCTTCATCATCATCTTCAACCATGTTGGAGCACGTTTGATACACGTGCATTGTATTGGTCGGCAAGGTCGAGAGCATTTGCAGGACATCAGAGACATTACGACCTCTGGAGCTGGAGATCCTTTCATCCATACGATATCCAAATATCCTTCTTTCGTTGTCCACCCGTGGCCTGAAGTTGGGTTTGGAACATCAAGAAAATTTTCTAAGCTCCTTCTCCAGAGGCCAGTTTGATAGTTTGCGCGAAGAGTGTGCTACAAAAGAGTATCTTCACAGGGTGGTAATTGTCCAGATGTCACATCTCCTCCTCTTGCGCGAAACATTTGATACCGCAGTTCGTTTACTTTAGTCACTTTTGTGTTGCTGCAGTACAGTTGACATGTGAACTCTTGGATAGTGTTGAACGCATCATCTGAGAGTCTCCAAGATGTACCAAGGGAGGCAAGTACATTCCTGAACTTCGGACTTCCCGAAAGTATTTTCAGAGCCTTCATTTTTCCCTGATCGACCAGCGCACTTACAATATCACATCCCGTCCAAGGATGAAGTATTAATGGCGCTAGACACATCTCCTCTCCCAGAACTGCAGTAAGCTTAGTTACATCAACAAGTCTGATACGGGGCCTTTGTGCCTCGTCTTATGAAGATTTTACTATTTATGTGGCGACTAAGAGCAAAGAAAATGAGGAAAACTTCTGTGTCATCCGCAATGCACAGAAGATATGGATATAATAAATCAAAAGTATGGGAGTAGGAAAATGATATTATTACAGTAACCGGAAACACAACATTCAAAAATCATTTTATTTACAATTTCTGTCTTAAACTGCTTTGAACCGGTATAAAAGTTTCATTATTATAAGTAGAAATTCATTCTAAACAACTTTACTAAGAGGTATTTTTCATCTAGGATCAACGGTTTCTGAGATACAGGCATTATTGGGTGAAAAAGGTGAAAAAATTTCAAAATGGCGGTTAAAAAACGTATTTAGCTGGGAATCTGAAATGTCCACAAGATGATTTCATTTAACTTACATATAGGACAATCTAAAAACGTAGGTGCCGTTTAGTCCCACCTAATGGTAGTCAACTCGATTTTTGCTAGACCTGGTTCATAGACTATATTACGTTTTGTAGAGAAAGGATAATCTAACATGTAAAAATCAACTTTTTGTGAGAGTTTCCGAAATAGCTCTTTACGTAGGTACATTATAAAATCCCGCTAATGCAAAAAAAAATTAGAAGTCCTTGGTCCCCAATTTAATTTTTTATTCTCTTAAACAATGTGGCAGAGGGGGTAATTAATACCAAAATAAGTTTTAGAGGCCCTTGTTTCAAATCCCAATTTAATTTTTTACTCACTTTAATAATAGGGTGTGAGTGGTAATGGGGGTGGTAGAGGGGGTAGCTAACGCAAAAAATTTTTTTTAGACGTTTCGTTTTGTATAGGGGAGATGGGGTACATTTATACGATTTTTTTTTTACAATTATAAAAAAATAACCATGCACAATTTTTAAGTGGATTTATTTTTGTTCAATACTGTATACGTTATTGGATAGCAGCAAGACGTTTCATTATTCAATGTTGGATGGAAACATAAAAAAACAACAAAAATGAAATGTAACACATTCGTATCAATGGTCCCTGCGGTGGGGTACATTTATATCCTATGTGGGGCACATTGATACTGATGACATGAGTCTATATTGTTGTTACTACATAAGTCAGATCTAGGTAATCACTGATTTGAAAGTAAGGAAGTCAAATGAAAAAATGTTAAAACAAGTAGGTAGCTATTGTAAGTTTTATTGAGTAATAATATATGTTAATATTTAGACAAAGTTATATGTTGTAAGGTTTTCTTTAAATTTCATTAACGACATTGATCTTTTGGTGCCAGAATCATTGGCAGGACTAAGCAATCGAATAATATCGTCAATATGGACGCTATGCTCATCGGTTATATTAGGAAAGATAAACTTAAAACTTCCAGGTTTTTTCCTCATGTAACTGACTTTGAATTCCATTGGATTGTATATGTATGTTACTTTAGCTATATAGTGAATTACAGATGTTTTCTTTGCAAATTTAATCAAAGCAAAATCTCCACATTTAATGCTTTCGCCACATGGCAGTGAATCACATTCTTCATGCGTTTCATATGTCTCTTCTACTTCATCTGCGTAATCTGAAAATTCTTCATCTGTCGACGTCATATGCAGACTCTCTTCACTCATCTCACTACTGCCCCTCCTCTGAACTTTCCTTCTTTTTATTGGCATTTCAGTTTTCTCCTTCAAGTTAGAAAGTTCTTTTATTTTGGACTGAGCCTTCTTTAACATAAGTCGTGCTTCTTTTTCTTTTTTAGCTGTAGCTAGAGGATCAATCCTTTCTTTCTCAGGTGTATCTGTATAAATTCTGGATTTACCTGGTTACCTGCCTTTACTGGAACGTTTTCTTTTATCTGCTTTTGGGAAAGGCCGAATAGTTTCAGGTGAAAGAATGGTCGGAGTTGTAGGCCGATGTATATTGTCCAAATTCTGATTTGGTGATGAAGCAAAAGGAGCAGTATCCGCTGGTGTTTCATTGTTGTTTGAAGCAGATGGCATGTTGCAAAGTGGTTCATTTTGCTGAGGAATTGCTGTTGCAATTTCTGGTAAATGATTAGTGGGAGATGAGAGTCTTTTACATAATATGTCATCCACAATTGGATTTTCCCTATCTGTTACATATGCTGTTAAGAAATCATCTTCAGAAAATATCAGCCTATTGAATGGCCAAATGCCGGATTTTTGAAACCCTGAGGTTATATTTTTAACAGTAAATGAGTCAATGAACGCATTTTTGGAAAGAGCTGGAACGTCATAAATAGTGATTGTTTTCCCAGGATGATTTAAATGCCAGTCGTTAAATGCTATTTTGCATTTGCCTTTAAAAGGACCAAACACTGCAACGTCTAGAGGTTGCATTTTGTGGGATGTATGCGGATGCAATGACAAAAAAACTATACCATTATCGCGAGCATAGTTTATAGCGTTGATAGAAATATGTGACTCGTGATTATCCATTATCAATAAAATTGGAAAATCTTTAGTGCACCTGGTGTGTTTTTGAATGTGTTCCAAAACATTTAAAAATAAATCAGAATTTATCCATCCAGTTTTGGAGGCTAAACCGATACTACCCTCGGGAGCTCCATTAATAAAATGATCCTTGTACTTTGCTCTTGGAAAAATATATACTGGTGGAATAAAGGTACCAATAGCAGGAATTGAAATACCAAGAGTCACAAGTTGCCCACGTTCGGCAGAGACGATTTGACCAACTTGACGCTGTTTTTTGTCAGCTAAAACTTTAGGGGTTTTCTGAACTGTCATTAATGCCGTTTCGTCAAAGTTATAGATTTGTGAGGCTTCAAATTTATAGCGTTTCAAAACACTTTCAAAATTGTCAAAAAATTCTTTCACTGTGCACCGATTAAATCCATAAGCTCTTGCAGCACTCGTGTTTTCTGGGGCTCGTAAACTCAAATTCTGATGCCTGGAACGGAAACTGTAAAGCCAATCCTTACCAGCTAATTTTTTTTTACCCCAGTTAGATGGGTATTTGCAATTTGGGATTGCGGAAGCATATTCATATGCAAGTCTTCTTACTGCCTCTAAAGAGAGTCCGTGAAGTATCTTGCTACACTTTAAAATATAATTTACTAAAGCCTTCTCTTCGTCTTCCGTAAAAACTTGTTGAGATGAATATTTGGATGCAAACTTTCGAACAGGCTCCGAGTTCTCACGGATTTCATTCAAACGTCGAACCTTTTCTATTCTATGTTGTAGTGTAGCCTTTTTTAATCCATAGATTTTTGCCACCTTCCTTATTGAAAGATCTTGATTTGTAACTGCTGAAATCGCTAATTCTACTTTCGATTCATCGATGTAGGCCCGATCTGTTTTTTTTATATATTTTCTTGGCATTTTGCCTGTAAAACGAAAAAGAAACAAATGTTACATATAATAATTTAGGTACCTAGTTCATTCAATTATATAAGGGTACATTGATACGCTAAAAGGGTACAATTATACGTATCAATGTACCCCATTTGCATTTGTATCAAAGATCCCCACATACTAAAAGCGAGGTTAATTTTTAATAATTAAATGATTTTTCAAAATATGTTAAAAAGGGATACACAATAAGTTAGAATGATAAATGAACTTACCTCAGACGAAAATTCAAATTGATCAGTTGGGTATTTTCGCATAAAAGACGAATTTTATTAATTTTAAAATTATTTACAATCACACTTGTCAAAACGTTTTACAGATTAGGAATAACTTATATAGAAGGGAGACGCATTATATTTTGTGTGGCGCTGTAAGCAAAACAGCGGCATCTGTTAACTGGTTCAGAAAGTTTCTAGCAGAACTACTTAGCGAGTTTTTGACATCGTATCAATCTGTCCGGCGTATCAATGTACCCCATCTCCCTACACACTAAATCACATTTTAATTTTTTTTTACCCCCTTTAATAATAAGATGGGGGGTGGCAATGAGGGTGGCAGAGAGGGTAACTAACGCTAAAAAATTTTCTTAGACGTTTCTTTTTTTGTATATGCACTAAATCACATTTTAATTGTTTTTGCTCCCTTTCGTAATAGTGTGGGGGTGGTATTGGGGGTGATAGTGGCGGGTGGCGTGGTTGATGCCAAAAAAAATTTTGAGACCTTAACTTTTCATACATGCCCCAAATTGAAATTTTATGGACTCTTACTTGCTTGTTTTGCCTCTTTACCCTTATTTAACCCATTTACCCCTGAACCCTTCAACGGAATTAGATCAAAATATAATCTAGTTCCAGATCTCGTTACAGTACATAAGTGTACCAAATTTCAAGTCCATATCATATACGGTTTCAGAGCAAATGTGCGCACAAAAAAGTTACAGACAGACCGACAGCAAGGAATTTTTCCTCTGAAATTTAAAATTTCGACGTTTCATGACATTTTAAGCCTATTTCAATACAAAAAAAATTAAAAAAAAATTTTGCGTTACTATACTTCCACTGGACGTGGAAGTAAAATTACGAAGAACAAAACTAATAGTTATGTATGTACCTGCTTGCAGTAGTATTTGTCAGTTCCTGACATTATAAGATGTTCACGATGGAGATAATGAAAACTCATTCTTATAAATTACTGGATTCTTAGCCGTTAGGAACACTAGTGAAAAAACCGTAGTACTATTTATCAACTCTCTTTTATTGATTTTCTCTACGATATAGCCGGATTCGCTTGAATAAAGATTTTATTAACTCTAAAAGATGTAAGTTCTACGCTTTAAATTCTAATCTGTTGATAGCGTATACAGTGTGCATACGATATTACTAGCCTGCCTGTAATTTGATTGTAAAAAATATATCAATTTCAAATTTCGGGAAGTTGTATGCATAACCACGAATAGACAATTTAATGTATTTTTAATATATTGCGTTCCTCAAGGCTCTGTTTTGTAACCGCTATTAATCATGATATATATGAACAATCTTTCTAACTATTGAACCACGGAAGAGTCTGGACATTTAGCAAAGTTTGTTAATAATATAACAGTGATGTTAGCAGCTGACGAGCTGACATAATAGTTTAGTTTACAAAGACAAGGTTATTGAACATAATATATTATGCTCTTGCATACTCGCATATTTTATTCAATATTATTGAGTGCGGCAGTGTAAGAGATAGAGATAGAGTTTTTATTAACCAAAAAAGAGACTCATTAGATATATTTCAGACGAATTATAATGAAAATGATTTGTAAAAATAAATTTAAAACAAAAAAAAATACGAATTAGTTCAAGCATAGTTATATTAAAATGTTTAATATATATCAAAAAAATATGAATCAATTTATACAAAGAAATAATTATCATACATATAGTACAAGGTGTGGTGATCTACTTAGTGTATAGTAGGTACCATGCACAATACAGCGATGTAAAAAAATCTTGCAAAAATCGTAAAGGAGACCGAACGCATATCAGTCTTCTTTTAAATCATCGCAAAAATGGTCATACATATTTTCTAACAAATTGAGGAAGTAAGCCAGTCCCACTCTTATGTAATTGCTTGAAATTTGTGCTACAGAATTGATGATTCATCGAATCAGCTTATTTAGTCAACTTGGACTTCCAGGGGTGGACTAACTGTTTCTTTGACTTGAAAGTTTAATGAAAAATTTTATTGAATTTTCACATTATTGTTGAAATAAATAGTTTATCTCGAAATTGAACAGTAAAACAAAAGTTTACAAGGAAATCAATTCTTAAAAATTAGTCCGACACAACTCGGATAAACTTTTCCATTTAGGATAAGAACAGTTTTGGGGAATATAATTTTTGAATTTTATAAATAACTACCCTCCACAATTTTACCCATTTTAATGCGCTGGTAAGTGATGTGTGTGTGATATATTTAAATAATTTTGTTATTTGGTAAATATTCGAATCCCTTTAATCATTGCTTGAAACTGAAAATATATTTTAAGCCCGGTTCTGTGTACTGCTACCATATAAAGCCAGCAGCAGTGTAATAATCACAAGCGGTCGGCTCCCTTTATGCTTTCTTGCGAGCTTTCTTATATCGCTGAATTACATATGGGACAAACTATACCCATACATCATACTTCAAATTGCCCGGCTGATATTCGAAATATGCAAAATTACAGAAACTACAAAACCACAGTCAAAGATATTTTATCTGAAGATAGCTTTTACAGTGTTAGAGACTTTTAAACAGAGAACCTTGAGGCCACATTTATGGTTTTTAGTCTTTTAACAAATTTTTACAATTCATTGCTAATATTTTTGGTATCTGTGGGTATGTATTTAAATATATGTGTTGTGTATACTTAGCTATATGTTTCCTATTATTCTATTTATAAACTATATTATGTTTATTTAATTGCTTCCATGTCCAGTGGAAGTATAGTAACGCAAAATTTTTTTTTTTGTTGAAATAGGCTTAAAATGTCATGAAACGTCGGGATTTTAAATTTAAGCGAAATTTAAGCAAAAAATTGTTTTCTGTCTGTCTGTATGTCGGCCTGTCTGTCTGTAACTTTTTTTTGTGACCACGTTTACTCTGGAACCGTCTATGATATTGACTTGAAATTTAGTACACTTTATGTATTATGACGGGATCTGGAACTAGATTATATTTTGATCTAATTCCGTTGGAACCCCATCTACCCCCCATGCTTTACCTATTTAGGTAAAGCAAGCAGGTAAGAGTCCAGAAAATTGCAATTGAGGGCATGTACGAAAAGTCAAGGACTCAAAATTTTTTTTGGAAACAGCCACCCCCACTATCATCCCCAATACCACCCCCACACTATTATGAAAAGGAGTAAAAAAATAAATTGGGATTTAGTGTGTATACGAGAACCAAGGGACTCTAAAATTTATTTTGGCGTTAGCCAACCCGTCTAACACCCCCACCCTGTTATTAAAGGGAGGAAAATATTACATTGGGATTTAGTGTGTACAAGACTTGGATGCAAAATCTGGACATGGAAGAGTAGTGATTCCTTGGGCAGCGGTTTTTTAAAATCTTATAGCATATTTTATATTTATATATTCTGTCAATTTTCTGTAGCTTACCATTGTACATTTTGTATCTAAATGACCAATAAAATATTATTATTATTATAACATTTTCAATCGTCATTTTCTCGAAAACTGTCAAAGATAGAGGTAGGCCGTGTTACATCTGTTGTACTTAAAATATCGTGAGAAATCTAAATTTTGAAAAATATATAGGGTAAATAGATAGATAATACGCATTTAGCCCGTTTTACAATAAAAAATACATACATACAATCTCTATTTTACATTAGAAACCATATACACATAAAACAAAAATAAAAACATGTTTAAAATAAAATAAAATAAAATAAAATATAATTCACATCATAGTATATTCTAATAGTCTTCAGATAAGTAAGTCGGTATTCAATCTGTTATATTTAACAACTCCTTTATAAAAAATTGAGCAGTGCATTGGTGCACCGTTGGTCCGTTTAATTACAAAATTTCCTTTTCCTCGAGTGTTATAGCCATGTACTTCTCGTAACTATGTTAAAATATTTTTTATGTAAGATAGAACTAAGTCCTTGTTAATTTTATGTATGAAATTTAAAATGTTATACTTTAAAAAGTTTTCTATATTCATCCAACTAAGACATTTTAACATGTAATCTATCCTGCAGTATGCAGTATATTTTAATATAACTTGCATCGTTCTGTTTTGTAACATTTGTAATCTGACACGTTTAAGAACGCCGACTTTTCTTGAATTTTTTTTACATGTAAAATCCACATGACTTTTAAAATTTAAATTGCAATCAACAAATAACTCCTAGATATTTGATTTCTGAGACCAATGACAGATTTACTTCTTGAAGCTTACCTAAATGATAAATTTGTATCTTCGAACCATTTGAGATTCTGCCGATTACTTATGAGCATACTTTTTGTTTTTGTGGTATTCAGTTTTAATTTATTTGTTTCCGACCATTTAGAAGCAAGTTCTAAATCGCGATGTATTTTCCGTACCAACTCTCTAGGATCAGGTTCATCAATGTAGACTATAGTGTCGTCAGCGAAAAAGTGATATTTGCAATTTTTCTTCTTCTTCTTGACATATCATTAATATATATCACAAATAACAGAGGGCCAAGTATGCTCCCCTGAGGCACTCCCATGAGTATAGGCAGCTCACTTGATAACACGTTTTCACATTTCACCCGTTCCCTTTTGTTTTTAAAATAACATTCAAACCACTTCCATACTACACCATCAATTCCATACTTGCTTAGCTTATCTAATAAAATCTCTCTATCAATTTCTCAAATGCTATTTTCAAATCTAAAAATAGTAAAGTGGTCGTCTATTAAAAATAACAAATTTTATAATGTTCCCGGTTACACCGAAGATAAAAATCAGACGTAAGGCCAATCATAAATTGCATCTTATTCAATGAAACTTTTCAAAATTTGAATTCGATGTCTCTTCTTACAAAACAGTTATAGGATGGATAGTAATATCGTTGATACCCGGTATATGATTGTCACCTCTAAACTTTTTTAATATTAAAACCTCAAATAATAAATATTTTCATATGTGTCCCTTCAAAATCATATACAAATATCTATCGACTTACTTCCCAAATAATAAAGTAGATGTACAAAAAAGCGCCACTTTGTAATATTGTATTATTTCTCATAATTATTTCATTTGACGTAAAATTAATTAAACGTTAACAACAAAGTTGTCCCGAACAGATTATTGGATGGTATTAAGTTAAGAAACGAGTAATTAATTTCTTAAGCTGAAATTTAACAGGCAGTAGCAGCGTCAAGATATTATTATGAGTAAATTACCAATAAACTTGTCGGATGATGCCGCTAAATTAGCTGTTGGATCAATACGGGCTGTCTGCAAGCCACGAAATTAGCTCCACATCCACCCCAAACTACACAAACTGGTATGGCTAATTGATTTTATGATATCATTATCACCAACCCTTTGTCTCCCAAACAGATTGTTAAATAGTTATACTGTATCCGTGATATTATTATTGTAATATTGTTGTGGTCACTACACTACGGTTATACATATGTAATTTAAATGATATTCTCTCACATGTCATTCTTATCTGTAAATAAATTAAATAAGCAATTAGGAAATTAAAACGCCTGAATGGTAAATTACCGCTAATTCAGTTGCTGCAGTTGAATTGAAATATTGAGCATAAAAGTATGTCTCTACATGGAATGATGAAACAATGCCCGAATCGTAATAAAATGTTAAATATTTACCCCTTGATACTAGCACCACATTATAAGCATATACCATGACCTGAATCATTTTGATGTTTATACATTTATGGAAGTTATAGTTACTAACAACTGCGTCTAGTATATAGTTAAATACTACCGCCGACAATGCATCACCTTATCTAACTCCCTTATATATTACAAATTTTTTGTTGATGTACTGATTTTGAATTCATTCAGCAGCTTTATCATCTGTACCATCCTTATTAGCTTTAGAGGTATGCCTAATTTTATGAGATAGATCTATTGGCTATATACAGGTTGTCCCGTAATAACATGCAAAAAATAAGTAGGCTGGTGTCAAATTATAATTTGACAATATAACGTTGTTTCTTGCCTTTGAAATAATCAGATAATCATTCCTCACTACTTAATACTAGTAGTTTTCTAGCCCGATTAAAGTTTTAGTAATATGCAGACATACATTTAATTTATGGTGAATGTAAAGGAAATGCTTCAGCGGCAAAAGAACGATATCGTTGTAAGTTCCCTACTCGAGCTGTGCCAAATGTTCGTATTTTTCTAATATTCACTTGAGGTTAAGTTAAAAGAAGAAGCCATGATTGTGGTGGTCGGAGACAAATAGGACATGCAATGAAGACACAAATATTATATTATTATGGTAAACATTCTGAATGTAGTATTAGACAGGCTGCTGTTCAATTCCACATAACAACAACATCAGTATGGAGGATCTTGAAAAGGCAAGGACTTTAGACTAGGAAGGGTTATGTTGCTATACTACTGACATACTATACTTGTTTCAAAGCTGGCTATGCAATAACAAGTACTAAGGTAATACAATCGTAAGCCGTGTTATTTGTAGGTGTAATTAAAGACGCGGCAAATAGCCAATTAAAATATAATTGGAATGTTGGTGTTAGCAATCGCTATGATAAAATAATTTTACTGCAAAACAGAGGACCAGAACTATGTCCTGTTGGTACATTATAGAATGAAAGTGACTTTAATACTCATGTAAAAGATCATAGAACGTTGGGAGAAAATTAATAAACAAATTGCAAATACCAAATTGTATATGACTGTTCAACAAGTGAACAGGGTGGGTCGATGTAAATCAAACAGACAAGACGTCTCGGTTAAGTACTGGACGAAAAGTATACCCCTAAAAATAAAAGCAAGTATACGGGATGCGGGGACCCCAGTACTGACCGTTGGCCTGAACAGTTTGTAGTCCGCAAGGTAGAAAAGGAGTTAAGAACAAACCCACGATCGCGGTGTTTATACTAGAACTAGAGAACTCTTTATTAATTTGATGGATCGTTATTAAACAATCATAGAAAATCAGGCATTCGGAGGTGAGAAATATCTCACAATAGTTTGACTGGAAAACATCCTAGTGAAACCTTACATGTCAATCCAGGCACACGGCAAGCCAAATGAAGTATAAGGGAAGCTATAGTTTCTTATCATTGCATAAACCCTGAAAATATATAGTTCTAGAATATAAACTTGTCTTGTGCAAACGCAAATCTTTCTAGCAAAATATTCAGCATGTGAACTGTACCTTGATGGAAAATAACAACTGGGGAAAATGTAATATAATTGTATCAAAGCTAATGTTTCATAAAAATCTAATGATCTTTTAGTATCACAAATGCGCCAATTTCCCCTATTCCCCATTAACCAGAATGTAAAGTCAATTTTAAATAAATAACGAGAAGTAAATAGGTTTGATACTTAGATAGTTATGTTGGTGAAATTGTCGTCGTGTAATTCGCCAAGTTGGAGTGTGCTGGCAGGTGTCGCAGTACCGTGGATAATTGTTGCCGCCAGCGTACTGGTACAGCGTGCACAGAGAAGATAGATATTAATTGCGCTCAGTTGCCTGGTAGAGTAAGTGCAGTAGTTTGCTATTTGATGCCGCCAGCAAAGAATGTATTCGCCCTGTTGGAGACTACAAGTATTTATTCACGAATTATTCAAGCTTACTTCTGTGTGGGAGGACGAAATCGCGGAAATAACAACTGGTGAAGACAAGTTGAGACGGTTGCAGAATATCGTAAAAACGAGATGGTGGGCCAAAGACAAAGCCATCATGGACAAATTTCGAAACGTTGCGTCGATAAATACCCTAAGTGCCACATTTTGGAGCACAGAGTTCGAACCAATGGTTTCATTTCAAGCAAAGGCATTGATGGATTTCTTTTTGAAATTTTAAATTATCCTGACGGCTTTCGCATTCAAGAAAATGTTCGAATTATCAACCGCGGTAAGCCAAAACCTCCAAACTCCTACATTAGACTACCTTAAAGTTTGGGGACTTATCAAAACAATATTCTACTCTATTATCGCGCACAAAGTCATCAACAACACGGCTTTAGTTAAAATAGATGAAAAGTTCAACTGCAATGAACATTTCATGAAAGATGCCGCTTGTTTGGATCCAAAAAACTTCCACGAAATTGACAATAACGGAATTCCTAATGATGCGTTAAAGTCAATCGCATCAATTGGCAATGCCGATCGAGAACTACTTTCAAAAGAACTCGAATCGTTTTTGAAAAGTTTTAATGAACACTCTGAAATTATTTGAGATGAACATGCTCCACCTTGGCAGCAACACACAAATGATTTTGATTCTCAGAGTGAGCAAGAAGACGAAGAGCTGCAAGAGATTGGCGAAGATGGTTTAGATCAAACAGAAAGAACGCTATTTGTTTGTCTCGAAGAAGTTCGGATGCCCGCCGAAGTTCATCTATATGCATGTAAACTTTTGCCCCAATATAACATGCACATAAGTACGTACTCCAACTTATACTCCGCTTCATAATCTTCACAATCCCGTTTACGCAAGTAACTTGCTAGAGAAGATTTTCCGCACTGAAGCGCATTAAGACGAGGCTTCGTTCTTTTTTGGGGCAAGAACTACTGGACTTATTATCCTAAACAAAGAATCGAATACAATCAAGGATAACGAGGATAACAGCTTTTACGAATGAGTTATTGACATTCTAGCTGAAACTTTTCCTCTTTTAAAAACATGTTGATTGGCTAGCTTCAGTTATAACTAATTGGAACTTTTTACATAAAAATGTGTGTCTTTGAAAATAGAAACTTCAAAAACTTTTGTCTATTTGATTATGGTTAACATTTGGTTTGTTGGTTGACCTGATGTTATCATCTGCCTTGATCCTAGGCGGATGCCAGGTCCTTAAAGTCATAATGCCACCCGGGCCCCTTAGGTCCAGTGCGACGCCGTTAATGTCGTATACGTCTTTACTTTTTTTGTTACTCAGATTTCCAATTATATCAAATGCTTGTATACAGGGTGTCTCATCGGGAACTGAATCGATCGATACAGAGAAAAGTACGCATCAGAAAATTTTGAAAATTTAGATAGATACTAATGTCGGTGTGGCCAATCCAACTAAGATAATTACAATCAGCTGGCACTTCTGCGTATACCGGAAGTCGATACCAACTTGTTTATTTCAAATAGAACACCCTATATATTTTAGGATTTTCAAAAAGAGCACAAAATTCTGAATCGAAAATATGTAGCATATCCTATACCTAAACCTAGCCGTTTCAGAGATATTTCACATTTTATAGAAAATTTGACAGGTGCAACGGTTTGTAAGAACCGTTATAACTTTCTTCGTGTAAAAGATCCTCATTTGCTTCTTGTCACTTAAAACGAACACAAGGAGAACTACGTTCTACAACTGAAATAAATTCAATAATATCATACCAAGTCTTCCGTTTTTCGCAGTACATTTTGTCAAATTCAAACCGCGAAAACTAGTTTAGGTCAAATGGAACACAATGTATTTTTTTACGCCAAGTTCTGTAAAATTGAATTCCCTTTTTTTTGATATTAGCATTGTGGGAGTTAAAGTTACAACTTTTTGGAATATTTGCGATTTTATTAGAAATTCATGAATTGTTGTAATCATTTCATCCAAATAGCCATGACTAGAAACAATCAGTCATTATCTTATGTCAAAAAATGCCAGCACGTTTAAATTATACCAACGAAAACTTTTTAAATTTGTTTATTATTTATGGAGAATGTGATAAAGTCATATCAAGAACTTGCAGCACATTTGCTACTGGATATCCACAAAAACGCAAAATAACACTTAACACTGTAACATGCGTATTAATCGAATTGAAGATATGGCATGAATTAAAATAGCAGAGATAAGATCAATTTCAAATATGATTTTATTTTAATTTAATAATTGCTCAAAATTCCGCCCTCGAACCTCGACACATTTTTCGCACCTTCGGATTAGTTCCTCATGGGTAGCTCTTCTAATTGAATTCTGTGATATGTTTTGAAATGTATTTCTTACTCTTTGCATACAATCTTCAATGGTTGTTAATGGGCTCTCATAAACTTTATTTTTAATAGTTCCCCAAATGAAATAATCCAGAATTGATAAATCGGGTGAGCGAGGAGGCTATAAGAAAGGTCCGTTATTGGCAATCCATTGATCATAAAAAGTTTCTTGTAAATAATTATTAATTAAATATGCGTTATGTGGGGGAGCACCGTCGTGCTGATAAAAAATGTTTCTATGTTCGGCGAGAGGTAAATTTTCTAAATAGTTGTTATTCAAATTTTGTAAGATATTCAGGTATCTTTCACCTAAAAAAAAAAAAAACAAAAATTTACCTATACATATCAGCAGAAGAGAAAATTTAATTTACGGTTTAAATTTTCCTGATAAAATTGTAATGCCATCACTCTATCGTTTCTTATGGCACAGTAAACATTGAACTGCCAACTTTCCTGAAAGTTCCGCTCTCTGGACATATGAGGATTTGAGTAACTCCAATAATGCGAATTGTGTCTATTAAAAAGTCCATTTTTGATAAATTTTGCTTCATCTGTCTATACAGGGTGTTGCATCATGAGAGGGACATAGCTTAATAGGAGGTAGAGAACATCAGTGGTAACCGGAACCTCCCATAGAAATGTCTCATTGGGCCTTCATTGCGAAGTTACAGGGTGTTAAATAATTTTTGGCCAAACCTGTTTTTTGTCATAACTTTGACAGGGAATGAAATAACGGATTCATATTTGGTACGGCTAATGTACTAACGAGCCCCAAGAGGTACATGTATAAAAAAAAATATATCCAGGTCCGGACTCACTATAATTTATGTTTCTTCTTTGCATCAATAAAACATCACCCTGTATATATTTTTTTGAAATTTCGATACGATATTCGAAAAGAGCAAGAAAAAACAAACAAAATGGCCTATATAATTTTTTTGTTACACCTTCGTGGTTATTTAAATACGTTGTTAAATGTGCAAGAAAATGGATTACAAAACCCTATTAAATGAGAGGCACGTGAAATAAATAGTTTTATAACTAAAATTTGCAAAAATTCTATTGAGCCTAGGTGGTCTGGGTGAATCCTAATTCCGGCACGTTTTAAAGGTCCATTTTGGAAAAAAACTGTGGTCCTAATAAGTAATCGGGTATGAAATAACTAAATTTTTAATCAATCACAGTAGGCTTGTTCAAAGAATAAAAGTGA
This sequence comes from Leptura quadrifasciata, assembly GCA_963675555.1. Taxonomy (NCBI): domain Eukaryota; kingdom Metazoa; phylum Arthropoda; class Insecta; order Coleoptera; family Cerambycidae; genus Leptura; species Leptura quadrifasciata. The sequence goes on from OY776675.1 coordinate 43,620,880, forward strand.
CAGATAATTTAAACCATTTAGGCCTAAGCAACCAGTTACTTTGATCAAGAAAATCATCAACATTTTATACTTAATAAAAATTGGAAAAGAGAACAAACTAAAATCTAAATAAATAAAATATTTTCCATTCAATTAACAATAAATAACAAAACAATAACTAAATGTGTTTAAAAATAAAACGTAATTGACACTAAAGTAAATTTTCAAAATGTCCTCCCCCACATTCTGTGCATTTTCTTGCGCGTTTAGAAAGGTCACCAATTGCTCGACGTATCATTTCTGGATTATTCCGTATTTCGTCGCAGGTTGTAACGATGCGCTGGATTAAATGTTGTCTACTTTCAATTTCAATGCTATAAACCTCGTTTTTTAAGTGGCCCCATAAAAAGTAATCACAAGGGTTACAATCAGGAGATCTTGGTGGCCATTCATGTGGACCTCCGCATCCAATCCATCTATTAGGATACACATTGTTTAAGTGTTCTCTTACTTGAAGGTTAAAATGTGGTGGGGCCCCATCATGCTGAAACAACATGCCTCTTATACCGATATTTTCTAACATATTCGGTAAAATGTTTTGAAGAAAATCAAAGTAAATTTCACCATTCAATCTTTCTTCAAAAAAATGTGGCCCTATCAAATGTCTATTCACAAGTCCGACCCAAACATCTACAGAAAACCTGTGTTGCGAACGGCGTTGGCGTACCGCATGTGGGTTTTCCTGTGCCCATTTATGATTATTTCGTGAATTGTTTACTCCATCCCTTGTAAATTGTGCCTCATCCGTAAATAAGGTTCTGTAAATGACTGGGCGATGGTTAGACAACCAATGACAAAATGCCAGGTGGGGGATATCGTCGCCTTGTTGAAGACGCTGTACCTGCTGGATATGATATGGATGGTAACGTTCTCTTTTTAGGGTTCTCCATACTCGCCAATGAGGAATACCAGTTGCCAAACTGATTCGTCTAGTGCTCATATTTGGGTTTTCTTGAACTACGTTTATAATATTGTTTTGTTCCTGCACATCTTGTTGTAAAACACGCTCTACAACTGCAGAATTAGGAAACTTTCCGTGTTGTCTTGCATACTGGAACACCGTACTAAAGGTTTTATGATTAGGGCATCGACGACCAAGAAAACGCAGCCGATATTCTCTTTCCGCCGACCTACCATTTCCATTATGTCAGCATATTCCACGTTTGTAAATTTTACTGGCATAGTTAAAATATTTTCACAAGTTTTCACTAACTAAATGCGGATTATTGACACATTAAATTACTAACAAACAATTATTCAACTGTTTAGGAGATTTCTTTTTATTATCTGTCACTTTGAACAAGCCTACTGTGATTGATTAAAAATTTTGTTATTTCATACCCGATTACTTATTAGGACCACAGTTTTTTACCAAAATGGACCTTTAAAACGTGCCGGAATTAGGATTCACCCAGACCACCTAGGCTCAATAGAATTTTTGCAAATTTTAGTTATAAAACTATTTATTTCACGTGCCTCTCATTTAATAGGGTTCTGTAATCCATCTTCTTGCACATTTAACAACGTATTTAAATAACCACGAAGGTGTAACAAAAAAATGAAATAGGCCATTTTGTTTGTTTTTTCTTACTCTTTTCGAATATCGTATCGAAATTTCAAAAAAATATATACAGGGTGATGTTTTATTGATGCAAAGAAGAAACATAAATTATAGTGAGTCCGGACCTGGATATATTTTTCTTTATACATGTACCTCTTGGGGCTCGTTAGTACATTAGCCGTACCAAATATGAATCCGTTATTTCATTCCCTGTCAAAGTTATGACAAAAAACAGGTTTGGCCAGAAATTATTTAACACCCTGTAACTTCGTAATGAAGGCCCAATGAGACATTTCTAAGGGAGGTTCCGGTTACCTCTGATGTTCTCTACCTCCTATTAAGCTATGTCCCTCTCATGATGCAACACCCTGTATAATATTTCCCAAATAAAAATCGTGACCCTCATACCTTATTAGAATAAACTCACAAAAATTCTGTCTTCTTAGGAAATCTGTTTCTTTTAATCCTTGAACCATATGGAATGAAAACGGGTGAAACTTATGTTATAATAAGATTCTGTGAATTGAATCCTTGCATAGTCCCGATTCCAGAGAAGCTTGTCTTAATGACATCCTTGGAAATGCATGAAAATATCCCAGAATGACTATTTCAATGTTATCGTCATCAACAATAGGCTTTATTCTTTGCATTTTTGCCTTGACAGAGCCATAATTTTAAAAAATTTCCAGTATGCGTTTTACAGTGTTTGGTGACGGTTTCCGTTTTTCTGGATATCGAGTAGCAAATGTGCTGCAAGTTCTTGATATTACTTTATCACATTCTCCATAAATAATAAACAAATTTAAAGAGTCTTCGTGGGTGTAATTTAAACGTGTTGGCATTTTTTGACATAAGATAATGATTGATTGTTTCTAATCATGGCTATTTTGATGAAATGATTATAACAAATCATGAATTTCTAATAAAATCGCAAATATTTCCAAAAGTTGTAACTTTAACCCCCACAATGCTAATATCAAAAAAAAGGGAATTCAATTTTACACAACTTGAGTTAAAAAAATACAGGGTGTTCCATTTGACATAAACAAGTTTTCGCGGTTTGAAGTTGATAAAATGTAACGCGAAGAACGGAACACTTGGTATGACATTATTGAATTCATTTCAGTTGTAGAATGTAGTTCTCCTTGTGTTCCTTTTATGTGACAAGAAGCAAATAAGGATCTTTTACGAAGAAAGTTATAACGGTTCTTGCAAACCGTTGTACCTGTCAAATTTTCTATAAAATATCAAATATCTCTGAAACGGTTAGCTTTAGGTATAGGATATGCTACATATTTTCGACTCAGAATTTTATGCTCTTTTTGAAAACCCTAAAATATATAGGGTATTCCATTTGAAATAAGCAAGTTGGTGTCGACTTCCGCTATAAGCGGAAGTGCCAGCTGCTTGTAATTATTTTAGTTGGATTGGCCACACCGACATCAGTAATTAACTAAATTTTCTGATGCGTACTTTTCTCTATATCGATCGATTCAGTTCCCGGTGAGACACCCTGTATAGTTTACTTCTGTAAAAGTAAAGTCCTCCTCAAACTCCGATTGAATTGAAATGTTAATTAAGCTTTGAGCAATATTTCAGAAATAATAATTAAATTAGTCAGGGGAAATAATTTCTGAAGGATTATCTGCCTTAGTTTTGTTTGTATTGATTAAATTCCGCATTGCTTTTTGCTAATTCTTATTTAGACATATGTAATAATTATGATTTGCTATTTTTTTTTGTTTTGGCTTTAATTAAATGGTTATTATAAATACGCTCTTTGTGTTTAATAATCTCAAATCATTAGAGGGATTTGTATCAAAGATTTTGAATAGAAAATGTAATTGGCTCTCTCATTTGTCACAGATTATCGGTGTACCAGGATAAATGAACTTTTGTAAACTGTCTTCATATATTGTTGATCTAATTCAACACTGTATCGTAGAGCATTTTCATATTAGTTCAAATGTGCTTTTAGAGGACAGAATATTAAAACTTAATATTTTTAGTTATAAAGAACGTAACCAGACTGCAACCAACAGCTACTCTCCAGGCTATGTGCCTCGCTGAGCGCTGAATTGCAAGTTACAAGCCTGGCGCGTTAAGTGTAATAATTGTATATTACCGACAGAATGCTAATGCTTTGATTGCAACAAACACAAGTCAAAAAACTGATCCTTCCTCTGGTTACGTTCCTTATAGTAAAATAAGGATTTTATTTTATAGAGGAGTTTGCGACTAAATATTATGTTTTAATATTCTGCCCTCTAAAAACACATTTGAACCATGCTAAGCCCAGTCAAGTTATTTGTTTTTCGATTGCAGCAGACAGACCACTAAATGGCACCTGCTGATTGTTTTGCACGTCGCTATCCTATAGATACCGTGATGTACCAAATAGTCCAAGGATCCTCGTGTCGGTAGTCACATGTCTACCTTGCACTGACGAGAGCCAACAGCTCGAAACTGCCGTCTACAAGTGGTGTGTGACGACTGGCGCGAGAGCTCCTTTAAGTAGGATCAGTCTTTCGGCTGGTGTTTGTTGCAATCGAAGCATTAGCGTTCTGTTGGTAATATACAATTATTACACTTAACGCACTAGGCTTGTAACTTGTAATTCAGCGCTCGGCGGGGTACATAGCCCAGAGAGTTATTTTTAATTTTCAATAATTTTTACAGCAGAAATACTTGACTTTATTAATGGTTTCGCGCTATGATCATCTTCTGCTTTCGTTCCACCTCTTTAATACACCACTTATTTCAATGTTCAATGACTTCAATCAAATTTTTATATCAGCGGTAATCTCTTGTTTTATTTAGTCCTAATTTTCTTTTTCGCAGTGAGGTTTTAATTTCTTAAAAAATAATTGATTTATTTTGATATTTTAGAAAGGAATTTCTTTGACGTAGTTCTTGCCACGAATAAATATCAGTGTATTTCTCTGTTTTTTTAATGTAGTATTATTAGATTGTTGCAAATATAAAAACGAAAGTCAACATTTTTGCTGCTATGCAAAATGATTAAATATTTTTCGTGTGCAATAATACATAAAAAAAGGTACAATGAAAGGCTCTTCAGATAGATTAATGGCTTAATTACCAACGTTTTTGTTAAAAACATCCCGTGGTTGCACGTATACGTAACTTAATGAGAAAAATCCGTCGGACAAATCCAGGAACTAATGAGCAGAGGAAAGTCAAATTAGCATCAACTTAGGTTAAGGGTAGGAGGAGGATGAAACGAAAATGGATTAAGAGGGGTGAACAAAGCAGGGTGCGAATTCAAGCCAACCGAAGTAAACTGAATAGAGAACGGGTCTAATAAATGTCAAACAAGTTAAATCCGTTGATAATGTGGTTAGTATTATGAATATTGCGTTCGATATTGATTTCAACGATCAGCTCATGGGGAATTCGCTATTTTGTTAAACCTTTAAAAAAATACATTTCGACGAAGTTAAATTTTATATTTCATCTTCATATCTTATATAACAGTGAGTTGTAAAAAATGTTATCTAAAGTAATTCAGTCAAATTTTCAAATTAGATGACTCAAAGAAAAACTTATTTATTTCAATGACTTTCTGTCATAAACAACACATATAATTTTGATTATTCTGACTCTCAAAACATGGAAAAGAAATTGACGCTTTCCAAAGTTTTCTATTTTCATAAAATTTCAAAAAACAGGAAGTTTAACAGTTATTTATGCAACTAGAAAGAAACTAGTAAAGGGATGAAAGCAGTATTTTGGAAAAGCGTAATTTACAGAACGAGACCTTTAAATTGCGATGTTATAAATAATACAGGAAGTAGAACTATAAAATATAGGAAAATAAAACAAAATATAGAATATTTAATACGGAATATAGAACATGGAATATATAATATAGAACATAGAATATATTTATCTTACTTCATTATATTTATAAATTCCAACCTATACATATATTCAGTTTATACAGTAAAATACATATTAACAATCTACAAAGCCTGGACGTGTTGTAGATGGGAAAATTTTTGTACCTTATTTGGTATATACTATACAACATTGTATAATGGAAAATGTAACACATAAAAAAGATATAACGAAGTACAAAGATATCGATATTGGAAGAAATTGATTAATATAAATATCACGTTTAGAGTAATATTGAAATACCAACTATCCTCAAAAGCAAGCCTCAATTTAACAGCATACACAATTTTAAAAATTTGTTTTGAACTGCTTAGATTTGACCAGTTTGTTCGTGTTCGAAATGAGATCGTATGACAGAATCATATTCAAGTTTATTACCCTTAAATTGTATTTTACTATAAAGAGTTTAATTAATTTATAATTTTTAATATCTCCTATAAAATTGCTGGGTATTTACCGATATATTTTCTAACACGTCACTTGATTGTCGGTTTTAGAACCGTAATTAGCCAGGAATTAATTTCTTGCTTTAGAAAAAATGCAGCCCTCTTTCATCCGCCATATTAAAGCTACAATTTTGGATTCTTTAATTTTAACTTCATATACGTAATAACCAAGAACCATGAAGTACAATACCGAGTGTAACAGGATCATGGTATACCCCCCCTTTCTCCTTTAGTTTTGAAGATAATTTATTGAAATTTAGGATATACTACATACATAATAAGCGACACTATTTGACATACCATTGATTTTTTTAGCTTCCGGTTTCGCCTGAAGTGATACTAACTTTCGATTTTTAAATGGAACACCCTGTATATTATTGTATTTTTGAATTCTGCATAATTTTCTGAATCCAACGATGCCAAATAAGTGACATTTCAAACAACAATTTTTTTTATAATATAATTTTTAGTTTTCCATTTAAGTGTGCCATGATGGTTCCGACTTATTCTAAATGACTCGTGTAATGTTACAAATCGAAATCTCGTTAAAAACACTAAATTACGTGATTTATGGGCAAATACACTTCACCAAAATTGTTTTTGGGGCAAAACTCAATTTTTTCAAATGGAACCATATTGGTACCGTGGTGTCATTTATTAGTACTATTAGTACTATTAATAAGGAATTTATTCATATATCGTATTAAAATCTGCGATAAATAGAAACAAAATTACAGCTAAAAGAAAATAAGAAAATACAACTTTGTTCTAAATATTGTCTGAAAGTTATTTGTGGCATTCTACGAATATTCTTTCCTATTATTTGGGTTTTCTACCACATGTATTATTATCGTCTTCAAAACAAATCACCGAATCTACAAAATAATAGAATTATTGGAAAAAAGCCTTTGCGCCCCTGACGTTTACGCCAAAGGAATAGTCAGAGGTTATTTTTTACAAATAATATAAATCGGAATAAACACAATAATAATGTATTTTGCTGACGTTTCGGAAAGTAATCTCTTTCCGTTCTCAAAGCTTTTTTTGTAAGAACTCTTATTTTGCTGTGTATGTCAAATACACAGCTTTAAGATTCTGTTTATGTTATTCCCATAGATACTTGCTACTTACACAGAACATAGAACTGATGATATTTTCTTTTAGATAATGTTGAGTTTGTTAAGTTCTTCTTTTAATATTGGTAGCCAGGTTGTACAAATATCTACAGAACAATTCGATACGCACTTATCTTCATTTAATAAGATTATTGCTGATTCTTTAATTTTTCTTTTTTTGGCATCTGTTTCTTTTGTAAAAATTTTTGCCGAGTCCCAGTTTATTATATGTCCGTTTTCCCAAGCATGTTCACAAATCTTTGATTTCTGAATTTCATTCTTTCTAATGTAATTCTTGTGCTCATCCAACCTCACACTGAAAGGTCTGGATGACTCACCCACATAACATTTATCACATTCGCACGGGATATTGTAAATACAGTTTTTTGAATTCTGCTCCCTGTTTATCGGTTTTGTTTTTCTTAAAATAGATCTTAAAGTGTTCCCCGTTTGAAATATCGTCCTAACACCAAATTTGTCACCTATGCGGCGTAGCTTTTCCGATAATCCGTATACATAAGGAATTATTGCTGTATAATGATGTTCAGGTTTTTGTCGTACCTGATTGTCCCTATTTTCAACATTTATGAAAACTCTATCCACAAAGGCTTCAGGATATTGATTTTGTACTAGAACCTCTCTGATAAATTTTTTCTCGTTATTTAATATTTCATTATTAGATGAAATTATTTTGGCCCTATCGTATAAACATTTTACAACACCCCTTTTAACATTTATTGACTGATTTGAGTTAAAATTTAGATATCTATTGGTATGTGTTGGTTTTCTATAAACGCTTGTTTCAATTGTGTTATTTACCCTGCTAATTAAAACATCTAAAAACGGTAGTTCATTCCTACTTTCTACTTCTAATGTGAATTTAATAGATGGTTCCTTACTATTTATATTTTCCAAAAAACTATCTAATAAATCGACACCATGAGGCCAAATTGCAAAGATGTCGTCAACATATCTCCACCAGACAACCGGTTTGTTTATACAATTTTGAACATGTGTGTTCTCAAAGATCTCTATAAATATGTTGCTTAAAATTGGTAATAATGCAGCAGACCCTATAGCCATACCAAAATCCTGCTGAAAGAACTCATTGTCCAATTGAAAATAGGTTGTTTTTATACACAGTGTTAAGTGTTCCATTATGCTATTTACACTTAATTTAGTTCTAGTTTCCAAATTATTATCATTTAGCAACCTGTCTTTAACCAGTTTTAAGGTTTCATCTACCGGAACATTGGTAAAAAGACTAACTACATCAAAACTAACCATCAGGTGTGATTCATGATATTGTTTTCATAAATTTTTTCTATAAAATGTTTATATTTTTAATATATGAATCGGTATTTCCAGATAATGAATCAATAATTTTAAGTAAAAATTTTGCCAAATTATGACATGGTGGTGAATTAATAGAACTAACAATTGGTCTTAAAGGAATATTTTGTTGATGTGTCTTTGGTAAGCCATAAAATTATTGATCCATTATCTGGAAACGTCAGCAAAATACATTATTATTGTGTTTATTCCAATTTATATTATTTGCCAAACATAACCTCTGACTATTCCTTTGGCGTAAACGTCACGGGCGCAAAGGCTTTTTTCCAATAATTCTATTATTTTGTAGATTCGGTGATTTGTTTTGAAGAGGATAATAATACATGTGGTAGAAAACCCAAATAATAGGAAAGAATATACAATTTTGTTCTAATTACCTAATAAGGTGGTTTTAGAATACAAAAAATTAACACAAAATTTTACAACAGTTGTTCAAAATGCTGCCCATTAACGTCAATGCACTTCTGAACTCGCCTAGCTGTTTCTCGAAGAACTTCGCCAATTGCTGGGCCATTATGTTATTAATTGCTCGTCTTACTCGTAGCTCCAGGTTTTCACGTGTTTTTAATGGGATTTCGATTTTTGAAGCATTATATGGGTCATTTAGAATAAATCGGAGCCGTCATGGCACACTTAAATGGAAAACTAAAAATTATATTATAAAAAAATTGATGTTTGAAATGTCACTTATTTCAGAAAATTATGCAGAATTCAAAAATGCAATAATATACAGGGTGTTCTATTTAAAAATCGAAAATTAGTGTCACTTCCGGCGAAACTGGAAGTGAAAAAAAAAATCAGTTGTATATCAAAAAGTGTCGCTTATTATGTATGTATTATATCCTAAATTTCAATAAATTATCTTCAAAACTAAAGGAGAAAAGGGGGGTATACCGTGATCCTGTTACACCCGGTATATGTATTTTACTTCATGCTAAAAACATATACGTGTACTACGATCTAAAAATAAATCAATAGTAAATTTATCGATTTCGAGGTTGCTTCCACCCCTCCCACCACGTAGAAACTGAAGAAGATAACATTTTACATACTTACATATTTACATTTTAAGTAAGTAAGGAAGGAAGGAAGGAAGTAAGCAAACAAGCAAGCAAACAAACAAACAAACAAACAAACGAACAAACAATCAAGCCAACAAACAAATAAATAATTAAAGAAGATAACATTTTACATACTTACATATTTACATTTTAAGTAAGTAAGGAAGGAAGGAAGGAAGGAAGTAAGCAAGCAAGCAAGCAAACAAACAAACAAACAAACAACGAACAAACAATCAAACCAACAAACAAATAAATAATTAAAAACAAATAAAATGACATTATTTGGACACAAATAGCCGCTGACTGCACGTGAACCAAATCTAGCTCGTACTTCCTAATTCTCCACTGTTGCGCCGACGTCGTCCGGTAGGCAAATCTGGTGCATCTCGTTTCATTTATGCGTTAAGCGATACCCATAATAATAATAATAATAATAATATATATTCACTATTTGAGATACATATAGTATATATGGCAGGTCATTATGAAACTAAAATTAAAATAGAATAATCACATGCATGTGTATATAACAAGAAAACTTACAAACAAATCGATAAACAATTAAATATATATATGCACATATACATACACATACATATATACACACACATACACATACACATATATATATATATACAAGCAGTCATAATCAAGATATGAATACATAAATAAGTATAAGACTCTAGTTGTAACTGTTAATTTATGCTGCTCTGTTTAAAAACTCAGTGACTGTGTAAAATGCGTTTTCCAATAATAATTTTTTCACAGCTTTTTTATATTTTACATATGTGGAAACAGACTTTATTTCATTTGGCAGAGCATTATATAATACTATGCAGTTATAAATTGGAGAAAGTTTAAATGTAGTTGTACGATGCTTAGGGATACATAAGAGGTCTCCATGTCTAGTGTTATATACATGAGTCTCGTTACATTTCTGAAAACTGTTCAAGTTTAGTTTGACGAATGTTAAACATTTCATGATATACACGGAAGTGTTAAAATTTGTTTTTTCTTAAAAATGTCTCTACAGCTTTCCCTAAAATGCATGTTGAACATTAGCCTAATTATTCTTTTTTGAATAATAAAAATTCTTTCAATATCTCTGGTACTACCCCAAGATAATATATTAAATGACATATGGCTGTAAGCCAACGCGTAATATATATTAAGTAAACCATTTACATCCAGTGAACTTTTCATTTGTAAAATTGCAAAATATGCAGAATTTAATTTATTGCAGACATGTCCAGTATGCAATGACCATGTCAATTGTGGATCGAGGTGACTACCAAGAAATTTAGCCGAATCAGAGATATTTTTAACATTGATATTAAAATTTTGAACTGCATCAAATATGTAATACTAATTCCCTTAACTAATTTAATAAATTATTGCATCATTAGTAATGTTTTCCCTGATGTTCTGAAATTAGCACGTGGTTCCAATTCGCAAAAAAGGTGGTACTGATATTCCTGCTAATTTCAGACCCATATCCATTATCCCAATTTTTGCTAAAATTTTTGAAGCTGTAATTAAACAACAAATTACCAGTCACTTTGAATCGCATAACCTATTTAATTCCAACCAATTTGGATTTAGAAGCAATAAATCTACAACATGTGCTATCAACAAATTCACTGAGTTTGTAAATGAAGGATTTGAGAGAGGCCAATTTATTTATACACAATTTCTTGACTTAACAAAAGCATTTGACTGCGTGTCGCATGAAATTTTATTAAAGAAATTAACTTACTACAATTTTAGCAGCAGTGGTATAGATTTAATTAAGTCATATCTCACAAACCGTTGTCAAATTGTCTCAATAAAACATAATAAATCTGAATGCCGTGAAATAGCTTACGGAGTTCCACAAGGTTCTGCATTGGGTCCCGTACTTTTCCTAATTTTCATTAATGATATCTATGCTATTTCACAAAATGCAAAATTTGTTTTATTTGCGGATGATTCTACAATTATATCTAGAAATAATAACATTAATGACTTATTGGCGGATGTTCGCGACACAGATTTATTAGTTCAAGAATGGTTCGTGACAAATAAACTAACTTTAAATGTGTCGAAGACGGAAAACATTATTTTTTCACTTAGAAAATTAAGCGATAATCATATTAATGGGACAAGTGACTGTGTAAAATTCTTAGGGGTTTACGTAGATAGTAAACTAACATGGGAAAAACATGCTATTGCTGTTTCTAGTAATGTGTCCAGGAGTATGTTTTTGTTACGTAAACTGGTGAATCAAGTTTCTCAAAAGACCCTAGTCACTGCCTACTATGGTCTTATACATTCCAAAATATCATATGCAATTTTAGCATGGGGTCATTCAACCCATAGTTCGTCAGTGTTTGCTATACAGAGAAAGGCAATAAGAATCATTGCTCGGATAAATTACAGAAGTGACTGCAAAGATTCTTTTAAAAAATTTAAAATTTTAACCCTGCCATGTATATATATTTTACAGTGTCTTTTATATATTAAAGCAAATATATCTCGGTACACCAAACATATAGAAGTTCACAGTTATTCAACAAGAAATAATGAAAATATTAACTTAGACTATTTACGTCTTAATAAACTACAAAATGGTATAAATTATCATGCTGTCAAGTTTTTTAATATTCTACCTCTTGAAGTTAGAAATCTGGATTTGAAAACATTTAAAAATACACTAAAACGGTTCTTATTAGACAATGCGTTCTATAACTATGACGATTTCCTACGTACAAAATTTGATAAATTAATTCTACCTACATGTCAATAGTTTAATATTAGTGTAATATGTCTGTGTTTTATCTAGTTACAATTGTAATAACTTATGTATTATGTATATTGTTTCTATTTATGACTTGTGGAAATACTATTTTGTAGTATATAACACTAATAAATTATTGTTGTTATTATTTTTATTATTATATATTAGTGTTCATTGTATGATAGCGTTGACTGTTTTTGTTTGTTTATTTATTTTGTGTTGTAAATGTTTTATACTGTACATGTTATTTATTATTCTATTTTATTATATACATATATATATTTTTTTAACTTAATGACAACTATTGTCATGTTTTGTTTATAATTGTTATTTTGTTTATAATTGTTATTTTCTTGTTCTGACCTGTCAAAACACAGTTTGTGTACTTATGGCCAATAAAGATCTATCTATCTATCTATCTATCTATCTAGTCAGGTTGTCATTCAGGCTTAAAGTGGGAGGTATTGATTTATGTATATTAAAATTTAAACATACCGTTTTGTTATTATTAAGAATTAGTCTGTTTCTCTGACACCAAGAGTTTAATTCCATAATTATGGTTGACACATTATGTTGCAGCTCATCCAAGTTTTTAGAGGCTACAATGATAGTAGTGTCGTCGGCAAACATAGTTACTGTGCCGTGGCTAATGTGGTTCGGCAGTTCATTGACATACAACATGAATAGTAGAGGGCCCAAAACCGATCCCTGCGGAACACCCAGTAATACGTCAAAGATCTCCGAATTTGTCTCCTGCAGTTTAATCATCATAGATCTGTCGCTCATAAAGGAAATTAACCAGGATTGGATATGTCCTCTAATTCCTAAATAGGACAGTTTTTCTTTAAGCATATTTTTGTCAACGGTATCAAAAGCTTTGGATAAGTCGAAGAACAGTGATACTACATAATGACCCTGATCCATATGTGTATATACATATTCCAAAAGATGCAAACTAGCTGTTTCAATAGATTTCCCAGACCTAAACTCATGCTGGGGTCCCGTTAAAATATTTTAATGTTCGATGTAATTACAAATTCTATTATGAACAACTTTTTCAATCATTTTGGAAAATATACTTAGTACAGAGATTTGTCTGTAATTCTCTACATCTTCAGGACAACCTTTTTTAAATAAAGGTATAACAGAAGCTAATTTTAATACGTTAGGGAACTGCCCATGTTCAATCGACTTATTTATTAAATACACTAAATGAGTTAATAGGCTATCTTTAATATGTTTTATAATATTAGATGTAAGACCATCAAATCCTGCAGAATTTTTATTTTTTTATAGCTATTATTACGTCATTCACTTCTTCAATAGTAACAGGAGCAAAATACATCGACTGCGTATTATATACGCTTTTCATAGTATTTTCAATAAAAAAAACCGAAATATCTGGACGTTCCTAACACAATAATAGACCCCCCCTCTTCACACAATTTGTTAAACAAGGTACACATTAATATTTTCTATCTACGTGAAAGGGAAACGTAAATATGTTGCGAATTAAAATTCGAGGTGGCTGTGAAATATAATTTATTTTGTGTTTTATGAACTAAAAAGTAAAATAAATATATCCTTAATTTAATTAAGGCTTTAAGCCTGTTTTTGGAAAATAACATTAACAGCCAAGTAATTATGCCGTCCGAGCAGGCAACATGCTAAGGGGTTAGTAAAGGAATATAACTGAATTTAGTAATTACAGCAATTAAGCTCTTAAAAGCGAGCGGGATTATCACGGCGCGACTGCTGGGCGAAGTATTTTAAGTGAACAAAAGACGAGCTGCTGCAGCCGGGCCAATAAATACCAGGCCATACAATTTCAGATAGAGCGACATAAATTGGTTAAATAAGAAGAGCGTATAAAGAGATGTCCGTAATGCAGAGTTTGGGGGTGGATGGGACAACTCGCTGGAATCCAGGGGGGTGACGCCAATATGCGCACGCTTGACTTTTATTAAAAGCGAGGCGAATGACTATTTTATTTTCTAAAGGCATCATACTACCCTTCTCCCTGCAAAAGGATAAAGGATGCCACGCTCTTTTTATTGTCTTTTTGTTCATCCGATATAGCACACAGTGATTATCTTTATGATAACATCAGCTTAATGATATGCATAAAATACTTGAAGTATCATGATTACTTTAATAAATTTTTCTGCGCTGTTCAACTGATACCTTGCTTGATATTTAAGAGCATTTAACGAATAACTAAAAATGTCTTAACAATCACGATTTAATCTTCACATATATATGTTATGATATCTCGTCTGAAAAACGCTCAAATATCACACAATATAATTTCTAAATTTAATTCTCAAGGTCGAAAGTTCGGAATGAATGAAAAAGCACAATTATTGAAACATATAAGCAATAAAACAAATTCAAGTCAAATAAACAATGTATTGCGAGAACAGATATTTCATACTAATAAAAAATAAAATTCCCTATCTAGCTAAATAAAATAATTATGATTCTAAAATTAAAATAATTTGGACATGATTAAGTTTAAAATAAAATTTGTTTACAAAAATGAAGTCAATTTTCAAAATTTCCAATTCAAAATATTCTTAATTATTTCCAAACTATAAAATAGCAAACATGAAATTTATATAGAGTTTGTTACAACCTTTTAAGTAAGCGTAGTGCAATATTACTTCCAGCCGTGTAAATTATAATTATAGTTCTTTCTCCTACTTGTCAAAATCTTTAAAAAAAACCGATTTCCTATTTCTTTCTTCCAAATTCTTTAGCTACTTGTCTTCCTTCGTTTTACTTTTCTTCGATTAAACCAACAACAATTTATTTTCTTTATTTTACTCCAATATTCTTATTTCTCCTAAATTTTCTTCCTCATAAATTTTCATAATTATCTTGTTATTTCATATCCCCAACAATCTCCAATATTTTATTTGTCCACAATCTCTTTTATTTTTTCTCCAAACATAAAAATTGGAAATACCAACTTTTCATCACGTGATATTGAGACTTTCTCACTTTTATCATTTTCCCGCAAAAATTAATTAAAAATCCTATATCTACTTGTACATATTAGATGCGTAGACAGTTCTAGATGTTTTAAACAGAAAACATGCATGCAACTCTCCACTCAGAATAAAATGCATCTTATTCACAATACACAACTCAAATTAATCTGAATATGTTCTTTAGCTTAAGTACAAGTGGAAATCATTGTGCTTGATAGATAAACAGAGAAGCTGGTTATTTGACCTTTACCACTGCTACTTTTTCAGGTCTATTGTGCCGCATCATAGAGGTAAGTGAAACCTCTTTGATGGATAATGTTACTATACGCTGGACATCATAAATATCTCTATGACGTATAGCGGCTTGCTTCTCTTCAAGCACCATGAGGGGCGACCTCTAACACCAGTGGACTATACGGAATTTTGCTATGCAGGATTTGCAGATAATAACTACTCAACTGTTAAATACCTCGACCTGCATTGGATTACACCTGCAAATCGGTAGAGTTTGTCAATTCCTAATCAGATATAGACCGGATCAGTATCCCATAGGTCATAGAATAGATAAATGATAGTGGCCAACCTGCTAGCCTTAAGCTAGACTAAGCAAATGAAGTAGTGGTGAGAGGTAAGTGAAACCTCTTAGATGGTCAATGCTACTATACGCATAAATGCCTCTAGCAGCTTCCTTCAGTTATTTGTACCGTCTTCTCTAAATTACCTCCTCCTACACCTTCTCTTTATATCTGGTTACTTGCTCGATATTTATTTAATAGCTTCTATTCAATTTGCTTACCTTTGGTACTAGGTATTATAACTTCTATTTAGTTTACTTCCTTCTGGTTATTTAGGGTTATGATTTTTTTACCGTATTTCTCTTCTCTTCTCTTCTCTTCTCTTCTCTTCTCTTCTCTTCTCTTCTCTTCTCTTCTCTTCTCTTCTCTTCTCTTCTCTTCTCTTCTCTTCTCTTCTCTTCTCTTCTCTTCTCTTCTCTTCTCTTCTCTTCTCTTCTCTTCTCTTCGTTTCTCTTCTTTTCTCTTCTCTTCTCCTCTCTTCTCTTCTTTTCTCCTCTCTTCCCTTCCCTTCCCTTCTCTTCTCTTCCCTTCTCTTCTCTTCTCTTATCTTCTCTTAAATTTCGATGCACTTGTAAGAGCTGAAGAATCTGGAACTGATTTTCTAGAAAATTCTATTTCCTTTTATACTAAATTCATAAACAATTGAATTTTTCTTGCTCTTATAGGCAACTAAATTGATTATTTATTAAATTTCCAATAACTTCCATAATCTAATCATTCCCACATTTAATTTTGCTCTTTTGTCATGCCCAAATTTCTATATTTTACCAAAACTTACTTTATGTCAAAATATGACTAATTAACATACTTTTTCTAATTTTGCCTAAATAGGTTCTTTTTAACTGATAATTTATAAGTAATGAATATACCATTGGACCTTCTCTGGTATTAATCCAATGCATTTAGTGAAAATGAGATGAATCTTTAGACCAATTGATACAAAAGCAAATGATAATTTTCCAGGTAGGTTGTGGTGTCCTGAATAAGGTCTCAAAAGTCCTCGAAGTGGGTGTATAAAGATAAAATTTGGCAACGCTGTAAAGGGCTAAAATCTTTCTCTGAAACGAATTTTTCGAAATATCTCTGTTTCCATTGTCTCTACGACAAAATTACATCAGGCGAAAAGGAAAGCTATGGAAATTCTCTATAAAAAAGATAGAGGGTATTTTTTTGGCAGTTTTTATTGCACGGAAGGGTTAAAAGATAAAAAAACAACGCGTGCATCACTGAGCGCGAGCTAGAAGTGAAACTTCTTTACCGATTCCTTTCTTTTATTTTCATCTCCACTGATTTAGTTTAGTTTAGTTATATGGCGCCAACATGAAACCTTCGGTGCTATTTACCACGCATATGTTAATTATGTGCAACTTCATTTTGGCTCGAACTCCATTATTGTTTTTGATGGTTATGAACATATTAGTAACTATCTGAAGACTATGCAGAAGCTTCGCCGGTCCTCAACTAGATTGATTCCAATTTTGACAGAAAAGTTTCAGGCAAATAGTTATATTGTTAGAAATGCTGAAACTGATGCTGACATTTTGATAGTCGAAACAGCGTTTGAAGAATCATATAAAAATACAACGGTTGTGGTTGGGGAATAAGTGGATCTTCTTATAATTTTAACTGGTCGTACACCTATTGATAAAGAAATTTTTTTCCTCAAACCAGGCAGATGGAAGGTCGAACGAAAAATTTATTCTTCACGAAGCTTTGATGTTTCTGCATGAATTCTCTGGGTGTAACACTACATCTACTCTGTTCAATGATGGCAAGACTGCAGCTTTGACAGTGATGAAAAAAACGGCAGGACTTGAAACTTGTAGCTGAAGTTTCCAGTCAGATTGGTACTTCTCCTGACATAGTTCGGATGGGATAAAATTTTTCCTCGCAATCTATAATACTCCAGTTAAAGAAGTTTCCATCGATAACTATCGGTATTCTTGCTTTATTAAAGCTGTGACAAAAGCAAACCAGTGAACTGGTATTCATTACCACCCACGCAGCTCAGCAGCATCTATTTCGTGTTTATTTTACAGAAATGTATTGATTGAATCCTAAACAGTGGGGGTGGGTGTTAAAAGATACCATACTGTGGCCAAAAACAACATCCCAACTTCCTGCAGCTGATTGCATTTTGAAGATGATTTTCTGCAACTGTATGAAAGGCTGTAGACCATTGTGTGGCTGTCGGAGGTTGGAACTTAATTGCTCACCAGTTTGCGGCAACTGCCATGGACAATCTTGCTTGAATGTGGAGTTCTCAAATTGGCCCGGATATCCTTGAACAATGAATTGACGAATTTATAGAATGAGAAAACGGCCAAGAAGAAAATTATTAATTTGACAACATTTTAACAGTATGAAAGCTGTGGATTAAGCCTGCCGGGGAAACCACATCATAACCCCAATAGCGGACTACGTCCAGGATATCTCCCAGAAATTCTACTCTTTCAGATTGGGCGATAGTCCACTAACAAGAAACATAACACAAATTAGACAGCATAATGCCTCATTTCGGATTAAACACACCCTACCGTACCAGACGTTACCGATCTTCCGGCAACCTCTGTAGCCAAACTTCAACAACTATAACTTTCGCTTACCCTATTCACCTTACTGATATTTCATACCTTTTCATCTTTAAATCTTTCCTGTTCCCCTCTTCCTTTTTTTTTTGTCTCGTTTGTTTCTCGTTGTCTCTTTTTGCATTTTTGTCTCTAAATTCATTTTCCATCAAAATTTTTTAACAAAATCAAAGTTTTCCGAAAACCAATTTTTTTTAACCTCCACAATAAAATTGTTAAAATTGGTTCAAAAACGAAAATTGAGATAACATCAAATCTTTACGTTTTGAGGTCCTAGAAACCCAAAAAAGTGGTTTTTGAAAAATGTCTGTGTATGTGTATGTGTGTTAGCACGATAGCGCCGAAACTACTGAACGGATTTGAATGAAACTTTGCATGTGCGTTTCTTTAGTGCCCCAGAAGATCTGAAATGGTTTTGGTTAAGATCGGATTACGTTTAGTGCCATTTTGGCGCAACAAGTTGTTTATTTTATAATTACTTTCAATTTGCAATGAAACCATTGAAAAGCAGTTACAATTATCATTTCAACGATATATCACACTTCCACCCTTTCGATTTGGTTTCCGTGAAAAAAAAAATAAAAACAAAGAAAATATGAAGCATGGATCGCATTTCGCGTTACGTCGTGAAACTCGTCACATCACGTGTCAATTCACGTGTGAGGGCTTCTTCACTGCTCTAGAAGTAGAGCGGATTACGTTTAGTGTCGTTTTTAAATATACAGGGTGTTGCATCATGAGAGGGACATAGCTTAATAGGAGGTAGAGAACATCAGTGGTAACCGGAACCTCCCATAGAAATGTCTCATTGGGCCTTCATTACGAAGTTACAGGGTGTTAAATAATTTTTGGCCAAACCTGTTTTTCGTCATAACTTTGACAGGGAATGAAATAACGGATTCATATTTGGTACGGCTAATGTACTAACGAGCCCCAAGAGGTACATGTATAAAAAGAAAATATATCCAGGTCCGGACTCACTATAATTTATGTTTCTTCTTTGCATCAATAAAACATCACCCTGTATATATTTTTTTGAAATTTCGATACGATATTCGAAAAGAGCAAGAAAAAACAAATAAAATGGCCTATTTCATTTTTTTGTTACACCTTCGTGGTTATTTAAATACGTTGTTAAATGTGCAAGAAAATGGATTACAGAACTCTATTAAATGAGAGGCACGTGAAATAAATAGTTTTATAACTAAAATTTGCAAAAATTCTATTGAGCCTAGGTGGTCTGGGTGAATCCTAATTCCGGCACGTTTTAAAGGTCCATTTTGGTAAAAAACTGTGGTCCTAATAAGTAATCGGGTATGAAATAACAAAATTTTTAATCAATCACAGTAGGCTTGTTCAAAGAATAAAAGTGACAGATAATTTAAACCATTTAGGCCTAAGCAACCAGTTACTTTGATCAAGAAAATTATCAACATTTTATACTTAATAAAAATTGGAAAAGAGAACAAACTAAAATCTAAATAAATAAAATATTTTCCATTCAATTAACAATAAATAACAAAACAATAACTAAATGTGTTTAAAAATAAAACGTAATTGACACTAAAGTAAATTTTCAAAATGTCCTCCCCCACATTCTGTGCATTTTCTTGCGCGTTTAGAAAGGTCACCAATTGCTCGACGTATCATTTCTGGATTATTCCGTATTTCGTCGCAGGTTGTAACGATGCGCTGGATTAAATGTTGTATACTTTCAATTTCAATGCTATAAACCTCGTTTTTTAAGTGGCCCCATAAAAAGTAATCACAAGGGTTACAATCAGGAGATCTTGGTGGCCATTCATGTGGACCCCCGCGTCCAATCCATCTATTAGGATACACATTGTTTAAGTGTTCCCTTACTTGAAGGTTAAAATGTGGTGGGGCCCCATCATGCTGAAACAACATGCCTCTTATACCGATATTTTCTAACATATTCGGTAAAATGTTTTGAAGAAAATCAAAGTAAATTTCACCATTCAATCTTTCTTCAAAAAAATGTGGCCCTATCAAATGTCTATTCACAAGTCCGACCCAAACATTTACAGAAAACCTGTGTTGCGAACGGCGTTGGCGTACCACATGTGGGTTTTCCTGTGCCCATTTATGATTATTTCGTGAATTGTTTACTCCATCCCTTGTAAATTGTGCCTCATCCGTAAATAAGGTTCTGTAAATGACTGGGCGATGGTTAGACAACCAATGACAAAATGCCAGGCGGGGGATATCGTCGCCTTGTTGAAGACGCTGTACCTGCTGGATAGGATATGGATGGTAACGTTCTCTTTTTAGGGTTCTCCATACTCGCCAATGAGGAATACCAGTTGCCAAACTGATTCGTCTAGTGTTCATATTTGGGTTTTCTTGAACTACGTTTATAATATTGTTTTGTTCCTGCACACCTTGTTGTAAAACACGCTCCACAACTGCAGAAGTAGGAAACTTTCCGTGTTGTCTTGCATACTGAAACACCGTACTAAAGGTTTTATGATTAGGGCATCGACGACCAGGAAAACGCAGCCGATATTCTCTTTCCGTCGACCTACCATTTCCATTACAGAAACCATAGATGAATATTATGTCAGCATATTCCACGTTTGTAAATTTTACTGGCATAGTTAAAATATTTTCACAAGTTCTCGCTAACTAAATGCGGATTATTGACACATTAAATTACTAACAAACAATTATTCAACTGTTTAGGAGATTTCTTTTTATTATCTGTCACTTTGAACAAGCCTACTGTGATTGATTAAAAATTTTATTATTTCATACCCGATTACTTATTAGGACCACAGTTTTTTACCAAAATGGACCTTTAAAACGTGCCGGAATTAGGATTCACCCAGACCACCTAGGCTCAATAGAATTTTTGCAAATTTTAGTTATAAAACTATTTATTTCACGTGCCTCTCATTTAATAGGGTGCTGTAATCCATTTTCTTGCACATTTAACAACGTATTTAAATAACCACGAAGGTGTAACAGAAAAATGAAATAGGCCATTTTGTTTGTTTTTTCTTGCTCTTTTCGAATATCGTATCGAAATTTCAAAAAAATATATACAGGGTGATGTTTTATTGATGCAAAGAAGAAACATAAATTATAGTGAGTCCGGACCTGGATATATTTTTTTTATACATGTACCTCTTGGGGCTCGTTAGTACATTAGCCGTACCAAATATGAATCCGTTATTTCATTCCCTGTCAAAGTTATGACAAAAAACAGGTTTGGCCAAAAATTATTTAACACCCTGTAACTTCGTAATGAAGGCCCAATGAGACATTTCTATGGGAGGTTCCGGTTACCACTGATGTTCTCTACCTCCTATTAAGCTATGTCCCTCTCATGATGCAACACCCTGTATATACAGACAAATCGAAAAATTAAACTACAAATATTCCTCTAAAATCTAGTAAAATTACTGAAATGCTAATGTTTCATTTAACAAAGACAGCCGCGAGCGATCGGATTGCAATGAGCAAATTTTGACGATTGTCATTGTGATCGTTTGTCATCCGATAACGTTGGTGTCATGTCATGTTAATAAGATTTCGGCATATTTGTAACTTTTAGTGGATTGTCACAAACTTTAAAGGTAGATGTAACAATATCAATATCATATGCTTTCTGTACCTTCGTTGGTGAATTTATTATTGATTATCACTTTACCAATTTTCAGTTTGTTGCTTTACAAATCTGTAGTATTTAGGATAACTAGACTTTCTTAGTCGTTCAAGTGATGTCGGTAATATCCTAATAGTATATTATTCAACGAGCGATAAATGTAGGTAATAACTCGCATAGATGATTGTAAATTCATTAAGTTGAGGGTTTTTTTAGTGCCCCAGAAGATCTGAAAAGGTTTTGGATGAGATTGGATTACGTTTAGTGCTGTTTTGGCACACAATTTCATGCTCTTTTCGGCTTCAAAGATCCACCGAGTGGGGAGGTTCCAGCCGCTTGCAGTAGCTGCCGATTTTTTTTAACAAAAGTTTAGGCCAGCCTATGCGCAGCCCGGCATTTGCACGTCTCGCAGATGGTTCCTCGTCCAGATTGAGGTACCAGCGTCAACAGCCAAATTAGAAACAGTGAAGTGCGCGAGCTACTAATAAAAGTGTAATTTTAAGTTTTGTTGAATCTGTTTTTTTAGATGTTTGTAAATTTGATCACCTTTTTTAATCTGCATTCTGCAGAAGGAGCTTAGGTATAAGTTTTAATTGTTTTGAAACCGAACCAGGCATAGTCTGCCCGGACCTGCAATCCGCCACAGCGAATAACGCAGTGGTTGCATGGTCGGACCCGGGTTAGGCTTTGGGGAGGTAATTATTGTATAAGTTACTGTTAAATAGAGAAGTTTTAAATTGAATTGAATTGGGAAACCACATAATAAAACGCACCTAGTATTCAACCTCAAGGGTGGTGTAGAGTACTTAAATTATTCATAATATCAGGTGTTAAAATTCAATGCAAAATTTTAAAAGAATATTGCGTATGCATTTTAGCCCTTTACATCGTTGCCAAATTTTATTCCTACACTCCCACTTCGGGGACTTTTGAGATCCTATTCAGGACACCAGAAGCTACCTGGAAAACTATCCTTTGCTTTTGTATGAATTGGTCTGTATAAAAACCCTATATGCAGTGAAATAGGAAATTCTTTCAGGTCCCTTTTGGTTAGGAAGATGTGTTTTCAGAATATTCCATTTCTAATTTCAAAGCAAAACAGATATAGCTTGAGATGTGGTCTTTTAGCTAGGCATTTTATCCTGTGGATTATTTCCTTCCTAATTGTATGTAAGGCAATACAATATCACGAATGGGGGGCGAGCGTAGGTGCGTCTTTACTATGTACATACTTCGGTATGCGATGTAAAGCAACGACAGGCGCAGTTAGTACTTGGATTGGTGACCATTCCAACGGAAACCGCGTTCTCGCCTCACACATCTTCCAGCGGCTTGTATATCAGTGTATGCGCGGAAGCTATACAACCTTAGGCGAGGGTTGTATAGGAGATATACCATCCTTCGGAGGGGATGTAAAGCCGTCGGTCCCTTGTCTATTAAATGTTAGGCAAGTAAAAGATCCCTACTCTTCTTAAGGGAAGAGGTTCGGCAAAATTCCTGATTGGGGGTAGCTCGTCTACAGGCGTCGGTGTTAGGCCTCAGTAGCGGAAATAGGCCGACGTTAAATAAATGTATAAAAAAAAAAAAATATCACGAATGCACACGTAAAATTAATATTTATAGAGTCATTTTATGATGGACCGTCTGCTTTCCGAAACAAACTTAAATTTGTTTGTCGAGATAACCAGAAAAAGTGTTATTGCACCGAAAGTAATATCTAACATTCCAAATCAAAACCAATAACAACAGAAAATACTGCGCTTGTATAATGTACAAATAAATCTCTGGGACAACAAAGCAAAGCGAATTCGAAATATTAGTTATATCATCCAGGCAGCTCGCAAAAGAGTAGTAAGCCATGAAACATTTGAGAAGCAATAAATAAATACCAGAATCAAATAAAGCAAAACGGTGCACGCTTAAAAAAGTAATTACACATCAAACGAATAGCAGAAAAATGCGGTTTGGAATTCATATTGTTTTCATAACATAACGAGCGTATCCGCGGTGCGATATAAACTGTCATATATCAAGAGGCTATGAGAATCAAGGGTGGCCCGAATCCCCTCGCCTACTATGACATGATTGACTATGTTAATATCATTTGTCGGCGTATCTAAAAGCAAAGTCAAGCACCGGTGAAAATCTGCTCTACAAATTTTATTGTCCGTCTATTGCCATCATTAATGGAGGGGATTTACATGAGCGCAGCAACTAGGAAGGGCGATATTCAATTTACTTGGAAAATTTATATTTAAAACGTTTAAAAATGAAACAAATCTATAAACTTCACTGGCAAACGTTTAAAAATAATTTGACGGAGTTAAGATAATAATAATGATAATAATTTTTAATGGCCATTTGTGATAAATATTTGTGTATAAGAACAAAATCACGTGTATAAATAACAACATCAAACGGAACATTACTTAAAAATATATAATATATTGTAGGCAAGGGGCGAGCGTAGGTGCATCTTTACTATGTACATACTTCGGTATGCGATGTAAAGCAACGACAGGCGCAGTTAGTACTTGGATGGGTGACCATTCCAACGGAAACCGCGTTCTCGCCTCACACATCTTCCAGCGGCTTGTATATCAGTGTATGCGCGGAAGCTATACAACCTTAGGCGAGGGTTGTATAGGAGATATACCATCCTTCGGAGGGGATGTAAAGCCGTCAGTCCCTTGTCTATTAAATGTTAGGCAAGTAAAAGATCCCTACTCTTCTTAAGGGAAGAGGTTCGGCAAAAATTCCGGGTTGGGGGTAGCTCGTCTACAGGCGTCGGTGTTAGGCCTCAGTAGCGGAAATAGGCCGACGTTAAATAAATGTATAAAAAAAAAAAATGTAGACAGACGACCATCAGAAGAGCTTAAATCTTACCTCCCCATTAGCTTAACCCCATTTCACCTGAAAACAATGGATAAACTATTAGATCAACAGATCAAAAGCGAAATCCTTACAAGAATACCGCTTCATTCCAAACAATTTACCTATCAACCCGGCAAATCAACAATAAGTGCTCTATATTGCCTTGCTCAAGGCATTGGAAATACATTTACAGCTAAAGATGTGTGCTTTCATAGATATAGAGGATACTTTTGACAACACCTTCTATGAATCCATATAAAGGAAAAAAGGGGAATGCAATCCCCTACAATTAAATGGATCGTCCACAAGGTGGAGCTCTATCGCCGTTGCTGTGTTCAATGGTGGTCGATGATTTCCTCTATAAATTGAATAATTCGGGCTTCAGCATTCAGGGTTATGCATATGACCTGGTGGTGACTGTGAAAGGCAGACATGAGGTTATGATCTCAAATCTCATACAAATTGCCTTAAATATAATATCCAACTGGTGCTCCTCAGAGGAGCTCAATGTCAATTCGAGCAAAACAGTTATTGTTCCATTCACCAAAACGAGAAAACTTACTTAATCTTAGAACTCCCATGCTGAATGGAACTATCCTAAACTTTTACAGTGAGGTCAAGTATCTAGGAGTAATCCTAGATCAAAAATTTACGTGGAACTCACATCTAGAAAGGACACTTACTAAAGCAACGGCGGCTATTTGGACGCAGGCTGTTTGGTAAGGCTTGGGGTCTGAAACCGAAAATGATACATTGGTCCTACCTATAGGTTGCAAAACTTGTGGTGATCTACGCATCATGTGTATAGTGAGCAAAAACAGAAGAAAAAATAACACCAGGAAAGTTGGAAAAACTGCAACGCCTTGCCCGTTTAGGGATTACAGGAGCAATAAGCTCGTGTCCCATAGCAGCTATGGAGGCAATGCTTGACATACTTCATTTACATTTCCATGTGTGGAAGGAGGCAGCACATAATGTCTGCACCAGGTACTTAAATTTAAACCAGGTGATCTGGTTGGCCACTTAAGGATTTTGGAGCTAATCCATTTTGAGTCCGTGAGCAAACCCACTGACTCAATGCCAATCAAACAGGCCTTTGATTGTCTGTTTGACGTGCTAACTGAATGCCGTCAGACGAGCAAGATGGAGGCACTGCGATTGGAGCAAAGGTCACTCATCTGGTATACAGATGGATCTAAGATGGTTGAAGGGGTAGAACGCTATTCAGAGCCTTCAGTAACACCCCGACCATCTTCCAGGCAGAAATCTGTGCTATAGATCTGTGTGCCCAGGAATGCCTAAATAAAGGCATTCAAAGGGCAACGATCTATATACTAAAAGATAGTCAGGCAGCATTAAAAGCTCTAAGGTCCTATATCTTCGTGTCAAAAAAATTGCCTGGGAATGTAGACAATCCCTGAAGCAACTAGCTAACAACAACGGGTTACCTTGATGTGGGTGCCAGGACATGAGGCAACGAACTTACTACCAGCCTTGCGAAAAAAGGAACTGAGGCACAATTCATTGGACCTGAACCGTTTTGTGGCCTGGCTAAAAGACACATAATGGAGGAGGTCCAAAAATGGAAAAAGGAACGAAAAAAATCCTACTGGAGGTATACTTCAGGCCAAAGACAAAAGAAAAAGTTTATTACTTATTTGGCAAAGAATGCCACAAGGCTTCTTGAACTTGAAGAGTGCGAACTAAGGCTGATAACATGACTTCTAACTGGCCACTGCCCCTTGAGATATCATCTTAAGAATATGGGCCAGGTAGTAGACGACAAACGCAGATACTGCGATACTACAACTGAAATTGCGGAACATATACTTTGTGAATATAAGGTATTAATCGGCACTAGGCTAAAGTGCCTGGTACAGGTGGAATTAACGTTTGAAGACATAGGAAAATTGGCCCCCAGAAAAATCACAAGCTTTGCAAAAAGTCTTGGAATCTTGGGTAATAACTAGTTATAGGGTAATATCTTGAGATCGTTTAGTTACTTTTCTTATTTATTCTATGCCTATTATAAATTATATATTCTTAGATATTCCGCGATGGACGCCAATGCACATTTAATATTATCTCCTCGCGCTGTTGTATTACTTTCCTCTCTTTAAAACGTTGGTCTTGTTTTTAATTTTCTTTTACCTAGGGCTTTATAACTTTATAAAAAGTTAATTGGCGGATATTACTTTCTTTTCAATAATGTGCTCTTTGAGTTTAATATTTTCATCATAAAAAATGCGATATTACAAATTTTAGTAAATAATATGCAACTAACTTTAGAAAAATATTGTTGGTAATTCATTTATGACGGAACATACTTATTCATGAACAATTTGTTGTGACATTTAAAATAAGTGAATACAAGTAAATTTATATCTCACACAAAGCAATAAACGATAACATGTGAAATTTTATTAGATAGGTTGTAATGTTTTTTTTAAGAGCAATGAAATTTGTACAAAAATATTTTTTTCGCCTTTTTAATGGCTTCAGAAATTTGTATTTATTTATCACCAGCACCTCCGGCAAAACTTCGACTAATTTTAAAAATACCAATAATGTACTGAGTGGAAGCAAGCTTGTAATCAAAGATAAGCATTAATAACGGAACAAGTTAATTGCTGCTCTACATGGTGTTCCACAGAGATCCATTTTAAGTTAATATTATTCATTTGTTGCATCGATGTATTATTTATCGTGTCCATTTGTGGTGAAATCATTAACTTAAAGGTATGATATTTGCACAATGAGAAATAAAAGTAGAGAAGGAATTTTCCATTTCGTACTAGCACCAGTAAAAACTATTTTATCTTGCTTGTAAATAATCTATTTTACATTACAGAAAACAATTCTTACTGGTGATAGGAGAAAATGATTGGAGAGTCGTCAGGCGAGTCTCTCACCTCCTAGTTCAAGTTTGAATTTAAACAAGTCTCGAAATACCATTTGGAGGTGTCTTAAAAATCATAACCGAAAACTATACAAACTTAAATTTTTGCATACTTTGTAAGTAGGTGACGAAGAAAGAAGGTTTGAGTTTTGCTTGTGGGCTCAAGGAGAGTATTTGAATGACCCAGATAAAAAAAAATCATCTGTAGCGATGAGGCTACGTTCACCACAAGCGGTGTAGTTTCTTCCCGGAATTGTAGATTTTAGGCAGAAGAAAATCCCAATTGGGTAATCAATTGCAGAATTTAATATTCACAAAAAAATAAATATCTATTGTGGTAATTTGAACGAGCGCTTAATTGGTCCCTATTGTTTTAATTAAAATTTAAACAGTTTAAATTTTCTAGAGTTCTTGAGAAAATAGTTTAAGAATGAGATTCAAAACTTGCAGGGAAGACAACAGCTATATTTCCAACTAGATGGATGTACCTCACACCATGCAGTAATTGTGAGGACGTTGCTCAACGAAAATCTTTTCGGTAGGTGGATTGGACGTAGTGGTCCATTGATAGCCTGGTTGCCAAGATCACCGGAATTAACGCCCCTTGATTTTTATTTGTGGGGTACACTCTCTCGGACCATACAGCTCAAAAAGTTATGTTTAATATTAAAAGAAATAATCGGAGAAACATTAGCAATAAGAGGGTATTTAACGATGAAAATAAAAATCTATTCAAGATTCAAGCATATATTATCAGAACAAAATTGGTCTAGCGTATATGGCTGCTCTAATACAGATGTAGCTGCTCAATGGAAAAATTTTATATCGATAATATTACCCATTTTTAATGAATGTTTTCCTATAAAGCCAGTAAGAGTTGTCAACAAAAATCTATGTAATAATTATATTCCAGAATCGGCAGATTGTAAAACAGTTAGATTTAATGTTAGTCCCTAAGTAATTCCGATGCGAGATACAAAGAATCCTATAAATTAACTAAAAAGAAATATGACAGTTTATTAGAGGAGTCCAGGAAATTATTTTACTCAAATCAAATCGAAAATAGCGACAATAAGTCAAAATGCGTTTGGAGAATCGTAAATTCTATCAAAGGAAATAAAAATAAATCCAAAGAAATTAAAATAGAAGGAAACCCAAATAAAATATGCAATGAAATTAATGAGTATCTTGTCAATGCGGCCCCCAATTTGCAATAAAATCTTGAAAATGTAAAGTTCTATAGTAATATTGTTAATAATACTAACTGTATGTATGTAGGTTCAGTAACTCCAGAAGAAATAACTAACGTTATAAAAAACTTAAAAAATAAAATAAATGGTGGATATGATGAAATACCCATAAATATTTTACGGTACTGTGTATACGAATTATCTCACTCTCAATAAATCTTTTTATCAAGGAATTTTTCCAGACCGTCTTAAATTAGTTATAGTAAAGCCAATATATAAAAAGGGAAACCCTTCACTTAAAGAAAATTACAGACCAATAAGCCTTTTGCCGTCTTTTTCAAAGGTCTTTGAGATAGCAATGCGTAATATATTATTAAAATTTTTCCAATCACAAGATCTCTTCAGTAAACATCAACATGGTTTCATAAGAGGTTTAATTGAAATAGTAATAATAAAATGAGCAACGATTAATGTAATATTAGAAACAACTCCATAATAATTATATAGTAGACAGGAAATGTATTCCTCAGGATGATACCGGATTAAACTTCGGAGTGCCGATTATACCACGACCTTGAAAAAAGTATGCTTTATAATGTCGGTAATTTTCAGTTTGCAGATTTAGGACTGGTTTTATAATATCACATTAAACTGCTGATTACCGATTAAACTATGGATCTGAAAAAAGTCTGTTTTAGGCCCAGTTGTATAAAAGTGGTTCAACCAATGTTAAGTTGAACTTGGTTCAAAATCCGTGGATACTATTCGTTGTAGCAATTGTAACCGTGGATTTTAAGCCAAGTTCAACCGAACTTCGGCTGATCCACTTTTATACAACTGGGCCTTATAGTGTCACTATTTAATCTTTAGTTTACAGATTAATTACGTCACAATAAGGTTAAACTTCAAACGGTGGATGGTGACCATTTAAACAGTGGATTATCAGATGTCAGAATATTCAAAACCTCAGAATTAATAAAATTCGGTATAGAGTTGATGATGACAAAACATTATTAATACACTAAAATTTTTGGAAATTTTAGAATCAGGCCTATAGTTAGATGGAAGAATGTAATGAGAAAACTTATAAGTTGATTTAGATTATCTAAGCAGTCAGTTATCATTATTGGGACCAATTGAAAGTTTATTATTACATCTGACAGAAAGGTATAGATTTATTTTTGATTACCACACCGGTAACAATAAGCATATATGCTTATTGTTACCGGAGACTTTGGAAGTGCGCACAAATTAACTGCCTCTTGTATAATTAAAAATGGTTTTTATGTATGTGGTTTTTGAAGGGTCATGTCAGAATGTCATAGTAGGTTAGAATCAAACTACGTGGAGTTGCAATTTCTGGTCAACAGTAGTGCCAACTATTTAAGTTTAAGGTTTATTTTTATAAAACAGGCATTTGTAAAGTTTAGTTTAAGTTTTAAATAAATGTAGGGTTAATCTAACATTACAAAACTGGGCCTTATTATAACAGAGTAAGTTTAAATTTCAAAGGGTAGATGAGGATCGTTTAAACCGTAGATTCATATTCATAACCTCAGAATTAATAAAGTTCCGTGTTTTATTTCTATATTTGGTGCATAGCTACGAAATATTTCATTATTCAAAATTAGCCCATTAGTGTAAAAAAAAACAGGGAGCTGCGCTTGTCCTACAAAAGCGATGGGTTAGACCGGCGAGTTCTCTGCCGCCAATATGTAAAAATAACGAGGTCTGAAATTTTATTACTAACGAGCTAATTTTTACACTATTGTTTAATTAAAATTTTTGAAATCGAATGATCAAATTTTCTGGCTGGTTTTCCAGTCCTATACCATGAAAGTGTCAGTTCCACGATCAACATGTTTAGCGGCTGTGTAGAACTTTATCTACCTCTACCGAGAATTTTCGTAGAGGAAAAAGTTGGAAGACACGTCAAAACTTACGAAAAATCAACCTGTTAATAATCACTTTAAAAAAGGAGCGTCGGGCACCCCAGATTATATTGTTACTAGAGACTTTTGGAAGTGTACACAAAATAACTTGCTTTCGTGTAATTAAAAATGTTTCTAATTTTTAATAAAACTATCTCATTTTGAGTAAAATTTGTTGTTTTTTGTTTCCCTCCATTTTTCCAATAATAACATGAAAGGTCAAAATGTCATAATATATTAGAATCAAATTTTTCTCAACAGTAGTGTCAACTATATAAAGGACCCCGCAAAGTAACACGTGATTTGGGATCCGGTTGAAAATGAGCGTAGGAATAGGCATTCGAATATTGAATATTTTGTTGAAAAAAATAAGATTTTGACACAGATGAATAGAATAGAATCGACCATTTATATAGCGTTCTTTGTGTAGATGAGTTATTTTATAGTACTCGCATTTATAAATCGCACGGATTTGGAAGAAGAGTAAAAACCTGAACTAGACAATGTAAAATCAAAACGCTCTTCTAAGAGTTTCAAACGTAGCTTTTATACTTAATTCATTATAAAATCCGTATATCGTATATGTATATGCGTATACATAAATTATAAATATGTATACGTATATTTTTGAAGATTTTTCACGAATCTACGAATTTTCGACTTTTGCCCTTGCTGTAACTCCAAAATGAAAGGTTTTTGAGCCTTGATCCCATTTAAACTTTTCATCAAGAAGGTTTGAACTACGACATATCTCAAATTCGAACATATTCACCGGGATCCCAAATCACGTGTTATTGTGCAGGGTCCTTTACGTTTATTTTATAAAACAAGCATTTGTGTTTAAATCAGGGTTTAATACTAAGTTTACACTTAAGATAAATGTACGATTAATATATTATAAAACTGGCGCTTAGTATTTTATATGTCAATCGATAGGAATAGACTATGATTTTCTACCTTTGCAAAATTTGTATTGATCTCCTCGTTGCATTAAGGAAATATATGATTTTACAGTGTATCCCATACCTTTTGTGTCAGAAGAAAGAAAATGCTATTTTTGATGAATTAGAAACATGTAAAAGATTCAAAACTACCTTCTCTTTCTGGCAATTAACGATTAAGTTCAAGTAGATTGGTCTAAGGCTTTTGACCGAATAGACCATGGAATCATTATTGGCAAATTAAAAGCCAGCTGATAATATGATTGTCTTATAACACTATTTACATTATACGTTAACCAAAGATCTCAGTTACTATCATATAATGGTTTTAATTCAAAATAGTTTTATTCTACATCTGGAGTCCCTCAGGAATCCAATCTTGGACCCTTGTTATTTTTATTATTTATCAACGACGTTACAAATGCCATTCACTGCAACTTGATTTTATTTGCTGATGATTTAATATATGTATGTGTTATACTGTGAAAGATATTGAGGATTTTGTTTTTCATTGTCAAATAGAAAATCTTGACATTTGGTAGGTGAATAGATTACAGTTAATTATTCAGAAATGTAGAACTATGAGCTTTACTCTAAAAAAATAACCAATCGAAATTACATATAATTCAATAGATTTAAATCGATGTGAACTTATAAAAGACCTCGGCGTAATTCTTGAATGAATGAATGAATGAATGAATGAATGAAGTTTATTTATCTCAAGGATATTACATGTCACAGTTTTAATTTAATATTACATACTTATATCTAACTTAAATCTAGTGTTACATACTTATGTCTACAGTCTACATTAGCAGAAAATAATCTACTTTAATGAGCTAAGGTGGTTTTGAAGTTTTGTTTCGAATACTTTTACAGAACTATCATTTTTTATATCATTATTTAAAATATTATATTGGATGAGACCAGAATGGAACAAACTGTTCATTGAACTGGTTTTAGAAGTTGTATTAATATAAATATTATGTTCTTGCCTAGTACTATATTGATGGACATCACGTATAAATTTTATTTGATCTTTTAGGTAATTTGGTAGTAAATTATTAACAATTTTATAAATAAAAATCATTGTATGCATGTAAAAATAAGTTTTAATGTCTTTCCGTATTAGTGTTTGAGGTATAGATTAATGAACAGCAGTATGTAAAGTGTGGTAGGATTAGAGCGTTATATACGGTCATTTTACTTCCACCTGATAAACACTGACTGACCCTTCTAAAGAAACCAATTTTTGTACCTATTTTCTTCGATACATAGTCAACGTAATCATATAGTTTTAGTTCTCTATCAATAACAAGTCCTAAGTATTTCATATTTCTTACATGTTCCACATTTTCATTATTTAAAATAACATTTATATTTAGTTCTTTAAAAGAGTTGTATAAACAATTTGAACCAATAAACATCCATTTTGATTTCATTTCATTTACTTTTAACTTATTTTCTTTGAATTTATCTGAGACGTGGCTTAATTCCAGGTTTACTGTCTCCACCAACTGATTGAAATCATTATCAGCATAATATACCAACGTATCATCTGCAAAAAAGTGGATTTTACATTTTTTAAAAATATTCCCGAGGTCATTGATATACAGTATAAACATCAGTGGCTCAAGGACGCTTCCTTGGGGCACTCCAAAGTTATTTACAATAGGTCCGGATTTATTATTATTTATTTTAATTATCTGTTTACGATTTGAAAGATAACTCTCAAACCAATGCAGCACCGTATTTGAAAAGCCGTAGGCTTTTAATTTTAATAATAGTATTTGCCTATCAATCGTTTCGAAAGCCCTTTTAAGATCTATAAATACTGCACATATTCCTGTTCCTGCTTTGTTTAGTTGTTGTTTCCATTCCGATATTATGAACTGTAAAGCTGTTTCACATGAATGTTTTCCCCGAAAACCCGATTGATAAGTACACAATATATTATTTGAATTTATATATTGTATTACTTGATTGAATACTACTAATTCAAGTAATTTTTCACAAAAGGGAAGCATATTTATGGGTCTCAAATACTCTGCTAACTTAATATTTGGGACTTTTGGTATTGGTACTATCGTGGACGTCTTAAAACACTCCGGAAAAATACCTTTTTCAAGACTTAGGTTGATAACATTTAATAGGGGATAACCAATTACATGAACAGTGTTTTTTATTAATTCCTTCCCTATCTCATCAGTACTGCATTTTCTTGCTTGGTTGCTTATAATTTTATTTAGATTTGTTAATGAAATCAAGTCAAAAGAAGACATGGTGCAGTTCATTTTAGGTATTGTTTCTAACACACTCTTCTCATCAACAATATTTACACCAATGCTAACGATCACATCCTCTATGCTGCCTACATAATAAGTGTTAAGTGTATTAGTAATTTCATCTATATCATTATATTCAACTCCATTACAATTTAATGTATTTAGAGAGGTTGAACTTTTTTTATTATTACCTATTAATTCCTTTAAGTTTGCCCACGTTTGTCTAGGATTCTTTTTTGTGTTATCAATGCTTTTTTCATAGTGATTACATTTAGCAGTTTCTATTTTTTTTACTAAGGCATTTCTCTCTCGTTTATATATATTCCAGTCTTGCTCCTCTTTTGTATATAGAAATTTTTTATAAGCCGCATTTTTATTTTGCATTGCCTCTTTACATTCATTGTCAATCCATAAATTCTTTTTTTCTTTAACTTTGATTTGTTTAAGTGGAGCAACCGTATTAAGAGCTTCAACCATATTATTAATAAATTGTGATGATACAACATTCACATTGCTATTATTATAGTCCCATTCTTTTTGTATCAATATATTTGTCATCTCATCATAATTAATTTTTTCTCGAATGTTTTTTGTGATAATTTTATTTTTTTCGACTTCCTTTAATTTAATTTGTACAATTGAGTGGTCGGTTATTGAGTAATTTTTTTCTACAAACACATTTAATGTAAAGTCATTACTTATTACAAGATCTATTAAACTACTTGTTGTATTTGTAACCCTCGTGAAATCTTTTACAAATTGTTTACAACCAAAATTTTCTACTAACGTTTGGAGATTTTTCTTTACAGAGTCAGTCTTTTTCCAGTTAATATTAAAGTCTCCTAAAATTATTGTATTAATATTTTTTTTACTAGCAAAGTGGGGTTCTAACCATTCGTTAAGCTTTTCTATAAATTCATTTGGATTACTGCTAGGCGATCTGTATATAACGACTAAACAGTAACAGACCTTTAAAAATTTAAATTCAATAGATAGTACCCAGAACATTTTTTCATAAGCTAACATTTTTATATTATGAACTCTAATGTCATTTTTAATGTGAATTTGTACTCCCCCCGTATATCCACTACTTGAATTGCAGCCGATTAAATTATATCCTGCTATTTTTAATTTATCATCAGTAAAATCATCTGTTATGCTCGTTTCAGAGGTGCATAACACAATAGGATTATAGTTAGCTACATATTCTACTATTTCGTCCTTACTTTTGTAAAAACTTTGAGCATTTAGATAGGATATAAATAAATCGCTTGGTAATTGCTATATTTCATATGCGATTTTTTTTTGTATTGATTCGAGAGTTTTTGAATAACAACGGCAGTTTCTGTCTAAACTAGAGTGACTTACATCTAAACCTAGATTTAATTTTTTATTTGCTCTTACACAATTTATACATTTTCTTTCTTCTGTATTGCATTCGTTTATTTTATGATTTCCAGCACATAATGGGCATGTTACACTTTCAGAACACTTTTCAGCTCCGTGATTATATCCGCAACACTTAAAACACCTAAATACATTAAAATATTCATACACATGGCAGTCCTTCCATCCAACGTGTAAAGATGCTTTTGTCTCAGAATTATTTGATAGGGCCCACTTAAATGTATTTGGATCAGTTTCAATAATTGAATTGATCCTTTCATTTTTTGTTTTAGTTTTGTGGATCGGCTTAAACAGGAAATTATCTTCCACGGGAATCTTATTTTGTTTTATAATTTTATTCGTCAGTTCTTCTTCACTCTCTTTTTCATCCTAAATTCCAACAATTATTATTTTTGGATAGGACTTTTTTGGTATTTTTACATCATAATTATTTCCCATCTTGTGTTGAATGCTATCCTTAATAGTATTAAGATCCTGTGCATCAGCGCACTTTACTAAAATACCACCATCTTTTACTGCTTTTCCAATATTAATACCAACTTGAAGATCGGCTGGATTTACGTTTGTTTTCAAGTCTTCCTTAACCTTATCAATTGTTTGTTCCTTTTCAGGTTTTACAACTAATACATGCTCTGGCTTACTTTTCGTCACATCAGAATAAAGTTTCACAGGAATTAAGTCTTCTTTCCCCTTAAGCTGACTAATTTCGGTTGTTAAATCTTCAATTTTTTTATTCTGTTCCTCTATTAATTTATAGCAGGATTCAAGTTTGGTCATAATATCTTTTAGTATTCCAAAAAAAGAGTTTTCATTTGGGAAAGTTGCCGACGTTGTAGCTTCCGCTTGAGACTCCGTTTTTTTCCCGCGAGTAATTGTCATATTCGACTTCTTAACTGCTTCCTTTTTAATCTCAATAAAGTTTTATTTTCTATGTACGTATTTCTGTTCGCATAATTCATACAATTATAAAATATTCCATTAACTATAATTTTGACGTGGCTACAACATATTAGTACCTGACACTTTA
Source organism: Leptura quadrifasciata (assembly GCA_963675555.1). Lineage (NCBI taxonomy): Eukaryota > Metazoa > Arthropoda > Insecta > Coleoptera > Cerambycidae > Leptura > Leptura quadrifasciata. Next base: position 43,657,487 of record OY776675.1, read on the forward strand.
TTGCTGTACTTTATCTGGGTTTTTACAACGATTCCTGTCCCTGTTTACCTCCTAACTAGTAACTTATTTCGAAAACTAGCACAATACTATGATACACTAGTTGAGTTTTTAGCGTAGATTTTCTATTTTTTTAATTATTTATTAACTGTTTATTCACTGTCTTAAGAATGTCACTATATTCTGCTGTTCTCTAGGTGCACTGTAGTTAAATTACGCCTTATTTGATTAAGTTTTTCCCTTATATTTTTTGAATTTTCACTGGAGCAACATTACGGACAACCGACCTGCACAACTACCTGCATTTAACGATCACGTTAGTCAATCTGTATCATCCTTATTATGCGTGTTGGGCTTTATTATTAGAAACTGTCGGTATTTTCATAACACGCACGCACTAAAACTTCTTTATTACTCATTCGTAAGATCTAAATTAGAATGCTTATTTGGTATCCATTCTATAATAACCAAAAATCTGCTATTGAAAATGTACAAAGAAGATTCGTAAAATTTATACATTTCACAGCTTATGATTCTTATCCCGAAAGAGGTTACGATAATCAGTTACTACTTGATACTTTTGATATGCCATCACTGCAACTGAGACGTGTTTTAGTCTGTTTAAGCTTTGGTTTTAAAGTTCTGAACAATAAAATTAATATAACATGTATCTCTTTGGAGAGTTGAATTGAAATTGAAAAACAAAGCAATAAAGGAATTATCATGTATTTAAAATCATTAAATTGTACATCCTTAATACTAATATAACATTAATAAATAAATTAATTTATATTGGCTTTGGTTTATTCTTGCACTACATTTAAATGCATAAAAGTGCCTCTAAAATGTATAATGTCAACATAATTCACATATTTTTTGTACATATCATTCACACAATCAAGAATAAAAGGCATAGAAAATGTGCCACACGAATATTTTGGGATGTAATATAATATTATAATATTGCTATTTTTTGATTACCTATATTTTTGATGATTTTAAGATTAAATCAAAGATCACACAAAAAACAGTTCATAATAAATTTTAATAAAAGACTGAAATTTGTGTTAGTAACGGTAACTTAACGTTTCGCTTATTGTATACAAACTTTTTCAGTGCTTAGTGGCCAGAATCAATAATAAGGAATATTAATATAAAGAGTATAATAGGATAAAAATGGCCACTGATAGCAAATAGTACCAAGGAAATGAATATCATCCGCGTAAGGACCGATTGGCCAGGATAAGAATCCTGCTACACTCTTTATTAAAACTTCCAAGTATAATGTGGAAAAAACCTCTATAAACATAACTGATTAGAGCAACAAATTAATGACATTATTATCATGGTTAGATATTGATGATAAAATGGTTAAGTTCTGAAAAAGTATGTACTTACGGTAGTAAAACGAAGGCAAGATGACATTTTCTAAACCTTTCAACAGTGTAGCCTTAATTCATATTAAATGCTACAAAACAAGTATTGAGTATTAAATGACTTAAAGTCATTATTTTACAGTGAACATTATATCAAATATTGAAAATTCTTAAAAAGTCTTACAATTAGAGAATACTTTTGTAAAATTATAACACTTTATGATTGTAAGATAATAAAAATATATTAATGCTAAACCTAGCCACTGAAACACTGAAATATACATGTATATTAAATTCCCCGAAAGATGGTGTTAAGAAAAGTTTATTAATTCTAATAATGAACATTTTTCAACGTAAATTTTAAACCAAAACATACATTATTATTTTAGAGGCCCAATTGCGTCTTACAATTATTTACAAGTATTTATATATGCATTATCCTCTTATCTCCGTGTTGCCATTCTACCCCATTCTCCTCAATAAATTGAGTCAAGCCTCACGTATCTGTACTTGAGCTGTTTGTGTCTTGAATGTCGGGGTGTGAGTCGTCAAGAAGAAGCTGTTGTTGTTTCAAGACCGCAAGTCGTTGATGGGTTAATTCTAGGTGATGTTTACGCCACTTGATGCGTCTGTTTTGAAACCATACTTTCACCTATAACAGACAGAGAGATTTTGATGTATTGTTAATTTTTAGGATTATATAATAAATGACAGAATTAGAAAGGTTATTCAACCATTTTTTACATTGATCTACATTATCATAATATTTATAATTCGTATTACGTAATACAATATTTTTGAAAAAAATAAAAATAAAAAAGCCTTCAAGAAAATTATGAAATTGAAATAAAATTTGAATCGGTATTTTAATGGCTTATACTTTTCTGTGTAAAGCAATGTCATTTTTAACAGACAAATACTAATACAAAATTTTAAAATATTGCAATGATACGCAGATGTGCTTTAAAATCAAATTTTCAGTTGTGTATGAATATACATATTGTAGGGATTCTATTCTGTTCGTAAGATTGCTTCATTAGCCTCCCTTAATCCCAAAACTTCCTCACTCACAAATAAAATATTACTTTTAACAATTATATCATAAATATTTTGCATGACACGCAAAAAAATTTAAAAAGCTTTTAAATGTTTTGTTCAATTTTAAACACGTTTATCTAATTTCTTCGGAATTATCACTGCTATCATTTCAATCATTTATAATCACAGAAAAACTAATTAAGCGAATTTTCAATGTATTCCTCACAGAATTATTAATGATCACTTATAAATTCACCATATTATCATATTACCACCTTGACAACTAACAAAATTGAAAATTATTCAATCATGTAGGCAATGTAACAGTATGTTACAAATTGTTTAAATGTTTAATAACTTGTCATTTTGAAAGTATAATCAAAATTAGTTTTTTTCAGTAAAATAATACTTGGTACTAAGAAAAATTCTGAATACGCGTATAAAAAAAGGAGTTTTATTACATAAATAATTACAACCTTAGGCGAGGGTTTTATAGGGGATATACCATCCTTCGGAGGGAATGTAAAGCCGTCGGCCCCTTGTCTATTAAATGTTAGGCATGTGAAATATCCCTACTCTTCTTAAGGGAAGAGGTTCGGCAAAAATTCCTGATTGGGGGTAGCTCGTCTACAGGTATCGGTGATAGCGGAAATAGGCCGACGTTAAATAAATGTATAAAAAAAACATAATTAACTATCGAAACAATTATACCATAGATCATTACAAATAGACAATGAAAATAATAGAAGTCAACGCGTAGAAGTAAATAATAGCAAATCAAGTACATGAAAAAATGGATTGGAATGGAGCATTATTATTTTTAATTTTTATAAGTGACCTGTCAGAAATTGGCACTCAAAATAAGTTAGTCAGAATATATTTTGGGAAAAATTTCAAGCTGATTTCAACACAAGTTATATAGTGTATACGACCAGAATTGAAACCGCATAAAAACTAAAAGCCGGCAAAAACAGTCGGCATCTCTTGCGGAGCTAAATAGAAATGCTTGTCATAAGAAAAACAATAAAGAGATGCCGACTGTTTTTGCCGGCTTTTAGTTTTTATGCGATTTCAATTCTGGTCGTATACACTATACTTAAACACTTCTAAGACCGTATTTATTTATTTTATATCCAAAAGTGGAGTTGTGAGGAGCAGCCATTTTGTAAGATTAATAAGTCATTCCAAGAAGTTCAGTCAACGAAATTTTTAGGAATTCATTTAGGGCCGGTTTTTCAATACTCAGTTAAAAGTGTCTGCTAGTAGTTAATGTTCTAGTTAACTTTGTAACCGTTTTTCCAAGCAATATTTAGCTTCCAGCTGACTAACTTTTGGCTTGCGAATTTATTACAACGATTGCCAATCCTGACAGCTGAAAAATCAAACTTACGCATACACTCATAGCTTATCAACATAAGTGTTGTCGCTCAGCCCTATTCTATAACCTATAAATACTGGCACAATTTGGCGGGTGACAGACAGTGACAGTGTTTTTATGTAAATAAAAGATATTAATGGTTTTTATATAGTCATGTTTGTAGTAAAGTATAAGTTGAGTGAAATATAACATAAAAAAGCTATCAGTTCGAAATAAATAACAAAATGGTCCTCTTTGCTGGGTAATTATATAATACAGAATTTATATTCATAACACAAGAAATAATACCAGTCTGTGATGATCTCAATATTGTATGTTCTATGTGTTCCAAAATTAATAAAACTGTCTCTTTTCTCAAACGAAATCTCATGAAGAAACGCACATCATCAAATTCCTCAAAGGGATTGTTTCGTTCCCTTACGACATACGGCCTTCTCTCATATTCTATAAACTGTAGTTCATCATCGCTTACAGAATAAAATGCTTCCATATTATCACCGTTTACTATTTATTTCGAATAAAACTTAAAAACAAATATGTTAGGTTAAAATCAAATAAGGTAAACAAATTAACCTCTCATTTTAATAAAAGTATTACCGCGGCGTCACGCATGCATTAAGTATGCAGCCATCAGTTAGATTAGCAAACAGACTTAAGTGTCAGCTACTTTAGCCGAGAATTTTTGACTGGTGATTAGATGAAACTGTGACTTGAAAAAACGGTTTGGCGGTTAAGAGTTAGCTGTTGGTTAGATTAGCTTAACTGAGCATTGAAAAACCAGCCCCTAGACAATAAGCTTAACTGGGAGACATATGTAACTTATGTCCTAAACTTCAATCCAGTTGTTATGTATTATATAGACTTAAGGAGCTATTAAGCCGATCTGTTCTGCTAATGTTCTATCATGCACAGTTTGTTTCAAAATTAAAATATGGAATCATGTTTTGGGGGCTGTTCACCTCATAGTGTCAGAGTTTTTTACTTGCAAAAGAAAGCCATTCAAACAATATACGGTTTCCCCAATTTAACATCTTGTCAAGATACATTTAAAGCCAATAAATTGCTAATATATCTCTGTCTATATAAAACAAATCATTATCCATGCCAAAACTAATAAATTTATTTATAAATAATAACAATAATCATGATTACGACACTCGTGGAAAAGATGATTTGTATGTACCTAAGCATAATTTACTGTAGATGTATTTTTGTATACTTTTATAACATAGAAGAGTACTTTAGTTCCTAAGTTAGTTTTAACACTGCTTGTCACAAAAATTAGCCTTCGGCGGGCTTGCCTCCTCTAGGATTAATTTCTAGCCACTCCCGTGTGAGATGTTAATTGTTGCATATATCTTTTCTGTGCTTTTATGTAGTATGACGAAGGAACATGTACTTACATGTCATTCAAAAAGTGAATTTATAAGTAGAAAAAAATACTCACTTGTGCTTCAGTTAACTGTAACGTATGAGCCAAATAAAGTCTTTCAGGTCCCACCATATATTGTTGTCTCTCAAACTCCGCTTCTAGCCGTTCCAATTGTTCAGGGGTGAAAATCGTCCGCACTCTTTTACTTTTACAGCTCTTTTTATTTTGTAGCATACTCGATGACATGTGTTTCAAGGTTCCCCTCACTGGAAAATATAACATATCATTTGTTATCAGTGGTCTGTATACTGTTTTAAATTCACAATATTTTGTTTTATCAACTCGTATTAAATATTATTAAATATATGCTTAAAAGTGGTTTTGTATTTAATATTAAAATTGGCTTGTAAAAAATTTACTTTTGCGAATAAAGCAGGCGATCAGTAGGTGTTGAAATATTTAAATAAACTATAAAAGTGTATTTGTACCAGTAAAAATAATTCGATACTCAAATGTCTAATATAGAAGTCGAAGTACGTAAAACAATTTTTTTTTAAAGCAAAAATGTATGAAGATTTCCACCGATATTATTTTGGAATGTTTTGGAAATTACGTTCAGTTATTCTTATATTTTATGTTATCACATTCTTAGTTGACAGGATTACATCTTCAACACATGATGCTGTCTTTTGGATGATGAATAGCATATTGAATTAGTAGAATTCAATCACATAAAATTCATAAAAATTTTCTTCAAATTTTTCTGTTATAAAGTTCTTCTTGAATCAAAGTTTTTTCACATTGTGTCATTATCGTTGTTTGTATTGGAGCTATTAGGAGCACGTTAGCGCTGTAGCTCTTGAATTACTTCTATCTTTTCATCATGAAAGACGTCATTTGAATAAGTAGTGATTCAAGAACGACTTAAATTTCTTCTCTTAAATTGCATCCCAGAAACCCATGATTGTGCCCTTGTAAAGAGTAGTGTAAAAGAGAAAGATTAGAACAAGAAAGAGATGTAGTTTTAGGTTGAATAGTATTATAGGTTAATTTTAATTATTGGTGTATAAGAGAGCATTCACTAATGTACTGTGTTTGTTTTTGTAATGTGATAAAAATTTAAATTTTCTTTTCCTTTTTTTTTTACTATAAACTAGTTTTTTAATCTTTTATATATATCTAAATTAATACTTCTTGGGGCTAATTAATAAATTTTTTATTTCATTTTGATACTCGGCTTATAAATTGTTTTATCTGTTAAAACTATAATTTTGAAATACTTTTTTAAATACATAACATCGTATAATTTAGAAGAATAAAAAAAAAGTAAAATCATTTACTATTTCATTAAACTGTAAGATGTCATTATTTCTTTCAAGTTTTTTTTTTATTTTTGATAATTAATGTCTTTGAGGTCAATTAAAATTGGTAATATAAATATTAGATCCATACTTTCATCGATACAGGATATACGACATGTTGTTTTGGTAAATTCTTTTGATGTTTTTTGCATAACTGAAACTTGGCTCCATAAAAACATACCAGATGGTGTGATCGGTATTAATGGTTATAAACTCTATAGAAGAGATCGAGAATCTAGGAGTGGTGGTGTATGTATATTCGTAAAAAACTCTTATGCTACGTCACTAATTTCTTTAAATAGCAACGCTATTGAGCAGCTTTGGATAAATCTAAAAATTAAAAATGAAAATATTACTATTTGCGTTGTATATAGACCACCGTCTCAAGATGCGGCGTTCTTTCTCTCGGAGTTTGAGGAAGCTTAATATTGCCTGACGTTGAAAATATTGTATGTTCCGGAGATTTGAATCTAAATGTATACAATTTTAATAATTTTAATGTGCAAAATCTTTTCACTGTTTTAGATCAGTTCGGTTTAACACAAATTATTGACTCTCCCACCAGGATCACCAATGTCACTTCTACATTAATAGATCTTATAATGATCTTTAATGAGGAATCTGTCTTAGGTAAAGGTGTTGTTGACTATGACCTCTCAGATCATCAACTGGTATATTGTGTAATAAGGGCGTGTGGCAGCAATAGTGAATCCACAATGGTAACATATCGAGAATACAAAAATTTTAATTACACTTCTTTTGAGCAGGATTTATATGCTATACCATTTTATAATATTTTTGACCTTAATAATATTGATGATAAGGTATCATTTCTCGTTGACAACTTAATTAGCTTATTTGATCTTCATGCACCTTATGTAACAAAAAGATTTACTAAACCTCCTGCACCCTGGCTGACTGACGTAATAAAGACCATGATAAAAATTAGAGATAGGGCACTTACCAAATTTAAAAAATCACACAATCACAACGATTTTATATATTACAAACAGATGCGTAACTTTACATCCCAGGCTGTTAAAAGAGAAAAAAAGGCATTTTTAACTCATCAGTTAAATAACTCTAGTGCTCATGAATGTTGGAAGATTCTTAAAAATAACTCAAATTTCAAAACAAAAATAAAAACATTCCTGAAAATTTAAAAAACGTAAATGATATAAAAAAATTTTTTGTAAATTCTTTACCGTTTGCAGATGCCTCTGATGATATTCTTAACCATTATAAAAATAATTTATTATTTGATTCAATTTTTAATTTTGCACTTGTTGATGAAACGACAGTTTTAAAAACAATTCTAGAGATACACACGAATGCTACGGGGTGTGATAAGGTAAAGTTATGTTGTCCCCATATTATTCCTTATCTGACGCATATAATAAATTGTTGTTTACAAGAAAATGTTTTCCCATCCATATGGAAAAGTGCCGTGATCACTGTGTTACCGAAGAAGAGTAACCCTGAAGATTTTAAAGACTTACGTGCTATCAGTGTTTTGCCTACATTTTCTAAAATACTTGAAAAAGTCATGGAAGTCAACTTAATCAATATGTATAGGATAAGAAAATACTACCTAAAACACAATCGGGTTTAGAGCTAGACACAGTTGTACTACGGCATTTTTGCAAGTGGTTGATGACATAATAGGAGCATCAGATGGGGGTTTATGTACAATTTTAATCTTATTAGATTTTAGTCGGGCGTTTGATACGCTTAATCATGAAATACTCTTATCAATTTTGTTACATATAGGTCTTACGAAGGAAGCAGTTAATTTATTTAAAAACTATTTAAAAAATAGGCGACAAAAAGTCTGTATTGAGCACGATTCCTCAGAAGACTTATTATTAAGATCAGGTGTACCTCAAGGTTCTATTCTGGGGCCACTACTTTTCACACTGTATACCAGTCAGTTTATTTCATGTTTAAAACATTGCCAAATTCATTTATATGCTGACGATACACAGCTTTGTTACTCATTTAATGCTTCTGAGGTTGATGGTGCATGTTTACACATCAATGAGGATTTAAAATCTTTTTTAAAAGCAACAAAAGAACACTGCCTTATCATTAATGCCAGCAAGTCGAACGCTTTACTTTTTGGTCCAAAAAACTCTCGTCAAATTATTAAAAATCACATTCAAGAAAACCTTGAATTAGTTGAACATTCAAAAAACCTGGGTGTTATTATTGACAGTGAGCTTCGGTTTGAAAAACACATAAATAAACTTGCACAAAAAGCATATAATTCTATTAAATTAATTTATGGAAATAGGCATTATTTACCTCAAAAAGTGAAAGTGATGTTATGTGAAAGCCTGGTGTTGTCTTTATTAGATTTTGCCGACTGTTTATATGGCCCCAATTTAACTACTCCATACAAGAATAAGATTAAAAAAATTCAGAATTCATGCCTTAGGCTAATTTACGGTATTCGCAGACATGAGAGAATATCATATAAGCTAAAGGACGCGGGTTGGTTGAATATGGAGAGTCGCAGATTGTTTCGTTCGGCATGTTTATATCATAAAATATTAGTTAAAAAATCTCCCGAATATTTATACAATAAAATAAAATTTAGGACCGATGTACATAACCTCAATTTACGTTTCAAAGGTCTTTTAACTCCACCTATCCACCGAACAGAACAATTTAAGCGTTGTTTTAGGTATCAGATCTGCAAAGTTTATAACCCTCTACCTGAAAACTTGAAAGAAATGAAATTAAATTGTTTCAAAAAAAATTTAAAAGTATTAATTTATAATCGGCATAATTAATACTATTAGCCCCCTAGTTTAATTTAAAATTTTAGTTTAATAAAGTTAATGTTTTCTTTTTGTTATTAACCATAGTAAAATTTTTCTTTTTTCTTATTGTTTACATTTACATTAAGTACAATTATTTTCTGTGTATTCTCACTGAATGTAGTGCGCGAATTAGGATAAGTGGAAGAGCAGCTAGTCTTTAAGAATATCTTTTTGTTTTAATTGTCAATATTGTAAATCCATTGCTCAACTTCGCCTATTATTCCATTCAAATGTGTATATCAGAGGAAATTGTAAGTAAATCTTTTTAAGTGGAAAATAAAGACGCTATTATTATTATTATATAGGTAAAATACATAAAAAATATTCTCACAGAGTGGTGAGCTAGGAGTTTCTGCAAGGTGACGTAAGATAGATCAAGTTATTATTGAATTATGTCTCTATTTTTCATATAAATTTAATTGAAATGCCTTGTGATGTAAGAGATCTATAGTTTAAATATTCTTATTTACCGACAGAGAAATAGTTTCATTTAAACTTACGTATACATTTTCGTTTTCACACAAATTTAGTAGTATGTTCGATGACGTACGGTTTTTTGTAGTTGTCTCTTGGACTGAATATGCTAAAACAGATGGAACTTGCTAAATTGACTAGTGTTTCCCGAAGAAATTAAGACTGTGTTACTTTGACAATATGATAGATTTTAAACACCGACATACTAAATAGTGCAGTTGAACGTTGATATAATCGAGAAATAATTAAACATAAATCATTAATTATTTTATAACCACTTGTAAGCCTTCTTGCGGTCGTGTAAACTTAGTTCAAGAATTACACCGATGTTCTACGTATCTACCACATATCTAGTTAATCCTTTCGATAATTATTGTTGTTATAGTACACAGCTCCATTGTAGAGAGCCAGATGATATAACACTTACCAGTTTGTCTAGATGGAGGGCACCCATGCCCAACGGAGTAATGGCCTGTCACGGCGACCGCCGAAGAACCATGCCGGTGTGCCGGAAGCTGTAACCTGCTGCAACCTGATACCAGGGATCTGTCCGTTCCTCCCGGGTGCACCGAGAGGTTCACCACGCTCAGGTCAGATGCAGAGTTACCTGCGTTAATTAGATTATGTAGGGTATTTAATTAGCTTAGTGTTTAATTTATGTTAGATAAATGCAAAGCAAGGAAATAAAAAAAAATTCAATATCTTTACTTTCGAAAAAATCGTTAGCAGTTCAAATGTTCTTAAATATGAAAGAAATAATTATTTAAAGAATTTAATTATTATTTTATTTGTTTATTTAACAAATTTAACTTTAAGAAACATATTTTTAAAAGTAAAACAAATCTTGACTTTAGTCAAGGGTATCAAAAAACTTTCTTTAAAGCTTATAAAATTACCTTTAATTTGTTCTCCAATCTCCGTATTATAAAATGATAGAATAGATCATAAAAACTGATGAAATTTTAAAAAAATTACATTTAATCGTTTTAATAGCATTTTTGTATGGAAATTTTTGCATTTCATTCAAGAACGGTAGGTCATATGTAAAAAAATGTGTCATATGAATTTCTGTTTAATGGCCTTCGATTTGACTTTTGTTTATTGCTGTAAGATGAAAATTGATCTACTTAACAATCCAAAACAGTCAACAGCCTAGGTTCAAGAATATTAATATTTGTAAAAAAACATAGGTATTAAAAATGCATTTTATTTAAAATTACCTATAATATTTATTCTTGACCTTTTTAATATACATGTTTTTAAACAATTATTAGGAAATAACAATTTTTAACAAAATACATTTATCCTATTTGTCGAAAATCAGTTTCTTTGAATAATTCATTATTAACGAAATATGAAAAATCATTGACAGATATAGAGATTATTAATTTCTCTTTAAAATGACACCAGATTCGTTCATTTGTTTTCACCTTTTCGATTTCTATAGCAATTCTATAACAATGTACACAAATTTTATGGAAATTGAGTTTTCTGTCATATTGCCCAAATTTTCTATATGTTGCAAATTCAAACCTCCTCAATAAGAGTATCATTAAAGAATAAATACTAAAGTCGAAACTAATCTTTTTAAATCCGATGATAATATATGAATTTATAATAATATTTTATCAACTTTTAGTTTTAATTAATTACTTTTTAATAGTTTAAGAGTAAAGAATTTTTGAATATCTAAAGCGATGGAAATTATCTTATCCGATACTAAACTGCTGTTTTTTTCCGCTTTGCATTAAGTAATATAATGCTAATTTAATTTCCTAAAGAAATGATAGACGTCCATAAGAAGAACAAGAGTTGTGTGTCGCGGCGCTTACCATGTAAATTTAAGGGCATTAAATAGACAACCGAACATAATTTTATGAAAAAACATTTATTAGCAAAAATTAACAATGACAATTTTTACTAGTTTTAGGTTACTTCTGATTTTTAAAATCTGAAAACGGGATTTTAACGGGTTTTAAAATGCATAACTTTGTTTTCATTTTATCGACCTTCTCACTCGTATGGTTTAGAAGTTACTAATATAATCCCATTGAAATGGTGGACAGCCCGCATGATATTTAATTTATTATGTTCCACCGCAGTACAGCGGATAAAATTCTAACACGATATTGCTTAGACATAGACACACATTTTATGAAAATATGGTGATTGTACCACGTAGAATGATAGTCCTTCAGGAGGTGAAAAACAAAGAATTGTTTTTTAATTAATTGAAAAAGGTGTACAGAACTCTTCACTTATCAATTAATTGCTTCATATGGAAGAAATATTTTTACAAAATTTAAAGCAAATCGGCCGGTTAGAAAATGAAAAAAATTTAGAGACAAAATAGTCATTTCAACCCTATTAGCTAACATACTGGGATGCAACCTTGTAGCATGAATCAACTTTACAAAGTATTATGGTTATAGCTATGGGGGCAATCTTCAATGGCAATTATTTAACAAAACTTCACATAATCGTCCGGGCAACTGCATCTTATAACTTAATATTGATATTGAAGATGGTGTAAAAATGAATAAATAAGAATCCATATGCATTTAAGTTTGATGCTTTAATTTTATCTGACAATATGGACTGGGACATCTATATATATATATATATATATATATATATATATATATATATTGTTATTATACATGATTTGCAGGAAACAACTACTCAGCGGGCAAATACCCCGACCTGCATTGAATTATACCTTACAAATCATGAAAGATTGGTAGCCAATGTCATTTGTCAATTCCCCGACCAGACATAGACCGGTTTCGAACTTATTAGTTCTCATCAGTATGCCATAGGTCATGGAACAGACAAATGACAGTGGCCAACCTGTTAGTTTTATACAAGCTTAAGTAAATGGTGTACCGGTGAGAGGTAAGTGAATACCCTCATGTGGTCAAATGCTACTATACACCAGATATCATAGATGTCTCCATGGTGTATAGCGGCTTGCTATTTTGCAAGTACCGAGAGCGGTGACCTTTAGCCCTTGGTGGACTTAACCCATATACTGTTATTATACATGATTTACAGGAAACAACTACTCAGCGGGCAAATACCCCGACCTGCATTGAATTATACCTTACAAATCATGAAAGATTGGTAGCCAATGTCATTTGTCAATTCCCCGACCAGACATAGACCGGTTTCGAACTTATTAGTTCTCATCAGTATGCCATAGGTCATGGAACAGACAAATGACAGTGGCCAACCTGTTAGTTTTATACAAACTTAAGTAAATGGTGTACCGGTGAGAGGTAAGTGAATACCCTCATGTGGTCAAATGCTACTATACACCAGACATCATAGATGTCTCCATGGTGTATAGCGACTTGCTATTTTGCAAGTACCGAGAGCGGTGACCTTTAGCCCTTGGTGGACTTAACCCATATACTGTTATTATACATGATTTGCAGGAAACAACTACTCAGCGGGCAAATACCCCGACCTGCATTGAATTATACCTTACAAATCATGAAAGATTGGTAGCCAATGTCATTTGTCAATTCCCCGACCAGACATAGACCGGTTTCGAACTTATTAGTTCTCATCAGTATGCCATAGGTCATGGAACAGACAAATGACAGTGGCCAACCTGTTAGTTTTATACAAACTTAAGTAAATGGTGTACCGGTGAGAGGTAAGTGAATACCCTCATGTGGTCAAATGCTACTATATATATATATATATATATATATATATATATAAAGTTACGTAGCAGCTAAAAATATAAAATACCAACATCAAATATAAAATAGGTATATGTATAGAGTGTAGTTAGAGGATAATAATACATGTGGTAGAAAACTCAAATAATAGGAAAGAATATTCGTAGAATGCCACAAATAACTTTCAGACAATGTGTAGTTAGATGGTCACATCTTGTATATCAATCCTAACAATTCATTCGATTTTTTTAGATTGTAGATAGACCAAGAAAACCTTCTTTATCGCCTGGGTATTCTCTGAAGCCACAATCATGTATGATATGATAAACGATTTGATTCGCACTTTTACAATTATTACATAGTGTGTCAGGTATTTTGCTCTATTTTAAGAAAAGGTCTTTGCACACATTATGTTTTTTCCGATTTTGTTGGCAGACTTTCATCTGTTTATTGTATAATACTACATTATATAAGAAAGAAAACACTGTTTTTTTATATGTAATGAAATATGTCTTGATACAGATTTTGTTATTTTACGAAATGTTGTCTTTCCATCTAAGCGTACGTACATATTGCATATTATCAATTAAAAAAATCATTTCATATCTAATAATAACATTAAGACTATAATAATAATAACAATAATATACTATAATAATCGTAGCTCTTGAGTGCAAATAGATCAGGAGGCACAACCCGAATGAATTTTCCAATTCAAATTAAATTAGAATTATTTGGATAAGAAAAATGATCCCAATGAACTACTAATTTGTTACTAGTCTAATATGTCCTTACCCATATCTTTGCCATCATTATTGAGTCCCAATATTGCAGCTATTGTGAAAGATTTGTTATTCGTAGCAGAAGAATTACTTCGACACCTCGGATCTTCTTCTTGGGATAAGTCTTCACATAAACTGGGGGTCGTGTGGTCATTTTCGTTTGTGCTTTGGTCGTCTAACTGATGGTAACTCAAAAAATGACTGAGAGACGTTGGGTAGTTGTAATGGTGTAACATATTAGCAATTTCTTAACGCGTCGAAATGTAGAAAAGTATATTAATCTGATGGACTACATTATGCCTTCTGAAACAAAATTAATTGATGAAAGTAAATTTTGTTATTTTACATGCTACACATTAAATTAACATTATTTATGGATATAGGTAACAGTTATTTACAAAATTGTTATGTGGTAGCTACAGTTTGTTTCTGTTTGTATCAGCGTCCTAATCTTGAGAACCATTGAACAGATTTGATGCAGATTTAATCATTCTACAGTTTACCTTTTAAAATAATAATGTTTATTAAATCCAACAGACATGGCAATATCCATAAAATTAGTATACAACATAAATATACATAATAATAATGTACATATGAAATTTAAATAAAAAATCAATACAAAAATACACTATAAACAATCAATAAAATAATATAAATAAAAGTAAAATCGAGATCAGCCAAGGCAATTTAAGATAATATTCACATATAAGATATAATAATAATATAACTTTATTAGATGCAATAAGACATATACATGAGTATTTACACTTAAACAATTTAAACTGTGTACTTAACAACACAATAAAGTTAAGAGTATCCACATGGAAAATCTAGTGAGCCTTAGTTTAAATGCTATTTTACTAATATATAATTTAATTTACTGAGTATAAAAGAAAGAATATATAATTTATTAAACAAGAAATATAAATGAAGGAGAAGAAAAAAAATAAAACTAGATAACACTATGTCAAGATCAAGAAGTAATAACTATAATATTAAGAGCTTCAAAAGAAGACTGAGGATACACAATTGTGGGTGTCAATGTTAAAGTTAATAGTTACAGTTAATATGCTGCACAGAGAGAGGTAAGTAACACTATGTAAATCAAGTTGGTCGATTTGCTAAGTATGTCATTGTAAGTAATAAAAAATCAGCTAGAATGTTTCATATGCATAGTTATTTTCTACGATCAAATGTATTTCTATTCGTTTCTTATCAAGTATCCAATGTTTAATTCTTTTTTTATACAATTTTTTTATATCATTAGGAAGAGAGTTGTATATTACACTACCTAAGAACCTGTAACTTCTTTGACCAACTGTTTTGTCAATTTTTGGAATCTTCAGCGACTCTATTTTGTACCTCGTGTTATGAGTATGGTCAATTGATTCTAAACTAAGAACGTATCAGCAAAGACTGACAAAACAGTTGTCTTAGATCAAAAACTCTACACTCTTCATACAGTTTCTCAGACGAATACATCAGAGGTTTTTGGTAAATAACTTTAAGTATCCATTTCTGCACCGTTTCTAAATTTTTTATGTAGTAATTTGTAGCATTTCCCCATGAATGCCATAATTTAGATATGACTGAACCAACGCGTAGTAGAGCGTCTTTAGTTTACTTTCATTTAGAGTTAATTTAAGGAATTTGAATTTTGTTACCAAGCATCGAATTTTCTTTACTAATACTTTAATATGTTCGTCCCATCTCATATGACAGTCTATTACTATGCCCAGGTCTTTAATGGTTTTAATTATTTTCAATTTTATTTCTGACTTATTCTCCTTAATAACCAGGGAAGCAAATGTTGGGAGTCATCGACTAGTGCTGGCAAAGGGCAAGACAAATGTTTTCTTGTAATTTACTATTAATAGCTTATCATTAAAATATTTCAAAATTTCCAGTACCTCACGCTCAGCTTTATTTTTTACAGTCTCCCAGTCGTTAACGTATATTATGAAGAGTAACGGCCCGAGGACTGTACCTTGAGGAACTCCGCACTTGACTTTTTTTTTAAAATCACTGTAACTATCCCTAGTTTTTACGCAGCGAGGTCTTTCATAGAGGTAACTTTGCAATAATGTATTTCCGGGACCACGAATTCCAACATCATTTAGAGTAGCTAAGAACTGCGGATGACTTACTGTGTCAAGGGCTTTTGCCAAGTCAACGAAGAAAGATAGTGACTTTTTTGTTGTATCTAAAGAGTTGTAGATGTGTACTGTCAAGTCCGCTATTGCATCATCCGTTGACCTAACCTCTCGGAATCCATACTGACTATTTGTTAGTATAATATTGTATTTATTTAGAAAGCACATTAATCTCTCTTTTAGAATTTTTTCATGTATTTTCGCAAGACTCGAGAGTAAAGAAATTGGACGGTAATTATTAAGATCTTCCTTGTCATCGGATTTATATAAAAGTTTTATAACAGCTACTTTGAATGCCTGAGGGATTTTTTTTTGTGCAAAGGATGTATTTATTATATATATTAGCGGTTCTGTTATATTGTCGGCTATTTTTTTTTAATATTTCAGGTGTGATCTCATCAAGACCTGGAAATTTTTTATTACGTAGTTTACTAATCGCCTCTTTTATTTCATTTTCGTTTCTGAGTTCATCATTATAGGTCATATTTTCAGGAATTCTAGTAACCTTTTTCCTTACATTAACATAATTCCATACATCATTCGGATTAGTTTTTATATTAAGCTCAACGAACTTTATAGAATTGTCGTATTCCCTTCTAATACTACTTTTAATTTCACGTTTCAAATTATTAATCCTTTTGCAATATTCAAACAGTTTATGTTTCTTATACATCTTCACCAAATGATTTTTAGTTTTATTTTTTCCAATTGTATCTTCAGTGAACCAGGGAGCATAAGTAGACAGAAATGGAATAGTTTTAGGTACATACGTATCGAGAATTTCGTAGAATTTGTTGTAGAAAAAATTACATGCTTCATCAACATCCTGGAACATTTCTGACTCCCTCCAATCAATCATACTTATAGCATTATATTATATAACTCGCGAAAATTCGCCTTGTATCTAGGAGTAATTGGGATGAATTCTTATAGTCAAATTTTGGATTTGATGAAGGTTCATATATACTTTACATACCGTCTGTCTATTTTATGAGAGCCACACCAAATATCGTGCTTAATACCTATTGTAAAAGAATAAAGTTTTAGAAACAGTTATCCCATTTTTTTACCTATATTTCAGTAAAAAGGAATTTGAAATCCATGGCCTACTTTGTGAAATATGTTACAAAAATCTGAAAAATAGGAAAACCACAAACGGTTATATTTTCCTTATTTGAGGAGATACGAAACAAGTTAAAGGGATGAAAGTTGGCGGCAAAGACAATAAGAATAATAATGTGTTTTAAAAAATTCGAAAAAGGCTCTACGCTCTTGTGAAAAAATGAAAAGAACAAATCTCAAAGTAGGCCATGACACCGTTTACACCGTTTATTTTTTCTCTTTTCAACCATATGAAACATGTTACAAAAATTTTAACTGATACTGTCAATATTTAATATTTTACGAATACCACAGTTCATATCATTGAATCGTAAAAATTATTATAGTTATGCCATAACAGTAAAAATTCACTTTTTAATAATTATAATTCAGTAATTATTTATTACTATTTAATACAAACAAACAAATATCTTATAAATAAAAATACAAGTACAGAGTGAACATCCAAAAAATGAAAGAACCATGTATAACAGTACTACCTACTACCATACTGAAAAGAACATGTGTTATTTATTTTTCTAACTACAAATGCTCAAATTATGCACCATGCATTCTAATACATAAACATACTCTACGAGACACATCACGCATTACATTTTGGAGCATTTCAGGAGTAATTGCCCCACATGCGTTTCTAATTTTTTTTTATGTCCTCAATATTTTCAGGGGCAGTTTGAAATACCTTGTTTTAATGTAACCCCGGACTAAAAAACCCAAGGGAGTAATATCTGGTGTTTGAGCTGGCCATAGAATGGGTCCATAGATGCCTATCCAGCTATCTGGCATACATTAATTTAAATAATTTGTACGTATTACAGCAGTGTGATGTAGAATCCCCATCCCCCCAAAACCCATCTTGTTAAAAATATGAATAATTTAATCTTTCTGCCCCTGTTAATTCATAAAGAAAATCTTGAAATTCGTTTTGCAGCAAATTAAAAGGTATCTACGAGCGGTTAATTTGCCATCATAAAAATAAGTTCTAATTAATTTAATCCCTAAAAATCCACCCAAACATTCGTAGAAAATCTTTCTTGGAAAGCAGTATCTCTGCGTCAATGTGTATTTTCTCGTGTCCACTTATAATGGAGGAGTTATTTCTTCTACTCACTCCAGAATAGAAGAAATAACTCTGAGATATTGTTTATATTTAACCTTTTTAATAAGATTAATGATCCTGACATCTTAGCAGAAATTGTTATTAATGTTCCTGATATTAGATTAAGAAGGAGAGATAATACTTTTAAAATAACAAACACAATTTCGCCCGTTAGCCAATGTTTGATTACTGCAAATGAATTTATAAAAAATCATAAAACATAAGTAGAAGTATATTATTAAATTGTATGTAATATTAACATAATATGATAAATTATATATTATATTAGCTTTGTATATAATTATATGCAATATTAGCTTTACATGTCAAATGTATATTTCTCCTCCACACTACTGTTTCTTAGTTTTAGCCTGTAGTATACACACTACTCAAACCCTGTACACCATGTAAGTGGAATATTGTATTCTGTATGATGTGCAGTATAAATAAAGTTCTAATTAATTAATATTTCTATTGAAAAATCCATTATTAGAAAAATTTGTTTCGTCCGACCAAAGAATTTGCTACATATCAGCGAGTCATTCCTTTTTTTATTTAACAACCATCTACAAAATCTTACTCTCCTCAGCATATCTCCTTCATTTAAATGTTGAACTTTCCTCATTTTGTAGCATCGAAATCCGTTTTTGTAAATATTTTTCTTGCAGTGTTTTTTTATGCTACAGTATCTCTGAATTTGTCTGAAAGAGGTTTCTTCATTTTGGTTAACATAATTCAATACTCTATTCATTTTTTTTACATTATCCGCAACATGCCCTCTCCTTACTACTTTTTTTGAAAATGAACCGTACGTTTTTAGATTTTGAACTAACTTCCTAAACATAATTCGATTTGGCTGCGGAGCATCTGGAAATATATCTCCGTCTACGTCAAAATTACACTGACAGTAAATGCTAATCATATCGAATTTGTTATTATTGGTGTATACCATAATTACTAATATAAAACTCATCTTAGAACTCACACAATGAAAATCTGTCAAATTTGTTAATAACTGATACATTGTTTTTCACTAATCATGGCATAGCTGATTTTTACGATTCAGTGATATGAATTGTGGTTTTCGTAAAATATTAAATATTGACACTATCAGTTAAAATTTTTGTGACATGTTTTATATCAAACATAATATTTTTAGTCGCAAACTCCTCTATAAAATCCTTATTTTACTATAAGGAACGTAACCAGACTGCAACCAACAGCTACTCTCCGGGCTATGTGCCCCGCCGAGCGCTGAATTACAAGTTACAAGTCTGGTGCGTTAAATGTAATAATTGCATATTACCATCAAAACGCTAATGCTTCGATTGCAACAAACACCAGCCGAAAGACTGATCCTACTTAAAGGAGCTCTCTTGCCAGCCGTCACACACCACTTGCAGACTGCAGTTTCGAGCTGTTGGCTCTCGTCAGTGCAAGGTAGGCATGTGACGACTGGCATGAGGATCCTTTGACTATTTGGTACATCCCGGTATTTTTACAATAGCGACATGTAAAGTAGTCAGCAGGCACCATCTAGCGGTTCAGCGTCTGTTGCAATCGAAAAATAAATAGCCTGACTGGGGTGTAATAATTGCATATTACCATCAAAACATGCCTACCTTGCACTGACGAGAGCCAACAGCTCGAAACTGCAGTCTGCAAGTGGTGTGTGACGGCTGGCAAGAGAGTTCCTTTAAGTAAGATCAGTCTTTCGGCTGGTGTTTGTTGCAATCGAAGCATTAGCGTTTTGATGGTAATATACAATTATTACACTTAACGCGCCAGACTTGTAACTTGTAATTCAGCGCTCGGCGGGGCGCATAGCCTGGAGAGTAGCTGTTGGTTGCAGTCTGGTTACGTTCCTTATAGTAAAATAAGGATTTTATAGAGGAGTTTGCGACTAAAAATATTATGTTTAATATTCCGCCCTCTAAAAGCACATTTGAACTATGTTTTATATCGTTGGAAAGAGAAAAAATAAACGGAATTAACGATGTCATGGCCTACTTTGAGATTTACTTTTTTCATTTTTGCACAAGAGCGTATGTCAAAGCCAATTGCGTTTTTCGAACTTTTTGATACACTTTATTATTCTTTTTGTCTTTGCCGTCAACTTTCATCCTTTAACTTTTTCATATCTCCTCAAACAAGGAAGCGATGACCGACAAAGTAGGCTATGGATTTCAAATTTATTTTTACTGAAATATAGTTAATAAAAAATGGGATAGCTATTTCTAAAACTTTATTCATCTGCTATAGATATTAAGCGAGATATTTGGTGCGGTCCTCGTGAAATAGACAGACGGTATAAATCTTCATTTAACAACGTGACAAGTATACATCGCTATAATACGATCAAAAAATTTATTCAGCCCAGGGTAAACAAATTGAAAAAAATAATAGAATATACAACAATAAAATATTATTTTAAAAAAATAGGCCCTGCCCTGTCTTTAGACGTTTCCAAAAAATAACATATTTAGAAATATTCTATGAATGTTTTGGCTTGCGAAGCCTTTATCAAGAGAGAATCACATTCGTCTTGCAATTTTCCCTTCATAAAGGAAGTAATCTTGTAGGGATAATATTGAAGTAGTTGATTTTATAGAACAGATGAATATTTCATCAGTAAATTAAAATCAAGGGGGCCGGGATACTGACAGTAACATTGAAAGTCTATTACTTACTCATGTCGCCAATGCCAACCCATTTAAAGAAGTGATTATGTGCATTTTTACAATTTGTGTATTTATATCGCGAAGATGAAACGTACAAATGCACCTACTACCGGTCTCTTTTTAAAGGAATTAGTATCGCTTTTTTGATCTACGCAATAATCATATTTCAGGCAATTGACTAAATTTTGATAATCATGAGCCTTCTTAATTTTTATTTCGTATAAAAATTTGTTTTCTGTATCCAAAAATGTATTTTTCTATTTTTGTATTGCAAAAGTCCGTACTATCACTAAACAAGCTTTTCCCAGATTAACAACACAAATTTCTAAGCGGCCTAAAATCGCAAACAAGCTTTTGGTTTGACTTTTTCTAGAACACTGATGATAATGATGTAATTAGCATTATTGATTAACTAAAAAGGGTTCTTTAGGTGTATGTATAAAAAATTGCTTTCCGTCGTTGGGGGGGAGGGGTGTGAATACAAACGTGTATTCCTAGAAACATTTCTGTAGCGTTAAAGACTCGTTGAGCTTCCAAAACTGCACAAAATATATCGATATATACATAGTTTTTCAAGAGTACTACCAAGAGTTCCTTTATCGACCAAGAGCTACCAACGTTTTGAAAGTATAGAAGTAACTCTAGGTTGATGTTTTCGTATGTGAGCTATTTTTCACAAATCAACATCTTTTGTATCTAAAAACCACTTTCACAAAACGCCAAAACGCTACGCACAAATGTCAACATCATGACTGGTGGTTGAGCGGTGAGCGCACTTGCCTCTCACCCAAAAGTTCCGGGTTCGATTCCCGATCGTGGCAGTGAAAAATACTGTGAGAGGGATTTTTCCACTATACACGGATTATGTGTGTGTGTCCTTTGTCTCTAAATGTGTATGTAGCCCCCTCCCACACAAGGCTCTTCTAGAGCCTTCCGCGATAAAGGGGTCGTAATTACCTGTGGTGTTATTTATTATTATTATTATCAGAAGACGAATAAGACTGGATTTCAGTTTTAATAATCTCCTGAAGATGCTAACATGATTAGGGAAACGCGTGTTGAGTAGTTTGTTCAAATGCAGTGTTCAAATGTTAACAAATCTGTGCGATTTATGAAAAATAGCCTTAATACAAAAACGCCCTAACCGCCAGAATCCGGCCCCAGCATAGGGTTGTCTCCTCAAATATAACTACAGACCAAAGTTGAAGGAGATTGTCAGGCACACGTTCCAAGCGTCAGTGTTCTTGGTCTATTAGGCCCATCACCAAAACCTTTATGTTTAAATTGGCACCTCTCGCGCAAAAAGAATCGTGCGGCGATGACTAGAAATTGATTTTAAAGAAGATGACCACTACCTCACGATTATGCAATAAGAAACATTAAAAGAAAATTAATGGATAAAATAAATGAATTTGGATAAAATCGTCATTTTTGGTACACTGAATCTCATTCATCTGGGAAGCCTTCCTGATAAGAAAATTCGAATCATAAATTCAGATTCGACTTAAAAAATTATATAGCAAATGTATGATCATTTTCAACCATTCGAATTGTGTTGAACAGTGATAGTTAAATTACAAATTTGGAAGTCCCCGTCACTAAATAATCAATAAACGAAATAAACATAGGCAAAACTTTAAAAAGTATGAAATAATATAGAATATTTTTTCAACCATTCAAAACTAACATTAAAATTGTTGAAACGAAGGCTCATTGCGTTTAAATGATGCATCTCCTCTCATGGATATTGTCCAATGTTATATTGATTTCTGTATATTTTTCCGTGATTCATATTTTTTAATGCCTAAAATCTTTATAGAATTTTTCGTCTGTCCATCGTCGCATTGATTTATATATTATTGATATAGTTTCTTAAGTAGTTAGAGTAATCAAAGGGTATCTTTTAGACAGTCAAAATATAGAACTTTAGAAAGAAAAAGATGATGACAAGTGGGGTATCGTTTCAATGGTGTAAATATAAGAATTCAATTTTTTTTTTGATATTTTTGAAAATGTTTCATACCTTCATTAAACATGTTCATTTTTTCTATGATTGCTCCTTTGTTCCTGAAAGGATCGAAAATTCTGGAATATCAACTAAACTGCTGCAAAATTGAAATGGATATTGTCACAATATGGATCATTTTTGAAATGATGTGGTTAATCTTGACGCATTTGTGATTATTAGTAAATTTCATGGACTATCAATTGTTGTAAACACATTTTTTAATGAGAGTTATGTATTTTATCCACAGGGTGGTTAACAGAACGGTTACAATTTTGAAGAATTGAGGTAGCACATAATTTAAGAACATTGGTTGAAAAATATGTACTTTCTGAGGGTAATTTTGTCGAAAAAGACAAAATATGATTACTCAAATGTCATTTAAGTTAAAGGTTATGGTATTAAACTAATATTTCAATTACAAACTTTTTATTATTTCTCTTCCAAAAAAAATTCAATTTACATAAATTTTGATGAAACTTGGTATATATAGTTTTTAAGTGATTCTGAATAACTTTTCTTATTATTATTATTATTTTTTTGATAAACGATGCCTAATATGACTTATTACATATCAACAGTAGACCATGTAAATTCTTCAGGAAGTTGATACTGCCCCAAATATTTGACATATCTAACCTACGACTTGCCAAACAATCATCTAAATTAGCTGTAAACTGATGAATGTAACGGGTTGATGCAATCTTATTAAAATCTTATTTTTAGAACAGCTTACAATTTGGTACCAGTTGGTGTTATGTGTATAATAGCGTAGATCATGGTTCTTCCTTTAGTCTTAAAGATAAAGGATTGAAATTGGAATATCCTAGAGATATATTTAATAAAGATCACATATAAATGATTTTTTCCATATCCGGTTTCACCAGAGGTGACACTAACTTTTGATTTTCAAATGAAACCTTGTATGTTATTGCACAGGCCCCTAGCTACTTGCCTCAGTTGGCTCTTTACCAAAATAGTGCATCAATTAAAATAGTGTTTGTTATATTTTTATCATGTTAAAGACAACATATATTTAAAATTTTCAAGTGACGGTTTAACATGTGTATCCATGAAGGAAGAAACAATTTTGACATTTACTTTAAAAATAAATACATACATATGTATATATTTTATTAAAAGCCAAAACAAATTATTAAAAAAACTTATTTGACTTTAAATTATTTCCATATATCTCGAAAAACACTGGTTTTAATAGAAAAGTGTACCTACTTAGAATTAAACAAACTTTAATAATATTATTCTTTCAAAGTTCCAGTAATCGAAAATTGACATTTGAACGACAAAATAAAGCCACCAAAAATATGACCTATACAGAAATTGAATACCTAACCTCTTTTCGTTAATACGGAAACTACCTGGGGAGTTTTATGTTAATCACCCTGTATACCAGAGGTGTTAAAATTACTAGTGAAAATTTTAATAGAAAAGTATTTGGTCAAGTAAATGAATAAATTTCTAAAGCATATATCTTGTTATAGCGTTTCCAATATGCAGACTTTAAGTAAAACTCAAAACTAAATTTTATAAAATGAGCATCTAAACAACTAATAATATTCTTTACAAAATTACTTTTAGAAATTTTTGGGATTTGTTTACAAGTGTACTATTAAATGAATTATCGCCACAGATGTAAGGTTTATGGGCGTGTTTCAAACACGAAGTTTCTTTTAAAAATAGACAAAAAAAATATTCAAATATAAAAAAAAGAAATTGTTTGAAGAGAAAAATATATATTAATTATATTAAAAATAAGATTATCTCTTTAAGAATCAGTTAAATTCTTTATAATAAACGAATAATATTGAAATTATTATCTATTCAATTTTTATTTATGATGAAAAATACGATGAAAAATAAATATGAATTTTTCTAGTGTGTCATTAAGTGGTTATTTAGCTCTGAGGAGAAATTTCCATAAGGAACTTTTGACCCCTAAATACATCAAATGTTTATATTAAACTTGAAATTTGTATGTAAACTATACAAAGAAGGTTCTAACTAAATTCAATCAATCAAATCCTGAAAGTCTGATTCTGAAATTCGATAACTTTATTTCAAATACAAATATATCTGATTTGGCATGAACTATACTTATTAATGTCAAGTTGAAGTAGGATTGTAAATGTTCCAAATATGTAACTCTAAATTTTTGATATAACATCAGGATCTATGTTCCTTGCTAGTTGTCAGAAATACTCAAAAGTATTCAAAACACCCCTCAAATTGTATTAAATATAATTATAATATCCTTAAAAACACCAGACAAATGTTGAAAATTTGTAAACAGAACTGTACCCACCTAAAAAATAGTAATGTCAATCATCCAAAGCAGTTAAAATCGGCATCAGGATCATTCACAGTTAAAATGTAGTAGCAGAAATTAGAACAACGACGAGTTAAATCTTAAGATATCACTCTTGGGAATCACTACACGTGACCGCTGGCCGGGTAGAATAAATTGTCCACCACCTTCACCCACAGAACACAGAGTGTATTAGTGTAAATGAAGCCGTAAGTTTTTAGATCGGAGTTTGTTATCTCCGGCAATAATATAACTGACACAAACAAGGTGTATACTTGTTCCGGTGCTCATCATTTCAACCCCTCCAACCGCAGCAGGGGTGGGATTGCTTTGCGGACACACCCCCACATAGATTTCATCCGACCTCAACCCCTTGGCTTTGGCTCATCCGATTCCTCTAATGCTTTTAACCTTTGTAGCCCGCTTCATGATTTTCTGGACAGCGTCAGCGATGTAAAGTAGGTGCTTATTGTCATATCAAGGGGAATTTTCTAGGACGCATATTCGTTTAATTTATATAGTACACTTATTGAAATGATACAATGTCGTACATATATTATTTTCTTTTATTTCAAACAGTCGTCTGGTTAACTAATAATATTACCTAATATCGATATTGAAATCAGTTAAAAATGGGTTTAGTTTCATTATGTAGGGTCCTAACTCATTCGCAGGGACGGTATTTCGTAAAGTATAGAAGATACAGGAAAAGTTAAATGGGGAAATAGTTGCGCAATTTCGAGACAAATAAAACGACCTCTTGAGGTTCCTAATACCTTTTATAGTTTTCGAGATATCTTAAAAAATCGAAAGTTTAAGATTTTCGTTTTTCACTTGTTTGTCCCTATTATAAATAATAATAAATAAACACCACAGAAATTAGACAACCCCCAATTCCAAAAGCCAGGGGCTTGTGCGGAAGGGGGTTACACATTGAAAAAACGCAGACATACAACCATTTCCTCCGACAGTGCCAGTGCCAGTGCCGGAGCCAGGATTCGAACCCGGTGGTGCGATGCCCGTGTGATTAATCGCGATTGCCACCTCGCGCCTTAACCCACTCGGCTATCGACCAGACACACACAACACAATATCAAAAAAAATCTATTTTGGTTTCTTATTAGGTGTTATTGCAGCTATAACTCTGTATAATCATATATTAAATAAGAAGTTTCGTTTAAGCTGGGCCACCAGCAACTTTTTTTTTTAAATACAGTCTCGTATTTTTAATTTTTTTTGTATGACTTGTCATTGTCAATACGGCTGTTATCAAAAATATTGAAAATAAAGCGTTGTGCTGCTTTTAAATCATTAATAAAGCATTTGACTGAATACGGTACTGGATTATCGCAAAAAAGCATTTGAATTAATACAATGCATTATTTACTTCAACAATTCCATTTTTGAAGGTGGTACAATTTTTTACAAAAAAATTAAATTTTCACCCTTAGTAACTATTGTCAATGTCGTCCAATTTTTTACATTCTTTTTCATTCTTTTCGGTGGTATTTTATTATTAATCTTCTACATAGTTAATGAAAGAAAATTGTAAGGATACCCCTACAGATTGATTAGAGATGTGAAATTGTAAATTATCACCAGCGCCTTCGGCAATTATTCGAATATTGGCTATGAGGATATGAATTATATTTTAAAAATAAGAATCAAAAAATTATTTTAAATGAACCCACAAATACTTATCTGATATTTGTTTCCTAATATCTAGATCTTTATGTAACAAGTTTACGATCCCTTTTCTTTCAAGAACAACGAGAAACCGTTTCTCCCCACCAACATACACTCTATAGACTCTTGTACCTCCAAAAGTAGGTACAGAACCGTCTGGAGACGTTACAAAAGGTGATGAAGCAATCGCAACATAACTTCTAAAAACAACAATGTATCATGTACGTGAAAGAGTGATTGTGATAAATAGATAACACATGTTTATTAAACTAAGTTACATTTAGTTTATAGTAAATCATAGCAGAAATGTATATCAGAATTATCTGTAGTAAAAATATAATTATATGAGTCCCAAAAAACAATATAAAAAACACAATGTGAAAAAACGAACAGTTAGAAAAAACTGGAATCAACAAGATCATTTAAAACAGATAAATTTTCAGTTATGTATGTCCAATTATTAGATTCAAAGTGAGAATACTGGACATTCACTATAATCGTGACATGAGCCTTCGAGTAGTCATGGGCAGAATAATGAATTTCAAACATAATCATATCATTACGATGAACAGGTGAACACGAACACATTATATAAATACTAAAGCTGTGATTGGGGCGTCCATGTATTCTTTACAAGTATCATTATACAATTTTAAATTGTCATTACCATCTTAAACGATTTTTTTATTTCTATTATTAGAATTGTCGTTAGAGGAAAAACTAATTTCTGACTTTTCTCGATTTATTTTGAAGTGACTCGTTATAAACTACTCAGCTCAGCTATTATTTTAACTAAAGTAACCACACAAATTTATTTATCAATATCTTCATGAGACTCTAAAAGAGACGAAGCATCTGAAAAACAAATATAATGTTCCAGTACAAAAGCATTGAAGATACCATTGAGGCAGATTATAAATAAAAGTGGCCCTAAGGTTGATCTTTGTGCAGCGTTGTGTTTTATGGGTGGGCAAATCGATAATTCACCATTTTTTTTTAATGGCATTAAGGCTGAAAACCATACAGCCAACCACAGTTTAAACAAAAATATCACATTATATATATTAACCTATCCAACAAAATATCTAATGTAAATGATACGCGAGGGTCACACTCTCGTGTCCAGGAGTCCCTCGGGACATTTTTCAGAACACACACACAAGGTTAGACTACGGTAAGGAGGTATATATAATACATAATAAGTAATATATAAGGACACAATGCTAACCTATACCTTGATTTTCGTTTCTTCTAAGAACCCAGTGAAATAATGAAAAATGTTCTTTTTATTTATAGATAATGAATAAAGTACATATACAAGTACAAGGGTGTCGAAATGTTGCCATAATTTATTAAATTATTATATAGTTTATCAGTGGCTGCTGTGTGATAATTCACCATTTGCGAAGACACTATATAGGTTGTGTTATAGATAAGAAAATAACCTCTTTTAGTTCATAATAATTTATTTCCTCCGGTAAAAGATCATGTAAGCCACTGTCCAAAGCTCTGGTTATGTCACATACCGTAAGAGTCGTAACTTGCCAAATCCTGTCTAAAATACTAAATTATGTGATTTATGAGAATATAAAGTTCATCAAAATATTATTTGGGACATAATTTTCTCAAATTGAACCATATTGATACCGTGGTACCATTTATTAGTAATATTATTATATGCCTTGTTAAAATGTGCGATAAATACAATCAAAATTACAGCTAAAACAAAATAAAAAATATAATTTTGTTGTAATTTTTGGGGATAAATAACTGGTGGTGGTTTTAAAAACAGTGAAAAATCAGTAGAAAGTGCATCTATTAAGTTTTTGATTTTATTTACAGTGAGGTGGATAAAGGAAAATATATTATGTCTATCTTATTTGATCTAATGAAAGCCTTTGATTCTGTAAACGGTCCTTATTTAATAAATTGGAAAATATAGGTATATGTAAGAGGTAACGTTCACGTTATGGATAACAAACCCCCTTACGGTTAAATATAATGGAGCTTACTCTGTCACACACGCTATTACTCTGGGAGTACCTCAGGGATCTATTCTGGGGACCTCTATTATTTTCCATTTATATCAATGATCTACCGTCGCATATTAGCAAGGAACACCCAATTATGTATGCAGATGATACTACTGTGTGTATCTCTGCATCTAATACTGATGAGCTTAGTTCTGACATTAAAACTGTTGATGAGATGAGTGCCTGGTGTGATCGAAATAAATTAATATTAAATAGGGATGAAACAGTATTCATAGATTTTAAACTTAGAAGAAATATATCACTTTCTGGTGTCCTCTTAAATGAAAGCACAAAATTTTTGGGAACATGTATCGACAGCACACTGTCATAGGAACCACATATCGATTATGTCTGCAATAAATTAAATAAGTCTTATTTCGCAATTTATCAATTATTGAAAAACATGCTCAGTGAAGACGGTTTAATTATGTATGTTATGCTTTTAGCTTATTAATACATAATTCAAAATATACATCTTTGGGGAAAATCTAGGAGTATCCAGGAGTAGCTAACGCCAAAAATTTTTTTTAGACGTTTCGTTCTTGTATACACACTAAATCACATTTTACTTTTTTTTACCCCCTTCAATAATAGGATGGGGATGGCAATGGGGGCAGTAGAGGGGGTAGCTAACGCCAAAACATTTTTTTAGACGTTTCGTTTTGTATACACACTAAATCACATTTTAATTTTTTTTACCTCCTTTAATAATGAGGTGGGTGCGGCAATGGCGTTGGTAGAGGGGGTAGATAACGCTAAAAAACATTTTTAGACGTTTCTTTTTGTATATGCACTAAATCAGATTTTGATTTTTATTACTCCCTTTCATAATAGTGTAGGGGTGGTATTGGGGGTGATAGTTGGGGGGATGAGGTTGTGGCTGATGCCAAAAACTTTTTGAGACTTCGTACATACCCTAAATTGCAATTTTATGGACTCTCACTTGCTTGTTTTGAGTTAGATCAAAATATAATCTAATTCCAGATCCCGTTACAATACATAAGTGTACCAAATTTCAAGTCAATTTCACAAACGGTTCCAGAGTAAACGTGTGCGAAAAAAAAAGTTACAGACAGACAGACCGACAGACAGACCGACAGACAAGAAATTTTTTTTTCACTCAAATTTAGAATATCGACGTTTCATGACATTTTAAGCCTATTTCAACAAAAAAAAAAATCATTTTTTTTGCGTTGGTGTACTTCCACTGGACGTGGAAGTAATTAAGGACTAACTACTGAATAGATAGATATATAGATAATGCTTTATTTATTATTTTGTTATCCAATTTTTGACATAAATCTTGACATGAAAATTACAATAAAATTTAGCTTATATAATAATATATAGAAGATATAAAACATAGTCATAGTCATACAGACCTTGAGAAATATAACTACATCACATCCTTATAGGTTTAAAATATTACATTAATTTAAAAATACGGTTAGAGAATAGTATGCTTTATTTTGAAGATAGGTTTTTAATTAATTTTTTAAGTGTTTTTTGGGAAGATTTGTTATTGCTAAATGTATTTTATTACAGATTTTTGTGATAGTAAATTTAACATTTTTTTGTAAATATGTATAAATAGTTTTTTCAATTTTAAGATTTTCTCTGTTTCTTGTGTTATATGTATGTGCGTTGTTGTTAAAGAACGACCTATTTTCTAATATGAAAAAAACCGTCTCATAAATATACAGTCCTATATTATTGTCAGCGCGTTAATTGTAATAAATATTTCTTTAGAGCTATATCTTTATTTTGAAAATGTTCTGTAAAATTAAAAGTCTCTGTATTTCTGTAGAGTTTCCCCAAAAACATGTCATATTTTATTATTGTCTGTACATACGCATTATATGCTACTAACGGCTCTTTTTGTCTGACATTATCAGTGATTATTTTCAAAGCACAACAGTATCTAGCCATATACCTAGTGCAAGCATTCCAATACGAGCTCTCCAGTCCAACCTGTGATCTATATGTATTCCCAGAAATGATGCACTATTGGAAGATTTTATTTCGCTGTTTTTCAAATGTAGTTTAAAAGATTTTTTATTAATTACTAATTTACTATTTGAGTTTTTTCGATATTCAATAATAGATTGTTGGCTGAGAACCACGTATCCAGAGGTCGCATTGCACCGCCTGCACTCTGCTGGCACGACGCACGATACTTGATCTATTTCACTGCCGATACCAACTTGGTAACACATGAAAAACATCACGATACATCCTTACCCTATCCAGGATTCGAACCCGGGACTTCCTGGTTGCAAGCCTAACACTAATTACCAATTAAAATATTTTTATTAAGCGTTTTAAGTACAAGTCATTTCATTTACTTCATCCATTTTGTCCTATGATATAACATTGGTTACATGCCTGCACAGCGTGCTTACAATGACAAGGGTCGCTAACTGTTTTTAGCTTTTGCTGCGACGAATTTGGGAGGTTGATGGGAACCGAAAATAAATGCTTCTCAAATGTAAGCGTTGAGCCACTTAGCCACATTTGCATAGAGAATTTACAACCCCAGTAGTGGTTACTACAGTGTGAATGAGTTCTTAGATAGATCTACAGATACATAGTCTCTACTTTTTAATTTATTGTATGTATTAGCTCGTAAGTATACCAAGTATACTTCTATACATTATTTTACACCAACCACCCCCTTGTCATAGGGTTGAAATTTCGTAACATAGTAGCGCAATTAATTCTTTTAAAAACATGTTCATCGGCATTTTTTATGAATTGAAGCATAATTTACTTGTTTCTAGCGGTTCAAGTACTTTTGCAACAGAACATAAACCTGAAATGAGTCGGTATTTAATAGCGCAACTTGCATCGCAAAATAAACTAAGGCGTGAGATTTGCACTCTTCCACTTATGGTAAATTTAGTGATATGCTGCATATTATATACAAAGATATAGCTAGTGTTGGATTACACATTTCTACAAAATATAGGTGTATATTATATATTGTCTGGTGGAGCACTTCATTACTCGCTAAAACCTTCATCAATGCCAAAATATAAATTACTTATGTTAATGTCGAAGTGTAAATTGATTCCGTTGTTTAAAATTTGTGCATTATTTGTATACACTGAGTTCTGAGTTACTGTACCATTTGTTGATACCTTAATAAGTGATTAGTTTATGTACTCCTGGTTCTCTTTGAATTTATATATGATCAAAAGTATCTATATTGTCATCATTTGATCTTAGCTGAATGCTGTTTTAAAAAGTCGTAGTTAAGTTTTGTTATTTTTTTTTTGTGGAACCAGGCATTGACTGCTATGGTAATTAGTCGTAGTTACATTGCCTCTCGAACACTTGTAATAATTTCACTGTGTACTTTACATTTTAAATTTTATAGAACAGGTTGCAATTTTTAAGATACGTAAATAATTTTTGTATTTCATTGTCACTAAGTATATCTTTCATTGTGTGTAATAGTTGCATGGATGTTAAGTTCGTGTGCCCTATTCCTAGTCTCTCAATAGTGACTTGCCCACGTCTTTCTAAATTCTTCGGTATTTTCCAAGACGTTATTGATGGTTGTATGTGTTTTAAAGCCATGCGTTCCCTATTCCAGGCTTTTTGCCATTCGAGTTTTTGCCTTTTCTTCCGCGTGATTATCAAATCATCTGGCCAGATTTTTATTTCTCTTGACTATTCCATCTGTGCTGCATGTCGTGCTTCTTGATCTGCTATTTCATTTCCGAGAATGCCCACATGGCTCGGTACCCACATAAAGATTATATTTTTATTTATTACTTTTAATTCGTGAAGCAAAGTTATTATTTTTAAGAGATCTTTTATTAGTCTGAAAATATAATAAACTAAGGTCATTAGAACTTTGGCAGTAAATCAAAGCTTCGTAGATCGCTTGCAATTCAGCTGTAAACACTGACGCATCGGGATGTAGGGACCATGATTGATTTCCATTTGGAGTAACTAGTGCGTATCCTACACCGTCCTTTGTTTTAGAACCGTCTGTAAACAGTAGTTTTTATTGCTTGTACTTACTTAAATGTTCACTGAATGTGCTCATTAATACTTCGTTTCCAATGTCCCCTTTTCTAAAACATTTCATATGCGTATCGATTGTTGGATGCGGTAACCTCCATGGAGGAACTGTCGAGTATTTGTACGTTACAACTTCAGGTAGTTGGGCATCTCTAAGAATTTGTTTAAAACGATATTCTGCTGGTTTTGTTATTGTGGCGCGCCGCTCGTATATTTCAAATTCGTCTTCAATGAAGAGTCTTTGGTTTGGAAATTGTTGAGACCATAACTTGGTTCCATAATTAAAAAATAGACTGTCCTTTCTTACGGCCAAAGGAGGAGTATTTGCTTCAATGCACAATGAAGTGTAAGGACTTTTTCTAAATGCATCTAAGGCAAGGCTGAGTGCTGTCCTCTGTGTCTAATAATTATAGGTGGGACTTTCTAGCTACTCCCTAGACTACCGAACATAATCTATTTTACTAAGAATAAGACTGTTATACATATTGATGAGAATATCTCTGTGAGAGCCCCAGTTAATACTCGCCATACACCTCATAGTATTAATAGCTGCTTTACATTTTACCACCAGACCTTTTATATGTTTATCCCATATTAGCTTCGAATCAAAGGTTAGTCCTAAGAATTTTTCTGTTTGTTCTACCTTTATAATATTTCCCTTAATCTTTAAAATAGGGTTTCCATGTGCTCTTCTTATCGACAAAAATGGACTACTGATGTCTTGCTCATTGAAAAACCGAATCCTCTTTGTTCTGGTGCTTCTATGTTATTAATACTTTCCTGAAGCGTGTTTTGTATGTCTTCCATGGTTTCTCCCGAGAAAAAAATTGCTATATCATCTACATAGAGACTTTTTTGTACCATATTGTCTACATTATTTGCTAAAAAATTTACAGCAATGGTGAAAAGAACAACATTTAATGTTGATTCTTGTGGAATACCATTTTCTAGCGAATGACATTCTGAGAAAACATTTCCAATTCGGACTTTGAAATTGCGGTCTGTAGGAAAGCCTTTAATGAATTTAGTTCTCATCAGTATGCCATAGGTCTATATGTCTGGTCAGGGAATTGACAAATGATATTGGCTACCACTCCTTCGTGATTTGTAAGGTGTAATTCAATGCAGGTCGGGGTATTTGGTAAATTATTCTCATGCCTCTATTTTGCAATTTTTGTAAATATTGTAGGTGATTTTTATCCAGTAGTTACAGTATTGTAGAGCAATAAACAATATGCGGTTGAATAATTGTTTTATAAACTGTGACTTTTGCATATGTTGAGAGATAAGTCGAAACTTTTTTCGAAATTTTCTTTTGGATGTATTCAATGTGATTTTCTAGTTTTAAAGTATTGTTAATTATAACCCCCAAGTATTTAATTTCTTTTACCTACTGAATTTCCTCATTTATTTTTAGTTAGAGTCCGTCTGAGTTACTTATGCTTAGTTTATACGATGTATTTAAGATTATAGCCTTGAGTTTTTTACATTTAGTTTTAATTTCTTTATACTTAAATATTCATTTACTTTGTCTAATACCTTATTCATTCTAGCCGCTGTTTCGGTAAGATCTGTTCCACTACATGATATTAAAGTATCATCCGCAAATAGATTCATAATAATAATAATTTGTCTCACTTCTTCTTTTGACCTTGTGGCCACAATATCAGACTACACCAGAATTACATCACATACCATGACCTGTATTGATAACATTTTTTCTGATTTAGCTGATGATTGTTATGAGACTGGGGTAATTGATCCTTGTCTGTCTGATCATCTGAGTTAGTTTATCAATATAAAAGCCAACAAAGATGCCTCCGGTCATACCTGGAGAAGAAGTATTAGTAAGGTAGGCATTGATAAGCTCAAAGGCTTTAAATAATGTTGATTGGGGTTTATTTGAGAATTCGAATTGTAACGCAAACTTTCTAGCAGAGTTTTTAGTAAACACTTGTTCATCTCTTATTGAAAATCATTTTTCACTAAAAAAAAAAATGCAAAATTAATCACAATCCGCCCGTTCAGTGGTTTAATGACTCACTCAGAGATATGAGGGATACACTTTCTTGTATAAAGACTATTTCATATTGCACCAAGGATTTCAGTTTGTATAATATTTTTAAAAAAGAATATAAAATTAAACTAGTTGAAGCTAAAACAACACAGTAACTCACCAAACTCCTTTAATACATATTTTTCTACTATAGCCGAACAGTTTATTAATGCCTTACCTGTTTCGAACATATCTGCACCAGATCACCTGAAAAAACTACCTCCAGTCACATCATCTTTTTTTCTTGAACCAGTTTCGGCACATGAAGTAGCCGAGGCAGTAAAAGCTTTAAAATATTCTAATTGCACTGACATTTATGGTATAAATAGTCGATTTCTTAAAGAAACCATTGATATAATTCTACTGCCTCTTACGTTGCTTATCAATGCTTGTATTATTGAAGGTCATTTTTCAGATGCGCTTAAGGTTGCGAAGGTTTTACCTCTTTTTAAGAAGGAGATATTAACATTATCGATAACTACCGGTCCATTTTTATAATTCCTATTTTTTCAAAAAAATTTGAAGTCATTGTCAAAAAAAGGCTTGTCAACTATCTTGAGATTAACAATGTCTTAAACTGCGGCCAATTTGGCTTCAGAAATGGATGGTTTTTAAAATAGTCAGTGACATAGTCGAGGGCCTTGAGGACGGTAAGCATGTGGCTGTAAGCCTGTGTGATCTTTCTAAGGCATTCGACTCTGTCTCACATGAGTTGCTTGTAGAAAAATTAAGCTTTTATGGCATAAGAGGTTTACCTCTGAATCTGTTCAATTCCTGTCTGAATCATAGACAACAATCTATTGCTATTAATAACTTTAATTCAGAGCTTTTAACAATAAGGCACGGAGTGCCTCAAGGCTATGTGCTGG
The DNA here is from genome assembly GCA_963675555.1 of Leptura quadrifasciata. Taxonomy (NCBI): domain Eukaryota; kingdom Metazoa; phylum Arthropoda; class Insecta; order Coleoptera; family Cerambycidae; genus Leptura; species Leptura quadrifasciata. Next base: position 43,693,844 of record OY776675.1, read on the forward strand.
GCCCCTATTGTTTATTTTATACCTGAATGATTTCTTTCATTTTATGTCTCCAATAAAATGCCTTGCTTACGCCGATGACACCCCGATTTTGGATTTTAATTCTAACATTAGTAATATAAATAGGTACAGCATTAGTTCAGTACAATAATCTTAAACTCAATGAATATAAGACTCAGAGGCTCATAAGACTCGTTTTTTCTACAAACAACTTAGTAGTAAAAGGTGACAGCATAAAAATTACGTGGAGATATTCTCCAACAAGCTGTCAAGCATTATATTTCTGTTTCGCAGACTGAAAAATGTACTGTGTTTTAGCACCTTAAGAAATTGTTATTTCGCTCTATTCCATTCTCATATTAGTTACGCCATTCTGCTATGGGGTGGCTCAACTCATGCAGTAAAAATATTTCGGTTACAAAAATGAGCAGTTAGGTTAATTGACAATGCCGGCTGGAGTGATCATTGTCAACCAATTTTCAAAAAAACTAGGTATAATGCCAGTTCCCTGATTTTTTTTTGTTGAAATAGGCTTAAAATGTCATGGAACGTCGAGATTTTAAATTTTAGTGAAAAAAAATATCCTGTCTGTCTGTAACTTTTTTGTGCGCACGTTTACTCTGGAACCGTTTGTGATATTCACTTGAAATTTGGTACACTTATGTATTGTAATGAGATTTGGAACTACATTATATTTTGATCTAATTCCTTTGTGAAGGGTTCGGGGATAAATGGGGTAAATAAGAGTAAATAGGCAAAACAAGCAGGTAAGAGTCCATATAATTGCAATTTAGGGCATGTACGAAGAGTCAAGGTTTCAAACATTTTTTGGTATAAGCCACCCCCCCACCCCCACTGTCACCCCCAATATCATCCCCATGCGATTATGAAAGGGAGTAAAAAAATTTAATGTGATTTAGTGTGTATACAAGAATGAAACATCTCAAAAAAATTTCTGGCGTTAGATACCCCCTCCACCACCCCCACCCCATAAGTAAAGGGAGTAAAACATTTAATGTGATTTTGTGTACAAAAGAACGAAACATCTTAAAAAAATTTTTTGGCATCAGCCACTACCACCCCAATTGTCACCCCCATCCTATTATTAAAGGGAGCAAAAATTAAATTGAGATTTAGTGTGAGTACGACAACCAAGGGACTTTAAAAATTATTTTGGCATAGTTGCCCCTTCTACCACCACCATTGCCACCCCATCCAATTATTTAAGGGAATAGAAAATTAATTTGAGATTTAGTGGGTATACGAGAACCAAGGCCTTCTAATTTTTTTTACATTTGCCAGCCCCTTTATCACCTCCACTCTATTATTGAAGGGAATAGAATATCACATTGGAATTTAGTGTGTATAAGACTTGGCTACAAAATCTGGATGTGGAAGTAGTGATTCCTTGGGCAGCGGTTTTTTAATTCTTTTAAATACAAAATTAAACAGCATTTTCTAAAGTACTGCTTTTATTCCGTTGAAGAATTTTTTACTACACAATTTTAATTGTATTATATAGCCAACTTTTTGTATGGATTACTATAAAATTTGTCCTCCAATTTGTTTGGGATGCTCTGGTTTCAGGTGTGGTAATTCTACCCTGTCTTTTCTTTTATTTGGTAATTTCCTGATGTTACATTTTTTCTGTTTGTTTTATTTTATATTGTATATTGTTTTATACATTGTGACTGTTTTATATATTATACTCATATATGTGTTTATTTATGGTGTTCTGTACCGTATATTTTGTGTGTACCAAAACCAAATTTTTGTACTCTTGGTCAAATAAATCTATTCTATCCTCTCCTATGCTATGCTATTTTATTCTGTTCTGTTCTGTTCTATTCTATTCTATTCTATTCTATTCTATTCTATTCTATTCTATTCTATTCTATTCTATTCTATTCTATTCTATTCTATTCTATTCTATTCTATTCTATTCTATTCTATTCTATTCTATTCTATTCTATTCTATTCTATTCTATTCTATTCTATTCTATTCTATTCTATTCTATTCTATTCTATTCTATTCTATTCTATTCTATTCTATTCTATTCTATTCTATTCTATTCTATTCTATTCTATTCTATTCTATTCTATTCTATTCTATTCTATTCTATTCTATTCCATTCCATCCTATCCTATCCTATCCTATCCTATTCTATTCTTTTCTGTTCTGTTTTGTTTTGTTTTGTTTTGTTCTGTTCTGTTCTGTTCTGTTCTGTTCTGTTCTGTTCTGTCCTGTCCTGTCCTGTCCTGTTCTGTCTTATCCTGTCCTATTCTATTCTATTCTATTTGTTATAGAATTTGATATTGAATTTTCAACTTTTGTAATGTGTAACCTATTGCTGAGATACTGTTGAAACCACTTGTATGCATTGGTACCTTTGATACCATAATAATTAAGTTTCTCTAACAATATTTGCTTATCAATATTCTCTTTTAAAGTCGAGAAAAACTGCAACAACAAATTTATTTTCATCTATACTGAGTTGCCATTTATTAATTATTATTAGTTGAATTGCTGTCACACATGAGTACTGATATCCCATGAACAAATTATTATAATTAAAGTAATCAAACAACTGCTTGTACACAGAAAGTTCCAACAATTTCTCGATATCAGGTACTAGCGGGATAGAAGTCACCTTCTTCAGCTGCTCTTTCAATTTTTTGTATTGGTGTAACTACACTCGTTTTTGACTTTTATGGGAAGTTACCAAATTCGAGCAAGGTATTTATGAAATTAAGACGGGCATATCCCATTGTAACAATTGTTTTTTCATAAAATTAGAAGTTAGTACTTCATTAATATGGTTTTTGTTTTGAAATTGGCTACAGTTGTTTTTAAGTCGTTTAGATTTAGTAATTTAAATTCACCGAAAACAGAATGAATAGTATTCAGATTTTTATTAGACCAGTTGCTTATTGGTACAATACTATTAGAAATTACAACTATGCTGTTTACAAAGTAATTGCTGAAATTGTTTGTTGCTTTTTGTTCTGTTTCAGTGAAGTAATTTCTACCATTTATATAAAATTTAACGTTTTTATAATTAATTTGTTGATTTTCTCCTTCTATAGGGGATTTTGGTGTTTTCCACATTGATTTTGGATCATTTCTATTATTAGTAATTTTATTTTCATACCAGTTTTATTTTTTTAAAGCAAGTTAACAAATTCATTCCTTTTGTTTTTGTACATATTCCAACAATTACCCTTATTTTCAGCACAACTATTTACAAACATTTTATAAGCTACGTCTCTGTCGTGAGCTTTATTTTTTACTTCTGCATCATACCATGGCACCCGGTTCGTTTTACATGATACTTCAATTATTGGAGCTGCTACACTATCTAATACTGTTTTACATTGGTTTAATATGTTTTTATATATTATATTAACATCATTGTTACCATAGAGCCAATTGCAAGAAATAAGTTCTAAATTGATTTTGTCAAAAATATCATCATTTAATTTTCTATACAAATAGTTGCTACTAATATTAATATTTTTTCTGTTGCTTAAATTAATGGTTATCACTGTGATCACTAATTTTGGGAATATTATTAGCTATAGCTTTTACCCCGATTTGTTAAAACAAAATCAATTAATGTTGAGCTTAAATTTGTACATCTAGTATACTCATTTATAAGTTGTTCAACACCATATCTTAGAAACACATTCTTTAATTTTGTCACCAAAAAATATTTATATTTTTAAATTAATAAATCAGAAAAAATATTCCTTTAGCGATATAAAAAATTAACGTGTATGTTAAACAAAAATTTAGTATTTCTAAAAATACTGTTTAACAATGAAAATGCAGAAAGTATGACAAGTGGTGTAGATAAGGTGCACAAGTTGACAATTCCAGTCAATGTTCAAGCAAAAATTAAAACGGAACGTTAACTACTCTTTTCTTTTAAAAGACATATATTACTGGAAAGCAACTTAAAAGTTGTATAAGATTATGAGATAATATGAAAGAAATAGAGTTAAAAATCTAATTATATCTATTGTTTCAGTTCTATATTGGTCTCATTATATACATTATACATATCTTATCCATATATCACCTTTACTTGCTTTTTTGTTAATTTAATTGTAAGTGAAAATATTAAATGACAAAATCTGCTACTTAAGCTCCTGCTGTATTGTCCGCTTAAGTTAACCCACAAAATTAACTTATATATGCAAACGGGTATAATGAAGGAAGAATTCGGGGTTGGTATTTTGAAATATGATTGCGGAGGCGTACCTGCGACCCCTGACAGCGGCTCATGCGCTTTCAGCGGGGAGATGATCCTAGGCGGAGTTTCAACCCTCAAACTAACCTCCAATCGGTGTAGACAGACATCCACCGCACTGTCAGACCAGATAATAATGTTATATAACCGCATATGTGCCTATTTATGCCGCCCGTCAAAGCGGTTCACTTCACGTTTATTACAAATAAAAGAATAATATTTCCCGGATACCAGCAGGAATCCTATATTAATATAGCTTCCCCTTAGAGATTATCCTGGAAATAAATTTAGAAATTATCTAAGAAAACGTTGTATTTAATTTTTAATATCTACCAAAGGAAAATGATGTGCAATTTATTTCATCAACGGTGTTTAATAAATAAGTTTTTTTTAAATTCGCGTTTATTAAAAATGAAGTAAATATGCAAAAACAATTTTTTTACTGGTAAAACTGTTAAAAATATAAGATACATCAGAAATATGTAACTTTTAAGGAGTATTATGAAAAAGCGCCAGGAGAGGAAAGCTCAAAATGACACCGAGCGAAGCCAAATCAGGTTGCTAGTTTATTATAGACCGGCTTAGTGGCTCAACGCTTACGTGTTAGGCTCGCAACCAAGGAGACCTGGGTTCGAATCCTGGCTAGGGTATAGATAGTTAGTGATGTTTTTCATGTGTTACCGAATTGCTAGCAGTGAGCTAGAGGAGGTTGTGTGAGAAACAACACGGATAGTTGCTGTATCACTCCTAGGTTCGAGTCGTAGGGAATGGTCGTTTTATAATTGTTTATGTGAATATGTCCTGGTTGAGTTGTGGAATAGCTAATGCTAAACTTCGACTGGACGTTAATCTAAATAAGGCGATAATATAAATAAAATAAATTTATAAGATATTATATATATGAAATAAACTAGACGTAAAGATTTGACTCCTCGATTATTTATTGATGTTTTTACATAATTATTGAATATTCATAATTCAAATCACTTCCTGATAACGCCAGCTTAATTAGCAAAAATTACTTATGTAAGAAGGAATTATTATATATTCTTGAACTAAATCTATACTTTATTTTAACTTAATGTACAAATAGTACCTATTTTGGAAATTGATGCATAAGAATACCTTGCATTTTCAGCTACATACTGATTTTTCTTTTATCGTGATATTTCATATTGTTCATTATTGACAGGTATATTTACCCTTAGATAATAAAATCTGGCAGTTCCGAATTCGATGGTTATATGACAAAGTATATAATGAAATAAAAAAATATCACACACCATACAATCCTACTTGGGATTTGTATGGTAGTTGATAAGTTTTACTGTTACTCCATGCGGTTGTCCTTTTTTAAAATATTTAATAGTTTTGAAGATATTAAGGATATTAATTTTATTTTAGTTAGTTCTGAAGTAAGATAAGATATTAGATTCCGTCATAGTTATAGATAATATCTAGTAGTACAACATATCAAAATGCTATGAAAGTCCAATGGTTTCTAAAATTTTAGTATTTTATTCGAAGAAATTCTTGATTCGACATAGACTTGTTATTAAGCTCTCCCTGGGACCGTGCCTGTCCACATGGCGAGAAATTTATAAAAGGCCACCTCGATACAAATTTCCATCCTCAATAATTCTAGTTTGAAACATTTTTAAATTGAACTAAAAATAAATTTCTATTCTAAACAATTCATATTTTAAAACAATTTTTACTTCCACAATATACTGTTTTTTGTCCTGCCTGCAACCATCCTTGATCTCTTGAGGAAAAATTTATGAAGGGCCACTTTAGTACTATTTTTATTAAAAAATTTTGATTTGACGAAAAACTATATTTTGGCGCTGTCTAGAGCCGCCCCCGTCAAATATTCTAAAAATTAAAGTTTAGGCCAGTCCTGCGCAGCCGCTAGCGCTCAGCCTCCAAACATTGTCGTCGACCGGTAAATGTCCCTTACCGTTCTTGATACTCAATATACTATTTTTTGTATTTGATACTGTTAATGTTATTACCTGTTTTTATTTACTGTTCGTAAAAGGTGTCTAGGTTAAGATTAAAAATTTGTCTTCTAACCAAACCAGACCCGGTCCGCCCGGCCTTGTAATCTGCCACCGCGAGCGCGGTGGTTGCACGGTCGGTCCTGGGGCGGGTTCTAGGTAGGTATTTGTTTGTTGTTATACTTGAAAATAAAGATTTGTTGAATTGAATTAAATTGAGCCGTCCTCGGTGCACTAGGGTCCTTGCTTGGACCTCCTAGGTTTTATGTGTAAAATTTTAGCTTTCTTCGTTGAGCCGTATTCTAGAAAACGTATCGCCCCACACACAGACATGAAAACAGACACACGAACATACATACACACAGTCGGTACGCCGATTAGAATAGAATTGCTATTTTCTGGCTTCAACACGTCCATTATCATTATAATCATCATCATTAAGAGTTGTTTCCAATTCTCAACTGTCAATTGACTATATAAACATTGAAGAGGTACAGGAACTTAAAAATAAATCTATGGGGTTGACCTTTGATAACTATTTGAAATTTATTCCGCATGTATCGGAAGTTTGTAGAAAATGGTTTTGCTCATTTAAACATATTTCAAGTCTACGAAACATTCTTGATTGTGATACTAAATTGCTTCTATATGAGTCTCTAGTTTTGTCACATGCCGACTATTGTGACTATGTTTACGGACCCTGCTTGAATCTATCACAGAAAAATAAACTCCAAAAAATCCAGCATATCTGTATTAGCTTTGTTATAAGAAGTTCAATTTATGAACACGTCTAACGTCTAATTTCTGTGATATTTATTTATTATTATTATTTCACCTTACATTACATACATACATTCATTACATAAATTGCCAAAATTAAATGAAAGGCACTTTACATACTTCATCTCTTTACTAAATAATGTGGTTATATCGCAAGAACTTAATTATTTTTAAAAAAACTTCAAATGAGAAATGCTACCCACGACCGAAATTTAAGATATACAAATGAAGAGTTACATACAATAAGGCATAAATATGAAATTTATCGCTCTTCTTTTATTTATTTATCACTATCAGTGTATGTTATAATAATCTACCTCTATACTTACACAACAAATCAACCCAAACAATGAAAAATCAACTAAAGCCTCTAATTTTTGAGTAACCATCTAAATATAAATTATAATTTGTTTTGAAGTATGTCTTGTTTATATTAGGCTTTATTTGTAAGTAGTTCAGGTTAGTTTTTTTATATCAGTGTTTACTGGACTGCTAACCTTTTGTATTCATACAAATATTATACACAATAGAGATATTATTATTAAATTTTAATTTTTTTTTTATTTATATTATCGTCCTGGCGGAGTTTAGCATTAGCTATACCACCAGTCAACCAGATACATACACATAGACAATTATAAAACAACCATTCCCTCCCTACGACATTGCCATCTGCCGCAACTGAGACTCGAACTCAGGAGTGGTACAGCGACTAGCCGTGTTGTCTATCACACAACCTCGTCTGGTCCACTGCTACCAACTCAGTAACACATGAAAAACACCACTAAACATCCATACCTTAGCTAGGATTCGAACCCGGGATTTCTTGGTTGCAAGTCTAACATGTAAGCGTTGAGCCACTGAACCGGTATTATAATCTAGAATTTGGATTTTTGGCGAGGTGTGGCTGAAATTACTTTACGTTTGTAGTATAAAATGCGAAGAAACTAAAACGAAAACTACTAGAGTTGGAATTTTCAAGCTGACACAGTTGAGATTTTTTTATTGATATATTGTAAAATGAAATAAGAAGTTTTTCTTGGGGCTTAAAGATTGTAACTTTTTCCTTCATAGTTTAATATACTAATTTTAAATACTACTAACAGGTAGAGAAAGATAGCTTAGGTGTATTTTAAGAAACCAAGTGAAATATGATGCTATATATGGACTAGAGTGGAGATCTATCTTGGAGGAACGAAATTATAGTTGAAAGCTCATGGCTGAGAGGGACCAGGGTAGGTATTCGGTCCTACTTCGAATATTTAAGGTTACAGTCAAGACAGTGAGTTTCTGTTTACTTCCTTTTTTTGGGAAACATTTTTTGTTCTTACGAAATTGAATTTTTCGTATAAAGAGATGGTTTTCGGGTCAAAAACTCATTTTAAATTCTCATCTATAGGTAGAGGAAGTAGTGAATAAAGTTAAATTCTAGATTATGATAAAAGTGGACATATCCCGAAAATAGCAAATATATTTGGATCGCCATGTAGTCTGTCTATCAGTCTCTCAGTATCTCAGGGTGTCAGTCTGTCGGTCTGTGGGTCTTCCGGCTTGTCAATCTGTCTGTTAGTGATATATTTTTCTCAAATACGACTGAACGTAGAGATATAAAATCCGGGAGATCTAAAGAAGAACGCAATTGAATATTGTTCACGAATAGAAAAGTCCTTGCCACGATGTCTGAATGTTTTCACTGATAAATAATAAATAAATAAATAAACTCCACAGAAATTAGACAACCCCCAATTCCAGAAGCCAGGGGCTTGTGCGGAAGGGGGTTACATATTGAAAAAACGCGGACATACAACCATTTTCTCCGACAGTGCCGGAGCCAGAATTTGAACCCGGTGGTGCGATGTCCGTGTGATTAATCGCGATTGTCACCTCGCGCCTTAACCCACTCGATTATCGACCAGGCAGATAATAGCATACTTCCAATATCTGCTTTAGTGGTCAATATCCGTAGTCATATTCCACAATTTTTCTGATGAGGAACCTATAAAAAATTATGCAAATTATATTGTTGTTACTAATATTGCTATATAATATTTTTTTTCTTCAAACGCCAAAGAACGTGACTTAGTGCTATAAATAAATGTTATAAATGTTATTAAAGTCATAAACGTTATAAAAGTTATAAATGTTATAATAAATGTTATAAATGTTATAAATGTTATAAATGTTATAAATGTTATAAATGTTATAAATGTTATAAATGTTTTAACCGTTTTTCAGATCGCTTGAATGGTCCTCTTAAGCCTAGACTTGGCATTCTTTCCTCAAACATAATATATGAATTCAATAAAATCTGATTTTTTTCAAATGTTTTTATTGCTGCCCGTGAGTTGCAGTGAAAGTTTTTTAGTGCCAATACTGCTCAGAGATTGTGAGCGGCACTCTTACTGCCACTATGAAGTGCCACAGAAATGACAGTTTAAGTTCACGAAATACGTCATAAAAGTCATGTTTATTTTATGTATGAAGAAAATAGTATGTCGTTTTATATGGAGTAAAAGTTACATTTTTGTGTCTGGGGCAAGCGAAGTGCGTCAGGTAAGAACAGCCGCGACATAAAAATTCACTTTATTCCTCATAAAACTTGCTATTTTTACTCAATGTCAAATATGAATTAAATAAATACTGTTATTTTTATTCAAATACTTTCAGTGCCTTTCGGGAACGGCAGTAAAAGACTTTTACTCCCTCTCACAATGATGACAGCGGAAGTAAAAGACTTCTACTTTCGCTTAGAGAATTGATAGTTTAAGTTCATAAAACTTGTCATTAAAGTCATGTTCTTTTGACGTTTGAAGAAAATAGTATATTGTTTTATTAGGAGTAAAAGTAGCTTTTACTCCGAACAATGTTATTTTTTTCCAACGTCGGTTAGCTATAGAAAAAATAAAGTTAAAAAATTTATTTGTGCGTTGCAATTAGCAACGGAAGTAAAAATCCGCTCGAGCGGAAGAAAAAGTACTTCTACTTGTGTTGCTAATGGCAACGCACAGCCGTTTGAAATGCCAAACTTTAATATCAATAAATGAGTAAGAAATGCCATGATTTTCTGACGTATGAAGAAAAACAATATTTATTTAATTCATATTTGACGTTTGAAGAAAACATAGCATATGATATGTGGAGTAAAGTGGGTTTTGTTCCTCAGCTGTCAAGTACAAACTCGACACAAAAAAATTTCAGTTTTACTCCATATATATATACTATTTTGTGCTAATTTTTCTTACTATATAGCCCCTTTTCTTTTATTGTTCGACGCGATAATTTAATGGGAAAAATCGTTGACGACGGTGTTACCTAATTACCATCGTTAGAAATTTATAAGCAAAGAAAAAAATTGAAAAAAGACACTGTTGACGGTTAATAACTTCTAAATACTTCATGATTAATTCCGGAAAAATTTAGATTATATTATGTACTTATAATGTATGTGCATGTGTACAGATATAATCCAATTAACAGGATTTAAATTTGATTATTTAAATTCGTTAACGAATCGGATTTGTCTCGTTATCTTTGTAGAACGCACTGGTTATTATTCTGCAAGTGGATTAAAATAATTTCCAGGTAGAGGGCCAATTTAAATAATAGCAATAGTAAAGCGCGAATCATATAATCTATATTAAATAAGTTTCCTATTTGTATATAGCCACTTAATCCTGTTTCTGTGCCCAATTTAAACAGTTATTGATATTATCCCGGTGTAATTAATCGTATATTAAATTTTTCTGTATATTTTTTGACAACTTCATGTATAGATAGATAACTTATTAAAATAATGGGGGTTTATTATATAAACCATTTTTCTAGTATGCGCTGTTACTGGTAAACAACCCTTTGGTCTTTTTAATTCGAACCATGTATTTTTATAGTTGTCAACCCATCACTATGGATTAGTTTAAGTAGCTTCAATAAAATCGTTTCAATATAGGGGATGGACTGATAATGTCATACTATAGTTTCATTAAGTTATATTTAGTGTTAGATAACAAAAATTGGGAAAGATTTATTTATATCAAAATATTCGCCAATTTGGCGAATGCGCCAGTGATAATTCAGTTTTCATTGTATAAATGTGATAATTTATTACAAACTGGAAAGTATTAAAGCTAAGCGAAAATGAAAATAAACATGTTAATGTACGATATGGCAAAAAAGAAGAAAACCAATTTGAAAAAGTAGCTATATGACCTTTTTGGCAAATTCATTCCATATTTCGTCTTTCAGTTTAGATCTCATGTATTCAGGGTTATTAGTGTCATATAAAACTGTTCGGTTTCGAATTGCCTCAATTAGTTTCTTATGCATTTTCGTAATGCGTTCCGATGCAGATCATGGCACGTGGCACAGGAAACTGTGTCCCGAACACTGAGCGAAACAGGTTCTTCGCTATGTAGTTATGCCCTGCCCTGCTCTGCGTCCTAATATGCTCAAGCACATTTAAACCTATTGAATAAAAAAAACCTGTGCTGCACCGCGCTGCCCGTGTCTCCATGTGCGCTTAGCCTAATGCTCGGTAGTGAATCCACATAAATCAAGCTACATCAAGGCTTTCATCATTTTATATATAAAAAAAAACATAATATGCAAAATATCGTTGTATTAATAATGAATCAAATTAACGTCTTTTTTTTTCAACAAATAATATCTTTATATTACAGGAAACATATTATCAGAACATTGTTTTTTAATAAGTATATATTTTTTTGTAACGCAAATTTGGCAATTGTGCTTCTGTTTTCTTACGAAAATGTAAAAAAGCTGAAAAAATAGTATGGTTGTCGAAATTTGAACTAGTTTGTTAAACTTTCTGCGTAGATTGTTAATAAATTGCAATTATGCCGAGGAAATTAACAATATTAACGTTGACGATGATTTTGATGGAATAATAACATACATTTAAGGAACATTTTGTCAATATAACCGTATAAAAATATTGAAAAAAATTAATCAGCAAGGTTATTTATTTAAAAAATACATTATTTCGGTCATTAATTTAATGGACTAAAATGGAAGATGTAAATGCGAGGCTTAGAATTTCAACCAAAATGTTCAAAACCATTAGCATACTCGCATACGCATACTAAATACTCCCAAGGTCCTTGGTGAATAACGATGAAAAAATCGAGACTAAATATGCCGTAGAAACTGAATAAAAAACTAGATTCAAAGCATAATTTTTGTCAACAAAATGCTGTGAACGATAGAAGTTTGCAGTGGAGGTAAAAAGTAGCTTGACAAATAAACTCGTTTAAATTTATATTGTTGATTTCAGCGCTTACAGTTTGCTTTTATCGTTAAATTGTTTGTTGTTCTTTGGTTTGGTGTTCCACAAGGGACCGTGTTGGGGCCAATCCTATTCACCCTGTAAGCATATGAGTTACTCTGTCAAAATTCCAGTGGAAAAGTCATTAGTTTTGCAGACGATACGGCTCTATTTTACATAGCTAATTTTTGGGCAGAGTTAAAAACTAAAGCAGAAATAGAATTAGGAAACATAAGAAACTTTTTCGACAAAAAGCTTTTAACGATAAACTTTTCAAAAGCGAAGTTTTGTCATTTTCCTCGTATAAAAATACCTTGCCGACTTTTAACTGTCTACAGATTACACAAGATCTAAACAAATTGGAAACAGAAAATGCCATTTCAATTGAATATCTAGGAGTTCACTTTGATTCTAATTTACATTGGGATACTCACATAGCTAGCGTAGTAAATAATTTAAGAGATCTGCTACATAAATTTAAATTTATGAAAACTTTTCTCAATATAAAATATTTAAAAACAATATACTACGGATTAATAGAACCCAGACTAAGATATAGGATCATTGGATGGGGTAGTAGTACTTACAACCACATTAAACAGCTGTTAATAATATTACAGAAAAAATTGCTTAAAATAATGGCTCTTTAAGGAAAATACTTACCCCCTCCAACGATCTCTTCCGCGAGGCACAAATTTTAGACCAGCGACAATTATACTTCTTAATATACAGTTAAAACGAAAGTAACGACAAAAAGTATTGGACAAAGATGTTATACATATTTGGATCCTAGATTTTTTGGCTACTTACCTTTGCACGTTAGAAATTCAGTTTCATACAATATTTTTAAAAGGAAAGTAAAACAGTTCGTGCTAGAGGAAGGAAGGTCAGAAATTCATGTGTTAATTGAACAAAAATAAGAAAACACAGAAAAAAGTGAAAGAATCATTAATTTCTGCTTTATATGTCGAAAAGAAATATGGGTGTATTAATTTAATTAGGAATTAAGTAGAGATAATAGTAGTTGTATATATTATACGTTATTACATTTAGGAATAGAAAGACATAATATTATTAGAAAATATATTAAAAAGACGAGAAACCAATAAATATTATAAAAAAATATATCAGTGACAAATAAACATTTATTTATTTATATATAAAATTGTTGTTATCGTTTAACATCAACGTTTTGGCTTTTGTGGAAGTAACTTCTACTGCTTGCATTACAGAAATTCATAACGAGTCGTAAATTAGTGATATTGCTCATGAAGAAGGATTCTCAAAGAACGCCGTTATTGCTCGTGAATATCAATAATTGTACCAGCATGTGTACGAAGATGATAGTAACTTTAGAATAATATGGCTGATCCGAATTTTCTTTCACATTGTTTTCTGACGAATCTATATTCACCAATAGTGGAAAAGTTTAATAAATGAAACATTTGATATCAGACGCAATCGACCCTTAATGGCGGGAGGTTATTCAAATTCAAATTCATTATACAATTTTTTATAAGTACAAGTACATTTATACATTCATGTAATCATCATCATCAAACTGACATGAAAACAGTTAAGCATAGAATGCACGTATTACAAACTTCGTGTCAACTGGATTACTGAGTTAGTAATGTTAAATAATTATAGCGTTTACTAATTAAAACAAAAAAAATGAATGACCAAAAAACTATAAATAAGGAGACAAAAAATAAACCGAACAAAGATAGAAACAATGAGACACTGGTCCGCTAGATGGTGCCTGCTGACTATTTTGCAAGCCGCTATCCCAACGATACAGAGATGTATCAAATAGTCGAAGGATCCTCGTGTCGGTCGTCACATGCCTACCTTGCACTGACGACAACCAACAGCTCGAAACTGCTTACTGCAGTCTGCGAGTGGTGTGGGACGACTGGCACGAGAGCTCCTATAATTAGGATCAGTCTTTCGGCTGGTGTTTGTTGCAATCGAAGTATTAGCGTTCTGTTGGTAATATGCAATTATTACACTTAACGCGCCAGGCTCGTAACTTGTAATTCAGTGCTCGGCAGAGCACATAGCCCGAAGAGTAGCTGTTGGTTACAATCTGGTTACGTTCCTTATATTAAAATAACGATTTTATAGAGGAATTTGCGACTGAAATATTATGTTTTAATTACATAGAGCAGTACATAGAAACTTAACTTAATTGCTTAAGTGGGTAGGTAATTAAGAGATGATATTTTTAACACAATACATTGATTTGAAGTAAATACAGTAAGTGTAAATAAACTGTGAATATTGATAAATATGGATTTTGCTGGTTTATTGTCCTGTATATTATTGTTACGTGTTTACAGTATTCAGTAAACACTCTGTGGGTTCAAATAAAACTTGCAATGTCCTGGTTTGCTGCACTGATAACACCGAATCACCTTCCTTGGCTGTCCATCGCTTTGTTCTCTTTCCTGCTTCCTTGGAGCATCTGGTTTGGCCATCAACTGGCTTATCATTTTGTGCAGGTCAGCCATCAAAGATTCCATATTTGATTTTACTAAATGGTCCTCTTCTTCTACTTTCATGGCTCGTACTTTCGGATGTAGAGTCTCTTTATAAGCGGCTTCAACTTCGAGGGCATGGATCAAGACTTCGCTACCAGTCTTATCTCGAGATAATCTAAGGACTCGCCTGATCTCCTCATCTCTAATGCCATCGATGAAAGTACCAACTATTAATTGTTCCTGGAATTCTTTGGGTGCATTCGGGTAAGCCAGGTATGTCAGTCGCTCAACAGCTGCCTCAAAATTTTGTAAACTTTCCCCAGCCTTTTGTGTGCGTGATTTGAGCTGAGTCCGGTGTACCTGGGCGAGGTATTGGTCGCCATATCTTAGATCTAGTGCAGCCTCCAAAACTTTAAAATCTGCGTCACTGGGATAGTCTGAGGCTTGACCTCTTAATGTTAGCACCAATGCCATCGCTTTGTCTTCATTACTCCAATTGTTTGCACATGCCGCTGCCTCAAATTGTCTTTTGTAGGTTGACCAAGAAGTTTGACCTTCGAAGGAAGGCGGTTGTAATCGAGGACCTGACGATGATCATATTAGCTGGCCTCCTTGCGCTCTTAACTGTCGCTTAAGTTGTTCTACCTCTCCCTTAACTACCTGAAATTTTCCTTCTATATCGGTAACTTTCCCTTCGACGCCAGTAACTTTTTCTTCAACACCAGTAACCTTTTCTTCGACGCCAGTAACTTTTCCTTTGACTTCAGATACTTCTTCAACCTTATTTACTTTTCCTTTGACATCACATATTTCAGCCTTTATGTTGCCCATATCCTCTTTAATTTCACTTTTGAGGTCTTCAGTTGCCGAAAGGATAACATCTTGATGCCCCTGTATAATTTTCCTTAATTCTTCTTTTTCTTCCTGACGTCGTCTTTCTTGTTCTTCTTTTTCTTCCGGACGTCGTCTTTCTTGTTCTTCTTTTTCTTCTTGGCGGCGTTTCTCCTCTTCTCTTTCCTCTCGGCGTCGTTTCTCTTGTTCTTCTTTTTCCTCTAGTATAATTTTTCTAAATGCAGCTAACATGTCTTGCATTTGTTTTTCAGCAGCCATGCTTCTTGTTTCCATTCAAAGACTAGCAAACAACACTAACAAGTCTTATTTAAAGTCTAAATCTGGCATACGTCAAATATGTCCACAAAATCTTCACACTAGCACAAATTGTCTTGTCTTGTCCAATTACGATATCACTGTCCAGTTCGACTCACTTCACTATCTCCAGTGGTTTCCAAATAGAACACTATGGAACTTTGTCGAATTCTTCAGAAATTCTGTTGCAATCCCGCTTCCGACACCAATTGTTACCTGTTTACAGTCTTCAGTAAACACTCTGGGGGTTCAAATAACTTGCAACAAGAATCTTCACTAATCATTATTTTATTAATCACTAAAATTACACTAGTAAATACTTAAAAATTACACAACTAATAGTAACTTAATCTAATATAAATCCATTACTTTTAAAACACTACGTACTTTACTTTTCTTCTTAAACTTGTCAACTCTTGTCTAACCTAAAACTGTTTATGTATACCAGAACTGTACTGTATACTCAACTGAACTGTACTGTTCCCCCATCTGCTGGATTCACCTCTTTATATCCACCCATAGAATGTACCAGAATGCTATTCCATAACATTCTAGAATCCTCCAGAGTTTTCTACTATGTGCTAGATGACTGTTCGTCAATTGGCTCCTAGATGGCGCCACCCTACTAGTCAGGGAGTAATTACACTCTCCTCTCTGTTAGAGGGCAGCACATAACATTATTATGAGTTAATGTGCTGACTGGAATGAAAGGAACAAAAATCATTAAACCTATTTTCTTTCAATGATTTCTTGCATTTATAACTCCCGTTTCTCTTAATCAGCTTTTTATGTTACTATATATTTGATTTTTGGAAAAATACCCGTTGTCATCGTCGAATTTCTTGCACCACCGGATCCAAAACAAATGCAGGCTACTGAGTCCTTAGATCCTCTGCTAGGAGCTCTAATACTGTACCAAATTCTCCTCATATGTACAACTTGTAAAGTTGAGCTAAATCATCATGTTTTAATTAATTCACCTGTATTTACACTATACCTACTTATTTAATAATCACACTATATAATCTTATACGGCCACCCGCAACCTCGGAGTAGCTACAATTACATATCGTATTATAACGATAACAAGCTTCAAAAATTTTAATTAACAAAAATAATCGATTAACTTCTTGACATAGTAAGGTACAAAAATAGCTTAATAAGCTATTAAAATTTTGTATTGGACTTGACAACTGTTTTCCGATGTTGTAATTCCGAACATGACAGATAGGGTAATGGGTTGTTGAGTGCGCAGTTAAGAGTTCTATGTCGTGGGATGGGGTAGAAATGTATTATATATAAAAGAGCTTATTAATCCCTTGTTTACTTAGTAGTTTATCGTATTACTTTCTGTACTGATCAAAAGGGGCTACGATTTCATTCAACAGGTAAGTTTAAAAAGTGCTTGTGATTTTTTCAAATTTGACCTCAAACGAAGGAAATAAGCATTTTAAGTTTTAAATAACTTTAGGTCTTGATCTGAAATGTGTTCTTAATTCTGTTCTCTTATTAAGCAGGCAAATAGTGTATTTTAAAATCACTAACAGCCTTATTGTAAACTGTTGAGTCACTCATTACTGAAGTAACAATTATTTGTGATGAACTTGAAAAACTGAGATCATGTTTCAGATTCTTGGAATGTTGATTTAAAAAAAAAACTACATCGTTTAGGAATTAAATGAAACTTGCACTCTAATGCTAAATAACCTATTTTTTTTATTTCTTCTTTTGAACATTCTTTGTAAATGTATGATTATTATAGATCTACATTATTAAAACAATTACAATCTCCAATCTCATAGTATGTTCTTTATTGAGTAGAAAATTGTGTGCATTTTCAAAAATAAATCAACCATTGTTCAGTCTGTTGACGGTTTCCAACAAGAATAAACAACTTTGATTAAAATTTTGGAGTTTCGCTGTTGGTTATATAATTTCTAACCTAAGAGGCCAAGTGTTTGCGTAAGTCGATTTTTAAATTACGTAATTTCAATTCAATGGAAATAACAAATTCTTAAACTTCTCTGTTATTTATGATAGCTAGAAATCCAAATAAACTGTCAAATGGTTTTGTTCCAAAATGCATGTAAGATTATTACTATACTCATCTGATTTTTCTTCTATACGTATGACATATCTTTTACAGCTGCGATTATATGGATAAACGTGTCGCGAGCAAAGTGTCAGAATAAAAATCGAAGAGATATGCAATTATTTATTTACCTCCAATGTATATTAATTACTGCTACCTTACAAGTGAATTGTTTATTTTAAAATGTTTGTATTAAATCCTTAACGTTTACCTTCAAGTTAGATTTCCAATTTGTCTCAATTGCATCTCATTTTATCCTCTAAAAGTAAGCATAATTTTAAATTACGGCCATGGGGAACTGTTCGTTTATAGTCTACTAGGTGATCCCATGTTTTATTTCAGATTAATAATAAATAATCAAATTTTTCTGAAAGAAAAATTGCTACAACACAGATATGCCATGTAAATGCAAAGACTTGTTTAAGAAGAGGTTATATATATATTCGGCTTATCATATACTAATGTTAGCGAGCCACTTTTAGCAAAAGACAACTATTGAATTTTTGTTACATTTCTGTACATTTTGTAACCGAGATATCAAATTATCATTTATGCTATAGTAAGAATTATGGTGTCAGAAATTATTACCTTAAGAGAGTTCTCAGATGCCAAGCATGTATTTTTAATTGGACCAGTTTTAGCCATAAATTGACCGGTAAATATTTAAAAAACCTTAAATCTACAATAACAAATCAAAGTAACTTTCAGTTGGGCAGAAGCTTAACATGATCAAACTTAATTTGTCCCTTATAATGTCCATAAAAAATATAATTTGGTTGTGGAAAATAAATGAAAAGTTACAGCACTACTATATTATTATAGAGAACAGTATTCAATATATAGATGCAAATTTATTTAAGGTTTCAAATAGTACATACGCATCTAAGAAATTGAAGTCACACTTTTATTAAATAATTTTATAAAATCAATTTTTCAAGCAGTTCTTTGTTATTAGTTTTATTAACTTCTAATATTAATAATAAATAATAAATAAACACCACAGAAATTAGACAACCCCCAATTCTAGAAGCCAGAGCTTGTGAGGAAGGAGGTTACACATTGAAAAAACGCGGACATACAACCATTCCCTCCGACAGTGCCAGTGCCGGAGCCAGGATCCGAACCCAGTGGCGCGATGTCTGTGTGATTAATCGCGATTGCCACCTCGCACCTTAACCCACTCGTCTATCAACCAGACAATATTGACTAAATAAAATTTTTCAATTAGTAATAACTATACAATTTTCAGTTTTATTATAGATGTATTAGATTATGAATATCTACATTACGAGTTAACAAAGTAAGCAATAAAAAAATTAACTCTAGTGACATATTTGTAGGTAGGTCTTTATCTATTAATTCTTGAGCATATGAAGCAACAAATCGAATTATTAAAGGCAGATGTGTTTCCTTATACCAACCGGTGCAAAGTGAATCGTGTAAATGGTATACTTAAAACGCACATCAAATTTTATCTGCAATTTAATATCTTTCAGAGACAGCAGCACAATTTTGCTTGACAGTAACATTCGGTGTCCTTATAAAAAATTCAACAATTAAAAAGTGACGCCACTATTTCGAGCTGATCATACAAAGTGCGGACATATTAGAAAGGTTTTTATTTTTATTCTACAATGTGGCTATGACAAGCCAGGCCACCGTTAATGATTTTTCATAATTTATTATTTTATTTTGGGAATATAACTTTTTTGAGCCTTCTATTAAGCGAATATGATTATTTTCTCTTTATTAGTCGCAGTCATTTTCTATCATATTTTTATAACATAAAATGATCATTTAATTTAAAACTATATAAATACTGGAATTTCATCATACTACTTATCAATATCTTATTTAAATTTTTAATTTCATGAAAAAATATAAATTAATGTGGCGTACAAAAATGTTATTAAAATAAACATTACTGTGCTATTACCAACAAACAGTAATTAATGAGAAGATACAAATTTGTTTAAAGTCTCGACTAGTAAAGAAGTATCTAATAATGTTGACACCATAATTTTTACTGGAATGCCTGTAATGCATATCAAAACGAGACGTACGTCTTGCATGCTTAGGTTACTTACAACCTAGAGTGGGCATGCCATCCCTGAGCAAAATTTGTAATAAACAATATGAATATTGAATAGAATATGTTCACAATTGAAGATATCAAAATGGAAAAAGAACTAATTAAAATTGATTAATCAATTCCTTATGAATAGCAAATATGATAGCAATTTCTAATTTGATAAATAGGAACAAAAAGAAGTTAAAATATATATCAGCGGTGCCATATACCTAGTTAAGTTACCTATAACTATAATTTTATTTTTCTTCGCGTTTTAAGGTATAATGTACTGTAATATGGGACTTCGCGCTCGGTGTGATGTGGACACTGCCACCCTCATCCCTTCCTTTTTCTTTTACAGTGTCGTGATGTTTCGTCGAGAATCGTTTCATTTTCGGACGTGTGGAGTCAAGTCAAGTCAGTATTCCCGAATTTCAAACGTTGGAAATTGTTGCTGCTATTTTAGAATTGGATGCATGTTATTCAGTAGAAATAGTAAAAATCCGAGGAATTCAACAGGGATAAATAATTTTAAAACACACAAGGCGATTGAAATGGGCAGAGGCATCATTGAATGTTTTTTGCGTGATTTTTAAACCCACTAAATTTCTGTCGAGAAGTGTCATTATCATTCGGTTCTATCCCCCATTCTGCCCACCCAGAACTAAAAGCCACGGGCCGCCACTGCCAGGTATTTGGTCAGTTTTATTACATAATTTATTTTTTCAAACAAGTTTTAGAAATCTGTTGATTGTTTGATCTTGAATTGACTAAAAATTTTCTAATCTACTCGTATACCAGGTGTCAACGGATCATGGTAGACCCCTTTTCCCCTTATTTTTTATAATATTGGAATGAAACTCGGGAGATGTATTATATGAAGAAGAAGACATTTGTGACATAACTGTCATTTTTTCCTCCCTTCCGGTTTCACCGGAAATAACTCCACCTTTTGATTTTTAAACGGAACACTCTGTATGTTATTATATTTTTGGAATCCCTGAAAAACTCTGAGTAAATGACATTTCGATTCCACGAGAAAATTTGACTCGAAATTTATTGGTGCATCTAGAGTGGTATGGCCAGAAAAAATGCTTTTGGGCACATCCACAGATGTCTTAGAACACTCGCTATTTTATGGTACTGACCATTATGGTTCCATTTGAAAAAATTAATTAGTTTCCAAAAAAATAATGTGAAAAGCGGAAAATCGTGAAAAATTTATCGTATTTCGACCCTTTCGCAATTTAAAGATATTACTTCAAATTTTATACCGTTTTTATGTTTTTTAATACGCCGATTGCGAATTTTAACATAAATAAGTGAACATCTTGAAACATCTCTGGGAAATTGTGGAATATTCTTGGAAAATGCGGAAACCTATCATTACAAAACCGTGTGATATGTCGTTTTCGAGGTTTCTTTGGTCACTGATGACGAATAAGATATTCAAAACGATGAAAAATTTTTGTAATTTCTCTATATAAATATATGAAGTTAAAATTCAAGGAAATCTTTGAAAAATTTCGGAAAATATTAAGAAAATGCAAATATAAAAATCTAAAAGGATATTATATTTCTTTAGTCGCTGCTGACGTATTGGACATTATAAACGAAAAGAAAATTTAAACTTTTAGAAAAATCACGGAAAATTTAATTTCATTCCAGATAATAATACAGTAAATAATTATAGACTCAATTTTGTAATATAAGATATCTGCTCATTCCTTCTTAGGTGATGGTCAAGCATAAGTATTCTATTTTATTAGCTACACTGTTTTTTTATAAGGTTGATCATGAGCTAATAATGTAAACATTAAAAATTTGCTTTTTTGTATATTTAAGCTTAATGAACTAAAGTTTAACCACTTGAAAATTAATGCTAAACATTCTTCTGTATTTCTATGTACCAAGTCCCATGAATCTTCTTCAAACACAATAGCAGTGTCATCAGCGTAAGATACCAAATAACACTCAAATTGTTTTAAATTTGTAATACCGTTAATGTACACAAGGAACAAAATTGGACCCAATACTGTCCCTTATGGTATGCCCATGGCGATAGTGAGAGGGTGACTATATATCTCATCAATTCTTACGCATTGTTTTCTATTGGTGAGATAATTCTTAATGATACATAATGTAGGACCAATGTTTTAAAGTCGATTTAGTAAGATTTGATGTGATAAGGTATTGAAGGCCTTTGCTAAATCAAGAAATACAGCCATACACTCTTTCAATTTATCTAAACTTAGTACAATATCTTGGAATTAGTCCAAAATCGCTAGATTTATGTACTGGAGCTGCACTTGATTCCTTCCATTGATACGGTATTATATTTGTTTTAAGTGTTAAATTTATTTAAGCAACAACGGTTTATGATATATAAGTGTATGAATTTTACTAGTTTGGCTGGTATCCCGTCAAGACCAGCAGCAGATGAGTTGTTTTTTAAGCTGCTTATTATTTCAATAACTTTCATTTCATT
Source organism: Leptura quadrifasciata (assembly GCA_963675555.1). NCBI lineage: Eukaryota > Metazoa > Arthropoda > Insecta > Coleoptera > Cerambycidae > Leptura > Leptura quadrifasciata. The sequence goes on from OY776675.1 coordinate 43,716,435, forward strand.
TTTTATTATAGCTTTAAGATTGTATTGAATGATTTTACCAAATAGTTTTTCAATTTTATTTATTTTTGCGACATTCTTGTGCAGATATTTATTAACAATTTTTATAAAAAATGAAGAAATGTGAATATATTGAAACCACGAATTATAAAACTACGAATTGTAAGTTCTAACATTTAATTTGCATATATTTATAAACTTATATAATTTCGAATTATCTGGATGAATGGCAAATTGGTTTGAATTAACCCGTGCTTGAAAGTGGCATCTAGCTCTGAGCAATGTGAGTATTTTATTATCGGGTCTAGAAAAAATTGAATTAAAAAAACATACTATGAACCCTGTTATAATTTCAAAGCAAAATAAAGAAAACATATCACACACAACAGTTAGCAAATTAACCTTTTCAATTATAAACTTGAGTAATTCTCTGAATTAAACTTTTCAAATATGAACTGTTAATACCAAGAGACCAAAATACGAAAAATATCGATTTTGTGCTCGGTAATTTCCGTATTACTGTTCAGTTAAGGCATTATAACAATTTTCATTCCTTTATAATATGAAATTTGACATATACTGCTGCCCCACGTTTGAAGCAAAGGAAGGAAAATGCATACTACAACACTTAAATTCATTACAACTCAAATAATCTTAACTCTCCAGTCAACAATGTACAATCAAAGTAGGCAAATGAACGGGGGTGTTTTGCCTTGTAGTTAGAGTAGACTAAGTGGTTTTTACCCCCGCATTCCTCGCAGCCGGGTGCAGAAAGTATTTCATTGTAGAAGTGCAGGGGGTCGCCAATAAAGCTTATCCATTTATCACTGTTAATAATTCGCTTCTTTCATTTCTTATTTTCAGAGAACATGACCACATCGTTGACGTTCTTCACTATCTGTGCATGTACGGTGACCTTTCTTCTTATATTGGAGGCTCAGGCGCTGTTTCTTCCTAAGAAGGTAACACGCTTTTGTTGTAATATATTACTAAATTAATAATCAAAACGAGTAATATTTTAGTTATAAGTAATTAGCCTAATGTCAAAAGTCAAATGAGAGATGTAACCTCTCATTAAAAGCAAATGAAGTTTTACACGTGAATGGTTTTTTGTATATTGAATAACATTTAAAAAATTTGCGTGAATGGGGTACTTGTTTCACCTTAAAAAAATAGAAAAATTTTATTTTTGCAAATATCTCGATAAATACGAAGAATACCCATAATGTTCATCAAACTAATAGGATAAAAACTCTGCAAGTAAAATGTTTTTTCTTAATTTTCCGTAGATGCGATGGTTTTCGTGGTGAAAGAGATGCAATATTTCAGATTTCTTTAAAAAACATTTTCTAACATTTTGACAAGTTTGTTAAATTCAAAGAATGTAATTTTTTTAATTGCTCACTTCATCTGTAAGATAAATAAAATAATGGTACTATTGAATTCTATTAAAGAATACTTTTATTACATAAGGCATGAATATACTGAATGTTATCGGACTTCTTAGCTTTTAACTTTAAAGTTTCTAATTCCCGAGTTACAAAAATTGCTGTTCCACTACATAATACAAAATAATACATATACAGGGTTATTCAATATATTTAGGCCACCTTTTATTATCGTAATTATTGAAGATAGAAAAAAGTTTCGAATAAGTAATTGTAGGGATGTTAATGGAAGCACAGAAGAAATCGAGGGGTACAAGAAGCTATCTTTTTTTAAATGGAACAGTATGCAGTGTGTTCCCGAATGGACCTAACTATTGTGTAATTTTCCTTATTTCGCGTTTTAAGAGAGAAAGTCATTCTCCATAAAAAGTTTTGCTTATCATGAAAAGTCATTAGCTATACTCAGACTTACAATATAACATACAGGGTGGTTAGCAAATAAGGAAACGTAAACTTGTGCCAAGAGTAAAGTATTCATTTTTTGAGAGGAATATAAAAATTTTACTGAAAGAAGTTGTTTTTAACGTTAATAGTAGTCCAGATATGAAATTCGAACGTCGTATCTCAAAATTGATATTTTTGCGAAAATTATGATTAAAATAATTTTATAAATTCAACGAAAGCACATAATTTATTGAATAAAATGATAAAAAGACTATTCTATGTGTTGTCCTCCTACACATTCTTCAATATTTTTTCTAAAGTTTTCATAAACTAAATGAATTGTATCCTCGTTTATGTCGGCTATTGCTTCTGATATTTTCTCCTTTAAAAGGTTTAAATTATCTTTTAAATCATAGGCATAAACTTTTTGCTTCAGGTATCTCCATAAAAAGAAATCAGGAGTGGTTATATCTGGGAATGTGCAGGCCATCTTATTGGTTCCAGCTGTCCTATCCATTTATTGTGGAAATGCTGATCTAACCAGTTTCTTACACTAATTGTACTGTGTGCAGGACAACCGTCATGTTGATAATGCAGTTTTCTTCTGTCCTGTAAATTTAAACCATCCAGAGCAGGCATTAAAAATTTTTCCTATATAAGTTTTCTGATTTACGATTACGTTGAAAAAATATGATCCAATAATTTTTTTATAACGTATCGCACACCAAACCTTTACGTTTATATCGTTTATTTTTAGTAATAATACGGAAATTTGAATTTTCTTCTGACCAGTGCCTAAATTTTGGTAACTAACAACTCTATTCGAAGAAAATATTGCCTACGCCAGAAAATAAAACCCTTCTATAGAAGAATCTATCTAACATAATTTGTTATCCCATTAACATACAAAATTCTAAACGAAAGGCGTCATCCTCTTCTTCAAGCGTGTGTAATCTTACAAGTTTGTAGGGATGTATTTTATTATTTGTCAGAATTCTTTCCCAATAGTTCTTACTAACATTTAAATCTATTAGCATTTTTCTTAGTGATTTCTTGGGTTCATTTCTTACCGAATCAATAGCAAGCAAAATAGCAGCATCATTTTCATCATGAATCCGTTTCTGTTTTTTTATATTTTTCACATCCCCAATGTTATCGAACTTTAAAATCAACTCTCGAACACAGTTCACTGAAACGTACACCTTGGGATATTTTCTATTGAAAAATTCAATCGCATATTTGTACGATATTTCACCTATACCGTAACATTTAACTAAATAAATTCGTTGTTCTAGTCAACATTATTTAAAAAGTTCTCTGACAAGGACTTGACTTTTTTATAAATAAATGTCTGTGTATGTTGCTATGGATACAATACATAGAATAGTTTTGTTATCATTTTATTCAATAAATTATGTGCTTTCGTTGAATTTATAAAATTATTTTAATCATAATTTTCGTAAAAATATCAACTTTGAAATACGACGTTCAAATTTCATATCTTAAAATGTTAAAAAAAAAAATTTTCTTAACCGCCTCTCAAGTGACCTAAGTAACCCCCTGGAAGATCTCAAGGAACTTGTGCTAGGTAAAGAGAGACGAGGCCCTACAGTTTAGTGTGGACTCCGAACCACTCTTGGGGCAATTTTTTTAATGAAAAATGGTTTCGCCTTGCGGGAATCGAAGGCAACTCAGTTCGCTAGGCAGACGCTTTAACACATTGAGCTATCCTTCCCCTACTATTAACTACTATTAACATTAGAAACAACTCCTTTCAGTAAAATGTTTATATTCCTCTCAAAAAACTAATACTTTACACTTGGCACAAGTTCACGTTTACTTATTTGCTAACCACCCTGAATGCTATTTTGAAAGTCTGAGTATGGCTAATGACTTCTCACGATAAACAAAACTTTTTATGAAGAATGGCTTTTTCTCTTAAAATGCGAAATAAGGAAAATTACAAGTATAATTAGGTTCATCCGCGGACACACTGTATTGTTGAATTTTTGAATTACTGTTTTTCTTCTGATTTCAAAAATATGACATATGGCAGTCCTATCTTTAACAGTTTTCGAGTTATTGAAAATTGGAAATCATATTTAAGGTAAGGTACAATAAAATAGTGGGATTAATATTCTATAATTTTATTTTAAATTGTGCTACTTATCTACAAGAAATGCTCCCAGAAAATATTCTTTTACAACATTTTCCGGATAATGAACTTGATAATATGATTTGGATCCAGGATGGGGCACTTCTACATAGTGCACTAGAAGTTCAAGTGTGAATTCGAATCCTGGCTCCGGTACTGTCGGAGGAAATGGTTTTTTCAATGTGTAGCCCCCTTCTGCACAAGCCTCTGGCTTCTGGAATTGGGGATTGTCTAATTTCTGTGGTGTTTATTATTATTAAATAGCCACCGAATAGTCCTGATCTTACTACACTAGATTCATTTTTATGAAGATTTTTATATTAAATAAAAATAATAATCACAGTATTCCTGCTATTAAAATAACAGAATGAAATAAATAGTCTAAACGTTATTAATAACGATATCATCTTGAGTACTTTTCGGTCTTCAAGAAGACGATATGAACTCTGCATCCAAAATATTGGTGACCATATCCAACAACTTTTATAATTTATTATTTGTGTTTGTTGTTGTTTTGTTAATTGTCTATAATTAAATATTTTAAATAAATGAATTTTGTAGTTTCCTTAATATTCTATTAGTTTCCAATTTCAATAACTCTATAACGATTAAAGATTGAACTGTCATATTTTTGAAATCAGAAATAATAGTAATTCAAAAAGTCAAAAATATATAGGGCATTCCATTTAAAAAAATAATATTACTTCTTGTACCCCTCAATTTCTGCACACCACTGTGCTTCCATTAACTTATTAAGGGGTTGAGTTACAGCCCTACAACTATTATTCGGAACTTTTTTTATCTCCAATAATTACGGTGGTAAAAGGTGGCCTAAATATAAGAGAGTAAGGTCCCAGAGCCGCCAGCAAAGCTAAGATTTTCAAAATAAATTTGTAATATGTAGGTAAAAACGTATTGTGCACTCACTAGCTTGAAAGCAGGGCCCTTTTACAGATAATAGGTATTGAACGTAAATAAAAAAAATTTACTTTTACATTCACTTAGCAAAAAGTACGTAAGTTCAACTAAAATGCCTAATACGAATATTTCTTTATAGAGTAAGATCCCAGAACCCCAAGACCTACGTCATTTTTACAAAGCTAAGATTTTAGGATAACAGGTACTGAGAGTGAATAAGAATCTTAATTACTCTTTACGTTAAAGTAGCATAGCTGGTTTTTATACCGGGTGTTAGAAAAGTATGGGAACGGTGGAAAATCTCGAACAGTTTGCATCAAATCGAAAAATAAAAAAATACGTGTCAAAAATTTTTCAAAAAACTATCTACTGATACCAAAATGACCTCCCCACCCACCACCCTGTGGGTGGTGGACTTTGAAATTTGTAATGAAAATCCCTATTTTTTATAGAGGATTCGGATTCTACGGCCAAAAATACGTGAATTTTATATCGGGCATTTTTTTCGATTTTCGCAAGGTGTCGCTGCAATTGCACAAAATTGAAATAAACCTTAAGCGTCCATAACCTTGTAAATATTTACAAACTCTAGCTACACGTGTAAACATTCAGTTTTAAAAACAGTATCTGTGATATCTTGGTTTTTATGAATGTTTTTTTTTTAAGTGTTCTTAATAACAGTATTTATTTTGTGAAATTTCTACGAGAACATTCAGTTCCTTCCAACTTTTGTAGAGGCAGGAGCGCACTTTTGTACGGAAAAAGTTATTTTCGCGTTTTTTTCTGCATAATGCCGACTTTAACGGAGGAAGAGAGAGTTTCTCTTTTAATGATGCGAGGGTGGGGCGATAAATAAAGGTCCTATGATGAAGTTGTGATTTTATTCAACGAAACTTTTCGTGTAGATCAAGTGAGAATTTCGATATCTACTGTGTCCCGTACCATCAAACGATTCCTAGACACAAGGACAAATAAAAATCGCCCAAAATTTGGAAGACCAAAATCTGAAACATCGGAAGCCCGACAAATGGAAGTGACCCAGGCATTTGTTGAAAATCGAAGGTTATCAATCAGAAAAGCCAGTCAACAGCTTGATATGAATGCATTTTCAGTTCATAAGAATTTGAAACTTTTGAAATTTCATCCTTACAAAATTCACCTTCACCAAGAGTTAAATGAAGATGATTTTGATCGGCGACTTGAATTTAGTGAATTAATGATGGAAAGGAGGAACCAAAACCCAAATTTTTTGACATCTCCACTTGTCGTCTCAGACGAAGCAAATTTCGAACTCAGTGAAAAAGTTAATCGCCATAATTTCAGATATTGGAGTGACGAAAACCCTCACTGGATGCTTGAAACACACACGCAGTATCCACAAAAATTAAATGTTTGTGCAGGAGTTTTCAGGGATCGAATCATAGGACCGTTTTTCATAGATGGTAATTTGAATGGAGAAAAATACCTGGAAATGTTGACAAATCAAATAGTTCCCGCAATACAAGAGATTGCTGGTGATGAGTTCGATAATGTTTGGTACCAGCAAGATGGGGCTCCTCCACACTATCGGGATATTGTTAGGGACTATTTGAATGGTACTTTCGAAAATCGATGGATAGGTCGAAGAGGAACTATTGAATGGGCAGCAAGATCTCCCGACCTCGCGCCACTTGATTATTTTGTTTGGGGCTACGTGAAGGGTAAGGTTTATTTCACTAAACCTCGTGATTTGGAAGAGCTGAGGCAACGCATAATAAACATTTTTGCAGAAATATCACCTCAAATGATAAGAAGTGCTATTGAAAATTTTTACGTTCGCCTCAATGGGCACCATTTTGAACACCTGCTATAATCTTGAAATTAAAACCTGCTAGTGTAGCAGTTAAGCTGTAAACTAATTGCCTCAACTGGCCGAAATCCTCACCTTGCCTTAAATGGCTGAGTTACCTTCTTGCCTTCACTGGCTGGGATCAAGAACTTGTCTAAAGTGGCTGAATTAAGAGGTAAAATCACTGTTAGTTTTTTAATATCGAGTTTTTATTCCCCTGTAAAAAATGTAAATTGAAAATTACTAGCTGCTAATAAATTTACAGAATGTTAATAGTTGTTGTAATTTCCGCACGACCGTGTAAAATCACTGTTCTCAAAACAGCTCGGGAAATCATTCACTCTGAGATCAGTAGTTTTACTTTTCGTATTTTTTTAAGTATGCGTTCAAAACTGTGATGTTTCCACTCAATTTTTTGCGATTGCAGCGACACCTTGCGAGAATCGAAAAAAATGCTCGACATAAAATTCACGTTCTTTGGCCGTAGAATCCGAATCCGCTATAAAAAATAGGGTTTCTCGTTACAAATTTTAAAGTTTCCCCTCGCCCCATCCACTGGGTTAGGGGTGGGAGAGTCGAATCCAATATCATTGGATAGATTTCGTAAAGATAACAAATACGTGTTTTTCAATTTTTGAATTGGACGTTTTCTTATGGGCACAAGACGCTACTCTTGAAACAGTAATGTCTTCTTTTAATTTTTTGCGATTACAGCGACACCATGCAAGAATCTAAAAAAATGTCTGGAATAAAATGTACGTATTTTTTGCCGTAGAATCCGATTCCGCAATAAAAAAATAGGGGTTTCCATTTGAAATTTTAAAGTTGCCCCCCACCCACCACAGGGTGGTGGGTGGGGAGGTCATTTTGGTATCAGTAGATAGTTTTTTGAAAAATTTTTGACACGTATTTTTTTATTTTTCGATTTGATGCAAACTGTTCGAGATTTTCCACCGTTCCCATACTATTCTAACATCCGGTATATGTTTTACACGATATTATTAAGAACCAACATTTATTATTGCCAGACGTTTTCCGTGGGCCCAAACTTCCGCCAGACGCTGTAAAGTTGGAGAAAAAATTGGGGTTCCTACGTTATAGTAGCAAGCCTGAATTTTATATATATATTATTTGGGTGACTATTTTAAGACCTTTTGTAAGCGGCCAGACCAATACGAAGGGTTTAACATCCCCCCAAACATGATGAAAGGTCCGCTGTGAGTAAGAGCATTAGAGGGCTTTATTAGACAGATTCATGAAATTTAAATTGTTTATTTGTCTTGATGGAATTTTTTAATAATTATTCAATAATATTTTATTGCTTAATTAAAAAATAGTCATCCAAACATATATAAAATTCAGGCTTATTACTATAACGTAGATACCCCAATTTTTTCTCCAGCGTCCCGTGGAAGTTAGGGCCCACAGAAAGCGTCTGGCAATAATAAATGTTGGTTCTTAATAATATTGTATAAAACACATATAAAAGCCAGCTATGCTACTTTAACGTAAAAGAATAATTAAGATTTCTTTCACCTTCAGCATCTGTTACCTGAAAATCTTAGCTTTGCAAAAATGATGTAGGTCTGGAGGCTCTGGGATCTTACTCTATAAGGAAATATTCGTATTAGGTATTTTAATTGCCAATCGAGCCGAAATACATCTCGCGCAAAATGTAAAAAAAAAAACTGTAAAGAGTTGATTCGAATCTTCAATCACACGCGCGAGAGTTGGACAACACAACCACTACACCACGGACAACTTTTAATGAACTTACATACTTTTTGTTATATGAACGTAAGAGTAAGATTTTTTATTTACCTTCAATACCTATTAGCCCTGCTTTCAAGCTAACGAGTACGCAATACGTTTTTACCTACGTATTACACATTTAATGTGTAAATCTTAGCTTTGCTAAAATGACGTATGGTGGCTCTGGGATCTTGGACTATAATGAATAACCCTGTACATAGAACAGAAAATAAGTACTTCCGATGATGTGTTGAGTACCTGTAATTTATTTATTTGGATACAATCACCCAGGTAACCAGTTACAGTGAAATAATAAATGTAACAAAATGGAATTACAATAGAATAATATAGTTGAATATATCATGCTGATCCTGCAGTAGATTATAATTTTTGCTCATAAAATTTAAAGGAGAAAATTCATTCGGGGAGCAGAAAGATAAAATACCTCATAATTTACTAAAACGAGATATGCCTCACAATAAGACAGCAGGCACACATGTGCAATGAAATTGCACAGATACAAAAGCAAAGCGAATATATATTTGCTAGAAGTGAAATTAGTTTCTTAAATTATGAAATTCGGATATGTTATAAAAATATTTAGTAACGATGTAGTCCTTAATTTTTATTTTAAATGCATTCCCCTCTTCCTTAATGTCAAGAGGCAATTTGTTCATCACCTTTATACTGATATATAATGGTGATTTTTCGTACAAACCAGTATCATGGTGTGTTAAGATTTCATTTTGTGCATATTGCACAAGAGATGAAATTACAAAAGGCTATTTTTTAAACAATGCGCAATTAAATAAACAATTAATTTTATAATGAACTTTCCCGTCTAAATTAATTTTCTAGACCCTTTAGTTGATTTCTAGGAAGAATACGAAAAATTTGTTTTTAAGATTCGACATTTTTAAAATCCACTTTATTTGAAAAATCGTAATAACTAAAAAATAGCTTTATATACATTATAAACAACAACTCCTCAAAAGACGAGATCACTTAAATTTAATTATTTAGATAGTTTCACTGTACTATTTAGTGTGTGTGACATAAGACAAATTTTGTTTTATTTGGGAAAAGAAGACAATGAAAGATTGATGTTGTTTGGACTCCTTCTATAGTAAATAATTAGTTGATTTGTCTCTTTTTCCCTTAAAACCAGTGTCCTATAGACGATACTGAAATTTATGGTAAGGAAAATAAATAATAAATAAGGTGAATAATAAAATATATTATATAAATAAATAAATTTTACAACATAAATTTAATAGCGTAATTTGTAGAAGTAAATCTTAAAAAAATTTACATGTTTGTTTTAATATAATTTTAGGTGAAATTTTATATCAAGAAAATTGCATCGTTGAAAAGGAATACAAAAAAATAATCGGGGATATAATACCAATTTCCTAGGATTCCAGATTGTGTGTAGTTGAAGGTGCGAAGTCCTGTTTAGTTACTGCATGTCAGGTTCTAATTGTCTCGCGGAGCATCAATCTAAATATATTTGGCAATTTATTTACTTGCAAGGCAACATTCGATTCCAAAGGAAGTTTGGAGGTAAAGATCGCAGAATAGGTTCTAGCCTAGTATATTCTTGTTTTAATTAATAAAAAACTGAAGGCTTAAATGCTTTAACAAAAGCCAAAAACAATATCAAACCTGGTGGTTTGGTTAAATAATATATTCAATATTATTTTGAAGGTAAGTAGCAATTAACAAAAGAATGTTTAATAAATAAATCAAGTTGATAATTGTTGCCTGTTAGAATAAACTGTTAAAGTACATTAATAATTCGTTTTATTTTACTTCACTTTATTTTATCGTATCGTATTTTATCGTACTGTATTCGCTAATTGCAAACTATAAATTGCCAAAAGAGATAAAAAATATTTTATTACCATGTGGTTGCATGTAGTATATTAGTTACTATTGAATTGAAGAAATTGAATTTAATTCATTTAAAAAATGAAAATGCATTAATGAAATAATTGAAATGATTAATAAATAAAATTTACCTAATGGTGTTAAAACACAAAGAAACGTGGATATGAATGTTAGTAATTACTTGAGGATATCACAGTCGAAAGTTTGTGGTGTCAGTCAGCTCAGATTTGGAAGATAGATCGCTACTTCAGAACTTTAACTAATAAGGTAAACTTTTTTATATCACAATTTAAAATTCGGTACCAATATACAATATTTGTTGATGGGCGACTTAAGCGCACAACCTTTCCTTTCCAGTTAGATTTCTATTTTCAGTTAAATTACTGACATAGAATCGATAAAAGGAATCTTTAAAAATAATTCAGAGATGTTTGACAACAACTATGATTGCAAATATAACATAACCAAGCAATTACTATGGATTGACGAAATAAAATAAATAGTTTTTGTGTTGTGATGATTCAGTAAGTACATTACATTATATAAGATACGCTATACAGGTGAAAATGAAATGATGTAAGAAAATAACTACATGTACAAAGTAAACAAAGTAAAAAATGAAATATTAAATGAATGTAAATGTTTTGCAGGCATGGTATAGACAATTACGGAACCTAAAATGCTGTAACAGAAATACATATTACATAAATTAGTGTTTAAAATACATGACTGAGTTCCTAAGATACAATAATAACTATATAAAACAATGTGAAGTACTTTAGCAGTCATACAAGGAAAATTTCTGATTAGTTTGAAGTAGTCTCACTTACAAAAACCAAATCAAAGTGCTACCAGATCGTGCCAAACATAAAGAAATATCAGCTGTTTTAGCAAAGTTGTTAAATGGACATAGGCCATGTAACAAAGTGTAAAATCATCTACGAATATATTGTACAAACAGTGTTAACTATAAGATGGAAGATCGATAATACAAATAAGGAAGTTGAGCGGATCGAGTATTGAGTCCTGTGGAATACCCAGGCCTACATCTTGAACGTTAGAAATGTTACTATTTAATTTGACGTGTATTTTTCTATGGTGAAGATACGACAATAACCAAACACAAGAAGTTGCCAGTTGCCTCTAAAACCGACTGCATACAATTTATAATAAAAGCAAGGTCAAAAGTTTGATGTAACAAACATTTGACAAGCACTAGTGCGACTTTTACAGTTTCGATAGTAAAATACTATTTTCCCCTTGTTATTAAATGTGACACGTTAGTGCCTGTGAAATGTCCATAAAATAACAACTATTTATGTTAATATTAGGAATATTAAAAATAATTATAACATATCAGTCATAAACCACTGGCAAAAAGTTGTATGTATGTTTAACACAACAAAAATTCAATTTGATAGACTTATCTTGTCTACGCTCTTACATGTTTGCTTCGCTAAACTGACTAGTACTTTTCTTATTCAGGGCACAGCACCTTACCGCACGAGGGAGAGAGTTTTTATAGAACCAGATAAGCGACCATTTTGTAATGCTTTTACGGGTAAGTAAAATAACACTTTTTACAAAAGTAAATTTATTGTAATAAAAAATGGCATAGGTTTAAATAGACTAAATAAGAGTGACAAAAATATAAAAGACTAGATTATTCTATTAAAACGCCCGTAAAATTGTTTCAATACTTACGTTGTTTCACCTTACCTATGACCTATGTGGTTTAAAATGAATACAAAAATAGAACTGCTAATCACTAACTATTTTACGGCTTATGGTTAAGTAATCAATAAAAATCACTGTATTCCTGATTGTCAGTTTTATATGTCAATAATTTAAAGTTATACTTTAAACATACTATTTTTTTAAATGAGGCATTGTTGCATTAGCAATTGACTGGCATTCGCCGTACCTGAGTACTTTTTAGCTGCATACTCTTTGTAGTAACATAATATACAGGGTGTTTAGTAAGTGATCCCTCGGAAGATTGTGCAATAACGGCTAACTTCCTAAAAAAATTTTCTTAACAAAACTTTCAATGTTTCATCTTTAGTACAACGTTAAATTATTTTCAATTATACAAGGTGTCACAAAAACGAGTTATACAAGAAAGTATACTTTTTTAAATCTAACACCCTATATTTTTTGGCACCTGTTAAGCCTCCAAGAGTTCTGCACTGTTCCTTAAAATATTTTGCCAGTGGGATGCCGCGTTGCCAAGTCATGATTTTTTTAATGTTTTTTTTTACATTTACAAACATTCTTTTGACTGCCATATCTCCGCGTTTTATCAATCGTTTTTTCTAAAAATGTAAGACGTTATTTGATAATAATGTATTTTCTGAAAAACATTTTTGAAATAAATTATTATTATACCGGGAGTCCAAAATATTTGTTTACATTTCTTGATATTTGATTACTATTTTTCTCATTTTTTTTAAACGGAATGCCTATAGTTTTTTTACATGGATGAATATCACAATATTGCAAATTCCTCCCCAATCATTTAAACTCCACTTGTGCTGGTAATGACTTTTCTGTACAACATGAGGGTTTTTTCTGTCATAATAATGGAAATGGTGCCTATTTGCAAATCCATTGCGATGAAATATTGATTCATTCGTGAACAACACAAAGGACCCCGTACACTCACCCCTGTAAAATGGCTTTCGGTCAAATTGCTTCACATTCTAGTATGTTGTATATTTCGAGGTCCTGATCAAAAGTCTCCAGGGACACGGTGCTCCAAATGCCTTACTCTTAGCTGCAGAGCTTTGAGATCGTTGAAAATGGCGTTTTCAGCAGTATCAGTGAGACATATGTTGAAAACTATATATAGTACTATTATAAGGACCATTTTGTGTGCATGTTTTTGTGTGTGTGGGTGTGTACGTGTAGTGGCGCATCCGTGTTTATTAACCTTCAATTATTCGTGGATTGTTGAGATCTATCTTCGTTGGTCGGTGTGCTGCATCCATAATTGTATTCAATTAAAAAGATAGATCTTTTATGTTTTATACTTTTCAGTAATACTGCTGAAAACATATTTTCTCAATTATTTTGTCTTTTTACAATACAAAGAAAATTGTTACTCTGTAGTTAAGTGCTATTCTTTTATGTTGTAGCACATGATTAAAAGCGCAATTCACTAATGGAACAATTTAAAAATAATTTGTACCTCTATATTCTTTTTTTTATCATATTTTGATTTCCTTTATCATCTGTCATTATTAACGGATTAATTATAGTTACTGCCTTAGACATTAAAATATTTTTTTTTCACCGTCAACTGGCGGAAATATATCATATCAAAATATGCGTCCTTGTTTTGCTTGCAATCTTGCTTTACCTCTACGACAGTTAAGTCGGCTCGACGGCGATGCCAACATAAATAAAAGAGAAATCGCCATGGCAAGACGGAATGTAATAGATTTGCCCCCGCTCGAGATGGATGATTTAGCGAGATTGTGCATTAATTGTAATCGATAAATAATCGAATTATTGAATTGGATCCTGCCTGTATGCGTTTGAATATACTGACACAAACGTCTAGCCATACATGCCTTATTTGTAGTGCTATTGCTGATCTGCGGAGACTGACTTTAGAAGCAAGAATCTTTGTCAATCGGGATATCTACATTCCCAAGGGAGTGAGATCTTGTCAGCAGCATTTAGATGATGAAGCCTGTGTAACTATTGCTTTACTTCAAGGTTTGAGGTTTGTAAATAGACCTTATGTCATTAAAGGTGAGGAATTGCAATCCTTTCTGCAAGGTCTCCGTCAAGCATCAACTAAAATCCCTGATTTCTCGGACGAAAGTAACTTGAATGATGCTGATTTCAACTGCTTAACATCGCTGACAAAGGATTAGTTCCATCTACTGTTAAAGTACTGTGATGCAGTCCCAAAAAATGGTAAAATGAGACATGTTTATAAAAAAGATCTTCTAACTTTTCTATGTAAAATGCCCCAAGGAATATCAGATGAATTCCTCAAAGTTATATTCCGCTATTCGTCTCGGCAAGCGGCCAGCTTGGCAAATGCCAACCTACGAAAGTCGTTGATACAGAAATTTGCCACTGAAAATGTAGGACATTAAGCTATAACTAGGGAAGACTATATTGCCAGACATGTTACTCCTTTTGCGAATGGTACATATTCTTATATTAACGAGAGTTCAAACTTTCGCACGTATGACAATCTTTCTCCATGCATAGAGGTCGTCACTTGGTAAAGCCAGCGCCAATAGTTGCCCCAGATGAATATGTTCTTGCTGTTCACGGACCGTACTTTTCTGACAGCAGGAATACTGATGCTCAAATGTTGATCAACGAATTCGAAAGCGATGTGAATGGTATTCGAGCATGGTTTCAGGAAGGAGACATTCTTATAGTCGATCGCGGTTATCGCGATGCAGGAGACTACCTCGAGGTATTGGACATTTCTTATAGAATGCCGCACGTACTCCTCCGAGGACGAACTCAGTTCACTACTGAAGAAGCAAATGAGACTCGTTTGATCACGAAAACAAGGTGGGTAATCGAATCCAGGAACGGCCATATAAAGAACGTGTTCAAGTTTTTTGATAATGTTATTGAAATGCCACATGTCGAAAATCTCAAAGCCTTTTACCATATAGCGACAATATTATTAAACAGGTTTCATCCCCCTAGCCATATGACAGGTGACGATGTGCACATGGCGAGAAGAATGCTGGATAAATCCCGTGAACCGAACGTTATCCAAGCGAGGGTCGAAATCGACAACCTCCAGAGAAGATAATAATATTGTTTTTCTCCGACTCTCCTTGAATTATTCGGTATATATCAAATATCCTTGGCACCATCATATTTTCTAGAAAAGTTGCAACGAGAAGAAAATGAAGAATTCCAGATTGATGAATAAATGAATGAAATGAGATTTTTGCGAATAAAAGTTTACTCTAGATTCAGGAACAGACCAAAGTATGAGATACATGCACCACAGCAGCGTATACTGATCGATCCATCGATGGACATGATTTGTTCATACAATCAAAATGTAGTAGAAGGTATGGATGAAAATCTCGATAATACCTTGGTTGATGGATATTATTGTACCTGCAAGACTGAAATCAGGAGTCTCGGCACATGTTGCGAGTGTTCTGTGATATCTTGGGTACGCTAGATATGAGCAGAATGTTCATTATCCTTCAGCTTCTCTGTTGAATACAATTATGGATGCAGCACACACACAAAATGGTCCTTATAATAGTCCTATATATAGTTTTCAACATATGTCTCATTGATTCTGCTGAAAACGCAATTTTCAACGATCTCAAAGCTCTGCAGCTAAAAGTAAGGCATTTGGAGCGCCGTGTCCCTGGAGACTTTTGATCAGGACCTCGAAATATACAACATACTAGAATTTGAACGGAAGCCATTTTACAGGGTCCCTTGAAAAATTCTTCATTTTCTCCAATTCGAATTTGGCAAATCTGGTAAAAATTTAATCTACGATTTAAATCCACACCCAAAAGCTCTTGATACAGCTGTACTCGATATGGATGAAACTTATTTTTACGAAGACATATAGCCCGGGAGGCAGGGATATTACCTAGTCATTACATGCCGGCTTATTTTGACAGACATAGCAGATACTATGTAACTGATAACCGAAACGATTGTCAACTGCCACAGTAGGGGTGGAGATGCTTGTAGGGGGGTGTGGAGAACGCCGTTTAAAATTTGGAAATATAATAGTCTTAATGAAACAAAATTCGAAAATTCTAATCAGCTGGATGCGTATTGGGGCAATAGCCGCCAGTTCGACGATTAAAAATACTATGCGCTGCGTCGTATGGATTTATGAGCGAACCATACGTAATTGCTTCAACTGACGGTCTTTTCCCCATTATGCATGTAGCTGATTATCATTTTTATACTTCTATATGTGTCAGAAGTCATGTAAAAAAATAATTGGGCCTGAAATGATTTTACTTTATTTTTTGCAAGTTCATATGACCAGTTGACGTGCAATTCCCCCTCCGCGATGCAGCTAACTATATTTTTTGGACACTACCAGACGTCAATAATTTTTTTTTTAAAATCAGCTTTCATAAAATAACGTTAAAAATATTTTTTTTCGTCAAGTTCAACACCCCCCCCCCCCCCCACAAGTGACTCCACCACTACTGGAGAGCAGACGATCGTTTCGACTATTAAGTAGATAGTATCTGCTATATCTGTTAACATAAGCCGGCATGCGATGACTAGGTAAAAATACCCCTGCCTCCCGCGCTAATAGTGAAACATGGAATTTGCTGACATCTAAATTCCTATTTAACTCCAGAGCACTTTCCGTAGGATTTTCGATTACCGCTAAATTTATTTCCAGCTCATTTTCTTCGCTTAAAACATTTTGTCGCCTCGCCTTCCAGTACGTTCAAAACGCTCTTTCAGATTTTCTAGAGACCTCACGTCAGGACACCTTCTATCGGGGATATTTTTGACGATACACTCTTGATGCCAATAAACAATTTCCATCATATTCACCAATAACATACGCCATGAATATCAAATCTTGTTGACAATAATTATAATTCATCTCAAATATTACTTTTTTTTTAATGGCATCAGGACATAGTCCAAACCATATTAATTCAACTTAACCACGATAATCTTAAACAACTTACAGAAATGTCATGAATTAAAAAACAGACGCAAAACAAAAGACTAAGCCTTATTAGATTTTAATACTAAAATAAAGAGCACCCTTATTTGAAATAAAAATAAAGTGTATTAGATTAAAATGTAGAAAATTGTATGCTTTATACATTCATATAAGAAAATTAGATTCATTCCATTAGAAAGAAAAATGAGAAAAATATAATCAAATATCAAGAAATGTAAACAAATATTTTGGACACCCGGTAGAATAATAATTTATTTGCTTTTCAGTAAATACATCATTTTCAAATAGCGTCCTACAATTTTAAAAAAGAACAATTAATAAATCGCCAAAATATGGTAGTCAAAAATGTTTGTAAATTGCCAAAAAAGGCAAGAAAAAAATCATAACTTGGCAATGCGGCATCCGATTGGCGATATATTTTAGTGTACTTTAGATATAACTAATGATGAGGGTGAAATTTTTACTAACAATAAAGAGTGGTCAAATTTCCGTAATGATTATTTCATTAGCATAGGTACTAAAATGATTGAAAAAATAAAAACACCTCACAACTCTTTAAACAATGTGCCTATGAATAATATCTCTATATTTCTAACTCCTGTTACAGAAAACGAAATACTAGCTCACATTAATTCTTTAAAAAATACTAGTGCTCCTGGTTATAATGGAGTTATCCCCATGTTGTTAAAATTATGTGCAAAATATATTTTACGTCCTCTTACTCACATAATTAACCTAATTTTTATCAGTGAAAAATTTCCTAAACAGTTCAAAATTTCTATAATAACTCCAATCTAAAAAGCAGGCGATAAAAATAAAATTTCAAACTATCGTCTAATTAGCCTAATAAATAATTTTGGAAAAATTGCTGAAAAATGTATAAAAACACGCCTGGTAAATTTTTTAAAGAATAATAAGATATTGAACATCAGTATGGTTTTCAAGAAGGCAAAAGTACGTCGGATGCTATTATGTATGAGGTAATTAAGGAAGTTTCAGACAGTCTTGATACCAGCAAAAAATGTATTGCAGTATTTCTTGACCTCGCAAAGGCTTTCGACACAGTACACCATAGAAAGCTACTACAAGTATTGGAGCATAATGGAATCCGGGGTACTGTGTTGGATCTCTTTGAAAGTTATTTAAGTGATCGCATACAATATGTTAAAGTTAATGGATGCTTAAGTGACCCGCAACTAGTGAAAGTGGGTGTGCCACAAGGAACTGTCCTTGGTCCTATCCCATTCACAATTTATATTAACTCTCTGTTAACTCTCGATATCGACAGCAAAATAATATCATATGCTGATGACACTATTGTAATATTTAGTGGGGTAGACTGGGAAGCTACTAAAGAAAAAGTCTATAATGGTATATATGCTATAAAAATGTGGTTAGATGAGTACCAATTGTCTCTTAATGTAGATAAAACAAAATATATAGCCTTTTCTATCACCAATGTAAATAGACCTAACTATAAAAAAATTAATGTTAATGCACTTGGAATAGAAATAAAAGAGGTTGAATATATTAAATATTTAGGTATTATTATAGATAAAAACATAAAGTGGAAGGAACATGTAACATATCTAACAAAGGGGATTAGGAAATTAATTCACAAATTTTATAAGTTAAGGGATAATTCTCAACAAAAATGTATTGATTCTAGTATGTAAATCTTTGGTAGAATCTTTGTTAAGTTATGGCATATTGTTTTGGGGAGCCCTATACATGAAATTTGAATTGTAGATAGAGTTCTTAAAACTCTATCTACAATTCAAAATTATATGTTAAAAATTATTTTCAAAAAAAGCCGACGATACTCAACTAGCTTACTTTATGGAAATGATATATGTAACATAAGATCATTATATTTTCACACCTTGTCCATTTATATTTATAAAAAAGAAAATTTTAAAAATGCTATCTCATGAAATTGTAACTCGTAATATGACCCAAAAACTTCTGGAAATGCCTACTTGTCACAAAAATGCAAATTCAAGATTTGCACGCCATCTAGCCTCTAGAACCTATAACTTATTACCGATTAATATTAGAAATATTAAAAGCTACAAAAAATTTGTTTCCTATCAATGTAAAATATACATAAATAAGAATTATGTTTCAGTTGTTAATCTGTTGAATTGATTTTTTTGATTACTGATTTGTTGATGTTTATTGTTTATTATTTTTGAATTTGTTAATGTCTATTATTTAATTAATGTCTTTCACTGCACAAATCAATGGTTAAGTCACTTAGATGCAGGTTTACAGGTTTAAAGTTTTTTTTTAAATTTCACCTAGAATTGTCAATTGCAAATCTATAGTAATGTAAATTAATTTAAGTTAAGTTAAGTTGTTATTACCCCTACTTTTGTCATCTGACACCTGTTCATTAAACATTAAACAATACAGGACTTTTGGAGGCTTAACTGGCGCTAAGAAAATCCAGGGTGTTCCATTTTAAAGAATTATACTTACTTATGTAACTTGTTTTTGCGACACCTTGTATAATTGAAAATAATTTTACGTTGTAGTAAAGATGAAGATGAATTTTGTTGAGAAAACTTTTTTTTTAAAGTTAGCCGTTCTTGCACAATCTTCCGAGGGAATACTAATTGGACACCCTCTACATGTATAAATTCAATAATACACTACATGATACTGTTAATTTAGTTGCAATTTATCTTCTCTGGAAACTTTTGTATTTACTATCTAATTTATGATCTAATTACTTTTGTAAGTATACAAGTAAATATAAGTTTAATAATTGAGATAATCCAATAGAGTTGCTTTTGTAGTATGAGTTGTTACATATTTCCACAAAGTCCTAATTTCCTTCTCGTTTAAATTCGTTGTACCAAACAAAAAAGGTTTCGTAATGTTAGTAAAAGATAAGTTAACTATATTATCAACATCCTTACTAGAAAGCACTAAATTGTTAAAGTCAATGTGGGTGATATTTGATTTTTTAGCCACAATGCCGGTAACAAAAACATCATCTATCCAAAAGAATCTGCTTTCTTGGGCATCGAAATAAAGCTTATACAGTACGTCATAAGGATACAGTATAGCGAAACCTGAACAGTGGGTAGGATAATAACTTTCGGTATAGTCTGAAAAAGAAACTAACCACTTTCCTTTTCTCAACGCAGGGTTGTTGCGCATTGTTACACAAATTATTTTCTTGGGAATTTCACGCTGGCACTGGTAAATCTCTATAAATATTTTCATGCTCCTCGTGTTAAGAAAGACGTCATCGTCCAGCTTTAGAATAAACCGAGCTTTCGGACAATGATATACAACATATTTCATAGCCATTACGTGTTTATAACTTAGATTATGATAAGTGTCTATAAAATTTCCCTGTAGCAAGTCGTGATATTGCATATTTTCATTTTCAATTTTCTTTTTAATATCGTACTTTTCTGTCATTCCTACGAGGAATAATACTTTCACATTATCTTCATTTTTGCCCCAAGTATTTCTTATAACTCTCCTTTTATCAAAGTTATTGATGGCACTATGTACTAAAATGAGTAGTAAGGGCTCATGTTTTTCGCAAACCAAAGGCAGCATAGTAAATGAGAAGTTTATATTTATTAAATAGGAGTAGTCCGAAGAAGCAAGTATTGTGTTTTTTAATGTCCAAGTGGATCCATCAGTTGATCGTTCAATGATTGATATCACTGCGTGTAATAGCATAAAGCCAAAAATTACTATAAATATTTTGCTTCTGGAAAAGTGCTGAATAGCTATTGTCATTTCTCTCTGAAAAAGAAGATATGTTGGAATTAAAATTTAAATATAAGTTTGGGGAGGCTAGAAATCGTTATGATAGTGAGGACTCATCATTTAAAGGATTTTAACGATAAAGTAAGTAGGTCTATCGATGTATAATATGCACATTAAAATTACAAAGTATCCCATAGTTACAAATTAAAAAAAAATGGCCGCAAAAACTATTTTATTAAAAATTGCTTATCTCAGTAATCGTTGTTCCAATTTCAGATATCTTTTTTGTCTATTTCTCTGTTTACCTGTTTAAAAAAGTATTATTATATCTTTAATTTAATTTAATTTAATTTAATTGAGTAAATTTAAGATTTTATAAGTATGAAGAAAGTTAAATTGTACGATCTGGAATCTGGAATTGGTTGGGAGGGTGGTCAATAAAAATTATTGAACAACAGCACTTAAGCGCCATTGGGCCACTTGTACATCCTCCCTGTAGGCAGACCCTCGCCTAGGCATTCTACCAACCTAATCTTGCGAAATAGGTGGTGATGCTGCCTATGGGCACCTCCCTTACATCGGTCAAAGTAGATCAACGTTCTCCCAAAATGGATTCTCTGATTGATGAGACGGCAGAACAATCACAAACTACATGTTGAACCGTCTCATCTTCTTGTTCACAACCTCTACAGAGAGGTGTTTCGCTTAATCTCATATTATGGAGATGTTTCCTTAACGGACAGTGTCCAGTCTGGATTCCCGTTATAAAACGTAGGTTCCTTCTGCACATTGCCAGGTAGTCCATTGCTGTACTCTTGTTGGAATATATTAGTAGTTCCCTAGCAAGCTGACAGCTGTTTGTTTCATCCCACAGTTTCTTGAATTCATTGTGGGTGTTCTCTTTAATTATTTGTATTATCGCCGTGATCGGTAACAGACTGGCCGGGCCTCCTTCAAAAATACTTAGGCCTGCTTCCTTCTTAGCCAGTCTGTCGGCTACTTTGTTGCCACTACACTGTGCGTGTCCTTTTACCCAGCCATGCAGTATGTTATTCATGCTGGAGGCACCCACAAGTACTTGGTGACATTCCCATACTACTCCTGTGGTTATTTTTGTAACTTCTCAGGGCTAGTAATAATAGTCTACAATCTGTGTTGATCCGGATTGTTTTGCCCGTAATTTGTCTACGGACAATCTCTTTTGCAGCTATGGTTATGCCCGACAGTGCCGTTTGTACTACGCTGGCTCGCACATCCATAGCCCATTTATATTGGATTTGCAGACTTCTGGAGTATATTCCACATCCTGCCCCAGACTTCTTTTTTGATCCGTCTGTGAAGGTGTTGATTACACCTTCGCCAGCAGCCTCGTTCTCACTATTCGTCTGTATTATATAGGGTCTGTCAAAGATAAACCGGGGACCAATGCCATCGGTGTACGCCTACAGAAGAGGCGCCTTTCTGACAGACTCATTCCACAAGCAACTTCTGGCCTCTCCACAGCCTACATTTGGTTGTATGCCAACGGATTTTAGGCGTACCATTGTTGTTGTGAATGATCCATCTTTTCGCGTCTGAAGGACTTCTATTATATTTTCCAAAGTAGATATTAAACGTTCACAAAGAAGGGTTCAGATCAGCTGTTTCAGACGGAGAATAATACAAAATCTATACTTTACTGTTCGTTTTTGCTTAACTGCTTCACTGATGGTACCAATTGGACGTCGTAACACTATAAATCTAACACAGCAAATACTAACACTTTCTTAAATTTAAACCTGAAAAAGAATTTTGAAACACAAGAAAAATACAACATAAAGTTCAAAAATATGTATTAAATCTTTAAAAAAATTATGTTTCTACAAAAACGTTCAAGAAAAATGTATCGACAAACTATAGTCTGGCCCGTGTACAACACATAGTGAGGAACGGAACGACTCATAATGCACCAACTACCATCCAATGTGCGGTTTACAGCTAACGATTACACAAAAAGATTCAAGAAAAGTTCAATGTTTATAAATTTTTGGTGGGCTTTTGCTTGCCTGTCTATTTACGTATTATCAGTTCAATAGTAATTTGGTTCGCTCCTCGAAGCTTAAAAATGCTTGAATCACAATGATTTTTTTGAATTATATTGTGGCAATTATATATTCATACGTCCAGGCAAATCGGTCCCATGCACATCTGAGTACATGTTAAAGATACTTTTCTGACACCGAATCACTGAGGAACCGGTTTAGGGCAAATCCCGTTAAAATCCATCATTTTCCCGTAAAAATCGACTCATAGAAAATGAATACTCACCCTTGTCGCTAAAGGCTATTTTCGCCAGAACTCTAGAAATTCTTTGACTCGAGACTGGATTAACGTGTCCTCATATTTAACACAACGCATGAGTTGCAGTGCTGTACAACGTGGATTTGTAAAAGGGTTTTTAATTTTGAAATTTCGTCGATTTTTGTTACACTTTCCGAATTTTGGTGGTCGGAGCGACATTACGTTACCGTACAGCGACATTTACTACACTTTCTAAAATTACACTCCTTGATGAGTTTCTGAAATTTTTGCATAAAAGACGGCTCCATACAGCGAAAATATGTTTTAAAGTATAAAAACCTCTTTCAGTGGCATTTTTACGTGAAGCACGCTTTTCATGCGAAATGTTTGAAATGTCGGATTTTGTTACAGTTTCGAAAACTTTATCGAAGGTTTTGGCGTGTTCTTTAATATTGTCAGAACGACTTCTCCTAGATATATATCTAATAGCGGCAGACACAGCATTACTTCCATAGCTCTCGTTGGTGTTGTTCGCATAGCTCCGGTTATGCTTATGCGGTTAGGGGGTCGAAAAATTTGGTTGAATAAAGTAAATCGTAAAATATTTAAATTCGATAAAGGACTCTAAGAGACACCTATCGGCAAGGGATCATAATTTATTCCGCGAACCATTCAGATAGGTAGTTACTGATATTAATGTGGCTTTAAAGTAGCGACGGACTAAGTAGCGGCGAAGGGAAACAGGAGAGTTTTTTTGAATTGTGAGATGGCCGGCGAACGTGTGTGTCCTGGAAGAAATTGTTGATAATTTTTGCGTAGGTTATACGGATATTTACACCACGTTCACGTAGTAAGACGTCGCTTATAAGTTATTATATATATGGAATGGTTTTCGGCGCCGTCTTGGATCTAGAAAGGATAGCCATCAAAGACGTTTTTTTGTGCCTTCTGTACGTTAGGGGTTTCGGCGTATTGGAGGTAAGCGTTTTGTTCAGTACAATTCAAAGATTGATAAATGGTCCCTCGATTGATGTCCATTTTCGTATTTTTAGACCTTTTGTATGAGTTGCTGCCGGGCGCTGTCTAATAGCTGGGACTGCTGGGAGTACCGAGAGTACCTTTTAACCACTTGGTCACCCAAGGAACAAGCTTAAGTACCACATAGTGGAACCCTCATTTTATTAATTTATTCAGTAGCTCTAGACGATTATCTCGTCAGTTGATCAATATTAACTAAATTAGTATTAAGTTACCTACAAGACTAATTTCCAATACATTTTTGTCGTGGTTAACGGATGTGATCTACTACGCGAAATATAATTAGATATTTACATTCCCAATAACTATCCTAACTGATATCTCTTGCAAGGGTTAGTGAGTGCACTCCGTTTAGAAAAAAAATAGAAATAGAAATTAACCCCCTTTTGATAACCTGTACTGAAACGAATATATCATGGCCATGTGCATTTTCTTTGTTTTGTCGTTGTTTACAAATTTATTAAAGTATTTAGTGTATGTTTAATGGTTTTCATCACTGATGACATTTTGAGAGGATTGGACCAAAAAAAGTTACAGTGCTAGTACTTGTCGATTTTACAAAAGCATTTGATACGATTAACCATGAAATACTTTTCGCTATACTGGAATCTATGAGCTTTCATGTTAGTGTTGTTAACTTTTTTCGTAGCTATCTACAAAATAGAACACAACGTGTTAGAATTGACAATAATGTGTCTATGCCTCTCGAGGTGTCATCCGGGGTCCCACAGGGGTCGATTCTAGGACCGTTATTATATACGTTATATACGTCAGGTTTCGAAAAGGCGGCTGAGTATTGTCAAATTCACTTCTACGCTGACGACACTCAACTCTACCTCTCGTTTGATTCAGGGCAATTGGCTGAGGCAATGGCTGCTATTAATAGCGACTTGTATTCTCTAATTGAAAAATCTAAATGTCATGCATTAAATGTTAATGCCAGTAAAACATCAGTTTTAGTTTTCGGTCATCATAATATCACATCAACAGTAAAGGAAAACATGCAAATATATGTTGACGGACATTATATACCTTTTAAAGAAAATGCAAAAAATTTGGGGGTAACATTTGACACGAATTTAAGATTTAATTCGCATATTAATAATTGTATACGTGCAGCATATACAAATTTAAAAGTAATATATAATATCAGGCATTATTTGAATCAAAAACTTAAAACAATTTTATGCGAGTCGTTAGTCTTATCAAGATTTAATTTTGCCGATTCTGTATATGGTCCTTGCTTGGATGCGGAGGATACGCGTAGAATACAAGTTCTACAAAACTCTTGTTTGAGACTAATATTTGGAGTTAGGCGCCATCAAAGTATTTCACATAAACTAATCCAGTTAAGTTGGCTCAATATGTCTAGGCGACGACTTCTGCATTCTGCTTGTTTATACCATAAAATTATTAATAATAAAACTCCCAAATACTTGAGCAAAAAAATCTCATATAGAACAGACGTCCACAATTTGAATATTCGTTTCAAAGGTACACTTACTCCTCCCCTCCATCGTACAGAATTATTCAAACGATCATTTACGTATCAAATAACTAAAGTATATAATTCCATTCCTTCATATATCAAAAGTAAATCTTTACCAGCTTTTAAATTCACACTAAGAAAATATCTTTTGAATGAATCAAATTAATGCTCCATAGGTGAATTCTTTTTTAATTAGTGTAAAAATATAATTTTATTTTTTTTCTTACACTAGTGCCTACAAATATCATGTTACTACATACATACTATCTGTTATTAGCAATACTGATTGTTTTTCTTTGCCATATTGCTATTACCTACGCTTAAGATTAAATACAGAGGTTCGTCTTGTGCGGCCACCTGATCTTCGGCGTTTTTCTCGTATTCGTTTAAATTATATTATCTAATCTTGTTACTTTTTTTGAGAATATAAAGACCTATTATTATTATATTATTATTATTATTATTATTATTATACCCCTCCTTCTTTCGGCAGTAGGGCCAGAACCATTTGGCGCCCCCCCCCCCTCTAATATTTTATTGTAGTCTGTTAAGAACAGTATATTAAGAGTTGTTCGGAGTGTATTAGTTATCCATGCTTCCAATTTTAATTGTAAATGACTTCACGTCAATAAAATGACGCAGCCTAATGTACGGTGTACTTGGAAAGAGAGTGATAGAGATGTAATAGAATATGACATTGGACACATTTATTATACCTAATCTTTAAATTTCTCGGTGCACTTGAGGACATTAGGGTTAATTTTATTTTAGTTCTACAAAAGGGAAAATGTTTATTTTAATAATACCTATGTGGGATGATAAGAATTATTTTTGCAAATCGAAAATAGAAGAAAAAATATTTTTTTATATATACTTTTTTTCTCTCATCGTCCCACATTGTAACATGTTTTTAATGTCTTTTAGTAAAAGCCGTTTTTTAAAATAATGATTTATATGAGAGTAAATTGAACCGTCTTTCCGGCTTATATCCGGAGCGCTCTTAAAGAAGAACACTGATCTTCGAACCCACGCCCCCGCTGAAAAGCTAAACTAGCCGAAAATTAAACAAACAAGGGTAATAAGGCAAGCGACTCTCTGCACTTGGCTGAGCTTGACTTTAACTGTAGTCTGTTTGCTCTTAGGCTACCAAACCACAGCTCCATAGGTTATCATTGGTCTTATGAGGGCAGGGTATATCCACATGACCACTCTGGGCTTCATTCCCTAGGTTTTCCCCACGGTTTTGCGGCACTGCTCATAAGAGATGTAAGCCTTTTTTAGTCTTCTATTTATGTGAAGATTCCATGTTAGTTTGGCATCGAAGGTTACCTCAAGGTGTTTCACTTCTGAGGCGAAACTTAGTGTTGTATCCAAGAGGGCAGGCGCCTTCAATGCTCCTGGTTTCCTTTTCCTTGTGAAGAGAACCATCTCCATCTTCCTGGGATTGACAGACAAGGAGTGTTCCTTGCAACATTTTTCAATTATTCCTAGGGAACTCCTTGGAATTTTCCGCTAAGCATGATTGTTAAATCATCTGCGTAGGTAATTGTGTGGAATCCTTCTGAATTGAGGCGGCACAAGAGGCTATTGAACGAGGTTCCATAGCAGCGGTGATATTACATCTCCTTGTGGACAGCCTCTCGCGACCATTCCTCGTACACAACCATCTCCCATACTGATTTGTACAGCTCTCTTCGAGATCATGTTGGATATCCAGCTTCCCATGATCGTGGGGACATGCAAAATACCGTTATAAGACTTATCCTATTTTTTTGCTCACGACCGTACACAGTTGATATCGGAAATACGATGTTCATATAAAAAGACATACACCTAGCAATAGACAACTCCCTTTAAAAATACGACTTTTTACTGGTCTAATCAGACTGACATTGCAAGCATCACGCTTTAGAGCTAGTTTCAAATTAAGTGAAATAAAACTGATTTTGTAAAGTAAATATTTGGTAGAACATGGAAAATTGCTAGAAACTAAATTAATATAAAATTATATTACAGTTTATTATATGATTCGGTCATGGTGAAATAGTAAAATTCAGTCATGCGGAAAAGGCCCATTATTTCTAGTTCCAATTTCCTTGCACTAAAGAATTATTTAATTGATAGGTCAGTGGTTCAATTATGAAATGTGCAATTTGTTTGATTAAAGTGCTTCGAATTTCATCGTTGTCAGAATCATAAAAAAAATTTAGGTTAAGTATTATTGATAAATACCTCAGGTATGTTTTGTATGTTTTTTAAAAAATGGCAGTTAGTTCCCAAAATGGCAGCCAAAGTGTATTGGCCACTACCTCGAAATTTGTTCACGTTTAAGTTGGGTTATTTTTAATTTAAATATTTTCTTCTGAAGTTATCAGTTATTTTGTCGCACAAAATATATTTACAATTTCCGTAAAATGTAAAATAAGGAACTGGACAAAAAGAAATCTAACATCGCAGTAACATTAACTGAGATACATTATCTTGAAGAAAGTAGCTTTGGTGAGCATTCTATCTAAATTTAACTTTAGCTCATATGAAATTTTTTTGGTATTCTTATACTTATCTTATATTAATATTGATTTCAATAAACAAATAACTCTTCAAATGTGCTTTTAGAGGGCGAAATATTAAAACATAATATTTTTAGTCGCAAACTCCTCTATAAAATCCTTATTTTACTATAAGGAACGTAACCAGACTGCAACCAACAGTTACTCTCCGGGCTATGTGACCCGCCGAGCGTTGAATTACAAGTTACAAGTCTGGCGCGTTAAGTGTAGTAATTGCATATTACCATCAAAACGCTAATGCTTTCATTGCAACAAACACCAGCCGAAAGGCTGATCCTACTTAATTAGCTTAATTAACTAGCATTAGCGTTTTGATAGTAATATGCTATTATTACACTTAACGCGCCAGATTTGTAACTTGTAATTCAGCGCTCGGCGGGCCACATAGCCCGGAGAGTAGCTGTTGGTTGCAGTCTGGTTACGTTCCTTATAGTAAAATAAGGATTTTGTAGAGGAGTTTGTGACTAAAAATATTATGTTTTAATATTCCGCCCTCTAAAAGCAATTTGAACTATGCTAAGCCCAGTCAGGCTATTTATTTTTCGATTACAACAGACACTGGACCGCTAGATGGCGCCTGCTGACTCTTTTACATGTCGCTATTGTAAAAATACCGGAATGTACCAAATAGTCAAAGGATCCTCGTGCGGGTCATCACATGCCTACCTTGCACTGACGAGAGCCAACAGCTCGAAACTGTAGTCTGCAAGTGGTGTGTGATGACTGGCAAGAGAGCTCCTTTAAGTAGGATCAGTCTTTCGGCTGGTGTTTGTTGCAATCGAAGCATTAGCGTTTTGATGGTAATATGCAATTATTACACTCAACGCGCCAGACTTGTAACTTGTAATTCAGCGCTCGGCGGGGCACATAGCCCGGAGAGTAGCTATTAGTTGTAGTCTGGTTACGTTCCTTATAGTCAAATAAGGATTTTATAGAGGAGTTTGCGACTAAAAATATTATGTTTTAATATTCCGCCCTCTAAAAGCACATTTGAACTATGCTAAGCCCAGTCAGGCTATTTATTTTTCAATTGCAACAGACAAGACACTGGACCGTTAGATGATGCCTGCTGACTATTTTACAAGTCGCTATTCTAAAAATACCGGGATGTACCAAATGGTCAAACGATCCTCGTGCCGGTCGTCACATGCCTACCTTGCACTGACGAGAGCCAACAGCTCGAAACTGCAGTCTGCAAGTGGCGTGTGACGACTGGCAAGAGAGCTCCTTTAAGTAGGATCAGTCTCTCGGCTGGTGTTTGTTGCAATCGAAGCATTAGCGTTTTGATGGTAATATGCAATTATTCCACTTAACGCGCCAGACTTCTAACTTGTAATTCAGCGCTCAGCGGGGCACATAGCCCGGAAAGTGGCTGTTGGTTGCAGTCTGGTTACGTTCCTTATAGTAAAATAAGGATTTTATAGATGATTTTGCGACTAAGAATATTATGTTTTAAATAACTCTTCCCAAATACTTCATGCCGAACCTACTTGGACTGAGATTTGTCTAGTTAGGGCGATTAAGGCTCCTGACTTTTAGATTTTGATTTGTATTTTTTAATTGGAAAACTTGAATCGTTTTTGTACTTCAATAACTTTGTTATTTTTTGTCATATCCTAATTTTTATTTTAGTGGTAGAGCTTTTATGAGATCAGTTGCATTCACTATATTTTTTGCTTTAAAATCTGACCTATCTTGATAAAGTGAAAAAATCCACAGAAATATGAACGTTAGAATTAATTTCTTCTTTTCGTTGGGTTTTCTACCACATACAGGGTGGACCGTTGACAATAGGCCATAGTTCAAGAGTATATTCTTTGGATAAAATATGACGATATAACCAAAAATGCTCAGTAAATTGCTGCTATGGAAAAAGTACAGGGCCAAAGGACAAAATAAAAAGGGTATTACAATTAAAATTTCCAAAAGGAATTATAAAACTTATGACTAGTAAAATTTTCGAGTATTGATAATATATTGTTACCCGTTGGTATGTGGAAAGCAAAACAAGGAGCCCTTCAAAAATTTGTGATAAGACTTATAAATTGCAGTTTTTTACATTGATTGGCATTTATTAATTTGTATTGATGAAATGTCTATCAGGGAAAAATTATCGCGAAATAATTTTCAAAACCCATCCTAAATGGCACGCTCGCTCAATAAAAATTTAATTGTAGTCAAAGGTGTCCATTAAACGCCCATTACTATGTCCTATTAGAATACATACAGTATATTTTGAGATATTTATAAAAAATTACACAATCACGTAACATTTTTTTGGCGTGGTACTCCTTTAGGAAGAGTTCCTTGTCGATAAAAATTGATTAGGAGTATTTCCTCTAAAAGAAATATTTCTTTAATTTACAATACTTGTTCATCATTGATTAGGTTTATCTATAATAATGAGAAGTTCAAAAAAGATAGAGCTAATCGTTACTTTAAAAACTTCATAGACAATATAGGCAGTACATTTAATGCTTTATAAAAAAAAATACTTACGTAGTTTATATATTTTTCCACAGTAGCTTCGCTAGTATTTGTTTTTATTATTTGACGACTAAACTACAAATATTCACCATGAGCAATAAATTTTTAAAATAGTGATAAGATTATATAGGCACGCCGTTCATCACATTGTATATACTAAGTGTTTAAAAAGGAAATAAACTATACCATATAACATAATATAGCTAAAATTACAACATATTTGGAAATTAGCATGTTACAAGAAAGACAGCTACCCTCTTCCTCGTATTGACAATACATTAACCACCGTAACAGGATCAAATTGGTTTTTAACTTTGGACCTTAAGAGTGAATATTGGCAGGTGGGCCTGGATCTCCATGATACAAACAAAAACGGAATTTCCTCCTGGCAGTGGATTATGTCCACTCACAGTATTGTTCTTTAGGTTATGTAATGTTCCTGCCACATTCGAGTGACTGATGGAACTAGTTAGGAGGGTTAACTTGGAGGATTTGCTTGGTCCATCTGGACGATGTTATGGTAATTAGAAGAACATTCGAAGAACATTTGGTTAATTTGAAAGAAGTTTTTGATCGGTTTAGAAACGTGGATTTAAAACTTCATTCAAGGAAATGCATTCCAAAAGAAACTTGAATTTCTCGTCGAATACTGTCTCTTCGGAGGGAATTAAAACAAGCGAAAAGAATAGAGGAACAATAAGCGACTGGCCAAGATCACGAGGTAAGCATGATGTTAGGAACTTTTAGGATTATCCACATATATAGCCGATAGACGTACATAAAATAAAACAATATTTAGATGGAATAATGGTTGCGAAAGTGCAGTTTGCCGATTGAAAACAGCTCTTTGCTTTATTTAAGTTTTGTCATATCCTCGTCATAAACGAATGTTTGCCAGTAATACTCCTTGGAACTATTTTGTGACAAGTCTAGGATGGTAAAGAGAGAATTGTCGAGTAATTCAGCATCAAGATCAGAAAAAAAACATTGTGAAACAAGAAAACTAGAAAAGAGTTGCTAGATGGTTAGAAAGATTGCAACATTATCATTTTAAAATGAAACACCGATCTGGAAGGTTGCATAACACAGCTGATGGTCTTTCGAGAAGGCCATGTGATGAGTTAAACACTGTTCTAATGTAAATCTAAGGGAAGAAAAAGTTCTAAAATAGATCGAAATGAAGAAGATGTAAATGTTCTGCATCTCACTGTTGGAGAGGATTGGCAATGAACTTTGATCCAACTCGGACAAGATTAGCGAAAGACTTGGATGGGAGGTGATTTCAGAAAAAGGACCAAATTTTAAAGCATTATGGGCGCACTGGAATTATTTGCTGGTAGAAGAAGGACTATTAAAAAGAGCTTGCAAACGTGCAGACTGAAAGTATGTAACTATGCAATTGGTGATTCCCAAAAGAAATATTGCAACCGTACTGGAACAAGTCCATAATGGATTATAGGGAGGACACTTCCGTAATTAAAACTCTGACAAAAGTACAAGAAAGACTTTACTGATTCGCTGCAGTGAGGATGTAAAAATTTGGTACAAAAAATGGATAAATTGCTCAGCGTTCAGGAGTTCGAGAACAAAATAAAAATTGACTATTAATCAACATAACTTAGGGGCAATTTGAGAAAATTGCAATTGATGTCGCTGGTCCATCACTGAGACAACTAAGGACAATAGATATATACAGTGTGTCTCACTTTTCACTACTACACTCCAATATCTCGGCCATTTGTTGATCGATTTAGATCAAATTTGGTATACTTCTTGTGTCTTAGGATGTGATTAAAAAGTTATTTAGTTAGTTATTATTCGAAATTAAATACGCCTACTATGATCAAAAGAAATTGGCAAAAATTAGGAATTTTCTCGAATCTTGTTCGGCCTGACTTAAAACCCCGGTATACCAAATTTCGTTAAAAAATATTCATTCATTTACAAAGAAAAACATATCTAAGACTTCAATAATAATCACCATACTATTCGAGTTATGTCGTATATTTACATAACTTGGTAGTCGTGTAATATTGACGCTAATTAAGGATTAGGACACATTTTTTCTTTAAAGAAAATATCAAATATCTAAAACTTGTAAAGTAATTGTAACTTAAACAACACTTAAAATTATTATTTAAACAAAAATGTAATTTTAAAAAGTAAATATTAAATATAGTCTTTATCCACTAGTCATCCATCAATTCTGATACATTTTTCAACCATCCTCTTATTATTTTTAACAACTTTTCTTAATTCTACAATTGTAACTTTATTACATGTTTCTCTCATTCTGTCATATAGTTCCGCTCTATTTCGTGGTCTATTTTTATAAACTTTATTTTTTATGGTACCCCGAAAATAAAAATCCATAGGGGTGACGTCTGGTGATCTAGGTGGTCACGCAATTAAAGGACTATTTCCTCCAAGTTGTTATAATTTTTAACTATTATTGCATTATGAATGGAAGCCACATCTAGTTGGACATAGAGGCTTTGTTGTATAGCTAAAGGTAAATTTTGAACGGTATCTCGAAATTCATGTGTTAAATTCTCTACAATTAATAAAAACTCGCAACAATATGTATATTATATCATTTCAAGTACTATGATCTGAAGAAATTCTAAAATTCTAAATTAGGATTGATTTATTGATTTTGACGGAGTTTATATTTAGAGCGTTGTGCGTTTTTATGTGTGGTAAGTCCTTTAACAAAAGTAGAATATCTTTTTTGAGCGTTATTAATTTTTCGTGAAAAAAGCTAAAGGCTTACATTCTCCATCGTATACTTGTTCCAACACTGCACCCATTGTAATATTTGAACAATCTGTCATAAGGGACAAAGTTATATTACTGCCACTGGTAGGGTGTGTAAGAAGGGTTGAATTGGCAAGTGTTGCCGTTATAAAACTATTAAGACATTCGTCTGGTAAGGAGCTGATATCCTTCATATCATTACGCTGTAATTCAGTGCTAAAAATATATAAGAGGTTTAAAATTTTAGCAATATTAGAAATGTAACGATGATAAAAATTGAGCATGTCTATAAAACGCTGTAGCTGTTTGAGTATAGTAGGACGAGGGAAATACAAATCCATTATCTCATATTCATAATTTCAATTCCGACTCGCAAATTTAGATTTTATTTTTATTTATTTAGATGACATACTTATAGTAAGTAAAAATAGTAGTATATACGCCACACATGAGTTTTGCTTAATTCTTTAACAATCTATAAACTCACATTTTTGACTTTATTTCCAAAACCATATGAACGGAAGGCAAGCCCAAGTGTCCAAGGGAGCCTCTAGCGTTGAGGTGGTCACTCCTATGTCATTCTTTGAATTTTGCCTAGTATAGTTTTGTTTTTATTTACTTTGAATTTTGTTACTAAACCTCTATATAAATAAATTAAACATGTAGGTTTTCAAAAGTATTTTATAAATCGGGGATATAAGAAAATTACATATTTATCTTGACTCTCATGTGACCTGTATTTCTTACTTCTGTACTATCACTAATATTTATTATCTTTAACTAGGTTGTGGTAGAAAACGTTCCAATCTCCCAGCTCTCACAGATAGAGGAGAGGAAATGGACGAATCCATAAACAGTCTTCTCGAATTAAGCGCAGAACCAGCCGTTGAGGACCTCTCTCGGCAAATTATGTCAGAAGCCAAGCTTTGGGAAGCTATACAGGAAGCGAACGTTGAGCTTAATCGACGTAAGCAGCAAACCTCTATCGAAAGCTCAGAAGATGACGTTGCTGTACCCGCCAGGAGCGCCACAGGAAATTGCGCCCTTCCTCCATGTTATATTTAAGTAATTTGAAAATTAACGTCAATTGCTACAAGGCCATATTTGCTTATTTATTTACATAATTTATGGTTCTCAATAACCAGATTTTGCTTTAACTACACTTATACTTCACCTCGTAGAGATGAGTATTCTTTTAAAATAATAAGAGATTTCCAATTGATATTAGTTAAAAGTGAAAATTTGCGTTTATAATCACATTAATATCTCCATTGTAAATTGTTCCAAATCATAGCATTGTTAATTGAAAACATAATTATATTCTAGATATACACTGGAGAGACTTTAGACTTTGAAAATATGATTTCAGTCGCAAATAAAGTACTCATTTTAAAGATATAGCAGTTCAATTATTGCAATTGCAACTATAAGAAATGATTTTTTGTGAAATTAGTTGTATTGTAAAAAAGAAAGTTCAAGTGACGAATTTTATAGTCTCAAACTCATAAAAATTAATGCATTCCATAGAATTGAACATGTTGTTATTACTGGCACAAAACTAATCTGTATATTGATCCTAAAAAAAGATTATTGGTGTTCAATTAACGTGATAATGAATAATTATATATTTCTTCACTATACATATAAATATAAACATCAACGGTGCGGGAAATCAAAATCCGATTCCTCATACAGAGTAGAACACTTCAGGCGAACTCTAATTCGAAATTTTTTTTCTTCAGAGTTTTTCTACCAATCTTTTCTATACCTGACGCCACCTGCAATGTTTTAGCTGTCAATATTTGAACTACTATGACCAACTTGAAGTGGTTTGTCCATCGTCATGCTTCAAGTCCATGCCAATATGTCACTCGGGCGAAGCCGAATATATCAGCTAATAATTTGTAGAATTACTCACTGAAACTAAGCTAATCCGGAAAAATGGAGGTATAATATACCTTCATTTTATATATATTCTTTCAACGTCTACTTAACATTTTCTAATACAATAAAAATTCTACAAAATGAACCTCCATAAGAAAATGCATGGATTTATGGTTTTGTCCTACCTATTCTACTCACGGATATATTGGAAAAAAGTAGTGCCCAAAATTTATTGGGAGAGGAGGAAACATTTGGTCACAAGACGATTAATTTGTTTGTAAAGTAAGATTCTTAAAATATATTCTCTTGAACGTCTTATTTGTGTTATATTGCTATGGATAGGGATAAAAGAAAACAAACAATTCATTAAATTATTTTTTTATTAGCTTTAACAAAAAATATGTGTCTTCTATTTTGTACGCTGTAGGTGCTGAAAGCTGAAAGATATTATTTGTAGGTAAAGGAAAATTTTGAAATGTGCAATAACATAATTATTTATTTTATTATTTTTTAAAACAGATTATTTTTTACATAGTAAATTTTGACATGGTACGTCACAGTTATTAAATAAAAGGAAACAAGTAAAATGTCACATCATCTATTGACTCTTATATTTAGAATTCTTACTATGGGATAAATTTTTTTTTGCAATAACTGATTATAAAATTATTTTTCCAGAATTATAATAATCATTGGATATAGAGTTATGGGTAATAGTAAAAATTCACCACAGCAATTACTTTTATGAAACCTATAAAATACGTACGAATTGTGTTTAAGATGTTTCACATTGAAAAAACTACACAGCCCAACAATTTAAAGAAATTGATTGAGAGTTCGCAAATGAATTTAGTCGAAAGTGTCAATAATCTATTACAATTGTATACTTATATCTAAAGTTATTTAATGAATACATAATATTAACATGATTATAATGATTCCATACGTTATAATGCCATACATTTTTATTTATAAAACAATAATGTTTGACTTGTGTAATACCATCTAAAAATATCCTGTGAAATATGTATGCTATGAAAAATTATATTAAATATTTTGACATGAAAATATGTATTAAATGTTATTGAATGGCTATATATCTGTACGTAATAAAACATATCTATCTGAATATAATAAATAATATTTATGGTTTTATGCTGGTAAATAAAATATTACAAAATTGTGCGTGTTTTACTTCCCATAGATATGAATATTTAATATAGACACCTCCAAATTTTTTAGTCTCCAAGCAAACAAGAAAGAAGTGATAGCATTAGTATATTGTAATCTGGATTTTGCATGCCTCTGTAAAACAATAGCTGTTTCTGTCATGGCGTGCAAAAATATGTGGAATTTTAGAATTCGCTTAGTACGAAGTTTGGTATACTGTGCACTGTAAAAATGCCGTTTGCTTAAGTATTACCGGTTGACACAAATAATGATAATAATAATAATAAATTTCTAGCCATTATTCTTTTATAAGCAATTATAAATTTTCATCTAGCTATGAAATTTAAAAAAAATGCACTTACAGAATTATACCCACTTAAACAGCATGATACTATGTCATAGTATCATATTTAAACAGTAAGCTGTAAATAAAGAATTTGACAGTTTTAACAGGCACTCTCCAATTCTGATTAAAATTATAATTAATTTGTCCTTTAAAAACGCTCACAAAAATGCATCTAAAGGTGTTAAATCTGAGCTGTTTGGTAGTCACGAAATGGTTTGTCATTTCCAATCCAAATGTTAAGATGACCATTTAATAATAATAATAATAATAATAATAATAATACATATCTTGCCCCAAGAGACTATCTAGACCGTCATAATAAAGTTGCCGGAATTGTACACCAGGAACTCTGCAATAAATACGGGCTAATTAACAACAAGACCCAATATTACAAATACGTACCCGAAGCCGTAATCGAGAATGAGGAAATTAAAATTTACTGGGATATGGACATAGTGACTGACAGAATGGTAAGACATAATAGGCCTGATGTAGTTGTTCTTAGGAAAAAAGACAAGGAAGCATTTATAATTGACATCGCAATACCACTGGATGAAAATATCAGAAATACAAAAACCGAGAAAATAGCCAAGTATCAGGATCTGGCCAATGAACTGCGAGATATATACGAGCTCCAAAGGGTCGTCGTGCTTCCGATAATTATTTCCTCTAATGGTCTGATAGAGAAAAACGCTAGAGAAAACTTGGAAAAAATGGGATTAGCGGATCCAACGCACATTATTAGTTTAGCTCAGAAAGCTGCCATCTTAGCCACTTGCAGCACAATTCGTCGGGTTTTAGCTCATCCATGAGAAGTTGGCACATACGGCCCCTTCCCATGGGTTTTCAACCAGCTAATAGCTGTGGTAAAAAAAAAAAAAATAATAATAATAATACATCATCTTTTCCCCTATAAATAACAGTAAATTACAATTACGAAGCAATAATTTGAGGTGAAGAATACATTTTTAAAAAGAACAAAGATGCATTTATACTGGGGTTTAACTACCCACAACATTCGAAGTTTAACTTATGGCTATTTTTATACTTAACGTGCAGTGGACAGTATAAAAGTTATATACATATTGATTATACATTTTTTTAAGTGCATACATTTTAAGTTCATGTGGAGATAAAAGAATTATATACATATAGACATACATGTATATATTGCTATGATATCCAGCTACAATGTCGGTTAAAATATCACACGATAATAGTTTCTAATTTAAATTTCAAAGTCGTGAGTTCGGAACCATTGAAAGAAAAACATGGATATAGAAATACAAAGCAAATGAAACAAATTCAAATCAAAATGAACAGTGTATTGCGAGAACAAATTTCGACACACAAAAAGATAAAATAAAATTCCCTATCTATCTAATTAAAATAAATACTACACTAAAATAAAATAATTGGGATAATGATTGTTTTAAAATAAAATTTATTAATAAAAATAAGATTAATGGTCAAAATTTTCAATTTAAAATATTGTCAATTATCTTCCAACAACAAATTTATATGAAGTTTATGATAACCTTTTAGTCCGCGTAGCTAAATAAAAACCTCCAGCCGCACAGTATCACTTATTACGATGTTCAGCTGCTATCTACTAAGCTTCTGCATGTTTCAAGTGATATATCGGTTCCACTAGGAATCGTTTTCTGGACCGTAAAATAATTAATGATTAAACTCCTTTCTCCTACTTGTAAAAATTTTGAAAACTTGATTTCCCTTTTTTTTTCTTCTAAATTTATAACTAGTTGCAATGGTATTTGAAATTAAGCTATGACTACATATGTGATAAATAGATCGAAAGAAGTTCACTTTTCAAAGAAAGACTACCCAGACAAGTTATGATCTCAAAGGATTAGAAAAAAGTGAACCCAAGCCCAAGTACTCCCCACGCACATTGGGTCACTGAGTAGATGGTAAATTCTGTTTTAATTTATTCTTGAATTTATAGGGATTAAGACTTTTTATGCAAGAAGTAAGTTTGCTATATGATTTAACAGATGTAGAATGATGAGGAATAGTATAAATATAGTTTTGTCTAACTAGCTTTGTATTTAAGGAACAGTTAGTATTTGAATTTACTAATCTGTGAACAAATACCTACGTTTAGATGAACCAGTCTTCTATTTTCCATGTTACCTAAGTTAATTATTTTTTTGGGATACGTGGTAAAATTTACGGAATTCAAAAAATAAAGCGAGGACAAACATTTTGATCATTTTGTATGCATTTTTTATATATATATATATATATATATAGAGAGAGAGAGAGAGAGAGAGAGTAAGATAGGGACCATAAATAAAATCACAGTAGTTAAACAAAGACAGAACAGGAGACTAACAAAGAATTTTTTTTAGACCACTATTCAATATAAATCTGTTGGAGTATAAAAGTTTCATAAAACTGTACGATTTTTTTAATAAATTGTACGATCGGAATTTAAAATCATTATCAATAATCAAACTTAAATTTTTAAATACTGATACAATGGGCAAAGGGTACTTGACTGTTTTAATAGGAGCAAAAATATCAAAAGATGAGATGATAAAATTATTGAGCAATTCCAGTTGTCTGTTGATATCATGTTCATAGATTATATCATTTAGGGCCAATTTATCAATGATGGGTTAAGTTATATTATTTGTATATTATCTGATAGATAGCTTCGATCACGAGGTTAACCTGCTTATCAATGTCAAAAGTGATAGTCAAAGTGCTGGATAAAATAACCTTACCTTGGAAGTAGTGGATAATGAAATAACCAAGGGGTAAATCAACAGCGCAAGCGCAAATATCCAAATAACAGACATCTGACCAGGGTTGCCGATTGGTGGAGAATTTCCCGATATCGAGAAATTTCAAGTGATAGAGGGTAAAAATTGGGGATTAAATTTCAATGAGGAGAATCGGGAATTTGTAGAATTCAGACATTATGATGTTTATATTTATAGAGGATTAAAAAATAAAAAAAAAACAATTTTGAGAAAATGCCCCGGTCCTTATTAAACTCTGTTGGAAATAATTTTTCTCCTCCTCACGTCATATCGTGTTCGTTTCATTTTGACTTAATTTCAGGGAATTGACGGTGCACAATCAGGTATTTTCAACAAATTCAATCGGTAACACTGCAACGGCACAGGTTATTTTGCCAAATCATACCAAGGACAGTCAGCCAATCACAAAGATTTGCTAGTAGGATTATCTACATTAAAAAAATCTACTTTCAGATCTCCCAATCAAAGAATCAATCGGAAGTGGGAGTGACAAATGATAGAATATCACCTAGGTCGCTTAAACAATCTGTTAAGTTATTATCCGGGGGTCTATTTATCGAAAAAATAAAAAAAGTCGTTTGATCCGCCTTAAATTTGATCAACAAGTGTTCGAATACGTTACGGCTAGCCAAAAAAATCGAGTGATACAACCTCACAATTACGAAAACTGGTTTTTATACAAATAGCCACTCCTCCTTCCCTACCTGCTCTATATTTGCGATAATTTTAAATTTCAACTTTCCTCCGTATAATTTGGGAATAATGAACTTCAGCCGCCAATAATACAAAGGTTTAATAGAATGCTTACAAACATATGTTTGATGATTAACGAAAACGTATTAATGTTCTTCCAATACA
Source organism: Leptura quadrifasciata (assembly GCA_963675555.1). Lineage (NCBI taxonomy): Eukaryota > Metazoa > Arthropoda > Insecta > Coleoptera > Cerambycidae > Leptura > Leptura quadrifasciata. The sequence continues at coordinate 43,756,895 of OY776675.1, forward strand.
TTAAACCCGTCTAATAAAATTTATTTACGCCGATAAATCTATTAGGTGTAATTGATTAAATCGGTTTAGCAAAATATAATATTCTACTTTTTGAGGGCTATATGATGGCGAAAGAAGAATTGATATGCATGGCCTATTCCTGGCTGGCTGACAAATTAAAAGTACGCTAATTTCAATCACCTGTAGATTTTTATTTCAAAAGATCGATTGTTTAGATGAAATTTGTCGGCAACAATTATGTGTTATTTATTATAGTTAATTTTTTATTGAACAAACTAACGTCACTGTACTTTACATAAGTAACCCAAGAAACTAGTGTTAGATACATTACCATATTAAATAAATGGGCACACTGATAAAATACGTGCATTATAATCTTATCTATAAGCTTATTTGCTTATCGACACATTTGTTTCATAATATTATGTATAACTTTACATGAATACCACATAATTCTTTCACCTGCTGAAAATTATCAGAAGACAAAATAATTATTACAATGATAAAGTCAGTATTTTAGAGTAAAAGCCAGCCCCAATGTCTACCACAAAAACAAATGCTTGACAAACATGCAGTTGGCTGAATCTAGGGGCGGCCAATTAACTTAGGTTAACGAAAGAGTTAGACAGTAAACAAAAAAAAAGAAGAAGAAAACGCTCCCGTTTTTACCGTTCCATACTATGGAACAAATTTCTGTAATAATTAGCTTAAACCCCCTTTTTTCCTTATTTTTAGAAGTATCGAAATGAAACTTGGTGGATATGGAGGATATTATCAAGAAGAGACTTTGTGGCATAACTGTCATTTTATATCCCACTTTCGATTTCACCGTAAATGACCCCAACTTTTGATTTTTAAATGGAACACCCTCTATATTATTATATTTTTGGAATGCTTGAAAAATTCCGAGTACGGTGATGCCCTATAAGTGACATTTCGAATCGATGGAAAAAACTTGACTTAAGGCTTCCTGCCTGTGATCCATTTGTGTCGTTTGATTCCTAAGTTGAGCCCATCCTTTTAACTTAGCTACACCGCGCTGACGAGGACCAAAAAGTCCGAAACACGTGTCTGCGGTTTGCACTTTTTTCTTGGCGGGCTTGCCCATGAATTTTCTTTACCGATAATTTGTTTCCCGTGTTACCATCCTTTTTAATCTTGTGATAATCCTTGGGCTATGGATATCTACACAGGTTGTTATAGTTAGCCTCCGTGGCAATTAGTTGCTCTGGAATGCAGGGTCTTTCCAGCGGCGCCACATATGTGCAACTGGCTTCCTGGCTGTGCTCCATTTGTGTCGTTTGATTCCTAAGATGAGCCCATCCTTTCAACTTAGCTACACCGCACTGATGAGGACCAAAAAGTCCGAAACACGTGTCTGCGGTTTGCACTTTTTTCTGGCGGGCTTGCCCATGAATTTTCTTTACCGATAATTTGTTTCCCGTGTTACCATACTTTTTTTTATCTTATATATATATATATATATATACACCAGACATCATAGATATCTCCATGGTATATAGCGACTTGCCATTTTGCAAGTACCGAGAGCGGTGACCTTCAGTCCTCGGTGGACTTAACCCATATACTGTTATTATACATGATTTGCAGGAAACAACTACTCAGCGGGCAAATACCCCGACCTGCATTGAATTATACCTTACAAATCATGAAAGATTGATAGCCAATGTCAATTGTCAATCCCCTGACCAGACATAGACCGGTTTCGAACTTTTTAGTTCTCATCAGTATGCCATAGGTCATGGAACAGACAAATGACAGTGGCCAACCTGCTAGTCTTATACAGACTAATGTAAATGGTATAGTGGTGAGAGGTAAGTTAATCCAGTTAATATATACATATATATTTATATATATATATATATATATATATATATATATATATATATGAAAAATACTAGGTTCTCGGGTTGAACCGCGTCTGAGATTGTTAATGTCTCGACGTTTCGGCTCCCGTTTTGGAGCCATTTTCAAGAGAAAAAGTGAGTCAAGTAAAAATTGTCAAAGAAAATAATGCTAGGAGTTCGTGGAACTGGTTCGATTCCGGGGTCTCAATCTGCCTACTCCCCAGATCTCGCCGCGATCCGTCTCTAAGGCCTCAACCTGCCTACTCCTTAGAGTTCGCTCTAAGAAGTAGGCAGGTTGAGGCCTTAGAGACGGATCGCGGTGAGATCTGGGGAGTAGGCAGATTGAGACCCCGGAATCGAACCAGTTCCACGAACTCCTAGCATTATTTTCTTTGACAATTTTTACTTGACTCACTTTTTCTCTTGAAAATGGCTCCAAAACGGGAGCCGAAACGTCGAGACATTAACAATCTCAGACGCGGTTCAACCCGAGAACCTAGTATTTTTCATACCAACGACCGCGGAAGCTTCTCGGAATATATATATATATATATATATATATATATATATATATAAATAATTAACCTGTTATGTAGTGTATCCTACATGATGTAATGTATTTACTGAATTCTCACAAAACGGTTTGTATACGTTTTACTATTTATTACGACAGTTCGTTAGCAGGTTAAAATTTGCAACAAATGTCACTATTTACTCGCTTATATAGAATTATAGATTCCTTTTTCGATTATATACCTGCCACTATTTTAGTTGTGAGCAAAGGAAATCTACCTAAGAAGACCTGCAGGTTGTGCGCTTAACTCATCAATTGACAGATGGCAATACCTGTATCATTTTCTACATTTTACACCGTTCCATTTAAATAGTAAAAGTAGATTTTTCAAGTTTATGTATTGGGTATTATTTTGCAGAAAGCGGGATAAAAAAGTTTACCTTATTAATTAAATTCACCAAGAAATCATTTGCCTGCTGTTTTTGAACTGACTCAAACCTATACAAACTTAACTTTGCGACCCAGTAATTCATATTACATTTTTTAATCCACGTTACAAGTGTTTAATCAACCAAGTAAAACTTATTTATTAGCAATTTAAACTTTCAGTAATTTTCAATTTTTGTCTTTAATGTAATTTCAATTTTTTTCAAAATAAATCTAAATTCAATTCTTTTTAATTTAATATGTAATTAAAATACTATATGTACCACATGGTTATAATTTTTTTTCTTTTTCATTTCTCTGGCAATTTATAGTTTGCGAATCAGCTTCTTCAAACTTGAAATTCAGCTTTATATAATTTAAGCTTTATATATTTAATTCTTTTTATATATTTATATTTAAGCTTTATACTTAACGCTTCAGGCTTTATGCTTTATATTTCCGAAAATATATTTATTATATTGAAAATTTAGCTATATATTTTATATTGAAAATTGAGCTTCCTCAAATTAAAATTTGAGATTCTTAAGAATTTATATTAATTATAAATTTATATTCTACATTAAGGGAATATTATTTCTATAGATTGAAATCTATAACCAGTCCTTTTACATTCACGTCATTTGTTACGTAAATTTGCATCTACATTTGCGTTCATTGAGTTTTCAAAACCATATAGTTGGACAGTATTTCTACAATCTTCAAACTTCACTTCGTTTGAGAAACGTATACTAAATTGCCAAGAAAACCCTTATATTCCATTTCTACAAGAGACAATTGTGGGCCTGCATTGCCGTTCCAGGACTCTTCACCGTCAACGATATTCAATCCAGGAATCTAGGAAATTGGTATAATTTTGTTATTGATTTTTTTAGTATTAATTATTCTTTGTTTGCTGATATTATTGACTTAAATTCTCATATTTCACATTATAAAATTTATATATTTATTCATATGATATATTTTACTATTCATTTTACACTATCTTCTTATTTCTTTTACCAAAAATTTCAGTCTGGTCTATAGAAGACTGGTTATTTAAGAGACAACTCTACTGATTTTCACTGTAGATGGTGCCTAATCAACATCAACTTCTCTTTGTCTCCTGTTCTCGAACTAAACAAAAATGTCATTTATGCTGTAAATTCGAAAAGGGTAAGTTTCACAACTCTTACGAATACTCTGGATCTACGACTCTTTGCTCTGACTTAAACCAGCTAGTCGTTCGCATATGTTGCCTCAATTCTTTCCCAAAAATATATAATAAGGGAAAGAAGGTAACATGTGGAAACGAGCGCATACTGGTAGTAACCACCGATAGTTGTAAACGTTTGTAATTTCAAAATTGATAATAAATATATTCATTTAAATTTCAAAAGTGACAATTCAAGCAATAGCAAGTGGAAAGTGTGGAAGTGTATAAGAAAGTGTCGATATACATAATGAATGCGATACGGTGCTTGACTTATATTAATACTAAGTGAAAATGTGTCTGAACCATTTCGATAGAGAATTAACTCATCTTTAACTTTGACAACTCTTTTTTGTTCGTTTTTCAGAACCGAGATATTTGCAGAAAAAAATGATTTTTAGGCGATATTGACCTAAAATTGGTGGTGTTTCGGAGAGCGGGCGAGGGGGAAAAATTAAAATGTCTAAGAGAGGCCTACAATGAACTAGTTCCAAGAGTAAAATCTTTTGTCCGATTTAAAATGATGTTAATCTAACTGACGACTGGCCCAAGGCTCATTAAAAAAAATTAAGTATATCCGAAATTAAATTTTGATGATACAACATTATCAATATCTAACTTAATACAAAAATTTTAATATCAAGATCATATCAGTAACAATTTAAATTATGGTAAAAATCTAGATAATGAGCTTTGTTTGTATAATTTTGATTTATTTTGGAATCGAATAGAAATTTAGTAACGCTATTCCAATACCTTTATGGCCAGCACTGAAATTACAAAAGAAAGTAGATAGCAGGGGAGCCCGCGATCAATATTTTTGACTTATCGCGGCATGAAGATTTCAATGATTTTTCAGTAGTTTATATCTCTCCTAAGAAAAAGTTCATTTACGACTACTGGGGTTGCTAATGGGGTAAATTCTTTTATGGAACATGTAAACCCCCAATTCAGTAACTCGCAAAGTTTTCAACGAAATCGGTTAAAATTCATATCATGGGGATTTCTGGGGCCGCTGATTACGAATCTGACGTGAAAATTTAAAATTTAAAATGACGGGCCTAAAATGGCGGACTTTAAGAATTAATTCTTGATTTGCGCCGTTTCTATTGATTTCACTGAAAAATATGTAGAGTAAAAAAGTGTTTAGAATATCATTTTGTAGATGAATACACTATTCTGGTAACCACATTATTTAACCCTTTCCCATTATTTAAACTTTAAAATTGTTCATTACAGTTTGATAATATTGGACTAGTAAAGTTGAAATAATAAAAAAAAATTAACCCTAAACGTTTCAACCCCTTACTGGGGGGTGAACATAGAGTGACCTCTCAAAAAATACGTTTCTTCCTAAATTATTACTACTAACTGATAGAGGAAAATATGGAAATATTACTAATAGTGTCTATTTTTAGAAAATCATTAATAGTAATGGATATACACCCTTAAAAAATAGTTTAAATCGTGTTTAAATTATCGCCATCAGTATCTTCATTCGAATCGTCGTTACCATCGATATCGCCTCGTACCTCGATTTCATCTGTCTTCTCATCTTCCTCCATATCCCTGTCTGAAATATCGAAAATCCAAATCAATTAGTATGAAAATTGGTATTATTGAAAATTCAGTCATGCGATTTGTACCTCGTGAACGTTCATGTTCTGTATCATTGTCGTGCAGAGAGGGACTTGGTCACCTTCAAACCATTTAAATGTTAATGTACCACTTCTTCAATCAAACCGAAATTTGTTGGTTCGAGATCACTGGGGTTCTGAAGATGAGCTCCACGCCAGATTTTCGTGAAGTACGTTGTTCGCAGCAAATGTTGTTGAAGCTCGGCCTCATACGGGGGTAGATTACATGCGTTATAATTTTTTATATTAACGTGAAGCCGGTCTATTACATTTCTTGTGTCGTAAGCAGGTGTAAAGATTTTCAGTCTGGCCAGATTGACGTCTTTTAATTTGTTTTCCCTATAAAGAGTACAAACAAATTCTTCCAGTGCGGAATAATGTACTTCGTTATTTGAACTTTCGCCTAATGCTGCAAAAGCTTTTAGATATATTGTAGATTTTTCTAACACATTCAAAGGTCTGACTTTCTCTTTGCGATAGAAAGCTAGATTTTGATCACAACCAGTAAACCTATCAAAAGCGGGAAGAGAACGCGCTTGGAGAGGAGTAATGATATCTTAGCGCCGACATCCATCCAAACCTTTATGGTGTCATCTTCAAGAACTCCATGTTGTCCAATAAGATAATGAGGATATCTGCGTCATTGCATCTTAGCACAACATTGGACTTTTCAGAAACTTGGCAAGCATGAAATATCATTTTGGTATCTGCTTCTTCAAGAGCTACGCAGTCCAACGTGTCCTCTATATTTCTTTGTATTTCATCGGCAACAACCGAAATTTGGTGGCATGTGCCAGGATTGATGTAAATGATCTTTTCCCCTAGTCTGGTCGATAGCCGAGTAGGTTAAGGTGCGAGGTGGCTCCCAAAAATTCTACTCTTTCAAACTGGGCGATAGTCCGCTTACCGCAAATATTACACAAATCACACAGCGTAATGCACTATTTAGGATCAAACACACCCTACCATACCAGAACGTTACCAATTTTCCAGCAACCACTATAGCCAAACCTTCACCTACTATAACTTCCGCTTACCCTATTCACCTTTACTGTCATTTCGTACCGTTTGTATCTTTAAATCTTTCTTGTCCTTCTCTTCCTTTCACTTTGTCCGTTTTGTTTCGTGTTCTTGATCTCTTTTTGTGCGCTCTTTGTCTCTGTTCTTGTTATCATTCTCTTTTTGTGCATTTTTCACTCAAAATTAGCTTCACTACAAAATTTCTAAAAAACTCAAAATTTCGATAAACCACAGTTCAGGCAGCCTTGCGCAGTTCTGCGGTACCTCATTTCGATGAAGGTTCCCCGTTTTAGATTTGGGTACCTGTGTCAATGCAGTGCGATAGCTTCGAGTTTGTGTTTAATTTTTAAACTTTGTTAAATTTTATTTTTAAAATGTTTTTTAATTATATTGTCCTTGGTAATTTGTTTTAAGCAAAAGGAGTCAGGACTTTTCTCCCCATTTTCTTTTGGCCGAACCGGAGCCGCCCCACCCGGCCATGCAACCCGCCACCGCGAGCAGTGCGGTGGTTGCACGGTTGGTTGCAAGGTAGTCTCCGGGGAGGCAATATTATGTATTGATTTTAATAAAGTCTGTTTGCTTGCTTGCGGGAGGTGGCAATCGCGATTAATCACACGGACATCGCACCGCCGGGTTCGAACCTTGGCTCCGGCACTGTCGGAGGAAATGGCTGTATGTCCGCGTTTTTTCAATGTGTAACCCCCTTCCGCACAAGCCTTGGCTTCTGGAATTGGGGGTTGTCTAAATTTCTGTGGTGTTTATTATTATTTATTTTTATTATTATCCTTGGATCTTCCCTCCTCAATTGGTGTATTAGAAAATCTGCAAAATGTTGTTTAAAATTCATGGATTTCGATTCACGACGACAATCACTAACAACTTGGTTCCGATTTGTTATAATAAATGGTCGACTTTGCGTTTCACTTTTTCTTCGGAGAGATATAAACTACTAAAAAATCATTCAAATCTTCATGTCGCGATAAATCGAAAATCCTGGTCGCGGACTCCCCTGCACGGACCTCCCTTTATTTTTTGGGAGGTCACTCTATGTTTACTCCCACTAAAGAGTTGGAACTATTAGGGTTAATTGTTTTGGTTATTTCAACTTTATTAGTCCAGTATTATCAAACTGTAATAAAAATATTTAAAAGAAAGTTTTTACCACAATTTTTGCAACAAAAAGTGTCAGACGTAGGAGAGAAGCGAAAGGGTTAATTAATGTGGTTACCAAAATAGTGTATTATTATGCAAAATAGCATTCTAAACACTTTTTTAATGTACATATTTTTCAGTAAAATCAATAGAAATGGCGTAAATCAAAAATTAATTCTTAAAGTCCGCCATTTTAGGTCCGTCATTTTGAATTTTCCCATTTTCACGTTGGATTAGTAATTAGCGACCCCAAAAATTCTCATGATATGAATATTAATCGATTTCGTTGAAAACTTTGCGAATTACTGAATTGGGGGGTAAAATAGGGTCTACATGTTCAATAAAAGAATTTACTCCTTTAGCAATCCCAGAGATGCCAGTTGTAAAGGAACTTTTTCTTCGGAGATATATATATATATATACAGAGACGAATATTAGACGACTGTCTAAGTTAAAAACAAAAATTTTTTTTTTTTTTAATTTCCACCAGGGATACAGTCACGGGCTCAAAAAAGAAAACTCTTTTTTAAATTCAAGCTTTCGAAACTTTATTGTTTCTTCCTCAGGAATTCTACAAAAATTTTAATATAATCAAAAATATTTAATACAAGTGAAAGGTACTTACTAAATTGAGGTTAAAAAATGAAATTGACAAGTCATAAAGACAGAACCAACACAACTATTACAAAATAAATCACACTTGTGGACTACATTTTAATTTAATTTAAGTTAAAACCAAAAATCTTTAATCTAAAATAGTTTCAGCCACCTCGAAAACTGAACAAGAAGCAGTCAACTACGTTATTTCTTATGGGTTGGGTTTGGTGTTTTGTTGGCAACGGACCTGAGGCAGAGAGAGAGGGGGGGTTGACATGACCCCTCTCTCTCTGCTTCAGATTTGTTTTTGACAGTTTTTTAATCTCACATTCCGATGTTTTTCGGAGGAATAAGAAATAACGTAGTTGACTGCTTCTTGTTCAGTTTTCGAGGTGGCTGAAACTATTTTAGATTAAAGATTTTTGGTTTTAACTTAAATTAAATTAAAATGTAGTCCACAAGTGTGATTTATTTTGTAATAGTTGTGTTGGTTCTGTCTTTATGACTTGTCAATTTCATTTTTTAACCTCAATTTAGTAAGTACCTTTCACTTGTATTAAATATTTTTGATTATATTAAAATTTTTGTAGAATTCCTGAGGAAGAAACAATAAAGTTTCGAAAGCTTGAATTTAAAAAAGAGTTTTCTTTTTTGAGCCCGTGACTGTATCCCTGGTGGAAATTAAAAAAAAAAAAATTTTTGTATATATATATATATATATATGTATATGTATATGTTGTTTTTTCAGTTCAGTTCGAGAAACGAGGAGCAGCAGTAGGCAGCTTTCAGTGAGAACCTGAAGATGGCAGATAGGATTCTGCCGAAACTCGTTCAGACAACCGTGACTCCTGGAGTAGTCGACCATCGACGCGGGAAAGCACCCGGAAGTACAATAACACTTCATATATATATTTGCTTTCGGTCATGAACTATGCAGCCAGTCACTGGTAGTTTAATAATTCCTATAAATAAACCTAGCACAAATCAACGAGATTGAATATGAAAAAATGAAGGGAAATGACGAGGAGACATACTTCTTATCCAGGGGTCGATCAGGACATTTTTATAATTTAGACAGCACAAAGGAGACCTCGGAAAGTAGGGAAAACTAACATGAGGAAAGACACCGGGTATACAAGATTAACCTATAGCTTAATAATTAAGCTATTAATTTCGTAAATGAAACTGAAATTAAGCCTTAATTTCAGTTTCATTTACGAAATTTATAATACTGTTGTATATTTTCCTTGAACCAATTGACAGTAGACTTAGTAAATTATAAGGAGCGAGAATATTGCAATCTTGAACAATTCTTTGTATTAGCGTAGTAGTGGCAGCTTTGTATTTTGCGCAACCAAAGAACACGTGATCAAGATCTCCTATCACGTTGCATTCTTCACAATTGCTTGAGGTAAAAACTCCAATTTTAAATAAATGGGTAGGGTAGCATGCATGGCCAAGCTTTAATCGTACCAGCGTTGTGATATACTTTCTTGAACAGGAATATTCATCGTGCCAATAATGGCTGGGAATATCAGTGTGTATTAAGGCGTATCTAGTAGGATTTGTGAAACAGAATTGTTTACACATAACGGACCATTTAAGCCTGTTATTTAATTTCAATACAGTCTGTCTGTCACTTGCACATAACTGCTCGTTCAAAAGATGTCCGGAATTCTTTGACCAGAATGTCAACTTGTTCATTATACTGCAATCCAATATGAGCTTTCACCCAAACAAAAATAACATCCCTTCGTAATGATTTAATTCGAGCAGTTAAATGTTTAATTTTAAATAGGTAGTTTCTTGTATGAAAAGATCAAAGTTCTTTTAATACTCATGAGAACAGAGAGCGAGTCTGACAAAATTAAGGAAACATTAGACATGAATGTTTCAACATATTTTAAAGCTTGATAGATTGATATAGCTTCTGCTCTAAAAATAGAGCAATGAGAGTTTAATTTACACTTGGATTCAATTTCTTGAGATGGTACAATAAACGCTCCACCGGTGCCTGGTGTAGATTTGGAGGCATCTGTATAAACAAGTTCTGCATTCTCAAATTGACTTACCACGCTTTACAAAATGTTGAAACTGATGAGAGGGTTTTCAGAGTAATTAAAAATGTAGAACGCTTCACGATTTTGCGTGTCATCCTTGCGCAGGGGCCATGCTAATCTTCTCTGTATCGTTCCAATTTTAGTATATGTATCGCCGAAGCGAGTACTCGGAGATATATAAATTACTGAAAAATTATTGAAATCTTCATGCCGTGATAAGTCGAAAATCTTGACCCCGGGTTCCCCTGCTAAGAGGAGAACGCAAATATACTCGATGTAATTATTAAATATAAACTAAGTTAATAAAAGACTTTATTTATATTAAAACTAATATCCAGCCACGTACACTATGTTTTGAATACATTTTTTTTATAAAATTTGCATTTGGTATAGCCATGATTTGAAAATGTATTTCCATTCTACTTGTTATTAGATTGAGGCTCAGAAAAGTAATAAGTTGTATTCTACAGTCTTTTATAGAGAGAACATTATAATCATGACTACACCTTTTAGTTACTTTGTCGTTTAATTAACTTGAGAATCATGGTTGTGATTTTCAGTGGCGTCATTGGGTACCTCGCGTGAATTCTCGAATATATTTCTTTGTTGGAAATAGGGGTATCTTGATTTAGCTAACCATAATTCCAATCGTAAGCTGGGGTCCATGGCAAGGGGCAGAGGGTCGGAATTTGAACTTCTCTTTTTTAAGTAGTTAAAGCAGCACGTGCGGAAGTGTCTTGTACCGCACGCAGATTGGCATTCTGACCCGCAGGAGTTGCAGGATTGAGCTTCACCCCACACAACCCCTGTTGAAAAATACATATTTTAATAAATTGATTTGAAAAGTTGTTCACGTTGTTCATTTGAATAATTGTGTCATATTCAATCTCAGATAGATAATATTAATATTATACTGCGTCCGCCAAGTAGCCTGCACCATACGTGAAACGTTACGTTACCTTATTGAATTTCTCAGGAATTTATTTTTGATGAAAGTTAGTGTATGGTCTCAAACGAGAAAGTAGTTTAGTAGTTTAAAATATGGGAAACTGATTTTTCGTCAATAAGTCGGCGGGTGTTGATTCCACAAAAAAATATATAAGTACTTCTCAAAAGTGAAGAACTTGACAAAACACGTAATTTTGGTTCTTGGCCTCATCGATATTGGACCATTATTTAGCGAGATATTGCGAATTAAGGTTACAGGAAAGAACATTTTTCAATTAATTTTTCTCGGCTCGACATTCACGTAGGACTATTATTATATTTTTCATAGAAGGGTAAGGTCACCCATTTTAAGGGGCCGGAGGCTGGAGGTGGTGGGACAATTAGTAGGAGAGGGAGGGAGGTAGGGCAAATTTCTTTTAAATCCCGATAACTCGTGATCGGAGAGATGGATCGCAAAAAAGTGACATTTCTTCAGTTTTTCACGTAGAACTCAATAAAATGTGCAGAAATCGAAAGAATGAATACAAATGTACTACAGCTCTGAAGCATATAAAGGGTGAAGAATTTGGCCCGTTCCAACCATTTAAGAACTAACCACCCCAGCTTCTTAAAATAAAAATTAAGTGCACGTACTGCCCCAGGTGTCTCCACTCAAGCTCATCACGACAAACTTCATTATTTCTTTTTTAACACGAGAGGCTGGTAGGTGTTCACAAGAAAGAGCGCGACCTTGCATCGCATCTATCAGCGGCTTGTATATCAGAGTATACGCGGAAGCTTTGCAATCTTAGGCGAGGATTGTGTAGGAGATATACCATCCTTCGGAGGGAATGTAAGAACAGTCGGTAACTTGTCTAATAAAGAGCGGAAATAGGCCGACGTTAAATAAATGTTAAAAAACAGCAACAACAAACTTAGCTTTTCCATAATTTATCGTAACTAAACTGCTGCACAAGTGATGTGTACATTGCTAAAATACCGGCCATATTTGGACTGTTATATTTCTGGAACGGGATGTGGTATTTTGTGACCATTAGGAAAATTAATTCACTGTCGACCATCGTAAACAGATTTCTAAATTATGATTGCTTCTTTTATCTGCAGGCTCATTACCCAGACTACATTGTTTCTAAAAGTCATCGTTCTTTCATATTCTTAAAAAAAATTATCTCCATAAAAGTAATCCATAGGAGTAACGTCTGGAGACCTAGCTGGCCAATGAAAATTTAAATGCCTCCCCTCCCAATACGTTGGCCTCGAAAAAAGTTATCTAGGAAATTCTGTACGGTTGCCCCATCGTGTTGAAACCACATTTCTTTTCTTTTTCAGGCTTCGGCATAATTACATTGGCAATATCGTTCCTCAAAAAATTTAAATACGTTTCAGAACTTAAGTTTTTTCGAAAAGAAATTTTGTAGAATTTATCTTAATGTTATATCTGCAGTGTTTTTAGGAAAATGTTTTTGCTTGTTTGTAACATTGTCCGAGTTGAATGAAACTGTTTTTAAACGGTTTGTACTAAAAATTTCGGAAAATATGACAATAATTTTGCATCAAGAAATGCAGCGTCTTTTCTCAAAAAAATACTGCTAAAAATTCTTTAAAGTAAATTTTAATGTCTTCTTTATGTTAAAACTATTAAATTGAAAAAATTATTAATAACAGCATTTTTTTTAAAAAATAGTTACGATATAACATTGCATTATAAGCAACTTTTTAAATAATATTTTTTGATATTTTCAAAAATAAAGGTAGTTTACTCTTGAGATGATTGAAAAAAAACTAATTTTCGCACCTAAACATTTTTTGTGGCTGTAAGCCACAACCATTTTTCACTCAACCCCAATATTCTGGATTTAATTATTTGCCCAGCCACAGCTGTAGTTGAAGGTATACGCTCTTAATATGAAATTGAGAGGCTTCACTTGTGCAAGACCAATTTACTACTTTAAAATTTTTACTTGCAGTTACTTGATTGTACTTTAAAATTGTACATAAAAATTATTTAAATTTTGGCTTCTGCGACTGACATATCACTGTAGTATAAAATATTATCTAACTTTCGCTAGAGCAATTAGAACTCAGGGATTTAACAACAACTGCTTAAAAAATTGTGCTTGGGGTGTCTCAAGGCTTCGTCTTGGGCCCGCTTATGTTTACTTTTTATGTTAACGACAATTTTATGTTAACAACAAAATGCGTGGTTTATGCAGATGATATGTCTCTGCAAATTTCTGATGCCGTAATTGTAAATTTACTTCTATTTTCTGATCGAATTGCAAAAATGCCTTACCGCCAATAATATGATTATGAATAATGATAAGGCTCAAAGACTAAATATTTTACTACCATACTGACATGGTAAAGGTGTAGCTGTGTTAAATTACTGGGTGTTGACTTACATGATAGGCATAATTGATCCTGGTAAGTAGATCTCATTAGTCTCCTTGAAATTCATAGAAATATAAAGTTAAAAATCAACCCTGATTAGCATAATTATAATACTAGGCTTAGACCTTCTTAGTCCTGCTTGCCTCAGGCTCATTAAATTTAATTGAAAATTAATTTATATGACGTTATTCCAAATTAGAAGAAAAAGAAGGAGAAATGTATTTAGTTTCAACATTATACAGAGCATGTACGGCCCCAGTCGGAAAAATATGTGCCCTGTTAAAGATTTAAATGGAAATCTCCTCAAAGAAGACCAGGAAATAAGAGCCCGATGGAAGGAACACTACTCTAACATTCTTAACCAGCAAAGTCAAGCCGATCACGATATTATATATATCCCTCAATATGACACCTTCGAAGACTTAGATAAACCACTAACAACAGAAGAGATCTTAACCGCCATTGGGCAGCTAAAAAATAACAAATCTCCCGGCGCCGACTCACTCCGAGCTGAGATTTTTAAAGCTGTGTCGTCAGAGCTCATACCCTACCTCAAAAAACTGTTTGATGCCGTGTGGGAAAGTGGTCAAGCTCCGCAGGAGTTTCGTGATACACTTTTAATTAACCTCTTCAAAAACAAAGGGAGCGCTGCGGACTGTGAAAATTACAGGGGTATAGCTCTCCTGGCTGTTGGAGGGAAGATACTCACTAAAGCGATGGCAAATAGGCTAACACCTGTTATGGAAAAGTTACTTCCTGAAACACAGAGTAGCTTTAGACCAACCCGAGGCACATCGGATTTAATCTTCACACTTAAACAGCTTCAAGAGAAAGCACTCGAACATCAAGGAGAAATTCATATGGCCTTCATTGATTTAACCAAGGTGTTTGACTCGGTGGACAGGGAAGTGCTCTGGAAAATTATGTTCCGCTTAGGTATCCCTAGAAAATTTGTGGAAGTATGTCGCAGTCTACATACAAATAACAACGCCCAGGTTATGTATAATAATGAGGCAACCGAACCTTTCCAAACCCTCACTGGAGTTAGGCAGGGATGTGTCCTGGCACCCCTACTTTTTAATTTGTTTACCACTGCTCTAACAATTATTGTTGACAACAAACTGACAGTCAGAGGAATAGGTCTCAGATACCGTTTTGATGGCGGTCTCTTTAACATAGGGCGCTTTAGAGCTTTCACGAAGACACGCACACGATTCATTTGTGATCTCCAGTATGCGGATGACTGTGCACTTTTAGCCTCTACGCCGGAAGAGCTTCAAGAACTTTTAGATGTGTATGCCCAGAGCTATGATTGATGATGAACTCCTCATCAAGTGAACCAAATAGACATTACACTTAACGGAAATTCTCTTGAAGTGGTGGATCAGTTCAATTACTTAGGCAACGTTGTTAATGACAAAGCAAACATGGACAGCGAGATTCGCAATAGAATTAACGCTGCATCTAGAGCACTCTGGGGACTTAGAGAGAGAGTATTTGACAACCACGACCTTGCTTTGTCAACGAAAATAGCTGTCTACAGAGCAGTTGTCATTCCAACACTGCTATATGGATGTGAAAGCTGGGTCACTTACCGTCGTCATGTGAAAGAATTAGAACGTTTTCAGCAAAGACACCTCAGAAGTATGATGAAAATCCGTTGGTTCCATCACATATCAAACATAGAAGTACTCAGGAGAGCAAACAGCCTTCCAATCGAGGTGCTTATTTCAAGAGCACGCCTAAGATGGGCAGGTCACGTTCATCGTATGCATGATAACCGCCTTCCTAAATGTACACTTTATGGTGAATTGCTAAGTGGTAGAAGAAGGCGTGGCGGTCAACGAAAGAGGTTCAAAGACGCTCTCCATGAAAATCTAAAATCCTGCGGTATAGCAGACGAGCAATGGGAACAACTTGCAGCGGACAGAACCGAATGGCGAGGGGTTGTGGCCAGCTATCAAGGAAATGTTGCTGCAAGAAGGCCGAATCCAAGACCTAACCAGGTCTATGTTTGTCCTGACTGCGGTCGACATGTGCTCTCCCGAATTGGCCTCTAAAGCCATAGTCGTGTGCACCGTAGATGAATGGGAATTACAATAGACTACACCTTTTACTTGTTTTTTATTGTACACAATCTATCGACTGTAACATTTTTATACTCGGACTCGAGTAACGGCTAATAAGATACAGAGCATTTTACACAACTTCTAAGAACGGAGTGTACGCGTGCATTTAAACAGTGTTGAGAAAAGACAATACTTTATTTATAAACTTTCTTATTTCTACCCTATGTCTTCCTTTTATTTTTATAATTTTTATATTTTTAAGCAATACGCTTTAAATATTTCCACTGAAACATTGTTATACCACATTATACCTTAATTGTGTACCAGGGCAAGACACCTATATTAGCTCTAGCTCTTAATCGAATACAAACTGTACGTATATCAATAGACCGACATTTTTTCACTATGAAGAAGTGTTATTTACCCAGAAATCCAAATTTATTGAGTAATTGATGAACTGTACCTTAGGGAGTGATTTTGGAGTAGTTAGACCACTAAGATTATATTGGATTTTTAGTTCATCAAAAAAGGACTCATTAGGAATACAATACTTCTGAATTAAGTTTGTCCCAAATTTGTTTTAGGTTCTGGTCAAATTCAATTAATTTTATTGGTCTACTATCTTGTTCCACCAATTTAAAGTCAGGCTACGTTACGCCACTGCACGAGAAACACGATGTGAAACTGGCAGACAACTACAAAGCAATAACTCAATTTCATATGTATCAAAAATCATTGAAAAAATTGTTCAGACACGAGTATGAATATTTAATATCATTCAATCTTTTAAGTGAAAATCGGCACTTCAGGTCTAAATATTCAATCATGAAAGAACATTATGAGCATGTATAAATAATATTCTTAGCATACGATTTCATTGAAGTGGAATTTCGAATGCATAAATAATGAGTTTTTAATTAAAAAAAAAATTGAATCATTAGGACTCGAGGAAGTTTATAAAGTTCTTCATTACTGACAGAAGAATTGGAACAATTCCTCACACGAAAAGTATATAAATATCAGTTTGCTTCAAGACGCATTTCTCTCTTCCATATTATCTATGAATATTAATGATCTGAAAACACTTCTTAGCAAAAACGTCAAGTTATAATCTTTAATTTTTTAGAAAAAGTTTATATGACTATTGCGCGAGCATTTTTAATACGATTCTTGTTGATATAATAACCAACAGTTTAAAAATAAAACAAGAAAGTACCTAATGAATAGAATGAATGGTTTTAAGTAATAGAAGAAATGGATAATTTAAACTAGATATGACTAAATCAGATGCACATTTTGGTTGCTTTAATACTTGATTTTTATTTCCGGTTTAAACGGAAACAGTATAAACTTTGTATTTTCAATGGAACACATATATTATTCAAAATTTAGATTGTTCAGGAAATTCTAAGTACAGAATTAACATGTAGCACACCCTCTCTCTATCTTTGACAGTTTTCGAGAAAATGGCGATTGTAAAAAGTGTATATTCCACTTTCACATAAAATAAATTAATATAGGAAAAATCTACTACGATTATTTACGTTCTTTGGTAAGTAAAATTATACAAGAATAATTTATTAAATCCAGTAGACCATTAAATTGGCATAGGATACGCCAATTCAAATACAAATAAAAAATAATTAAGGAAATATTGAACATATAGTAATTAACGAGGACATTTAAAATGCTAAATATATATACACATATTTTTACGAAGAACCCATATACACGGAACCTAACACACAGTGCTTAAAGTACATATTCTTCTACGAAACCATGAGGCTAGATGTTTCGTCTTATTTCTAAATATTTATCAATATTACTGTTGAGGTGCGGCTCATTTTTAGCGGACACCCTGTATATGAACGTTTATCAAACCCAAGGAACCCCCGAAAATTTGCTTTCTATTTATTTGTTTGAAAATAATATTCTGTTATTGTTAAATAATTATTTCTTGCGTACATCCAACAGTCTTATTCACAACCCAGTCACATTTGATTCAGGCGACTGATTTTACAAATGTCAATTATGAAGTAAAATCATAGTAGGGAGGTTTCAATATAATAAGACATTGTAATTTGTGACTGTGTTCATGTGTTAAGGTATCCATTTTTATTAAAAAATATATAAAAAAATCTGCTCTCTTCATTTTTAATATTTTTGAAAAAATGGTTTTAATACTAAAAAGTTTAATGTCGCATAAATTATCTATAATGAAAAATATCTTGACGGATGTTGTCAATAAGAGTAATGAAAAGACTGTAATGAAAATTTCAACACAAATATGCGAAAAATCAACGAGAAGTACGCAATCAACAAATTTTGATAATAAATTATTTTCAAAATAATTCGCGACACTTAATACGTTGCACATATAGGGAAAATATTGAGAACGTTATTCAGTGGACACTGAAAGCAAATAAAATAATTCCCCTTAAAGTGTTCCCAGAATAATATTTGTCTAATTACGACGAGTTAATCCCGTCATTTATTAAATCAAAGTGAACCTCATCTCTGTGTGATATCTGAAATTTACATGCGTTTTCGTACTTCCCTATAAGAGTCAATTAAGAATGTACAAAAATGCAGCATTGTGAATTTTCTTTGCTGTTCAATTGTTTGTCTTTTCGCGGTAACAAATACTTATAACTACGTCAGATTTGTCTTTAGGTCAAAAATTTCGTTTCGTTTCGTTTCAGAGATAATCGAGCAGAGCAGATTGGATAATCTGGGCCTCTCTGTACACATTTTCTTATTCATTAGTGAAAATTTTACTACCGATTTGTAAAAAAAACGCTTTAAGATTTTAATAAGGGGTTTCCTTCATTAAATTTTTGAAATGTAGTTTAATGATAGTCGCAACATACACCAGTGGTAGGATCAGCAAGAAATATGAAATTAAATTTCCTTTATTTTTATATACGCTTATTGCCTATCTAAGTAAGAAGAAATTGCACTTATCTAATATCAATTTGAGCGCAAAATGCATTGTGTTGTTTGGTTTGGAATATGATACAAATTTCACCCTGCTGATAAATTCCTTCTAATTTGCTGCAACTTATACCCAAATCAACTAAAAAGTTGCTGAGATGTAGCCGAAATATATAAATGTGTAGTATATAAATTGTGTCCATCTAATGCTGGACACATCTTGAAACTAAAATAGGATTACCGTCAAACAATATCTTATAATTTGCAAATAGTTTCATAACATTCGCTTAAGGCAAACTAAAATAAATTAGTAAATTTGAAAAATGTACAAATAATAATGAAAAATGTGAACTAAAAACTTAGTTTTCGGAGTATAATGGGACCACTCTAAACATACACTATAGTTAGCCCAAATTAAAATGATAAAAATCGTATAAACTAATCCGGTGTAATGAGTCAACGAGCATACAAGCATACCGGTTGAAATGGAAAATATATGAAAAATCATCGAATGCTAAACCGCAAAATACCCACGTCTTGACAAATATGTATTCTCACATTTATATAAATAATCTAGAAAATAAATTTAAAATTATTTTTCTTTTAAGACTAAAACTTATTAGTTTAGGTTAACATCGATAAATAGATATACGATAAAATAATTCTGTCACTTATTATGTCAATTAATAGTAATAAATAACAACACTTACAATGCAAACCTGTGATGACATAAGAATCATCAGATATTTATATGCATGTTATAATATACACTATTAATATACTTGAATGTTTTTGTGATCCAATATGAATATTATAGTAATGTATTTTTAGCTGGGTTTTGGGATCACAAAAATGAACAAAATTTTCTTGTTGACATTTCGTTAAATTTATTAACTTCTTCAAGGCACTAAAAAAAACGTATAAATGTAGGTATAAATAGGATTTAACAATAATTGTAGTTGTCTTCTTCTGTTGTCTTCTTAATACAAATCATTTTATCGATCATTCTCTTGTTGTAATTATTATTTTTAGCGATTATTTTGGCATAATTTAATGCAAAAGTATAGACCTTTTCTATAAAGTGCTCAACCAGTTGTGATGGATTTTTTTTGGTATGGAAATTTTTGCAGTCAGTTGCATGTTCAGATATTCGTTTTTTAAAATATCTGCCTATAGTGCCTATATATACATGACCTCTAAACACCGAATTTCGTATACAACATTAGACTCTAGATCTTTAGGTGTTTTATCTTTTAATCTAGTAAGTTTTTTACGAATAGTATTTTCACTTGCATATGCAATGGTTGAACCACTTTTTGTAAGAGTTCGATTCAGGTTCTCTGAAAGGTTTCGGGCATTTTGTAATATTGTTTGTTGTTTTCTTGTTTATTATTAGATTTGTTCTGTTATTATTTAGAATTTTGTTGATTAAAGTTACTGAATAATTATTTTTGTGTAGGAATGTTTTTATTAATTCTTTGTTTTTAAGACGGAATCTCTCACCTGATAGTTATTCAGCTCTATATTTTAAGTTGTTTATAATGTTAATTTTAGGTTTGAGAACATGTTCAGAGATGTAGGTTTGTGGTACCAATCCATAATGAGAACATTATTGTTGTTGATTATTTCTATATCCAGAAATCATATTTTAGCATCGCTTTCGTAGTAGTTCGTCACACTTTTCTTTTGGTACGGCTGTAACTATGTCATCAACAAACCTTTTGAAAAAGGGTATCTTGAAAGATAAATGCGCTAAACAGGTATTTTTTAAGTTCTGACATGACTATATCTGAACAAACTGGAGACATGCAATTTCCCATACCAAGGCCATATATGTGTGTATAAAATTGACCGTTGTATATAATAGTTATTTATTAGGCTAGCGAGTTATGTTATATATAAATCACGCAAGAATAGTTTAATTTTCTTAAGTTACTCATATGTAATAACTCACGTGTCTAATACAACAATGTATCCAATACTTTCATATAAATGCTTTTTCAGTGACAAACAATAAAATTATTAAAATGTCATGTCATCGATTTTTTGTCAGTTGTCAACGTCAAGTCAACAGCGTTTCTCCAAAAATATAAAATGCAAGTAGTTTATTGCTAAGTAGATTCTGGAGCAGGGGTTTGTTTAATAACCATTGTCTAATTAGCATCAAAATGGAAAATTGTGAAAGATATAATATGGAAATTCCGACCGATATTTTGCAAGAAGCCAAAGAAGCTACAGCCAACTTAATTTCAGAAAAGTCCAAAATAACCTGTTTTAAAGAATTTCTTTTATATTAAAATTACTCTTCAGTGACTAAATCACTTTACCTAAAGTATACTTTAGCTGACTACTTTAACTCACTAGTGACTTATGGGCCACCTTATACCTTTAAAATCTCATCAATAAAGATCACTTTATATAAAAGTGTTGGATAAAATAATTGTTGTCTATGCAAAAAGTAAACAAACAAATAAATAAGTCCAATGTCATAGAAGTATGGCTTTCGACGAGAGACCATCTCTTCTTAATTATTTCTATTGTTAGATGCGTCGGTATGTTAGTGAAAAGGGAGATAACGTCAAGGGACACTAGAATATAGTTATCTGGTAAGATTACACTTTTTAGCTGCTCTACCAACTCAAAAGAGTTTTTCATATCTCGTTCTTTTCAAATACATATTTTAACAGGATGGAAATAAATTTGTCGTATTATATAGGGGGGATTCAATAGAAGAAACAATAGGCCTAAGTGGAGTATTTTCCTTATGTATCTTAGGTAATAAATACATTTTAGGAAAAACCCTTGTTTTGTTTTTAATTTTTTGGTCAAATGTTGGTCAACAAAGTTATTTTTTAGCATCTATTATTTTGTTATGTTATAAAAAGTGGTTCAACCATTGCATATGCACGCGAAAACACTATTGGTAAAAATGTTTTACTAAATTAAAAGATAAAACACCTAAAGACCTAGAATCTAATGACGTATACTAAATTCCGTGTTCAGAATGTAATGGTGTATACATAGGCACTATAGGTAGATATTTTAAAAAACGAATATCTGCACATGTAACCGATTGCAACAATTTTCATACCAAAAAAAATCCAACACAACTGGTTGAGCACTTTATAGAAAAGAGCCACACTTTTGCATTTAACGATGCCAAAATAATAACAAAAATAATAATTACAAGAAGTAAATGTTCAATGAAATAACGAACAGATACACAAAATTTAAAAAGTTCTTATTTTAATATTATCGACTATCTAAAAAACACCCAATCTATAACATAAAAAAAAGAAACGCTGAGACTTTGGGCCTATTAAAAGTACATACATTATTGCTCTTCAATTCGCCAGAATGAGGTGTACCAGCGTATAGTTATACATTTATGTTGTCCTGCATAAGAAACATTTCCTATTGCAAAAGCTACATACTTAATATGCCCCGTGATTTTAAAAAGTTAATGAAAAAACAATTTTTAATTTAACCGTAAATGTCTATATATTTTTCTTTTTTATAATTTATTATACAGTTTTTATGTTTTACACCCAATTTTTAAATAATTTTTAAAACTTTTGAAGGTGCCTTTTTGTATTTTTAATATTTTAATGGGTTAACAATGTAATATAGTTACAATTTTTTGTTTTTAATTGTCTTTAGGTATAAACAACAATTGTTAAATTTTATTTGTACCTGCATTTATACGTTTTCTTTTAGTGTCCTGAAGAAGTTAATAAATTTAACGAATCGTCGACAAGTTAAAAAAGGAAATTTTGTTCGTTTTTATAATCCCAAAACCCACCTAAAAATACATTATCATACAATTAATATAGAATCATGATAAATAATATTTGCAGGTTATTTTTCGTAAAACTGAATTACAAAAATTATATAATGTAGAAAAATATAATCTACTATTAGTTAAACTATTTCGTATAGATAGTTACGGAAAAATGGATACATACCTAATATAAATATCAAAGCCACCAAGGCCAGTCCTCTCATCATAGCCACCCTAACCATAGATTAATCTTTGTTGTTGTACCGGTGACAATGTTAACGACTTATTTACCAGAAGATGAATAATATTCCCGTAACGATGTTCTTATATAAGTTCTTAACACCCCCTGTTTTATTTTTTAGGAGAGGGGATGTTATATCTTATCTGAATTGCGTGAAACATCCACTTGCAAATCCAATCACATCACCAATTGAATTTCAAAGAAAAACTTTGCCATAAATTACTTGATAGGTTTATGCAAACGGCATTTTTATTTAGCTGAAAAAGTTTTTGCTTGTTTAGTGTTTTATCTTTATGCCACGTAACACGTAAGCTAATTTAGAAGATGGGAGCTTCTGATATTATCACTTATATAAATAAAAATGGCAGTCAGGAGCGTAGATTATGTACATAGGATTTTATTTAATGGTTAAACTGTTATATTTTTATAGCAATCTCAAAACATGCCCAGCATTATCGAAAACTATTTAGATATTACATAAGAGTAAAGAGTGGAGGTAGCTTAGGGTGTCAAAGTAGTTCCGCTTCTTGGTTTCTTACTTTTCAATACAGGGTGTCCAGTTAGTGTTCCCTCGGTAGATTATGCAAAGACGGCTAACTTTTTTAACAAAACTTTCAATGTTTCAGCTTTACTACTACATAAAATTATTTTCAATTATACAAGATGTCACAAAAAGAAGTCAGGGGCTGTTCATAAAGTCCGTGCGAAATACGGTGGGAGGGGTAGTAGCTAGCGCGACAATGTGTGACTATGGAGGGGGAAGAGGTCAGTTAAAACGTGACGTCACATAAACATCATAAATATATGAAAAATATTATTTTAATAAAAACATCTGGAGTTTTCTAACATTTGGAAAACATACCTAATATGCACTGAAATTAAATATTGCTCGATTCTTTCAATTCATTTTATAAAATTTTCCACCACTACTAAAGTTTGGTATTACTGATTAAATTTAAATTGTCAAGCTTATTTATTAAAAAAATAGATTAAAGTAACGATATCGCAAAACATGATACACGGGCGAGCATTCACTTTGAAAGTTTCTGCATTTAGACACAAATTACTCTGTATGTATTATAGCTGTGGCATCAGGTGTTTATCTCAATGTATTTGGCTGTCTCTTGTTCCATCTCTGATCAGCAACTAAAGATTTTTTGCAGGAGCCATATGATTGGTTTTGTCGATCTATACATAATAAATTGGCTGACACAGTTTGAAAACGATGTGGTTTATATCACGCTACAAATAAGGCTATGTTGAGACATTTAAAATATATGCATCCGAGAACTTTTGTGTATCATAGCAGACGTTGACACTGATGCTGAAGACGTCGAATTTCTTCACGAAGATCAAGTATTAAGTGATGCCCTTTCCCCGGATAACCAAGATAAACCACTGGCAGTTCCGGCGTCAATAATCCACATCGACAGTTTTATGAGTAATCCATGGACGAAGTGCTAAACATTGTAAATCATCAATGATTAAAAAGAGATTATTTTTATAAAATAAATACTTTCAGATTCTCCAGAATTTTCCAATTTTTCGGGCAACTTCCTAAATTTTTCTTTCCCTAAAAACCTTCCTCAGACTATTCTGGATTATGGCATTGATTGGGAGGGTGGTCAATAAAAATTATTGAACCACAGCACTTAGGCCCCATTGGGTCCCTTGAACAACCTCCCTGTAGGCAGACCCTCGCCTAGGCGTCCAACCAACCTAATCTTGCGAAATAGGTGGTGATGCTGCCTAGGGGCATCTCCCTTACATCGGCCAAAGTAAGCCAACGTTCTCCCAAAATGGATTCTCTGATTGATGAGACAGCAGAACAGTCACAGAGTACATGTTGAACCGTCTCATCTTCTTGTTCACAACCTCTACAGAGAGGTGTTTCGCTTAATCTCATATTATAGAGATGTTTCCTTAATGGACAGTGTCCAGTCTGAAAACGTAGGTTCCTTGTGGACATTACCAGGTAGTCCATTGCTGTACTCTTGTTGGGATATTTTAGTAGTTCCCTAGCAGCCGTTTGTTTCATTCCACAGTTTCTCGAATTCATTGTGAATGTTCTCTTTAATTATTTGTATTATCGCCGTGATTGGTAGTAGACTGGCCGGGCCTGGTCCAAAAATACTTAGGCCTGCTGCCTTCTTAGCCAGTCTGTCGGCTACTTTGTTGCCACTACACTATGCGTGTCCTTTCACCCAGCATACCAGTATGTTATTCATGCATTCATGCTGGAGGCACCCACAAGTGCTTGTTGACATTCCCATACTGCTCCTCAGACTATTACGCATCCCTGTCACAAAAAGCACTTTCAGTTTTTCCAGAATTTTCCTATTTTCTGGGTAACTTTTTAAATTTTTCTTTCCCTGAAAATTTTCTTCAGAGACCAATTGAAAAGTTAGAATTAATTGTTACCTCGCTAATTGTTTCATGGAAGGCTAATTTTTTGCTAGTAGAAAATGACTCAAAAAATTTACTAAATTCCCCCCCCCCCCGAACCATTCCCAAAAAAAAAACGAATAACACCACGAGAAAAGTTATTTTAGCCCTGAAGAAAAAATAATTAAAAGAACACCCCTCGAAAAATAACGAACATTACATAAAACAACAAATTTTTGTATGTTAATGGGTAAAATATGACAGGTATCTATAAAATAAACAGATTTATGAAACAAGTTAAAAGTCTTCGTAATTTAATCCGCAACTACCCCCAAAAACTACCCTCTGAAACTGAAATGAAAAATAAATTGTCACTGACTCTTTAATGTCACTAATTTTATTATCCAAATTTGCACTGAAATAAAAATAGAATATACCTTACTTATTAACATTTTTAACATTTTTAACATTTATTACACTATTAAACTCTTAATATATAAAAGTAAGACGCAAAATAATAATAACTAAGACATAAAATATTAATTTATAATTATTCGATGATTTATATTTTAAAAAATCTACCACTATCAAAATTAATTTATTTTATAAACAACTAAAATTTATGTTTATATACAGCATATAAAAAAGAACGTGCTCCAAAGTACTCTTGAAACGTACATTGACGCAGAGAAACCGCACGTGTTTTAGAAAAATCAAATGTCGGTATAAGCGCGCTCTACCGGGTCATGAATGTAAACTTATACGACTTGGATTTTGTCATTTTTGCTTCACTTCAAGTATCATATACTTGAAACCTGGACATCAAACGATGAAATAAATATTTGGAAGTGAAAGTATAGATTTTTATCTTTCTTTTCATGTGTTAAAATATATATTTTTTAGCTAGAATTTATACTGAGCACAAATAGAAAAAAGTACGTTATTTCCAAGAAATATTTTCATACATTAAAAATGAAATAAAAATATTTCTGAAAATAAAATGATATTTACTTATTAAGTATATCCTACTTTTCACGTTACAATATTTTTTTACCTACAAGCCTTTTTTGACCGTTTTTGATAAGTTTTCAAGTGAAAATTTCATAATCCTAAAAAATGGAAAAAATACCAATAATTTAAAAGTAATTTTTTTTTACCCTGAAAACTTTGAAGCATAAAATTTAATCTTAGATTGAAGTTTAAGGTATAAACAAGCTATATCTACAACAATTTTTTTTAAATGGTATTTTATTTAATATTTATATTTTAATGTACAGTGGAAAAAAATGATAAAGCTTAATTTTCCCGTGCAATTTATAAAAATAAAAATTATAAAATTTAAAAGTAAGTATACCATTGGAAAGCTGAATCCTTCCTCTTTAAAATTTTAAAAACAATTTTTGGACTATTAAACATAATATTTTTAGTCGCAAATTCCTCTATAAATCCTTATTTTACTATAAGGAACCTAGCCAGACTGCAACCAACAGCTACTCTCCGGGCTATGTGCCCCGCCGAGCGCTGAAATACAAGTTACAAGCCTGGCGCATTAAGTGTAATAATTGCATATTACCATCAAAACGCTAATGCTTCGATTGCAACAAACACCAGCCGAAAGACTGATCCTACTTAAAGGAGCTCCCTTGCCAGTCGTCACACACCACTTGCAGACTGCAGTTTCGAGCTGTTGGCTCTCGTCAGTGCAAGGTAGGTAAGCGGCGACCGACATGAGAATCCTTTGACTATAGTACATCCCGGTATTTTTACAATAGCGACATGTAAAACAGGCAGCAGGCGCCATCCAGCGGTCCAGTGTTTGTTGCAATCGAAAAATAAATAGCCTGACTTGGCTTAGCATAGTTCAAATGTGCTTTTAGAGGGCGGAATATTAAACATAATATTTTGTTTGCGAGTTTGCGACTAAAAATATTATGTTTAATATTCCGCCCTCTAAAAGCACATTTGAACTATGCTAAGCCAAGTCAGGCTATTTATTTTTCGATTGCAACAAACACTGGACCGCTGGATGGCGCCTGCTGCCTGTTTTACATGTCGCTATTGTAAAAATACCGGGATGTACTATAGTCAAAGGATTCTCATGTCGGTCGTCGCATACCTATCTTGCACTGACGAGAGCCAACAGCTCGAAACTGCAGTCTGCAAGTGGTGTGTGACGACTGGCAAGGGAGCTCCTTTAAGTAGGATCAGTCTTTCGGCTGGTGTTTGTTGCAATCGAAGCATTAGCGTTTTGATGGTAATATGCAATTATTACACTTAATGCGCCAGGCTTGTAACTTGTAATTCAGCGCTCGGCGGGGCACATAGCCCGGAGAGTAGCTGTTGGTTGCAGTCTGGTTAGGTTCCTTATAGTAAAATAAGGATTTATAGAGGAGTTTGCGACTAAAAATATTATGTTTAATATTCCGCCCTCTAAAAGCACATTTGAACTAATTTTTGGACTGTTATTTCTATACCTATTTTGAAAATACAAAACAAGAAAACGAAGATTTTAGCCATCGATGTCTTTGCATCGCCTCCATCTCCGCCGAGGCCCACTAAACCTTCCAGGATATTTACTAGCGTATTCCCTCCACGAAGACTACCTCCATTAAGAAGAGAAGACGATGAAGCTGAAGACATAGAACTTACCTAAAAGCAGAAGGTTGTTATATCAAAAATATCCCATATTACTGAGACATAGGCTTAATCTCCTCAGCCGTATTAGATTACATATTGTCTCTGTAACTTTATGCCGAGCGTCCAATTTCATTCTAGGTTCTCACAATTCTGTCCTGTGTTGTTAATATAGATTATTTTTGTTAAGAATGCTTATAAATTCTACCAACAGACTTATGCAAGTTCAGTTAATAGACGTACTTCATATATTACACATTTCATTTTCATTTAGAGTCAACGTTGATTCTACATTTACCATTAAAATCATTGATTAAAGAGTTATTCAGTAAATCCAAAATATAAAATAAATAATTCGTCAAGAGTTATAAACCACCCCTTATCTCGAAAACTATTCACATTCAAGGAAAAGTGCGGGGGCGATTTGAGCACATCAAGAGTGCTCCATACTCCATTTCATTATGGCCGTTTAGTTTCGGGACACCCTGTAAATTCTTATTAAAATCTTAGGAGTATTTCGGCTTCTTTCTTTATTTTGAAAACGTTACCTGAATGCGCGTCAGATTTATCGTTCCTTGTGGATTAAACATTTTCTAACCCTTAAATATTACCCGCTTGTTAAAATTTTGAGGGTTTCAATTTTCTCTTTATTTTGAAAGTTATTACTTACGCTTAAAATGGTAATACATTAAATTAAATGAGTTAATTCTCCATATAGAAGGTCTTGTGTATGTATTACTTTAGATTAATATATTTCGAGCAATAGCCGCAAGAATCCATCAACACTAGCAAGTAGGTAGAATGACCCAGAATTATTCAAATTTGTGCAATGTCATAAGAAAAATTTCGGTCTGAGAAAAACTGTGCTACTTTCATCGTTTACCAAAGAAAATGAAAAATCATTATCCGAGATTTCATCGGATTCTCACGTTTCAGATTATATACATTACTAAAAGTAAGATCATCAACTTCTTAGAAAAAGTCCCAGAGTTAAGTTTATCGAAATTCAATAATGATATAGAATTTTTTTTAGAATTTATTGTCAACCATTATTGATATGTTTGTAAGTCATGCTTGCAAGTTTACTGAGAGCTAGATGTTGATAAAAAATTTACTGAAAGCTAAAAGTTGGTAAAAAATTCTGAAAAAATTAATTAAATAAAAATTTTGTAGACTTTTGCACTTTATTTTAAATAAAATAATGACTCTATCAAAGATTGTTTATTTTCATACGACATGCACATGAAGACTTTTTGACAAATCCTAAACAATTTTAAAAATTTTCCCCACTTCCCCACTTTTTATAAAAATTATGAGGGTTCTTATACACACTAATTTGTAAAACATACTTCAAAATTTGCATATATACTTATAATAATATTTAAAATTGAATATTTTTGCATTGTATTTGTTATAAGTACTCAAAATACTAAATTTACTATCCTCGAGTATGTACTTCCTCTTTGATTCTAGATAAAGGTGTAATAAACTACGCCATCCAAATATTAACCTTTAGTTTCTAATCTCAATGTGGAACTTTTTATTATAATAAATTACACAGGTATTATTTATTACCCCATAAATGGATTGCATTTCAGATAGACTATATATATGGGGTAGAACTTTTCGCATAAAGTGGTATGTTAAAAAACCAAAACTAAATCACATCTATGAAGCTACGATTCATTTTCAATAAATAAATAAATTTAAACTGCTTACAGTCCCGATCATGAATTTTACTTTACACACAATTTAATTAAATAATAAAAATTTCGATCGTATGAAGTAATTTGTATTGTATATTAATTAACTTATATAAGATAATTTTTTCATGTTGAACAAATAGCTCAGGGTCGATCTGAAGCTTTATTTATGTAGGAAACCATGAACAAATTAGAGACAAGCTGAAATTTGGTATATAAGTTTGTATTGGGGTTCTTAAAATACCACCAAATCCCACCGGTAACCCGCAATGCCTGTCACCCTCAAATAACCCCCAAAAGGGTGAAAACGGACTTTTTTTTAGTTTCTTGGCAATATCCTAAAAACAAAGCTATATATGAAAAAATATGAAGACAGAGAAAATTAGAAGCATAAAATTTCCTATAAAATCACGTTTGGCAGTTATATTTTGCTTTACCAGTGGAGGAGTTATGATATTTTTAATAACTGGGTATTTTGTAAAAAATACTCTCTAGCCATTACTTTGGATTACTTTGGATTTTGACATTAAATATACATAACAATGTATATGGATATTTTGGTAAATACATTTAATACATTCTTACGTCAACAAATTAGAAATAAGAAGCATACGAGTGGAGTACTATATTTC
Organism: Leptura quadrifasciata; assembly: GCA_963675555.1. NCBI lineage: Eukaryota > Metazoa > Arthropoda > Insecta > Coleoptera > Cerambycidae > Leptura > Leptura quadrifasciata. Next base: position 43,787,097 of record OY776675.1, read on the forward strand.
CAATTTCATACATTATTTTGTATTAGCTAATTGATTACATATCATAGAATTACTTATCATTATGGCAATAGTGTAACTGTAGTATTTGATGGATACCAACAATTAAGTACAATAATAATAGAACAAAATCGTGCATCCATGGGTAGGAAAACGGCATCAACTGTAGAAATCTTTAATTCATCAGTTGTCAAATTTCCACAAGAAGATTTTTTGTTCAACACAACTAATAAGCAATGTCTTATTAAACCACTTGGAAATTCGTTGTCGGAAAAGGGAATTAACATTGTATATTCAGATGGTGATGCGGATACGCTTATAGCAACAACTGCTATAGCACTTAGTAAGATGTGTGGATGGACCGTGTTTGTAGAAGTGAAGATACTGATGTAATGGTTTAATTGAACCACTACGCTAAACAAAATTTGTATATACTACGCACAGGAAGAAGTTCAAAATCAAATAAAATTACTAATGTTTCAAAGCTCAGCATAAATTGGAACCTTTAAAAAATGTTCTTCTTGCCATGCACGCCATTTCCGGATGTGATACTACATCTGGCCTGTTTAACAGGGGAAAAATTAATTTGGTCAATACTGTGAAAAAGAAGAATTTGTTTGATCTTCTTGAAGAATCTTACAATCCAAATATATCCAAAGACAGATTGAGGACCTTAATTTCGACATTTTTATTTCCGTATATCTCAAAAATACAACAAGTACCGATTTGAATAACGTCAGATACATTCTGTACCAACAGTATTTAGCAAAGAAAAGTTTAAATGAAGATTTTAATCTGGCTTCACTTCCACCGACCATAAATGCAGCTCAATACCATGCATTTAGGATATTTCATCAGGTAAGCCCAGAAACCCTACATACATATCTTGTTTACATGTATGATTAAATTTTAGATTCAAGCATGGTTGAAAAATAGCTTACCACTCCAGGACTAGGGATGGATTTCTAGTGATTCCGGAATCTCTCCAGCCTAGATGGACCAAGATATAGCCCCCCAATGGAGAGCACCCACAATGACTGAATGTCCAGAAGGAACCTACGTTTTATAACGGGAATCCAGACTGGACACTGTCCGTTAAAAAAACATCTACATAATATGAGATTAAGCGAAACACCTCTCTGTAGAGATTGTGAGCAAGAAAATGAGATGGTTCAACATGTACTTTGTGACTGCTCTGCCGTCTCATCAATCAGAGAATGCATTTTGGGAGAAAGTTGGCCTAATTCGGCCGATGTAAGGGAGATGCCCCTAGGCAGCAACACCACATATTTCGCAAGATTAGGTTGGTTGGAGGCCTAGGCGAGGGTCTGTCTACAGGGAGGTTGTCAAGGGGGCCCAATAGGGCCTAAGTGCTGTGGTTAAATAATTTTTATTGATCACTCTCAACACCAATTTCAGATTTCAGCCCCGCAATGGATCCTTAAACAAATTTTTTGCAACTGTTCATCAGGTGGTTGCAAAAATGCATGCTCAAGTCGTAAAATGAGCCTAAAGCGTAACTTGGCATGTGGACAGTGTAATGGTATTACCTGTTTTAATAGAGCAGTTGAGGATTTACAGGCGGATGACGACATCTAAACATGCAGAAAAATTATATTGAATAATAAGTAATTAAAAACATACATTATATTCATTTACTTAAACGTAGCCTGTAAGTATTTTAGTTTATTTAAGAAAGAGCAACACTGTGCTAGTTACTACATAAAAAGCCAATATTGCCAAAAAACTAAAAGAAGTCCAATTTTCACAGCTTTCGGGGGTTGTTTAGAGGTGACAGGCACGGCGGATTACCGGTGGGGATCCCAATACAAACTTATATACCAAATTTCAGCTTGTCTCTAATTTGTTCATGGTTTGACCCTGGGCTAAAAAGCGTATGTACGGAAGATGTGAGTATATAATAAAACTGAAACTATAAAATCTACACAATAAAATAGAATCTAGAAAATTTTAACGTAGATGTATAAACTGTTATATAAATCTTGCAGAAGTGTTTCGAAACGATGAAACTGAAATCTTCGTATAAATCTGTCTGAGGTCTGCCTGCCTTCAAAATATTTTTAAAATGAGAAGTGTCCACTCGCATGTTTTTTAAAAACATTTTTAGTGATTACCTACTCTGGTTAGTTTAACTGATTTCTAGAAATTTTCTGCAAAATGTAGAGAATAGCTTGACAATGGATTTGTTGTAATCTTGTAAATCTGTATAAATCTTGTGTAAAGAAGGCAAAACTTAGTATTTTATTTGTTACATTGGAGTATTCTATAATTTGGCGAATGCGCCAGTTTAATTTTCGATTTATAATGATAAAAAAATTTCAATCTCTATGGTACCTATTAGTTGCTCAGCACCGTACTATTATAAAGGGTGATTTTTGAAATATACGCAAAACTTGAAGAATGATAGTTTACTCTAAATAATGATTGATAATAAAAATATGTACTAAACGTTTTTTTGTATTTACGGTGATGGTAAACGATGTATGAAATTAATTAAAAATATTTGTAATTATGAAAAACCAATCAAGAATCAATCCGATATCAGTATATAATATTGCAGCTGTGTTTGTTCACTGTATTACCTATTTACTGTACTGTATTTTTTTACTATTTGTCTTGACGTTCTTAAGAAATTTGCATGCAATAACTAGTGGTAGCTGTGATAGAATCAATGCTATTTTTACAAATGTTTGTTACTTTCTTTGTGTGTGTATTCTTGTATTTTGAAATATTGGGATATCCCGTTTAAATAAATAAATAAATAATAATAAAAAAAAATAGAACAATAATCTATGGAACTTATTGTATACTCTATTTTTAAATTTTGTCTCGTAACTGATGAGCAGTAAAGATGTCTATTTATTTACTTGAATATAAAAATCTTTAGTGAAAATATTTTTATTATTACTTGACTTGCAAAGTTTTAGTGAAACAGAAGAATTCTGACCAATCTGTGACCTACGCCTGAGTGTCATATCTCATACTAGAGGATTCCTACAAAATCAATATGATGCAATGGGCGCCATCTACGATTCAGTAGCTGATATAGTCAACATAAACCTTAAGTGAAACAATGTAAATAAATGTTTCAAGTGATCAGAATATTCCTTTTTAAAGTATTCAATAAAAATAATGACATACTTTTTAAGCTTTCCTATAGATGGATCTTTAATTTTCTTGTTTAGCTATGCGGCAGCAAAATTAAAAATATATCTAGATGGCGCGGCTTTGGCATATTGATCAGACTTAAAAATATTTGCCTTGGTGCTGTTTACTATAGTACATTTACTCTGATTTATCAGAGTATGGATTCTTATCTAAGCGTTACTTATTGTTTGAAATACACAAAGTATCATAAAATGCACTACATAATTCCAATTGTTAATATGTAGAAATCCAGAATGAATTATTGAAAAAAATGCAAATAACAACTATTCTCTCCGACATTGTCATCTGCTGAGGCTGGAGTTAGAACATACAAAATATGTTCGCTCACATAAACCATTCAAGACTGTATGCTACAAATAAATCGTCAAATAAATTGATTGTTCACTTTTAAGTCATGATTACAAGTAAATTGTGAATATAATGGACGAAGGAGAAAGCGTTGTTCATCGATAATTCATGTAAAAAAACTAAGAAGATGTAGATAAACGAATTTAGGTTAGCGGATAGGAAAATTAATTAGACATCTAAAATTGGGAATTTATATATTAAGTTATTTGACAGCTTATTTGATTAATCTTCTTATTAAAATGCACAAATGGCATAAGGCTGTTCGCTGGAGGGGTGAAATATTGTTCACCCAGGGAAAAAACGTTGTTGAAAATGAAATGTTAATCAGGCGTTACTTGAGAAGTTCGCAGGACAAAGCTTACGTGAGGTAATACGAAAACAAACGTGTTGATTTAAACAATTTTGGCATGGAGAAGACTGGAATTAAAGGGAGTTGACTTAGGAGAAATTCTGGCTGAAGCAAGGACCCGTAAGAGTTGCGATATCATAATGATGATAATAATAACCACACTGGACATTTATATATTTAAGAATATTGTGGATAAGGTATTACAAAAAATCAAATATTCACCGTATAACAATTTATTGAATAAGGTAACAATAATAATACAGTATAAATTTTCTTCTCAGTCAAAAATCATGTCCTGCAGATATTGCTGATTTGCTTAGTAAAAATAATTGCATATAACGTGAGCGGGGATTTTTATAAAACTATTTTATTGTGATCAATACATCTCCATTTATTTTTGTAGTTTATAATTATGAGTAGAGGACGTTCAGCTTTAATTTTTAAGAAAATATAATTACATATTTGTGCCCTGATTTTAATATAAATTATATATAAATAGCTTATATTTTAAATTTACATTTATTAAATCTTAATTTAGATCAGGATTATTTTTATAAATAAACACTTAAAAGTACACTGTTTCGTTATAAATAATATATTTTAAAATAAATTATTTTCGTAGTTCTCCATTAAATTTAAAATATTTTATGCTTAGTTTGTAGTCGTGGCATTCTACACATAGGATGTTTTCATTTCAGAATTAGCCACACCCTGAAAGTTTCTCAATGTAAGCACTATCATTTTGAGAATAAATATAATAATTTAGTTAATTGTCTAGAAAAATATGACGTTCTACTCTCCCTCAACTTGCTCGACAGTTCAGGAAAAAGAGATGATCCACCGATGATAATTATATACTGTTGGAAAAAATTGGTAATGTTGATAAAAACTAAGTGTAATAATCCAGAGCTTCAGATTTGCCTGACCCAGTAACTATAAAACAACAAAAATATTAAGGAAGTTGTGTTAAAGGACCAAAATTGTCTAGGTGTTTATCTTTTTTTTTGTAATTATGCACATTCTTAAAACAAGCTTATAACATTTTTTATCTTTAAACAATTGCAAAATATGAGAAAAATCCAAGAAACCATTAACTCTTCAAACCAATTGGCAAAATTTTAGGGTATTTTAATTTTCTCCGTTATTCATAAAGTAATTGAAATTACTATAATAGTTTCTACGGCAACCAGTAACTATAAAAAAGGGTGTATAATGTTATACTCCAGTCAATGAATACAATTGATCTTGGAAAAGGTCGGGAAGTTTTGAAACTTGGCACTTATCTGCCAAGTTTCAAAACTTCTCGACATTTTGCAAACAACCCCAGTTTTTATGTATTTGTTGACTGAATCATTACTACTAATCAATAAATTAACAGATTCCATGGCAGTCGTAGGAATTTAGCCTTTAAAACTTTGGTCCTTTAAAATTATGTTTCAACTTCATAGACGGAGGCTTTGGATTATTATTCCCAGTTTTAAACTTTCTTCAGTATAAATATTCCTAAACGGCACACAAATAACAATCTCTTGATCCTTTAAAATTTGAAATTGTTCAGTTCATGCGATGAACCTCTAAAATTCTCAAAATCTAAACCAAATATTACTGTGAATAAAGCCATTTTGCTATAGCTGTCAGGGATGGAATGAAACGTAATATTTTTGTAACGATGAATTGCAATTTTAAAAAAGCAAGGACTATATTTTTAGTAATTTTTGGCAATGTTCGAAAAATAAGCATATATTTCATTAGACCATGTCTTAGATCATATTTTAGACCATGTTTTTACAAATATCGGACAAGAATTGACAAAACTGATTTTTGGCGAAAAACTCAAGCTACGCACACACTAAAAGTCCTGAATGATCGAATAAGACTCAACCTCAAAAATTATGGTCAAAATAGGTTCTTCCAAAATGTCTCACGTACGCCAAGATTTGCATAAATAATACTTCGGTACAAGGTTGCAAAAAATGTACACTCTTACAAAAAAGATTCTATTTTTTTGTGAAAAAGGTATGAAAGTTTATGAAAATTAAGAAAGGCACGAAAAAGAGTAGATTTTTCTATACTATGTATATTATAGTATATTATCTATAGCATCACATATATTTTTGTTTTCACATCGTCCAAGAGTTAACTAGCTTTTCATTGTTTGCATCTCTTTGTGCAGATGCAGAAGATAGTATTTAAAAAAATTATTTGATGCGCGTGGTCTTGCTGACAGAATAGGCAGCAAATTAGGTTTTCATGCCAGCCGTAAAGTTCAGAAAACATATTATTACTTCACCCACGTTGAATTGGATTATATACTGACAGCTGTGTTATGGAATAGAATATTCCGCTAACAGCGATAAAAGGTATTCTTGAGCAACTTCTTTCTTAAAACAGATAGCGCAATCAGTTAGAATATGCTGTGTGGCGAATACGCTTGGTCAGACTCTCTAGAATGTTGTAAGTTTGATTCCCAGCACCGACACTAGCTATATCGGCGGGTAATGGATGTGAATTTATTCAAGTGTATAATTTGCACTGACAAGAAAAACTTATTTCCTCCAAATCTGCAATTGTATCATGAGACGATTCTTCGTTTAGACAAAAGCCTGCTACTTCTTTTGGGTCAGCTGCTTGGTGGCGTGATGGACAGTGGCGCATCCTTGCCTGATATATAAATTACGAGAAAAATGTAAGCTCCCTCTATACCTAACCTTACTAATAAAGAATTTTCTTCTTCAAAGAAAAATCGTCGTAAAAATTGAAAATTCATATTCTAACATAACAAATATAGCGGCAGGTGTCCCACAAGGGGCAATCCTCTCTCCTACCCTCTATAACCTTTTCCTCTCCGACGTTCCCACCCTTCCCACTACGACTTCTATACTATACGCCGATGACGCCGTTATCTGCGGACGGTCCTTCTACGCAGAAACGGCTGTCCAAAAGATACGGCGTCATCTGACTATACTAGAAACATACAACGCAGACTGGAAGATACATATTAACGAACACAAGACCGAAATGATAACGCTGCACCGAAAATTCACAAATACAACATTTAACAAACTGAAAATCAACAATAAGATAATTGGGGGAAAAAGCAGAGTCAAGTATCTGGGGGTAACCCTGGATACGAGGCTCTGCTTTGAACCCCATATTACAGCTACAATTCAAAAAACATATTCAGCGCTGAGTAAGTTGTACCCGCTTGTGAATCGACGCATCAGACTAACGCTGACACTGTACAAGGTGATATTCAGACCTACAATGACATACGCTTGTGCGTCTTGGAATTGCATCTCAGACGCACAGTGCCACAGACTTCAGACAACACAAAACAAGATACTCAGACTGCTACTAAACGCAGACAGGTATACCCCGATTGTTGAATTACACGAGAGGGCTAATATACCTCTCATGCGAGACATCATCAATGAAACTGCCCAAAAATTTTTCTCACACAAAATTCAACAGTCGGAGTTGACAAGAGACCTGACAAACAGACGAAGACATAATGACCCAACACACGCACATAGACTTTTACACCAAAACCTACCAATATATGATATAAGAGACTGACTAACGGAAAACACGTAAAACATGAAACATACATAAAACGAGACAGACATACAACCTTCCTCTCCCTATACCCCACACAACATACATATACAAATTAGTGTAAATAACAGAATTAAGTTTAAGTTCAGAATAACAATTTATTTATTTATTATTCCTTTATTGTATATAGCAATTTTAGAAGAAGTTTCTTTCCTTTATGTATATATTGTAAATAAAACTTATATGTAGAATTTTATAACTTCATTTATTTATTTAGAATTATAAGCACAATTCAAAGAGGAATTAATTTAGAGTATAGAGATTTAGAGTATATAGAGTATTCTAACCTTTTAACCAAAGTAAACGTTAATTTTTATAATAATAATTCATTTGTAAAGCAGGTTTTTATTTCGATTTTCCTGCACAAAAATACAAACAATTACAACACAAGGGAACCTGGAACATTATTTAAAACTGCCTTGCAGTACAGTAACATATAAATAGCATAAACCTGAGGGAAATGCTAGTAGAGGACAATTATTAAAAATTTCAAGGAGTCTGTCACTTCGGCATCCATCGCCAACCTACCCTAAAGGATGTTTATGCACCAATTAGAGTAGAGAGTAGTCATTATACGCACGACGTGCAGGCTTGTAATGTATCTAAGTAGGAAAAATGACATAAATGAAATCAATTGTAATAGATAACAAAAATAAAAGTGTTTTAATTGGTAATTGGTTTTTAATTGGCGCATCCTTCTACGCAGACGGCCCGGGTTCAAAGTCCATGAGATATAGTGGATGAGCAGATCTGCTCGCGTCACCGTCTTTCGAAAGAGATGTAAAACTGTGGGTTCCGTGTATCTACGATGTGAGCACATTAAAGATCCCACTACAAAGTGTGGGGGTTCGGCAAAATTTCCAGGTTAGGGGTCCCAGTGCCTACACAGACACTGATGAGCTTATCCCCTGGCGTTGGTGATTGGCCTTGATAGCGGAAATAGGCCGACATTAAATAAGTAATTTTAAAAAATACTTCTTTTGGTTGTCTGTTAAAGAGCAGACATGGTGTCACAGCCCGTAAATGCATGAATAAATGAAATGGACTCATTTTTTCCAAAGTACGCTATGTGTAAAAACTTAAAATTTTGTATAAATTTTAATCACCCTTTACACTTCAGGATTTGGCCAGTTACACATATCTTTACCATCAGTGAATTTTTAATAGAAAATTAAATTATTTACAATTTTGTACTGAGGTAATATTTATGTAAACACACTGGTTCGCGAGTTATTAAAAATAAACCTAATTTGGTAGCCAGTTTTTCAATATGTCGTCAGAATCACTTCGGATTTTTAGTCGTTTTTTTTACGGATCTCTGTCTAAAATCAGCTTTATTGGAATTATTTCCACTGTTTTCCTTATATTTTGATTGCGCTGTATGGGAGCATGTGACGTTAACAATTTATAATTGTATGATAGTACACTGATTGACTTCAAAGTGTCCATATAACTTTTGTAATGTAATTTCTAAATTAATCTACAAAATGTATTAAGATATTTATAACGAAACGGCAATATTTTTTACAAATAGAGAACCTATTTGAGGCTATAAGAAGCTTAACAAAAGTTGTATAATGTTTTATTCTTTCATAACACTTAAAGATCAAAATATGTAATTTCCATAAAAATAAAATAACACATATCATAGATATCGATTAATGATTGTAACACTCTCGATATGCATAACCTATATTTTATACATTAAATATTTATAATCCAATCAACATCTCTTTTACGATGACATAAATTAGTAATGAATTAAAAACAATATTAACACATCTATTACTGTAATTGGATACGGATAGAATATATGTATAGTGGTATATTATGTTTTATTCACATTTCTATTTTTTCGAGCAACTAAACTAAGTATCGGGGGTGATCCGTATATACTACATTTAATGCTGTTTCCGAATTATATACCTTTGATCCATTAATTTCAAGTAAAAATAATTCACATCAGAAATTAGCTAAAATCAATTACACATTACTGAATGTTTTTTTATTTATGTATATTTGGATCACCCATTCAAAAATAAAAAATTGAACTTTCTTTCTAAAGGTATAAATTAAGTTAACGAATTTGTTATCTTCTAGCTATTTATCTATACAAAGAATTACTCACAGACTTAGAATTTCTATTTATTTTTACACACTTCGATGACATTTCTATTTAAAAACCACTTAGGAAGAACAAGGATCTTAAGCTAATTTTTTTATGCAACTGTGTCTACCTCATTCTCGTAAGAGGGGTATTTTACTCGCATTTGGATCTGAAGCTTAATGTACATCTAGTTGTTATATTTTATTACATAGTCGTCGCACTTAAGGAATAGGTACTTTCTTTTCATTTTGAATTTGATGGAAATAACTAATTTTAACTAAAAGTTTTGTAGAGATAAAGTGAATATGCTTCCAGAAGACTAGAGGCCGTTTTTTATTGTTAACAATATCAGAAAGAATTTGAAAAATCTACTCTTCTATAAATTGTGTCTTGGACTGGATGGGCGAAGCAGGCAACCAAAATTAGGTAATTTTGTCCGATTTTAAGTCAATATTTCAGATATAAGCCAGTAATGATTTTGGAAAATCAAATCCGAGAATTAAGAAACAAATGAGACAGAAAACCAGGGTCGGATCTAAGGGAGGGGGAGAAAAGGAGGCAAGGGCCCTGAGCGGTATGTTGGAGGACGTCAAAATGAGGATAGAAGAAAAAGAGACAAGAAAGATTATCAAACTTTACAGTACTCTCTATTGGGCGGTTAATATTTTTTGGACTCACCCCCCGCTCTTCACTTACTAAAGCATACGATAATTTGGTGTATATCGTAGTATTGCTTTCAATTAGAATATTGCAAATTGGACTGGACTTTTTTCGGAACATTGTTTCTTGGAGCCGGCAAATTCAATCTTGGCCTCCCCCACCCAAATGTTCAGATCCGGTAAACCATTGTTCTTGAGAAGGACGACCGTATTCCTATATATTGTTGTATTTCCAAACTGAATGCGACGTACATATTCCTGAATATGTTCAAAATATTTTGCTGCATGATGGAAACTGATCGATATTTGATTATTTTGGACTATTATATTGCAAAGCTTAAGTATTATAGGGTTGAAAGTAGAACTAAAGTTTTGCCTGCCACATAAAAATTCTGGTTCCACATGCCCAAGAATCTAACTTGTGTTGTCCGGAAGCAAGGCTCTATATCAGATACGAATATTCTTTCCTATTATTTGGGTTTTCTACTACATGTACCTATTATTATCATCTTCAGAAACGAACCACCGAATCTACAAAATAATAGAATTATTGGAATAAAGCCTCTGCGCCCGTGACGTTTATGTCAAAAGAACAGTCAGGGTTATGTTTTGCAAATAATATAAATCGGAATAAACACAGAAATAATGTAATTTTTCCAATCAAATAATTCAATTTAAATACATTAGGAGACGACTTGGGCCATGTACAAAAAAATTACAGTGTGCTATTTGGCTCGTTTCAGTTAAAAATGATGCCTTTGAAAGGTAAGGCTTTCCAATCGGATAATTGAAGTTGGGCCAATTAAATCTTCCTGAACATTAACGTGAAGTAAGCTTAGGGGTTCCTTTTCCAAAAAATAGACTTGTCACACAGAGGCTACAGATCCAAAATGTAATCATCCATTTTAGATCTAGGTTTAAATATTAAAACTTTCCCTTTTAACAAGTCTTTTTTGAAAGATGTGATTTTTTCGATGAGTTCCAGAGTGTTACTTTTATTCTCCCATTATGTACATACAGGCGCACGCACGGTGTATTCGAAAGGGAAGATAGTATCAAGGAAAATTACAATATTAGAGTGAATTTTTCGATTTTTCAGGTTTTTTTTTCTAAACCCTCATATATTGAGCTAGCTATGAGCATCAACCATTAAAGACAAAGGGGAAGCATCTCATGGATAGTCCAAGGGTGTTGTCTTGATAGTAGAATCTTTCAATTTTTCGAAAAATTTATTTTTCTCTTGAAACCAATTTAGTTTTTGATTCGGTTTTGGATTTCTTTTTAAAATCAATTAGTGAAGTTGAATACCTGCAGCTTTTGCAATTAAATCTCGTAATAATTTGCCATTTCAAGAAACCTTCTTAATGACGGTTGATCATCATGTTTGAAAAACTCATTAGTGGTTCAGCCGACATAGGAAAAATAACTGGGTTTTTCAGAACAACCTGGTGTAAATTATAGATGTGAAGTAGTGAGAGGAATAAATAGTTTACTCAGTCTCCCCAAGATGCTGTACTGGTAAACAAGGACTCCAAGTTGGTGGAGAAAGTCGTCCTGATCAGACTGAACACTGTACAGGAGGAGCTTCACATCGATGATGAGTCCCAATTCGATTTCAGGAAGGGCAGGAGTATGGTGCAACGAGTCATTGGGATAGTTAACGACGTCTCAAAGTGCAATACAACCTCTGGAAGAGCACCGCCGTCATGGTGCTCCTCGATATTGAGAAGGGGTTCGACACCATCTGAATCCCGGGATTACTCTACAAACTTCACAACTATAACTTCCCGACTCACCTAACAAAACTCATTCACTCGTTCCTGACGGCAAACTCTCAACGCGGCAGGATCGTGGCTGTCACCGTAGTTGTACAACTTGTCGTCTCCGAATTCCTAGAGTTTCAGAATACGAAGCTGACAAAGTACGCCGATGGCACAGCCATGTACGCCAGCCATTTTATTTTAAAATGTTTTTTAAATATATTGTCCTTTTTAATTTGTTTTTAGCAAAAGGAGTCAGGACTTCTCTCCCCATTTTCTTTTAGCCAAACCGGAGTCGAACTGCGTGGTGGTTGCACGGTCGGTCTCTAGGTAGTCTCCGGGGAGGCAATATTATGTATTAATTTTAATAAAGTCTGTTTGCTTGCTTGCTTGCCATGTACGCGCATTCTCATAACACGCAAGCAGCTAATATGCTGCTGAAGGCGCACATGGCTCGTGCCACGGCTTATCACGACCAGTGGAAGATTCGGGTAAACGCTGAGAAGTCCGAGGCGATAGTCTTCACGCGTCGCTTTACAGGGAACAAGATCATCACTTCAATTTCGATCAGGGCAAGAAAAAATGGAAACTAAAAGATGCGTGAAGTACTTGGGTGTAAGATTGACGTTCAATACGCACATAAATGAGACAGTACTCTTTGTCCAGGTGTCTGTATCCGCTCATGGTCAGGAGTAGCAGACTTAACAGACAGAACAAAAAATTGTTATACACCATGGTGGTCAGGTCGTCCATCACACACGCGCCGGTGTGGTGCAGCATATCGGCCATGACAATGAAAAAACTGCATGTGTTCGAACACACATTTAATGGCCTCACATCGCATTCAGGAAGGTACACCTCCCTCAGAGATCTCTACGAATGCTGCAACGACATAACCCCGATAGCGAAATACGTCCAGTACAACTCCCAAAACTTCTATTCGTTCAAACTGGGCGATAGTCTGCTAATAAGACACGTAACACAAATTAGACAGCATAATGCCCCATTTCTAATTAAACACTCCTTACCATACCAGACGTTACCGATTTTCCGGCAACCACTATAGCCAAATTTCAACAGCTATACCTTTCACGAACCCTATTTTCGCTCATCTTTAATTCTTTCCTGTCCCCCTCTTCTTGTTCCGTTTGTGTTTCTTTTTCAATGCAGTGGTTGTATGATCGGTTCCGAAGCAGACTCTGGGGAGGCAACTGTTGTATTAGTATATATATTTTGAATTGAATTGAATTGGCAAACAAGGAGATAACCCAGATGTTTTTGTAGCCAGAAGAATAATATCTAAAGATTGTCCAATAGTTAAAATCATCAATACTATATTTGAAAATGGTACTTTAAAAAATGTCAAATTCGAAACCCTCAGCTTGAAACAATTGCATGTTTACAACATTAAATCCGAAAACAATGATCGATTTCCAAATCTAATGAAACAATTAAATACTGACGGTATACCGGGATTCATTAAAAATAAAATTTCAATTATGTAATTAGTTTTCAGATATATTCTCTCTGAAATCAAATAAATTAACTGTAAACAATTTTTACAAACAGGAATTAAAGCTAATAAATAATAAACAAAAACATAATATTTTTAGTCGCAAACTCCTCTATAAAATCCTTATTTTACTATAAGGAACTTAACCAGACTGCAATCAACAGCTACTCTCCGGGCTATGTGCCCCGCCGAGCGCTGAATTACAAGTTACAAGCCTGACGCGTTAAGTGTAATAATTGCATATTACCTTCAAAACGCTAATGTTTCGATTGCAACAAACACCAGACGAAAGACTGATCCTACTTAAAGGAGCTCTTTTGCCAGCCGTCACACACCACTTGTAGACTGCAGTTTCGAGCTGTTGGCTTTCGTCAGTGCAAGTGGTGTGTGACGGCTGGCAAGAGAGCTCCTTTAAGTAGGATCAGTCTTTCGGCTGGTGTTTGTTGCAATCGAAACATTAGCGTTTTGATGGTAATATGCAATTATTACACTTAACGCGCCAGGCTTGTAACTTGTAATTCAGCGCTCGGCGGGGCACATAGCCCGGAGGAGTAGCTGTTGGTTGCAGTATGGTTAAGTTCCTTATAGTAAAATAAAGATTTTATAGAGGAGTTTGCAACTAAAAATATTATGTTTTAATCCGCCCTCTAAAAGCACATTTGAAATAATAAACAAGTTGGACTTTCTGATTGAGAACCTTCAAACTTCCAGGCATTATTTTTATCTGACTTGAGATATCCAAATAAATAACATAATTTATATTTTTGGACTCAATCTCTTAGGAAAATATTAATTTGTCCTATATTAAAGGATATTTTGTTTAAAAATCATTCTTATATCTGAACTCAACTTAAAAATCATGAGGATCTAAAACCCATGTTAATTAGGGGTCCATTATATATGAGTATGGTTACATGAATTTTATACTGTAACAAAATACAATAGTTTGAAAATATTTATGAAGTTCCTCGATTTAAAAACAATATGTAAAATATCATTATAAAATTTAATACAAAGTACATGATGGCAACTTTAATACAGCATCTGAATGATATTGAAATGATTGAGTTATCATTCTGTACTTTGTTCTATTAAAATTTCACATCATATCATACAGCCTTAAGACGCAATTTTCATGTAAAATTCTCTTTAATATTGTTAGTTATAAAAAAGGTCAGGTTTCTGGTAAAGCATAATAATTCCACGACAATCATAGGATGGTAGGTACTGTTGAGACGATCTAAATAATAAAATTTATGATTTTCTGAAAATAAAGAAAATATACTTAAAATATTAAAATTTCTATTTGCAAGTAAAACCATCTGATGTCTTATATACATATTTTAAAAGAAATAACATTCTGAAGTACTTCCAGCAACGATATTTGTCAGACTTTACACCGGTTCATGCATAAATAGCTCAGAGCCAATGTCGTTCTTTCATTTATTTATAATTACAATAAACACTAATTATTATATTATTTAAGTTCTATTTAAATTACTGACAACGATAGTCTGTATGTCTCATTATACGTGTATTAACTCTTATACTGATACATATGTTTCAAAGAATTTTAAAGCCAATAGTAATAAACGTATCGTGATTTTTTATATAAAAATATAAATTTATAATTGCCTTATTTATTAATTGGTAAAGTTGCAAGTAGCATAAAAAGTTAATAATAATATAGATATAAATGTTATTGAGAGAATATGTATATGTTTAGTCAAATTTAGTTCAAATTTGAAAATAAATTGAATAGTCAATGGTGTCCTATGTACTTTAACTACAACTCTTGCTCTTCACACATGGCTTCAATTTTTCTTTTTTCACTAAATTGAATAACAACCAATTTAATTTAAAACCTAAGAAATTGCACCATTGGGGTGGTTTTGGGGATGTTCCGCTCACCGAAGATCTGGGGAATTTAGTAGCACTATCTCTGCTTGATGGGGCCACAAAAACTAAGGGTTTGTATGAGCAGTGACACAGTGTTCAATAGACAAGGACCAAGCTAATAAAATTTGTTATTCTGAAAATACATATAATTATACGACGAATTCGGTACTTTTTTATTTAGCTCTGTTCTTCTTGAAGATACATAAAAAACAAAAAGGATAGAGCAAAGAATATGTATTTTTACGCCCTAAGAAATTACTCTTCGTATTTTTTGATAAAATGAAATCCAAGCGAGTTAATCAAATATAAACAATAATTTCGATATGGAGGACATTCTTTCCACATTTTTTGCGAGTTTTGTATGTTCTATGGGAAACTTGTACTATCTAACCAAATAGAGTTTAGCTCGTGGGGAATGCTTTCTGAGTTTTGGGGTAATTCTGTCTAGGATTCCTGAGCTATTGGATACAGATCCAATTTCTACTTTCACTAGTTGCCATTCATTAAAATTTATAAACATTTTAATAATATCTTGCTAAACAATTTAATATCATATTGTATTTAATAAGGATATCCATATTCTCTCAATTCATGCCTGTTCGAACTGAAGGAAATTAAAACATGTCAGAAGTCGAGAGGCACTTCAGAATATATTGAACGTATTTCCAGTTGGATAATTTTTTATTTATGCTTTTCTGGTTTATATTAACGGTAATTATCACTTTGGCAGCTACACGTTTTTTCGCAACTGGAAAACTAAAAGTACATTCGTTAAAAACTAATATAAAAGCTAGGTAATTAACAGCTTTACATTCGTGAAGATGTTTCTACACGAAGTTGTTCATAAGAGTGGTACATGCTTTGTAGAGTATAGATAAATTGCATCTTAATGAAATATTGCGCACACAAATCAATATATTTTTTTAAATTTGCCTAAATGTACGGTTTTAATAATTAATCATGACATTGAGCTGAAAGTAGCAGGAGAAATTTTCTGTACAAGTGTCTACTTTAATCAAAAAGCTCCTCTGAGTTTAGCTGATTTTTCCATATCTTTACATCATCCAGGTAGCTCAATAGTAAAAATACTGTTCAAATTATACCATTACATTTTATTCATATCAAGACTGTCGGAGAAATGGAATGACATATTTTACAAGCTTTCATTAATTTCACTTGTTAGTACGTTTCTTAGTTCATTTGTTAGTTAGGGTCAAATCCTGCAATCTGATTTTAACTCAATTGCTCCTATTAGATCGATTGGAAATTTGGCACACATGTGTAGTTTCCATATGGAGTTCGAGTATCTACGATAAAGTTTTTAAATTGCTTCTAATATAGATATGTTGTTAATAATATATTTTCATTAATTTTTTTTTTAACTTGACACTGTTATTTAATTGACAATTACTCAAATTGGTGTAATCATTGTATTCCAGATATTGCATGATCTAGTATAATGTTTTATTGAAGAAAATTTAGACGTAGCTAAATAAGAAATTATTTATTTATTTACGTATAAGTACATATCCATGGTAATAATAACAATAACGATTGAACTTGCATTACAAGTTGAAATAATGATTATATGAAAGAGACTACAAAGATGAACATATATGACGAATAACAAATGCGATAATGACCAAGCAATGTTGCAATACTTCATAACACATCTATTTGGAGAAATATAGAATGTAGTTGGCGGTGGAGAATCTGGAAAATAATTTTTCCAAAATACTCCGAAAGAAAAAGTAAAATATAACTCTTAAATCTTTTATAGTGGTTGCACTACATCGTTAATGCTGCAGTCAGGATTTATGATTGACAGTCTGTGACTAAAGAACAGAGTAGCATATATGGACATTAAGGAGAATAAAATGGGAACCACCGATTGTACTGGGACAGAACAGTGCTCACCGACAGAGAAATAATCGCAAACCGACTCGACATCATCTGGGTGGATAAAAGTAGGAAAAAGACCTTCCTCGTGGATATTGCAGTCCCTAATACAAACAATCTCCGGGACACTTATGTCGAAAAACATAACAAGTACATGGATCTTGCCATTGAAATCCAGCAACAATGGCAGTAAGATACAGTTCGAGTGGTTCCCATTGTCATCTCGTCCACTGGAGTCATCCCGAAGAGTTTGAAACACAGCTTAGCAACATTGAACATTGGAGAATATCCAAAACTCAGTAATTCTAAATTCCTGTAATACCGTACGCAAGTTTCTTTCCTACCTATGACTCACGCATGGTGCATCTGGTCAACAAGCCGATGTACATGTGAAATAGCAACGCTTAGAGCTAGAGAAGAGATAAAATAATAATAATGTGTTGTGCAGATGCCTGCAGACCTCCACCAACTTATGCGAGACTTGCCAGATGCCTCTACAATACTCCGCATTTGACAATTGAACAGAGTCACTGTTGATATTTTTCTAACATATATTTGAATTGGGAAAATAACACGTATATTATTGTTTATATTCGCACCTACTATGTTAAATGAATATGAACGCTTTCTTGAGGGATAGTGGGAAAGCAAATACAATAAGGGGGCCCAATGTGATTGAATACACGATAATAAAAAAGACCAACTTTTGAGATCACACTTCTTTATAAGGAGAGGATCGAATGTTTTAGCAAAGTGGATTCGATAATAATTACAAATATAGTAATTATAGACAAAAAATTAAGTTATTAAAAGTAACAGCAAAGAATGTCCTGTAAAATATTCAGTAATTATATAAAAACTTCAAGAGGCCAATGAAAACTTTACTGGATGGCACCATCACTAGCACCCCTTTTTGTTTCTTATTTTTCAAGATATCAAAATAAAATTCACCACAGTTAATATAGATTTAAAATGCCATACTTTGACATATTTGACGATTTCATCGGGGTTCTGGTTTAGTCGGAAAAAACAGCAATTCTTGATTTTTAAATAGATTATTGCATTTTCGAAATTTTGGGAATACTCTAAACAGATTTATCTTATTTTGACGTTGATAATTTATTTGAATTTAATACTAAATAAATTTTCGTGTTGGTGACACCGTTGGGTTCGCCTTGAAAAGTATATTTAAATCATCTTCTGGTGTTGCAGGGTGGTATCATTAAAAAAACTGTTTATGCAATAAACTGATGTTGAAAGATTTGGATGTGTCTGTTTGAAACTTTGTTAAAAATTAATTTTATTCTGTTTTACCATTTTTTTTATATCATTCATGATAGTATTCATAGCACTCCAGATTCAAAATAAACATTGATCTTGAAAAAATGAAGTCGGTGTAAAAGTACACTAAAATAGTGCAGTCCAATTCAAAATTCTTCCAAAATTTCGAAAATACGATAATACACAAATTCTATTCTATTTAGAAATCTGGAATTGGAATTATCTCCAGTAAAATTCGAGGTTTAAAAAAATCAGAAAATATGTAAAAATGTAACAATTTGCACCATATTAACTGGGCGGAGTTTTATTTCGATATTTTGAAAACAAGGGGCAAAAGGGGGAGTGCCAGTGATGTCGTTATCACTCGACATTTAAATCCAGTTATTTTTTGGAATAATCATTATTCTCATTCTGTAATAATAACTTTGTCAGTTACCATAAAAATAGTAGCTCTTTTCAAAAGATGGCGCCCTAGGGGATGTAGAGAGATATTATACATCTAATTAATGCACTGTAAATATGTTTTTTAGTGTGGTTTGTTATAATAGATCACAACAGAAAATTTTCTTATACTGCTTTTCTGAAAAATTATGTATATTATTATCATATTATTATATACATTATATATTTATTAACTACCTCACAGTGTAAAATATTGCATTTTAGGCAATTTTAATAGAATTGGATAGACGCAAACTACACCAGTGGGTAATATTCCCAAGGGTCCAATAAATCATTATGATGCAATTCGTAGGGACCACAATAGCACAGTTGATCAGATTCAAATAATTTGAGTACCGTATACATTTTGAGATCTACAGAAATTCATAATAATTGTAAATATTTATGTAAACTATATAAAAATCAACAAATCAATCGTGGACGAAATCCATATCACATCAATATTTTATATAGTGTCTCTAAATTATTCGTAAATAGTGAAGTAAATCTACCAGAGGGCAGAATAATTTTTTTAAACTTGTTGTAAACATCGAAGACAACCAAAAAAATATATTTTCTGGTTCCTAAATATTCTGCAGAATTCATTCATATTGTCAGACAGACGTGCGTAGGAGGACGCGTGGAACATTCCAGATCCGGAAATCCCATTTTTTTGGTTGCCTTTGATGTTTACAAGTTAAAAAAAATAGCCTGCCCTAAAAACTTTCCTTATTGAATCTGGTAGATTTATTTGACTAAAGCGAAATATGTCATGCCCTCTATTTCTTTGTTTGTTCTCCGTATTATTGAAACAGTTACGATTACAGTAAAAGTACCATCTATTTAAGTCAACCATATAAAACAGCATCACATACAGGGTGTCTCATTAATGTGTCAAAATCCAATATCGGCCAGACTTTGGAAAATCATTTTTTATGGAAGTGGTAAAGTGCCAAAAGGCGCGCAACAATATTTTGAAATATATAGGGTGACTCGCTACAGCGGAGCATCATTCATTTTTTTAAATGGATCACTTTATACATTTTACACTTATGAATTCAGAATAAAATTACTTTTTCAACAACCTCCAGATTTCTTGTTTTTGACGTGGCGTTGCCAAGTTATTCGAAAAAATTTGAAAATTTTGGTCAGAACAAGGTTTAACAAATTAATTTGTTTTTTTGTACTGTTAATTAAGATTTATTTTGCAATTATATAGTCAAAATCATGGCTACTAGATCAGTTTGAAATGAAAAGTATTATAATTTAACGGTTTTTAATGAAATACACCATCCATGTATTTATCCATGATACTGTTATTTTGTCTTCAAATACTTTTAGTGTCGCAACAGCAATTCACTTATTCCTTTTCATTATGAAAGCATGATATATTTTCACAAAATATATTAATTAATTATGATAATTCAAATAAATATATTGCAAGATAAATCATTAGCGTTCTTAGCAAGCGCGTTTACTCTAAAGAAACTCAATATTTTACAAAAATATATATTGGCCAACGTTTTTCTGATCTCCTGTGCTATATATAGGGAGGGAACCAGAAATGGATGGACGATGCGGTTTATAGACGATAATTTGTCATGTTTTATAAGGCGAACCTCAATAGGGTCACAAACCGTCTCGATGAAGTAAGCTCTGATGGCTCCAACTGTCACACAAATATACAAAGTCGAGATATCTAGCCTACAACGAGCTTAGAGGTGGAAAAACTGGTAACGATTCTAATTTGATCACATCTTCAAGTTCTTGGTATTTTTGAAAATAGAAACTTATTCTTCTTTGGTAAAGTCGTTTCGATTTTTTTCCCAAAATAATTTATTTCTCTATCATCATTTTATAAAAGTAACATTGTTGTGTATTACAGTATGTGAATTAATGTGTTATTAAAAACTAGTATCTTATAAAATAGAAATAAGTAATTACTGATGGAATGTGATAAAAGACATAAAATGGAATCAAAAAATAAAATTTTGAAACTAACTTCGTACAATGATACCCTGTCTTAAATTGAAGAAAGGTAGTCCCAGACAGTATGCTGATTCCATCACAATCTTACGTTCATTAATTTTATTAAATAATACTTAAATATATCCTAAAATACACCCTGTATTTTCCATGTAGTAATAATTCTTTCTTATAGAAACAAATATACAGTCTATCCACCACAGATGGAGCATCCTTGTAAATTTTGTTAATTTTGATGTGATTGAATGCCTGCCGGATTTCCTGATGGTTTCAAACCATTACATAAATGCCTTTTGGGAGCTACATGTTGTAATTGCAAATCTGGCTGTGAGACTAAGGCCTGCTCTTGTAAAAGAGTGGGTCTTAAATGCAGATATGCGTGCACGAATTGTATGGGAGCAAATTGCTCAAATAGTGAAATGGTAATTTCATATTTCTTTCAGATGAATATGTTGCAGATACTATAGAATCAGATGTTCAATCAGAAACAAGTAGTGTATTTCAATCTGAGTCAGTGTTGCAAGTAGATGAAGACGGTGACACGCCATTATTTTTATGATGAAGACCTGTACGCGTAGAATCATTTTATAAGTACGAAAAGAATCCGGCTGATGTAATTTTATTAAAACAATGCAAAATTTTGAAATAAAAAAAATGAACGATTTTCAGTTTTAATGCCTCATTACATTATGCTTTGAAATTAGGTAGAATTTAGTTCTCCAAATTTTAGCAGTTCTACTAGAACTCGAGCAATAGAAGAAAGTTGGGAAATGACTTGCTGATGCATATTTGTTGGTTTTTTGAGCACCAACGGAGCCGCAGATATTTTAAAAGTCGTTAAAAAACCAGGCATTCAGCCATATTCTATAAAAATGGCCCTAGACAGTGGAACATAGGGCGTGACTAATGATTTAAAAAAATGGCTTCTATCAGCTACATCCATTTTCAAAAATTTTTGGTTTAATATTGCTTCACTGTTAAGCTGTCCTTCATAATTGGAGAAACTTTGTTAAATAACATTTTCATTAAAAATGGAAAAAAGGTAGTTTGCTTAAAGTCCATTTGACATTTTCCGCTTTCTAGAATACTCTGCATAATGTATCTTAAGTTAAACAGCTGTTTGTGACTTTCTAAAACAAGCAAAACTTTTTACAAAGAATGACTTTTTCTCGGAGAATCAAAAATAATAAAGTTTACAAGATTGCGGTACACCATCCGGAGCCATACTGTATATTCAGCCAATTTATGGATGGAGTGTCCAGAGTATATAATGTCATTATGCAAAGGAATAATTTAACAGTGGCACTGCATTGATCTTGATAATTGATGCAATTTCTCATTTTCAAAAAAAATAAAATATAAATACATAGCTTATAGTTTATACATTTTTATCTGAAATATACGTTAAGAAATATCACCATTTAATATATTGGATGGGGTAATGAATGTCCTAAAAGTTACTCAAATTTTGATTTTACATTCAAGATTCTTTATCTATACGCTGATCTAAATTTGATCACGCTGGTGCACTAATAGAACATTTTTTTACATTTCATAGTTAAGATTTCATAAAGAGCAAGAATAAATAAGATTTAAAGTCACGTTCCACACATGCCATAATAAATAAAACTATTCCTTTTTACTGCCGAAGAATCTCTAGCAGTTATATAAATGCATCCATTCTCATCTGAGATCTTCAGACTATGGTTTTGATGTTGTCGAAGTGGCTGTTGTTTGTTTGTCTGAGGGATCCGGTTACAAGGATGCTGGGTATTGGTGATGGTGTCATAATCCATTCATATACCGATATAAGAAAGTAAAAAATTCTCAAAAATCGACAAATACATCAAACTTTCCATCCATAAAGTCAAAACCAGAAGAATAGTAATGACTATGCTTAATTTAACAAAAAAAATACAGTTTTTCAAAAATAAAATTCACGCCCCTTTGATAATTCTCAATTAACCCACATTCATAATCTTAAAACAGATCAAAACTGCGTTCCCTATCTTTAGTCACAACATTCTCTTTCGTTACGTTAATTTTCTACAACTCGTTTTACTATTTCAAATTTCACTTCTTATTCATCACCCCTCGTAATACTACATACAAAAAATCGGGATTTCCCTTGCAACCGACATCAAAACTTCCGTTCCATTCACCTCGCACCAATCGGGAACATTCTCATATCTTTGCAAACGTAAAACGTCGGACCTTCGTGACGACTTTACGGGGTTATTTTGAAAACATTAAATTTCCAGATAATTAAATCTTAATAACTTCTAAAGCCGAATTGACTCAAACTTCGTTTCTATTTCAGAAATTTCCCGATTTTTCTATAAAGTTTTTATTTCCGCAATTTCAACTTTTGCAAAACTATTGTATGATGTGCACTATTGCGCAATCGTGCCGATACAGATTAGACGGGAACCGTCTCTAAAACAAGTGTAAAAACGTTTGTGCTCGACTCACGGGGCACGAAAAACGATAAAAAGCCGAGCTCAACAAACTCAAAGCAAGTAATTTTCCAGTGGTTTCCTTCGCGTTATTTAAATTGTTCCAGTTTAAGTGAATTTGTGTTGAATATTTTAAATTAAAATTATAGAAGTTCGTGCTGTTTGCTTTAAAAAGTATACTAGTATTCTTTCGGTTTAACGAAATTAAGAGAGGAGTTACCGACTGTTGTTGTAGTATATACTACATATAGTCAAAAAATTAACTCGAAAAAAATATCAAAATCTGTCAAAATACTCGATCTATCCGCACGCAGTGCCAAAACCCGTAAAAAAGTACGCTTGTATTTTAGTTTCACAAAAAATCACAATTTTCAAAATTAAATACCAAGAAAATATAACATAGACCAATAATTCACCGAGATCCCAATAATATCGTCAGAACATTCACATTATTAATTTTGCCCATTTTACAGCCAAAACATTCAAAATTATCAACCTTGAAAATATTTCCCCTGTATATTTTCATTCCACTCATTATACTCTCCACAATCCCAAATATTAAATCTTAATTCATTTAAAGAAAAATTTTACATGCATTTTTCTCCGCGTTCAGTCACAAACTTTGGCAAGTCTAACAGTAATTGCATAGTAAATAAATAACAAACGATTTATTTGTTCTTCTGCACGTCTACCCACAATAGCGTATTAGTATCTATTCCTACTGCCTAAAATATTAAGCTCGACCAGTAAAGGCATAATGAATCCACGTAACATAATATCTAAGACATCCACCACCGTGAGGATTAATATAGTACAGTCGCTTAACGAAATTTTAAAATTAAGGTTTTCATAAATTCCAAAATATCTCCCTTAATAAAAATGACACAGGGTTCGTCAAAAAACCAAAACATGTCAACTTTTAAGCTCTATTTAATAATATAATTTTCAGATAGGATTTCCAAAGATTTCAATAATTACGCAGTTACGAGAGTGCACGGAATGGCTGGAGCTAGCAACCGGTTTTAGATCAAGCCCGCACGCAGTCTGGGGGTATATCCAGCTTACAAAAAAACATTTCCGCCTGACTTGATGGGGCACATTTAACGAAATCTTACGAGAGTATATAACCTCGGGCGAGACGTAGCTCGAGCAAGTTCCGTTAGTGCCGCGTTCCATAACCTTACTCGTCTTCCTTGGCGATTCAAGTAAAAAACATCCGTAATCTCTGCTCTAGTGCCCCTTAAATATTTTTAGTGTTTTTTTAAAATTAATATTTTCACTCCTTCGCCACAAAGTGAATTTTTGAAATTCCTTAAAATAACCAACGAGTTAATTTTTTCTTTTCGACGAAACTTTCGTAGTTGAAAAGTTACCCATTTATCAGTATTTATTTTTAGTTATTTAAAAACCCATCGTGAAATGAATAAATAAATTTTACTTTTCGTTTTTAAAACCAAGTGCGTTTTAATCAACGACTATATACAGGGTATATCAAAAGTACCCTTCCAAAAATTTCCGAAAGTGAAGTTTAAGCCTTTTTAAAGAAAAATAAAATGTCTCCACGTCTCATACAGGGTGAAGCATTGGCCCTAAGACAAAAAACTTTATTTCTCTGGAACATTTATCCAACTCAAATATAAGTGCACGAACACACTCAGGAGTCTCAGGCAAGCTCTCCGACTAGCCAATTTTTTATTTCTCCAATACGAGGGTTGCGTTCGTGTTTACCGTCTAGTTCTACTCTTACGTTGAGAATTTCTGTAATCGAGACCTGGAAAGTGCTTCCTAGGCCGAGACCTGGTAAAAAGAGTTTTTAAAATAATTTTAATCTGCCCTCGCACATCAAACACATGTGAATTATTTCAAAAGCTAAAACACTTAAATAAAATTGATAATTAAACGATGACTTCTCAAGTCGAAATTTAACTGTCGAAAAGTTACCTAAAAATAATAGTGTAAAAGACAAATAAATTATGTTAAATAAATATCTAAACTCTATTAAAAATATTTAAATAAACCTTATAAATTCGTTTTATAATCGGAGTATCGTTATTTCTTCAAATTTGCTATACAGGGTGTTACTTTCTGCCCTGCCATTGACTTTCAAAATTACTAAAAAATTAAAATTATAAATTCTATTTAACAAAAAGTGAATCAAACAATCTGAACATATACAGGGTGTAGCAATTGACCCTGTCCAACAGTTTTAATTCAACCCTCCTGAACAAATCAAATAAAACAAAGTGCATCTATGGCCTCAGGAGACCCAAGCTAAATTTTCCAAGCACGAAATTATATTTTTTAACAACAAAAGAGGCGTATGGATGATGTGTGATTTTGTATTTAAGTAGTGGTCCTTGAGAGCTGGTTTTCTGTACATTGATTTTAGAAAACCAGCAGATAGGTTTCGGTTCGGTTCCATTAAGTGCTCGGATTTCGAAGTTCATCATGATGTTGATTATGACGGGGGACGGGCGTGATCCCATTGGAGCTCCTATTACTCGTGCTGGTTACTTTAGAAGAGAAAATTGGCGTTAGACAGACACTGTTCTAGAAGGGAGCTGAGGGGAACAGTGTGTTTAGTCGTGAGGATGTTCATGATTTCAGTGAGTCGTTGCGAGAAATAGAATAGATTTAAAGAAGATACAATTCAGCCTGAGGACTTAGTATTTTTCAAAAACTAAATAATATATTTTCTTCGCATCGAATACTAGACGTTGAAAGAAAGATATCTGTTAAATACTCAAATAACACGTTTCATTAATTATAAAAGCAGACATGACAGATATTGTTCTTAAATATATAATAGATTAGATTCAGTAATAATCATTTATTCATATGTTAATATATTATATGGACAAGAGAAAAGAAATCATACAGAGAAAGGGTATATTCAAACCATTAATTCTACGAATAAAAAAGTAGGAAAATAAGCTTTAATTAATCATCAATATAACGAATTAGCTGAAAATAATTTCGTTCCACAAACTGTTATACCTACCATACTCATTTATAATTCAACTCATTTATAATTCAGATTTTAAATTGGAAGCAGCTTTGCTAGATATTATGTCCACAACCAATAATTTAGTGAATAGATCAATAAATAACAAGGTGGCTGCATTACTAATGAACATTAAAATATGAAATTTACTTTTGTACTTGTAGGTATATTTCAATATATACGTGGACATATGCTCAGCCTATTCAGCTAATGAAGTATACTCGTTTTAAATTAAAATAAATATTAAATAATAGCTCAATTCGACGTCATAGTCCACACGAGTCGAGTTGATTAACTCTATATGTAATCCAAGGTAAATATAAAGAAATCAATAAAGAAAATGCATGGGAAAACCCGCAAAGAAAAAGTGCAGACAGTAGATAGGTGTTTCGGATTTTCTGAACGTCATTAGTACAGTGTAGCTAAGTTGAAATGATGGGCTCGACTTAGGAATCAAACGATACAAATGGATCCTAAGTTGAGCCCATCCATTCAATTTAGTTACAGCGTACTGATGAGGACCAAAAAGTCCGAAACACGTGTTTATGGTTTGCTCTTTGTTTTTGCGGGTTTGCGCATGAATTTTCTTTATTGATAATTCTCCTCCCGCTTTAACATCTTTCTTATCTTATAAAGACATATATATATATATATATATATATATATATATATACTCTGAAAAGATGTATATTTTTATTAGCACTTTCAGGAACCGAGAGTCTACCTTAGATTCAACTGGAATTTTTTTTTAGAGAAGTGGAAACCAAAAGTAAACACATTTTTGCAAATATCTCGAAAGAAATGCGCTTTAGAGAAAAGTGTCAGGATACCATGAGCGGCTGAGTGGCTCAATGCTTAATCCAATAAGCTTGTAGCCGCGGCGTCCCGGGTTCGAATCCTAGTTAGGTATGGATGTTTATTGACGTTTTTCATGTGTTGCCGAGGTGATAGCAGTGGCCTAGACTGCGGTTGTGTCAGGGACAACGCGGCTAGTTCCTGTTACCTATTCTGAGTTCGAGTCACAGCTGCGGAAGATGGCAGGGAATGGGTATAGTGTCATTGTCTATATGTATTGCGGTCGTCTGTCCTGATTGAGTGGTGAAATAGCCTATGACTAAACTCCACTAGGGCGTTAATATAAAGAAGATCATTAAAATAAAAATAAAAAAATAAAAATAAAAGTCGAAGATATGTTGATGACATCTTTACAATTTGGCCTCATGGTGTTGATTTACTAGATAGTTTTTTAAAAAATATAAATAGTAGGGAACCGTCTATTAAATTCACATTAGAATTAGAAAGTAAGAATGAACTACCGTTTTTAGATGTTTTAATTAAAAGAGTAAATAATACAATTGAAACAAGCGTTTATAGAAAACCAACACATACTAGGTATCTAAATTTTAACTCAAATCAGTCAATAAATGTTAAAAGCGGTGTTGTAAAATGTGCCAAAATAATTTCATCTAATAATGAACTATTAAATAACGAGAAAAAATGTATCAAAGAGGTTCTAGTACAAAATCAATACCCTGAAGCCTTTGTGAATAGAGTTTTTATAAATGTTGAAAATAGGAACAATCAGGTACAACAAGAACCTGAACATCATTATACAGCAACAATTCCTTATGTATACGGACTATCGGAAAAGCTACGCCGTATAGGTGACAAATTTGATGTTAGGACGGTATTTCAAACGGGGAACACTTTGAGATCTATTTTAACAAAAACAAAACCGATTAATCGGAAGCAGAATTCAAAAAATTGTATTTTATCTCATGCCAATGTGATAAATGTTATGTGCGTGAGTCATCCAGACCTTTCAGTGTGAGGTTGGAAGAGCGCACGAATTACATTAGAAAGAATGAAATTCAGAAATCAAAGATTTGTGAACATGCTTGGAAAAATGGACATAGAATAAACTGGAACTCGGCAAACATTTTAACAAAAGAAGCAAATGACAAAAAAAGAAAAATTAAAGAATCAGCAATAATCTTATTAAATGAAGATAAATGCGTATCGAATTGTTCTGTAGATATTTGTACAACCTGGCTACCAATGTTAAAAGAAGAACTTAACAAACTCAACATTATCTACAAGAAAATAACATCAGTTCTGTGTAAGTAGTAAGTATCTATGGAAATAACATAAAAAGAATCTTAAAGCTGTGTATTTGACATACACAGCAAATAAGTGTTCTTCGAAAAAAAGCTTTGAAAAAGGAAAGGGACTACTTTCCGAAACGTCAGCAAAATACATTATTTCTGTGTTTATTCCGATTTATATTATAAATAAAAAATAACTCCTGACTGTTTCTTTGACGTAAACGTCACAGGAGCAGAGGATTTTTTCCAATAATTTTATTACTTTGTAGATTTGGTGATTTGTTTTTGAAGAGGACCAGCAAATAATTATTGCAACTTTTATTTAAATAATTGTTGAAATAACCATAAAGTAAAACCATAACCGTAAAATTTGAACTCAAAGCCAGAACTTCACTTTTTATTACAAATGAAAATAAACTTATTAATTTAATTACGTTCTAGTCAATATCGTTAATAACAGGTTTAAATAGAACATTATTATTTAGTATATTTCTGGACACTCCATACGGTATATTTTGTAAATTATGGCTATCTTGGAAGGTTTATATTAGATTCTTGACATACAGAAATAAGTTATTTATCTTTAAATGGATAAATCAAATGTATATATTAAAATTCTAAATATTCTGATAACCGTTTTAAAAATACCAAAAAACATATTTCCCATTTTATATATTACCATACTTTTCCACCCCCACACTCTTTAAGTCCTACTCCACTTTCATTTCAAATTGTCCATATGGTCTCTTCGGACCCATCAATTGTCACTGGTAAAGAACACCACGATTATCATAGTACTGCGTCGAACATCTGCAGTGACCTAGTGATAACATCGTCCTTTAGGCACGATTCCATAAATTCTTCTATGGTGATCACCCCATCTTGATTAAGGTCTAATTTACGGAAGACTCTATCTATTTGCTCTCTGGCCTTGCGATCGTCCTCTACCTAAAAATAATCATTCACTATTATTAAATCTTTTATAAAACGTACAAAACACCGTGGTGTTAAAGTTTGTAATACTGAGAGAAGAAGAAGCTGGTTCTTGAAGTATATTGGACTTGTCAGAAAATATTGCAACAAAAACTTCGTGCTTCCTCATTTTCCTACATTCGACATCCATACTGCAAAACTTGACACTTGTAAAGTAAGCAAGAGCATTTCACAAATAAATGGAATACAATTCCTATGGAACTTATAATATAATACCTTAAAATTAATGATTGTAGCTTTCAATAGCGGTCCGTTAAGATAATGTTGTATTTGACAATACATAATTCAACAGAGTAAACTGATTTTGATACTAAGACATCAGAGGCAATGAAATAGCCGACTCATTAGTTAGAATTGATCTCATGGACGTCAACTAAATTGCAGTATATTCTATGGAATCGCGAAGGCCAAATTCATGAAAATAGTGAGAAAATTACACATACACTACTGGATTGACTTGAAACACTCCAAACTGAATCAAGCAAATAAGGAAAATAACCAAGAGTCTTTATGGGGCCCTGTCCAATAAACAAATATTTCACAAAATTGAGAGTGGAAAATAGTCCCATCTGCGGGAGATGTGAGGAGGAAGATGAAATTCCTCTTCATTTCCTCGTTAAAGGAATCATAGAAGCTCAGAAAACCATATAGAAGATTTGGCAATTTTTTAAAACCAAGAACATCTAAGGCTAGGACACTAAATTCGCTAATAATGTTTGAAAAGAAACAATAATAAAAAAAATTGTCTCTTAGCTGACAATACATTTCAATGGGATTTTGTATACATTGTGCCACTGGCAATGGTGAGTTATTCAAAATACAAATCATAAGCTCGAATAATTTTTAATATATAATTCCGAATAAATTATGAAATGATCTTTATAAACTATGAACAGGTATTAATGAGTTATCTATGAGTATTCGTGATCTTTTCCAGGATACAATTTATAAGATAATAGATTACATACCTGGTGAGCTCGCCGACCCATTAGTTCGTGAACAGCCACGACGATTTCGGATAGTTCGCCTCTACTAATGCAGCCATCGCCATTCACGTCATAGAGTTTGAAGGTCCATCGGAGGCGCTCATACACTGAACCTCGCAGGAGGGTGGAAAGGGTTATAAGTAAGTCCTGAAAAACAATATGATAAAATAACTATTAGATCAAGAGCTACCGAATTTTTCAATAATCGTCTGAGAACCTCCTTAAACTTCTATGGTGTGTGGTAATGTTTAAGAAGCCAACCCTACGCTGGGTCCTGGTCTTAGCGGTGGTGGTGTTTTCATATAAAGGCTATGTTCCAATACACTACTCGACGGGCGTATTGCTAACCATGTGGACATCATTAGGAGATGAATAAGACTAGCTTTCAGTTTTAATCATCTCTTGATGATCTAGCCTTCGAATATTTTAGAGTTTTGTAAAAGTGATTGTTAGACACCAAAGGTATTGATTTGTGAAAAATAACCTTCATACGAGAACGCCCCCACCGTTAGAACCCGGACTCAGCATAGAGATGACTCCTTAAACAGGACTAGGCACCATAAAAGTTGAAGGAGGTTCTCAGACAATATATGAATAATCTTTGTTCAACCATACACGAAGTGAATATTTCGCAAATGGAATATAGTCCGCTAAATTGAATTCCGCTGGCTGAAAATTAGTTTTAATTACCTCCCGATGATGTTAATGGACTGTAGCATTAAAGTGCTTTGTGAAAGCTATACCTTAACAATATTGATTTGTGTAAAATAGTCTTCGAAAGGAAAATCCCCACCTTTGTGGACAGAACCTATTGTAGTGCTATCTTCTCAAATAGGACTACGGCCATACAATCTGAGAGAGACAATTTTTCAAAATTGCAGTATCTCTTGATCTGTTATGGTAAATGTTAACATTAATTGTACTATTTTGTATGTACCCTCTCTTACGGTAAAGGTCCCTGTAGTTATTCCTTCTTAATAGAAGGAAACCTGTTCAATTAGTTACCAATAAAATGATAGTCCGCCTCCAGTTGCCTCAGAGATGGCGCTACCGGTTAATAATTACTAAGCAATGGCTTTATACTAGAATCATAGTCCAGAATAATAGAGATCGTTTCGGAATATTTCTCAGGAGGTAGAAAAGCAACAAATCCACGGCACGTGAGCAATTCGATATTGGATAGTAGAGTGAACAGATTAGAAAAGTGACGAGTGATTAGTCTAGTGAAAAGTACAATGTTAAGTAGTAAATTATAGTGGTTGAAATTAGTCATTAAGTGTTGTAAGGATGCTAATTTGTTGCTGAATAAGTCAGTAGTGAGTTGTTAATCATGTTGCAATTGTTGCATCCACGTTAATCTATTATAAAATATATTCCGTGCAATTTTTGATATCAAATCAAACAAAAATATATTGACCACATTTACATTCATACATAGTTTTATAACATTTATAATACTTATTAGAACACATCTGGATATGAGGTATACCTGTGTGTGTATATACAATAATTATAGTTTTGCAAATACTCATTTAATATAATATGTCAATATTTGTCTTTAGATATAATATGTATTACATAATAATATAATAATTAGGCAAAACGTGATTCCTGGGACTGCCTATCACAATCAAGATCAAAAAGAAAAAATAAATATACAAATTTAGAATTAAAGTAGCTTATTTATTTGATAGCAAATGTGAGATAATAGTTCTATTTGTCTAGTCGATAGCCGCATTGGTTAAGGCGCGAGATGACAATCGCGATTAATCGAACGGGTATCGCGCTACCAGGTTCGAGTCCCGGCTTCGGCACTAGCAATGTCGGATATCAATATGTGTAAGCACAAGCCTCTGACTTCTGGAACTGGGAGTTGCCTAATTTCTGTGGTGTTTATTATTATTATTTGATTGAATAAATGTGGTAATTTTTTTCTTGAATACATTTATATTGGTTATTTGTTTTATTTGATATGGTAAATAATTGTATAATTCAGAAGCAAAATAATTTATAAATCTTTGTGTTTGTGTTTTGGTATTTACAGGGATGTTCGTATTTAATTTACTTTAGCTCGAGTATCATAGGTGTCACATATTTGCTTATTAAAAATCGATTTATATTTGTAAGAAAACATGAGAACTAATTTTGCATATAATAATTCTAAACTCAAAACATCAAATTCATTATAAAAGAGATCTGTGGAATATTGCTTATTTTTTGATAAAATACTTTAATGAGATATTTTTGGGTAATTGTTAATCCTCCAATGTTTGTTAAATATGCACCTCCCATATTATTATTCCATAGCTATAGTATTGATTCAGCCAAGGCATGGTTCAACATTTTTAATATGTAACTTGGTAATATATTTCTTAATTGATAAAATTTTAAAATTATCAAACGAAATTTCCTATTTAAATTGTTGATATGCTCTATCCATTTGAGGTTCCGATCAATAATTAATTAAAGCTATTTTATGTTTGTTACAGCTGTTATCTCGTGTGTATATGTGCAATTATTCCGACGTTGTTAAGAATACAGTTATAATTATGTAAATGAATTTTGTCTATGTTTGGAAGATATTTGTTATATATACTGAAACACATAAAATTGTTTTCTTCCATGTTAATTGTCAAAAGGTTTCCCAAAAGCAAATGTTATACTTTTGAATATTCTTCGGTGGTATTTTTTTTAACTTTATCCCAACTATCACCTTCCACTAAAGGAACAGTAATACTAATAATAATAATAATAAAACAGTTTACTCATCACTCAAATTTTCATGCATACTTAAATATATAAAAATTTATCAGACTAGTGAAACACCCCCACCCCCAGTCGATTAATTATAAATAAAAATCCTTGATCGTGAAGCAATCAAGAACTTATTTATTCCCACCCAGAAATTATTATCTCACTTTTATGACAAGATAAATAAACAAATTGGCCATTAACGTGATCGTCTAATTTTATGTGGTTAGGACCTTAATTACGTTGTGTGTGTGTAGTAACCCTTTATAATAACCCCAGGTTCTTTGATATAAAGTTTGGTATTACTTGTTTCTGTTTGATACTATACCTGAGAAAATTAATCACTCTGTTATACTAAATACACTGTAAGTTTGGATACACTGGCTATTATTTGAGAAACCTAGTTAATGTTATATGTTATTTATATGGTGTTTTATTACTCAAGATTGCACTGTACATTTATAGTTGAAGTTTGTTTTCTAGTTTATTTGATTGGAATGAAATCATTTATTTAAGTTATTACTTGTGTGATGAGAAAAGGTAAAGGTGAAAGAAAAGACGATAATTGATGGGAAAAAGTAGTAAAAAAACCCATTTTATTTTATATAAATTGATGCGGCAAATAGCCGTACATGAAATCAAAACAATCCAAATATTTGAGACAATTGCCTAAATATTATATAGGAAGGGTTACGTCGCTATAGCAATGACATACTATACATATTTCAAAGCTGATTATGCAATAACAAGCACTAAGGTAATCCAATCGTGAGCCGTGTTATTTGTAGGTGTAATTAAAGATGCGGCAAATAGCCGATTAAAATGTAATCGGAATCTTGATGTCAGCAATCGCTCTGATAAAATAATTTTACTGCAAAACAGAGGACAAGAACCATCATGTAAAAGATCATAGAACGTTGGGGGAAAGCTCCCTTAATTGAATAAACAACTGCAAATCCCAAATTGTATATGCTTGTTCAACAACGTGAACAGGGTGAGACGACGTAGTTGAGGACAAACCCACGACCGCGGTGTTTGTACTAGAGCCAGGGAACCCTTTGTAGTCTGCAAGGTAGAAAAGTAGTTGATGACAAACCCACAACCGCGGTGTTTGTACTAGAGCCAGGGAACTCTGTAGTCTGCAAGGTAGAAAAGTAGTTGAGGATAAACCCACGACCGCGGTGTTTGTACTAGAGCCAGGGAACTCTTTATTAATTTGATGGATCGTTATTAAACAATCATAGAAAACTAGGCATTCGCAGGTGAGAAATATCTCACAATAGTTTGACTGGACAGTATTCTAGTGAAACCTTTACATGGAAATCCAGGCACACGGCAGGCCTTTGGTAGAGCACACCTGAAGTATACTGGAAGCTAAAGTTTCTTGTCATTGCATAAACTATGAAAGTATATAGTTCGAGAATATAAACTGGTTATTGTGCAAACGTAAATCTTCCTAGCAAAATATTCAGTTTGAGTAAAAGACTCCACAAACTAGGTGCGTACTTGGCTAAACAAGACAGACGTCTCCGTCGCAAGTGGCCATCGTGCCAAGACTCAGTGTAAATGCTCATAAGCTGCAGGGAAATTTCCCTAAAGTTGATATCAACACGAAAATCTCCGGGTTGATTTTAATTGTCACAACAACCACTTATCGAAGATGAGAACAAACCCACAACCGCGGCGTTTGAACTAGAGCCAGGGAACTCTTTGTGGTTATAACAACAATGAAAATAAATCAAGAGATTATGTACTATTTACGTAGTTGAAAGCAAACAGCCTTATAAGATTTTACAACTGTGGTGTTTTTAACATTTGGGTCAATCAGAACCCCAGCTGTGCCTGTGATGACTTTATTGTAGTAAGAAACTACCGGTCACCCGACCATCTGGGGAGCCGACGACTATACGGAGCGTCGAGTCAAGTGTAATGCAGTAACAGCTGATGTAAAAATAAAAGTAATATGTTGGGTCCGGTTACCTCGAAATGCACCTAATTCAGTGAGTCCTCTAAACAAACAAATACACGCAGCAATGCAGGCTGTCAGGTATTGCTAAACACTTGTTGCATAAATATTATTAAAAGCCTGAACTAACCAGTAATCAATTAAAATGTATTACATTGAAAAAATTAATTGCAACGAACCTGTCATGAATGAATATCTTTGATACCACAAATAAGCCAATTTCCCCTATTCCCCCCCAAACCAGAATGTAAAGTCAATTTTAAATAATAATGCAGAGAAGTAAATTGGTTTGATACTTAGATAGTTATGTTGGAGAAATTGTCGTCGCGTAAATAGCCAAGTTGGAATGTGCTCCCGGAGTGGGCTGGCAAGTAGTGTCGCAGTACTTTCCTCGTTGTTCTCCCAAGATGGCTGGTAGAGAACGTGCAGTAATTTTCTCGTTGTTCCTCCAAGATGGCTGGTAGAGAACGTGCAGTAATTTTCTAGTTGTCTCCCCCAGGTGGCTGGTCGGGAGCGTGCAGTAATTTTCTCGTTGTTCCCCCAAGTTGGCTGGTAGAGAACGTGCAGTACTTTTCTAGTTGTTCCCCCAAGATGGCTGGTAGAGAACGTGCAGTATTTTTCTAGTTGTCTCCCCCAGGTGGCTGGTCGGGAGCGTGCAGTAATTTTCTCGTTGTTCCTCCAAGATGGCTGGTAGAGAACGTGCAGTACTTTTCTAGTTGTTCCCCCAAGATGGCTGGTAGAGAACATACAGTAGTTTGCAGTTTGGTGCCGCCAGCGTACTGGTCCAGCGTCGATTTTCTTCTACCGAACGCTATGAATGCCTTGAGCTTTTATTCAGATTCTACGGCGTCTCTGTGACGTCACACGCTGCATTATTTCCATATTTCTACCATGATGCTGTGACCCAATGTTTTCTAGCTTGCCATTAGTTATGCCCTGTCTCTTTTCCTCCTGTGCACCTAATGTCGCCTTTATTCAAATTCGCTTGAACCACTCGACGTATCTCTGACTACAAAATGCATTCGTCTTGTAAAATTTCTAACAACTCATGTTAAGACACTTTTAAGTACCACTTGAAATTAATCTTACGTTGTTACCCTAACATTTAAAAGCCTTGGCGACATTTAGTCGGGCCTACTTATGTGTATGCAATTTTTATGGACTTGTAAAAATATTTCTGTATATTTGTCTAACTTTGGAAATGAAATTTAGAATGCAATGCTTAAATAATTTCTGGTTAATTGTAGCTATAAAAATGATGTTTCCCTGAATTTAAATCAAACTTAAGACTTATTTTTAAAATAGAATGGACCCAGGGGTGGTCTGCTTTACTAATCAGAAGTTAGATACATAAAATTTTCCTAGAAATAACAGGAGTATACAGTCTATACACAACTACTTACACATTATCCATACATTTAAATTAAGTACTGAATAAAACACAATCATTTTGAAAATATATAACATTAAAAATTTAAAATTTGTACATTAAGATTCTAAATATTCGCTTACAGAGTGAAAGGCCATAGTAGTTAAATATTTGTATAAATTACTTTTAAAAGTAGAAAAATTGTTCACATCACCAAACAAATTTATAAACTTGTTATAGCAAATAACACCTTGATAAGTATGAGAATTTTGACACACAGTAAGCCTAGAGAACGGTTGATACAAATTATTTTTGTTACGCGTATTATGATGTATTATGATCATGTACAGTGTTTCGTAATTGAGAACAAGCTGAACTTAATCTATTTGATACGTTATCAACATGTCATTTTACTATCAATGGTCACTCCCAAAAATTTTATAGACTTTATTTCCTTCACAGATTGGTGATTTAGTTTGACTAGGAAACTAGAGTCTTGAATTTTTGGGCAGAAATGACATTGCGAAAATTTTACTAATATTTATTAATAAACTCTGGCTTAAACAATATTCATAAAACTCTGTTGTACATATGTTTGCTCGGTTTACAGTTGATACGATAGTTTTATCTGTTATTCCAAAGTTTGAATCATCTGCATATGAGACTGTTAAATTTGAAGATATACATGATGGCATATCATTTACAAATATTAAGAAAAGGAAGGAACCTAGGATCGAACCTTGCGGTACTCCGATATTTACATCTTGTAAATTTGATTTAGCATTTCCTATTACAACAGTTTGCTTTCTATGATTTAGGTAAGATGCCACCCAGTCAAGAGCTATTCCACGAATTCCAATACGAGCTAATTTTTCAACAAGCAAAGCATGATCTATAGTGTCGAATGCCCGACTTAAATCAAAATATAAAGCCAATGAAGTTTGTTGTTTAGACAGTCGTATATAAACTTACTAAAATCTGCTATAGCTGTAGATGTGGAGTTTCGTCTAAAACCATGTTGAGACATAGATAACAATTTTTTAGATTCTAGAAAGCAGTTTAATCTTGTGTTGTAGGCCATTTCAATTATTTTAGCAAGCTGACTTTGAAGACATATGTTTCTATAATTGCAATAAGCAATATATCACCTGCATAAGACATGATTTTACATTTCATACTTAGAAGCAGTAGCTCGTTAATGTAACTTAAAAATAGTGTTGGTCCCAGAACGGTTCCTTGAGGTATTCCATATTACAATTGCTGTTTAAGTTGATCGCCGATTTTAATACACTGTTTACTGTTCTAAGCAACTACGAAATGAATTATTAGCTATTCCTCGTATACCACAATCAAATAATTTGTCAATAAGTATATTGTGAGACACTATCAAATGCCTTGGCTAAATCAAGAAATACTGCGGTCTGTTTTGTTGTCAATGTTATTGTAATAATATAATGTATTTATAACCATATACATCGCCTCATCACCATCAGTACTCATATTTTTTCTAAATCTAAAATGATAATTAGACAATATTTTCAAATCAATAATTTTTAGCCTTTTTTAAAGATCACAAAAAAATATGTTAATGCATCAGGAAATATACCGTTTTCTAGACATAAACT
Source organism: Leptura quadrifasciata (assembly GCA_963675555.1). Classification (NCBI taxonomy): domain Eukaryota; kingdom Metazoa; phylum Arthropoda; class Insecta; order Coleoptera; family Cerambycidae; genus Leptura; species Leptura quadrifasciata. The sequence continues at coordinate 43,825,395 of OY776675.1, forward strand.
AAAAATGTAAGTCAAAGGTGACCCTATATTCTCTTTTATAAGTTTAAGCATTTTAGAGAAAATTTTGTCATATCCAGGCGATACAATATTCTTTAGCTTATTTATGTTTTTAGTTACCTCCTGCGGTGAAATTGGATTTAAAAATAAGCTACACTACAGATTTTTCTCTTCTTTAATGTATTATTTACTTTAATTTTGCTCGCCATGTCTTTAACCAATTTTTAGAAAATTATTGTTGAAAATTTCAAAAACTAATTTTTTTTTAATCATTTATTTAACATCGGCCTATTTCCGCTACCAAGGCCAATTACCGACGCCTTTCAGAAACTAAGTTTATATCATTTATTTTTTCATCGTATGAATTGATAGTTTTTAATTTATGCAATGTTAGCTGAAGAAAACAATTTTCGTCGAATAGCTGGAAAAGCATTACATTTAGCAAAAGAAATCCAAACAACAAACAGAAAGCTTATAAACCTTTTTGTTTTATTTTATTTCTGTAGTCTTAATATTTTCACAGATGTGGAAGTTTCAAAATGTTGTAACCTTTATAACTCGAGGGCTTTAGTTTAAATGCCAAATACCTCATAAACAATAACATATTTATGTCAAAAATACTAGTATGAAGTTAAAACATTATGGCGACGGTAGGATGCGTAGAAAGCCAATAGCAATCTGGTAGGCAGCAAACAAAATAATAAAAGACTCAAATGAGAAAGGGCAGAATTACTTTCTACTTTTTTGAATGGAAACATATTCAGGACCTACCATATTTCGTCCATTGTTGGCTGTTATTGGATTTATAAGAAGTATTAATCAAAATATATCATCCAGATAAAATACAGAAGATTACCGTTAAAAAGTTACTTAAACCAAGTTATTCTTGAAATTGTTATTTGATATTTCACGATAGTTGAAATGTTTTTCTTCATATAACTTATCACAAATATCGTGATTAAAATGTGCTTGTAACTTTTATTAAAAAGCTATCCTGTTGCTTGCGGAAGTGTCATGTTTCTGATTTTAATTAAATGGCACAAATGAAGGATATACCACTTCCACTATTAAATTGAAAGGCGTGCAGTTTACTCATTTGATTTTATCAGTTTTAGATGGATGTGGATACATTACATAAGTTAAGTTTACAAATGATCTAGTTTTTACGTTATTCATAATCAAAAAAATATATTGCCTTGCAGATATGCATCATTATCTTGATGTAAGCAAACTTACCGAAGTCTACATTTTAACTGAATGGAGACATTTTTAAGAAATTAAACTATTTTTTATTGTGGGAAAGAAATCTAATAAATAATAGTTACGCTTTCATTCAAGACTTATTTATACTAATAGATACTAACAGAAGTACACTAACTCGAGGGCTTAATTTCTGGGAAAAGTTATTGAGCGTATTTCATTTTAACCTCTCCATAATAAAATTGAGAGGTTACTAAAATTGGTTCAAAAATGAAAATTGAGATAACATCAAATCTTTACGTTTTGAGGTCCTAGGAACCCAAAAAAGTGGTTTTTGAAAAATGTCTGTGTGTGTGTATGTTGCTAGCACGATAGCGCCGAAACCACTGAACGGATTTGAATGAAACTTTGCATGTGCGTTTCTTTAGTGCCCCAGAAGATCTGAAAAGGTTTCGAATAAGATCGGATTATGTTTAGTGTCATTTTGACGCAACAAGTTGTTTATTTTATAATTACTTTCAATTTACAATGGAACCATTGAAAAGCAGTTAAAATTCTGATTTCAACGATATATCATACTTCCACCCTTTCGATTTGGTTTCTTCACTGCTCTAGAAGTAGAGCGGATTACGTTTAGTGCCGTTTTTAAATATGTATACAGACAAATCGAAGAATTAAACTACACATATTCCTCTAAACTCTAGTAATATTACTGAAATGCTAATGTTTCATTTAACAAAGACAGCCGCGAGCGATCGAATTGCAATGAGCAAATTTTGACGATTGTCATTGTCATCGTTTGTCATTCGATAACGTTGATGTTATGTCATGTTAATAAGATTTCGGCATATTTGTAACTTTTAGTGGATTGTCACAAAATTTAAAGGTAGATGTAACAATATCAATATCACATGCTTTCTGTACCTTCGTTGATGAATTTATTATAGATTATCACTTTACCAATTTTCAGTTTGTTGTTTTACAAATCTGTAGTATTTAGGATAACTAGACTTTCTTAGTCGTTCAAGTGATGTTAAAGTTGTTAATATTCTAATAGTATATTATTCAACGAGCGATAATGTAGGTAATAACTCGCATAGATGATTGTAAATTCATTAAGTTAAGGGTTTTTTTTAGTGGCCCAGAAGATCTGAAAAGGTTTTGGATGAGATCGGATTACGTTTAGTGCCGTTTTGCCACACAATTTAATGCTCTTTTCGGCTTCAAAGTTCAAATTACAATTCTACTTACAAAAACTTTTCGTTAAATAAGTAGTTAAATAATATTTTAACGAAAAAGCTGTAATAACAAACAATAATACTTATAAAATGGCGATGAATTTGTTTCTTTAAACTTCTGCCGCGATCGCCTTATAAGTCACATTGTTTTGAAACTTCGACTTTCGGAACTCCAAAAGTTATCGTTACCAGCTTTGACTACAAAGGATACTGCCTTCAAGGCGTTCAAGCATAGTCCCACGGATGGTAGCTTGGCACCACCGGCACCGCCAGCTCGAGCGAGTGCCTGAACTGCCTGAACCAAATTCCCGAAGTTGTGGTTCTTCTCATACTGAGCAGGATTATTATCGCCAGTGTTGCCACGAAGTCAAGACGTGATTACTGACAAAACTTGATTACGTTCCTGGCATTTCCTGGCAAAATTTATATATTGTATTTCTCGCAATTCCTGGCAATTTTATAGTTATTTATTATTTTGAAATTTATTACTTTTGTCTTAATATTAATCCAGATCAGATAGTTTATTTTTTCGAAAAAATTCTCAGTGCATTTTGTGAACGAGATAATTAGGAGAAAAATAGTGAGAATTAGATGTATATGTTTTGGAAAGCAAATTTTATTTGGAACATGTTCAAAAAAAGGACGTGAAACTGCCGAAAACAGGTTTTTTCACATTTTCGATGCGAAAGAATTTTTTTCATACAAAAAAATACTACGAAATAGCTCGTAAAAGGACGAAAAAAAATGAGTGTTTGACAATTGAAATCGGTCAATAACTTTTTGCACAAAAAATTACAAACCGCTGAATATAGCCATTTTTTGTCATTTAATTACAGGGACTGTAATTATCGTAGGGAGTTTTTTAGAGCTTAAATTGTAGCTTTTGTTGCTACCTACCTACTCTAAAAATGACATATAAAAATATTAATAACTTTTAGCAGAAATAGCGAAAATGTAAAAAAGATGTTTCCGAAAAACGGCGTGGAAATGGTCAAAAATGGTCATAGCACAATTTTTCAAAAAGCTATTTTTTGTTCCTGATGAAATTCTCTACAACCCTATTATCTTTAAATTTTCGTAAGGTTTCGTTTAGTACCTTAAAAACGCATTTGAAAATCGGGCTATTTGGAATGGTGGGGGTAGCGCGATCGTTTAGCGGCGCTCCAAGTCCGGGTGCGGGAGAAACTTCCCCCACAACGCGTCACTTCCCCTCCCCTCGAGCGCTCGAACGTCCAAAATTCAGCAATAGCTCGATTAATGCGTTTTTAAGGTACTAAAGGAACTTACGAAAATTTAAAGATAATAGGGTTGTAGAGAATTTCATCAGGAACAAATAACTTTTTGAAAAATTATTCTAACAACCAAGTTATAAATGTTGCAAATCTAAACCAGTTGTCCATTACATATGTGTAAAATGTTTAAGTGTAATCCACAAGTGCTGCATACCTAAATTTAGAAACAAAATCCGATTTATTAAAGAAAATAAAATTATTTGCTGCAAATTGGACGACAGCTTCCCTATCGAGGAAGATGAAGAAAAAAGTATTCTAGAAAATACAATCAGTGAACTGAATGAAGACAGTATTGCGAAAAAAAGCATATAAACAGACTAAAAGAAGAAAATAAATTATTATTAGAGGAGGCTATAAAATCAGAAACTGAAATGAGTCAGCTGATAAGAAATCAGGACAAAATTATCCAGGAATTAAATTTACAAATAGTACAACTTAAAAAGCAAACACAAACACCTGAAAAAACTTTCAAAAACAACACCACACAAACAGAAAAAAGGTCAAACTTATTACTACTTCTACTGATATTACAATGGAAAATCTAAATATGAATATTTTAAATAATAAATGGATCCAAAACGAACAGCCTGACCATAGAATGAAAGAAATGCACGGCAAACAAATTTTAGCCAACACAAAAAATTCTCGAAGACATAGTAAAAATAATACGAGTAAAATAGAGAAACGCAGAAAAAATCAAATTCTCTTACTGACCGACGATACAGGCCGCAATATAGTGAAGCAACTTAGAAGAGAACTCAACAGTTCTTACGCGTATGAAATATTATCAGTAGTGAAACCAGGTGCAATGCTACATCAGGTTATAGAATGTGTCGAAATTTTAACAAAAGATTTCACTTTACAAGACTGCGTAGTTATAGCTGCTGGATCGAATGGTATAAACTGCCATAAAACACCCTCTTTTAAAATAATATGCAATAAACTAAAACAGTATTCCCATACAAATATAATTTTTACTTCTATCCCATACTTGTTAAATAAACAAAATAATCTCCCAAACAAACATATATTTAAATACAATAATAGGTAAACAACTTTTTAACTAAATTTAATAATTTGGTGCCGGGACTTATATCCTATGTGGAAATAAATAACAAAACAAAACAGTGTACTAAAGCAGTGGCGGCTCAAATTAAACACGTAATGTTTAATAAGGGAGCAGCGGTAAAAAATTTAATATTTGTGAAGACCCTAAATGAAAATCTACCTTTACAAGACCCTCCCCCAGCACAAAATGTTTTTGTGGATTCATCTGTGGAATTTTTTTTTTTTATACATTTATTTAACGTCGGCCTATTTCCGCTACTGAGGCCTAACACCGACGCCTGTAGACGAGCTACCCCCAACCAGGAATTTTGCCGAACCTCTTCCCTTAACAAGAGTAGGGATCTTTTACTTACCTAACATTTAATAGACAAGGGACCGACGGCTTTACATCCCCTCCGAAGGATGGTATATCTCCTATACAACCCTCGCCTAAGGTTGTATAGCTTCCGCGCATACACTGATATACAAGCCGCTGGAAGATGTGTGAGGCGAGGACGCGGTCTTCGTTGGAACGGTCACCAATCCAACTACTAACCACGCCTGACGTTGCTTTACATCGCATATCGAAGTATGTACATAGTAAAGACGCACCTACGCTCGCCCCATCTGTGGAAATTATACAAGAAAACTTGCCCCAAAACATGGAAACATCATGTGACATGTCTTTAGATCAAAACACCAGCGCAAAGAGTAGAAGTCAAGATCAGCTTTTTCGTAAGTAATGAATATAACCTGAACGAAAAAAATGAAAATAGCCTCAGTATTTCATATAAATATTCAATCAATTTAAAAAAAAAAAATTAGAACTGGAGAGTTTTGTAAACTCCCTCTCGCATAAGTACGATGTCCTTTGTTTTAGCGAACATTTCCTCTATGAAAGTGCAATAGATTTTCTTTGTATAGAAAATTATATGTTAGCAAGCTACTTTTGTAGAAAAATAAGGTTAAGAGGTGGAGTATGTATTCTCACAAAACTAAATACTAATTTCTTTGAACGATCTGATATTACAAATATGTCTATTGAACTAGATCAGCAATAGCAATCTCTTGTCAAAACCTAATAATAATATGTACTTACAGATCACCCAATGGAAATTTAAATGTTTTCATTGATTGTGTCACAAAATTACTAAATAAGTTTATAAATAAAGGCAAAAATGTGATTATATTAGGTGACTTTAATGTTCACTTCAACAAGATAGAAAGGGAAGCACTTAGCATTTGTGACATGTTTGCCTCATTTGGTTTTCTTCCTACCATTCACGATAAAACCCGTTACAATAATTGTATAGATAATATATTTGTAAACTTTGACGACTTTTCAACAGGAACGTTTGACCCAAATTTATCAGATCACTGTGCTGTATTCATAAATGTGCCAAAGAAAGAAGCAATATGCTGTAAAGAAATAATTACTTATAGAGAAATGCGAGACGAAAACTTTATTAATTACTTTCAGCTGATTAGTGCTGAAAATTTTAACTTCATTGATAATAATAATATAGACGTAAACAAAAAACGCGATACATTTGTAAATCTCCTTATACGCAACTTAAATGTCTCCTGCCCCATTGTTTCAAAGCAAGTAGATGATAAAAACAAGAAACCCTTACACAAAATAAACTGGAACAGCGAAAGACTATACAACTTGCGGGAAAATTTAAGGCTTCTATTAGAAATTAAGAAAAACAGACTCAGTGACTGTATTCTTCGGGAAATAAAAACAGCTCGAAAAGCATATAAAGCAGAGCTATCCCATATAAAAAAGAATCGAACGCAAATTATATTAAAAAATGTGAAAATCTTCAAAAAGGTATGTGGAATGTTATTAACAATAATGTTAATAGGCATAATAAAAATAAAAAAACTTGTTTAAATGCAACCGACTTCCATATTCATTATGTTGAAGTTGCAGAAAATATCATCAAACAGCTACCAAATATAAATCACACAGCACAAGATTACTTATCCATACAAAATTCAAAGTTAAAGAAGTAGGATTTATTGAGGTGAGAGAAACTTTAAATGAGCTTAAAAGTAATGGTAGTAAAGATATTTATGACATGTATTACAAAATAATTAAATACGTCAAGGATATCCTAATTGTACCATTAACCAAATTATTCAACATGTGTATTAGAGAAGGCACGTATCCAGACTGCTTTAAGAGTGTCAAAATAATCCCAATCTATAAAAAAGGGGCAGTAGACGACCCAGTGAACTACCGACCAATATCATTATTACCAGTAATTTCGAAAGTATTTGAAATTCTGCTAAAAAAGCAATTATGTGACGCGTTATTAGTTGAAAACCAGTTTGGTTTTAGGAAAAAATCGCTCAACTTCTTTAGCTGTTTTAAAATTAATAGATAATATCGTGGATGGATTCGAAAATAAACGCTACGTAGGGTCTATTTTCTGCGATTTAAGTAAAGCATTCGACTGTATGTCCCACGATATATTATTACATAAATTACAGTTTTATGGTTTTAATGAGCTTAGCTTAAAGTTAATAACATCCTATTTGTCAAATAGGAAACAAAGTACTTCCTTTAATAAAGTAACTTCTGACTTGTTATGAATAAATCATGGCGTACCACAGGGGTCGATCTTGGGACCAGTACTGTTCATTGTTTATATAAATGATTTAATCTATGCAAATGTAAATTGTAGTACTATACTATATGCTGATGATACGACAATAATTACTACAGAAAATGACTTAAAATATTTACTACATGATATGGCAAATAAAACAGCAGATTTTCAAAACTGGTTCACAGCAAACAAATTATTATTAAACAATGAAAAAACAATGAACATGATATTTTCATATCGTAATTTAGATAACGCCAATAACTCGAAGTGTATAAAGTTTCTTGGAGTGTACTTAGATCCTTTTCTTACCTGGGAACATCAAATAGATTCTATGGTTAAAAAACTGAATAAAACATTGTACTTAATAAGAAATCTTGTGCATGTAGTACCTATGCAAGTGGTAAAAATAGCCTATTTTAGTTTCTTTCACTCGGTAATTAGCTATGCAATAATTACTTGGGGTCATTCGGCACATACTGATCGTATATTTTCTATACAACGCCACGTCATTCGTTCTATGTGTTTTATGGGTTTTAGAGAGGATGTTAGGGAGAAATTTAAGGATTTAAATATTTTAACATTACCCACTATTTATATTTATGAATGTCTTCTGTTTGTTAAAATGAACTTAAATAAATATAGCCTAGTAAGTGACACGCATCCTCATAATACCAGAAATAATTATCACGTTAAAATTAATTACGTCAGATTAAATCATAGCCGAGGAGCTAAAAATTATTACGGGCCATTATTTTTTAACAAACTCCCAAATACAATAATAAATCTTAATTTAAAGCAGTTTAAAAAGAACATAAAAATATTCTTATAGATAAGGCTTCTTATAGTTTTGACGAGTTTTTAAATGCTGAAATATGAATTTTATGTATTTTAATTTTGGTATGAGACCATATCTGCCGATATGTAATTTGATTATATAATCAAGTTTCTATACTTTATAATTATATGCATGTTTTCTTTTTTTATACAATGTGTATATATGTGTGTATGTATGTATAATTTGTGTATTTATATCATTGTGTAGAATTATTATTATAAATTATATTATCTTTTTATATATTTATATTGCTGTATATTGACGTGTCTGATTGTGTAATTACACCGAAAATACAAATAAAGAATCTGAATCTGAATCTATGACCATTTCCACGCCATTTTTCGGAAACACCTTTTTTAGATTTTCGCTAAAAATTATTAATATTTTTGCATGAAATTTTTAGAGTAGGTAGATAGGTACCAACAAAAGCTACAATTTAAGCTACGAAACAACTTCCTACAATAATTACAGTCCCTGTAATTAAACGGCAAGAAATGGCCATATTTAGCGGTTTTTAATTTTTTGTGCAAAATGTTCTTGACAGATGTCAATTGCCAAAAACTGATTTTTTTCGTATTTTTACGAGCTGCTTCGTAGTATTTTTTGTATAAAAAAAATTCATTCGCATCGAGAACGTGAAAATCCTGTTTTCGGCACTTTCATGCCCTTTTTTCAACAGTTTCCAAATAAAATTTGCTTTTCAAAACATATACATGTAACTCCCACTATTTTTCTCCTAATTATCACGTTCACAAAATGCACTAAGGAATATTTCGAAAAAATGCATTCTCCTTTCTATCTGACCCGTTTTTTTTATCTTTTTGTCCTCTATAATAGAGTATTCAGATTTAACGCCGTGCATTGTTGGCCAACACGCAAACAGTTTCTTTGTTTCAAATGAATAAAGCGAAAATAAGCGATATTTAGTAAATAATCCTAACCATTTACGAAACGTAAACTGCTAACCGGTAGCTCCTACACAGGAAATGAGTAGAGGAACGCAGAATACATAGAACCGGAGAACTAAAAAATTTATTTTCCTTTTTCACCGAATCGAATGTACCTACCGATACGCGATTGCAAACGAGATTTAGTCAAAGCCGTTGTAAAGAGGCATGACACAGTTTGTTTAAAAGGTTTTGCTAGGATAAATGTATCTATAATTGAGAAGAAACATTTGAGAGTTTATCATTTAGTTATAGAAAAATCATAAGAAAGCTGATGTTCAAGTTATGTGGCACTGAAAGAAAATAATGTGTGATAAATGAAAGTCATTGATGTTCTTCATTCAACGAAATAAACAAAAAAAAAACGGGTAGATGTAATGTACTTTTTAAACTATCTTCAAAACGTTGAACTTGTGTTCATTTTTAGTTATCACTAACAGGAAATTTAAAAGCGATTTTTAATTCTACATTGGTATACCTGCTCTTATCCTGGCCTCAAACAACTCGTATCAAAACTTCAAGTAATGATTATTACAAAAATTGTTCGAAATGATCTCCAGATACATTAATATACTTTTTACTTCGTTGTAAGTAATAACATACGCATGTTTTTTTATGATCTCTTTGCACATTAAAAAGCGTTGCCTCATTTCTTTTAAAATCTCAGTAAGGTCATGGTAAACAAAAGATTTAGGATGGTTGCAAAATTAAAAATCCATCAGATTTAAATCAGGCGATCTAGCATGAGGCAGATTCATCACATCCAATCCATCATTGGAGAAATTCGGTATTTATCTGGAGTAAGTTTTTGAATTACTGAGATTAGTTTGGAACAGTTTGTCCGTGTTGTTGCATCATGTTCATGCCAACATGTATCGGAAACTAAAGGAGTGGAAGCCTGTATACTTGCCTGCTTTCAGTCTTAGTTTATTTCATTAATAATAATTTCACTATTGATTTCCAACATATTTCTAGTAAAGATCTAAAAGGCAATTTTTAATACTGTTGTTGAAATGCGTGATACGAGTTTTTAGTGGGGTCGATCTGGATTTGCAAACGGACTCGCTTTTTTCGAATTTTTTTATTGTGATGTTATGAAGTCGGACCCCTCTATCATCCGGAAAATTTTCCGGGGGGGAAATTTACATAGACAGGGAAAATCGGTTATTCGGACATAACTCGCTTAGTTTGATTCGGATCGAAAAAGTGTAAAATGGATAAAATGAGGGGCTCACGAAAGCGCGTAAACCGAATTTTGACTTGTCAAAATCGGTATAGCGGTTCTCGAGATATTGCGATTTGAAGGTAGGAATTTCTCGCTGCGGCGGGAACGTACCGAGAGCCGTTCTCGCATTTTTTTCGGGGAAGAAAGTGACTTGACGATTTTCTTTTTCTTTCCCAGATAGACACTTAGGACCTAAGTACTGGGTCCAAATTTCAAATCGTCAGGTTGATTAGGGGGGGAGGGGGAATGGTAAACGTAAATGAAATTAAAACTGCTGTAACTTCCGAATTTTTTCCGCACATAGCGCGGCAAACGTGAGATTGTGTAATAATGTACCTACTTTGAGTTCCGCTCATGCATTTTCAATTTCTGCCATAAATAAACATATGGTTGCGAAATAACCAATTTATTGTTATTATTGTTTTTAGAAAAAGTAAGTGGGGAGATTGTTTTTTCGCTATCGAATCTGAAATTTTTTTCTCTTTCACTTGAGCCCGACCAATTTGCGATCGGATGATTAGGTGGGGAGGGGCAAGGGCAAAGCTTTTGCCCTGTAGTAGGGCAAGGGAAAGGTTTAGGGACTTCGGGCCATTGTCATTTTTAAGGGCAATCAATTCTCTTTCAAGATTTTTTTACCCCAAAGTTCTAACTTCATTAGGGCCTGCACGCGCGGGTGATACTTTTATAAAAACGAGTGCGGCAATTCAGCAGCCGCGCAGCGAGATGCCGGGGGAAGAGCCTAGCGCTTCCACTTCTCTCCCTTCTCTCTAACAAATACACGTCCCACTCCGCTCGTCCGTCGGCCGGAAAATTTTTCGGATGACAGAGGGAGTCTGACTTCATAACATCACAAAAAATTTTTTTTAATGTCAGATCGACCCCACTATTTCTGGGCAATTGTGTAACAGATATAAGTAGATATTAGGATTATTCTGATTATCCCCACTACTTCATAGCTATTTGGAAAAGTATAATAAGAAGCCAATCAAAAATACAGAAAATATATGCCGTGCAATATCTGATTTTATATTAAAATGACTTAATTAAGAATCATAACAATTTGTTAAATGATGCTATCCTGATTATTTGTATTTAATATAAAGGAATTTGTATGCCCTACTCTTCTTCTCTGCCAACAGGTGAATGAGAGACTTTATATTTCTTATACATCTGAAATGAAACGTCCGTGTTAATGGAGCTATATGCAATAAACTACAGAGTAGAAATTAAATGTTCTGAATTACTTTTAACCTCCTACACAAGAACGAGGAGTATTGTAAGTTTGACACGTTTGTATATTTTTATTTTATTTTATCGCCTTGTTTAGATTAACATTCTGGTGGAGTTTAGCACTATTCCACCAATCAACCAGGACACATACAGATAGACAATTATACAACGGCCGTACCCTACGATATCGCCTTCTGCCGCAGATGAGACTCGAACTCAGGAGTGGTACAGCAACTAGCCATGTTGTCTCTCACACAACTTTGTCTAGTCCATTGCCACCAACTTGGTTACACATGAAAAACACCACTAAACATCCACACCTTAGCCAGGATTTGAACCCGGAACTCTTTGATTGCAAGCCTAATACGTAAGCGTTCAGCCATTGAGCCGGTGTAGGTCTATATCTATCATATCTCTTCAACAGATGATCCGATTTGGTGCGTTATTTTAGTTGAAAGAGTGTTTTGGCAAGAAGGTTTCTAGCCAGGTTTCATTTCGGTAGACCTTCAGAGACAATACTCAATTCGTGTGTTGCTAACTATGTTATTATCATCAGGAAATGATTAAAACTGAAAACCAGTCTTATTCATCTCCCGATAATGTTGACATAATTAGCGAAACACGCGTCGAGCAGTGTATTAGTGTATAGCGTTGAAATATTTTGGTATTTTGTGAAAGTGGGTTTTAGACACCAAAGATATTGATTTGTAAAAAATAGCCTTCATACAAAACGCTCCCGCCGCGCCGCCAAGGACAAGGATCCACTGCAGGGTTATCTCTTCAAACAGGACTATAGACCATAAAAGTTGTAGGAGGTTCACAGACATGTTTTTAATACACCAGTAGTTCTTGATCTAATAGTAAGATTCAAAATAGTTTTATTTAAAACAGTAGCCACAGACATTTTAGCGCCTATAAGAATTAATATCAATGTTTCCAATGATATAAACTTTTCTTACGTTTCCACATATATTTCTGTTGATATTTAACATTTGAAAATAAGTGAACACTATTTATGTCCTAGAATATTATCAACAATTCAAAATATGTGACCCTTTTAACTGGTTGTTTACGTAGAAATACAAAAACAAATTGCTCCTCAATTCGCTGAAGTGTAATATCTTATCAATAACAACGAAGAAAAATGCTATAAAATATGATTACTCGCTTGAAAACAGTGTACTTTCTAGACCAGACCTAGACCAATTCACTGATTTAGGTGTAGTATTTGATGAAAAGCTATCATTCACTAGCCATATTAATCGAATAAACGAGAAGTCCTTAAGACGCCAGGTTTTCTAGAAACACTCTTCATTTCAGTAATTCCACTGATCTTAAACCACTGTATTTCTCTATTGTGAGGTCTAACTTGGAGTATGCGTCATTGATATGGTCTTCTTATTATACGACACATATAAATAACTTAGAAAGCATTCAACGAATGTTTTTAAAATACTCAACGTTTAAAGTTGATGGAGTATATCCACCCATTGTTATCCCCATTCGGAACTATTATTTAGATTCTTAGTAGTATCGTAAGAAGATCACCGATCTTACATTTCTTTACAGATTGATACATAATATCACCGACAGCACTATGATAATGAATATGCTGCCCTTTCATGCTCACAGAACTGGATCACCCCAGACAGATCTATTTAAACTGATCACGCCCAGAACAAATATAAAAGATATAACCATATCTTCTATTTATAATAACATTTATTATCGCATCGATATTTTCAACTGCAACGTTATTTCCCTAAAAGCATGCATCTATTATCAATAATTCATCATTATTCACTAATTCAATGATTGTTACGTGTTTTGTAAGTCTTGTATTAGTTTATATTATACGTATTAATCATCTTAGTTATTATATATCTTGGTTAAGTGTTAAATTGTCTGTGTGTAGGCACATTAATATTTAAGTATAGCTATATTCCTGTAATATTTGCTCCCTATCCAGTAACAGGGTTCTTTGACTTGTTGGATAGTGTATGTAAAATAAATAAATAAATAAATAAATAAATAGACAGAGTTGTGTTTTTATACCACAAATATTTCAAAGTTTATTTTAATTGTACAAAAACAGGAAATAAATCAAAATATTTATATAAGTTCATTCCAATCTCAGATAATAAACTTGAGCAGCATTGGTAAAATTTGTTTATTTCAGATTTTAATGTAATACATCGTCTTTATAGAAAAACTTACTGGAACTACTAAATAAATAACTTTGTTAGTTAAGTTAATGTTAAGATACATAACAACAGCTGTTTAATGAACTTTGAGGATTAAGTTGCTTAAGTTATCATAATAACAAAATGTAATCTCTCCAAAATTCGGTTCATTTGTAATTCCATTTTCTAATCAAGAACAAAATGAATTAAATTCAAATTGATTAAATAATGCACCAAAACACTTTATGTGCTCATAAATGGCAGTCACTATTAATATAAAAAAAAGTCCGAGAAATAAGGTGCCCAAATCTGTCATCATGTGAGAGACTGGCAGTATTAAATCAAAGAACTGGAACTGGAAACAAATTTTTTTATCAGTTACTTCAAGGTATAGAATGATTGCGTGAGTTGTCAAGATTTCAAGAACGCATAAACTTGAACTGAGGTAGTAAAAATACTGTTTAAATGATCTCTTCTTATCGTTACAGAAATGTGAAGGCGCTACCTAGCTGTGGGAGGTGTGAACTACTATGTATGTAACTCTAAATAGACGTGACAAATCTTGTAGAGATTCTATGTGTCTCTATACATTGAGCAGAAATCTCACCTTAACTGCTACTTTATAATAAAAATAACTTGCCCAAGGAGAGAACCGCGGTCAGTAGTATCATCCCCTTTGATTTTTTATTACTAAATTCATGCGAATTAATTGTTTAATTTATGAGTTGTCATTGAAATATGAACTATCCAGTTTACTAGCTTATATAGGTCAGTTGGGTTTAACTGAAACTGATAAATAACCCTGATTAGTATTTCAGCTAGAATAAAATTAGGCAATTTGTCAGTTTGTCTATCAGCTTGCAGCTGGGCACACCGATATACAATCTGGCTCGCCCGTAGAGCGATGAATTATACTGTGTTCTCCGTTTTAAATTACGTCCAGCTTGTTCAAAACTACTCGCAAAGGTAATTTTTCATGAGAAATTCGCACGAACTAAAGATAAAATAAATAACGTAATGTTTTATTCTTTGCATATCTCTAAATGTTTCGTTTGTGATTTTTAAAATATTCAGATGCGAGGACGAGGTTCTTCAGACATAATAAAAACTATTTTCAAAAGATAATAAGAAATTTCAAACATGGTTAATTAATGCAACTCGATTCAAAATTACATAAAAATATGGTAAAATTTCAAGTCTTCAAATAATTGGCGAATGCGCCGAGTATACGAATAAATCCAAAATAACTACCGCGAATTATTAATGTTAATGTAAAAAATTTTCTATTTTGCAATAAAAAGTATTTCCTAAAAATTAAAGCCAAATACTTTCCAACATTATTATACTTTTACTTTGACATTTAGAATACAATGAAAGCAGAAAACCATTACTACTTGATACTTTTCGAAATAAACTTTAGTTTCACTTTACATTAAGTTATTAGGATTCACTCTGACTTCTGTGAAATGGAATAGTATTCTAGATTTGTCAGATTATTCGTAGGTGAAGTGAACATGATCTTTAATTAATTGAAATTGTCACTAGATTGAATTTAGAACTTAATCTGCTGATCTGTCAATACGTTCATAATATCAAAAATAGACCTGTCATAAATATAAATGATAGATATGTACCTATACTTTTCTAATATTCAAAAACCTCCTTCAATACATGTACTCCTGATGAAACGGCGGTCCGTGAGTTTTCTCATAGCGCCAAAGCTCAGAAGCGCAGCTACAGATTCTGCACACTGACAATTGGCTACGGATGTTGCAAAATAAAGAGACCAGATATATCTAAGCTAACATACTGTTGTACGATATTCAAGGTGTATTTTGCCTTTCACGCTTCTAAAAGTTATTCCTTACAGTTTACGAGTAACGTGTACGCAAACTGTTTTTAACAGTATTCAAATCAAATATAAACAATGATATTTAAGAAATTTTACTTAATAAAATCGGGTCATTTTAATGGAATTGAAACATACTGTAGCTAAGACATTTTCTTTTCGGTAAATTGATGAACTGAGCGGTTTTTATTCCTTTTGCTAATATAAAGTTCCAGTAATATGGCAGACATAGTTTTTAGCCATTGACCTTCACTAGGATTGGATATATATATATATATATATATATATATATATATATATATATATATATATATATATATATCAAATCAAATTTATTGCTTTTTTCCAATTACAATTCAATAATATAACAATACAAATTGAGTATCTATTTTGATTTACATTAATCATTAATGCTATATAGTACACCTAGATTGCATAAACAGTATGTGTGCGTCCCAGCAACAACTTAATTATGTTGTAAAACCTTAATTATTATTTAAAATTTCCCTATATAATGGTCACAAGTGATCAGTATTTGACACTATTATATTATTTCTATATTCAATATTTTAACCACCTAACAATAATTTCGTGAATTTCTGTTTGTTATTTATTAAGTATTGAGTTATTTTATCACAGAATAGTGCTATGTTATTATATTGCTTAAAATGTACAGATAAAATATTATAAAATTTTGAATCATAATGCGTTATAAATCTTTGCCTAGTTGTGTATCTAATTTGAGGTATTGTGACATTTAAATTATTTTTTGCCTTGCACGTGTACATGCTCTATTGTATTCAGTAAATTTTTATGTTTAAGTGCAAATATTAGAACAGACTTGGTATATAGGAGTTGCAAATTAAGTACATAAAATGGGATGAATAGAAGTTCAGTGGAGTAGTATTTATTTTTTTAAGATATAATTTTTATTATATGTTTTTGCTATATATTTAAAGACTCTATGATTTCGGGCCCATCAGGCCCGAATTAATTTAAACAATCAATTAATTCAAACTTAAAAATCTTCAACACGCAACCATCACCTCATACGTGAGAGGCCAAAATTTAACATGAGAATATAAATATGCAGAACCGCCAAACAGGACATGAAAACCAAGCCTTTCTATTTCAATAAAAATCAATCATATTAATCTCAAAGCCATCCTAAACTAATTTGCATATTGCATGACTCAGACTTTGCATGACTCACGACGTTATTGCAACAACACTTTTGGCGGGAATGAGTCACCGGCGGGCGCCGCGTTTAGTATATAAAGGTTGGCGAAGCCCCGCCTTCTTCTCGGCCGCCGGGCCAATCAGGAGCCAGCTCGCTCCCCGTCAATCATATAAATAAATTTGAGAGGTCGCCAGTCGATCCAGGGCCTTCATCGAGGTAACTTCACGGCTCAGTACCTCGCGTTTCTGCATAGTTTGTTCTCATGGCTAAGTAGTCATACACCATAATTATTTTAACTTCACGTATCGCCCGCTTCACGGTTTTAACCTTTGCACAATTTTACTTATTTTATTTGGCCACGCCGCTCGCATTTTGGTGGTGTACAAAACTACACACCAAAAAGCTTTTCAAAAGAAATCGTTGATACCACCTACAAACCTTATTAGATGAGTCGGGAGCTCTTTTCAGAGCCCTCCCTACCGACATACGCAGTGCCATTTCTGCAGTGCTGATTTGATGACGACGACGACGTTTGGATGTGAGGAGAAGACGACGCTACGTTTTAACTTCGACATTTTATAAAGGAATCACAAAAGAAAATTCGTTAAGCACAAACTTCGCCTCATGATACCAGGTGCCTGATTCCTTTATCCATATCCAATCCTCGAAAACCTCACCAACGTTCCGACTCCAATTCCTACGCCTGTTATGATGTCTACTCGGCAAACGAGTTAGAAGCCTGCTTCCTAATTCCAAATTGATGTCTGCTTGGGAAACAAGTAGAACCCCGACTTCCGGTTCCAAATTGATGCCTGTCTGGTAACAGACAGAAACCAACCTCCGGATTCCAGTTCCTGCTCCATTCCATCGACCTAGAGGACTCTCGTGGCCTCATTGAACGTGCTGGCAGAACACATCGTCGTCGCCGACAACGACGCCCTCGTTGTCAGCCGACTGTGCTGTACACTTGCCACGTCGGGCTAAATATCGTTAACCGCGGCGACCCCACCTCTTGTGCGACAACCAGTACAGGGGGTGCTCTCCGTAGTTAACGCAGTATCCGGGCATCAGTGACTAGACGATTGTAGCTTCAGACATTCGGGTGTTTAGAAATTTTCAGATAGGGACGACAGGACCTAGGGGAGATTGCACACGGGCGCTCGACGCCCAGCTCCCCGGTTCACGGACTTAGTTTCTTTTTTTATTAGGCAGACCCTTTTGGCTCGGGTCTGTCCTAAGCCAATTTTAACCTCACGGCTGCCACCTGCGGCGAGTCCTTCGCAGGGAAGCACGCCGGGTCTATCAGACCCCATTTCAAGAGCGCGGTATTTAACTTCGAATAGGGAAAATGGATCGATTCAACCAACCCAGCGCCGAGCTGGATTTCATTTTACGGCCACCCGGCCACAGCTTAGAGTCGTCGCCTCACGGCGACTCTAATATTTTTTTACCCAGAGCCACAGCTTGTGGACATGTAAAGGACCCCGCACGGAATGATAGTAAAATGGGCCTCGGTTAAATTGCACCAAATTTTAGTATGTTGCAGGTCTTGGCCTTCTGAACAATAGTTCTCATGGGCACAATGCTCAAAAGTCAATATAGCGCAAACTACTACTTATTGAAGACAGAACCGTTAATAGTCCATTTAACGAGGTTCCAAAAAGGCCAAACCATTAAAAGTTTGTAGGATATATTTCCCCCTTCATTTTCGAGGGTGAGAAAAACGGTGGTGATAGTTTCAAGTTCTGAAACCCTTGCGTACTAGCCCTATCAAGGAAAAACTTCTCGGTGTTGGGCTTGCGAGGGCTCGTCGGATCAGTTTTTTTTTTGTGAGTAATAACAAGTTCAGTTAATTTATACTATAATACCTCGGACCGACTCGGGGGGATTGAACCTAATAGCAATATCCCCAAGAAATAAAAAAATACAGACTCAATAAGGTTCCTTTATGGGTTTTCGAGGGCAAGGATCGCGGTGGTGGTGTTATTTTTCACCCTACCCTCCCGCAACTACCCCCAACGTATAAAAACCTCCCCCAGGTATGCTCGATTTTGTTCGATCGGGTTTTTAAAGAGAATATCAACTTCAGATGGAATAAGTTACCAATAGCTGCAACAATGCCCGGTGTTTTTGTTGGGTTTGTGGATTGATTTATTGGGAAAATATGTTTTTATTTAAATAATTGTTTAAGAATTGATATGCTCTTATGATATTCTTATTTAAAAAAATATTTATTGATGTAGTTATGGAAGGGTAGGGTGAAAAAGATACCCACCAGAATCGTCATTACCGCCCTCGAAAACCTGTGAGAAACCCATTCTGAGCCTGTTTTTCGAGTGATTCCCGTAAAAACCCCGATCCGACGAATCCTCGCATGCATAGGACCGACACCATCAAAGAGGGGGTGGTTTCTATACATTCTATACATAACTTTATTGAGTCCGTATTTTTTTATTTCTTGGGGGTATTGCTATTACAGGCGAGGGTAGGTTCAATC
Organism: Leptura quadrifasciata; assembly: GCA_963675555.1. NCBI lineage: Eukaryota > Metazoa > Arthropoda > Insecta > Coleoptera > Cerambycidae > Leptura > Leptura quadrifasciata. The sequence continues at coordinate 43,844,733 of OY776675.1, forward strand.
CCCGGGGGTTTGTCCGGGGCGTTCTAGTGTAAATTAACTGAACTTATTATTACTCGCCAAAAAACCCGATCCGACGAGCCCAAACCCAAGACCAAGAAGTCGGAAAATTGGGGTGGATTTTCCTTGATAGGGGTAGTACGCACGGGTTTCAGAACTCGAAACTATCACCAACGTTTTTCTCACCCTCGAAAACGGAGGGGAAATGTATCCTACAAACTTTTGATGATTTGGCCTTTTTGGAACCTCGTTAAGTGAACTATTAATGGTTCTGCCTTCAACAAGTAGTGACTTGCGCTATATTGACTTTTGAGCATTGTGCCCATAAGAACTATTGTTCAGAAGGCCAAGATCTATAACATACTAAAATTGAGTGCAATTTAACCGAGGGCCATTTTCCTGCCATTCCGTGCGGAGTCCTTTGTGGAATACGCACTTCCCCATGTTATTATTCCATATCTAAGAATTGATTCTACCAGCGCATGATACAATGACTTTAAAGTGATAAAATGCAAAACATTTTTTAGGTGGTAGAATTTCCAAACCAACTTGTGCATTTTGTTTTTTAATTGTTGAATATGCTCTTGTCCATTTTAAATATTGCTCTATAATAATTTCGAGATATTTAATGTTCTTTGTTTGCTGCATTTTTATAGTACATATACAGTCACGCTTTCGTTCACTTATACATGAGTGTGTATGTAATTGAAGTGTACGTATATATAATATATATATATGGTGTAGTGGTGAGAGGTAAGTGAATCCTCTCATGTGGTCTAATGCTACTATACACCAGACATCATAGATGTCTCCATGGTGCATAGCGACTTGCCATTTTGCAAGTACCGAGAGCGGCGACCTTCTGCCCTTGGTGGACTTAACCTATATACTGCTATTATACATGATTTGCAGGAAACAACTACTCAGCGGGCAAATACCCCGACCTGCATTGAATTACACCTTACAAACCATGAAAAATTGGTAGCCAATGTCATTTGTCTACTCCCTGACCAGACATAGACCGGTTTCGAACTTATTAGTTCCCCTCAGTATGCCATAGGTCATGGAGCAGACAAATGACAGTGGCCAACCTGCTAGTCTTATACAGACTAATGTAAATGGTGTAGTGGTGAGAGGTAAGTGAATCCTCTCATGTGGTCTAATGCTACTATACACCAGACATCATTGATGTCTCCATGGTGCATAGCGACTTGCCATTTTGCAAGTATCGAGAGCGGCGACCTTCAGCCCTTGGTGGACTTAACCTATATACTGCTATTATACATGATTTGCAGGAAACAACTACTCAGCGGGCAAATACCCCGACCTGCATTGAATTACACCTTACAAATCATGAAAAATTGGTAGCCAATGTCATTTGTCTACTCCCTGACCAGACATAGACCGGTTTCGAACTTATTTTTCATGATTTGTAAGGTGTAATTCAATGCAGGTCGGGGTATTTGCCCGCTGAGTAGTTGTTTCCTGCAAATCATGTATAATAGCAATATATATATATATATATATATATATATATATATACAGCGTGTCGCAACTTTCATGGAGCCACTCTTATATCTCAGAAACTGCTCGTGCAATTTGATTGAAATTTGGGTGATTGATCTCTGCCCGCAATTAGAACTTAATGACGTAGGGAAATTTGATAATCATCATTGGCGTACCTATACAGAGGCTTACGTAAGGGGTGATTTTTCGAAAACTTATATTAGCGATTCTTTAAGATAAAATCTAGTTGGATATTCTTAATTAGCACCTTAAAAAACCCCTTTTTACCAAATTTCGTTATGATAGGTTCAAAGGTGGTTGAGACATATTCCGCAAAAAAAAATTTTTCAACGAAGAATTTTTTTTATTTGCATAACGGTTACCCAAATGTGAAAAAAATATTCTTAATTTTTTTTTTCAGAACAATGTATTTTACTAATGTGATTTGGATTTGAATGACAAGCCCTATTTTTTTAATAATGCAAAAATTCGAATATAAATATTACATCTAAAAATAAAGTAAGAACGAGAACAAGAATACAAGAAAATTATATTAATAATAGGGAATTAAATAAACTTAAACAATTCTCTCCATTTTTATAAAACCACCATCATTTCGAGTACATTATTCAATTCTTTTTCCTGTATGTCGTATAACTTTCCGAATTTCACCAGATGTGATTTCAGCACATGCCTGCCTGACTCTGTCCTCTAATTCTTCTTGGCTACGGGGTCTGTTCTTGCAAACTTTATCTTTTAAATGACCCCAGAAATAGAAGTCAAGAGGTGTGAGATCGGGGGAAACTCCTGAATTGGACTTCTATGACCTATCCATCTGCCCGGAAAATTTGTTTCTAAAAATACTCTTCCAACGTTATGAGCTGGAGCACCATCAAGTTGATAAAAATACATTTTCTCTAGCATTTTGTGGCAGATGGTTTAGAAATGGGCAATTTCATCACGCAACAAATTTAAAAAGGCCTCCCGATTTAATCTTGGGATGAAGAATGGCTCAATGATCCGGTAATTCCATATACCACACCAAACATTGACTTTGGAAATATATTACCGTTTGGTATTGATAACCCATTTGGGATTTTCGCTAGCCCAAAAGCGACAATTCTGGGAGGATACTACCCCATTTGTGGTAAAGGTAGCCTCATCAGTAAAAATTATATTTTTCAAAAAATTCGTCCTCTGCCTAAAAACAAAAATCTAATCTTCTCTGTGTATCCCCATCCTCTAAAGTATGTAATATTTTTGGCTTGAAAGCTCTTTGCCTATTTTTTTTTAAACAACGCGAAACTCGGTCTTTACTTACATTAAGATCTACTGCTGCTTGTCTTACACTAGATTCTGGGTCTTCTCTAAAATATTGTAAAATACGTTCTTCGTCTGGATATTGTCTATTTTCTAAATCATATTTCTTTTGTCTTAATTTGCGTACATTTCCTGTGTTTTTAAAATTATTCATGATGTTTGCCACTAATTTATGCCGAACAGGAAAGGACTGCTCAGGATGCCGTGCATTAAATTCAGTAGCAGCTTCTCTATAGGATCTGGCATTATCTCCAACCAATAGAACCAACTCACTTTTTTCCTCAATCGTTAAACGGCGCACCATTTTTTTAATAATTCAAAAATTTACTCAATTTAAGCACTTATTATACACTCACGTACAATAATAAATTGACACATGTCATTAATTTTGTTTTCATTGCCTACTTGGGTTTGTATTTTTTAACACATTGTTGGACACCTAGGCTATAGCCGTCGTGATTTAAAAGTTAAAATATGACACGACGGGTATGGACGTCAGCAAGAGTATCTTTCATTGGGACACGGCGGCTGTGACCGTCTACATATCCACGAGCAGTTTCTGAGATATAAGAGTGACTCCATGAAAGTTGTGACACGCTGTATATATATATCTTAACTATGTTTCTGTCTTATATATCAAAGCACATAAATTTAGTCTTATCTAGGTTAACTTTTAGGTAATTTTCCGACAGCCACTGTTGTAGTTTTGAAAACTCTACCACCGCTTTATTGGCAACATTTTCCCAGGAGTCATCCTCAACCAGAAGAACAGTGTCAACTGCATGTATTACTACTTTTTTTTAAATTAGAAGTTGAAGTAAATCATTGACGTAAATATTAAAAAGAATTGGCCCTAGAACCGTTCCTTGAGGAATGCCATATTTTTCATTTTTAAATTACTTCTACTATGAACTATTTTATAATATTGCATAAACATGATTTAAAGGAAGATGATCGGAGACTCAAAATTCACTTGCACAGGCAGTGTCACTATGAATATACGTAAGATAGCTAGAGAAAACAAACTCACTTCACAAAAAACACTGGAGAAAATATTTGAATATTTACTAGATTACTTTTTGACCTAATAAAGACATCGTAATGATGATCATTATACGGATTATCAATTCATCCTAACACGATTTAGGTGGTGTATAATTTACTAATCTTCCAAATATATTCTTTATTTGCATTATGGTAAGAGATTTCTGTCATTCATCGAATCGGCGAAGATTTCGGCAAACGTAGTGCTATCTATTTGAGACTTTAGATTATAACAATTTATATAATCAGCAAATATTTCGCAAACTATTATTTCTAGTTATTTTCAAAATATAGTTAAAAGATTCATCGAATTAAAGTCATACGATACAAGAGGGTTAGAAATTTTAGAATGGAGAGGAGCAATGACGATTTCCAAATATTTGGTGCAATATCCCGTATAAACTGATTGATTTATGTTCATAGAAAGCAATTTATAGAATGGCAATATTTATTATTTTTAAATTAATTGATAAATGACAATCATTATCAATATTTTGTGTCGCTTAGATATGAAAATTAATTACTTTTGCTAAAAATAAATCAGTCGAATAACGCCAAACACAAAAACAATGCCGACTGAAAATAAAAATAATGATATATGATGAGTAATCAAAATGTTTTAATTCATGAAATTAGAGTCGTTCAATCAGCAGAACCTCGTTTCAATCACTCACACCTACATAACACGTGAAGTCAACCCAACCCTGCACCACTCTGCGGCTGTTCACAACTTGTTTTAGTTATTTGAGTTGTATCCAACAATACTTTGAGAGTTTATACTTACCCTGAAACTAATTGCCCCATTACAGTTGACATCAAAGGCCTTGAACACGTAGTGTGCATATAAACTTGCATCTGAAATAACAAATGAGTAAGGTTTAGAAATTTGTTTCAAAGCTAATTTTAAAAAAGAAAAAACATGTTTATATTAAATAAGACACTATATACATAATCTGGTCAAAAGACTGGAATAAAATCATCTGAAAAAATTTAAACATTTTAAAATTTGATATTTTGATTATGCATATCTGTTGCTAATATGTATCATAGGCAGAGTAAACAGAAACTGAAATATCATGTGCGATGAGAGTTTGCAATCACATTATGCAACGTAACTTCCAAGTTTGCAGTTTGACACTTTCTAAATTGACACCAACGATCTGTTTCGCTAGCGGGCCGCTATAGTCTGGGCAGCATAAGCCAAGAACCCCCTCGTGTCTCGACAATAAACCCTACACTACTCAACTTCCAATAAAGTTAATTTTGCAATGAATATTTTATACATTTAAATCTTCCGTAAAATATACTACTATAATTTATTCTCAGCGGTATACTTACTTAATAAAATTAGAAAATATGAAAAATAAGCTTTATACTTAAGAAGTACTGGCTGAATATGAATCAAATATGATGAATGCGTGCAAAATACAGTTATATCAGTTTTATTAAACTTCAAACGCCTGTAATAAGATTTATTACTCCTACACAGCTAAAATTTCTTTATTTCACAGAAATTCATTTTAAGAAATTATTAAAATGCTGGACCAAAGTTCAACGTTGAAAACTACATAACTTATCTCTGTGGTATTAAAATCCAAAGACCTATACTATACAACGTCGTGTTTTCTTATTTCGTTGCAATAAATTTAAGAAGGGAATTTTAATTAGTTCATACATTTTCGTTGCCTTAAAGTTTTTAAAACAACTCTTAAAAAGTTTTTATTGCGGGTTTAACTCTTTAATCACAAACTTCTGTTGCTGTTTAGCAGACATAAAAATCCTTGGATAGTTTCTTATTTATCCTGGAGGTTTTTATTATTATTAAGATTTTTATATCATTTATTCGTTGCATATTTATATCTATGTAAGTTCAAGTGAAGTTACCAAATTATTTAAAGTTGAAGGTGGATCTAGTTAAAAGCAAATAATGATGATTACTTGGCAGCAGTTATCTATGTGTGGCAACTGATTCTGTTAGCTATCTTAGGTACTACATGTATGTACATAATAACGGGTTCGGCAGAATTAAATATCCATTTTTAAAGTTAATTCGTACCATAATATAATGAGATAGAAATTCAAATCAAGTCGCCTTGCTTTCATGATAAATTGAAATTTAAGACAGCTGTCAAAGCGTCTGTGAGAAGTGTCAGATTAGTTGTGAATTGATAAGATATTTAACGTTATTTCTCGGTTGAAGCTTATTTAAAAAATAACTATATTCTGTACACAAGCTTCGCAGTACTGCTTCATGCGCCAGAGAAAAACTAAAATATAGAACTCGTTGTGTACACAGTAAAAGCAGCTGTGCTCCTGAACGATCTGCAAAACAACAAGCATTAGCACCCAATATTTCGAAGCGTAGTTATCACCGCTTTCTTAAAGACTTACTTACACTTCCATCCCCACAAAATTCAAGTCACATAAAAACTTCTGCCTCTAGATTTTGGAACACGCGTTGATTTTTGCGAACGTTTTCGAAGAACTAAGGTAAACTTACCAGTAATCGACACCTTTAGAGGCAAAAATTCACAAAATAATAATTATTCGCTAAATGTAACAAATTAAAAGGGTGGGGGCAATATAGAGCCGCCTTTAAATATTTATGAAAATTATTCAACAGACTTAAAAAATTAATATTTCATTTTTGTTGTTGTGTCAAAAAAAACACAATTTTTGGTACCTAGTAATTGACAGGGTCATTTTGAAAATATTCCACTTATCGAGAGCCCAATAATTGACATAGTAAAACATTCATTTTGAAATTATTTATTAGACATCTACAACATAATCCAGGTAGGTACTACTCCGGTAATAATATATTGGGTAACATTCATTAAACAAAAAACAACATCCTTATTTTGGGCCTTAAATACTGGGTTTGAAAACTGATATGTTAATCTATCTCCAGAAATTAAAATCTCCGGAGTGAGGGGGAGTTGCCCACTATACTGTTTTTGTTTAGCGTTGAAATGTCATTTTCATCAATTTTAAATTGAGTTTTTTCAGCATTTACCATTTTCCTCCACTTTGCTCTCATTTTTATAAATATTCTGGACCACACAAGCGTATCGATAGTTCACAGTTTTTCTTTTCCCTCCAGCAAATTTTACCAACAAACCAACAAATAATCACCTATACTAATCTTGCCAGCAGCATCTATTTCTCAAAAATCTATTTCTGGTTCTTCAAAAAGTCTTCTAAACTGTCTACGCTCTCCTGCCACTCTTTTTCAGAACTCCTTGATTCAATGGCAATTTTCTTTTTACTTAATTCTGCAGCTCTCTTCTGCTCTCGGAGAAGTGCTCTTCTCTGCTTTTCTTCCAATTTTTTATTCTTTTCCATTTCCTTCTTTTTATGATACGTTTGCCAAGCCTCAGAGGTCACAACTGAGAGAATTTTTTCTTTGGTTTTCTTTTTTTTTACTTTAGGAGTAATGTCTGGCCAAAATAAGGCCATTTTAAATGGAGATGGCACATCTAAAGGTAGGGCGGTACTTGCTGACTATGTTTCATTTTCTGAAGCAAATTACCAGTGCCAATTTCGAGATTTCTAGGCTTTACACTATTTTGGTTCCCATTTATATTCTCATTTTTTTATTAGTTTAATTTTCTTATAATTTTTTTTTAGATGTTTCCTTTCCTTCTCTCCAAGTCTGGAACAATGATGTATCTTTCAAAATACCTTTCCATCCATTATCGTTTATCAAATTATTCTTAAATTGATTAAGTTTTTCATCTCCAATTGTTTCTTCAAACGCTTTTAGAATGTTACTTCGTCAATTGCAGTTTTTTTTTGTGTGGAGTAATTGTAGGTTTAAATTTAGATATTTTGCCAAATTTAATGTTTTCCACAAAGGACACAGACCGCTTCCTCTAAACGCATTTGTAACAGTTTGATCAGAAATGTATCCCAATGCCTTTCTAAGAACTGGTGCAAAGTTTTGTTTTTACAACTTGTTTCCGAAGTTATCAATTCTCCATTCTCCATGCGCTTTTCAGCGGTCTAAATACACCAATATCCATCGGTTGCAATAGATGGGTGGAGTTAGGAAACAAGTCAATTACTTTTATTCCATTTTGCGAAAAAAAGGTTGCAAGATGCAGAGTCATGTGAGAAACGTAGCCATCAATAAAAAATAAAACTGGTCGTTCAATCTGTTCTTGTTCAAGCCAGGGCAGAAATATATTGGTTATGAACTCATAGAAAGTAGGGCCACACATCCAGCCATTTTCGGACGTCCCAATCGCCCAATCTTTAGGAATACTAGAAGAGATACAGCTTGGAATTCTGACATAATTAAATAACACCATCGGTGGTGCCATTTGACCAGCGGCATTGGCTATTGCTAGAACAGTAATGTTTTCTTTTTTGTCTCCTCCTTCAGTATAAACATGCTTTTTACCTTTTTTGCTAAGACTTTGTTACCTTTCGATTGTAAGAAAGACGGTTTCATCAGATTTGAAGACTCGTTTTGGTTGCTACGTATGTGATGCTCTTTTTTCTCGTACTTGCGAGAACTAAGGCTGTCACTTTGACACTCGAGCTTTCTTACTTGTTACTCGGGCGCCAGTTCAAGCTGTGAGTGGTTGAACAACACTACCCAAAAGTCGATGAGCGTGACTAAGCAGCTCAGTGAAGACACAGTTAATTCCAGTGGGTCAATAAGGGAACTTAGACTTGCACAAACACAACAGTAAAACGCAGAAATTTGATAATATTTAAGTATATTACAGTAATCCTATGGTTAATAGTCCTAAATAAAATAGAAAATCAAAATTAACACAAATTAATACACATAGGCTTAAGCAGTAGAGGGAGAGTAGCAAGTAGTAAACCAATATTAGGGGCAAAAGCGTATAAGCCGCGAATTTAGCGAAACGGTTGTTAAGCAGACAGTCAGTGTACGGATACCAGAAAATGCGAAGCAAACAGAATTATTTACAGTATTACAACAGGTTATACAACAGACCGGAAATTTGGCTAGTGCTTGGTATCGAAAAATAAACAGTTAAATTTACAAGCTAAGTGAAAAAAATTCAGTCAGTAAATATGAAGTAATAAAATAAATACTAATAATATTCAAACAGTGTGAAGAAAAAAAAAATAATATGAGGCGGACTTGGCTAGTATTTCTAGATGTTCAATGCGACAGTAAGCTAAGTATTAAGTAATGGGCAGTTATTGCGACTTTAGTTGAGATAGTTTTACTCCCGGGTTCAATAAAATTACCAGCCCTTAACGAACAGTGTTGTGACTAAAGGTAATTTGGGTTGAGAAGGGTACACCAGCCGAACCATTACAGTACTTGATCAGGTGTAAACGAGTGATACCATCTTTCAAAGATCTTGATCAGGTGTCGGAGCGGAAGGAAGCCACAAAATAAACAAATTATTATAAGTATCTAATTTAAGTTAAATATCAGAAAATTGGCAATTAGTTTAAGAGAAAATAAAATTTAATAAAAATAATCTATGATTGTACTAGCCAACTTACAAAGTCTTAATTCAAACAGTTAAGTATAAAAATTTCAGTCAGAAAATATGAAATAATAGAAATAATCATGAAGAATATTCAAACAGGATAACAATTTCAATCAGAATAAAGGCAGTAAAATTTCGGTAACTAAGTAGAAAATTATCAATCAGTAAGTATGAAATAAATACCAAGAATATTCAGACAGGATACAAATTTCAATCAGTAAAATACAGAATAATAAATGCACTAGCCAAATATATATAAGTTTTCTTACTCTTTACAATCGCAGCGCTGGACCCTGGGCAGATGGTAGACGTCTGGTTGCTTCGAGAATTGGAACAAATTCTCATTTTACAGGTCTTTACGGTAAGTTTTATAGCCAGATTCCCACTCAGGGTATCACGAGGAACCCCACGTGCTATAGAATAGCGAGGACAGCGAGGACGGCTGTATTAACTTATTAAACTACTGGCAAATTATTATTACGTGCGTTGGTTAGTATAAATAAAGTATTCTGACTTTTGTAATGTATAGAATCGGTTTCAAATAATTATTCTAACCAACTACGAAAAAGAAATGAATTTAATCGGTCACAGATAACTAATTATTGAATTAATTACTTCAAATAATAAACAATAATTCTGTTTATAAATATATCCCGGTGTTCAAATAGTAAATATTGCCTGCTAATATACTATCGTGTGTTTAAGGCGGTTGAATATGGTTTTAGTTGAACAGAAAATATTATACGGAGTTCAGCTAAACTTAAATCTTATGCAGATTTCCGTAACGAAAAATACTTCGTTACAAGTAATATAAAAAATATTTTTCGAAATTAAGTAAGCTTTTATTTCTTAAAACCAGTTTCTAATTTGCTGTTGTGTGACACTTTCTCTAGCTATGGTTAAGTTTTAGCTAACTCTTTTAGATATTTCTGGATGTCTGCGTAAAAACACTTTATACCATTTTGGTCCTGGTCTGGCACTTTTGAATTTAGTTGCCCTTTTGGATTCTTTTGTTATGAGTTTTACACTATCTAAAAGCTGAACTCTCGAAAGGAGCTAATGAATTGTAGATAGCTCTAAAATCCATTGTACCAATAGTTGCTTTTCTTCTTTTATTAGAGTTGGTTGCGGCCCCAATGTACATTCTTGAGGACATTTTCCGTTCACTGTATATAATAAAGTTATTAGAGGAACTTTGAAATTTTTTGCAGCTGTACCAACTGACGACCCTCTGTCAACCGCATTTAGTGCGTCAGCCATTTGAATTGAAGTATAGTTTTTAGGTGCCATATTGTTACAGACGAATTCTGGAAATAAAAGCATTTCAGTTATTGACAGTTAGATTCCTATGATCGATACCCCCAAGACTGGCAAAAATTATATTTCAGAAACGATGCTTATAGCGGCAACACTGTCGTAATATGGAGAATTACATGAAAGCAGCATAATAGCATAATAAATCCAGTCTTTGACAGGGGTGTCAATAACTGGACCAATAAAAATTTTCATATTCTAATAATTGGCAATCAAGGTTTCAGCCTTCAAGATGATTTTAGGTTTCATTGAACGTTAGTTATTTCTTTTAGATCTTGCTGCGATCACACTAATATACAAATGAACTTTGTAACATATAAACTAAGTTTGAACCAAATTATTTTAAATTACTTTAAACTAATAGTAGAATGCAGGTTTTCACGGTCATTGTCTAATGAAGTAGTTTCTTCAGGGTTTTGCCGTGGTCGTCGAACTTGACTTGACATTTCGCTGATCATCCTGTTAGCTTCTTCAGAAGGATTCGAAAGATTGAATTTGTTGTGTTACACTCCTCGTTATATGCCTAGGTGCCGCTTTGCTTCGCTGGTCATTGGTCGTGCTTGGTTCGCTTCGCGGCTCATTCGTCGCGTTTGGTAGACCGTGACTTACTACGGTGCTGGTACTTGGCAATACCAGTCTCCACGTGTTATTAAGTCGATACCCATCCTCTCTGTTAAAGTTCACGTTTTTCATAATTTCCAGTGATTCCCTAATGATTCGCGGATAATAGCGCGTATTCCTGGCTAATATATTGACGTCCTCGTAGTCGATTTTATGGTTCTCGTTATTATGGATATGTTCTGCTATCGCCGACTTACCCGTGTATCCAAATCTGGTATGGCCACATGGATCTTTATCTGTATTCCTCGGCCGTTTGAATAAACAGCATCCAAGTATCAAATTTACCATGGAGACCGAGCAAGATGGAGCATTACCTTTTTTAGATGTATTAGTGAAATGGTTACACAATGGAAAGCTGGAACACGCTGTCTACAGAAAGAAAACGCACACCGATCTTTACCTACATGCTACATCTCAGCACCATCCATAACAGAAGAGAGCGTTAATTAGAACCTTGGTCCACAGAGCCAACACAATATGCGACGACGATAACAAACTCGAGGGATGTCTAAGAAGCTTTAGAGAAGAAGGGATACAGTCAAAGCAATATACAACGAATAGTAAATAACCAGAGGAGAACTACAGAAGAATGACAGCAACAACCAACAACATATGCATGGCTATCCTAAGTCGCGGGTGTCACAGATAGGCTGAAGAAAACTTTACTCAAAAAGAAAGTAGGTGTGTACGGTTTCGAACAGTGAAGAAAATACAGCAGATGCTTCCCTCAGTCAAAGACCCTGTCCCCAAACTGTTATCAAAAGGTGTTTACCAGTTGAAGTGCCCATGTGGTAAGAGCTACATCGGACAAACAGGACGGAGTATCCAGTGCACAATCAAAGAACACCAGAGTAATACTAGATTTGGATACACGGATAAGTCGGCGATAGCAGAACATGTCCATAATAACAAGAACCATAAAATCGACTACGAGGACGTCAATATATTAGACAGGGATACGCGCCATTATCCGCGAATCATTAAGAAATCACTGGAAATTATGAAAAACGTGAACAACTTTAACAGAGAGGATGGGTATCAACTTAGTAACACGTGAAGACTGGTATTGCCAAGTACCAGCACCGTAGTAAGTCACAGTCACCAAACACGACGAATGAGCAGCGAAGCGAACCAAGCACGACCAATGACCAGCGAAGCTAAGCGGCGCTAGGTATATAACGAGGAGTGTAACAACAAATTCAGTCTTTAGAATCCTTCTGAAGAAGCTGACAGGATGATCAGCGAAACGTCAAGTCAAGTTCGACGACCACGGCAAGACCCGGAAGAAACTACTTCATTACCTTAAACTATGCTGTAAGCTGAGATAAATCACACAGATCTGAGGAAGAAAATCGCGCGTTACTACCAACATGGCGGCACTTTAAGAAGCATATCTCGGGCAATGTTGCCAAATAGACCTATAAAATTGATAAGGTGACAAATTCCAACTGGAAAATAATATTTTTCTTAATTTGATAAAAAAAACCTCCGGGGTGTCAATAACTGGATGGGTATCAATAACTGATGGTTTTACCTTATTTACTGAAAACCTGAATATCGTGATTGCTTACTGGTATCAGATGAACCTCATTTTCATCTTTCCAGATATGTTAACAAACAGAACTTTCTCTAGTCGGCGACGCAAAATCCTCTGCAATTGCACGAAGTACCGCTTCATAGCAAAAATGTTACTGTGTGGTGTGCAATATCCACCTTTGGAATTTTTGGGCCATTCTTCTTTGAGCAAAATAACTTAACGGTTACTGTTACATCTCAACGTTACCAACAGGTATTGCGTAACTTTGAACAACAACTTTATAATGTTGATGTGGATATTCGAAGAATACAAGTTTCAACAGGATGGAACCGCTGCCACCCACACTGCTTGCTAGGGATCCTATGACAATTTTACAAAGAATGTTTCCTGGTCATGTCATTTTCATATTTGGGGACATTACCGGATCTCTCTGTTTGTGATTTCTTTTTATGGGGCCACTTAAAGTCAAAAGTGTTTCTAATCAACCGCAAGCTTTGGAACAACTAGAATATTCGGAGAGAGATTAACGCAATTCCAATTGAAATGTTAGCAGCGATGAGGAGTTCACTTGACTGATGTATGATTTAGTCGAGGAAATAAAACGGCTCAACCTCCGAAATTTCCGCAGCAAGACGGATTTTAATGCGGTTTTTTGCATTTGATTCGTGAGAGCATCAGGAAATTTTGTGAACTAATCTGATGAATAGCAAATGAAAAATTGCATATTTGCATTGTAAAAATGCCTTGTTCAAAGTGCATTTAGAATAATTGATTTGCAACTCGGTAAAAATTGATTGAAATCAGTCGAAATTCGTTACTCGGGGGTTTTCGGGGTCGCTAAACACGAATATCATGGCGGCAATGGTCTCCAAGGTACCTGGAGCCCAGGGTGGACCTCATCTCCTGGAACTTCTTGTAAATTTGTAATATACTTAGTTGAAATTCGTTACTCGGGTGTTTTCGGGGCCGCTGAACACGAATATCGCGGCGGCAACATTCTCCGAGGTACCTGGAGCCCAGGGTGGACCTCATCTCCTGGAACTTCTTGTAAATTTGTAATATACTTAGTTGAAATTCATTACTCGGGGGTTTTCGGGGTCGCTGAACACGAATATCACGGCGACAACGACCTCCGAGGTACCTGGAGCCCAGGGTGGACACTATCTACCTCATCTCCTGGAATTATCTTGAGTACAGCATCATTTTTAAACGAATTTGCATATGTTACTCTAAATTATTTATTTTAATATTATAATACTACCAACTTTGTCTACTGGAGCCTGAATTTTTTTTTGAGTTTGGCGCGCTTAGTGTTGGTAGCATCGATACCTCGATCGATACGATGAGAATTCAGGTAAGGCGTCAGCGTCTCATTCTAATTCCACACGTGGCGTCAGTTGGCCGAATTATACAGTGCTACAGAGTTGTTTAAGTTAATAATTCTCTTAAAGTAATTGCTTACACAATTGTAACAGAGGAACGAAAGAACCGTTATTAAAAGCTACTCTGAATACATATACCTTCTACATTTGTTAAAGCGTCCTGGTACAAAGTGAGTAATTTATTTTATGCTTACTGGATATTTTTTTTGCAAATATTTTTGCTCTTATTTACTTTCTAGTGCACAGTAATATTTCCAGTTATTATTAAAGTATTTTATTATAAAAATGAATATAAATCAATTTACCATAATTATTCTTATTCTATTGTTGATTTTGATTATAATTTTTTAGAATGGCTGATACCGAACCCGCGAACTTTTGCGTGATTTGCAAATATGTTGACAATTGGGACATAAATAATTTTGAGTAATATATTCGGATAAAAATGATGCTATACTCAAGGTAATTCCAGGAGATGAGATCCACCTTGTTCTCCAGGTACATCGGAGGCCGTTGCCGCCGTGATATTCGTGTTCTTCGGCCCCGAAAACCCCCGAGTAACGAATTTCAACTAAGTATATTACAAATTTATAAGAAGTTCCAGAAGATGAGGTCCACCCTGGGCTCCAGGTACCTCGGAGACCGAGTTGCAAATTAATTATTCTAAATGCACTTTGAACAATGCATTTTTACAATGCAAGTATGCAATTTTTCATTTGCTATTCATCAGATTAGTTCACAAAATTTCCTAATGCTCTCACGAATCGAATGCAAAAAATCGCATTAAAATCCGTCTTGCTGCGGAAATTTCAGAGGTTCAGTGCTTTATTTCCTCGATTAATTTAAAAAGTAAAATTTCCGTGTTTCTTCGAGAACCTTTAGTTTAATTTTTTAATGCAAATTTAGCCATTAATAAGAACAACTCAACTTAAAATCTATACTTTATTCTGCCATACCCGTTATGTATATTGCAAAACAACGGAGAATTTAGTGCCAAAATATATATAGGATATAGAATAGAGATAGTGTCGGCTTAATATAGACAGTGTTGTGTTCACTCCATTAATTTATAGTTCGCATAGTTTTGACAGATAAATGGTAAAAATATTCTAATACTGATGGCAGAAGTTATGTACCATTCCTTACATAGTTAATTAAGTTTCTTGACCTGTAAGACCAATAGTTTAGTGGAAAAATTTTTTTGGTATTAATTCAACATTTCTCTATCTTGCAGTAAATAAGGAGTACGAGCGCCCTCAATGTTAAGTTGTTTATCACGCAGTGTGTTGGCATGATATTTTATCAGTCTGGCATTAGAGTTGGTCATAGCACCACAAGTGCCCCTCTACCTGATAATATAATTAAAGACTATGATGCAGCTAAACTACCCCTCTTGTGTTGCTTGACTACTCTAAATCGTTTGGTATGATTAAACACAATTTATTGTTATCAAAACAAAAAGTTGTAGTAAAGCATACCTCCTCTAATTCAATAAATATTTGATTTTGGTGTACCACAAAGATCTGTTTTGAGGCCACTGTTATTTATATTGTATACTGATATTGTTTTATTGTTCTAAAAGTCTATAATTCGCATTTCTGTGCTGATGATACCCAGATTTATATCATACTTAATTCATCGCAAATTATGCAATCCATTGAAAACATAAACCAAGAAATTAAGAATCTTTTAAGTTATTCTTGTCGACATTGTTTAAAAATTAATGCAGCTAAATCCACTGTTATCTTGTTTGCAAAAGAAAGGAAAAAGCAATTCATTAGGCATAACATTTACGTTCTCGTGGATGTTCAGGAAGTAGCTTTTATGAATAGAATAAAAAATGTGGGTTTATTTTTCACAGTAATTCCAAATTTCAACAACGCGCTTTTGAAAAATCTTACTGTGTATTAAAAAACGATATTGATGTCGTCATTTTTTAAATAAAAAATTAAGAGCTCTCTTAAGTGAATCCCTAATCCTATCCTAAATAAATAATAAATTAATAGAAACAGCTAATCCCACATGTGTAAAAGATCCTTTGATTTTCAGATCCTACATTCACCAGTGAAATCTTAAATATACCGAAAAACCAGCTTTTTTTTCAAAATCCTTTATGCTCTGCATCAATATTGTATAATTAATTCCTATTAACATTATGTAACTTTCAGCAAACTTAAAACTTAACTGTGAAAGATTTCTTCATAACAAGGTCAGAGCCAAATTTCGAAAAATTAATGTAGGCCATTGTTTTATTTTTATTTCAAATTGTATTTAGTTAATAACAATAGATTAATTTTTATTTAATTTTTTTTGTTGTAAAATTTGTACTTTTGTAAATTTTCATTGGTTTTGTCTCGAGCAGCCTCTGGGCTGGATTCCATCGTATATGCTTTCAATGCAAGCGCTTTGTTATTATCGTTATTATAAAATTTAATAAAATACTGAAAGGATATCCCGTCTGTGTTGTCTTCTTTTTCTTCCTTATAGTCGCCTTCTCAGTACGTTACCAGCAATATTTTGTTTTCCTGGTGGTTGAAGCTTTATAACAATTTAACTTTAACAATAGCAGATAAATCAAATACAACTGTAGTTATTTACAGAGATGAATGTGATAAGATGCAAAATTTTATCCAATGTCAATTGACACAATTAAATAGTGACTCCATCAATAGCATTCAATCCAAAACAAAGCAATGTATTATTTAATAGTGTAGAACAGAAGAAATTAATTAACATGAACCCTCGTACACCCAAACTTTATAGCCTGATTGAAAATCGTAGACAATGCGCCAATAAAACCGGTTCGGTTGCATGATATATTAAACGGTCCTTCATTCAAATTGGTAGCATGAATTGATTTTATTTTTAAAGCCTAAACAAAATCCCAAAGCCAAATATACTCTAAGAAATTCTGTGAAATTTATTAAATCATTAAATAACGAGGACGTTGCAGCTCTTCAGTCTCTTTTGATGTGTCGATTATTCCCAGAGAATGTAAGTCTCTTATCTAAGATATTTTAGATCAATCACTTGCAAACGTAATAGTTAAAAAAGCAATTTTTTTAAAACTTGCTTTTCTTAAAGTTGTACTAAAGAGTAAAAAATAATTGCAAGAAAAGCAAGGTGTGCGCAGTTTGTATGGTGTACGCATGATGCATACGCCTTGCTTTTCTTGAAATTATTTTTTACTTTTTAGTACGATTTTAAGAAAAGCAAATTTAAAAAAAATAATTTTTTATCTTTTAGATTTCAGTCATGCTTTAATTATTTATAACGTATAGAACCAATTTACATAAATTCATTCATTGGAACTGGGTTTCGAGTTATAAACCTCCATTATGTCACCGGAACTAATATCGTACCATTTGGACGGGGAAAAACCGACATAATCTCTGCTCAGGTGAAAAAAAAACCTTGTGTTTTCCATGTTTTGCCGGAGGTGCCGGTTGGATAGCATATTTAATCAATTTTTAGCCCCGCATCCCCTACGTGCGGTTATTTGCAAAAGTAATGGTGGAATACTGTATTGTCATTCGATCTTAGTAACTGTGCAAAATTTCATCAATTGATTGTGTCAGGAAGTGTGTTAAATAAAGGATGCAAGATTTGAAGACAAACATTGTGCATGACTACATTGTGAGTTAAAGAAGAGCAAGTAAAAATGAATTATTACACTACATGGAAAAGAGGTGTGACGACAGACATGATTTGCGATGATCATAGGGCTTAACTAGATAATGTATTTAATTTACTTTTATAGCGTTAAGGTGAATCACCTACATGATAAAAATGTATCTATTAACAAATTATATCAGTTTCTGAATACATCTCCAATAATTTCTCTCCTAAGTCAATTGGTCTACTTTTGTAATAATCGAAGCGGGTTGTTGTAACAATATTATTTTATGAAATATTTTGAATACATCAAATGCAAGTACATAATAATACCGGGTCTACTAAATCCCTTAATGTAAGATAGTAAAGTGTAAACGAATTTAATTGAAACCGTATAAAAACTAAAAGCCGGCAAAAACAGTCGGCATCTCTTTATTGTACATGGGCGGAGGTAAATAGAAATGCTTGTCATAAGAAAATAATAAGATTTTCGGGCGTTATTATATTATCCTCTGTTTCAAATGGTCTCCAGAAAGCCATGGTAAATTAGTAAATAATTAAAATATTTTACCTTTTATATAGTAGTAAATATTTATAAATATGAACAATAACTAACTAAACTCCTACGCTTGATATTATAACAGGTATTTACGCACTGCACTGGCACATTAACAGCACAGCAGAAGTCCACCTTTGACTATTGAGAAGCGATTTACGAATTTTTTTATGCTAGTAGGCATGTCCGTTTTATTATCTTTAAACCAGTGCAGTCGTAGATGGTTCATTCAGGCTGATTACATTGCCAGTCTCGGACTCGCCTGCACAGTTTCAACTACCATTCGTATCTCGATACCATTGCTAAATATATAGGACAAAATATCAAGTTCATTGCGCACGGCCCTGTGCTTTAACACTGACCAGTTCCAATTATCCTCGTATAAAGTATACTAAACCACGCCACAACTAAATCTGTACAGGATCCTAAGGCATACTTTCATAACAAATTTAGTTTGTAATACAGAAAATTCGGTCTGAAGCTATATTTTCAAGGTAATTTATTTTTTTATAGAAATAAATATTAATAAAACCCATTAATCGATATTTCTATGGAATTATTTTTGGATTGTGGTGTTCATAGAAAACTAGATTATTGTTTTGCTTATCCTCGTACCGCATAGCTTTTTTCAACTGTCATAAACAGCCGTGAGAGGGGATATCCTAGATTTTGACGACGGCTGACATTGATTCATTTTTATAATCATATTTTTAGATAATATAATTTAAGTACACCTCTTCTTTATCTTAGTCCCTTGTAAAATGTAAAACGCTTGAAAATGACACGCGTAAAAAAAGTGTTTTATTAGATCATAAACATAATTTTATTGGATTTATTACTACTGAACAAAATGATATATCCTAATAAACATTTCTGTAAACATGTAGGTTATTTATAGAATGTAATGATAAAATAGTATTGCATGCGTGACAATTTAATCGATACTTCATCAGGAGTGTTAAAATTTATAGCGGAATGCTGTTGCAAGTGCACCTTCCGTTGACATAAAAGCAGGGGCTTACTAAGCGTATTTCTATATCACACATCAAATACATAATATTATGCTGAAAGAATTAAGCATTTTGTGAACAGCTTATAATTTATCATCTACAAAATTCTAACTATAATATCTGCAGATATCTATTCGTCAGAGTTCTTCTAATTTAAGTATTATTTTCTAATACCTAGGTGGGCATTCAAAATTTACTGCTGAGAATAGCAATACCATGCTGGGGGCAATCATCCGCAATGTAGTTCAGATTCAAATTAGATAGAAAAAAACAATGTTTTAAAATGTTGAAATATACTTCAATTGCTCTTTTGATAACTAAGAGATCGAGGTCAACTCATTTGCAGATAAATATCCTAAAAATATTGATAAATAATTGCAGAATACTATGGATCATACTTCGTAGCAAAGATTTCCCACAGAGAGAAAAAAAAATGGCTTATAGTGACGGACGGCACTTTTAGTTGGAGAGCTGGTACTCATACAAGTCTCGCGTTCAAATATTTCTTAATTTATATATTCTTAAATATAGAAAAAAATTGTCAGATGATTTCTTTAGTTACAAATACCTGTCAGGCCAGCCTAAAGCTGTTAAGAAGGGTTAGTATTTCATAATATACTTTTACATTATAAAAATTATGTTATCTATAGTCATAAATTCCATTGACTCTTTATTTTTCGCGGAGGCATTCACATTCGTCTATATCACCTGTACTCCAATTGAATATGGTGAGCAATGCACTGACCTGGTGAGTATTTGTAACTACCCAAATCGTCTGGATATCAATATACTTATTTAAGGTATCTCGAAGAAAGTTTCCTCCAAATATCAGCCTTGTAAAAGTACATTATGGAATACTACCCTTTTTAACAACTTTAGGCTCAGCTGACAGATATTTATAACCAAGGCAATTTTTTTCTATATTTAAGAATGTATAAATTAAGAAGTATTTGAACGTCAGGCTTATACGAGTGTATTAATTTTTATAATTATTTTGCACTTTAAAAAATTTAGGGAGTACTATTATTATTATTTTGTACTATTGCAACCACACCAATTCTGCCAGTCTATGATTTTATTACTTTGCTAGTATCGAAGAATATTTCCTCCAAATATCAGCCTTGTAAAAGTACATTATGGAATACTACCCTTCTTAAAAACTTTAGGCTCACCTGACAGGTATTTGTAACCAATCGAATCATCTGGCAATTTTTTTTCTTATTTAAGAATGTCTATATACATTAAGAAATATTTGAACGCCAGACTTGTACGAGTATATTAGTTTTTATAATTATTTTGCACTTTAAAAAATTTATTTTATATTTTAAGCTTGTGATTAATCTGAATAAGCAGTATTTAATGCATGAGAAGACTTAACATGGCCAGAGCAAAAACTATATAGTAACACAATAATTTAATGTTGGTACATTATTCTCCAGAAATATGTATTGTTTTCTATTCACTAGTGTAGTATTAATGAGTAAGAAATAAATTCTTTGTTACATGTTATTCAAATAAAGAACAAAAGTAAATAAAATATTTGCATGTTCTTATGGACAAATTTTACGCTTTCATAAATGACTTTTAGATGAAATGTACTGATAGAAATGAGAACATGACGAGGAATTTATTATAAAAAAGATATATTATTCTCGTTGCGTTATATAGAAGAAAAATAATTTTCAATTTTAATATGAAATATTTAAGTATATACATATATTTCAAGTGTGCTTCTAGAGGGCAGAAATATTAAAACTCCTCTATAAAATCCTTATTTTACTATAAGGAATGTAACCAGACAGCAACCAACAGCTACTCTCCGGGCTGTGTGCCCCGCCGAGCGCTGAATTACAAGTTACAAGCCTGGCGCGTTAAATGTAATAATCACATATTAACAACAAGACGCTAATGTTTCGATGCAAGAAACACCAGTCGAAAGATTGATCCTACCTATAGGAGCTTTTGTGCCAGTCGTCACACACCACTTGCAGGCTGCAGTTTCGAGCTATTGGCTCTCGTCATTGCAAGGTAGGCATGTCATCAAAAGTCTTTTTTTTTTTAATAGAACGCCCTGCATACTGTTACTGATTTAAAAAGCTGATACAGTTTGTTATTCAGATATGTATAGTGTACTTATATCTAACACGTAACGTTTTCCATTTATAAGCATTTATTTATAAATATGCCTTAGAATTACGTATATCTTGTTCTCTTATAGCATGTCGGCTATGAAATATTTTGTTTCGGCGAAAATATCATTTATTCGCATTATTTATTGATTAACATCGTTGTAATATTGTTGAATTGTGGCAGTAAGTGTAAATTTAATGGCAAATAATTACACAAATGCAGTTCTAATAGATTTGTTTTTTTTATATACGGACAGTGTTATAAGAATATAAGCAGAGCTAGTAGAAACTTTGGTGAAAAATTCCCGAATTTATCACAAAGGAATAACAGAAAATTCATACGAGTTCAGAATAACAATTTTGGTTCATCTCCGAAAGCTGCAAAAAATTGAATCAGGCTTGTGACTTTTGATGAAGTAAATGAAATTAATGCTTTAACATATTTCCATACAAATCCTTAATATTCCATATACAGTGCTGTACAGGATTTGGGTTTATCATATTCAACGGTTCAACGGATATTGGCAAACCATAAGATGCATGATTATAAATTTGCAAGAGTTCAAATTATACAGACTCAAGATGGCCCACAGAGAGTAAAATTTTGTGAAATGTTGTTGGCACATATTCAGGTGGATCCCAACTTCTTTTGAAAAATCATATGGACCGACGAATCCAAATTCTCATAAGATAATTATAATCGATGAAATAAACATTTTTGGGCTGTTAAATGGTAATAATACGACGAAAGACTGACGTATAGAAACTATTTAGAGATTATAAGGATAGCTGTTGAAGATTTCACTGACAATATATCTCTTGAGGGCTGCAGAAGTTACTGTTATTAACTTGCTGGAGCAGTTAATTTAGAATTAGACCGGATGACTGATGGATCAGACGTTTGTGACCATGGAACTGGCCTCCGAGATCGCCGGATATTACACCTCTAGGTTTTTACCCATGTGTTACTCTTAAATAAATTATTTATATAACGCCGGTAATTACTAGCAATGAAATAGAACATTGGTTGAATCAAGCATTTCAAAATTTAGATCCTATTAGAGTTGCTAAAACGGATGGTGTCTACTATTATAGTTAAATGTCTGGATGTCCATGGCCAACACTTTGAACATTTATTGAAGTAGTATTTAGAATTAGGCTATTGTATAATTATGTTTTGTTCATTCAATCTATCAGCTTTTTGAATCAGTAATAATATGCGGGGCGTTCCATTTAAAAAAAATCACATTCGACCATTTTTATTCATTTAAAGAAAGTTATTTCTAATCTACCCTGCATACTAATACTAAGGTGTAGATTCTAAAAATAGAAAATATACAGGGTATTCCATTTAAAATAATGAAGATGGTGCCAGTTTTACCTACAAGTAGCAACGCCGCGCTGCCGTTAATATTTTAGGCTAACAGAGCATACTTTGTTACCTTGTTACCCAAATTTACCGTTCTCCATATACTTATAATACTCATGAGTCACCCGATATATATACCAATAAGAAACAATCTATAAAAAACAAAATGAAATTAATACAATGGCATACGTGCAAGAAAGTTTGTTACCAAAGACATGCCACATTCACATTTATATTCTTGAAGTAACAAATTAAATGGCAAAATATTTACAAAAGTTTCTCAATTTTCCACAAACTCATTAAAAAAATCTTGAGAAATTGTTTTAGTGGTAATTTCTTTATTATTGGAACAATTCGATATTGATTAGGAAGTTTTATAGAAAATATTAAAGTGAGCTTGAGAAATGAGATTTTAAAGTATTTATAGGGATATTTAAAAGGTGTTTTGTGGAATAAAGAAATATTGGAATCTATATAAATACAGTGAGATTAAAAAACACATATTTTTGATTTATAAAATCTACTTAAAAAAATAAGAACGTATACATTTAAAAAAAGTAATATTTCTGCTTGCAACGAAAATGCAAGAATGCTTGAAAAAATCAGATACCTCCAAAAATATTTTAGAATTTAGTAGATATTTGGGTATAGTCAATATCAGCTGTTAAGCCAATTTAATGTCCTGAAATTTAGAAAGTTAGATTTGCCTTCCCAGTAACTTAAACAGTTTTCAAGGCATTCGCGAATAGTTATTTTTTTACAACTATCATTCAAAGCACGCCTTGTGTATAATTTATTGTACGCAGGCTAGATAATTTCTCACATTACTTAAAATCTAACATATGGTGTTGTGCGAATGGTTAAACAGTCACAGCCACTTATTGCGAATATAGATAGAAGTCTAACATAAGTGTGCCGCAAAGTGACATAATTCATGATAATGCACCACTTGTAAGAGAAGACTTGCACATCCTACACTCTATAAAACCCTATCGGCTAAATTTATTAAACATTAAAATTTACCAGAGATACACCACACCACACAGAAATTAGACAACCCCCAATTCCAGAAGCCAGAGCTTGTGCGGAAGGGGGTTACACATTGAAAAAACGCGGACATACAACCATTTCCTCCGACAGTGCCAGTACCGGAGCCAGGATTCGAACCCGGTGGTGCGATGTCCGTGTGAGATTAATCGCGATTGCCACCTCGCGCCTTAACCCACTCGGCTATCGACCAGACACCACCACACCAGTAAAGCTTATAATTTTCGAAAAGCCAATTATTATTACTGTATGAATGACAGTCTATTTAACACACCTAAAAATATTGTAAATGGCTTTGCAAATTGTTGTAATAGTATATATTTACAAGATAATGATGAATTTGAACATACATTTTTTCACTGAGGAAGACATAAAAACATCGATAAGTCAGTTAAAGAATAAAATGACAGCTGATCATGACCAAATACACAGTTTTTTAATCAAAGATTGTTCTGGAATATTTATGAAACCATTGGCCTTTTATTTAATTTGGCACTACATACATCGGTATTTTCAGATTGTTGGAAATTAGCGAGAGTTTTCCTGGTAATAAACAACGGTAATATAAGTAATATAGCAAATATAGACCTATTACAATCTTGTCTAACATCCCAAAAGTATTTGAGATATTGTTATACAACCGCATCTATCCATCTGTAAACAAATCACTTTCCATTTATCAACATGGGTTCATGGAAAAAAGATCAACTGTAACTAATTTAGTTTTAATAACACAAAATATATCGGAAACCATAGATGCACAGACACAGGTGAATTTAGTGTATACCGATTTCTCAAAGGCCTTTGATACTTTCAGTCACACTATTATAATATCAAAACTTTAGGATTTTGGATTATCCAGCAACTTAATCAATTTTTTAAATTCTTATCTAAACAATAGAGCACAATATGTTGCATAAAATGGGTTTAGGCCAGACGTATACACAGTAACATCAGGTGTCCCTCAAGGATCCAATCTTGGACCTCTTTTATTTCTATTATTTATTGATGATTTTACGAAAATTATTAACTGTCTTAAACTATTATTTGCAGATGATTTGAAAATTTACTTTGATATTAACAACATAAATGATTGCATATTTCTACAATTTCAAATTAATTCACTTGAAAGTGGTGTAATACATTCAAACTTAAATTAAATGTATCGAAATGTAAAGTAGTTAGTTACTCACGAAAGAAAGAACCAATTATATATAATTACCAATTGAACAATCAAATATTAAACAAAGAAAATTCTACAAAATATGTCAGTATCTTATTTGACAATAAATTATATTTTTCAGAATATATAAACAATCTTGGTGCAACATGTTCAAAAACTTTAGGATTTATTATTAGAAATTGTAAATCTTTTACTAATGAACTAGCTTTGAAAACTGTGTATTATTCATTTGTACGCTCAAAATTAGAGTATGGATCACTAATTTGATATCCAATTTACGACAATAATAATGACTTTGAAATCTGTTCAAAGAAAATTTCTATTGACTTTAGCATTTAAGAACGATGGTTTATATCCCGGCCGTGGTTATAATAATGAAATACTGTTATCCAGATTTGATGTACCATCCTTACAGTCTCGACGAATGATGAAGAGTGTAACTTTTCTTTATACTATACTCAATAACAAAATTGACTGTTCATCATTACTTGATCAATTTTAGAGTTCCACAATTCAATTCCAGACAAAATAATACTTTCTACGTACCCAATGCTAGAACTAGTGTATTGAAAAAATCACCAAATTATGATATGTACCACAACTTTAAAACTATTTCAAATCAGAGCGATATTAATTTCAACTCAATTACATCTATAATAAAATCCATAGACACTTTCAACATTAATTTAACAATTTATTTCTATTTACAATATGCCTTGTTTTCTCCTCATTTATATGTACAATGCAATATATATGTGTGTGTATAGATATTTTAGTATTATGTGACTGTATAATGTTTATTTTACTGTAAACGTTTTTAACTTTAATTAACATTTTTTCCCCTTTATATATGTTTCCATTGTAATCGATTACTGTAAACTTTGTCCTGTAAATGGATTTTTGTTGGGCAAATAAGTAAATAAAATTAAAAAAATAAAATAAAAATAATTGTGCCACAATAATTTTTAAATACAACTATCTGAAATAAAATGTGTTTGAGAAAATAGATGTTGAAGCACGGTCCTAAAAAAAATATTATTTTAATGGCTTTAACACCTTGTATCTCAGAAACAATAGTTTTGCAGAAAAGAGCCTTAGTTTTGAACCTTTTGAGAAATTGCATACTCATTTTAAAAACATCTGGCCTATTTAGATTATCTATAATCTATAATGATTTAGTGTATCAAGTGTGCATTAGACTATTAAAAATTTACTACCTTTATTTACAATAAAGCAATAATATAGACTTAACATTTGCGTGTTCATAATACTTACTTCCGTGTGGAAAAAACTTGGAATATATTTCTTTAAAACTATCCTCGTGGACTACACCTTCCGGGCACTCCTGAAACAAAATAAATCAATATATTAAAAGAGTTTACAAAAAAATGCTTATAAAAAAATCCTCTCACACCCACTAGCTCTCGTTTTCTATTTATAACAAGCTTTTATTCATATGTTAAAATTCTATTTATACCATGGCGCATTCACCATTTTATAGAATAATCACAAATAATTATTTACGAGAAGTTATTATTAACTACTCGTAGGGGAGGTCGTTTATTAATGCACCAGCTGAACAGAATTAGATCAAAGTACAGGTGGAGAGTTTTTCATATTAGATTTTGATTGAGCTAGAAACCCAAAAAAAAAAACAATTTTTCAATCATCCTAAGTATGTTTATATTAAATTTATTACTATAAATAAATCAACAAGAGGAACTACAAATACATCAAGTGCAATTGACAATATTCTAACAAATATTTCCAGTTTTTTTATTTTTTTAAATAAACACATCACATATAATAATAATAATATTTTAACAATTGGACAAAACAAAAAAGCTATAACAGGAATAGCGAGGTTCAACACAGTTGCTCTACCACCTAACCATTCCATGTAAAATACAAAAGAAAAGAATGAAAATATACAGAATAATTAATAGTAGATAGTGTATAATATAAGTAGACGAAGCGTGATAAAAATATCATTATAATACTGTTTGTAATAAACGTGATTATAGTGTCTTATTTCTGTTTGCAACAAGAAATGACTTGACTTTTTCTTGAAAGAGTTTATACTGGGAGAAGACTTGACGGAGGAAGGCAGCGTGTTAAAAATTTTAACAGCATTGTAGGTAACAGATCTCTGGAATTAGGCCGAACAATGTCTAGGTAATACAGATCACGATGTCTAATTGTACGTCCACACCTGTCACATCCTTTTATGAGCTTGTCAAATAGATACTGTGGTGTTTTTAGTTTATTGAGTTTGTAAACTAGACAAGCCATGTGAATCACAAACCGCTCTTTCAGACATAACCATTTAGATTCCACAAATTTATTTGTGATATGATAAAATTTTCTTATATTGTAACAAAATCTTAAACAAGCGTTTTCAAATCACTGACAACTTTTTATCCTTATTTAATATAGCCGGCCAATAAACTAAATTACCATAAGCCACATAACTCAGTATTAATGAATCATATAACCTTAATTTAACACCAGTGCTAAGAATATCTTTATGAAAGTATAGTATTTTTGATTTGCCAAAGGACTTTTGAATTATATTAGGAATGTGTTTTTGGAATCGAAGGTTAGTGTCAAGAATAATGCCCAAGTTTTTGCAATACTTGCTGAAAGGTAGAATCTTGCCGTTGAGAGTAATAGAGAACGCAGGGTTATTTAAAATTAACTCTCTATGCTTACCGTACACAAGTACTTCAGTTTTTGTTTCATTTAGAATTAATCCATGAGCATATGATACAGAGGAAATAGTATCTACATCACGGTTGAGCATATCAGCTTATCTCTAACATAAAAGTGATTAAGTATTTGATAATTATAAGCATACTGATGCTTGTCGAAAAATTATAAATATTTGGAAAAATCAGCAGTATAAACGGAAAATAATAACGGACCTAATATACTACCCTGTGGAACACCTTTGGTAACATTGAATATTTCAGAGTAAGTTCCATTTAAGTATACCTTTTGTTACCTATTAGTAAGATAGTCAGTAAAAAACTTAAGCAGTAAATTACCAACTCCAAAGTATTTTAATTTATGGCACAGGGTGGAAGAGTCTAGGGTATCAAAGGCTTTGCTGTAATCTAAGAGAACTAGGCACGTGTTTTCACCATTACTTCTCGTTCTAAATAGCTCATCTGTAACATGCATCAGTGCTGTTGAAGGACTATGGCTAGCTCGGAAACCAGATTAAGTGGAAGGTAGAATATTAGTGTGAATCAAAAAGGTAGGAGAGTTGCAGATAAACATTTTTTTCCAAAATTTTTGAGATATTGGGCACTATGCTGATAAGTCGAAAATCATTGGTTAGAGTAGGACTGGCATTTTTAGATACTGATAGAACATAAGCAGACTTCTATAAGGTGGGAAGAGACCCGAATGTCAAACATTTGCTTATTAGAAGGTAAGATGACTACTTAAATTAGGGAGAAGTAAAGATAGCATTTTGAGGTCAATTTCATCTGCACCCTTAACATTAGTAAGAATATTTTCAACTTCAACAACTGAAACCTCTAGGAAGTAAAATTCTTCAGTTATTCCTGGAAATCTGTTGTTTACATATTTATTAGTAATAAAGTCATTATCGACAGTAGCTTGAGGAACACTATTAACAAAAAAATTTATTAAAATCTTCCGGAGTAGAAGCGGGATTAGTAATACTAGATTGAATCTGTAAATATTTTAACGTACGCCATAATGTTTTGGGTTCATTTTTAAACTTATACTGTAAATAGGCCTTTTTTCTGATTTCACAGCCATATTGACTGCATTTCTAAGATCTTTGTAGGTTGTCCATGCCGCCCCAGTTTTGTTTTTTCTTGTACCTAGAATACGCCTTATAGAGAAATTTCATTACGATTTTCAAGTTTTCAGTGAGAAATGGTGCAGGTCGCTTGGTAATTCTGACACTTTTATATGGTGCGTGATTATTAAACAGCCAAATGATATTATCATTCCAGAACTGGATAAGTTCATCTACATTATCAGCTTATACAGCAAGTGAAAATTGATAAAGTTAAGATCTTGCAAGAATAATTAGTAATTAAAGTTTAAGAAATCCCTGAAAGTACGATACAAAACATGTTTATTTTTTTGAAATTTTAAATTGCATGTTACTAACCTATGATCCGATATATGACCGGCGTTAATAACTTCCCAATTAACCATTATGTCATTACTAGTAGATACAATGAGATCAATCAGGGTTTGAGTGTTATATTAGTGATGCGAGTGTGTTTATCAATAATTTGAATCAAGCCATATTTATCAAAAAAGTTGTTTAAAAGGAGTGTAGACGGATTATTTTTATTAAATAAATCGACATTAAGGTCGCCTCCAAATAATACATAATCAAAATCAGGTAAAAGTCTACTTAAACATTTTCGATACTATCAATACATATAGTAAACAAACCCAAATCTAAAGGAAAAAGGCTGTCCGGAAGGGGGTTACACATTTGAAACACGCAGACAACATCCATTACCCACTGAGATTGCCAGTGTCAGTGCCAAGGATCGAACCCGGAACACAGCAGAGTCACACCAAAACAAATTTGCCACATAACGCGTAGCCAACTGAACTATCGTGCCAGTAATGCCAGTGATCTACGTCTTTCTGAACAAGCTTCATAAATCCATTGTGATTTTAGACCAGGGACTATCAACAAGAACACTTTTTACTATGGAAAAAGATTAGTTATTAAGAAAAATTATAATAAATTTACCCAGCTATTTTTAAATGTAGACTGGATTTTTTATACGAGCAAAATGATACAAATGACGTATTTAAGACATTTTACAGTAAGTTTGATAGTCGTTTCAATTTGCCCTTTCCAGTAGAAATATATAATAAATAATAAATAATAAATAATAAATAATAAATAATAAATAATAAATAATAAATAATAAATAATAAATAATAAATAATAAATAATAAATAATAAATAATAAATAATAAATAATAAATAATAAATAATAAATAATAAATAATAAATAATAAATAATAAATAATAAATAATAAATAATAAATAATAAATAATAAATAATAAATAATAAATAATAAATAATAAATAATAAATAATAAATAATAAATAATAAATAATAAATAATAAATAATAAATAATAAATAATAAATAATAAATAATAAATAATAAATAATAAATAATAAATAATAAATAATAAATAATAAATAATAAATAATAAATAATAAATAATAAATAATAAATAATAAATAATAAATAATAAATAATAAATAATAAATAATAAATAATAAATAATAAATAATAAATAATAAATAATAAATAATAAATAATAAATAATAAATAATAAATAATAAATAATAAATAATAAATAATAAATAATAAATAATAAATAATAAATAATAAATAATAAATAATAAATAATAAATAATAAATAATAAATAATAAATAATAAATAATAAATAATAAATAATAAATAATAAATAATAAATAATAAATAATAAATAATAAATAATAAATAATAAATAATAAATAATAAATAATAAATAATAAATAATAAATAATAAATAATAAATAATAAATAATAAATAATAAATAATAAATAATAAATAATAAATAATAAATAATAAATAATAAATAATAAATAATAAATAATAAATAATAAATAATAAATAATAAATAATAAATAATAAATAATAAATAATAAATAATAAATAATAAATAATAAATAATAAATAATAAATAATAAATAATAAATAATAAATAATAAATAATAAATAATAAATAATAAATAATAAATAATAAATAATAAATAATAAATAATAAATAATAAATAATAAATAATAAATAATAAATAATAAATAATAAATAATAAATAATAAATAATAAATAATAAATAATAAATAATAAATAATAAATAATAAATAATAAATAATAAATAATAAATAATAAATAATAAATAATAAATAATAAATAATAAATAATAAATAATAAATAATAAATAATAAATAATAAATAATAAATAAACACCACAGAAATCAGACAACCCCCAGTTCCAGAAGCCAGGGCTTGTGCGAAAGGGGGTTACACATTGAAAAAACGCGGACATACAACCATTTCCTCCGACAGTGCTAGTGCCGGAGCCAGGATTTGAATCCGGTGGTAATGTCCATGTGATTAATCGCGATTTCCACCTCGCGCCTTAACCCACTCGGCTATCGACCAGATAACCAACCAGATATAAAAAAATATATTAAAGCAAAAATAAGAATTGGATAACCAAGGGCATACGAATTTCTTGTAGAAATAAAAGGAGCCTAGTTGTTATGAAAATAAGCTCTATTAATATGTACGTATAAAAGTAATTATCAAATAATGCTCAACTGAGTGATAAAGCTGGCAGAAGAAATACACTATAAAAATAAAACATATTAAGTGAATATAAAATAAGAACAACATGGAATGTAATTAAAGAAGCCACTCACAAAAACAAACGAGACGAAGCCAATATATTTATTACAGAATGAGATATTAGTCGTAAATCAACAGGAAGTGGTTAATATCTTTAATAACTATTCTTTAAACGAAGCACAATATTTAGCCTCATATACGTAAAATAAATATCAATATTGGAAACACTTTTATTCTTTCTGAAATAACGAAGCCATCAGAATTAATTTCCATAATTAAAAATTTTAAAAATAAAAAGTTAGCTGGTTATTATGAATTGACTATTTCCCGACTGAAAGAAATTGGTAAATGTGTTATATAGTTAAGTTTAACAGAAGTTACTGTGTTTACGAGATCCGGCCTATGCAAACACATACTTACATAGACACATATATTTTTTATTTGACATTCGATTTCAGCATGTTATGAAATGAATTACTCTACAAAATTGCTTTATACAGTGATTATTTAAAATAGTGTTAAATAGGAAAACCATAGTATCAAAACGTTTGTGGCTAATGTGTCTTTCATATTTCCTCATACAGAAAACTATAATTTACGTATTAATAATTTGTGTTGAAAATCTCTTAACCCTAGAAATTACAAATAAAACTTTTTGGACGGTATACTTTTGTGACGCGTTTTTCTCCACCTCACACGTTGACGTGGAGAAAAGGCGCGGCCACTCTTTGACACACGAGCTTCGGAAACAAGTTTTCGAATTACTCGGGCGCCAGTCCTAGTTTAAGTGATAGGACACACTACCCTCAAGCCGAGTACGCGAGGCTGAGCAGCTCAAGTGGAGAAAGTTTATTCCAGTGGGTCAATATATGGGAAATTAGACGTTCACACATAGACAGTAAAACTCAGAGTTTTCAATAAAATCAGTATATTATGATAGACCTATATGTACAAAGCTAAATATTTATTATGAAAAATCTATAATCTATCAAATACCCGGAGGAGCACGCGTAGCAACGCAAAACCCCAATAGTACCAGATGACTCAGGTGATCAGATTAGCAGGCTGCAACACACAGAATATACGGTTAGCAAGAATAAACAGGGTGCAGAATAGTTACGGACACCAGACGAGTAAAGCAAGACACAAATATATAAAAATCACAGTGAAACAGTTATCCAGTACTTGCTAGTACATCAGTTTACCTACTCCTCTTGTGGACTTACTTACTCCCTGTGCGTACGGTCGGGCATGTCTGCTTCGGTGGAGCGATCGTAGTGGAATCCCTCTCTGCAGAGCTCCTCAGATCCTTTTCTGAAAATGAAACAACTTACGATAGGAGTGGAAGTAGACGCCTGATGGATGCGCTGCTGGTCGACTGGACTTTGCCAAAATCCTATACCTCGAATATGACAGATGGCACCTAGGTTCGCTTCTCGGAGTGGACACGTCTGATCCCAATGAGTCGCCTGGGTTGACTGACTTCTTGGCTGCACAGGTCCTCTTCTAGTAGCGAAACCTCTTACCATGGGAGTGGGAGTAGGCGCTAGACGGATGCGCTACTGGTCTCTTATGGACTTAGAAAAATAAGGCCACTACGGATTTGTGGACTTAGAACAATTAACGGTACCTTTAGGTTTTAAATATTTAGCGTGAACACGTCTGCTGGCTCTGAGTCGATCAGGAGGACTAACTGATCGGTGTGAATCTAATTACTGCCTTCAGAGATGAAGGAGTGGGAGAAACAGCGGAAAATAGGTGCGCGGTGTATCACTGTGACGTCAGCTGGACTTGTAAAAATCTTTGAAATGTCTTTGGGGACTTAGAAAAATAACTCCACGATGGATTTGTGGACTTGGAAAAATAAGTCAAATAAATATTTTACGGACTTAGAAAAATAAATGTTACCTGAATTCGGGACTTGTGATATTTTCGCTACAGCACCAGAGCAAACAGCGGACACGTGTACCTCGTGGGACGGCAGCCAGAAGACTAAATGCGGAATAATTAAATTATTCCCGTGTACTGAAGGAGTGACGTCATATGAGTGACGTCGAACGGACTTGTAAAATATTTTAAAATATTTTCGGACTTAGAAAAATAACGCCACGATGAATTTGTGGACTTAGCAAATTTACCTTACTCTGGTACTACAGGACGGAGAGCTCTGCACGTCTAACGTGGTCGGTCGCTGGGAAGGCACTGCCTCGTGCGTGGTTTGGCGTGTCTGAAATGTAGAAGCTCTTCTCGTCGCTTCCCCACCTGAGTTCATCTGTACCTTTACAAGTGAAATATTTTTACGCGGTATTGATAATCACAAATATTAATTATTTCCTAACTAATTCGCTGTTAGCGGTACAATTTATACGGAATAATCGAAATTAAATATAACACGGCAATTTCTATAACATATTTAAGAGATTAAATAAAATAAAACTTGGGCATATCTGGGTAACGAAAAACACTTCGTTACATCCCCCTCTTACTTCGCTTAAAAAAAAAATTAATGAAATGATTTTTTTTTCTTAGCTTCCTCCATCGGTTTTTTTTTTCAACTAGAATAATATGAAATAAATGAAAAATTTACGGTTCAGGTCCCTATCTGAGCAGAGATGCTTACTCCCTCTATTAAGTACATTTATTGGCGAATAAGTACATCTTTTTACAAGTAAAAATCAAAACAAGGTGACTCTATGTACAAACAGTATATATATTAAAAAAACTAAAATTCTTACAAATTCCTTACGGTCAGATTTTTTTTCCAGACCAAAGTTTAACCATTGGTTCCCTAAAACAGAAGAAACCTGTACAGATGTCTTCTTTTTAGGTTCCCCTTATGTACAGAACGGCGACGCTGGTAGCGGTACAATTTATACGGAATAATCGAAATTAAATATAACACGGCAATTTCTATAACATATTTAAGAGATTAAATAAAATAAAACTTGGGCATATCTGGGTAGCGAAAACACTTCGTTACACTTTGTATAAACATAGTTTAAATGTTATATTCACTGTGCCTTTATGTGTTATTCTTAACAATAAATATGAAATTTTATGGAATGAAAATTAAGTGAAAATCGTTTCTCGCTAAGAAATAATGTTGATTTGAAGGAAAATTATTTTCGTCAGTCGTAAAACTTACCATGTGTAAAGTAGGTATATTAAAAATAAACGTTTATGAGTCGCTAATCACATCTCAATGCCTTTCAAAATAGTCTACATTTTATACCATACAGAATACATAAAACACCCAATTGTAGATGTATAAAATCGATAATAAAACTTTGAATATTGTTTGTCGATATATCTAAGGGGTAATAAATCATTTTAATACGCTTGAATTGAGGCCAAATCATCTTGCTTATATATCTTCCTTCCTTGTGATATTTCTAACGAAAATATTAGGATACGTGTTGTTGCTCGCTTTATTGTGATTAGTAGTGAATATTTGATCTGGATGCCATATATGGATTTTATATAAGTTTTTATAGAGAATCGTTCACGAGATATAATTTGAAGGTAAATTGATGTATTATATTAAAATATTATTGATTTGCTTCTCATACCCAAACAGCAGCTAGGATGTTCGTGGATTTCTAATATACGTGTATGTGTGGCCATTGTAAACTAAAAAAAAGCAAAAAAAACACACTCTTATAATACCTAATACCAAATGGTTCACCGGCGTCAATAATGAGCTCGTAAAGTTTTTAAAACATAATATATTTAGTCGCAAACTCCTCTATAAAATTCTTATTTTACTATAAGAAACGTAACCAGATTGCCACCAACACCTACCCTCCAGGCTATGTGCCCCGCCGAGCGCTGAATTACAAGTTACAAGCCTGGCGCGTTAAGTGTAATAATTGCATATTACCATCAAAACGCTAATGCTTCGATTGCAACAAACACCAGCCGACAGACTGATCCTACTTAAAGGAGCTCTCGTGCCAGTCGTCACACACACACACACACTTATCACAGACAAAAATAGACTAAGAAAACGTTATATCAAAACTCGAAACCCGCAGTTACTGACCATCTTAAATGCAAAAAAAAACAAATTGATACCGATATTAAACTTTTCAAAAATCAAACCGTAGAAAAATTAATTGCTTCCCAACCTGACGATCCCCATTTTGCCCCACGAATCTTTCGAAGAAAACCCACCCAAATCCCCCCACTACAAACCCAAGTTGGTGTGGCGACGACGGATCAGGAAAAAGCTGATTCCTTCTCTTCTCACCTCTCCACAGTTTTTATTCCCAATCCAATCCCGCAACCCGTACACGACCGGGTCCTCACTTATATCCAACAACTCGAAACCACCCCACTCCCACCTGGCACGGAACCATTATTCTTCGCTCCTTCAGAAATCCGATATGCAATTAACTCTCTCGAACCCAGAAAAGCTCCTGGCTTGGATAATATCCCCTCATACGCCATACAACATCTTCCCCCCTCTGCTTACCTTTTTTTGACCAAACTATTCAATTCCTGCCTGCGACTCGCGTACTACCCCATAGTATGGCGAGCCGCAAAGATCATTAACATTCCCAAACCTTTAAAACCCAAAAACCTCGTTACCAGTTATAGACCTATTAGTCTCATCCCCTCACTAGCAAAAGTCTTCGACATCCTCCTCCTATCCACAGTCCAGGAGCACATCGAAAAGACAGGACTACTTAACAATTTTCAATTTGGCTTTCGTGCCAGTCATTCCACAACCCAGCAGCTCTTCCGGGTCTGTGAAATCGTCACTACCAACTTCAATCGAGGTCTACTTACAGGGGTTGTCGCCCTAGACCTCGAGAAAGCCTTCGACAAAGTTTGGCACCCTGGACTACTGTATAAGCTCCACGTCGCGAGTTTCTCAACTCGTATCATCAAGATGATACAGTCATACACATCCAACCGCAAATTTCGAGTAGTAGTCAATCAGGCATGCTCTCCCCTTACCCCAATCCTAGCTGGAATCCCCCAGGGATCATCCCTCGGACCTATTTTATTCAACCTTTACACCAACGACATATCACCACCGACGGACCACCGGACAACTCTTTGCTTGTACGCGGACGATACTGCAATTATCACGACCTCAAAAAACCTACAACTATTTACAGACATCACACAGCGACAAACCGACACCATAGTTAACTACTACGAAAGTTGGGGTCTTCCTACAAACCTTCTTCTTAAAAGAAACTGGAACTAGGAACTACGTTATATTTGTTTACCGTAAGTATTTCCTTGTGTTATTTTCTCCTCTCCACCTTAGTCCTCCCTGTATTGTTTACTTTCAAATATCCTAACAGGCTCCAGGCGAGAAGCGTGTGACCCTGTTATAACCTTTTTTTGTTATCTTCTATAAATATTTTCTTCTCTTTCCCGTTTAGGTTAGATTTAGGTATAGAATATTTTCATAACGTATTCAAAAGTTAAATAGAAGGCAAATATTGATGTATTTTTAATGTAATAATATTTAGGCAAATTTCGGCTGGCAGTATCATTAAAAAAATATGAACAGAAATAAGATAAGACTATTCCTTTGCACAGCAACACACCATTTTTAGTAATACAACTGAGAAAATGACTTATGCATCTCATCATGACTTAAATATGTATTGTAAAATTAATGGAAAATTGAATATAAATTCTGTAAACAGCATGTCTTAGAATACTAATTTTTCTGAAATCGGTCAAGAATACCTACTTTCTCGGCGCAATTTCAGATCCCAAAATACGCTATTCCAGTATTTTAGTTCGTTCACCATCATAAAACAATATGGGAAAGTTTTTTCCGTCCTAAGCCGGGAAAGTAGATAACTTCCCTACCAAAAAATGCACTTTTTAGTAACTACAACATTTATTAAACATATCATTACACATATGGAACGTCTGTTATAACTATTTGTTATAGTTTATGTTTCAGTTTGTTTATTTGACAAAACTTTTGACTTCTTTGTTTTATAATTGTCACCTTGGCGTTTCAGTAAAACACGTCATTTCGAACATTTTGGTATATCAATATCTTCTTTTGTACTAAGTGTAGCTCTCAGCATACCATAACGTAAATGTCTTCAACTTTGTAGATGAATCGGAAAAGTATGTAATCACGACATTTTCAGATCGGTAGGTCGTCTTTTTTTTCTTGGCAATGATCCACGAAACGTTTGGAAGCGTATTCATATTTTGCCTTGGATTTATTTGGTAATAAATTTAAAGTGACAATTTTAGCAGCTTCTACTAACTCCGGTGGTGTCCCGGACAGCTGGACATCAGCATCACTGTCCATTTTAAATATTTTTTAGTGATAAGTTGGTAATATAGGCTAGTCGACAGGTTGTTTTTAACAGTCGATTATGGAAATAAATCGTGGCAAGCTGTAATAAATTTTATTATCTTCATTTTGATGTCTTGAATGCTATATTTATATTGCACGGTCTGCCGATCCCGGATTTGGCCGCCATATTGAAAAAAAAACACGCGACGACTGAAACGATGTGAGTTCGAATCTGTCTATCATATTCTCCGCAGTTGTTAAAAATTTACAAGATATGCTTAGGCTATATGAAAAGTGAATATTACAAATGTTGTTGAAAAAGACATGTTTGCCATTAGACGTTCTGAAAAATTCTGGTCCGGGATTTGGTCAAATATGACGATTGGACAGACACATATGCGATCAATAAAAAGCTGTGGAGGCCTAACTCAAGGTAGTGGAATTACCGACTCTGCACTGACCAAATGGATTCTTGGAATGCCTGTTCTTTCTGCCGTGTTTGACCAAATTGAAGATTACTGCAGTACCTCTCTAGTTACCTCAGAGTAGCATGTTGATGGCAGATCGTCGCGAATAGTAAGAGACAAGTAGATATCCAAAAATTTGTAAACTGGTCCTCAGTTTATTCACCTTTTCCAGTTACTGAAAGTATTATGTCTATAAGCACAGGAGTGATACGAGATGAAAAAATCAATTATCACAATGCACACGATGTTGGTTTGTCAATGATGACGAGTATTGTTGGAGGCACTTTTGGCAATGTTAAATTTCAAAGAAAACAAAGAGTCACACCAATTGCATCCATAAATTCAGGAGTTAAAATTGACACCAGAATTATACCAATTAACCCTACTTTACTGATTCAAATAATTTTGTTTACCAAAAAATAATCTAAACGGTTTGAAGAATATTTTCAGTATGAGCTTGCTCCTTATCTGCTCTCACTTTTCGATGATGTAGGAATGCGTCAAACGCAAAAATCTGCCCTTTATGAAGCGTTTACACCAATCAGAGAAAACATTAATTTTGAAGACAGTTTACACGTAATAGACGGAAGGTTTCTGATTCACAGAGTTGTGTGGAATCAACAAGAACTTTATTCAGCTGTTTTGGAAAAATTTGCCGATTATGTTTAGAAGCATTACACAATGAACGCCATCATAGTTTTCGATGGATATCCGGACAAAGTAAACGAAAAATCGATCAAAAGTACTGAACGCTTTCGTCGAATGAAAAATTGTCCCACAGCAGAAGTAGTTTTTGATGAAACAATGAGAATAACTACATCACAAGCTAAATTTCTGGCAAACGAAAGCAATAAAAGTTGGCTGATTTCCAAGCTGTATAACAGGTTTAAAAATGAAGGAATTTTAGTAAAACAAGCTTCTGAAGGTGCTGACACTTTAATAATTAATACAGCTCTTGAAATGTCAGACACATTTTTAAATCAGTGGTGGGAGTAGGTGAAGACATGTCAATTCCGTAGTAATATATATTTTCTAAAGCAAGGAAAAGGAAAAACGGGAAATACACTCTATTCGCCCCAAACAGCAAACTTGGACACGATTGTAAAAGAGAACATATTATTTTTACATGCATGCAAGTTCATTGAAGTTATAAGTAATCAGTCAAGCTTGCAAACAGTTATTGAATGTTTTAAAGACGCTAATGCAACTCCAAAGAGCATAGCAAAAGCTGGAATTCAATTTTTGTTGGTACTTTATGAGATAAAGAGCAAGAACAAATCACTACTCACTTATAGGTATCAATCCTTCGCGCAATTTATAACAAAGAGTTTATTCAATCTTGCATTCTTACCTCCAACCGAAGATGCAGCTCACATGCATTCATTCCGTACCTACCTACAAATTCAATAGTGGTACGGGAATGAAAAGTCACCGACTGATTGGGGATGGAAACAATCATCTAATCGACTGATACCTATATGCTTCAGGACGCCACTCCTCAAGAATTACTAAAGATGATTCTCATAAATGCACAAAAGGTTGCAACGCACCATGCAGCTGCAAAAAAGCAGGGTTGCAGTGCTCAGTAGTGTGTGGTTCATGCCAGGGAAAATGTTGTTCAAATTCAGAAACCACTATAGAAGAACCAGACGACGAAAAGGAAATTGGCTTTCGAATAGAAGATTTAATTTCCGAAGAAAATA
Organism: Leptura quadrifasciata; assembly: GCA_963675555.1. Classification (NCBI taxonomy): domain Eukaryota; kingdom Metazoa; phylum Arthropoda; class Insecta; order Coleoptera; family Cerambycidae; genus Leptura; species Leptura quadrifasciata. Next base: position 43,884,723 of record OY776675.1, read on the forward strand.
TCGAAGAAATGGATTATTGACCAACCTTCCACGTCAAAAAAAGTAGGAGACAAAAGTAATAATCGGAAAATACAAACATTAAACATTGGAAACAGCGATATATCAAAATAACAACGTGGACTAGGCCTACTGGGGAAACCACATTAAAAAGACGCGCCGGATGCCCTACCGCCACGTGGTGTGGAAACGGGTACAAGAAAAACAGAATGATCTCTATTATTTACATAAAATTAACCAAATATGAAAAATATGGGCCACTATAAAATATATGCTGCGTATTCAAGTGTCTGTAATTCTGCAAACCGTAAATATACCAAACCAACGATCAGAACCTCTTTTGTAGAGGATTTTATGCAACATTTCACATTTCACCCTATAATGAACCTGAACCGAAATATTTACAAAAATTCATAAAATTATCATTTTTTGGGTGTTTTTTCCAGTATGGCAGCTAAATTCGGGATCGGCAGGTAGTGCAAAATTAGTATATCATTAAAGATGTCAAAATAGAGAGAATAAAATTTATTGCAGCTTGCCACCATTTAATTCCACCAAAAACCCTTTGTCGACTGGTCTAGTAAAGCGAACTAAGTACTGAATCTCACAACAATAAACAAACAATGATTGTCAAGAAAACGACTTCATAGGCAATTAGATGGTAATGAAAAAGTGTTATGCATTTATAAAAATTCCTTAATTTATAATAATATTGATTGCGATTTTAGAAAAAATAGTATGTGTAACTCGTAGTAAAAGCACATTCCCGGGCTTCAATGCTTGTTGGCCTCGGCTTAACACCTCGGCTAACAATTTACATCGTTGTCCGGGAATGTATTACTTTTACTACTAGATACACAATATACTATTCTGATAAACGAAGAAGAACTAAAAAATTTACCAACGTAATACATCATTCTTTTTTATAACCCATTCTGTGTAAATAATTCTTTACACTGCATGAACAAAAGCATCTGTATAATTGAGGTTATTCAAGTTATATACCGCGCATGTAGAACTTATTGACTGGTCTCTTTAAGTTATTTCTATATTTTTGGACACCCGCATACCCACAATTTTATGACAGCTCAAAAAAATACAGGAGCGTCAAATTGTAATATGTGCGAACAGTAAACATAGAAATATAAATGATTGTATATTCGCTAATATATGTATTTTAACGTACATCTAGTTATTTTATTTTTTTAATGTACAAAAATAGTAAAGGACCCAAGAAGATAAAGTTAGCTTCAAATCTAATCAATCATCTTGCTATTTTAATTTAGCGAGCTAGAATTAAAGTGTATACCAGTTTCTTGTTTAAAAATAACATTATTTTCAATAAATATTTAAACAAATATAGTTTTGGTAAGCGTACATCTCTAGTAAAATTTACGTGATATAAAAACTTCTAGGTATTTTATTTAGAATTAATCACTGATCTACTGTACTATCGACAAACAAGTACAGCCCTGATTTTTGAATAATATTATTTATTCCGTAATGTGCTATATTTTTGAACTTTCTGTTCTTTACTCTCTCCTCGTATGATTGTTAAACTGGTTAATATTTGCTTTATATAATTAGAAGATCTAGTGGTTAGGAAAATATTTCCATGTTACACAAATATCTACGAAGAATTTGAGAGATTTTCTGAAAGAGGAGTCTGCTAAAAAGTTTGTTCGAGAAGACATCTACAAGTCTAATTTTGGTCAATAAAAAAAGGAAAGCCGTAAAAATATTGCTACTTGTTACACATCTTGTAAATTCTAAATATTTAAACAGGCATGAAATTGTTAAATGGATAGAGATAATTTCAATATATATTCATCGAAGTGTGTCTGCTCTAATTCCCTTTTACGAAAAGTACCTCCAGTAAACACCCTGTATGTGGGTTCAATAAATTGCAACCATAATCTTCACAAACCAGTGATTTATTAATCACTTAGATTATAACAATTAATCCTTAAAAATAACACAACTAATAATATCTTTAACCTAACATAAATTCACTACTTTAAATCACAACTTGTTACTGTTCTTTATTTTTATCTGATCACCTACTAATCTCATATCAAACTCTGTATATCAGAACTGTACTGTATACTGAACTGAACTGTCCGCGTGCACCGGATTCATCACTTGGAACGTACTCGAATCTCCTTCCAGACCTCGTCGAATATACGGAAACTTCTGTAGTTTTCTAGGTGCTAAATAGCGGTTTGTCAGTTCTCCCAGAGATGGCGCTGCCCTACCGGCGATCAACTAAATAACAGGTCTCCCTTCAGTTTGACCAGGGACTAATTACATCTCTCTCCGTTAGAGGGCAGCACATAACAGTACATCGGTGATTTGCGGCTTAATGTATACTTTATTTAGGTAGGCATATCCAAGGGAGAGAGTTCCAATAAGGAAATATTTATTATTTTTAGCCATAACTTTTTTAATACATATATTGGTAAAAAAAAGTATGAGACTACCTAAATAGAACTATGACAGGTGCAGTAATATGAATGTTCACTCAATAACTTCAGTTGTTTGCAAAATAGTTAGATTTAAGTTTAAAAATTATGTCAATTTTCGTATTTCCTAAATTTAAATCTAATTATTTCGCATATGTTTGAAATTATTGAGTGAAAATTTATAACACTACCCTTGTTATAGTTCTAATTAGGTATTCAGAAGTTATAATCAAAAACAGTAAATATTTTCCTATCGGACCTCTCTCTCTCTCTCTCTTGTATATTCTCACCTTAACAAAATTTTGTTTTCTGAGAATAGTGAATGAAGAAGAGTATGTATTTTACCTTTTCGGCGATCCTCTTTTTAACACTTTCTATACTCTTAATACGTGCTTGACTTACCATCATCTCACACTTGTATTCAGAATAAATTAATTGAGATATTTTAAATTGCTTCCAAAATATAGACATTAATTTTAAAAATACATCTATCTGTTAAACTGTGCAGTTTCGTTGAAATTTTTTTTATATCGAATTAACGGTGTAAATATTTTAAAATAGTTTCACGACAATACCCGTAAATTGAAAATAGTTTTAATAACATTTTGTACTCTCTTCCATAAAATCCGAGAACAATAAACTCTACTGCGTTTTTACACAGAAAATAACCATCGTAAAATGTAAAAGGCACTTTTCCGATTGAAATCCAATTCATTCAATAAGTTATACTATGGGTATTCAAACATTGCGGCATAGAGAACAATATTGTACAACTACCATTCAATTTGAATCTAGCTGTTCGTATAGTCCAGTAAATTACACTTCAATTCATAATACACATAATTTCTTTATTCAAGGTCGATACATTTTTATACAGTTTGGTGTTACTTTATTAAACACCTGTTGTACGCATTGTTTTGTTTCAATTTCCAGTTTGATTGTTCAAAAGTGAAGGATAATATAATAATTTTTACCGTTTAATAAGAAAAAATAGTCTAGAAAAGACTTTTAACCTTCTCATAGACAATTTATTTTGCAAAAAATGTAAAAAACAAAAAAGTTATTGGGAACACAAAAATTAGAGTAGAACCACCTAGATATAAAAAAAATATAATACAATGCATGAGATGTCAAGCATATGTGCATTCTAAAACATATTGCAGGAAGTCATTCAATTGTGTAAAATGCGCAGGACCACACGACACAAACTCTTGTACTAAACCCAAAGATACTCCAGCAACTTGTGCCCTTTGCAATGGAGAACATCCTGCTAATTATAAAGGTTGCACTGTGTACAGAAACCTTATGAAAATTAAATTCAAAGATAATACAGCGGCGTACCCAACTAGACCAAATAACCATGGACCACCACAACAAACAATACAAAATCAACAACGAAATTCAATTAGTTATGCACAAGCAACATCAGCAAATGTAAATTCTGCTACAAATATAAACAACACCAGTCAAGATTTAAGTAACATAATGTCAAATTTCCTAAACGAATTCAAAAATATGTTTAACCAACTACTCAACCAAAACAGTATGATTCTATCCATGCTAACTACTGTCATTGGTAATCTGACTAAATAATGGCTACATCAGTACGAATAGTAGCCTGGAATGCCAACGGGCTATCAAATCATGTCCAAGAAATAACTTTATTTTTAAATGTAAATTTCATCGATATTCTTTTAATTTCTGAAACCCACTCTACAGAAAGAACTGTTATAAAAATACCAAATTACACTATATAGTATGCTAACCACCCTGACGGAACAGCTCATGCAGGTTCGGCTATTATAATTAAATCAACCTTAAAACATTATATACAACAACCTCAGATATCAAACAAAATTCAAAGCACCGTTCTGACATTGCAAACACTCTCCTGGCCTACAACTATTGCTGCTATCTACAGCCCACCAAGACATTCAATCACATCCCAAGAATACCAAGATTTCTTTCATACTCTTGGATCGCGATTTCTGGTTGCTGGCGATTGGAACGCCAAACACACTACCTGGGGGTCTAGACTAATTACACCAAAAGGTCGTAATCTTTTCCAAGCGATCCAGCAAAACAATCTAAACTTATCTACAGGACAACCAACATACTGGCCCTCAGACAGAAACAAAACACCGGACTTACTGGACTTTGCAGTAACAAAAGGAATACCAGAAATACATAGTAAAATAGAGTCGAATTTAGACTTGGAATCTGACCACAGTGCAATAATAATAACACTAAGCATGGAGTATAATTTGGAGAGAGCCGTTACCCAAACTGTGCACGAAACAAACTGATTGGAAACATTTTCAAGACATCATAAATGAAAGAATTAATCTAAACCATCGAATTAAAGAAAACCATGAAATAGAAGAAGTAGTTCAGTATCTGACTGAGATAATACAAGATGCTGCATGGAAAACTACGCCTATAAACAATAAAACCATCCCGCAAAGTCATAACATATCACTACATATTAGAGAAATCTTAATGGAAAAAAGAAGAGCACGTGAAAAATAGCAAAGGACAAGAAATCCACAAAATAAAAATCGACTAAACAGGCTAACTCATCAACTTCACATAGCCATCCAAAAAAACAGAAATGACACATTTGACCATTATATTTCTAATCCATCTCCAGAAGATCACTCGATATGGAAAGCCACTAAGAAATTTAAAAGGCCAATAATAGCTATCCCACCCATAAGGAAACCTGACGGAAACTGGGCACGCACGGACAAAGAAAAAGTGAACACCCTTGCAGAACACCTTGCAAAAGTGTTCACCCCGCAACAAGATATTACTATCGACGATGCCAATATCGAGAACTACCTGGATGTTCCATGTCAGTTGTCACTACCTGTGAAGCCCTTTTCACCAGCAGAAGTCCGCAGACAAATAAATCAAACGAATCCACATAAAGCACCTGGCTACGATTTAATAGCTGGAGAAGTACTGAAACACCTCCCTCGTAAATCAATTGTACTTTTAACAACCATATACAATAGTATGTTGAGACTCTGTTACTATCCCATACAGTGGAAATATGCACAAGTCATTATGATTGCTAAGCCCGGAAAACCGCCTAATGAACCCACGTCATATCGACCGATTAGTCTTCTACCGTTATTGTCCTAGATATTTGAAAGACTTCTCCTTACCAGAATAGAAAAAATAGTACCTTTAAATGACCTAATTCCTCAATATCAATTCGGATTTAGGCAAAATCATTCCACCGTTCAGCAGTGCCATCGAATAGTCAACAAAATCAAGGAAAGTCTGGAAGGAAAAGAAATGTGTGTCTCTGTTTTCCTGGACGTGCAGCAGGCATTTGATAAAGTATGTCATCAGGGACTTTTATACAAGTTGAAAATGCATATGCCAAATCAAATATACCTCCTACTGAAATCTTATCTAACTGACCGACATTTCCAAGTTAAAACTGAGAATACATTATCGGAGCTGCACCACATAAAAGCAGGAGTACCGCAGGGCAGCGTTCTTGGGCCATTTTTATATTTGCTATTTACTTCTGATATCCCATTATCAGATACTACTACAATAGCTACCTTTGCAGATGATACGGCAATCTTATCATCAGATTCAGATCCAGAGAGAGCATCCGACAATTTACAAAACCATCTTAATTCACTGCAGGACTGGCTGAAAAAATGGAAAATCAAAGTTAATAGTGAGAAATCCACTCAAGTAACCTTCACGACAAAACGAAGTACATGCCCTCAAGTCTCCATAAACAATGCACCGATACCTGTAAGATCTGAAGTCAGATACCTCGGACTTCACCTTGACCAAAAGCTGACATGGAAAACTCACATTAAAGTTAAAAAAGCACAACTAAACTTAAAAGTAAGGAACATGTACTGGCTAATGGGTAAAAAGTCGCAATTATCTACAGAAAACAAACTACTTTTATACAAGATCATATTAAAACCAATTTGGACCTATGGCATAGAACTCTGGGGCTGCAGCAAGCCATCTAATACCAAAATACTACAAACCTTTCAGTCCAAAATGCTTCGCATGATAGCTAACGCTCCATGGTATGTTTCTAACCAAACCCTCCACGAAGACCTTGGAGTTCCTTATATAAATGATGTGATTAACATATATGCCACTAAATATAGAGACTGTATTTCCGACCACAACAACCAACTAGTCAGTGAATTAGCCAACCAGCCTTTAGCGAATAGACGATTAAAAAGACAATGGCCAGAAGACCTAGTTAGGTAAAACTTGGCGAACCATCATTGGATGGTACCCAATTCAAGATCAGCAGCGCATGCAAAATATTTACTTATTACTCTGTATTATAATAAGAGTAGATTGTAAATCAGCAATAAAAGTTAATAAAAAAAAAAAAACTTTATTTGCTTGTTTGCTTGGGTTGCATAGGACCTGTATCTGATGATGAATTTTTTTCATATTTTTTTTGACGAAGCGTTGTGGTGCTTCTGACCAGAAAATCTGATGAGGGCGTCATTTCCACGTAAAAAATGTATACTTGGTAGAACTTGATAATTTCAACCGTTTTCGAGGAAAGTGCCGTTAAACATTTCAATTTTTTGAAAGACAAATTCAAATTTAATGAAACAAAGTGTATTTATTGAAAAGTGTGCTTTGTTTACGTTTTAGTTAGTTAGCGGACGTGCTACAGAGGGGGGGGGGGGGGGTACTCATTACAATATTCAAATAGAATACAGCTAGACCATAAGATTTTCAAAGATCTGTTTCATCGTTTGGGAGAAACGGGTTCATTTCGCCATTAAAATGATGTAGGACGACCGAAACGAATTACTCCAGATCAAGAACTAGAAATTTTAATTCGTGTGGATGAAGATCCTCAAGTCAGCTCAAGTCGTTTAGCAGCGGCAACAGGGGTGAGTAAATAATCTGTCCTAAGAGTCTTACCCATATCATCTCACCCTGTACAAAACTTACTTTGAAGGAATCTTCCACAAAGGTTACAATTTTGTCAATTTGTTCTAAATAAATACAACAGGGATCGAAATTTTGTTAAATTTTTGTCTTTTACTCGCCGAGGCGTTTTTAATTGGAGAAATACCCATTACTGGGAAGTAGAAAATCCTCATGCCGTTAAAGAAAGGCAATTTTCCGCAAGAATTTAAGATTAACGTTTGGTGTGGTATCATCGGCGATCGATTATTGGGACCATTTGTCTTTCCTCCAAATTTAAATGGATAGTCTTATCTGCTTTTTTTTCAAAATACTCTTGCTGACATATTACATACTTTCATGCTAGACATACGGAACAGAACGTGGTTCGTGCAAGATAGAAGTCTCCTCATTTCTCCATTGAAGTCAGGAATTATCTTAATGAGACTCTCCCACGCAGATGGATCGGTCGAGGAAGTGAGTTTGCTTGGCCACCGAGGAGTCCTGATTATAATCCTTTGGATTGTTATGTGTGGGGACATATGCAGTCCTTAGTCTATGCAAATACTGTCAACTCATGAGAAAAACTGTGGGACAAAATACAAAACGCAGCGAATTTTATTATTAGTATTTTCCAATGTAAGAAAATCTTTTATGAATAGAATTAGAAAAGGCATAGAAATAGGTGAAGACCATATCGAACATTTACTCTAAGTTGCGGCAATAGGGTTTTTGCATTGGGGGAAAGTTTATAATGTCATTAAGTCATCTTTTACGTTTATTTTTTGTCTTCTATTAAGATTTTATCCTTATTTTAGACAATCTTCTAATTTATGTATCTCAATACCATGAAAATAATCCATTGGTTCATAAGAAAGTGAGAAAGAGTTTACGCTGTTATTAAGATTTTATTTTCCCTTACGTTTTGTTCTTTTTTTCAATAAATACACTTTGTTTCACTAAATTTGAATTTGTCTTACAAGAAATTATTGAAATGTTTAACGGCACTTTCCTTGAGAAAATGGTTGGAGTTATCAAATTCTACCAAGCATACTTTTATACGTGGAAATGACGCCCTCACCAGAAGTCAGAAGTACCACAACGTTTCGTCAAAGAGAAATATGAAAAAATTCATCATCAGATACAGGTCCTGCAGCGCCCTCTATGATCTAACGCGATGTAATACATAAATTATTGTTCCTTAGAATAAAAAAGTTCCTCTAGCTAATTTGGCGAAGATCAGTCAAGAAACGGTTGAGTTATTTCAAAAAAACGAAAAAATAATTTGAACTTTGACACCCTGTATCTTTTTCCACAGCAACATTTTACTAAAGCATATTTGATTATATCCTCATATTTTGGCCCAAAGAATCTACCCCTGAATTATGACCTATTATTAATGGTCTACCCTGTATAAACGGCGCCATCTATGTACAACCTCACCAAGATTCTATAAAAATAAAAATACTGCATGGGGTAAGAGTTTCGTCTACCAAGCTAATACCATCACGAGGTACTTACAAGTACGAATGTAGTAATTATAATAGAAAAGTTGCTTATTTTCAAAAACTGCGGAGAGTAAAATATTTGCATCTAGTTCTTAATGATTTTCATGTCATATAAATCTAAACAATTAAAATATTTCGTACATTCAGTAATCATATCAACTAATAACTTATTTCGCATTGCTAGATCTCTATTCAATGTTCTGCTGCTATAATTAATGTTGAAAGCTTAAGGATTGCCTGTTTGCCGCCGTAAAATTACCAAATCCTTCCGTTAATCTGCCAGACTATAAAATTCGCGCGTAAAGCGTCTACTGCGGTATAGCTTAGCGGTAGAGACAGACCTAAATTAAAAATGCACAAGCCCGAGCTGATGAGACAATTATTTTGCAGTTACACACTGACACTTTAAATGCCCCTTTCCCATCCAATTTAAATAATTTCGTAGTATTTACACACCAAGCGATACCCCAACATGCAATTAAAAAGATTAAAAGCTCGCTATTGTGTATTTTATTTTAAAAAGGGAATTTAATTGAATACAAAACAATGAACAGCCTTAATTAATGGACTTTTTACCAATTACAATATGTTGTTAGCAGCTGGCAACAATACAAATTTATTTGTATAAAAAATATTAGCTTGAAACAATATCCGGAATTAAATGTTTGTTTATTTGCTTAGTACAGCTCAGTACTGACGAATATTCAGCAGTATGGTCTGATTTTTCGAATATTCTATGAAGGACATCATAAAATTTCGGCTCTATTTTTTCTTCGATCTTTAATTTTTATAATATAAATATTACTTATGTTACATGGCCTAAGTCCATTTAACAATTTTATATAATAACTGGTATTTTATTTATATTAGCACGATCTGTATAGCATTTTGACTCAGTTTTTGTAAGTGAGACAGTTTTCAACTATCAGAAATTTTCTTGTATAACTGCTAAATAATTTCATACTGTTTTATGTACATATTTGTGTATTTCAGGAACTCTGTCATGTTTTTTTTAACATTAACTTATGTATCTCCGTTCTATTACAGCACCTCAGGAAACAATGGGCAGGTAGACATTTTTTTAATTATTATTTTAATAACATCTACGCATAAAAACAGTTCACCCGTATTTTTTATTTTATTTTTATAATAATGCCTTATAGTAAAAAAAAAATCATGAAGTTTAAACTATGTTTAAATGGTTAGATATTGCCGCAAATGTTCGAGCTATTCTATTGGCTATGACGTAATAGCATAATCAGCAGAGAAACGAGCGCTAGTGGAAAGGCGGAGCCAACAAAGTTGTGCAAAACGTATGTGTGGCGCTGTCGAGGTTATATTAAATGCGCGCGTATGTGACGATATTACGTCACGAGAAACCGGCAAACTGCCGTATTTTAAATACGCTCTAATCTTAAGCCTATGCGTTTTACAATAAAACCAATAATAGTCGGTAAAACTACCTTCAAATTATATTTATAACATATTGAAGAGTCATACTATAATGCTATATTATTACTTTTGTCATTTTCGTTATTGTCTACTAGCCCATTGTCGATTTCAAGTCTACAAAATATTTATTTACATTCATATACCTATATTTCAATTTCATATTTTATTTACTGTGAGTACATGCGGTTATCTTTCTTACCTTTAACTTTCCAATTAACCTGTTATATAGTATATCCTATAAGATGTAATATATTTGCTGAATTCTCACAAAGTGGTTTGTATACGTTTTACAATTTATTACGACAGTTCGTTAATAAGTTAAAATTTGCAGTAAATGTCATTATTTACCCATCGCTTAAATAGAATTATAGATTCCCTTTATCGATTCTCTAATTTGCTTGAGTAAGGAAATCTATCTAAATACAAGAAGTGCGGTTAAGACGCACATTAACAGATGGCAACACATGTACCATTTCTACATTTTACAGCTTTTTCAAGTTTGTGTATTGGTATTATTTTGCAAAAAGTGGGATAAATAAAGTTTACCTTATTAGTAAAATTCAGCAAGAAATCGTTTTGCCTGCAGCTTTTGTACTGATTCACCAACTTAACTGTGTGATATCAGTAATTAATATTACATTTTTATATCCGCGTTAACAAGTATTTAACAACCAGGTAAATTCCATTTATTAGTAATTTAAAATTTCAGTAATTTTCAATTTTTGTCTGATGTAATTTCAATTTTTTAAAAATAAATTGAAATTCAAATTCAATTCTTTTTAATTTAATAAGTAATTAAAATACTATCTGTACCACATGGTTATAAAATATTTTTTTCTTTCCTTTTCTTTTTTTGCAATTTATAGTTTGTGAATCAGCGTATATTATTCTGCATATTGATAATTTCAAACTTCTGCATATTAAAAATTTGATATTCTTCAAACTTGGAATTCAGCTATATATATATATATATATATATATATATATATATATATATATATATATATATATATATATATATATATATTGCTATGTATTCGCATATTGGATGATTACGAAGATTGCATGTTTGTGTTATTTGCTGAATCAGGGTTTGAATTTGTTTGTTTCCTTTAGATTGTTTTCAAAATTTATTTAAATTAGCTAAAGATCCGAAAGGTATGTGTTTTAGAATGTTAATACTTGTTTAGAGTTGTTTGAATAGTTTTTAAGTTTTTATTTGATGTAACAGTAAGTTTGACACTGACATCTATGTTAGTGGTTATTAAGTTGTAGTTGAAATAATTTCTGATATTTAAGTCATTATGACATTTCTTTTAAGTAGGAAATTTTATTTTTATAGTTGGTAAATGTTTTCCTGGAGAAAGACAAGGAGGTTTAAGTTAGGTTATGTTTGGAATGAAATTAATCAAAATTCATATGGTGTTTTGTTTTGTTTATTTTGGGTACTTTGATATTTAGTGATATAGAAGAAAACAACAGATAAAAGAGAGGTTGTAAAATGGGAAAAACAAATTTAAGAAAAAGAAGAACAAGTGAAAATTAGGGAGTGAAGAAAAAAAATAATAAAAAAGAATTAATAATTTGAAATTGAATAAAAAAGTCAGAAATTGTGGAGATCAGCGAAGAAGAGTAAAAATAGACTGTAAATAAGAAGGAAGAGGCGTTATTGTGGATAGGAATTGCAGAAGAGATAAGGACGAGTTAAGGTGAAGAATTAATGAAAGGAGAATTGTTGGATTTGGAAAGAGAAGAGTGTAGCTACAAAGAAGGAAGGTTTTAAAACTGTTAAATTATCTAAATATCAAGGAAAATAAATTACTTATATCAGATTAAAAACTTTACTTTAATAAAATTTCATTTTAAAACAAGAACTGAATTTGAACCTGCTCCTGAAGGAAAAGATAAGCTAGCCGGCCCATTAAATAAATTTGACATACTTTCGGATCAAAAGGTAAGAGATTTTAATTTGATCTTTTTGGTTTTAAAGTTCTTTTTTGGGTTTATCTATTGGAAATAAACAAGTTAAAGTTTGATTAGTACCGCAAATTATTAAGTTCAATAATAATAAAACAGTACAATATACGTCAAAATTAAAGCTTTATATATTTTATACTTATGCTTTATATTTAAGCTTTATATTTCATATTAAAAATTTGAGCTTCTCACTCGCAATTTATATTAATTATAAATTTATATTATGTTAGGTAAATTTGCACCTACATTTGCGTTCATTAAGTTTCCAAAACCATATAGTTGGACTATATTTCTACTATCTTAAAACTTCACTTCATTGAGAGCCGTGAACTAAATTGCCAAGAAAACCTTAGATTCCATTTTTACAAGAGACAATTGTGGGTCTGAATTGCTGTTCCAGAACCCTTCACCTCAACGATACTTAATCCCGGAATCTACGATTCTGGTATAAATTTGTTATTGATTATTTTTAGTATTAATTAGGCTTTGTTTGCCGATATTATTAAATAACTTGAAATTTCATATTGCACATTATACAAATTTATTTATTTATTCATGTAATATACGTTATCATTCATTTTACGCAATCTTTTTATTTCTCTTACCAACAATTTCAGTATAATCTATAGGAGACTGGTTATTAGAGAAAAAGAGACAACTTCACTGATTTTCACAATAGATGGTACCCAATTAACATCAATTCCTTTTTGTCTCCTTTTCTTGAACTAAAGAATCTGTCATTTATACTGTACATTCGAAAAGGGTAAGTTTCCCCATTCTTACGAATACTCCGGATCCACAACTTTTTGCTCCGGCATAAGCCAGCTAGTCGTCCGCATATGTTGCCTCAATTCCTTTCCAAAAATATATAATAAGAGAAAGGAGGTAACATTACGTTAAACAAGGTGTGCCATAGGAAACGAAACAGGTGAGTTTTCGGACAGTTTTTAAAATTCTGTGACATGCCATCTTTCTCTGGTTTCCACAAATTAATAATAACAGATTTTAGTCAATCAACTAGTCAATCATAGTAAATTATTCATTTAGCGATAGATGTCACCACGCTCTAATTTCCTATCCAATTTACCACCTTTAAGATTTCCGCCTATACATGGCTCACTAGGTAAAGTTTTGCCAAGTAATACAATAATTGTGTATGGCATGGGAATCTAAAATAGAAACTGTTACTACAATTAGCGTATAAAAATTGTCTACAAAATGATAGTGTCAAGATAGTTAGTGATCGAAAAAGTCCATTACAATCGATTTAGTTTTGAAAATTCTCAAGTTAGCACTCTGATTGTCGAACTGACAGCTAAGTCACTTCCTCTTGTGTTTTTGTGAGTTAGAATAGTTATAAATATTAACCAAGTACCTTCAAACTTCCTCTTTAAATCAAGAAATTCAGCAGAAAACTTTGCTAGTGATTAATAAAAAGCACGTGGTTGCTAATTGATTTGATACCGGATCAAAAACTAAATATAACCTATTTTCAACTAATATTTTGGTTTATTTAATTGAAATTTGGATATATTTGAATTAATTAGCAGGTTTATCGTCCATGAATACCTATTCTTGGTAAGTTTAATTCCTTTGATTTATTATAGACACGTGCTCACGTTAGAAGTTAATTTTGAGACTAATTTTGTAAATTTAATTATAGACGATTTTGGTATTTCTAGATTTCGATTTGGTACAGCTAGGATTTGGAACAGCTAGATTTTGAACACAGTTAGAATTTGCCAACTATTCTATTTTTGGATTATTTGGACTTTTGGATCATTTGCTATTCTTTGGCACACGATTTTTGGTATATGATTTTACCCTCTACGTTAGAGAAACTCTATTTAATTATTTGTGAAGATTTTTGAAAAACCCTATTGAAATATTTGTGAAGTTTTTCTACAATCAGCAAGGAACTCGATCAACAACCTTCAAGTCTGGAGCACCTGGATACTCTCCAAATTATTTTGAATCTAAGTAATTCAAATATGTTATCTTTTTTTATTATTGTAAAATTGCTTAAATTAATAATTATTTTCCCTAATTAGACCCTAGACTGATATATCTTGATATATTATATTGCAAGTTTTTTTTAACTTTACATTTTTGTACTGTACTTTGCTTATTTTTTTAATAAATTGTATTTGTTTTTACTTGTTCTTTTTATTGTTCGCTCTCACTACAAGAGTTCGTAAGATCTGGGACCTCATTTGCTTGATCTGACTAGAGGTCGTAATAATACACGTCAATTTTTTTACGAACGAGACCTTTTTGCCGTATAAATCATCTCTTTGCGCTACAACTATAGATTTTCCTTTCCTGAATGTCATAAAACAAAAATGCTATCAAGTCGTTTTCAAACTATTCAAGCTTCAAGTTGCAAAAGTGTTCTATATTTATACAGACAGAAGAGTTAATATACATTTTTTTCTTAGAACTTCTGCTGGATTGTTAATAGAATGTATTCAAAACCAAAAATATTCCATAAAAGGGAATTAGAATTGGTTTGGAGGGCGGTTAAAGAAAAATATTGAACTACAGTACTTAGGCCCCATTGGGCCCATTGTACTTCCTCCCTGTGGACAGACCCTCGCCTAGGCCTCCAACCAACCTAATCTTGTAAAGAAGATGGTGATGCTGCATAGGGGCGCCTTCTTTACATGGGCCAAAGTAGAGCGACGTTCTCTTAAAATGGATTCTCTTATTGATGAGATGGCAGAACAGTGACAGAGTACCTGTTGGACCGTCTCATTTCTTTGTTCACAGCTGCTGCAGATATCTTATATTGTGTAGATGTCTCCTTAACGGACAGTGTCCGGTTTGGATTTCCGTTATAAAACATAGGTTCCTTCTGAACATTGCCAGGTAGTCCGTTGCCGTATTCTTATTGGGATATTTTAGTAATTCCCTATCAAGCTGACAGCTGCTTGTTTCATCCCACAGCTTCTTGAATTCGTTGTGGGTATTGTCTTCAATTATCGCCGTGATCGGTAACAGACTGGCCGGGCCTGGTCCAAAGATATTTAGGTCTGCTCCCTTCTTGGTCAGTCTGTCAGTTACTTTTTTGCCACTACACTATGCATGACCTTTCACCCAGCATACTGATATGTTATTCACGCTGGAGGCACCCACAAGTGCTTGGTGACATTCTCATACTGTTCTTGTGGTAATTTTGTAACTTCTCAAGGGTAGTAATGATTGCCTACAATCTATGTAGAACTTGACTGTTTTCCCCGTAGTTTGTCTACGAACAATCTCTTTTGCAGCTATGGTTATACCCGCCAGTTCCGTCTGTATTACGCTGGCTCGCCCATCCATAGCCCATTTATATTGAATTTGCGGACTTCTGGAGTATATTCCACATCCTGCCTCATCCTCCCATTTTTCATCCGTCTGTGAGGATGTTGATTACGCCTTCGTCAGCAGCCTCATTCTGACTATTCGTCTGTATTACGTAGGGTTTGTCGAAGACATACAGGGGAGAAATGCCATTTGTGCATGCCTGTAGAAGAGGCGTCTTCTTGACTGCGTCATTCCACAGGCGACTTCTAGCCTCTCATAGCCTCAGTCTACATTTGGTTGTATGCCAATGGAATTGAGCTGTACCATTGTTATCAGAGCCACTTCTCCTAGATATATATCTAGTGGTGGCAGACACAGCATTACCCCCATAGCTCTCGTTGACGTTGTTCGCATAGCTCCGGTTATGCTTAGACAGGCAACTCTCTGCACTTGGCTGAGCTTGACCTTACCTATATTCTGCTCTTAGACCACCAAACCACAGCTCCAAAGGTTATCATTGGTTTTATCACGGCAGTGTATATCCACATGACCACCTTGGGTTTCATTCCCCAAATTTTCCCCACGGCCCTGCGACACTGCTCATAAGAAATATAAGCGTTCTTTAGTCTTCTGTCTAAGTGAAGATTCCATGTTAGTTTGGAATCGAAGGTTACCCCAAGGTATTTCACTTCTGATGCGAAACTCAGTGTTGTTTCCATGAGAATAGGTGCCTTCTGTGCTCCTAGTTTCCTTTTCCTTGTGAAGAGAACCATATCCGTCTTCCTGGGATTGACAGATACGGAGTGCTCTCTGCACCATTTCTCAATTATTCTTATGGCCCCCTGCATTAATCACAAAGGACTCCTTCAAATTTTCCGCTAAGCGTTATTGTTAAACGTAGGCTGCGTAGGCAATTATGTGGAATCTTTCTGAGTTGAGGCTGCACAAGAGGCTATCAAGAACGAGGTTCCATAGCAGTGGTGATATTACACCTCCCTGCGGACAGACTCTCGCAACCATTCCTCGCACAGAAGCATCACCCACATTAATTTTTACAGGGACGATTTTCCACTAGGGTAATAAAATTTTCGAAAATATGGTCCTGTCAAATGTACCTTCTATGTCCATGAAGACAGTAAGGGTGGATTTTTATTGTCCAAGGATCTCTCAGTCCGACTCGCGACTACATGGAGGGCGTGGTTGGTGGATCTTCCCAGGGTGTATACGTGCTGGTTAGAATGTAAAGGGTTGTCTTTCGCTATAACATCCCATATGTATCGTTCACATAGCTTCTCCATCGTCTTGAGTAGGAACTAGGTTAAGCTGATTTTCGGTAAAGAGTGAAGCTTGTTTTTTAAAAATATCAATTTAAACTTGCCAATATTGTAACATATTGTAAATAAGCAATTTTAAATCAAGTTACTACATTTCTTATTGCATTTTATATTATTTTTAAAAGGTAAAATAGGTTGATAATTATTTGCTTTGGTAATTAATTATACACCATATTACATAGCCGTAAAACTAAAAGAAAAGAAAGTTAAATTAATCTCTATCTGCCACCATACACTGGAAAACTATAATACAAGGTTGTGTTTGAAATTTAATATGAAAATCTAAAATCGATACATGGCATTTGATTTTTCCTTGAATCGACATAAAGGAACATTATTCCAGTAAAATTGAACTTCTGAGTACGAAAAATCGCTGAGGTTCACAGTTAAGTTTGAAGTTACTTATTACATAATATATAAAAAGTATAAAAGCTCGGTTCATGTCCTTCCCTTGTCATATTTGATTAAAAGGGGAAAGCAAAAAGGCGAAGAAAATGTGGCTGGCTGAGAAACGTACGAATATGAAAGAATAAAAACGTCAACATGACCTATTGAACTTGCACATGAAAGTCAAAGAGCTACAGGCATGAATAATGCAAAGAATCATTACAGCGTTGGATAGGTGCTGCGGACCATTGACGATAAATTTATAAGGTAGAAGGATATATGCAAGTTTATTATACATTAGAGAAATACTTAAATGATCAAATTATTTAATATACAATGTTATAGTGTTTGTGATAATTTTTAATAGTTAATGTGGCAACTTTTAACTCTTTTATTATATACATGCATTAATTAATATTAATGCGCAATTATGTGTGTGTAGGAGACAACGACCAACTGAAGTCCTGGTCACGGCACCAATGTAATGGTTATGGGGTACCTTGTTTAATTACTAAAGAAAGTACTGGTAATCATGTCACCAGTAAACTGATTGCTATTTATTGATCTGAAGGATAAACAAATAAAATTGGCCATTTGCGTGATCGTCTAGTTTTGTTAGTGTAGGACCCAAATTTCGTTGTGTGTGTGTAGTAACCATTTTTAATTTACCCCAGGTTCTTTTATATAAAGTTTAATATTACTTGTTTCTGTCTGATAGTATATACCTTAGAATATTAATCACCCTCTTAATTAAATACCTGGTAGACTTGAACACACTGTCTATTAATTGAGAGACTTAGTTAATTATATATATTATTTATGTAGTATCTTATTACTCAAGATTGCACTATACATTTATAGTTGAAGTTGTTTTCTATTTTGCTTTGAAACAAAACCATTTATTTAGTTTATTACTTATATGAAGAAAAAGGTAAAGGTGAAAGAAAAGACAATAATTGATTGGAAAAAATAGTAAAAAAAAACCCATTTTGTGTTATATAACTTGATGTAGCAAATAGCTATACATGAAATCAAAAGTAATCCAAATATTTGAGACAATTGTCTAAATATTATAATAGGAAAATTTGCGTCGCTATAGCAATGACCATACTACAGATATACTGAGTGTTTTGATGCAATAATAAGAACTGAGATACAAAAGTATGCTGTGTTATTTGAATAGTAATTAGAGTTGTGGCAATGGCCTGATAATGTTAATCTATAATAGAGCTGTTAGCAATCGCCAGGTAATAATGATTTATAATTAAAGTTGTTAGCAATAGCCAAATAATGAATCGAATGCAAAACAAAGGACAAGAATCATGTCATGTTTATACATTATCAAAATTAAGTGGAAAAATGAACATTAAATACTCATGTAAAATATCATAGAGTGTTGAGGAAATATCCTTTAATTATACATTGTTTATTGATTGAAATTAGAGTAGAAACAATCGTTCAGATAATCATATTAATCTTGCTGAGGTGAGAATTTACACTCACGTAAAATCTTTTAGAATGCTGCTGGGGAAACCTCCCTATAGTAATTAAATAGAAACGCAACTAGAAGATTGCCTATGATTGTCAAACATACGGATCCGGAAATCCGCGAAGGTAAGAAAGTGCGGTTACATCACCCTTCAATCGAAATAAGTGACCAGACAACTGCCTGAAATATTGACATCCCTCGTTGTAACTGAACCCAATTGGAGAACAGAACCAGCCAATTGGCCGTAGTCAATGTTTCAAACCCTTGTTAACGCCACGTACGCCGAATTCATGTAACTATAATATTTTATTGTAGGTAAATGTTCAACAATTAGACAACCTTGTGGTTACAGTAGGAAAATATTCCTAGTGCACTTTAAATATAAAGCATTCTTGAAAAACCTTACATGAGATGTGGTGGAAACGAAAGTCCACTATTTGTTTTATAAAAACTGTAGAATAATGATAGACATGAAGTTTGACTAGTCTGTAACAAAGTACTTTGTTATTGCATAGCTCTAAATATATAGTTCTTGAATATAAACTTGTTACTTTGCAAACGCAAATTTCCCTAGTAAAATATATAAAAAGAGAAATTTTATGAATTAAATTTGTGAATGAAATCATAACTGAATAACTTGTAATATAATATGCTTTATAGTTAAAAATCAAAGCTAGTATTTCATAAAAAAACTAATATTCTTTTAGTAACACAAATGCGTCATTTAACCTTTTTTAAACACCCCGTAACCAGAATATAAATGCAATTGCAAATAATAAAGTAGAGTCTCGAAAAATAAGAAAATAATCACCTTTTAGAAATTTGTGCCTTCAGAATTTCCGTGCGCCCGGTATAGCGTTATATCGCCCGTGAATGTTCTTCCCCAGCTTCTTCATGTTTAACGTACTCGTTGAGCATAACAGAGAGGTTAAAATGGCACTTTATAAAGAGTACGCCAAAGAATGGTTGTCTACGAGATGCATAGCAAATTAAATGTGGATTTTCTTGGATCGTTTGACTTGTAGTTTAGATCATTAATCTCAATACTACCATAAGAACAGCTAGCCCAGAGGGTCAGCGATGTGACTTAGGTAAAATATCCACACAATACCACCATAAGAACAGCGAGCCCGGAGGGTCAGCAATGTGACTTAGGTATATTGAAATGCAATTACTCACGAGCACAGCGAATGATAGCGTTCGACGATGTAACTCGGGAGTGATAGAAGTAGCATCTCCTTCGGTAAACAAGCTGGTCTTCTTTTATATGGTCCCTGATGTCACCCTTCTACCCGGATTATGCATCTCCACTTGTTTCTTATGGGAATATATTTATTTTAACGCTATTATAATATTCGACACGACGTAGCCCTGTGCAGTACTTTAGAGTGACGCTCAATTTTCTATCTTTTTCTATGGTTAAGCTAGAAACGTGTAGGCGATTCCATACTATGAAAATACACGAAGTACTTGACGTTTATCTGAATATACGATAAACAAACCCTGCGACTCGACTAGATTTTATGTAAATTCTGTCTCAAAATTGTAGCGTTTAACTTTGCTTTAAAAATATAATTTTAAAAGGCATTTCTGGTAAATTTAACGTGTGCAATATTTAATGACTACATAAATGAAAAAAATTAAATGAAATGAATTAAATGCATCAATTACTTAAATTTGGAAAATAACTAGGAAAAAATTAAATTTGTATATGGGGTATATACGGGATGTTTCACAACCAATAAAATCTTTATTGTGTAAATATATCACAAATGAATATTCGATAGTAGAATTGATATCAAAACCACTAACATACAAAATATGTTACATTGAGCACTAGAATACCAGGTGTCACAAAGTAGTGGCTGACCCCTATAAATTTTTATTTTTGAACATATCGAAATGAATCTATAGAGTCTAGAGCCTTTCAGAAAACTGCATTTTCAACATATGAAGTAATTTGATACCACTTCCGGTTTCGGCGAAAATGACCCGAACGTTTGATTTTCAAATAGAACATGATATATTAAAATCTGAAATAAAAATATTCACACATATTTAAGTTGTTTAAAATATATTTAAGTTAATTAAATCATCACTTAAAATCAGGTGAAGCTTATTATGTAGGTAAATATGCAAAAGAAGACAGATACATTTCACGTTTTGGGTGGATTGCGTGGAAGTGATCATTTGCATGCGTCAAATTAACGTTATGAAGTTTTTCAAATAGGTAGTTGGCTAGGGAAATTATACAGAGTGCCCCATAAGTGGACGATCAAACGAAGTAGGGTGATGGGAAAGGTCATTTCCAATCAAAATAACCATATATTATCTGATTATCCAATTGTTGATAGTTCAAAAGTTACTTCAATTTTTTTATTTTTCCCTGAAACCGCTAGTACGCACACTAAAAAATGAAATTATAAATTGTTCATAGTTTTCTTTTTTTTTAATTGAATTTTAAATATGTGTGCCATTACGATAAAGGCATTTCCATGACTTTTATTATCATCTGTCATTTAAAAAAAACTGTTTTCTGAACACTTGTTCATAATGAACTTTAGTTAGTTTTTAAGTGACGCTAACGGATAAAAGTGTACTACTAACAGTTGATCAACTATCAGAAAATGTCGATTTAATATAGATCTAACATGGTATAACACATAAGATTATTCAGGACAGATTTTATCAATATTTTTTTACAGGTAGTTCGTGTTTGTGACGAATTGAATTTTTTAAAATTCTATATTTTTTTCCATAAATGGTAGTGTGTGAGAAGACGCGGGCAAAGGGAAATAAGGTTTACTTGTTTCATGTCGTTAAAATGTATTTAAAAAAACATTTTCCTCTACATTCTATCATGCGACATGTTAGTCGATCAAGTAGCCATTTGTCAAATTGACATTGTTAAACTAAATCATTGTTTTTGTGCATTTGTCTACCTACTTGTAGTGTTATTATTAATGGTTGTTATTTGAAATTAGATACATCTTGTGTAAAATGTCTTATTCCCGTCGAGAATATGCAGATATGCACTATGTGTACTCGTTTTGTTACGGGAATGATCGGGTTGCTCATATTCATAGAGAGTATCGAATACAATACCTCGATCGAGAACGTCATTCTGACTATAGGGTGTTTCAAAATGTACATAGGTGGTACTGTGAAGGCGAAATCCCTGGTCATCCACGAAGAGAATTGAGACCTAGAATTGACATCGATGAAGACGAAATAACGGAAATAGTGACTGAAGATCCATCTACAAATGTTCGTTGTATGTCAAAACGTTCAGTAGTTCCGAATTCCACGGTGCATCGTATTTTAAAAAGGGCCCAATTGTACCCGTATCATGTGCAACGGGTGCAAGGACGCTGAATACGACAGAAGTGTACAATTTTGCCGTGAAATGTTGCATCAGGACAGGGTAGACCCTCGATTTTTTTTAAAAATTTTGTGGAAACACGAATTTACCTTTGTTAGGACGGGGATATTCAATATCCACAATTTACCTTATTGGAATTGTGTAAGTCCCAGAGTTGTAAAAAAATAACCATTTCCAACACCAGTTTAGGGTCAATATGTGGACAGGAATAGTTGAAGGGAAATTGATTGGACCGTTTGAGCTGCCAAGAATACACAATAGCGAAGAGTATCTAAAATTTACAAAATGACTTGGGTGGCTTACTTGACGATGTGTCCCTGGAAATACGCCGAGAAATGTGGTTACAGTGTGGGCTTCTACTCACTATATCCTGGAAGTGAGACGGTACTTCAATTCACAATACGAAAATCACTGGATTAGAAGAGGGGGGACCAGTCAACGGCCACCAGGATTACCTGACCTAACTCCTATAGACTTTTTTATGGGATTATTTCAAACAACTTGTTTACGCGAATGAAAACCAAACCGAACAAGAATGACGGCAAATAATAAGAGAAGAAATCAATGTTATTAAGAATAATGAACAGGCGTTCCGATTAATTAAACGAAATTTTATTCGGCGATGCCTATTATTTGTTAGAGCAAATGGCAAAAATTTGGAACAGGTATTGTAGAAACTCATAAAATATTAAAATATTTATTTTCCTTATTTTGTTTTATTTCTGACAACCCAGCTTGAATTTTGTAAAACGTAATTTTTAACAAATACGAATTACTTGTAAAAAATATCTATCACGAATAACCCTTTATAAATATGCCATGATATAATCTGCATTAAATGGACAACTTTTTCTGACAGTTGGTCAACTTTTAGTAGTACATTTTTTATCTGTAAGTGTCACTTAATTGTTAATTAAATTTCTTTATGAACAAAAAGTATTCAGAAAACCGTCTTTTTTAAAATGGTAGATGGTAATAAAGATCATGAAAATGCCTTTATAGTAAAGGTGCAGCTATTTAAAATCCAATTAAAAAAAAGAAAACAAAAAAAAGTCATAATTTTATTTTTAATTGTTTTTTTAGAGGGCGTACTAGCGATTTCAGGGGAAAATAAAAAAAAATAAATAACTTTTGAACTATCAACAATCAGATAACCACATATATGGTTATTTTGATTGGAAATGACCTCCCCCATCACCCTACTTCGTTTGATCGTCTACTTACGAGACACAATGTATACGCGCCTCTTAAGTTTTAGTAGCTTCAGCTTTCTAATGTAACATGATCGAAAATTAAAGAACTAGTAATAAATCTTGTATTGATATTCTGAATCTTTTTGAGGTTAGTTTTTACCTGATAGATTTAAGCAGGGCCCGTATACATAATCACATATATGACGACAAGACTAAAGACTAACACAACGGCAGTATAGTATTCTTATCAAGAATATTTCTACATGTGGAAATTAGTTTAAAAGAACAGAATCATCTTCTGCAAACCTCGGTTGTTTGGGGAATAAAATTTAAGTTTTTATGAAAAATCAGTTTTTTCTTCCACTTGTAGTTACATCATCGACTGAAAGCTAAAAATCAGCTATTAATCTTAATTTGTTTGGAGTATCAATCTCGATATTTTTACTTTCATGTGCATTTATCAGTACTGAATTTTACAGGGTCCAGTTTTTTATTTCACTTAAATCATATTTACTTTATTTTGAGCTTTCTCTGAATACGAGGATCAGCTGAACGTCATCAGCGTACATATATACTGAGCAATGCTTTATGAAATGTGAAAGTCCTTGGTATATACGTTGAACAATATAGGCCACAATATGGATCCCCGAGGCATCCTGAGTAACTCACGACTTTTAGACACTTGTTTGCAGTTGATGTATCAAGACAAGTATACTGGGTATGATGAAGTAAATAGGACTTGAGTCAGCTTAAAATATTGCCATTTACCCCGTAGAATGTTAACTTCATTACAAGTTCGGGATTTAACGAGTCAAATGCTTTTGACATATCTGAGAGAGGGAGAGAGAGGTTATTATGCCATCATTTATTAAAGTCAGCAAGTCATCAAGAATTGTTATTAAGGCAGTAGACGTTCCACGATTTTGTCTAAACTCGAATTGTATTTTAGGTATGATATTGTTGTTTATTGCATAAGGTGACAACTGCTTACGGACGACTCTCTTGGCTTTTTTGTTTTGAAATTGTAATTGTTTTTTTCTTTTTTGCTATTGGTTTAACTAATACTTGTTTCCAAATTAGTGAGACTGTTCCAGATTCGAAAAAAATATTATTATGCGAATTCCGCTATACACGGCAAGTAAGGTGGATCATTTTTTCGAGAATACCTTCATGTCTAACGGGACGGTAGCTCAGTGTGCTAAAGCGTGCTAAATTGCCCCAAGAGTGGTTCGGAGTCCACAATAAACTGTAGGGCCTCGTCTCTCTTTACCTAACACAAGATCCTTGAGATCTTCCAGGGGGTTACCTCGGTAACATGAAAGGCGGTTAAGAAAACATTTTTTTTAAGAAAACATTTTATATGGTTTTTACTTTAAAATTAAAGTTTGAAATAATTTTACTGAGGCAAATCAAAATTCAAAGCTGCTCTCTGAAAATTGACTCTCTTCACATTGCAATAGATAGTTTTTCGGCATGTCTGTACGTGATAAAGAACCAATAAGAAAATTGTTAAGTAATGAAATTTCCGTCACATAAATTTTTGGGGCGCAGTTTTGTTTGGATTTGACGACTTCATTAAACTTTAGAGTTGAGGTAGTTTTCGGATTTTTTTAAATTTTGTGAGATGTGAAGTTTTAGACAAGATTTCTTTTCCGCTTTCAGTGCAACATTATAAATGTTTCACATATCACAAAAATGTTCTTTATCTACAGTACCTCTAGTACTTTTAAATGTATTCCGTGCTTTAGTTCTAATTCTAAACATCAGAATCTGAGATATTAAAATTTGCACTTACAATAACTAAATCTAGAAGAGACTTTGAATATACTCTACCCAAATAGCATTTGGACGTATCGATTGTATCATTGTAACTGTCAAAGATGCCATATTCGCATAACCTCCATCGATTTTTCTTATCTTTGGCATATTTACAAAACTATGCAATATAAATAAAACAAAGACACCAATGAGTGTGGATATAAGTCGGAAAGACGGCGCAAATTACTCTCATATAAATCATGATTTTAAAAAACGGCTTTCACTAAAAGACATTAAAAACATGTTACAATGTGGGACGATGATAGAAAAAAAAGTATATATAAAAAAATTTTTTTTTCTTCTATTATCGATTTGCAAAAATAATTTTTATCGTCCCGCATAGGTATCATTAAAATAAACATTTTCCCTTTTGTAGAACTAAAATAAAATTAGCCCTAATGTCCTCAAATGCACAGAGCAATTTAAAGATTAGGTATAATAAATTTGTTCAATGTCATATTCTACTACATCTCTATCTCTCGCCTTCCAAGCACACCGTACATTCAGCTGCGTCATTTCATTGACGTGCAGTCATTTACAATTAAAATTGGAAGCATGGATGACTAATACACTCCGACCAACTCTTAAGCGGTTATGATTATAAGGTTCGTTGAAATTTAGTTCAGTAGATACGCTACGTTTCAAACAGTGCTTTATCTCAATTTAAGTCAATGTAGCGTAATATGGATTTACGTGTATTTTCTGCGTTTACTCCAAAGAGTTACGTATACGGCGCTGGTGTCGCTTTAAGTATCTAATGTAGATGCGGTTACTGTCCTGTCGATTAGGATTATATCGCGAACAACCTAGACCTAACAAATGCAACCGGGTGATAACAACAAAGGAAAAAGAATATACAACATGAAGTTCGCGGGTAGGGTTAGCTATCCAAATATGACACGAAAACTACTGTTGACCTTAAAGCAATGCTCTGAAATTCTTTATAAGTTAGTTTTTCATTTTGTCTAATTCTACCGGACTATTTGATGATTTTATAACTTGTATAATATATTGTTCAGACAACCTATTTATCAGAATCAAGAATATCCAATCAATTCAGAGAAACGCAAACGAAACAATCAATTTTTTTCTTATAAATAATTCAGGCAATCGTTACTTGCATGCGCGATCCATGCAAGCAGATAAGTTATTATTTGTAATGCTTATACAGCGTTTTGTTAGATGTTAATACACGACAGCGATGCATAATTCAGTTACCTTAAGACCTCGAGGTAGTGCAAGAATGCTTTTGAATATGAGTATTTAACTTTGTTATATCAATTTTTTTAGATCATTATATTATTAGTACTCCATGTATATATAATTAATTAAGTTACAATTGTTGGTAAAACAAAAAGAATGTAATACATGCCTACACATATATATTATTTATACATACATTAATGAAATACAGAAAAAATATAACTAAAAAATTTAATGAAAGTCGTATTCTGATAACAATTTGTGATGATACAGACGCCTAAACAGGATGTGGGTTATTTCGCAAAGTATCAAAGCAGAGTATAGATGTATTTCATATATACACGGTGTTCGCTAATTGGTGGTAGTTCTTTTAAAGAATAGTTGTGGTCATAAAATTGAGTAACATCTCTATTTAACATTTTTGTCTACTATGCCAAATAACCGAAATAGTAAATTAGTTAATTTCTACGATATATGGGAAACTGATACAAGCTGGCAACGCTGCACGTTATACTTGTCATCGCTCGCAGTAAGCGCTCGATGTTGGTCCATCAGTGTTTATTAGTTTATTTACGTTATCAGTAGAGCAGTGCAGTTTTTCTATACACGAGGTCTAAGAAAAATTAAGGGATTTACTGTTAATATCACATGTTAATTATCTATGGTGAAACGAGGATAGACGTGCAGAAGAATTAGAATGCCAACGATTTAATTTACAGAATACGTATGTCCATTATCTAATGACAAATTTACTGTGCATTTTTTTTAAATAGAAAATCGAATGCTTAATGTTATGTTTTAAAAAACACAAATATTCATTTAGATAGTACAACAATGTTGGCTTTGACTTTTGCTATGTTGCCACATTAATAATTTTCTAATTTTAGCCTTCGTTTTCAAATGCCTTTTTGAGAAAAATGCAATATAGAAAAGTTATTCCATTAAAAATATATTAATGATAAGAACTACCATCAATTAGCGAACACCCTGTATACGCATATTACATACTGTAACTGTTTGTGCATCTCTTTTTTTTCTTTGATAAATGTAGATAGAAACTTTATTTTTTATTTTTTACGAAGTAGTAAGTACATTTATTGGACCATAAAAAAGAAAATGTAGGAAACAAACTCCCGTGCTTTATAATAACAAAATAAAGAATGATAACTGTAAGCATTTTTTGTAATTTATGTAATCTGCTTTTGTTTAATATCATATTTAATATACTGTTTTGTGTAACTTGTAAATTGTTTAAATAGCTCTTAAATAATCCTCCCTATGCTATAATACAATAGTTAATCGTAGATGCAACTAAAAAGTCATAAACAATGAATAATTTTTTTCTGTTTAATATGTGTTTTAATTTGTGGAATTTATATATACGTATTCTAATCCTTCTTGTAATATACTCTATATGTTCATTCCATCTTAGATGATGTTCAACCATTACTCCAAAGTATTTTATTTTGTTAGTTTCTTTTTATTTTAAGGCATACACATTCGTTTTTACGTTGGCGATCTCTTTTATGAACTTCTATATGAGGTATAACTATTTCTATATAATATATTTAAATTTAAAATTTATTTAACCATCGGTACATAACTTACAGAAATGAATTCAAGTATTATTATACAGATAAGTAAATCTTTTTATTTGTATGTTCTATGCTATTGTTATAAATAACTTTTATTTATTATTTATAAGAATAGCATATAACATGCAAATAAAAAGGTTTTCTTATCTCAATGATGGTTTATAAGAAAGAATATGTCCCAGTTTGTTTTGCATTTCTAACAGCAGGTACCTGATCCTTTTAGAGTTTTTGAGAGGATTTCTTTTTATCACTCGTTTAGAAAACTACTACTATTCTACACTTACTACATACACGATTTAGATCGTTAACTGGCAAATTTTGATTCATTATTCACTTTGATTTGTATAAGTGCGCTTCGGTTAAGTTATATCTCATTTGATGACTTTTTACCGCTTATTTTAAATGTTTTTAGGGAGCGTATTTCGAAAGCGTCCACCCTTTTCAAGACACGCAACTCTCAACGTAAATTTTTTGCTCATAACGAAAAATTTGTCATTTTATTCACTAGTGATGAAAAAACTATTAACTCTTATTAATACAGCTTTTGCATTAAAATTAGATTTCAGTCATTAAATAAATCTTCTAGATGTAAAACCCGATATCTAACAAATTTAAAACTTCCCAGTTTAATACATCGTTTCGTGATACGAAATATTATTACCTATACATTTCTGGGATTGTTAGATTGAAAAGGCTACATCCTAAATAGATTTTCACAGGTTAAAACAATGATTTAAATATAAAAACTGACAACTGCATTGCCAGATTAATTCCAAACTCATTCATCTGTTTTTACAACTAATAAATAATTAGTTTTCGTTACATGTGACTAATTTTTTTTATAAGTTTACAAGTTGTTTTCTGGTAATGGGATATAATAATTATACTTTTATAAATTTACAATTCAAAACTGTATAGCTGATGTTACATTTTTTTCTGAAATAGTCAAAACATTCAAATGTTTCTCGGAAAGCAATTTCCTTAAAATAAAGGCAAACGGTACTCTATTATAGTTTACACGTTTAGGCTTGATAGATGGAGATATGCTATAATCCTACATCTCATATAAGATTATATGTTGGCATCATCTGAACCGATGATTTAGTACGCATTTGCTATTTTTCATTTGAAGTTATATTAAAATTTGACGTAACAACTGCTATGACAGTTTAGTTTTAACTCTGCCTGAAGTTATTTATTCCGATTGGATATTACATATCTAAATTTACCAGATATACGAAATTTTCTATTTTACACAAAATGGAACACAAATTAAATACATTTAAACGCAAATGAAATTATCTAAGGAAATATTCACTTCCAGATGAGATTATAATTTATAGAAAAAGTTAACCGAAACAGGCGAGCAAGAGATTTATCACAGTAAATGTGTTGAGTCGAACAGTTTGCTTTTAATGGCAACGCACTCTAGAGAAAAATAAAAATTTAAAATTTTAATAAAACGTGCAGTTTCCACAAATATCAAAAGATTTGAACATTACAACAAAATGCTTTATTGAAGTTAGTTATCGTCAAAAATATTGGGGTGTCATTTGAAGATGGCTTAAACTAATTAGCTTGTCCTTAGAACACGATGAATAACACGAGTGTTCTTTTTCATGAAGGGGTGATTTGTGCTAAATTGGGGTGTAAAACATTATCACCATCGTATTCCTCACCCTCAAAAAGAGGGTTTTGCTGCGTTCCCAGTACTTTAACGGTCCTTGCTTTTCCATAGGGGACTATTTGTTCAAAATATATTTAAAGGAATAATTGTAATTTTAACAAATGTAACGGCCCCGTATCTTGTAAACGTATACTCTAATGACAAAAGTTTATATTACAAATTCTTATTAAATTTGGACGTTCCTTCATTTACTGCATTCGATCATGATACGCCCTATATGAACACCCCCTATTGTATATAAATATAATAACTTAATGCTTGTATAAAATAATATTTTCAAACAACACGGTGTTAAAAATTTACCATGATAAATTTTCTTTACATTTCGACAAAACTCATCGCACACATAATATAGCATTATTCTCTTGTCATTTATTTTATCCCTTATACCTGTAAGTTATTGTTCGATATTCTCACTTTGCTAGAGGGTGATTTATTTGATCGAAAGGCATATCTTATGTAGTTTTCCAGGTGCGGGAGGAACGTACCAATCTATCACATTATTCCGTTGCTGCAACTCATATCTGTAGGTGCGGAATAGATCTATCAAAATCAACAAGTGTCATTCGGCAATTATTCATTCATTCACAGTCCCTTTAGATGTATGTAAGGCACGGAAAACATGCAATCGGGGCATTTTAGTATCAATATCGTTAATGTTTTATGAAAATATATTTAAGCAATTTGTGAGTACTTTACGAAACGCATTAGATTTAAAACGTGATATTTCCTTTAAAAATGGTCGTAGTAACTTTGTCAGAGATTTATGACCCTATTTATTTTTAACTTTATATTATATTTAACGTTAACGTTAATATATTGCATAGGCAAATTATTTGTAATTTTGAGTTCCAGCATCCACAGAAACGATTATCATATGCATGTTTTTTCACGTCCTAGGTGAAGAATATTTCAACGGGTTACTTAGTAATGAAATCGTCCAGTCTGATATATTTTAGTAAACTTTGGTAAAGTATGATCGTTTACAAACTTGCTATTATTAGATGAGTCACTCATTGAAATGATCTAACACAAGTTAGATCAATTCAACACCTCTTCATATACAAATGACCAATGCCATAAAGAAACGGAAGAACCGCCAATGGCTCCACCTTTGTGCAGTCATCGCTAATATCTTTATGGAGGATATAAAAATTCCAGATATACAAACGGCATCGCCAAACCAAACTCTGTTTAGGATACATCGATGACACATATATGATGTGAACTTATGGTAGAGAGCATCAAAATAATCTTCTAGGCCACTTAAATAGCAATAAAGGAAAGATTAAGCTGAAACAGAAGGTTAGCTCCCATTTCTGGACTAATTAATGAAAAAGAAACAAGATGGAACACTAGTCAAACGGTATACAGAAAATCTACTTATATCAGCATAATTAAATTCAGTGGTAAGTATAATAATGACACATTATCAGAGGCTAACAGACGTTCATCACATCAACGAACAAATGTCATCGTTTTAAAAAGTACTGATGGTAAACGAATTTACGAGATATTTGTTAAGGTATAAATAATTCAAATGTGCTTTTAGAGGGCGGAATATTAAAACATAATATTTTTAGTCGCAAACTCCTTTATAAAATCCTTATTTTACTAAAGGAACGTAACCAGACTGCAACCAACAGCTACTCTCCAGGCTATGTGCCGCGCCGAGTGCTGAATTACAAGTTACAAGTCTGGCGCGTTAAGTGTAATAATGGCATACTACCATCAAAATGCTAATGCTTCGATTGCAACAAGCACCAGCCGAAAGACTGATCCTACCTAAAGAAGCTCTCTTGCCAGCCGTCACACACCACTTGCAGACTGCAGTTTCGAGCTGTTGGCTCTCGTCAGTGCAAGGTAGGCATGTGACGACCGGCACGAGGATCCTTTGACTATTTTGTACATCCCGGTATTTTTACAATAGCGACATGTAAAATAGTCACCAGGCGCCATCTAGCGGTCCAGTGTCTGTTACAATCGAAAAATAAATAGCCTGACTGGGCTTAGCATAGTTCAAATGTGCTTTTAGAGGGCGGAATATTAAAACATAATATTTTTAGTCGCAAACTCCTCTATAAAATCCTTATTTTACTATAAAGAACGTAACCAGACTGCAACCAACAGCTATCTTCGGGCTATGTGCCCCGCCGAGCGCCGAATTACAAACTTGTAACTTCTAATTCAGCGCTCGGTGGGACACATAGCCCGGAGAGTAGCTGTTGGTTGCAGTCTAGTTACTTTACTTATAGTAAAATAAGGATTTTATAGAGGAGTTTGCGACTAAAAATATTATGTTTTAAAGTATAAATAAGTTGATTAAAAACAATTAAAAATATCATATTGTGTAATAGGTCTGTCCAAAAATTTAGTTTTTAATTGGAAATGATAGATTTATGAGTGTTATAAACCCCTACAAAATTTTTAAAAAGTAGTCATTTACTTTCGGCGTTGTTTGTAATAGAAATTACCTCAACGCGTCGAGGCTAGAAAATGCTCCCTTGGCGCGAGGCTACGCGGGTGACGTCACATGCCAGTGTCATATCGCGCAGTAGCGCGATATGCGCTGTGATACTCTAGGTATTGCTATAGTGATGCAGTTAATTTTGCGACTGTTATGAGCTAGGACGGGCCGGATATTTTTGCCGATATTTGTCATAGTCGTATTTATCTGGGCATTGAGAGAAAATCGGATACCATGATCAAGTCTACGTTCGGCAAATTATGAAAATCTCATTTCTGGAAACCCTCCTCCATATTTGAAACAATAAACAAACTCTATTTGACGTTCTAAATAGTAAAGTCACTGCTACTGCTGTGAATTCAAACTTTGTTCACGAGAACGACACGGAATAAACCTAACACAGCGTATAGATGATCTGGCGCTTGCCAAGCCAGCAATCATGTGACGTCATACGCGTTTATCTGGCTGAAATAAAGCAAGTAATTTCTGGGGCCGCTGCTGTTGGTTGGATTAACTTTTTTTAACCAGTTCTAATATTGTTATTAATAGGTAAAAATCTTTATTTTGCATTACTTTTAATGTATATTATTTTTTTTGTAGACAGACCTATTGTAAACATGACACTTAGAGTTAAATAGAGAAAACAAGCGCTGATTAGCACCAGGTACTTTGTAAGCGAACGTAAGACAAGGCATCTATCTAACCATGTATTATTTTGTAACGACAAATAACCTGACAATTCTTCTATCTCATTTTCATGCTAAAGAAACCAAATAAATTAAGCATTTCACAATACGAAACGATTCTATTAGGGTACAAACCTTTGGTATATTAGAAATATCTACAAAATGTTCGAGAGATTGGATATCAACATTGTGATATGCAGTTTATTCTAGTTTACCATGCACATAAGCATAAACCTGGCACTTTTATTGTTTGACTAGAAACCTGTGTGAGAAATAAAAGATAACTTTTGGTCAAATATAACAATCAAACCCTTAACTACAGTTACTCTAGTTATCAGTTTGTGATTAATTGGATAGTCAAACTCAGAAAGGAATAATTTTCGGGAAAATGCCATTATTGTACACGTTCTTCTACTAATTTTCAAGTTATTGTTAGCACGCTACTTAACTATTCTCTGGGTGGGTGGGTCTTTGAAAAATAGCAAAATTCAAGAATTTCTTAATTTCACAGACTTTCAGTTTGGCTGCTCGGGCACTCTGTAAGGGTAATGCTTCTCGGTTTTTTCAGGCTGGTTTTCAACACATCGGGGAACAAAACTGAAAGAATTTGTGTATCACAAGAAAATAAGCTTTTATTCAAATATAATTTGTGTCACATACGAATCAATGATTTACAGTGAAAGAAAAATTCTAATTAATACTTGTAAAAGTAAAAATTAAAACGAATTGCTGACATAATTTGCGTAGTTTTGTTTAAATGATTTTTTGCTCGGAGCTGCCGCAGTTGCACTATGGAAATTTCACGTTTAGTAGACCGGGTACGTATACGAGAAGACCGGTGGAACAAACGAGAACACAAGAAAGTGATCCTTTTTTCCTCAGCTTTTTATACATTTTAGCCGAATGAATGGTTGGGAGCGAGGACGCATTTAAGTTTTTTGTTAAGCGCCGCTAGAAACAACGGATTTTCTATGAATGATTTTTAGAAGGGATTTCCGGCACTAGATGACATGATTTTTTGCTTGTGGCAAAATGAATGCCGAAATTCGATTGAAGTAAAGGTGAGTATGTGACTACTTTTAGTTTACAGAAATTTTCGTAGGAGTGATTTCGACGTTCAGGTAGGTAAAGAACGAGAATTAATCTAACGCGGAAAAGGCACGTCTTCATTAAACTACTTTCGAATAAACGAATCGAGGCTTTTCGGAAAGAACAGATATGTATCTACAAGCCACTTTTTTCAGAATACCGAATAAATAAGAAAGTTATAGCAGGCACGGCACAGCAGATATTTCGTATCGAGTATTAGCGCTGGGCTTCCCCTTAACTTCTCGCGCGCCGCGCCAATATCCATTGGCTGGATGTCGGTCTCGATAACTAGGGCCGAGTAGGACTATTACTCTTTGCACCTAGATTATCTCTGTAGACCTGGACCGGCCTTCGTGATAGGTGGGCCCGCGTACTTCTACCAGACCCAGCTCACAAATGTGAGATGTGTCGTGGTATTTTCTGCGGACCTCCCCTGGTCCTGGCTGTTGAACCTCGCTGGCTGAGGTCTCTTCTGGCGCTCTTCTTGTCTTGATGTTTTCTTTCTTCGCCAGCTTGTCACCCCCGGGGGTAGTCATCGGTCGAGTTGGGTTTAGGAGGTTTTGGCTGGGACTGACTGCCGGTACGTAGAACATCAATTGATATCCTACCCCGGATCGTCGAAAAGGTAAGGATGAGCTGTGTAGCTCGGGAGTGTGGAGACCTAAGTGCTTCTTTTAGCACTTTCGGTCTCCACGGAGCAGGTAGGACAACGGGCGTCGGACGGTATGTTGTCCGACGCCCGCAAGGAGGTTGGGTTAGGGTTGAAAACGTGATGTCTCTGGTAGTGGTGGTTCGTCCTGGCGTATCTGAAACAGATCTGTTAGTGGGAAATAAAGGTTATACTTACCCGTTGTCCAGTAGCTGAACCCTCGGTCGCTTGTGCCTCGGGGCGTCGGCCGGGTCGTAATCAGTGGCCTGTCTGATCAGCGGGTTCCCATGCTCCTCGGCTTGGGCGTACAGCTTCTTCGCTCGTTCCCGGATGACTTCAGTGACCGTGGTGTACTCCAGGTCTCTGACGATGTCTGCGGTTCTCACGTACCATGGGGCGTCAACTACCGTCCTGAGGGCGATGTTCTCCACTGCCTGGATTCTCTTCATGTAGGACTTCGCCTGGTAGCCCCACGCTACCGAGGCGTACGTCAGCTGCGGCCTGATGAGGGTCTTGATAAGCGTGAGCTTGTTCCTCAAGTTAAGTCGGCTCCCATTTCCCGTCATTGGGTAGATGAGGGCTCTCGTACGTCGGGCCTTGGCTGTGATGGCGTCCGTGTTTTGTCTCCATGTTAGGCTTCTGTCCATGACCACGCCAAGGTATTTGACGGTGTCGTGCCATTGGATGTCCTCGCCGTTCATGGAGACGTGTCCTGTGGGAATTTCTTTCCGCACTCGTCTGAAGAGGATGGCTTGGCTCTTGTCGGCGTTGACTGCGACTTTCCACTTCGTGTACCATTCTTCCAGGAGTGTGGCCGCTTCCTGGAGTTTTCTGGTTGCGTCTCTGGCCTTCCAGGATCTGGCAATCAGGGCGGCGTCGTCTGCATACAGGGCTAGGGCTGTATGGTCGGTCCGGGGGAGGTCCGAGGTATAGATGGCGAACAGGTGCGGTGACAGCACCGATCCCTGTGGAACTCCCGCCTCCACGGTCCTGTAGGTGGAGAGTTGGTCCGAGATTTTCACCCTTAGCTGTCTGCAGTGTAGGTAGGATCTCACTAGTTTGACGAGTTCGATGGGGTAACCCATACTCATCATTTTAGCTAAGAGACCGTCGTGCCAGACCGTGTCGAATGCTTTGGCGACGTCTAGGAACAGCGCCGCGGTGACTTGACGCTGGTTGAACCCCTTGGTGATCTCCTCGGTGAGGCGAAGCACTTGGAGTTCCGTGGAATGTCCTGTTCGGTATGCGAACTGTTCATCCGGGATGATGTTCAGCTCTTCTGTCTTCTCTGTTAGCCTCTTCAAGATGACCCGTTCTGCAACTTTGCTCATGGCTGGGAGGAGGATGATGGGCCTGTAAGAAGACGGGAAAATTAGTTCTTTCCCTGGTTTAGGGATCATAATGACGTCGGCCTTTTTCCACCTGGCTGGAAAGTGCCGTAACCTTAACATCGCGTTTATGATGTTGACTAGCGCCGCTACTCCTTTCCTGGGCAGCTTTTTGAGAGCGATGTTTCCTATCTTGTCACATCCCGGAGCTTTTCTCGGCTTTAGGCTCCTCAGGATTTCCTTGACTTCCTCGGGGGTAGTCGGACGGATGTGGTCGTCATCTGGCAGGCGGCGGATCCTTCGTACTCTGCGTTCGACGTCGTCCACCCAGTCCTCGTCCTCGTCATCGAGCTCGTTCTCTCTGCACTGCAGTTCTAAGCTGTCGGCGAACGCCTCGGCTTTTTCCTGGTTAGTGTAGACGATCCCTCGCTCTCCGTGAATCGGGCGCATAGGCTTCCTTCGGTTTCGCAGGGCACGTTGTGTGTTCCACATGCTTCTGTTCTGTGGATCCAGTGACTCAAGGTGGCGTTGCCACCCCTCCTGACGGTGTTCCTGGAGGGCGGCTTTCACTCTTCGGCTGAGGACATTGTACTCCCTTCTATCGGCGGGGAGCCTGGTCCTCTGAGCCCGTCTCTTGGCGCTCCTTCTGTCCCTTATCAGCTGCCTGGTGACCTCTGGGAGGTTTGCCATCGGTGCTGGGTGCCTTCTTACTTCTATTTCCGTCGTGCTGGCCCTTATCACTTCCAGGATCTGCTCCTCTAGGGTAATGATGGCCCTCTCAACGTCCTCCATGGTTTCTAGCCTGGGAATTTGTGCGATGTACTGCTGCAGGTGCTGCCGGTACGATTCCCAGTCCGTTCGTCTCTTCGTGAAGGTGGCGTTGTCCTCACTCGCCTGTCCTCCTAGGGTTAGGAAGATCGGGTTGTGCTCGGTAGATCCCTCCGTTCTGGTGGTGATCTCTGCCTCGAAGGTCATCTCCTTTAGGATTGCGATGTCCAGTACATCTGGCCTGTGTCTGCCGTTGTCGAAGGTGGGCTGGTCCGGTCCTACCACCATCAGTTCGCCGGCGTGCTGTCCCAGGAACCTCAGCAGCTCTCGTCCTCGAGTGTTGGTTATGCCGCTGTTCCATTCCTGGGATTTGGCGTTGAAATCGCCAATTGCGACGACCTGTGTCCTGGCGGGCAAGATTGCGTCCAGATCCCCCTCGGTAAGCGTGCTGCGGGGTGGCTGGTAGCATGAGACCACTTGTATGTCGCCATTTCGCGCTGTGGACACTACTACGGCGGTGGCGTTCATGTTTTCTAGCTCAGGCAGTACTGTCGGATGGTGGGCTATGGTTTTCTTCACCAATAGGGCCACTCCTCTCGCGGGTCGCTGAGGATTGTTTACCCAGTCCATCCTGTAGGTGTGGTATCCTGGGAAGTTGATCTCCTTGGCCGGGGTCATCTTGGTTTCCTGCAGTGCCATGACGTCTATGTCGTACCTGGTCAGGAGCTCTTCGACTTCAAGTCTCCTTTCTCGCAGGCCGTTGACATTCCAGGCCGCCATCTGCAGGACTTCCGGTTTAACCTGTAAAGGCATTACAGATTAGTTAAATTTGGCATTTGTGCAAAAAATGCGCTCATCGCTGAGCACATTTGTTGCATCTGTGCGAGCACCGCTGTGAGGTTTTTGGCCTTTGGCGATGCTTGTTGTTTTGCGGCAGGGACGGTGTTCTGTCCTGCCTTGCCCTGGGCTACTTTGGCGTAGCTTGTGCCTGGCGCTACGCCGCCCTTCTGTGTTGAGGTCATCGTTGGCCTCTGTACCGGCCTTTGGGTGGCGCTGGCTGATTGTTTGGGGTACTTTGGACACCCCCTGTAGCTGGCCGGGTGGGCCCCCTGGCAGTTCGCGCACTTGGCCGGTTCGTCTGCCTTCTTTTTGCACTCCGTCGTCCGGTATGCCTCGCCGCACTTCACGCATTTCGGCTGCGCGGTGCACCTGGATTGGCCGTGGCCGAAACGCTGGCAGCGGTGGCATTGGGATGCCGCTACCTTGGCTCGCTGTCTCTCAGTCCTTACAACTAGAGAACAGCACCTCGTTACTTGGAGTATCTTGTCCTGGTCCTGTGGGACTAGGACAAGCATGAGGGGCACCTCCTGTTTTGTCCGTCTTGACATCATTCGCTGGACCGCGGTAGGTGCGAATCCTTGGTCCTGGAGGTCTTCTGCCACCTCTTTGCAGGTAACGCCGCTCGGGATCCCTCGAATGACCACACGTAGCTGCCGTTTCTCTGGCAGGGCATACGTGTGGTACTCCCTCTTTTCATTTGCGAACATCCTTGTCATCCTCCGATAGTCCTCGGACGTCGCGGGCTCGATGGAGATTCCCTCCCCGGTAACTTTGGCCTTGTTGAAGTTTATACCGGTTTCGGTTAAACGACGGCTCACCGTTGTCCACGTCTCTTTGTTTCGCAGCACTACCGGGGGTACACGCTGGCTTCTTGTCCTTGCTTGAGGGGCCTCGGTCTCCTCTTTCCGGGTTTCTTGTTGGGGGACGCTAGCCTCCTGCTGGGGAGCTCTAGATCCCGATTTGCTCTGTCTAGGTGACTCGGACTCGGGGGGGCACTTGAGGGGCTCTTCAGCCACCTCCTTTGCCGCCTTAGGGGCCTCTTCGTCCGAGTCCGTGTTGGCAGCGGGCGGATTTTTTCTTTTTCGTGTTTGCGATTCTCCCCGAATCGCACGCAGAAGCTCTTCATGCTGGGACTTCTGTTCCCTCTGCATCTGCTCCAACCTTTCGGTGAGCTCATCTATTTTCTTCTTGAGAGCATTGTTCTCCTCTGTGAGACGTTTTATCGTCTCCTTGTCATCCCTTGGGGTTGGGGGGCCCCCTCGGGAGCTACCGCTCTGGGACGTTTCGCCTTCCCTGTACTCCATGTTACCGTCCTCCACGGTAACGTCGTTGTCGGTTTCCTGTAAGGGAATACCTATATTATTATGGGAAAAAGTTATGATTAATAACAGAAAATGGTGTCTTGAAAAAGACGTGTGAACTTCCTCTTCAACACTATCGACGTCACTGGGGCTTCCACTTCACTGTGCACTCTGATGGCTCGGTGTACGTCCGTACGCTTTCACTTCTCGATGCACACTTAACTTCTCGCGCCTCTGGCAAATTTTAGGTTTAGCCATTTTTTATGTAAACTTCAGGAGAATTGGTAAAGAGTATGAAAAGCTGTTTTTTCATAATATAAAAATCTGTATGAATTTAGTTCAGGCATTTTTTTATCGTTTTGGGTTATTTTAGACTTATCGAAAATATTCATTGTGAAAACTGAATAATAGTGCAGAAGTTAGCTTTTTTGACCATTTAAAAAAAGTTATTGACTCTTTTCCCATATTTCGACTTTTGAGTCGAATTTGTTTTGAATTTAGCTACAGTTTGGTCTAAGAATGTTTTAAATCAGAGTCGAATTGAAGAGGTTCGATGACAGTACTTCACGCACCTTTTCTTTGGAATGTGATTTCCCGTTATCAAAATTGGTGTCAAAATTTTATTCTCTGTAAAACAGCGCGCGAAGACTATTGGCTATCGTTTTAAGGAGCATATTCGCTGCTTGTACGTTATGCGAATATAAATACATGGTCGTGTCATCAGCGTACTTGGCCAGCTTGGTATTCCGAAACTCAGAGACGTTCAAGTTATATAATTTAGGTGATAGACACGATCCTTGGAGGACTCTCACACGAATGTCCCGCCGTGTTGATAGTTTATTATTCACTCTCTTTTCAGTATATATTCCATACGTCCGTCTCAAAAGAGGCTAGAGAGTAGTTTGGTAGACATACGTGAACAATGTTTTTTGGCTATTGCTTTAACTTTGTGTACAAGAGGAAATGAAGTCGTACGCGCAATATCAGTTCATACACACGCCAAGTTAAAGTATACTAGACTTTATCAATTGTTAAGAGATGAGACAAGTTACGAGTAAGACTAGTTTTCAATGTTAATGATCTTCTGATGATGCTAACATGGTTAGCGAAACACACGTCGAGTAGTGTGTTCGAGTGTAGTTTTGGTGTTTTGAAAAAGTGGGCTCTAAACTCTACAGATATTGATTGGTGCAAAATAACTCTCACATGAAAACGCCCCCCACCGCCAGGACGCGGATCCAGCGCAGAGTTGTCTCCTTAAACAGGACTACGCACTATAAAAGTTGAAGAAAGTTTTCAGAAGCTCATTGAAACAGCTCTTGGTCTATAATGCCTCCGTCTTAATACACATATGTGATATTATTAGACATTTATAAAAATAAAAGTAAATTCACAGCATATGTTAAAGTTCATAATTATCACACTAGAAATGGAAGTGATCTCCGAATACCAAGCTTTCGACTTACAAAAGACAATAAAAATTTTTTTTAATATTAAATTGTTGATTCATCTACCGTGTAAAGTCCTTAGATAATTCTGTGTAATTTAAATCCATGGTAAAAAAGCATTTATATACTATGTGTATATGACAATATAACAATAACTAAATGCGCCGAACATGATCTAGTTATAACAAACACCATTTTCCGACAAAAAAGGATAAATTTAAAGGCACTTGGCGTCACCCCAGATCAGGTCACTGGCATCTACTGGACTATGTTATCGTACGTAGGAAGCATCTCAAGGACGTCCAAATTACAAAGGAGCGCATTGATAGCGAATGTTGGACCGATCATCGTCCTGTTGTCTCTAAAATGAAAATTGTTATGAGACCCAAACACCGAAGAACTCAAGTAAAACGTAGACTCCGTCTCTGTATTAGTAAATTGCGTGACCAACAAACCGTCGAACAGCTAAAGCAAAAAGTTCAAGAGAATTTGAGTGCACTAGAAGAAACCAATTCTGTCGATGTCGCTGCTACCTGGACACAAATTAAAGACTGTTTAAAAAGTGCGAGTGAGGAAATTCTTGGCACTGCAGCAAGTAAAAAACAGGAGGACTGGTTCAATGATAATGAAGCTTTTATGCAAGAACTTCTTGACCGCAAACATACTGCCTTCCAAAACGTTATCAACCACCCCAACGACTCATCAAAAGCAGAAGCTTTTACCCAATCTAAGTATGAAACGCAACGCGAAATCAGAAGAATAAAGAACGAGTGGTGGGCAAGCAAGGCCAGAGAAATTCAAAGGTACGCCGATTCACACGACTACAGGAATTTCTTTCAAGGAGTAAAAGCAGTATACGGCCCCAGTCGGAAAAATATGTGCCCTATTAAAGATTTAAATGGAAATCTCCTCAAAGAAGACCAGGAAATAAGAGCCCGATGGAAAGAACACTACTCTAACATTCTTAACCAGCAAAGTCAAGCCGATCACGATATTATAAATCTTATCCCTCAATATGACACCTTCGAAGACTTAGATAAACCACTAACAACGGAAGAGATCTTAACCGCCATTGGGCAGCTAAAAAATAACAAATCTCCCGGCGCCGACTCACTCCCAGCTGAGATCTTTAAAGCTGTGTCATCAGAGCTCATACCCTACCTCAAAAAACTGTTTGATGTCGTGTTTCGTGATACGCTTTTAATCAACCTCTTCAAAAACAAAGGGAGCGCTGCGGACTGTGGAAATTACAGGGGTATAGCTCTCCTGGTTGTTGGAGGGAAGATACTCACTAAAGCGATGGCAAATAGGCTAACACCTGTTATGGAAAAGTTACTTCCTGAAACACAGAGTGGCTTTAGACCAAACCGAGGCACATCGGATCTAATCTTCACACTTAAACAGCTTCAAGAAAAAGCACTCGAACATCAAGGAGAAATTCACATGGCCTTCATTGATTTAACCAAGGCGTTTGACTCGGTGGACAGGGAAGTGCTCTGGAAAATTATGCTCCGCTTAGGTATCCCTAGAAAATTTGTGGAAGTATGTCGCAGTCTACATACAAACAACAACGCCCAGGTTATGTATAATAATGAGGCAACCGAACCTTTCCAAACCCTCACTGGTGTTAGGCAGGGATGTGTCCTGGCACCCCTACTCTTTAATTTGTTTTCCACTGCTCTAACAATTATTGTTGACAACCAACTAACAGTCAGAGGAATAGGTCTCAGATACCGTTTTGATGGCGGTCTCTTTAACATAGGGCGCTTTAGAGCTTTCACGAAGACACGCACACGATTCATTTGTGATCTCCAGTATACGGATGACTGTGCACTTTTAGCCTCTACGCCGGAAGAGCTTCAAGAACTTTTAGATGTGTATGCCCAGAGCTATGATTCCTTGGGACTTAAAATCAACATTGGAAAGACTAAGATTATGTCAACTCCTCATCAAGTGAACCAAATAGACATTACACTTAACGGAAATTCTCTTGAAGTGGTGGATCAGTTCAATTACTTAGGCAACGTTGTTAATGACAAAGCAAACATGGACAGCGAGATTCGCAATAGAATTAACGCTGCATCCAGAGCACTCTGGGGACTTAGAGAGAGAGAGTATTTGACAACCACGACCTTGCTTTGTCAACGAAAATGTCTGTCTACAGAGCAGTTGTCATTCCAACACTGCTATATGGATGTGAAAACTGGGTCACTTACCGTCGTCATGTGAAATAATTAGAACGTTTTCAGCAGAGACACCTCAGAAGCATGATGAAAATCCGTTGGTTCCATCACATATCAAATGTGGAAGTACTCAGGAGAGCAAACAGCCTTCCAATTGAGGTGCTTATTTCAAGAGCACGCCTAAGATGGGCAGGTCACGTTCATCGTATGCATGATAACCGCCTTCCTAAATGTACACTTTATGGTGAATTGCTAAGCGGTAGAAGAAGGCGTGGCGGTCAACGAAAGAGGTTCAAAGACGTTCTCCATGAAAATCTAAAATCCTGCGGTATTCCAGACGAGCAATGGGAACAACTTGCAGCGGACAGAACCGAATGGCGAGGGGTTGTGGCCAGCTATCAGGGAAATGTTGCTGCAAGAAGGCCGAATCCAAGACCTAACCAGGTCTATGTTTGTCCCGACTGCGGTCGACATGTGCTCTCCCGAATTGGCCTCCATAGCCATAGTCGTGTGCACCGTAGATGAATGGGAATTACAATAGACTACACCTTTTACTTGTTTTTATTGTACACAATTTATCGACTGTAACATTTTTATACTCGGACTCGAGTAACGGCTAATAAATAATAAATAAATATGACAATATGACTTCTCTCTTCTGAGAAAGACTCACCGTCATATCATCTCGTAGCCTAATACTGAAGTAGTTGTAAATTTAAAACATAATATTTTTAGTCGCAAACTTCTCTATAAAATCGTTATTTTACTGTAAGGAACATAACCACAACCACACTGCAACCAACAGCTACTCTCCAGGCTATGTGCCTCTCCGAGCGCAAGCCTGGCGCGTTAAGTGTAATAATTGCATATTACCATCAAAACACTAATGCTTCGATTGCAACAAACACCAGCCGAAAGACTGGTCCAACTTAAAGGAGCTCTCGTGCCAGTCGTCACACACCACTTGCAGACTATTGTTTCGAACTGTTGGCTCTCGTCAGTGCAACTTGTAATTCAGCGCTCGGCGGGGCACATAGCCCGGAGAGTAGCTGTTGGTTGCAGTCTGATTACGTTCCTTATAGTAAAATAAGGATTTTATAGAGGAGTTTGCGACTAAAAATATTATGTTTTAATATTCCGCCCTCTAAATGCACAGTTGAACTATGCTAAACCCAGTCAGGCTATTTATTTTTCGATTGCAACAGACACTGAACCGCCAGATGGCGCCTGCTGACTATTTTACATGTTGCTATCCCAAAGATACCCAAATGTACTAAATAGTCAAGTGATCTTCATGTCGATCGTCATATACCTACCTTGCATTGACGAGAGCAACAGCTCGAAACTGCAGTCTGCAAACGGTGT
This sequence comes from Leptura quadrifasciata, assembly GCA_963675555.1. NCBI lineage: Eukaryota > Metazoa > Arthropoda > Insecta > Coleoptera > Cerambycidae > Leptura > Leptura quadrifasciata. Next base: position 43,928,539 of record OY776675.1, read on the forward strand.
GTGACGACTGGCACGAGAGCTCCTTTAAGTAGGATGAATCTCTCGGCTGGTGTTTATTGCAATCGAAGCATTAGCGTTTTGATGGTAATATGCCATTATTACACATAACGCGCCAGGCTTGTAACTTGTAATTCAGCGCTCGGCGAAGCACATAGCCAGGAGAGTAGCTGTTGGTTGTAGTCTGGTTATGTTATTTATAGTAAAATAAGGACTTTATAGAGGAGTTTGTGACTAAAAATATTATGTTTTAATATCCCGCCCTCTAAAAGCACAGTTGAACAATTGTAAATTTATATAAATATTTCCTAAATTGATACTTGCTTTAAATAGATACCCAATGTGCGTACTACTCTTATTTTATTTTTATTTTTAATTACTAATTGCTCTGCTGCATTACGTAATAATAATATTTTTTACTAACAGGAAAGAAATAAAGTTATATTTCTTTCCTATTTGAATTACCAAACACATCGTAATATGGCTTAAGGGCCTCGGTCGATGGCCTTTGATGAAAGATGTATTTTGTATTTATGTATATAATCAATAAAGTTCAATATACTTGTAAAAACACATTTATAGTATTTATAATGAGCGTGATTTTGTTTCCAACAATCAATTTTTAGGTTGCTACAAAAATAAGAATTGAAATTATATTACCAACTTTATCCCCCAGTTTACAATGTAGTTTGAAGAGATCCATTTAGATGTGATTCAATTTTATGGCAAAACTGATTTATATCACGCTCCTAAAGATTTCGAATTTTAATGGAAGTAATAAAATAATTTTGTTACATTTGAAAATAAAATATGAACTATATCAGATTTTCAATGTTTTTCATTTTAACATCTTTCACTGCTAACTGATATCTAGCAAATCTAAATTTACGAGAATTAAGTTGGTAAGAACCTATAGTTTATAGTTGGACGTAGACCAACTTCTTAAAGATAAAATTTAACGAAAATTTATATTGCAGTGGATGATACCGAACACGTACCTTTTATTCGTCGCTTTGTTTGTTTAGATTCTGAATAAGAAACAAATAATATATTTTAGGTGCCTTAAATTTAAACCACTTAAAACTGCATTATGTCAAATTTATTATTAAAAGAAGAAAAAATATGTGGCAAGTCCTCATGTCATATTAGTGGGTGTTAAATCAATGAAGTCTCAAGCCGGTACTTTAGCTTATTACCGATAGAACATGCCTCCTGGACAAATATGTACAAACTTTGCATTCTTATGAGCTATGGCATTTAGCCAGTTTGATATTTCATCTTTTCATCAGGACTTTCTTTTAAAATACGTGTTTGACTTTCATGCAAGGATCAACTTGAATAAACTACCAATTTTGTAGGTCCCTTTTGTTCACTATTCTGTATTGTTACAAGCTCACAGGGGCATGAATATATTAGAATATTCAACGCTTTTTACTACAGTAACAAGTATTTATTGGTGAATTGGGGAATTATACAGCAATGTTTATAACAAGATACCATGTCAAAGGCGGTAAAAAATAGGTATATATGACTCAACTTGACCTCCTTCGTCTGAGTTATGCGAGCTAAATTTGTAACAGTCGATCTAACAGCGAGAAACTCATACCGATTAAAGAAAATTTTGATGTCTTCTTTACATTTATTTAACGTCGGCCTATTTCCGCTGCTGAGGCCTAACACCGACGCCTGTTAGACGAGCTACCCCCTACAAGGAACCGAACCTCTTCTCTTAAGGTGGGCATATTCAAAAGAGAGAGAGAGAGAGAGATCCGATAAAGACTGAAACTGAAATTATTGAGCGAAAATTCATATTACTACACTTGCCATAGTTCTACTTGGGTAGTGTTATACTTTTTTTACCAATATATGTATTTAAAAAAAAGTTATGGCCAAAAATAATAATTATTTCCTTATCGAATCTCTCTTTCGGATATGACCACCTTAAGAAGAGTAGGGATCTTTTACTTGCCTTAGATTTATTAGACAAGGGACCGACGTCTTCACATCCCTTCCGAAGGATGGTATATCCCCTATACAATCCTCGCCTAAGATTATATAGCATCCGCACATACGCTGATATGCAAGCTGATGGAAAATGTGAGTACTAACCGCGCCCTTACTTTACATCGCATATCGAAATGTACATAGTAAAGACGCACCTACGCTTGCCCCAATTTGGGACTTAATATGGAAAAATAAAATATGAGGTATATTCTAATTTGTTGAAATTATATAAAGTGGCAATTAATTGGTATATAGCTTTCAATTGCAGATTTATTATCGTTTTTATAAACTGGACAGATTTTAATTTGCTTCCATAGATGAGGAAAGGTAGCTGTTTGGAGGACTAAATTGAAAATAACTGACAAAGAAAAACAAATACCAAGGCACAATCTTTGGAGAAAAATGCGGATATTTCATCTGGGCCAGTTAATTTAATAGATCTAGTTCATTAATCTTTGGAATGACTAGATGAGGTACATTTCTATTTAAGTCTGTTGTTTCCATGCTAAAATTTGAGTGATACCGTATTTGAAATATTAAGTGTATTTTTCACCTCTGTATCTCTTTTTTAACTTTTTTATTATACCTTCATTGTCTATGTACCCACGCACGTAAATTTTGACATTTCTTCTTCTTAGATTCAATTATCATTTCTAATAGATACCTATTAGGTGACCTCACATATCTTTCACCAATTGGGAATTCCGATCATGTTGTCCTGAGGTCTAGCATTCAAATTCGTATTGAAAACATATCTCGAAAAGAGTCTGTAAAAAGGAAATGCACAAATTTTACATCTCTTGATATCGACTTATCAGCAATTGACTGGAATACGCTTTTAAATGCGGATGATATCGAACTTTGTTGGAATATTTTTAAATAGAACTGTCAATAAGAATACCCATTACGAAACTGTTGTAACAGTTCCATCAAAACCCTGGATTAATGAGGTTATCATGACAATGATTAGGCATAAAAGAGCACTATGGTGTAGATTTAGGCGCAGCAGAAGTGATGAGGATTTTCATGCTCACCGACTGTTTTGCACATTTTGCACATTAAATTATCTCTGCCGAACAACATGGGTTCATCTCAGCTCGTTCAGTTGACACTAACTTGCTGTTTTGTGTATTAGGCTGGTCTCTCAGGGTAGATCGTGGTGAATGCGTTGGCATCATATATCTAGAGTTCCGCAAAACCTTTGATAAAGTGCCCAAAAACCGCTTGTTACAAGAACTGGAACAGTTTAGCATACGTGGGAGTTTGCACATGTGGATTCAAAATTTCCTTGCCGATCGAATGTTTTTGAATGTTGTTTTGGTACTGCAGTGAAAGACAGTAGAAAAGTGCTCAGTGGGGCCCCCCAGAGATCTGACTTAAGACCCCTGCTGTTTATAGCACACACATTCGATCTGCAGCATTGTATCAAATCCCATTATTCTTTCTACACAGACGACACAAAAATTGACTGCAACCCACTAGCGGATTACGTACAGTTGCTCTCATTCAGAAGTGGAGTGGTACTTCCGTTAAACATCGATAAGTGTGCAGTACTTCATTTAGGAAAGCACAATCCACGCTTGGGGTATAATATTAACGGCAAACAACTGGGTTCATCCGACTCTCATAACGATCTGGGAGTCATCATTACGCACAGTCTTTCCTGGTCCAACCATATTGCCCGACAAGTTAAAAAAGCAAACACCAAAGTATATCTTCTGAATAAAACTTTCGTCCACTTGAATCCCACCATCCAAACTATATAAAATTCGCGAACAGTGCATGGTTTCCCAACTTAATACGTAATTCAAACATTTTAAGTACGTTCAACGCCGCATAGCTCGGATACCATTTGGACGTATCCGCCCATGTTACGAAGATCGGGTTGCACAGTTCAAACTCACCTCACTGGCTGCGTTAGGTTTAGATTGCGCGAACATCCATTTAAGATCACCAGGTATCTCTTCAGAACCTCTGTTCGGGAATGCTTCCTTTCAGTGCGGGTATTCGACGTGTGGAGCACTCTCCCATCTTGTGTTGTGTCCGCACCGAGTGTAAATTCGTTTAAATGTAGATATGACAGATTTATATTGGATTGATAACGTTTTTGTTTATTTACTTTGTATTTTTTCTCGTATAATTTAATGTAATGCTGTTTGACCTTGTGTATTTTATTGTTGAGCATAATGCGTATATTTTCCCTGCTCTTATTTTTGTATAATAAATAAATAAATAATAAATGAATAAATTTCTACTATATTCTGTAAATTTTTTATCTCTTGTAATTGGAGCGAGCGTAGGTGCGTCTTTACTATGTACATACTTCGGTATGCGATGTAAAGCAACGACAGGCGCGGTTAGTACTTGGATGGTGACCATTCCAACGGAAACCGCGTTCTCGCCTCACACATCTTCCAGCGGCTTGTATATCAGTGTATGCGCGGAAGCTATACAACCTTAGGCGAGGGTTGTATAGGAGATATACCATCCTTCGGAGGGGATGTAAAGCCGTCGGTCCCTTGTCTATTAAATGTTAGGCAAGTAAAAGATCCCTACTCTTCTTAAGGGAAGAGGTTCGGCAAAATTCCTGGTTGGGGGTAGCTCGTCTACAGGCGTCGGTGTTAGGCCTCAGTAGCGGAAATAGGCCGACGTTAAATAAATGTATAAAAAAAAAAAATCTCTTGTAATTTTATCACCCCGTAATTGTTCTTGCTGAGGGGTGGTGTACCTAAATAAATAAAAATGGTATGTAGGTATTTCTTGAATTGGCTATAGCTCAGCAACTAAAGAACCAGTTTATATCATTATAGCCTTAATGTTTCATGAGAACTTCATTATCTTGAAATACATTGATAATTATGTCATTTGGGTAATTTTTAATTAACATACATGATCGCAACGGAAGTACTAATTATTATAGTTACGTCTTAAATCTGCATATATCGCACATTTTATTTGGTCTTCGTAACCTATTCAAACAGATATTTAATGACACTAAGTTTTTTAAAATGGTCGTGAAACAAAAGTTCACTTAGTATCGGTAGCGAAAGAGTTATAAGCCAAATATCTCCGCTATTTGAAGAGGCGACAATTTTTTGCAAAACAGAGTATCCTCAACGAGGTTTTAACTAAATGTTTTCAAATGTTCTCATTCAAATGTTTTCATTCTGAGATGCTCTCTTCAGAGTGTGCAAAAAATTTTTTCGAAACGGATGGCGGCTTTGAAGAGAGTATTTTGCTCCCTTTTCAACGATATATTATATGCCATATTTATTCATTGGAACTAAACAAGTAATTATAAAAACAATTCTTTAAACCGATGAATGAACTAGCATCATACTTGCCGTGGAGAAATATGATGAAATAAAACGATTAAAAAATTCAATAAATTCTTCAAATAAAAATTTAACAATATTAACAAGAATAAAGTAAATTCAGCTAACAAAGAAAATTAATAATAAAAATGAATATATCACACAGAACATTAATATTTATCTAATTCTCAAAATAGTTTTTAAAATGTGTCATATGTCAAATATTCAAAATGTCCATTGCGATATCTCATGCAGAATCAAGAGCGCCGAGGTACTACATTTAAAACATTACTTAGCATTTCGGGAGTAAATGTATTACACGTCTGTTGAATTCTAGCTTGTAGGTCCTCTACATTTTACGATGTCGTCGAAAACACCACCTTATCTTTAATATACCCCAATAGAGAAAAATCCATTGGCGTTATATCTGGAGAACGAGGGGGCCATCGAATAAATCCATTGGTACCTATCCAATGTTGATGCAAAACTTCGTCTCAATAATCTAAGCAAATACGGGAACTTTAGAGACCTTATAAAGTAGAAACTGGCCACTCGGCCCCCACTCCACCCAATTGGATACATCATGGCGGCGATGGTTTCCGTGTGCGCGTGTATAGGGACTCTAGCGCGTGTGCATCAGTAACACCATCTAGCATCTAGGCGATGGTGGCATCAGTGTGTTTACAACGTAACGCAAGAAGTGTCAAACGCAGGTTGCAGTATTTGTTTTGACAAAATGGAAAAATATATTTAAGTAATAACGTTACCATTAATTGTGTCGTGACCACATCAGTCATAACAGACTGTTATTTTAATTTTAATCGAGTCTAATGACACTATGCTCGTCAAAATAAAAGCAACTTCGGGGCCATTATGCATCCACTTTTCATACGGATCAATCAGTGGCTCCCACTCGAGTGGCCAGTCTCTACTTTATAGGGTCTCTAGGAAAGTGTGGGGAGGAGCTGCATCTTGTTGAAAATATTGAAAGTTATGTCGATTCTTCAAAGGCAGGTCATGTAGAAATTCACTAAATTCGTTCCTCAAAATGTTTAGGTATCTTTGGCCACTGAAGTGACCATCATAAAAATAAAGACCTATTAAATTGATGATTCAAATACATAACCACACATTTATTGAAAAACGATCTTAAAACCCAGTTGGTCTATGCCAATGTGTATTTTTAGAACTCCATTTGTGATATTATGATTAAAAAATCCATTATTGGAAAAAGGGCATAACCGTGTAAGCTTGGAAAAATGCCCTTGAAGCAAAATTGCTACTTTTTTTGTATAGCGTATATAAGCATTGAATGTAATTCTGCAAAATTTTGACTTTCTAAAACTTTTGTTGACAATTGAGTTTACCAATTTCTTGGTGCTTTATATATAGTATACATCTACTTTAGATAGATTAGTAATAAAAAAATTTGTTTATTATTCTTCAAAGAAATATATTTTTTTATATTTAAAAAAAATTTTTTTTTTTTATACTTCTATATTAGGGACACCTACCAATTTTTTTTAAATAATTTGTCATTTAGTGTTCTATAACATATTTTTACGAAATAGTTTGAATTGGTACAACATAGTGAGAAATAAAAAAGCAATCAAGTAATAGACCAGTAGTCAGGTAGATTGACATCGTATTTTACTGTTGGAACCAGTTCCCTATAGGTCTCTTTTAGACATACTAATTTTTCCCCTCGCCCGCCCTCCGGAACATCCCCAATTTTGGGACAATATCGCTTAAAAATAATTTTCTTGCAAATATCTCGATTGTGAATGGTCCTACGAAATAAAGATGGTTATCAAAGTTAAACATAAGTAAATTCTCTATCGAAATGGTAGTTGCATTTTTACGTAGTATTAATATTATTGGAGTTATAGGCGGGGGAAGTCAAGCATCGTATCGCATATTCCATCAGTATATCTACACTTCGAAGCTTTCTACTTTCTATTACGTTTAATTTTCAATTTTGAAATTTTGAAAGTGTCAATATACAGCGCGAATGCGATATGATGCTTGACTTCCCCCGTATATAACTCCAATAATATTAATGCTACGTAAAAATGTGCCTGAAAGATTTCGATAAATAATTTACTTTTGTAACTTTGATAACTATCTTTTTTTTCTTAGAACCGTTCATAATCGAGATATTTGCAAAAAATGATTTTTAAGCGATATTGCCCCAAAATTAGGGGTGTTCCGGGGGGCGGGCGAGGGGGAAATTAGTATGTCTAAAAGAGGCCTATAATGAACTGGTTCCAACAGTAAAATCTTTTGTCCGATTAAAAAGGCTATTATGTATTCTCAACTCCCTGACGACTGGCCTATAAGTAGCATTTACATATAGTAAATATTAACATATTACATTTATTAAATAGACACATAAAACAATATTCTTTTCTCTTAATCATCATCATCACTATCTTCGTTCATTACCAAATTGATGCCTTCCGTTGTAAATAGTGTACTTAACGTTTCGGATGGTCGCGAAATTTTTTGCAAGAACCTTCCATAGGACAAATAATAAATAACATATGCTTTGTGTGAACAGCAACCAATAGTTCGTAATCCATTAGCACACTCACAAAAGTACTGTTTAACGCCTTTAAATCCTGCACTATGTGGTGTACTTATATTGAACAAAGCATCTGTAAACTTTTTTAGAAATGTGACTAGACTGAACCTGAATCTTTAATATATCCGATTGCTCTTTTACGTAATATATATTCTTCGTTTAGCATCTCTGCTAAATATGAAATCGCCTCGCCGAACTGATAAGTACCATATTTAGCAGAGATGTTAAACGAAGATGGTTTTTTAAATATACATTACGTAATAGAATAATCCAATATATTAAAGATTCAGGTTCAGTCTAGTCACATTTCTAAAAAAGTTTACAGATGCTTTGTTCAATATACGCCAAATAGTACAGAATTTAAAGGCATTAAACAATACTTTTGTGAGTGTGCTAATAGATTGCGAACTGTTTGTTGCTGTTCACACGTAGCAGCTGTTATTTATTATTTGTCCTATGGAAGGTTCTCGTCAAAAATTCCGCGACCACCTGAAACGTTAAGCACACTATTTACAGCGGAAAGCATTAATGTGGTAATAAACAAAGATAGCGATGACGATGATTAGGAGAAAAGAATATTGTTTTATGTGTCTATTTAATAAATATAATATATGTAAATGCTAATATCTGTAAATATATGTAAATGCTACTTGATTGCTTTTTTATTTTTCACTATGTTGTACTAATTCAAACTATTTCGTAAAAATATGTAATAGAACACTAAATGACAAATTATTTTTAAAAAGTGAATAGATACTACAGAAGTGTCAAAAAAAAATTATGTAAAATTTTTTTAAACAATAAAAAAAATATATTTCTTTAAAGAATAATAGCCTATTTTTTTTATTATTAATCCATCTGAAGTAGATATATGCTATATATAAAGCACCAAGAAATTGGCAAACTCAGTTGTCGACAAAAAAATAAATAAAAAAATTATACTCGAAAACTATAAGTTTTAGAAAGTCAAAATTTTACAGAATTACATTCAATGCTTATATACACTATACAAAAAGTAGCAATTTTGCTTCAAGGGCGGTTTTTCCATGCTTACCGGTTATGCCCTTTGCCTCCTCAGGCCAAAGTACTTTACTACATATTAATAATTTGGCACGCTACTTTTTCAACAGCCACATACAAAAAGTCGTCCTCCTTGGCTTATCCTCCTCTAGTAAACTATGAACTTTTTTAGCTCTATAACACCGGTAACCGTTTTTCTTTAAAAAATTTTTAACACTTGTTTTATTTATAGAACAATTGAATTGAATTTCTCTTAATGATGATTCCAAATTTTCTGCATTTTTATTTCTTGCATAATTAATAACTCAGTTTACCTTATTTACATTACACTGTTCTTCCTTGCCTTCTTCTTTAAAAATAAACCATTACTTTTTAGTTTCGAAGCTAATTTTCTGAACAGAGTTTTATTCGACTGCAGTGCTTATGAACATCTATTTCTATATTCTACTGCAGCTAATCCAAACTTTAAATTGCATTGGCAATATGTAACTAATATATTAACGATCAATATGAGTAAAAATCATTTTTGTATATTCTAAATTCTTAAATGAGCATGAGAGTGGGTGTTTAAGTATTAACTGACACGATCTGTTGATGATCAAATTGTCAAGTTTTTCCATAGCCAACTTTTTTAAAATAATTTTTAAAAATCGGCAGCTACTGGAAGCGGCTGGAACCTCCCAACTCGGTGGATCTTTGAAGCCGAAAAGAGCATTAAATTGTGTGACAAAACGGCACTAAACGTAATCCGATCTCATCCAAAACCTTTTCAGATCTTCTGGGGCACTAAAAAAACCCTCAACTTAATGAATTTACAATCATCTATGTGAGTTATTACCTACATTATTGCTCGTTGAATAATATACTATTAGGATATTAACAACCTTAACATCACTTGAACGACTAAGAAAGTCTAGTTATCCTAAATACTACAGATTTGTAAAGCAACAAACTGAAAATTGGTAAAGTGATAATCTATAATAAATTCACCAACGAAGGTACAGAAAGCATATGATATTGATATTGTTACATCTATCTTTAAAGTTTGTGACAATCCACTAAAAGTTACAAATATGCCGAAATCTTATTAACATGACATGACACCAACGTTATCGGATGACAAACGATGACAATGACAATAGTCAAAATTTGCTCATTGCAATCCGATCGCTCGCGGCTGTCTTTATTAAATGAAACATTAGCATTTCGGTAATTTTACTAGATTTTAGAGGAATATTTGTAGTTTAATTCTTCGATTTGTCTGTATATACATTTAAAAACGGCACTAAACGTAATTAGCTCTACTTCTAGAGCAGTGAAGAAACTCTCACACGTGAATTGACACGTGATGTGACGAGTTTCACGACGTAACGGCTACGCGCATCGATCATGTCATGCGAAATGCGATCTATGCTTCGTATTTGCTTTGTTTTTACTTTTTTTCACGGAAACCAAATCGAAAAGATGGAAGTGTGATATATCGTTGAAATCAGAATTTTAACTGCTTTTCAATGGTTCTATTGCAAATTGAAAGTAATTATAAAATAAACAACTTGTTGCGTCAAGATGGCACTAAAGGTAATCCGATCTCAACCAAAACCTTTTCAGTTCTTCTGGGGCACTAAAGAAACGCACATGCAAAGTTTCATTCAAATCCGTTCAGTAGTTTCGGCGCTATCGTGCTAACACACATACACACACACAGACATTTGTCAAAAACCAAACGTAAAGATTTGATGTTATCTCAATTTTTGTTTCTGAACCAATTTTAGTAACCTCTCACAATTTTATTGTGGAGAGGTTAATAATGCAATCAGTTAAGTAGACAACATGAAATACAGACAAATGGATATTGTATTTAAATTAATTGACAAAGATATTTTAACTTTCTGAGCAAGGAATGACTTTTTATGGATGACCTCTATACATTGGCACACCTGTGAATACCCTTCCCATAATTGCTCCATGTTGCTTTCATAGATATTAATTTTTGTTTGTGAGTTGAATTTACTTTCTTCTCCACGAAGTATGATACTGTTTTAAAAATATTGATTAAAAAAGAAAATTATAATTACTTGTTTAGTTCCAATGAATAAATATGGCATGTGATATAATGTTTAAAAGGCTATTTAATGCCGCCATTTGTCGCCAGTTTCAAAACATTTTTTTCACACCCTGAAGAGAAAATCTTAAAATGCAGCGGTTTTGAAAACATTTAGATAAAACCTATTTGGAATATTCTGTTTTACAAAAAAAAGTTTCCTTAGAATTTTGGTCGTATCTCTTCAAATAATGGAGATATTTGGCTTCCGTCATAACCCTTAAAGTAGGCCATGGACTTCAAATATCTTGAAACCATTTTGTAGCTTCTAGAAATCGGCGCAATTTTCGCTGAAACAAATTTTTTGCGCGACCGATATTAAGTGAAATATGCTCGAGGGCCCTGATAAAATGGACAGCCTGTATATCTTATCGATATAAAACGTATATTTTAACCGTCTATGAGAATCCAAGCGTGATCTCTGTTCGGTAGTAGGTATATTTGTCAAACAACAATACATCAGCTTTGAAATACGCCTACCCATAAACTACAGGTAAGCCCCGATGCGAGAGATTTAGAAATAAATCTGAAGTTGCCTATCTTTTCAGAATACAAGCATACCAATGATTCTTATTTTGCTTTTCATAATACTGAAAGTGCTAATGGTTTTTATAACAACTGCCAATTCCCAATACAGAGAAAAAGCAAGTGTAAATACCTAGCTTGGAAATAAATAGGTCAAAGATATTTCTTAATCTATTAGGTTATTGATATACCGGGAAATTAGCTGTGAATCGATAAGTGAACTTTATGGTACGCGACACTGACTTTCAGAAGTTTAATTTAAAACCAACTAGGGCTGTTATAAAAATATCCGCAACATAAAATCCATATTTTCGCAAGGGCTATTACAGTTTATTCTAGAAAATCTATGTACGTGTTTTACTCAAATCAGTAAATTAAAAGATGCTATTGAACAACACCGCAGATATCATTAATAGTCGTTGAATTATGCACCACTTTCAAAATGTATGTCAGCCCATCACGTTTTTGTACGCATGATAAATGAGGAAGCAAATATCCGATGATTATTTGCACAGTAAGTTACTGTTATCTAGAGGAAGAACTTTATATTTATTACAAGGTAAGAAATGTATATTAAAGAATATTGCAACTTTTGATAAAGAACAAAAAAACTTTATAGGATACTACGGACTGTTTTGCTAACTCAACTCTCATCATCAGGAGATATCCAAACTTAAAAATATACTAATTGTACCTAAAAAATCGTTTATACAAAAGACTGCAAATTGTCCACTAGCTTTTCCTATTGCCCCAGAAGAACACACACACATAAATTACTAGAAATGTTGAGGACTCAAAGCGGGGAAAAAGGACAAAAAGTTATTAACTACGAATAGTTTTACTGTATTTTTTGCTGCTAATGCCAGAAACTAGTAAATAAATTGGCTAAAACTAAAAATTAATTGCTAGTTTTGATATGTCAAGATGTAATAATAAATGGTACTCCGATAATTTATTATTGTAAACAAACAGAATTGATATTATTTTAAGGCCAATAAATATGGCAGTTAAATAAATATTTATATTCTCTTAAAATTACTTTATAGTCATAATGTTTAATTTATATCTATTTTAAAGTTATTACAATAATAACAATATTAATAAATGTCCATTATCATATTTGAAATCTAATGAATCAGATCGAATAAGCCAACGAAATTACTTAATAAAAATGTTATTTATTGATTAGATATTTAACCTTATATTGTAAATAAACGAAAATTATGTGAAAATTATTATAGAAAATAAATTTCAAAAATGAATTTATTAATTAATAAATGCATATCTATTAATGGTACCTCCTGTATACACCAAATATGGTGATAATCCATCAATACAATGAAAATATTAAAAGGCGGATAATATAAGACTTTGCTCACATTCTTCAGTCTATTGCTGTTACCGTTATTATAATACCTATTCGATGTGTAAATGTCTTTAACTGTCTACTGAGTCACCTCAATGGCTTTCTTACGTCCAGGAGATCTAGATTTTTCTGAAAAAAGAGACGGGGCTCTACAGTTTATGGTAGGATCTGAGCCACTTCTTGGGGATATTTTACAATAGAAAATTGCTTCACTGTGAGTGGGACCTGAACGCACCTCGCTAGTTATGATCAGAGAGAAGGCTGGGTGCACAAACCACTAAGCTACCGTCCCGATTTAATTAAATGAGTATTACAACTGGTCAAAAGTGTTTAGCTAGTAGGAATTTCAGTCAAGCGTGGGCTACTACGAACACCTGTTTGATTAGTATTTTGCTTAGTGGTAGCATACTTTACCTTTACCTAATGCTGCTGATACAGTAATTAGGTGTTAGAGAGACGGCGACAATAAATGTTTGAGTTCGCTGGTGGGGAATCAAGTGTTCCTATATGGAGCTCGGGCCCCCCACTACAAAGTTGTCTTATGTAGTAGCGCTCTGCAGTGGTCGGTAGAGGCGCTACAGGGATGCCAGTTTTATAGATCATTTTTTCAAAAGTAGGTTACTAGTTGGCTGAAAATGATTTTATTATATCCGGATAACCTTCCGAGTATCGACAACCCTTTTTCTGCTAGGTCCGCCGGGCTAGAATCTTGTTCTGAATTTGAACTAGTTGAAGATCGAGAAAAATTCAACTCGAGTAAGCTCTATGCATAAAACCAAGCTTAAATGATTTGTCTTGCTGTAGGGGATCCCGTAAAAATATTTTCTGCCAAAATCAGTAGTCTAGAAAAGTGACATGTGCGTATAACGGAAAATCAACTTGTCCTCGATTCAGCGGTGAGATATTTACTCACATTTGTTTTACAGATTACTGAAATGAGTTCTCATTTGAATTTATCCATATCTTGATTGATAAGAATAGGATCGAAATGATATCCACAAAGGAGAGGGGGGTGGGAAGATGCTGCGTGAGTGTCAGCGCTCCGAAGACAAATGCATCAATGCCCCCTCCCTTCGCTCGTACATGCACGTAGAAATTTATTTTCAATTGTTTCATTTTCTTTAAAATGTGTCGTTGATACAGTGTGCATCGAGAAGTGAAAGCGTACGGACGTACACCGAGCCATCAGAGTGCACAGTGAAGTGGAAGCCCCAGTGACGTCGATAGTGTTGAAGAGGAAGTTCACACGTCTTTTTCAAGACACCATTTTCTGTTATTAATCATAACTTTTTCCCCTAATAATATAGGTATTCCCTTACAGGAAACCGACAACGACGTTACCGTGGAGGACGGTAACATGGAGTACAGTGAAGACGAAACGTCCCAGAGCGGTAGCTCCCGAGGGGGCCCCCCAACCCCAAGGGACGACAAGGAGACGATAAAACGTCTCACAGAGGAGAACAATGCTCTCAAGAAGAAAATAGATGAGCTCACCGAAAGGTTGGAGCAGATGCAGAGGGAACAGAAGTCCCAGCATGAAGAGCTTCTGCGTGCGATTCGGGGAGAATCGCAAACACGAAAAAGAAAAAATCCGCCCGCTGCCAACACGGACTCGGACGAAGAGGCCCCTAAGGCGGCAAAGAAGGTGGCTGAAGAGCCCCTCAAGTGCCCCCCCGAGTCAGAGTCACCTAGACAGAGCAAATCGGGATCCAGAGCCCCCCAGCAGGAGGCTAGCATCCCCCAACAAGAAACCCGGAAAGAGGAGACCGAGGCTCCTCAAACAAGGACAAGAAGCCAGCGTGTACCCCCGGTAGTGCTGCGAAACAAGGAGACGTGGACAACGGTGAGCCGTCGTTTAACCGAAACCGGTATAAACTTCAACAAGGCCAAAGTTACCGGGGAGGGAATCTCCATCGAGCCCGCGACGTCCGAGGACTATCGGAGGATGACAAGGATGTTCGCAAATGAAAAGAGGGAGTACCACACGTATGCCCTGCCAGAGGAACGGCAGCTACGTGTGGTCATTCGAGGGATCCCGAGCGGCGTTACCTGCAAAGAGGTGGCAGAAGACCTCCAGGACCAAGGATTCGCACCTACCGCGGTCCAGCGAATGATGTCAAGACGGACAAAACAGGAGGTGCCCCTCATGCTTGTCCTAGTCCCACAGGACCAGGACAAGATACTCCAAGTAACGAGGTGCTGTTCTCTAGTTGTAAGGACTGAGAGACAGCGAGCCAAGGTAGCGGCATCCCAATGCCACCGCTGCCAGCGTTTCGGCCACGGCCAATCCAGGTGCACCGCGCAGCCGAAATGCGTGAAGTGCGGCGAGGCACACCGGACGACGGAGTGCAAAAAGAAGGCAGACGAACCGGCCAAGTGCGCGAACTGCCAGGGGGCCCACCCGGCCAGCTACAGGGGGTGTCCAAAGTACCCCAAACAATCAGCCAGCGCCACCCAAAGGCCGGTACAGAGGCCAACGATGACCTCAACACAGAAGGGCGGCGTAGCGCCAGGCACAAGCTACGCCAGAGTAGCCCAGGGCAAGGCAGGACAGAACACCGTCCCTGCCGCAAAACAACAAGCATCGCCAGAGGCCAAAAACCTCACAGCGGTGCTCGCACAGATGCAACAAATGTGCTCAGCGATGAGCGCATTTTTTGCACAAATGCCAAATTTAACTAATCTGTAATGCCTTTACAGGTTAAACCGGAAGTCCTGCAGATGGCGGCCTGGAATGTCAACGGCCTGCGAGAAAGGAGACTTGAAGTCGAAGAGCTCCTGACCAGGTACGACATAGACGTCATGGCACTGCAGGAAACCAAGATGACCCCGGCCAAGGAGATCAACTTCCCAGGATACCACACCTACAGGATGGACTGGGTAAACAATCCTCAGCGACCCGCGAGAGGAGTGGCCCTATTGGTGAAGAAAACCATAGCCCACCATCCGACAGTACTGCCTGAGCTAGAAAACATGAACGCCACCGCCGTAGTAGTGTCCACAGCGCGAAATGGCGACATACAAGTGGTCTCATGCTACCAGCCACCCCGTAGCACGCTTACCGAGGGGGATCTGGACGCAATCTTGCCCGCCAGGACACAGGTCGTCGCAATTGGCGATTTCAACGCCAAATCCCAGGAATGGAACAGCGGCATAACCAACACTCGAGGACGAGAGCTGCTGAGGTTCCTGGGACAGCACGCCGGCGAACTGATGGTGGTAGGACCGGACCAGCCCACCTTCGACAACGGCAGACACAGGCCAGATGTACTGGACATCGCAATCCTAAAGGAGATGACCTTCGAGGCAGAGATCACCACCAGAACGGAGGGATCTACCGAGCACAACCCGATCTTCCTAACCCTAGGAGGACAGGCGAGTGAGGACAACGCCACCTTCACGAAGAGACGAACGGACTGGGAATCATACCGGCAGCACCTGCAGCAGTACATCGCACAAATTCCCAGGCTAGAAACCGTGGAGGACGTTGAGAGGGCCATCATTACCCTAGAGGAGCAGATCCTGGAAGCGATAAGGGCCAGCACGACGGAAATAGAAGTAAGAAGGCACCCAGCACCGATGGCAAACCTCCCAGAGGTCACCAGGCAGCTGATAAGGGACAGAAGGAGCGCCAAGAGACGGGCTCAGAGGACCAGGCTCCCCGCCGATAGAAGGGAGTACAATGTCCTCAGCCGAAGAGTGAAAGCCGCCCTCCAGGAACACCGTCAGGAGGAGTGGCAACGCCACCTTGAGTCACTGGATCCACAGGACAGAAGCATGTGGAACACACAACGTGCCCTGCGAAACCGAAGGAAGCCTATGCGCCCGATTCACGGAGAGCGAGGGATCGTCTACACTAACCAGGAAAAAGCCGAGGCGTTCGCCGACAGCTTAGAACTGCAGTGCAGAGAGAACGAGCTCGATGACGAGGACGAGGACTGGGTGGGCGACGTCGAACGCAGAGTACGAAGGATCCGCCGCCTGCCAGATGACGACCACATCCGTCCGACTACCCCCGAGGAAGTCAAGGAAATCCTGAGGAGCCTAAAGCCGAGAAAAGCTCCGGGATGTGACAAGATAGGAAACATCGCTCTCAAAAAGCTACCCAGGAAAGGAGTAGCGGCGCTAGTCAACATCGTAAACGTGATGTTAAGGTTACGGCACTTTCCAGCCAGGTGGAAAAAGGCCGACGTCATTATGATCCCTAAACCAGGGAAAGAACTAATTTTCCCGTCTTCTTACAGGCCCATCAGCCTCCTCCCAGCCATGAGCAAGGTTGCAGAACGGGTCATCTTGAAGAGGCTAACAGAGAAGACAGAAGAGCTGAACATCATCCCGGATGAACAGTTCGCATACCGAACAGGACATTCCACGGAACTCCAAGTGCTTCGCCTCACCGAGGAGATCACCAAGGGGTTCAACCGGCGTCAAGTCACCGCGGCGCTGTTCCTAGACGTCGCCAAAGCATTCGACACGGTCTGGCACGACGGTCTTTTAGCTAAAATGATGAGTATGGGTTACCCCATCGAACTCGTCAAACTAGTGAGATCCTACCTACACTGCAGACAGCTAAGGGTGAAAATCTCGGACCAACTCTCCACCTACAGGACCGTGGAGGCGGGAGTTCCACAGGGATCGGTGCTGTCACCGCACCTGTTCGCCATCTATACCTCGGACCTCCCCCGGACCAACCATACAGCCCTAGCCCTGTATGCAGACGACGCCGCCCTGATTGCCAGATCCTGGAAGGCCAGAGACGCAACCAGAAAACTCCAGGAAGCGGCCACACTCCTGGAAGAATGGTACACGAAGTGGAAAGTCGCAGTCAACGCCGACAAGAGCCAAGCCATCCTCTTCAGACGAGTGCGGAAAGAAATTCCCACAGGACACGTCTCCATGAACGGCGAGGACATCCAATGGCACGACACCGTCAAATACCTTGGCGTGGTCATGGACAGAAGCCTAACATGGAGACAAAACACGGACGCCATCACAGCCAAGGCCCGACGTACGAGAGCCCTCATCTACCCAATGACGGGAAATGGGAGCCGACTTAACTTGAGGAACAAGCTCACGCTTATCAAGACCCTCATCAGGCCGCAGCTGACGTACGCCTCGGTAGCGTGGGGCTACCAGGCGAAGTCCTACATGAAGAGAATCCAGGCAGTGGAGAACATCGCTCTCAGGACGGTAGTTGACGCCCCATGGTACGTGAGAACCGCAGACATCGTCAGAGACCTGGAGTACACCACGGTCACTGAAGTCATCCGGGAACGAGCGAAGAAGCTGTACGCCCAAGCCGAGGAGCATGGGAACCCGCTGATCAGACAGGCCACTGATTACGACCCCGCCGACGCCCCGAGGCACAAGCGACCGAGGGTTCAGCTACTGGACAACGGGTAAGTATAATCTTTATTTCCCACTAACAGATCTGTTTCAGATACGCCAGGACGGACCACCACTACCAGAGACATGACGTTTTCAACCCTAACCCAACCTCCTTGCGGGCGTCGGACAACATACCGTCCGACGCCCGTTGTCCTACCTGCTCCGTGGAGACCGAAAGTGCTAAAAGAAGCACTTAGGTCTCCACACTCCCGAGCTACACAGCTCATCCTTACCTTTCCGACGATCCGGGGTAGGATATCAATTGATGTCCTACGTACCGGCAGTCAGTCCCAGCCAAAACTTCCTAAACCCAACTCGACCGATGACTACCCCCGGGGGTGACAAGCTGGCGAAGAAAGAAAACATCAAGACAAGAAGAGCGCCAGAAGATACCTCAGCCAGCGAGGTTCAACAGCCAGGACCAGGGGAGGTCCGCAGAAAATACCACGACACATCTCACATTTGTGAGCTGGGTCTGGTAGAAGTACGCGGGCCCACCTATCACGAAGGCCGGTCCAGGTCTACAGAGATAATCTAGGTGCAAAGAGTAATAGTCCTACTCGGCCCTAGTTATCGAGACCGACATCCAGCCAATGGATATTGGCGCGCGCGTTGATACAATTATTAATTTTACCACATTTTTTATCTGAGAAAATTCAATAATATTCATAATCATAAGCACCATAAGCAGCAGCAGCACCGAAAGACGTGCCTGAGACGTATTGCAAAAGATTCCACATCCTCAAAAACCAAGGAGATTATGTATTCCTTATCTGGATTGATACCAGTCTCATTTCCAACCGATTTTCCTACTAATGTTTTTTTCTGCCTGTCAGATTCAGAGGTAAGATCAATCGAGATGGCAGAAAATATTTTTCCTTTGATTTTTGCGTGTCTGAGAAACTATAGACACGGTTTCTGCCAATTAGTTGGCACATTGCGATTTTTTGTATTTAAAAATTTCAAAAATTTATTGTAAACAGAAGATGAGCTGTGGACCGCCAAAAAAATTTTCCGATAATCTCCAGAAATTTGTGAATCTATTCTTGTAAGTCTCAACTTGCTATCTTTTTGTTTTCTTAATTTTTAGATTTTTTAAAAACATTTCTCAAGGGTTAGTAGACCGGCGGACGTAGCAAAAAAAGGGTTGCCGGTACTCGGAAGGTCATCCGGATGTAATAAAATCATTTTCGGCTAACTAGTTATGTACGTTTGAAAAAATGACCTATAAAATGACGTCCTTGTAATGCCTCTGCTGACCATTGCAGATCGCTATTCCACAAGATAATTTTGTAGTGGAGGACTCGAGCCCCATGTAGAAAAACTTTATTCCCATCCAGCGAACTGAGGCATTTATTGCCACCGTCTCTCTAATTTTAAGGAGTCCCGGGTTTCAGTAATGACTAGTTTATAGATGCTTAATGACATTTTTGTGTGTTAGCAGTAGACTACACTGCAATTGTGTGGCTGATAATACGACCGGTCATTGTTATCTCTCCTGAGTTCAAGTCTCAGCGATAGATGGCAATGTGCACGTTTTTTTCTTGATTACATATTTATTTTCTTCATTTGGACAAATATCATTGTTCTTCACATGTAAAAATTTGTAAGGTAAGTTCTGTAAAACATTCAAATTCTTCAACTTGCCTGATTATACAAATGCTGAAATAGCTGATATGGTTTTCGTTTATGGCTTGGATGGCGGAAATAAATATAAATATGTAACCAAGACAAAAAATGTAAAAATAACGAAACCTGCTTAATTTATTATTATTTTGCAATCACGGCGGAATGAACTTTAAAAGAATTCTTTTCCGTGAAACTATGAGAGGTAGCAAAAATACTGAAGAGATAACTTTTATCTACAATTAAATGACTTACCTTAGGATATGATCGCTACTAATCTTCTACAGGTTGTTACCAAATTTTTTTACCTGTTTATTCGAATTTTTTTCTTAAAATTAACTAAGGAATACCCCCTAAAATATTTTAAAGTACGTCAGTTACACCCTGTATAACATAGAATTGCTTCGACGTCTCCTAATTGAAATATTGGATATGAATAGAAGCTTGTTACGTAGTCCATTGGTAGATAAATTTGTTCGGGGTAAAGGCAGGAAATTGAGAAAAATTAACATCGATGCTATGTGTACACTTCTTCAATGATTATGTTTCTTCTCTTTTATAAATACTTCTTTGTTTGATGGCCTAGTAAAACTTTAGATCAGATAATAAAAGGTTTCGAATGCTGTGGGTTATATACCAGCACATAGCACGGAAAATACAGATAAATTTGTATATTTTATTAGTTGACGTCTTATTTAAATTTAACTTCCATCGTTATGCAGCTGACATTAAACAGTATAGTAATACTAAAATACTGGTTGTAAACATACTACGCTTTTGGCGAATCGAACGAATAAATTTATTACCAAAAGGGCATAAACATTTAAATTCTAGTATACATACTGAATACGAGGATTGTAGAGAACTTTTAACATATATGATTAAATAATATTTAAATGAACCATTATCTAACACAAGACCAAGTGAAACATTAATTTATCAATTATTTTTTTATCACTCTATTTATATTACCGGCCTGGCGGAGTTTTGCATTAGCTATGCTACCATTGAACCAGGTCACGTGCACACATACAATTGGGCAACCACATTGTCATCTGCTGCGGCTGAGACTCGAACTCAGGAGTGGTATAGCGACTACCCATGTTGTCTCTCACACAACCCCATCTAGTCTACTGCTAACAACTCGGTAATAAATGAAAACGCCACTAAACTTCCATACTCTAGCCATGATTTGAACCCGTGACTCCTTGGTCTCAAGCGTAAAGCATAAGCGTTGAACCGCTGAGCCGACATTTATTATACCTGTTTAATTCAATTAAATTATATATTTAGATCCCCTGCATCTAAATAATGATATAGAGATAATTGAAGTGGAAAGTGTCAAACACTTGATCATAATTAGTTCAAATGTTGGAGGGCAGAATATTCAAACATAATATTTCAGTCGCAAACTCCCCTATAAAATCCTTATTTTACTATAAGGAACGTAACCAGATTGCAACCAATAGCTATTTTCCGGGCTATGTGCCCCGCCGGGCGCTGAATTACAAATTACAAGTCTGGCGCGTTATGTGTAATAATTGCATATTATCAACAGAACGCTAATGCTTCGATTGCAACAAACACCAGCCGAAAGACTGATCCTACTTAAAGGAGCTCTCGTGCCAGTCGTCCACACCACTTGCAGACTGCAGTTTCGAGCTGTTGGTTCTCGTCAGTGCAAGATAGGTACGTGACTACCGACACGAGGATCCTTCGATTATTTGGCACATCTCGGTATCCTTAGGATAGCGACATACAAAATAGTCAACAGGTGCCATCTGGCGATCCAATGTATGTTAGAGGGCAGAATATTAAAACATAATATTTCAATCGCAAACTCCTCTATAAAATCCTTATGGCACAATCAAAGCATTAGCGTTCTGTTGATAATAAACGATTATTACACTTAACGCGCCAGGCTTTTAACTTGTAATTCAGCGCTCGGCGGGGCACATTGCCTGGCGAGTAGGTGTTGGTTGCAGTCTGGTTACGTTCCTTATAGTAAAATAAAGATTTTATAAAGGAGTTTGCGACTGAAATATTATGTTTAATATTCTGCCCTCTAGAAGCACATTTGAACTATGCTAAGCCCAGCCAGGCTATTTATTTTTCAATTGTAACAGACAGTGGACCACTGGATGGCACCTGCCGACTATCTTGCATGTCGCTATCTCATGGATACCGAGATGTACCAAATAGTTGAAGGATCCTCGTGTCGGTCGTCACATGCCTACCTTGCACTGACGAGAGTCAACAGCTCGAAACTGCAATCTGCAAGAGGTGTGGGACGACTGGTACGAGAGTTCCTTTAAGTAGGATCAGTCTTTCAACTGGTATTTGTTGCAATCGAAGCATTAGCATTCTGTTGATAATATGCAATTATTACACTAAACGCGCCAGGCTTGTAACTTATAATTAAAGTATTATGTTTTAATTGATCATATTTGTCAATAAAGACCTGAGATCGGATCCTACAAATAAATTACCTAGTAGTGAAAGCAAGATGTTTATTATCAAAATTTAAATAACTTAGAATGGTGTGGTGTTAAACAACATTATTTTAAAAAAAATAAGTATAGTACAAAATTGGACCCTAAAGATCATATACACGGAATAATATATTGTCATATGCACACCCACGCCCTCTCACGAAGAAAGGTCTATCTCCGGTAGTAGAGTGAAGGGAAACCTGCTTATTAGTTGGTTGATGGTAAAGCAACGCCATGTCTGGGCCAACTGACAAATCGCCATTAACACGCAGAAAACTGCCGAAACTTCGAAGCTATTCTAGACGGGTACTGGAAAGAGATGGAAAACATATGATTATATAGAGAATAATTTTTTTAGGAAACTTCCAATTCCAAAATAAATAACTTTGTCATCATCCTTTAATATCAGAATCAAATCATCTCAAGGTCACTCAGAATAGCAGGCATGGACGTAACAATATATACAAAAGACAAGTATTTTGCGATGAAAATATCTGAACAATAATAGCATGCGATACAATAAATTTTAACATCCGTAGCGGAATTTAATTTTACAATTTACCTCAAGTAAAAGGGAACATCCGTTACGTTTTTTCTGATGAAGCACTCGTTTAATTTCACCACCATGTCTTTGGCTCCTACATTCAGTCTTTTATCCACCGCACGCTACTGAGTTGACAGAAAACTGACAGAATGCTCAACGTTGGTTGCGGCTACGACTAGCGCTTGTAATATTCATTTGTAAAACGAATCGTTATGCTCGGAACTTCTGTCATAGCCTCAGCAGACGTGACTTTCGGTTATCCACATCCTATGCGCTTTGCATTTACAAAGATAGAAAAATGGTATGTTGTTGATAAGTACATAAATTGATGATGTGAACGACAACATTCGTGATTTCTACTCTACATGTATTTTTTTTCATTTATAAACAAATTAATTATCATCTTTGAACACTTAACAAGAGAAATGTGGGGCATTGTTTTTGTATCAAAAAATTTTAAGGATCTATTACTGTTTGATAATATACCAAAAGTTGTGTGTGTAGAGTACTAGTGCTAGGCATTTCCCGTGAAATATTTTGCTAAGGATATGAAACTGAAAATTCTATGCTTAGCATGGTGGTTGCATGATTTTTTGCCACTTTTAACTTGTTCTCTAACGAACTCCCTTATTTGAAAAATACTGGTTCCTTGAAATAACGTAACATTTAAACACTTAGGTCGAATAAAACGGTTGAATAAGTGATATAAAATCTTAGCGAAGTATAGTGTAAGTTACACTATACTTTGCTGAGCTTTTATATTAGGTACGTAAGGAAGCCAGGTTAAGACTTCTATTTTGAAACTAACATATTAATTCATAACGAAATCAGGCCTATTAGGGAACAAACTGAGAAACTCGACTTCTCCTACAAATTCCAAAGTGCAACAAATATTTTTTGCGGATATTTTTTCTTGCAATTTTTAAAATACTTTTGCCCGACTTTAACCTACATGTTTAATATTTTTTTATAAAGGTCACACTAAAAATAAGAATTATAAACATTTATACAGCTACTTTATAGGTTCAATTTATGTATACATGTACACTCATTCAAAACACATATACCCTGAATTAATTGGAGGACACATCATAAAAATATAATATGATTAGCGTAGTTTGTTGAGCGCTCACAGTTAGTACCATTACTGTTTGCTTTTAAATATAGCGTGACCTTAGGAAATAATATAATGCATATATAAATATTTTTTATAACTTTCTAGGTTACGTACCTCAAAACTAATTTGAAGCTAATACAGGTTTTACTCTGCACTAAAAATTTTTGTTTTTTTTGCAATGGATTTTAAAGACAATGGTAGAGCACGCAATATCCTCCTGAGCAGTTGGATGACATTCCAAAAGATAGAGTTGGCGCCGCAGAAGACAGAAGGTGCTCTGCTTGTTGGACTCAGGAGTGTAGAAGAAATAACTGTCGAGGTGGATGATGTGGAGGCTATAAATACCTTGGTGCCATACTGGACAAAGACATGACAATAGATCAGCATGTTGAAACTGTTACTAAGAAGGCTGACGATGTTGCTATTGCATTATGTCGATTGATACGTAATATTCAATGGACAAGAGCCAGTAAGAGATGCGCCATATGGACAGAGAGATAGAGAAATACAACAGAGAAAGAGAGCTGTGTTCAACATAAAAAAATGAAACCATGAGCAGGTAGTAGGAGAGGTGGGCAAGCTATAATATCAAGGTAACGTGAACCCATTATCTAATCGAAGACATCAGATTATTGGTGAATCGTAAACACTGTGACGTCAATTATTACAAGATGAAGGCTTTATGAGGTCAAATAATTAAAGAAAGAAAGTTAGTGCCTTATTTCTCAAAAAGAAACAACAATGCAGCTACGGACACGTGTTTCGGAATTATTACTCCTCATCAGCGTAGCTTCGCAATAACTCCGAAACACGTGTCCGTAGCTGCATTCTTGTTTCTTTTTGAGAAATAAGGCACTAATTTCTTTCCTCAATTATTATCTCACATAGATGCTAACGGAGCACGAGTGTTTTCAGAATTACTTATACCGCATTAAACTTGTTGGGATGTGAGAACTATTGGTACTGCAGTCAGAAGGATACTGCGAGGCATATCTTTTTTGAGTATGACAGATGGACGCAAGCACGGACTACGGGGCAAACAGAAGTTGAGGCCCATAACGCTACAAAACGTAGTTACATATATGCTAGCAAGCGATGATAAATGGCAAACTTAACCAAAATGGTGACATAAGAACTGAAGAAAGAAAAAGTTGATAAAAAAAATTGAGGAAACGCGGAGATTAGACGTAAATCCCAACTGCTAATCGCACCTGGTGCGGAACGGGGATGTAGAATAGTTTATTACAATGAAGAAGAAAAAATGCCAATCCAATGGGCATTTTCCAGTTTTTGCCACGAAAAGGTAGATTTTTTTAACGTGCTATCCTTTAAAGTCTACTAATAATAATGAAATAAACTTTCCCCCTGTTATCAATGTAACTGAACATTATTACTTAACTTAAATAAAACCGTGACGTAACCAAAAATATTTATAATCGACTTCAATATAAGTATCAGATAAAGTCCACTTAACCGAAATACGGGGGAAGTCATAGCTGCGCTGACATGTGTGAACGGGCAAATTGCATTGACAAACATGCAATAAGCGAGAGACTTACGGATACACTTTGAACAAGTATATAATGTTAATGCTCCAAATAATTTAGAACACGTCCGTATAGAAAACGATATTAACCAAATTATTGGCCATGAGGTACAATTAACTAGACGGGAATTTCTCAAGGTCGTAGTCAAACTCTCGGATATGGCAAAAATTGTCAAGATGCTACCAAACAATAAAGCTCCGAGGAAAGATGGCATCGAATACAAACTACTAGTGGAGAAGCTCATCTTGATCAGACTAGACGATGCCCAGGATAAGCTTCACGTCGATGATGAGCACCAATTCGGCTTCAGGAAGGATTGAAGCACAGCGCAGCAAATCGCTAGGATAGTTGACGACGTTGCTGTGCAATACACCCTCGGAAAAGACACCGATATGGCGCTTCTCGACACTGAGAATGCCTTCGATATCGTCTGGATCCCGGGCTTACTATACAAAATACATGACTACAACTTCCTGACATATGTCATCAAACTGATTCTTGACGGGTACATCCTACAAGTTCGAGTCAACAATAAACTATCAACACGGCGCCGGAACATTCAGGCTGGGTCACCAAAACTAAACTGCTGGCCATTCGAACTTACATATAGAGAATTTTAGGCAAAATTTAAAGTTCAATATTTTCAACAGGAATGCAAATTTTTGAACGCGGCTTGCAAATTTTAAGAGCTAGTTTTTTTCGGATTAAGCTGCATGACGTATATTTATCGTAGGAACATAAGTTTATTATATACGGGGTGATCAATGAAGTCATTCAAAAAATCAAAAAGTTTGTATGAGTGAAATTTCCGTAAAAAAATTTTTTGGTCGTTGCAATATGGTTCGTTACTAAGGTAACATCAATATCTCTAGACGGTTTTGTCAGTTTTTGGATTAAGGCCCTTAGGCCTTGTACACACTACTCAACATAAAATTTGGATACCGAAATTTTTAAAATGCTATAACTTGACATTGGATTGACGGTTCTTGATGATTTTTGCGGATTTGGAATCCTTATTTCACGTAGATTTTCTATGGTCTAAGCATTTTATTTGAGGGTTGTAATTTACACATTATGCCGGGTCGATAATAAACAAAAACGTAGGGTATGACGCGCTCTAAGGTTTGGCATTATTTAAGTTTTTGTAAAAATAAATTCTCACCTCAAGTTGTTTTTATTTAATGTTCCTCTCACTGTTCTGTCCGAAACTCACACCCCAGTTTGTTGTCTTAAAGAGTCATTCAGTTTTACAGAGTTCTTTGTCCACCCCCAAGCCCATAATTATGATCGGGTGTAATTTCTACGCGATGCGTCAATTTCAAAGTAGGCGTTGGAAAAACAAATTTGTTGCTATGCAATTAAAAACTGTTTACATTATTTTAGAAATAATCTGACACATTTCAATGTTATAATTTTGTAAAGTTTAATTAATATGAGGCGTTTAACCACGGCAGAAAGGGAAAATTGCATTCGACTTTTCAACGAAGGAATGTCAAAACAGCAAATTGCGCACATTTACAATATCAGCCGAAAGACAATTTACAATTTGATCCGCCGCGTCGAAACTACTGGTGATCATATTTATGGGCATGGGGGTGGACATACAAAAAAAAATAAACCAAAGAACCGAAAGAATTTTAATGAGAGAAACTATGCGGAATAGAACAAAGAACTCTAGAAAACTAAATGACTCTTTAAGACAACAAACTGGGGTGAGAGTTTCGGACAGAACAGTGAGAAGAACATTAAATAATAACAACTTGAGGTGAAATTTTTTTTTAAAAAACATAACATAATGCCAAACTTTTAAATTATAGAGCCCGTCGCAGAGCAAAATGTGTGCGGTTATTACAACACCATAGAGCGAATAGGCGGGCATGGGCAAATCGGCATGCGAATTGGGGTAATGCAGAGTGGAGCCATTGTTTATTTACTGACGAAACAAGATTTAATTTGTTTCACTCCGATGGCCGAATTTTAGTTTGGAGAAGGCCAAATCAGCAATATTTGGAGGAAACTATGGACCCTCAAGAAGCATTTGGTGGCGGAGGTGTTACAGTGTGGGGAGGTATCATAAGAAATGGTAAAACCGAGCTATTCATTACCAACCAAACCATTAATGCTACTGTTTATCAGGAGGAAATTTTGGAACCTATTGTTGTTCCTTTTGCTGGACATTACGGCCCAGAACTTCTATTGGTGGATGACAACGCTCGACCTCACAGAGCGCGAAGGATCACAGAGTTTTTGCAGGCACAAAACATCAATAGGATGGACTGGCCTGCAAAGTCTCCGGATGTTAATGTCATCGAACACGTTTGGTCTTATTTAAAACTTAAAGTAAGATTTCTTGATGTACCCCCTGAAACCTTAGAAACGCTCAGTGAGGCCATTCGTGAAGAATGGGAGAATATTCCACAAGATTTTATAAATAATCTTGTGGATACTCTACCAAATCGATGTCGGGAAATAATATTACGAGCAGGAGGACCAACAAAATATTAGCTTCTCTTTTTTTTAATTAATGTACCTAATTTTAATTAGGTAATTTTAATTTAAGTTTAAATTAAATTCATTTTTAGTTTTTTAGTTAAATTTTTTTTTAATTATTAAAAATTACTAGAATTAGAATTATAAATTTTTTAAGAATTGACTTTTGGCCGTTGTTAAGCAATCTTGTACATTGTAGAATATAATGTAATAAACTTGTTCTTGTCGCTACGTTTTTGTTTATTATCGACCCGGCATAATGTGTAAATTTCAACCCTCAAATAAAATGCTTAGACCATAGAAAATCTACGTGAAATAAGGATTCCAAATCCGCAAAAATCATCAAGAACCGTCAATCCAATGTCAAGTTATAGCATTTTAAAAATTTCGGTATCCAAATTTTATGTTGAGTAGTGTGTACAAGGCCTAAGGGCCTTAATCCAAAAACTGACAAAACCGTCTAGAGATATTGATGTTACCTTAGTAACGAACCATATTGCAACGACCAAAAAAATTTCTTGCGGAAATTTCACTCATACAAACTTTTTGATTTTTTGCATGACTTCATTGATCACCCCGTATATAATAAACTTATGGTCCTACGATAAATATACGTCATGCAGCTTAATCCGAAAAAAACTAGCTCTTAAAATTTGCAAGCCGCGTTCAAAAATTTGCATTCCTGTTGAAAATATTGAACTTTAAATTTTGCCTAAAATTCTCTATATGTAAGTTCGAGTGGCCAAAAGTTTATATAATATGTAAGTCTTCGATTTTCCGGAGTTTCCAAATACCAAGTTGGCCAAGTACGCCGACTATACGGCCATGTATGCTCACTCCCATAACGCTCAAGCAGCAAGCATGCCGCTAAAAGCACACGTGGTCCGTTCCACGGCGTGTTCTCATCGGTGGAAGATTCGGGTTAACGTTGAGAAGTCGAAGGCGTCTTCATGCGTCGCTTTACTGAAAATAGAATCCTAACGTCAATTTTCGATAAGGGGATCCAAATTCCGATTAATAGGTGAGTCAAGTACTTAGGGGTCAGACTGGACAAAAGGTTAACATTTAATATCCACATTAATGAAACTATACGGACAGTCTACTATCATGGAATTTGTATCCGCTCCTCGTCAGGGCAGCAGACTCAACAGACAAAATAAAAAACTAATATATAAGTGGTGGTTAGGCCGGCAATCACATACGCGGCATCGGTGTGGTGCAGCACATCGGTTACGAAATTTAAAAACTCAAAGTGTTAGAACCGAAATTTATGCGCCTCATTTCTAATTCTGTCTGATACACCTTCCTCAGGGACCCTTACGAACACTTTAACGGCATAACCCCAACAGCGGACTACGTCCAGGAAATATTCAAAGTATTCTATGCTTTCAAGCTGGGCGATAGTCCACTAACTCGCAAGATTACACGAATTAGAGAGCATAACGCCCCCTTTGGATCCAACACAAATTGCCATACCAGGCATTGCCCATTTTCCGGCAACTTATATAGCCAAGCTTCCTAGAATTGATAATGATACAACAAATACATTCTAAATGATACCCTAAACAATCGGGAAAAATTTTCGTCTCAACAGTTCGATACGAACGAATAAATCGGTATACAGATCAAACCGAGACCCTTTTGTCTTCTTAATTTTTTAAGTAGATTAAAGACTAAAATCGAACACTAAACATCTTCCATTAAAATATTACGCAAAGGTAACTCCTGAAATATTTCGTTAAATTACTAATAAACATCGTTTACCCCATTTTACCCTAACTGCGAACTGGTTCAGCAGTTATTTATAATTCTTAAACGATCTTGTTCCATTTTTACATTGTTATGGCTGTTGGCTGATAAATTAAATAGGGTTATATTACGCTTATAACTTCGCCTTAACCTTATCACCGGAGTTATTTACAACGGCGAGGTGGGTTAAATTAATATACTGTGGTTTAGTCCTTTTAATGTTAATTCAAATAACAACATGACACGCATGTGGGTCAACAAAAACTTCGTATTATGCTGGTCATTATTTTAGTTTGCGCTAAATTCCGGTAAACTATATTAGGTACATCTCGTTTTAATAAATCATACGCTGTAGCATATAAGGTTGTACAGAATTTGTCCTATATACAGAGTGATGCATACTGAGAGGAACACAGCTTAATATGAGTTAAAGAACATCAATGGTAATCAGAACCTCCCATAAAAATCCTTCATTGAACCTTCATTACTAAGTTAAGTAACTGGGTGGAAAAATAAACATTTTATATTTTATTCAACTTTGATACTGCTTCACTGTAGCAGAAAAAACTTAATCGCGCAGCGGAACTAAATGTGGGCTGTAATCATGTGATGTACCTAAGATCAAAGTATCAAAAGATCGATTGCACCTCTTACCTTGCTTGTTGGTCTGGGTGGCCGGGTAGTATGATGAGTGCTCTCGAACCACCTGTGGGACGTCAAGGTTGACACAGCCAAACTGGACACTTTTCTCCCAAATTTGAATAGTTCATACAACATACGATAAACAATATATACAACAAATAACAACTATTAGCACATTAAACAAATTCAAAAAGGAATGCAAAAATTACATACTGCTAGAAAATCGAGAAAGTATCTATTCTCTAATAGATTTAAAAAATAACTAAATCAATGGAATTCTGTGAACTTGAGAGAAAAAATATTTATTACATATTTCCAAATTATTGAAATATTTAAAATTTTAACGTATTCTGTCATTTTACATTTATATTATTTACATTTGCTTTTTATTATTATACACAATACGAATAAATATTATGTCAACTAAATAAATTTTTTTGTTGTTACATTGTTTAGTTTGTTTAAACCTATGTATATTGTATGTGTGTATATATTTTTTTATCTATATGTTTGTATGATGTAAATATTAATCTTTCTTATACACTAGTTTGTTAATATTGTTGATGTAACGTTGCTTATTTGTGTAACGTAATATATATTATTTAATTTCCCACGCTCAAATATCTATGATATTTTGTGGAGTATTTTGTTTATTTATGTAAAATATTATGCTATTACTATGTTCTATGTAATTATGCTTATTATACTAAATAAACACTATTATTATTATTATTATTATTATAAAAGATAAGCGTCGGAAAACCTCGAATCAAAAAATGTCTTTTCTGCGAAGGAAATATTGTTCGGTACAATACACGAGCGACGTATATACCAATATGGCGATTTTTTCTTCTCATAGAGCCGCGCATGGCTCGGCGATAAGAGAATATATTGAAAAATAGAATTTATGTGTTCGAATTAATTTAATAAAATTAAATCAACTAAAATATATAGCCTATATTTATTTCAAAATAAAA
The DNA here is from genome assembly GCA_963675555.1 of Leptura quadrifasciata. Lineage (NCBI taxonomy): Eukaryota > Metazoa > Arthropoda > Insecta > Coleoptera > Cerambycidae > Leptura > Leptura quadrifasciata. The sequence goes on from OY776675.1 coordinate 43,960,022, forward strand.
ATAAAAATTGCGGACGAAACATTCACAAAGATAGCTGCCATATACTGGTTAAGTGGCTCAGCGCTTACGTATTAGGCTTGCAATCAAGGAGTCCCGGATTCGAATTCTAGCTAGGATATGAATGCTTAGTGGTGTTTTTCATATGTTATCGAGTTGGTAGTAGTGGACTAGACGAGGTTGTGCGAGAGGCAACATGACTAATTGTTGTACTACTCCTGAGTTCGAGAGAATTGTCTATGTGTATGTGTTCTGGTTGAGCAGTGGAATAGCTAATGCTAAACTCCGCCAGGACGTTAATCTAAATAAGGCGTTAAAATAAAAATAATAAAATTTAAAAAATATTGATAGGAAAAAACAGGCGATCCACATGTATATGTATTGGTCGAACAGAAGGTTATGCTTCCCTAATTATTTAAAGATCATTTAATCAATAATTATTGGCAGTTATTCTGTCTGAAAACAACCTCAATAGAAATTATTCATTTCATGCTATATTAATTAATTACAATTAAAGAGCAAATCAATTAGTCGTTAATTGCTTGCTAATTTACACATATGCTTCATTTTATTGTTCAATGTTTCCATAGATGACTCAACGTTTCATACAAATTGTGCAATAAAATATATCAATATTATGTATTAATTATTTGAAACTAGCAACTGTTGTACGTGGAAAATTTTAACTTGCGGTAGGAAAACATGGAAACACTTGAAAATGCGGATATTGATCCAACTATTTTAAATAGTTAATTTATTTCAATATACACTGTTTTATGTAAATTAATATCCTCATAATGAAAGCTGCATTGTTTATTCAAAGAAAGTATCAGATAAATGTAGAAAATTCTTTGATAGATTTATATCGCTAAGGAACACTAAAAAGCTTTTACATATTATGTTCCATTTTTTATTTCATATTGTCATACAAGATTTCACACTCACGTAGGGTGATATCTCGCGTGAACATAAATTTGAAGACAATAGGAAATAACTATATTTTCTGTTTTGCCTAATGTAAAATCCATCTGGGTTAACAAATAAAATATGGAATATTTTTGGAGTATACTACCTGATTAGATAATAAAATTATTTCAAATGTGCTTTTAGAGGGCGGAATATTAATACATAATATTTTTAATCGCAAACTCCTCTATAAAATCCTTAACTTAAAATAAGGAACGTAACCAGATTGCAACCAACAGCTACTCTCCGGGTTATGTGCCCCGCCGAACGCTGAATTGCAAGTTGCAGTATAGTAAAATAAAGATTTTATAGAGGAGTTTGCGACTAAAAATATTATGTATTAATATTCCGCCTTCTAAAAGCACATTTGAACTATGCTAAGCCCAGTCAGGCTATTTATTTTTCGATTGCAACAGACACTGGACCGCTAGATGACGCCTGCTGACTATTTTACATGTCGCTATTGTAAAAATACCGGGATGTACCAAATGGTCGAAGGATTCTCGTGCCGGTCGTCGCATGCCTACCTTGCACTGACAAGAGCCAACAGCTCGAAACTGCAGTCTGCAAGTGGTGTGTGACGGCTGGCAAGAGAGCTCCTTTAAGTAGGATCAGTCTTTCGGCTCGTGTTTGTTGCAATCGAAGCATTAGCGTTTTGATGGTAATATGCAATTATTACACTTAACGCGCCAGACTTGCAACTTGTAATTCAGCGCTAGGCGGGGCACATAGCCCGGAGAGTAGCTGTTGGTTGCAGTCTGGTTACGTTCCTTATAGTAAAATAAGGATTTTATAGAGGAGTTTGCGACTAAAAATATTATGTATTAATAAAATTATTTGCATAAAATTTTCATCTGAGAGTCAAAGAAATTATCAAGTATTTTGGTGAAAAAGTCAATATATTTAATTCAGTTTTTTATTTATCTTTGTAGCTACAGATTTTATAGATAGGATATATCATATTGCATAAGTAAAATCTTACGGACTAATTTAAAAAAATTGAAAATAGTAAAAAAATACACTGATAATAATTTATATAAAGCTGTAGTACCGAATAAAGAAGGGACACATTTAACGTTGCCTAACACAATTATAATACAACATATGCTTAAAATGACTCTCTGTTTAACTATATCCAGACTGATTGATTAACTGACCAATGGTATTAGTGCCACTCGCAGAAATATACCGCAGGGACGCCTACGTTTACACTGGGTTGGACTGTGGTCATGTACGTTGGCAGTAGGAAGAACCACATGACATCTAGTATAGGAATATGGGATGGGAAGTTAAAACAAACTCATCAATGTGATAAAATATGTTAATAACTATAATAGATAATTTTCTTATTCCTTCAAAATTTGAATAATAATAAAATTTGTTAATTAATTATTCGTCAAAGTACCACCATTTGAACTAAGCAATAGTGAAAGATTTTATCAGACTTTTGCCTGAAACAATGTTTAACAATTTAATTCAAAAAATTGTTTAAATTATATTCAAACTAAACAACAAAATCTCATGATCCAAAGTAATTATGAGCCCTTCAGTGAAAACTAAAACTAAACGTCAGGTAAATCTTTCAGCTAAGTACATGGAAAATATCATGAGAATCGTCATTCCATTACAATATTAAAGTTCTACGAAGTTTAAACTTTTTGCATGCGTTCAAGTGATTTAAAATCATTTTGTTATGAAGTTTGAAATATTGCCTATGTAATTAATTGTATAAATGTAGCTCTTTATTTCCATTTTTACCCATATATCGCCAGCATAAATGCAAAGTGCTTAATTCCATTTTATCCAATTTTACGGAGTTGCAAAAACTGATTAATATCCAGTAAATGGAGTATGACTAACCAGCCATTTCATCATATAGAATGTTCCTGACAACCAACATTAGTTTTTACTGTATAATAGTTGTTAAATAATAATAATAATAATAGTAACAATACAGAATTGGCAATTTCCACAATGGGGTACTCCTGTCTTCTTTATAAACTAGATATTTTAGGAATCTCCCTTACATAAATTCGCTATTTATATGGTTTTGGTACAGAAGGTAAAAAATAAATCAAAGATTCATATTCCAATTTACTTCTGACTAATGCAAAAGTATAGTATTTTGAGACAATATAATTAGAACTTTTACAGTTTCTAATAATAAAACACAGCATCTTAAAAGCATTCGATACTATCTGACGTACGTGAGATTTCAAACTTAATTTGTAATCGAATAAAATGCCCAAATTCTTTACTTCATAGCATCGAGTCAGTTCGGTTGAACATAACTATATCTTTTTTCTAGAGTGTGGCATCACAACATATTTAGAAATATTTGAAGAAAGATGATTTCTAAAATACCACTCATTAACAGTGGTGATATCATTTTGCAAATTAGTACAATCCACTGCAGATGAAACACTGCTAAATATTTTAAGTTCATCTGCAGATATTAACTTATTACACTTAATATTATTGTTCAGATGATTAATAAATATAAGAAAAAGTAGTGCTCTCAGATTAGAACCTTGGGGCATTCCAGATGTTATTTCATACTGGTATGATCTGAACGCCTCATATTGGACAAATTGCTTAAGATTAAATAAATGTGATTGAAATAGTTGAAGTAGGGAAAACGAGAATCCTATGTTTTCCAATTTTTTTAGTAACAAAAATAATCTATCTGATCAAAAACTTTACTTGTATCCACATTAATCGTATCAACCCTCCCTTGCGTATCTAATATTTCAGAGACATATTGAGTGAAGTTACAAAGATTAGTTACAGTTGGTATTTTGTGCATAAATCCATGTTGATTAAGCAAAATACATTCTCATATATGTAATCGTATATCTTAATTTTAGATGCTTTGTGAAATTGCAGAGTATAGAGATTGGTTTATAGTTTTGTAAAATATTAGAATCACGTTCTGAAAAATTTGATGTTTCGAATATTAAACTAAAAATAAATACGAACGGTTGCATGTTAGTACAACCCTTAACAACAAAACTAGGTATTCCGTCCGTTTCAACGTTGATTTATTTTTTAATCTTTTTGTGAATTATGACAGAAATATTAATACGTTTTGTCACTACATATTTTCTCTTAAAAGCGCGTAACACACCTTCTCCCCTTAAAAGGGGAGCCTGTTTATCACAGTGAAAGACATTATCCGTATCAGGAAAAATTTCTTCGCTACAAACATCGTCTGATAACCATGTTTCACACAAGCACAATATATCATACTCACAGATAGATGCAATGCGAATGTTACTAGTTTTCAAATTTAAACCCTTGACATTCTAGTAGTAATATCATAAAGTTGTCCTATAACTGGGTGCTTTTAATTTAAAGAAACAATTCTAGGAAAGTCTTGATCGTATTTAATTGCAAGGTTCTCATTATCCTGCTTACGCCTAGCCAACTCGACCTTAAATTTGATAAAATATTGTATTTGTCTGGAGTACGATCAAATAACAAAGAGATATTATTAAACATATGAGTTTCTTTCAGTTTTTTAGCTTTATGTCGACTATTAGACTCGTGTGTCTATTGAGCCGGCAATGCCCAGTTAAAAGGCCTAGTATTATTCCAAAGGCCTTCCTATTCTGGCCTAGTAGATCTTCCGTGAATTTGGCCGAACGTTCTTTAATGAACTCTTTGACCTGTTTCTGTCTTGGAAAAATCTTCCACCATTGCAGATATTTATTTTGCACCCATTTCTTAGTGGCTGCTCGTATTCATGAATTTGCCATACCACAAAAGGGCTCAGGTCCTATTGGGGCTTTGAGTGCGCCTTCCTTGGCCAATTTATGAGCCTTTTGGTTTCCTCTGTGTCCCTCGTGTCCTGGTACCCTTGCTAAGGTCACTCTGTTCTGATTTCCCAGCTCTATAAGATCCGTCAAGTAGTCCCACATCAATCTTGAATTGACTTGTATGGAGCTGATTACTTTTATTGCCGCTTGGCTGTCAGAGAAAATGGCAATCGACTGGTTGACAGTGCTATTATCTCCCTTGCGCAACAATGTATGGCGATCACTTCAGCCTGAAACATCGTTGCGTATTTCCCTAGACTTATCGAAATACTGGCCTTTGACCTTGTCCCGTAAATTCTGGCTCCGACCCCTTGTTCTGTCTTGGAGCCAACAGTGTACCAGGCTGTTTGTGCTATCATGGGAGGACCATTTTTCCAGTCTTCTCTGACTGGTATTACAGACTGAAAGTTCTTATTGAAGTTATACTTTGGGACCATTACGTCCTTGAGCATGCCCAGAATGGGTTCTGCCCTCATCTCTGAGTAGAATTTCTGGTTCTCCGTCCCGTGTTATTGGTTAATTGGCGTTTGGTCTTGCATGAACCTGTGCACCACCGACCGAGCTTCGCCTTGTATGAATATGTGTAATAGTGGCAGGTCCAAGAGAACTTAAGTGCAGCAGTAGAAGCAGTATTTTTGACCCTCGTGGCTCACAGGCAAGCAAACCTTTGTATACTACCTAACAGCCTTATTGCTCCTGACTTCACCGCCTTAGTCCACCATACCACTGATACATAGGTTATCATGGGTCTCACTACCCTGGTGTTAAATCACAAATTCATTTTGGGATATAGCCCCCAATTTTTTCCACACATTTGCCTACACCTTCGCAGGGCGACTGTTGCTTTCTGTGTGACTTTTTGGATGTGGTAATTCCATGTTAATTTTTTGTCAAAGATGACTCCTAAATAGTTTGCCTCACAGGCAAATGAAATTTCCACCCCGTTGAACCTTAGGGGTTTTAGCCTTTCCAGTGCTCTTCTCCGTATAAAAATGACGACTGAGGCTGAGGTTTCAACATATCTTAAACAATAGAAGCGTTCTGTGGACAATTTCCGGAGGCGTTATCAACCAGGGTCGCACACAGCAGTGGAGATGTAGAGATCCCAATAATCGTCGCTTGGACTAAGTATTAATAGTTATCTGGATAGTTACTCTATTAAAGATGTAATTAAGAATTTTATTTAGTTAAAGGATATTCTCGTGAACGTTTTTTTGTTTTTTGTTTATTTCCTTTAACATAATATATTATATATATATTGTTCAAAATCGCACTTAAACACACGATTTTCAATTTTGCCGCACTTGTACCGTAGAATGTTGTTTCCAAAACAGAAAATTTTGTAAAATGATGAACTCTCATAGTAGAGTAGAAAAAGAAATATTTCTCACTAGTGTAAAAAAGTACAATTTTACCACCAACATCTTTTAATTGCTCTTTGCCTACGCATAATTTTTATAAATTGCAATGATATCGTGACAAATAGACACAACAATATTAAATTCACTAATTCACTTTTTGAAATCTAACTTTCGTAATTTCTTAATGGTTGCATGCAGCATGTGCAAAAAGCATTTTTTTAACGCCGCGCCGTATATCAATTACTTTTACGTGTTGCATATAAGTAGCTATTACATCATTACTGGACTAGCGAATAATTTGTAAAGTGTAAGCCTTACTAAAAGGGAAAGAACTAAGTTATGTTAAGTAAGTAATTTATTTCCTGAACATAAATTTTAGTTTAAGAAAATAAAACCATTAATGACTGGATGCATAGTTCTTTTACTTCTCTTCGAATACTTAACCGCGAGCTTAATCGAGAAATTAACTTAGAGATAAGTTGTGAGTATTCAGTATGCGCCACATAGAGGGTAACATTTAAAAGAATTTATTAACTACATATTGCTAGCATCATTGCTTTCTTACTTGTAATTACCACTTGGTGTCTGTAAGATGTATCAAGTAAATAAATATTTATTTTTACAAATTATTAAATCTAAAGTCGAAAAAACTTTTCAAATTTAAATGTTAGACAAATATTTAATCAAAGCCGGAAACTTCTGAGTCCAGGAAATATTTAATTCCCTCGAGCCAAGACTGAATTAAATTTAACAAAACTACCAGCAAAACTAAAAGCAATTTTGAAATAATTATCGTTTTCTTGTTGTTGTTTGAATTTCACAGAGGCAGGAAGCGAAGAATTTTATGATTTTCTCACATCGCTGCTACCTTACCGTAATGTTCGTTTTTTTTTTCTGCATCTCTAAGATTTGGGATGCGAGATACTGCTGCCTTGCAATTCTGTTTCAAACGAATGAAGCCCTTCATAAATAAAGTTGGTACAATGTAATGTTTATGGTTTTAAGAACACAGTACTCCATAACATAAAAGAATGTTTTATGTGCAAGTTTTCATTGTACCCAGAGTGTAGCGAACTGAAAGAGGTTTTTTATGATTTACGAAATCCTATAATACTGTAGGTCTTGTATATGATTATAATATAATGGGAGGATATTTTAAAATATTAATCATTTGGGAATGATTCACATTATGAACAATCTTTAATAAAAGAGCACTAGCGTTAGGAAAAATCGTTTAGTTTTCAATCTTGTGGGTTCCATTAGGCTAAAATATATGACCTATCCAAGATATTTCGTTGTTTCCAGTAGATGGTGAATCCATATGTTAAAATATTCTTAGGGTTATAACGGCACAAATCAAAATTTTTAGTTTAATATTGAATTACGTCGATCAATGACCTAATTATATCCATTATCATTGCAATAATAATAATATTATTTGTACACCCTTTATTAAACACCCCAATCGTGGATTCTATAATTGCAATACGAATGGTCACTTAATCACTGATTTATTAACACTTAATTAACATACAATAATTAGTCCTGATTATTACAATACTAATTACAACTTTCAATCATCTAACTCACTCTTGTCACTGTACTTTTTACTAGTCTGTTCAATTTGTCCTTTCTCTCGATCCGATCACTTTCAATTTTTAACTAGAACTACTCTGATGCGTTAGTCCCGCTGCATACATACTGCGTAGCGCGTATTCCAGATCTCTCTTTATGATTCTAGTCTAGTGGTTCTAGACGGTTTTCCTCTTATCCAGTATCTCTATGGTAGGAAACGCCAAGCCCGCCAGAAGCGTCACCTTTGGGCAGACTGTTGAACTATCATTTTTCATTCCCTCTATTAAGAGGGACTAAACCTCTCCCCGTAATTAAGCGTGCACATGACAATAGTTTTATATTTTCACCTTGATGTGAATCGTTTCGATTATTGATTTTATTTCTCCGAAAAATATTCATTCATATATATATAAAATTACTATTATATATTTGTGATGAATAGTTTAATAACTTGTAAACTTTATGTAAGTCAAGCAACCACAACCCTCAAGTAGAGAAGTAATTAGTGAATGACTTGAAAGCTGTGTCCGAAGTCGCCAATTAATAATCAAAAACTGCACCGTGTCTATTTATGGTGGGGATAAACAAATAACAAGAAGCTTCACATAATCCTCAAAAATGCTACTTGGGTACTTTGAATTGAAAAAATTCAAATTCATTTAATTTACGAGGAAAACGCTCATAATTCATTTTGTGGACCACATTTTGTTTATTTATTTATTTATTTATTTATTTATTTGTTAATGCACTCAACAGGCAAGCCCTATTACAGAGTGATATGGTACATTTGATATTTACATTAACCTAAAACTAACTTAATACTAGCTTAATTTTAACATAATATTAGAAAGCAATGGTTTAAAACAATGAATTTAACATGGTTTTTAGTTTTTTTATACTGATATCAAATATATCACAGTTGGCTTGGATCGTATTATAGTTACTACATATTCTGTGGAGAGGGGAATTGATTTGATAATTTGTACCTGCCAGGTCTAAGTGGAAAGTTCTATAAGTTCTAGTAGGATAGTGGGGGACGCTTAAACTTATCATGGACAGGAAACTACTATCGTCTACATTGCCATGTAACAATTTATGTAAGTATACAATATGCCCGTATTTTCGTCGATTCTCCAGTGTTTTGAGATTATATCTTTCCCTTAATATATCTTTATCTATATCGAAATCATATAAACCAGTCTCTTTATAATTTAAAAACCTTAAAACTTTATTTTGTATTGTTTCTACGCTATTTTTGTGTATTTGATAAAATGGATTCCAGACAATTGAGCAATATTCCAACTGAGATCTTACATACGAAATATATAACCGCCTAATAGCTCCTGTATTGTTAAACATCTTCGTATTGCGTACTATGAATCCATACATTTTATTAGCCTTATTTATCATGGTGTAAATATGGTTACTAAATGTGAGCTGGGTGTCAAATGTTACGCCTAGGTCCCTCATGGTTTCAACCCTAGCCAAATCTGTATTATTCATTTTGTAATTGAATATAATTGGAGTTTTTCTTCTAGTATAGGTCATAATGAAGCATTTATTAATGTTAAGATACAATTTATTTTGAAGTGTCCATTGATATAAATTATTAATGTCATTTTGGAGCAGGAAGCAGTCCATATTATTTTCAACTTTAATGTAAATCTTTAAATCATCTGCAAATAACAGATATTTGGAGGCTCTAATTATTTCAGTAAGACTATTTATGAACATGAGAAATAACAGTGGTCCAAGATTGGAACCCTGAGGGACTCCGGACATGGCAAGAAACTGTTTCGATGTATAACCACTTACAGACACATACTGTTTTCTATTATGTAAATATGATGTGAGGAGTTCTATAAGATTCTCATGGAATCCAAATTCATTTTTAAGTTTACAAAGTAGGAAATTATGCGACACCGAGTCAAACGCCTTTTGAAAGTCGGTATAAACAACATCCACCTGATTTCCTTCGTGTATTTCTTGGGATATGAACTGAGTGATATTAATCAGGTTACTAGCAGTTGACCTTTGTCTCATAAAACCATGCTGGTGAATGGATATGCTATTGGAGACTGATCTATAGATATCGTCATAGATAATCGATTCATAAAGTTTTGCTGGGACTGATAGTATAGCAATAGGCCTATAATTCTTAATGTTGGTTTTATCATCTTTCTTGTGTACTGGGCAAAGACGGACTTCTTTCCAGATTTCAGGAAATACTTTGGTTTTTAAACTTAGGTTAAACAAGTAGTGAAGCGGGTATACAAGAAAGTCGATACAACCTTTAACGATGTAAGAGGGTAACCTGTCGGGTCCAACTGCTTTGTTTGACTTTAGTCTCTTTACAGCATCACGTATTTCATTTTGTGTAATAGAGTTTACAACTACTTCATCCATGTGCGGATTTAGCTTTATGTGTGAGTCATCTCCATGAAAATCTACATTGTATACACTTTTAAAGTGACTTGCGAATGCAACTGCAATTGCCTCCCCGCTTTTACATTCTAGGTTATCTAGGTGCATAGTATTTGGGAAGGAGACTGCACCTTTTTTGTCCTTCATAAATTGCCAGAATGTCCTTGAATCATCGCTAATATCCTTTTGTATTTTATTTATGTGCTGTTTGTATGCTTGATCAATATCCTTTTTTAGTTTTGCTCTTAAATTACTATATTCATTTTTTAAATCATTTGATTGAGAGAAGTTATATTTTTTACGAATTCTGTCCTTTTTTCTTAGATCTTTTATGATTTGGTTGTTAAACCAAACTGGATATTTCTTGGAAGTTTTTGTTTTTGGGATACATTTATCAAATATATTGTATATAATGGAATAGAAATATTCTACAGCATCATTTACATCAGAAAACCTTCCAATATCAGTCCAATCCGTGTTTCTAAATAGTTCATATAATAGATTGAAATTCGCCTTTTTATAATTATAGGTAGATTTTAATGGAGACGACAATTGCGTTAATTTATTGATTACTAAAGAGACCTCTATATACAAAGTTGGATGATGTGCATCCTCATCTACTAAACAAAATGGGCTACGTTGGACTGTGCAATTTTGATTCGATATTACCAGATCTAATATACGGTCTAAATAATTTGCTATTTTGTTATACTGCTTACAGTCAAAAAAGTTTTGAAAATTTATAAGTTCTCTAACATACTGATCATTTAATGTATTGCTCTTATAATACTCATTCAGTTTGGAGATATTAAAATCTCCCATGATTAGGAAATTATTGTTATAGAGAAATGGTAAATTTTCCAAGAAATTATAAAAATTACTTACAGTGTTGATGTTACAGGCCGGATCGATATATACTAAGATAACATATAGTGCATTAGACTCAGATGTATTTACTTTTACACAAACCGTATCAATAAATCGATCGCTAAAATCCATATGTATTTGCTTTGTACTATATATGTTTTTGACAGCAAGAATTACTCCCCCACCCTTGGTTTTTCCACTAGTTTCACGGCATCTATCCTTTCTGAACACCAAAAAATCACTGGGAAATACTTCATTTTCATATACACCTTCGGTCAGCCAACTTTCTGTTATTCCTATGATGTCATATTCATCTATGGTAGCACTAATATTGTTTAATAATGTGGAAGTCTTTGTATTAAGGCCCCTTACATTTTGGTAAATTATTGATAGGTTGCTCCTAGACGCCTCTTCAGGTGCCCCAAGAGAATTTTGACTTTCACTTAGGTTACTGGTATTTTGTATATGTGATTGCTATTCCTTCGAAAAGATAGACAACTTGTGATGTTCTAATTTTTTTATATAAACTGTACATTTTGTTTTATCCCATGCGAAATGATTGCTCTCCTTTAACCCTGCATTTACACAATTTACACATTTAGGCAAAGATGTGCTAGGGCATTCTTTCACTGGGTGTTCCAAGGAACATTTTGGGCACACAATTTTGCTATTACTGCACGACTTCGCGACATGATTTAGTCCACTGCATTTGTAGCACATTTTGATATCGGTGGCATCATAAATAGCACAGACGTCATAGTTCACAAATAAATTACCTTGCTTCATAATTTTACAGAATGTTTCTGCATCCACTTCTAATATAGCTTGAAAAATATTTCTTTTGTTTTTTGTTGCCCATATTTTTATCACATTGCAGACACTTTTCTCCGTCCAGACATCATTTTGAGATTTTACAAATTTTACCAGTTGCTCATCTTTATATTGCTCTATCATACCTACAATTTTTATCTTAGGATTTGTATTTTTTACTTCTTTCACTTCATAATTTCCACACAATTTATCATTTGCTATCTCTCTAAATTTATTTGCACCTTCCTCACTATTACAGCCAATTATTATACCACCATTTCTTGTGTGTTTTATTTTAGACATTGGTATATTTAAATCGGCAGGATTTAATTTTTCCATGATGTCGGACTTTGTTTGGATGTTTGTTTGCTCTATATTTTTTGGTTTTATAACTACCATAGATTGTTTATTTACAATTTGTGAGTAAAGTGGTTTTGTTTCCGGTATATTTGTTGACGCTGCAATTTTTGAGAGCTTATCGTTTGCTATTTGAACTATTTCAATTTTAGCATTGTTAAATAGTGTCTCCATATCTTTTAAAACATTGTTCAGCTTACTTTCAATACTATTTTTCATAACTTTTTCATACTCATTTTTTACTTTCTCACATTCATCGCAGTACCAGTGTAATCCAGGTGTCTTGATATACTTTATTATTTCTGGTGGGATTCCCACACAGGTAAAGTGAAACGCCTTACCACAAAAGCCCGCACAGTTTATGGCTGTTGTCTTTCGACGTTCAATTGCCGATTCACATTTATGACATATATTAGACATTCTTGTAAATTTAAGTACCAGATGTTTAGTGCCTGGTACTTTATTACGGTGGCCCGCTTGGGTTTTTACTTGTTGATGTTTTCTTCAAACAACATCATTACGTTTATTGCGATAAGACATTTGTTGTTACATAATATTGCTGAAGGATTTAAATTAGTGATGAAAGAGTTAGCTTCTATAGTCCCCTGCTAAATTACTACCAATGGCGTCCAGCTAGAACGTATATGTGAGCAGAGATAGAGATTGAAATTGTTCGTTTTCGTTTTTTCGATGTCACGTCTCATGGGAGTTCTAAAACCTAATGTGAAATGAAACATGCAAATTAAAACAGTCGTTAAAGGAAGAACTACCAAAACTTCCCTTCATCCACAAAATGAGCGAAAATTTGTGTGCAAGTAGGGAATTGTACTCTAAATAGAGTAAAATTAAGTTTGTACAAATGTAGATGGAACTTTTTCAAAAAATGCATATAGATAAATATTTTAGTAAATCTCACAAAATATTATTAAAAAATTATTATTTTTTATTTCTGCTGTAACAATTACTGAAAAATGCGTTTAGTATATTTTTGAGATTCATATTGACTTCTCGTGAAGGAGGTGTCATTATATAATCTTTTTATTGATTTAACTTTAGATCAAAAGTATATATAAAGAGTTGTTCATGCTAAATTTTGAATGTATGATAGTTGTCTGCTAGATACCCAAAAAATTTCTCACAATATATTATTTCCTTCTTTCTGGAATTTTCTACCACATATATCCTCTTCTAGAAATAATCACAGTCACTAAAAATACAAGAAAATACGTGAAGAACTCAAAATTTTGTGTAAAAAATATTATGGGAAATTTTTTGCTTTTGAAAATGGCTCATAAAAAATTGTTAAAGAAATTTTGAAAATTTTTGTTCTTAATTCTCTGAAAATTTTATGGAAATTGTATACAAAAAAATAAACCAAGGAAAAATTTAATAAAAGATATTATTATTATAATAAAAATGTGATTTCTGTGGAGGATATGGGGATTTTCAACAATTTCTATATTTAAAACAATTCTAGATTTGACCAAAAAATTTGATTTTGGGCCGCCCACCCTTGGTACTATGATAATAAATTTGAACAAACATAATTTTAACGCAATTTTCCATCTTGAGCAATTTTAATTTAAAACAATTTTTGATTCGGGGCGATAAATTACTTTTTATTTGAGAAATTCTTGATTTGACGAAAACTTCTTTTGTGCTCTCCTTTGAACGGTCGCTGTTACATGGTCTATGTCCATTTAACAGTTTTATATAAAAACTAGTGTTTTGTTTATATTTAGCAAGATCTGTGTATCATTTTGATTCAGTTTTTGTAAGTGAAACTGTTTTCAACTAACAGAATTTTGCTTGTATAACTGCTAAACCATTTCACACTGTTTTATGTACTTAGTTTTATATCTTAGGAACTCAGTCATGTTTTTCTACACTATTATGTATTTCCGTTCTATTCAGCATCCCAGGAAACAATAAACAATTGTCTACAAAACATTTATTTACATCAGATACCTATATTTCAATTTTTATATTTTTGTTTACTATGTAAGTACATATGGTATAACTGCTAAACCATTTCACACTGTTTTATGCACTTAGTTTTATATCTTAGGAACTCAGTCATGTTTTTCTACACTATTATGTATTTCCGTTCTATTCAGCATCCCAGGAAACAATAAACAATTGTCTACAAAACATTTATTTACATCAGATACCTATATTTCAATTTTTATATTTTTGTTTACTATGTAAGTACATATGGTTATTTTCCTTGCCTTTTCTCATTCTATATAGTGTATCCTATAAGATGTAATATATTTACTGAGTTCTCACAAGTCACAATACGTTTTTACTATTTATTTACAGTTGTTCATATTGTTGGTTATGTACAAAATAGAAATTACAAACTGAGGCAAAGGCAAATCAGCTGTGGTATGGAAGTAATAAACCTTTTATTATAGATTCCTTTTATCGATCATATGCCACTATTTTAGTTTTGAGTAAAGGAACTTGTAGAATTTGCGACCTGCAAATTGTTGCGCTTAATTCAACCATTGACAGATGGCCATACCTGTACTATTTTATATTTTATAGCTTTCAATTTAATTAGGGAATTAGATTTCTCAAGTTTATTCGGTAGCATTATTTTGCAGCAAGTAAGTAGGACAAGAAAAGTTACCTTATCAGTAAAACTCAGCAGGAAATCATTTGCTTGCAGCCGTTGTACTGATTCGAACGTATATAAATTTTAACTGTGGACTTCAGTAATTGGTATTACATTTTTACATCCGCGTTAAAAATAACATCCAAGTAAATTTCATTTATTACTCATTTAAAATTTAAGTAATTTTCAATCTTCAATTGATGTAATTTCAATTATTTTTAAAATAAATGTAAATTCAAGGTCAATTCTTTTTAATTTAATAAGTAGTTAAAATATTATATGTACCACATGGTTTTAAAATATTTTTTTCCTTTCTTTTTCATTTTTTTGGCAATTTATAGTCTAAGAAATCAGCTTTTGTATATACTTATATACTTAGATGCTTATATACTTAAATTCTTATATACTTATATTCTTATATGCATATATATGCTTTTGTATGCTTATATATTTCTATATATTTATATGTACTTATGTACTTATATGTTTATGCACGTATATACTTATACATTTCTGCATAGCTTCTTCATTCCTGCATAGCTTTTGCACAGCTTATCTTTCATATAGATAAAATTTCGTTAACTTTTCATAAACCACCTAAATGGTTAATTTTCCTACAACTTTCACTCCATTTCATTAAGAGACGTAAATTGCCAAGGAAACTTTAGAATCCATTCTTGCAACAAGAGACAATTGTGGGCCTGGACTGCTGTCCCAGAACCAGTAGGATCCTGGTATAAATTTGTTATATATATATATATATATATATATATATATATATATATACAGAGACGAATATTAGACGACTGTCTAAGTTAAAAACAAAAATTTTTTAATTTCCACCAGGGATACAGTCACGGGCTCAAAAAAGAAAACTCTTTTTTAAATTCAAGCCTTCGAAACTTTATTGTTTCTTCCTCAGGAATTCTACAAAAATTTATTATAATCAAAAATATTTAATACAAGTGAAAGGTACTTACTAAATTGAGGTTAAAAAATGAAATTGACAAGTCATAAAGACAGAACCAACACAACTATTACAAAATAAATCACACTTGTGGACTACATTTTAATTTAATTTAAGTTAAAACCAAAAATCTTTAATCTAAAATAGTTTCAGCCACCTCGAAAACTGAACAAGAAGCAGTCAACTACGTTATTTCTTATTCCTCCGAAAAACATCGGAATGTGTGAGATTAAAAAACTGTCAAAAACAAATCTGAAGCAGAGAGAGAGGGGTCATGTCAACCCCCCTCTCTCTCTGCCTCAGGTCCGTTGCCAACAAAACACCAAACCCAACCGATCAAAACTCACTAATTTTCAAAAGTATTGTACAGGGTGTTATTTCTGTGACTACCATTGGCATGTAAATGCAACAAATAAGTGTATAATATACTGAGGCCATCAATGTCATTTCTGGCATTCATAGCTTCCGGTTCATTAAAAATATGACACATTTCTAGAAAAGTTCTTTTTTGAACGTTCTTTTCAAAATCCAAAATCTTAACCTCGTTATAGTTGAGGTTATGGTTGAGTGATAGAGCGTGTTTGGCTAACATTGAAGATTCTTTGTTAACCCTCACGTCGCTTCTGTGTGATGTGATCCTATCTTTAATTTTTCTACTCGTTTGACCAATATACTTTTTTTCACAATCATTACAAGAGATGCAATACACCACATTTGAATAATTCATCAAGTCGTCTTTGTCTTTCAGTTTAGCAAAAAGATTGTTGATCGTCACCTTACTTTTGAAGGCTAATTTGATGTTAGTGAAACTTGAAAACAACTTCCTAAATTTAAGCGTCACCTGCGGAATGTTCGGTATGGAGAAATAAAAAGCGTTATTAAGAGCCTCCTGGTTTTCACCCACCCTCTGCACAACTACGTCAGGGCGTTCATTGACTCCATTGTCCCGTGTAACAGTTCTACTGGCTATGATTTTTTTTATTAACGCTGGTGGATAACCACACTTCATAAATAAATCTGACAAAATTCTTAGGTTGCCTGTTACAATCGAGGTATGTGAGGTGTTAATAACCCTGTTTTTCATTCCCACTAATACATTAATCTTTTGTCGTTCAGAGTGAAACGATTCATAATGTAAATATCGTCCAGATGAACCTGGTTTAGTGTACCATGACGTTATAACCTTATTGTCTACCCTTCTTGTTAGTTGGGTATCCAAGAAGGGGACTCTGCCATTTTCGTCTTCTTCTTCTGTTGTAAATTTTAATCGTTGGTTATAATTATTGAACACTTCTAGTAGGCGTTCTCTACCATCATTGGGGATGCTAAGGATGATATCATCCACATATTTTTTAATAAAGGGTACCTCAAACTCTAGTTGCAACAGACAATCATTAATCAAGTCGTCCATAACGTACTGTGCGAGAATGGGTGAGACAGGACTCCCCATAGGCATACCTAATGTTTGTTTATAAATGACCTCGTTAAAACCGAACACCGTAGTGTCAAATAAAAAGGCAATAAGTTCCAAGAATTTTCTTTTTGAGATATTACAATGTAATCGTATTGTGTCCCAGTGACGTTCAACAGAGCTTTTCGCCAAATCTACTGTGATGTTATTAAACAAAGATTTTACATCGAGACTTAATATTATATAACTGTCTGGTAATTGGAACTCCTGTATGAATGTGCTGAATTGAAAAGAGTCTTTAATAAAAAAATTGTTATCAGTGTTATACGCAATGGTAAGTATATTGGTAACTAATTGGGCAATACCACTATTCGGGCTATTAACCCCAGAAATGATCGGTCTCAGTGATAACGTTGGCTTATGAATTTTTGGGAGGCCATAAAATTTGTTAATTACACCATTGTAGCATCTATGCTTTTTTCCCTCCTGAGGTGAGATCATTTTACTTTTTTCCAATTGTGAGATGATATTATTGGCTTTACTTTGTATAGCGTTACTGGGATCCCTATTGAGGACTACATAGTACTCGTCATCAGCCAGAATCTCTGTCGACAGTCTATCATATTGTTCTTTTGTCATGATCGTTGTGACTTTCATTTTATCAGATTGAATGACTTTTAATTCAGGATTTTCCTTTAGAAATCTCTGACAAGTGAGGTAGCTTCTATAATAAGCATTCGGGACTTTACTTTTGTGCATAAAATTAGTAATAATGTTGGTAGACTGAGTGAGAAGCAAGTTTTTCTCTCTGTTGTTAATACCATTAATATTATTAACAATATGATCAATGTCAGACAGAAACCTTGGGATATTGATGTCTTTCGCTAACGGTTCTACACTGAATTTGGGGCCAAGTGCCAAAAAATTTGAGACCTCATTAGGGATTTCGTTATTAGTTAAATTTTTGATCCAGTGTGCTGGTGTTTTTAGTTTGGAGAGAGTTAACTGTTTTAAATTGTTAAATTTCCGAACGTTAGTGTTTTTGACCTGGAAAAACTTTCTGTTATATTTGACTGATTGATTTCTGAAAAAATCAACCACTATGTTATATGGTAACTTATGGTAACATTGAAAAATAAAGTGAGTAATAAGTTACCATATAACATAGTGGTTGATTTTTTCAGAAATCAATCAGTCAAATATAACAGAAAGTTTTTTCAGGTCAAAAACACTAACGTTCGGAAATTTAACAATTTAAAACAGTTAACTCTCTCCAAACTAAAAACACCAGCACACTGGATCAAAAATTTAACTAATAACGAAATCCCTAATGAGGTCTCAAATTTTTTGGCACTTGGCCCCAAATTCAGTGTAGAACCGTTAGCGAAAGACATCAATATCCCAAGGTTTCTGTCTGACATTGATCATATTGTTAATAATATTAATGGTATTAACAACAGAGAGAAAAACTTGCTTCTCACTCAGTCTACCAACATTATTACTAATTTTATGCACAAAAGTAAAGTCCCGAATGCTTATTATAGAAGCTACCTCACTTGTCAGAGATTTCTAAAGGAAAATCCTGAATTAAAAGTCATTCAATCTGATAAAATGAAAGTCACAACGATCATGACAAAAGAACAATATGATAGACTGTCGACAGAGATTCTGGCTGATGACGAGTACTATGTAGTCCTCAATAGGGATCCCAGTAACGCTATACAAAGTAAAGCCAATAATATCATCTCACAATTGGAAAAAAGTAAAATGATCTCACCTCAGGAGGGAAAAAAGCATAGATGCTACAATGGTGTAATTAACAAATTTTATGGCCTCCCAAAAATTCATAAGCCAACGTTATCACTGAGACCGATCATTTCTGGGGTTAATAGCCCGAATAGTGGTATTGCCCAATTAGTTACCAATATACTTACCATTGCGTATAACACTGATAACAATTTTTTTATTAAAGACTCTTTTCAATTCAGCACATTCATACAGGAGTTCCAATTACCAGACAGTTATATAATATTAAGTCTCGATGTAAAATCTTTGTTTAATAACATCACAGTAGATTTGGCGAAAAGCTCTGTTGAACGTCACTGGGACACAATACGATTACATTGTAATATCTCAAAAAGAAAATTCTTGGAACTTATTGCCTTTTTATTTGACACTACGGTGTTCGGTTTTAACGAGGTCATTTATAAACAAACATTAGGTATGCCTATGGGGAGTCCTGTCTCACCCATTCTCGCACAGTACGTTATGGACGACTTGATTAATGATTGTCTGTTGCAACTAGAGTTTGAGGTACCCTTTATTAAAAAATATGTGGATGATATCATCCTTAGCATCCCCAATGATGGTAGAGAACGCCTACTAGAAGTGTTCAATAATTATAACCAACGATTAAAATTTACAACAGAAGAAGAAGACGAAAATGGCAGAGTCCCCTTTTTGGATACCCAACTAACAAGAAGGGTAGACAATAAGGTTATAACGTCATGGTACACTAAACGAGGTTCATCTGGACGATATTTACATTATGAATCGTTTCACTCTGAACGACAAAAGATTAATGTATTAGTGGGAATGAAAAACAGGGTTATTAACACCTCACATACCTCGGTTGTAACAGGCAACCTAAGAATTTTGTCAGATTTATTTATGAAGTGTGGTTATCCACCAGCGTTAATAAAAAAAATCATAGCCAGTAGAACTGTTACACGGGACAATGGAGTCAATGAACGCCCTGACGTAGTTGTGCAGAGGGTGGGTGAAAACCAGGAGGCTCTTAATAACGCTTTTTATTTCTCCATACCGAACATTCCGCAGGTGACGCTTAAATTTAGGAAGTTGTTTTCAAGTTTCACTAACATCAAATTAGCCTTCAAAAATAAGGTGACGATCAACAATCTTTTTGCTAAACTGAAAGACAAAGACGACTTGATGAATTATTCAAATGTGGTGTATTGCATCTCTTGTAATGATTGTGAAAAAAAGTATATTGGTCAAACGAGTAGAAAAATTAAAGATAGGATCACATCACACAGAAGCGACGTGAGGGTTAACAAAGAATCTTCAATGTTAGCCAAACACGCTCTATCACTCAACCATAACCTCAACTATAACGAGGTTAAGATTTTGGATTTTGAAAAGAACGTTCAAAAAAGAACTTTTCTAGAAATGTGTCATATTTTTAATGAACCGGAAGCTATGAATGCCAGAAATGACATTGATGGCCTCAGTATATTATACACTTATTTGTTGCATTTACATGCCAATGGTAGTCACAGAAATAACACCCTGTACAATACTTTTGAAAATTAGTGAGTTTTGATCGGTTGGGTTTGGTGTTTTGTTGGCAACAGACCTGAGGCAGAGAGAGAGGGGGGTTGACATGACCCCTCTCTCTCTGCTTCAGATTTGTTTTTGACAGTTTTTTAATCTCACATTCCGATGTTTTTCGGAGGAATAAGAAATAACGTAGTTGACTGCTTCTTGTTCAGTTTTCGAGGTGGCTGAAACTATTTTAGATTAAAGATTTTTGGTTTTAACTTAAATTAAATTAAAATGTAGTCCACAAGTGTGATTTATTTTGTAATAGTTGTGTTGGGTCTGTCTTTATGACTTGTCAATTTCATTTTTTAACCTCAATTTAGTAAGTACCTTTCACTTGTATTAAATATTTTTGATTATAATAAATTTTTGTAGAATTCCTGAGGAAGAAACAATAAAGTTTCGAAAGCTTGAATTTAAAAAAGAGTTTTCTTTTTTGAGCCCGTGACTGTATCCCTGGTGGAAATATATATATATATATATATATGTTATTACATATATATATATATATTACATATTACAAGTACCGAGAGCGGTGACCTTCAGCCCTTGGTGGACTTAACCTATACTGTTATTACATATGATTTGCAGGAAACAACTACTCAGCGGGCAAATACCCCGACCTGCATTGAATTATACCTTACAAATCATGAAAGATTGGTAGCCAATGTCATTTGTCAATTCCCTGACCAGACATAGACCGGTTTCGAACTTATTAGTTCTCATCAGTATGCCATAGGTCATGGAACAGACAAATGACAGTGGCCAACCTGTTAGTTTTATACAAACTTAAGTAATATATATATATATATATATATAGTATATGGGTTAAGTCCACCAAGGGCTAAAGGTCACCGCTCTCGGTACTTGCAAAATAGCAAGTCGCTATACACCATGGAGACATCTATGATGTCTGGTTTATAGTAGCATTTGACCACATGAGGGTATTCACTTACCTCTCACCGGTACACCGTTTACTTAAGTTTGTATAAAACTAACAGGTTGGCCATGTCATTTGTCTGTTCCATGACCTATGGCATACTGATGAGAACTAATAAGTTCGAAACCGGTCTATGTCTGGTCAGGGAATTGACAAATGACATTGGCTACCAATCTTTCATGATTTGTAAGGTATAATTCAATGCAGGTCGGGGTATTTGCCCGCTGAGTAGTTGTTTCCTGCAAATCATGTATAATAACAGTATATGGGTTAAGTCCACCAAGGGCTAAAGGTCACCGCTCTCGGTACTTGCAAAATAGCAAGTCGCTATGCACCATGGAGACATCTATGATGTCTGGTTTATAGTAGCATTTGACCACATGAGGGTATTCACTTACCTCTCACCGGTACACCATTTACTTAAGTTTGTATAAAACTAACAGGTTGGCCATGTCATTTGTCTGTTCCATGACCTATGGCATACTGATGAGAACTAATAAGTTCGAAACCGGTCTATGTCTGGTCAGGGAATTGACAAATGACATTGGCTACCAATCTTTCATGATTTGTAAGGTATAATTCAATGCAGGTCGGGGTATTTGCCCGCTGAGTAGTTGTTTCCTGCAAATCATGTATAATAACAGTATATGGGTTAAGTCCACCAAGGGCTAAAGGTCACCGCTCTCGGTACGTGCAAAATAGCAAGTCGCTATACACCATGGAGACATCTATGATGTCTGGTTTATAGTAGCATTTGACCACATGAGGGTATTCACTTACCTCTCACCGGTACACCATTTACTTAAGTTTGTATAAAACTAACAGGTTGGCCATGTCATTTGTCTGTTCCATGACCTATGGCATACTGATGAGAACTAATAAGTTCGAAACCGGTCTATGTCTGGTCAGGGAATTGACAAATGACATTGGCTACCAATCTTTCATGATTTGTAAGGTATAATTCAATGCAGGTCGGGGTATTTGCCCGCTGAGTAGTTGTTTCCTGCAAATCGTGTATAATAACCATATATATATATATATTTAAATTTCAATTAGTCTTTATAAACCGATTTATCTATTATTCATGTAATATATTTTAACATTCATTTTAAACTATCTTTTTATTTCTCTTTCCAACAATTTCAGTCTGATCTATAGTAGACTGGTTATTCGAGAAAAGGAGACAATTCTGCTTATTTTCACTATAGATGGTGCCCAATTTAACATCAATTTTTTTTTGTCTCCTTTTCTCGAAATAAACAGAAATCTGTCGCTTATGCTGTACATATCGAAAAGGGTAAGTTTCTCCACTCTTACGAATACTCTGGATCCACGGCTCTCTGCTCCGACTAGTCGTCCGCATATGTTGCCTCAATTCTTTCTCAAAAATAAATAACAAGAAAAAGGAGGTAACATCGCTATTACCCAAAAAGACAAACGCAAAATATTTTTTTCGGAATCATTATGAATAGTGAAGTAAGATTATGCTAAGACGTCTGGGCTCTTAACAATGATGCATTTTACAAATATTGAGTGGACAAATGATTGTGGTTTGTTATGGTGCGACAGGGGAAAATACACGTCAGACTCGTGTACATTACTGGTAACAGTTTCCTAATTTGAATGTTTCTGGTAAACCAGCATTTCTGTCGACTGTGTAACATTTAAGGAACCATGGACTGCTAATTTGTTTTCAAAAGAGCGGAAAAATCCAATAAAATGATAACTTTGTGTATGTGCATTTCCTATCTTATTTATAATTTGATAATTTTATGCATACTTGGCAACACTCTATAGAGGTGACTTTAATTATTTTGTGTATAACTTTTAACTTTGAAAAGTGATATTCGCCTTCACATGGCATAATATCTCAAAAATTAAAACATATGCATGTGTTCTAAAAACACCCTGTAGATCACCGTCTGGTAATTTAAACGCGACTATTAATTATGAATGATTAT
This sequence comes from Leptura quadrifasciata, assembly GCA_963675555.1. Classification (NCBI taxonomy): domain Eukaryota; kingdom Metazoa; phylum Arthropoda; class Insecta; order Coleoptera; family Cerambycidae; genus Leptura; species Leptura quadrifasciata. Next base: position 43,983,438 of record OY776675.1, read on the forward strand.
CTTTACTTCTGTGTCAGTTTATCACATTAATTGTCTCTGAAACGTACAATATCGAAAAAAGAGTTGATTGCAAGAAACCGACTGTCTCATTTCCATTATGAATATCCACTCACAAAACTTTATACGGCAATAGAAGATAAAGAGACACGCTCAATGTAAAATATAAATGGACTTCCAATTGATTACTTTATTTTCTAAATTAATTATTACCTACTCTAATATTCAACAGATATAGCTATAACTTCGTTAACTACTTTCAAACATATCATAATTATTTATATCTAACTGGCTTATTTGACTGAGTAACTACAATTTTTCCTAGAAAATGTATAAAACCGTAACAAGGATAATAAAACACTTTCCGCCGAACGTCATATAAAAAATTTACGAAGAATTTGTTTTAAATACAGAACCTGATATATATAGGCCAGACGATTTAGTGTTCTAAACTCAAATAGTCCCTATTTTATAAAAGCAATCATTTTTCCCACTAAACAATTTTTGTCAATTTTATTGGTTTTTAGATTGAAAATAGAGTATTGTTTTATTAGGAGTAAAAGTGATACTTTTGTAACAAATCTGTAGGTTTGTGAGACTCCGGATAAGATATGTTACTTTTATTTCAAAACGTCGATTAGCTATAAAAATATATAGATAAAATATTTAGCTGCGCGTTGCCATTAGCAAAGGAAGTAAAAGTCCGCTCGAGCGGAAGAAAATGTACTTTCAGTTCCGTTGCTAATGGCAATGCACAGCCGTCTAAAATGTCAAACTTTAATGTTATGAAATGAGTAAGAAATGTCATGATTTTCTGATGTTTGAAGAAAATATAATATTTTTGAATGGTGTATAACAATCTAAATATATTTTCCTTTAAACGTTAGAAAATCATGATATTTCTTACTCATTTGATGATATTAAAGTTGGATATTTCAGACGACAGTGCGTTACCATTATCAACGGAGCTAAAAGTACATTTTCTTCCGCTTGAGCGGACTTTTACTTCCGTTGCTAATGGCAACACATAGCTAAATTTACATCTTTTTTTTTTAATAACTAATCGACATTTGAAAATAACATGTTCGTTCGTCCAGAAAACCTACAGACTCATCACAAAGGTATCACATTTACTCCTAATAAAACGATAAACTATTTTTTACAATTACTTCATTCTCTATATACAGTTTATATCAGCCTTATTAATACATCAAAATATTCCATTGATGTTCTATGGGAAATAAATCTGACAACCTGGGTAACCCATTTACACAGGTGTCTTCTAGAGAAAGTTGCATAAAATGAGTGATATTTGCTCCTAACGCTACTGGTTCCAACATATATGAATAAAGTTTTCTGCGTTAAGCCTTCATGCGAGTATATCTTGATTTACTTCGTACACAGATCGCACCCCCAAACTAGAACGCCCCTTATACCGGTGGTTTCTTGTTAAACAGCTAAATCAAATTGCCTGCTTCCATCTACAGACACCGGTGTGTTTGTAAATGGAGGGCAAATTTTCTGTGCCTGGTACAATCTCGTTACTTGTAAACTTAAGTAATATAAATGTAAAATTATGATAATAACAAGATAGAACCAGTTCCCTTTTAACAAATTTATTTGTTTATTTAACTATTTATTCATTTGTTCATTCATTTGTTCATTCATTTGTTCATTCATTTGTTCATTCATTCATTCATTCATTTATTTGTTTGTTTGTTTATTTATCACTGTATAATATCCAACGGACAAGCGTCCAATTACAGGGTAAGCGTCCTAGTACGATATAACGCTGTAATAAAAATTACAGTAAAAATATAACGACAATCATGTAAAGATTCATTAACCAAGTATATATTAAACAAAGAAAATATACAAGATAGTAGAGAAAAAGGATATTACATATACAGCACGACAAAAATAAGAAGCAGCCAATTTGAAGAACTCCCGTTGAACTCTCTCGATTATTATGTAAGTTGTAGATTTTGTATATACAGGGTATCCCGTAATTAATGGATATTTCTAAAAATTGCGATAGGCTAAACCAAAACCTATCAGAATATAACAACTTGACCTTATCGAAAACTCTACAGTTTTCGAGATATGAGCACTTTTTTGAAATTTTGACAATTTCTATTCTAGGATAGTGTTTTGCATACCATCGCCACAAAGTAAGAATTTTTTCATTTTGTTTTTTTGTGAGTATTCTAGAATAGTTGTGCCATCAAACGTGTATAGAAGTTTTTGGATAACGCCGACAGTATTCTCAAAAAAAAATTGTTTTTTTTTAAATTCCTGTTTCGTTTTGTTGACTTTTACCTTTTATGATGTAATGGTATAAAAATTCTGAGTTGTCCTGTTAGAAAAAAAGATACAGCTGTTTGAATGATGGATGAGCTAAATTTATCAGTTGAAATTTTTAACAAGTAAGCCTCGTTTTAGTTGTATAGTTTGGTCAACGCATTTATTCATATTCTCGTATGTGACATATGTCATTTTGTACGTCTGGCGTTACTTGTCGAAATCTTGATGAGGTTTTCCTTCACTGGCACTACCAATATCACGGAGACTAGAAATCCTTTCCTCGCAGTATGCGTTATGCACTTTAATAAACACAATAGGGGGCGAGCGTGGGTGCGTCTTTACTATGTACATTCTTCGATATGCGATGTAAACCAACATAAGGCGCGGTTAGTAGTTGGATGGGTGATCGTTCCAGCTGTTGTAGGGTATGTCCCCTACAAGTCAAAAACAAAATAATTTGAAAAATAACCAAAAAATCATATCAATCCATGCACCATGGCAAACCACCTAAAAAAAGCCAACCAGACACTATTTGCATCCAAAAACCACAGTTAAGATCAAATAAATCAATAATTCAAAAATAACATAAATTCACTAATATCAAACTTCAAACATTCAATCTAATCCATTCATAACAAATTCACTACAAAAAAGCCACTTAAATATACAGCCCCCGTATATTCATCAACATGGCCCCCAAGTCACTATGTAAACCCAAATTTTCAACGTCTTACTTCAATCCGTAAATTTTCTATTTGTTCTATTTTCAAAATTTTAATACTTCTTGACCACCCCTCGTATACGTTAACTACGTTACAACTTAATATTTAAACTCATTTCATAACTTTCTTGCAACTACTTCGCATTTTATTTCTTCTTACTTTTTGATCACCCTTTGTATACTTCACATCACGTTCCGTGCCTCGAGTCTTAAAATTCTAATTTAATTTCATCAATTTGTTGCAACCCGATTGCTATTTTAATTTTCACCATTTTTGATCGCTCCTCATAATACGGCATAAAATATCTCGGTTCAACTTAACTCGTACCCGTTAGGAACATTTTCATGTCTTATTTTCAGATACCACGCACCTATTGGGAACATTCTCATTTCAACTCGTAAATATCGGACCTCCGTTAACACTTTACGGGGTCGTTTCAGATTTTATCAATCAAACGTTAATAAGTTCCAAACAAAAATAGATTCATACTTCGTTCTTATTTCAAAAAATTCCTCTTTTCAATGCCGATTTTTCTATATAATTTTCATTTTCGAAATCTTAAATCTTCAGTATTGCGCAATGTGTTGAATCCATGACTCATCCTCGCCCGCACGGAGCGATTTCCAGCTCGTTTTAAAACTGGATGCGAGACTCGATGGGGCGCAATAAACGAAACTTTTCCAAACATATAAATACCCGAGCACAGCCTACCTGAGGCAAGTTCAGTTTTGACGGTCAGTCCTATGTTTAGTATTCGCGAAGTGGTTTAGTGGAAAAAAGTTATTTAAAAATGATTTTAAGTGTATTAAGCTAATTTGCTAGTGCTTCCGGTCCGGTTACTATTTAACTCAAGTTGTAGATACCCACCGTCTAGTTGGACTTTCTTACTCCCTGTCCCTGCATACTTTTCGTGACTAGCTGTTCAGAACTAGCTTCCTCGCCTTAAGTGGCCCCATTTTATTTCGCCTTCACGGCCCACACAGTTTTAAACAAAACTGAATTTTTTCAGGGAAATCAAGACAACTTATTTAATAAACATTTTGCTAAATCACACAGACAGAATTTATGCTGTCGAATAGTTATCCACTAAAGAAGAAAATTTTGTTAAATTAAATTACCCCTTTATTTTTTTAAACTCTATTCAAAAAAACCTTAAATAAAATAATTGTTCGTCCCGTTTTAAACCAAGTGTTGTTTTTTCAAGAATACCATATACAGGGTGTAGCCGTTGACCCTGCCAGAACTCAAAAGACTATCCAGTGTTAAATAAAAATAAAATTAAAAACCAAAGTGCTACAACGGTTCCACAGCACAATATACAGGGTGTAGCATTTGACCCAATCTATCACCACAGAAATCGAACCCAAAGGCTTCTCACATCAAAATTAAGTGCACAAACGCTCTCTAGGGTCTCAGCTCTAACCCCCACACTGCTCCAGATTTTTTATTTCATCAAACTGAGGGCCCGTTCGTGTTCACAACGAAGACCGCGTCCTCGCCTCACACATCTTCCAGCGGCTTGTATATCAGTGTATGTGCGGAAGCTATACAACCTTAGGCGAGGGTTGTATAAGGGATATACCATCCTTCGGAGGGGATGTAAAGCCGTCGGTCCCTTGTCTATTAAATATTAGGCAAGTAAAAGATCCCTACTCTTCTTAAGGGAAGAGGTTCGGCAAAATTCCTGGTTGGGGGTAGCTCGTCTACAGGCGTCGGTCTTAGGCCTCAGTAGCGGAAATAGGGCGACGTTAAATAAAAAGTATAAAAAAAACACAGTATAGTCAGGGTGGCGTGCGTTCGGGTACCTTTCTCGACAACGCACACCGGATGCACTGGCGTTGCCTCGACATTCACCGTAAATTTAATGCATATTAACATACTCACGTTGTGTGTACTGGATACGAGGCATTTTGGTTCTCAACAAGTACCAATAGGTCCAAAGAAATGCCAAGTCGTTAGTGTCGACAAATAACAAAGTCTGAATCGGTAACCAAGTAGAGTCCAAGTCCAGGGCACAAAGTTTATGTAAACGTTACAGCCAGATCACAAGGAATTTAAATAGTTTCAGAAGAATGATAGCTACTAATACCAGACTTACAAAATGACATGTGTCACATACGAGAATATCGACGAATGCTTTGACCAAGCAATACAATTAAAAACGAGGCTTACATGTTAAAAATTTCAACGGATAAATTTAGCTCATCCACTATTTAAACAGCTGTATCCTTTTTGCTAACAGGACAACTCAGAATTTTTATACCATTTTAAAATTTAATAATAAGTGGGTAAGTTTTTAGGATAAGTGGCAAGAATCGCTTGGCACTTTTCTTTACACTATTAAGGGTCAAAATCAGCAGACGGAATCTTGGTGGAACAGAAATTTAAGAAAAAAGTTTTTTTCAGAATACCGTCGGCGTTAACCAAGAACACTTATGCACGTTTAATAGCACAACTGTTGTAGAATCCTCACCAAAAAACAGAATGAAAAATTCTTACTTTGTGACAGTGGCATGCAAAATACTGTCCGAGAGTAGAAACTGTCAAAATTTCCAAAAAAGAGCCCATATCTCGAAAACCGTAGGGTTTTCAAAAAGGTCTAGTTATGAAATTCATATAGGTTTTGGCCTGGCCTATTACCATTGTCATTATCCATTTTTACGGGACACCCTGTATGTAGGTTAATATCAGATTGAATAAAATGACTAAAGGCTTACAAAATATTTTGCGCAGTCTCTAATCATGCTGGTACAGTCCGAGTACATGCACAAATCTTTTTAATTTTTTTTATTGCAGCTATAATATATCATCTTCAGATATCCCCCTTTAAATTTAAGGTCATTCAGGTGACTTGGAAAGCGGTTAAGAAACATTTTATTAAACAATTATACTTGTTGCTGGTTCTGCTCGTGCTTGGCTCACCATATCGCGACAAATATCACCAACCGTACTCTACTAGTGCTTAACTCAACATATCTATACACAGCTTAACACTATCAAAATAATCAATAGTAAGTTTAAATATGCTTGATTTTTATTTGCATTCCTATATTAACATAAATCAAATAATACTAACAGTCAAACCTCTACTTGCAGTTTTAATAATTCTATATTAAATCGATTGATATTTGAATAATTTAATTAGTAAATTTTATTCATTAACTTTATCCTGAATTTATAATTGAATGTATAGCTGTATCACAAAAGTGCTCTCTCAGAACAATTAATTCGTGTTCAATGTACCATAAAATGGGGATTTAAAAGTTTTAAAAAGTCATTTCCAAGAAAACAAATATTTGTCGGAAGAATTTGCATTAAATTTTCTATGTTACTTTATTTCAAACCATTACACCGGGTAAACGTATTTTATTGAGAAGATGGACAAATACACCATTATTTCCATTAGTTATTACCACAAATAAATACAATTTCTTGGTAGTTTATTTCGAAAATTATACCCATATTGCAGTGGTATAAAACAGTGCTTTATCAAGAACAATATGAGGATTGTATCAGTAGGATTGTAGCCCTATTATTTGGTGGGTATTGTGATAGTAACACACAAAGTAATCCTTTTGTTTCGAATAGGTAACTTGTGATAAAAGTAACATCACGTTAACTCTTTCCTCGCAAATAAAGAACTTGATTTAAAAACGAAATTTATCTAATATATTTTTTAATAGATTATCTTCTGAATTCGAAAGTTGACAACTGACAAATTCTTTACTCATGTTCTGAAAGATACAGGAGTATTTATTTTCTAATAGTTGAAAGAAACAAATAATCAAAAAACGCTGAGGATGACCAACTAAAACAAAAACATTCCGAAAGAACATTAAAAACGTCGAACAATAGATCGTAATGGTTTCCTTAGCAGAGATAAGATAAACATATAAAGATTAAGCCCCATTAGCTTAACCTCATTTCTCCTAAAGACAATAGAGAACATATTAGACCAACATATTAAAAACAAAATCCTTACAGGAATACCGCTTCACTCCAAACAATGTGTCTATCAACCTGGAAAATCAACAATAAATGCTCTACATGGCCTGGTTCAAGGCATTGAAAATACATTAATGGTTGAGGAAGTGGCTTTGTGTGCTTTCGTAGATGTAGAGGGTGCTTTTGAGAACGCCTCCTATGAATCCATACAAAGAGCCGCCGAAAAAAGGGAATGCAGGCCCCAAAAATTAAATGGATACAATCCATGCTAAGAAGCACAATAATTATTACAAGTGTGGGGGAGGATCTGACCATAAGGTGGAGTCTTATCACCCTTGCTGTGGTCAATGGTGGTCGTGGTGAGTAATTCTGTCTTCAACGTGCAGGGCTATGCAGATGATGGTCGTGATTATGAGGGGCAGACATGAGGTTACTCAAACCTTATGTAAATTGCCTTAAATATAATATCCAAATGGTGCGCGTCAGAGGGGCTTAATATCAATCCGAGTAAAACATTTATTGTGCCGTTCACCAAAAGGAGAAAACTCAATTTTAGAAACCCTATGCTGAATGGAACAATGCAATTTAGGAGTAATTCTGGATCAAAAACTTACCTGGATCTCGCCTTTGAAAAGAACATTTACTAAACCAACAGCGGCTATTTGGACGTGCCGTGGGCTATTTGGTCAGACTTGGTATGTAAAGCCGAAAATGAAGTATTTGTCCTTCCGATTGCCAGACCTATAGTGGCCTACGCATTATAGTGCCCAACAACAGAAGAAAAGTTAGCATAAGGAAAGTTGTAGAAACTGCAACGCCTTGCCTACTTAGGGACTATAGAAGCAATGCTCTCGTGTCCAGCAGCAGTTATGGAGACAATGCTTGACCTACTTCCTCTGTATTAGCATGTGAGGAAGGAGGCAGGATTTAGTGCCTATCAGGCGCTTAAATTCAAACCAGCCAAACTGGTTGGTCACTTAAGGATTTTGGAGCTTGTCCATTTTGAGCCCATGACCAAAAACGCTGACTTAATGCCAGTCAAGCACGACTTTGATTTCAAGTTTGATGTGCTGATTGAAAGCTGTCAAACGAGCAGGATAGAAGCACTGCAACTGGAGCAAGGGTCACTCATCTGATACACAGGTGGATCTAAGATGGCTAAAGGGGTAGGAGCGGGTGTAGCAGGGCCTAAATGGAGGCTATCCAGAGCCCTCGGCAACACCCCAACCATCTTCCAGGTATAAATTTACGCTATAGATTGGTGTGTTGAGGAATTCCTAAACAAAGACGTTCGAAGGGCAAAGATCTATATACTTTCAGATAGCAGGCAGCACTAAAGTTACTACAGTCTACACCTCGAGTATACGGGAATGTAAACAATTTTCGAGCAACTGGCAAATAACAACAAGGTTACATGTGAGTGCCAGGGCATGAGGGAATACAAGGTAATGAATTAGCTGACGGCCTTGCAAAAAAGGAGCTGAAGCACCATTTCTGAAGGCTGATTACAGGTCTTATAACAGACCACTGCCCCTTGAGATACCATCTCAAGAACGTGGGCAAGGTAGACGATAAATTTAGATATTGCGATGCTGCAACTGAAACTGCGGAACATATTCTTTGTGAATGCAAGGTGTTAATCCTCATTAGGCCAAAGTACTTGGAGCAGGCGGAATTAACACCTGAATACATAGGGAAAGGGAAACTAGTCCCCAGGAAAATCACAAGCTTGTAAAAAGTCTTGGAATCCTGGGCAACAGCTAGTTGTAGGGTAATTCACAAAAGCTCTTTTAACTAAAGCTAAAGACTACTCTGATCCAAGCAGCCCCTGAAATAATCCACAATCTATCAAGATTCAATATGTGAAAAGTGCTGATGACGATTTAATATACATCGGAACATTGATTGCTTATAAATTCCTGGCCGATTTCCACCAAATCACCACCTTAGCAACAATTTTGTTGAATCTCATAACATATTTTAGAAAGTAAAAAGTTCTAAACGTTTAGTGAATTTTATTGGTAAAATAAATTAAGAAAATAATATATTGTAACCTAACTATGTTAATTTTTGATGTGTAGGCTTATGTAAATATGCTCTGCTATTGTATTAGAACAAAATCTTCATGTATTGTAGTTACATTGTAATAGTTAGGGAAAATAGAACATAGTAACTAAAAATTTGTTACAATATCTTACATACCACATACAATACTCACAATCATCTTGTAATGTTTGGTGTTGACACTTCACTTAAATTTTGGTCTTACCTGCAACAAAAAACATAAATATCATTATCAACTTCAACTATTAAGAACGGTGACGATATAGTAATCATAATCAGTAGTAAAGGATGCTGACATATAATATAATCTTAAAATTCCGTCGCTAACATTTAAAGACTAATGGCCCGTAGCTCTTTTGAGTGCAGTTAATAGTCATGTAAGTATTTCTTTCAGATATTCCACATAAATTGCATAGTATTGTTATGCGCACGCCTACATTACTGCCTCATAGAATATACGAGAAGGATAGATTGAAACGTTAGAGAATAAAGCGCCTCAGATATGTTATAAGGAGTGGATTCCGCGCACGGAACACAATTTTATATTGACGAACAAATGAACAGACAAAATAAGAACAGTAATAACTTGTGAATTGTATTAATGTCAATATTTGTACTTAGTGTGTTATAATTACGATTAATTATTGTAATTAAGTATTAAATAAAGTAGTGGTTTGTGAAAATTCCTGTTGCAATTATTTGAACCTACCTACAGGGTGTTTACTGAAGATTGTAAATACGTAACAGTATTAAGATCTACTTTTCTGGAAGTTGCAGCAACCTAACACCTCACTCAATATCTCTTTTTTTTTTGTCTTTGAGCCTTTTGAAAGTGCAAGCTTCTATATACTGAAGGTGCTCTTACACGGGTCATTAAAATTGCCTAATTGCCAATTAGTTGCTGAGTAGTGATGAGCAATATAGATCAATAGCCAGGAATTAGGCAATACTATGTACATTTTGATTATAGCAATTATTGCCAGCTAGCGATTACAGGAAGTGACGTGAATATATGGGAGAGCGAGACAGAAGCCGAAGTTGCCAAGTAATTTCCAAATCTGATGAACATACGGCTACACGGGCAAGCAATGTATGGTGATATGGGGGCAATTCGGTAATTTATTGTTAAAATAATTGATGCGAATCACATAACGTTACATAATATTGTTCCATTAATTACTTCACTATGATCGGCCATACTCGTCGAACAATTAATTGCTGTGTAACAGCACCTTAACAATTTATATTGCAACAAAAATAAACGCAACAATCAGCAACTAAAAACATTTGTTAGAATTGGGTTCCATCTAAGTGAACTTAGCAAAGAGGGTAATATGTTTAGTAGTTCTATGTGCTTGTGTATGTGTGTTCCTTCATTATTTAATTAATGTAGAATCGGTATAACAGACTTTTCTTTTACTAAAATATCTTTCCTTCAACAAAATCGAAAGAAAAATTTATTTCGAATTGAATAGTTATAAATTATTACAAAAATATTTTCTTTGAATAAATTTTGCAATGCTTTCCTGTAACCGGTTATTTTTGTCTATTATCTATTGTTCTTAATTTTCTGCTATTACTAGTATATTATAATACAAGTGTATAAGTAAGCCATTAAAGCACGCACTTATTATACGCTGTTTTTTATTATAGCTGCACTGCAAGGTAAAAATTAGAAAAATTAATTAATGTAGATTCATTTTTAATCGGTAACATAGTGTATAATTATTTAAAATTGGTTGTTACCTAAACAACTTTAAAGCTCTAGTGCTTTAAAAGCCCTATTTTGCACACTTTTTAGTTTCAAAAACATAGATTGTAATTCAGGTATAATAAAAAATACATTTTTTATAAACGAAAGTTTATTCATAGTTATCTATGGATGGCGTTTGTTTAAAAGTAAATAACTAGTTTTATGAAAATATCGTTGGTTTCAATTTTACTTCCACGTCCAGTGGAAGTATAGTAACGCAAAAAAAATATTTAGTTGAAATAGGCTTAAAATGTCATGAAACGTCGAGATTTTAAATTTGACCGAAAAAAAATTTACTGTCTGTCGGTCTGTCTGTCTGTAACTTTTTCGTGCCCAGGTTTACTCTGGAACTGTTTATGATATTGACTTAAAATTTGGTACACTTATGTATTGTAACGAGATCTGGAACTAGATTATATTTTGATCTAATTCCGTTGGGGGGTTCGGGGGGTAAATGGGGTAAATCAGGGTAAATAGGTAAAGCAAGCAAGTAAGAGTCCATAAAATTGCAATTTAGGGCATGTACGAAAAGTCAAGGTCTCAAATTTTTTTTTGACATCAGCCACCCCCTCTATCACCCCCAATACCACCCCTACACTATTGTGAAAGGGAGTAAAAAAAATAAAATGTATTTTAGTGTGTGTACAAGAACGAAACGTCTCAAAAAATTTGTTGGCGTTAGCCACCTCCTCTACCACCCCCATTGCCACCCCCACTCTATTGTTTAAGGGAATAAAAAAATTAAATCGGGATTTAGTGCGTATACGAGAACCAAAGACCTCTAAAAAATTTTTGACATTAACCAACCCCTCTACCACTCCCATTGCCGCCCCCACCCTATTATTAAAGTGAGTAAAATATTACATTGAAATTTAGTGTGTATAAGACTTGGATACAAAATCTGGATGTGGAATTAGTGATTCCTTGGGCAGCGGTTTTTCGTATTTGTTATTAGAATTGTTCTAAGGTTAGTAATATTTTTTGTGTTAATATGTAATGCACTGTTCAATAAAAATTAAAAAATTAAAACACGCGCAAAAAGTATACTTGTTGCACTAGTTACAAAAATAACTATTGCGTTACTATACTTCCACTGAACGTGGAAGTAAATAAAATAGATATAAAGTTTTGAAAAGTCCAATTTTCTAAATGTCTCCACAAACTGATGAATGGGATTCCGAAGACATTGCAGAATATGAGGCTGATATACAGGGTGGATCATTATTAATAGGCTATAGTTCGGGGGTAGATTCTTTGGGCCATAATATGAGGATATAACTAAATATGCTTCAGTAAAATGTTGCTGTAGAAAAAGATACAGGGTGTCAATGTTCAAATTATTTCTTCGTTTTTTTACAATAACTCAACAGCCTCTTCGACAAATTTGCTAGAGGAACTTTTTTATTCTAAGAAACAATAATTCATGTATTACATCACGTTAGACCATAGAGGGCGCCGCAGGACCTGTATCTGAAAGTTGACTTAATGACATTATAAACTTTCCCCCCATGCGAAAACCCCATTGCTGCAGCTTAGAGTAAATGTTCAATATAAGTCTCCACCTACTTATATACCTTTTCTAATTCTACTCATAAAAGATTTTGTTACATTGAAAAATATATTTTCCGGTCCTCTAATAAAATTCGTTGCGTTTTGTATTTTGTCCCACAGTTCTTTTCTTGAGTTGATAGTATTTGCATAGACTAAGAACTTCATATGTCCTCACACATAATAATCCTAAGGATTATAATCAGGACTCCTTGATAGCCAAGCAAACTCACTTCCTCGATCGATCCATTTGCGTTGGAAAGTCTCATCAAGATAATTCCTGACTTCAATGGAGGAATGAGGGAGAGCTCCATCTTGCATGAACCACATTTTGTTCGGTATGTCTAGCATAAAAGCATGTAATATATCAGCAAGAGTATTTTGAAGAAAAAACAGATAAGACTGTCCATTTAAATTTGGAAGAAGGACAAATGGTCCCAATAATTGATTGCCGATGATACCACACCAAACGTTAATCTTAAATTCTTGCAGAAAATGCCTGTCTTTAACATGCATGAGGATTTTCTACTTCCCAGTAATGGGCATTTCTCCAGTTAAAAACGCCTCGGCGAGTAAAAGTTGCTTCGTCGGTAAATAATGTGTTCTTAACAAAATTTCGATCCCTGTTGTGTTTATTAAGAACAAATTGACAAAATTGTAGCCTTTGTGGAAGATCCCTTCCAAGTAAGTTTTGTACAGAAGTGAGATGATATGGGTAGAAGCGTTCTTTACATATGACTCTTAGGACAGATTGTTTACTCACTCCTGTTGCCATTACCATTTAAAAAACATTTATTGATTTATATGTTTACATATCATTTTTCCTTAAGATATATTATTATTTCATTCATTTCATTTTGTGTACAATATATAAAATGCCCGGCGCGTTACAATAAACTTTACGTTTAGAAACGAGTCCGGAGGCCGCTGTTATGCCAATGAAATCTTACTTAAGGAATTTAAATTAATAAGGTTGAAGTCGTTTTCCTTAACAGGTCAAACAAATTGATACATTCTAATACCATACGGTTTTAATAATTAAAAATAAAAATTATTTTCTTATGTCTCATTGTTTTCAATTATCATGTAGGAAACTAAAGTTTAGTGAAAACCTACTTAAAAACGAATTATATACAATTAAAAACTTAGAATTTTTTCTGGAAATTAAAACAAATTTTGATTCTTAAAATATCTATGTACAATTATGTAGTTTGAATTTTAATAAATTAATGATTTTTCGATTTTAAAAATAATTTAAATACAATGCCCAATTGTTAGACCTCAAGACTGTCCCAATCTCTGTTTATAACAATTGTTACCTCTCATGATAAACTGGGAGGTTCTCATGTAAATATTTGTGTGTATGAGTTATGTTTAGGTGTGCCCTGATTTGTGTAAGATTTTTTGTTAATTCTGAATTATCAATTTTATGTTTAAAAAAGTTTTGCGCCGTTTCATTAATAAATTCTCTCATTTTTTGAATTTTATGTTCGCGATGAAAGGTGTCTATTGGGATGTACCGGTTAGATTCTGTCAGTAATCTAAGGATTTTATTCTGTGTCCTCTGGAGTCTATTGCATTGCGCATCTGAAATGGTGTTCCATGACGCGCATGCATAGGTGAGGATCGGTTTCAAAATTACTTTATAGATACATAATTTGTTATCCTTAGTTAATTTGCTCCTTTTGTTGACTAATGGATATAGTCGACCCGCTGCTAAACGACTTGAGCTGACTGGAGGATCTTCATTCACACGAACTAAAATTTCTAGTTCTTCATCTGGAGTAATTCGTTTCGGTCGTCCTACATCGTATTTATGGCGAAATGAACCCGTTTCTCCCAAACGATGAAACAGATCTTTGAAAATCTTATGGTCTGGCTGTATTCTATTTGGATATTGCAATGAGTACTTCCTCACTGCAGCACGTCCGCTAAAATTATTTTGTGCGTAAACACATATCACATCCCTCATTTCTCTATTTGAAAAATTATTATGTCTAGGCATTGTAAATAAAGAAGTTAAAGAAATTAGCTCGAGGAACACAAGAACAAAATAAAATGATTAAATGACGTAAATGACAGAACTAAAACGTAACCAAAGCACACTCTTCAATGAATACACTTTGTTTCATTAAATATGAATTTGTCTTTCAAAAAATTATTGAAATGTTTAACGGCACTTTCCTCGAAAGCGGTTGAAGTTACTAAGTTCTACAAAGTATACGGAGTTCCACAAGGTTCTGCATTGGGTCCCGTACTTTTCCTAATTTTCATTAATGATATCTATGCTATTTCACAAAATGCAAAATTTGTTTTATTTGCGGATGATTCTACAATTATATCTAGAAATAATAACATTAATGACTTATTGGCGGATGTTCGCGACACAGATTTATTAGTTCAAGAATGGTTCGTGACAAATAAACTAACTTTAAATGTGTCGAAGACGGAAAACATGATTTTTTCACTTAGAAAATTAAGCGATAATCATATTAATGGGACAAGTGACTGTGTAAAATTCTTAGGGGTTTACGTAGATAGTAAACTAACATGGGAAAAACATGCTATTGCTGTTTCTAGTAATGTGTCCAGGAGTATGTTTTTGTTACGTAAACTGGTGAATCAAGTTTCTCAAAAGACCCTAGTCACTGCCTACTATGGTCTTATACATTCCAAAATATCATATGCAATTTTAGCATGGGGTCATTCAACCCATAGTTCGTCAGTGTTTGCTATACAGAGAAAGGCAATAAGAATCATTGCTCGGATAAATTACAGAAGTGACTGCAAAGATTCTTTTAAAAAATTTAAAATTTTAACCCTGCCATGTATATATATTTTACAGTGTCTTTTATATATTAAAGCAAATATATCTCAGTACACCAAACATACAGAAGTTCACAGTTATTCAACAAGAAATAATGAAAATATTAACTTAGACTATTTACGTCTTAATAAACTACAAAATGGTATAAATTATCATGCTGTCAAGTTTTTTAATATTCTACCTCTTGAAGTAAGAAATCTGGATTTGAAAACATTTAAAAATACACTAAAACGGTTCTTATTAGACAATGCGTTCTATAACTATGACGATTTCCTACGTACAAAATTTGATAAATTAATTCTACCTACATGTCAATAGTTTAATATTAGTGTAATATGTCTGTGTTTTATCTAGTTACAATTGTAATAACTTATGTATTATGTATATTGTTTCTATTTATGACTTGTGGAAATACTATTTTGTAGTATATAACACTAATAAATTATTGTTGTTATTATTTTTATTATTATATATTAGTGTTCATTGTATGATAGCGTTGACTGTTTTGTTTGTTTATTTATTTTGTGTTGTAAATGTTTTATACTGTACATGTTATTTATTATTCTATTTTATTATATACATATATATATTTTTTTAACTTAATGACAACTATTGTCATGTTTTGTTTATAATTGTTATTTTGTTTATAATTGTTTTTTCTTGTTCTGACCTGTCAAAACACAGTTTGTGTACTTATGGCCAATAAAGATCTATCTATCTATCTATCTATCTATCTATCTATACTTGTTATACGTGGAAATGACGCCCTCGCCAGATTTTCTGGTCAAAAGCACCAAAACGTTTCGTCAAGAAAAGAAAAATTCATCATTAAATACAGGTCCTGCGGCGCCCTCTATGATCTAACTTGATGTAATACATAAATTATTGTTTCTTAGAATAAAGAAAGTTCCTCTAGCAAATTTGACACCCTGTATCTTTTTCCACAACAACATTTTACTAAAGCATATTTGGTTATATCCTCATATTTTGGCCCAAAGAATCTACCCCTGAACTATGGCCTATTATTAATGGTCTATCCTGTATATTCTGTAGAAGACACGTACAAATATGAATCAGAACGCGACATACAGCAAACATTGAATTATATTCTGATAATACTAATCAATCACTTCTGAGTATCCATATTTATGATGTGATGCAAAATTCAAATATTTTAGGAATCGATGTATAATATTCCGTGCATATAAGCTATTTCACTATGTATTTATTAACATACGTATTTCGGTTTGATTTTAATTTACCAATATACGGTAGGCATTGCTGCCGCTCCCGAAAAACATGCCGACTGGATCACTACGGCCCTTCTTCCACCGCCGCAGCGTAACTGCAACTTAGATTGGTTTGGAATCACATTTAAGTTGCATATAAATTGAATTCAAGTTGCCTCTATATTTTCTAACTAAACCTCGTCCACCGACGCAACTCAAACGCAATTGATCGACTACAAGTTCATCGCTGTCTTAGCTGGGAAAATAGTGAATATACAACCATCTTTCGATGTGTCATAATTTCCTTTAATGCGAAGTAATGATATAGATATTGGCCATTCGGACGAGGAGCATTTTGACATGCCTCGTAAGCTACATTATGTTTTCTAAGACCTAAAGAGATCTTTGTTTAGTATATCTGAAAATTATTTATGAGAAACTACAATTTCCGTTTGTCTGTGCATTACAACGTAATACCCCGATTAACATGTTATTATAACGTATGTTTAAACTATCTGGACGACTTTGAACTTGAAACAATGTGTTTGGCTTGGAACGATTTTATCTGCATGTTCTGTCAGACGTTCATGTTTTAATATGTAATTATGAACTATGGAATTATGCCAAACAATTACGTATTTTCAAATTAAAAGTCAAACTTGCATACTCCTCATATCCTTCAAATCAAGTAAATATTATTAAAGTAACTGCAAATTTATTTACTCATTTTTAAACCTAATCAATCTTTTTTATCGTACTCCGCATAAAAGACAATCCTAATGGTCTGTGTCGTCGGCACCCTCAATGAAAGAGCCGATGAGAGAAACCATAAAAATCAGTTGTAACGTCTCATTGTACATTCATCGCCTTTACCCTAAATTAAAACCATCAGTTTAAGACAACTCAAATTTAAACCTCAGCTGTTTTTACTGTCTCGTCCCGTCAGACTTTTATAAGGTCTCTTGGCATCTTGATCCCTTACTGTACCGCCCCTGAGGCACATGGAAAACGAGAACAAGGGAGCAAGCTTTATCGATCCCTCTTCTCTCCTGCTTTTCCTCCTGTGACGTCACTGCGTTCGTATCTGGACAATGTTGCCAAATGGGAATTTAAAACTAACCTAATAACTTACACGAAAAGCCACCGGAATCTGCATCAACAAATTGACCTGTAAGAGATAAGAAATTTATATGCTTGAATAAATTTGAATGTATGAAATAAAACCAGGGTTTCCAGTAATACTTTATTTGCCACCTTAATAAAAAATATTCATTGTTATATCCTAAAACCACTATTACATATCATTAACTTAATTTTTACAACCTCCATAATAACTGCAGAATTTAAACAGCGACCCTCAAAATTTAACAAATGACAGGCCAATCTCGGTAATAAACAAAAAAAATGCTTACGGATTTTCTTCTTTTAAAAAATATATTTTACAGAAAGCAATATATAGAGGTAAAAAAATGTACTAAGGATGTCGTTTATGATCTAAGTACTGAAGTAATAAATTATCTAAATAAGAATAAAAAGAGTATTGTACTCTATATAGACTTGACAAAGGCGTTTGGCACAGTATGCCATAGATCATTATTTGATAGACTGAAAAATGTTGAAGTTATATCAGACACATTGCGATTGTTTGAGAATAATTTAACTGACAGAAAGTAAAAGGTAAAAATAGAGGAAACTTTCAGTAACTCTCAGACAGTCTCAGTACCGCAGGGTACTGTATTGGGACCTCTGCTATTTCTCGTATATATTAACGAAATTGGAAACATAAAAAAATTATGGAACTGTAATCTCATATGCAGATGACGCCGCTATTTTATTTACAGGAGCAAATTGGATAGAGGTATACGAAAAAGCTGAAGCAGGTCTCAAAATTCACTATCAATTGCAACTGCCCTGAAATAAAAAAGGTAAAATCTATAAATATTTAGGAGTTATTATTGATCAGTATCTAAGATGGAACGACCAATGTAATTTTATAGCAACAAAAATTCGTAAACTATTTCATAAATTTTATTAGTTAAGATTCATCAATAATAAATTTTTAATGGTTTTATACAACGTCTCAGCCTAGTCTATATTAAAGTACTGTATTGTAATTTGGAGTGGATTATACAACAATTCATTACATAATCTTGCTGTGTGTCAAAATACTACAGGGTGTCCCAGATTTAAACAGACATATTCTAGCGGAAGATAGAGCACACTCAGCTGACCTCAAAACACTCCTACACTTACCGTTGAATGTGAACCGTTTTTGAAATACGGGGTGGGGTGTTTTATGGTTTTTGACCAGAAATTTAGTCCACCATATTTTTGAAATGACTGCACATATTTAGATTAAATTTGGTATACATATTATACTTTTTTAGGTTAATAAATAGCTTAAGTGATTTTGGAAAATATAAGGAAAGACCTCCATTTTTTTAATATGGCTCTTTGGGTCGTTAACATCACACTGTATATTATTTTTTGGTAAACATTAGTAAACTTTTAAAAAGCCTATGGACCAGTTTATGAAATAATGTCATAATATTTGATGGCACGTTTATGGTTATTCTTCAATAAATTTTCAAAAGTATTGAAAGACCAAATTTGACATTCTACAAATAACACAATCCAGTTGCTAACATCATTATTTTATTAATTTTAGCTAAACACCCCACAGAAGAGGTTTTTATTTGTTTCTGTTTTGACATTCAATGTTTCTTCCAAAGCACATTCCATTTATTTCACGAATAAAAAATCAGTAATAAAACGGTGTTAGAAAAGTAAGAAATTCCTGCTCTTCGACAAAGAAGAGATTTGGCAAAATTCCTGATTAGGGGTAGCTCATTTCTACGCGTTGGAGATAAGCCTTACGGAAATAGGCCGACGTTAAATAGGTAAATGTATTTAAAACTATTAAAGTAAATTATTTTATTCACAAATAGACTTACAAATATTTAGTAAAGTAACTAGCGTTTTGTTTTATACAAGATCATCAAATATTTACCTTTTATATTCACAATATCACTCTGTATTCTCAAAAGTGATTAGTAACATCAACATATAAATCACTGCTTGTTATAAAATAACGTTTACATTTACAGTAAACTAGGTATTAATCACCAAATTCATCGCTTTCTGATCCACACTAAGAGGAATCCTCTAGAGCATGCCTATACAATTATACATCACTCACATATTTTGTAATGTTATCAACATCCAATTGTCTCGCTTGTGCAGCCTTTTAGACATTTGGACTTTTTAAAACTTCTCTAAAATTGAAAGAAACTCCTTTCTCGAAATGTTTGTAACGAAGCGTTTTTCGTTACCGAAATATGTCTAGGATTTATATTTATTTGTACCTTCTATTTAAGTATCTTCTTATTTACTGTTAAAATAAATTATATATTGTACCGCCTTAAGCAGATTGATATTTGTTATATTGAGCTTATTTCTGTAACTTCCTTCTACCCTTATACAGATAAGGGTAGAATACAGATTAGGCCTTCGCGGTTTGAGAGGTTCCCTCCTTCCACCCTGCATTAGGCCTTCTTTGTTCGACAGGTTCCCTCCTTCCAACCTGTTTTAGGCATTTGCGGTTAGACAGGTTCCTTCCCTGTACCCTGTTCCTTCATTCTACCCTGCGTTAGGTCTTCGCGGTTCGGCAGGTCTCTTCCACGATTACCTATCTGTTGTCTCATTTCCCTTCACTAGGCGCTAGTACTGATTAATTGACTGTATTCCGTTTATGAATATCTTATTTTGTTGAATCTGAAATTAGCACCGTCGCGGAGCAAATCACTTCTAAAAATAGTTATTCATTATTTTCATTTCACTGATACTTAGTACATCGTACCGTTTATCGTCATTACGCACTAGCCAAGCTCCCGCTTTGTTTAATAACCTGTCGTATAATTGTGTTTGCTTCTCATTTTTCCTGGTATCCATTCAGTGTCCGTGTCATCATTCACTCGTTAATTTTCCGCCTCATTATAACGTCATACTCGACTTATACCATTTTTACCGCTGATAATGTTTTATCGCTTATTAAAATCCCTCTGTCGTTTGTATAAACTTGTGCTTAGTCTTTTTAATTTTTAACTTAGAATTGTAAATTGTAGGGTAAAGGTAATATAGTTTCTTATTTTTGGAACTTCTGCGTTTTATTGCTGTGTCTGTAAAAGTCTAATTTCCCTTATTGACCCACTGGAATTAACCATTTCTTCACTGAGCTGCTCAGTCCCGCTTATAGACTTTTGGGTAGTGTTGTGTAATCACTTAAACTTGAACTGGCGCCCGAGTAACCAAATAAGAAAGCTCGAGTGTCAAAGTGATAGTTCTTTCTCTCTTTTACTGAACGAGAAAAAGACGTCACATGTTACCTGATTTTTTATTTACTTTCGAACGTTTCCGAGTTAACATCTCTTAAATTTACATTATTTATTACATAACTCATAATTAATTAGACTAGTACTATCTAATACTCGCATTCCCACTTTGTATGGCAAATACAATATTAAAGATTACAGGACATCGGGATAACTTATATTATCAATTTATCGTTTGTTAATGTAGTGTAAAATATTCATGACATTGTATTTCAACACATTATTAGAAATTAAAACGCGTTGCATTAGTAACAATAATAATTTCAACAAACTTTATAGCGATGAATGCGATGACTGTCTTTAGATGTTCTTTTTATAGAATCATAGTAGAAATATGCAATAATACCTACCTAGTTATTATCTCTAACAAGACCTAAACAGATTTTAGCAATTCTGTTATGTACTCTGTCCACATAGTTACTTATAATGTTGTACGCGACTACGTATAATTCTATTTCAAAAATTTTCAGCGACTTTTTGAAGACAATAATTAAAATTTTTGGTAATATTTTTCCTGATAGAGATTCTTCTAAGAACTAAACACCGCAAACTCTGAATCAGTTGTTTGCCTGTTGTGATTTAAAATTTGGATCTCTGAGTTTGTTGATATTCGTTTATCAGTGTTAATAACATGTTTGAATCTGTTGAATTTAATTACATTTTTTCGAATGATGAGCTTGAAAGAAGATTTTGATAGGATTAAACCTAAACAGTCCTCCAGTTACCCGTTCCTTATACACGATGAATTTGACAAGCGAAACTGTGACTCCGAGATAACTTATACTATAGGAGCCAGAATAAAAATGACGCTCTGGTGTTGCCCCTTCTCTTGTTATACTAGAAGTATAAAGCCATCAGTCTTTAGGATAGTATAGTACTTTATCCCTTTCTATTTCGTTATCATTTCTAATTGAACATCATTTATGTAGTAGTGAGTTGGATATGATTTCATATCTGCCAAAAATTTTTCTAGCCTCTATATACACAAAGCTTAATTATTTCAAAATGAAAACCAAACATTTAATAACAAAACTTACACGAGAGTCAATATCATAGAGACAGCTGCCCGATCTAGCAGTTTTTGAGCCCTTTTGTATTCAATCATAAACAGTTATTTTAAAATAATTCTTAACAGTAAATGAATTTTGATTGTTGAATCAAAAGAAAATCAAATATATGCATCTAGAGAGCAGAACATTAACCAAACGTAGTATTTAAATCCAAGATAATCTATAAATTCCTACTTTCATAAAGAATCACAGACTGTAACTAACAACTATCCCCCTGGCTATATGCCCAAGCCGAAAACTGAACTACCAATTTCATATCTAGCTCGTTACGTTTAATAGTCACACATTACTAGCAAACTGCTTAAATAGCGCCTATAGACGGTATTGCATTCGTAATTCTAAGTCAAGTAGGCCCTTGTGTCGATTGGTACAGGCCCACCTTGCACTGATGAAAGCCAACAGCTTAAAATTGCAGTCCGGAAATGATGTGGAATGGCTAGCACGAGAGTTTCTTTAAGTAGAAATAAGTCTGATATTTGTTGCAGTCGAAGCCATAGTAATATGTGATTATTACATTTAAAAGGGCACATTTGCAATTCGTAATTCAGCTCTCGGCGTAGGCACATAGCCCGCAGAATAACCGTTGGTTGATGTCTGATTATTTCTTATGAAAATCAGGATTTAAAAGTTTTCTGTTTTAGAAAAAAAAATTTTCATAAAGGACGAGTAAAAACAAAAAATATATATAAGTAGATGCCTATTTTTAAAACTCAGAAAACACAACTATTTATAATTCGAGAGGTTTTTTATTGGTTTTTTATTGATTTTGATTCTTTTTTTCGTTCAATTTTATCGTCCACAAATTTTCCGTTTTAAGCAGTTACCACCTTGTTTGTACCTCCTTGATCGGGTACCGGCAAAGAGGGATGGAGAATGTGGTTTAGAATTGTACAGAAAGGCGACAGAATTAAAAAAGCATGTGAAAACTTTAGGAAGAGGGTTTTTAGTAAACCGATATCAGACCAAAAACTGTGAAGTTTAAAAGTTGTTTGAGCTCTTCACTTGTACCGTGGGGACATTTTCGTGTGAGAAATATTTTGCACAATTCAATATCTTTATTACCTGAGAATCACTTTCATAAAACACCAAAACAATTCAAACTATACTTAAATACACTGTTTGACGCGCGTTTCACTAACCGTATTAGCATCATCGGAAGATAATTAAAATAGGTCTTAAACTTTAGCCATCTTTCAATGATGCCAATATTGTTAGCGATACGGTCGTCGAGTATTGTATTTGAGTGTAGTGTTAATGAATTTTAGTGTTGCTCAGACACTAAAGGTATCCATTTGTTTAAAATATTCTTCATATGAAAACGCCTGCATGGCTCAGATCGAGATCCAACGTCGGTTTGTTTTCTTAAACAATTCTATGGACCATATAAGATGGAGGTTCTCAAACAATTATTTAAAACTTCAGATGTTTATGACTATGCCGCAACATTTTGCTCTAAAGCAGCTACAAAAATGTACACCTCTCTTGAGGTCAATCTGTGTGACGAATATGTTCCAATTGTAATAGGGAGTATTCTGCTATGCTACTACAATATTAAATATTTACAAATCGATGGTAAAAGGTTCAATTGACTGGAGGAAACTTGTGAAGCACCCTAGGGTTCTGTCCTGGGGCCGTTGCATCTTACTATTTTTTAAATGACCTTGTAAACATCGTTAATTGCATTGATCGCACCATATTAGTTGAGAATAATTTGTAACTGCGCATTAATTTGAGATTGCCAGATTTGGTTTTATCAAACGTATTTTTCTCCGGCTTAATATTGATATTAATAATAATAATAATAATAATTCTAATGCGGGCTAAGTATCGCGATCTCCGGTACGAGCTCCTAGTGCTGTATCCAGGCTACTCGGTCAAGTTGGTAGTCCGATTTAGGATTTAGGAACCTACGGTCGCTAACTCTGCAGGTTGCAGGGAGTGGTCATATTGAATTCGCTGGCGCTTCTTCCTTGAGAATGTCGGAGACACGGCAGAACTGACCAGCATCGCTCTCGCGAAAAAAAAAAATAATAATAATAATAATGCCTTTATTTCCAGTGATATTCTATGTAAAGAAAAGAGAATATATTATAATGTCAGATATATTTTAGAAAATTTCAAAGGGAAATTCACAACAAGTGTGCTCTACCACTTAACCCTCGATATACATTAAGAATGAAAAATTACACGTAGAGTAAATTTACATTAAGTGTAACGTAGTATAGAAAAAACTAAAACATTATATGCATGAGTAATAAATAAACGAATAAATAAGATAAATATGCACATAAAACTATTCGGACTAACCTATCAAAGTAGCTTTAAAATATCTTTTAAATTTTGCAATACTAAATGATTTGACATTAAATGAGACCTGATAATATAATTTGTAAATGCAACATCTCAAATATCTCTCATAGAACCAAGTTGTATACATAGGTGGACTAAGTAAACCTATAGACCGGATATTGATGTTATGAACATCGTTGCGAAAATACCAGTCGATTTTAGTTTTGCCTTATTTTGAAATACCATCTTTTTCTTCTGCTAAGTAGAGAATTTCACTAGAACAGCTCGAAGTTTTCTAGCTTTGCTTTCGCTTCCTACTCTATAGCAATTTTCTATGTAATCATGAGTTAGATTCAGGTTTAAATTTTTGTTAAATATTTGTTATATATATATATATATATATATATATATATATATATTGTTATTTAGGGAAATTGTACCATTTTCAGGTACGCCATATACGTGAATATTATTTCTAAGCAAACTCTTTAAAATTCAGCGCTTGGGAGATTGCTGCTGCAAACGCATCCGTTACTTCCGGCCCTCTTGTTTGCTTAGATTTTGCAGGTCCAGTTTTTCGTTCAGTTTCTTGTGGCATTTTAATATACTTATATATGCGTTTGTTATATTTGTATATGAAATAATATTTGAAATAAAATGCTTTGAATGTCGGCGCACACTTATGTACGTCTATTCAGCGCGAGGCATCGACGATTTGTATTGTATTAGGTAGCGAGTTCCAATTAACTGGGCGATTGTAAGAAATTTTATTCGATAGAAGACACAACAGAACAACTCCAGACGCAAAAACACAAAAAGAGGAACAGAAACACTACTGGCAACAATCGTGACCAAAGTTCAACCCAGTGTAGACGTAGCCGTCCCAATGGTGTGTTTGCGGGGTACCGTATACTAATATATCAACCAATCATAATTTTTAGTAACCGCGCAATTTATTGTTACTATTTTACTAAAATATAAATAATGGAGAGAATAATATATGGAGATAAATATGAAAATCTGACAACAACGTAGCTGTCTCTTTATGCGGCTCAAGTGTCAGACAACATTTTGCTTTCAATAATACCGTCATTTGAACAGAAGTCGCAGACTGGTGTTTAAGGGATGTGAGGTATCTCATCCCACATGCAATCATCCGCCAGATGTCGACTTCACCAATCGATTACACGAAAATTAGGGAATTAGTGCTAGGAATGAATCTACAACTATGTCAGATTTATGATGATTACGTGAATTACCTTAAGTGATTTATAGCATAATCACATCACTTGAGAGTATCCGGAAACTTTAGATCGTTAATTGGGAAAATTAAATTAAGGTTCTTACGAAATCCCCACGTTAATTTTATATGAGAACATTATGAAGATAATAAAATTTCCTCCCTATTTAGATTCGATTCTATGTACTTATTTATATAGAAATTAAAGACTAACCAATGGCAATAAATTGAGATTCTCCGAAATTCATAAAAAATTAATTATGTTAGGATATTTATCAGAGGGATAAGTTTTATATTTAGACACGACGAACTTTGAACTTTGATACTTAGAAAAACTGTAAATACAAAAGTTATCATCAACATGATGTAAATATTAATCCTTGCGTAAAATTATATTGGGTTCATTTTATCACTGTTGTCAAATTATAAAATGTCGGTTTTGATATGTGGACGACATCATCATCATCTTTATTTACCACAAAAACAGTGCATAGGTAAATATGTACCATTTTACCTAGATGGTGTTCTTCCAATGGCACCAAGTCAAAAAAAAGAAAAAGTTAATTTACTTAATCCTAAACCCAATAACAATAAGGAAAACTTTGCAACGATGTAACGCTAAAGGTGCATGGTGGGGGATCAATGAAATTAAACCAAATTAATATAAATAGGTGGTTAACTAGTGCAGACACAGGTAGGGTTTTGTTGTCTTTAATTGGTAACGTTTTAATTGGCAAGCACCATACTTTTTATCTTACAATAATTACCTAAATGTTTTTGTAAATATTTTTTTAGTGCTCGAGTTAAGCTTGTTCCACAAATGGATTGCATTAAATGTGAATGACTTTTGAAAAGCTGACAATTTCTAAAATCTCGTATGTGCCTTGTGTTTTGATCGTGATTATAAGAAGAGAACTTGCTTCGTAAGTAATTAGGCTCACCAGTAAGTAGTCATATTTTTATAAATAAGACCGTATGTGTGTAGTATACGCCTATTTTTCATAATTAGGATAGAACTTTGATTTAAGTAGGGAGTGATATGATTTTTAAAGAGAATATTGTACGCAAAGCGCATGCAAGCATTTTGAACTTTTTCTATTAGACGGCAGGAAGCGGCACTGATAAAAGTATGATATACTGTGTAGCCCAGTAGCAGGGTCGAAAAAGAGAGCTTTAGATGGAAACAATTCCGGGAATTCTGAAATTTGGTGGATTAATAGATCGAGGTGCTGAATAAGAGTTCGCAAAATGCAAAATGGGATCTCTTCCGCTAGCGCCGCCATATTGACAGAATGGCGGCAAAAACAAGTTTTTTTCAAAATATCTTGCACTTTTTCGCAATAAGATTTATTACAAGAATGGGTTTACAATAAGTTATGTCATCGAGGAAAATACACTTTTTCTTTATGCTTTCAGTGGTTGTGACACGACTTCTGCTCTTTTCAATCAAAGAAAGAAAGGTGATATTCCTGACGGTACTCGAAACACAACAACACTTAAACGAGGCACTGCAGGTTTAAAAAAAAGAATATGCTCATCCCGACGACATAGCTGATGCGGGAGAACGATTTCATCTTACATTTTACGGCTGTCAAAAAGATAAGGACATTTCTCTGGACTATCATCGCTATCGGTGCCCTTTGAAATCATTGACCAAAAGCAAAGTCAACCTTGCATCTTTGCCACCGACTACTGCAGCTGCATAACAACACTCACTAAGTACATACCACCAAGACCAGTGGTGGTATGGCACGCAGAAAAATGCAGAAGAATGGAGGTGGAAAAGGAATGTAACAGGTGTCACTTCAATCACAACATCTAAAGATCCTGCTCCGGAAACAATGCTCAAATGCATATCATGCAATTGCAAGAAAGGATGTAGAGCAGCGTGTAGTTGCAGAAAAGCCGGATTAAAATATTCAATTATTTGCGGATTTTGCAACGGACAATCTTGTGGAAACGTATCAAAGGTACTGGACGATTCCGTCGAGGAGGAAGACATCGAGTCACCCATCCAAACGTTGCGCCAGAACGACGGACGGACAAAGTCACTGAATTGGACAATAGCGACACAGAACCATATTGTATTGTCTCCGAATTCTTCAGTGCCGCTGAATACGATACCGACCAACCCGGACCATCGACGGGATTAAAAAGATGGAAAGTGGAATAAACTAGCCACTGTAGATTAGGCCTATAAGGAATCACATTAAAAAAAACGCGCCGCATACTCTACCTCATGGTGGTGTGGAAACGAATATTTTCTTTTATTTTATAACTATTGTTGAAAGAAAAGTATATTACATGGCGCACGCACCCATAAAATCGTATTCTGCAGACAATTTTGTATATGGAAGCAAGTTTTGCCTTGTGAATTTTCAATAAAAATTAATAAAACTGGTGATAACATAATTAACAACAGAATCCATGTTTTCCCTAGTTCAAAGAAATATGCTTAAGTTTGCTCGGCTGCTGCGCCAAAACTGTCAACTTTAGGTGAAAAATGCGTATGACATAATTTATTGTAAATTGAGTCCTCTTTCAATTTGTAATTACTATTATTGCGAAAAAGTGCACCGGAGCAGAGATATTTGGGAAAACTTGTTTTTGACGCCATTTTGTCAATATGGCGCCGTTAGCGGAAGATATCACATTTTGCATTTTGCAAATTCTTATTCAGCACCCTGAAATCTATAAATCCACAAAGTTTCAGAATTCCCGGAATTATTTCCATCTAAAAGTACCCTGCTATTGGGCTAATATCGCCAAATCAAGAATAGAGAGAATGAGGCTGTTACACAAACGATATTTAGTGGCAAGTGATAATGAAAGTTTTATATGGGTATAAACTATTTAGACGGCTGAAAGCCGACTATTTTAGTAGAAATATGTGATTCTAATGCAAGTTCATCATCCATGACTACGCCAAGATTTTTTTGCTTCACTCAATTTAGGCATTTAGGCATCATTATCAATTTTGACAATAAATTCAGACAGTTCATCTTTAGAATGTTTTAAGCCTGCTATCAATAAGACAGACTTAGAAGTATTAATTTTTTTAGGGAACTGCCATAAAAATGACATTTATCGGATCTGACACCATTTACAATTGATACAATTACATGATACATTTACATGATACAATTTAGATTGTCATCTCTGTGTACCCATTTGTCAAACTAGTTTTTTTGGCCTCCTTTTATTTTTTTGGCCGCTTTTCCTTCGCGGCCGCATGTATTGCTTGATCACCACTAATATTTGAAATATGTCACGGTTTATCAATAGACTTTCTAGAGATGTTTTCATTTGTTTCCGTTGAAAAAGAATTAAAACTGTCAGCTTTAGTAGCCTTCTTGTAAAGTTTTGTCCATGTCTCCAGTAATTTATACGAAACAAGTTTAAAAATGCTTTTATTTTACATTTTGAAACAGTTGCCTGAAAAATGGTCCTTCTCGTTCTTATCTGAAGTTTGCTTGGCCTCTGATGCGCCTCGGCCACAAACTTCCAATTCAGCCGAGGAAGACTAACTTTACGGCCTTGATCCAAAGAAATTTGTTTATTTTCTATAAATCTGATGAAATATTTTCTTGTGCAAATATTTTATTATTTGAACAAAGATCGATAACTAATTGAGCATCATCTGTATATTGCAATACACTAGAATACTGAACCTCACCATTCATGTCTGCAAGTTATATTAAAAATAACAGGGGTCCTAAGATAGACCCTTGAGGTACACCTTGATGTGATGAAGCTTTGGCTGTGGGAGTCTTATTATCTATTCTCAAAGCTACGCATTGTCCCCTGCTAGATATATAAAACTTTAAAAAAAATTAAATTATTTAATAAACCGAAATAATGCAATTTAAAAAGCAATACTTATGGATTCAAAGTATCGAAGACTTTACTAAAATCAAGTAGAACTAAACAAGCTGCTTTACTGTTATCTGAATTTTGACAAATGTCATCAGTTACTTTTATAAGTGCAGTGGAAGTACTATGATATTAAAGAAAGCCTGATTGTGTCGAGGAAATCAAATAATTTTCATTGAAATAACATGATCATGAAAAACTTCAGAACAGTAAAACCTAACTTAACAACCTGTGTCAAAACATCAAATGTATCGTAAATAATTGAAAAATATAGCGATGGGTACCATCACTCTAAGAGCAGAAACAGACCGTCTTCAACCAGTAATTCACAAAGAAAAAGAGGTAACAGATATCAAAGCCATTTAATGTCGGATTATTTTATATGTAATCATGCATGAAATATACCGTTTTCTTTTATCCGAATATTCATAATGAAAAAAAAAATAATTAAACCAAGAATGTCTTGACCATGTCTTGTAATTTTTTATGATTCTTCTTGACAATTAAAATAGGTATAGTCAAACTCAGGCTTACGGTGCACTCAAAAAAGGCAAACTTTACGACCTCATTAAAATACCGTTAAACCCCCCATACACACTCGAGCATGTTGGTAAAAGTAGTTGGAACTTGGCTCGGCGAACATGCTTGAAGGTGTGTGAGAACGACGAACGTAGTTGGCGGTATTCCAACCGCCGCTCTGCTCATTGTACGGCTTGCCGATCCCTACCAACACGACCCGAGCATCGAACATGTTGGTACATGTATCGTGATTTCGCGAACATGTTGGTGATTAGCAATAGTTTCTTGTAGTTGTGTGAGAGGTTTGTTTGTTTTGTTTTAACTGTTTTTTAACCGCCTTAAGTCTAGGATATTTAGATTTGTCCGAGTAAAGGAGACGAGGCCCTACCGTTTATAATGGAATCCGAACTACTTCTTGCGGATAATTTATATTTGAAAATTATTTCGCAATAGGTTGGGGCTCGAACCCACTTCCCGAGGTAAGCTCAGAGTGAAAGCTAGACGCACTAACCCACTGAACTACCATCGTGTGAGAGCTGTGCATGAATCTCTCGTATTTGGTTGTCATGTTTCTTCACAGCAATGAGGCTTGCGGTTTTAAATTTTGAACTGAAGTTGGTAAATTCGTGCGTACATGTGTGGAAACCGCTGCTTGATTCGAAGTTAGGTTCGAAGTGATTTCTTGAAGCCGAGCATGCTTGAGCATGTATGAGGGTTTTAAACCAGTCACAAAAGTAATTGCGCCCAGGCACGCACTTGAAATATTTAAATCAGCAACTCAGTCGTCCATCTTAACAGCGCATTACGGTCTAGTATTATTAATATGTACATTCTAATACATACTAATTTTAAGTTCGGCTCTGTACTATTTCGCTCGCAAATTGACTCGCTTACCTTTATAAGTTGTTAATGTACTTCGACTTGTTTGATGACACCATGCCGCATGGTCCAACGGATATAATAATGAGTAAAGTTTTTGTTGCCTTTCTTGAGTGCATCATAAACCTAAGCTCGACTATACTATCTTAAAGTTCGAATGTTTGAAACGATTTTAGATCTTTATAAAAATGTATATAACATCATTTAACATCACGGTAGATTTATAGATTTTCTCAATATTGATATGAATAAGAAAATTTCGAAACGAATTCAGTGAAGGTGTTTTTAGCCATGTAAGCCCATTTTACATATTCTAAAGGTAAAATCTGAGAGACTTCCAACTACATATCGGAAATAGTTTTCAAAATTATCTGACACAGTTCTTTGAAATTTATAACGATAAGCCGTATACATTAAGAGAATTTTACAGGAAGAAAATACTTTAAATCGTGTCTGTTTGTTTTATTATAACCGGTAAACCAAAAGTTGGCTCGCTATCAACTTCTCTAGGTACGGCCAATATTCAGGAATATGTAAAGCTTGAATTTATTCATGTTCAATCTACTTATATCACAGCAAGCACATACTCGGATAAAGTCATGACATGACATACATATACAGGTAATACATATTTTATATTGTTATCTGTGATTTGTTTGTGATTCTTCACATGTTTCTTTGTGAATGTAAATCTAGGCCTAAAATAAGAGTGACGGTGAAAGGCAAGAAACAAGACAAGAAAATGTAACGCTCAAAATTTAATTAAATATTAGAATTGATTGATAAATTTCCAATTATTCTTTAGTAAAATTCTAACATAGCGGTTACTGACAACATGATAATGAATTAGGACACTGATTTTATGATTTGGTTTGGCAAAGAAATTTTAACATGTTTATAGATTTTAGTTTTAACATCAATAAATACGTCAGTTACCGCACTTCTGTTGGTAATTTTTTGCTAGTGACATTTAGTCCAAGCATACTAAAAATATTATATCGTTAACGTGGGCAAAATTGCTTTAGAAGCTATTTCAACAGTTTTTAATTACACATTAGGTATACAACATTCTTTAAAGAAGTCTTATAGTCTATGGCATTCGGGCGAAATATTACGAAAAAACACCATTTGATGATACAAGCAAGTCACTTGGCATAGGTGTAAGGACGATATTTTAATCGATTTGGCCCGAGACTAGTAAAAATTTTTCCCTTAGGACTCGACATTCTGCTCATTCAAAATAGGCACCGAAAAATCACCAAAATTTATATCTGCACAAGATAAGCGATATACTCTTAGAAATCCTTCTAATAACCCAATTAAATCACGGGTGATTCAAGAATATTCAAAATTAGCAGAAAGTTTGGACCGACTGATTGCGTTCAATTACGTATTTTTCCTTCAGGCTTCTCTGTGCAATCTCTCGATGAGGGTTCTGGGATAGTTAATACATTAATGAATCGAAAAGCGGTATGGCACAAGAACTGTTACTACTCTTTCACAAATAAACCTTCATTTGATTCACTATTGCAACCTTATCAGAAAAAAAAGAAAATAAAAATCAAGACGTACCGGATTGTGAAGCTTCTACTTCAGAAAGTGATGAGCCGAGAACTAGATCTTTAAAAACTATCAGCTCATTTAAATTAAAGAAATTTGTTTTTTGTGTTGAACTCCAGGAGAGTGGAATAAACATCTTAGAAAATGTGCCACTGACGAAGTATACAAGAATGTTAAACAGTGCGCTGAAAACTTAAAAGATTTGGACATATTGGCTTACCTATCTGGAGGAGAGTTGGTTGCACAGGATGCCCAGTATCATCCAAAATGCTTGACAAGACTATACAATAAACGACCCAC
Organism: Leptura quadrifasciata; assembly: GCA_963675555.1. Lineage (NCBI taxonomy): Eukaryota > Metazoa > Arthropoda > Insecta > Coleoptera > Cerambycidae > Leptura > Leptura quadrifasciata. Next base: position 44,015,948 of record OY776675.1, read on the forward strand.
CACAAGCAATACTTACCCAGATCAAAATCTAGCCATCTGCGAAAGAATAGCTTTTGATCTGAAAGTAATCTGACAAATGTTATGGATTATGAAGACCACGACGAAGTACTACCCAAATACTTCTTTGAATTATATTTTAAAAAATCTGGGCATTTGTTACTAGCATTGTTAAACTTTAAATGATATAACACAATAAAGGGATACTTTTTAGGAACGTTCCCAAATGGCTGCGAAGAATAAAGTATTCCTCCTTCTCTCTTAGCCAGGGTAAATGTTTTACTCTATGAAACGTCTGTAGCAAACAATAATAAAGCCACAAAACCAGCATTAACGATTTGTCAACTTATCCTTTATAATTGTCGAACTAAAGGAGTGAAGGGTAATTATGTGATGCACGATAAAAAACACGGCCTTCCTGCGTGTCTTTTTCTTGCTATAGTCTTGGAAGAGACAAAAATTTATGACAAGCTTCATTCTATGGGAATTGGTATGAGATGCTCATGCCGCCGACTGCAGCTTTCTTACACACCCACATGCAGTAATTGTAGGGGTGAATGCTGCCATAATGCAAGTCATTAGAAACCAGGTTTCCGTCCTTTACTTTTTGATATTTTGTTAACTGATATGTTTTAATAAAGTTACTTCATCTGTAATACAATGTGGTCGTGTTCTTTACTACTAATTTTTTTAAAATACTATTTTAGTATTTTTCGATTCCAGTCTTGGTCAGTCAAGGTCACCATAAAAAAATACAAAACTCGTCTAGCTTAAGCAAAGGATTCTACTGAAATTAAATTTGCATAGTAATACTTTATTGCATACATCCGTTTAGTTAAAATTTTGAAATTGTTTTCAAGTATAAGCTATTTTGACCGGACTATTTTACTTAGAAAAAGCAAATAGTCTCTTTTTTCCACATATTTAAAATTTCTTATTGTGCATATTTGAGCCTATAACTTTACACTACCATTTAAGAATGTTTCTGAAAGAAAATGATGCAATATGACATTTTTTACCTATAAATCAATCATTTCAAGGTCAACAAAGTCATATGGCCTTGAAATATATTTTTTTTTTATTCACCACACCCGAATTATACGGAAAGGAGTGTAATCACGTCTATCTTGTGCAGATATAAAATTTAGTAATTTTTCGGCAGCCATTTTAAAAATTTTCGAATCCTAAGGGAAAAATGTTTACTAGTCTTGGGCCAGATCGATTAAAATATCGTTATTAACAACTGTAGTTGCTTATACCATCAAATGGCGGTTTTTTTTTCCCGACGACCATAGACTATTAAGGAAATGATCTGTCTTAACACTCATTTTTATAATAATTTAGTTATTAATCATATTTAAGCCATTTGCAAGTTGCCGACCTGGCTATTTATAACATTTCATCTGTCATCTTCAGATTCTTGCTGATAGCTGCTTACTGCTACTTCTCGTCGCTCAAACTGAAGCCGTATTTGGCTAAACAATGCGCAATCGGATAATTATTTAGAAACAAGTCCTTAAAATAATGTGTAAAGGAGTATACAGAATTTAACTTGGCGTCTATTAAAAACCTGCTCTTTACTGGATCACAAGCTTAATTTTACTAAATATACATCTATTTTATATTTGCCTTGGTACAATGGCAACTGAAACCAATGAATCATTTTCAGGATCTCACTTGACAGCATCACGAATTCATGCTGTAGAGAAGTTTATTCATGAAATTTTCAATGGGTCTAAAAGTGATTGTATAAAACTTAGACCGACCTTTTTAAATTTGAATACACAAATACATAATAATATTTAAAATGTGCACAACATCCATAAACTTAATTCCATAACTCTATTTTTTTCGGACAGGAATAAATTAATTTATTAACATAAAACTATTGCGTGACTGTTGCGAATTAGAATTTAAAGTAGGTAACTCACTCTATAAAAATTCTTGAAAAAATTGCGTGTCCGGTCACTTTCTCTTTTTGTTCCACATAAATCTATTTATCAAGATTGCCTTACATGTAGTACCTTCAAAAATAATGCCATATTTTAATATTGCTTCTAATAAACATTCAGCATGTTTAGTTAAAAACTATCGTAAATTATTATGCAAAACATAAATTCACTCATAAAAACAGCCTTGGAGACAAAGTCAATAAGTAATTATTTTGTAGAGTTAACCAATGCTCTTGATTTACTCGTGAGGCACTAATAAAAAAAGGTGTGAACATATTCTGAAGACATTCGCAATACTGCTAGAAATTTTTCAAAATTTTAAAATAAAGGCTCGAATAAAGGTAAAAGTTTAATACAACCCTCAACCAAAATAGAGCTTTCAATATTTTCAACATTGTATTATGTAGGTATTGAATGAATACACATATGTTAGTCAATAATAAACACTTTTAAATAAACTTGAACATATCTATGCAATAAAATTTAAAATCGTTGCAAACTACTTCATTGTAAATAAACTTTTCATCACTTGCAGTTAAAATTCAAAATCGTTCGTCTTAAACCTAGCAAAATAAGAAAATAACAACGAATTGTAGACGTGTTAATCACATGCAGAAAAAATTCGCTCCACGAGTTAGTTGTAAAAGTAGTTATAGCAGCTTGCATTGCCAAATTACATACGTTTCAGAAAATAAATGTCAAATTTAGTACATACAATGTTTCAAATATTATATATTACAATTAAATGTAAATGAGGAAAAGAATGATTTTTCATTGGTAGCGCTGAAGATTCTGGAATTATTGTGACGTAGATAAAAATTCAGTATCAGTTTATGAAATAGAGTAAACTTTAATTTTAGAATGTAATTATTTCTAAATATATTATTTTTTTACATTCTCCTCAACTTATGTATCAATATATCTATCTATTTAGGGGGGGCGTAGCAAGCTACCCGCAAGTGGCTCCTCTGACTCCGGATCACCACCCTGGTACCGCTCTCGCATTACTTCGGGGTGGTGTCTATCTATCTATCAATCTATATATCTATCTATGTATGTATTTATCTATCTATGTATTTATTTATTTATTTATTTGGTTGGTTAGTTAGTTAGTTAGTTCCTTCCTTCCTTCCTCCTAATGAGAATCTATCAATTAGAAGACTTTGTGGTATTCCAATTAGTGGATATAATCTTCCTTAAAGACTAAATATTTAAGAAACCGTCTTTGGACTGTCTCTAAGCTGTCGATATAGGTCAAATAGCTGGGATTCCATATTAGTGAACCATATTTAAGTTTTGATCTGACCAAAGAATTAAAAAGCAGTGTTAACGTATTCACGCCAGTAGAGCCATTGGAATTTATTATTATAAAGCCCAAATTTTTAAAATAAGATAGCGTTACGTATATTAAAACTTAATTCACTATCATAGGTGACCCCAAGATCTCTTATATATTTAGGGTGGTGTAATGTGTTGTCATTCAATTGATAATATTTTAATAGTGGACTTTGTTTTCTACGGCAAGATAGCACATTGCACTTCTAAATAACTAGTGGAAGATTATTCAATGAGCACCAATCATTCACCTTTAGCAAACCGTTTTGCAATTTTTCGCAGTCTGACTCAGAGCTAATATTGCAAAATAACTTCATGTCATCCGCATAAAGTAAATAGCATACATCTAAATTATATATAATCATTAATAGATAGTATGAGAAGGAGAGGCCCCAGAACAGAGCCCTGGGAAGCCTCTAATGTAACTGATATTTCGAATGATTTTACACCCCGACATTCAACATATTGTGTTCTTTGGCTAAGACAAGATTTAAATAAATTTCCAGTAGTATAGAATGCCCAGGTCCACCTTATGTAATAATATGTTGTGGTCAATTCTATCAAAGGCTTTGAAGAAATCCGTGTCAATAACATCTACTAGGCCATGTAGCGACATCATGCTGCGTGGCACAAATTAAGTTTGAAACCGTGGATCTATTTTTAACGAAGCCGTGTTGATGGGCACTAATCTGCCCCTCAATATGAGGATAGAGCAAGTTATGTAGAGCTATTCCAAAAACTTTTGCGAATTAACTTCAAAGACATTATACAGAGGGGCTCTACAAAAACATGTGCACAATCCCTAACAATAAAAGCGAGTACGTCATTAGGTCCTTTTGTAAATTTAGGTTTTAACTTTTTCAAGGCAGATAAAACATAATCTGTAGAAAATTCATCAATACTGTAAATTACTATTACTCGGACTGAACGATTTATTAAACGAATCTTTATTTGTTGCTCTGTGGTTAGTAAATGAGGTACTCAAAAATTTTGCAAATCCGTCCACAATTTATTGTATATTATTTAACTGGTCATCTCTATATACTAAATTTTGGGGGATAATTGATACACCTTCCTTATAGTTAATATAGTTCCAAAAGGATTTAACGTCATGTCTAATATTGTTTTGAATATTGTTTAAGCACTATCTGTGTCTGTCTTAATTAGAGTTCTTAATGCTTTAAATTCATTATAATATGTTAGGCACTTGTTTGCTTAAATAACTTCCAGACTCTACTTTTTCTTTTAAGTTCTTAATAAGATTGTTATTGAACCAGGGCGGATATTTTTTTGTTTTGAAACATATTTAGGTTCGCAAGAATCAAGGATTTCATATAATGCTAATGTTCGCAAGCTGAATTTACATCACTAAATGAATTTAGATTGGCCCAGTCATAATTTCTGATACTGTCGTATAATATTTTATACATCTTGTAGATTACTGTTTTATCTCGATCACAGCAGGCGCAAATTTAAACTCTTACAAAAAATTATATCGATAAGTCCTTGCAATGTAGAAGTGAACAGTGAAACATATTGTATGAAATTTTATGCATCTATTTCTTTCTGTTAGGCAGATCAAGATTTTGTTTTCTGAATGGCGCTCGAAAGTTTAAGTGGGCTTCAAGTAAGAGTACGCGACCGATGAAAAATTTCCCATTCAATTCAACTTTAAAAACCCAAGGAGAACAACATTGAGAAACAATGCGGTTGGTAAGTATTTCTGAACACTTTTCTGTCCATCTAGGCCAAATGCTTAGTATATCAAAATAGTATATGTATGTTTCGCACAGCACTTTCTTGTTTTATAACTTTTTGCTTAATTTTTCATTGGGATCTGCCCAGAAACCTTTTGATTATTTTATACAGGGTGTCTCAAAATATCCGCAATACACTTTAGGTACTGATTGTACATGCATTTTTTCAGAAAATGCTTCCTAAGGGAGGTATCTCTCAGGATGGCATCTAAATGCAGGTTATTAAAGATTATCGCGGTAATACTTTCAGATAACTTTCTGAAATTTTGTTGACGACGATTTCCCGGCTGATATTACATAATAAGAGATCTGTTATGGAATACTCCAACATTGTTTGGTCACCTTACTACAACGTATATATCAATAGGCTCGAATCTGTTCAAAATAAATTCATTCGATTCACGTGCTATAAACTTGGCACAAGGGGAATTTTTTTAAACTGCGAGGAAACGAAATTATATTTGGGTATCAATTCCTTATATACCAGGCGTCAATATTACGATGTTTGTTGCGCATTCAAAATTATCAACAATTACATCAGTTCTCCTGATTGCTTGGAGTCTATGTGTTTTAGGATACCATCTTTCAACACTAGAAATGTGTCCATTTTATCTATACCTTATTGTAGAACAACGTATGCAATGTTCAGTCCTGTAAATAGAATAAGTTCAACTGTGAACAAATTCTACAACGAACTTGATTTATTTAATAAATCTCTTGCCATGTAAATGTATTTATACGTAAATAAATAAATAAATAAATAAGACCCTCCTGATAATTATTATAGCATCGCTCACACTAGAAAAAAGTAGACCGATATAATTTTTACAATTTCTATGATTATAATTTATTATTGTGTCATAACAAAGGCATATTGAAATATTACAACTAAATTGCTGACTCCTCCCTTTATTACCATTTTAAAAAGTAGAAAATAAATAAATAATAGAAAAATTTAAAAAACTTACTTTTCTTACTAATGTAAGAATGCAAGAAAAGCAAGGCGTGTGTACTTTGTATAATTGTACGCATGATTGTATGAAAGGGGTGGAACCGTTGGTACCTTCAGTCATGAGTACATTAAGATGATACATATATATATGTTATTACATATGATTTGCAGGAAACAACTACTCAGAGGGCAAATACCCCGACCTGCATTGAATTATACCTTACAAATCATGAAAGATTAGCCAATGTCATTTGTCGATTCCCTGACCAGACATAGACCGGTTTCGAACTTATTAGTTCTCATCAGTATGCCATAGGTCGTGGAATAGACAAATGACAGTGGCCAACCTGTTAGTTTTATACAAACTTAAGTAAATGGTGTACCGGTGAGAGGTAAGTGAATCCTCTCATGGGGTCAAATGCTACTATACACCAGACATCACAGATGTCTCCATGGTGTATAGCGACTTGCTATTTTGCAAGTACCGAGAGCGGTGACCTTCAGCAGCCCTTGGTGGACTTAGCCTATACTGTTATTACATATGATTTGCAGGAAACAACTACTCAGCGGGCAAATACCCCGACCTACATTGAATTATACCTTACAAATCATGAAAGATTGGTAGCCAATGTCATTTGTCGATTCCCTGACCAGACATAGACCGATATATATATATATATATATATATATATATATATATATATATATATATATATATATATATATATATGAAATGTTGTTGTACTTCCGGGTGCTCTCCCGCGTCTATGGTCGACTCCTCCAGGAGTCACGGTTGTCTAAACGACGTTTCGGCAGAATCTCATCTGCCATCTTCAGGTTCTCACTGAAAGCTGCCTACTGCTGCTCCTCGTTGCTCGAACTGAACTGACGTTCCCCACGTTATGCGGCTCCTTATATATGCTCCAGTCTAGGGCGCGTCTGCGCGTTTGGCTACGTGTTACCGGTCCCCCCACCACCTGTGGTAGGCGTAGCGGGCGCCTATGCCAACCCGACAAGTGACCTCGCTAAAAACGTCACGCTCCACGTGACTTCTCGCCGGTGGTCGGGCATCTTCGTGTCCAATCGGTGCCGCAGAATGCCGTGGTTCTCCTTGATTGGTCCGCGCTCGGCTCTGACTTCTCGTGATAGGTCCATTTCGGGCAGGTTGCTGTGCTTCTTCACTATTTGTCAATACTTGAACATGCCTTCTCGTGATTTGTGGTTCGTCCACGGTGAATCGTCGTGTGTTTTCGGTTACTATATTAGTTACTGTTCTGTTGTTGTCGAAGTCTATTTTGTGTCCTGTGGATTTTACATTCTGTGCTAGGGATGATGTTTTCTCCTCTTTTCGTACTGCATTCATATGTTCTTCCTTTCTTACACTAATACGTCTGTTGGTCTGTCCTATGTATGATTTGTTGCAATCTTGGCACGGGATTTCGTATACTCCTTGGTTTTCTAGGGTAGTTTTTGATTTTGGATTACGGAGGACTGCACTGATTTTTCGGTCTGTTCAAAAACTACCCTCAGACTTTTTGGGGGGTTTACCCCCCCCCCGAGATCGCTAAATAAAAATTCGCCTCTTAACGATTTGTTTTGATTTTTCGCTCCTTCGTTTTGCAGATTTTTCAATTTTTCACCCCGCTCCCACTAAGTACGGATATTTGCAAAACTAACTGTAGAATACTGTATTGTCATCCAATCTTAGTAACTGTGCAAAATTTCATCAATTGATTACGTCAAGAAGCGTGTTAAATAAAGGATGCAAAATTTGAAGAAAATTTTCACCCCCGCGCCCCCTACATGCAGATATTTGCAAAAGTAACAGTGGAATACTGTATTATCTTCCAATCTTAGTAACTGTACAAAATTTCATCAATTGATTATGTCAGGAAGTGTGTTAAATAAAGAACGCAAGATTTGAACATAAACATTATGAGTTAAAGAAAAACAAATAAAACTAGATTCCTTTAAGGAGATAATCTTAGAAACTTACTTTACGTCTTCAAAATTAGTTAAAAAATAATTAATTATCCCTGTATAACGTCAAATAATATCGTTATACATTAAGTTTTAAATTTTAGTAAGAAACATATCTGCACCGATTTCCACTGATGGCAGTGTCAATTTATAAAATTCGATATTCCTTCTTTACAGTATCGTTTAGTCTCTTCTGGAAACAGACAGGAGCCATTTGAAGGCGACGGCTTTATTGGTGTTTACTGCCCCCAAATCCCAATATCCTGTCTATATCAAAACCTTAAAATAAAACTAACATCCCAGTGACGTACACTTATATTATAATATAGGTTCAGTTAATAATAAGCCCATTATTCGAGGTGATATTTAAAGTTGAAAATTATTGTAACACATTTTTCTACTTTCCTATATTGACACAATTATGATAAGTCGTTTCATTGTCAATGTAGGGTGATCTTATTTTACTTTGGTTTTCCTTTCAGGGCATCCCAAAATGACGCCACTTGATGACAAAAAAATTGTGCAAAACACAATTTCAGTCAGCTAAATATACTTGAAAATTATTATTATTAAAAGCTACTTTGCTGTTGAACTTTCAAAGCCCATTTGATTTTGGTATTACTTTGATTTAATTTTTGTTAAACCTTTGGTACATTAACTTTCTGTCATGCTTTTTATTTCTAATCTTATTTATCATATTACAATACTGAATATGCTGTCGTCAAACACTCGAAGTCAACTCTTGGGAAAAGAGAGTCTTGATGAAAGATTTTAATAATATATTTACAAAAATAAAATTCAAAAGTAGTTTATGTAAGTAGTCTCGGACTACGCGCCGCGTCGTAAGTATTCAGATCGTAAAAGACTGCTTTTTGAAAAGATTTATGAAGATAATATTTTTACCCTTATTTTACACAATAAATTGTTAATTCTAAAGTATCTAATAGGATGATCCTAAACTACGTATAATTTTTTTTTATCATATATTAATACAAAAAGCTCAATTCATTAAAATAAAAAAAGATATGCCACAGAACTGTTAAAAAAAATTTAAAAATGAAATTTCAATTCAATTTAAATTTTATTGAATATAAAAGGTTTTACCAACACAATTTGACGCATGTTTACAACATTAATATTTTAATTCCTTTATGATCTGCCTAAACTATGAAAGTTTGTTTGCAGTATCATAAAGGAAACCGAGAACACATTTAAACAATATTTGAGGATATTGAAGATATAATATATAAAGGAGGATACAATATTAATCATTGTTTTTTAATAATTTTTTTTTTTTTTTTTTTTTTAATACATTTATTTAACGTCGGCCTATTTCCGCTACTGAGGCCTAACACCGACGCCTGTAGACGAGCTACCCCCAACCAGGAATTTTGCCGAACCTCTTCCCTTAAGAAGAGTAGGGATCTTTTACTTGCCTAACATTTAATAGACAAGGGACCGACGGCTTTACATCCCCTCCGAATTTAATAATTTCATTTTATCTATTTATTTATTTTTTAGAAATAATATTTATAGTTTGTAAGGAAGAAATGTGTTCTTAATGTAGTGAGTAAACCATTAACAACACATTTTTTAATATTCCTCCTCGTTGCTCGAACGTTCGAGCAACGAGGAGCAGCACTAGGCAGCTTTCAGTGGGAACCTGAAGATGGCAGATGAGATTCTGCCGAAACGTCGTTTAGACAACCGTGACTCCTGGAGGAGTCGACCATCGACGCGGGAGAGCACCCGGAAGTACAACAACATTTCATTTAACACCCGCGAAAACCTAAGAAACAACATATATATATATATATATATATATATATATATATATATGTTAGATAGTGGATTGTAGATTTAACTTTTTAAAAACATTTATTTTATTTAACACTGGAGTCAACGTTGACTCGTTAAGAAAATACAATAATAATTTAGAAGTAGTTTAATCGAAAGTGAGTATAAGACTGATTACAAAAAGGTTGTTGGTAATATTTATAATGTTTTAAGAACAAAGGAAACAGTGTTGCTGATTCAGCACAATCAGGATTACTTAGAATTGAAATACAATGCTCATGCAGCGTGAGCGGTTATTGAGAAGAGCTGTTACGCAGTATGTAATACGATATGTTTGAGAAGGTTAAGCCTGTCTCGATAATATTATATATCATAGTATATTTCTAATATAACAGCTTCCCCCTTATAAAAAAAGTTGGTGTTTTATGCAGCAACTTTTGAAATGAATATAAAATGTATATAAAAGGTAATGATACAATTTGGAAAAATATAAAAGATACAAAAATGTTAAATCGTAAGGTTTAAAACACAGAATATAACCTTAGCGTCTAAAATATGAAATGCAAGCACAATAAGCTTGATTCATAAAATAAAATAACATAAAAATGTTAGAGTTAAAATATAGCTTTGGCAAGAAAGCGTAAAATACAAACATACTAGGTTTGAATTGTAAAATAGGATAAAATATTCCTAAGGTTAAAATATAGCTTTACTGTGAAAGCATAAAATATAGGCATGATGGGTTTGAATGAAAATGACGTAAAAATGTTAATAAAATTGAAATTAACAAATGATAGAGAAATAATGAAATATAATGATTAAACAAATGAAATAAAATTCACTGAAGAGTCCAGCACTGAAAGTCAGTAAAAAGGCACAAAACAGTTTGTCTTTATGTAAGTTCTATGTCTTCGGCTTCGTTGTCTTCTCTTCTTAAGGTAGGTCGTCTTCGTGAAGGAAATAGGTTAGCAAATGTCCTGTAGGGTTTGCTAGGCCTCGGTGGAGATGGGGGTGATGCAGAAACATCGATGGCTAGTCTTCGTCTTTTTGTTCTGCACTTACAAAATAGGTACAGAAATAACAGTCCAAATATTAGCACAATGATAAAATAGGTGAACCAGGATATGTGTTTTGTTATAAAGGGTTCGTTGATCAAATCATCTAAATCTCTGGAGTATTGGTCCAACTTGTGTTTGGCAACTTCGAGGTCTTCCGTATTGAGATTGTTTAATTTTAGTGGTTTAAGATTTGGAGCTCGGATTTTGTCTGGAATATGTTTACAACATTCAAATGGAATTTGGATTGGATGAGTGTCGTCTTTTACATCGGTTACTTCATTGGTACTGGCTTGAATTTTTGTGATGCCTATGAAGGCGTAACAATTTGGTTGTAATTTTACTATTGAATTTTTGTAGATGACTTCAGTTTTTGAATTTCTTTCTGGACAGTTGATGGTTGTTTGTAGAGGTTCTGCGTTAATAACTAACCATGTGTTTTCGTCTATTTTTTGGACGTTGTAGCCTTGGCTGATGATAAATGACGTCTGGCAGTTTTCTGGCAGAGTTTTGAGGTTCTTGAAGAGACGGGCTTCGCATATGGCATTGTTGTCAATAGGATAGGCAAATAAATTTGGACATAATTTGGTGTTGAAATAAAGTGGTTTGCATTCGTCAAGGTTCGAAATAGGTATGTACATTAATGAATCATCATCTCTCGCGATATATTTTTGAGAAGTTGATAATACATGATATAAACCAGTTCTATTATCCAAAATAGGAATAGGGTATAATTGAAATACTGAATATGTTTGAGGGTCTATTAAAGGTATGTCTAACACAAATATTAGATCCGAATTTGTTTGAAAAGCTTTTAGTTCTATAATGTCTAAGTACTGTGCAACTTTTGATAGTTTGATTGGAAGCGGTAAATTGTTCCTTTGTAGGTTTTGCGAAATTTCCTGTAGAGAATTTACTAAGTCCTTTGGATTTATAATTGACGTGTGAATTATTTTAAGCCTCGCGAAAGTGATGGAATTTAGGATGTCATTTAGGTTATCCTCGATAAATAAATAACTTGCCATAAGTTGTTCGCAGATTTCGATAAATTTCAGTTTTGCATGGACGTTTTCTATGTCTTTAGTCATGTCTAAAATTGAGGTTTCGATTTCTTTAATATCCTTATTGAAAGTTTCTTCGTCAACTTGCAATTTTTGAATAGTTGCGTTGAAATTTTTTGATTACTGAAGTTGTAACAGATATTTGGTTTTTAATTAGGTTTTCGAGTTGATTGAAATGATTAATTTTGAAAAGAACATTACTTTTTGAAAGTACCGTTGTCATTAAATTGTTTTGCAATTTATTTTGTCATCTGAGATTATTTTTAGAAATATTTTGAACATTTCTTTTGTTTTGGTCTCGGACGCTAATTAATACACGCTGTTTGGTAAAATATTGTACCAATCATGTATTTAGTTTCCTGTATGATCGTCATGTAGTCGGGTATAATAATCATATTTATAATGCATTATCGCAATATTTTAATATTTCGTTTCGAATGTATGCCACAATAGTTGCTATTCATATGTGGAATAGTTTTAACAGGGTTGTACACTTAGAAAATAACCATGAGGGGTTGCTGTTGTGAAACACAGCGTAGAATGGTATTGCTAGAATAATGTGTGGGTTGAGAAAAATGATCTATTGTCGATTTTATTACTGTCATTTATTGTTAATGTCATATTTAATTAAGTATTCATTTCTCTTGATTACATAGGGCTTTAAGATTGAGTTTCATAAGGTGAACTGAACTATCTGAATGTTAGAAAACTTCGGGATATTTTTTCTTGCATGACAAATTTTTCTGAGTGGGAAAATTAAACTTACAGAATTTCAATTTCTGGAGTAGCGTTGAAGATGGGTAGTTACCGCGTGTTCTTTTGATATGGAGTTGTTAATATAAGAATAAGAGGATTCACTTATTAGTTTATAAGGTGAACATAAATGATTGTCATAAGTCTATGCGCATTATATTTCCGAGATAATGAAGAGATTGACTGATGGAATTATTCGGAAAATTATAAATGAGATTTTTGAAGGAATAATTGTTTGAAATTAGATTCGTGAAATGGTTACTACTTGTCAGAATTAGGGTGATGTACGTTTCGGATAATAATTCTATGTAAATGTTACGAGAAAATAATTTCTTTTTATTTTAAGAAGTTGGTCAGGGAATGAGAGAATGTAAATGTTCCTGTTGCATGATTATAGTGTCGAAATTGTAACATAAGGATGTTTACGATTGAATTTGCAATCTTGTGTAGGACAGTGTAAGCTGTGTGAATTTGTCAATTTTTTTTGTAGGTGTCAGTGTATGTTTTGTGTGAGAATTGAAATGGGTCGATTTGTCGAACGGTGCTTTTGGGGTTTTTGTGATTACCAAAGGATTGTTAGGATCCTTGCGATTTGGTTTTCGACAAATTTTGCGGTTTTTATAAAACTTTTGGCGTGGTTTGTTAGTTCTTGCCAATTATATTTGTTTTTGATGTAACCTATTTTTATAAACGGAACCTTATTTATCAGAGGTTCTTGATAGGTTCTGATTAGTAGTTGAAGAATTAAAATATAATGATAAATTTGTATATTGGTCTAGTATAAGTATTCGAAATTTTGAGGTATTATTTTTTTATATTTTCTTTTGAAATCTCTAAATTTTTTTATTTTTAAAATAATGTTGAGAATAAATGTCTTAACATTGATCCTAAAGAGAAATAATTCTGTCCGTCTGTGTTTTTGAGTTAATGTTGGTTTTGTTATTACTAAACTACAGAATAATTTCGTAGTTTTCTTTTTAGAGGTAGATGTTTTAGTGAAATTATTGTGTGGAAGTAAGTTCACAATTTTTCGATATAGTAGTTGTGTGAAATTTGTAGTTTTACGTTTTGTTTTCGAAATCTACTAGAAGTTTTGTCTCGTGTAAGTATAAAAGTTGTCAAATGGTGTAAAGTGTAGGGTTTGTTTGTAATTTGTATTTTAGAGTAATCTATTAAAGATTTCGTTTTGTAAAGTCAAGAAAATGTGTCAAATTCTTGGGCAATTTGTTCGTTTGTACATAGGGTCATACAAATTTAATTCTGAACATTTTTGAAGAAAGATTGATTTTTCAGTTCCTGAAATTTCTTTTGTATATTTGTGAATTTTCAGGATTTTCGAGTGATTCAATTTTTTTTAATTTGAAAAGGTATGTTCTGGATTTAGGTTCTAATTTAAAGTCTGAAAATTTCTAAATGTATATTATTTAAATTTCTGCCCTTGCTATTAATTAACAGCTGTTATTACTTGTGCTTGTAAAGCATTTATGTTGGTGTAATGAAACATCATAATGAGTACAATGCAATATTGAGGTGTTGGATATCAGGCATTTCTTGTTAAAATGTTTAAGTTCATAAACATACAAGACGTGCGTCTGTGCAAAAGTTCAAGGCACTGTTATCAAAGTAGTACTACTATTATGAATTTCTTTGAATTAAATGTAAATACTTTATGTGCATTTATTTAAATGAACAAAAGTATTTCCTTATAATTAAGGTTTTGTTTCATAGAGTAGAATTTATTACAGGAGAAGAAATTTCCTAATAATAGAGGAAAGGGATAAAATTATTTACATAAGAAGTATTTTTTATCAATAATAGATCTATGGAGTTAATAGATATATCGTACAATTATTTTTTTTAAGATTTTCTAGTAATATTAATTTAGAAAAGTTTGAGAAAAGTGGAGAATATCTTTAATATAAATTGTTAATTTTAAGTAATAATATTCTAAAAGATTTTGATAAAGTGACTAAAAATTTGTGAGATAATTTTGAAAGTTATTTTGGGTTGCAAGTTTTCGTGTGAATGTTTTATTTCGCAGGGTCGGCATATGGTTGAGACGAGAATCGGTGTTATCGTTATCAATTAAGTTTAAATATAGATTTGAATTTTTGCACTGGTTCAAATTTTAAGTTAGAAAATTCTACTGTTTTTGGAATTGTTTTTTTCAGGAGACACAAATGGATTTTGTCGGTACATTTTCCTGATTGTGTGGGGTGTATAGATTTTTCTATTATTTTGATTACGCAGGATTGTATGCGTGTTTCTTGGATTATTCCTTACCTTGTTTGTCTTTTGAATTTTCGATTTCCTGAGTATTTTATTACTAATTTTAAATAATGTTTGCGAAATAGGTATTTTTCTGTTTAATGCTTTTGGTTTTACTTGTTTCGAATTATTTTTTGAAATGTTTAAATTTAACTTTACCAATTTAGAGTTATCTATACGGCATGATTTTGTTTTCGAAAGGTTTATTTTTTGTGGGTTAACGTTAGGGGTTACATTTGAAGTTTTTTCTGTTTCTTGTACTTTACTTTTAAATATTTTTTTGATACGTGATTTGGTAAAAGTAGAATTTTGATGTTTGTTTTCACAGGACATGTCTAAAAGTTTAGAACTTTTGTCTATTTGACTGGAGTCTGATTTTGATAGTTTTCATCAGACGTTGTCTCGAAAAATTCGCTTTGTATGTTTGTTTTTGCAAGGGTGTTAGGTAAGTGTATTTTTTCTTGTTCCTGAGCTAGCGGTATAGCGTCAGTGTTACAATAAAATTCAAATACTTCTTCAGTATGTGGTTCGAGAAAATTAAGATTTTGATTAATGATGTTGCCTGAAATGTGATGATTAATATTTTTGTTTGAATTTGTAACTGGTTGTAAGGTTAAATAATCGTTAACTTCAAATAGAGGTATAGTTTCAAAGTTGGTAATTAATTGATTATTTCCGAAATCTATCCTACATTTATAATGTTGTAGAAAGTCGTTACCTACAAAGCCATCAAAGTCTGTATCTAAATCGTATACATAAACTTTGTGTGGATCGTTAAAATTGAATGGTATGAGAACGGATTCGGTGGTATTAATTTTTTGACCTGTTACTTGTATATTTAAATTTTCGGGGTGTTTTAGATTATAATTTTCTGTTGTTTTGGGTTTGAAAATGGAAATATCTGCACCTGTGTTGATTAAAATATTAAATTTGTTTGTTGGATCTTTCATGAAATACAGGTTTGCTGAACTTACTTTAAATGGAGGGTTATATGGTAATTTTACATGAAACATTGTTCTGGGAAATTCAGGTTTGAGTCGAAACTGTCCTGGAGGTTTATCGCTTGGACTTGGCGAGAAATTTGGTCTAGTTCGTCCGTTTGTTGGGTTGGAGTATTCGTGGAATACTCCGGGCCTATGCAAAAATCCGGAGGATTAGCAGTATAATCCTCGTGCTGTTGAGGTTGAGAATTAGCAGTATAATTCTCGTACTGTTGGGGTTGAGAATTAGCAGTATAATTCTCACATTGTTGGGTTCCAAAATCGTAATCATAATTGTTTTCATTAATTTCGAAATTATTTTGGTATTGGTAATTGGGAGAATAACTTGCGGAATAGTCTTCATATTGATTTGAGCTATCGTAAAATTCTTGGTTCAAATGATGCGTTTTTTGTTGATTGAACCTGTTGAAATTTGGGTTTGGCTGAATGGCAGAAGGTCTCTGCTGGTTGAAGTTTGGATTTGGCCTGATAGCTGAGGGCCTGTTCTGTTGAGAATAATTTTGTTGCTGGTTAGAGAAGTTTTGTGGTCTATGATTATATGTACTTTGGAAATGTGGCCTTGGAGGCTGTGCTTGATTAGAATAAGCATTTGTTGTGAAATTGGGAGATGGGGACTGATAATTTTGCCTTGTGCGGCATTCGTTAACATGGTGCCCATTTCTTCTGCAGAATGTGCAGAATTGATGAGAATTTGGGCGTCTTTGAACATTTTGGACAGGGTTTTTGATTGGGGCCTTAATGGAAAATTTTTGTGATTCAAAATATGACAACTGTAGTTCTCGTTTGATCCTGTTTATGGCATCTAGCATGTTGCTAGGATTACCAGCCCTAATGATTTGGCCTAATTTGGGTTCTAACCCGGTCAATAGAGTGGTCAATGTCATGTTTTCAATCAAATTTGATTGAGCCGTTTTTTCTTCAAGGGTTAGAGTTTGTTTTTGTATAGCGGCGTGCATTTTCGCGTTGTGTGTCTGCAACCTAGATACAAATACCAATGCAGTTTCGTTAGATGATTGGCGAATCCTCTGTAGATCCTGAATTAGTGCTGTCAGGTCACGAGAATCACCAAAATGAGCTTCAAGTAAGCTTTTGATTTCTGCCCATGTAGTAGGGTTTCGGGAATTTATTAATTCTGCGGCTTTTCCGCGTAATTTATTTTTTATGTGAAGCGTTAATAAGACGCGCTGATCATCAACAGCGATACCCTGAGCGGTTATGCAAGCTGAAATAAATGTTTGCAAGAATATGGGGTTGCCGTCAAATTCGGGCACTATGGAAAATATTTCGCTTAACCTATAAGGTTTAATATTTATTGTTTCGTTCGCCGTGATTGAATTGTTTGCATTGGAATTGCTTACGTTTGTAGCCATTTTATTTATATTATTTAGATAATCGAATAACTTAAAACACCTTTTCAATTTGAGCTAGTACGCTACTGATAATTGGCAATTTTTTATTATATGTAAAATAATGTGCTGTTTATTTTATAATATTTCAAAATTTAATTACAAGAATAATTGGATTAATTTAAAAAGTGTTTTTAGTTGGGAATAATGTCACTGAAATTTTATATACTAATGTGCATTTAAACAGTATAGAACATGTGGGTTTTATTTTATTTCACAGTCAAGTAAGGCGTAAACTTAACCTTTATATGATATATGATATTATGATAAAAATAATGTTAAGATAAAAATGGTATGTGATTGTAGTTAATTAGATAAATTCGCACTTGAGGAGTATATGATATTACCATAAAAATAATGTTACGATAGGAACAGTGTATGATTACGGTTATTTATATAGGTCACACAAATTATAATCAAGATATTTTGTTTCAAGTTTAAATAAAATTACTATTTTAGATATTAGAACTGTATGTAGCAATGCAATGTATTTTAATAAAATATAATGTAAAATTATGTCGTTGAAAATCAATAATTGCGAGACGATTCAAAAATGACTTACCCTAAATTTTTCATTCCTCGTGGTCCAGTTGAATGCGACTTCGTGAGCTTAGCTTCACCAAAGGTCTCTCTCTGCCAGGGGTGTCACTGGGTGTTCCTTCCACAGGGTTGCCTTTGATGCCGAAGACACCAACGATGGGACGGGATGAAATTCTTACTTGCTAATTGTTGAATCGTGTTGATTTGAAATGTTGCTTTGCTTGTATTTCTTGATAATTATTATTGTTTCGCTTCTGTGCGTTTGAGAATAATGTAGGTTCTTCTGAACAAAGGATTGGGATCCACCACTACAGCTAAGAAGTTCTCCTTGTTCCAGAAGCTCTTTTCGTCCGGTTAGGCACCTTTTTCAGATGGACTCCTTGTTCCCTCGGATATGTTTGCTACTGGTTAGGCTCCCGAACTGCGTGTTTTTCAGATCCGCCACGACTGCGCCAATGTTAGATAGTGGATTGTAGATTTAACTTTTTAAAAACATTTATTTTATTTAACACTGGAGTCAACGTTGACTCGTTAAGAAAATACAATAATAATTTAGAAGTAGTTTAATCGAAAGTGAGTATAAGACTGATTACAAAAAGGTTGTTGGTAATATTTATAATGTTTTGAGAACAAAGGAAACAGTGTTGCTGATTCAGCACAATCAGGATTACTTAGAATTGAAATACAATGCTCATGCAGCGTGAGCGGTTATTGAGAAGAGCTGTTACGCAGTATGTAATACGATATGTTTGAGAAGGTTAAGCCTGTCTCGATAATATTATATATCATAGTATATTTCTAATATAACATATATATATATATGACTTTTAGTAATTTGGTCTCCAGGCCTTTTGTCCCAGTAAAGACGAGAATATTTTTAATATGAGCTGCATTTTTTGTTTTTATATCTTAGTTCATTAATTACTCTGTATCAACTTAAACATTTTTTATGAAAAATTTTGTAAACTTTAGATGTTTGAATCGGCCGTAGTAACATCGAGCTACTTCTAGTGTAAGGTAAACAATTCTCTAATTAAGAGATAGCTCCAGTAGAAATGAATAAAAATTAATTTTTACAAACTCTTGCATTACAGTATTTTCTTGCACTGTGTAAAGCTAAATAACTTTTTTGGTAAAATATTGAAGACATTGAAAAATTTACTATTATCAGAAATTCGTGTCGCCATTCTAATGAACCTTATTATCTAATATCGGTATTAAGGTTGGTGTAATCGTTAACAAATAACAAAACCAAATGCATTTTTAACTGACTTCAATATTGATATTAGGTAATAATGTTCAGTTAATGGTGCTGTTGAGTTAAATATTTAGTGGCATTTTTTGACAATTAAAAATAAACCGTATAAATAATAAATGTTGAAATCGTAAATATTACCGATATTTACTGATTTAATGATTCCTACTATATTTTTAAAAACATCCTATTTTGATGTTCAGACATTTCTACTGAGAAATAGAAATATGAAATTATATCAAATATTTATTACACAAATAAAAATCTCCGCATGGTAAACCACGCGATAAAAAATCGAGGTCTCCAGAATGGCTTGGAAATGATTAATATCAGTTTCGTATTGATTGTCCAATGTCCATATATCATCATCATTCGCAACTGAAGTACTGTTGACCGTTTGATGGATATCACTGGTAAATTTAATTCTCTTACATTTTATTTACTACCGGTTTTGTCGTCAGAGACACCGGAAGGGAATTAGTCACGGACAAACCGATATTTTCAGCTTCCCCTTTTTGTTCTATGTGTTGCTTTTTTTGTGTAAAGAAGTTCGATACTATGAATCTTATTTTATTGCAAATTTTAAGTTGTTTGTCGTAAAGCATAGCACGTTTTGTAGGCTAAGCATTGACTATTTATACCTCTACGATTCCTTGCTACAAGTACACTCTTTGATTGTTTAAGGGAGAAGAGAGTACAACTATTTTAACAAAATAAATAATTATCTGAATATAATTTTCATAAACGCCGGAACACACAGGGGCGAGCGTGGGTGCGTCTTTACTATGTACATACTTCGATATGCGATGTAAAGCAACGTTAGGCGTGGTTAGTAGTTGGATTGGTGACCGTTCCAACGAAGACCACGTCCTCGCCTCACCCATCTTCCAGCGGCTTGTATATCAGTGTATGCGCGGAAGCTATACAACCTTAGGCGAGGGTTGTATAGGAGATATACCATCCTTCGGAGGGGATGTAAAGCCGTCGGTCCTTTGTCTATTAAATGTTAGGCAAGTAAAAGATCCCTACTCTTCTTAAGGGAAGAGGTTCGGCAAAATTCCTGGTTGGGGGTAGCTCGTCTACAGGCGTCGGTGTTAGGCCTCAGTAGCGGAAATAAGCCGACGTTAAATAAATGTATAAAAAAAAAAACGCCGGAACAGTGAACAGTATGTTCGACTCGTGATTCGCTAATCAAGTTGATATCGTCGGTGGTGATTAAGGCGCGTCAGTTTTTCATAGTTCACTTTGCACGGGGTGTTCAAACAATCCATCAGGAAAATTTTAAAGCCATTATACGAGATAAATAATGGTAGAAGTGATTCGACGGAATATAAAATTTGGCGACAGTCAAACATATATAGTCTGTCTATTTTACGAAGGCCATACCAAATATCTTGCTTAATATCTAATGTAGAAGAATAAAGTTTTAGAAACAGTTACCCCATTTTTTGTGAGTTATATTTCAGTAAAAAGAAATTTGAAATCCATAGCCTACTTTGTGAGATATATTACAAAAACCTGAATAATAGGAAAGCCACAAATGATTATAGCTTACTTATTTGAAGAGATACGAAAAAAGAAAAAGGGATGAAAGTTGACGGCAAAGACAATAAGAATAATAATAATGTGTATCAAAAAAGTCGAATAACGTAGTTGGCTTTGATATACGCTCTTGTGCAAGAATGAAACCTCAAAGTAGGCCATGACACCATTAATTCCGTTTATTTTTTTTTCCAACTATATAAAATATGTCACAAAAATAACTGATAGTGCCAATATTTAATATTTTACAAAAACTACAGTTCATATCATTGAATCGTAAAAATCAGTTACGCCATAATAGTAAAAATTCACGTATTCCATTTTGGAGCATTTCAAGAGTTTGAAATACTTTGTCGTTAATGTAACCCCAGACGAAAAAATCCAAGGTAGCAATATCTGAGGATTGAGCTGGCCATAGAATGGGTCCATAAGTGTTTATCCAGCTATCTGGCATAACTTGATTTAAATAATTTGTACATCTTATAGCAGTGTGAGGTGGAGCCCCATTTTGTTGAAAATATGAATAATTTAATCTTTCTGCCATTCAGGTGATCAGATTAACAGGCTGCAACATACAGAATATACGGATAGCAAGAATAAACAGAGTGCAGACTAGATACGAACACCAGACAAGTAAGCAAGACCACAATTATATTTATGAATATAAAAACTACAATGCAATAGGTTATCAAGTATTTGGCTAGCGTGCGTTGATTAATTTCCCCTGAAAGGGTAAGGTATGATTAATAAAACAGATCTGTTACTTTTCAGTGTTCCCAGAGTTCCGAAGAAGCATGGCAACACTTACGAGTAACAGTAAAAATACTGAAAAGGTAAAATATGATTAATAAACCAGGTCTGTTACTTTTTAATGTTTCCAGAGTTCCGAAGATGCATGGAAAACAATGACGAATAACAGTAGAATTTACAGAACGGCCTTCCTCGAAATGAGATACTGGAAAGGTAAAATCTGATTAGTAAAACAGGTCTGTTACTTTTCAGTGTTTCCAGAGTTCCGAAGATGCATGGAGAACACTTACGAGTAACAGTAAAAATATAAAATACTGAAAAGGTAAAATATGATTAACGAAACAGGCCTGTCACTTTTCAGTGTTTCCGGAATTCCGAAGATGCATGGAGAACACTTACGAATAACAGAAAAAATATAAAATACTGAAACAGTAAAATAGGATTAATGAAACAAGTCTGTTACTTTTCAGTGTTCCCATAGTTCCGAAAATGCATGACAACACTTACGAGTAACAGTAAAAATTTACAGAAGAAGACAATGCTGAAATATCAAGGTATGATCAATATACAGTGCTTGTACTAGCCAAGTTGCCTTACTCAGTGGTCTTACTTACTCCTTGGTCTAGGCTGGGGCAGGTCTGCTCTCGGAACCGGTCAGCTCGGACTGACACCTTTCTCGGGTCAACAGGAACTTTTATAACCAGCAAACAGCTTACAGCTGGAGTGGGGGTAGGCGTCAGATGAATGCGCTTCTGGTTGATGACGTAGACTGGACTTGGCCAAAATCTTTCTGCTCGACTATGACAGATGGCACCTGGGTTCGCTTCTCGGAGTGGGCACGTCTGCTCCCGATGAGTCGCCCTGGCTGACTGACTTCTTGGCTTCACAGGAGCTCTTCTAGCAGCGAAACCTCTTACCATGGGAGTGGGAGTAGGCACCAGACGGATGCGCTACTGGTCGTCAAACGGACTTAACAAAATATTTTGTGGACATAGAACAATTAATTGTATCTTTAGGTTTAATATCTTCAGAATGAACACGTTTGCTTGCTTTCACCGTTGAAACAAAGAGAGCTGGAACAGGCGGATTATCCTTAGCCATTGAAGGTCCTTCTGAAGCCAAGATGACATGCAAAGATAACAGAGACGGTTCGTGTTCAGTGGAATATGTTCCCACAGAATCTGGTGAATATGATGTAGCTATTAGATTCGCTGAACACCACATTCCTGGCTCTCCTTTCAAAGTATTGGTAGGACCTGACGTCGATGAAAAATTGGTAAAAGCATATGGTCCAAGTTTAGAGTCGTCCAAATGTAGAACAGGGATACCTACAAAATTCACAGTGGATACTTCGAAAGCAGGCCCAGCTCCTCTGTAGCAATCAATATAACCTCAGATTCAAAACCTTTACCGAAACGACCTGAGGTATAAGATAATGGTGATGGTACATTTGATGTTACCTACATACCGCCAAATGATGGTGGATGATGGTGTTTTGCTCACTACACGGTATGAATTTAATTACTTCCTTCAAATATGAAGAAGTGGGAGAAACAGCGGCAAACAGATGCGCGATGGAGCACGGTGACGTCAGACGGACTTGACAAAATATTTGAAATATTTTGGGGACTAAGTAAAATAACACAAATGCGGATTTGTAGACTTCACATACCTTAATTTGTAGATTTGCGATATTATCGTTACAGCACCGGAGCAAGTAGCAGACACATGTACGTGTACCTCATAGGACTACAGCCAGAAGACTAACTGCGGAATAATTAAAATATTCTCGGATACTGAAAGAGTGACGTCGCACGGGTGACGTAAATGGACTTGTAAAATATTTTCGGACTTAAAAAGAAAAATAATGCCACTACGGATTTGTGGACTTAGCAAATTTTCCTCACTCTGCTACCACAGGACGGAGAGCTCTGCACATCTAACGTGAACGGCCGCTGGGAAGGCACATAACTTGCGCGTGGTTTGGCTTGCCCGAAACACAGAAACTCTTCCCGTTTCTTCCCCACCTGAATTCATCTGTACCTTACAATATGATATACCTACGCGGTGCTTCTAGAAATTAAAATTCTTATTAACGTCTAAACTAATTTGCCTACGGCGGTACAGTATATTTACTAATATAAATATAATAGAACAGTAACTATAAAATATTTTCAAGAAAATAATGATATTTCATACATATTTTGGTAACGAAAAACACTTCGTTACACGATAGGCATCTTTTGGTATTACACAATTATGTCCATTGAAAGACAACTTACTAGAGGATATTTCACGTATTTTCCCAGAAAAAATTTACTTTCTTCTTACATTCACAGTAAAACACAGTTCTAAAAATATATTTTAAGATCTACATTTTTCTCAATGGCCTCTCTTGTTACAACTCTAAACATTTTTGAGTTACAGCCAAAAAACCATTTCGGAACAAATTTCCTTCTTCTCCCCACCGTGAGTACAGCTATCACGACCCAGTAAATCAAAGAGGTTCCGTGGCCCCAAAATTAATATCTCGCTAAATTTTTAAGACGTTCAAGTTTATCTGCTAAGTAGCTACATGTCATTTAATTTTACTGAACTAATCAAAGTGCATGCATAACCATTATTACTAAGGACTTTTAAAATTAAAAATTATTAGTCTTAATTACGAAACTGTTATTAATTAATATAGTGAAAAAAAAAATTTAAATACGTTTAACCTACCTTCTTACTTAGTTCAACAATGCATGATAATGGAGAAGCTAAAATAACGAAGTATGCCAATGTAAAATTAACACGGCAAAGTAAGAGTTAATGAGTTTGCATATGAAAATGTTCGCGCAACTGCATCGTCATTATTAATTTAATGATAATTTAGCCACCGTCAGAATATAAAATCAATTAATCTTCAGTTAATGTCGCGAACAGAACATTTTCCACAACGCTAGGATACTTTGTAGTTGAATAAATAATAGTCCCATTGTGAATAAGTATAAAAAATACGAACTCGAATTTAACCGGAGGTATTATACTTAAAAAAAAAATTACAAAAAGCAAATAACCCCTTGACACTTGGCCGTATTACACTTTTTACGTTTAGGTTTAATTTAGGCACGTCCTGCAAGAAGTTCTGCCTTTGTGTACCTAGTTAAGTTTTGGCACTTTAAAGCCCATAAAACATTTTGCTACGGTTGTAAAAAAAATACTTTCTCTTTATAATCTAATAAAACTCTACTTAAGTGGATCAGATACAGGGTGAGTCATGAGGAACTGTACATACTTGTACCGTAAGTAGAGGCACCTAAGACGAATATCAAGTGACTTTTAAAAATTGTTTGTTCCCTTTCTATACTATCATACAGAGTGATTTATAAATTTTGTCCAAAAATTGTTTTGGTCGTAACATGTTAACGGTTAATCCGATTTGCCTTATTTTTTACAACAATATACACTGTTGCTTAACAACCATCATGCATATCCAAAATTTAAAAAATCTAAGGACGGTTCCAAAAAAATGTTGGATTGCTTCGTATACGATAGTTCACCCTGTATATGATTTAACTCAAACTTGATATGAAATTTGTATAGGACACAAATAGGTAGTAAAATTTGAGTATTTCAAATTTTTGTCACACTCTCAACAATTTTTTTATTAACGATCAATTTTCAAGTCAAATTAAAAGTTTGACAAAATGGAATAATTTAATGTATACTAATATTCATTAATACAAAAATTTAGTTAAATAAAAAATAATATCTACATTCCTCGTACCTAGGTTTAATAAGTACCATCATTTTGATCAATTTCCAGGCCAGGTTTTAAAAATGAGGCTGATGTGGTTCTCCTAAAAAATTGCCTCTGTATGTGTCCAAATAGTCAAATTTCTTTCAAAAAGAACAGAAATAAGTAGTCAAATTTGTGTTATCTAACTTTCTCCCATAACCTAAATGTTCAGTTTAGGATCAGTTTTAACGAAAACTGTAAGTTATTCGATATATTTTTAAAAGTTATCATATTCAAATGCAAGCATTGAATTTAAAATAGATACAACATACGGATCTACGTCCTTTAGTGCTTGTTATTACGTAGGTACTTCCATTTTATTTAATTTTCAGACATTATGCATCTATTATTGTTGAATTTATAGAGATCATAGACGTCTGTGACAATTTGACATTTACATTGCTTGAAATCGTTTCAAAAATTTGACATAAGGTGTCAGTCTTTACTTACTAGTATCAACAATTAATCTGTTAGTGTATTGTAATTTTCTCCATTCAGAAATGCCAAATCTATTTTCAAATGCCGAATACACTGACACTATTTTTATTTATGGATATTGTAATGGGCATGGTAGGAGTGCTGCAAGTGAATACCGGAGACGATTTCCTCGACGTCGAATACCGAATCATCAAACATTTGGATCGGTTTTTAATAATCTCAAAGAAAATGGTAAATTCCCTGAAGCAATATCAGAACGAGATGTAAATCCTGTTCAGTAAGAAAGCAGACTTAACGCTGTTGAGGAAAATCTTAAAATAAGTACGAGAAAATTAAGTGTACAATTTGGCATTTCCCAATCTAAAGTAAGTAGGGTGTTGCGAAAAAACAACTTACATCCCCAGTTAGTTCAACGATTACATCCAGGAGATGAACTCCACCGTCTAGCATGCTCTAGATGGGTTGCGAATAATAGACTCAGATTGTATAGAACACCGTTCATAGACGAAGCGCTTTTCACAAGAGATGGAATATACAATTCACGCAACTCGTACATATGGGCAGAAGAAAATTCACATGCGATCCGCGAATGTCGCTCGCAGCAAAGATTTTCTGTAAATACTTGGGTTGGAGTAATAAATAACCATCTATTAGGTCCTAATTTTTTTTATTGTTCATTTACAGGTCAAGTTTATTTAATTTTTTTGCCATTTCATGGCCCCGCAACACAATTGAAATATACTACAATCAATCGATTTCATAGGTATAGTTGATCATCTAATTTTAACAAGTGAATATTGACAGAGAAGCGACGGTTATAGAAATACGTTCAGTCCGGCACAGTGCTGATATATTTTTTTGAATATCTGGGGTTTTTGTTGGAGTTTCGTTTTTTGATAGAGGGGTACGCAGATTGGGCGATTCGTAACTATAAGGAAGAAGATACCTTTGCCTCTGCAGCTATTTATGGTAGAAAGGTTTTTCAAAAGTGGAAACGAAGCCAATTTTTATTTGGTGCAGCGGGAAGCAGTTTTGCTGGATTTCTTTCCCTTGTTTTCGACCGCCCCGAGCCGCCTCCAGCTGACCTTTTGCGAAGTCATTTATATACCTCTCTCTCTCTCTCTCTCTTATATTCAGATTATTTCCCTGAAATCATCCATTTTTTTTTGTGGGCGAGAAAGAAGATTTGTTCTTCTTTGTAGGGCTTTTTAATACCAGCTTTTAGCACCGACTCTTATCATCAGTTCCCTCAATCAACCTTTATCACTGACTTTATCGTCATCTTGTTTTGCTGTGGCTATCTACGAGGGCAGCTAAGAAGTAGAGTTCATTTTGCTATGAGAGGGGAGTACAAATTGGTGGAGCACGCCTGGGATATCACCAACCGGCAGCGAACTGTAAGCGTATCGTTTTACAATTTATTTTCGTACTAAGTTTCGCATTTGGCGAAACATTTTTAATATTTTCATTTTATACAAATAGTTATCAGTGTCGAATATTTTTTTTATATTAGTTTATTTCTAATCATTTGCGCCATTTGCGGACAAACTTCTTTTCTTGTACAGAACTGTTAGCAATAATCTAATATTAGTACCTAATGTTTGGTTCTCCTTTTGTAACAATGAAGTTTTAAAATACTACATATCATTGTTTGGGTTGCGTAACTAATATTACTTTTGCATTATTTTTGGTATAGTTTTAGATTTAAATGCACAATTCTTACTATTTAACAAAGTCATTAGTTAGGCTAGATAAATACGTATAAGTGCCCAGAAGTGTATGGACACGGCAGATGTGATCACGACCGGCGTCAGCCATCAGTGTTTTTTTATAATATGTGTTAACTGCTTTTTTTACTCTTGCGTCTTACATATATGTATGTGTGTACCCACATTTGATATTTTACAGTGTAATAAATTTGCCTATTTGTATTTTACTTCGTAGATTTTCCTTATTACCACCCACTACCCTAAATCACCCTCAAAATGAACCGCGACCCCCGGAAGGAACAGCTAGCCAGTGTGCCTGTCTCCACGTAAACTCTCAGGGCTCGTAGCGGCACACTATAATAAAATTTTGTGGCCGGTGACTATACACGGTGGACCACTAAACCCTGAACTAATAACATTCTAAGTAAAGCATTTTTTGCACAGCCCTCATTTGCCGGTTACAATATTTTGCCCAATCTGCTTGCTAATGTGGGTATACGAGGCATCAACTTTCAGCTCGACGGTGCATCGCCCCATTTTGCTGTTACTGTGCGTCAACACTTAGATAACACTTATGGAAACCAGTGGATAGGACGCGGGGGTCCAATTTCATAACCACCAAGGTCCCCTGACTTCAATCCCGTTAATTATTTTATTTGGGCATGTTTAAAAGAGATGGTCTACGCGGAAAATATAAATACAAGGCAAGAACTAATTGACAGGATTATCAACTGCTGCAACATTATCAGAAATGACCCCCTAACAAGTCTATCAGACATTTAACTATCCGACAAGAAAAGTGTATTGAGGCAGATGGATTTCACTTTGAAAACCTTTTATAATTATGACATTTATTTTTTTCTTATTGAATTTCTTCTGTAATGATAAGTTATTTTGATATTTTCCTTATTCCTTTTCTTTTGTTATAATGCTTAAATACATACGTATTGTAAATAAACATGTAAGACCTGGCCTGGAAATTTATTATAATGATGGTACTTATTAAACTTAGGCACGAGGAATATAGATATTATTTTTTATTTAACTAAATTTTTGTATTAATAAAATATTCCATTTTGCCAAACTTTTAATTTGACTTGAAAATTGATCGTTAATAAAAAATTTGTTGAGAGTGTGACAAAAATTTCAAATAGTCAGGTTTTACTACCTATTTGTGTCCTATACAAATTTCATATCAAGTTTGAGATAAATCATATACAGGGTGAACTAACGTATACGAAGCAATCCAACAATTTTTTTTGGAACCGTCCCTGGATTTTTTAAATTTTGGATATGTATGTTGGTTGTTAGGCAACAGTGTACATTGTTGTAAAAAATGAGGCAAATCGGATTAACCGTTAAAAGGTTATGACCAAAACAATATTTGGACAAAATTCATAAATCACTCTGTATGATAGTAAAAAATGGAACAAATACTTTTTAATAGTCACCTGGTATATTCGCCTTAGGTGTTTCTACTAACGGTAGAAGTATGTACAGTTCCTCATGACTCATCCTATAACAAGAGTCAAATGCAATAACAATTATATGTAAGGTAGTTTAATAAAGAAGGGTTCCTCCTAATACCTTGATAAGAATCCAATGGAATATCGATCAAACGTTCATTTACTTAGACCTCTGTTAAACTTACAAATACTATAATTCATTCATTCATTATCATTCGACTTACTACCAAAATAAACTAAACTAGTTATTTTAAAACATACAGAAATTTTTATGTCTGGTTAAACAGACTACTAACTACCATCATTACTTTGAGAGCATGTAGTTTCTTAGATAAATAATTAGATCAATTGTTCTGTTTATTTAAAATACAAGAGTGCGAAAATAAAAATGTCGACTTCCATGACTATTTATTGAACAAGATGACGAAAACCATATGGTGAAAAAATATTTCCTCTATGCTGCTTCTAACCGTGTTGCGAAAGGACAACTTTTTGAAGTATTAAATTATCAAATGAAAAATAGTTGTTTTCCGACTCCGACATCGACACAGAAAAGAGTTGGGTAGTACCGGTAGTCACTCTCCACGCTTGTGATGTTAGTGAATATTGAGCTCGTGGATTATGTGAGTAGTATGGAAATGAGAGAATCTCGGAACATGATCAGGATCATGATAAGTGATCAGATTAGGGATGGTAATTTGAGGGGTGGGAGGTACTTAGAGGGCGGGGCCTAGGAGTGGTACTGGAGGGCAATTGTTTCAGTTAGATGTAAGTAGCATGGTGAGAGGTAATTGAAGTGTGATGATATAGTTGTAGTGGTGGGGGCAATTGTAGTGGTGTTAGGTAATTAGAGTGGTGGGGGGTAGTTAGAGGATAATTACGGGTAATTTAAGTACAAATAAGGGTAATTGCTGAAAATGTAGGTCAGAATAAAGGTAATCTGATCACTGATCCTGCTCCTGCTGCTAGGTTCACTCATTTCCATACCACTTATGTGCCCTGAGTAAACGTAATGACCCGAAAATAAGGCGTTCTGCATTTTGCCGGCTAAAATCTCAGTTTCGCAGTTTCGGTATACTGGTATTATCCATTACGAGATTAGTATCTGTTTGTTTCCGCCAATAAGTCCTAAGATGAATACCATCATATTTACATCTTATCTTGAGTTGGTGGTAGAGGAGAACTATGTGAGATTTATTGTCTTGTATTTGTCTCATGATGAGAAACGAGTAGTTCTAGTAAACTATACATTTTTCATTTCCCATAACGGACTTAATATACTCCGGAGGGCGAGGCAACACTGGTATTTCGACTATATGAGTGTCTTAAATGATAACAGAGCACGCGTAATAGCTCCATCTTACCTGTGGATATATACCGAGACTGCATATGTCAGATAAGTTGATAGCAAGTGCGTTAACGACTCTGGTATCCTGAGATAAATCCCGCAGTTGACATCAGAAATGTCCATAACTATAACGCGATATTGATGTACTAGGTAGTTGCATACACCATCCTGCCACGCCATTGTGAATGTCTATTCTCAGATTTCAGTACAGCTGACCTTTAGAAAGCAAAAGTTAGTTTCTCGGGTAAGTCAAGTTTATAGTTTTATAGAACAGTCTATGTTTATTCATATGAAACTGCAGAAGTTTTATAAAAGATTCCATGCTTATTCGTACAGCTTCAATTAAAGCTTTTCACCTAGCATGTTCCAACTTGGTAACAGATACATGATATACTTGCTCAACGTCGAAAAAGAAACCACCAGCCTCAGTCCGTGCTGTCTTTAAAAGAGAACCTCCTGCCCCTGCATATTTATGGTTCTAGACTCCACCCAGAATCATTTTGTTTTTGAGTGCCCTCAGCTTCCCCGATGTCGTGGAACATATAACCATGAGATGAATAATTTAGGATGCAAACTCCTGTAGAAATCTTTTTGTGGATTCCTGCATCAGACTTACTCAGCTCCTCTCAATGCATATTGGTCGCAGATATCTCGTTCTATCCCAACAGTCTGAAGACCAGAGCTGTGTGAGTCGGAACCTACACTTGTCGCGAAGAGCGTTTCTCACTACCCTCACTTCCTGGGTCTACGACTCTCCGTCATCTAGATGATGTACAATGCTTCCGTCAACGATCTGCACGTCCTCTCTTAAGATGGATGTCTACACCGACAATCTGGGTGTACTTCTACCGCTCAGAGGTGCTAGACAAATCCTTTTCTCCGGAGGCTTAAAGTTTAAGGTTATCCACATAAAACAGGTGTGACATTAAGCCTTTTCCTTTTGGCTCTGGGAATACCGCAATTGCAGCCATCGACCGATAATCCATGAAAAAGTTGCAAAAAAGGGTTAAAACACAAAAGTTCTGTCAAAGGGATGAAACATGGGTACCTCCCCGTTTTCGACGACGCTGAAGACGATGGTAATATTTTCAGCAACTAACCCTAAACCGGAAAATCAGCTCTATTTCGCATTTTTTTTTCATCGTGCATGAAAATTTGTTTATCCCTGTAATATTCAATTCTCCACCCCTAAGACCACTTTCTTTTCAAATTTATTGAACATACTGGACACGTGGGGATTTGTTGAATCGAGATTTTCAAGGGGATTTTGACAATGTAAAAAGAATTGAGTGACGAGACATGCCATCAACCTTCAAAAACGGGGATAAACAAATTTTCATGCATTTTGATTTTTTTGGAGACATTTTGGCATTAAGGGAGTGGGTAATTTCATCCCCGGGGGTGGATAAGATGTTGTATTTTTAAATTTCATACGGCCTGCCCGAGTCCTGCCCAAAAAACCGATTCGCATGCCTACGGTGGAAAAAAAACGAGAAATGGGGCTGGTTTTTCGAGTTTAGGAGTAGTTGCTGAGGGGTGAGAATCTTAAAAAATCATCATCATATTCAACGCTCTCCTAAACGGGGAGGTACCCATGTTTCATCCCTCTCACAAAACTTTTGGGGTATTTTCAATTTTTTCATGGACTACGAAACAGATATGTGAGATACAATACAGGAGGGGACTGGGGAAGTCTCCCTAATATACCCCCGTTCTGAATGGTACCGACCCCGTCCGGACTTTATTGTTACCCGATGTTATAGTAATAGTCTAAGATCCCGCTATAGGTCCCATTCAGCTATCGATTTTGTCGATAAAACCTAACAACAACATGAAAGTTTGGAGCTAAGAAAACTGACAAGTTTCTATAATAATTTATCTCATGTGTATTATTACATATATCTTTCTTAAAATTTCCATTTTAAACGTCCTTTGTCCCTTTTACGAAAACTTAATCCCCTCAATGGCTTTAATACGCAAGTTTCATATGTCTTACTAAACTCTTAATCCAGATTTGAGGCTATTATACATTAATATATTTTTGTACAGTATCTTTACATTAAATTGGACCGCACATTTACATATTATTAGCATTTCCAACTTTGGTTAGTAATAAATCCTTTATTGTTGTCGCCTAATTAAAAAGACAGTGGAAGTAGAATAGATAATTTTATCATCAGTCAATAATCCACATGCACATAGTTAAATTTTTTAGTATACAGTGACCGTGACACTATAATTGCAATTGATTATTTTATTAGAATCAATTTATAATGAATTGAAAGTTGATTTCAAATTATTTGAAAATATTATTTTTATTACACAAATTAATCTCTGATATAGCCGCACTTAACATTTCCTTCTCTGACTTTAACTAAGGAACGGTTGGGTTTTACAAATCAAAATGATAATAAAATTTTACATTGCTCTATTTTCAAATTAATCACGGAAAACCAAAGAGTCAATAGCTTGTAATGAAACTCCATTTACAAAGTTTTGCTTTAAATTAAATGAAAATCAAAGACAAGTGAAGGTTATGGCATTTCATATTCTACTAGTAATAAAGTGATTTTTATATAATATAATGCATCCACATTGTACATTGTTCATATCACAGAAAGGTGATAAAACGTGGATAGAGGTTAATATTTACAAATCGAAATAACCAAACTTGAGATAAACCTGAAAGAACGACTTGGCCAAATTTCATCTCTAATACAATGGATGTTGCCAAGGAATATGGGTCAACCAATAATTTGATAACATTTGTATCGGAATGGAGATATCTATTTTAGATACTGTTTATTTGTGTCGTAAATAGATTATCATACATTTCTCAGGAGATTTCGTTCAATTTAAAAATGAAAACGTAAGAAAGGAAAGAAAAAATAAAATAAAATAAGATTATTGTTGTTTCTGCAAAGCTCTTTCAAATCTACATTACAGCTGTATTTCTAGGTTGGATTACCTTACAATGGTTTACGTGTTAGATTTTCAAAGACTATTACTAATTTTACACTACTGCATTGTACATGTTTGATAATTTTTCTTTAATCTAAGTATAGCAAACCAATTTTACAGCGAATTATAATTTTCACACATAAAATATATCGGTGCAAGTTCCAATAAATTAGTTTCAGGAGTAGCAAGAAAAAATGTTTCACTATTCTACTTTCCATGCGAAGCACACGAAGACATAGTTGCTCCAAAATAAGCGGGGAATCAAAAATATTGTGAATAATTTTATACATGGATACTATAACGGGTTTTCTTTCCTATTATTTGGGTTTTCTACCACTGATTACCAGTGGTAGACAACCCAAATAATGGGAAAGAATATTCGTAGAATGCCACAAATAACTTTCAGACAATACTATAACGGGTTATTCGTCTGTTTTGTACCCATTAAATTTCAAACCTTTTTAAAATGATGGTTTGCGAGCAATTGAATAATCATAGAATAATTGCCATCTTCAATAAATCACAAATCACAAACTTAAGAAAACGGCGATGGATTGTTCTGAATATTGTTTATGTATGTAACATATTCCGAGGACTATACCAATTCAATTCAAAAACCGCTGCCCAAGGAATCACTTCTTCCACATTCAGATTTTGTATCCAAGTCTTATATACCTACACTAAATCCCAATGTAATATTTTACTCCCTTTAATAATAGGGTGAGGTGGCAATGGGGGTGGTAGAGGGGGTGGCTAATTCCAATATAAATTTTTAAGGCCCTTGAGCCTCGTACACACACTAAATCCCAATTTAATTTTTTACTCCTTTTAATAACAGGGTGGGGGTGGCAACGGGAATGATAGAGGGAGTGACTAATGCCAAAAAATTTTTAGAGGCCCTTGGTTCTCTTGTACATACCAAATCCTAATTTAATTCTTACTCCTTTTAATAATAGGGTGGCAATAGCGGTGGTAGAGGGGGTGGCTAATGCAAATTTTATAGTCTCTTGGTTCTTGTATACACACTGAATCCCAATTTAATGTTTACTCCCTTTGATAACAGGGGGGGTGGCAATAGGGGTGATAGAGGAGGTAGCTAACCCCAAAAAATTGTTTGAGATGTTTCGTTCTTGTATACACTCTAAATCACATTTTATTTTTTTTATTCCCTTTCATAACAGTGTGGGGGTGATATTGGGAGTGACAGTGGGGGTGGCTGATGCCAAAAAAAATTTTGAGAACTTCACTTTTCGTACATTCCCTAAATTGCCTATTTACCCTTATTTACTCCATTTACACCTGAACCCTTCAACGGAATTAGATCAAAATATAATCTAGTTCCAAATCTCGTTATAATACATAAGGCACAGTTGTATAAAAGTAGATCAACGAATGTACAGTGAACTTGGTTCAAAATCCGTGGATACTATCGTTGTAGCAATTGTAACCGTGGATTTTAAACCAAGTTCAACTGAACTTCAACTGATCCACTTGTATACAACTTAGCCTAAGTGTACCAAATTTCAAGTCAATATCATAAACGGTTCCAGAGTAAACGTACGCACAAAAAAGTTACAGACAAACCAACAGACAGACAGAAATGTTTTTTTCGCTCAAATTTAAAACCTCGACGTTCATGACACTCCGGGTATTGAAAGTATGTTCACTTGCACTGCACTGACGAGACCCAAAAATAGGTCGAAATCGGTCTGCAGTTAGTGGCATCCTGAGATGAAGGAGGCCTCGCATCTTCCTCATAGCATTCGAGCATTCCAAGTCATGGTATTTTAGTACTAACTGTGTTTAGACAAAATACGGCAAATTTTACGATATAATTCAGCGCTCATAAGGGGGAATAGCTGTTTTTGTTTAATTCGTTGAGTCCTTATTTATATAAGGTATTTACAGATAGTTTGGAATATTATAATTCCTATATATTATATTTTTATAAATTATTTCATTTTCATATAAAATAAATGAAGGTAGGAAGAAATCTGTTACGGTTATTTGAGTTTTTTTGTGAGTAAAATTTGATAAAGTCATAACAATTTCATTTCCGACTGAACTGGGAGTACTACGAAAAGTGATTATAAGACTCAAATTACTTCAATATTTTTAATAGAACACCTTGTAGTGAACCTTAAATTTACATTCTATTAACTTTTCTGGATCTTTTTGTTTCTGGTGACCTCTGCTTATGAAAATCGGCTACTGAATGTTCACCTGCACTGTAAATATGTCACAAATCTGCTCAAAGCAGAAAAATAAAATAAATATCAAAAGCGAAACACTAAAAGTAATAGGCAAGTATGATTTATTTTAACCATAACATTAATGTTTAAAATGTACACCGTTGGCTTTTCGGCAAGAAGTAATCCTTTATTTAAATTCCCGAAGAACGTTTTCCATCTGAATTGGAGTAATAGAGTTTGTCACTTGCGTAATTCTATTTCTAAGGTCTCCTACGTTATGTGGTTGTATGTGATACACCTTTTCCTCAATATAGGCCCAGTAAAAAAAACGCCGGCCATCGTATAGGACCATGGTTAACTATCCAACGATTATTAAAAGTTTCACATAAATGTAAAAAATAAATATTAAATTTTGAATTCCGTTCTGTAGAAAACGTAGGTGCCGGGCCCTGTTTAAATGCCCATCAAGAAATATTAGTCCTGCAATTGATGTTCCTATAACGCCCAGCCAAACGTTGATGCCGAATTTATCTTGGAAAGTCCCTCCTCTAAATAGATAATTTTTTTCAGTTGCCCAACAACTCGTAGTGTTTCTGTTAAACATTTCCATGTAGGTAAATCGGGATTCGTCCGAAAATAAAATGCATGATTTTATGTTTGGCTGATGACGCTCAGTTTCTAGATACCAGTTGCAAAAATTCAATCTTCGTTGAGAATCTCCCTCGTAAAGATGCTGATGGATTTGGTATTTAAAAGGTTTGTACTTATGTTTATGTAGAATCTTTCTAACACTTTCGGGAGATATCTCGATACCACTGGCAATTTGCCTTGTAGAACTTGTTGGATCAATCTCAGCACAGACCAGTGTGTTTATCTCTGCCTCCTCATTTATAGTAAATCTGTTCTCATGTTCATTATCATTTTCCCTTTTTAAATGTTCTTCCAATCATGGAAAATATTGTGCACAAGGTTGGTCACGTTCTGGATAACGTCGAACATACAAATGCTCTGGCTTCCCTCCGGTTCTTCTTACCTCTCCATAAAATAATAACATATCAATTTGATGCTCGCGCCTAAACACAGCCATTTTGAACAACCATATGACACTTAACCACTTACTAAAAGGTAAATCGAAAATAAAACGCAAAAATTAAATAACAACTGTCGAGAGATACTCTTAATTAATGCAGTAGTACTGTCAAAATCTAAATGAAAATCGGTAAATAGTTCTTTTGTTTTACACAGCCTTCTTGAATCAAAATTCTATTTAAACATCATTTATTGTTTAGCCTTTGTGACAGTGCAAGTGAACATCCAGTCCTCGATATCTCATAAACTATTAGGTTAGGACACCAGAAACAAAAAATAACCAGAAAGGTTAGTAGAATGTAAATTTAAGGTTCAATACAGGATATTCCATTAAAAATATCGAAGTAATTTGAGCCTGAAAATCACTTTTCGTAGTACTTCCGGCTCAGCCGGAAATGAAATTGTTGCGACTTTATCAAATTTTACTCATCAAAAAACTTAAGTAACCGTAACAGATTTCTTCCTACATTCATTTATTTTATATGAAAATGAAGTAATTTATAATCGATATAACAATATCAACCACCATTTTCTCGAAAACTTTCAAAGATAAATATAGGGTATGCTACATGTTTTGGACATTTCTTAGACAATCTAAATTTTTAATAATATATAGGGTGTTCCATTAAAAATAGCAAAGTTTAAACTGTTTCCGGTTAAACCGGAAATGAAAATCAGATCTTGGAACAATCAAAGTATGCATCGCATTCAACCATACAACATCCTAAAATTTGACATCGATATGACACCCGATACATGCTAATAGACCGTCAGATCTAGGTGCCCTATTTTCGCATACCAGCCTCGAACTGGGTTGAAAAGTACATCGATGTTGAGTAGAATGAAGGGAAATTTACGAGTGGCCCCTGAGGATAACATATGGAAAATTCGATTTGCCTTAACGGAAATAAAAGGTGTCTGTTTCCCATATATGCAAGCCGTGTTCAATAAATGATTAATTAATAGAACCTGGCTTCGGAAAACCAAAGGCTTGAGTGTTGCAGGTGGCTAAAGGGTTG
Source organism: Leptura quadrifasciata (assembly GCA_963675555.1). Classification (NCBI taxonomy): domain Eukaryota; kingdom Metazoa; phylum Arthropoda; class Insecta; order Coleoptera; family Cerambycidae; genus Leptura; species Leptura quadrifasciata. Next base: position 44,053,352 of record OY776675.1, read on the forward strand.
AAATAAAGGCGTAATTTTGTAAGAAAAAAATCGAAATTTTAACCTATTTTTCCACACAAATCCATCGAGAGTATGAAAACGTACATCGTCACTAGCCCGTAACACATATTGGCTTGAGTGGCACGAATGGAAAATTTAACGGATTTTTTTTCAGTTATTTTTTTCATCAACGAAATTAATTGCAATAAAAACTTATGAATTTAAGAGGCCGTAAAAAATAATGGCTTGAGTGTAGAGCGTGGCCTTCAAATTTTCAAAACATAGGAAAGTTGCAGGAAAATACAAATTGCCACCATTTCCTCACGCAAGCTGCTTGACATATGCTTAGAAAAAATTATTCTGAGACTATTATAACAAAAGGTTTGAGTGTTGGACATGGAGCATATTACTTATCTAAGAAATAGCTGATAAAAAAATCTAGAAATGTTAATGCAGGGTTATTATTATTATTTATTATTCGTGTAATATTTTAAGTTTCTCTAATATTATAACTTTAATAACCTTGAATATATAATATTATTCAAGGAAAATGGTATCAATCTTTTTTATATTTGAGGTATAAATTTTAATATGAATTTTGTGCGTAAGTAAACAATATGTTTATTTTATAGAAAAATGAATATATATTTTTCAAAAGGGCTGCAATGATCATGTAAAAACATGTAGGACAAGGGAGGGTGAATTTATATCAAATTTAAATACAAATCATTGAAACGAAAGTCTTTGGTATTATTTGATTTTATAATGTTTTTCGCTTTCAACACAACTTTAAAATACCTGTTAAATAGTTTTAACAGATTCGTTAGAAAGATATGTTGATGCAAAATTTCACTGCACTAGATCAAACAGGAAAAGTGAAATAAAAATTTGCCACCTTGCAAGCGCGAATTACATCAGCAGATATTAAGATCATCCTATATAGGCCATTTGTGGCGGAATTCCTTTGCAGCCATAACGTCCACTTTAGATTCACTGCAGTATGATTGGAAAGTAGATAATAATAAATAATAATAATAATAAATACACCACAGCTAATGACGACCCCCTTTATCCCGGAAGGCTCTAGAAGAGCTACACATTTAGAGACAAGGGATACACACCCAATATCCGTGTATAGTGGAAAAATCCCTCTCACAGTATTTTCCAGTGCCACGACCGGGGATCGAACCCGGAACTTTTGGGTGAGAGGCAAGTGTGCTCACCTCTCGACCATCAGTCATACATGGTTCATATATCTTCCTGTGGTTCGAAGGTGATGAGCTACCAGAATGCGTTGGTGACATTCTAATAGATGCGAACCAATGTGGAGGTAAAAATATAATTCTTTTTATGTCTGCATCAGTTATATAATATTGTTTTTATTTTGTAGCTTCAGAGGACAATGATGATGAAAAAATTTAGATGACGCTGTCGAAGATGATAATGACAATGAAGATGGGGACGATGAAGACGATGGATATAGCATAAACATCGATGTCTTAGAGTCGGCGGCAAAGAAGAGGAAATAAGTGAGGCTGGACAATGATGAATGAGTTATACATGCAAATTTAGCTCGTTATGAGATATTGTAAAACCACTTTGTACTATAATTTAGTTTGTAAAATTATTCATAAAACTAACTCATTTCATTATCAATATTTTTAAAATAAATTGTATATATTTGTTATATGAAGGCCATATCCAGCGCACTACTTTCATAATATAAAATATTATTATACTTATAGAAAGAAGGAAATTATACAATCAAAATAATAACTCTGCATAAACATTTATAGATTTTTGTCAGCTCCTTTATACATAAATAATATGCTCCATATCCGACATTCAAGCCTTTTGTTACAATAGTCTTAGAATCGCTTTTTCTAAGCATATGCCAAACGGCTTGTGCGGAAAAATGATGAAAATGTCTTGATTTTTTTGTCATCTCTTTGTTAAATAAATTATATATAACTAATATGATGACCATGACCGACACTCAAGCCTTTTGTTACATAGTCTTAGAATCACTTTTTCTAAGCATATGTCAAACGGCTTGCGTGAGAAAATGGTGGCAATTTGCATACAATTTTCTTGCAATTTTCCAACGCAAGTCTGCGTTTCGTCCATATCCTATAGTCATACCAATTTTATTATAATGTCTAACACATCAATAACATTCTATAGTTTCCAAGGTTTCCATGAAAAAATAACTGAAACATTGAAAAAAAATTCCGTTACATTTTCCGACCCCAAAATGTACTTCATCATACTTTCGATGGGCTTGTGTGGAGAAATCGGTCAAAATCTCGATTTTTCTTTACAAGATTACGCCCTTATTTCAAAGGTCAAGCCTTTGGTTTTCCGAAGCCAGGTTCTATTAATTAATCATTTAGTGAACACGGCTTGCGTGAAAATATGGGCAACAGACACCTTTTATTTCTGTTAAGGAAAATCGAATTTTCCATATGTTATCACCAAGGGCCACAAGTAAATTTCCTTTCATTTTACTCAACATCTATGTACTTTTCAATCCACTTCGAGGCTTGTATGCGAAAATGGGGCATCTAAATCTATCACTATCTGACGGTCTATAAATGACGATATCTAAATTACTTTGTAATATTGCATGTTTATTATATCTTCGAGGACTTAAAGTATGTTGGCGCGGCCGGGTTTACTTTTAATTTACATAACATAGCCACAGAAAATAAATAGGCCTCATAAATATATAAAAAATAAGTAAAAGCGATTGAATTAATGAAAATAATAAGGGAGGTAGGGTCATCAAGATTAATTAATATAAAATCTAGAAGAGCCTAGAAACCTGCGTTGACGAACAACTAGATATGACATATCTATAGCACTTTAAGTACATAATAAATAATAATAAATAACACCACAGGTAATTACGACACCCTTTATCCCGGAAGGCTCTAGAAGAGCCTTGTGTGGGAGGGGGTTACACATTTAGAGACAATGGACATACACCCAATATCCGTGTATAGTGGAAAAATCCCTCTCACAGTATTTTCCACTGCCTCGACCTGGGATCGAACCTGGAACTTTTGGGTGAGAGGCAAGTGTGCTCACCTCTCGACCACCAGTCATACATGTTCAAAAATAATTTATAAAAATTACACATGAAATTAATATGTCCTGTCAATTGACGATGAACGAGCTATTAAAAAATTGAGAGTAGGAATCCTTACGGTTTCAGTATTTGAAGGTAAGTTTAATAATTTTGCTGAACAAATTATCCTAACTGAGCACTTCCTAAACTTTTTTGAATCCTACTTGGTAAATAGACGACTAAATGTACAATATCGTGGATTTTGGTCTATGAATATCTCAGCGACATCAGGTGTTCCCCAAGGTTCTGTGCTTGGGCCATTGCTCTTTAACATTTTTATAAAAGATATCGTCATTGGCTTACACTGCAAAACATTACTTTATCACTAGTGCAGAAGACTGTGTTGATTTGTTCGATCTTGTACAACTATGGTCTTGGTGTAGCGTAAACAATTTATAGTTAAATATCTCAAAGTATAGCTTTATGACATACACTCGTGCACAAAATCCAATAAAATTTATCTATTCAATTAATGATGAAGAGCTGAAGAGCTGTGGTCATTTCAAAGATCTAGGGGTAATATTCGATCCAAAGTTATCTTTTATTAGCTATATCAATCAAATCGCCGCTAATTTCTTCAAAAATTTAGTCTACATTTATCCGTAATTGTAAAGAATTTAACGTAAATACACTGAAACTTCTCTTTAATTCATTTGTGAGGTCAAGACTTGAATATGCTTCAGTAGTCTGGAGTCCTGGTTATGAAAATCATAAATATAGCATTGAAAAACCTCAGAGGCGTTTTCTTAAATACCTGTGGTTCAAAAGTTCTGGAAATTATCCAGAGAGAGGTTTTCCACATTGTGACTTATTACATAGATTCAACACGAGTGATCTTCAATTACGTCGGACGTATCACTCTCTTGTATTCCTTTTTAAGATTTTAAATGGCACTATTGACTGCCCTGAAATTCTTAGTTGCATTAGATTTCATGTTCCTAATTTGCAGACTTGCTCTGCACCAAGAACAAATTTGCTGTTATTTTCTCCTCTGCACCGTTTGTGTTCCAACTATGATTCTTTATATAATAATATAGGTATTTTTGATACTAGTATATCCAAAATGCGAAATGTGGTTCTCAATTCTGCACAACAACTGTAGCTTCTAAACTATTAGATTACAACTCTTAGGATTACACTAATCATAGACTTATTTTGTTAATTTTTATTACCATTTAATTGTTTACCTTTAGTTAAGTTATTTAGTTTTAGTTATTATTTAGTTTATTCTTTTTATGTTTGTAAAATTCCTGCCCTAGAATTTAGATTTCTGTCTGTGTCAAAATAAATAAATAAATTCTGGTCTTACTACATGGTATTCGAATTATGTTACTTTATAAAAAAAATGTGTAAACAGCGTTACTTACTATATTGTAAGTGGAAAAATTACTTACGAATCTGTTAACTGATTTTTTAAATCATATTATATGTAAGAATATTTGTACAATAAGCAAATCGATCGGTTAGAAACGAAGAAAGATTAAAAGAGTTTAGGAGTTAAGTGGCCCCTTGGCTATCACATATGAAACTTTTTAGCATGATTCGCTGCTGTAAAGTGCAATATTTGGGTACAGTTTTATTACTATAGCTGTTGGGGCACTTTTCAATGGCTTATCCTGCAACGACATTTGAACATATTTATGTTTATTCAATTAACACTAAGCAAAGCATTTTATTGAAAATAATTAAACATTAAAGTAAAATATTAAAGAAGTTATTCATTTCAGTTTGGAGTTTTATTAGATATAAGAACGCTTCTTTCTGGGCACGTACATCACTGGGTAAGCTACAGACTTTTTGCTCCTGTTATCCGTTATTCCTGCGAGAATCTTAATAGAATCTGTCTTGGCGTTGCCACTGCTTAATGTACAGCACTGATTTATTATATTAGGGCAAACGCTAAGGTTTATTGGAAATTGGCCTTAAGGCCTCTAACTGCCTGTGGGGAATTTCTTATTATAATGGATAAGTTCCAGACCAAATTATATAGTTGGAAAGGTATTTTGGGTGAATTTCATATTTAAACTAAACATAGGACACGAATAATATAAAACTGTTCAGAAACTATAAAATCAATAGAGAGCAAAATTGACAGAACTTTGATAAGATAAGATAAGATAAAATTTATTAATGTTAAAATTATAAAATATACACAGGTCAAAAAAGGTTTACACAATTTCATTTTAGAAGCTTACATACAAATAATATAATATCACGCCTAAACTTACTTTAATTTGTATAAAAACAGGTATAGTTACTAACAAGACAGAAAATAGAAGACGATACAGTACAACAATATAATGATATCACATTCTTATATGTAAAATTTCTCTTTCAATTTCTTCTAATGAGAAGAATGCGTTTTCTAGAAAAAAGTCTTTAATTGTAGATCTAAGTTTTGCTGGAAGCAGAGTTTTCACGCTGATAGGTAGTGAATTAAAGATTTTAATGCCATAATGTTTAACACCGGTTTGTCCCCTGGTAAGCCTAGTGAATTCAGGATATATATTATCTTTATATCTGGTCTCATCTGGAAATCAGCACGAGTACTAAAATTATTTAAGTTATTATGTATGTATGAGATACATTGCAGCGCAAACAAACAAGGTAAAGTAAGTATTTTAAGTGTAATAAAAAGGTGCTTAGTATTATCTCGGTAATCTATACCACTCACAATCCTTATGGCCCTTCTTTGAAGACCAAAAAGTCTGTGCTTGCCAGTAGAGTGGCCCCAGGCAAGAATGGCATAAGACAATCGAGAGTGACAAAATGCAAAGTAGGCTGTTTTAAGCACATTGGGTGATACGGAATTAGACAATTGCCTTAGGCAATATATATTTTTTGATAACTGTTCTGCAAGATAATCGATATGAGCTTCCCAACGTAGAGATTGGTCGATGAATACCCCTAGAAATTTAGTGTCTGTTGGGTTATTCGGTAGCTTACCCAGATCGCGTGTACTTGAGATCATTTTAATTGTTTTTTCTTCATTAAGTGCTAGAGAGTTAGATGTGAACCACTTTTTGGCATTGGAGAGCGCATCGTCACATTTCAGCATTAAGTTATCCAGATTATAATCTGACATTAGAAGTGTTGAGTCATCAGCATGTTTAAATACAAACATGAATTTAATGATTTTGAAAGAAGGGACCTTACACCACATCATAGTAAACCTCTTCATTTTTATGGCTTACCAAAGACACATAAACAAAATATTCCTTTAAGACCAATTGTTAGTTCTATTAATTCACCATGTCATAATTTGCCAAAATTATTACTTAAAATTATTGATCCATTATCTGGAAATATCGATTCATATATTAAAAATAGTAAACATTTTATAGAAAAAATTTATGAGAACGATATTCATGAATCACATCTGATGGTTAGTTTTGATGTAGTTAGTCTTTTTACCAATGTTGCGGTAGATGAAAACAGTTAAAGATGGGTTGCTAAATGATAATAATTTGGAAACTAGAACTAAATTAAGTGTAAATAGCATAATGGAACTCTTAACAATGTGTATAAAAACAACCTATTTTTAATTGGACAATGAGTTATCAGCAGGATTTTGGTATGGCTATGGGGTCTGCATTATCACCAATTTTAAGCAATATATTTATGGAGAACTTTGAGAACACACATGTTCAAAATTGTATAAACAAACCCGTTGTCTGGTGGAGATATGTTGACGACATTTTTGCAATTTGGCCTCATGGTGTCGATTTATTAGATAGTTTTTTGGAAAATATAAATAGTAAGGAATCGTCTATTAAATTGACATTAGAACTAGAAAGTAGGAATGAACTACCGTTTTTAAATGTTTTAATTAAAAGGCAAAATAATACAATTATTAAAACAAGCGTTTATAGAAAATCAACACATACTAATAGATATCTAAATTTTAACTCAAATCAGTCAATAAATGTTAAAAGGGGTGTTGTAAAATGTTTATACGATAGGGCCAAAATAATTTCATTTAATAATGAAATATTAAATAACGAGAAAAAATTGATCAAAGAGGTTCTAGTACAAAATCAATATCCTGAAGCCTTTGTTGATAGAGTTTTCATAAATGTTGAAAATAGGGACAATCAGGTACGACAAAAACCTGAACGTCATTATACAGCAATAATTCCTTATATATACGGACTGTCGGAGAAGCTACGCCGTATAGGTGACAAATTTAATGTTAGGACGATATTTCAAACGGGGGACACTTTAAGATCTATTTTAACAAAAACAAAACCGATAAACAGGGAGCAGAATTCAAAAAACTGTATTTACAATATCCCGTGCGAATGTGATAAATGTTATGTGGGTGAGTCCATTTAGTGTGACGTTGGATGAGCCCAAAAATTACATTAGAAAGAATGAAATTCAGAAATCAAAGATTTGTGAACATGCTTGGGAAAACGGACATAGAATAAACTGGGACTCAACAAAAATTTTAACAAAAGAAGCAGATACCAAAAAAAGAGAAATTAAAGAATCAGCAATAATCTTATTAAATGAAGATAAGTGCGTATCGAATTATTCTGTAGATATTTGTACAACCTGGCTACCAATGTTAAAAGAAGAACATAACAAACTCAACATTATCTAAAAGAAAATATCATCAGTTCCGTGTTTTGTGTAAGTAGTGAGTATCTATGAAAATAAAATAAACAGAATCTTAAAGCTGTGTATTTGACATACACAGCAAAATAAGAGTTCTTCCAAAAAAAAGCTTTAAAAACGGAAAGATACTACTTTCCGAAACGTCAGCAAAATACATTATCTGTGTGTTTATTCCAATTTATATTATTTGCAAAACATAACCTCTTACTGTTCCTTTGACGTAAACGTCACGGGCGCAGAGCCTTTTTTCCAATAATTCTATTATTTTGTAGATTCGGTGATTTGGTTTTGAAGAGGATAATAATACATGTGGTAGAAAACCCAAATAATAGGAAAGAATATATAAAACTGTTCTCTCGATTACTAGGTATATAAAATTAAAATGGGAAACCGGAGTTAAAATTTTATGCATTGAAAATACTAAAAATGATTTCAATTTACGTCACTACTTAATGACTCTGTTAGCGTATAGGCTTTCACAAAGAAACAACTGAGGTAAGTATATCATCACAGCAATTTTTATTTAAAAGTTGAGATCACAAAACAAACATGTCATTTTTCGAAATAGATCTAAAATTATCTACTCGTCAGTGATATTTTTATTGCTGTTCTTGTTGATCATCATCAGTTACTTTTTTAACATGAGTTTTAAGTCGTATCACTCACTAACAGTCAACGGGTCTTTGTGACCCAGCTCCACTGTTTGTCTACAGCAGTGTGTGACGTAAATTGTTGACATGTTCATCGTTTATCACTATTATGTCATTCGAGACTTGTTAACGTATTTAAAATGAATCTCTGAATTGATGTTGAATAAAATTATAACCGAATAGACCCCTGTTGAACTCCTGTATGAATACAGGGTGTCTCACTGGGAACTGAATCGATCGATATAGAGAAAAGTACGCATCAAAAAATTTGAAAAATTTAGAGTCGATACCAACTTGCTTATTTCAAATGGAACACCCTATATATTTTATGGTTCTCGAAAAGAGCATAAAATTCTGAGTCGAAAATATGTAGAGTATCCTATACCTAAACCTTGCCGTTTCAGAGATATTTGACATTTTATAGAAAATTTGACAGGTGCAATGGTTTGCAAGAACCGTTATAACTTTCTTCGTGTAAAAGATCCTCATTTGCATCTTGTCACATAAACACAAGGAGAACTACGTTCTACAACTCAAATAAATACAATAATATCATACCAAGTGTTCCGTTTTTCGCGTTACATTTTGTCAACTTTAAACCGCGAAAACTTGTTTAGGTCAAATGGAGCACCCATTATTTTTTTACATCAAGTTGTGTAAAATTGAATTCTCTTTTTCTGATATTAGCATTGTGGGGGTTAAAGTCACAACTTTTTAAAATATTTGCGATTTTATTAGAAATTCATGAATTGTTGTAATAATTTCATCAAAATAGCCAATCAGTCATTATCTTAAGTCAAAAAATGCCAGCACGTTTTAATTACACCCACGAAGACTTTTTAAATTTGTTTATTATTTATGGAGAATGTGATAAAGTAATATCAAGAACTTGCAGCACATTTGCTACTCGATATCCAGAAAAACGGAAACCATCACCAAACACACCCATACCCAATATATAGGGTGTTCCATTTGAAATAAGCAAGTTGGTATCGACTTCCGGTATAAGCGGAAGCGCGAGCTGCTTGTAATTATTTTAGTTGTATTGGCCACACCGACATTAGTAATTATCTAATTTTTCAAAATTTTCTGATGCGTACTTTTCTCTATATCGATCGATTCAGTTCCCGGTGAGACACCCTGTATATAAGCCTGATGATATTCGACCTTCAATTTCGTTCATAATTTTTTCTACAAATTTACTTTCTTTTCTGTAGAAGCTCCTTCCAGACAGTTTTTGGCTTTGGATTTGAGGCTTGTCTACTATATGTGCTGTGTTTTATGTTTTATTTATTATAGCAACATCTATATCCCAACAAAGCTTTCCATGATTTAAGTTCGTTCCTAAACCCAAAGTGGGTTTCTTTTACCTTATACAAATCTCTTTTTGGACGATATGTAAGAATGCATAGTGCGCCACTTAAAGCAGTGACGCACCCTGTATATTCAGAATACGACCGACTGTTTCATGATAACCGTACCTACGTTTCTAGCTTTGTTTTCTTTACAAATAAGCGTTGAAAGTTGACAGCCAATTCTTTCAATCAATCATCGTACTAGTTAAACTTTGTCAATTGTGATCCCTATTTTATTGAATGGTTTAGGTGTGCTAAGGACATAGTATAAAAAACATATTTCCATACAATTTTATTAGAAATATCTTACTTTTAATGATAATGATTAGATCTTTTTTAAATCTCAACCTATAAAAAATTTCTGTTAAGAAAAACTTGTGTTGTTTATTAACACTTCCTATTATAAAATATCTGGTAGATATAATAACCATTGGTTAATAATAATTTTGAAAATATTTTATCTTTCTAAAAATAGAGGGATCTATTTTTTAATCGTGGATATTTATATTATAGTAATTTTTTATTTCCAAGTCGAACAAAGCATTATAAATAACACACATGTAATAAAACTTTGATTTACTGTAAATTACTGCACGCAAAACAATAAAATCAAGAAAACAAAAGTGTTATAGGATAAAAATAAGCCATATTTATAGTGACTATTATGTTTACGACGCGTGCTCGGGAAGAATGACGCTGTTATGAAAATAAAAAATATTTACAATGTTTGTCAAACTATTTCAGCGTTTCCTCATTCATTTGGAAAGGGACAACGAGCAATGAAGGAAACAGAAGTCCCGAAAATTATTACAATTGTACACTTAAGTGGATTACAAATCTATACATATAAATCCACTGAAGTGTCTGTCTGCGATTTAAAACTACTTACATTTTACGTAACTTACTGAATTGTTTAATTATTTTTTTGACAACTAAGAGCAGAACACAATTTTGTCTGCCTGTCTCAAAAACTACTGAAGCAATATTGATGACACGTGCATATAATAGCTGCTATATGTGGAAATCCCAAAAAAGTGCTGTAAGTTTGAAGCGTATGTTTGTAGGTTTATCTGTCTGTGAATTTGTATTCCATTAACGGATGCGGATAATACTACTTTGATGCGTTTTTTTAAATTAAACGAGTATTTTGTCGAGGAGTTTTTAACAATGTTTAATCTCAATACACCTTCAAGGATTACATGTATCACAGATCCTCCGGCATCTCTTCGAAAATAAAAACTACAAATATATTTCACTATTTTTTTTTTATTTTTTACATTAATTTAATTAATAACAATTTATCAAAAATATTCAGCAAAATCAATGGAGGAATATATAAATTTTCTGGCATTTAAACATTCATATCGCAAAAGTAGTAAATAATATGGAATGTTATTGTGTTTTGGAGATTTGCCTTCTTATACGTGTGTCATGTCGGGGACTGCTGCGAAAATTCAACAAATAAGAGCCAAGTAGACATACAAGTATAGTATTGAATTATTAAATAGTAATATACAATATATAAATAGTGATATTCCCCCAATGTATACACGCCTTTATGAAGGAAAAACTCGAGTATATAATAATATTTCAAATTATTTTTCATACTTTTTCAATGTCAAGTATTGACATAATTATTATATTATAAACTTGTAATTTATACTTGTAATGCCGATTTAGCAGTGTAGTGTTGATGTTTGTGATACCATATCAGTATTACCTACGCAAGGATATCTCTAATACACTTTTAAAAGAATTATTAAATTATTACCATTATTAAGCAAATGATTTTTTTTTAACTTTCCACATGAACAATAACTGACATATGGACAAACTATGCAAATTTAATTCAGCTTATTTTGTGTAACAAGCTATGTTATCGAAGTTTTAGATTAAGGTTTATCTTCAAGTATGATTTAAACTAATGGAGCTATAACTTCAAATTTATTAGTGATATTTTGCAGCCCCTTCTAAAATTGCGTTTCAAGTTTATTAGCTCTTAACTTCGTAAACGGAATTGTGTTGTAGGAGTAGTAAAGTTACTGAAACATTTTAATAAGGAAGTATTTGACTTTCTTTTCAATCCAGAATGAAATATTTATGTTAAATTTTTTCCCGTTTAATCGTCAAATAAATTTGTACAAGTTCCGCTTGGATTAGTTTAATATTCCCGTTGTTACGATAATAACCATGCAATAAATAATACTCGAAATGAAAATGAATTAATTTTGGATAATAATCTGAACGTTTGTTACCGTTAGTTTATTTTACGATGCAGATTTGTCTTGAATTACTCACTCCCCACTCTAATATTATCTTAATATTATGGATGTTATTTATATTTTGTCAATTTATAGATAGAAAAAACGAAAATACCTGTTATTTGAACGGACAAGTAACTGAGAAAAAAGAAATTCTCGTAATATTAAAAATGATTCAAACCGTTCGTCATCATCTTGAAGACTACCTTATTATCGAAAGTGTTCCAAATAACGGGTCCGACAGAAGAAGTATCCATTTTATATTGAGTTGTTTTTATTAATGGCTAAAATTTTATTCAAAAATTTAACACAAGGTTCTTGAGGAAACACGGATATTTTATTTTACTTCAACGTTCAGTGGAAGTATAGTAACGCAAAAGAAATATTTTTTTTGGCTGAAATAGGCTTAAAACGTCATGAAACGCCTATGTTTTAAATTTTAGCGAAAAAGTCTGTTGGTCTGTCGGTCGGTCTGTAACTTTTTTTGTACGCACATTTACTTTGGAACTGTTTATGATATTGACTTGAAAGTTGGTCCACATGTATTATAACCAGATCAGGAACTAGATTATATTTTGATTTAATTCCGTTGATGAGTTCGGGGGTAAACGGGGTAAATAAGGGTAAATAAGCGAAGCAAACGGGTAAGAGTCCATAAAATTGCAACTTAGGGCATGTACGAAAAGTTAAAGTCTCAAATTTTTTTTTTGGCAACAGCCACCCCCACTATCACCCCCAATAACACCCCCACACTATTGTGAAAGGGAGTAAAAAAATTAAAATGTGATTTACTATTTATACAAGAACGAAACATCTCAAAAAAAATTTTGTGTTTTTATTGTGTTTTTAAAAATTGTTTAAAATTCTTATTAATTGTGTTTAAAATGCCGCAAATTGAGAGATGAAAAAGTGGACATGTTAATTATTTATGGGGAATGTAAAAGAAATGCAGTTGCGACTACCGACCTTTATGCCTAACGATATCCTGATAGACAATAGCGAAAAATTATTTTAAACATGTTGAAAACCAATTCCGATGAGAGCCCTACAATGATCCCGAAAAAAACTTCATTATTGACGAAGGAACGGAAACTAATGTTTTGGCTCAAATAGAAGTTGATAAGACTGTTTCTTTAAGATAAGTTGGGTTTGAATTGGACATCAGTCACCATACAGTAAGCGGAATTTTGCACAAATACCACTATAAACGTTTTAAATACCAATTATACCAGCATTTGTACGAAAGTGATTACGGATTAGGATGGAATATTGCAATTGGACGTATAATAACGTGCAGCCAAACAATGATTTTTGGAATTGATTTTATTATCGGACGAGTCTAGGTTTACAAATTTGGGATTATTTAACCGACACAATACAAAATATTGGTCACAAGAAAATTAAAATTTATTACGGGTGAGTAACTTTCAAGTGCGGTTCGGTTTCAATGTTTGGCTTGGAATAATCGGTAGAAGAATCATTGGGCCAATAATATGGTGCCAGATACTTGAGATTCCTGGAAAATTAGATTGGGGACGTTTTATATGAGTTACTTTTAGATTTAGGACAGGAAATATCCCCGTAATTTAAGGGAAGTAATTGATTACCTTCAACGGAGATTCGGAGAAAACGTAATTTCAACGAATGATCCTGTGGGGTGGCCTCCAAGGTCACCTGATTTAACGTCCCTTAATTTCTTTGTTTGGGGTCATTTAAAAAATATTGTCTATGCAACCGTCGTTACAACCCGTGAAGACCTGAACCTACGAAGAAGACGAGCAATTAATAACGGCATAACGGCCCAGCAATTGGCGAACGTTCTTCGAGAAACAGCTATGCGAGTTCATTGACGTTAATGGACAGTATTTTGAACAACTGTTGTAATGTCTTGTGTTAATTTTTTGTATTCCAAAACCACCTTAATGTAACAAGGTAATTAGAATAAAATTGTATTTTCTTATTTTCTTTTAACTGTAATTTTATTTGTATTTATCGCACATTTTAATACGACATATGAATAAAATCCTTACTAATAGTACTAATAAATGGTAGTACGGTACCGATATGGTTCCATTTGAAAAAAATGAGTTTTGCCCCAAAAACAATTTTGGTGAATTTTATTTGTTCATAAATCACGTAATTTAGTGTTTTTAACGGGATTTCGTTTTTTGTAGCATTACACGGGTCATTTAGAATAAATGGACACTGTCATGGCACACTTAAATGGAAAACTAAAATTTATATTATAAAAAAAGCTGATGTTTGAAATGTCAATTATTTGGCATCGTTGGAAACGGGGTAGTGAAAAGAAAATCAATTATATATCAAAAAGTGCCGTTTATATCCGTAGTATATCCTAAATTTCAATCAATTATCTTCAAAACTAAAAGAAAAAAGGGGGTATACCATGATCCTGTTACATCCGGTATATTACTTCTATAATCATCCCAATCCTGAAACCAAATAAACCCCCACATATCACAAACAATTATAGGCCAATCGCATTATTAAATACTTTGTCGAAGTTAACCGAGAAAGTCATCTTGATTAGATTACATCATATTAATAAAAATAAAATATGCCGAAACATCAATTTGGGTTCAGGTCTGGATAGAATTGCAAAGGTGGTGCAAGATGCAATAATTGGCTTCACCAAAAAGCAATGTACCGTATTGCTGTTACTTTGCGTAGAGAAAGCTTACGACACGGTCTGGCATAATGGAATTATTCATAAGCTTCAAGAAATATGCAAACTCCCCCCCCCCCCGTACCTCACCGCCTTACTCAGAAGTTTTTTAGTCGATAAAAAAATTATCGTCCGCATAATAATACCTTTTCGGGCACTAAGCAAATATCGGCAGGCGTCCCGCGAGGGACTATATAACTTCTTCCTCTCAGATATCCCCTCCCATCCCAACACAACCTCCCTGCTTTACGCGGACGATGCGGTGATCTGCGAGCGATCTTTATACGCTCAGACGGCCGCCCAAAAGATCCAGCAGCACCTCGTAAAGCTTGACGAATTTTACACAGACTGGAAAATCAAAATATACACTGACAAGACAGATACTATTATGCTACATAGAAAATTTACCAACATGACGATTTTCGACAAAATAAAAATAGGCAATAATACGATACAGGAAAAGACTAAAGTCAAGTTTCTAGGGGTAACCCTATATACGAGACTCAGGTTCGGACTTCACGTGACAAACACAATACAAAAAAATTATTCTGCAATGAACAAGCTACACTTCCTTATTAATCGCCGCAGTAAACTTACGGTAGATAATAAACTCACCTTGTTCAATGTCATCTCCGGGCTAATCCTAAAGTATGCCTGCGCATCCTGGAATAACATTTCAGATGTGCAGTGCAAACGCCTTCAAATATTACAGAATAAGTTATTACGATTACTCACCAACATGGACAGGTATACTCCGATGGCCGATCTACACATACGTAACAACATTCCAGTGATGAGAGCATATATTAACGAAGTCGCACAAAAATTGTTCAAACGTAAGATCCAGCTATCGCAGATTACTCAAGGCTTAACAGACAAATGCAGATATAATGATCCAATACATGCAGACCGACTTTTACATCAGATTCTACCAATCTACGACGACATACAATAACAATAACTAAACACACAAAACTCTTACTTACGGACAAAATTACCCTGACCTCCTCCTCCTTCCTTCCCCATTCCTTCCCTAAGCTCTACACCCCTCTACACTTTGTTCCCAGCCTATTATCCCGTATCTCTAAATAGACTCTACCAATGCTTTATAGATGGCAATTAAGTGTGGAATTTTAATATTTCTTTAATTTGTTTAAATTTATGTGACAAATCTCTTGCTTTTTGCAATACATTTTGAACTTGATGTTGCCATCTTAGGTGACAATCTTTATAAATTCCCATATATTTTACTTTTTCTGTAGTATTAATGTGGATGATTTTATTTTCTTGTATTATTTCCAGTCTATTAAAATTCGATAGGTTGCAATCGTAATACGTTAAAAGCAAGTTAAATGTTTTATTATAATTTGTCGTTGAGAACTATCAAATGCGTTTTTTATTTATCTAAGGTCATGCTCGGAAATGGTGTTAAGGATTTCTCAAGAGGATGCTTGATACAATATAACCGTATCATCTGTAAAGGAGATTATAGTACCGGGTGTATCAAATGTAAGTATGCTATTTATATAGATTAAGAAAAGTATAGGTCCTAATACTGTTCCCTGTGGTATACCATACGTTACTATTTCCGAGTGACTTAAAATATCACCAATTTTCACAAACTGTTCTCGTTCGCTTAGGTAATCTTTGAACAACTCCAGTGATACACCTCTAATACCAATAGATTTTAATTGATTTATTCATCTTTTGTGACACGCCGTGTCAAAAGCCTTCGCTAGATCTAAAGGGACACATAACGAAGTCTTTAACAGATCTACACAGTCAACTTAGCATCGCGTTATATGTAGATTTGTTTTCTTGAAATCTTTATTGCTGTTCCAATATTATTTTGATTTTTTAGAAATATCGTCAATCTAATCTTAAGTATTTTTTCAAAAAAAATATATATTAGTGATATGGGTTTATAGTTTTTTTATTAAATGTTTTTCGCCACTTTTATGTAAAAGTGTTATATTAGCCTCCTTGAACATTTGAACAGTAAGTTTTGAAAGATGCAGATGTTGACTATGAAGCTATAAATCTAAATAGTTATTTAGTTAGTTAGGCTATATCTTGCACATCATTCAAATTGCTTCCATAGAGTTAAGTTGTTTAGTATAGTAGAACTACACTTTTTAGAATTCACATAACCCCAAAATGACTTTGTATCACTTTTTAAATTTAACTCAACATTTCTGATATAATTTTTGTAAGTATTATCTATAACAATATTAACTCTATCTCTGATGTTTTTAAACTGATTGTATGTTTCGAAACTGCCAGTACTATTTCCAAAGTGAGAATTTGGTTTTTAGATGTTTTATAATTAATCCATTAAACCATGGAGGGTATCTTTTATATGTTACACGTTGGACATATTTAGGGATACATCTATCAAATATACCTATTAGCGCTTCATAGAACATTTCACATCCAACATTTACATCTTCTATATTATTTAAAAAGGACCAATCGAAGTTGAATACACTTTAATATAGTGAAAAATAATTGGCTTTCTGAAAATTACATATTTCCATTACTTTCTTTGTGGTGTTTTTGAGATTATGGTGTGCTATGAAGGAACTAATACTCAGAGCAGGATGATCCTTAATAAAATATCTTCCTACTTACTAATGTAGCATTCATAATTACTAATTACGAGATCTAAAAATCTGTTGTTAAAATTGACAACATTATTATTATGTTGAATTAAATCAATGAACTATGACATGAACTAACTTTGAAAATGATCTGCCGATGACATTCCGTGTATACTTTTTTAAACTTTCAAAAGCCTACTCTGCTTCCAAATCCATTAATGGAATCTATTGTTGTACCTACCACTGCCTATATTTACATGAAATTTGAATATAATGTTACTATTGTTTTATCACATTCCTAACAGAGGAATCATCAGGTATGATTTATGTTGTTAAATATATGGAACAGAACAATAATTATAACTAATATTATATTGAACTCAGTTCCAGGCATAGATTAATCACATGAAATTATTTCGAAAAACATTGTTTGTTCGTTTTATTATAAACATTGCATTAATTCATTCAATATTAAATTATTGTTCATTTGCATCTTAATTTTATTTTGTACATCGTGTACATTGACTAATTTCTCTGTTACAGAAAAAGAAGATTTTCTATTCATAATCGCACATAATTTCTTGATGCGTTGCCTGATTTTGATGTTTCTTTTTCGTTTGAAGGACGGAGCTTTAGTAATCCGTTGCATATTTCTTCTAGATAATTTAATATAATAATACAAGCTAATTTTCTATGTAGCTTCCCCTCACCCCCTGACCATCCATCATGTTATCTTTTTGACTATATACTTCATGATGAGCAGCATAACCTTTGTTTAAACTAAACTAGAAGACAATAACAAAAAGCGCTTTACCGTTATCGTAGTCCCCTGTACCTTCTGACCACCTTTACATTCTGATATAGATTAAAAATTCATGAAATCGTGTAAAGATTTTTAACCTTATTTATTTTATTTTAACAGACTACAATTTCTCCTATTGACGGTAGAGAATAAAATATAACAAAAATCGCTTTACTGTTACCATAACAAAATACAGATTAGAAATTTATGAAATCACGTAGAGTTTATTTTAAACCTAATTTATTGTGAAATACATTTTTTAAATACATAATGATAACCAAAAGCAAAATACTGCAGGTTATAAATTATTGAAATCATATACAGTTAATGTTTCAACATTGTTTTCATGACAACCAAAAATCTCAAGCTGGATTTCACAGTAGAAATCTAATACGGGACTTGTTGAAGAAAACTTTATTTTCCAAACGTAGATAAATAATTGATTACTTTACTTGAATTTCTAATTTATCTTTACTTCTAGCAGTACTACCGTAGTAGTTGTACTTTTTTCGCTGGCTGGGATACCCATTGAATTATGCAAGAAAATCAGCAGCACAAAACACATTCCATATAAATAATAAATAAATAAATAACACCACAGGTAACTACAACCCCCTTTACCCCGGAAGGCTCTAGAAGAGCCTTGTGTGGGAGGGGGCTACACATTTAGAGACAAGGGACACACACCCAATATCCGTGTATAGTGGAAAAATCCCTCTCACAGTATTTTCCACTGCCACGACCGGGGATCGAACCCGGAACTTTTGGGTGGGAGACAAGTGCGCTCACCTCTCGACCACTAGTAATAGAAAATATTAGCGTTACTCATTTTTGTCACGTACAAACAATTCCAAAGAATTTCCTTTACATACGGGAAAATGTATATAGTGTAATGCAAACCGGTCAAAATTTGGGTGGTCGATCAAAAGTGGTGAAGGTGTATCGAGGTCCCGAGGTCCTAGTTTTACTTATTTCTGACCTTTAGTTTGGACATAGCACACATTTTCCCGGAACGGTTGGTCGGATCAATCTGAAACTGATGGCAATCGATTCTATGACCTCAAGTTACTCGAAAACGAGGGGTTGCGTTGCCTTTAACTCCTTTTCCAGAGTCACTAAGTATCCCGGTCAATATTTGGGAGGTCGGTCAAAAGTGGTGCAAAAGTGTATCGAGGTCCTAGTTGTCCTCTAATAACGCTTTACTTGTTTCTGACCTTTAGTTTGGCCACAGCACACTTTTTCTCGAAACCGTTGGTCGGATGCGTTCGGTCGGAATCGATTTCTCATGGTCGACTTAGTCGATGACGACACCTCTCGCTCCTTCATGTGTCTTCGGGTGTCTTCGGAAACCTTCGGAAATGTTGGGATTTTTGCTTAAAATCTTAGCTTCCACACGTGCAAACTCCCCTGAAACTTGTTTCGGTTTTCAATTCTCCAAGTCGTTGATAAAACGGTGAGTAACGCCCTCGGGAGTGATCGGATCTATTCGATAACCACCGTAATTGATTCCTCTGGTCGGTATAGTAGAAAATACTACCTCACCCGACCTTGGGGGTGCCTGCAAAAATCTTACTTAAATATTCGAGTATTAGGCTAGAGAACCCACTCGAGCCTAACTTCAACTATGTCTTTAAACATTTTTAGGTTATATTTATACTAGTTTATTTGTGTCTATGTTCACGTTATTTATAAATGTCATTGTCAAAGGATTAAATTGAACGACTTCCGTATCCGTTGGCGTTTTTGAAGACGTACCTCCGTCTAGTACACAAATAATGTCGTGGCAAAATTCAAACATCAATAGCGATGCCGTAATAAAATGAGAAGTTAAAGGTAGGTATGTATTTGAAAGATGAAACTATAAGCAATTCATTTCACATGTAATTACCAATGTTAAATGATTATGTTCTTTTTATAAAAGTAAAGAAATATTCAGATGGCGCAGAAATCAATTTTTGCTGTATATGAATAAGGTCCTGTTTCGCTCGAAAATTAGCTGCGAAACCCAACCCGGTTTCTTGATTTGAAACGAAATAAAATTTAGTTTCTAATATTTGCCGGATGCGCTGGTAACACGAAAAAATACCGTCTTGTCACCGGAATTGACTAACTTTTGGTATTCAAATTCAACAGTCCAATGATGGATAAGTTGATTGTAATGCTAGGATCTTTAATTTCTTAGATTCTCTCTCATAATATGCCAATACGGAGTGTTCTAAAATTTTACCAGCCTTTTTTCATGTACCCTATTCTTTGAAACTCTTTCCTTGTCATTTCATTAAAAAACTTACACATGAGAAGAGAACGGAATATGCAGACAATTATTGTTAATAAACTACACAGAATCTGCCTTATTAGTAAAGAATGCAAAGAGATATATTTTATTACTTGTTTCAACAGCTTTTAAAATCTATAACATGCTTCATCATTGTTATAAAATAATCAGAAAGTTCATATTAGAGCGAACATAGAAGGAGATGACATAAACAAAAAGAGAAAGATGCTCTTAATAAATATGCAATCATATAAATTATTAATAATATCAATATACCATTCAGACTATGTTTAGTTCCTAGAAATGCCTAATTTCTTATTTACATAAAAAATAAGCCGCATAAACCGACCCAGATTATAATTAAAATTACTTATTAGGATTTATAATTCTACCGTACAATCATAAAGCCAGCAAATTTTTCAATTAGAAACTCAGTTGTAGAACCAAATGAGGATCAATTAATAATGAGAGTTGTAAAATAATTGTTACGAGATATCCATATAACAGTTTATATTAAAGTTCCTTGAACTTTCCCTTTGTAACGAATATGAAATAATAAATTTGAAAAATATTTGGACCGCCCACTTACATTTTTGCAATACCAGTTCCTACGCTCTAATTATATATGAAATTTCATATCTCTAGCTAGATAAATCTTTGTGGCAAACGGATGGATGGACACACGTGCCATCCTACTCCTAAAAAAGATACGTTTTTAATTCGAGTTCTGTGTAAAAAATAAAATTCTAATAGTTTGTGGGGATACGGTTTCTTGGTCACGGGGCTTTGAATGTTCTCACGTTTAAAATGCTTTATTTTAGAGATATGTCGTCCCTAAATTTTTACAGAGAATCTTACCTACAGTTTTGTTTCATCTTGCGTAGTCATCGTTTCTCCTGAAAGCCCAAGCTGGCCAGATTTCTTGTTCCCCGTTTTTTTTTATTTATACGTATCGGTCAGGCAGCCAGACTAAGTATAATAATTAATAACCAGCACACGAGTGAAAAATGGTGACACTCGAGGTAGCAGATCGAATGCGGAAATTAAACGAGTGTGTAACTAGTTATTTGTATATCAAGACTGTGTAATTGATCTTTCTCGGCCGAATTCGAAGTTTGCGGCTGAGGTATATCCGAGGCCAAGCACTGACTGTACTGACCTCTATTCCAATTCATGAAAGAAAAAAATGCATAAGTGAAGAAGTCCTTTTGGCTTATTTTGCTGAAAAATCCCCAAAATTGGCCTCTTCAACGTTATGAGCTTATACTCAATGCTCAAATTGTTACTGGCCACAAAAAAACAAGTAGACATTTACATAATATTTTTAGTCGCAAAGTCCTCTATAAAATCCTTATTTTACTATAAGGAACGTAACCAGACTACAACCAACAGCTACTCTCCGGGCTATGTGCCCCGCCGAGCGCTAATGCTTCGATTGCAACAAACACCAGCCGAAAGACTGATCCTACTTAAAGGAGCTTTCGTGCCAGTCGTCACACACCACTTGCAGACTGTAGTTTCGAGCTGTTGCCTCTCGTCAGTGCACGGTAGGCATGTGACGACCGACACGATGATCACTTGACTACTTAGTACATTTCAGTATCTTTGGGATAGCGACATGTAAAATAGTGCGTGCCTACCTTGCACTGACGACAGCCAACAGCTCGAAACTGCAGTCTGCAAGTGGTATGTGACGACTGGCACGAGAGCTCCTTTAAGTAGGATCAGTCTTTCGGCTGGTGTTTGTTGCAATCGAAGCATTAGCATTTTGATGGTAATATGCAATTATTACACTTAACGCACCAGGATTTTAAGTTGTAATTCAGCGCTCGGCGGGGCACATAATCCGGAGAGTAGCCGTTGGTTGCAGTCTGGTTACGTTCCTTATAGTAAAATAAGAATTTTATAGAGGAGTTTGCGACTAAAAATATTATGTAATATTCCGCCCTCTAAAAGCACATTTGAAGTAGACATTTGCAAGTTTTTCAAATAGTGTTCATAAAGAAGAAGTTTATTCGTTTAAAGCGAAGAAGTCTGAGATTCTGACAAGAGAACAAATTGGTACTTTTCTGAATAATGCTCCCGATAGCGAATATCTTATGTTCAAGATATGCTGGAAAGTAATAGTAAAGTAAAGTAAAAGCTGGTTGCATTACATATTATTTCTATTATAGGTGCTTTTAATTATAAGTTGCGCAGGTGTATATCGCCGCGAGGAAGTCGTTCGTATGGCCTTGAATGATATCGAGGATAAGGAAACAATGTTGATCGTCAATATCCCTAAAACCAAAACGAATATTACCAGATCATTTATTGTAAATTCAAAAAGAGATTTGTAATTATATAAGAAATACACATATCTAAGATTACCACACACCAACCATGGATGGATTTTCATATTTTATAACAAGGAAAAGTATTCAGCCCAAGTTGTAGGAATACATTCTGTGGGAAATGCCCCTAAAAAAATAGCGACCTACCTTGGATTAGAAAGTCCAGACGAAATCACAGGCCACTGCTTCCGTCATAGTTCAAAGACTTTGTTAGCAGATAGAGGCGGTAATATTATAAATTTAAAAAAGCGTGGGAGATGGAAATCTTCCACCGTAGCAGAGGGCTACCTGGAAGATTTCATCCAAAAAAGTTGATAATGCAAACAAAAGCCCCAAAAAAATACATGTCAAACCAATTTTGTTCATACCACAACAAAAAGTATGACAATTCCCAGCATATCAGACAAATATCTAACGTTCATAAATGTTTATTTAACATAAATATTACAAAATAATTTCTACCTATAGTTAATTATTGTTGTTTGTAGTTGTAGTTCCATTTTAAGTACACATATCAACTATTTTCATAAATTCTTTGTAGCCATTTTAAATATCTTGAATATTAACTGAATTTACAGCATTTTTCTTAAGATATTAATATTATATAAATAAAAAATATGTACAGATATTATTGTTATCGAATTTGATACGTCATATATTTTCATTCTGAGCAAATTTTTCTTATAAAATTTTTCAATATCGCGCACAGAAAGAGGAGGTTGTCTGATGCTCTATTAATTTTTAAGCCATTGCCAGCACCCTGTATAAATTTTTCAAATTCTAACATACTAAAAACAGGTTTTTGGTGAAGCAAGAGTAGAATACAGAAAAGTGTCTTTGAAATCAAAAAGATTTTATAATTTACACCCATAACATCCCTTTGTCGTGGACACGTTCTAAACATATATCTATATAAAACCATTTTTGTAACTTTCTATCCTGCAGATAACCTGTTTAATGACAGTATTTTTTTACACAAGCTCTCTTTCTATTGCTAGATTCTCAAAATAATCACAAATCAATTCGTTTAATTCAAGTATTTCTTGTAAGATCTGGATGAAGTTCAAATAATTACAATAAACTTGAATCAGAATCCAGGAAAAACATATTTTATTCAATTACTAAATTTTACGAGATCGGATGGATCGGTATCAGCTTTAATATTCTTGGCACATACATAATATAGTCATGTCGTCTGCACTTGATTCCCCATACAGCGCCAAGTGCAACTTGACAACAACTGCTATTACAGCTTAAGCTCAATATTGGTTTGAAATACTATTCAGCCGTAAATAGTCAGTATGCAGTAATGCAAATTCTGCCAACTTCCTCTTTCCACTTCAACTTATATGTTGGCATAATAGTCAAACAGATTTCACTTGTTTTCAATCCTATAAAATCTTGTAAAATCATGGACCAAAACAAGGAAAGAGAGAGCTTTTCATATAGGATGGGAAAATAGACCAGGGATATTCCATTTCCATTAGCACTTAATTTAAAATAAACTGGCATATGTCACATGTTTTTTTGGAAACGCCTAAGTGCGAGCTGAAGAGAAATTTTTTTTAGCAAATTTAAACAAATATAAACAATAACAATAGTTATTAGGAGGAATATAACAATGAAAGAAACATATAAAACAAATATGACATGTCCAGACAAATCAATACAAGCCCACAATAGGGTCTCGGGGACGGCTTTCAGTCCTATATAGCATGGGGGGCTTTTTATGTGCCCGAATAGACACACCCGCTGTATTTATTCACCTCAATATTTAAGTATCCGCGATAATGGTGGTATAGCATTTCCACTATTACACCCCTTTAGATTTGTGCAAAAATTTTAATTGTTTGTATGTCTAAGTGCACTATAGATTTTTTCATTCTAAAAAGAATGAAAGTAAAAGAAATATTTTATTAGAAACTTTTCAAAATGTAAAAATCAGATCTTTGTAATAACTAAAATAAGTATTCTTATATCTACTTTGAATGAAATGTCGAAAAACAATTCCTTCCTTTCAAAATACAAAGATGAACTTTGCATTCCGCAAAAAATATGCGTGCCCTATTCTTAGATTCCTCATTTTTGCATCATGAGGCTTCTTTTTGTCATGATAATGTGGAGTCCGACCTTGTGGTAATTTTCAAATATAAACTATCCACAAGAAGTGGTTCGCAGTATAGACTGTAGGGCGCCCTCTGGGAGTCAGGTCCATAAAATATGTTTTGTCATTCTGATGTGCATAATAATGCAAACTATATCTGTAGATTTTATATGATATAAAACTTTCCAAATTATTATGGAGCTATAAGGTTTATATCAATACTTTCCAATAACATGTCACAAAACCACTAATTTCGTAATAGTTATATGTAAATATAAAAAATATGACAACCTCAAACGCACCTGTTCCTACGGCACCACACTGACGTTTAAAATACGTCTGAACTCGTCTGGTCACACTTTTGCACGTTCGCTGCCAATATAACAAAGTTGAAATAGACCTTCTGATGTACAAACGCAGCTTATAGATAAAAATTACGCTGTTCGTCGTATATAGGATTCAATGTACACTGTGATGGACGAAAACAGTGAAGGGGATAAACATATTTTAAATGCAAAAATAATCAGTTTACTAACACTGGCCTTGTTTGCGTTGATAAATTGCTTGTTGTAAATATAAAACAGTATTTGAAGAGTTTCGAACCAGAATAGTAATTTTCAATAATAGAATTCTACATTTGCGAATTTTGTTTCGATATTTAAACATCATTAGTTGTATATTTTTATTTATTTATTTACTTACTTATGCACACCATCACAGCCAAGGCCAATTACTGAGTAGGAAAATACACGTTTATGAACAAATATCATAAATTACAAATTAATAAGTCAGAACAGAATAATATATATATACATAAGAAGATATAATACATAATATAATTTTAACAAGCGTGGGAAGAGAAATAACAAAGAAACAGAGAAAACAGAGACTATGGGAAAAAATAAGAACTGTTGCGTCTTAAGTTTATTATTTATACTACAATTACATTTCGCAGTCTCGTTTCAAATTATAACGCCATGTAGTTGTAGCTTGCTGCGCGAATCGTACGATGTTCAAAGATTAAAATTTTTGAATCCTATCCTGGGTGCGTGGCTACCCAGTTCGCCCCGGTATAGACGCCCACCACACACTCGTTATTCATCACATACCTGACTGTAGTTTGTCGTATGCATCGAGAAGGACGTATTAAAGTACTAGTGCTTGTGATTTAAAAATGGAAAAAGAGAAAACGAAAAGTGGGAGACAATATGAAGAAAATAGTGAGTGCGGTATAAAATAATTTTGACTCATATGAGTCCGAGACAAACCCCTCGTCAAATCGCTGACAAATGTCATGCAATATCTAATAAATAAAAATTTCATGTTCCTATCACATGAAGAAAACCTAGTATATGAGGTAATGATCGATATATAACATGTCATGAGTGAGGTTCAAAAATATGGCTCACATGAGTTCGAAATATAGACGTACCCCTTGTCAAATCGCTGACACGTCATGCAATATCTAATGAATAAAAACTTCTTGTTCACATCATATGGAGAAAAATCTAGTATATGAGATAATGGCCGACATATGACGTGTCATGAGTGTGGTTTAAAAAATGTTGGCTAACATGAGTCCGAAATATAGACGTACCCCTCATCAAATCGCTGACACATGATGCAATATCTAATAAATAGAAACATCTTGATTATTTGGAATATTTCGATATAATTAATCCAAAAGAAGACCTACGCATTATAATCCTGAATATGGTAAAAAACCATTGTTATGAGTTTTTACTGTTAATGAAATTCATAAAATGTCGAATAAATGTAAGTAGTTATCTATTTTAGGTAAAGGCTATATGGATGAAAACCAAGTATACGAGGTAATGGTCGACGTATGTTGTGCCATAAGTCTAGCCTAAAAAATGTTGGTTCAGTTCGAAATATAGATATGTCCCTTGTCAAATTGCTGGTATATGCTATGCAATACAGAATAAATAATAATACTTGGTTAATTATGGTATGGTGAATACGAATATTTTAATATAATTAAACTAAAAGAAGGCCTACGCATCATATGCCTGAATATGGTAAAGCGCCGTTAATATGGTTTTTTCCTTTCAGTGAAATTAATAGTACATTAAACAAATGGAAGCATAAGAGGTAATGGTCGACATATTTGTGCCATAAGTGTAGCCTAAAAAATGTTGGCTCGGTCCGAACTATAGACATACTCCTCGTCGCAAATTGCTGGTAATTGCCATGCAAAACAGAATAAATAATAATACTTGGTTAATTATGGTATGGTGAATTGGAACATATTAATATGATTAAGCTAAAGGAAGGGATATGCATTATATGCCTGAATTGGTAAAAGACCGTTGGTATGTTTTTTTTTCCTTTCAATTGATTAATAATATATAAATATAAACATAAATGTATTTATATATATATATATATATAAAACAGTTGCCAAGTATCGAACCATTCTTAAAAAAAGTTTACTGAAGATAGCACAATAATTAACCATTGGCTTTTTGGTGAAAATTTGATAAAGTAACGAAGAAAAAGGAGGACGGGAGCAGATGGAGGAGGAACGACAGGAAATAAAGAGGCTAAATGGGTATAACTTTTCCGTTAATACTGCTCTGAGGCAGCCTGCTAAACAAAACAGCAAAAAGTTCAACAGCTATGTAAAAATCGTGTGGTATCATGCTATACACAGGAAGTTGGAGAATATATTTCCAGTTATTTCTTAATAAAAGAAAATCAAACGGAAATGATCATTTTATACTAAAATTGCGTAACCTTAATAAACGTATAACCTCACCTCATTTGAAATTGGAAGATTATCCCAACGTAAAAAGTCTATTACGTAAAAGTTATTATTTATGTAAGGTAGAACTTAAAGATGCATGTTTTAGCTACTATTGATAAATTTGCTAGAAAATATTTTATATTTAAATTCTTTTATGAATTATATCAATTGAACTGTATGCATAAGGTTGTGTACAGCTGTCATTGTTACAAAATTGTAAATAGTGAAAAGAAAATCTATTGCCAGGTCAGCGGCGTAAGTTGTTAGGATGTAATTGAAACACTGTAAACATGGATATGTTTTTATCAACTAACAATACAAAAATGATGTACACAATTTATAGAACTGAAATCTTGTCTATAAGAGAGTTTGAGAAATTTGTAAGGACCTATTAGGAAGAGGATAAACGTATAAATTATCTAGAGTTAAAAACAGCCTTTAACACTGAAATGTTTCATAAAACGTATTTATTCAGTGATATAAGTACAAAAATTGATAATAATACAGCGGTAGCTAAATAAGGCGAATAGGTTGAATCAAATACAAAACCCTGAATTATAAAAAGATGGACTTACTGTGAAGAGAAAAATATTCATATGTTTTCCCTTGTATGTAAACTCGAAAGGTAATATTATAGGATATATGGTGTCCAGATCTAGTCAAACTAAGATGAGTTTCCCGCTAGTTTTTTGAAGCTAGTTGCAACAAATTTTGGGTACTAAAGTAGACCCCTATATGCTTCAAAACTAAATGCAAAATATACAGATTAAGTTTCATATAGATCAGATTCAGATTTTTGTTGTGTTCATGTAACAGGTCTTGGCAACATAACATGTCATTTTATGCATTTCCACTTCGCGCTAATATCCAAAGTGTTAAAGAAAATTATTAATGATCAGGCGGAAGGTACCGAGGGGGTTTCAAGATGGAAACCATAGTACTTTTTAGAAACCTATTAGTTGGTGATTTTTTGTGTCTGGGTTCTTGTAAGGATCTAATTAAGTAAAATTCAGTTTTTTTTTAAAAAAAAGGTGTCTTAGTGTGCCCTAACTCAGTTGGATCCATGCGTTTATAATTTATAATCGGTGGCAAAATTTCAAACGAAGTACTGAGGGAGGCTGATCTGATTCTGTATATTGTTTTATTAATGAATACAGATCACGAGAATATATTAAGTGGTTTTTAAACGGGTCTTCTTAACATAAGACCTTAAAGTATTATACAATATGGACCCACATCTAGAATATTTGACATTGGAAAAATTAACATTAAAACCAGCAGTTCATAACTATAAAACATGGACGTCAAAAATATCCTAATTTAAACAATAAAAAGCCAATATGCACTACATCTACTCAAGCATTAAATGAGTGGATTAAGAATGTGTTAAAGTCTTGTGTAATTGATACAAAGCTTTATACAGGATATAGTGGTGCAATCTAATATGTTTTGTTGGCAATTCTTTCAGATATATTTGCCAGAATGTTAATAATTTTGATACAATACCTGGCATTGGAAAACTGGCCATAGTATTAGTAGCTAGTATAAGTTATAAAGTATAATATAATTATGTGTAGGACTACTGTAAATTTTAAGACGGTTTGACTAGTATTAGAAAGTGTTTTAATCAATTTGTGTGCAGGTATTGTTTAGATGTTAATAACAGGAAAACAAATTAAGTTTAGATTACATAGTCCTTTAAACATCTACATGGTGTTATAATTCGAGACAAAACTGCGAAATATAATTAATAGATCAATTGACTTACCTGTAAGGAAGAATGATCTTAATTATATGAAGTCTCATCGAAGGATTATAACAATCGTTCCTACCCGTAATAAAAGCAATCTAGACTTGAAATACTTTAAACCAGTGAGGTATGTGATGAATAAAGGCTGCATGGTGGGAATGTATACAGAGGCGAACTGGGTAGCCACGCACCGAGGATAGGATTCAAGAAAATTTAATCTTTGAACTTCGTACGATTCGTGCAGCAATCTACTACAACTGCATGGCGTTATAATCCTTCGACGAGACTGCTCATATCCTTAAGATAATTCTTCCTTACAGGTAAGTCGACTGATCCATTAATTAAATAGGTCAACTCTGTCTTGCAGGTTGTACTTATCACACATAAAGTGAAGCTGTGAATGTTTTACCTCGGTCTGGTAAGATAGAAGATAATGTTATTACGAGCCTCGGTTCTTATGTATACATGAAAGCGTATTTGTTCTAATACTTGAGGGTAGTCTATTTCATTATTTAGTATTTTATACAGAAATATTAATTATAACTGTCTAATTCCGCAATCTTTCAGGCTAGGTAATGAGAATCTATCAAGTAGAAGGCTTTGTGGTATTCCAATTGGTGGATATACCCTATCTTCCTTAAAGTACAAATACTTCAGAAACCGTCTTTGCATTGCCTCTAAGCTCTTGATATAGGTCAAATAGCTGGGATTCCATATTAGTGAAGCTTATTCAAGTTTTGATATAACCAAAGAATTAAAAAGCAGTGTTAATGTGTTCACGTCAGTAAAGCCGGTTGAATTTCTTATTATACAGTCCATATTTTTAAAATAAGATTGCATTACGTTATTGACATGTATATTAAAAGTTAATTCACTGTCATAGGTGGCCCCGAGATCTCTTATATGCTTAAGGCGGTGTAATGTATTGCCATTTAACTGATAATCTTTTAGTAATGGACTTTGTCGTCTATATTAAGACACTTCTCAACATTTAGTGGAAGATTATTCAATGAGCACCAACCATACACCCTTTGCAAATCGTTTTGCAATTTTTCGCAATTTTCCTCAGAGCTAATATTGCAAAATAACTTCTTGTCATCCTCATAAACTAAATGGCATACATCTAAATTATTTATACTATCATAAATAAATGTATTAAAAGGAGAGGCCCCAGAGCAGGGCCCTGAGAACCCCTGATGTAACTGATATTTCTAATGATTTTACACCCCGACATTCAACAAATTGTGTTCTTTGGCTAAGATGAGATTTTAATAAATTTTACAGTAGCGTCGAAACCCCATCGAGATCTAGATTATGTAATAATATATTATGGTCAATTCTATCAATGGCTTTGGAGAACTCCGTGTAAATAATATCTACTTGGCCATTTAGATCCATACATTGAGCGATATGCTGCGTAACACAAAATAAGTTTGAGAGAGTGGATCTATTTTTAACGAAGCCTTGTTGATGCACACTAATCTGCCCCTCTATATGAGGGTAGAGCACGTTATGTAGAGCTATTTCAAAAACTTAAGCGAAATTAGAAATTACAGTAATTTGCCGACAGTTTTCTACATTGTTTTTTCGCCTTTCTTGTAAACCGGGTAAATACGAGATTTTGTCATATATCTGGAAATATACCAAGCTACAAAGACATATTAAAAATTTTAATCAGACATTAATCGTAATCGGACAAAGTCCTGTTTCAAAACTGTTATCAATCTAGACGTCGAGACGAATCACTTGATACTTTATATAGAGGCGAAGCCCACGAGCACCGCGAGGCGAAATCCCGCGAAACTACACCAAAATTTTGTCGAAATAAAGCCACTTATTATTATGAGAAATAAATGTCTAACATGTTGCATTCTATTTTTCAATAGAACAAAATTTTTCTAATACTGCATAACAATGTATTTGTAATAATAATATCTATGTAAACATCACTCCTGATAAAACTTTCTATACTTCTGGTGACATCAGAATATTAACATAACTGTTAGTTTGCAAAGTAAATTCATCCCAGAAAGGATACGTGAAAGTTAAATGAGATGTCATACAGTTAACGAACGACAGATTAATAGAAATGTTCTCGAGTTGAGCACATACAATTTCGCCGGAAAATCAACTTCTACAAACTTCAAAAATAAAACAGAACAATATCTTAGATTAATTTGATATAGGTCACAAAATAATGTTGGCGAAACTGGCTTCAGTTCCAGCTGGAAACTAATGTGTATGTGATGCGGCAGCCAAGAAGCTGCAACTTGTATTGTTAAGAAAATCAATTGGTCGATAATATGAAGTGACAGTTTGAAGATAAATTCCTTAGCTGGTAAGACAATTGTATTATAAATATTACCGAAGACAGAGTGTTTCATATCAAATTTATTTATTTGAACGCGCTGCCCTACAGGTTAACAGAAACCCAACTATACGACGCGACGGGAGATTTAAAGCATAATATAATATAAACAGTCCATATGTTTTTTGGGTCGCTGATTACGAAAATCGGGTTCCCGCAGTTCTAAAATGGTTACGTCACCCTTAAAAATGCAAAAACATCCATTTTTGAGGGTTTTTCGCGATAATTTTAATAATAATCAAAAATAATCGAATGAAATACGCTTTTTTAAATATACTTTTGTACAGGTGATTGATTTATATCAAATCAAGCCAAATTTGTGATAAGGGATAATCCTAGAGGGTTAAAACTACCCCTATATTGAATAAAAATTAAAAAAGTGCACAAGAAAATGTGTAATTTTTTTTTCATCTTTATGCTTTTAATTCGATTAAATAGTTTCTATTAAACTACCCCTACATCCCCTACATTGACTGAAAATGGAAGAAAAATGTATAAAAAATTAATAAAAAAGTTATTTTTTCAAAATTATGGTTCAAATTCGATTGAATGGGTATTGTAAAATAAAAATAAGTTATTATTTAATAAAATTATAAGTTAATTTTACTTCAAAACAAGTTAATTGCAATTGATATAAGCTTCACAATTATTTAAAAAAGCAGATAAGCCCGCTTAAATATTCTTTCGGATTATGCTGGAAAGGTGGCGCGGAGAATATTATGATGCATTGTATGCATGGAATGTAATTCGGCTTCAGTCGTAAGTTTCATGTATAAACACACGTTTCAACGTTTATACAGCTTGAATTATTTATAAATTTTTGTTTCAATTAAGGATATTAAAAGATTTAATTAAAAAAATGTATATTTTTTATTAATTGTCAAACTATTCAAAAGTAAGTAATTTCCTTGAATATTTTAAATTTTCTAGGTGATATAGAAAATAAAACACTTTTAATTAATTTGCTATCATCAATTTTACAAGACAATCGGGTTGAGAATCTTCAGGCAAATGAAGATGCCGATATTCTTATTGTTACAGCCGCAAAAGAAAAAGCAGCAGAATATGAGGCGGTTCAGATAATTGGAGAAGACATCGATCTTTTAGTTTTGTTGACTCAGTTTTGTGGGGATAATTCAAATATTTATCTTACAAAGTTA
Organism: Leptura quadrifasciata; assembly: GCA_963675555.1. Classification (NCBI taxonomy): domain Eukaryota; kingdom Metazoa; phylum Arthropoda; class Insecta; order Coleoptera; family Cerambycidae; genus Leptura; species Leptura quadrifasciata. The sequence goes on from OY776675.1 coordinate 44,086,192, forward strand.
GATTTAAAAAAAAAATGTAAGACCATATACAGCCCTAATAGCTTTAAGTACGATCATTTAAAAAATATTATTGCTTTTATTCATGCATTTGGAGGCTGCGACACTACTTCGGCTTTTTTTTCAAAAAGGGAAGGATGGAATTTTTAAGATTATTAATGCAGATAAAGAATTAATAAATATGATTCAGGAATTCTACAAACCTGATACTAATCCTCAAGTATTATATAATATATCTGCAGATATAGTCAGTTTGATGTATTTGAAAAAAAAGTACCTATAGAAAATTACAATTTAATACGTTTAGAACGTTACGAAAAATTAAAAAATGATTGATATTAATAGATTACCGCCAACTAATTTAGCCTTAAGAGAACATACATTTCGCTTGTATCTTCAATGCCAAGATTGCTGTTCAAACAAATTGAATCCAATAGATTGGAGTTGGAAATTTGAAAATAGCATGCTACTTCCAATTTACACTTCAAAGAAATTATTGCCTGATAAATTTTTGAAAAAATTAAATTGTTCATGTGCAACAGGATGTACAAAAGAAGTAAGTACCTGTAAAAAATTAGGCTTAAAATGCGGCATATTTTGTAAAGTATGTAAAGGTAGAGACTGCCAAAACAGTGAAAATGTTTCAGCCGAAAACATTTCAATTGGTCAAGAATGTGATATACATGATATATATACGATCCAATGGAACCAGAAATTATTTTAAACATTACACATGAACATGTGGATGAATGTATGGATGAAAACTGTATATTTGAACCCCAAAGCTAAGAAATATATGAACCCGACATGAGTGTAGATGAGTTAGAAGATGTAAGTGTTGAATGTAAAAATGATAATAATATGAATATTCATTTAGATCATAAAAAACGTAGATTATTATTAACATACTTAAATATATGTATACTGTATAATAAAAAATGTTTTAAAAATGTATTTTGTACATAATAATTTATTTTAGCCTCACAGTACCTATTCATTCAAATTTTCATTCAAAAAATTAATTCAAATTTCTTACTTTATTTCGATATAGCGAGTTGAAAAATAGCTATTTATGCCATCAGTTACGAAATGCCTAATTCACAAGTTACACAAAATTTCATTTTGTAACGTATTGCATACAAGATTTTTTCTAATTTTGAAGAAAGTAATAAAAAAATTAAATTTAATATAATTGATAAAAATTTGGAAAACATAAATTTAGTTTGTTGCTGTTACTTCATGTTAGTTGTCAGTTTGACATTTTGTAAAAAAGTCTAGACGGAAGGTTTTTAGTGAGATTGATATATTTTTAGTTTTATTTTTTAAAAATGAGTAATTCAAGTTCTGAAGAGCTACCAAGCGATATTGAAGAGGCAGCAGGTAATGCTCTATTATCAGTAATTCCCAAAAAGTCAAAGGCAGTTTATGATTTGGCATACGAAAAATTTGTTACGTGGTGTGATGAGAAGAAAATTAAACATGTTAATGAGAAAGTTTTACTTGCATATTTTGAGGGTAAGAAAGATCTAAAAGTTTCCACATTATGGACACTTTACTCAATGTTAAGGTCTGAACTAAATCTGAAAAGGAATATTGATATTAAAAAATATACAAATTTGGTAGCATATATTAAAAGTCAAGCGGACGGGTACAGTGCTAAAAAGTCAAAAGTTTTTATTAAAGAAGATTTTGCCAAATTTTTAGTGGAAGCTGATGACAAAGAATACTTAATGGCTAAGGTTGCAATGATAAGTGGAATGGCAGGAGCATGCAGAAAAGCAGAATTAACATTTCTTCCAGTTGAAAATGTTATAGACGAAGGAAGCTATTTTCATGTTGATATCCCACCTTCAAAAACAAAAGTTATACGGCAGTTTGCAATTACCACTGGAGACATTGTAAATACGAATCTTGTTGAAATATTAAGAAAATATATTAAGTTGCGTCCCCAGGTTCTTAAACACAACAGATTTTTTGTAAAATATGCGAATGGAAAATGTACCAGAAATCCTGTTGGAATTAACACATTTAGCAGTCTGCCAAAAGTTATTGCACAATTTCTTCGTCTTTCAAACCCTGTTCTATATACTGGCCACTGCTTTAGAAGAAGCTCTGCCACTTTTCTAGCAGACAGTGGCGCTGATATTTTAAAATTAAAGAGGCACGGAGGTTGGAAATCTAGCTCTGTTGCGGAGGGATATGTCGAAAATTCTATGAATAATAAGAAACTTATAGCGCAAGAAATATTTGGTGAAACATCTAAAGCAATGTGCGCCACTTCCCAAATAACAGCAAGTTCGAGCAATGAAAAAAATATGTCGTCGGGAATTAATTTGAATAATTGCAATAATTGTGTTATCAATATTTATAATAATTAATTAATTTATAATTTATGTTTTTAACTTGTATTATAACAGTTTAATAAATAGAATAATTATTTTTGTCACTAATTTTGAAATACATTTTTCGTCACCAATTGCATAAAATTTTACTTTATGCAACTCGTTACAAAAAGTAAGACGTTTCATAATGTCAATCAGTTTTAAAAAGTGTCACTTTATATGTCAAAATTAGAAAAATAAATTTTTTACTCATATTTTATAAAATTTCTTTCTGTTTTCAGTCAATATAGGGGGATATAGGGGTAGTTTTACCCCCTTAAGGATAGAAAACAATTTATTTTTGTTTGACAATACCAATCCAATCGAATTAGAAGCATAATTATGAAAAAAAACTTTTCGACTTTAGTACACTTTAATTCACAAAAAAAAGATTTGTCCGTAGAATAAAAATACAGTACAATGTCAAAAAAACATTAACAAATTGAAGTTAATTAAAAAAGCAACAAAGAACCAAAACCAAACGTTGTATTCAATAGACGAGCTCGGAATGCTACTCATGTGAGACCTCTATTTGGATAGTTAGTATTAAGTACACCTGATGGATTTTAAATAGTAAATATTAATCACGGATATATAAATATGGAATAGAAAGTACACCGTTGAAATAAAATCATTAATAAACAATTTAAAATATTTATCTATGACGAAACATGTAACAGGGTGTTAAGTGATCTAACATTATTAGATTTGGAGTGTCTAAGAATTTCTAATGACTCTAAGTTATTGAGTAAATTAACTTTACTCGCTAAATATAAAACTTGAAAACCATTTTCTAGATCAAAATTGTGATTATCATTTATGAGGTGTTCCACAAAATGTGAAAAACCTGAATTTAATCTGAGACAACTCAGGTGTTCTTTTAATCTCGTTTTGAAATTTCTACAAGTTCTACCTATGTACTATGTATACCCTATTACAATCTTAACATTTAAGTTTATAGACTTCACATTTGTCTAAAAGAGGTATCTTCACTTTATTTTGTACAGAAAACTTATTTAGAGAATTAGACGATTTAAAGGCTTATATTACAATGAGTATTAAATGCATTAGCTATTTTATTAGAGACAGGTCTTTTAATGCCAAAGAAAATGTTTTTCATTGTTTATTAAGTTATTTATAGGAGATTCAATAACCTGAGACGTCTCAGATTAAATTCAAGTTTTTCATATTTTGCGGGACACTTCTTAAATGATAATTTAATTCGGTTATGTTAATCCTTAATCTATTATAGGATAAAATATGAGTGAATTGGAGAGATTAAATATCGAGTCTCATCACTAGCAGACATAAGAACTTATTTTTGCTATCTCAAGCACGCGTATATCTCCATATCAAATGTTAAATAACTTCTTAAATATTGAATATAATCGGATATTTCAACTTGTAGTCTTGGTCATGTGAAAAAATACTTCATGTAACATGTTATGCATATAGTACTTACTCCTTTTCTTTATTGTCATGTATCTTTTCTCTTTTATGAATAGTTGGTTATTGAATTTTTGCATGATTGCTATTATATTTTTAAGATAATTTTTATTACAATGTTATATTATAGTAGGGTACTTATCCTGCAATAGGATGCTTGTACGTGGGATATTTTATAGTGATAAGTAAATAAATAAATTTGATGGCATATGCATCGGTTATTATAATGCGCTTGCTCCCTTGGTAAACTTCAACAATATCCTGATTGTTCTAAAATATTTTCTTGGAACATGCCAGACCACTTTTTATACGAATTTCTGCAAGTTCACAACTTTCACTCGATCTATAAATTTCTGGCACAAATTCACCACTAGCTACAATATATTTGAGGCCAAGAATTGTAAAACTTAAATAATACTTTCAGTTCACGTCAGAGCAGGAAATTAAATTCTATTTTATTTGCTAGGTACCCGTAACTTGCAAAGCATCAAGCATTTATAAGTCACTGAACTAAATTTTTACAGACTTAACAGAAATAAATTAATAGCAAACATACCGTTGCAGTTAAATCTGTAGTAGCCGAGAATAGTTCGAATCTTTTAATAAAATGCTGTATATAAATTAGTTTAGGTGGAAACTATTTTAATCAATAGCATCTCGGTTTCCGCCACTTGAAAGCATCAAAATCTCTGACAGACTGACAGATTATTAAACAAATCCATTACAATATAATTAAGTCTCTGTTTGAGTTAAAGCGCCAATATTTTTATTTATATCCAAAAATAGAAAAAAATACCCAGGGCGGGTATAGGAGTGGTTTCAGCACTCCTTCTTTCAGTCCTAGCATATTGTCACGCGATTGTTTTGTGTTTATTTGTTTTGGAATCCGCTTGCTTAGCTGTAAACTTCTTGTGACCCAAATAAATAGCTTATTTGGCGGCAGCTCCTTTATCAGTCAACCATTTTAAATACATTTTTATTAGTATGTATGCTTATGAGGTGAAATTGATTGATTATTATCATTGACAAACTTTCAGTTTACTCCGCAGCCGAAAACGGCATATAATTATTGCGAGTTAATAATCCCTGAGGTGTATATAATGATAGAAGAAAATATATCCTGTATATTTCAAAGTATTTTAGAAATAGGGCACAGTATACGTCCTATAACTTTTATTTTGAACATTTTCTTCATAGTTCTTATGATAAATCAGATACTGGACTTCCTCGCACTAATGGATCTCCCTGTATAAAAACTAAACGTATAATACTTCAGTCACAAGCTCCTTTACAAATCTTTATTTTCGTAGGGAATAACCAGAATGCAACCGACAACTATTCCCCGAGCCATGTGTTAACGTCGAGCGCAGAATTATAATTTGTAAGCCGATGATCGGCTCCTCCCGGAGCCACGGTTGTCTAAACGACGTTTCGACATAATAATAAATATATAAATAAATAAACACCATAAAAATTAGACAACCCCCAATTCCAGAAGCCAGGGCTTGTGCGGAAGAGGGATACACATTGAAAAATGCTGACATACAACCATTTCCTCCGACAGTGCCAGTGCCGGAGCCAGGACTCGAACTCGGTGGTGCGATGTCCGTGTGATTAATCGCGATTGCCACCTTGCGTCATTAACCATTAAAATATCTTTATTGAACATTTTTTAGTAATTTACAATACATCTTTTATTTCATTTGCTTCATTTATCTTATTTGACAAAATTGATAATCCCGCCGCCGCGTTACAATATGCTTCGGATACATAGAAACTACGGCAGGTACAGCTGGTATGCAAGAAGCATAAAAGATTTCTAATTTTTATTTACACCTTGCTTTCAGGTACAGCAAATTCTTTTAGCATAATCAGAGATTGTATATACATGAATTTATGACGTTTATTAGTTTTAGAGTTTTACTGATTATTTTATGTAGGAAACATTAACTAAAACCTACTTATATACACTTAACTTAATATTTACACTATTTACACATTTGAGATAAAATTAATATTGTCTTTCTTAAAAATTCGTTCTGATTGATTGTTATAGGTTTCTATATTTACAGATTGTTTATGTACAGGAAAGGAAAGGGGGAGGAGGAAGGGGGAAGGCGAATTGGGGGTGTTAAGAGCGGGAATTGGGGTTTATCCGTCTGTTAGTCGTCGTTATCGTCTTTAATAAAATATGGGTAGTCTTTGGTGTATAAGTTTATGTGTATGAGTCGGGTTGTCATGTATCCGTGTGTCCGCTAAATGTCTGGTCATTTCCGATCGTTCAATCTTTTCCCGGAAAATTTTCTGGGAGGCCTCCACGATGAAATTTCTCATCATAGAGACCCCCGCTATCCGATGTAACTCAACGATCGGAATGTATCTGTTAGAATTTGTCAACAGTCTTAGTATTTTGTTCTGAGTCGTCTGAAGTCGTCTACACTGTGTGTCAGAGATGAAATTCTATAACACACAAGCGTAGGTTAATGTCGGTCTAAGTATTACTTTGTATAATGTAAGTTTGTTGTCAATCGTCAGTCTACTTCTTCTGTTTACGAGTGGGTATAGTTTGCTTAATGTGGCGTATGTCCTGTTCAATGTCTTCGTAATATGTGGACCGAAACTCAGCCTCTTATTCAGGGTTACCCCCAGATATTTAGCAGAGTTCTGCTCCACAATTTTTAATTTAGTAATCGTTTAATCGCTCCTGTTAAATGTCACGGTTTCCATCTTGTCTTCGTTAATTTTTATTTTCCAGTCGTGGTAGTAGTCAAGGAGTTTTACGAGATGATACCGAATTTTCTGGGCAGCAGTCTGGGCATAGAAAAACTGCCCTTAACCCTCTCGGCTATCGACCATCTAACATCTTCAGGTTCTCGCTGAAAACGGTTTACTGCTGCTCTTCATTGTTCGAACTAAATTTCAGATAAACAATTCTGGATTTGTAAAAGTAAGTATATATTTAAGGTTCTGAATATTCCCAGAATAAATAAATTACCATGATTATTATAGAAACTAGTACCCTTAGGGTAATAAAATACGGTGGTTAAAAATACATTTTTTGACTTTATTAAATATCACAATTCAAAAATTCCTCCTCCAAATTTAACTCATGTTCCCAATCGTTTCCGAATGTTGTGAAAACTACTTCTAACTTCCTCAATGGAAATTGATTGCACAGCTGTTGAAATGCGCTGCCTTAGAATTGCAACGTCGTTTTCTTGGATTGTCGATAGGTAATTTGTTTTAGATGTCCCTAGAGAAGTAGTATTCGCAATTGTCAAATCTGGACTTCTTGGGGGCCACAAAACTGAACCAATCCATCGTCATGCAAATTTGCTATTAAGCCAATTACGTACGAAACAGGCATGATATGCCGGACATGCATCCTGTTGAAAATACATTATATTACAATATTCCAATGGCAAGTCTTCTGATCAGAAAAGAATGTATTAAGCATATGTAAATAAGAGACACTATTTTCAAAAAAGTATAGCACTATGATGCCATGATACGAAATAGCCCACCAATCATAAATTTTTTTTAAACATTACCTTCCGGTAGAAATTATAAATTCAGGGTTGGTCTCACTTCAATACCTAACATGTTGTGAAGCTACAGTCCCATTTGTTGGAAACGTTGACTCGTAGGGGATCATGATAAATTCATAAAAATTCGCGTGGCCACTTAAAATTTCTTTTCCTACCAACAAACAGAAATTTAGTCATTTTGTTTCAATTCCTTCTTCTAAGGTATGGTTAAAATGTGGTTTGTATGAAAATATTTCATTCTCTTTCAAAATTTTTTGGATTCAAGTTTTTTAACCACCTTCAAATGCAGAGCTCGATTTCTTAACGAAAGTTGGGAATTTTCAGCAATAGATGCCAATACTAATATCATGTTGGCGTCATTTTGATCATATATTCTTTTCTTTTTCTTTACGTCCAGCACTGAACCAGTTTTTTACAAAATTTTGCCAATTTATGAACTGCCATTCTCATACACATTGGTAAATCTTTCACTGAATTGTTGAAGAACGTAACGGTATGAACTTTCACCGTTTCCATAACACTACTAAAAGTTCTTTGCTCGACAGTTAACATTGTCAAATTATTTTTTTAATACAGGTCTCATGATATGTAGACGTACTAGGTAACACCGCAACTAACAATCAAATAGAATATTACAGGAATTGTACAGGATGTTCCTTAAATAGAATTCCAAATTTCTATAACGTGTAGTAATTGTCAAATAAAACAAAATGATTTTAAAAAATCGACGAATATTTCACTAGAAATTTACTTATTTCGGAAACATTGCAATATTCAAATGATATTTTGGAATTGGACAAGCCATACAATTTGAAGCAACTTTTGCATTTCACATTTTGTTCCAAAATAAAAAATAACCATTTTACTCTTACGGAATTTTAAGTTTTTGTAGTTTTTGAGCACCCCGTATAAAAAATATATTTTTTCTCAACTTCATTACTATTTTTAAAGTTAAAAATTTTAGCCATTACACATATTGTAAACCCATCCGTGGACATACTGTATATATATACATATATTGATATGTTTTTGACTTGTACTTAAACTAAATTTTATTCTCAGTAGAGAGTTACATGCATATTTTCTGTTTTCCTTTATGTGTTCTGTTTGGTAAATACCAAAGTATCTTACAGAAGACAGATATTGTGTATAAATGCATGCAAATTTTATATTTCAGCCATTAAAAACAGAAAGAGATATTTATAACATAATTTAATGTTAAATAGAACCAGTTATTTTATTTAAATACACTTAATTATTGTTATACTAATTACCAAAATGTTTAGAACATATGGAACTATTTATGCGTTTAATATGTTCATATAGATGTAAGATTTTAATTAATTTGTTCCGGAAAATGATAAAACTGAAAAAAGGCTCAATATTACGTAATGAGAATCAATTCGTTTTAAGTTGATGTCATGAAAAATTCAAGTTGGTATTGGCGATTTTTATTTTTGGGGAAAAATAAAGGAAATTGTGGAGAAATTGAAAATTGGAGGTTACTAGGGGATATGAAAAAAATAATAAGAAAATTGTAAAAATTGAAGGGGTGAAAAATTTTGGAGAAAGTAAAATATTGAAGTAAAACAGAAAAAATAGACTGTTGTTGGTTTAATTGAAAATAAGTAAAAAGAAGGACGACAAGTTGCTAAAGAATTGGGAAGAAATAAACAGAAAATCGAGTTTTTCAAGATTTTGACAAGTAGGAGAAAAGAGTTTAATCAAATTATTTTAAAGTTCAGAAAACGATTCCTAGTGGAATCGATATATTTGAAGAATTGTGAAGGAGCTTAGGAGATAGCAGCTGAACATCGCAAATAAGTGATACTGTGCGGCTGGAGGTTATATTGGACTACGCGGACTAAAAGGTTGTAATAAACATTACCTAAATTTCATGTTCACCATTTAGCGAAGCAGACTTGGAAGAAAATCAAACTTGAATAAGGAAACGTCGTTTTTTTTCTGCCAATAAATAGAGTTGGGTCCCCTCAACATTTCGACACATTTGTTCAGCGGATGTCAAAGGGGGGGAGGGGGAAACAACATGTTAAATGTATGAGAAAACGGTTTTTCGAAGATAACTCGGCAGCTTTTGATCTGACGAAAAAAATCTTCAGAACAATAATGAAGTGCTCATGAAAATTAGCAAATTTTGTTCCCAACCTCGTCGACGTCAGACCATTGATTAGCGAGATATCGCGAATTCAAGGTGCAAAAATTTAAAAAATTGAATTCATTTGTTATCATGAAGCAGTGGAGTGGAGGACCCATTTTTTTTTAATAGAAGGGTACTGGCAGATATTTTGTTGGGCCGGAGGCTATATTTTTTATTTATTTATTTAATACAAAATAGCACTCGCATAAAATGATTTTTTAGCAAAGAAACGCTTGGTGCGCGGCATAAAAATTGCACGTTTTCTCAAAGAATTTTTTTGGGCACGAAGGGAAAGGGTGGGGGAAAAATCTTTTTTGCCACTTGATAGCTTTTTTATTAACGTTTAATTTTCGCCCGGCCAGATCGCGATAAAATGATTAGGAAGGGAGATAGAGGACGGGAAATTTTTGCACCTTTGATTCGCGATACTCGCGAATCAATGGTCTGGCGTCAATGAAGTTGGGAACAAAATTTGCTTATTTTCAAGACCACAAATTTTTGGTTTGAACATTTTTTACATACATACATTTAAATGTCGTTCTCCCTCCCCCCTTTGACATGCGCTGAACAAATATGTCGGAATGTTGGTGGAGGAACTCGACTGTATTTATTGCCAAAAAAAATCACAATCGGGCGTTTCCTTATTCCAAAGCCAGATCTGCTCCACTAATTTAATATTTTTGGAAATAATTGAGAATAATTTAAATTACAAACTTTGACAATTTATTTCATTTTTAGTAACAATTTTTATTTTAATTTTAATCATTTCCGAATTATTTTATTCTAATATAGTATTTATTTCATTTAGCTAGATAAGGCATTTTATCTTTTCTTTGTATTGAATATTGTTCTCCCAATACACTGTTCAGTTCGATTTGAATTTGTTTTATTGTTTTTATTTGTTTCTTTTAATGACTCCGAATTTTAATGACTACGAACTTTCAACTTTGAGATTTAAATTTAGAAAATTATTTACTATGATATTTAACATAATTCAGGCGGATATTATAGCAATATATATAAATATATAGATATATCATCTAGATAAACATACCTTTATAGTAATTAAATCTTTAATATGCATTTAGTCATTCTAAATTAACTGATTGCAATATGTGCCAAATAGCCGCTAGCCTTAATTACGGTGAGTACACGTAAATTATAATTAGTTGTAGCACTACGTCGATTCTGCCGTTCTGCATGCCGTTCTTTTAATACCAGAGCAAGCTACGAATAGGTTGCAAGATCTATTTGCTATTTCTCGTTAACCGCCTAATAATAGTACATTGTGTTTAATTTGAGTACTCAAAAAAATCTCATAAATAGACGGTATGAATAGGATTAGGTAGACAAATCGTTTGGTTTTGATTACAGAAAAATTGTAATTTAGTTTGTAAATTCTACCTATGTGTTTGTTTAGTCTAAGTAAAATGTAAACATAAATTGCTGCGCTCTATTCCACATCCTCAATTAAACTAGAAATAGATCTCTTATTGAATTAATGTTTGTTTTCAGATTATCTATGGACGTGGCCAAAGGGATTGGATACCAATGGTTGGTTGGAGTATCTTTTTTAAATAATAGAGAAACGTGTCTGGTCACCAAGGCAAGGGTTAGCAAATGCACATAAATTAGGAACCGTTTTAAATAATTTTATATATTTACATATCTTGTTTTGGCACAGTCACTGATAATTTTTCCTAACTTATGGTGATTTGTAATAAAGATTATTTTTGTAATCCTTTATTCAGTTCGTGTTCAGATTAAATCTGTATACAGGTAATTCACCTTTATGGAAAGACTATAATTTATACAACAAAAAACATTAACCTTTAATTATCACTATATTCACCTAGGTAAATAATGGATCTACTTCGAATCGCAAAAATAAATAATAAGCCGAGTATAAACTTATAGATTGTTAGAGTATAAGGCAAAAGAACAACTCCATAAATGATAATCTGGCCCGAGGTTCGTTCTTTGCGTGTTAAAACATAATAATTTAATTTCGGCTGTACTTTGGTCTTTCGCGATAACCTATTTAAGTAAGTGAAATACTAAAAGCTTTTTGTTCAAATTATAAATATTTTTAACAAAAATGTTGCAAACCATATGAAAGGAACATAAACCATAAATATCCCAAACAACTTATTATATCTTTAAGCATATATACTCAGTGTTGTGTAACTTGTTTAAAAGTGAGTTCAGTAAGTTCCTTGTATTTAACTTCAGTGTTTAATAAACGTCTTCCATATTATATTAAATAATCACATACTTTTACAAACTATCAATCTAACTTCAGTCCATGATAGTTTTTCTAGCAACAACCACCTTGATATTATCTGCATTATTATACAAGAAATATAAACTGATTTTCTTTAAACTATTTATCAAATACAGTATATAGTATTGATGTCGATATCGCATTGAAAAATAGGGAAAACGAGAGAATAAAAATTAAATTTATAGCAGAAAAACTTATTTTTAAACAAAAATTCCAATCTGGAGAATTCGGGTATTGTCGTAGATCTTGATATGTGACGAGAGGACAGAGTGAATAAAAAGGATTTATTGTTTCAGAAAAAGGAAGCTACTAGGAAAGGTTATGCAAGTAGTTCTCAACAAAAATAGTCTAACGATAGATAATACCAGGTACTGAACACAGAAACGCTCCCTCATTCGGTAAAATAAAAAAGTTGAGCTTTGAGCCTTAGAGCTTCATAGAGACCCTGGAAGCCTTTTGTGAAGTTAATTTTTGATTTAAAAAGAGTGGGGGGGTCACTCGTAAAACGTCGTATAGGGTCAAATGCTACACATTGATTTAAAGCGAACAAGAATAATTTATTTAATGTAACTGAACAAAGTTTTAAAACGGTTTAACTGAAATTCACACAAGTTTAAAATAAATATTTTTCGAACACTGAAATTCCGCTGTTGAAATATTAAAATTTAAATGTAAAAGGTATTAACACGATTCTTTTATATAGTCTGAAATAAATCATTTTTTCGTTTTGATGCGCGAGGACAGAATATAATTGATTTTAAAAACCCTTTTTTACTGGGTTTCGAACTAGACTTGCTCAGAATCATCGCGCTCGACTTTTTACATAGTTCGTTGGGGGCTCGGCGTGCGGAGGTCTGAAAGGGTCTGGAAATGTCCCCGACCATTCCGTGCGGGTATGATTGCGCAATATTGCATCGGAAAATGTAAAAATGGGAAATTCGGATATGAAAATTATGTCAGTATCGGCATTAAAATGGGAAATTTTCTGATATAGGAACGAAGTTAGAATCGATTTGAATTCAAAACTTATTAACGAAAATTAACTGAAAATATTGATTAAATTTGAAACGACCCTGTAAAGTCGTCCCAAAGGTTCTACACAAAGAGTTGAATATGATATGAAATTGTGCTGATTGATTCTGCGTGCCTAATGATGACATGTATTCAATTTAATTTGATACATAGCATATGTTTCGGAAATAAGTTTTAATATTGGTGGGGGACAGTAATACCGGTACTCCATTTAGATAGTTTGAACGGAGATTGATTGTATCTTGATATTTAGGACGCAAAAATTAATGAACGGTGGAATTGAAAGGAGAAATAATTTATAAAAAGTTTATGTGATTGAAAGTAGTATTCAAAGAAACAACAACCTCCAACATATTCACGTTTATATAAGCAGGCAAATCCCGGATACATAATAAAATGGTTTTCAACAAAAGTTTTTTTAATATCATTATTTATTGTTGGTAAGTATAGCGTATCTATTATTAAGTAGCGTAGACGTTAACAAATTCCATGTGCTGAGCTAAATCAATTTAATTACTTCTGAAAAACAGTCCTGAAACTGCAAAACAAAATTCATTCATCTAAACTCTTAAATCAAAAGTAAATTACTTTCATGCCATTTCAGCAAGATAAATATTTATGTGTCAATCTTTTCAACGAGCTGAAATAAATTATTTAATGTGTCAAACTCGTTCAACCAACTACTGGAAACTGGAACCTAAATCACTTTACAATAACCCATTTATTAAAAGTTTGAGCTCACGCGGCTATTGTAAACAAAGTGTGCTATCAGATTTGACTAAATTAAAGTTTGTTTTAATGGGTTTCATATCGTTCCAAAGTTTTCACACATAGATAAAATATACACAATAATTTTGCAATATAAAAACTGTTTGTATAATGTGATATACACAAATTGGAACAGATTAATTAAACTAAGAATTAAAACAGTAATACTCTTACGCTTAACACAAGTCACATAATATGAGAATAAACATGTGCGAGGCATTAATATGCAGAAAAAATAAAAATTATGGGTACCTATTAATTAATTATTTTTTGGTAACATGCATCCATAATATATATTCATAAGAATGAACATACACATTATATTAAACCAGATATACAACATAATACAAAATTTCAAATTTGAAATAAATGAAACTAAATCACAGTAATATAATTTCGTTGTAAAGATAGAAGGTGTTTTGATTATTATGATTTTATAAATGTTAGTGACAGAGGGCTCTTCAGGTCTAGTAATTTTTGAGGAATGTAAGCCTCAAAATTACCCAAAAGAATGGGTAAAAAAATCGACTGTTAAGTTTACTTTCATAATGTATAAGTTTCATAATTTATACGCCACCTAATTTAGAAGTCCTATATATTTTTAGAGCAGCATGGATTTATATCCGGTTTGTTCGCTTTCCGTAATTTGGTCTATTTTCCTCAATATGTGGTGAAACACCTTGATGCAGCTGATCAAGTTGATGTTTACAAAAAAATTTCAAAAGATTTTGATAGGCTGGGTCACGCTATGTTACCTTATAAATTGTTTGGTTAGCTTTAACAGGTAATTTTTGTAAGATGAATAATTATCAAATGAATACTAAATAAATGATACTAACTATTGAACAAATTCCTTATTCATTACTATTGTTTTACGTACACATTAAAGCGCACATCACTTACTTACCAGCATGTATATCCAGTCCGGGTCATCGGGTGGTTAAAATATATAATTGGAGAAGAAAATCAAAAGGTTTTTGGATGGATCATGATTAAAAAACAAGTAAAAAGCGTGCAGAGAAAGCGTCTGATTCAAGATTTATACAAAAATATTCTGTTTTTGCGGTTCTTATTTTTTAAATTAGGAACTCAGTCTAAAACATATGAATTAATAGTATTAGTAGTAGTAATATTAATAGCCTTTATTTAATAATACCATGTAAAACAGTGTTGAACAAGTCAAAAGAACATTGTTAGTAAGTAGAAATAAAATTTTAAGTAAAAATAACATTACAATGTACATAAAAGTTTAAAATAGAGTACATTCATATTATCTAAAAAAAATAGTAAATTTACATAAAAATAAACATCACTTTGCTTCACAATGACAAATTAAAATGATGGTTTAAAAATTCTGAAACACAGTAAAATGGATTTTAACTCAGATATGTTTTGAGCCTTGCTTTGAAAACCTTTAATGTCAGATTCTGGTATTCCAGTGACATTTTATTGATTTTATTGTAGACTCTTATCAATTGCGTTACTACATTCCGTTGCACTTGTGTGAAACTAGCTTGCGGTTGACGTAACACTGATCTTGCACAGCCTCTAGTATTAAACATATGGTTGGTTTCGTACCTGGTAAATAGTTCATGGTAATGTTCTTTGACAAAACACGCACATTCATATACATACAGACAAGGCATGGTAAGTATGTTTTTATGTTTAAATATTTCACGACATGACTCTCTCTTCTTTTTAGGTGGAAGATGGTCCTTATGCAAGATTTTTGTAGCTTGAAAATTCCAGGTGAGTCAACAGAGTTTCCTCAGAATTTAAGTCCGTCTCTTATTCTGGAATTTATATAGGAATAATAAGCCGATAAAGCTGCCGCTTGATTTATGGAATTTGATCTTGATTTGATTCTTTGCCAGGTAGTGTAGTTATTTCCAGTTTAACTGCGAATCTATCTCAATGCCTAGAAATTTTGTGTGCTCAGTGGTTGTGAGGATTTTATCGTCATAAACCAATGTGAATGAATCTTCTGTGCTCAAGGTAAATTTTAATAAGTGGGTTTTCTCAATGTTATTCTTGAGGTTGTTCCATCTGTACCAATTTTCAGTTGTTTCAATTGTACTAACGATTTATGTTTTTAATTCTTGTTCAGTGCTGGTCCTTATTATGAGCGAATTATCATCTGCATAAAGATTTAGCATATGACTAAAAATATTCGGTAGTTCGTTAGTGTACGATAAAAATAGAATTGGGCCCAAAAGAGAGCCTTGGGGTACTCCTCTTCTAGGCATTTCCCAATCTGATTTAATTTCGATTCCCGCATCTATTGCCTTACACATTGCTTCCTGTTGGTTAAATATGATTTAAGAATGTAATAAATATTTCCTCTGAAGCCCATTTTTTCTAATTTTTCTAACAGAATTTTGTGATCAACACTGTCAAAAGCATTTGACAGGTCCATAAATAAAGAAACAACTTTTTCCTTATGGCTTATTGCTTCCAAAATTTCACATATTGCTATATAGACCGCTCTTATAGTTGATCTCCCTTTAATGTAAGCGCTCTGCATTTTTGTTCTTATCTGTGAAATCTAATATTCTGTTTAGCAGCTCCTTTTCAAAAATGTTTGCTATTACTGATATGAGAGTTATTGGTCTATAGTTTTCGATATCTTCCTTACTACCTTTTGTATGTATTGGCTTAACTACACTTCTTGAATTGAGAAGAAGATCAAATGGCTATGAGTAGGTTATTGTTGAAGAACAAGTAACCAATGTGTACATAAAGCCGATGATTCAATATTTTCACAAGAATAATCAATTTTGTCGATCCTTGATTTTATAAATAAAACTGTTTCATGCTTTAGATCCTATAGCCACACCTATGTATTTGGCTTTCTCAGAACAGATTTGTCAGCAAACAAATAATATAGTTATTAATTTTTATACTGTTTTAAACAGTGAAGAACTTGAAGGGTCGGAATCTTTTTGAAATAATTACTGGCGCATGAAACACCAGCAATTATTTTAAAAAGATTCCAATTGCATAAATTCTTCTCTACTTAAAACAGTATAAAATTAATAAAGTAAAATTTTATATGAACTGAAGGGGCTAGGCCATAAAAATATTCCCAAAAGGAATAATCTAATTTAAAATTCTCTCGGCCCACAACGCATAACTCATTCGGACCCTGCGTAATATTCAATTTGATCAAGTTCATTACATTGTATGAATATAACTAGGTAGCTTAAACTCCTCACATTAGTGAAAATTTCATAGGATGGACAGATGGTTTCAAAGTTATGAAAGCACATACACAAGCACATATATGGACATAACACATCAGAGCCCCGTTTTTGAAGCCAGTTATTACACAAATTGTTGTATATTTAAAACATGTATCTGTATGTAGATGGTTTCTTTAGAAATAAGCTGAGGGGAACCAATATGTGATGGATAGTGCAAGTTTAATTGCTTGATGCATCTCTGCCACACCAGCGAAGCTCATTAATTCCTTGTCACATTAAGAGTTATAACTTTTAGGAAGCACTCGCACTCTCCGTCTTTTGTATTTTGTAGTTTCGACAGTTTTACCATTTCAAACAACTTATTGGTGTAGTATAAAGACGATGACGTGATAAATGTTCTAAGTGTGTTCAAACTACAGTTAATCCAATTGCAAGACATTTTTAACTCCGTTTGATTAATCGAACATTCCGATCGTATTATGGGTAGTGCGATGTAGCCTCACTCCTTGGTATTTGCAGTTCAGAAATGTATCCAGTTTAAGTTATCGATTCAACAACAAACAACGGCTGATAACACTTTGACTCGCTACAAGGGCCTTTCCTATAACATTCCGATAACTCTTGTTGTCTGTCTCTTCCTGCAATACTGTGTATCTATAATCCTGTTCAACCTTATATTTAACTGTAGTCTACTTTGAAATTTTAGAAGACTTTCACGACTTTTCCCTTTCATACACCAAATTTTAATTTCTTAACGACATGATATGAATAACAACGACAATCTTTAAAAGCAAATAGGCTGGAAAAGTAGGGCTTATTTAGTGCATAATCAAATAGAATTTCTGCAATTCAAAAGAATCAGTAACGGTAGGATGATGAATGACATGAGCAACAATGTAATTTGTTTTAATAAAATTATCATAATCTTAAATTTACGTTGACCACTTCACGTTTTGTAGAGGCAAAACAAACATGTTTTACTGTCCTGGTATTGCATGAAAAATAAAGTTCTGCAAAGGACGGGGAAATCGAGTATGCATAGTAATGCATATGCATATTCACCACTAATTTCAAATGGAAATGGAAGCTACATGCGACCTCATTTACCTGTGAAATGTTTATGTAAATACATCTCAGAGCGATCTTAGCCAGTAATTGAATATATTACTTATAATACATATCCACAATGTATCTGCCGATAATAGTGGAACCATAATAAGTCTGGTCTATAGCCGAGTGGGTTAAGGCGCGAGGTGGCAACCGCGCCACCGGGTTCGAATCCTGGCTCCGGCACTGGCACTGTCGGAGAAAATGGTTGTATGTCCGCGTTTTTTCAATGTGTAAGCCCCTTCCGCACAAGCCCTGGCTTCTGGAATTGGGAGTTGTCTAATTTCTGTGATGTTTTATTATTATTTCTAATGTAATAAGAAAATATTGAATTAATTTCAATTTTACTGCAGGGTCGTTAAATCGGAATCAGAGCTAAGTAAAGCATTCAGGGAAAGTGTGCTTGAAGTATTTTTAGAACTTCTAGGACTGTGCTTCAATTACTTTTAAGGGAGGGTATTTAGTATTTGAATTATTTTGAGTAAATACTTGAAGCTTTGAAGCTATTTCAGACTGCTTTATTTACTTTCGAAGTGCTTCAATTATTTTTAAAGTAATTGAAATCCTTTATGAGTGCTTAAAAATTAATAGAAAAGTGAAGCGGCATGTTCCCTACGTCAATACTTGTGTTTTTAAAAGTACTTGGGGCGCTTCAAAGTATTTGAAGCACATTAGAGGCTTCAGGTACTGTACAACTAACATATTGTACCTGACCTTTATGTTTCTGGGGGTTGATACCTGATGCTGAATGTTCTCTTACTACATACTGACTCCCGGCTTAGCCAACCATCTTTAAAATATGGTTAATTTTGGTAACCAGGACACAAGAAAAACAATATAATTATCAATCACAAATTATTACAACTGATATTATGGAATAATAATTATTATATTTTATATTTGATACATGGATTCAATAAAAACAATTATTGCCTATTTATCTCTTTTATCTGTAGTCTGTCAACTACAATTGGTAGCCCTTCGACTCTCCAACTTTCAGCAGCCGTTCGATCCCAATGCGACGTCCAGCCTTTCGATCGAGACGTGCGATCCCGAGATTGTGCAACCAAATCCCGTTTCATGTCCCAGCAGCTCGATTTTTCCATTGTCCTGCCCAGTTGTTTCCAAGACTGATTAATCCAAAGTACCCGTCCGATCGAACGTCGTGTCCCAGTAGATTTACAACATCAGGTTTGAAGATATAGCCATCCAAAAGTAGTGTGAGTTCATTATTTATATTTCCTCTGCATTATTTTCGACTTACTGCCAAAGATTCGCTTTAGTTTTTTTTTAAATAAATTTCATATATATTCAAACAAAATTACATAATGATTGATCAAGACGCAGACTTAACTCCGCATCAAAATTTTGCTGCTTCAATTAAACTACCACCTTTTTGGACCTCATGTCCAGAAATGTGGTTTTCACAAATTGACTCGCAGTTCAATATTGCTCGAATCACTAATGATCGGAAAAAGTATGACGCTGTCATATCCAATCTTCCTATGGAAGTAGTGGATATCATTTACAACGTTATGCAACGGCCATCCGAACAAAATTTATATCCAAATGTACGTACGTACAACAATTTTAGCCCGTCTATCTTCAAGCGAAGAAAAAAGGCTTGACGATATAATAACCGGTTCGCAAATGGGCCAACGTAAACCGTCCGATTTTTATCGCCACATGTTAGGTACGGTTGGCGGTTCTAGAATGGCAAGCAAAGACTTACTTATCAAGGCCTCTGGGAAAACGAAAATTGAAGGCATCATTGATATTGCTGATAAAGTCTGGGAGGCCTATTAAAACTCTGTCGTGTCTCAGGTAAATCAACAACCCTCAAATCTAAATTCATCAACTTATCCAATAGATGTATTAACTCGCTTGAACTCATTCGAAATAAATTTTAACCATACCTCTAATCAAATCTATGAAACCAAACAAGCTTTGGAGATGCAAGTTTCTATGATTAAGACCAAATTCTTTCCCTATTAGACATTTTTTTAATCACCCGTCAACGTCAACCAATATTGAAAAAATACATATTGTACAAATATTTCAATTTTTAATTGGAAATTATAAATTTATGGGTGTTATAAACCCCTACAAAGTTTTTTAAAAGTAGTCATTTACTTTCCGCGTTATTTGCAATAGAAATTACCTCAACGCGTCGAGGTTAGAAAACGTTCCCTTGGCGCGAGTGACGTCACATGCTCGCAATTTTCATGATATTTGTCATAGTCGTATTTATTTGTGCTTTGAAAGAAAATCGAATATCATAATCACATCTACGTTCGGAAGAGTATGTGAATCTTCTTTCTGGAAATCCTGCTCTACATTTGACAACAATAAACAAACTCTATTTGATGTTCTAAATAGTAAAGGCACTGTTACTTGCGTTTATCTTACTGAAATAAAGCAAGCAATTCCTATAGCCACTGCTGTTGTTCTGATTAACTTTTTTCAACCACAGTTCTAATATTGTTATTGTCGGGTAATAGTCATTGTTTTTCACTACTTTTAAAGTAAATTAAATTCTTTTGTGGGCAGACCTATTGTCAGAATCGATCTCGATCACGAAATTCCTCTCCTAATTGCTACTCTTATAATCATTCAATTTCGAAAGTTTATTTTCATCAGATATGGAAAAATAAAGCACGAAAATGCACTGGTTCATGGTATATTTATAATTCAAATTTCATTAGAGAATATAATATGTCAAATCATTTAGATCAGTCAAAAAAAATAATAAACACTTTCTGTCTTTTTGTCTATAACACTACAAATGAATTACGTTTCTTGGTAGATACTGGTGCCAATATATCAGTTATACCAAGAAACTATTCTACTGATTTGAGAAGAAACCCTGATCTTACCTTAACCGCAGCTAATGGATCAGAAATTTCTACATATGGTAAAAAATTATTGGCAGCTGACTTAGGTTTACGCCGTAAGTTTCCCTTTGTTTTCAACATTGCTGATATTCAAATAACTATTTTAGGAGCTGATTTTTTTAAGCGTTTTGAATTAATGATAGATTTAAAAAACAAACGTTTAATTGATAACAAAACTTCTGTATCTATTAACAATTGTATTATTGATCGTACGAATACTCCGGCTATTATTCCCAAATTGTTTTCAATAACTAACCAGTACACTAATTTCTTACTACAATTTCCAAGTTTAATTAGTTCTACAAATTATTCATTACCAGTCAAGCATACAGTTGGACATCATATCAAAACGGAAGGATGGTTATGGTTTTGTCGGCCTCGTGGATTTGATAATATCAAATTAAGCATCGCTAAGAATGAATTCAAACAAATGGTCCATTTAGGAATTTGCGCGCCTTCTTCTTCATCAGTTTCTTCAGCTTTGCATATGGTTGCGAAAAAGAATCTAATGATTGGAGACCATGCGGTGACTATCGACAGTTGAATAATGTTACAGTTCCGGATCGACATCCCCTTCCCCATATACATAATTTCAATTCAAATTTACATGAACGCACTATTTTTTCAAAAATAGATTTAATTCTGGCATGCCATCAGATACTAGTTGTAAAGAACGATATTTATAAGACTACAATCATCAGTTCCATTTTTTTGAATTTCCTAGAATGCCTTTTTTTGCGGAACGCTGGTCAAAATTTTCAAGATTCATAAATGAAGTTTTAAAAGATCTATCATTCATTTTCGTTTATTTAGATGATATTTTGATAACAAATAAAAATCATAATGAATCTTTAGTTCACTTACAAACCATTTAAAGGCCTTGAAGATTTTGGTATCAATATAACACCTACAAAATGCGTTTTTGGTGTGCCATCATTAGATTTCCTAGGGCACCAAATTTCTTTTGATGGAATATTATTTAATACTGAGCGAATTGACGCTATTAATAATTTTCCAAAACCATTGACGCTTAAGCTATTTAGAACGCTTCGTAGGCATGGTAAATTATTACCATCGTTCTGTTCCTAATTTCGCGGATACATTAGCACCACTTTATATTTTCAGTACTCAATTAGCTAAACATAAAGTTTAGAATATTGATTCTTAACCAACAGAATGTATCAGTAGTTTCATTTTAGCTAAGCAAAGCATAGTTAATGCAACTATTCTTCCCCATCCAGATTATAATAATAACGTTATACTTAGTTTATCAGTAGATAGTTCGAACATAGCCATGGGCGCGGTTTTAGAGCAACAGTCTAGTAATATTACCACCCCATTGGCAAAGGTAACCGACACACAAAAACATTATTCTACCTTCGATAAAGAGCTTTTATCTTTTTACAAAGCAATTAAGCGTTTTCGATTTTTATTAGAGGGACATCATTTTATTTGTTATGCAGATCATAAACATTTGGTAGCGCATTTCTTACGAGAACAGAGGAAACTACTCGTCAGACAAGGCACCTAGAATTTATTATGCAATTTACTAATTTATCAGGAAAAGACAATGTCATCCCGGATACCTTACCACCTACAGATGGTGTATCGTCGATTAAATCACATTATATTCTACCTACCCTCATCTCTACTATATCAGATGATTTCAATTTAAAATCGCTTATTTTGGCCCAATCAAAAGATTGTGAGCTTACTTCTCCAATTAATAATCAATTTAATTCAAGTAAACAATTTAAATACAATTTACAACAAATTTGAATTTCCAACTCTTAGGACAAGATTTGGTGTGATATTTTTAATTCTAAATATCGGCCATACGTTCCAAAGTCTTTACAACGTCCAATTTTTGACGATTTTCATAATTTGACTCATCCAGGAATTTGTGTCACTAAAAAACTTGTTATTTCCAATTACTTCTGGCCTAAAATGGATTTAAACTGTATTTTATGGACTAAAACTTTTCTGAATTGTCAAACTTCAAAAATAAACAAACACACTAAAAATCCATTATCAAATTTCTCAGTCCCCAAAGCTCGTTTCGAACATATACATATAGATTTAGTTGGTGCATTCCCAGTTTCTTACGATTATCTAACGATTCACTCGTTGGTCAGAAGCCTATCGTTTGGATAATATTTCTGCAGAAACCGACGCTAGAACATTGTTTCAAAATTACATTTGCCGTTTTGGCATTCCTTTGCCAGTCACTACTGATCAAAGAGCACAATTTGAGTCAAACCTATTTCATGAGTTTTCCAAGTTTTTAGGTTTTAATCGAATTCATTCGATCACGTGTCACCCCCAAAGTAACGGTATGGTCGAGCGATTTCACAGAACTCTTAAAACAGCATTGTTAGCCAGCTCCAATTCGTTTCACTGGTATGATGAATTATCAATCATTTTACTAGGTTTACGTGCTATGCCTAAGGAATATTTACTTTGTTCATCTGCCAAACTCGTTTATGGTCAGATTTTACGTCTCCCCGGTAATTTTTTTATTAACCCACATGTCGATACTCCAGTTTCTAGATTAATTTCGAAATTGCATACATACTTTGACAATTTAAATTTCACTAAGTCCAAACATAATGCCTCACAAAAAAATTTTGTCAGTCCTGATTTATCGACTTGTGATTACGTTTTTATCCGTCAAGACAGCCGTAAGCCATGTTTTACATCTTTGTACGAGGGACCTTTCCGTGTTGTCTCTTAAACAAACAAAATCATTTCGGTTCTTATACCCGGGAAAAACGTTACTGTCAGTTTGGACAAAGTTAAGCCTGCGTACTTGTTGCGACATTATGAATCATTCTGTCAACACTAGTTTTAAGAAAGTTAGGTTTAGTAATGATTCTTTGGCAGGTTGATATTATTTTGCAGGGGGAATATATGTAGTGTTCTCTCACTACTTACTGACTCCCTACTTAGCCAGCCATCTTTAAAATATAATTATCAATCACAAAGTATTATAACTGACATAATCGAATAATTACTATTATATATATTATATTTGATAAATAGATTCAATAAAAACAATTATTGTCTATTTATCTCTTTTATCTCTAGTCTACACTGAACTTATAATTAAAGCAGTTTTGTAACTAAAGGTGTTTACTTTAAATGGTAGTTGAAGCATTTTACCAGAGTACTTTAACAGTTTTGATGGGGTCATTAGTAATTTGACTCGATAATTTTAACAGGTTGGGTGAAGTACCGTGATAAAGTGCTTCAATTATCTAGCGCCGAGCTAGAGTGATTTAAAATAACATATATCTAACATATAAATATTTTTATTTGCAAAAGTGCTCTAAGTGAAAATTAATATAATAGCATCAAGTTCTCAGAAACATAAATGTCAAACGCAAAATACTACATATACAGCATCTACTTGAAACCCGTGATGTGCTTCAAATCGTTGGAGTATTTCAAGCACTTCAAACGTGCAATTATTTACATAACAACTCCAAGCTGTTTAGTATTCAATTTGTTGAAATACCCTGTATATACCTCATATATAAATTTGATTTTTTCTTATTTATTTTCCAAATTCAAGCAATTATTGCAGTTCATTCATTTCATTTTTTATTTATTTAGCCATTTAATTTTGAACACAGTAAAGTTACCAGAATGCATTTTAAAATTACAACCTTTTAAAGCAACATAAAACGCTACGTTTTTACGAAAATCAACTAAAATTGAGTCTAGCCACAGTTTGTTTACAATTGGACACGATTTGCATCAAGTACTTCTGTAACATCCCAGAGTATGAAATCGCCTGTCGTTCTTTAACTTCAACTAATAAAGGACGGAGGGATGGTAATTTTGTGACTAGGACGCTGCAATCTTACGACGCATGTAGGCATTGGAATTTAAAATGTAATCATTTTCCAAGCCTGAGACCAACGTACCGTGTCGAGTTAGAAGTTCCCATGTAAATTGTGACGTCATCTTTACTATAAAAGAAGACGCCGTTGGAAATCTGGAGGCAGAACCCTTTAAGCTACGTCGCGACCTTATAGTTCGCCGAAGGTTTTGGAAATACAATTTGGAAAATAACATATAGTACGTCGCTACCTCTTGCAGTTCGCCGAAACTCCTACATCTACCTGCCTTTGCAATATTCTACATAGATTGTAGATTGTTTTACGGGGTCGTTTGGCTTCGAACAGCCTTACTTCATTTCGACCTAAAAGATCTTTTGTGATTTACCCTACATCTAGTGGTTATCCAGAATTCCCAGACTTTTTACAAAGCTTGTGATTTTCCTGGGAGCTAATTTCCCTATGTCTTCAAGCGTTAATTCAGCCTGTTCTAGGAATTTTAGCCGAGTGCGGACTAACACCTTGCATTCGCAAAGTATGTACGTAGTTTCAACTGCAGTATCGCAATATCTGCATTTATTATCTACCGCCTTGCCCATATTCTTGAAATGGGATCTCAAGGTGCAGTGGCCAGTTAGAAGACCTGTGATTAGCCTTAATTCGGACTTTTCAAGTTCGAGAAGCCTTGTGGCATTCTTTGTCGATTAAGTTATAAACTTTTTCGCTTGTCTTTGGCCTGGAGTATTCCTCCAGTAGGACTTTTTCTGATCCTTTTCCCATTCTTGGATATGTCCCTTGGCTAGGCCACAAAACGGTTCGGGTCCAATGAACGGTGCTTCAGTTCCTTTTTTTGCAAGGCTATCAGCAAGTTCATTTCCTTGTACTCCCTCATGCCCTGGCACCCACGTCAAGGTAACCTTGTTGTTATTAGCCAGTTGCTTCAGGGATTGTCTACATTCCCAGGCAATTTTAGATTCAAAGGTATAAGACCTTAGAGCCTTTAGTGCTGCCTGGCTATCTGATAGTATATAGATCTTTACCCTTCGGATGCCTTTATTTAGAAGCATACCTGGGCACACAGATCTATGGAATAAATTTCTGCCTGAAAGATGGTTAGGGTGTTACCGAGGACTTTAGATAGCCTACAATTCGGCCCTGCTACTCCCACTTCTACCCCTTCAGCCATCTTAGATCCATCTGTATACCAGATAAATGACCCTTGTTCCAATCGCAGTGACCCCATCTTGCTCGTCTGACGACTTTCAATTAGCACGTCAAACGGGCAGTCAAAGTCTTGTTTGACTGGCATTGAGTCAATGGGTTTGGTCATGGACTTCAAATGGATTAACTTCAGAATCCTTAAGTGACCAACCAGATCGTCTGGTTTAAATTTATGTGCCTGGTGCAGTCGTAAGGCACTGAGTGCCGCCTCCTTCCTTACATGTAAGTGCAAGGGAAGTAAGTCAAACATAACCTCCATAGCTGCTGTGGGACACGAGTGCATTGCCCCTGTAGTCTCTAAACAGACAAGGCGTTGCAGTTTCTGCAACTTTCCCTGTGCTGTTTTTTTCCTCTATTTTTGGCCACCATACGCATGATGCGTAGATTACCATAGGTCTGACAACCGAAAGATAAGACCACTAGACTTCGTTGAGATTTATTTAATTCGCCAAGCTTAGAAAATTATTTTGTGATTATTTTTCACTAAATCAGTCGTCTAAACTACTGGCCAAACGATATTATAGACTACATCTTATTTTAACGAATTCTTCTCAACCACCGACATGCCATACGAGGACGTTAAACATGTAGAACCTGGGGGAGAGCATTCACGGGCGATATAACGCTATACAGAGCGCACAGAAATTCAGCTGGTATAAATTTCTAAAGGTGATTGCTTTTTTATTTCGAGACTGCTTTATTATTTGCAATTGCATTCATATTCTAGTTACGGGGTGGTTACGGAAACATTAGCTTTGATTTTTAACAAGAAAAATAATATTATATTTCCAGTTATTCAGTTATGATTTCATTCACGAATTTAATTTCACTTTCTGAATATTTTACTAGGGAGATTTGCGTTTGCAAAATAACAAGTTTATATTCAAGAACTATATCTTTAGACCATACACTACAAGTTTACAAATACTTTTCTTAGGCGCTTCACGCTGGTATAAGTGCTGTTACAATAGTCTTTGTCGACTTCAACCAATTTTTTATTTAATTACTAAATTGTCAGCGATGTACAATTTTCGTAACTACGAGAATGTAATTGTTTGTGAATTAAGGTCTGCACAACATAACAATAAAATAGGTGCATTACGGGCTATCGGAGTTCGACCTAAATTTAAAATTAACAGTCCGGTGTTTTGAGGGCACTTGTCTAGACAAATCTGTAAGGTCGTCGATCATTTCGTCCACCCCATGTTAACATCTGTTCGGTGTTAAATACTTGCTACTGCTGTTTTATTTATCAGTCAATTGACACCAAATTAAATTTCCAGTGTTGTTTAGATTGTTCTTTCTAACACTATTTGAGCCAGTTGGCTAGGTGCAGCCGATAATTATCATACTGTATCCTACTATCTCTCTTGACCATGGGCGAGAGCACAACTACAATAAAACTCGAAATTTCCACATCATTTGATTATTTGAAAAAGGGAGTTTTTCCCACAGCTGTTCAAAATAAGAATTGTCTGGCTGACAGACGTGTTGGTTGAGATGCGAGGTGGCAATTGCGATTAATCACACAAGTATCGCGCTACCGGGTTCGAATCCCGCTCCGGTATTGGCGCCATCGGACGAAATGGTTGTCTAATTTCTGTAGAGTTTAATTATTATTTATTCTTTATATAGATTATTGTCACTGCTCTTATTCTTTTCTAGATTAATTTCTCAATTGAGACGTATTATGTTTATTCAGGTCGTTGCCACAACCCTAATTATTATTAAAATAACACAGCATACTTTTGTATAACGCAGTTCTGGTTATTGCATCAAACCACGCAGCAAATTTATAGTATGGTCATTACATCAGCGCAAGTTTCCCTATGATAATATTTAGACAATTGTCTCAAATATTTGGATTATTTTTGATTTCATGTACCGCTATTTGCTACATCAATTTATATAAAATAAAATGGGTTTTTTATGACTATATTTCCCATTCAATTGTTGTTTTTTTCTTTCCTATTTACCTTTCTAGCTATACAGATAATTAATTAAATAAATGGATTCATTTACAATCAATTAAAATATAAAACAAATTTCAACTATAAATGTACAGTATAATCTTGAGTAATAAGATACAATATAAATAATTTGTATAATTAACTAGGTCTGTCAATTAATAGACAGTGTGTTCAAGTTTACCAGGTATTTAAATTAACAGAGTGATTAAATTTTCTAAGGTATATAGTATCAGATAGAAACAAGTAATATTAAACTTTATATAAAAGAACCTGGGGTAATTAAAAAAAGTTTACTACACACACAACGAAATTTGGGTCCTAACTTTGTAGAAACAGACGATCACACAAATGGCCAATTTTATTTGTTTATCCTTCAGATGAATAAGTAGTGGTTGGTTTACTGGTGACATAATGACCAGAATTTCTTTAAGTAAATATACAGTGGGGTTCACAAACACTTCATTGGTGCAATTACCAGAACTGTATGTGTAATAAAGACACATACCCCACAAACATTTCATTGTAAAATTTCAATTATTGAAACAGGTATTATGAACACAAACTGATTATGTAGCTACTTGTCTAGAATGTTTCTTGAATGAATTCGAAAAAATGCTTCCAAGTACTTTAGCAGTGCTTCAAGCATTTCTGGGGGAGTTACTTTTAAAAGTAACTAAAATACTAAAAAAGGACATCAATCATAAAAAGTAATTGACACACTTATGAAGTAATTGAAGGCATTGAAGTCCAACAACTTAAGAAGTTTTTTCAAATGTTAAATACCAAATCCCCTCTTAAAAGTAATTAAAGCAGAATTCTTAAAGTCCTAAACGTGCTTCATGCATTACTTTCGCACTTATATGAATGCTTCATCAGCTCTGAAAACATTTAGTTTAAAATTGAACTATGATTATCTCTTTTCTAACTCTTATAAGGCCATTACATTATCAAACAACCGTTATCCTTTTTGATTGAACTGTCCCTAAATATCTAACAATCTTTGCGAAAGACATTTGTAGGTAATAGTTGTGCTTTGTCATAACCTGCTCATATTCTACAAGACTGAAATCTGGACCACGAGCTGGCGATTTCTGAAATTATGCTCGTAAGTGAACTATTCCTCTACTTAAGTGCATGAAAATCAGATATTTAAGTCTTTTTTAAATTTCTTGCGTCGTTGTAGAGCTCTCTGCCAGGTTTCTGTCGAAATTTAGTGCCATAATTTTTCTTCTGATGGTGCCAATGCTAAACGCAAGCTCTAAAAAACTGTTGCTAATATTTTATGCATTTTAGTATGACAGTTATCGGTGACTCGAAAATTATCCGGTGAGATAGTTGAGATAAATATATTGAAACTTTCAAATAGCTTCATAACAATTAAAATGAGTGTTAGCAGCCTTAATTAAACAAACCTTAGAGTCAAAAATATTCAGAAAATATATTCACATGTTATATATCAGTGAAATTCTCTATTATACCCAGATTTTAATATTCTGCCTCTTCTTGGCTATTCCCACGATTACGTTAAATTGTAAATGAGATTAAAATGAAAGAGAAACAACGACTGCAGCAGAATTAGATGTCGTAGGGCATGGTCTTGATATGATTAAAAAGGGGCGTCTTAATACACAGTTGCTTGTACATTTCATCAGATCTCGCACTGGCAATATAATGCGAATTTCGAATTACATTATTCTAAGCGGAGTTGGAACAAATGAGGGCAGATTTACTGAAGTTTATATTGGAAATAATCTTTAACTTATATTTAGCAGATTATAATGTCGTTTTCTTTAATACATATTTGCGATGGTCATAGACAACATAAAATTAAATGAGTCAATGTTAGGGAAACCAGGCTTTGATTACAGTAAAACAGTTACCAGTCAAGTTCGAAAAACTCATATACAGGGTGTCCCTTGACGAACTGCGGCGATCGATATCTCGAAAAGTAGATATGGGAAAATTTTGAAGTAGATGTCAACTTGCTTATTTTAAATGGGACACCTTATATATTATTACATTTTTGGATTGTACGCAAGATTCTAGGCCAAATTTGTGGATTATGCCTTGTACCTAAGTGTTTCGTTTTTGACTTATTTCAATTTTTATTTCAAAAATGACATTTGCTGGACCTAAAAGAATTAACAATTCTTCAATAAGGAAGCCTTTATTATCTAATTTGGGTTGAAAAAGACATACTTTAATGCCATTTGACAAGTATTAACATAGTTCAAATGTGCTTTTAGAGGGCGGAATATTAAACATAATATTTTTAGTCGCAAACTCCTCTATAAAATCCTTATTTTACTATAAGGAACGTAACCAGACTGCAACCAATAGCTACTCTCCGGGCTATGTACCCCGCCGAGCGCTGAATTACAAGTTACAAGTCTGGCGCGTTAAGTGTAATAATTGCATATTACCATCAAAACGCTAATGCTTCGATTGCAATAAACACCAGCCGAAAGACTGATCCTACTTAAAGGAACAGCTACTATCTGGGCTATATGCCGCGCCGAGCGCTGAATTACAAGTTACAAGCCTGACGTGTTAAGTGTAATAATTGCATATTACCATCAAAACGCTAATACTTCGATTGCAACAAACACCAGCCGAAAGACTGGTCCTACTTAAAGGAGCTCTCGTGTCAGTCGTCCCACACCACTTGCAGACTGCAGTTTCGAGCTGTTGGCTCTCGTCAGTGCAAGGTCAGTACATGTCGCTATCCTAAAGATACCGAAATGTACCAAATAGTTAAGGGATCCTCGTGTCGGTAGTCACATGCCCCCATACATTACATAATTTTTTTTTTCAAATTACGTATCAATTTTTTTTAGGAGAAGGATATGTAAATATATTGCAAGATTTAGATAATGAATATTTGAACAATTTACCGCTAGCTGAACATAGGCAAATATTTTACCAATACGATGGCGCCCCACCAAGGAACAGCTTCCTAGTTAACAACTCCTTGCAAGATACTTTTTGCGATAAGTGGATTGCTAACAATGAACCTTTCTGTAGCCTCCTCGTTCTCCTGATCTGTCTACCCTAAACTATTTTATATGGAGAAATAAAAGATATGGTTTATTTTAATCCACTCACAACAATGGAAGATTATCAGGCAAGAGTGAAACATCCTGTATATACCCCATATATAAATTTAGTTTTTTCCTATTTATATTTCCAAATTCAAGTAATTATTGCAGTTAATTCATTTCATTTTTACATTTATTTACTCGTTTAATATTGGACACAATAAAGTTACCAGAACGCATTTTAAAATTATATTTTTAAAGCAAAGTTAAACGCTACAATTTTGAGACAGAATTTACATAAAATCTAGTCGAGTCGCAGGGTTTGTTTATCACATATTCAGATAAACGTCAAGTACTTCGTGTATTCCCATAGTATGGAATCGCCTACACGTATCTAGCTTAACCATAGAGAAAGGCAGGGCTACGTCGTGTCGAATATTATAATAGCGTTAAAATAAACATATTCTCACAAGAAACAAGCGGAGATGCATAATCCGGGTAGAAGGGTGACATCAGGAACCATATAAAAGAAGATCAGACTGTTCAGAGGGGGAGATGCATTTGGAATTCCACCTGAGGTACTTTGCAGACCTCGGTCAGCTGTACTTCGGAAATAAAATTAAACCACACTCAAGGTACTTTGCAGACTTCGGTCGGCTGTACTTAGGAAATAAAATTAAACTACGCTCAAGGTACTTTGCAGACTTCGATCGGCTGTACTTGGGAAATAAAGTTCTAATACACCATTGCATCGCAGTATTTCGTGTTCGTTGTACTTACATCAAAGACAATCACTGCTTAACGTACACTTTAGGAAGTGTCGTTTTAACATCTCTACGATGCCCTACGAGGACGTTAAACATGTAGAATCTAGGGGAGAGCATTCACAGGCGATATAACGCTATACAGATCGCACAGAAATTCAGCTGGCTTAAATTTTTAAAGGTGATTACTTTCTTATTTCGAGACTCTACCTTATTATTTGCAATTGCATTCATATTCTTGTTACGGGGTGTTTAAAAAAGGTTTAACTGACGCATTTGTGGTACTAAAAGAATATTAGTTTTTTTTATGAAATACTAGCTTTGATTTTTAACTATAAAGAATATTATATTACAGTTTATTCAGTTATGATTTCATTAACAAATTTAATTCATAAAATTTCATTTTCCGAATATTTTACTAGGGAAGTTTGCGTTTGCAAAATAACAAGTTTATATTCAAGAACTATAGCTTTTGACCACACACTACAAGCTTACAAATACTTTTTCTTAGGCGCTTTACGCTGATATAAGAGCTGTTATAAGAGTCTATGTCGACTTCAACCAATTTTATTTATTTAACTACTAAATTGTCAACGATGTAAAATTCTCGTGACTACGAGAACGTAATTGTTTGTGAACTGTGTTTGCACAACATAATAGTAAAATATGTGACTTACGGACTATCTGGGTTTGATCTAAATTTAAAATTAACAGTCCGCTGTTTTTAAGGACACTTGTCTACACAAATCTGTAAGGTCGTCGATCTTTTCGGCCACCCCATGTTAACATTTGTTCGGTGCTAAACACTTACTACTGCTGTTTAGTTTATCAGTCAATTGACACAAAATTAAATTTCCAGCGTTGTTTAGATTGTTCTTTCTAATACTATTTAACCCGATTGGTTAGGTGCAGTCGGTAATTGCCATATACTGTATCCTACTATCTTTCTTATCAGTAGACGAGAGCACAACTATTATAAAACTGGAAATTTCCACAACTATTAATTACTTGCAAAAGGGAGTTTTCATTCCCACAGCCCGTGCGTGTTTTCACTGAAACCAGGCACCGTAGCCAACTACTACAGAAAATATCAAATAAACTTTTGTTAGGTTGAAACACTTATTCTCTGTTATGTTCATAAACTTTGACACTGCAGTTGCGTTCTCTTTGTTTCGAAGTAACATCTTTGACGTTGGTTCACTCATGTTATTATCATTCCCAGACTATTGTCACAACTGTTTAAAATAAGTATTGTCTGGCCGATAGCCGTGTTGTTTGAGATACGAGGTGGCAATCGCTATTAATCACACGAGTATCGCGCCACTGGGTTCGAATCCCGGATCCGGCCTTGGCACCGTCGGAGGAAATGGTTGTCTAATTTCTGTGTAGTTTAATTATTAATTATTATGTACATAGATTATTGTCACTGCCCTTATTCTTGTCTATATTAATTTCTCAATATAGACATGTGATATGTTTATTCAGGCATTTGCCACAACTCTAATTGCTATTAAAATAACACAGCATACTTTTGTATCTCAGTTCTTGTTATTGCATCAAAATACTCAGCATATTTATAGTATGGTCATTACTATAGCGACGCGGATTTTCCTATTATAGTATTTAGACAATTGTCTCAAATATTTGGATTACTTTTGATTTCATGTTCGACTATTGTTGCATCAATTTATATAAAATAAAAATGGGTTTTTTTACTATTTTTTCCCATCAATTATTGTCTTATTCTTTCACCTTTACCTTTTCGTCATATAAGTAATAAACTAAATAAATGTTTTAATTTCAAAAGCAAAATAGAAAGCAAACTTCAACTATAAATGTACAGTGCAACCTTGAATAATAAGATACTATCTAAATAACTAGGTCTCTCAATTAATAGACAGTGTGTTCAAGTTTACCAGGTATTTCAATTAACAGAGTGATTAATTTTCTGAGGTATATAGTATCGGACAGAAACAAGTATTATTAAACTTTATATAAAAGAACCTGGGGTAATTAAAAAAGGTTACTACACACACAACAAAATTTGGGTCCTACACTAACAAAACTAGACGATCACGCAAATGGCCAAACTTATTTGTTTATCCTTCAGATAAATAAATAGTAATGAATTTACTGATGACATGATTATCAGGATTTCATTTGTAATTAATTGGGGTGGGCTTAAACCTCTTTAAGAGTAAGAAATGCTCTCCAGGTTCTATTAGACACCCTTGACGACCTAATTCGGAGGTGCGAAAAAATTATTATTAAAATAAAATGTTTTTGTTTCTCTGGATATCTATTAGCAAATATTCCACATGTTCTTAATAAAACTTTGTTACATTCTCCATACATTATAAACAAATATGATAATATATGATAATTAATACTTGTCAAATGGTAAGTGACAACTACATACATTTATTTAGCACTCAACGCCGTCATGGCCAACTAAGAGTAATTCAACTTAAAATCCATAGCAAAATTCCCATATAAAAATATTGAATTGGCAATATTTTAAAAACTAAAAATTTTCAGAATAGACATCCATAAACAAACTTGCCCTTATTTTTAATAGTAAATAAGATAAGATTATAAAACTTGAGAGTTTCCATTTGAAAAAAATGATTTTTGAGAGTTTTCTCAATTTCATTTTTATTCTTATTTTCTATCAATATCAAATATCAATTCTTATTTCTGTATCAATACTTATCAAAACATTATACAAACTCTATTAAAGTAAGTCTTTTTCAACAAAGGATCTAACCGAAATTATATAATAAAGGCTTCCTTATAGAAAGAATTGATAATTCTTTTAGGACCTGCAAACGTCATTTTTGATATATAAATTGAAATATGTCAAAAACGGAGAGACTTAGGTATAAGATATATCGGCCTAGAATTTTGCGTACAATCCAAAAATATAATGATATATAGGGTGTCCCATTTAAAATAAACCGAAAGTGCCTTGAAAATATTTTTGCCGAGTTGCCCCCATCGACTTTAGTTTACTACCATATGTTCAAAATTTTCCAGTGTCTACTTTTCGAAATATCGATCGGCGCAGATCGTCGTGGGACACCCTGTATTGATATTAGTTCGTAGTAGGTTAGAAAATATAGAGTAGAATTATTGTACATTAGACGAATTTACAGAAAAAACTGTTTTGGTAAAAAGTTGGCCATGGAAATAAATGATCGTCTTTTATTTTTAATGTTTAAGTGATCCTGTGTTTATGGATATATTGTATTGTTCATATATGATGTAATGGATTTAGTCATAAACTTAGATTAAATACTTTTTTATTTTATTCCCTTCATTATTCTTTATTTATAATAACGTATCACTAATAACCACAAAACTAATATATTTTCAAAACATGTAGGTATTTCTTATTATTTCTATAATATTGATAACACATTAGTATACGATTAAAAACATATATTTACAAAAAAATAAAAAAGTGTTGATAAACAGGAATCTGTCAGCAAGAAATGTCTAAATTGCTGATTTAATTCTAGGTCAGAGATTGCACATGCACAAGAAAATATCTTACATGTACCAGAAGTATTACAAAAACCTCGAACCACAGTGACACAGAGCCTCAACAAGGGACGAGCTTAAGTGGGTAATAGTTCAGAGCGCCGAGGGACGTAGACCCTCTTAGATCAGAGATAATGCCAAATTGGTCCTTTTCGTCATTTATCTAAAAAATGAAACCAATAAACCTGTCAAAGGAACAAATCTTTCTTCTTAAGGACACTTCAACCATTACAATTTGAAGTAAATTCCTGTTCCTGCCGTATAAGGAACAAAATTCACTAATATTATTTTCTAGAGATATCTATAATTTCATATTAATCTGTAATGTTTACACAATATACGTACGACTGTAGATACATTATGTTAAAAAATTATATTTTGTTTGTTGGTAAGTGAAAACTTGTTTCTCAGTTAATACTACGTAGAGACTAGTTTATTAGTAGCCACATTTATTAAGGGAATTAAATGTAATGATATTAGGTTATTTACCCTTGTGTCCGCGATATAATTACGTTCAATTCTAGCAGCTGTAGCATGCATATCCAGCTCTTCCTCTTCGTACGATACGCACGAATGGGCATTAAATTCTGTCTAACTCAAGGCTCTATTCTAGGACCAGTTAATTTTTTCATTTACGTCAACTACCAGCGAACAGTACTAATTTGTCCAAATTTCCCTTTCTGCAAATAATACAAGTTTGGCTCAATCCCACACACATATTTGTACACTACTAACCGAAGGTCGTGAGTTATTTTCGAAGATTTTCATCTTGTAACTTCAGAACCGTTTAAGATATTGAGACGAAGCAAGAACTAGATTGGTACCAGTAATGTAATGCATCAGCTGTGGAAGATTCTTAAAGCGCAACAAACATACAGACAAATAGACAGACAGACAGAATGTGAGATAGTAAAACTTATCCTATAGCATAATCAAATCGATACATAATGTAAAGAAATATATTAAGTTAAAGTCACAAAGAGAAATTTCGAAAAGACTAATACAAATAAAAATATGCAACAACTAATGGGTAACCCTTTCTCTAGACTGTGAACTAAAATAGTCAATGAATTCTTGAACACTGTCGAAAACCTCTTCTTTCAGAAAACTTATGATTTTTTTATTAAATTTTATGGGGTTCAAGACTCTCCAATCATTTGATAAAAGATTATAGATTTCAAAGTTATTGAATTCAATTCAATTCAATTCAATCTATATTGTTTCTGAAAAACTACAGTTTTTATAACAAGGAGCTTAGTTGATTTACTAATATGCTAAAAAGGAAAAAAAACAGGATTTTATTCACAATAAATTAATTTATTAATTATTCATCTTGCTAGTAGGTCTAACAAATGTTAATTGCCTAGGACTAGGGCCCAAATAAACTAGTTACAAAGTAAATGAATTCTTCAGTAACTTTTGGCATTGCCTTCGTATAAATTTTGAATTAAACTAAAATGATCAGAGAAAGGAAAAGAGAAACAATAATAATAAACAATACATCGCATAATGGAGACCCTAACTTACAATTAGTATTAAACTAGAAGCGAAATTATGATTCATTTAATATAAAGGAGCGTAGCTTTAATATATTCCATATATGTGAAAACATCGACTTCGCAATCGAGGGCGTTTATAAAATGATCAACATCAACAAGAAAATTAACGTTTTAGGGCCTAATTGAGGCATAAATCGGACAATTAAATAGAAGGTAGAAGATAGTTTCATAGCAATTCTGGTTGCAAGCTGTGCATATTTCTTTGGGGTTAATATTGTGGGTCTAGCCTTTAAAGCTAAATTTGATAGCATATTCGTTATATAACCGGAGTTGAGAAATAAAGCGTTAAATATGATGATTGATTTAGTCCTCTTAGATCCTCTTCTCGTAAATTGTTTTTATAGTTATCTAAGAGTATTTTTTTATTTCTTTAGAGGGTATCACCATTGATTTCACTCCATTGGTCAGTAAATCCAGCATATTCAAGACATCGTTTAAACTGATTCACCTAATTGTATTTTAAATCTGTTGTACTGTCTAGATTCATCTGCCGCAATAAGCAAATTTTTGGAAGGCGGTAGTCCTCCATTTCAAAAATTTTTATGGCCCAGTTTAATGCAAGTTTAAATATGTAAAATGAGATCTTAACTCTTCCTGTCTCTAATCGAACCGCGAAATCTGCTGTGTTTTTAGGGAGTAAAAGAACTCTTTTAAAAAAAGTAAGTTGGATTCGTTCCAGCACATCTGTATATCGCATACCCCATACTGGTATACAATTGGTTACTACACTAGTAACTAAGGAATCATATAAGTAAACTCGAGATCGCCACGTGTTCATTTTTGTTTTTGCCATTATGGGGATTACTGATCCAATGGCCTGCTTTGCTTTTTCAAGAGTATATACAATATATCATTTCTCAGAAAAATTAGGACGATAACATGTGAATTGTATGAATAATGAAAATTGTAATAATTTAGATGATGAGGTCCTCTCGAGAAAACCATTATTTTTGTTTTGCTTACATTTACACTAAGGAGGTTTTGCTCGCTATATTGCTCAAGAATTTTAAGTTTACGCTTTAGATCAATCTCAGTATCAGAGATAATAACAAGGTCATCTGCATAAAGGAGCATCATCAACTCACTCTTATTATCAATATTAACACCTTCTGCATCCTTGACTGTGAAAAATTGCTCAATATCGGCCACAAATAATAAAAAAAGCAGCGGGCTGAGAGTTTCATCCTGCAGCACCCCTGTTGTAATATTTACCAACCGAGTGAAACCATCAGCAGCTATGACCTTCATAGTTGCGTTTTCATAAATTTTCCTTATGAGCAAAATAAGATTATTGCTAGTACCTATATTAAATAGTTTTTGCCAGAGTAGCTTATGACTTATAAAGTCAAAAGCCCTTTTATAGTCAATAAAAGCCACAAAGACTTTACGTTTTTTTAGTCTCAGCTGCAATTTTATAATAGAGCTTAATATAAATGTATTATCGATGCATCCTCGAATTTTTCTAAAACCTGCCTGCGTTTCTGGGAGTATGCAGTTTTTTTCAGCTCAGGTAGTCTGCCTGTTCTTTAATACATGTGTAAAAAAAATTTGAGGGCAGTTAATAAGCGCTATACCTCGATAATTGCTCGGGTCATCGATAGGCTCTTGTTTATGTAACATCCTCATAATGACTTCACTCCAATTTTGAGGGATCGAATGAGTCTAATATTTGATTAAATAGGTATGTTATAAACAAGATGCAGTTACAGGGTAAATGTTGTGTAAAATTCATAAGGGATTCCATCGGATCCCGGTGATTTGTTATTGCCACAGGCATTTAATACATTATATATTTCAGAAGTACTGACTGGACGATCCAGTATTGGGTGAGTTGCGTCAAAGTACAATGTATCATCTATAATTCTTGGTGGATAAACGTTTACATAAAATGTTTTCCAAACTTCTACAGAAAGATTTGATTTAGCCATTGTGCCGCGAATTATTTTAATTGCTGCCCAAAAACTTCTTGAATCATGACAATTGGATAACGTCTCCGTTATTAGTCTAAAATAATTTTGTTTTTGCTTGTTAGTAATAGTTTGTACCCTTTTTTGGCTTCGAGATACACATATATATTTTGTTGCGAAAAATTTGTCTTTTTTGGGTGTATGTCTTAAATTTATTTTTGCGGTTTGGCATTCGGGGTCGAACCAGGGAGTGTTTTGTTTTTTACGTGCAGTGTGGGGGGTTGCTTGATTAAATTAAGACTGCCAGCTATTTCGGTAATAGTCGAGCAAATGTTCATGTAGGAATCTTGAACAGTACCCAGGCGACCAACATTATTTGAGCTCTGCATTACAAATTTATATCGTGATAGCAAATTATCAGACCATTTTAGACAAGGAAGTGAGTATTTCATACTCACATTTCTTTCGCTTTGAGGATTGGTAGAAAGATTAACTGAGACAGAAAGAGCAAAGTGATCTGAAATAGTATATTCATTTAATACGGCGAAATTTTCTATAACACCTAGATTTGAATTATTTATCCAAGCCAAGTCTATAACACTCTTTCCAAGCCTATCTACGTGAGTAAATTATGCTAGCGTATCTGATATTGTTCTGCTGTTTAATAGACTAAAAGAATTTTAACGCATAAATTCAATAATATATCGACCTCTTGAATTTAAAATTGTATCATTGCTTAATCGGTATTCACTTAAATTTGTATTTTCAAGCAATTCTATCGGAATGGTGCCTAGTGTAGA
This sequence comes from Leptura quadrifasciata, assembly GCA_963675555.1. Lineage (NCBI taxonomy): Eukaryota > Metazoa > Arthropoda > Insecta > Coleoptera > Cerambycidae > Leptura > Leptura quadrifasciata. The sequence goes on from OY776675.1 coordinate 44,125,654, forward strand.
AACTCTGCAATTAAAATCACCTATGATCAAAACTGGCACATCGTCTTCCGTTTCTGTAATTTCCAATAGAATTGCCTGAAAAGGTTCTAAAATAATTGACAGATCGAGCAAGGATTTAGAATAAACTGTACAAACAATTATTTTCGTGTTATGAAAAGTCACCTGACAAAGAAGCCACCACGGGGGAACTTATTAATTAGCGAGACACTTAAGTGTGTTTTATAAAATAAACTGATGCCACCGCTGGCCCTGCCAAATGAATTTTCTCTTAAAGCAGATGTACTTAGTACGTTGTAGTACACCCATAAAACTGGGGGATTGAGAAGGCTCGTCTTGCGGCCATGTTTCTGAAAGATAAATAAAATCTGACGTTTCAGCATCAGGAAAATCGCGCATAAAGTCTAGAAGGTTATCGAACCCTTGACAGTTCCAGCATAAAACTGAGGTTGGTTGCTATTTTTCACTTAATTACGGAATGATTGTTGCTACCGCAGGCCTCAATATTTTGATTCCTGGGTCACGCTTAGGAGAGTCATCCTCGTCACGATTCTTTTTTGTACTTGACATACTGGAGTTTCCATATGAACGATTTTAGGAATGTTATTTATATATTTTATAGTAATTTCCTTTTCTTTATCACTTTAATACACTGATTGTGCTAATAATGTTATTAATTATTGAAATAAACACTATTTAATACAGAATTATTTCTCAAGAATGTAAACTGCGTTCGTTCTTGTGCCTACCTTATTCCGTCATCTCGCCCTTAGATGGGCATAATATATTCAGAGAGTGCTAGAGGCGGGTTATATATTTTTTCTACTCCTTGTAAATTTGCTGTTTTCCGTACAGTCTGTAGAATGGATAAGTGGGCCATTCCAGTTAACTGAACGGATATATTTCATATAAGTTCTAGGATGGATATGAAATCGACCAATCACAGTTCGTGTATTAAGTACATAAGCAACTATTCGTTTAAAAAAATTCAAGTTAGTGCGTAAGCTGTCAAAGTAATTGTCAGTGTGTACTCGCGCAGTTTGAGCTAGAAAATAATTTAAAATGAGTGATTCCAGTGAAGAATCGATAAACGATATACCACCTAAAATTTTATTGAAATTATTATATACAGACAAAATTTTAGAGATATATTATGACAAAAAAAAAGTAGCTATATGTGGGGATTGAACCTATTATCTCTAGGCTACTGAAGCTTTTAAAAAATGTTTGCATCTAGAGCATAAGATTTAACAGAAGCTAAGTTTATATATTAAAATTTGATTAAAACTATTATTTGTAGTTTTTTCTTAATCCGGTCGTAGAAAAAGTATACTGTACAACTCGAATGGATTATCCATATCGCACTCGAAAGATTGAGGCTATCATATCCACTCTTGTTGCACAAACTACTATTGTTATGTTGCTAACGGTCAAGTAGTTTCCTCAATCACCGAAACATTTAAATATTACACTCAAATGTTCGAATGTGGGTTTCGCCAATCATGTTGGCATCAACTAGAGATGGTTAAAATTGAGTTTGACAATTCCAGTACATTCCACATCGTTATTCAGAGGATCTTTTGTAAATAAAGAAACATTAGCCTCCTTAATGTTAATTTAATTAGTTGCGAATTAATAATATTTTATGCACGTTTTTCTAAATCTACATTTAATGAGATATTTTCATCTTATGAAATTTCAACCCTTGGACTATTAAATTAAGCAATAGTTCCACGTTTAATGCTTTAATGTAGGAGTAGTAATGAACTTAAATTAGGCATCTAAGCAGCCACCTATGTCGGTACTCCATATGTAATATCACTTAAAATTACTTTTAACGGTTCCAGTAAGTACTTGGCAAAGTAATATCCATACTGATATATTTTTAGCAAAACTAAACATTATTAAAATTACATTTATTTTGTTGAAGCCGAGGTTCATGTAAATAAACTGAAATACGTTTATATATAAATATAAATTATATTTTTATCCTAAAATTTTTGTTTATTATTAAAAATATTCTCGAATTCCGTTCACTAAAATATAATTTCTGTTTATTTTAATAAAATGTTCCTGGATATTACATTCTAACTGAATAGGCATTTAACAAACTCATAAACTCATATTTTTAATTCAAAATGGAAATTAATTTTTGTGCACACCTTGTTGAGTCATTATTAATAGCTAATTCGGTACAGTTAAAGTAATTCAGGATTTATCTAAACCAAATTAAACAAAAAAAGGTTCCTATAATAGTATGAACTGTAATATATCTACCGGCTTTGATAAATTCAACGAACTTTTTGTTTTACGATGTGGAGGTGAAATTATATCAAACATTTTTTTACCAACGTTAATATTCCACAGGAATATGTTATTCTCTTTGTATATATTAATGAATTACCCTCTACAGCGTCTAATTCTAGAAGGCAGTTATATCGATAACAACTTGATGTATTATATCAAATACCAAACAATATCAAAGCATCCACTAAATCTCAGGGTATAAATATGGAAAACAAATTGTTCATGCTAACGACAGTTCTTTGGAGTTCATAGGAGAGAATATTTATTCCATAGCCTAGGCTGATTCTTTCTTCCTAGTTGTATACCGGATAGCCACGAGACTTATAGCTGGGTAAATATAGATATGTAGAGAAAATTTTACATATAGCAACGCGATATAGAAAAATGCATTTGTCTTGATGAAACTAAGAATACCATGAGCTTTCTATTTCGAGAAGGTGGGGAAACCCTTTCTTTTTCGCGAAAAGGGGTAAATTGGACATTTTTAGGGGTGGTTTTTCAGTTTTAATTTACTTTGGACCCTTCAAGTTAGTGTTAGTTAAGAAAGTTGTACTCTTTTAGTGTAGATGTTCAAGGAACATTCAGTTCAAATTTCGTGAAAATCGGTTCAGCCGCCCCCCACGATATGTGTATATGTATACTGAAAAAACGACGTAAAATTTTTAATTACGAGTAACTTGGCCAAAATTCAACTGAATTTGATGAAATTTTAGATGAAAGTAATCAATATAACCAAGAAATAGTCTGTACAATATTTGCAAAAATGTCCAATAGCTTGGCCGCAATTCCATTTTTAGTCCAAATTCCACAAAATTTTCAAAGCGTTCCCTAATTTGTCCAAATGGTCGTTCGAATATTTTATTAACCGAAATTAAAGTTTTTTATGTGCTTTTACATGGTGTAACTGATAACTTTTTTTTAATATAACCGATTTTTGTCATTTTTTGCATATATGCGCGTGGTGATTTCCCGTCATTTTCGGTATTATACATATGCGAGCACAAGTATACGTGTAATTGTTCATTATAATAATTTCAATATCAATAATAAATGTGATTGTGAGCAGGTTTTAAATATTTAGATAAACGAAACTCTAGGTAAGATATAATTTTTCTTTTTTTCGAAAATTCACTTTATTTTCTTAAACTTTTTATATATATTAATCCGGCCGTTTTAGACTTTTGCTACCAAATTCATGTCCTACGGAAAAAGTTTTTTTATTGCATTTATTTGGACGTCTTGAATAACACTTGGTAGTTACGCCACGATACACCTGGAGGAGTTTGAGAAAATCGCGTGGGAAGGTCGCAGAAACCGCGGATTCGTGATTAACTTAGATTTTATGGTCTGGCCCAAACGGGGACAACACCTATTATAAAGGTTGTACATCTTTAAATTCTCTACCTTAAAGATCCTATTCATGTTTTTCGTACGACTAAACGTTTTGGAGATATTACGCGGTCTAAGTGAAAAATGCATTTAATTCTGCCAAACCTCTTTCGCACCAAATATTTCTCAATTATCTTGCTTTCTATGTCTCAGAATGAAAATATTACTGTTATATAGCTCGGTGATCTTTATTCTCTACCAGAATGTCTTATAAATTCTATTTACATTTATTTACAGTGAATAAGTCAAAAAATGCATTAATTTCCGCATCACCTTAGAGGTAAAATGCTTGGCGCGCTTTTTTTACAATGTTTCCCCAGGCGGCCTAATCCATGCACAGGGGGTCAATTTTAGAGCTAAAACGCCTGAATATATTGGTAGGAGTATATTGATTACTTTATTTTATTGATATTTTCTTTTTCTAGTAGTTGTACTATATGTGCTACTCAAGAAGCATCTCCTTCCGAATCGGTAACTGGAGTTTGGAATATTTCGTCACCCTCATCATCACTGAAATCGTATATATCTAAGATATTCTCTGAAGTACAAACATTTCGTAACTATCAACTTCATAGTGTTCTTCAATATCATAAATATCAGGACTAATTTATAATTGCTCAGGCTCTTCGTCAACCACAGTTTCGTCAACAATATCTTCTGCATTTTGACACAAACTATTCCTTCCACTACTGCATTGCATGTGACGCCAATGGTTTTGCATGAGCAACGTTTCGTTTTGCAACCGACCTTACAATCACAAGCAATTATTGACAAGCAATTGACTAAGTATTAGTAGTAATGTATAATATAGGCTATCCAAAGCCCTCGGTAACACCCCAACCGTCTTCTAGGCAGAAATTTACGCTATAGATCTGTGTACCGAGGAATGCCTAAATAAAGGCATCCGAAGGGCAAAGATATATAAATTATCTGATAGCCAGGCAGCACTAAAGACTCTAAAGTCCTATACCGTTGAGTCTAAAATTGCCTGGGAATGTAGACAATCCCTGAAGCAACTGGCCAACAACAACAAGGTTACCTTGATGTGGGTGCCAGGGCATGAGGGAGTACAAGGAAATGAACTTGCTGACAGCCTTGCAAAAAAAGGATCTAAAGCACCTTTCATTGGACCTGAACCGTTCTGTGGCCTGGCCAACGGACACATAGCGGAGGAGATCCAAGAATGGGAAAAGGACCAGAAAAAGTCCTACTGGAGGAATACTCCAGACCAAAGACAAGCGAAAAAGTTTATAACTTATTCGACAAAGAAAGCCACAAGGCCTCTCGAACTTGAAAAGCCCGAATTAAGGCTAATCACAGGCCTTCTAACTGGCCACTACCTATTGAGATATCATCTCAAGAATATGGGCAAGGCGGTAGACAACAAATGCAGATATTGCGATACTACAACTGAAACTGCTTAACATATACTTTGTGAATGCAAGGTCCGCAATAGGCTAAAATTCCTAAAATAGGCGGAATTAACGCCTGAAGACAGGGAAATTAGCCCCCAGGAGAATCACAAGCTTTATAAAAAGTATTGGAATCCTGGGCAACAACTAGATGTAGGCTAAATCACAAAAGATCTTTTAGGTCGAAGTGAAGTAAGGCTGTTCGAAGCCAAACGACCCCATAAAACAATCTACAATCTACAATGTATTAGGGAGAATAGCTTTATCGGTGCTTATCGGCTTCAAAATCCTGTCAATTTTGGATGACAAAAATGCGTTGCTAATGCAAAACCAGCGACGACGAGGGCGAAGAAATATTCCAAATTCCAATTGCCGATTTGGAAGTAGACACTTCTTGCAGTAGCACAGCCAGCTAGTATAACTACTAGAAAAAGAACACATGCATAAAATAAAATAATAATCCATATATATATATATATATATATATATATATATATTGTTTTTTAGGTTTTTGCGGATGTTAAATGAAGTGTTGTTGTACTTCCGGGTGCTTTCCCGCGTCGATGATCGACTCCTCCAGGAGTCACGGTTGTCTAAACGACGTTTCGGCAGGATCTCATCTGCCATCTTCAGGTTCTCACTGAAAGCTGCCTACTGCTGCTTCTCGTTGCTCGAACTGAACAGCTCGAACAGCTGAACAGTTGTTATAATGTACAAGAGCTAGAAAATTATAAACCAGTTACCATACCTTCCGGATTTTCAAAAATCATTGAATATTGTTTTTTAAACAGACTACTGGTTTTTTGAATAAAAATGGTACATTCTCATCTAACCAGCATGGATTTTTGAACAATAAATCAACTTTTACAGCAATACAGTTTCTCTACGATCAAATAATAATGCATGTCGAAGCAGGCGAATGTCCTGTTGGCATCTTTTGCAATTTAAGCAGGGCATTTGACTGCGTTGATCACAAGAAACTAATAGCGAAACTTTATAAGTATGGTGTAAGAGGTCTACCTTTGAACTGGGTTGAAAGCTATTTGTTGCATTGTAAACAATATGTTTCAGTTAATTGAAACCGTATAAAAACTAAAAGCCGGCAAAAACAGTCGGCATATCTTGCGGAGGTAAATAGAAATGCTTGTCATAAGAAAAACAATAAAGAGACGTCGACTGTTTTTGCCTGCTTTTAGTTTTTATGCGGTTTCAATTCTGGTCGTATACACTTTAATGTTATTGACTCCGCCAACTCCACCTTTTTAGAAATTAATACCGGTGTACCACAAGGGTCTGTATTAGGCCCTATATTTTTCTTATTATATATCAATGACCTTGATGCCTTGAGTACCTTAGCAAACTTTACTTTTTATGCAGACAACACTTAATCATAATATCAGACAAGAACGTTAATATGTTGAAGATAAAGTGTGATATTCTACTGGATAACTTAAGCGGGTGGTTTTCTGAAAATCTCTATATTTTAATGTCCAGAAAACACAGGCACTAATATTTCATAATACACAAAACAAATTTGATTATCCTAGTATCCAAATTGATAATAAAACAATTTCAACTGATACCCCAAGTATAAAATTTTTAGGGATAGATATTGACAGTTGCCTAAACTGGAAAATACACAGTGAATCTCTGGTATCGAAATTGCATTCAATAGTTTACCAATTTGAAAATATAAAAATATATTTAATATTAATCAACTAAGGAATTTATATTTTTCTGAAGTCGATTCTCGATTAAGATATGGCATTTGCTTTTGGGGAACTTCCACCCTATCAAATAAGTGTTTTTAGCCCAAAGAAGTGTAATATGCCAGGATTGTCCACAAGAGATACATGTAAAAATGTGTTTAAGGATTATAAAATAGTAACACTCCCATCACTATTAATTTTTGAACTCTGTTTATATGTTTTTAAAAATAAAAGTAAATTTCCTTGTAATAAAAATTTCCATAATGTAAACACCAGGCAAAAACAATTTTTTTTATACCATTTAATAAATTGATATTTCCATGAAATAATCCAACTGTTTGGATCCTAGAGTTTTTAATCACCTACCGACAGAAATAAAGCAATTCAATACATTGTCTTTATTTAAAAAATATCTTAAAATATATTTAATTGATAAAAGTCTCTACCGATTGGAAGATTATTTTAATGTGTAGTATTGTATTATTTGCTTTTTGTTTTATATAAACCATGGTTGAAATATTTGGTATTGTATTTATATATTTCTACTATTGTGTTATGTGTGTATTTAGATTTACATGAAAATGACTATTCCTATACAATATTTAAACTGTATTGTCTCAAAAATAAAGTTTATTATTATTATCTTATAAAATGATGGGAAATCACTGCGCGCATATACAGGCTCTCCATTTTATCAGGGCACTCGAGAATATCTCACTTAATATCGGTCGTACAAAAAAAAATATTTTTACAAAAATTGTGCCGATTTATATAACCTACAAAATGGTTTAAAGACATTTGAAATCCATGGCCTTCTTTAAGAGTTATGGCGGAAAATATCGAAAATGCGGAAAACGTCTAGCGCAAATATCTCCGTTATTTGAAGAGATACGAGAAAAATTCTAAGGCGAAAATTTTTTGCAAAACAGAGTTTTTCAACGAGGTTTTATCTAATTTTTTTCAAATCCGCTGTATTTTGAGATTTACTCTTCAGGCTATTAAAACAATTATTTTGAAATGGACGGGAAATGGCACCATCAAATAGAGTATTTTCCTCTTTTTTCAACGATATACACATGCCATATTTATTCATTGGTACGGCATTGTTAAGCATTATACTTGCCGTGGAGAAGTATGATGATGATGAAATTAAATAAAGCGATAAAATAATTTAATAAGTTTTAATCTTTGCTATAATAAAACATTAACACAATTAAGAGGAATAAAGTAAATTCAGGTAACAAAAATAAAATAATAATTAAGAAAGCAACATGAAGGAATTATGGAAAGAGTATTCGCAGTTATGCCAATATATAGAGGTCCTTCATAAAAGCGTCACTCCTTGCTCAGAAAGTTAAAATGTCTTTACCAATTAATTTAAGTATAATATCCATTTGTTTATTTCATGATTTCATTATTATTTCAATTATTTTAAAATAGTTGGTTATGAACAAACTTGACAATTTAATTTTTTGACCGATCATCTCAGTTAATACTTTAACTCTCACTCAATCATACTCGTTTAAGAATTTAGAATTTTCAAAAATGATTTTCACTCACATTGATCATTATAATATGTTCGTTACATATTGCCAATGCAATTTTAACTCTGGATTAGCTCAAGTAGAATATAGAAACAGATTTCCACAAGCACTACAGCCGAATAAAACTCTGTTCAGAAAATTAGCTACGAAACTGAAAAATAATAGTTCATTTTTAAAGGAGAAGACAAGGTTGAGCAGTGTTACTGATAATGTAAATAAGGTAAACCGAGTTATTAATTATGTAAGAAATAAAAATACAGAAAATTTGGAAACATCATTAAGAGAAATTCAAATTGCTTGTCATATAGATAAAACAAGTGCTAGAAAAATTTTAAAGAAAAATGGTTACCGGTGTTATAAAGCCAAAAAAGTTCACAATTTACAAGCGGGGGACAAACCAAGGAAGACGACTTTTTGTAGGTGGCTGTTGGAAAAGAAGCGTGCCGATCCATTAATATGTAGTAAAATACTTTGGTCTGACGAGGCAAATTTTTCCAATATTTACCTAGATTATTTAGACGACATATTGCCTCAACATTGGATAGGTACCAATAGATTTATTCGATGGTCCCCTCGTTCTCCAGATATAACCCTAGTGGATTTTTTCTATGGGGTATATTAAAGATAAGGTGTTTTCGACGACACCGCAAAATGTAGAGGACCTAAAAGCTCGAATTCAACAGGCATGTATTACAGTTACCCCCGAAATGCTGAGTAATGTTTTAAATGCAGTGCCTCGCCGCGCTCGATTGTGCATAAGAAATCGCGGTGGACACTTTGAACATTTGATATGATATCTTAAAAATTATTTTGAGGATTAGATAAATATTAATATTCCGTGTGCTATTTTCTTTTTATTATTAATTTGTTTTTGTTATCTAAATTTACTTTATTCTTCTTAATTGTGTTAATATTTTATTATAGCAAAGATTTGAACAACTTATTGAACTATTTTATCGTTTTATTTAATCATACTTCTCCACGGTTAAAAATTTTTTTATTGGTTTTAAAAAAGGTTTTTATAATTACTAAGGTAGTACCAATGAATAAATATGGTATGTGATATATCGTTGAAAAGGGAGGAAAATACTCTATTTAATGGCGCCATTTCCCGCCCGTTTCAAAATAATTTTTTTAACAGCCAGAAGAGTAAATCTCAAAATACAGCGGTTTTGAAAAAAATTAGATAAAATCTCGTTGAAACACTCTGTCTTGCAAGAAATTTTCGCTTTAGAATTTCTCTCGTATATTTGGTCTAGACGTTTTCCGCATTTTTGATATTTTCCGCCATAACTCTTAAAGTAGGCCATGGATTTCAAATGTCTTTAAACCATTTTGTAGGTTATATAAATCGGCACAATTTTCGTAAAAATATTTTTTTTCGTACCACCGATATTAATGAGATATTCTCGAGGGCTCTGATAAAATGGACAGCCTGTATATCCCAAAAATGACGAAAAATCGACTAAATTTAAAAAAGTTTTTTAGAGTTGCACCACGTGGGAGTACATAAAATAACCTTCACTTTGATTTTAAAAAATATTCATACGACCATTTGGACAAATTGAGGAACGTTTTGAAAATTTGGTGGAATTTGGGCTAAAAATAGAATTGTGGTCAAACTATTGGATATTTCTTGCAAAAATCTGACAGTCTATTTCTTGATTATATAGGTTACTTTCGTCTAAAATTTCATTAAATTCGGTTGACTTTTGGCGCAGTTAGTCGTAATTCGATTTTTTACGTTTTTTTCAGTATACATATACACATATCACAGGGCGATGAACCAATTTTCACGAAATTTCAACTGAAGGTGCCTTGAACATCTACAATAAAAGGGTACCACTCTCGTTTCTTAACCAGCATTTTAAAGGGCCCAAAGCACACATTGGTCAGGAGAAAAATTGTCAAGAAAATAGGTAAGCGAATGATATAGGATGCACCATTTTTTATTTCAGAATCTTGATACTGAAACATCATTAGCAAACTTAACAAAGTGTTGGATAGGTATTTAACCAGAAGTTGGAATATCTCTTAATGGCACCAACTCTAGTTAACTCTGTATTGATGAAAAAATGCAGGATAATCCACCCTCTCCAAGAATTATTTGTTCCACATTTTGTACAGTTCATCGACACCCATGGAACTTGAATATCATGTTCCATCTACTAAAAATCATCAATTTTGACATACTCCTTTCTTGGAGAATTTACTGTCAGATTAAAATGGAATTCGAATCTTAATAAAGTAATTTTATAGAAATATTTTTATTTGAAATTTCCATTTATTGATCCCAAAAGGGTCGTGCGTTGCGTTTGAGACGCTCTGTATTTATATTAAATAGTTTTACGCGGTTTCGCATTTTGTGCAAAAAACTAATAAAACTGACAGCTTGTTTATTATTCTCTCATTTATGTACACCATTTCACTAAGTACATAAATCTTTAGATCAATAGAATAGTCCAAATTTTAATTCTATAATGCTGTGTTAGTATACACTACGTTTTATTAAGTTTTACGATATATTTACGTTGTCTATATTTAACTTTTAGGAATCATCTGTTTTTTATAATATTGTTTACTTATGCAACATTTTTATGTAGCAGTACCGCCATTGGAAAGAATTTCACGTTGGCAAGGCTGCGATTTAAGCCAAATAAAATAGTTTGCTATATGTTTTCTTAGGTGTGTTCATAATTACGTGTGCGAAAATATAAAAATAACTCAAACCAGTCTAATACGGAAAGAATATAGATCATCTATCAGAAATAATGCGTTGGTTGTTTTAGTCTTTAGAGAAATGGGATTAAACCTAACGGAAAACACGCTGGTAATTACTTACAATTACACACTGAGAAATATATAAATGATCTAGACCTTATATACAGCCCCTCCCCTAGCATTAAACAAAAAATTAACTAGATAATTAATTATGTGTGTTAATCTTATTTCTGTGAATTATTACACCTAGAAAAAAAACACAATTCCAACCGACTCATTTATTCGACATAACATATTCGAAATTATCTTTTCCGGGACCGACAACTAATTTCCCAATGAACTGAAGACTTCAAGTTTGATACACACGTGAATAACGCCTTCACAATGAAAGTAAAATATTGAAGACTCTTAAAATTCTAACCGGGGAATAAGTTGAAAAATGCGTTTTCCGGGGGCAGCTACCTTTTATAAAAGGATAGTACCTTTCATAAAAGGAATCCAAAAAACTTAAAATGTTCAAAATAATTCAATCTTAGAGCTTACTCAGTCAAACTATTAAAAAAAGTAATCTAGATACTTAAATTGACAAAAATATTTGCCAAATAAATCTTGAAAAATTCACATAACACCGATAATTCACAGATAGTCTAAATTTATCAACAAAGTCACTCAAACATGCATATTAATCGAATTAAAGCAAAATAGTTACAAACTACTGCCCTAAAAAATACAGTCCCCTCACTATATTTATTCACATCAAGACCACCCTCCAGTCACAACGTTACGACTAGCTTCTACATAATTTTATAAATTATTTGTCTTTTCAATTTAACCCCCATTCAAGTTTAAATTCATATATCAAAACACCCTTCATTTACCTTCCCAATGTGCCAGCAGAGCATTCATCGAAACTTTTTTCCATTTTGTATGTTCCGCGCGATATTAAAACTTACTTCTCTATTCATATGGTTCGCTTACTAACGCATTAATATCAAAACTACCTTCCGTAAGTGCCAGCACCTTTAATTCGTTTCAACGCGTACCCATCGGAACATTCTCATATCATATTCAATTCATAAGTGCCGGACCTTCGTGACGAATTTACGGGGTCATTTTAACTAATCTTCCTTAATAACTTCCGAAAACGGATAGATTCAAGCTTCGTACATATATCAATAATTTTCCCATTTTATTGCCAATATAGCCATATAATTTTCATTTTCGAATTTTCAGTTTTTACATTTTTTGATGCAATATTGTGGAATATTGCGCAATGTTGCGCAATCGAGCCCAAATGACTGGTCGGGAACATCTTTCCAGACCTCTGCATACCCTATCCTCGACGAGCCGTATAAGTAGCCGAGCCTGGCCAAGTCAGATTGCAGCAAGCAGATATCAACAAGTAAGATTTCAACATGTTTCCAGTGCTCAAGTTTTAGCAGTTATTTCAAAGTGATTTAATTTGTAAAAAGTGATACACAAAAGTGTAGTTCCGTTTGTATGCTAGCAGTTTTTTCGATTCGCAGAATAAAGAATTTATTCCTGATTGTCTAGGTAGACTTTCCTACTTTGACAAACGCGAATTTTCGGTTACTGCTCTGTCTATTTCCTTGGCCGAAACCAAGTAAAAATTATAAAATTGCCTTCTTTCATCAAATAAGAAAGTGAATTTCTTCCAGCTAGTAAGCTTAATAATTTTAAATGGAATAAATTTAATAAGTCGAAATTCAGTTGCCGAAAAGTTACCTAATTTAAAACACGTAAAGAATAAATACTTTTAGTTAAATAAAATTCAAGACCTCTGTTTATTTTAAATAAGTAAATAATCTCAATTTCGTTCTAAACTATAGTGTCGTTATTTCAAGAAGCATATACAGGGTGTAGTCTTTGACCCTGCCACAGACAGTAAATTAAACTAAAGTGATAAATAAACTTTTTCACGTAAATATTGCAACAAAGCTCTGGGCTATATACAGGATGTAGCGTTTGACCCTGTCCAACATTTTAAGGGCAATCCCCCAGAATCTTCTCTCAAATCAGAAAATAATGTGCACATATGGCTCTCAGGAGCTGTCCAGACAAAAATCTATTATTTTTCAATCAAAAGAGGCTTGTAGGTGTTCAATGACTACACCTGTCACAGTTCTGCTTAGGTAGTCTTATACTTCTTTTATCAATATATCTATTTTTAAAAAAGTTATGGGCAAAAATAATAATTATTTGCTTAAAGGATCTCTCTCTCTCTCTCTCTGGGATATGCCCACACTTTTTTAATCGCCGAACCAGACACGCCCCGCCCAGTCTTTCGTCCACCGCAAGGACCCACGTCGCGGATGGCGACTTCTGCCGTGACGCGCGCTGGCGAGGTCATACTTGGTACTTTTGACTAAAAATAAATGAGTTTTAATTTTTTCGAATTGAGGACTACTACTACTAGTTTGAAGTTTCATCAAAATCAATTAAGCTAATCCAGAGTAATGAACGAAGAAACCGAAGAAAGAATAATATGGTTATTGAAAATCAGCCGTGAGTGTCGAAATGGTCAACGCGCTAGTATACTGTATTCAGAGATGTAGAAGCAGATATCTACTTGTTATTAACACTTGTCATAAACCTGACAAGTAATTTAAAGAAACCTGTATTCAATTATAAAAAAAATATTAGTTTAAATGCATGGATTTCATAAAATAAAATAGTTTACTTTGAATTAATTTCAATAATGATATATAGAGTAGATGTTGGGCCTAATTCCAGATTTCAATTGTTGACATATGTGCTTTAATAGAACTAAACGTGGCTGACTGAGTGTCCCTCCACGCAACCATTTTATATATTTATGAATAAAATATCATAATCAACTACCTATGTGATTATAGAATGGGGGTAATTTTTTAAACGACATATTTGAAGTATGCCATTATCTATAAACGGGATATATTGAAAATCTGACGAACATATATCAGTTGGACTTCATTGGGCTTCAGACAGGTCTTACAACCTTCAATAAAAAAATTTCTATCAATTTTAAATAATCACTCCCGAAAGTGTACGAATTTTATAGATTTTTCTATGATAATCTTTCTTTTTTAAATTCGCTATATCATAAAATATACAGATTTGCCTAATTTCGAAGTTCCATGCCAATTCTTAGAAATACATCATAATAACTCCAAAAATGTTAAAGAAAATAATGTGGTTTATTTCTGCATACTACTCAATATACGAGTCTCTAACAGTATACATAGAATTGGCAAGATATAAGGCCATATGATGAAGAAATAAACATATTTTCAGACATCCGCATCCTAGGAGCAGTAATTTTTGACCTAGTGCATAGAGGAATGGCTTTGTGTTAATAAAAAATGGAAGAAATTGAATCGCCTTGAAAAATTTCCAGACCTTGCATCCAAGACATAGTACTATATCGCCCTGCTGACAGCCAAATCGAGTTATTCAGTCCAACATTATTAGTAACAAATGGGTAGGATTTAGATCTTACATCTGCAGGAATGTATATGACGACAACGAACTGAATATTTCGCTCAAAATCCAGGACGTGGATTCGATAAATATTAATTGGCCGTCTAAAAGGAATGAACAAAAAAGAAGATCGGAGACAGAAAATTACGATAGAAAACATGTGAATAAGGAAGTAATAATACAACGGGACTCTAATACTAATCCATGTGATTTACTTGAAGCGATAAGAATTAACAAACATCTAGGCATAAAAGGCGTTGTCTATATAAATGCTTTACGTGAAATAGAGGATATTGTTGGAAAATTTGATAGCTGCAATCTACCTTATATGATTTGGTGTATATGTGTAGATTTTGTCTTCGCATGGAGTTGCGGGGCGCTGAGCATGACAGCCGAGCCTGGGAACGATTACATTCGATGCCTAGTATACCTATTAATGTTAATTAACTTCAATCAGACATCATTAAATTGAAATACTGACGTCTTTATGGAACTAATTCACTTTGTCTATTCAGTAGGCATCACCACATTCATATTTCAAGGTTCATTATATCGATATAAAAAGAGGTTCATTTTGTTGAAAAAGTTTTTTATTTAGTTTAAATGTATAATATTAACGTCTCAGACTCTGTAGTAAATAGTCCTTTATTTGCATATTCCTGCGCATTCGCCAAATTTTCGAATATAAAAAATTTAAAAATTTCTTTTCAATTCCACTTAAGTTATGTAGAACAAATTTGCATAGGGTCACTGGTTAAGTTTCCTGTCTTAAACAAGAAAAAGGATCATCAATATCGGTTCATGCATTACAAAATTATGCATGAACATACCCAAAGAATACATATATGCAGAAGAATCGAATAGAGAACCTCTTCCTCTTTTAAAGTCGGTTAGAAATACAATGCTATAATACTGAACAAAATGAAACTACCATATTTAACCATACAACATCTTATCCACCTCCGGGGCTAAAACTACCCACTTCCCTAATACTAAAATATGAAAATTTGTTTATCCCCGTTTTCGAGGGTGCTCAATACGATTGATTCATTTCTCCCCCACCTTCCACCAAGCACCCTTAGGGGTAGTAAAATGCAGGTTTTCACGGCCGTTGTATAATGAAGTAGTTTCTTCCGGGTCTTGCCGTGGTCGTCGAACTTGACTTGACGTTTTGCTAATCATCCTGTCAGCTTCTTTAGAAGGATTCTAAAGACTGAATTTGTTCATTTGTTGTGTTACACTCCTCGTTATATATCTAGGTACTGCTTCGCTGGTCATTCGTCGTGCTTGGTTCGTTTCGCTGCTCATTCGTTGTGTTTGGTTGATCGTGACTTACTACGGTGCTGGTACTTGGCAATGCCAGTCTCCACGTGTAACTAAGTCGATACCCATCCTCTCTGTTAAAGTTGTTGGATAATGGCGCGTATTCCTGTCTAATATATTGACGTCCTCGTAGTCAATTTTATGGTTCTTGTTATTATGGACATGCTCTGCTATCGCCGACCTATCCCTGTATCCAAATCTGGTATTCCTTTGGTGTTATTTGATTGAGGGAAGCATCTGCTATATTTTCTCCACTATTCGAAACCATACACCTACTTTCTTTTTGAATAATATCTTCTTCAGCCTGTCTGTGACTCCCGCGGCGTAGGGTAGGCATGCATACGTTGTTGGTTGCTACTGTTCTTCTTCTGTTGTTCTCCTTTGGTTATTTACTATTAGTTGTATATTGCTTTGACTGTATCCGTTCTTCTCTAAAGCTTGTTGGGCATTCTGTAGTTCCTCGGGTTTGTTATTGTCGTTGCATATTGTGTTGGCTCTGTGGACCAAGGTTCTGATTAACGCTCTCTTCTGTTGTGGATGGTGGTGAGATGTCGCATGTAGGTAACGATCGGTGTGTGTTTTCTTTCTGTAGATGCCGTAGGTCAGCTTGCCATTATGTGACCTTTTCACTAATACATCTAAGAAAGGTAAAGCTCCATCTTGCTCGGTCTCCATTGTAAATTTGATACTTGGAGGCTGTTTATTCAAACGGTCGAAGAAAACAGATAAAGATAATTCATCATGTGGCCATATGATGAACGTATCATCTACGTAGCGTAGCCAAACACCTTGGTTTATTCTCACTGCAGCGTATAGCTTCCTCTTCAAAAGCTTCCATGAATAGGTTGACTATCACAGATGAAAGTGGTGATCCTGTGAACGATCCATGCTTTTGATGGAAGTCTGAAGGACGTATTTTTTGTTCGAAAAACTTAGAAAAATTGAAAAGAAATAGGAAAAAGAAAAAAATTAATTTTCTTTTTCCTCAACCTTTTCTAAATACTAAATAAAAATATTTCGTTCACAAAATTTTTAGGGTTCAAGCGACTGTTTCAGACGGAGATTAATGGATAAATCATACTTACTGTCGTTTATGCTTAACTGCGGCTCTGATGGTACTAATTGGAAGACGTCGTAACACTATAAATCTAACACTGTCTGTTTTACACTCTCTTAAAATTTAAATCTGAAAGGGAAATTTTGTTAGAAAACACAAGTAAAAGACAATATAAAGTTCAAAAAATGTATATTAAATCTTTAAAAAATTTATGTTTTTACAACAACTTCTTCAGAGAAAATGTTAACAAACAATGGTCTGACCCGTGTACAACACATGGTGAGGAACGGGACGATTCATACGGTACCAACTACCATCCAATATGCAGTTTGAAAAGCTAACGATGCACAAAAAGATTCAAGGAACAGTTCATGTAACTGAAATTTTGGTGGGCTTATGCTTGCCTGTCTTTATAAACGTATTTTATTAATTCACATAAATTTTGGTCGCTCCTCGGAGCTTAAAATTGCTTGAAGCGTATCTACTTCGTTTGTATTATGCAATAACAAATTTTACGTTCAGGCAAGGCAAATCCCATGCACGTGTGAGTACATGGTATAGATACTTTTTTGACTCCGAATCACTGAGGAACCGGTTTAGGGCAAACCCCGTCAAAACGCATCATTTCCCCGTCAAATCCGACTGCTAGGAAATGATGGGGGTCCCATGTCGCTAAGGGCTATTTTCTCTATAACTTCCGATATACTTTGGATAGTCGTTGGACTAACTTGTCCTCATATTCAACACTTCGTAAGAGTTGCAGTGCTTGACAACGTGGATTCGTAAAAGGGTTTTTAATCTTGGAAATTTGGAAGTTCAAGTCCAATTTTATTATACTTTCTAAAATTGGGTGGTCGGGGCGACATTACGTCCCTGTGCAGCGACATTTACTACACTTACCAAATTAACGCTCCTCGAAGAGTTAGCGAAAATTTGGCATAAAAAACGCTCCGAAGAGCAAAAATATATTTCCAAGAATTAAAAACCTCCTCCACGGCGTTTTTACGTGAAGCACGCTTTTCTTACGAAATATTTCCTAAGTCGGATTTTGTTACAACGTCGAAAAGTATATCGGGGTTATAGCGTTCTTTAACACTCCCCTCCTTTCCGTGAATCTTTTTGTGTAACGTTTGGTAAATTGTTTGTTTGAAAATAAAATGGATCATTGGATGTAGTCTCCCATGTGTTGTATTCGGTTATCGTTCAGACCGGCCTATCTGAACAAAACATAGATGCAAATCTAAAAATGGTGATAATTTGAACATATATCGATGCATAGCATTCGATTGAATTATTGAACATTGTGTTTCAAAAATGGCATAAAAAAAAGAAAAAATCGAGAATCCTCGGATTCTCGATGACACAACACAAACACTCTCGACGCACTTATCTTTCTTAGTGTTCTTCCACTAATGCTGGCTTGCGTCTGCTCCTCCTCGTGTCTATGCCTCGTCGATCACCTTCGGTGTCGAACTGCCTTCTGGAACAGCTTAGGTGGTCCTCGGACTGCTTGCTCCAGCTATACATTGGTTCTGCTCGGTTTATATGAAACAATAAAACAAAATTTTAGTAAAATGTTTGTTTACATCCCGTCTGGGGATCTGCGACCGATAACATATCGTCGTCTTTGAGAATGGAACATTGAATTTTGTTGACTTATATTGATTGAGATGGTTTCCGTGTAGTTAAAAAATCTCTTCTTGGGAGAAATCTGCGACCGATATCACATCGTCGTCTTTGAGAATAGGAACATTGAATTTTGTTGACTTATATTGATGGAAATAGTTTTTATTAAAATCTCTTCTTGGGAGAAATCTGCGACAGAATCTGCATCCGTCGGATCGTTGCATCTGCCCCTCCAGCAGACGTGGCGGCATCTCGCCCTTGAGTTGCTAGACTCGTCTGAATCGCGCTCTGCGTCAGAGTTGTCGTCTTTCCATGCCGTGCCAATGGAACATTTGTTTTGACCCTTTGGGTCGGACTCTGCTTACAGATGAATGTTTAATAACATTTGAGGACTTGGAAAAAATTATAAAAAATACCAACTCTGCCGGACACGGTCAGAGTTGCTGCAGTGAATTTTGAAGATTTGTATTTGGATACAATATCCTCAGATGAAAATAACTTGTAAAAAATGCATAAAAAATACCAACTTTTGCCTAACACGACAAGAAGTTGGTATGGAAATTTTGATATAAAATAAACCTAGCACTAAGTTAAAACTTAGCCTAGGTTGAAAAATGTTATAAAAAGATGATTGAATCTCCAGAACTGGATTCTGAATCAGAAGTGGAAGCATCTCGTGGCGGTGCATGGATTTGTACAACCGTTTGCTCCGGCGGTAGAGGTTCTGTGGAATCGTCTGAGAACGGGGAATCATTTCCATCGAGTGATGTTCCGCCTGGACTAGCATTTTCTTCATCGGAAGATTCGATTTCCAAGTTGTGCTCCTCTGGCGGGGCTGGTCTCAAATCATCGACATGTACTCTTGTCGTTGCATTTCCCTTTTGCACGAGATACACTTCGTCTGAAAACTTCTTCAGAATTCTGGTCGGGCCTGACCAAGACGGCGTGAAGGTATGTACCTTCTTTTTTCTCTTACTCATGACTCTGTCTCCTACTTTGTAGACGATCGGAGTGACGGCCTCTTTCGGCGCATATTTCTGTTTATATTTTTGTTGGGCCTGACGGGCTTCCTTGATTCGCTCGTATCGTGGAAGCGTTTGTTGCTTGGCTCTTTCTTGCCTCCAGGCATACAAATCCCATTCGCCTCTTTCGGCTGGATCATATCCTAACACGACCATGCTAGGTGTTTGATTTGTAGCGGCGTTCCTACGATTTCTTAATATGTATGTCATTTGATGCACGTAGCGATCCCAAGTGTCGTTTGGCTTTTTGAATAAAAGAGTCTTTAAAATTTTCTTGCATTCCTGCACCCGTCGTTCCACGGGGTTGGACTGTTGGTGATATGCTGGAATTAAGTATCGTTCGATACCATTCCTTTCGCAAAATGTGATGTACCATTCGGAATTGAAATGACCACCGTTGTCTGATATTATGACTCGAGGGACTCCGAATCTTGCTACTATTTCTTCGTCGATATATTTGGCTATCGTTCTGCCGTCGACCTGAATGTATGCCTTTGCCTCTATCCATTTACTGAAAACGTCTTCGACGATAATCATATATCGGTTTTCGGCGTCTTTAGTCCTCTGCAGCGGGCCAATTACGTCGACGCTCAAGGTTTCAAATGCATTTTGTGGTGCATGACTTCTAAGTGGAGCATTGGGTTGGGCTTGTCTTGTCTTTACAGACTGGCATATCAGACAGTCGTTTATGTATTTGCCTACGATCCTGGCCATATTATTGAAATAGTAGCGTTTCGCTATTTTCCTGAGAGTCTCGTCTCTTCCTGGATGACATGCTTCATCTCGGTCATGATAATGGTAAATCAATTCTTTTATTTTCCTCTTTGGAACTATTAATTTAAAATTTCTATCACAATCTTTAAAAAGTACATCGTCTTGGACGTGAAAATTTTGCATAAAAATAAGATCCGCATCGGAACGTTGTTCCTGTTGAAATAGATCATTCCAACGGCGGATCTTGTCTTGAATATCTCTTGAACTCAATTGAGCCTGTACGATATCTTCGTATATTTCTGAGTGCGTTAAAACAGAAATACGTTCTGGACACTTATAATTTGGTAGGAACATTCTTTCCTCTTCATCGTCTGTCTCGACATACTGATTTTGTGGGTTACGACTGAGAAAATCTGCTAACAAATTCTCCTTTCCTGGACAGTGTTCAATTTTGAATGCATATTCTTGCAATAGTAATGACCATCGTGTAAATTTTGTTTTGTCGTCCTTATGTTTGTTTAACCAAAGTAACGCCCTGTTATCCGTCTTCACCAAGAACGGTTTGTCTGCTAAGTACATCTTGTACTTTTTAATATAGTTCACCACCGCCAAGCATTCTAGCTCATTTATGTGGTAACGTCTCTCCGCTGGAGATAACGTGTTGCTTGCATACGAGATTATGTATTTTTCGCCGTTGTCGCCTAATTGATATAATACGGCCGAAAGGCCTTGTAGTGATGCATCTGTTTGCAAAATGAATTGACGTGAAAAATCCGGCCGATGGAGTTCCAGCGGTCCGGATAATAATTCTTTTAATTTTCTAAATGCTTCATCGCATGTATGGTTCCAGTGAAAACGATTTTCCTTCGAAAGAAGTTTCGTTGGTGGCTTCGTGATCATCGCCACATTTGGTAGATATTCTCGTACCCAGTTGCAAAGCCCTAGGAAACTTTGTAGCTGCTTTTTCGTAGCTGGAACGGGATAATTTTGAATTTGTAAGACATGTTTTTCTAATGGTTGGGAAGTATCGGTTCTAATTGTATGGCCTAAATATTGAATTTCATTCGTCGCTATTACACACTTTTCCGGTGACACTTTCAGATTGTGCAGACGTAGTCTTTCAAAGACTAATCTCAAGTGGGACATATGCTCCTTCACGTTTACACTGTAAACGATTATATCATCTAAATACACTTTACAGAAATGGTGCAGGTAACCCGTTAAAACGTCCTTTGCCATGAATTTCTGAAAGGTACAGGGAGCTGTCTTGAGTCCGAAAGGCATGACATTGAATCTGTAAGCTGCCCCATCAGGAGTGGTAAAAGTCGAAAAATCTTTTGATGCTTCATCTAGTGGTATTTGCCAATATCCACTTTTTAAATCCAACACAGAAAAAATCTTCGAATTGCCTAAATCTTTAATGCTTTCGTGTATTTTGGGTAAGACGGAAGCTTCGTCTTCGGTCATTTCGTTCAAATGGCGATAATCGATGCAGAATCGTGGTTTCTTGTCGGAGCGTTTTATTATCACTGGTGGTGAACTATATTGGGCAGTGCTAGGTTCGATGACGCCAGCTTTTAACATCTCTTCGATTTGGTCGTACATGATTTTCTTAGTACTCGGAGACATCGGATATGGTCTGATATTAAATGGTTTCGTGTCTTTTACTGTAATTTTGTGTTTCACAGTCACTGTGGTTGCTTGAGTCGGTTCCGCAGTGAACAGATCGACAAATTCTTCGAACAGCGGCCGTAGAAATTTGTCATTAATAACAAGCTCTTCAGGAAGCTTTGCCTGCTGTCTCTCCCTCTGAGAAGCTTGATTCCAGAAGACGGTAATACGCTCTTCTGTGCCGGCATATAGGCATTTTCTGCCATAATCATATGCGACATTGTTCATATATAAGAATGGTGATCCTAATATTACTGTTTCGTTTAAATTTTCGATTACTTGAAAATCAATTTCAAAAGAGGTGCCTGAAATTATTACTTGTAATTTTGTCGTGCCAAGAGAGTCCACCATTCGATCTCCGCACGCCATAGCAAATGATCGACGTGTCGTGAGATTTTTGAAATTATCCAACATCCTCGGATGGATAACGTTTCGCGTCGAGCCTGAATCGATCAGTGCGTCGACCGCATGTTCATTAATTTGAACTTTTATACGAGGCAAAGGGAACGCTTCGCTCATATAATTTATTGACTCTCTTGTCTTGTGCAGAGGAGCGTCGTAGTGGTCATGAGTATCGGAAAAAATTACTGGACATTGCTGCCGCCTTGGTTCGGCCGTTGTGCCGGGGATCTTGCAGATGGACCCTGGCCTGGGTCTCTGGCCCCTCGAAAGTTTCCCGGTCTCCTGCTGAGATGCGGGTTATTCGGGCATTGACTATGGAAGTGCCACTGCACTGTGTCTGTACAGTATCGGCACGGGGTTGCCGGTCGGTCGGGTACTCGGAATTTCCCCGATCCGCCATTGAAATTGGTTTGCCTGCGGTCAGGATTCACTGATCCGCTGGAAGAATTAGGCATAAAAAAAGGACGACCAGGCGCTCTGCCTGGACCGTCCTGTCGAGATACGTCCTCTCGGAAATGCACCCTCGGTGCTGTCGGAGTTGGGCTTCCATTGCTCCTTATACTTGAATTTTGTGGACTGATGTGTCCCGGCTCTCGATAGTAAGACGCGCGGGACAGACGTTGATCAATAAGCTGGATTAGCGACGTCTGTTCGTCAGCTGAATCCCGCTCGACGTTAGTAGCCGCTGCTATTAACATCTCTGTGTTTGAAATTAGGTTGCTTCTCAAGCGTGACCTAATTTCTGGACGCAGTTGGTCCATGATGACCCGAGCTCTGATGGCTTCGGATTTAAAGGGATCAATACGATCGAAAAGACAGGTTTTCCTTGTGATAAACACTGCCGTGTCGTCTAAAGACGTTTGCTTGACGGCATACAGTTGAGCAATAGCTCGTGACTGTATGTCGGGAGAATTAAATCTCGTAAGGAATCTTTCCTTGAATAAGGCATACGAAGTAGTCAACGTCCTAAATTGTTCGGACCATCGTTGAGCTTCGCCCTTGAGTTGGCCGGTTACGTTATGGAGGCGATCATAGTCGTGGCTTATGCGAGCTCTGTCGAAATATTCCTCCATAATTTTCAGAAATGCTTCTGGATCTTCATGATCAAGCCCATGGAACGTCACGTTCGGACATCTTTGTCTCTCATGGGGCGTACAGGTCGACACGTTCTGTATCGCCTGCACGAAGCCCTCTGCCATTTTCAGAAACATACTCTCCATCGAAGCAGTTTGTGGCTGTGAAGCTGATAAATTAACATTATCTCCCTCCGGAAACAGTCGCTGTGGTTCTATCCCTCTAGAACCGTCGTCGACGAGCGGTGCGGTGACTCGCTCATAAAATTCTCTTGGGGTCGACCCCTCGGAGTCTTCCGCCATGAATGAGAAAGGATTTGTTGGGTTTGGGGACGGCATGGTCCCTGCTCGGGCGCCATGTGAACGATCCATGCTTTTGATGGAAGTCTGAAGGACGTATTTTTTGTTCGAAAAACTTAGAAAAATTGAAAAAAAATAGGAAAAAGAAAAAAATTAATTTTCTTTTTCCTCAACCTTTTCTAAATACTAAATAAAAATATTTCGTTCACAAAATTTTTAGGGTTCAAGCGACTGTTTCAGACGGAGATTAATGGATAAATCATACTTACTGTCGTTTATGCTTAACTGCGGCTCTGATGGTACTAATTGGAAGACGTCGTAACACTATAAATCTAACACTGTCTGTTTTACACTCTCTTAAAATTTAAATCTGAAAGGGAAATTTTGTTAGAAAACACAAGTAAAAGACAATATAAAGTTCAAAAAATGTATATTAAATCTTTAAAAAATTTATGTTTTTACAACAACTTCTTCAGAGAAAATGTTAACAAACAATGGTCTGACCCGTGTACAACACATGGTGAGGAACGGGACGATTCATACGGTACCAACTACCATCCAATATGCAGTTTGAAAAGCTAACGATGCACAAAAAGATTCAAGGAACAGTTCATGTAACTGAAATTTTGGTGGGCTTATGCTTGCCTGTCTTTATAAACGTATTTTATTAATTCACATAAATTTTGGTCGCTCCTCGGAGCTTAAAATTGCTTGAAGCGTATCTACTTCGTTTGTATTATGCAATAACAAATTTTACGTTCAGGCAAGGCAAATCCCATGCACGTGTGAGTACATGGTATAGATACTTTTTTGACTCCGAATCACTGAGGAACCGGTTTAGGGCAAACCCCGTCAAAACGCATCATTTCCCCGTCAAATCCGACTGCTAGGAAATGATGGGGGTCCCATGTCGCTAAGGGCTATTTTCGCTATAACTTCCGATATACTTTGGATAGTCGTTGGACTAACTTGTCCTCATATTCAACACTTCGTAAGAGTTGCAGTGCTTGACAACGTGGATTCGTAAAAGGGTTTTTAATCTTGGAAATTTGGAAGTTCAAGTCCAATTTTATTATACTTTCTAAAATTGGGTGGTCGGGGCGACATTACGTCCCTGTGCAGCGACATTTACTACACTTACCAAATTAACGCTCCTCGAAGAGTTAGCGAAAATTTGGCATAAAAAACGCTCCGAAGAGCAAAAATATATTTCCAAGAATTAAAAACCTCCTCCACGGCGTTTTTACGTGAAGCACGCTTTTCTTACGAAATATTTCCTAAGTCGGATTTTGTTACAACGTCGAAAAGTATATCGGGGTTATAGCGTTCTTTAACAATCCCATGGCTGCTCCTTGCCTCTGCTCGTAGAAGTCTCCATTCCATAGAAAGTATGTTGTAGACAGCTACTCCTTCAGTTAGGGAAGTTTTTCCAATTTAAAAGTAGATTTGGTAGTTGCCAATTGGAAATGCTCAAATCTTAATTGATTTAATGACATATTTATTTTTTTACTTTTGTAAATACCAGCTATAAGTTGAGATCCATTTTTTGCAATGGTTATTTGGTCTGCATCTTTAAAAAAAATTCTAGTTAGGCTTGATAAAGTTTTGATCCTCAATAATGATTTTACTATTGTTTCTTTCCTTTTACAGCAAAACCGGAAGTTGTATCGCAACTCAAAAAAGAGTGAAGAAATGCTATTATATTTGTTTACGATTCGTGTTTGAAACAATTAGATGTATAAAATGAATCTTTTTCGTTGCCTAAGCCTGGTTTGTGGAAAAAATACTGAGACCATTTGAATTTAGCTGATGCAGAACTACTAATAAATCAATATCTTGAACCACGACGAAGACAGTTTTATTATCGAGTTTTGCTAGTGCAATTGTAGTATTTATAATTAATGCATCGGCGTCTTCGGGAGCTTGCCTGCAAAAAATCCCACTGATTGTAGTTTATCTGATACAGTTTGTATTATATTATTTTTGTTACTTTGATTGGATACAAATTTTTCTTGCGAAAACGGTATTTTACTTATATCTTGATATTCAAATGTAGGGATGTTTGAAGATTTCTTACGACGTGAACGTTCAACTTGTTTCGTACCCATTGAAGTGGAAGTAGATGCTGTTTACTTCGGGACACCCATCGAATGCTATAAAACTATTAGCTGCATAATGGCATCGAACATAATTAAAATATTTATTTGCAATTTCTTCCATAGTATCGTTCTTTTGCCAAATTTCCGAATTCACAATTTTGTAAATTTTTCTACCGCGTTTTATATACATAACTTTTTTTTTAATTTGTTATTTATTTTAAAGTTTCAGGATGGTTTCGGTCACTTTCTTCAATTAAATTCATTCAACTTTGGTAATATTACGTTAAAGTAAATTCCGCCATTGAAATTTAATCCATTATTTACATAAATAATTTAAAAAAAGGAAAATAATAAAAAATATTGAATAATTTGTGATTTAAAAAGTCATTTTTTTGGTTTTTCTCAATTTTAAGTGGTTTCATGGAAAATAAACCATCAACATATATAAACCATTTTAAAGTAGATATTTCAACGGTTACAATATTTAAATCGAAAAAACACCAATAAAGTTTTCCGTGGAAGATTTAGGTTTCTTTTTCGGAAAATGTACATTTGTATATACCTCGGAAGCTACTTGTTCCCAGATTCCAAAAAATCATGCTTATTCAATGCAAAAAAAGGTATACTTTCACATAATTTCATGTAAATTGAATTATTTTTACGAGATAAAAAAATAAAAAACCAAAAAACCGGTTTTCCGGCGTTTTCTCAAAAAAATTGTTTTTTTTTAAATGTTTTTTTTAAATGCCCGATTTAATAGTTTTAGATTCTTTTATTATCTACAACTTTCGTAATGGACATTTTCCGCTAGGAGTTCATGTTTCTCCGAAAAGCGCAAAAAACCACATTCAACCCATAAACAGCACCTCCATTTCACAATTTCACTTCATCTCGTGTTTAATTTTTGTTTTTTCTCTTAATCATAACCTTAAATAAATTTCCCGGCTAGTCCTTATCTGTTATTAATTTCTTTTTTTGTTAAGGTATTAGCATCGGACAACGTCGTAACCTAACCCATATAGACCAAGAGTTGCTAAATTTTTTCCTTGAGTATCTGAGAACCTCCTTCGACTTTTATGGCGAGTAGTCCTATTTAAAGAGACAACCCTACGTTGGGCGTACGATGACTAGTTTTCACAGATTAATATCTTTGGTATCTAAAAATTACTTTTACAAAACGCCAAACATTTGAATACTACATTCGAAGACACTACTCGACACATATTTTCTAACATCATCGGGAAACGAATAAGACTGGTTTTCAGTTTTAATTATAACGACTCTACTAGTTAAAGAATGCAAAGACAGTATAGCGCAGATACTTGCGTACATCGTAAATAACAGTTTTCAATTTGGTACTTTTTATGAACTTCTGAAAGTAAGCAAAATTATACCTATTTATAAAAAAGGAGAAAAAACCATATTAAATAACTATAGGCCAATATCCTTAATATTAATTTTTTCCAAAATAATTGAGAAAACCATGCTAAATCGATTACTTTCATTCCTAAACAAACACAAGTTAATGTCTGCCAAACAACACGGTTTTATAAAAGGAAAATCAACGATGTCTGCCTTACTAAAATTTATAACGGAGATATATAAAAATCTTGACTTAGACAATAACATATTAACAAATTATATCGATTTATCCAAGGCTTTTGATTGTGTTAACCATAGTAGGTTGCTACTCAAATTGGAAAATCTCGGTATAAGAGGAACCTGCAATAAATGATTTAAATCTTATCTACTGGAAAGACAACAGTATGTTATGTGCAATGGTAAAGAATCAAAAATTATGACTAACAACCATGGCGTTCCACAAGGCTCCATCCTGGGTCCAGTCTTATTCATTATTTTCATTAATGATCTTGACCACACTATCTTGGGTACTGTGATAGAGTACGCTGATGAGATCTCTCTAATCTCTCACTCAAATCACAATGCAGATTTAGTACAGGAGACAAATCAAAAACTGAACTCTGTCTTTACCTATGTTTGTAAGAATAAGTTAAGTATTAATCGAGATAAAACTATTAGCAAGAGTTTTCGCGCATCCAATGTAAAACCACAACAGAGTGTGCTCATAAGAGTCAATAATAAGACAATAAAACAAACAACAAATTGAAAGCTCCTGGCCGTAGTATTGGACGAACACTTAAAATGGGACTGTCATATTAGCTTATTGAGGTCGAAATTAGCCAGCATATGTTATGCATTAAAACAACTTAAAGAAATGTGTAGTTTTAACACTGTCAAAACTTATTATCATGCAAATTTTGAATCAGCTATAACTTACGGTATAATTTTATGGGGGACATCATCAGAGGCAGAAAGGATTTTTAAATTACAAAAACGGGCTATTAGATATATGTTAGGCACGAATCTAAGGGACAGTTATAGAGAAAAATTTAAAACACTAAATATACTCACCCTATCATGTCTGTACATATATAACATTTGTAAAGACGAATTTTACAAAGTTTACACAGCACAATACAAATCATAATTATGCAACAAGAGGTAACAACGATTTCCAGTGTGGCATTCATAGACTCGAGCTTTACAAGATGAGTCCATACTATCAGGGTGCCTTACTTTATAACAAATTGTCAAAGGACATAAAACTATGTAGCTCCATAGGGCAATTCAAAAATCACTTAAAAAATTACCTTCTTGAAAATGGATTTTACAGCATTGAGAAATTTTTAAATATGTAATTACCAGGCCATTTGATCTATATTATATATATTTATTTCTCTTTAAATTAGTTTACTAATAGTGATGTGTACTTTGTGCTGACTGTACTGTTTTTATAATAATACTAGACAACAAGTCTTATATTTTACTTACTTTTAATTATTCTAGCACGTTGCTATTCGATTATATGTATGTTTGTTGTACTATGTTAGATGTAGTTATTAGTTTGTAAGCAGCTTTTGACACATCCAATGTCTTATACAAGATCTGAATGGGAAAATAAAGTTCTTTCTTTCTTAATTACATCCTGATGACTATTTCTTTAATTCTTCACATTTTTGTGATTTGAGTATCCAGGAAAAAATTAAATCATTATCTTTAAGAGTTTTTGAGTTATTTACAATGATATATGTTACCTCGAAATCGGAGAAAGTTGCCAATCGATATCAGACATACTAAAATGCATGCACTTAAAAGAAGGAGTCTAAAATTCTCAACAAATTATTGAACACTTTTTAACTGTCCGAATCTCAACATCAATAAACATCTGTCTTCCCCATCACTAGCAACATTTTTAATTTGGAATATTTTATTATATGATAATTTTTTCAAATTTGTGTTTAATCAACTCTGCGTTAATCTGATTTGGTAACATGCATAAATTATTTATTACAAAGATACTCACCGTTTTAAATCCCCTGTACATGATTCTGATTTCCTGCCTTGTAAACTTTGTTAGTCGGCACAGATCCTCGAGAGCCACGGGTATTGGTTTTGGCACCCTGGACGGTTCGATCTCGAACATCACTTCCTCAACAGGACTATCTGAAGGGGTACCCATGTTTACGTTTCTTTGTTTACTTTGACTATTAAAAACACTGTTTAGGTATCTCTCTATTTACACATGTTAGCGTACCACGCGGATCGACCACGGACTGATCTATCATCTGTCGAGATGCAGAAACACGTTATGCCTCATCTTTTTCTATAAATAGCTGTCCATTCAGAGTGTATACGATTTTCGGAGGTTTCAGTTTTTAGTAAGTTTTGTTTTGGGATGTCTTTTATTTCGTCTTTATTCTAAACGAATTGATGTTTTTATGCAGGGTAACGGACCGTGGTGTTTGTGTCACTAGTAAGTATTAACGTGTGTTTACAGTCACACACTGGGTGAATCGGCTAAAACAAGACAAAACATTAAATTAAATAAGAATTGAGAAGGTAACGTTATACTTTTAATAATAGTACAATGCTTAGTCGAATCACAATTATCATACATTTTTAGAAAATGTGTATTCATAATAAGGCATCTAGATCTTTTTCAAGGTCGGTGCTTGGAGGGAAAACAAATTAAGGAATATGAAATATCATAACATCAAGTCGTTTAGTCAATAAAATAAAATTTATTTTTTAATTCTCTTTTTAAATGTAATTAAATAAATAAATAGTAGCTATTTAAGGAGCGATATTTATTACAAGGAACTAAAGTGAAGTTATAATGTGTTGTTTGTATTTCCCTCCCAGCAGTGGCCTTGAAAAGTATTAGTGCATTCTGTAAGTCAGACAGGAATGTAAATATTTGCTAATCTAACGAGACTATATCTCCCCCCCGTTTTCGTTAATGTTGAACACGATGGCGGTGGTAAAATTTCTCTCCGAGGTCACCCCCCCCCACATGGACTTAAAGCACCCCCGAAAGGGGTAAACCGCGTATCCGCCGTCTCCTACCATCCAAACCTGTGTTACCCCCGTTTTCAAGGATGTTGAGCACGATTGTGAAACCCGCCAACTCCCCAAAGGGCCCAAAACCACCCCCGAAAGGGGTAAACCGCAGATAGGCCGTCTTCTCTATGCTAAACCCGTGCTACCCCTACTTTTCGACGATACTGAGCACGATGGTGATGTAGAGACCTCTTCTCGATCCCCGCCAACCCCCTAAACTGCCGAAAACCACCCCCAATTAAGATACCTGTAATCATCATCCGGTACGTATTCAATGATCTGTGAACTTACTCACTTACTGCATAAAACCGCCTATCAAAGGGGTAGTTTTTGTCCGTTTGAGGGGTCGGTTCGTTTCGGAGAGAAGATCCAACATTACCATCGTGCTTAGCAAGGGGGGTAACACGGATTTGCATGGTAGGAGACGTCAGATACTCGGTTTACCCCTTTCGTGGGTGGTTTTTTTCCATTTGGGGGAGTTGGCGCGGGGATCGAGGAGAGGTCTCTACATCACCATCGTGCTCAGCAGAGAAGACGGCCTATTCGCATTTTACCCCTTTCGGGGGGGTAACACAGGTTTAGCCGAGAGAAGACGGCCTCTCCGCGGTTTATCCTTTTCGGGGGTGGTTTTTGGCCGCCTGGGGGGGTTGGCGGGGATTGAGGAGAGGTCTTTACATCACTATCGTGCTCAGCATCCTCAAAAAGTGGGGGTAACACGGGTTTAACCGAGAGAAGACAGCCTATCCGCGGTTTACCACTTCCGGGGGTGGTTTTTGGCCGTTTGGGGGGTTGGCGGGGATCGAGGATATAACCATCGTGCTCAGCATCCTCAAAAACGGGGGTAACACAGGTTTGGATGGTAGGAGATGGCGGATACGCGATTTACTCCTTTCGGGGGTGGTTTTTCCCCAACAGGGGTAAACCGCGTATCCGCCGTCTCCCACCATCCAAACCCGGGTTACATCCGTTTTCGAGGATGCTAAGCAAGATGGTGATGTTAGATCTTCTCCCCGAGGCGAACCGACCCCTCAAACGGACAAAAACTGCCATTTTAATACGCGGTTTTATGAAGTAAGTGAGTAAGTTCACAGATCATTAAATACGTACCGGATGATGATTACAGATATCTTAATTGGGGGTGGTTTTTGGCCATTTGTGGAGTTGGCGGGGATCCAGGAGAGGTCTCTACGTCACCATCGTGCTCATCACCCCGTCGAAAACGGTGGTAACACAGGTTTGGATGGTAGGAGACGGCTGATAAGCGATTTACCCCTTTCAGGGGTGGTTTTTGTCCATGTAGAGGGGTTGGATGACCTCGGAGAGAAATTTTACTACCGCCATCGTGTTCAGCATCCTCGAAAACGGGGGGGGGGGAGACAATCTCGTTATATTAGCAAATATTTACATTTTTCGAGGTTCTATCCGACTCACAGAATGCACTATATACCGTCACGCTCATAGTCCCAAGTTTCCTGAATTTTCATTTTAGATTTTTTTACTTCAAAGTGCGATGAATTAATTATATTATAATGTTATGTGCACGCCTCCGCTACTGCCTCATAGAATATACGAGAAGGGCCAGAAACACCGCGAACGATAGACTGGAACATTCAAGAATAAATTGCCTCAGATATATAAGGAGTGGATTCCGCGCACGGAGCAAAGTTTTATATTAGACGAACAAGTAAACAAATGGAACAAGAACAGTAATAATTTATGAATTGTATTAATGTCTAGTTATAGTGTGTTACAATAACCATTAATTATTGTAATCAAGAATTAAATAAAGTAGTGGTTGGTGTCAGAAGCCGGATTGCAAAAGGAATTCTGGAGAATACGAGGAAGTTTAAGAATGTTCTGTTTGGAAACCACTGGAAATATTGAAGTACTTTGAACTGGAAAGTGATATAGAAATTAGACAAGACTAATTTGTGCTACTTTGAGGAAATTCCAGAACATTATATTTGGAAATTAGTGCAGTTAACTAAATTCTGTCAGCTGGAAAGTGACATAGACATCAAATAAGACCTATTTGTAACATTTTTAGAACCTTGTATTTGGAAACTATTGCAGTTAGCCAAGTTCTGTCAGTTAGAAAGTGATATAGACTAAATAATATAGACTTTAAAGAAGACTTACTAGTGCTGTTTCGAGAAGTTTATGAAAACAAGAAGCATGGCTGCTGAAAAACGAATATAAGACGTTCGCAGAACTAAGGAAAATGATGTTAGACCACAAAGAAGAACAAGAAAAGAAACGTGAAGAAGAACAAGAAAAACGACGTCAAGAGGAAAAAAGGAAGAAATGACACGTCAGGAAGAACTGGAAAAATTATACAAGTGCAACAAGGCGCTATCCTCTCAGCCACTGATGAAATCAAAAATGAAATTAAAGGGAATATAGGCAATGTAAAAGCTGAAGTCGGTGAAATAAAAAAAAGTTGGTAGTATTGAAGAGAAAGTTACTGACGTCGAAGAAAAAGTTATTAGCGTGGAAGGGGAAGTTAATGGAATTAAAGGAAAAGTCATGGATATGGAGGAAAATTTCGTGCTGTTGAAGTTGAAGTAGAGTGACTTAAACGGCAGTTGCGGGAAAAAGGAGGCCAATTATTAATGTCCTTAGGCCCTCGATTACAACTTACCTCCTTTGACGGACAAACTTCTTGGTCAGCATATAAAATACAGTTTGAGGCAGCTGCATGCGCAAACAACTGGAGTAATGAGGACAAAGCTATGGCATTGGTGTTAGCGTTAAGAGGTCAAGCCTCAGAATTGCTTCAGACAGTCCCAATGGCGCAGATCTAAGATATGGCGAATAGCACCTCGCCCAACTATACAGAATTAAGTTCAAATCACGTACACAAAAGACTGGAGAAAGTTTACAAGATTTTGAGGCCGCTATTGAGCGACTGATATACCTGGCTTACCCAGATGCACCCAAGGAAGTTGGTACCTTCATTAATGGTAGAAGAGACGAGGAGATCACGCAAGTCCTTAGATTGTCTCCAGATAAGACTGATAGTGCAGTTTTGATTCATGCTCTCGAGGTTGAAGCCGCTTATAAAGAGAATCCACGTCCGAGAGTACGAATCATAACCAGTTAGAGAAAACAAACTTGAAATCTTTAATGGTTGATAAAACATGAAATGATAAGCCAGTTGTTGACCAAATCAAATGTTCTCCAAGGAAGCAGGAAAGAAAACAGAGTGAAGGACAGCCAAGGAGGGTAATTCGCTATTATAAGTGCGGAAAAGCAGAGCATATAAAATGAAACTGTCGAGAGCGAAGCCCTGAGAGGATAAATGTGGCAATAACTGAAGAGCCACAGGAAAACTAAAGATAGCTAGCGGCTGTGTTGGCTGATGGATGCGGTACCCCTAGAGAGATACGGGTTTTCCCGATTCGAAGTTTCGAATAGTCTGCTGTTGGTTGGCTATATAAACAAAAGGAAATGTATCTTCTCTATCGACACAGGTGCGACGTAATCAATAGTGTGGCCCGGATTTTTATCAAGAATGAAAGTTGATAAAAGCCAAAATGGATTGGTCGTTGGGACAGTCACGGGAGACAGAGCAAGGGTTCATGGTGAAGTTGACCCAGATCTGCAATTTGGACGCTTGTGCTTTCATCATAGGGTTATCGTGGCTGGCATTATTGATGATTTCATTTTGAGGTTGGATATTATGGGAATGCATGGATTTATACTTGATGTAGGAGAACGAATTCTGAAGATTGGAAATGAGAAATTTATTCTGTCAACAGCAGACAACCAGTTTCAAAAAGCAAGGCTATTAACGACCAAAATTATCAAGATTTCTGCCCGTTCAGAACAGATAATCGATACTATTCTGCAAGGAAACTTTGGTGGATACCGCATTGGCTTCGTTGAAAGAGATGATTCAATTAAGACGGAAAACTTAATCATAAAATAATTTTAACCCGGACAAAATATAAGATTCCAATTAGAGTGGCTAATATAAATTCCTACTCAGTGACTTTCACTGAAGGCTCGCTATGGCCGGAAGGGGACGTCATCAGGATTCAAGGAGGGAGATCTGGTTTAGTTATATAACCCACAGTGAAAGAAGGGAAGATCTCCGAAGCTCCATCCACCTTGGGAATGACCGTATCCTGTCATCATCAGGATTAATGACGTTGTTTATCGGATTCAACGAAGTAAGAAGTCCAAGATGAAAATCGTGCGCTTGGACAGATTGGCGAAGTACGTTGGGGACTAAGATAGTTAGTTATTTTTGACATATTTTCCAGTTACCTGTGATCTAGAGAATGTTATGATTATATTATTATAATAATAATTTTTCCACTAATCTCATCTATGTGTCATTCGATATAAAAATATCTTAGCGAACTCTTGTTAACTGGCGTAAAACATCAAAAATATAAATTCTGAAAAGTTCAAGTTCATTAGTTTTTCGCAATTAATGCTGTCAGTGTTCAGTAATAAAATATTTGGATTGATTGTTAATTATAAGTACGTTACTATTTCCTAGGAGGCCAGCGTAGATGTGTATGTATAGTCGAGCTCAGATTTACAGTGCACTCAAAAAGCCGTCGATCCCTTGTCTATTAAATGTTAGGCAAATAAAAGAACCCTACTCTTCGAAAGAGAAGAAGTTCGGTAAAATTATTGTCAATACCATTGCTATTTTCTTTCAAACCGCTTATTTAAACCCTGATAATAATAAAGATAAATATCATTCTTACGAAGATATCAGTGATATTATAGCTTCAGTTTGTGATTTGTTTGTCATTTTCTGAAATAGAAGTACTTAGCTCATTAAAGAAAATCAAACCTAAATTTACTAAAGATCCAGATTGAAGTATTGATTAACTGTAAATTACTATCTATAAAAAATAGCTGAAATTTGTTTTAAAATCTGTAACCCAAATTTTTTAATCATTGTTAGGGGTTAGGTAATGAAATAGAAGTTTTGATCAAAATCAAATTATAGATCCCCCTAATAATATTTATCGTGTTAGATTTCTTTCAATTATTTGCCTTTAGTCTAAGCCCATTCAGCTACAATTAATGTACCATGTTGCAATTCTTTTAGATTGTTGTTAGAAAATGTTCATATCCAGCAAATATCAACAGAATATTTTTCATAACCCAAGTATGTTTTCTTTAACACGATGAGAGGTAGTAGGTAAAGATTAATGTGTAGGCATATCTTTAATTTTATGAAAAATCTCTTTATTTTTACTAAATTTTATGATTCGCGAATAAATAAACAGTTATTTTTTAAGTTGGTATCATTAACAGATATTTTTGGACAAATATTTTTATAACTTTAACTTCAAAGAGAACGGCATCCAAAGGCATAAATAAGTTCCAGTCTGTCACAGAATGATTCAGAATTTTAAATATGTATTCATTTCAGTTCATTTATTTGTTATTGTCTAATAGGTACTGTCGTGCGCAAACAAATGGGACCAGTCTTATAACGTATTTTTGCTAAAATCTAGTTGTGTACATCTAACTTTAATTTTTGTAACATTGTTATTGTCATTATTGACTACTCATTACATATTCAAATAGAGATAGATTTACATTTTTTAAAAATAGTTGTCCTATTTTTTTTTATCGCAACAGTACAATATACAGGATATTAGAACATAATACTTCAGTCGTAAAACTCCTCTATAAAATTGTTATTTTACTATAAGGAACGTAACCAGACTGCAACCAACAGCTACTCTCCGGGTTATGTGTCCTGCCGAACGCTGAATTACAAGTTACAAGCCTGCAGCGCTATTCTTGACTGTTCGCATTTTTAAAAGTTACTCGCATACCACTAAAATGCGAACGAAAACTCATACTAGATATTCTTGATCATTCGCAAGACATTCGAGTATTCGCATTAAACAGCGAGTGGATTTTGACAATCGGTAAAAATGCGAATGATGACATAACCTAAGTTTTTATTTCAAAATCTTTAAATTTATTACGTTCGTGATATGATATAAATCAAAAAGTAAATCAAAGGAGAGCTACCGATTTGAGTAAAATTTACCAGATTGGGATTTTTCTTTATAAATTCCAGTATTAACCGCTTTTGTTCAGTAGAAGCATTAACAGTTCTCCGTGGAGTCTCCATTACACAATAAATTATTCGCAAAAAAATATTTTTCTTTGTGAATACAAATATAACTTACAACAAACTAACAATCGAGAAATGTCAGTTGACAAACTGCCATCCCAAACAGCGTGAAATTGAATATTTTTCGAAACTGCGATGTTGCCGAGTGTTATTTTACGTGCGATTGATTTCGTTCGTATACATATGCGATGTGCCGTCGAGAATACCATTTGTTGGAAGTGTTCGCAAATACACCGCTCGCATTAACACGTATACGCGCAACTGCGAAGGATGTCAAGAATAGCGCTGCTGGGATCATATTTTCGAGCTCAATCGAAATTTGTCGCATGCGAAATACTAGGCAACTGACTCTTTTAAGAAATGTGGCTTATAGTTCTGAGGTGGTATTTTCGAATGCCATCCGAGATTTGTTTTTCGCACACATGAAAATGTCGTATGTCAAATGTGGCAACGCTGTTTTGTACAACCAAATGGACTTGAAACCCCTAGAAAACACTAATGTCACTAATCAGCTGTTATATGTGTTGTTATATGTGTTGATTGAATTACATGACTGAATGTTATACTAGACCAGCAATGAGCGAATAAGCGGGTGGGACATATTAGTGCAGACCAAAAAAAGGAAATGGGGGATTTTTTCAAAGCTCACCCGGAATTGAAGAGTGGTGAATTTACCTCAAATTTCACATTAAAAAATTGCCAAGTTAGTCCATTTAAAGAATCGGGATTTATGACGAAATGAATGTTTGCGCCTCGAACTAGACAATGTCCCCCCACGTTTTCGAGGCTGCTGAATCGATTCCCGAGGTCAAACCAATTTTTTTACTTCTGCAACCCCTTCAAATTGGCCAAAAACCACCTCTAAAGTCCCCTTTTCCGTGAACCAGTTTACTTTCCCCAGTTTTACTTGTCGATATTTTAAATTTGAGCGAAAAAAATTTCCTGTCTGTCTGGCTGTAACTTTTTGTGCGCACGTTTACTCTGGAACCGTTTATGATATTGACTTGAAATTTGGTACGCTTCTGTATTATAACGAGATCTAGAACTAGGTTATATTTTGATCTAATTCCGTTAAAGGGTTCGGGGATAAATGGGGTAAATAAGGGTAAATAGGTAAAACAAGCAAGTAAGAGTCCATAAAATTGCAATTTAGGGTATGTACGAAAAGTTAAGGTCTCAAATTTTTTTTTGGCATTAGCCACCCCCGCCCCACTATCACCCCCAATACCACCCCCACACTATTATGAAAGGGGGTACAAAAATTAAAATGAGATTTAGTGTATATACAGAAACGAAACATCTAAAAAAATTTTTTAGCATTAGCTACCCCCTCTAC
Source organism: Leptura quadrifasciata (assembly GCA_963675555.1). Lineage (NCBI taxonomy): Eukaryota > Metazoa > Arthropoda > Insecta > Coleoptera > Cerambycidae > Leptura > Leptura quadrifasciata. The sequence continues at coordinate 44,163,379 of OY776675.1, forward strand.
CACCGCATTGCCACCCCCACCCAATTATTAAAGGGAAAAAAATTAAAATGTGATTTAGTGTGTATATAAGAACGAAACGTCGAAAAAATTTTTTGGCGTTAGCTACCTCTTCTACCACCACAGTCACCCCCACCCAATTATTAAAGGGAAAAAAATTAAAATGTAATTTAATGTGTATATAAGAACGAAACATCGAAAAAAAATTTTGGCGTTAGCTACCCCCTCTACCACCCCCATTGCCACCCTCACCCTACTATTAAAGGGGGTAAAAAAAATAAAATGTGATTTAGTGTATATACAAGAACGAAACGTCTAAAAAAAATTTTTTGGCGTTAGCTACCACCCCCATTGCCACCTCCATCCTATTATTAAAGGGCATTAAAAATTAAATTGGGATTTAAGCCAAGGGCCTCTAAAATTTATTTTGGCATTAATTACTCCCGCTACCACCCCCATTTCCACCCCCACCTTATTGTTTAAGGGAATAAAAAAATAAATTGGGAATTAGTGTGTATACGAGAACCAAGCACTTCTAATTTTTTTTTACATTAGCTACCCCCTCTACCACCCCCACTCTATTATTGGAATAAAATAATACATTGGAATTTAGTGTGCATAAGACTTGGATACAAAAACTGAATGTGGAAGTAGTGATTCCTTGGGCAGCGGTTTTTCGACTAATTGTTGTTCTCCCGAGTAGAACGGAAGGTGCCTCGAGGGATTTGACCTCAGCCACCGCTGCCCCAGGCTACCAATCCTTGTAGGGGGTGGAAAATTGATACTTGATTTTAAAAGAGCAAAATTTAGATTTTATAGTAGGTGTTTCTTTGAGGAAGGTGGTAGGTGACCAGGGTTGTGTAACCACCCCCGGGGATATTAGCCCTTCAATGGGGTGGAAAATTTTTTTTTTTCTGAGGAAAAATTAATATTTTGTAAGAGGCGTTTCTTTGAGGAAAGTGGTAGATGACCAGAGTTGTGTAACCGGCTCCAGGGGTTGTTTTCACCCTTCAAAGGGGTGGAAAATCAATATATAAAAACACTTCAATAAACATATTTTTTATACTATTTTTCCATAATAGATGGAAAAAAATTCCACCTCCTTGAAGGGTGAAAACAACCCCTGGGGGTGGTTACACAATCCTGGTCACCTACCACCTTCCTCATAGAAACGCCTCCTGCAAAATATTAATTTTTTTCTCACAAAACCAAATATCAATTTTCCACTCCCTGCAAGGGTTGGAATCCTCGGATAGGGGTGGCTGAGGGACCTTCCGTTCTACCCGAGGGAACAACAATTAGTCGAAAAACTGGGAAAAATAAACGGGTTCACGGGAAAGGGGACTTTGGGGGTGATTTTTTACCAATCTGAGGGGATTGCCGAGGTGGAAAAAATAGTTTGACCCCGGGAATCGAAAACGTGGGATGGTGTCTATGAGGCGCAAACATTCGGTAGTTCGTCCGACTCCTTCAATGGACTAAGCCCTCTGGGCACAATTAGCCCTGAAACTAAACACCCTCCCAGGAGCAGTGGTCAACTAATCCTTCTGTCACTGGTTTTGTCAAACGATACAATTTGACAAATTTGTCATCTCTTACATCTTTAAATGGATTATCATAGGCATGGAATTGTCTTCCATGATCGCTTTCTGCCAAAACTTCTGCCTGTTTCAAGGCATCGATAGCAGCTAAATGTATTAAGTCATCTAACGCTGCCATTGTCCATTTTCACTCACCAAAATTTTTCAAATAAGTCTACTTTAAAGTCCCTAAATAATAAACAAATCACAACAAAAACCTAAAAACCTAACTTGAGACATAGAGTTTATGTGGCAAGAAATAAAGTAAACCATGACGAACACTTTGAATACATTCGTACACGAAATAGCTTTATCGTGTATTAAAGCCCCATTCGTTGTATCTCGCTCGAAATCAGTCGCATGCGGAAAGTTCGCATACGAGTTCATAATGCTCGAAAATACGAAACGTATATTTTCATGCGACGATCTTACATTTTCGTGCACGACATCTCCTCGGTCAAGTTTGAAAATACGGCCCCTGGGGCGTTAAGTGTAATAACTGTGTATTACCAACAAAACGCTATGCTTCGATTGCAACAAACACCAGCCGAAAGACTGATCATACTTAAAGGAGCTCTCTCGTGCCAGTCGTCCCACACCACTTGCAAACTGCAGTTTCGAGCTGTTGGCTCTCGTTAGTGCAAGGTAGGCATGTGACGAACGACACGAGGATTCTTTGACTATTTGGTACATCTCGGTATTGTTAGGATAGCGACAAGCAAAATAGTCAGCAGGCGCCATCTAGCGGTTCAGTGTCTGCTGCAATCGAAAAATAAATAGCCTGACTAGGCTTAGCATAATTCAAACGTGCTTTTAGAGGGCAGAATATTAAAACATAATGTTTGTCGCAAAACATCTCTATAAAATCCTTATTTTACTATAACGAACGTAACCAGACTGCAACAGGATGCCCAACAAGTCATGAATGAATAGGGTGAGGCCATTTTCAATCAAAATAGCCATATATTATGTGATCACCTAATTTTTGAAGGTTCAAAGGTCATTTCCACTTCTTTGCTAGGCAGAGTAACTAAATTAATGTAAATTTTTTCTAAACGAGAATTAAACCACCTGCAAAGAGGTTTAAAATATTCTACACACAACATCGACAAAAAAGATTTTGGACTTCTCGCTATGTAATTTCTACAATTCATTGATACGTATTACAGTTTTTGCAAAATTTTAAATTTTGACACTATCAGCAAACATTTTTATGGCATGTATTATATCGTTAGAAACAGAAAAAAGTAACGGATTTAATTGTGTCATGGCCTAACTTGAGATCGGTTTTTATTTTTGCGTGGAGCGTATGTCAAAAGCATCAGTTAAAATTTTTGTGACATGTTTTATATCGTTGAAAAGAGAAATAATAAACGGAATTAATGGCGTCTGCGTTTTTCGAATTTTTTTATACCAATTATCATTCTTATTGTCTTGTCTCAGGTTTTTGTAATATATCTCACAAAGTAGGCTATGGATTTCAAATTTCTTTTTACTGAAATATAGCTCACAAAAAATGGGATATAACTGTTTCTAAAATGTTATTCTTCTACAATAGATATTAAGCCAGATAATTTATGTGGCCCTCGTAAAATAGACATACGGTATTTGATATTGAAGTATAAATTTTGTATTGTTTTTTGTCATCTATCCTATTCCGTCATAAGGTATTTTACATATTGATTAGTGAAATATTAAATATGTAAATAAATGATAGGTAAATATCCTACCTTCATTCTTAATCGACTTTTTGTTCACAGTAATCTTCAATAATTCATATTCCACGTAAACAAAACGTTAAATAGACATAAATATAAAAATAATATTATTAGAAGTAATCTTCAGTAGTAACCTGTTTAATTAACCCATCACTATAACTAACGGCTAGCTAATTAATTAATCAAGCTTAATTAACCTATTAGTTAATAAATTTATTCATCGGTACTGTTCTTTAGTAAATTTAACCAAAAACTGTTGGAAATATCTATAAATCCAAATGCATTACCACAATGAAAAATTCACATGGGTGCGTCTGTTTAACTAAAGGTCAAGGTCACTAAATGTTTGAAATTAAATTACTGCTAAATACGTTTATGCCAAATACTCAGAAATTATAATTACATTTCTTTAAAGGCATAACGGAAATTCATGTATAGGAATTAAATACGTGATTTCTGTTTTGATTTCTTAAATGAAATTTAGTGTTATATATTTTTTTAGCATTAAATTTTTTTAACACTTCATTTATTCAAGAAGAAAGTTCAAAATGTTTTAAAATGTCAACTAAAAGCAGCCTGTGTGGTCCAGTCAACAGAGAAGTATAGTTAGAAGATATAAGATTTTTTGTTTGCTTTAGAAATATAACATTAGCCTATAGGACATTTATGAAATCCACCCTATCTACAGGTAGGTTTTATATCCCCTAACCTTACTTAACACAAAAGATGTTGTCGTAATAAAAGTGAATAAGATAACAAATTTCAAGCGATGAACTGAAAGAAAAGTTACACTTATAAAATTAAAAATGAGTCGAGTCTGAATAGCAAATTTTTCGACTATTTTTTAGCATACAGAGCCAATGAAGTTAGAAATAGTCGAACCTATGTGACGAATTCGATATTTTTGCGATTCTGACTGTTCATTAGGAAATTATCCGATATCTCAACATTTGAAAATGCTGCACTGATGTTGCAAAGTTCACTTTAGAGTAATCCAATCTAATATTACCCCCAGCGAATTCGCCATTTAATATAAAAATGTTACCCAGTGGATATATTTATTTACACTCAAACTATAATATAGTTTCAAGCGTAGGAAACGTAATAGCATAAACATAATTACATTAATTACATGACGTTAAATTAAACTCGGAAGGAAATTTACAATTAAATCGTAATTTATAAAAATCTACACGCGAAATCTGTACTGTGTAAGACATATTTATGAAGCATTGTACTAGTATAAAATCTAAATATACTTTTATTTATTTTAAGCAAACTTTCGTGTCTGAAATAAAAACTAGTCGTTAATTTAAAATAGAATTAGTATTATAGAACGTTACGGAATCCGTCAGTCCTCCTAATACTGGTTGCATAATGCCGTAAATAAATTTAAAAAACTGCCCTGATTTGAGATAATTCGGGGTTATGTCATATTGCTCACTCACCCTGTATGCAAAACGGTAAATGTCTTAGCTAACTATAAATACACTATCATATATTAAACATGAATTGGTGTTAATAGGACGTTTAAGAGCGACTTGGGGTTTGCAGGTATGCAGTGATTTGTATACCCGGAGCGCGATTTCACAGGGCAATCCCGGACTCGACCCGGAGCCAAAACTGGTCCTTACTCCAAGCTGCAGACTGCGCTTAGTTCACGCATGCGTCTTGTGGCGGACATGCCGATGGGTGCCCGAGAAAACGTGCGATCCGCATGGAGAGGGCAGGAAGCTACATCGGAATGAAAACAAAAATTCGAATTGAAAGAAGTGCATAAAGGAATACTAATGTGATAATACAATTTCAGATATCAGTTTGGCCGTTGGCTCTATTTATAAGTTTAATAATCGCAATGTAATGAATTGTAGAAGCTTTCTTATTCTATCTCACAATACTTGTTAAGGTTTTCCTTTTGTCTCTATTTGTAAAATATTAACAATTTTTACTTTCACATTTATAGATAGAAAAATTATTGGCATCATGAAATAAATTCAAATATGTTCAATGAGGATCTAGATGGTCAAATTTCTAAAAGTTTGGAGATAACTGAAAAAATATTATCAAAATTCTAGCAGTATTGGTGGTTAATTTGAAGGGTGGAGGGGTGTATAAACATTCAGATTCGTAGTTTATTTTTTATTACTTTATTACTGCAATATTTTTACAAGTTCTACATTTTTTGTAATTATATAGTTAATTTAGTATTTGTTATTCATTTTACAATTCCATTTAGTAACATTATACGTTATGACAACTGAGGGGACCTCGTGTTGTGTCTAGCAGTATTTAACATTTTGTTCATACGATAATATTCGCTGCATTTTCCAGGAATATTACGATTTATAGGTTTGTAGCTATAATATAAAGTGATAGTATAATATAATATAAATATAATATAAAGTGAAATAATTAGACAGAGGAAGACAAGGAGGATATATAATTAATTACATTTAAATTTATTATATTTTATTACTTTTGTTTTCGATTTGATTAGTTACAAGAGCCGGAAGTTAACGGGGAAAGGATTTGTTTTATTTTTAGGCCAATAGTTGGAGGAGTGTGGTATAATTGTCTGTTATATACTTTTTACATGTCCTCTTGAATTTCTTTTTATTACGGACCTTAATGTATTCAGGTAGTTGGTGGTATAATTTAATTCCACTGAAATTGATTTGTTTCTGACGGACTGTTTTGTTGTATTTTGGAGTTTGATCTATTTCTTTTTCCATATTGGTGGTTTACCGGCCGGCCATCCAAATGTATGCTTCTTGTTGTGAGTATATACTATAGCCGCATGCATATATAAGTAACTCATTATCAATAAATATATTTCTACAGTTGTCTCGACTTTTCCTGTTAAAAATTGTCCGTAGTATGTACTTTTCTGTTATCTGGAGAGACCCAGATTCTAATATCATATCTAATTAGGGAGTTTGCTAGCCTGTTATGTCACTAAGAAAATCTTCTATTTAGTATACTTTTCAGGATATATAATTTATATATTAGTTTCCTTAGCTTCTCGTTTAAATATTTAATATGGTTATCCCATTTTAGGTGATTATCGAAAATAATGCCGAGGTATATTTGATAGTAGTGGTATTTAGAATGTAACTATTCGTTTCTCTATCTAGAATAGGTTGCACCGTTTGGGGTAGTTCTGGCTCCGTTGGAGAAAAGGTCATAAATTTAGACTTTATTATATTTAATTTTAACAAATTTGTCTAACCAATTTTTGACTTTACTAATTGCCTCAGCCGCCTTTTGTCGTGCTAAGTTCCAGGTCTCTCCCCAACATATCGGTACAGTATCATCAGCATATGATATGATGTGGCATCCAAAGTTTTTGTCCGGTAAATCGTTGATATACAGCAGTAATAAGGTAGGACCTAAGACTGTTCCCTGTGGGACTCAAGTTTTTGTTATTTTCAAAATGCTAAGAGCATTGCCAATTTTTACTTGCTGGGGTCTATTTGACAGATATTGTTTTAATACGTTGTGTGTTTCCATCTTGTTTAGTTTGTCCAATAACTGGCAATGTGACACCGTATCGAAGGCTTTTTGTAGATCCAAAAGATAGCTATGATCTTTTTGTTCTTTTCAAAGTTTGTTGTAATTTTATCTGTTAGTAACTAGAGAAAATCTTCTTTGCTTAAATTTACCGTATTTTGTCTAACATAGTTAGCACTAAAATACAATATCTTAGACTGCTCGAATGCTACGAGGAAGATGCGAAGCCTCCTTCATCTCAGGATGTCACTAACTACAGACTGGTTTTGATCTGTTTTTGGGTCTCGTCAGTGCAATACAAGTGAACATACCTTCGATAAACCTGGATCGCATCTCATAGACACTGTTAAGTTCCATAGTAGTAGAGCGTAACTAGCGCCATCTCTCGGTAGTGTCGCAACAATCCAAATCGAAAATAAAATTGATAATCATCACTGAATAAGCAATTTTTATAAAACTTAACAGTGTCTATGAGATGCGACCCAGGTTTATCGAAGGTATGCTCACTTGCACAGCACTGACGACCCCTAAAAATATGTCGAAACCGGTCTGCAGTTGAAAAATTTCACAATTTAATTCAGCGCTCGTCGTCGGCATGTAGCTGGGAGGATAGCTGTTTTGGTTTAATTTATTTAGTATTTATTACATATAAGGCACTTGCAGATACCAAACTACTGATTATTTCGAAAATAACATGTTTTGTGATTTGAGCAAAGCCTTTGACTACACATCACATGAGCTACTTTGAAGTAAACTTACCCAATATAATTTTGAAAAGAAAAACATCGAACTGATAGATGCATATAAGACAGACAGGCAGCAAAATTGCTACTAAATCAAACATACTCTGAGAAACAAATTGTAAACATGGTGTTCCGCAAGGTTCAGTTGTGGAACCCATACTATTCCTTATCTATATAAATGATCTTCCTACTGCAATTCCCAGTACCGAGTTAGGGCTTTCTGCAGATGACACAACCGCCACAAATGTAAACAGTAATTTAAAATCTCTCCTTACTGATATGACTGAAAGTAGACGTCTTGCAATTCAGTGGTTTTCTGCAAACCAACTATTATTAAATGATGCAAAGACCAACATAATTTTATACACTAATAGAAATCTAGGGTACCACAATTTAGAGCATGTAAAATTATTAGGAGTCTGTTTTGACCATGGTTTCAAGTGGGACGAACATATAAATTTTATAAATTATATAAAAATCATGCTATTTCTCTGTTTTCCACTCAGTGCTAAAATATTGTATATTATCCTGGGGATATTCACCCCACAGTCATAGAATCTTTAGAATTCAAAGAGAAGCAATTAGGTCACTGTCTGGACTAGATTGTAGAGAGGATGTGAGCTCAAAATTTAGTGAACATGCTATACTCACTTTACCTTGCATATATACTGGAGTGCTTAGTCCACATAAAGAACAATATAGATACATATATAGTAGGCGAAAAGCTTTAATTGGGGGAGGTGCGAGGTAAGACGCTAAGAATGCAGACCCGAACTTAACTATACTGTGTATGTCTATTTATTTTCTATATCACTGAAATCACTATCACCGTCATTTTCACATTCATAATCCCTCGATCGAATCATTTTTACAATAAATAAGTTACATACCAGCAAAAAGACAAATATAAGCTATTACTTATTAGTATATTAATTATTATATTTACCCGTATACCTTACTTCGCCGTATTTAAAGTAAACTAAGTCTGTCACTGACATACCATGTCCCACCTGTCGTTCGCGCCAGTTGGCAAACAATACGAACATGACCTTCTCTCTCATTTTAATACACACGATATAAAATATGTGATGTGATTGAAACAGCTATGCGTTATGCATCGCCACTATCATCTCTATTCCCCACCGCGTCTATGATTGTTTTCATTTATTGTTTTCCGCTACTATACAATTCAGGACGAAATTCACAACTATCCTAGTAAGCAAAGGAACAATATACGAATCGATTACACAAGATCACTGTACAGTCGAAATGCTTGCAACTATTACAGTCCACTATTTTATAATGAGCTTCCCCAACATATTAAAAATTTAGAGTTAAAAAAATTCAAGTCAATCGTAATAAATTTCCTAATCAAAAAAGCATCTTATAGTTTTAGTAAATATCTTGGTTCTGACTTTGAAGGCATTGGCAACTAATCTCATTATGGGTGTAGTTCAATTTATAGTGTTGTTAACTTTACATTTCTTGGTTACTAAATGTCTTATACATATGTGTGTGTGTGTGTGTGTGTGTGTGTGTGTGTGTGTGCGTATTCGTATGTCTATATGTATATATAATATCTCATTACGTGTGTATTTTAATTTATAGTGTTGTTAATTCTATATCTATCTATATATCAGATAGGTTCGAATATTATAATTCCTATTTTACCTCCACGTCCAGTATAGTAAGATTTTAAATTTGATTAAAAAAATGTCTGTCTGTCTGCCTGTGACTTTTTTGTGCGCACTTTTACTCTGGAACCGTTTATGATATCGACTTGAAATTTGGTACACTTATGTATTATAACGAGATCTGGAACTAATTTTATCTAATTCCTTTGAAGGGTTCCGGGGTAAATGAGGTAACTAAGGATACATAGGCAAAGCAAGCAGGTAAGAGTCAATCAAATTGCAATTTAGGGCATGTAAAGTCAAGGTCTCAAATTTTTTTTGGCATCAGCCACCCCCCACTATCACCCCCAATACCACCCCAACCCTATTATTTAAGGGAATAAAAAATTAAATTGGAATTTAGTGTGCATACGAGAATCAAAGGCCTCTAAAATTTGTTTGACATTAGCCACCCCCTCTACCGCCTCCATTGCCACCCCGCCCTATTATTAAATGGAGTAAAATATTACATTGGGATTTAGTGTGTATAAGACTTGGATACAAAATCTAGATGTGGAAATAGTGATTCTTTGAGCAGCGGTTTTATATTTTTACAGAAATTAATCTGCTATCAGAAGATGGCAGATAATACAGAAAAAAAAAACAATTTGGATCACTTTATTTTAACGCAACTGAATCTGTCAAATATCTTATTGATAAGTTTCGAAAAAGTATTCACAATATACCCTCGCAAAAAAATGTACTATCTAAGATCGTCTTTAAGAGATGAAGGTTTAGACGTAAGTCATTCATTGGAGGAGGTATGGGACAAAATATATCCTGTTGGCTGGGGCCTATTTGACTGATTACAGACAATCACGTATGGGTTCTGTATGGAAATCATTTACCAATTAAAAATGAATAGCCTATTGCATTAAGACAGCTATTTTGATGATTTGATGATGTGTTAAGGCACTTTAGAGCTTTGGAAAATTTAGGCCATCCAAGTAAGCATTAAGAGGATATTATAATGATTCATTTCATAACAAAAATGTTAGATCATGTTTCAAGATGAGAATGGGGTGCATTTAAAATCGTAGAACCTTATCCCACAATGGAAGAAATGGCAACATTTTTAACACAACGTAACCAATTTTTGGAAGGTTTGAACGCCGCAGATCATAACACATATCAAAAATTGAACATTAAGGTGAAAAAGGAGCACGGCTTATCATATCACGCTTCTACATCATTTTATCGCTCATATAATAATAATAATATGACTTTATTAAGGCGGGGCTCAGCCTCAGACTGCTTTTACCCAACCTGAAACATTTACAACAAATACAAAATCACTATATAACAAGGCTCAAAATTAAGAGTAATAAAAAGCAAATAGTCTGTTTTACAATTTAGCACTAATAATACATTATATGATATTTATCATATTTACTGACAGCGATGATATTTAGACTAAGTTTTTAAAATGATATTTTACTTTCGTTTTAAAAGTTTTTAAACTTCTTATCATTTTACAATCTGGTGGTAGAGTTGAACAAAGATGATGCATAATAGGTAAAAGAACTTTTGAAGGCAGAAGTAGTGTGTCTAGGTATGCGTAATAAGTACGGGTTCCATCTAGATCGATTCTGGACTTCATCTGCAAAAATAATTTTATTTTTTAAGTATAAGGGAGTTTCCGTTAAAATAATTTTTTGTACGAGGCAACTGTAATGGATGTCTCTTCTAATATTAATTTTTGACCAACTGTATTGAGTATAGCTAGGTGTAACGTGATCTCGTCTTTTCAGATTTGTTGAAAATCTCATACATGCATTTTGCACCACTTGTATTCGATGTGAATCATGGACTGAAAGACATCGGCCATATAGTGCATCACAATAATCAAATATTGGTAAAACTAAAGACTCCGTGATTTTTAACTTAACTGAGGTACTAAGCACGTATTTAAATTTATATAACGACCTCAATTTTGCATAAGCAGTTTTAATTAAATTATCAACATGGAGAGTGAAAGATAAATTTTTGTCTAGAGTTACTCCGAGACTTTTACAGTGAGTTTTTATAGGTAATGCAGTATTATTTAAAAATAATGTATTCTCCAAGTCCATCTTATTAAGTTGTATATTTGTTCCAATTAACATTGCATTTGTTTTTTGTGGATTAAGATTTAATGCATTTTTACATGACCATATAAATATATTGTTTAAATCACTATTTATTTGTTCTATAGCTACTTCGACATTACTAGGTAAAAAAGGTAAGTAAAGTTGAAAATCATCGGCATATAGGTGCACATTTGTATTTGCTACTTGAGGAGCATCAGCAGTGTAAATAATAAAAAATAACGGGCCCAAGATAGATCCCTGAGGCACTCCACTTATAATATTTATAGGATCAGAAAGAATGCTTTCAGCACCAACTGAGATTTTTACCTGTTGTTGCCGGTTTACCAAATACATGTTGAACCACTCCAAGGCTTCAACTGATAAGCCATAGTATTTTAATTTTGCTAATAAAAGTTCATGATCCAAACAATCGAAGGACTTAGAGTAATCCAACATGATCAGAGCCGTTACCATAGAATGGTCAATTCCACGTAATAAATCATCTACAATATCAATTAGACATGTAGAAGTACTATAGCCACTTCTAAAGCCGGACTGTTTACAGGGCAATATATTATGTATCTCAACATGACTTTTTAGTTGGTCGTAAACTATTCTTTCCAGCACCTTAGAGAAAACAGGTAGAATGCTTATAGGCCTTAGTTCATTTAATTGAGTGATTTTTTCTTTTTTTGGTATAGGTGTAACTAATGCATGTTTCCATCGCGTAGGTACTACACTATTGTGTAATGAGAAATTTATAATGTGTATAAGAGCATTACAACAGTGTGGCAAACACAACTTTATCATTTCAATAGTTATACCATCCACACCTGAAGCATTTGTTTTAATATTATTTACAGCACTAACAACTTGGTCGCTATTGATATGTTTGAAATTCATAGGATTAGTAACTTGTTCACACCTATTTGACTTAAAAAAAGCAACTGTTTCTATATCAGGATTTATTCTATTTATAGAGTTAATGAAAAATCTGTTTATTTCATCAGGATCTTTAAGTTCTTCAGGAATATCAGATATTTTTGACTTTTTATGAACATCTAATTTATTTAAAGTTTTCCATAAGATTTTTGAATTTTTATAATTTGTGTTTAGTTCATTCTCTATATACGCATTTTTTTCCCTTCGAAGAGATGCAGTAACGAAATTTCGCAGTTGCTTATAATAAGCCCATTTTGTCTGCGTTTGTGCTCTAGAAATATCTAAATTCTTTAGTGATTTCCGATACTCAGATAAAGCTTTGTCCCTCATCCGCATCATTAGTTTAATATTCGAAGTAACCCAGGGATTAAATTTTTTTGTTATTCTGATTTTTCTCAAGGGCGCGTGAATAGTAAATAGATGTGTAATAATAGTTTCCACATATTTCACCTTATCATCTATGTTTTGAATAGTAAAAACACGATCCCAGTCAGCAATTCTTGCATGATTTTCAAATTCAGGTAAATTAATACTTTTCATATTTCTAGCGTAAATGTACATTGGAGGCTGTTTCTTTATAATTGGTAAATTGATCAATAAATAAACTAAACAGTGGTCACTACAAAATTCTGGAAAATTTACAGCCTCAGAATGTATTACTATGTTTGGTTGATTATGTACTGTAAGTAATCATAAAACATCTATAATTGTGAAAAATTCTTAAATTTACCTACCAATTCACAAATCTCTGAAGCAAAATACTATGTCAATGTATAAATTACCACGAGCCATTCTTAACTTTTGTCGGCATAAAATAGAAATAATATAACCATTTTGGGACAAATTAAAATGGAAATTAATATAAAACTAAGTAATATTTTTTCTGATGAAAGAAAAAACCGTTAAACATCAAACCTGTCACCAAATCACAATGATCCTTAAACTATATGTCCAATTTTATAAAGGCTGTAAAAATAAATGAGCAGCTATTAATGATTTTTGTAACTGGTTTTAAAAGTTGTAAAAGAACTGAAAATCTTTTTAAACCTCTGCCCATTTTCTGAGCATTATATAAGGCCTTGAAGAATGTTCTAATACTGGGATCAGATAGTTTTATAAAATATGTTGTGCAGCATTTCTCTCAGCTTTAATATAATATAAAATTGATACCTGGGACTTTCTTTCTTTACATTTAATTGCTTAATAGATCAGTACTAGAGAAATGTATTATTTAGGAATTACTAAAGCAAAACTTTCACACTGACAAGAAACTATCTAGTTTTTATCTTCATATAGATGTTCCTTCTTCTGAACATGCCATATAAAAGTACTAGGTTTAAAAAATCATTATTAGCAAACATATATATAGTCGAGGCAAGAATTCAAGCGATGCACGTCACAGATCGATTTTACAATACTGCTAAGAATCAGGAACCCCATTAAACTGTACCTATTTCTGAAAAAAGTGTAATAACTGGGTGTCAAGAATTACTCTTTTTAACGTAATTAATGATTAAAAATTATGTTAGTATTAAAATTTCTTTAATGAGATCACTCGTGACGTGCATCGCTTGAATTCTTGCCTCGACTTTAGTCTAGTATACTTTCACTTGGCGTGTGTATGTATGAGTTAATATTTCCGTACGATTTCATTTTCTCTTGTACACAAACTTTATAAGACAAACCATTGTAGAGTGTATCAAAACAACTACCATATCCTAGTGATACTAAAAGAAATTGGATTATACATATAGTAGAATTCATAGGCATTTTGAACCAAAAAAAATTTAAATGAGAATTCAATGAACCTACTGCAAGACATTCAAACTTACACAAGTTAAAGTTTAAATGATCAACAACGAAAATAAAACCAACCTGAGCGAACAGCTTTAGGATATGATACTAAAATACTGAGTTTTATTTTGATAAAATAAAGGCAGAAATACAGGTGTGTTACTGCCGCATGCACCAAATTATCTTATCGAGGTGGTTCAAAATTGTCTCTTGATATTTCTGCGGCTGATAGTACATTCAAAAATAATGGTACAACTAATGCTAGTCTTTTATATAAACTTATTTCCCAAAATGAATAATAAGGGAGATATACCCCTTAAAAAGGGGATAATAAATTTCAGTTTATCTGCAATATCTTCCGACTCCCTTAAAATATCAAATTTATATTTTAAACTTATTCATAAGCCATCCGGACACTAGTTTGCACGGTATCAGTCAAACACTCTCTTCTGCTTAAGGGGTAGTTTTAGGGGGTGACTGCCAGTATTTTCCTCATAACTTTTTAACTTTTTTAAAAAAATTTAAATTATTATCAGAAACTAATTTTCAGAAATATCCCGCCAAATTTTAGAAAAAAATATCTAACAGTTTGGCCGCAATTCCATTTTTAGTCCAAATTTCACATAATTTTCAAAACTTTCCCCAATTTGCCCAAATGATCGAACGAATTTTTTTTTAATAAAATGAAGGTATTCTTATGTACTTTCACATGATGTACTAAAAAATAACTTTTTTTAATTTAGCCGATTTTTTATCATTTTTGGTGTATACATGCGCGCAGCGATTTTCCGTCATTTTCGGCATTATACGTATGCGCGCACAAGTATACATATAATTATTCATTATAAAAATTACAATATTAATAATAAAAAGTGATTGTGAGCAAGTTTTAAATATTTATATTAAAAAAAACTCTCGTGCGTAAGATTTTTTTTTTTTTTCGAAAATTCACTTGATTTTTATTAAACTGTTTACATATATTGACTATTATTTTATTTTATTCATGTTTTCTTTTTTTTAGTAATTGTGTTAGATGTGCTACTGCAAGAAATGTCTACTTCCGAATCGGTAACTGAAATTTGGAATATTTCTTCACCCTCGTCATCACTAAAATCGTATACCTCTGAGATATTCTCTGAAGTACCAAAATTGACAGGATTTTGGATGGCAGCAAATAACAGATGATCCCGATAAGGACTGATAAAGCTCCTCTTCCTAATGAATTACTCAATATAATTGCTTGTAATTGTAAGATCGTTTGCAAAACTAAACGTTGCTCGTGCAAAACCATTAGCGTCATATGCAGTAATTTAAGCCACAATGGAAGGAATACTTTGTCAAAATGCAGACAATATTGTTGACGAGCAATTAGAAATTTGTCCTGATATTTATGATATTGAAGAATTCGAAGATGATAATTATGAAGATGTTTGTACTTCAGAGAATATCTCAGATGTATACGATTTTAGCGATGACGGGGGTGAAGAAATATTCCAAACTCCAGTTACCGATTCGGAAGTAGCCACTTCTTGTAGTAGCACATCAAATAATAATCAATATAAAGTCGCGGCAAAAATTCAAGCGATGCACGTCACGAGTGATCTCATTAAAGAAATATTAATACTAACATAATTTTTAATCATTAATTACGTTAAAAAGAGTTATTGACACCCAGTTATTAAGCTTTTTTCAGACATAGGTACAGCTTAATGGGGCTTCATGATGCTTAGCAATATTGTCATATTTGTAGAATCGATCTGTGACGTGCATCGCTTGCATTCTTGCCTCGACCATATGTAAAAAGTTTAATAAAAATCAAGTGAATTTTCGAGAAAAAAATTATATCTTACCTTCGAGAGTTTTTTTAATCTAAATATTTAAAACTCGCTCACAGCGTTATTGGTATTGAAATTTTTATAATGAATAATTACACGTATATTTGTGCGTGCATACGTATAATACCGAAAATGGCGGGAAATCGCCGCGCGCATGTATATACCAAAAATGACAAAAAATCGGCTAAATTAAAAAAAGTTATTTTTTTAGTTACATCACGTGAAAGTACATAAGAATACCCTCATTTTGTAAAAAAAAATTTCGTTCGATCATTTGGGCAAATTGGGGAAAGTTTTGAAAATTTTGTGGAATTTGGTCTAAAAATGGAATTGCGGCCAAACTGTTGGATATTTTTTGATAAAATTTGGCGTGCTAGTTCTTGGTTATATTGGATACTTTCGTCTAGAATCATTTGGGCAAATTGGGGAAAGTTTTGAAAATTTTGTGGAATTTGGTCTAAAAATGGAATTGCGGCCAAACTGTTGGATATTTTTTGATAAAATTTGGCGTGCTAATTCTTGGTTATATTGGTTACTTTCGTCTAGAATTTCATCGGCTTCGGTTTAATTTTGGCCAAGTTAGTCGTAATTCAAGACGTCTTTTCAGTATATTTGTATACATATCGTGGGGGGCAGTGAACCGATTTTCACGAAATTTCCTCCTTCCTTGACCATCGACAATAAAAGGGCACCATTCTAGTTTCTTAACTGACATTTTAAATGGTCCAAAATAAATTAAAACTGAAAAACCACTCTTAAAAATGACCAATTTACCCCTTTTTCGCGAAAAAAAAAGGTTCCCCCCATCTACTCGAAGCGGAAAACCGGCGTATTCTTAGTTTCATCAAATCAAAACAAACTTTTTTTTATGTCGCGTTGCTCCATATAAAATTTTCTCTGAAAATCTAATTTTACTCCACTAATAAAGAATGTTTTGAAATATAATTAAAGTACAGTTATCAACTACAAAAATTGTTCGAAATGTCCTCCATTCTCTCATAAGCACAATCTAAGGCTTTATTTTAAGAAACGTTGAACACCCTGTAAAATTCCTTCACCATTAAACTCTTGATGGATTTTTTCTCTCAACTGTTCAATCGTGTCAATTGGAGTATTATAAACTCGAGGTTTTAGATAAATCCATACAGTAAAATGAAGAGGAGGAGGTCAGGAGACCGAGCAGGCCACTTGATCGGTGCATCTCCACCCCGACCAATCCATCTGTTAGGATAGTGGTTGTGTAACCATGTCCTACATGTTCTGGTATATTGCGGTATTGTGTTGTCATACATAAAAAACATATTTCTTCTCCTTCGCAATGAAATATTACCTAATATTTCATGCAAGGTGTTTTCGAAGAAATCATAATGCATATCGCCATTTAAATTTCCAGGAAATACATGGTATCCAACTAACTGATTCGGTAAAGTTGCTGCCCTTACATTTATTTTGAAGGTATGTTGAAAATGGATTTGTATTGTTTCATTAGGACTTTCCTTAGCCCAGAAATGCATATTCCGAGAATTAAACATGCCTTGTCGTGTGAATGTAGCCTCGTCAATAAAAAATATTTTACTTAAAAAATCTCGAGCAATTTCCGTTCGTTCAAGCAACAATTCACAAAAATCAACTCTTATTGGCATATCTTCAAGTAATAATTCGAAATAAATGAAGCAAGCAAGTTTTCAAGCCGTTGTAGAAACTCGCCAAAACCCATTTGTACTAGGTATATCTATGTATTTGCTTTGGTGTTTCGAGTAATGCTCTACTCTATGGGCAAATGATTATGGGCAGATTGCTTAAGAAGTTTTAGAAGTTGATTTAACGCACGATCATATTAGATGACAATGCCCACATCTTTAGGTTTTCTAAAAAGGAACAAGACATTTTTAATTCTTCATCAATCTCATCGCTAGAACTATTATTACCATCTGATACCTCTACAATGTTAAAAAGTATGTTTGAATATTTATCTTGTCTTACATCATAAGAATTTGCTGCATCGCTTTCATTGGTGCATCGTAGCCGCAAAACTTCATTTGCTACATCACTATCACTACTAGGGCCGTCTAGGTCAGAGTAAATAGCAGATTTTTTGTTATTTGATGGTAGTTTTAATGATAGTAAAGACAGAAATGGCCTTTGCTTCACCTCTTTCATGTAAGTTAACAACTTCGCTTGATTTTCTTGTACACATTTTTTACATTTCTATAATATGTTGTATTATAAATTTTTGATTGCTTGTTAACTACTACTACTTAGCATTTTTACAAAACACTTTATGTAACCAAAGTACGCTGTTGTTAAAAATGACCTGGTAATAAGTGGTAGCGTACAAAACGGAAAAAATGTGTCTAAAATTCAACTTTATAGAAACGTGTGTTGGTATAGACGCATTTAAGGCATGAAAAGAAACATGTGCGCCTAAAATATAAACATGTGGAGATGTCCTGGTCAAATTTCAGCTACACGATATGTACACGATTTTTGGACACATTTTAAATACATTTTGACCAAGGGGTGTCGACACGATGTGTCAAAATTGTGTCTAATGTTTCCAGATAGGTTCAATAGGGGTTCATATGGGCAAGGATGCTACCTTGTGGAACACCTTTAGTAATGTATTCAAATTCAGAAAAATTATTATTAGCACAAACCATTTGACAACGGTTACTTAAGTAATTAAGAAAAAACGTTAACCTGATGTTACCCAACCCAAAGTATTTTATTTCTTGTATAACATAGAATGATTTAACGCATCAAAAGCTTTACTAAAATCAAGTAAGTAATATTTAGCACGTATTGTTACTACCATCATTAGTCCTGTATAGGCCGATAACATGGAGAAGGGCCGTACTAATACTATGACGAGTATGAAATCCACTCTGATTTGTTGGTAGTATACTATTATTAGTGAAATAAGTATTTAATTGCTCAGCTACGATTTTTTCCTATACTTTAGACGGTGTGGGGCGAAAATTCAAGATATCTATGGAGTGGGCACTTTTGGAGACAGGAATGACATGTGCATCTTTCCATAAGCATTAGGAAAAACACCTTCTGATAAACAGAAATTAATATAATGAGACTGCTTATGGGTACCCTATTTAATTACTAAAAGAAAGTACTGGTAATTATGTCACCAGTAAATTCATTGCTATTTATTTATCTGAAGGACAAACAAATAAGATTGGCCATTTGCGTGATCGTCTAGTTTTGTTAGTGTAGGACCCAAATTTCGTTGTGTGTGTAGTAACCCTTTTTAATTACTCCAGGTTTTTTTATATAAAGTTTAATATTACTTGTTTCTGTCTGATACGATATACTTTAGAAAATTAATCACTCTGTTAATTGAAATACCTGGTAAACTTGAACACACTGTCTATTAACTGAGAGACCTAGTTAAATATATATGTTATTTATGTAGTATCTTATTACTCAGGATTGCACTGTACATTTATAGTTGAAGTTTGTTTGCTATTTTGCTTTGAAATTAAACCATTTATTTAGTTTGTTAACTGTATGATGAAAAAGGTAAAGGTGAAAGAAAAGACAATAATTAATGGGAAAAAATAGTAAAAAAAACCCCATTTTATTTTATATAAATTGATGCAACAATAGTCGAACATGAAATCAAAATAATCCAAATATTTGAGACAATTGTCGAAATACTATAATAGTAAAATTTGCGCTGCTATAGTAATGACCATACTATAGATATACTGAGTGTTTTTATGCAATAACAAGTACTGAGATACAAAAGTATGCTGGGTTACTTTAATATATAGATAATAGAGCTGTTAGCAATCGCTAGGTAATAATGGTTTACCATTAAAGAAAGTTGTTAGCAATCGCTAGATAATAATAATTTATAATTAAAGTTGTTAGCAATAGCCAAATAATGAATCGAATGCAAAACAGAGGACAAGAATCATGTCATGTTTATATATTATCAAAATTAAGTTGAGAAATGAGCATTAAATACTGATGTAAAATATCATAGAGTGTTGAGGAAATATCCTTTAATTATACATTGTTTATTGACTGAAATTAGAGTAGGAAAAATCGTTCAGATAATCATATTAATATCTTGCTGAGGTGAGAATTTACACTCACATAAAATCTTTTAGAATGCTGGGAAATCTCCCTATAGTAATTAAATAGAAAAGCAACCAGAAGATTACCTATGATTGTCAAACATACGGAGCCGCGAATTCACGAAGGTAAGAAAGTGCGGTTGCATCACCCTTCAATCGAAACAAGTGACCAGACAACTGCCTGAAATATTGACATATCCCTGGTTGTAACTGAACCCAATTGGAGAACAGAACCAGCCAATTGACCCTAGTCAATATTTCAAACCTTTGTGAACTCAAAGTACGCCGAACTCATAAAACTATAACATTTTATTGTAGGTAAATGTTCAACAATTAGACAATCTTGTGGTTACAGTAGGAGAATATTCCTAGTGTACTTTAGATATAAAGCATTCTTGAAAAACCTTACATGAGATGTGGTGGAAACGAAAGTCCACTATTTGTTTTATAAATACTGCAGGATAATGATAGACATGAAGTTTGGCTAGTCTGTGATAAAGTACCTTGTTATTGCATAGCTCTAAATATATGGTTCTTGAATATAAACTTGTTACTTTGCAAACGCAAATTTCCCTAGTAAGATATTTAGAAAGTGAAATTTTGTGAATTAAAATCGTGAATGAAATCATAACTGAATAACTGGTAATATAATATTATATTTCCTTGTTGAAAATCAAAGCTAATATTAAAAAAATTCTAATATTCTTTTAGTACCACAAATGCGTCAATTAAACCTTTTTTAAACACCCCGTAACCAGAATATGAATGCAATTGCAAATAATAAAGTAGAGTCTCGAAATAAGAAAGTAATCACCTTTTAGAAATTTGTGCCTGCAGAATTTCCGTGCGCCCTGTATAGCGTTATGTCGCCCATGAATGTTCTTCCCCAGCTTCTTCATGTTTAACATCCTCGTAGGGCACCGCGTAGAGACGTTGAAACGGCACTTCTTACGGAGTTTATTAAAGACTGGTACGAAACAAGTGTCAAGTTATTTTCTTTATGATGTTAGATGCGGAGTTAGCCAAATAGCCACGAAATAATATCGAGGGTACAATGAATCGTGAAGTGCTTCAACGTAGCTCAAAATAGTACAAAGTCTATTCCCGGCGAATAGTTAAATTCTGCCACGGATTTAAAGAGTAACTTGCAAGAAAGCAAGCCTGGCGAATAGTGAAATCCTGCCAAGAATTAAAGAGTATTTCAAAGTAACTTGCAAAGAGCAAAGCCGGCGAATAGTTAAATTTTGCCACGGGCTCAGGTGTGGTTCATCAAAATGACCCCTTTTTGAACGCTGTGGTGTCTTTTTATATGATACGAGACATCACCCTTCTCCTCGAATCTCACGCTTCGTGTGGGAACTATTTACATTAACCCAATTAATCACGTTGGATACGACGTAGTTCTGCACCGACTTTTAGGATGACACCCAACTCTCTATCTTTTTCTATGGTTAAGGTAGAAAAGTGTAGGCGATTTCATACTCTGGGAATAAACGAAGTACTTGACACTTATCTTATAACTGATAAACAAACCCTGTGACTCGACTCGATTTTATATAACTTTTTAGTAAAATCTGTAGCTTTTAACTTTGCTTTAAAAGAATATAATTTTAAAATGCATTCTGGTAACTTTACTGTGTTTAATATTTAATGACTAAATAAATGTAAAAATGAAATGAATTAACTGCAATAATTACTTGAATTTGGAAATAATTAAGAAAAAATTAAATTTGTATATGGGGTATATATAGGGTACTTCAGTAAATATTCGCTAAGTTGAGGGGAAAACTAAAGATTTAATATTGATACCATCAGAACCCATGGCTTGAGATTTAATAGACCTTACTAACCTATCAATCGTTTCTACCGTGACAGGTGAAAAAGAAAACTCGCTCACCAAATTTGGGAATTTTAAATTATTATATTTTTCAGCGATTAAATCATCATTACCCTGTACTTGCGGTAAGTTGTTAATAAAAAAAATTGTTGATTAAATTAGAATCGGTACAGCCACACGAAATGTCGTTTTTATTAGCATTAAATGATTTCAAAATACGCCAGAACATTTTACGATCCGATTTATATTTAAACTGCTTGATTCTGATTTAAAATTTGAATTGAAGCTTATCGTTCTCTGTACGAGATACATTTCCCCTTTCGAGATATTTTTAAAAACCGATGAGAATATGTTCTTCAAAATTTTAATGTTTAAATAAACAATACACCAACCTCGTTGAAACTGCAATATTGAACTGCGAATTTACTCAACTTGACCCCCTGACAACGTTAGAACAAAAAAAAATGCCTTGACCAGATAATAATTCACATTTCTTATTTCTCAAGTCCTAAGAAGGGTACACGGAAATCCTTTTAATTCTATTGTTTAACGAGTTACAAAAAATTGAATTTTTTTTCTTCCAATAAAACAAGTCTGCGGCCAGTGCGGCCCACGGACGGAGAACATTAAGCATTTCGGTACTGAAACAATGTCATTGTGAAAAAATTGCTGCTTTTACATCCTCCTCTACCAATGCCTTTTGTGGCGTTAAAAAATTGTATACTACCCACATAAATATAATGGCAATACGAATCCTCTATATACTCTAAGCTAGGGTTAATTAATTTAATTAATTAATTTACTACAGCATTTAATGCATGTAAATTTATAAATACAAAAAAATTGCGTGTCTACATATAGAGTTTAAAACTACAACATAATAATTATAATGTACCTAGTAGGTTGAATAAATTAAGGTAATTAATGTTTTCCTTTTTGTAGTGTTTTATATTTAGAACGAATATATTTTGTGGGGTAGGGTCAGGTGCAAATGTCGGGAGCGGCGAAGCAACGATTTACGTTCTGAGAGTGTAACTTGAATATTTATAAAACCTACACCCTCAGTCATTTTCGAGTTAATTTCGTGTAATATAAAGCCATCCAAAAATGAAATGAAATAAACCATATAGCTAGCGACCGACGTGACTAATTACAGGCAATAGAATAGAACAGTTTGTTTTTTCTCAATAACTTTTTCATTTTTCCTTCAGTAATAGTCCCATATCAATTTCTCAATGGGGAACATTCTCTTTTATTTTATCCGCCAGAGTGCACCAGCTGTACTCGGTCGTTTGTCCGCCAATATCAATACGAAAAAATATGTCTTTGTATAAACAAAGTTAATAATTAGGATGTAAAATGAAAACTTGTTGCTATGTAACAAAGTGCTCTAACACGGTAGGACATTTATTTCCTAAAAATTATCGTTTCCGACAAACTATTTAAAGGTTATATATGATACAAATTGAGAATGACATTAACCCGAGTACGCATGGCATCATCTATTGGATATTTTATGAACTATTTTGGATTGTTCCTCATTCTTTTTATCAATTTGGCTCATTTCTACGAATAAGAGATTGGGAAACTCTCAGAAATCGGGAAATTTAAAAGTTATAATATACTTTTAAATTATTGTTTAATGTCATTTTCAATTTGTATCATATATTATGATACAAATTGAGAATGACATTAAACCGAGTACGCATGGCGTCATCTATTGGATATATTAAGAACTGGCTTAGATTGTTCCCCATTGTGGTATATGTTATGTTTTTGCTTCGTTCACGTAAATAGAAAAGAGTTCTTTCCAACTAAAAACACTTTATTCACCTTTTTGTACATAGGTTTCGTGTCGCACATGCACGAACACAAAACGTAACCTAACCTAACTATCTCCTTCTTCCCGCGCCTATCGTTCCGCCCCCGGGAGCTAAGATCTAGTCCTTACAAACTCGTTCGGGTGCGTTCCGCATAGCACGCGAAAGAAGAGCAAAATACGCTAACACAACAGTATAGAGGTGCCATTTTCAAACAATTTTTTTTATTTGTAGTATATGTAGATGGCGTTGACTGCTCATAATTAATGGACTCTAATAATTAATATAAATATTATCGGTACTTTCCTCACAGTCCCCAACCCCACTACCAGTAGAGGGCTGTTCATTTTTGCTTAAACCAGTCATACTTCTTTAAACTTTACAACCTTTCTTAAAGAGAGTCCTAATTATCCATTTTTTAACACAACCATCAATTCTCCTAGTATCGTCTTCAATCGCTAGATGGTACAAAATTAAAAATCATTTTAATAGGTACTTTTCTTTAATTCTTTTGCGATGGATAATTTGATAATTTCCAGGAAACAGAGATACTTATAAAAAATGAACTTGAATGAAAATCGTACAATAAAACTTTGGAAGAAAATCGCAAACATGATTTGATAAAAATACTTATTAAACTTAGAAATAAAGCTTAATTAAGATATGAAAAGAACAAAACAGAAGCAAATTTCAATTATTATAAGCAATTACGTAATTACACAAAATGTGCCATTCGGAGAGAAAAGTGTGCGTTTCTCAACTGCTTAAAAAATGATTCAAACAAATTTTGGGCTGCAGCCAAAAAACTTATGTAACAAAATTGCCAAATTTCTCATTGCCTACAAATCTAAAGAACCCTAATTTATTTAATGATCATTTCATCTCATCATCAAACTTTCCTTCAACATTAAATTATTATCAAAATAATATTCATCCAAATATTGACACTGAATTGTCATTTAAATTACTAGATGAAGTAGATATCCTTATTGAGAATAATTAATTCTATAAAAACGAATGCTAATGGGATAGATGGTCTCTCGATAATTGATATTAAATTGTGTATACCATACTGTATTCTTCATATAGTGCATATAATGAATGAAATAATAATTTTAAAAAATTCCTTCCCTATGGAAACAAGCATTAGTCAAACCTGTTGCCAAAAACAATAATTCTACTGATTTTTCTGATTTCAGGCCAATTAGGTTGCTATCTGTTTTATCTAAAATACTTGAGAAGCATATTCGTATCCAAATCATTGAATTTTTAAACAAAAATAATTTAGTTTCAAAAATACAATCGGGATTCAGAAAAAATCATTCAACATCAACAGCGTTAACACATTTAGTAGATGATTTTATTAGATATATTGATAGCGGAAAATGTATATGCTTAGTATTGCTAGATTTTTCTAAAGCTTTCGATACCTTAGACCATACTATGCTATTAGCAAAACTGTATTATCTTGGTTTTTCGAAAATTGCATAATTGCAATAGATCTCATGGGAAGTTATTTAAGTGGTAGAAAACAAGCTGTGGTTATAGAGGACGATGGCTCTCGAATTATATCTCCTTTTCAAAATTTAAACACTAGTATGCCTCAAGGTTCAATTTTGGGGCCACTGTTGTTTACTTTGTATGTTTCAGATATATCAAATGTAGTCGTCACTAGTTGTCAAATACAGCAATATGCAGATGATTCGCAAATATATAAATCGTTCGATCTCCAAGATGGACAAGATGCTTTAATTTTAATAAATAGAGACTTAAAAAAAATTGCTGAGTATTCATCTAACCATAATTTAAAACTAAACCCTGAAAAATCACAAGTTATGTTAATAGGCACGTCAATGACGCTAAAAAAATTATCAGAAATCTCGTTTGATATTATGATAAATAGTAAAATTATTCCTATTGTAAAAGAGGCAAAAAATTTAGGGCTTTGGCCTACGTTAAATTTCGAAAAACATGTTTTACTGAAATTCGCATACAGCAGATTAAAAAAATTATACCGTTGTGCAAAAGATATACATAGTAAATGTAAATTGAAATTTTGTGATTCTCTCATATTATTTCTAGTTGACTATGGTGATGTCGTATATGGAAGATTATTATCGGCGGCAGTAAAAAAAAAAGATGCAAAAACTACAAAACTCCTGCATGCACTACATTTATGGTATTCCATATAGAAGACATATATCGCCTTATCTGAACGAGCACGGCATATTAGACATGGAAAATCGTAGACGTTTACACTTGCTTGCGCTTATATGGCGAATAATACGCAATGGAGAACCTCAATACTTAAGATATAAATTAACTTCATGAGATCACTTGCATAATACACGATATGTACAGGATTTTCTGGTACCTCAGCATAAAATTGCGATTTTTCATAGATCATTTACTTATTTTGCATCTCATCTTTGCAATGAACTCCCAAACGAGCACAAGCAATATAAAAGCGAAAAAAAGTTTATTAAAGCAGTCAAAAATGACATTCTAGCCAATCAGAGGTTGGCGCCTTGAGGCTACGTTGCGGGTGCATATATTTTGCATTTATTTTTCGTTTCATATACATTGTTCTTGCTTCGTGAGGTTACCGTATTCCCCTTGTCTGTTTGTATGTCTGGTTGTTATTGGTATTGGGTGTCATTATTATAAAATGCATTTTTGTAGTTAGATTTTAAAATAAACCATTTTGTAGTTCCATTATAATCTTATGCTAGCATATTTTTATATAATTTTTTGTAGTTTTGTAGTTTTAAGTTAATTATTACTGGGCAAATGGAAGAATAACTCTTAGTTCAATTTGTACCATTTTTACTTTTTTTGAGTAAAATAAATGTATTATTATTATATTATTATTATTTCTGTTTTATGAATGAGACAAAATTTACAGCAAAATAAGTTTTTATTAGAAAATTATTTAATATAGTGTTACACCATTAATTAGATAAACAGCTTCATTATCACACCCACATATAACTTTATTCCTGTTTAAATCTAACGTGTTTATTGGCTTTCCTAAAACAGGCATCAACGTGAATACCTCCAGTTTATTTTTGACATTATCGGGAGCCAGCCACACATTTGTTTCAATATTGTCTAATCCCATAATTGGGGCGCTTTTAATTTTCGTTGACCAGTGCCAGATTTCACCGGCACTGGAGCAACTGAACAACTGATCAGGATGGTCAGGATGGAACTGGATCTCTGAAATCATCCCTTCATGTGCATTTAATACGTTAACAGGATAAGTGTTCTGACGTAAATCCCACGTTGTAAGTGCACCTGAAATAGTTACAGACATGGGAAATAGATGCAATTAAAAGTGCATATATTAATTATTAATATACTACAATCAATTGGTTCTCCGATCATTAGAATATTCGGGTGGAATATCACCAACGGTTACTTGTTAAGTATAATCATTTTGGAACATACCTAAATCATCGCCAGCTATAATCAAATGTCTTTGAGTAGGATGGTAAGTCAGAGAAGTAGGTGTAACTTGGTCACCACTAAGCATAAAAGTTGTAGTAGGTTCATTACTACTTGATCGAAGATCCCAAATTTTCATTTGTCCCCTTAAATTGCTGGTCATTACTTCATTATGCTTTAGAAAAATGACACAATGAAGGGAACAGCTATCTGCATCTTCTACAAGAAATAATGTTTTAGAAATAATTAAAATTGAATATATCTAAGTACATATTTACCTATTTTCCGAACAACATTTTGTGACTGCGCTGTTAACAAATTAACGCATCCATCTTCTCCAACGGTCGCAATATCATTTTCATAAAGTGCCAGTGCTGTGCAGGGAGAAGTATCACCGTCTTTGAAAGTATGTATGTTTTTCCATGCCATCTCATTTTTTATCGTATGATCTTCATCAACTCCAGTAGAAATTTTCATTAAATGGGCTGAACCAGAAGAGGAGGATGTGACAAAATAATCAGCATTCAAAAACTGGAATACGCAAAATAAATTTATGGATCTGTTAAGAGCTGAAAGGATGGCTTACCTTAATTTCAGTAACATCGCCACAGTAGGGATATGTGGAAACCAAAAATGGATAAATATCATCTTCTTCTTGGTTTTCATAAAAATCCCACAGTTTAACGTTGTTCTGTTCATTGTCAACGCTTCCAGTTACAAAAAAGTGGGCATTATTAAAGGGGTCTGGCCGCCATCGAATTTTATTTATCTTTTCAGACACAAAGGTGCCGTGTACACTATGCGACATAATTAACAGTTAATGCTTGTGATTATATGATTTATATTAAAGTGCAAAAGATAGATTTTTAGATTTCAGCTTTAGATACAACAACAACATAACCTTGTTTTAAGTAAACATAAACAAAATCCTTGAACCGCTCTGAGGAACCGCCAAAGCAGCGTAAGTTATTTGAACTACTTGCTGCTGTTTATAAATGTCAAGTTATCAAACAAATGTTCTATCACAAAAATAGTTGGATAACCAATACACAGAAGTGACCAATATCAAAACCAATTAACCTTGGACCAGTCATCATTTTACAGTGGCGGCTCGTCGGGGGAGGCTGAGACTCCCCTACAATTTTGGGAGATACAAGTAAAAATATCTACGTACTCACTACACTACCTCAAGGAAATGTGCAAATTGCAACTATATTGCAATTCAGTTGTCTTTTAAATTTCAATCCTCTATAGAGAATATCACGAGAATTAAACCGACTAACATGAAGAGAAAGTTACATACATTTGTGTAATGGTAGACATTTTTAAAGTGCTAGAAAAATACAATGACCTTGAATTTTCAGAAAATTTTCGCCTACGGCGCGCGGACCTTCCGCTTCCTCACTTTCAAAATTCGCAAGCCGCCATTGTCATTTTCCCATACAAAATGCAGGATAGAATCGAATATTTTGGGTAGAATAAAAAAGCAACTAAATCTCGGGAACAAAAAATTTCAGGGCTCCCTAATCTGCGGATTTACCGTGCAAATAAAAAAGAGAATAAAAACTATACGAGCTCATTATTAACGTCCATAAACCATTCGGCATGGTGTCATCAAACAAGCCTACTTATGAAGGTTAGTAATTCAATTTGTCGGCAAAATAGTCAGAGATTTTAATTAGGTGGTATAGTTTTTGTTGAGTTTTTTAATTATGTGCACGGTTAAATTGCAAATGACGAAGTATATACATTGGAACCAGGATTACATTTGAATAATTTCGAGATTTACTTTGAGATCGGAATTGATAAGTAGGTACTTACCTATAATAAACCAGAGCTACTGGATCTTTCAATGAATCTCTCAGAACCTCATTCCGGTCTTGGCGGTGAGGACTATTATCTTTGGTGACTAAAAAATACTTTTATAAAACGCCAAAACATTAATACTACATTCGGATGTACTACTCGACTCGTGTTTCGCTAACCATGTTAGCATCCTCAGGGGATGATTAAAACAGAAAACCAATTTTATATGTTGTCCGATGATGCTGCCATAGTTGGCGAAATGCGCGTCGAATAGTGTATTCTAGGGCAAAATGGGAGTGTAATGGGGTAGTGAAGCGCAAGTTATAGCCTCTCCTACTCAATTGTTAACCTCACCTTCGCGATGAGCTCAATTTGAACTTGGTGCACCCTGTTTTCACTAACGAGGCTCTAACGACCGAGTAAGGGCGGAATAACCCTTACCTTTTGCTGTGAGCACATCCACCTTCTCACGAAGAGTGCGGTAAAAATAACCTACCGCACACAAAGGTTGCTTTTGGAATCGTTTGGTTACCCCATGGTCGCAGTCTCCTTCTGTACCATGGGACCACACCACTCGCCTTCCGCAACCGAGCTGGTCAGTTGCATACCTGCTTCAGCTAAAACTTCAAATGCAGCTTCGTTTTCAGTCGATTAAGGCTTTAAAAAAAAATGATGGAGCGTTCAAGTGGGACAAAATCATCCAGAGGTAAAATACCCTCCTGATCGGATCTACGGGGGAGGGTGCCCACAGGGACACCTCATCGAATGTCGAAAAAACACCGACAAGTTACATCCAAGAAAACTAATTCTTTCATCTACGGCGCTTGGAATGTTCATACTTTGAACGACAGCACTCGCACCGATCGGCCTGAAAGAAGAAATGCTCTAATACCTCGATTTTTGGAGGAAGGCTCTCTCACAGAAAAGTACTACACCTTCTATTGGAAAGGTCTTCCCACCAATTCAAGAAGACAACATGGAGTAGGATTTGCCGTTCGGAATCAACTTGTATCCAACTTAACACAAGTACCACAAGGCCTATCTGAGCGTCTAATGCTGCTACGCTATGAGCTATCAGATGGCAACGCGGTAAATCTAATAAGCGCCTACGCTCCCACTCTGGATGCAAGCCACGAAACCAAGGAAAGCTTCTATCAACAGCTGGAAGAAACCCTCTGTAGAATACCTAAAACGGAACGACTCGTTATTCTTGGCGATTTTAACGCTAGAGTAGGGAGAGATGCAGACACCTGGCCAGGCATCATAGGCAAGAATGGTTTGGGCAACATGAATGCTAACGGTCAACTACTCCTAACTAAATGCGCCGAACATGATCTAGTTATAACAAACACCATTTTCCGACAAAAGGATAAATTTAAAGGCACCTGGCGTCACCCCAGATCAGGTCACTGGCATCTACTGGACTATGTTATCGTACGTAGGAAGCATCTCAAGGACGTCCAAATTACAAAGGCGCGCATTGATAGCGAATGTTGGACCGATCATCGTCCTGTTGTCTCTAAAATGAAAATTGTTATGAGACCCAAACACCGAAGAACTCAAGTAAAACGTAGACTCCGTCTCTGTATTAGTAAATTGCGTGACCAACAAACCGTCGAACAGCTAAAGCAAAAAGTTCAAGAGAATTTGAGTGCACTAGAAGAAACCAATTCTGTAGATGTCGCTGCTACCTGGACACAAATTAAAGACAGTTTAAAAAGTGCGAGTGAGAAAATTCTTGGCACTGCAGCAAGTAAAAAACAGGAGGACTGGTTCAATGATAATGAAGCTTTTATACAAGAACTTCTTGACCGCAAACATATTGCCTTTCAAAACGCTATCAACCACCCCAACGACTCATCAAAAACAGAAGCTTTTACCCAATCTAAGTATGAAACGCAACGCGAAATCAGAAGAATAAAGAACGAGTGGTGGGCAAGCAAGGCCAGAGAAATTCAAAGGTACGCCGATTCACACGACTACAGGAATTTCTTTCAAGGAGTAAAAGTAGTGTACGGCCCCAGTCGGAAAAATATGTGCCCTATTAAAGATTTAAATGGAAATCTCCTTAAAGAAGACCAGGAAATAAGAGCCCGATGGAAGGAACACTACTCTAACATTCTTAACCAGCAAAGTCAAGCCGATCACGATATTATAAATCTCATCCCTCAATATGACACCTTCGAAGACTAAGATAAACCACTAACAACAGAAGAGATCTTAACCGCCATTGGGCAGCTAAAAAATAACAAATCTCCCGGCGCCGACTCACTCCCAGCTGAGATCTTTAAAGCTGTGTCGTCAAAGCTCATACCCTACCTCAAAAAACTGTTTGATGTCGTGTGGGAAAGTGGTCAAGCTCCGCAGGAGTTTCGTGATACACTTTTAATCAACCTCTTCAAAAACAAAGGGAGCGCTGCGGACTGTGGAAATTAAAGGGGTATAGCTCTCCTGGCTGTTGGAGGGAAGATACTCACTAAAGCGATGGCAAATAGGCTAACACCTGTTATGGAAAAGTTACTTCCTGAAACACAGAGTGGCTTTAGACCAAACCGAGGCACATCGGATTTAATCTTCACACCTAAACAGCTTCAAGAAAAAGCACTCGAACATCAAGGAGAAATTCACATGGCCTTCATTGATTTAACCAAGGCGTTTGACTCGGTGGATAGGGAAGTGCTCTGGAAAATTATGTTCCGCTTAGGTATCCCTAGAAAATTTGTGGAAGTATGTCGCAGTCTACATACAAACAACAACGCCCAGGTTATGTATAATAATGAGGCAACCGAACCTTTCCAAACTCTCACTGGAGTTAGGCAGGGATGTGTCCTGGCACCCCTACTCTTTAATTTGTTTACTACTGCTCTAACAATTATTGTTGACAACAAACTGACAGTCAGAGGAATAGGTCTCAGATACCGTTTTGATGGCGGTCTCTTTAACATAGGGCGCTTTAGAGCTTTCACGAAGACACGCACACGATTCATTTGTGATCTCCAGTATGCGGATGACTGTGCACTTTTAGTCTCTACACCGGAAGAGCTTCAAGAACTTTTAGATGTGTATGCCCAGAGCTATGATTCCTTGGGACTTAAAATCAACATTGGAAAGACTAAGATTATGTCAACTCCTCATCAAGTGAACCAAATAAACATTACACTTAACGGAAATTCTCTTGAAGTGGTGGATCAGTTCAATTCTTAGGCAACGTTGTTAATGACAAAGCAAACATGGACAGCGAGATTCGCAATAGAATTAACGCTGCATCTAGAGCACTCTGGGGACTTAGAGAGAGAGAGTATTTGACAACCACGACCTTGCTTTGTCAACAAAAATGGCTGTCTACAGAGCAGTTGTCATTCCAACACTGCTATATGGATGTGAAAGCTGGGTCACTTACCGTCGTCATGTGAAAGAATTAGAACGTTTTCAGCAAAGACACCTCAGAAGTATGATGAAAATCCGTTGGTTCCATCACATATCAAACGTGGAAGTACTCAGGAGAGCAAACAGCCTTCCAATTGAGGTGCTTATTTCAAGAGCACGCCTAAGATGGGCAGGTCACGTTCATCGTATGCATGATAACCGCCTTCCTAAATGTACACTTTATGGTGAATTGCTAAGCGGTAGAAGAGGGTGTGGCAGTCAACGAAAGAGGTTCAAAGACACTCTCCATGAAAATCTAAAATCCTGCGGTGTTGCAGATGAGCAATGGAACAACTTGCAGCGGACAGAACCGAATGGCGAGGGGTTGTGGCCAGCTATCAAGGAAATGTTGCTGCAAGAAGGCCGAATCCAAGACCTAACCAGGTCTATGTTTGTCCTGACTGCGGTCGACATGTGCTCTCCCGAATTGGCCTCTATAGCCATAGTCGTGTGCACCGTAGATGAATGGGAATTACAATAGACTACACCTTTTACTTGTTTTTTATTGTACACAATCTATCGACTGTAACACTTTTATACTCGGACTCAAGTAACGGCTAATAATAATAATAATCTAGGGCAATGCTCAAATGTCTTGTATGTTTTGTAAAAGTAGTTTCTAGACATCAAAGATATTGTGAAAAATAGTCCTTACAAGAAAACGTCCCCCACTGCTAATACTCTGACCCACTGTAAGGTGGCCGACTTAAACAGGCCTATACACAATAAAAGTTGAAGGAGGTTCTAAGACGCTCATTGAAAAATTCATAACTCTTTTGGTCCATAATAGTCAAATAAACCAAATTGGGGATGATGTCAAATAACAAACCAAAATCACATGGCACAGCAAATCAAGAAACTAGTATATGCTCCAGCTGAAGCTCTCAACCAATTGCAAAGGGAGAGAATTTCTCATAAAATTTTACTTATACTTTGGCTAATCTTGATCACGAGATCGAGCTGTCATTGTAATCATGTGTCTCATATTTGGAAAAACATAAAAAACATAAAAACATAGTTCTAGATCAGGAGGCCACCATACCAAAAAAGTGTATATGCATATTTATAGTTTATCCCATCGAAATATCTTGAAATAGTATCTATGTTATTTCATTTATTTCCAGCTCTTCAGGCCCTCCATGGAACAAAATATATTTCTGGTTGTGCCACGAAAACCTCCATATACAATAAGTCTATGGCAAAAAGTTATTATAAGTGTAATGACAGTTTTTTTATTTTATTTTAAAGACAGTCTTCTGTATTCTGCTCTTGTTTCACCGGAAACCAAATTTTAATACGTGAGAATTTGAAAAGTGTTATAACAAGAACTTGCTCAGAACTAAAAAATATGATGTACTAAATTTGATAACTGCAACTATGCATCTATATGTAAAATTTTATTGTTTTAAGAAAAATATGCCAAAAACAACACTAATCCGTCTTTGTCAGAAAAATGTATTGTTTGCATAAAAAATGTCAACTTTACAGAAGGAAAAGTTTATCTTATTGTTTAAAAAACATTAAAATTTTACAAATAAAAATAGTATAAACAAATAGTTATCAAATCAAAAGCTTTGTGGGCAATATATTTAAATGTTTCGGGGGCCTGCAAGTTTAATCCAATAGTTAATCTGGTGGCAACCCTTAAATAAAACTAAAGTACAATAACAAATAGTATATTATAATTGAAGTAATCAGTTCCCGGTACATAAAAAAGCAACAAAAATCGTACGATATCATTAAAATAACAGTACTCTCTGTACTGCTGTCCGCAAATTGACTCGCTTACCTTTATAGGTTTTTAATGTGCTTCAGGTCGTTTGATGACCGGCATTCCGCCATGGCCCGCGACGATAATAATTATGTCGTAAAGTTTTTGTTGCGTTTTTTGAGTGCAAGGAAGTCTTTACTTGGACTATATCTGCTTAGTCAAAATTATGTTCAAAATATATTAGTGAATGTATAAATCATTACAATATTTTTGCTTGTCCATGAGAAACAGACATAACATTCACTAATTGGCTACAATAACTGTCCCATCACTCCCTAGTCAAAATCACGATGGAATGAGCAATGCTCTTTGTTTCCATTCATTTGTAGCACACTGGTATAGTGGATTAATGTAATTATATAATTCTTAACTAAATTTTCCTGTCTACAAATACTGGACTAATAAAAATACTTGAAATGTATATAAACAAACTAACAATTGGCTTGTTTCACTAGTCTAATCACAATGCCACAATATGTACTGTGCTGAGATAGTTTCTATTAAGAAAAAGCAAATATTGAATTTCAAATAGATTGTGTCCCAAGCTACTTGGGGTTGATATTTTAGATGGTTCTCTCATATGACAACCAATTCTAGGGTAAAAACATTAGAAACTATAGAAACATATACATCTTGGCCCTTGGAGGGGATATAGTAAATAGGAATCTCTTAACTCAACCCAACTAAAGAAGGAACTGACAAGATTATTGTTCAATCAAGTTCTGGTGATGAGATGTGCTATATTGTTGATACTCAAGTATTGATTGGAAATAATTTAAACATGACACACCACATATACATATTAGACAACTCCAAAGCCTAAGATAAGGCTGTTCAGAAGGGGGTTACACTTATAAAAAGCAGACACACATCCATTACTCATTGACATTACCAATATAGTTGAACAAAAGATAATTGAGCTCATAAAAAATTGACCAAAATGACTTCTAATGCAAAGTTGTGTCAAAAGTGGCGGCTTGGTTTGTTGTGTTCGAAGACCACTACATTCTTAAACAGGGGTGGATACAGAAATAATTTGTCTAATGCATAGAGCGCATTAGGTTAGGCTATAAAAATATTGTTTACGCTTTAAATTTTAGCATTAGGTAAAGAAATATTATATTAAAAAATTGAGAAAAAAATTACAATAATGCAGTATTCGTAGATAATAGATTCAGACAAAATTAGTTGAGCCATTATCGATAGTTCTAACTTTAATAACCATTACAATTGATCTGTTCTATACAGTCTAAGTAAAAATAACTAACGTTTTGTGCAAATTTTTTAGGCCAATTCGGTATAATACGTTTTGACTTTATCAGTATTCTTTTCAATCATTGTCGCTAATGCCGCCAATGTTTATTTTATTTTGGCAGTATGACGGTAAAGACACAGATGCCACCGCTATTCTTTGTTAGTTGTACTGTCGTGAGCAGAAAAAAATAGGACAAATTTTTTTTTTCTAATGTAAACCTGTCTCTATTTGAATATGTAATGAGTAGCCGAAATAAAACAGATATCACTTTTAATTTATTTTAATGCTGTAGTTATTGCTATAGTAAATGGTGGATGGTTAATGAGACAAATTGCACTGTTATAACATTAACAAAAATTTGGTGTGTAACATTTTAAGAAAGTGGAGAATAAACGGTACAATTAGTAGAAATCCTGGATCAAAGGACAAAGGATATCCTACTTAACAAGAAACTAACTATTAATATTGATATATAGATATCCAAGCCCACATATTGATGGAAAATCTACCACTTTTATCATTGTTAGATATATATTTCGAATACGAACGCTGTGGGTTGACTGGAAAGTTTTTTCGTTTGTAAAGATTACATTGTTCCAAAAATTTACATCATGTGCTAAAAATTCAAGCGCAAATCCTACTCGAGCTTCTTTATGTTCAGCTTTAAGTAAGTATTTCTGTGCTGCTGCATGACAACGTAGGTCCGATATTCTTACTCGCCGGCGATCAGTACTACTCGATTCAGGAAAATTCGTTTGATATCCTTCGTCGCCCTGATCCAGGATTTCTACTAACCGTACCGTTTATTCTCCACTTTCTTAAAATGTTACACACCGAATTTTGGTCAATATTATAACGCAGTGGCAATTTGTCTCATTGACCATCCATCTTCTGCTTTAGCAATAACTCCAGATTTAACTGAATCGCTTATATGAGGCATATTAGTTTTTTGTACACTTGCAATAAATTATGACAACTAACTGACAATGTCACAAAAATTAAAGTGAGATGTACACAACTAGATTTTAGCAAAATACCATTATAAGACTTGTCCTATTTTTTTTTGCTCACGACCGTACCATCGAGGAAACTGAAGGTAACATTTTCTAAAATGTTAATTTAGTCTAGTATTTGGTTTCGTCCGATCTGTGTGTTTTATTTATGAATGTGAAAATGTTTAGACCATGAGAAGATCGTTGCGATAATTTCTAGCTGGACGCAAGCAGGGTAAATACTTATGAAATTGAAACATTAGATTAGGAATCTGATACTCACTTTAGTGAAGTAGACAGACAGCTTAGCTTACTGAAGTCTCTGAATCATCGCTAAAGAGATTACTTCGACAAAGAATATGGAACAAACAGAAACGTTCCAATTATCAAACACCAAAAAAATTGACACAGTCAATCACCAAAATGATTACAACTACAATATATGACATGTACAAAAGAAATGAATTTCCTACTAAGAAGATTGTTATTAAAAATTGGCTTCAAATTTCAAATAGTGGATAAACGAGCGGCCATTATGGAGTCTTATAGAATTGTGGAATGGCGTCTAAAATACTTGGAAGCCATACAAAAGTATTGAGTAGAAAATCGTCTAATATATTATCGACGAAATATGGTAGGACACTATGATACAGCTAAGAAAGGTTGTACTGACAGTACAAAGAGGTGCAACATTAGTATGCCTTTAAATAAAGTTAAAAGTTTAGTTGTAGGTACTATACTGTGGTTCAGAAAAGGGGTTGGGTTCAAAATTCTTCGACTGTGTGGAAAAAACTAGGCCGATTGTAATCTTTACGTTGAGGAAACTATACAAAAAAAAAACAGTTACTAGAAGTTCTAAAAGCAAAGGCTTTTGAAAAAGATTTTGTGATTGATAATGTAGCGAAAAAGTTTGGACATGCAGCTGTAAGGTTGCTTTCCTATTATTGTGAGTATGCGGTGACAGAATACGTTAGGTTAATAGATTACTATTTGTTAAGACAGAGTACAATTTATTTTTACAAAGTTGACAAATCTTGCGCAATATTATTGTAATTACAGAAATTGCCGACTGTAAAACGTACCTTCAAGAAACATTATCTGCAAGAAATTGCCACTGCAAGAGCTTGCTTGCAAGAAAGTTGTGAACTGTAAAGCGGCTTTAATACAGGACAATTCAACACGTGACTAAAATAAAGAACGATTGTTTAGAATCAACTCTTTATCATAAAGACAATAATAAATTTATAATAAATGTGAATGATAGTAGCGATAGAAGAGACTTCTTTGATGAGCTGGAAAAGTCTCTGAACAGTGGATAAAGTGAATAAAGATAAATGCCTATTTTTTAGTTTAGTTTAGCAGTTTCTTATTTTGAATACTGTGATGTTGTCATTTTTATTTTACCTAGGTGTGTTAATAAAAGCCGTTAAATTTTCATCCCTGTCAGGTTTTTAATAGGGTAACTAATGATGACAATATTGAAAGAAATATATTAATGCATTTATGTACACATACTAAAATGCAACATTAGCACAAATATACCAATACGCCCCTGTTTTTTAAATTCCAAACCGGTAATAGTGTCATCTCGGTACGTTTGAATGATGATATCTATTTTCATTGCTATTGTGCTAATGTCACTTACTATTCGATATACTACACTGAAGCCGTAGATTGAACCCAGAACACGACAGAGAGTGCACCAAGTATGTTCAACCTACAACACTCTAATTCATTGTGATACTGTGACGGCATGTTTAGAGAAGCTAATAATAGGACTCTGAACAGTTTTTGGTTAAATTTTCTTTTATCTTCATCAATTTTGTTGGGAAGACTAAAGCAACACTGTCAATGACTGTCTGAATTAAAATACTCACCGTGCTCTTCAACGCTGATAATAACTTAATGGATACAGCCTTCCTCAAGACAGATATACATATCATCCTTTCCATACCCGATTCACAGAATCAAGATAATATATAAATTCATATATTTCAATGTTTGTATAAATAAGGCACATTAAATATTATAAATATCATAATATAACTATAAATGGACGAATTGTAGAACATATAGTGGCTATAAGAAAATAATAATTTACATAATATTACAGAACATTTTTAGTAATGGATAACCTCAAAAAATGTAAAAAATATACAAACCGGGGTAAACTGTTATGTGCAATCTTAGCTCTAAATTAAACATAATATAGACAATTCTTACATGGAATTCATTTTGCACTTCCCTTAAATCAGATCGAGAATTAGAAAAATAAGATATAAAAAATAAAAAATGTTTTCAATAAATACGTCATAACTCAAATCAGTCACTCAAACTTTATCCGCTACAATGGTAATTGATAATTTTCTTTCGGGCCATGAAAAAGTTTTAGGTAAAGACAATGCTTCCGGGCTTGCAAGTACTTGAAAAGTAATCGCCATATCTTGCGCTAAATCATCCGGTATTAACACTTGCAACCAGGACCCTTGAGCCACAAATGGATGTTCTAAATCAACCAAAGTACCCGTCACAGAATGGGCTACCAGAGTTATAGCTGTCTCACCCAAAACTGACTTGAATGTGAAATGTCGACCATGTTTTACACGACCCCTGGAAAAAATATTAAAATTATATAAATGAATATCACCTACCAACTGCTGGGAAAAATTGGCTTCACCATGTTATAATATGAATATTCCATAGTACACACGTTCACATTCTTAGATTATATAGTGTAGTAAAAGAATAAAAGCATTAAGTGCATAGATCAACGTCAATTTAAAATACATGATACTGATCAGTGGCGATTTCTTGTTTTGATCATTAAGGTCCTCACGTACAGTATACGCAATTACACAGTGACGCTATCCTGCATAAATAATAATAATGTATTTTATTCATCATATCAAGTTACACACATGGTTTAACTTATGTGACTGCATGTGAAGGCATTGACCAAATGGCCGAATAGAGAAACCACCATCGATACTGATTCAAAATGATCTATGGGATGTTGTTAAGGTTATTTCGTAAAAATGCATCGTATCATAAAGTTTAATTTGCACTATTTTGGTCTTCACTTTTATAAATCTGACAAGGATAGAAAGAAATATGATTAATGTGGGATCTTAAACATCAATGTTTCGTATTAGTTATAAATTGAATGTTGTTTCTCTCATCATTATTTTGAAGATTTTGTTATACATTTGTAGGTAGGTGGTCAAGTACTAAGGGCGGTAGTTAATGAAATCTGTGCCCCACTGTCTTATCTGATTAATGAATCATTTGCCAGTGGCCAGTATCCAGATGTTCTTAAAATTTCGAAATCCATACCGATTTATAACAATAAGGGATCTAGACTAGAAGCATGTAATTATAGAAATGTTAATGTCCAAAACCAGTTAGCTAAAATTTTTGAACTTTGTTATAACAATAGATTAATCAGCTTTTTAGAACATCACAATCTTTCAACCTCATGTCAGAATGGGTTCAGAAAAAACAAGTCAACCATAACCGCTATTGAACAGTTATGTGAATATATTTATAATGCACTGAACAACAAACAGCAACCAATAGCCTTATTTTTTTATCTCAGCAGAGCTTTTGATACCGTTGATCATGGTTTACTCTTAGATAAACTCTTTAGATTTGGAATACGTGGCATGGCCCATGAATGGATCACTTCTTATTTAAACAACAGAAAGCAGGCTGTAGTCATAGGCTCATACCAATTGGATGTTAGGGACGTTGCTACTGGTGTGCCTCAAGGCTCTATTCTAGGTCCCCTATTATTTTAAATTTTTGTAAACGACATGCCCAATTCTTGTACCTCACCGAATGCTGCAATTGTTTATGCAGATGACACAAACTTTTTAATATCTAGTAACACCTTGGAGTTGACAATCAGTGGAGCCAATAAATCAGTAGGTGAATTTTCTGATTAGTGTTTGAGCAATGGTTTGGTTCTAAATGCTGGTAAAACATTTTGTATGTCATTTTTGCTCAAAAATGTTGGTCACAATTCAGGTGTTTTAGTTAAGGCTGGTCATCAGTCAATTGTACAAACAGATGAAATAAAATTCTTGGGACTAAGGATAGATCACAAAATGACATGGGAGAAACAAACTGATGATTTATCAGAGAATTTAAATAAATCCTGCTTCATTATTAGATATTTAAAATCCACTGTATCGCTTAATATGCTGAAGCTAGCTCATTTTGGTCTGGTTCAGTCTAAGGTATCTTATGGATTGATGTTCTGGGGAAACTCTCCACATGCTTCCAAAGTTTTAGTAGCACAAAAGAAAATTATACGGTGTATGCTTGGTTTACCTGCTCAGACTCACTGTAAAGAGGCATTTATAGCACTATCAATTTTAACGTTACCAACTCTGTACATATTCTTAATTACAACAAATATAAAAAAAAGAAAATATCTTTTTAAAAAATAGTAATGTTCACAGCTATGTTACTCGCAGCAACAATCAGCTTCAAGTGCCTTTCTCGAGACTAAGTGTGGGCCAAAATTCTCACATCTTTCAAGGCATTAATTGTTAAAATAAA
This sequence comes from Leptura quadrifasciata, assembly GCA_963675555.1. NCBI lineage: Eukaryota > Metazoa > Arthropoda > Insecta > Coleoptera > Cerambycidae > Leptura > Leptura quadrifasciata. The sequence goes on from OY776675.1 coordinate 44,204,254, forward strand.
TTTACCCAACTGTTTGGCCCATTCGATAATTTTAATTTATTTAGAAATGCCCTGCTAAAATTTTTAATGAGTAGAGCTTTTTATTCTGTAGATGACTATTTACTCTTAGTTTTATATTTAATTTCAAAGTGTAATATATTGTACTTAATATGTTTCAGTACTGTATGTCATATTGTTGTTATACTTGTATGTTTTATTATTGTTATTATTGTCTGTTTTTTACCTTTATGTGTTATTTACCACTGACTTGTCTAATAAGTTATACCGTGTGTGTAACTTGATAGATGAATAAAATACATTATTATTATTATTATCTTTGACAATGATGTTCATTTGCTTATGCATAAAAACAAAACTAATCTTCTCAATTTAGAAAGAAAAAGTCTTTGTTTATGACAATTTTGAACAGATAGGATTATTAGTAATTTTTTAAAGATTAAAACGTTATATATAAAAGATCTATGCAGAAGCTCAATACTTAAAACAATACATATAACAAACCTTATAGCTAAAGGAAGTAAGCTGCCGGCTTCCAAATTAAAAATTAAATGCACCCCTTCCAGCTTCTTAACGTGCAATAATTCCGTAGATTCTAAAACACCTCGACCACCTAAGAATTCAGTTAATTGAAAATTAGAACCACTTGTACGATCCTGTTGCAGATTTGTACCTTGCAAACCTTGAAGTGGCGACTTTAACCTGAGGTCCTCATTATGTTCATCAGTTTTATCCTTTAGTTGAGCAACATCGTGCCTAGATGTGTCCTGCTCTGCCCAAGAGCATCTGGCACTTACACCACTTAAGTTCGAACCCTCCAACTCAAAACCTCGTTCAACTTCTTCGTGAGCATTCAGATCGAGTTCGAAAATGCTTTCCCCTCTTCTCATATCTGTTATGTGCCATTGGCCACCAGCGCTGTAAAGTTAAATGTATCACACACAAAAATGTTAGGTAAAGTTTGTCAGACTTACGATGGGATTCTAGTGATCATATCTAAAACGCCAGCGCCATTCCACTGTTGTGCAGCTTTCAATTCTTCTGCACATATGCCAACAATTTGAACAAAATCTACTGTTCCGAAGGGTGTGTGGGCTGTTGCTAGTTGAATGTCTGTTGTCATAAGCATATGCTGAATACGAGATTCGCTGTTGTCTAGTGCACAATGCCACGAAACATGATCCCCAGAGCAAAGAGTGTTACCTAAAATAGTAAAATTTACTGAGCGTTTGTTTCTTTTCCTGTTCCTGGCTATCATTTAACAGGACAAAAATGTGTAACAGTCATCACACAAGAGTTTCTTTGGATAAAAATCCATTTTATAATGGTCTAAATATAAATTTCAAAATAAAATAAAATTGAACAAGTTAAACATTGAACAAATTTTCATGTTCCTGTTCTATATCAGCTTTCAAGCTAAATATGAGATTTTATTAAAGATAAAGGCACTGAAATTCGATAATATATATATATAATCACTTATTTATCAGTAATTATTGCCATTGAGAATATAAAACCTACCTGACTGGAACACATATTTTGCCAAGGACTGCATAAGGGTAGCTGGCCAAGTAGGGGGCGCAGTTTCTTCAGGTTCCCTCTTTAACCTAAAACTTAATTCAAAACCAAAACCCGAAACGCCATCTGGTCCTGATATATCATGTACTCTACCATCTCCATGTAAGTCTGATAGACCAAAACTGAAGCGAATAAAATAGAAAAAAATATATGGTATTTAAGTGTTTTACTGTATTTTATTTTACCTTATGTAATGCCAATGTGGTGGAATGTTTTCCTGGGGTACGCCAGGGTTTGCATACATGGATATGTAATCTAAAGGATCAGGGCCACCTAACCTAGAAAAACATATAAATAAATTCAATAAATATTGAATAAGAATGACAGCAGACCTGACAATGATACTTTTTAGAGAGAAATTCCGGTCCCACTGTGCAAGAGATAAACATATGATTTTTTCACAGATAGGTAGGGTAGCGAAAAAAATTAAAAAACGTGGAACTAGGTGAAGTGTAACTTTTTGTTTCACATTGGCTGATTTATATTTGATATTTTTAATTCTTTGGAATTACATAACTAAAACCATGTGGGCGGAGTATCAGCTTTGAGTCAAGTTTAAGACAAATATTTTTGGCAATTTTTATTATTCATTTCAGTTCTTAGTTTTGTGTTGTGGAATCATGTAGGTCTTTGGCATCGGCAACAGACAGTTTGCTTTTATTTTAAAATAAAATTAGTATTATAAAAATTGGTTATTACATAATTATTATTGCCACGGGCCTTGGCGGTATGCCTGTCATCAAACGGCCCGACGCACATTAAAAATATAAAGGTAAGCGAGTCAATTTTGCGAACAGCAGTACAGAGAGTGCCGGTATTTTAATGAGGTCGTAAAGTTTTTGTTGCGTTTTTTATGTGCCGGGAAATGATTACTTCAACTATAAGTATCACTCTGACCACACGGGGTTGCAATTCACTACCCTAATATATTACTAATATAAAAAATTCAGCTACTTATTATTTGTGCAATTATTCATCTGAACCCGTATGGATTATGGATAAAATGTAATGCTTAAAATGAACCAACGGCATCATAAAATTTTAATTAAATAAATAAATAAACACCACATAAATTAGACAACCCCCAATTCCAGAAGCCAGAGGCCTGTGTGGAAGGGGGTTACACATTGAAAAAACGCAGACAACAACCATTTCCTCCGACAGTGCCAGTGCCGGAGCCAGGATTCGAACCCGTGATTAATCGCGATTGCCACCTCGCGCCTTAACCCACGCGGCTATCGGCCAGACACAAACAAACACAACACAAAATTTAGATTTAAGGATGAGACAAAATTTCGTGTACCTATTGTGATTTAGTTCAGCGGTGGTTTCTCCCATACGTCATATGACCAACATCCCCGTTATTTTTCAATTTTGTTTGTATATTAGAAACAACTGCTTAAAGTTTAGATATTTACTTACTTTACTTTGCTTATAATGTTTGTTACATTTATCATGTAATATAATAGTTAATTATGATAGAACTGCAATTTAAAAATCTAATTATTCGGTCCCCAATCTCCAACTCGTCTATTGAAACACATACGCTGTGTATTCATAATTAAGATTTATGAAGACCTCAAATTCATTATAATTCAAACTTCCTATAGACCCTCCCATATCTAAAGCTCCAAACCATGCAAATCATTTATCTATGGATAAAAATAACTTAAAAAAACACAGGAAGTGTCTAGCCCATCTATTAGGGTGACTGGTTTAAAAATAGAATAGGAATATAATTTTTGTGAAACATTCATTTAGCTTTATAATTAGCTACAATTAAAATAAATAATTATATTTGTCACAACTTAAATAAGTAATCATCTAGGTATATAATAGATTTAAGGTAGGTATACCTTTAAACTCACCAATATTTCAACAGAGCTGTAACTTGAAGAGGATTGACCTGGTCAGGGTAGATTTTTCTACATAGGGTATACAAACTCTCCAATCCAGCTGGAGTGGGTGGAAGAATGTTCATTGGGGGTCCATGGGGAAGGCTTGCAGCTTCATCCATTGTTTAATGATAGTAGTAATTTAATTTCTCACTTTAATATTAAATCCTAAGATGTTGGTCTAAATATTTACAAACACGACATACTTAAATACTTAACACATAACGATTCAGTTATTAATACTTATTTGAGTTGGAGAACTAAATACACTAAACACAAAACATCATAAGAAAACATTCCAGGAATGCCAAAGAAGAGTGAAGACGAATTATAGAGGAATGAAGATAAAATAAAAAATAAAATTTAGGCAACCCAAAAAACAAAACATGAAACGCTACTACCAATCCAAGTTGATGGAAAGTTCCTAAATTTAATTGTAATTCATAGTGATATTTGTGCTGTTAAGATCGTACACTTAGTTTACAAGAATAAAAAGTGACAGCTGTCTAATTTGACAAAAATGGTGTTTTTGTTAATTGATTGTGGTGTTTATAGTTGGGAAACAATGGAAAACTGAATTTTACTGGTTCTAAGAAATTATTTGTTATAATTTGAATTGTTCATAAAATTAATCGTTAAATATGTTAGATTCTTCTCCAGAGGAGGAGGATTTCCCAGGGCGACTTTTACATCAGGTAAATTAGTAAAATCATGACGAAAAATAAATGAGTAAAACTAAAATTATTAGGCTGCTTTGTGGGACAATACAGAACTTTTAGAAGATCTGTTGGAAGGAGGACAACAAATGTTTATTAATTCACAAGACAGTTGGGGAAGAACACCTTTACATGCAGCTGCAATTACAGAAAACTCAAGATGTTTACAAATTTTGTTAAACACTGGCGCTGATCCAAATATTCAGTGTGGGCCAAGAGGAGAAAACAAGGTAGTATTAATGTATAAAATATATTATATGTGTATTTTACTAAAAGTTAAAACATTTATTTTAGACACCTTTGCACTTAAGTGGAGAGCATGGTCACAGTGTTAATATAAAAATGCTGTTAGAGCACAATGCTAATATTTTATTACGGGACTCCAATGGGATGACGCCGTCAGATTTAGCAGAAAAGTGTGGACATTCAAAATGTGTGACAATTCTGAAAGATGCTGCAGGTACGTGAAACTTTTAAATAACAGGATGTTTCTCCACTTGACTAGCTCGACAAACCACCTTGACTTCATTTAGTTTGTCATGGATAAATTAGGTGTAACGCTAACACAAACAAATAATATTCAGAGCTGTGTTTTATTTATCATCTATTGTTAATTTTTACCCCAAATAAAGTTCAAGCTAAAATTTCAGAAATGAGACGGAATTGTCATTTCAATTTTTTTCTACAAAAGTCAAATACGAATTTGTTATAAAGTCTTTTCTATATTAAAAACAATTTTTTTGAATAGCTTTTCATTAAAAAGGGATTTATTTCTGGAGTGAGAAGTGGGTACTTTGGAAGAATTTCGTAAAGCAAAAGTGGGAAAATACATACATATTGTGAAGATCAATCTTTTAATCATTTCTATTAGGTAAACATTTAAATTGCAGAATAAGAATACAGTTATATGTTATTCAAAGACTGAGACAATACATACTTAATACATTTTAACTATAAAGTATAATTCAGCTATTGCTATAATGAGTGCTGAGAAAATACCAAATAAAATTTTATATTCGGTATCTACAATCCCTGCAGCTTCCCCAATTCCAATAAAGCCAAAAGCAAAACCAGCTAATACAGATAGCACAAATTGTGCCACAACAATTAATTCTTTTTTCATGTGCCTTATATTGTAGGATATTGTATCTTCTTTTAATATTGGGCGTGAATAGTTAGTCATATTTTTGTAAATTGCATTGGCTTGTTCATTTCTTAACTTAACACATCTTCTTTGCAGTTCTGGATTTCGTACAGTGTACTCATTCTTAGGTAAAATTATTTCTGACCCTTCAAATAATTCATGGAAGTAAACTTTACAATTCTTTTTTTCATTTTTTAACTGAATAATATCATAAATCTTATGTAAATCTTGCAAATTTAATAAGCAATCGTGCTCATCGTTTGGAGTCGTTTCATCTGTAGTTGCCTCTGTCTTACAAATATTTTTTATATGTCTTGGTACATTATCATCACTGATTTTTAACTGTTTGATAAAAGACAGAAGTTGAGCAGACGGTTTTATATGAATCTTGGGATTAGATATTTGACCTTTATTATATTCCATAATTATATCTTGTCCCAATAATCCGTTCATTAACTTCTACTCCTTGTAAAATATATATAACTACACTATGTCTTTGTTTTTAATTATTTGTCAGCTCATGTGTGTTGAGACAATATCTATTTTACTTTAATTCACTTCAGTCATTGACAATTGCACTGACAATTGAACAGTGCACACATAACCTTAAATGTTGATTAGTACATATAATGTCCATTTTTTTTTACCCATTCGTCTGATGCTTAAACACAAATGCATGTTTTCATTATACAGTGTGTCACACTTTTCACCACTACACGCCAATATCTCGGCCATCTGTTGATCGATTTAGATCAAATTTGATATACTTCTTGTGTTTCAGATTGCGATTAATAAATTATTTAATTTTTTTTCTAAATTAAATACACTTACTATGATCAAAAGGAATTGGGGAAAATTAGGAATTTATATTAGCGATTGAGATAGGATTTTTATTTTTACAAAATCTTGTTCCGCATGACTTAAAACCCGTGTATATCAAATTTTGTTAAAAAATATTCATTCCTTTACAAAAAAAAATCATATCTAAGATTTTAATAATAATCACCCTACTATTCGAGTTATTTATTACCGGATATTTAAATAACTTGGTAGTTGTGTAATAATGACACTAATTAAGCATTAGTACACATTTTTTCTTTAAAGAAAATATCAAATAACTAAACTTTTATTTTTGTAAAGTCACTGTAACTTAAAAAACACTTAAAATTATTACTTAAACAAAAATATAATTTTAAAAAGTAAATATTAAGTATAATATTTCTCCACTAGTCCTCCATCAATTCTGATACATTTTTCAATTCTCTTCTTATTATTTTTAACAACTTTTCTTAATTCATCGACTTACTTCATTACATGCTTCTCTAATTCTGTCACATAGTTCCGCTCTATTTCGTGGCCTATCTTTATAGACTTTATTTTTTATGGTACCCCAAAAATAAAAATCCATAGGGGTGACGTTTGGCGATCTAGGTGGCCACGCTATTAAAGGACTATTTCTACCGATCCAATGCATAGGGAAGTTGTTATTCAGCCAATTTTTAACTATTACTGCATTATGAATGGAAGCCCCATCTAGTTGGAAATAGAGGTTTTCTTGTACGGCTAAAGGTAAATTTTGAATGGCATCTCGAAATTCATGTGTTAAAAAATGTGGGAATCTGACACTATTTAAAGTGTCATCAACGAAAAATGGTCCAACCAGACATTTACTTTTTTGGAGTATTGCCGTAACAATTTATAACCCAGTGTAGGTTTACCATTGACCAATACCTTGAGTTTTGCGATGAGACCATGCCATTTATTGTAAAAGTAGCCTCATCACTGAAAATAAGTTTTTTCAAAAAAATTGTGTCATTTAAAAACAAACCCTGTGCCCAGAAGCAATATTCCAAACTCTTCTCTGCTTATCCCTCTTCCATAGTGTGTAAAAACTTGGGCTTATATGGTTTTAAATTATGACGTTTAAGGCACCTCCAAATTTTATTTCTGTCTACATTCAAGTTTAAAGATAAATCTCTGACACTAACACATGGTTCAGCATTAACAGCATCCAATATTACTTGATACAAATGGATGATCTGCAACGTTGTATTTTTTGGCTCTAAGCTTGGATACATCTCCATATTGATGGAAGATGGCCGCCAATGGTGTAGCCACAGATGTAGATGAGTTGAATATTTTTAAATCAAAGTGTAGTTATTGCAATAAAAATGTGCAAAGTGGAGTTAAATGCATCAATTGTGAAGCATCATATCATTGCTCATGTGCCTGCCGCATGCAAGGTCTTAAAATAATAAACAAAAACGGTCAAGTGCAATGTGGCTGTAAAGAAGAAATAAACAGTACCAATATAATGCTGGAAGAAATTAAGAAATCCTTTGAGAGGGAAACAGTATTATTAAAAAATTTGTTGCAAAGTAAAGAAGATTTAATAGGCGAATTAAAATTAAATAACAAACTATTAAACAATAAAATAACATTGCTAGAAGAAAAAAACAAGTGGCAAGAAGTAGATAAGAAATATAAACAGGAAACAAAAAACAAAGTTAAAGAAATGGAACAAAAACATTCATACTTTCCAAATCCCAGTGGTGGTTCACAAACAAGGACAGACTCTGGCATAAAAATAAATAATAGTAATAATCAATTATCATCAAATGCGATTAATTTAATTAATGCACAGAACCAAATTATGCAAGAAGTAATAAATATAGAAAGTGACCTGGATGCACCCACCTCAGTAAATTCTAAAAAGAAGGATACTGCGAATACTAACTCTGACATAAGAGATGATGGATTCCGTACAGTTAGAAGAAGACGACATCAACCTAAAGTTGGAATTGGTGAAGGAAATAAGATTTTTCATGGAAGAGAAGACAAAAATAAAAAAATCTGGTTGTTCTTATCTAAGGTAACAGACGATATAACTGAAGATAACATAATACAGTATATATCAAACCAAACGAACTCTGAAGATATTTACGTAAAGAAACTACCAACTCACTTTAAAACAACTGACAACCAGTCCTTTATGATTGGAGTAGCACCTGAATTTAAACAGCAAGTGTATGAACCCAGTTTCTGGCCCAAAATGATCACCTATGATCGTTTCAACTTTCGACTAGGGAAACGCTTTCTCAACAACCAACACAAGGATACTCTGAGTCAACATGATGAACCAAAAAATATTATAACAAATCAACCAAATTCTTTTTTAGGGACATAAATACAAGCAGGGGAGTGAATACCGAAGCAAACTCAAATAATATTTCCATTTTCCACCTTAATGCTCAATGTCTAAGAAACAAAATACTCGAATTAGAACACTTTTTAACATTAAATACATCCATTAAAGTAGTTTGCATTACAGAGCATTGGTTAAAATCTGACGAGATTGGGTGTTACAATATAAGTCAGTTTAACATGGTAAGTCATTACTGTAGATTAAATACAAAAAACGGGGGCTGTTGTATATACGTTCACAATAGTCTACAAGCTAATGAAATTACGAACTTAGTTATGAAATCTGTTGAACAAATATGTGAAATATCTGCTTGTTACATAAAACAGCTTAATCTGATTGTAATTGCCATTTATAGATCCACAAAACAGATAAATGTTGATGATTTTCTGCAAATAATGTTTACTGTCCTAATAAATGCTGAAAATTATAGCATAAATACCAATATACTTCTTGCTGGTGACTTTAATGTACATTTTAATCAGGAAAAAAATACTAACACATTAAAAGTTAATCATCTGTTCATGAATTTTGGATTACATCAACAAATTTACGAGCATACACATGATAAAGGAAACTGTTTAGACAATATTTTTGTAAATTTTAATTGTCCGAATGCATCAATTATTAGTTTAGGGATTTCAGACCATAGAGGTCTTATTCTAGAGCTATTCGAAAATATTTACAATACAGAAACAAATACTTTAAAATTAAATAGAAAATATAGCAATAGTAATGTTGAACAACTTATATTTTACTTAGGCAAGGAAACATGGTTCGATGTTTACAACAATAATACAGCGGAAGGGAAGTTTAGTGCTTTTCACAACACATTCATATATTACTACAATCTATGTTTTCCATTAGTACCCGCAGGGGATAAATATAAATGTACAAAAAACTGGGTAACTCCTGAGGTCACTATTGCCAAAAATAGGTTATTGTTTTTGTACAGCTGTTACAGACAGCGTCCCACTGATCAACACAGGGAAATTTATAGGAAATATAAAACAGAATACAACAAACTATTAACACAGGCCAAACAAAACTATCACCTGAACCGCCTAAATAAATCGGATAACTATAGTAAAACCGTATGGGATATAATAAATCTTGAAACAGGTAGGAAAAACAAACAAACCACGTACCCCGATAATTTAACTGCTGATCATTTTAATAAATTTTTTATAAACAATGCAGAATCTCTTGTACAAAATTTGCCAACATCTAAAACCAATACTGAGAACTTCATGAATAGAAATATGCAAAATAGGAATTCAATGTTCTTCAATCCTGTTACATCTGAGGACATAAAAATAATAATTAATAAATTGAAAAATAAGAAAACTGAAGATATATATGGCATAAATATATATATAATAAAAAAATGTGTAAATCTGCTCAGTGAACCGTTGGCTGATTTAACAAATGCATGCATTGTTGAAGGGCACTTTCCTGCCTTATTGAAAAAGGGGAAAGTGATTCCTTTACATAAAAAGGGGGATAACACACAACCCCAAAATTACCGACAGATCTCAATTTTACCATCTATATCAAAAATTATAGAAACTGTGATGTATAACAACTTGATTATTTATCTGGACTCAAATTCAATATTAAGTGCTCAACAATTCGGTTTTAGGCGGGGACTGTCTACTTCAGACGCAATCTTATCTTTAACCAGCATCATTAAAAACTCATTTGAAAACAGAGATCAATGCCTAGGAATATTTACGGACCTAACTGCAGCATTTGACTGTGTTGAATATAACATCTTATTAAATAAACTAGAATTTTATGGCATTCGGGGGAATTGCTTAAATTTATTTAGATCTTACTTAGACAATAGACAACAGCTAGTACAGTGTGGAAATAATAAAAGCCAAATGATGGAAATTAAGAGAGGAGTACCACAGGGATCAGTGTTGGGTCCGTTACTCTTCCTTGTCTACATAAATGATTTGCCTGAATCTTTACAAACAATTAATGTGAAAACTGTAATGTACGCGGATGACGCAACTTTTGTGTCCACTGTAGACAAGGGTGATGATTATCAGCATATCCTCTACAGCATCATTGAAAAAGCAAAAGCCTGGTTTGCACCCAATCAACTAGTATTGAATGAAGGTAAAACTGTAAGTTTGCTATTTGAGTCCAGATCAAGCAACAGTACAAATCAAGACATAAACAACGTCAAATTTTTAGGTGTTAATATAGATGTAAATTTAATATGGGATGAACATATCACAGTTCTTAGTGGAAAGCTAAGTAAATCTATATATGCTATTAGGAAAATAAGGAACACCATAAATGACCAAGCAGCCTTAACAACCTATCTCTCACTTTTTCATCCGCTCCTCACTTACGGGATATTGGCTTGGGGTAATGCGGCACACAGTCACTTACAAAAATTATTTGTAATCCAAAAGTCAGCAGTAAGAAGTATAGTCAATGCTAAATGGGACGAAACATGTAAACCAATATTTGTATCACTAAAAATTATGTCATTATTTTCGATTATTGTGTATCAAAACTTACTTTATGTGAAACAAAACCTACAAAGTTACGTCACACATAACGAAATTCATGAACATGATACAAGAAATAAGCTCAACCTGCTAACACCGCAAAACAGACTTCACAGAACTAATAACATTGGAATTGGTTTATACAACTCTTTGCCACTGCACTTCCGCAATCTCTCAATGATGAAATTCAAAAATAAATTAAAAAATATACTAACTCGAAATTGCCTCTACAACATACACGAGTTTTCTCCACTCATCATAGAAAATGGAAATATTTTTTCTCAGTGAAAATTAATTTTATACCTTTGTTCTAAATTTATGTAGTTTGTTATTCTATAAGTTTGTATTTTTTTTACTATTTTAATATTTTTACTATTTATATTGTATTTTGTATTTTTACTATTTTAATATTTTACTATATTTATACTGTAGTTTAACTCTGTGACTTGTCTATAAATGTATAAATTTCATAGGATGAATAAAGATTTTTTTTTTTTTTTTTTTTTTTTTTTTTTTTTTTTTTTTTTTTTTTTTTTTTACAAAAAACCAGTCACCCTACTCTGTGGCTCCGACCCTCACAGAGGGGAGCTGGTAATACCAATAGCCACTCCCCACGCCCGTGGGGTGAGTGACTACCGGGTCCGCGAATCGTGTGCCCTGAGTAGACGTAATGAACCGAGGATGACAGCCTTCTGCATTCTGCCGGCTAAGATCTCTGCCGAATCTCGGCATGCCGGTATGATCTTTAGTTCTGAAAGCAGCGTCTGTCTCATTCCACCGAGGGCTCCTATAATCAGTACCACTATTTTAACAGAATGGCCTGGATAAAGCCTGCGGAGTTCGAAGAGCAAATCTCGATATTTTGTCCGTTTTTCCTCCTCTTTCAAGACAATGTTGCTCTCAGCGGGAGCTGAGAATTCCACGACATACATTGTCTTGAGTTGGTGGTCGAGGAGTACTATGTCAGGCTTGTTGGCTTGTATTTGCCTGACGGTGGGAAACGAGTAGTTCCAATAAATTAGGCACTTCTCATTCCCCACAACGGACTCAATATCCCCCGGAACGTAAGGCAGCACTGGTGTTTCGTCTATCCCATACGAGTGCCTTAGATGATAGTAAAGCACTCGTAATGCTGCGTTGTGTCTATGAATATAGGCCGAGACTGCGTAAGTCGGGCAAGCCGACAGTAAGTGCATTACAGTCTCCGGCGCCCTGCGGCAGGCCCTGCAGCTGACATCAGGGACCTCCATACCCATGACACGACGTCGATAGACGAGAGTGTTAAATACACCATCCTGGCAAGCCATTATGAATCCCTCGGTCTCAGACTTCAGCCCAGCTGACCTTAAGAAGGCGAAGGTCAGCCTTTCGGATAAGCCGAGGTCTTCTATATTTTTATAGAAGATCCCGTGCAATGGCTTATCCTTATGGAGCTGCAGAAGGATGTTGTGTTCTGCAGCTCTAATGTGGGCTTTTAGTCGAACGGGTTCCAACTCGGTGACAGAGTCGGGGTTTACCCGCTCGACGTCGAAGATGAGACCAAGTTCATCGGCTGCTCTGCGTGCTGCCTTAAAGAGAAAAGCTCCTACCTCTGCATTTTCATGGTCTCGGACCATGCAGAGGAGGGGATCCGAACTCCTGATGACCTTACATGCTCCATCCAGAACCATCCTGCTATGGAGACTCTCCAAGCTCAAGAGTCCACGGCCTCCCCGATGTCGTGGGAGATATAACCGTGGAACGGACGATTTAGGATGCAAGCTCCTATTGAGATGCATCTTCTTGCGGGTTACTACATCGAGTTGACGCAGCTCTTCTCTAGTCCACTTCACTACTCCGAAAGAGTAGAGAAGGATCGGAACGGCAAGCATATTTGTAGCAGACACCTTGTTCTTCCCCGACAGTTCTGAAGACCAGATCTGTCGGAGTAGGTGCTGATACTTGCCGCGGAGAGCGTTTTTCACTACACTCACTTCTTGGGTGGAGCGTTGCTCGACACCCAAGTAAGTGTACGACTCTCCGGCATCTAGATGGTGTAAGATGCTTCCGTCCACGAGCTGCGCGTCCTCTCCGTAGTCACCGCATCGTCCTCTCTTGAGATGGATCAGTGCGCATTTGTCCAACCCGAACTGCATACCGACAGCCTGCGTGTACTCCTGTACCACCCTAAGGGACTGCTGGAGATCCCTCTCTCCAGAGGCATAAAGTTTAAGGTCATCCATATAAAATAGATGGGTGACCTTATGCCTCCTGTCGCCGGGGGTACCGCAGTTGTAGCCACGGGTTTTCCGGAGCGAGACGGATAATGGCAGTAGTGAGATGCAAAAGAGAAGGGGGCTGAGGGAATCTCCCTGAAATACTCCTCTTCTGAATGTTACCGACTCTGTTTGGACTCTATCGTTACCCGATGTTATGGTAAAACGAGTCCTCCAGAGCGGCATCAGTTCTTCAATACATCTCACTACGGGGCCTGGTACCACAAGACATCGGAGCAAGTGAACAATGAGCTCATGCGATGTCATGTCAAATGCCTTGCGGTAGTCGATCCAGGCCATAGAGAGGTTCCGCTTATACTGCATGGAGTCCTGCATGACACATCTGTCGATCAGCAGGTTTTCCTTGCAGCCAGCGACACCTCTCTTCGACCCTCGTTGCTCATATATCCGTTCGTAAACCGGTTCAACTGCGTGGAGCACCCGCATGTACAAAATGCGTGTAAACACCTTGTAGCATGCGTTTAGACAGGTTATCGGTCTGTAGTTCTTTGGGTTGGACAAATCTCCGTTCTTGGGGATCAGCACTGTCCGCCCCTCAACAACCCAAGAAGGGATTTGCTGCTCCCCATTTAACCAGGAATTAAAAATTCTGGCCAAATGGTGGTGGGTGCTCGATAACTTTTTCCACCAAAAGTTATTTATCCCATCGGGACCTGGAGCAGCAAAGTTCTTAGAGCCCTCAAGAGCCCTACGAACCTCTTCTGGGGTTATTGGTTCGCACACTTCCTGTGGTTGCTGAAGCCTTTGACAAAAGGCTTCAAAGTGTGCAAGGGCAGGAGAATCTCGGTTGAGTGGAAGCCTCTCCTCGTATAGCGTTTTCCAGAAGTTCTCCACCTGATCTGCAGTCGGCGGATTGTCTACAACACGCGGAGGCGGTTGGAAAAGGCGCGAGGGCTTCTCGCGGAACAGTTTATTTTCCGCAAGCCCTCTCGCCCGCCTCACTAGTGATTTTTTACAAGTCACTAGCATCCGTATCCTGTCGAGACAGTGCTGTTTGGTGGTTCGCAGCACTGCCTCATTGAGTGTGTGATGGACGCGTCTTAGGTTGGCGGCTAATCGACGCACTTTAGGCGTGAACGGCCTGTTGGCCGCCATATAGTCCATCACACATTGGATACGGGATGCGTGTTGCCTCGCCGACCGGATCTTGGCTTCCATCTTTTGTATGCGCCGCTGCGCTCTCTCCTGTGGGGAAGAGGTATTTCGCCTCTCCACCTGAGAAGAGCGTTGAGCAGCGGCATACACGGCACAATTTATGTGCCAGATGTCAGCCTCTTCTGGTAGCGCTGTACGAAGTTCAGCGTCCACTCTGGCCAGGTCTTGTGGCCCGGGGGTTTTCAGATGGTGTAACCCCCTTCTGGTACTGAGGCCCTCTGGTATTGGCGGAACGAGGAGTGCTACGTCCTCAACCGGTGATTGTGGCGGCTCTTCGGCCACCTCATTCACCGGTCCAGGAGCAGCCCTCACGTAGCCCCTACTACGAAGGTGGGATACATAGTCACGCAGATTTTGTGGCGTGAAGGCGCTATGCTCTGGTAGCCTCTCACACCACAGAGCATGCATCCGCGCCATGTATCCCCTCCGCGCGGGCTCACTGCTTTCATAGCAATGCAGAAGTTCATCTCTCAGTTCATCTGTCCACTCAAAGCGTCCTTGGACATTGCCAATTTCGTCAACGGGCGGTCCGTCCGGTTGGGCCCCACCACCTTGCCCTTGACCCCTATCCGCACGGGGTCGATCGTGGGGGCCCTGTCTTCGGCCTGCCGGAACCAAAGTTTAGGGTCTGTGGGTGGTTAGCCCAGCAGACCCACGACCGACACCAGAGGGGAAGACGCTTTCCCCTCCCGGGTGCACTAGGGCTGCCGGTTCGGTTTTGCACCCCAGCTGGAGTAAGTGGTGGCGCTACTCACCAAAGGCTTGATAGATGGAAGTCAGCCCCTCCTGCTTATTATTATTATTATTATTATTATTATTATTATTATTATTAAATATTCTTGTAATTGAACCAACCGTGGTGTAGTGAATCTGTGGGCGTTCTGGATGTCTCAATTTGAAGATACTGGCTGCAACTCGATAAGAGTGCACACTGTCACCAACTATTCTTATTATTTCAATTTTATCAGCAATACTTAATTGTTGTGCAGCCATGTTTAAGTTTAATTTAACATTCGATACAATTGTCAAATCCATTCCAAAGCACTCCATGTTGACAAAGATATTGGTATGCCGAATTCTAAGTATTTTAAAAAATAGCTACCTGAACTCTTAGATATGACTCTTTTTGTAAAGGAATGAATATTTTTTAACGAAATTTGGTATTCAGGGGTTTTAGGTCATGCCGAACAAGATTCTGCAAAACAAAAACCCTATCTCAATCGCTAATATAAATTTCTAATTTTTGCCAATTTCTTTTGATCATAGTAGGCGTATTTAATTTCGAAAAAAAGATTTTTTTGAATAACTTTTTAATCACAATCTGAAACACAAGAAGTATACCAAATTTGATCTAAATCGATCAACAAATGGCCGAGATATTGGGATGTAGTGCTGAAAGCGAGACATACTGTATATCTATCCATAGTTACAATTCTATGAAATTTTAATAGTTGATGTAGAACAGTAAAATTGTCACTTTTGGAAATTATTCATTATTTTTATATAAAATTTTAGATTAATATAAAGAAATAAATGTGTTATTTATTTATTCACAATTAAAGAGGGGACTCCATGTATTTGAATCACATAATAGTCAAATGCACAGCACTCTGAGCGATGTTATTACTTATGAGGTAACCAGTGTTGTTTATTAATCTTGCTCCTGATAAGCGGTCGAAAAAATTCATAACAAATGTCTACACACCCATATCTCGAAAACACCAGTGCTCTGTCTATCCATTCCTCTAATGTTCATATCTCGGTGGCATAAAATGAGACTGTGGACACTATAGCTGATATTTCTGTCTATCCTTTACCCTTTCTACCTATTTCTACCATCTTCTGGTCTATTTCTGAGCAGATGTGACATGGTAAAAACCCGGAAGCCAAACAGTTTCCTGGTTTTATAATTAAAAAAAAGCTGGTAGTGTTTTGCATCTTTCGTTCTGTATTATTATTATTATCTTTGACAATTTGGATTGAAGTATGTGTGCCAATGCATTATTTTTTTTGTTGTTGCTGGGTATTCATATATGCTGAAAGTAAATGTATTAAATAGTTTTATAAAGGCAAATAATGAAGTAAATAATTTTCACAGACATCAAATTATTAAACCCACCACACCAGATGCATGCGTTGCCAATTTTAAAATTTTCGAGGAACATATCAATGTCACTGTTTCCCATTTACATTGCTTTCATTCTCACAAAAATACATTTTGCAGACATAAGTGCAACCAACCACCCAGACATATTTTTCATTATCAGGGTTGTAATGAAATAGTTATCTGGGGAAAATATAATTTATTGACCAGAAGAAAATCCTATTGACCCGGTATATAGAATACATTTAGAGCGCTCATATTAGAGACTCTTGATTAATTATATAGGATCCATCTTCCTATAAATTTTGAACACCCCAGCCCCCGTTTTAAGGGTACTTTACTCTTGTAATTTTTCAGAAAACAACCATTGACCGGGGTTATAGATTCAATCTAGAGAGCTCATACTAGAGAATCTTAGTTGTCTATAAAGGATTCATCTTTTTGTATAATTTGAGGGCTTCGTCTCCTATTTCGGGGGTACTTTACTCTTGTAATTTTTTAGAAAAAGCCATTGACCGGGGGTATAGATTCAATCTAGAGAGCTCATACGAGAGAATTTTAATTGCCAGTAAAGAATTCGTCCTTCTGTAAAATTTGACGCTTCATCCCCCGTTTTAGGGGTACTTTACTCTTGTAATTTTTCAGAGAAAATCATTGATCAAGGGTATATAATCTATCCAGAGGGCTTATATTAGAGACCCTTAATTATCTATAAAGGACTCAAGTTCCTATAAAGCGCCCCATCCCCTATTTTAGGAGTACTTTACTCTTCTAATTTTTACAGAAAAAAACATTGATCAAGAGTTTAGAATAGATCTAGAGTGTTCATATTAGAGACTCTTAATTATCTATAAAGAATTGATCTGTTTATAGAATATCAGCTCCCCCCCCCTTCTTTTTAGGGGTCTTTACCCAGATAATACCATTGACTGGGTGTATAAAATTCATGTAGAGCCTTCATACAAGAGACTTTTAATTAGTATTCATAGCAAGTTCACCTTCTCATAAAATTTGAGCCCTCACCCCCTTTTTTTAGGGGTGTTTTACTCATGTATTTTTTCAAATAAAACCCTTGGCCAGGAGTACAAGATTGAAATGTAACCCTTATACTAGAAATTGATAACTATGTATAAAAAGAGAGTATTTATACAGGGTCAAAATATGAGGATATAACCAAATATGCTTTAGGTAAAATGTTGCTGTGAAAAAAATACAGTGTCAAATTTCAAATTGTTTTTTCGTTTTTTTGCAGTAACTCAACAGCCTCTTGACTGATCGTCGCCAAATTTACTAGAGGAATTTTTTTATTCTAAGAAACAATAATTTATGTATTGCATCATGTTAGATCATAGAGGGTGCTGCAGGACCTGTATCTGATGATGAATTTTTTTCATATTTTTTTTATGAAATGTTGTGGTACTTCTAACTAGAAAATCTGATGAGGGCGTCATTTCCACGTATAAAAGGTATACTTAGTAGAACTTGGTAACTCCAACCGTTTTCGAGGAAAGTGCCGTTAAACATTTCAATAATTTTTTGAAAGACAAATTCAAATTTAATGAAACAAAGTGTATTTATTGAAAAAAGTACAAAACGTAAGGGAAAACAAAATCGTAATAACTCTTTCTCACTTTCGTGAGAACTATTTTCATGTTATTGAGATAAATACATAAATCAAAAGATTGTCTAAAATAAGGATCTGATCTTATTAGAACACCAAAAAATAACGTAAAAGTTGACTTGATGACGTTATAAACATTCCCTCCATGCAAAAACCCCATTGCTGCAACTTAGAGTAAATGTTCGATATGGTCTCCACCTACTTCTATGCCTTTTCTAATTCTATTCATAAAAAATTTTCTTACATTGAACAATACATTTTCCTGTCCTCTAATAAAGTTCGCTGCATTTTGTATTTTGTCCCACAGTTCTTCTCTTGAGTTGATAGTATTTGCATAGACTAAGTCCCCACACATAATAATCCAAAGGATTATAATCAGGACTCCTTGGTGGCCAAGCAAACTCACTTCCTTGACTGATCCATCTGTGTGGGAAAGTATCATCAAGATAATTCTTGACTTCAATGGATAAATGAGGGGGAGCTCCATCTTGCATGAACCACATTCTGTTCCGTATCTCTAGCATGGAAGCGTGTAATATATCAGCAAGAGTATTTTGAAGAAAAAAACAGATAA
The DNA here is from genome assembly GCA_963675555.1 of Leptura quadrifasciata. Lineage (NCBI taxonomy): Eukaryota > Metazoa > Arthropoda > Insecta > Coleoptera > Cerambycidae > Leptura > Leptura quadrifasciata. Next base: position 44,223,044 of record OY776675.1, read on the forward strand.
GACTGTCCATTTAAAATTGCCAGATCCTGGAAAGCCAGGAACGCAACCAGAAAACTCCAGGAAATGGCCACACTCCTGGAAGAATGGTGCACGAAGTGGAAAGTCGCCGTCAACGCCGACAAAAGCCAAGCCATACTCTTCAGACGAGTGCGGAAAGAAATTCCCACAGGACACGTCTCCATGAACGGCGAGGACATCCAATGGCCCGACACCGTCAAATACCTTGGCGTGGTCATGGACAAAAGCCTAACGTGGAGACAGAACACGGACGCTATTACAGCCAAGGCGCGGCGCACAAGAACCCTCATCTACCCGATGATGGGAAACGGTAGCCGTCTCAACCTGAGGAATAAGCTCACGCTTATCAAAACCCTCATCAGGCCGCAGCTGACGTACGCCTCGGTAGCGTGGGGTTACCAGGCAAAGTCCTACATGAAGAAAATCCAGGCAGTGGAAAACATCGCCCTCAGGACGGCGGTCGACGCACCATGGTACATGAGAAACGCAGACATCGTCAGAGACCTGGAGTACACCACGGTCACTGAAGTCATCCGGGAACGAGCGAAGAAGCTGTAGGCCCAAGTAGAGGAGCACGGGAACCCGCTAATCAGACAGGCCACTGATTACGACCCTGCTGACGCCCCGAGGCACAAACGGCCGAGGGTACAGCTTCTGGACAACGGGTGAGTAAAACTTATTTCCCGCTAACCGATCTGTTTCAGATACCCCAGGACGGACCACCACTACCAGAGACATGACGTTTTTCTACCCAAACCCAACCTCCTTGCGGGCGTCGGACAACATACCGTCCAACGCCCGTTGTCCTACCTGCTCCGTGGAGTCCGAAAGTGCTAAAAAAGCACTTAGGGTCTCCACACTCCCGAGCTACACAGCTCATATCCTTACCTTTCCGATGATCCGGGGTAGGACACACCTTTACTGTGTCCTACGTACCGGCAGTCAATCCCAGCCAAAACTTCCTAAAACCCAACTAGACCGATGACTACCCACGGGGGTGACAAGCTGGCGAAGAAAGAAAATATCAAGACAAGAAGAGCGCCAGAAGAGACCTCTGCCAGCGAGGTTGAAGAGCCAGGACCAGGGGAGGTCCGCAGAAAATACCACGACACATCTCGCATTTGCGGGCTGGGTCTGGTAGAAGTAAGCGGGCCCACCTATCACGAAGGCCGGTCCAGGTCTACAGAGATAATCTAGGAGCAAAGAGTAGTAGTCCTACTCGGCCCTAGTTATCGAGACCGTCATCAAGCCAATGGATATTGGCGCGTCCATTTAAATTTGGAGAAAGGACAAATGGTACCAATAATTGATCGCCGATGATACCACACCAAATGTTAATCTTAAATTCTTGCTGAAAATGCCTTTGTTTAATGGCATGAAGATTTTCTACTTCCCAGTAATGGGTATTTCTCCAGTTAAAGACGCCTTGGCGAGTAAAAGTTGCTTCGTCGGTAAATAAAATGTTCTTAACAAAATTTCGATCCCTGTTGTGCTTATTTAGAACAATTTGACAAAATTGTAGCCTTTGTAGAAGATCCCTTCGAAGTAAGTTTTGTACAGGAGTGAGATGATATGGGTAGAAGCGTTCTTTACATAAGACTCATAGGACAGATTGTTTACTCATCCCTGTTGCCGCTGCTAAACGACTTGAGCTGACTTCAGGATCTTCATCTACACGAACTAAAATTTCTAGTTCTTGTTCTGGAGTAATTCATTTCGGTCATCCTACATCGTTTTTATGGCGAAATAACCCGTTTCTTTCAAACGACGAACAGATCTTTGAAAATTTTATGGTCTGGCTGTATTCTATTTGGATATTGCAATGAGTATCTCCTCGCTGCAGCACGTCCGCTAAAATTAATTTGTGTATAAACACATATATCCCTCATTTCCCTATTTGAAAAATTATTATGTCTAGGCATTGTAAATAAAGAAGTTAAAGAAATTAGCTCGAGGAACACAAGAACAAAATAAAATGATTAAATAACGTAAATAACAGAACTAAAACGTAACCAAAACACACTTTTCAATAAATACACTTTGTTTCGTTAAATTTGAAACGTTTAATGGCACTTTCTCGAAAATGGTTGGGGTTATCAAGTTCTACCAAGTGTACTTTTTATACGTGGAAATGACGCCCTCATCAGATTTTCTGGTCAGAAGTACCACAATGTATCGTCAAAAAAAAATTGAAAAAAATTTTCATCATCAGATACATAGAGACCCTATAAAGTAGAGACTGGTCACCGGTTGCATAATGGCGGCGATGGTCTGAGTGTTCGCATGTCCATCAAGTGTGTTTACAAGTATCGCAAGTATCAAAAGTAGGTTGCAGTATTTGTTTTGAAAAGTGGAGAAAGAAATTCGCATATTTTTGATATCTCCGAGTGAAAAATAAGCCAAAATATGTAAGTAATAACGTTACCAATGTTACCATTAATTGTTTTTGATCAAATCAGTCATAATAGACTGTTATTTTAATTTTAACCTATTACATTTTGTCTAATGACCAGTATAGTGGAAATTCTGTAACTACATATCATGTAAATTTAACCGCATGCTAAATGATTGCAAATTAACATTAAATTGTATTCTACAAAATGAAAATTAACATGCGTGCGTTAAAAATATTGAATTTAACCTTGCCGTTAAAATATTTCTGAGTAGGTCAAAAAAATAAAACTCTTATTGGCGCCGCCATTATGCAACCACTTTTCATACGAACCAATCAGTGCCTCCCACCCGAGTGGCCAGGCTCTACTTTAGAGGGTCTCTACCAAGGTTTGTAAAGTAAGATAGGTAGCATGGTAACTTTCGACCAATCAGAGATCACTATTTAAAATGCGGGAACGCGTCACTCTGCCTACTCATTCGAATTTCTGGCATTCAAACCATTAGTATAGAAGTATAATTAGTTATGATTTTTTGATTAATGATTATTAACATCGATAACGTTTTCCTTGGAATTTAAAATTGACATTACTATATATCAAATTTATAAGTAATTAATGTATGCAGTTAAAGAAGTACATTTTATATCAAGGGACTGAAGTAGGTTCTTTTAATCTTGTGTGCAATTTCTTGCCCGAGACTTCAGTCTTGATTTCATTGCTTTATATAATTCTTAACGAATTTAATAAGTTATAAGATAGATGAAGAAACATACATGATACTAATTTTCGCCCTAACGAAAAGAGTTACTTAGAAAAGTTTCTTATTTTATGACGTACTGAGTAGAAATTTTTCCCCAGGCCAACCTTTACAATTACGTAGTATTAAAAAATTTTAATGCAAATTTTTTATTAGAATTAGATGTGCATACAATAATTTATTAATAAAATTTAACAAGAGAGCCATTAAATTTTATCATGTCATATTAGACACAGCAAACAGCTACACTACAAACCTTTCCTCCAGTCATCTAATAATTGTATGTAACATTGTTATTTGCTATTATTATGAACGGAAAATAATAAAAACTGTTTACCTTGAAATTATTCCTGTAAATACACAGGTTACAAACTTCTCTATATTATGAGTGTTTTCTCTTTAACAGTAATTGACAATTAGATTATACACTAAATAACTATAACTGCACGATTATAAACACAAAAATAACAAATATTTCGAAATAACTCAACAAATAAGTGCAACCCACTAAACATTAAATTATTACTTTAATAATACTTCAATGTAACGAGGTTACAATGTAATGTTATTTGAAACAGACTATGAATAATATTGTAACATTGCCTTAAAAGATTTTGTCATACCTTTAAATGTTATTCTGTTATATTGTTAAAATGGAAACATCAAGAAAATATTTCCTTAATGTTGATGCAATATTGATGTAATAATTCATCTTACATTACCTTGCACATTTACGTTGGATTGCGAATATAATTCCTAAAATGTATACTCAACATTAATATAGTACTACAGCAATATGTTATTGAAGTAAATATAAATGTGTAGGCAATATTAATTTAATTTTAAATTAATTGTTTATTAAATATTATAGTTATTCATCTGCTAGTTAGTATTGTTGTCCGAACGCTTTAAGAAATTGAGAAAATAATAACAAAAAAACATTTAATAGGTAATAAATCAATATCAGAAATGAAGTTCTGATAAACACACCTCACCGACTCGGTGGTTAGCTTCACATCACACATTTTTTGTTATTTTTTTCAATTTCTTAGTGTTCGGATAATGTAACTGGCACGGATTATGAACAGATATCTAGATGTCACCATTCATATAATTAAAAGAATCTTCCAACTTTTATCACTAATACTACATACACGCACGGACAAAATTTTGGTTTGCAGGCGCAGAACGATTTCTATTTATGGGTAATTAACAAAGTATTAATGTAAATAGAAACTGCTCTGCTATAATTAGTTATTTCAAACATTAGTGAAATTACGTATTGTGCAATATAGGCAGTCATAAAGAGTTAGTAAGATTCAATTTTATAACATGGAACACATTATCTGACATGACATTTGTACATGATCCTTCAGTACTAACCAACAGATGCACATCTATAGTATTTTAGGGACCACTTAAATCTGAAATTAAAAAAATATATAATATATGTAAAATTTATTGTTTTAAGGTTAAATAACAAAAATAAAAACAAATATTTTCTAAAACAAAACAATTTCTAGATTTAAAAAACCAACGAAATAAATAACATATTTTATTTCATCTCCTCCCTAACTTTTCTCTGTTTAGAAAATCGTAACCATTCAGCTATCATGCCCTCAAATTCCTTCCCAGTTGTTGTAGGAAATGTGGCTTGGACAGCATCTGTTAAAAAATTAATAATTGTAGTGTATGAAATATTCAGTTTATAGGGTGCATCAATACATACAATAAAGACTTGGAAGATTCGTGTTGTATAGATTTTAGATACTATTCTTAAGCTACACTATACTGACAATAAACAATATCTAATGCAAGCGTCTGTAAAATATAATATTAGAATAATAATTTACTGTTTTAATAAACTATATTCATCGATTTTAATTGGTATAAAAAGTCATCATTCAATTGTATCTTTATTTCACTACAACCTTGACTTAGGTATTATCCAAGAAAACATATCGCGAATAGTAATATACTTGTATTTTTTTGTTCATTAATGATCGTCAAAAAATATATTTTAAGAAAAGTTTCACAACATCAGATATGATATAGTATAGCTAGCCTTTATTTACAAAGTAAAAAATTCAAAAATATCTACTTTATAAGTCTTACTTTGTATTACTTTCATCAATTGGGTGTCGCCAATTTTAAAATTGTTTTTTTGACCTGTCCAGGAGCACTGCATACCTAATTCATTTGTGAAAATACAAGGCAAGCTTCTTCGTAAAAAGTTTTTGAAAGCTGATCCACCTACCAGGGATAATTTGTTAAACTGAAAGAAATACTTATTTAAATAATTAAACAAGTTTTGAAGTAGTAAAAAATTACCAACTGTGTTGTAACATCTTGCTTCTTAAGATCGTCTTCAAATTTTAGAAGTTGATCGATCGTATTTAGAGGTAACTGGTCTCTTATTAAATCGTCCTTCAATACATCTTCTTCTTGTAAGCTACGCGATCTGTTAATATCAATTGCATTAACTTTATTTAAAATCATTTGTATCATTGTGGTGTTTTTTAAAATAATGTCCACCAGTAATTGGTATTTTTCCTCCGGAATCGCAGTAAAATTTTCTATAACTGTATTGTCAGCTTCTGTCCCAACTGTGACAAATGCACTTTCTTCTCTTGGCGTTGTTACTCTTTCATTTTGTTGTAACTCCAAGTTTACTGATGATGCACTCTCTATAAAAAATATGCAGATTACAGAACCTTATGTAACTTGACGAGTTTTTTAAACATTTTAAAATTACATTAAAAAAGCATTTCTTTGTAAAGCTCTTGATGATTGCCAAAAAAAGTGTTTACCAATGTCACTGACGGTGCCAGAATCGATGTCGTAATCACTTAATAAGGGAATGGTAAGTGTGTCTGGAATAATTTTCTTTTTAATTTTTCTTTTGCCAAATCTTGTTAGTTCATCTGGTTCATCCTCAGAAGTAGCTACAGCTTCTTTTTCTGCTTTCAGGGCATCGTCATAAGTATCTGTAAATAAAAACTGTTCTCTAGGAAGCAGTAAAGACTATTTAACAGCCATCTGTTACCAAGTCAAATACTTACTAAATGTTTCGATAATTTTATATTGAAAATTCTTCCAGTCTTTTCCTGGTTCAACTCTTTTTATAATCAATGTCCTTAAATTTTTTGAATGGGTTGGCCATAGGCAATCATCACCCAAAAGCCAATTTGTGGGTATTACCGAAACATCTCCTGCAGGAAATTGAACTAAGGCATACTGTAAATTAAAAATAATGCTTAATTCATACACCATAAATATTTAGCAAGAGATTAACCTTAATTAAAAAACTTCCATCAAGTTGAGACAATAATGCATTTTCCATTAGAATTGCAGTAACCATTAAAAACAAACTATTTTTATTTATCTCTTAGAGCCAGAAGAGGACCACCTTTCAAATTTACTAGTGCACTGTGAAGTGTACCGACACTCCGACACATCGTGTATTTGCATACATAAGTTTAGAGTAAGTAACATGTGAAAGTGAAAAAAAGAAGGACGAGGTGTGAGAGTGAAAAACAAAAAAAGAGTAAAGGTTTATGTAGTTGGAACACTATAACTGCTTAGTTGAGAAAAACGCACCTTTGAACATAAAGGTTTGATTCACTCACATAATTGGGATATTTAAAAAAAAAAATGAATGCCAGTATAGTTAGATAATCGGTGTGGAGTCCTTGCTTCTAAATAATAAGACCCTGTCCGATATTAGTGTCGCCTACCTCTATTTACATCATCTGAATTTGAATTGTAAATTTGGTGTTTCGGTAAGCAATTTACATTTTGGGGTTGCACCCAATAAATATAGCAAATAAAAATAATTTAATGAATCAGCGATAGTAAAAATTGATCCATCTTTATAGATTTGCAAAAAACCTCACTTAGAGGTGCAATGTCAGAAAGCTTTTGCAAATGCCCAACATATCCACAGTTAAATAATTTGATTGATGAGCAAGGTTCAATAAAATAATCATTGAAACTGGAAAATGTTTTATATTCAATATATACTTCATTTTCCTTAACGAAAATGGATATCACTTTTGCTGGAATATTATTTCTAAGAATGCAAAAGCAATTTGGTTCAGATATTTTTAATACCATTTGATTATAAGTGATATTCTGATAGGTCATAACTTGACTTTCTTTAATTTTTTTAAGGCCAAGAGGTTTAGACAGTTTCATTTCTATTTGTACTTTTTGCGTTGTGGAATATTTCCTATGTTCATAAACCCTGTTTACAAACTGTTTTAATGGCTGTTTGGTACTTTTAAGCGACATTTTAATTATATTCAAAAAATTTTCAAATTTAAAGCAACTAAAGTTATCTAAAGGTCCAAATTTAAGAACATCTTTTGCAATATGAATTAGATTATGTACGTTATGGTTTACATATTCATATCCATATATTTCGCCAAAGTTTTCTACAAAATGTTGTAACAAAACTTGAGCAAATCTATTGTACTTTTTGCATAATTCTGAAGATGCAAGAATTCTTACTGCACAATGCAAACATAGAAAATGCAAAAAGTTCACTTCACACAAATAATGTTTTAACATGATAGGTCCATAGTATAACAAGAATTGACGAAATTCCGTTGCCTTCCATCTTTCTACATCATGTAAACTCCTAGGTTTTCGCGCAAATTCCAGTACGCTGCAGTTTCTATATTTAAAAATTTTATTATTTATTTCATCAATCTGGTGACTCAATAATCGAACACCCCGATTACCTTTAACCCAAAAAATTAAAAGTCGTTTCATCACCCCTAAACATATTAAGTGCATATAATCCAGAGGCACTTGGGTCACTAAACCTATATTTAATTTCAAAAGCTCAGTTCTAATAATCTTTTTGTTATATATTTATGGTAATCCTCATCTTCCATATTAACAAAACTCTCATCGGTTCTTTCTTGCGAAGTAATCTGAGGATAGGTCATCCGATTGTTTAAAAAACTACCCTCTGTTATACATTTGGTACAACCAGAATAAGCATTGTGACCTTTTACAGAGAGAATAAATGCTTTTGCAGGTGCATCACATAACATTTTTGTTATTTCAAGCTGCAAATAATTACCCTCATAATTTATACCTTCATTTTCTAATCGAACAAATTCATCTACAAAATATTTTAAAAATTCATTTGCATTGTAAGGTTTTTCAAATCCATGATACACTCCTATTGGAAAGACCATATTTGTTTTAATATTTTCGATATTGGCTAACACTGGCCAGAACTGACTTCCACTACTTTTAGCCAGAGGAACACCGTCAATATTAATTTCAAGTTTTATAACTTCAGAATTATTGCATTTGTAAGAATTTTTTTTCAATAAGAATAAAATTGACTCCTTTAAACCAAAATGGTAGTAAAAACCTGGTGGCATTTTCAATAATACTCTTATCTTCAGTTTTATTTATTTTCAATAGAGTTCGAGCATCTTTATGTATATTTAGATTAAGATCGGTTTTCAAAATACTAAGTAATTTCGAATACGAGTTATGTGAAATTTTATTCTCAACTACCCAAGCATTTAAATGCATCGTAAAGGAATCTACAGGGTCTGGTTCCATAAAAGTGTTAATAATATCGGGAAGATTTGTGGATGGAACTTCAGATGCAGTTGATAACGGGGGCATTGATGGACCCACATCAGATGTACTTGGTAAAATAATTTGAGACAAAGAGGACACAGAATTAGTGCTAATAGAAAAATTATTGTTAGTATCTAAAACATCATTTGTCAATAAACATTCAGCAACACTTGATAGTGGGAGCGAAACAGAAGTAGAAGTACTTGGTAATACAGAGTGGGAGGAAGAAGCAATGGTAGAGGATGTAAATTTACAATTGTTAGGATTGAGATAAATATTAAGTTTTTCTCTGGATAACTGCACACTACTATTAATTAAGCGTTTTAAGTGTCGTCTTCTATATGACTTTCCACATTTTTTGGTACGCTACAACAAAAACACAATCTGTTAATATAATGACAGTACTTGAAGACTTGTTGGCAAAGACACATAAGATTTACACAACACTTACTAAGTTCTGGTTTGGTTGAGGATCACCACTCGTATTAGCATGCATGAGTTGTGGTGTCAGCTTTAAAAAGCCAATTTATTTATTGGTGATCATTTAGATGCGTTTAATATTCATCAAATTGTATGATTATTACAATAGAATATACACATCTGGAGAAGCCCCTCCCAACCACCTGTGAATTAAAGCAAACTAGGTATGTATGGGTATTACCCCAAATATAACAAACCATATGAATAAATTTTTAAATATTTACCCTCTGGTATGTCGGGTTTGCTTTAAAAAATAACTAGACTAGGGTTCCCTATACTAATTACAAATTAGCTCAGTGAAGTCAAGTAATATTATTTTTATGGATTGCGAAAATTTCATCATGGCAATTATTTACCTACCTTATCAGTCTTGTCGCTCATATTGTAAAAAAATAATCACAACCACTAGAAACTAGAACTGGAAAGTCTGTGCTGGAATCTTCTTAAGTTAAAAGAAAGGCGTTGTTGTCAGAGGCGTTGTTAGGCGCGCGTTCTGTCAAAAGTCAAACATGCTATCTCTTCTTCTTTAACGGCTCGGTTTAGCGGGAGAATTAATTGCATAAATATGTAATAAACATTACCATTAACGTTAACGTAAAATCACATGGGCATTGTTTACGATGTATGTGTACTATCTATAACATATATGTACTTACATATATAAAATATTTCAATTCTATGTTACACGTCACATTAGTAAAACATTTTGTACATATTTCTTGAAAAATGTTAAGAATACATTTAAAAGAATGTATTATATACATTTGTAAGATATATTCCATAAAATTGTAAATATATTTTATAGTAACAACAAGATAATATTATTTAAATATTGGTTTAATGTTCAACAATTTAATATTCTTAAGTTATATTAGCGCTAGTTACTTTAACAGAGATATAATATTGCAACAAAATATTAAAATTGTTACTTGTGCTTAATATTACATAATATTGCAGTTATATATATTGTTTAGTGGGAACGTCTCAAAAAATGCATACGTACAATTAAGTTTCGGCAGGCACGATGACGCGCAAGATGGCCGCCTTCTCGTAACCCCTCCATTCCGTTCAAGTTACCATGCTACCTATCTTACTTTACAAACCTTGGGTCTCTACCACATACAGGTCCTGCGGCGCCCTCTATGATCTAACGTCATGTAATACATAAATTATTGTTTCCTGGAATAAAAAAAGTTCCTCTAGCAAATTTGGCGAAGAACAGTCAAGAGACTGTTGAGTTATTGCAAAAAAAACGAAAAAATAATTTGAACTTTGACACCCTGTATCATTTTCCACAACAACATTTTACTAAAGCATATTTGGTTATATCCTCATATTTTGGCCCAAAGAATCTACCCCTGAACTATGGCCTATTATTAATGGGTCCACTCTGTATATAACAATACTGACACACCAAGCCATTCAAGAAAATTAATTTAGAATAACACACTTTAACAGTTTTCGAATATTATTTATTATTTCATGCTCCATGTTTTTAATCAAAGTCGGCCGACTTTCGTTTTTGTCCTTTGATGTGACAATAGTGCACTGCCAATGGCTAGTCATCACAATTCTCATCATATGCTGTTTTGCGCGAATTCAGAATTTCAGAACTCGATGAATCTTTTATAAGCATAAGATTTTCCAGTATGACCTCTCTAGCTAGATTCTGTACTCTGAAAAATCATATCATGGAGGATGGGGTGATCAAATTTTACAGGAAGATGAATCCTTTACAGATAATTGAGGGTCTCTAATATAAGCTCTCTGGATAGATTATATATGCCGGTTAATGGCTTTATCTAAAAATTTACAAGAGTAGAGTACCCCTAAAGTGGGGGACGAAGCTGTCAAATTTTACAAAAAGATGAATCCTTTGTAGGCAGTTAAGATTCGCTAGTACGAGCTATCTAGATCGAATCTATGCCCCCGGTCAATGGGTTTTTCTAAAAAATTACTCGAGTAAAGTACCCCTAAAACAGAAGATGAAACGGTCAAATTTTATAGACAGATGAATCCTGTATAGGCAATTAAGGTTCTCTAGTATGGGCTCTCTAGATCGATTTTATACCCCCTTTCCAATGGTTTTTTCTGAAAAATTACAAGAGTAAAGTACTGTTAAAACGGGGATTGGGGTGTTCAAATTTTATAGGAAGATGAATCTTTCATAATTAATCAAGAGTTTCTAGTATCAGTACCCTAAATGGATTATATATCCCCGGTCAATGGGATTTTCTTCTAGTCAATAAATTAGGCAGGCCCAGTTATCTGTGCTGTATTGTTTTTTCGTATTTTTATTCGTTTATAAAAACTGATTAAATAAAGTATTTGTAAAAATGTCAATGCAAATAATTTAATTCCTTTCAATGAACTAATAAATAAATTAATAACTGTTTAAACAATTATGTGCAAGTTTTGAATTATCTGTAAAATTCTCACCATATCACATTGAATAAATTCCCTTATCATTTCTAAAACAATTGTAATTATTTCCTTGTATAAAAAATGTATAATATTTCATTTGATAACCTTTGCCTTATATATAAAATATAAATGTTAAGAGTTTATAATAGCAGGGCTCCATTTGAAAGCCAATATGCTACTCCCTCTCCCACCAAAAACAAAATGTTCATCAGTAGGACTAGTCTATAGACTGTAGTAACCAGTGCCTTAAAATTATTTATCAATTAGGGAGATTTTAAATTAGATAAATGTAAAATGAGTACATACAAGGTGGTTGGAAGGTGCTGTTTTACAACTGTTTTAGTAATAGTTTTAACATATCTAATCCTGTTGTTGCTAAAGAGGAAGTTTAATTTTAATGGTTGGTTTACTTCAGGAAATTAACAATCAAGCGTTGTAAGTATATTTATTATTAGATGTAAAGGTTTTATTTACAACAGGTTCTGTTAACCACAAAATAATGTCATTTTATACAAGATTTTGTTACTAATACTGTTTGCTTCCCTCCCCACCTTACTGCAGTATTATTGATTTTGTCCTTTCTACCCTCTTGCAAACAGCTGGTTGCAGAGCCCTAGTAGTGACATGTGATTGTTTTTAAAATGTTGAATTAAACAACTTAGATTAGATCCCATATTTATGTTTGGGATATGTAGTTTATTTTTTATTTATGTTTATCATAAATTGCATTATAAGTTCCCTATTTTATTTATCTGTATTATTGTTGAAGCATTTTTTAAATGTTGATTACTACTTGTGTTTTCTGTCTGAGAAATGATAAATAAATATAAACATTGCAATAGAGTTTATTAATAATTATTAGTGATATGGAGAAGAGGATTAAGAAACGCAAAACTGCTGAATTGGCATTTGATGCATGTGTCTATTTCACAGATGATTTTAGTTTATTTAATGCAGAAATTGGCAAGTACTTTTTGTTGGACAATTTTTTAAGTCGGTACTCTTTTCGAATCACTTAAAAGATCTGATAAAAAAATTATGGGTATGTCATTTCATTTATTGCTTGAAAGATAAGTTAATCACATTTTAATTACCTATGTAGACAGTATAATTACTTAGTATTCTTTCTTAATATATGGATTATAATTATTCGATATTTTGTAATGGGAATTCAATAATTACTTTTCGTGCTCTTCCACCCAAATTCTAAATTCGAATTTTAGTTGTAGTTACTTTGTTTTACTTACTTTATATAGTGAACAAATAAGATACAATAATACTAAATATTTACGTAACTGTGAAACTGATTATTTTATTATTTTTGTACAATTTACACAATTAATCTATATCGACATTAAAATAAACTTGAATCATACAATAAACAAAATAATGTCCAGGCTCAAGTGTTTAGTTGAACACGTGTTTGGTTGTGCTTAAATTTTGAATTTATTCTGTTGTTTTCAAATATTACATATATCTAACACTTTCTTTAATATAACCACATATTAAGACTTTGTCATTTGGTTTACTAAAGTAAAATGTCTTCAAGGTTATTAAGGATACATTTCAGCACAAGTTTTATAACAAAGCAAATAATTTTTACAAATTTCAAATTTTTCGTTGGAATAAATTTAATAAAACCTTACTTTAAAACAATTCCATCCTAAAATATGGCACTAGTAATGTTGTTTTATGCACATTTTTGTGTTCTGTATGCTACAACGACACTTTTATTTTGTCTTGTCTTTTACAAGGTACCGACTTTGTGTTATCGCTTTTAAGATCTTCAACTGAACTGATTGCTATTTGTCAGTTGTCTGATTTCAAATATTTTATTAATAACAAATATTTGAACAAGTTTCGGTAGATTTTAAGATAAATCTTTGCACCAGTGGCGTGTTTTGGTTATTAAACGTTTAGTATTTCTAAGAATGAACTAGATAACAAAGAAATAAACCCTCTACTTATATGATGAAACAATAAGGTAGTAGAATGTTATAAACATTGAGTTATCACAGTGGTCATTTAATATTTTATAAATATTTAGCACCATTTTACCTTTGCGTACAGTAATTAAATGATATATATTGATAATATTATGGTTAGTAAGTTTCCAGAATATGTAAAAACCTTTTGAATGCATTTGGCGACATCTTAAACAGTTGAATAATTTTTAAAATTCTACACAAACCTAATATTTTCCTTTGCACTGCTTTGCACAGCTTTACATTTATTTATGTTAGTGACTGAATAAACTAGTAAAAAAGAATTTTGTCAATCAAAGAAAACTTAAAAATCTTGAAAGAATTATAGCGGACAGCATTTCTCGACCATTCTATCTTTTCCTGTGTTGTAACAAAAAATGTTTCAGACATAATTTATAATATAGCAACAATCAGAGGCTATTTTTTGCCAACCAATACAAATCATAACAAAAAGAAACGCAATCTTAAACTGTATTTAACATACACAGAAAATAAGAACTGGTTTCATAAAAGCCTCTAGTTTGCAACTTTCTTGCAGTGGCAATTTCTTGCAGGTGATGTTTCATGACGGTATGTTTTACAGTCTGCGATTTCTGAAATTGCAATAATATTATGCAAGATTTGCCAACTTTTATGTTGGAAAACTTTTTAATGCCTGCTCTGGATGATATAAATTTACATGATAGAAGAAAACTGTATTATCAGCATGACTGCTGTCTTGCACACAGTGCAATTAGTGTAAGAAACTGGTTAGATCAGCCTTTCCACAATAAATGGATAGGACAGTTTGGTCCTATAAGATGACCGCCTGCATGCTCCCCAGACATAACCCCTCTTGATTTCTTTTTATGGGGATACCTGAGGCAAAAAGTTTATGCCCATGATTTAAAAGATAATTTAAACCTTTTGAAGGAGAAAATATCAGAAGCAATAGCCGACATAAACGAGGAGACAATTCATTTAGTTTATGAAAAATTTAGAAAGAATATTGAAAAATGAAAAATGTGTAGCAGTAGGAGGACCACACACAATAATTTTGTCATTCTTTTATTCAATAAATTATGTACTTTCGTTGAATTTATAAAATTATTTTAAAAATAATTTTTGCAAAAATATCAACTTTGAGACATGACATTCAAATTTCATATCTGAACTACTATTAGCATTAGAAACAACTTCTTTCAGTAACATTTTTATATTCCTCTCAAAAAACTAATACTTTACTCTTGGCACAAGTTCACATTTCCTTATTTGCTAACCACCCTGTATGTTATTTTGAAAGTCTGAGTATGGCAAGTGACTTTTCACGATAAGCAAAACTTTTTATGAAGAATGAGTTTTTCTCTTAAAACGCGAAATAAGGAAAATTACAAGTATAGTTAGGTTCATCCGGGGACACACTGTATATGTGGTAGAATAGAAACCATAGAAAGAAGAAAGGAATATGAGTAGAACACCACAATGAATGTTACAAACTAGGTGTAACTATTGCAGTCTTTGCTGGTTTCTGAAGTATCTATTGAACGTTTTACAAGATATTTTTCACAGATTTTTCAAATTAAGTTAGTTTTTTAGGAATAAGTACTAAATTTGTAATTTTATCCAGTATATTTTTGTTTTTGTACAGTCTTATCAAAGATTGCAACACATTATGTACATTTTTTTCTTAAACTATTTTGTAATACATATATTCTCTAAAGAGGAAAAAATGGGGTTCTTCCACCAACTCCAACTTATTGTCTTAATACAATCTACTTTTGCTTCCTCAGTTATCATACTTAAGAGAAATGCAAAATCTGTTTAATGTCTGGTAATCAATTTATTAATCATAATTTCTTATTGGTATAGCCCTCGAAATAATTATTGATAATTTTAGATGCGAAAGAGAAAGCAAGGCTGGATATTCATGCTGCAATTAGAGATGCTTGTACCCAGGCGGATGTTATTTCTGTACAACAACTTTTACAGTCCTTACAGAAAGATGCAGAACTCATTGTCAATATGGCTCCGAGTGGAGCTAATACCTTACTATTCACGTGAGTGTAAAATCATTGGGTTTGCTTTATATTTGCCCTGACTAGGGATATGCCGAGGAGTCGATTTTCTGCTGATTCGACCAAAGCACGCAACAAGAAAGTTCTTGTCAGAATTTGCAAATAGCTACATGCTGTTAGAATATTTATCTCATTTTTTATTTGACGCTGAAGCCAATAAGAGTAAACCGACTAAATTACTAAATGTATTCAAAATGGATTATTGTTTTGTTAAATATTTATTTTTTAAACAAACCTTTTGTAAAATAAATTATTTTTTATTTTGATATTTTGTTACTATTTAGAAAAATATATTCTTATTTTGTACTAGACTCTTTTTAAATAATCCTTCTTAAGTATATGATTTGGCCGAAGCTTTTTGTATCTGCATGTAATGTCACATATTCAAGGTCACGGTTCGCGGGCAAAGCGAACAAGTTATAACTTTACTTTGTAATAAATATCACCTTTTAAATTGCTATCGTGGTTTTATTTAATTACATTTTAGTGAAAATTAAATTTTACTTTATTAACTAAAGGTTTTGAGGTTACGATCCTTAATGTTCCTTGATTTGTATTCCCACCATACAATGACCTTGAAAGACATGTACTATTGTCGAAATTTTAGAATGAACATTCAGTATTCCGCCTAGACAGAGAAAACTGTAATAAGTATGATACCAAAATTACTTAAAAGTTTAAACCAAAGACAAAACATGATCCTTTTATAAACAATAGTTTTGATTTTTAATTTACAGAGATTTAAAGTTGTGATATAAAACCCGTATTCAATATACTGATAATTTACATATCCAATATGTTCAAATGTTTAAATTGCCTGATATTTTTAGAGCCTGTCAAGTAGGAAATAGGGATATAGTGAAAATATTGCTAGAACATGGTGCAGATGGCAGATACCATTCTGTAACCAAATACTCCCCATTGTATATCGCTTGTTATCATGGACATCATGATATTGTAGAATTGCTACTGTTGAGATTCCCTGAACTTGTACAAGTAAGTACATGCACAATCGATAATTGCTAAGTTACATTATATGTATATATGTTTTCATTCTTTCAGCAACACACCGTCGAACGCTGGCTGCCAATTCATGCTTGTTGCATAAACGGACATGTATCTGTTTTAGAGCTGCTATTTCATTTTCCTTATCCATCAAAAGTCCTTCGAAGTTATAGGTAATTTACGCGGCTCCATTTTTTATTTCACTAAAATATTTCTATAGTTTTTAATTTATCAACATTTTTTTAGGGATAGCACCGAGCAGTGGGAATATTTTATGCCCTTTGATATAAATGAAAGGGATGCCACAGGGCAAAACATACTGTATGTTGCTGCCTTGTTAGGTAATAAAGCATTATTGGATGTTATTTTAAAGTTTCGTGTTAAAGCTACAAGGTTATCAAAGTCTGATGTAAGTTAAAGTATTGTTATTTCATTTCGTGATTTACGAACTATTTCCTACAGGATGACGAAACAACCCCTAGTTCTGAAAACAGTTCAGTTTTGAGCCCAACAAGGAAGAGAATTTCTGATGGGATACAGTCTATTATGTCAAAGTTGAATCTATCGAGAGAAAATTCGGTAGATCAAGAGGTAAATGACATTTGATAATTGTTATTATTATAAACACAATATATTAGTTATTTTTGTTAAATGAACTTGGGGAACTATTAGTACCAATTGTGTCCCTTTTTGCTACTCCAGCTATATTAACTGTCGTAGGATTAGATTGGGCCCAAAATCATCAGTTTTTCAGCGATTCTCTCGCCTTCCTAGCTTACCCATCCACTCCTGATTATCTTACCTTGCATTAGGCCTTCTTTCCATATAGTCTCTAAAGTATATGACAAGAGTAGAATTAGAGCCGTGTCACCGATGAATCGTTTATTAAACTTTGAATGCAAGCTGAGTAACCTTGTAAAACATGAATATCATGTTATTTAATTTTGTTAGGTAAGATAGAATATTATGAATCAATATTCAATCACCTTATTTATTTTAATTCCCTGGCTGAGGTTAGCATTAGCTATTCCACCACTCAATCAGGACGCATACATATGACAATTACAAAACGACTACTATTCCCTATGACATTGCCTTCTGCCACAGCTGAAACTTGAACTCAAGAGTGGTACAGCGAATAACCGTGTTGTCTCTCACGCAACCTCTTCTAGTCCACTGCTACCAACTCAATAACACATTACTAAACATCCATGCCCTAACCAGGATTCGAACCCGAGACCCCTTGATCTCAAGCCTAACATGTCAGCATTGAACTACTGAGCCGGTCGTATTTTCCAAATCCTTTTTTTGGTTTATATGCCCAATATGTTTAATAATGATCTTTCTTTTAGAACGATCCCAACACAAAAATGATCTGCCCTTTAAGGATAGATATGTATTGCAACAATAATACGGAGACAGCACTACATGCAGCTGTTAAAGGAAAGCATTATGATATCACTTTAGCTTTATTAAAAGCTGGGGCAAGTTCAAATACTATTATTAAGGCTTATCATGACATAAATGAGGTAAGTCATGTAGTATCTTTTTATTTGAGATCAAAATTACTACTAAATTTAAGTGGAATAAATCTGCAGCCATGATAAACATAACCTATTTCACGTCAATATAAAACTGTTCTCACAAACACTTTTCTGTAGTTTGAAACCATAGGTACAGAATAAAGACATACATTAGGCCTGTTGGTCCAGTTCCACAACCAACCGATCAAGGCGTTATGTTTTCATTAACACAAATAAATCTTTAAAAAACTACAAGGTAATTTGGAGCATACAGAAAAGAACAAAACGAAGCAATTTTAAGTCAACAGCTGTATATGACACTTCATTTTTCCACAGCCGCCATATTGAATCTCATTTTGACATGTTGGATCGCTCACCATGCAGAGCTTTTGTGAAATGAAGTTATTAAAATAAACTTACATTGAACGATTTCTTATAGATCCCCTGAAACTGATCTCTCTGATCTAGGACAGGATAAACAGCAGTCACATTTGCTACGCAATATGTTTAAGCCTCGATTTTAACCAGCATCGCAAATTTTAAATAACAAAAAAAACTAAAAATGAAATTGACATGAAATATCTTGTGTTTTAGAGTTTAAGCTGCTGTTCCATAGAGGAGGATTCTAATTATGGCCAGTCAACAGGTCTTGTGGAGGCTTGTCGCAACAGAGATGTTCCTATTGTTGACTTACTGTTAAAAAATGGTGCCAGAGATGATGAGTGTAAAGCTCTGTCAGTTGCAGTACATAATAAAGATGAAACTCTCATTGCCAAATTGCTATCAACAAAGGTAAGTAAGAGGAAAGTATACTCGATTCTTATTAAATAAAAAGTTTGCCTCAAAATATCTGCATAAATTTCTTTTAATCTCTAGGTTAATGATATATAACTCTTTCAGGCTCACCCAGATCCAGAATATAAAATAAACAAGAAGGCAATGTCTGAAAACGTAAACTCCTCACAATTTTCAATTTTTGCAAATGTTACAAATCTAACTTATTCTACATTGTTTCCCAACACTCCGACAATGATAAACTGGCATAATCAAAAATGCAATTTGACTCAAGTGAAGACCCAGTGGCTGACAGATGCTGCTTTACATTTAAATCAAAAACTGAAGCAAAATCCTAGAAGTTACGACATTGCTTTGTATGCAATCACACGGTTAGATATCTCTAACAATAGTCTAACTTCAGTTCCCTTAGCAGTTTTTCAATTGTACAGCCTGAAATATCTGAATATAGCTCAGAATAAAATTGAAAAATTACCCATACCAGTTGCATCTCCGGCCAAAAAAGGCTATAGAAGGAAAACTACAAAAGTAGAGGACTTGGGTTATTCTTGCCCTGTATTAGAAGAGTTATATCTGCAAGATAATAGATTGGATCATATTCCCGATGCTATATTTAAGCTACCCTCCTTGGTTACTCTAGTTGTATCGAACAACAAACTACAAGCATTGCCGTATAATATATGGCTGGCCCCCAAGCTAAAGGAATTAAATGCTTCATTTAATTTACTCAAAGAACTACCATCCAATCCATCCGAGGTATAATTTTATATATATTTCAAATTACATTGTTGCATATTGCATTTGTAGAACATCAAAGAAGATCTTGACAAAATGAGTGTGAGCTCAAGTGACAGTCAGTTGTCTAGTCATACTGAACCGGATTCGGAGACAGAGACTTCGGAATTTTATGTAGAACCCAAACTGTTTTGTTCTGAGGAAGGCATACAATCTGTACGCTATAGGAAGAAGGAACGTTCTTTTGTGTAAGTGATAGAACTTTGGCATGTGGATTTTTTTATGATAAACTGTTACAAAATGGTTTTGCCACATTTATATAGTTTTAGAACTTCAAAAATTTTCTACCGTACATATTATAACAATCCAGCCCCATATCTACTTGTTTCAAGTGAAATCCTGGTCATTAGGCACCAGTGTATCCACTCCAATCCCTCTCTTATTTATTTATCTCACTTTTAGATAAACATAAATAAATAAATTGGCCATTTATGTGATGGCCTAGTTTTGCAAAAGTTAGGACCCAAATTATGTTGTGTTTGTGATAACCCACTTTATTATTATTTATCCCAGGTTTTTTGCAAAGTTTGATATTACTTTCTAATTCTGATATGATTGACTTTAGAAAATTAATCACTCTTAATTCAAACTTTTTGTAAAATTTAACACACTGTTGATTCAGAAATCTATTTAATCATTCATTTTATTTTGATCCTGATTTTATTACCCAATATTGCACTATGAAAGTTTGTTTTGTGTTGCCCGTTTATTGAGATTTATCTATCATTGTTTATTTTAGTGCCTGAAAAGTTAAAGAGCACCCAATTGAGCCTCGGATGGCCCATTGACCGAATCAGTCTTTCAGCCCTGTGTCAACTCACTATACATTATATTAATTGAATTACGGTATTTAATTTTGTATCCAATATGGCGGAAAGTGAAAGTTTAAATGTTCTCTGCAGTTTTTGTAAAAAACCTGCAGTAAATAAAAAAGTAAAGTGCACATCGTGTTCAACAATCTTTCATAAGAGCTGTTCAAATAAAAAAACAAAAAAGTGCTGTGATAAGCAGTTTTATGTAGAAGAAAAAACAAAAGACATAATGGAAGTGCTAGATTCACTAGATGATTGCTTGATAGATAAGTCAATCATTTTAGAAAACAATCTGTTAAAGGAAATGAATGAAGATTTAAGAGAAAATATTAAATTACTTAAAGAAAAAATTGAAAAGCTGGAAACTGAAAATTTGCAATTAAAGAATACTAAGAATAAAGAAACTGAAATACAAACATTGAACTCACAAGAAAACTTAATTGACACCATTTGTGAAACACTAAAAGTAAAATTGGCAGATAATTTCAAGTCAATAACAGAAAAAATAAACATTATGGACATAAAAATAAATACACTATATAAAAGCAAAACAGAAGAAAAACACACTTTATCAGTAGAAAAACCACAAACATTGATTAAAAATAATAAGAGTGGAATTCCTAAACAATCAAATATAGGGACTCCCAAACAAGTAAATACAGAGACTACCAAACAATGTCCTTTAACAAATAAAGAAAATACATCTAAACAACAAAATTTAGCTGCCCTTGAAGATCATCAAAAAAATGTTATGAATGATGTAATTAATCTAGCATCATATGAAATGGTGAACACTCAAGAGGACTCTAGAATACAGAAGCAAAATAATGAAAATGACAAATGGCAGATCGTTCAAAAGAAAAAAGGAGGTTACAGAAAACATATAGGTCAATCAGAAGAAAAAGATGAAAAATTTAAAGGAGCGAAACCTAAGATATGGATGTATATATATAAAGTGACACGAGAAACCACTGAAGATGATATTATAAACTTTTTGAAAAGGAAAACCGGAGAGAAAGATGAAGATTTTATTGTTAAAGATTTGAAAGAATCAGGCAAATTAAAATCTTTCATGATTGCAGCAGACTTTAAACATAAAGACAATTTTTATAAACCATCTTTTTGGCCAAAAGGAGTCAACTACAAAAGATTTGACTTTAATCGACATTATGAAAAACACAAAACTAGACAGATCATTACTGACGATAATGATAAACCGATGTCTTTTTTAGAAGTAGCAGAATAAGACCATATCAAGTGAAGGAAGAACAAGACCTATCTACACCTCATAATTCTACAAGTTCAGATATACTTCAAATACCTCAACCTCAATATGCTTTACTGCATCGAAACATACAATGCTTAAAAAATAAATTATTAGAAGTTGAAATTTTGGTAAATGGCCTAGATATGGTACCTACAATACTCTGCTTTACGGAACACTGGTTTTTAATCCAAGAAGAAATGTCAATGCAACTTGAAGGCTACAATTTAAAGTCCTGTTACTCTAGAAAGGACATGATTCATGGTGGGTCTTGTATTTTTCTCCGTAATGATGTTGATAAATACATGGATTGCATAGAATTCAAAGAACTGAAACAAAAAAGTGTAGAAGGTATCATTGAGTGCTCATCTATTGTATGTAAAAGTATAATTTCTGTAATTATATGTATTTATAGACCGCCAACAGGCAATCTTGAAACATTTTTTCAAGTCTTAAGTGAAATTTTAGATATTGCTCAAAATAAGTGTAAAAATTATAATATGATTCTCTGTGGAGATTTTAACGTAAATTTGCTTAATATTAATAATGTAAAAATTCAGTCTTTTTTGACCCTGCTGCAAACATACAATTTGACTCAAAAAATAAATGAACCAACTAGAATATCAAAACATTCAGCTACACTTTTAGATAACATCTTTATTAATTTTGAAAATACTCATATGGGTGAGGTAATTACATCAGCTCTATCTGACCATCAGGCTCAATTACTTAGAATAGAATGTCCGGTAAAAAATAAAATAAACTTTGAAAATGGCTGCAAACAAAGAATATTCTCAGATGCAAAACTACAGACTTTTAAGAATGAAATACAAAATACAAATTGGAATGAAATTTTTTATTGTAGAGATCCTAATAAATCCTATCAAATATTTATATATAAAATTAAAGAAATTTTAAATGTTTTATTTCCATTAAAAACAATAAAAAGAACAAATAAAATAAAAACATGGATCACAAAAGGCATCAAAATATCTTGCAAAACTAAACGAAATCTAAATAAAAGGTGAAATATCTGTTGTTACTTATAATACCTATCGTAATATACTAAAAAAAGTTATATCCGAGGCAAAAAAACGGTCAAGCATCTCATACATAAATACAGCTACTAATAAAAGCAAGGCAGTATGGGAACTGGTAAAGAGCCATACAGGGTCTAAAACTAAAAACAGTTTTGAATAATATTGATATACAAGAAAGCAACAAACAAATAGTCCTAAATAACGTAAATGACTTTTTTATAAATAATTGTCCAATTATTAATTCCAGTTCAAATTATGAAAATCACCGACTAATCCTGAAGAGGTCTGCACAGTTATAAAAAATTTAAAAAATACCAAGGCGGTAGGTGCAGATGAAATACCTCTAAAATTATTAAAATATGTCGCCGCTGAAATAGCTGCTCCACTTAGTTATATAATAAATTTATGTTTTACTACTGGCATATATCCTGAAAACCTTAAAATTGCTTATGTAAAGGCAGTATATAAAAAAGGTGATAAAAATGTGATAAACAACTATAGGCCCATAGCGTTACTCTCTAACATCAGCAAAATTTTTGAGAAAATAATATATACTAGAATAATAAATTATCTTGAAAATTATGGTATATTACATAACACACAAAACGGATTTAGAAAAAACAAATCTACAATTAGAGCAGGTTACCAAACACTTTGTGAAATAATCCATTCATTGAATAATAAAGAACACACAGTTGCTGTAAGCTTAGACCTATCAAAAGCTTTTGATAGTGTGGACCATGATGTTTTAATAGAGATGATCGAAAAGTATGGAATTAGGGGTAACACATTGCAACTAATAAAATCTTATCTAAATAATAGAACATATTATGTTGTAGAGACAGATAGTAATGGAGAGTTATTAAAATCACAAAGTATGGTAATAAAGAGAGGAGTACCACAGGGATCAATATTGGGACCATTATTGTATATTTTATACACCAACGACCTACCCATGGCCCTTGATGAATACACAGTTCAATATGCAGATGATTGTTCATTAATTATTCACTCACCAGATCCAATAGTCTTGGAGCAAAAGGTTTTCTCAGCATTAGACATGCTAGAAAAATATTATACCCCACTTAATCTAAAATTAAACAAAGCTAAAACTCTAGCTATAACATTTTCAAATAGCAAGCCTAATGATAATAAAACTTTTACAAATGGTATCACTACCTTGAATACTGTATCTCAAATATGCTTTCTGGGTATTAAGATAGACTCTAGGCTTGATTGGAAGTTCCATACTGACCAGCTTGCAACTAATATCGCTAAGTATTGTTATGCCTTAAAAGTAATATCTCAAAATATTAATGCGGAGGCAGCATATATGGCATACTATGCCTATGTGGAATCGAGATTTAGATATGGTTTAGTCCTTTGGGGAAGCACGAATCATATCTACAAAATATTTGTATTGCAGAAAAGATGTCTCAGGAACATACTGAATATCAAACAAATGGTTAGCTGTAAACTTATATTTAAAGAACAACAGATACTTACCTTAATAAACCTATATATTTATGAGGCTATAATATTTGTAGTAAAAAATATGTCTTTGTTTTCAGACCATGATAGAGTTTATTTATATAACACTAGAAATAAAGACGATTTGCTAAATATTAAAGCAAACTTTACATATGTACAAAGAAACATGCCGTTTTCCATAATAAAAGTCTATAATAAACTTCCAGACACATATAAAAACCTATCCCTAAAACATCTAAAAGCAAAGTTACGAGCCGCTCTTCTGGTAAAAGCATACTATACGCTAGATGAGTATTTTGGTGATACGCTTTAAATCCTTAAGTATTTATAATAATTTTAATTGTTATTTTTTAATATATAATTAATGTTCCTGTGTCTTTGTTATACTTTATACATTATTTTAACTATTTGTTATTACTATATTTTTTATATATAAATGACCATTTTTTATACGTGATTAATATTTATATTTATCTTTTTTTCATCTTGTGACATGTTCTACACCCTCTGGGTTTTTTTGTAATTTCTTTTACATGAACTAATAAAGGCATATCTATCTATCTAATTGTATATGTATGACAATCAAACAAAATTTTTTGTCTTGTCAAATGAAATTCCTCATAGAATATTTGACAACCAAAATGTTGTAACGAAGTCTTACATGATAATAAGCCGGCAGCATACAGAAGCCGTTCATCTTTATTTAACTGAAGAATAATTGAAGTTGAGGTTTACTAGTCAATGATAAAATATTTTGTCTTTGCACAACTCTGAATCATACACAATAGTCCATTTAACGAGGTCCCGAACATCAAAAGTTTGTAGGATCCTTTGCAATACATTTCCTCCCCCTCTGTTTTTGAGGGTGAAAAAAACGATGGTAATGGTTTGGAGTTCTGAAATCCTTGCATACTACCCCTATCAAGGAAAAACCACCCCAATTTCCGGCTTCTCGGTCTTGGGCTTGCGAGGGATCGTCGGATTGGATTTTTTTGGGAAATAATAAATTCAATTAATCTACATTAATGTACTTGATAAGGTTTTTTATGGGTTTTCGAGAGCAAGGATCATGTTGGAGGTGCTATTTTTCACCCTACCCTCCCAAAACTACCCCCAACGCATAAAAACCATCCCCTTTTCCATGCTGTCGGCCCTAGGATTCGTCGAACCAGTGTTTTTTTTTGGGTATATCAGGGAAACTAACCATTACTCAACGACAGTTGACCTAAGCAATGCCCGGGGGCTACACATATAGTATATAGAAAAAGGAGTATTTTTATACATTGGGGAAGTTGCGGGCAGTAGAGTGAAAAATAACACCACCATCGTGATTCCCGCCCTCGAAAACCCGCGAGTGATTTCGGTGTTGCGAGCAGTATAGCTTCAACCCCTGGGGGCTGCTTAGATCAACTGTGGTTTAGTAATGGTTATTTTCCCTGATATTCCCATATATACCTCGATCCGACGAATCCCCGCATGCCTAGGAGCGACAACATGGAAGAGGGGGTGGTTTTATACGTTGGGGGTAGTTTTTTTTGTTTTTTGATGCCTCGTTTATATTTACGTCTTGGCGGAGTTTAGCTGCTATAACTCTCTTTCACTCAATCAGGACGGTGAAATGAGATGCCGTTCACCCATCACTCACTGTTCACTCGACCAACGCCGCTTAACTTCGCCGATCGAGGTGTCAGTGCTTAAACCGATGATGGTACCTCAGTTTCAAGAGGGTAGAGAGAAAAACATACCACTATTGTGATTATCGCCCTCGATAACCTGCGAGAAGCCTGTTTTCTTATTTTTTGAGTTATTTCAGTTTTGCACACAGGGCAGTTTCAACCCCCGTAGGCTGTCTAGGTCAACTGTGGTTTAATAAGCTTAGTTTCCCTGATATTCCCATAATAACCCCGATCCGACGAACCTCGTCATGTCTATGACTGACAGCATGGAAGAGGGGGTGGTTTCATATTTTGGGGGTAGTTGCGGAAGAGTAGGGTGAAAAATATCACCTCCATTATGATCCCTGCCCTCGAAAACTCATAAAAAACCTTATTGGGTCCGTATTTTCTTATTTTTTGGGATATTGCTATTATGGTCGGGGGTAGCTTCAACCCCCGGGGCTCGCTCCGGAATATTCTAATGTAAATTAAATGAATTTATTATTATTCCTCCAAAAATACCCGATCCGACGATCCTTCGCAAGCCCAAGACTGAGAAGCCTAAAATAGAGCTTGATAGAGGTAGTACGCAAGGGTTTCAAACCTCGAAACCATCATCATCGTTTTTCTCATCCTCGAAAACAGGGGAGGAACTGTATTGCAAAAGATCCTACAAACTTTTGATGTTTTAGCCTTTTTTGCACCTCGTTAAATGGACTACAATAGCTGTGATTGAAATTGCAAATTAGTAAACATAAATTCAAGAAACAAGAAATTTAACTAGTGAAATTTTAACTATCATGGTTCTGATTGAAAATAATTGTTGAAAAAATTATCTGATGGTGCAATAAAATTTATCATTATTTAAGGTTTACCTAAGTCTAAGTCTTTGGTTAAATATCCCAACTAGCCCTTTGGAATTTTGTTGTTTGCATTAACGTCAAAACTGAATTGCTTGCAACAGGAAAACTACAACCCCTTTAACTTTTTGATGGCAAAGTAAAGTTTTATATTTATCTACAATGATGATTCTCTTTATATAGATACGTTAATATTTTGGTTAAAAATTTGTATTCAGTTTAATTACTTCTAATTTTATAATAATTACTGTTTAATACTTGTTGCAAGAATATGATTCACTTAAATTTTGAATTTAAGTAAGAAATATTTGACACAATGAGACACTGAGATACAAGGTGTTCAGTATTAGCTACATCATTTTAAATTTCAATACTTAGTTTGGTAAAAAAAAAATTTCAGGCAATTGGATCTTACGAAACACCACATTTGGAGTAAGAACGTTGAAGTTACTGAACAAATTCTCCATAATGATGATTCAGTAACAGAAAAATCATCTCAGCTATCTGCCCTAAATCTAGCTCACAATTTATTCACAAGCATTCCAGTAGTGCTACCCTGTCTGGCAGTGAATTTAACAAGATTAAATATGGCCTTCAATTCGCTAAGATCTATGTCACATATAACTAGCTATCCGAGTTCACTGAAACAGTTAGATTTGAGCCACAATCAAATCACTGTGTGGCCGAGTCTACCACAAGTTGAGGCTCAAGATAATATGGAATTAGCTAATTTGGCCTGCTATTTAGGAACTGTAAATTTTAGAGGAAAAGCACCAGAGATTGGCGGTAAGAATATGTTCAAAGTTTTGTCAAAAATAATTAATAATATCGTTTTTCAGTTCGAAGAAAATCAAGTCGGTCTGTTCGAAACACCGTATTGCATTCTGTGTGTTCTCATCGGAGACATTTGAGGTTGGATAACTTACGGACGTTAATTTTGGCTGACAATCGGTTGACTAGGATCCAACTAGCTACTGATGATGATGGAGATGTTAGCAGCACAGAAGATGATGAGCTAGAAAGGGTAAGTATTGTTTTGTAACATTTTTGCTAGGGAGTCAAGTTATAAGAAACTTAAGAGGGGAGGGAGGTTAACATGGCGGAGAGTGAGAAAAGTAGTGAAGAGCTCTCTGAGAAAACCTTTAAATGTTGTGTTAAAAAACTAACAAAAGTTGCAGTTTATATACACTGTGGTAATGTTTTCCACACACATTATTTGCTGCACTGAGAATTTCAATGGTGATAGCATGTTCTCAAACTCAAAAGATAGTAAAATTAATAAAGAAAGGCATGAGTCGATTAAAAATGAGAATAAACTGCTGAGAAAACTCCTTAAGGAGAAAGACGAAAAATATATGATTTTAATGGAAAATAAACAACTACTTGAAGAAAAAATAAGATATTTAACAGAGGTAGGCAAAAAATCAATAATCTCTCACTATGATAAATATGAAAAAAAGAAGAATACAAAAAAAGGAATGAACTATCTAATGATTCAAAGCAAATAACAAACCTGAGCAAAGCCACAAATAACAATATAAATAAGGAGTCTTCTTCCTCTTCAATCTGTGAAATGGAAGCATTAACTCAGACATGGTTGAAATCGGTTAGAAGAGTTCACAAATACCACAAACAAGCAAGCATGACAATAACGATGACTTCACAATAGTAGAAAGGAAAAACAGGTACAGAAATAAACACAGTGAACCCAACAAAAAATCACTTAGGTATTGCTGAAACAGCCAATAATGAGGAATTTACAGGGATTAAGCCGAAAGTATGGATTTACCTATACAGAGTGAAACCGCATGTTAAAGCAGGACATATTGAAAAATACATAAGGAAAAAACTAGAAATGGCTGAAGATGACGATAAGGAAATAGTAGTGAAAGAACTTAATTCTGAAAATAAATGTCTCAACTGCTTCATGGTAGGTGCTGCCTATGAATTTAAAGAAAACTTATATATTGTAAGCTTCTGGTCTGCAGGTGTTGGGTTTAGGAGGTTTGATTTTAGGCGTTATCATGACTATAATAGAAAAGCTGAAAATGTAATTGAAAATTTTTTATAAGCACACCTATACCAAATAATTCAGTGACCAATAATAAAGCAATCAACCAAGCGGTCACTCAAAATATTTCAAGATGTACAAATATAAAAAAACTCTCACTCAACTGTAAATGAAAACATTTTCGCTTCTGGAAAAACTTAATTCTAGAAATAAAACCATGGATGTTAATATTCTACATTTAAATATACAAAGCATTCGCAATAAAGTTATTGAGGTAGAAGCATTCATTGAACATAAACGTGTGCTCTTTGACTTTCTTTTAATTAATTAACATTGGTGTACCCAAGATGAAATTAATTTGGTAAGCTTAAATAAGTATAATCTCATCTCTGAATTTTTCCGATCTATCTGTGCACATAGAGGGTAGCAATATATGCTTTAACCAGGCATAAATGTTCAAAAATGACCCAGGTAAATACACTTTCTGATGAGCTAAACTGCGAACTAGCGGCAATAGACACTGAAACCACTCGAATAATGACCGTTTATAGATCTCCAAATAGTAATCTTGATATATTCTTTGAAAAAATCTCATTTGCTTTAGAAATGCCTGTAAAGGGCAACAAAGTGTTGTTTGTCTCTGGCAACTTAAATATCCAATTTCAACATAAAAATGACCGTCATGCTCAAACGCTAATAAACATATTCAGATCTTTTGGTCTTTCACCTACAACTCATGCAATCACAAGAAAAAATCACTGTCTTGATAATATTTTTACAAATGTTCATTCTACTAATTACGAAGTAAATATAATTGATACGTTATTATCAGGCCACTTAGGCATTCACTTAAAAGCTAATATCATGAAAATGACTAATAATTTACGAGTGACCTATCGATCCTTAAATGATGAAGGGTTAACCTACCTGAACAATTATCTGCTCCTTTCCAAAATTGGAGCTTTGTATATAACCCTCATTTAAACTTAACTCTGAAATTCAGAGATGATTGCAAAGCTAAATTTGTAGAATTAAAAATATTAACTGTTCCTTGCACATATATTCTGCAATGTTTGCTGTATATAAAAAATGACTTAAGCACACTTGAAACTCGTGACGAAATTCATTCATATCAAACTCGACACTGTAATAACTTGGCTACAAACTACTTAAGGCTATCAAAAACTAGAGATGGTACTGCATACTGAGGCATCAAGTGCTATAATGCCCTACCTCAGGAGATTAAACGACTTACACATAAATCCTTTAATATATATATCTTATTTGTTATTAATTTTATTCATTTAAATTTTAAATGTCTTATTTTTTACACTGTGAAATATTTTGTGATTTCTAATGTTCAACTATATATTTTTCAATTCTCTTTGTGTTCAATGTTTGACTTATGTAAATACTTATATATATATTAGCACCAATAAATTATCCATTGTTTTTTCGGTTTTAAGTTTTAAAAAAATATCTTTGTAGATAAAGTAAAAATTCGAATCTATTTTAAAATTCTTTGAAATTTTCTAATTATTGAATATCTCGTTAATATTTATTTAATTTCGATATAATCTGATATTTGGAGATAACTATGCATTATAAGCACTTTTTTAAAATTACATTTTTTCTGATATCTTCAAAAACCAAAGTAGTTTTGAGATACTCTCGAGCAAATTTCAAAAGACTTAACTTTCTAATGGAAATTTGTGCAGCCATTTTTTCATTTATAATCATACCAATTCTTATCAAAAATACGACTTTTCAAAAAGTCAATAACAACAAACTGTCCCATGTGATGTGGACTTTCTGGCAGTCACTGTATTTTAAAAAATAACTAAGATTAATTCATACTTTATATGTGATAAAGAGGGGAAATGCACTTTAGTTTAGTTTGGTTTGGTATAAAATAAAACTTTCTTGAATAACATACATCCATTTGTTCTTAGAGTTCTCAAAACGGAAAAGCAAGATTAATGTTCCCCAACTTATCGATGTTGGACATTAGCAATAATAACCTAAAGGAGATACCTACAAACATCAATGAACTCTGCAATTTGTCTGTATTGAATATCAGTGGTAATTTAGGTAAGAAATTATTTCATACAAAAGTAAAAAATAAGTATCTACAGCATGATCACAATTTTAGTGTTCACAAATACAATGTGTCCCAAAAGAAACACATAAAATTTATAACATATCTTTTGCTTTTACATTCGCAAAAATATAAAAACACATCAAGTAGTAATCAAATTGCTCTATTTTTATGTAATTGTAATTGTAATCTTTATTAACCATTGTGAGATACATAACATGTATATATGGTAAGTCAAAATATGGTACTTAATATAAAAAAATATAGGTATAATGTATTGTAAGTATAAAAGTCATGTACATTAAATAAAATAAAAAAGAAATAGAATAGATAATAAAAGATATAAAAGAGGAAAATATATATGTATGTATAGGTACACATATATTTACACAGTAAACACAACAGTTAAGTTATTGAGTCAAAAACTCATATATACTATAAAAAACTACTAATAAAAAAAAGTTTTAACTGTGACGTCGATCGATTGATAATTTTTTTTTGTGGCACACCCTATATTTTATTCAAAAAATTGATAGCTCTTTTTAAGGAATTCAGTGACGTATTTTTTTTTTTTTTTTGTAAATGCAACCTAGAAAAAATATTTTCTTTTTTTTACAAACAAAATTTGCCTGAAATGTCTTTTTTTTTATTTATTACGTACAAATAGAGCATCTGATATTACTAATTCACGTGTTTTTATATTTTTGTAAACGCAAAACAAAGGAGTAGCTATGAATTATATTCCCTTTTCTTTTGAGACACACTGTATATTTCCTAATAAACACATTACACCCTGTTTTTAAACCTTGTTAAGTGAAATCAGTTGATGTGTGACTTGCCTAACACGCCAGAATTAAATGACCTACACAAATATGTTAATTGGCAAACAACACAGAACCAAATAAAACCTGGATGTCTATTTTTAGATATCAACGAACTCCCACCACAGATGGGTTTATTATCTCGCTTATGGAATCTAAACACAAGAGGTACAACACTACAGGAGCCACTTAAGTCTATGATTGACAGCAAAAAATACAAAACAATGGATATTATTGGATATTTAAAATCGGTATTGGAAGATGCGAAGCCGTATGCCAGGATGAAACTTATGATTGTGGGTGTTCAAGGTATTGGAAAGACTAGTTTACTGGAACAACTAAGGCAGGAAGGTGTAACTAGGAGAAGGCCCGAGGTTAGTTGACAGTTTTGTTTACATTTTGCATTATGTAACTATGTCTACTTGTCGACCTTGAAAATGAGCTCACCTAATTAAAGCATAGTTTCCTGTTTAATCTGATGTCTATTTAAATTAAGATAAATATAATTAGCTTATATGTTTTAATAACTGGATTAATTATAATTTATAGATAAAATGAAATAATTTGAGTTACAGTTCATTTCAAACATATAAGAAATACGAAAATTGTTATGAAAAGGAAAGGAATATCAATTGTGTTGGAGTGAATGGGGTAAATAAAAATGAACAAATTAGCAGATACGCAAGTATCGAATTGATTTAATGTTAAAATGACATAATTAACGATATTGTCTGTAAAGAACGATTTTTAAATTAATTTACACTTTTTTATTATTTTCATTTGAAATAAATGAAATTATATATTACCCCACTCTTTCCCTCTTCTAATTGATGGTATCATTTGAGAGTTATTTATTCATGTTGGTATTGTTTAATGCACGATCATTATTGTTATGAACTTTTATTTACATTTTATGATTTACTGTCATTGAATCATAAAAAATGTTCTAATTACTTCCACGTCCAGGTGTAACAGGATTATGGTATACCCCCCTTTTCTCCTTTAGTTTTGAAGATAATTGATTGATATTTAGGATATACTACATACATAATAAGCGGCACTTTTTGACATACAACTGATTTTTTTTTCACTTCCGGTTTCGCCGGAAGTGTAATTGTCGACTTTTAAATGGAACACCCTACCACCCAACCATATCGGTACCGTGGTATCATTTATTAGTACTATTAATAAGGAATTTATTCATATGTCATATTAAAATGTGCGATAAATGCAAACAAAAACATACATACAATTTTGTTCTAATTAAATGTTATGAAGTAGCTAAGGTGGCTTTGAAAACAATGAAATATTTAACTTGTCAAACATTTGTTGGTTTAACGGTGTTTTTATTTGTCTTTAAAAATTGTTTAAAATTCTTGTTAATTGTGTTCAAAATGCTACAAATTTATACAAGAGATGAAAAAAGTGGACATGTTATTTATTTATGGGGATTGTAAAAGAAATGCAGTTGCGGCTACCGACCTCTATGCCCAATGACATCCTGATAGACAATGTCCAGCGGAAAATCATTTTAAACATGTTGAAAACCAATTCCGAAGAGAGCCCAACAATTATCCCGAAGAAAACTTCATTATTGACGAAGGAATGGAAATTAATGTTTTGGCTCGAATAGAAGTTGATAAGACTGTTTCTTTAAGGCAAGTTGGGTTTGAATTGGACATCAGTCACCAAACAGTAAGCCGAATTTACCACTACCACTATAAATACCACTATAAATCTTTTAAATACCAATTGCACCAGCATTTGTGAAAGTGATTACCAACGTAGGATGGAATATTACAATTGGATTTTGTATAATAACGTGCAGCCAAACAATGATTTTTTGGGACTGACTTTATTTTCGGACGAGTCTAGGTTTACAAATTTGGGATTATTTAACCGACAAAATATTGGTCACAAGAAAATCAAACTTTATTATGGGAGGGTACCTTTAGATTTAGGACAGGGAATGTGTTACCAACAAGATGGCGCTCCTCCCCATGATTCAAGGATAGTAATTGATTACCTTCAAAGGAGATTGGGAGAAAACGTAATTTCGATGAATGGTCCTGTGAGGTGGCCTCCAAGGACACCTGATTTAACGCTCCTTGATTTCTTTGTTTGGGGCCATTTAAAAAATATTGTCTATGCGACCGCCGTTACAACCCGTGAAGACCTGGAGCTACTAGTAAGGCGAGCAATTAATAGCATAACGGCCCAGTAATTGGTGAACGTTCTTCGAGAAACAGCTATGCGAGTTCAGAAGTGTATTGACGTTAATGGACAGCATTTTGAACAACTGTTGTAATGTTTTGTATTAATTTTTTGTATTCCAAAACCACCTTATGTGTAACAAGGTAATTAGAATAAAATTGTATTTTCTTTTAGCTGTAATTTTATTTGTGTTTATCGCGCATTTTAATATGACATATGAATAAATTCCTTATTAATAGTACTAATAAATGGTACCGCGGTACCAATATGGTTCCATTTGAAAAAATTGAGTTTTGCCCCAAAACAATTTTGGTGAATTTTATTTGCTCATAAATCACGTAATTTAGTGTTTTTAACGGGATTTCAATTTTTGTAGCATTACACGGGTCATTTAGAATAAATCGGAACCGTCATGGCACACTTAAATGAAAAACTAAAAATTATATTATAAAAAAAAATTATGTTTGAAATGTCACTTATTTGGCATCGGTGGATTCAGAAAATTATACAGAATTCAAAAATGCAATAATATACAGGGTGTTCCATTTAAAAATCGAAAATTAGTGTCACTTCCGGCGAAAGTAGAAGTGAAAAAAAAATCAATTGTACGTCAAAAAGTGCCGCTTATTATGTACGTAGCATATCCTTAATTTCAATCAATTATCTTCAAAACTAAAGGAGAAAAGGGGGTATACCATGATCCTGTTACATCCGGTATATATATATATATGTATATATTTTTGTTTTGTTGAAATAGCCTTAAAATGTCATGAAACGTCGAAATTTTAAATTTGAGCAAAAAAAAATTCTGTCTGTAACTTTTTTTGTGCGCACATTTACTCTGGAACCGTTTATAATATTGACTTGAAATTTGGTATACTTATATATTATAACGAGATCTGGAACTACATTATTTTTTTATCTAATGCCGTTGAAGGGTTGGGGGGTAAATAGGCATAGCAAGCAGGTAAGAGTCCATAAAATTGCAATTTAGGGCATCTACGATAAGTCAAGGTCTCGAAATTTTTTTTTGTGTCAGCCACCCCTACTATCACCTCCAATACCACCCACCCCCACACTATTATGGAAGTGAGTAAAAAAACATTGAAATATGATTTAGTGTGTATACAAGAACGAAACGAAAATTTTGTTGGCGTTAGGTACCCCGTCTACCACCCCCACCCTATTATTGAAGAGAGTAAAAAATTAAATTGGGATTTAATGTGTATACGAGCACCAAGGGAAAATTAATGCTTGGTTGATGTTATTTTTTTTTTCTTTAGTCGGTCAATTAGTTTATTTGTAATTTTGTAATCTGTGAAAGGGCAACTAAACTTTAAAGATATTTTTTTTTCCAATCAAATTTCGTACAGCATTTCCGTTTGATCAAAAGATTTAGATTACTTTCAACCTTCTCAAAATGGTGGCAGATAAAATAAACATACATACAATAAAATACACTTGACATGTAGGCAGTTAGGCAGACTTCCTTATACTCTGCTACTAAGGAGTAAACCTCTCTGCATAAGAGGGTATGGGTGTGTACATAACACATTCTTTAAAATTTTGATTTATAAAACGTATACAAGATATTTAGTTCAATATGTACGTATACAGTCATTTAAAATAATCGGCATAGGGAACCGTAGAAAATACCTTGTTAACTTTTCAAGATGTAGGTAACTAGCTTGAAAGACTCCTGGAGTTTTAGTTAACGATTTACTTAAGAAGCGTATCTTATTTGTTTTGAGCCAAAATTGGTGTAGTTTACATTTTCTAAAATAGTTGGTTTTTGATTCAGGTTTTTAGCAAATTTTTATTTTTATTAATTATACATGGTCTACTCTTTTATTGAAAGTATATCAAACATTGTAAATACCAGCATGAACAGCGTATTAAAAAATCATTTTTACACTGCATATTATGAAAAAAGAATGTATGAAATTGATTTTTTTTTTTTTCAGCACTGGGCAAAAAGAATGGGTAACAAAAACATAAACGTAAAAACATCTCGAGGAACAAAT
Source organism: Leptura quadrifasciata (assembly GCA_963675555.1). Lineage (NCBI taxonomy): Eukaryota > Metazoa > Arthropoda > Insecta > Coleoptera > Cerambycidae > Leptura > Leptura quadrifasciata. The sequence continues at coordinate 44,259,173 of OY776675.1, forward strand.
ATGTCTACAGTAGGAGTTGACATTGGGGACTGGGTATATGAAAAAAAAGTACGTTCTCACTCATCCCATGGTCCAGTTATATTCAGAACGTGGGACTTTGGAGGACAAAAAGAGTAAACTTTGTTATAAATAAAAAAATAATAAAAAGCTCTCATTAAAATTTTTCAGGTATTATGCAACTCATCAGTATTTCTTATCAAAACGAAGTCTTTATTTAGTTGTCTGGCGAATAACAGACGGTCATAGAGGGATTAACGAGATTTTACAGTGGCTTGTGAACATACAAGCTCGGGCTCCAAATTCACCGGTTATTATTGTAGGAACTCATTATGATGTTGTACAGGAATTCAACCCAAATATTTCAGAAGAATACCAACAAATCATTAGGGACCGTTTCATAAACATCGTGGATGCAGAGAAATGCGGATTACCGCGAGTTTTGGACACTATTGAAATAAGTTGTAAAACCAGGCACAATGTAAAACTTCTTTGTAACTTAATCTATGAAACTGTATTTAGTTTGCGACCTCCTGGGAGCAAAGAGCTACTGCTTGAACAAAAGGTTCCCGCCACTTATTTGGCCCTGGAAGATGTAGTAAATTATGTAGCAACAGAGAGGAGGTTAAACGGCCTAGACCCAGTATTAAATGCTGAGCAGTACCGGAATTTGGTTACCTCGGAAATGCTACAGAGGTATAATAAAACTTTCAGGGATTGGTCAGAATTACATCAGGCGACGTTATTTCTGCATGATAATGGTAAGTCAGAATAAAATATTGTTTATTTTCTGATGGACAGGATAATTCACACAAAGTGGATATTGAGTTTTGTTTTTGTTATTAGGATAAATTAGTATCTAATATTATACATTTTTCGACATAGATTTCTAAATCGATGAGAAAAAGTCAATCAAATTTAAGTATATTAGGAGTGATCAACAAATTATTTTTCAAAAGTTTGGCATATTGTGGATGAAACCAATAACACTAGATTTTTTACACTGCAGCTATAATTCGCTTGAGGGAAAGAAACAGAGATAAACTTATGTTGTGGTCCAGAAGCATACGCAAATGTTCTTGTTGACGAAACTTTAAAAATAAATAATAACCATGTGATTTAAAATTGTTTAAGGCGAACATAGAATACAATATACACATTTCAAATTTAAATGCTATTTTAAATAATTTTCAATTTATGATAGGCATATTATGGCTGTTTTCTATTGTTGTAAATAGGAACTTTGTCTTGGTAATTGTAAAAGGTGATAAAAAAATATCAGTTAAATAAGAAAAAATAACTAGATTGGTTCTCGTATTATATTACAGGTGTGCTATTGCACTACGATGACGCAACTCTGAAAGACCTCTACTTCCTCGATCCTCAATGGTTGTGCGACATGTTGGCCCATGTTGTTACGATAAGAGAAATAAATCCGTTCGCTCGTACAGGTGTTATGAAGTTAGATGACTTGAAACACATTTTTAAAGCAAGTAACATAGGTCCCATGGACACCAGAGGCTATATCGTCAATTTACTGAATAAATTTGAGGTTGCATTGACTTGGGACTCCCGAACCTTATTAATACCTTCTTTGCTACCATCGGAAGAAGACATATTATTGGCGCAGATGTACCCCGGACAGTTCCATCCAATGGTAAAAGTTAAAGTTCCTCTGAGGTCTCGCGGTTGGGCCGTAAGAAATAAAAAAATAACAGTTTCATCAAAGTCTGTTTTATATAGGGACTCCAGTTCGCAAGGAGGTTTCCAAATGACGATGAGGAACAGCTCTGCATCTACAGCAAAACTTGGTAAGTATATGAAACTTTTATTCGTAAACTAGTAAATATACAAATATTTTATTTTTTAGAGCAACCAGTCGAAGAAGTTCAGTATCAACTAAAATGTCAATCGTCCAACAAGGCAATGACTCGCCTTCTTCTCATGTCCTACTTTCCATCTGGGTTTTGGTCCAGGCTGATATCTCGAATATTAGCTGATGATACTATCATCGATATTATTAGATCGTTCTTTATTTTACCCAAAGAGGTGGCGCAAGATATGCATTTGGTTAAGCTTCTGGATCTCAAAGCAGAGTGGGTGCTTTGGCAAACTGGGTTGCAGTTGAAATATGGTGATGTCACTTTGTTCAGAATGAAAGAGGTTTTACATAATTCGGCTGCACATTACCGCCAGTTAAGGTAAGATTTTAGTCTAGTGGAATCTATGTATATGTAAGGTGATATGTTATGTGAAAGCAGATTGCCAGATCTTGTGACATACACACAACCAACTTGTAACTTTGGTTGCAGTCTGGTTACTTCCTTATAGTAAAATAAGGATTTATAGAGGAGTTTTCGACTAAAAATATTATGTTTAATATTCCGCCCTCTAAAAGCACATTTGATCTATGCTAAGCCAAGTCAGGCTATTTATTTTTCGATTGCAACAGACACTGGACCGCTAGATGGCGCCTGCTGCCTGTTTTACATGTCGCTATTGTGAAAATACTGGGATGTACTATAGTCAAAGGATTCTTATGTCGGTCGTCGCATACCTACCTTGCACTGACGAGAGCCAACAGCTCGAAACTGCAGTCTGCAAGTGGTGTGTGACGACTGGCAAGGGAGCTCCTTTAAGTAGGATCAGTCTTTCCGCTGGTGTTTGTTGCAATCGAAGCATTAGCGTTTTGATGGTAATATGCAATTATTACACTTAACGCGCCAGATTTGTAACTTTGGTTGCAGTCTGGTTACTTCCTTATAGTAAAATAAGGATTTATAGAGGAGTTTGCGACTAAAAATATTATGTTTAATATTCCGCCCTCTAAAAGCACATTTGATCTACACAACCAAATGTATATAGAATTACTGATATTTGTGATTCTATTATATCTGATTCTAGGCTCTAGAGCATATTTAAAATTGGATTCAAGAGACCAAATTGGGAACCTTTAATAATAATAATAATATTAATTTTATTGTCAAAAATAAAAAGGCCTAAATTTGTTAGTGGTGATTTTAACTATAACTTCGCAAAAGGACACTAGATCTCACTAATCTGCCATCTTCATTTGGCTATAATAAATGTTTCTCTGAATTTTCTCGGGTACAAAGAAACTCTAAAACCTTAATTGATGTTTTTACTGACATAAATTTAGAATTCATAATAACAAAAACTTTATATAATAGTATTTCTGACCACAATGCTCAATTAATAATTTGTAAAATGCATGTGGAAACAAAGTGGCAAAAAGTTGTCAAAAAAGAGTGATGTCTGATGAAAATGTGGAGTACTTTAAATTATTACTGTCAAAAGAAAATTGGAATGTGGTTTATTTAGAAACAAATTGCAATACAAAATTTGAGGTATTTCAAGATTTATTTTTCAATTTATTTAAAAATTAATAAAAATAAATAAAATTATAAACAAACAAAAACTAGGTAACAAAACATTGATAATGATGGCATTTTTATTAGACAATTGTACAAAGAAGTTAAAACCTCAAGCAACCCAGAACTGAAGGTTAGATATATTATTTAAATAAATCATGAAATAAATATTAAGAATACAAAAAGTGCTTACAATCAACAAAAAATAAACAACGAACAAAACAAGTCAAAAGCAATGTGGAATATTGTTAAGGAAAATATGCAAGGGAAAAATAGAAACCGACAAATACCAACAAAAATAATAAACCAGATGGAAAATGTCTATATCATTCACAAAACATTGCAAATGGATTCAATAGTCACTTTATCAATTCTATTAATAAACTCACTTCCTCATTTGACATTGATACCTCAACAACACAAATAAGTAAACATAATGGGAGTAGGATATATCTGACCCCTATTATGGAGAAAGAAATATAATTAATACTGTATGCAGAAAAAATCATCAGGCAAAGACGGAGTCCCATGCTGCCTATTAATCTAAATAGCTTCTTATAATAATGGCATACCTTATCAATATATCATTTGAAAATGGCAACTTTCCAGAACAATTAAAATCAGGTTTAGTTATATCTGTCTACAAAAAAAACATGATCCACATGATGTGAATAACTACAGGCCGATAGCGCTCCGTTTCAAAAATCTTTGAAAAAGTATTCCAAATCAGATTAGCAAAATTTCTTCAAAAGTGTAGTGTTAACAATAAGGCAGTATGGGTTTGTAAAAACCAATCGGCGCAGGATGCTGTTCTCTCCTTTTATGAAAAAACTTTAGTAACAACTTAACATCGACTGGTATTTTTTTTTATCTCTCGAAAGCTTTTGACTATATGTCACAAATTATTATTAAAAAAAATTTGAGGTATATAGTTTTTGTGGCACGGCAATAATAATAATAATATAATAATAATAAAGTGCTTTTATTGAGATACATATGGCAGAGTCCACCTAAAAGCTGCTCAAATACTCAACCAAAAAACGTTACAAAATAATGGTATTTACAAAAAAAAATATTTTTGTTGCTGATCTTTGTTCACTGGTCTTGAAATCTTTTGTAATGGAATTTAAAAGAATTTACAATAGTAAAAACACTGTTTTATATTGTCAGGGATAGAATTATATAATGTTGACGCGGAATACTGTCGTGAACAGAAAAAAATAGGACAACTTTTTTCTTCTAATGTAAATCTGTCCCTATTTGAATATGTAATGAGTAGCCGAAATAAAACAGATATCACTTTTAATTTATTTTTTATTTTAATGCTGTAGTTATTGCTATAGAAAATGATGGATGGTTAATGAGACAAATTGCACTGTGTTATAACATTAACAAAAATTTGGTGTGTAACATTTTAACAAAGTGGAGAATAAACGGTACGATTAGTAGAAATCCTGGATTAAAGGACAAAGGATATCCTACTTAACAAGAAACTAACTATTAATATTTCGTTATTGCGCCATTTCCATTTATAACGTCTATAAGTCTGTTTGGCATAGAATTAAATAACCTTATACAATAATCATTAGTAATAATATTTTCCCATGCATTATTTACTATTTCCAGTAATTCTTCGGCATTCCGTGGTCTCACACTTCGTTTTCGGATACTTCTTACGAGTAATCCCCATACTTCTTCCACAGGGTTAAGATCTGGACTATGACTGGGCCAGTTAAGAACATTGATGTTATCTTGAAACCAGTTAGTTACTGTATGAACAGTATGAACGGAACAATTGCCTTGTTGAAATATGAACTCATTATTAGGAAATAATTATGACACAGAAGGGAGCATAATATTGTCTAAAATTCTAATATACGTTTCACTATTAAATCGTTCCTCGATATGCGACAAAACACCAGTACCACCTGCCGATATCCAAGCCCACATATTGACGGGAAATCTACCACTTTTATCATTGTTTAATATATATTTCTCATCGAATTGAGTATTCGGAGGGCGGTAAACACGAATACGACCGTTGTGTGTTGGCTGGAAAATTTTTTCGTCTGTAAAGATTACATTATTCCAAAAATTTACATCATGCGCTAAAAATTCAAGTGCAAATCCTACTCGAGCTTCTTTATGTTCAGCTTTAAGTAGTATTTCTGTGCTGCTGCATGACAGCGTAGCTCCGATTCTCTTACTAGCTGGCGACCAGTATTACTCAATCCAGGAAAATTCATTTCTTCAGCAGCCTGAATAACTGAGTAAAATGGATTTTCTATCAAAGCATTTACCAATCTCAAATCTTGATATCCTTCGTCACTCTGATCCAGGATTTCTACTAATCGTACCGTTTATTCTCCACTTTCTTAAAATGTTACACACCGAAATTTTATCAATATAATAACGCAGTGCAATTTGTCTCATTGACCATCCATCATCTGCTTTAGCAATATCTTCAGATTTAACTAAATCGCTTATATGAGGCATATTAGTTTTTTGCACACTTGCAATAAATAAACTAACTGACAATGTCACAAAAATTAAAGTTAAATGTACACAACTAGATTTTAGCAAAATATCGTTATAAGACTTGTCCTATTTTTTTTGCTCACGACCGTACGTAAAGGATTTTTTAAAGAAAGTTGTTGAGTGGTGAGGAATTGTTAAATTCTCAGTGCACCTAAGATTTAGGTGGTGAACAGAGCATCTCGGGATCAAGAGTTCTTTTAAATATGAAGGATTGGCAGTTTTTATTACCGTGTGGATAAAATTGGCAAGATGTAATTTGCGTCTTGAAGCCATATTTAACCATCCAAGAGTCTTTAACTTCAAGGATACATGGTCACTCTTCTTTAAGTTGAATATGAACCTTATACATGTATTTTGGACCTTTTGAATCCTATACACATTAATTTGGTCAAGACACGTACCGTAAACAATATCACAATAGTTGAAATATTCACTTAAAAATGTTCTTAATTTTTCATTTAAAATATGACAACAAGAATATAATTTTTTTAATGCACAGTAAAATTTTCTCATAAGGCTATTAACGTGTTTTTGGAATTTGGAATTTAAAATTATAGTCGAGGAGTAGGCCCAAATTTTTTTACAGTATCCATGGAGGTTAGTTTCTGATTCTCAACGAGAATATTGGTATTATGCTTAATAAATTGCCTATTGTTTTCCTTTCCAAACAAGATAACAGCAGATTTAGCTGCATTAATTTTTAAACAATGTCGATTTGAATAACTTACAAGATTCTTGATATCTTGGTTTATATTATCAATGAACTGTAAAATCTATGATGAATCAAAGGTGCTATAAATCTGTATATCGTCAGCATAAAAATGCGATTTACATGTTTTTAGAACACTGAAGAAATCTGCAGCATACAACATAAACATCAATGGCCCCAAAATAGACCTTTGCGGTACGCCAGATTCAAGCATCTTTGCGTCAGATAGAAAAGTATTTTTGACTACAACTTTCTGATTATGATTAGTAAAGTAAGATTTAAGAATATTTAACGCATTTTTGGAAAAGTTATAATATTTCAATTTTGATAGCAGTAAATTGTGACTAATCGTATCAAATGCTTTAGAGTAGTCAAGCAACACAAGAGCGGTGGTTTTACCTGCATCACAGCTTTTAATTATATCATCAGATACTTTCAGAGGAGCACTTGTGGTACTGTGACCAACTCTAAAGTCAGACTGATTACTTGGAATTATTTAATGTTTAGAAGCATATTTAACGATTTGATCAAACATAAGTCTTTCTATTATTTTTGACATTACTGGTAGCAAACTTATTGGTCGTTAGTCAGTAAATTCTGTGGGGGATTTAACTTTATTAAGAGGTTTAATAAGTGCTTCTTTCCAAACGTCTGGAAACACACCATGCACAATGCATTGGTTTATTATACAAGTCAAATAGACAAATAAGTCTGGAAAGCATAACAGCAACATCTTTTTAGATATGAAGTCAGTACCAGCGGCATTTGAATTGATTGAATTAAGTGCTTTATATACTTCATCTTTTGAGACCTCCTCAAAAGAAAATTGATTACACATTTTGAAGACATTTTGATCAAAATAATTTATTGACTGATCACATATGATAGATAGATAGATAGCTTTATTTCAACTCATTCACATATATACATTAGACAGAGAACAAACATATACATTTGAAGAAGTACGTCAAAATACAGAATTAAAAAAAAAACAATCCAAAACAAAAGTGAATATAAAATGTGTAACAAAGCCAAAAGTGCTATACAGAAAACAATTCATTTAATGTATAATAAGATTTCTCTAACAACATTTTTTTAAATTTTCTTTTGAAGATATACTGGTTTGGTGATTCTCTAATGCAGGGTTGTATTTACATGTTGACGCAAAATATTCATTTAAATCGAACCAAGGCGATTTAGGTTTAGAAATTCTCACTGTTTTTATAGGTGCGTGGATATCATATAACAACAGAATATTATTATTAAAGAAACTAATCATTTCGTCAACGTTTTCATAATAATATATTCTATCCCATGAAATGCTGTTAAGGTCATTACAGATACGAAGCAAAACTCGACAAGTCTTAACAGGAAAATTCCGTTCGCACAGTTTGCAGCGTCGTCGAAACTTGCAAAGACTCGCAGAATACGCCCGGCACGACCCGGCTATGTAAATGACACGTATGTATTCTAATATTTTTGCTTCTGAGGGTAATCTAGCGAGAAATTTGGTATCATGACAGGCCGAGGCAGAAAGAAGTTTAGTATTTGGCAACATTTTATAAAAAAGAAAGTGGGTTGGCAAACTAGGTTGCAACACAGTGTGTAAAAAGTGTGGTAAAGAATTGCAAGGTTAGTGGATAGACTGAAAAGTCACTGGGAAACCTGTAAAAGTAAAACTAGTGATGATATCAGTGGTTAGTCCCAGCCTGGAACTAGCCAGAATGAAATTATCCAGTTGGCAAAGAAACAGAGAAGCGAAAACGAGAACTGTGACAAGGGAAATGTGGAAGGTGGAAGTGAAGGTAGTGGAAATAGTGGTCATTTGGGACATTTGGGTTCTTTTGTTGTGCGAACTGGACAAGATAAGAAGAAAAAATTGGACGGACAAATAGCCAAAGCCATTTACACAACAATTACGGTTTTAGAGCAATAGAAAATAAGGAAATTCGAAAGGCCATAGAAATGCTAAGACCCGGTGACGTTCCGCCATCTAGAGTTGTCATCAACGCTACTGAATGAAATATTTGAACAAGAAAAATCTAAATGTTTTAACAACTTTTCTTGACAGTCTGTTTGCATGTCCTTAGACAGATGGTCCATAATGAGGCGATAGATAATCTGTGTCGTTTTAACAGCAGAAAATGGAAACAGTGTTCTTTTAGAAAACATAGATACATCCGGCCATCCCCATACAGCTGATTATATTGCCGAATTGGCTATTAACTCAATAAATAAGTGTAAAAATGAATATAACTGTAAAGTTACCAGTGTTGTGACAGATAATGCGGCGAACATGGTCAGTATGAGGAAAAAATTACCGAGTCGTTCAATTATCCTATAATTACATATGGTTGTTCGGCGCACTTACTTAATTTGCTCTCCAAAGATTTAGAAGCATCGCAGGTAAAAGAACATATACTTTAGAAATACCCATTTTCCAAGTGCTTGGTATAAAGAAAAAGGGGGCAAGAAATTGGTATATTCGATGGAATACACTTTCAGATTGTCTTGAGCTCTATGTAAATGAGTGGCCAAAATTGTTATTAATATGTGAAGAGCATAAAGAAGAAATTGATTCAGTGATTTTTAAAAAAGTTTCAGATATCTATATTAAAAGGATTGCTGAATACTTTTTACAGTTACTAAAACCCATTTCTCTAGCACTTGATGCAATGCAATATAAAGATGCATTTTTGTCACAAGCAGTTCAAGAATGGAAAAAGTTAATGGCTATTTTTGACAGCTTTGAAAATGAAAGAAGCTTGCGTCAAACTCAACTAGTTCAGAAAAGATATGTTACAGCTCTAACCCCCTTTCACTTTTTGGTGTATATATTGGATCCTACAATAAACAAAGAAGAATATCCATTACTGGTTGAAGAAAATAGAGATGCTCTAGATATTGTTTCCAAATATTTCGCAGACACAGGATTATTACCATTACTAATTAAGTTGGAAGCCAGGTCGGACCCTTTTCACAAAACTATGTTTTCGAATGAAATAATCAAAAATGTAACAGCAGTACAGTGGTGGAGTTCACAATAATATATCCAGCAATTAAGAAAGTGCTACCTATAGTGATTTCTGTTTTGTGTGCCTGTGCATCTTCTGCTGATGTAGAGAGGATGTTTTCTTCCTATGGATTCGTACATTCAGATATAAGAAACAGACTAGACAATGACAAAGCAGCTAAACTAGTATTTCTATTTAAGCATTATAACACTTAGGTATTTATAAAAGTTCAACAATATTTAGCTCTTCTTTAGGTAGAGTTCTCTTTTTTTGTATTAATTTTTTTTTTTAAAGTTGTATTTTAATTTTTGTAAAAAGCAGCAAGCAGCTATTATAATAAATATGACCATAAAAATGTGCCTAGGTTTTTTTTATGAATAAATACCAAATACATTTTTAAGTGTCTAAATTTTAGCATCATTTTTTAAAATAATCTTTTTTTTTTTTAATACATTTATTTAACGTCGGCCTATTTCCGCTACTGAGGCCTAACTCCGACGCCTTTAGACGAGCTACCCCCAACCAGGAATTTTGCCGAACCTCTTCCCTTAAGAAGAGTAGGGATCTTTTACTTGCCTAACATTTAATAGACAAGGGACCGACGGCTTTACATCCCCTCCGAAGGATGGTATATCTCCTATACAACCCTCGCCTAAGGTTGTATAGCTTCCGCGCATACACTGATATACAAGCCGCTGGAAGATGTGTGAACGCGGTTTCCGTTGGAATGGTCACCCATCCAAGTACTAACTGCGCCTGCCGTTGCTTTACATCGCATACCGAAGTATGTACATAGTAAAGACGCACCTACGCTCGCCCCTAAAATTAATCATGGTTTTATATAAAAAAATCAGATTGATTAAATTCGTCATTTTTGGCTTTTGAAGAAAAAAAAATTTAGAAGTACATTTTTGACTCTCTAATATAAACTAGTGTTTTTTTAACCTTTTGTACGTTCAAGGAAGATGCTGCGAATGGATTAAAAGTTATCTAACCAATAGACAACAACAAGTGCGGGTGGATAATATGTACAGTGATGTATCTACAGTAAAATTTGGAGTGCCTCAGGGATCGGTACTTGGGCCGCAGCTGTTTCTTGTTTACATTAACGATTTTTGTGACACTCCAATGAGGGGGAAACTGTTTATATTCGCTGATGACACCGCTTTAAAAATAAATAGGAATTGGTTTAATGAAAATATAATGAGTCAAAATGCAAAAAAAACTCAGTATGTAAATTTTTCCATTCGAGGCAGTTTTATATTTGGAAACTCCCTTCAGTACCACTCATTAGCTTGCCGGGGGAAAACGCAAGATCAAAATTGTGATTGTGATATTAAATTAAACAAAAGGAGACTAGTAAATACTTGGGACTATTCTTTGACCAAAATATGACTTGGAAAACTCACATTCAAACCATTAACGCAAAAATAAGGAAAACAGTGCCAAAATGTTACTTTTGAAGAAACTGGTTCCATCTTCCACACTAAGAATAATTTATTTTGCACTTGTTCACTCAGTACTAAATTATAGATTTTCGGTGTGGGGTGGGGTGCATAAGAATAACAAAAGATGTCTTGTGTCTCAGAAATTATTGGTTCGTTTAATAAACAAAGTGAACCATTTAACACCTTCTAAGCCTCTTTTTACACAGAATAATATATAAATAAAATATCGACGAAATGTATTGCAGCTCAGTAGGTAGAACTATGTATAAATACGCCACTTTTTTAAAAACAGAAAAGCGACTAAATGCCAGTTTAAGTTTGTTACATATTATACCATTTGTTAAAATAACTGTAACTTAAAAATCATTTGTATACTTGGCTCCTAAAATATACAATGATATTCCAGTAACAATAAAAACTCAAGCTTACAAAAAGTTCTCCAGGTCACTAAACAAATACTTTCAAGGTAAAGAACTAAATTATCTATTGGAATATATTGGATATAATCTATTAGATAGTAATGATTAAGGTAGTTTTCTGTATAAGTCAAGGTAGTTAAGGCCACAGTAGTAGTTAGGGAATCTACTTTAGTAATAATTATAAGTAAAGCAGCCACACAACAGGTAGCAGCCTGGTGGAGCTGTATTGGCACTATTCAGTAATATATTGGCAGATATAGTGGACTTTGTAAAAGTTGGGTAGTTAAACCCAGAGAGTAGCGGATAGTCTGAAATATTATTAGTAGTGAATTATTCACGCACAGGCTTCAGCCTTGTGGTTTTTTGTTATAATTTATAGTATTCCTTAGGTAATTCTCTATTCTTCTTAATAACATTAGTAAATTACTTTGAGTTGTAGACTGTAAGGATTACGCCAATGCAATGTAATATAATAATGTAAATATATTCTATTCTATTTTACCGTTGAAATTAAAATCGGTTTTTGATCCATTTTAGAGGTGGGTTTTATATTTTGGAAAAGAAACAAAAATTGTAGAGAGGTACTTTCGTTGGTATGCTAGGTAGCAAAAAATACCACCTATGCGAAGTTAAAGAACGTGGCATTCTAAAGAAGAAAGGTTCTTATTGAATTTTTCTTAAATGCAACCATTAATGAGTAATATGCGATCATTTTTGGTAAATTCACGTGTATTGTTACCGTCTTAACCTTTAATTAGGAATTTAATTTAAGAACAATTTAGGAACTAAACCTTGGTCAACTTTTTATATTTTCTCACCTTATGCTCCCTCGCTACTATGTTAGTGGTTAGGAATGTTAGGAGTCCAAAGAGCGATAAAAAATGTGAAAGAAATATATGTGTGTTATTAGGTTCCGAATAAGGCAAGAAGGAATTTGGTGTGATGTGGATCTACAAAACACCTCCATACTTGAAATATATTTCCCAGTAGACTCACTTGTTATTAAACCTTTACTGACAGAAAATGGTGACCTAAGCCAATATAAACTCAAAGATCAGCTGATCATCGATCCCACTCCTGAATGCACAGCTCAACTGCTAGCTTTAGCTGTGGACCACATAGATATACTTCTTGAAGATTGGTATCCTACCCTCGGTACTAGATTTGTGCACACGTCAGAGGGGAAATTTTTAATCACCCGCCTCATACCTTGTCCGCACTGCTTGAGAAAATCTAATGAAAACGAACAGTCCTCTAATGACTTTCCACATTCGAATTCAACTCTTCTAGATGCTATAAATCAGGAGCACGAACAGGCGGCTGGTTACCATAACTGCCATCGTATAAGAAAGTCTCAGGAATCGTGCACTTCAGAGTGCGACAGTGGTGTGGGACCTGATTCGGCAGGGTCTAGTAGGATTCCTTCTATGGAGGGGCATCCAGGAGTGCAAGCTGACGATCAAAATGGTATGGAAAAGCCAATGTATTATTCATGGATGGTGGAGGAATGTATTTTAGCGGCTTATGAGTCTAAGCTGGTAACTTGTCCAACTCATGGTGACTGTCCATTGGCCAGGATTGCTCCAGATACTGTAAGTACATACTTATAATTTTCTATCCGCAGCATAAGGTTGTAACTGTGATGCATCGCTATACTCCAGTACACTTAAATATACAGTAAAGTATGATAAACTGTATTCCTTCTCTCTTCCATATTAGATATTTATGGATCTGGGTGAACGCTACATAATCAGACCAGAGAATATCAAAAAGGGGCGACTACTAGGCCGCGGTGCTTTTGGTTTCGTATTTAAGGGCACCTGTAAAGTTCGTGGCTCAAATAACATGATAGATGTGGCGATGAAAATGTTACAGCCTGTCCAACCTGGTCCGAATGCTCGTCAGTCTGCACTCATCGCTTTCAAAGCGGCTCAAGGGAAATGGGACAGAGACCCTTTACAGTATGCCTGCAAAGCATATTGCACTGCTAGGCAGGAGTTAAATATCTTGCTGTCACTGAGGCATCCAAATATTGTTCCTTTTGTCGGGGTTTGTACCAGTCCACTAGCGTTGGTCCTAGATTTGGCTCCCCAAGGTGCGTTAGATCTGGTCCTAAGGCATTATAGAAGATCAGGGGCAAAAGTAGGACCGTATACTTTACAAGCTATAATATTGCAGGTAAATTAATTTAATAAAAATAATAATAATAAATGCCTTTATTAGAGAAATACAAAATGAAAGTCATATAGAGCAAAATTTAGTCCAAGGATTAAAGGATTACTCTTACACTTAATTGACTTAAAATTAAATTTAACATTAAATTAACTTGGCACACAGGGATAATTAGATCGGGCACAAAGAAAGAAAAAAAATACATAAAAAAGAAACAGGATAAAAGTAGTGAAATGCTTTCTTAACTGTACAAACTTTGCTTGTTTGCTTCTGCAAGGTACCCCATGATTACTTCCTCTACATAAAGAATATTACCTCTATTGATCACTCAATAATAATGCTTTTAGTTTGTATTTAAATGTTGTAGGATTACAGGTTTTGAAAGATGGGGGCAGACAATTATACAGGGTTACTGGTAATTCGATACATTCCTTTAGAGATGTGATGGGGCATGAGCTAAGGAGTAAATCTAGCCCTAACATACATTATGCAAAACTCAATAGTTTTTGAGATATTTCAATTTTTTTGTTTTTCTCAAAAAAGTAGATCTTAATGTCTTAAAAGTTAATTTCCGAAAAATCTACTTGACATTTTTAAATTTTTTTTTTACTGGATTACTTGTCCAATATTATAGATATCCGTTTGAAATGAAAAATATCCGGAAACATTTCGATCATGTGAAAATTTAAAATAAAAACTTGTAAAAATTTTTTTTTTTAAATCAGTTATGAAATTTACCTATTAGGTTTTTTCAAAAAAATATGAATGTAGCACGCGTACAAATTATTATAAAAACTTCCTTATTTCAATAGCTATCTAACTAGGGAGAAATGTTTAATGTACCCTTGATAGTTCTAATAAAAAATTGGTAAAGATAATGCTAATCATTGATTTTCATTTAAGTCAGTCAGTCCTTGATTTTGAAGTTTGTGCATATATTTCATTAACTGACATTCTTCACGCCGTGTCCCTTAAGTTTGATGGTCTTGTTAAATTAGTTATCGAAGATTTTGATTTTGCTCGTAGTTGTTGTTATCGTATTTTCTGTGCCATGGCCGCGTATGCCAACGCAGAATACGCTGATATCTTGTTTGTCTATGGATACTGTGGCGGCAACGCTGCTGAAGCTCGCCGACAATATGGTCTTTGGTACCCTAACCGCCGCTTACCAAATGCACGTGTATTCAGTACGGCATATCGAAATATCGCTGAAACTGGCTCCTTGAAATGTAGAAGAAGTGACGCTGGTGCTCCTCCCGTTTATGAACCAGATGATGAGGAAGAAATATTGAGGTATTTTGAGGAAGACCCAACTATTTCAACTAATAAAGTCGCAAGACTAACCGGAGCGTCACAATGGAAAGTTTGGTCTACGATACGTAGAGTTGGATGTTATCCTTACCACTATACCCCTGTCCAAGGCTTGGAGGAAGGTGATCCTGGAAGGAGAGTGGAATTCTGCCGCTTTATGTTAAATTCAGATGCAGAAAGTGCAAATTTTTTAGCAAGTATTTTATGGACGGACGAGTCGAAATTTAATCGCGAGGGTATAACAAATTTCCACAACCTACATTATTGAGCAGAGGAAAATCCCAAGTTAACACGTGAAACTAGTTTCCAAACGAAGTTTTCTATTAATGTGTGGATGGGAGTCATTGGCCACTATTTAATAGGGCCACACTTCCTCAAAATTTAAACGGGGAAATCTATGAAAATTTTTTAAGAAATGATCTGGCGGTGATTTTAGAAGATGTTGCTCTCGCCGTCAGACAACGAATGATGTTTCAGAACGACGGTTGTCCAGCACATTATCGGCTGACAGTACGACAGTTACTTGATCAACGTTTAACTAACCGTTGGATTGGAAGAGCGGGCCCAATACCTTGGCCAGCGCGAAGCCCTGCCTTAACACCCCTTGGTTATTACGTATGGGGTCATATGAAGGAGATGGTTCTATGCCACACCAGTCAATACTATAGAAAACCTTAGACAAAGGATAGTCGATGCTGCCCAACACATAAGGCATAATCTGACAACCAGAGTAACAAGGACGGAAATAAGAAGACGCTGCCGTGTCTGTATACGGAATAGGGGCACCCATTTTGAGCAAGACATATAAAAAATAAAGTCTACTTTTAAAATGTTTTTTACTGTTTATCTAAAAATAAAATTCGTACTACTTGTGTTATTTTTACTAGTATTTTCTTAGAACTATTAAGGGTACATTGAACATTTGTACCTTGTTAGATAGCTATTGAAATAACGCAGTTTTTATAATAATTTATACGCATGTTACGTTAATATTTTTTTGAAAAAACCTAATAGGTAAATTTCATAGCTGATTTTAAAAAAAATTTTTTTAAAGTTCTTATTTCAGATGTTCACATGACCGAAATGTTTCCAGATATTTTTCATTCCAAACGGATATCTATAATATTGGACAAGTAATCCAGTAAAAAGAAATTTTAAAATGTCAAATAGATTTTTCGAAAATTAACTTTTAGGACATTAAGATCTACTTTTTGAGAAAAACAAAAAAAATTAAATATCTCAAAAACTATTGAGTTTTGCATAATATATGTTAGGGCTAAATTTACTTCTTAGATCATGCTCCATCACATCTCCAAAGGAATGTATCGGATTACCAGTAACCCTGTATAGCTTTATTGCATTATAAGAAAACGATTTTTTTAAATAACGACTGTACATAAGTTCCCTAAATAAATGGATGTGTGCTTTATTTGCTGTCAAAGCTACATGTTTGACATTTTAATTCTTATTTAATTAATTGCACATAAACTTTTTCTAACAGTTTTTTTAATGTAGAATACTTTGTATATCGAGTAATAGAAAAATAGAGAACATTATAAGTAGGTTATTTTAAAAATAACATACAAATACTTGCTCATAGTATTACAATGAGTTATCATTGTATTTCTTTAGGTTTTTACATTGCACATGTTTTAGGTGGCAAAAGCCATCGAATACCTGCACCGGCAACATATTATCTATAGAGACCTGAAGTCAGAAAATGTTTTAGTATGGGAAATGCCGCCACCTTTCGTTGATCATCCAGATCATCCTGTCCACATAAAAGTTGCAGATTATGGTAAATTCTTAAATAAAAGATAATGATTGTATACTTATCTTTGTTGTGCTTAGGTATTAGCCGACTTACTTTACCATCTGGTACAAAGGGATTTGGGGGTACAGAGGGTTTTATGGCACCAGAAATTATGAGGTACAATGGGGAAGAAGAGTATACCGAGAAAGTTGACTGCTTCTCGTTTGGAATGTTTATTTATGAACTATTGACCCTACATCAACCCTTTGAAGGGCATGAATCTGTCAAAGAATGTATATTAGAAGGTGGTAGACCCCCACTTACATATAGAGTAAGTAATATAATTCAAATCGTGAATGTTGTCTTTCACGTCGTGATTTTTTAATTTCCGAATCAAATCATCTCAAGGCCACAGAATGGCACGCATTTTGTAATGAAAATACAATGAATTTTAACATCCGCTACTGCCATTTTGAGGTTAATTTCTTTACAAACAGTCGCACAAGCTTAACTACAGGAAATTTAAAATATCATGGAAAGAAACACTAAAAACTTATAAAAACGAAAAGAAATAGGCTATCAATAAATTCTATATATGCGTCCAATGCATGTTGCTGAATTGACAGAGAACTGACAGAATGCTGAACGTTGGTTGTTGCTACAACTAGCGGTTATGTTATTAATTTGTAAAACGCATAGTTACGCTTTGAGCTTCTATCGTGCCTTAGCAGACGTGACATTCTCTTATTTACATCTTATGCACTTTGTATTTACAAATATAGAAATATCTCATATCGTCGATAAGTACATAAATAGATGACGTGAACAATAACATTTGTAATTTCAACTATAGTAAGGCACTTTCTTGAAAAATATACTTAGCTGAAATTAAGAAAATTGTTATAATAATAACGATTTTTAAAAATAGAGCTGCTCATCCTATAGGCAATACAATTTTTTTACACCATGTAAGACTTTTACAATTTTTGTGATATAAACATAGTATAATAAATAATAAAGGAAATATTGCAAATATAAACTGAGAAAAAAAGTCATTTAATAATTTTATTTTTAGGAGACTCTTTATCCAAGTTATTTCTTGGATTTAATGGTATTATGCTGGTCCCAGCAATCTAAGGATAGACCCTCAGCCAGTCAAATAGTCTCGATTGCGAGTGCACCAGAATTTACTCATTTAAGTGATGTGGTATCTTTGAAACATCAGGCACCGGTTGTAGCTTCAACCAGTGCCGCCTTGACGCATATATCAGGTAAATTAATTTGAAATGCTTTTTACAAACACAAAAAATATTGAATTCTACTTTCAATGCATGTTCTATCAACTAAGTCGGCATCATCAGGGGAGGACTAAAACTTATTAATATTTCTTAATGATGATAGAGCTACTGTCACACCAAACTATCCAAAAACTTCTCAAATCATACATGCATTTTTAAGAAAACGTAATTTTGCAGACGATGGCATGTCTGGTTCAGAAATGTGGCTAATGTGTGCCAACTCTAGGATGGATCTGCTTCTGGCTGCAGACAGGGGCTGGCTACAATATCACAGTATGACATTGCCCATTAGAGCTACCGCTGCTTGTACAGTAGGTGATTCGGTTTGGATAGGAGATTATGTTGGAAAAATTTACGCTTATTCGTGAGTGATTTATCAATCTAATTGTTTAATTTACTCAATTTTTAAAATACTTATGTTACAGGGTAAGCGATGGGCGGAAATTATTCTTTTACACACTGGAAAACGAACCGAACACCCAAGTGGAGGCACTGCTGTACTTACCATCCTTAAAACGAGTTGCTTGTGCTCTGTCCAATGGAAGGTTGTTTTTAGTTAATTCCGAAGCTAAACCTTTAACTCCGACGGCGGCGGAAGGGACATTTGTAATGACTGAACTGGGATCCAGTTCTATTATAAATTGCATGTGTGCAGTCTTTAATGGAAATGGAGAGTAAGCTAAAGTTTATATAATTGAGACAAATTAATCAATTTTTTAAAATTTTTTAGTTCTTGCGAATTATGGTGTGGCGAGTCAGATGGACAGATCTCCATCTACACAATTAAGGACCATGTGGTAGCTGGTCATGAAATTCTTAATCATTACCAGCCGATCATAGAAAAAGTAGTTGTAATGAATTTAGTCTCTGTAGATAGCAACGTTTGGTCATACGTTCGTCCTGGGTGTATAGTGTATCAGTGGGATTCTAAAACTAGGAGCATAGTGAATAAGTTGGATTGTTCTAAACTAGTTCCCTGTTCTGAGAGTCTGAAGTCCATTGCTATTGAGGAACATTTAAGCCCAACAAATTGTCAAGTAAGTGAAAACTATTGTTATTGTTTAATATCAGCTTATCAGGTTGATTTATTACAAGTAACTGACAATTCGGTAAATGTTTATATATTAGTCCCATCATATTTTAACCACAGTAACAAAAATAATTTATTGCAATATGGCTCAGTTATAATTACCTAACTGATACAAATTGCTTTAAATTACACTACCTACGTAACGTATATTTTTCATGAGCTGTTATATTTCTAATCTCGGGTTTTTGCATAACTATTTCTCAAAGAAGGCGTAAAGTATCTTCTCGGATAAATTTTAGACACTTAGTTTTATTTACCTTAATTCTATTAAACATGTATTATGCAATCCAGACCATGTGATGGCCATTGAGTGCAAATATTCCGGTCGATACCATCAGAAAACAACTTATAAGAAAGTCGCTATTTTAAGATATCTATAACTCTCCCCTCATATTCAATTCCTCTTTTCTTTCAATATCATTATGCCGCTTTAAAAAATTTTGGGAATGCACCCCATATTTTGTTAGTGAACTAGGGTTTCTGTCCCGGGAATTATGTCACTTTTTATCATGCTCGCTCCCAGAAAATAACAGTCGGGATTTCCCGAACCCGCGGGTATAAAAGTAAGTTTTAAAAATATTAAATATCGTGCTCTCTTCACGTAAATCAACTTTGCAACAAATGAATCACCGATTTACCAGATACGTGAAAGAATGCGCACGCTCTCGAAGTTTTACGGGGCGTGCGCGTCGGACGTGCTCTCCTCACTCATTTGCATTCTTTAATGTTTTTAAAAGCATTATTTGCCGCAAAAACAAAACATAAGTATGATTTTTATTGTTTTTTTAAAAGAAAAGCCTTACCATCTTTACTGGTTTGTTTTGAAGTAAGAATCAAACAACATTATGGCATTCTTGCGATAATTTTGTTCCAAATTTCATCACTATAAAACGAAACAATCATATAAAACTTAATTGCAGTACCGGCTGCATTATAACACGCTTTTAAAATGCTTTCTTGAGAGTTCTTTAACTGTTCTTAAAATATGCTCAGTCCGCAGTATAGAATCATTATATAATATATGTATAGCAGTCCCCAAATGCATATGTGTATTTGTTGTATAAGTAATCCTAAATACATACTTATAGGACAGTTTTATAACCATGACTTATAGTTTGTCATATTTCGAGGTTATTGTCTATTACTTAATATATAACAAATTGAAAAATTATTACCTTATAGGTGGTAGTCCTCTTTAGCCGGTATAGTCTCCCCAATCAATCAATACTACTTTATTAATAATTAAAATTTACATCTGCCTCCCCAGAACCCACCCGGGGACCGACCGTGCAACCACTGCGTTGTTCGTGGTGGCGGATTGCAAGGTCGGGCGGAATGGGACTGGTTCGGCTTAAAGACAATTAAAAACACCTTAACCTAAACTCCTTCCATCGCAGATGAATAAAATTAGGTGATAAAATTGTATATATCTAAAACAGACTTAACTAGACTTACAAACTACATATTTAAAAAACTTTTGTACTAAACACTTTTTTAAAATTTTGATACTGATGCAGACACCTCAATCTAAACGAGGAGCCTTCCGCGAGGTGTGAAAATGCTGGACTGCGCATAGGCTGGCCTAAACTTTAGTTTTAAAAAATTTTGATTTCGAAAAATTAAGATTTTTGAAAAATTTGAATGAAAATAAATTTAGAGACAAAAATGTACAAAAAGAAAACGAAAAACAAACGCGACAAAAAGGTTACAAACAGAAAGGAAGACAGGAAAGATTTAAAGATATAACAGGTATGAAATATCAGTAAAGGTGGATAAGGCAACCAGAAGTTATAGTTGATGAAGTTTGGCTACAGAGGTTGCCGGAAGATCGGTAACGTCTGGTATGGTAGGATGTGTTTTATCCGAAATGGGGCATTATGCTGTCTAATTTGTGTAATGTGTCTTGTTAGCGGGCTATCGCCCAGCTTGAAAGAGTAGAATTTTTGAGAGGTGTCCTGGACGTAGTCCGCTATTGGGATTATATCGTGGCAAAGTGCGTAGAGATCTCTGAGGGAGGTGTACCTTCCAGAATTAGAGATGAGGCGCATAAATTTGTGTTCAAGAACTTTTAGTTTTTTCATTGTCGTAGCCGGTATGCTGCACCACACCGGCGCCGCGTATGTGATAGACGGCCTGATAAACATTGTGTATAACAATTTTTTATTTTGTCTATTAAGTCTGCTACCCCTGACCATAAGCGGATACAGACTCCTGGACAATGAGTAGACCGTCCCGTATTGTCTCATTAATGTGCGTGTTAAACGTCAGTCGCTGGTCCAGTCTGACCCCCAAGTACTTCACGCACCTCTTGGTTGGAATTTTGTTTCCCCGGATCGAGGTATAGGACATGGTATAGTCTCCCCGTTTCACTACAACTTTAGTTTATTCTCACAAGCACATTTATCGTTTTACATTAACTATTATTTACTTAACTTAATACTACACTAATTACTATAATTAAGGTTCACAGTTTTCAAGAAGCCTTAGTTTCGAAGCGCAGCGGAACTCTCTCCGTTTTTTCCTCCGCGCACGCGTGATAGTCGAAGTTGAAAGAAAATAGAAATAGTTAC
This sequence comes from Leptura quadrifasciata, assembly GCA_963675555.1. Lineage (NCBI taxonomy): Eukaryota > Metazoa > Arthropoda > Insecta > Coleoptera > Cerambycidae > Leptura > Leptura quadrifasciata. Next base: position 44,280,884 of record OY776675.1, read on the forward strand.
TTCTACTTATACTATTCTCTAAACACTACATAGTTGTTTTATAAGAGTTGTATAGTTTTTGAAAAGAACTCTTATAGTATCCAAATGTTCTACAGACTTAGGCCCTTTTTAGTTGTATAGATATTGTACAATAGTATTTAACCGCATTATAAAATTTTCACAATTGTATAAGATTTGTTGTGTAGCAGTTCTAACAACCTTTATAGAACTTATTTTGCTACTTGGGTGGTGCACCAATTTCGCCAATATTCAGTAACTTTTCTTCCTTGGACCTCCCAGGTTTTCCGTGTTTGAGCTTTTGTCCGAGAATAACGTATCAACCACAGACAAACAGACAGGCACACACAGGTGTCATGCCTATCCGAATAAATTTGCTACTTTCTGGAATTAAAACGTCCGTCATAATCTAGAATTTGAATGCTTTCATAGTGCCAATACTAGATGAGAAAGTAAAATGGTAAAATCAATTCGAAAACGAAGCAATTTTATATTAATGGCCGCAAATGACACTTGTTTGTTTGCTCATAGCCGTCATATTGAATTTCGTTTTGGCAAGTAATTTCTTAACCCCAAATGCAATCATAACATATTACTGAAATCAAGGGATGGTTTTTAACATCCAGTTTAATTTAAGTGGTTAAATAGATGACTGATAAACACATGCTAAATTGATGAAAATAATAAGTCTGAATATTGTTCTCTCCTAACGCTATTCTCTTGGATTTAACGACATAACTGCGAGATCTCCTTATTTTAATTATTTTCTACTTAATATTTATTTGACCTTAAAATTCTAGTGGTTGTGATCGATTATACAAAACATGTAAAAATTGTTTTAGGTTCACTTATATATTAGCCAGCCGGAAATGATTATATAACTAAATAACTCTTAGATATTTGATTACAACTATTAGAAATGTTCTCTTGAATTCCAGGTAACAAGTCTGGTAGTTTTAAACGAAGAACTGTACATAGGAACAACTTGGGGTTGTGTGATAATTGCGGAAAGGTGTACATTACGTCCAATTACCATATTCCGCCCCTATGAAGAGGAGGTAAGAGCGATAGTTCCTCTAGCAATGGGAAGGAGCAGTAACGGTAGTCATGACAACACTCCACTAATAGCCACCATAGGCAGAGGTTATCGTAATCTCTTGTCAAGGTATACTGATATACCTTTTAATGCAGGAACACCTCTGCCCAGTCCGATGGCAGGTGCCAATTCGGTTTCTTCAAAGCCAAATATGTTTGTTTTATTATGGCGGGCTGAATATTGGAATGCCGTTTGATGAATTCATGGGTTGTTTTGAACATTTTAAGTCATTCCAAATGTACAGGGTATTTACAAATATAGTTGCATTTTAGTTACAAAATATTTTGTTCTGACTGGTAACATCATAGTGATATTAAACCAAAATTTATAGAAATTAGTCCCAAAGCATTATTAATTGTGGACACCCTGTATTATACGAATAACGAGTGATATTTTGCCTATTTAATTTTTGTATATATTTGTTGCTAATAATGTTATTTATAATTAAGTTATAATATTTTTTTAATTAATTTTACTTTTAAGTATTCTGCTTTTTTACTTTTTTAGACTGTTTTATATTAGACTGTGATTATACCTCTTGTCATTTGTTTTTAATTCTACCTTTACCTTTATTGTAATAAAATGTTGATCGATAATATTGATTAATAGTGTTTTTATTAACAGAAGTGTCATCAGTTGGGAATGAAATAATATAAAAAAAATTTAAAAATCAAATGAGTTGCATACAGGGTGTTTTCGTAATATATACATCTATTCTAATGTCTGTCCTATCATGTCACTTTCTAAATTTAAGAATTCAGAAAAGAAAAAATTAAACTCACCTTTGTCAATACAGCCCTCATGTTTAAAACGTAAATTATTTACTTTTATTACAGTGAAATTAGAAGTGTTGCCAAGTTTCCACAAAACAATCAAAATTTAAATAAAGCTAGGGGTGAGTGTAGGTCTGACTTTGCTATACTCGTATAGTCAATATGATGAGTAAAAAAAATCTAAAATAAACTATGTTGAGCAATTAATTGATGATACACATAAGCCATGTTTAAATATTGGACACCATAATGTACAGTCTTTTAAAAACAAAATGGATGAGATCGAATTGTTTCTATCTCAGGAAAATTTAGATATTTTATGTATTTCTGAAACTTGACTTCAGTATGACGAAATTCAGTTTGTTTGTTTTTGTAACTATAATATTATTAGTTACTATTGTAGAAACACATATTTGCATGATGGTTTGCTTATTTTTGTAAAAAAGAATTTTACTGCTACAGAGGTCACTAATTTGACAAAATTAAGTGTAGATAAATTTTTTGAAATATCAGTTATCAAACTAACTATTAATTACATTCATTATTGTATAATTTGTTTGTACAGGGTGCCTAATACAGATGTTAATAACGTTTCTATCCAAATTAGAAGATCGTTTAAATATGGCATTTAATTTGAATGTCCATAAAATTATTGTTTGTGGCGATTTAAATATTAACTACTTATGTAAGAATAATGACACTATTGGTTTAGAAGATATAATTACCTCCTTTAACTTACATCCTGTTTTTAATGAACCTACAAGGGTTGTTAACAATTCTATTTCAGCTGTTGATTATATTATTACCTACTAATTTTAATGTTTGTGATAAAAATATTATTTTTACGGGAATTTTTTATCATTCAGCCCAAAAAATAACTTTTGAAACAAATAATACCACATCAAGTAACTATATTAAATTTAGATCCTTTTCAAAGAAAAACTTAAGTAACTTCAATAAACATTTAAGTGGCGAAAAGTGGCAGTGTCTTTATTGAACAAACCGTTTGACAGAAAATTTGCTGTTTTTCAGATACTCTGTCTTATTATTATGATTTGTCTTTTAAAACAATAAGGAAGAATATAAATGTTTGTTCCTCTGCTAAGCCTTGGATAATATCTGGCATTAAAATATCATCTGTTCATTTAAAGGAATTGCATAATCTACGCAAAGTAGGTATTATTGATGCAGGATATTATAAGAAATATAAAACCATTTATCGACGTGTTACTAGACTAGCAAAGCGTTTATATTTTGATGGAATCATAATTAACTCTGACAATAAAGCTAAGACAGTCTGGAAAATAATAAATAATAGCATAAAAAATAATGTCCAAAATGAAACACCCACTATAATATTAGAAAATGAGGAAACATTAGATAAAAAGAAAATTGCCTACTCCTTTAATTCATTTTTTGTAAATGTACCCAAATCACTGATACCATTAGATTACATCACCAATGAAATGAATATTAATATTGTTCCTAGAACAGATAACAATATTTATTTTGAGCCTGTTACTGAATCTGAAATGCTGGAGACTATTAATAAATTTAAAAATTCCAATTCCTCTGGGTATGATAACTTTTCAATTAAAATAATTAAACAATGTGCTCACAAAATAGCTAAGCCACTTTGTCACATAATAAATCAATGTTTTGTTGAAGGCAGCTTTCCAAGCTTGTTGAAAATCTCGAAAGTAATATGTGTACATAAAAAAGGAAATATAAAGGATTTGAGTAATTATCGTCCAATATCTCTTCTCTTTTTCAAAAATTTTCGAAAAATTAGCAAGTAGAGGATTATTAAATTTCTTGAGTTAAACGAAATTCTCTCATCGAACCAATATGGTTTTAGGAATGAACATTCGACAATTTCTGCACTAGTCAGTATTTTAGATTATACATAATAAGAATGTAGATATGGGGAATAAGGTTATGGCAATGTTTATTGATCTATCTAAGGCATTTGACTGCGTAAATCATTATATTCTCCTGGAAAAGATGGAATGCTATAGTTTACGTGGTCAGTGTAACTTACTGCTAAGGTCCTACTTATCGAGCAGATCTCAATTTGTCGATTACTATGGTGTAACTTCCAACAAGTTAGATACTGATATTGGTGTTCCACAAGGCAGTGTCTTGGGGCCGCTACTTTTCCTCTTGTATATCAATGATATAGAAGAATCTATACCAATTTTTTATTGCGCATTTGCAGACGATATTTCATTGATTGTAAGTGATACAACTACGGAGAGAATGTCATCAAAACTCGAACAAAATCTAAATGGTATTGACAATTATTTTAAAAACTCAAGGCTAATTATGAATCAAGATAAAACATTTTCGTTACAGTTTCATCCAATTGGATCCAACTATACCTCTAGGCCTCTAATTAAATTCAAAGGCAAATCCATTGAACAAGTTGAGAATTTTAAACTTGTAGGAATTTACATTGATATGTCTTTAAACTGGAAAAAACATGTAGACTTCATTTGTAAAAAATGCGCTAGTCTTATGTTTTGCAGTAAAACGATTGTGTCAGATCGCCAGCTTAAATGTTGTAAAAACCTTTTATTATTCAAATTTGAATTGAAGAATTAGATATGGTATTATTTGTTGGGGCAACTCAACTACAGCGGATCGGGTATTTATTTTGCAGAAGAGAATCATTCGATTTATGTTTGGCTTTAAATACAGAGAATCCTGTAAAAAGTACGTATATTCAGCAAAAAAATTTTAACATTTCCCTGCTTGTACATTTTGGACATTTTAATTTTTGTAAAACAAATACGTCAAAATTTTTGCCTCTGAATACATACCATGAATATCCTACTTACCACGGCTCTAACCTTCAGTACAATATAATGTTTAAATCCAATCCGTACTATATGGGTGCAGTCCTGTATAACAAATTGAGCACTAATATTAAAAATACAGTTGGTATTAATAAATAATAAAGTTATTATTATTATAAAGTAACTGCAATCTTGGTGAGTACTTGAGTGTGTGGCCGCCACTGTCGTAGGATTGAACGATCAATTTGTGCAGTTACTAATTGATTCCCCTGAATTAGCTGTAATATGTCTCACATAGCTATTACAGCAGTTCAATAAAAACCATAACAAATAGTTCGATGTTTGGTTGCAGTATGTATTTTTACATCTAAAAATATGTTGTTTGGAAGACAAAGCTGTGTTTGCCATATTTGTAGCTTTGGCTTGGCTTTTGCAGTTGCAGAGACAATAACAAATAAATAGGGTACAATCAGTCCGGTGGCAAATGGTAAATAATTGCTAATTAATTTAATTTAAGTACGTATTCTGTTTACATGTCTGCAAAAAGGTCTTTCTGGGGTTTTATTATGACCACTTTTGTTAGGTAGGTATTTCGTTGCTAATTGGATAAAATAAAAGGAGCACACCTTATATTAAAGTCGACATTTCAACAAGCTTTATTGCCTTCTTCAGGACTAATGAGGTGATAGGTTATCAGTCATTAAAATCAGAAATAGTACCATCGTTAACATATATATTTATCCAACAGTAAAACTTAGTATCTGAATTTTTCAATATGTTGTAAGGTAAGATAATATAATTTTATTCATTTTTAAAAGTTTATACAGAATATAGCATACAATGTACAGACTTTAGTAAATTAGTCACTACACAAAACACTGAACATAAAATAGGTAAAGAGGTGAATAAAGTCAACAATAAGGAACTCATCTATGCCATAAAATGTTTTATCACATAAATATTTAAATATCTTATTCCTAAATGACATGTTGCTGTCAGTATTGATACGTTGATTAATTTTCTTGCAACATTTGATACCAATATGTTTCGGCGAATTTTCTCCTAGTGCAAGTCGGGAATATGGCTGATACAGATTAATTATACTTGTTTCTTGTGTGATATATGTGAACATCACTATTTCTTACAAATTGAGATTAATTTTTTTTATGTACATTATTAACTGGTAGATATACCGTCTCTCTATTTTACAAGGGCCAAACATCTATTGCTTGATATCTATTGTAGAAGAATAAAGTTTTAGAAACTGTTATCCTATTTTTGTGAAATATATTATAAAAATCTGAAAAATAGGAAAACCACAAATGGCTACAGCTTCCTTATTTGAGGAGATACAAAAAAAGTTAAAGGGATGAAAGTTGACGTCAAAGACAATAAGAATAATAATGTATATAAAAAAATTCGAAAAACGCAGTTGGCTTTGACATACGCTCTTGTGCAAATGAAAATAATAAATCTCAAAGTAGGCCATGACAGCATTAATTCCGTTTATTTTTTTCTCTTCCCAACGATATAAAATATGTCACAAAAATTTTAACTGATAGTATCAATATTTTATACTTTAGGAAAACCACAATTCATATCATTGAATCGTAAAAATCAGTTATGCCATAATAGTAAAAATTCCCTTTATAATAATTATAATTCAGTAATTATTTATTACAACTTAATACAAACAAACAAATATCTCATAAATAAAAATACAAGTACAAAATTAACATCCAAAAAAGAAAAACGAAAAACTCTGTATAACAGTACTACCATAGAAAATGCGTATATTTATTTTTCTAACTACAAATGCTCAAATTGTGCACCATGCAATCTAATACACAAACAGTCTTTACGAAGCACCTCAAGCATTACATTTTGGAGCATTTCAGGTGTAATTGCCTCACATGCGTTTCTAATTCTGGTTTTGATGTCCCCAATATTTTCAGGGGCAATTTGAAATACCTTGTCTTAATGTAACCCCAGACGAAAAAATCCAAGGAGTAATATCTGGTGATCGAGCTGGCCATAGAATGGGTCCATAGTTACCTATACAGCTATCTGGCATAACTTGATTTAAATAATTTGTATATATTACAGCAGTGTAAGTTGAAGCCCCATCTTGTTGAAAATATGAATAATTTAATCTTTCTGCCACTAATTCATAAAGAAAATCTTGAAATTCGTTTTTCAGGAAATTAAGGTATCCACGAGCAGTTAATTTGCCATCATAAAAATATGGTCCAATTACTTTAGTCCCTAAAAGACCCACCCAAACATTAGTATAAAATCTTTCTTAGAAATTTTGTAGCATCGAAATCCGTTTTTTTTTAAAATATTTTTCTTGCACTGTTTTTTTTTATACGACAGTTTCTCTGAATTTGTCTCAAAGAGGTTTCTTCATTTTGAGTGACATAATTCAATACTCTATTCACTTTTCTTACATTATCTGCAACATGCCCTCGCCTTACTACTTTTTTTTTAAAATGAACCGTGCGTTTTTAGATTTTGAACTAACTTCCTAAACATAATTCGATTTGGCTGCGGAGCATATGGAAATCTATCACCGTAACGGCCATCTCAGCATCAAAATTGCACTGACAATGTTTTTATTGGTATACACCATAATTACGAATATAAAACATGTCTTAGAACTCGACAACGCAACATACAACGGTGACAATCTGTCAAATTTGTTAATAACTGTATATATTGTTTTTCACTAATCATGGCATCTGTTTTTTACAATTTAATGATATGAATTGTGGTTTTCATAGAATATTAAATATTGAAACTATCAGTTAAAATTTTTGTGACATGTTTTAAATCGTTGGCCTACTTTGAGATTTGCTCTTTTCATTTTTGCACAAGAGGATTTCAAATTTCTTTTTACTAAAATATAGCTCACAAAAAATGGGATAACTGTTTCTAAAACTTTATTCTTCTGCAATAGATATTAAGCGAGATATTTAGTGTGGCCCTTGTAAAATAGACAGACGGTATAAGCTAGGTAAGGTAAGTATTTGCAAATCTTTAAATAGTGGTTTACAACTTGTTAAGGGGTGGATCTTACACATGATTTCTAAAACCCTTTTTTGACTAAACTGCTCTCTATTAAAATATGAGGAATTTCCCCAGAAAATGAGTCCATAGTGTAGTTGAGACTGAACCAATCCATGATAAATTTTTTAGAATGTTTATGGAGACAGTATCTCTTAGATTTCTTATGATATAGCAGACAGTGCTCAAGTTTGAACAAACCATGTTTATATGCGCTTCTCACGTAAGCTTCCGATCCAAGGTAACACCTAGGATCTTAGTAGAGTTATTACACTTGGGATGGATTTATTTAAAATCTGTAAGTACAGATCATAGTCACAATATTTTTTGGCAAAAAACACATAGCATGTTTTATTTATATTTAAATTTAGTCTGTTGTTGCTACAGTTATGACTTATTTCTTGTTACGTACTGTTACTATTTATAACAATCTCTTCAATAGGTATGGGCACGGCTTTTATTTGCCGTGGTATGGATTTCAAGAAACTTCAATGTACTATCAAAATATTTCAAATACCCTAACATTTTAGTAACCTAAGCATTATTCCCCATTTTGGTAATGGCAATACTTTCAAAAGGTCTTTAATGTCAGATTATGGGTGGTCAGTATAGCCAAATTACTTTTTTTATAGTTATGAAAACGTCGACGTTCCCAAATTACAGCTGTGTGGCATGGTGGACCACTGTTTGAGCCCAAAGAATTTTATATATAAATTCTTTGAATTTTATATATAAATTCTTTGTTTGAGCCATTACTACCTTCAGTACCTTCTACACACTGGCTTATTGTGCCTACCCATATTCGTGTATCACGATCACGGTATTTGAAAATGGACCTGGATGTTTGAAATGGTTACAGCTGCTGCCATTTACTTAGCACATGTAATTATTACTTACATGTTGTGTACTACAAAAATACAATTAATTAGAAATGACAAAAAAGAGATTCAACTTTCAACTATGCATGGAATGATAGGCCAGCGTGTGAATATGTGTGAGAATTACTATTCGCCACGTTCTTTTGATGTATGTTCAAAAAACCAATAGGCACAGAAGCCATCGTTGACGACGATCAACCATCATACACCATCCCAGACATAGCACCCTCTATTTTTCACAAATCAATATCTTTAGTGTCTAAAAACCACTTACAAAACGTTTGAACACTGATATCATGATGCTAACAAAGTTAGAGAAACTCACGTCGAGTATAGTGTATTCGAGTGTAATGTTGGCATTTTGTAAAAGTGGTTTTTAGAAGTTAGATACCTACCAATATTTTGTGAAAAATAGCTCCATACGGCCCTCACCACCACTGAATAAAGGCTCACCCACGGTGCTCACCACCAGCTACGCACTCTAAAAGTTGAAGGAGGTTCAAGTTCAAGGATAATTTAACATTTCATTACTTTCCAAAGGGTAATGATTTCGTATCTTCAACAATGCGGAAAGAGTGGATGCACCGTTGTAAAAGAACAGATAAGTTTAATGCCGATACTGCAACAATTTGCTCTGACCATTTTACCGATGGTGACTATGAAAGAGATTTACAGCATGAATTGTTAAGTAAGTAGGTAAAGCTGTATTCATTTTATAATTGGTGTAAAGTAAGCAGTAAAAAATAAACGTTGATTCATAGTAAATAGTAGTAGATACCTATACCTATGCAGTTTAATTTTTCAGAGCTTATATGTAGGGCTTACATCCAAAGACTATGGCGGTGTTGATTACTGTTGATTAAATGTTTATTTTTCTTGCCTCCTATTTTTATGTTTTAAGTCTTACAGCAATTATTTCATCCAACTTATACATAAAAGCTAAGTCTTAAAAATAACAATCTTTTAATATTGTTTTATTTTTTCCAGATCTGCCTTTACGCAAATTTTTAAAGAAGACAGCAGTACCCACAATAAAATTAGGAGGTAAAGAAAAGCCAGCAGAAACAACACCTCGGGAGAAAAGATCCCAAAAAAAGAAGAACAAGGAGATAGTTGATTCATTACTTGCTTCCACAAGCATCTATGATTCAAGCTTAAAGCAGCCTTTACCATCAACATCTAAAGAGGGCTCAAGTGTTGACAATTTGACCCTAGAAGTTTTGACTGCCACAGGAGAAAGTATACTACCCCCTCCAGCACCTCCGTTGTATCAGACCAATCCACAGACCACAGTACAGCCTGGTTTAGAGTTGACCAAACTCAAAGTAAAATATGAAGAATTGCTACAAAAGTATACTTTGTTAAAAACTTCCTCTAATAAAAAAATCAAAGAATTGAATGATTGATGTAAAATATTATAAAAATAGATATTATAATCGTGCAACATCAACTGGGAATAAAGCCCAGGTGGCAGAAAAATTACTTAATATGGTCTTAACAAAAAACCAGATAGATTTACTGTCTTGCCGCAAAAAGTTAGTTCACTGGACTCAAGAAGAAATATCAATAGCATTCACGATAAGATATTATAGCAAAAAATGCTATCTATATTTAAAAAATAATTTAAATTATCCTTTACCTTCTTTATCAAGCTTAAGACGTTGGGCATCTCAATTGGATGTTAGTCAGGGACTGCTTAAAGATGTTTTATTGATGATGAAACTGGCTGGAGAAAATTATACTGATTTTGAGAAAACAACTGTTCTTCAATTTGATGAAGTGAAGGTGAAGTCTGTGCAAGAATATGACGTGGCCAAAGATGAAGTACTGGGACCATGTAGTCAAATGCAGGTAGTTCAAGCTCGAGGCCTATTTTCAAAATGGAAACAACCTATTTACATTGCATTTGATGAAAAAATGACAAAAGATGTATTATGCAATATTATCACTGAATTGCAGAATATATCATACAATGTTGTAGCCTGTGTAAGTGATTGTGGAGGGGGAAACGTTGGATTGTGGAATCAACTGCAAGTTGATTTAGAACAGCCTTTTTTTAAGCACCCTAGTACCAATGAAAATATTTATATGTTTGCCGATGCGCCACACCTATTAAAACTAATTCGTAATTGGCTACTGGACACTGGATTTATATTAGAGGAGGGTCAAAAGATTACAAAGGAGCCTCTACAAGAACTAATTAATTTAACCAATAAGGAGGTTAATCCCTGTTGGAAAATCTCCCAAAATCACATAAACTGTGAGAAAAATCAGAGGCAAAATGTCAAACTAGCTGCTCAACTTTTGTCCAATGCTGTATCTACAGCTCTTTTAAGATACAAACCAGGCAATGACAAAGAAATGGCTGCAGATTTTGGAAAATTTATTGGAAATGTCAATACATGGTTTGACATCTTTAATAGTTACATAGAAGGCTCAGTGCCTACCAAAAGTGCATATGGAAAACAACTTAACGTACAAAATCAGCACAAAATACATTTGTACACATAAGTTAAATCAAAATGCTCTCGAAATTTTTTTTATGCAAATTAGAAGCCGAGGACCAAATGAACATCCTAGTCCCTTGGCAGCTATCTACCGTATAAGGTTGATAATATTAGGTAAAAATGCTGGGATATTAGATGCGAAGGTGAATACAAAAGAACAGATCGATGAAGAGTTCATATCCCCTAAAGTTTTAGAAAAAGCAAACCTTATGCTTAAAACAAAGAATTTTGATAAGACGATGGCATCAAATTCTAGTAGCTCCTTTTCCTCAGCTGATAGTCCTAATCCATCTGGAAATACGTCATCTCTTCAAGAAAACGCACCAGAAACAACAGAGGACGCTTTAGAATACATTGCTGGTTGGCTCGCCCATAAATATAAAGAAAGTGTTTCTGACTTAGGAGATTTTACATACAAATATAAAATGGATCATAGTTACCATATTCCCTCTTGGGTGCAGCAATTATCGTATGGTGGACTTATTAAACCAACTACACAGTGGTTGGAGAAAATTAAAAAGTGGAACAAATATTTTGAAACTTATCATAGAAACGAGCTGCAGCGTGGTCCCAGAGTTGTTGCTAAATTGGCAAATAAAATAAAAAAAAAAAGAAAGCAGCTTGCCCTATAAATAACTTTTTGACTTTTGCAAACTTAGAACAGTCATTAGAATTAATTATAATAATTGTAAAGCTCAAGCTAGAAAAGATTTAAAAAGAAAGAGCAAGTAGAACAAAAAAATATAAAAAGATTTTGAATTAATATAGGCCTCTCTGCTAGGCCAGTAAATAAAACTTTTCAATCTTTGTGATAACACATACAATGTTTTATAAAAGTAACGGCTTGCCGTAACCCTGTGAATATTAAATTTGTACCCCAATTCCATAAATTCAAAATTTTTTGAAAGCTTCATTAATGTCAAAACCAGTGCTTCAAATTTTGACAAGGTACAATTTGGATTTTTTTATTAAATAATGCTCGACTACCGAGTACACAAATTTTAGAACTGGAACAGTTAGTCCTGTATAATATCGACATTTTTCAGGGTTATTTTCAAATGAAGCTTCATCGTACTTGAAATTTTGAACTTCTGTTCTTAATTTATAGACCTCGTCCGATATTTTTGTGTGATTAAATTAGGCATTACTTTGTAGTATCATTACCATCTATGGTGTTGACACAGTGTAAAATCTCAACTTTATTTTTGATGTACCTATTTCTAATCTCTATTTTCAATTATATATATAGGTACCCCTATATGTTTAATAAATTATTATTATAGCAACATTATGTTTAACCTGCTGTCAATATTATTTTTGAATGAAACTTTATTTAAAATAAATACAATTTTTAAGTGTGTTATTTGTTTCTCTACAATAATCATCCTATGATCCTATGTACCTAAAAAATAAAACACAATTTCATCTAATTTTTATTTTAAAATACAATAGTTAATACTTTCTCATTTTGTGTCAATAATTTTTAAAAATGAAATGGTCGTAATTTCCCAAAATTAAAATAATGCATTATCCATATTCACTTTATAGCTCTCACAAACCGAGCATCTGTGGTGACGTCACAGTAGGAGTGGCGCGCGGCTGACAGATTCGAGAAAGTAAGCAATCCTTTTCAGTTTATTATCCTTGGTTCAAGTTCACATACGCTCATTGAAAAATTCAGTAGGTAGCTCGTTTGATCTACAATTATCCTTGGATAAAGCAAACAGAATACCCCGGGATCTTTACAGATAGGTTTTGTCCAATTAGTAATTGGTTGAAAAAATTAGTAGTTATTAAGCTTTTACATTTCAAGTCGAGTTGGAAAATTTAAGCACGTTGGTTTTTGGTTGCGGTAGGTATACGTCTTACGCCATTATATTTCGTAAGGGCCCTTGGAAACCAAAGGATACTGCCCCGGCTATCAATAATTTCTATGTATGCAAATAAAATAGCAAAGAAACAAGGCACTTCATACCCATTTCTATTCTTAGTGGTACAAAAATCGTGTAAACATGTTTCCCTGATATAAATAATAGGTAATATTTTTCTTCAAGCCGATTGTTGCATAATTTGATGTTTACGACAGAGTCGCCTAAAGTTCATTTGAACTACTATTGACAAGAATCATAGGAGTGGTACGTGCTAACTATTTACCTTAACCACACTTTTGCTTTTTGCTACGCGCATCCTCGTATTTTGTCAAAATTATGTTGATTATTTATAACTCGGTTCTTTAATAACATTAGATATAATTGTTACTTTATACCGATTTATGTCTTCTGCGTTAAAAAATATAATGACTACATTAGAGAGTTCTCTTTTAAAAAGTAAATTTAGGGCTTGCTTACTTGGTTCTGTAATAGGAGACTGTACGGGGTCTCCCTATGAAGGCGATATTGTTAGTAGTGGCGATAAAATTATAATACAAAGATATTTTGACAAACTTGAGGATCCAAATTATAAAGGTAGCGTATACATTCTATTTTAAATAGATGTTTTCACGGCATATTTATAGGTCCTTACAAATCGTATACAGATGATACCGCAATGATGAAATCAGTTGCTAAATTTCTGATTGACAAACCAGAACCTGATTACAAGTTCTTAGCTAAGCTATTTGTCACTGAATATTTCAAGGAGCCAAGACGTGGATATGGTCAAAATGTAATTGAAGTCTTTCATAAGCTGAAAAATTCTAAATTTGAAGACGTCTTTAAACCAGCCAGCGAACAATTTTTAGGAAGTGGGTCTTATGGTAATGGTGGAGCTATGCGTGTGGCGCCGATTGCTTTGTATTTCTATAATAAGTACGATACTATGTTACAAGTTGCTACAACTTCAACAAAAATTACTCATACACATATACTGGGAATAAATGGAGCTCTTCTACAGTGTGTCGCTATAAATCAAGCTTTACTAAGTGATCCGGAAGTTAAAATTAATCCTAAAAGCTTCTGTACACAACTCTGTGATAAAATGAAAGAAATAGAAAAGGTAGAGGAAGATGAGTAAGTATACAAAACGTTTTAAAAAGCACATTTTTTAAAATATTTTACTTTAGTTTAGATGGCATTGGCAGTGCCTACCAGGAAAAATTAAAAATTGTGGAAAGTTTGCTGGAGAGAAAACATAATGATGATTTAGATGAACAAGTTATATTGCAATTGGGTCATGGAATAAGTGCTTATGAATCTGTTCCAACTGCAATTTATTGTTTTTTGAAAGCACAAAATGAAATTCCCGGTATTGATGTAAGATAATCTAAATTATTAGCATTTTATACGATTCTTTGTTTTAAAAAAATTTTCTTCGACCAATGACTTTGCAAAATCGAGTCTGCTAAGTCCGTCTAATCACGCCAGCAGTGGAGGAAGGCCGATTCACAATTGTCACTATTTATTAACGACTGACAGATTGTCATTTTAGTTATAGGACATCTGCGTCTGACATATCATTTTTCAATATTGCTGCTTGGAGGGAAAACAAACACATTATAGCTGCACTTCTTATAATAAATATCATCCCTTAAATAGCTCCTACATTTTTATTTAATTAGATTTTAGTTAAAATGAAAAGTTAAATTTCATTTTATTAACTAAACGTTTTGAGGTTATAATTCTTGATCGCATGGGGCATTGCAAGGTAATTGCTTGAAGGGAAAACAAATAACGGATAGACGAAAATCATCCTTCAATAGATGGCGCTGCTAATTTCTGAATTTACAAATTCAGTAGTGTACAACAAAATTTTGACATTAGCCATATAAGTATTGAAAACATTAAACAAAATAGTTTATTGATTGAAAGTTGTGTTTTGTGATAGATACATAACTTCCTAAAATATTTAAAAAGACGAACAAGTATGAAATTATGCCTAGCATATTTTTTAATAAATGGAATTTCTGAGTTTTGTATAACTGTGTTAGACAGATCTGAAAAGTAAAAATGTCGATTTCAGATATTTTGATGATCGTGTGTAGTACTAATCCTGTGAGGCCTTTAAAATAAGAAGAGGTCGTTTCCATATAATTTGATTATGTGGCTTAGATGCAATTTAAAGAGTATTAAAGAGCCACACATGCACCAACAAAATACAAGTTTCCCGGCCATTTTTAAAGACTATTTACTCCCTCTATGACGATTGAAAACATTATATCAACCTATAACTAAACAAAATCATTACAGATTGCTACAAAAGGAATCCATAAATGCAAGACTTTTTATAATGCTCAGTGAAGTAGGTACAGCTTAATAATCTGCAACAAGCATACTTGCCTGTATTTAAAAAAAGGTCCAGGATAGAGAACTAGATGTTGAGCTGTATCGGGAACGAGATTGTAAAAAAGTTTTTAGGAACACAGAAAATATTTAAAATAATTTTTATGTTGTATGCAAGTTGTATGTTTGACAAGGTTATTTGTTTTAAAAATTTAATAAAATAAATGAAATTAGCTGTTTTATTTTTAAATTTATAGTAGGTTGTTTATATTTTTATAAATAAATTAATATAAAATGAATTTAATGAAATATCACTTTGTAAGAAATAAATACTGCTTGTTGTCTTAGACAAATCTCTTTCGCTGAGTGGGCAAATTTTATAACTGGGTGGGAATTTCCCCATGTGAGTATATCTTAAAAAGTGGCTTGCAAGTTTCTCCACTGGTTTTCACTCTAATCTGGAATTTGATCAGAGTTTCAGAAAAGTAACTAAGAATTTAAATTAAACAATTTTTAATAGCAAAACAGTCATATAAAATGAGTGCAACAATACAAAATTGTCATTGTCAATTTATTCTAAGCACAATAGAATTTCAATAAAAAATAAGGGAATGCCACAATAATTCTTGTAATAAAGACAATTTATTATCAATAAAAATCCTTGCGCATTCGGTTTCATTAAACAAAAGATATAATAACCACACTTGTTAGGTATTAACCCAAATAGATTTTTTAAATGATTTATAAAACATTCCAACAATCCAAATAAAAAGTACACTAATCACAGATTCTTAAAATAGTGGAAATAGGTCATTAATTACAATAGACTATTTTTTCCAGTCGGTTGATATTTTGTTAAATTTATTGGCAATAGGTCTGTCCATAAAATTTAGCTTTTAATAATTGGAAATGATAGATTTATGGGTGTTATAAACCCCTACAAAGTTTTTTTAAAAGTAGTCATTTACTTTCGGCATTATTTGTAATAGAAATTACCTCAACGCGCGAGGCTAGGCGAGTGACATCACATGCTTGCAATGCGATATACTCTAGATGTTGCTATAGTGATGTAGTTAGTTTTGCTATTGTCATGATATTTGTGATAGTCTTATTTATCTGTGCTTTGAAAGAAAATCGGATATCATAATCACATCTACGTGAATCTCCTTTCTGGAAACCCTCTTCCACATTTGACAACAATAAACAAACTCTAGTTGATAGTAAGTTCAAACTTTGTTCTAACGAGAATGACAGTAAGGACGCGGAATAAACTTAACGCAGCATACAGATGATCTGGCGCCTGCCGAGCCTGCAATCATCTGACGTCATGTGCGTTTATCTTACTGAAATAAATCAAGCAATTTCTATGGCCGCTGCTGTTGTTCTGATTAACTTTTTTCAACCACAGTTCTAATATTGTTAATACTGGGTAAAAATCTTTATTTTGCTCTACTTTATACTTTTAATGTATATTAATTTTTTTGTGGACAGACCTATTAATTTACACTTATAACAAATGTTACTTGCATGGTTGTGAACCAATGGAAATTGCGAATTGCTTTAATGATTTTTTTTGTGAACATCAGAGAAAATATCATTACAGCAATTAAAGAAGAATAAAATAAAGAAAATAATATGGTAATATTTCAAGATATAACGTGTGTTAACTCATTCTATTATGATGTTGTTAGTATTGAAGAATTAACGGCTAGTCTAAATGATTTAAAGGTAAATTGTGCTCCTGGCCCGGATAATATAACCACTAACGACATCCTTTTGATATTCGACTCTATCAAATACGTTTTATTAAAATTAATAAATGAAGTGATACAACAGGGAATATTTCCCAAAATACTTAAGGAAGTCAAAGTCATACCTGTCTTTAAAAATGGCCAGGCAAACGTGTTTGGTAATTACCGACCCCTTACAAATATAAATACTTTCTCCAAAATAATTGAAAAAATTATAAAAGTCCGTATGTTGAATTACATGGTAAAATATAAGTTATTGGATAAATACCAATATGGCTTCCTTGAAAATAGTAACACGCAGTGCGCTGTACTAGATATGATGAATAATATAATAGTTTGGGTACTAAAAAATATGTAGTCGCAATATTCATAGATTTAAAAAAAGTGTTCGACGTAGTTGACCATAGCCTCTTACTAAATAAATTGGAAAAACTTGGATTTCGTGGAAATTTTGTGGAGCTATTTGAATCATATTTGGATAACTGAAGTCAATTTGTATTATGGGATAATGAACGAAATAGTTATAATACAGTTAAATGTGGTGTACCACGGGGCTCAGTTTTGATATATGTACTTAATTTAAGTAAAGTATCGTACTTATTATAGAGATAGGAGTATCCAAAAAGTTTTTGTACTTCAAGGACCCTGTGCTTCAATTGTTATTAACAATTATTCTTTTTTAACCGCATTTTTCATAGGTCCGATCGGGACAAAAAGAAAACAAAATATTTGTAATTAAATTGTCTACAAATCTAAATTTTTTTATGGCATCAAAAAGCTGGTGTCGAAACCTATTTGAAAAAAAAAATTATCCGTTTTGGACTTAATGGCATAAAATGGCGGCCAACTCAAATTTTAAATAACAAATTCAATTGCGCACACCGGTTTAATATTTTTGCACTAAATTGTCACAGTGTTTTTGTTAGAGCAAAAGGCAGATTTTCTGAAAGTTAGAAGCTGATCGGTTCACCCAATGGCTCTGGGTATCAAAATGAAAAAAACGATTTTTTGCCAGTTTTTTCACTTTTATAGGTTATGGTTGCGCTCCTAAGACCTACATTAAACGTAGATTTGTAGTCAATTTAATTATATGGATTTTGTTTTTTTTGTCCCGATCGGGCCTATATATCTCGAGTTATTCACATTTTTAGGTTAAAAAACGCAGTTAAAAAATTAGATTGTTAATAACAATTGAAGCACAAGGTCTTTGAAGTACAAAAATTTTTTGGGTACTCCTGAGCACCTCCCAAATAGGATCCAACCATAAAATTGCTTATGGAAAAAGTTCCTTTATATTGATTTTTTATGCTATTTTTACTGCACTATAATTATATATCTTGATTTTATAGACCAGCAATATATTTAGAAGAACTATTCAATATGCCATTACATTGGGCGGCGATACCGATACAATAGCTTGTATGGCAGGAGCTTTAGCTGGTGCCTATTTAGGAGAAGATTCAATTAATTCAGTTCTTGCCAAACACTGTGAATTTCAAAAGCAAATACTGGAATTAGCTGATAATTTGTTCTGTTTGAGGGAAGGATCACCAGGAAATTAATATTTTTTAAGATGTTTTCTGTTGTGTTCAGTTTATATGAATGTTAATTGTATATAAATATGGTTTTTACAAATAATTATATGGCTATTTTGAAGTTAATAAATTTGATGATCACATTTAAAATGATTTATGAATTAGGTATGCACCAATTGTTTTATTAACTTTATTATTATTATTACTAATGGTAGATGTATGGTTCCATTTGAAAAGATGCTCAAAATAATACTTTCTTTTTCATTTTCCATGAGATGTAGAGTATCCCATTGAAAATTTAACAATAATCAAACTGGTAGTTTAAATAAATTTGTTTTGTTACTATCTAAATCGTTCTGCTTTACTGTGAAGAGTGTCTTGAAGGACCTATTGTCTAAAATTAGACTTAAAAAAGTTATGGCATTATTCGTTATTAAAAAAAATTATATTGAAATATTTCGAAAACTGTTCATACTATAAAAAATCCTTAGAATAGAGTGCCCCTTCACATGCACCTATTTTGAAGGTTCCTGGGTTTGATTAATTTCCGCCATCTATATCTCAATGAGGAGAAAGGCCGTTTTCACTCAAAAGTGAAGTCAGTTACTAGAAGCCTCCGGTAGAAAATCTAAAGGTTTTAAATGCAAAAGGAGGTTAATCATCAGTAGGTCAAGCAACAGAGGAAACGAGGAAGTAAAGAAGTCCCCGGAAGGGCTACAGCTAAACCTAAAAAAACAATCAATTCAGGATCACAAAGATAGTATCTCGAAATCGCCCACCTAATGCCAATTATGTAGAATAAGCTGGATTGTGTAAAAAGTTTGCATATGTCTGTTATATGTCTAACAACATAGTATAGATTAATATATAATGTTAATAATTTTTAAAACGCATTGTTATATTTCACTTATTATTAGTTTTTGCTAGATGCTCTTAGATTTAATATAATTTTGTCTTTCTCTTATTATTTTCCTTCTTTGATTATTTCTACTCTATTTATTTACTTTCTTCTCCTTATATAATCTAGTTAGTTATTGGTATAGTTTAACATTTACTTACCTAGTCTTTTCTTTGTTTAGATAAAGTTTTCTATTACACAAGTTAATGTTAGATCTCTGACTGCTAATTTTAATGTCTTCAGATTTTATACAGAAATATAATTTTGATATTGTTGAAGCGACCGAGACTTGAATGGCGTTGATGTGGATAATGTACAAGTGGACAGATACATTTTTATATGGCAGGACTGGAGGGGTTAGTATGTTTATAAAAAACGATATTAATTTTAATATCTTATTTAGTGACAGTAGTGAGTACATCGAAAATATTTGGATTAAAATTGCACTTCAAAAAGCTCATGTCATTGGTAATTTATAAAGACGGTGGTCTTTATAAATTACCAATATTCTTCAGAATATTTTTTAAATAGTATTGAGAATATACTTACTAATATTTACACCAATTTTGAACATATTATATGCCTAGGAGATTTTAATACCAACATGTTTAATCCGAATAGTGAACGTAGTGTTCCGCTGTATTCCATTACTGAGGTGTTTAATTTGAGACAGCTAGTATGTGAACCAACACGTAGTTCACATACAACCCTCTCACTCATTGATCTTTTATTTACCAATGTGGAAAATGTTACTAAAGTAGAGGTTGCGAATGCGTTAATTGCCGATCATTTTGCTGTAATCTTGACCTCACCCGTTCCGAATTACCTGTTGAAAATATTACTTATAGGGCACTGAAGGTCATCGATTTTGTAGAATTTCTATATCTGGGCCTTTGTTTTATGATATAGGCAGCATAGAAAATTAAAGTAGATTTTCTAAATAAAAATATCATTCGGTTATTTAACAGCCATAGGCCCCTGTTAGAACTTTCAATAAAACACATAAGCACTATAGTCCATGAATTACAGGAAACATAAAATTCTTGCAAAAGAGTAAATCGTCTCATCATTGGGCCTATTATAAGCGCTATAAGATTTGAAAAGAAAGTTTATTTAAATTTTAAGTTTCAAAACGGTAGTGTAAAGGATAAATGGGCTAAATTAAAAAAGCTTAATATAAGTAAAAATAAAAATAGGGCAATTCCCAATAATTTGAATAATGTGAATGAACTAAACACATTTTTTAATTCCTCTGGTAATACTACGTCTCCTAAGTTAAATTTGCTAAATTTCTATGCTGCTTAACATCATTATGATCCATCTCTGTCCTTTTTTATTACCATTTATTTTGCAAATTTTAATTGAATGTTTAACTACATCCTATTTTCCCTTTCAATGGAAACAGGCTTATGTGTTACCGTTACCTAAAATTGCTCGTCCCACATAATTTAGTCACATAAGGTCTATCAGTGTGTTGCCTACTTTCTCTAAAATCTGAGAAAAAACCATGGAGTCTCAAATTAAACCGTTTTTGAGTTCAGGTAATGTCTTAAAACATTATATTTTTAGTCGCAAACGCCTCTATAAAATCCTTATTTTACTATAAGGAATGTAACTAGACTGTAACCAATAGCTACTCTCCGGGCTATGTGCCCCGCCGAGCGCTGAATTACAAGTTACAAGCCTGGCATATTAAGTGTAATAATTGCATATTACCATAAAAACGCTAATGCTTCGATTGCAACAAACAACAGCTGAAAGACTGATCCTACTTAAAGGAGCTCTCGACCGACACGAAGATCACTTGATTATTTACTACATTTCGGTACCTTTGGGATAGCGACCTGTAAAATAGTCAGCAGGCACCATCTAGTGGTCCAGTGTCCATATATTTAGCATGATCTGTATAGCATTTTGATTCAGTTTTTGTAAGTAACTGTTTCAACTATCAGAAATTTTCTTTGTATAACTGCTAAATTATTTTACATTGTTTTATGTATCTATTTTTGTGTCTTAGGAACTCAGTCGTGTTTTTTTTAACACTAAATTATGCATCTGTTACAGTACCTCAGAACCCATTGTCTATGCCAAGCCTGCAAAAATATTTACATTCATTTATATTTCATTTTTATACTTTGTTTACTATGTACATGTAGTTGTTTTCCTTACCTGTGAAATTTTCTCATTCTCCTGTTATATAGTGTATCCTATATGATGTAATGTATTTACTGAACAGTTGTAAACAATGTACTATTTATTAGGGCAGTTCGTTCATAGGTTATATTTGCATTTGCAATAAATCCCATTTATTAACTGTCAAACTTATGTAGATATTATAGATTCCCTCTATCGATTCTATTAATCTGTAATTTTCTTGAGTAGGGAAACCTAGCTAAGAAACCGGGTTGTGCGCTTAAGTCGCCCATCAACAGATGGCAACACCAGTACTATCTTACAGCTTTCAATTTTATTAGTAAAAGTAGATTTTTCAAGTTTGTATATTGGGGCAGTATTTTAGATTGTAATATAAAATAGTTTATCTTATTAGTTAAAACCACGAAGTGATCATTTGCCTACCGAATTTGATCTGATTGAGTCTGCAAACGTTCAACTTTGCTATCCTCAGTAATTTATATTACATTCATAACATATTTCTTTGTGTTTAACACTACCAGGTAAATTTTATTTGTCGTTTAAATTTCAATAATTTTGAATTATGTCCTAATGTAATTTCAATTTTTTAATAAATTAAATTCAATTCTTTTTTATTCAATAAGTAATTAAAATACATGTTACCACATGGTAACAATGGTGCTAATCAACTTTATTTTATGCATTTATTTACTTCTATGCAGAATTTATTTTTATGCATTAATTTACCTCTATGCATCATTTACTTCCAAGTATTAAATAGACTCTTATTTAGCGATCTTTAAGCAATCTTTACACATCAATTTTCTTTGGAATCAAATGCCTCTTGCAAGGATAAATTGCCAAATTATTTAGATTGGGTGCTCTACCAGACAGTGAGGTCCTGAACTGCAGTACCAGAGCTTACCATTTTCAACTATACTGACTGGAAATCCAGGAGATTGGTATCATATTCATTATTCTTTTATGTATTAAAATTACCCTTTTTCACTGATGCAATTTTATTAAAAAATTTCACCCAAAATTACATTTCAATTAACTTTCAAGGATTCATTGTTGAAATCAGGTTTTACTATTTCATATGTAACATCATATTATAAAATTCATTTATTTTATCACTCATTTTATACATTTTTTTATTTCCCTTACTAGTAATTTTGGTCTCGTCTATAGGAGATAGCTTAACTAATTATCAACTATAGATGGTGCCCAAACAATATCAATTTTTCATTGTCTTTCCTCGAACAAAACAAAAATTTGTCTTTTATGTCATACATTCAAAGAGGATAAAGTTTCACATCTTTTGCACGTGCTCCGAATCTACGACTCTTTGCTCCAACTAAAGCCAGCTAGCCGTTCACATATGTTGCCTTAATTGTTTCCCAAAAATATTACAATAAGGAAAATGAGGAAATAATACTTGCCTTTTGTCTCTCAATAACAACGTCATTCATCATATATGTTGGCTAACTTTGTGATTTTTATAGACAATAAATGTATTATTATATTCTAGTGGATGCCTTTTACAGAATTCAAATATCTCTTTTGGGTATGCAGAAAATGGCCATGGGAGTTTTATGTGGAACACCCTATATAGGTAGAGAATATTGAAATAGAACCCACTATTTATTATTTAAATGCCCGAATTTGTTAACTAAGTAGTGCACAAGTTCTTCTGTAGATTAATAGATTAGTACATGCGTAATAGACCAAGAGCTAACATGGTTAGCCGAATGTGTCAAGTAGTGTATTCGAGTGTAGTGTTCAAATGTTTTGGCGTTTTGTAAAAGTGGTTTTTAGACACTAAAGATATTGATTTGTGAAAAATAGCCCTCATGCAAAAAACGCCCCCATCGCCAGGACCCGGGCCCAGCGTAGGGTTGTCTCCTTAAACAGGACTACACACCCTAAAAGTTACAGGGAGGTTCTCCGACGCTCTTGGTTCATTATGTAAGCATAAACATTGTTTGATTAATCAAATTAATTTTTGCAATAGTTCAAAGCTAAATTTAGTAAAATTTACTTTTATTTGTTTTTAATTTAGTAAAATAACACATGCGGCTTACCAGTTAATAATAATTATTATTATTATTAGCCGTTACTCGAGTCCGAGTATAAAAATGTTACAGTCGATAAATTGTGTACAATAAAAAACAAGTAAAAGGTGTAGTCTATTGTAATTCCTGTTCATCTACGGTGCACACGACTACGGCTATAGAGGCCAATTCAGGAGAGCACATGTCGACCGCAGTCAGGACAAACATAGACCTGGTTAGGTCTTGGATTCGGCCTTCTTGCAGCAACATTTCCTTGATAGCTGGCCACAACCCCTCGCCATTCGGTTCTGTCTGCTGCAAGTTGTTCCCATTGCTCGTCTGCAATACCGCAGGATTTTAGATTTTCATGGAGAGCATCTTTGAACCTCTTTCGTTGACCGCCACGCCTTCTTCTACCGCTTAGCAATTCACCATAAAGTGTACATTTAGGAAGGCGGTTATCATGCATACGATGAACGTGACCTGCCCATCTAAGGCGTGCTCTTGAAATAAGCACCTCAATTGGAAGGCTGTTTGCTCTCCTGAGTACTTCCACGTTTGATATGTGATGGAACCAACGGATTTTCATCATACTTCTGAGGTGTCTTTGCTGAAAACGTTCTAATTCTTTCACATGACGACGGTAAGTGACCCAGCTTTCACATCCATATAGCAGTGTTGGAATGACAACTGCTCTGTAGACAGCCATTTTCGTTGACAAAGCAAGGTCGTGGTTGTCAAATACTCTCTCTCTAAGTCCCCAGAGTGCTCTAGATGCAGCGTTAATTCTATTGCGAATCTCGCTGTCCATGTTTGCTTTGTCATTAACAACGTTGCCTAAGTAATTGAACTGATCCACCACTTCAAGAGAATTTCCGTTAAGTGTAATGTCTATTTGGTTCGCTTGATGAGGAGTTGACATAATCTTAGTCTTTCCAATGTTGATTTTAAGTCCCAAGGAATCATAGCTCTGGGCATACACATCTAAAAGTTCTTGAAGCTCTTCCGGCGTAGAGGCTAAAA
This sequence comes from Leptura quadrifasciata, assembly GCA_963675555.1. Classification (NCBI taxonomy): domain Eukaryota; kingdom Metazoa; phylum Arthropoda; class Insecta; order Coleoptera; family Cerambycidae; genus Leptura; species Leptura quadrifasciata. Next base: position 44,305,610 of record OY776675.1, read on the forward strand.
GTGCACAGTCATCCGCATACTGGAGATCACAAATGAATCGTGTGCGTGTCTTCGTGAAAGCTCTAAAGCGCCCTATGTTAAAGAGACCGCCATCAAAACGGTATCTGAGACCTATTCCTCTGACTGTCAGTTTGTTGTCAACAATAATTGTTAGAGCAGTGGTAAACAAATTAAAGAGTAGGGGTGCCAGGACACATCCCTGCCTAACTCCAGTGAGGGTTTGGAAAGGTTCGGTTGCCGCATTATTATACATAACCTGGGCGTTGTTGTTTGTATGGAGACTGCGACATACTTCCACAAATACCACAAATATCCACCAGTTAATAAAAACAATTAATAATACAGAACGTAATATTTATTTGGAATGAAAGGTGTAGCGACAATTAATACATAAATAATAATCATAAATACAATATTTAGTGTCAAACAAGTCACTACCTAAAATAAGCACATTATAAAAATAACATTTACAAAAAATTTAAAAACCTTGTTGAAACTGTCTGGATTCTAACCTGTTTTGTAAAATTTCTAATTGACGTTTCGCCTCGCACTGGGGGAAGTTATTCAGATCGTAATACTGTGGCGCTATTTTCAGTAACCAATCAGCTAAAAGAATAAAAAATGTATAAACAAAAATTTTGAAAAGTATTCCACAACTTACGTTTGATGTCTGTAACAGTTCTAATATAGTTTTTGGTGGTTAGTACGAATTCATTATAAATAACCCATTCTGGTTTGTGGTCTAAACATGTTGACGGATGTAGTTGTACTATTTGGTTGTCCTTAATTGTCAGATAATGCCCTGTTCTTTCTAAATGTGCGACCTTTAAAAAATATTTGACATGTTACATTATATAATTATATATACTTCGAAAACTTTAATGGTATTGGTTAATGTAAAAAAATATAAATGCAGTTCTAGTTAATACAAATGAACAGATTTACATTTCTTTCATTATTAGAGTATAAAATTTTGCTCATCGACCTTTTTATGATTTTTTTCGTTACTAGTAAAGAGGAAACTGATAACCTTACCTGCATAAAAAATCCATTGACCAAAGCCTTCCGAATATTAATATAGTAATCTTTGCTCGTGAAATCTGTCGAAGTTCTCTTCAAGTTGAATCGATCCATAATTCTTGAAAGCTGCTGCCTGACGTTATCAGCTGATTTTAAGGACCGGTAATTGACAAAATTGTCATAACACCATTGTGGGTCCTCCATACCTAATTTGAAAAATACATTATCAACCAGAAAATATCAGTATATTTAATATTAAAAATTTCGTTGCAAGTTTTATTACATCGTTTCTATAAAAATATTTTCTTTATTTCTTCAAATTATATTGTTTTGGTAATGCCCCCATATACATATAATCTAAATTTGGCATAAATTGGTTATGGCATCACTATATTCAATGAAAGGTGTATTGGGTGTCTTCTAATCTAAAATATTTCCTATTTTTATTCCAAATTTACTTAAATATTATTTTCTATAACAATAATAATTATTAAACAGTAGTTATTATTACATTCTACAACTAATCAAATCAAATATAAATTTACAGTAGAATTTCGGAATATTTTAAAAATATATATACATAACTTTAGATAAATAGAAAGCTTTACTTGTTGGGTAACGTTGAAAAAATCGCCTTCTGAATGAGATTTTAGGTCTTATCTAAATTGTGTTACAAACAAAGATGAAACTAATAACATAAGAAAGCAATTTTTTAGCAATTAAACCAGCTTTATTCATATTTTCGGCATAAAATTGAGTAGTTGTCCTTCATTATATAGTTTATGCAATTATACAATGTTGATGTATATATTCCTGACAGGGATTTTATTTATTATAATTGAATATAAACACGTAATGGGTGTGGTAATTCGCCAGGAGCATGAAGCATAATTTGTAATTTTCTATCTATCTATATACATCGGAGAGGATGGCTAAGGTGCTTGGCCATTCGAGCAGCGTCTTGAATTTGGAATTTTAAATCTTACTGCTGATCTCCTGATACTAATAGCGCATTATTTGTTAATTATACTACAAAGCAGACTTAATACAGTATGGTGACTGGGGAATTGTAAACTTAATTTTTTCTTAGCGATTTGTGCAGGAAAGGAAAATAAAAACCTGCTTCAAATGGTCAAAAAAAAAAAAAAAACAAAGTGTCATGATCTGTGTGCTATGGTTATTTTGATATCAAGAGGGTATTATGTATTGATATGGTTTTATTAGGGATAAGGTAGGTAAAGGGGAGAAGGGAAGAATAAATAAGGGATATGAGAGAGGTAGTCAGTGTCTTCATGTTGTGTAGGGCATAAATAGGGGTGATCCCTACAAGTTAAAAGTAACTTTGGGCACAATGAGGTGTTAATTTCAAACTCTCGCCGGGGTTGATACCAACATCGTCATCGGGGATCCGGCATCCGAGATCGAGGGTGACCTGGCTATTTATAATGCCCCAGGTAATTTTGTAATACAATTATCATTATTTTTCAATGACATAATTTCCTAAATTTAATAACCAGTTTATTCTGGGACTCTGCGTTATTATTCAAAATTGAATTTACATTCTGGTTTCTAGTGGGAAATAGACACTCACTCATGAAAAGAAACATTAGATTTTATGAAATATTCCATTTGATTTTAAGAAGAAAGCAGGATAAATTTATATTACAACTTTCTCAGTAGTTATTTTCAATCAACATTAGTAAAACTAGGTAAAGTATTTTATTAAGGGAATTTCAGTTTACTAAATTACAATTTACCATATTACATTATTATTCTTCAGTTTAATAAAAAACAAATAGGTGGTCTCTATACTGGCAATTCAAAAAGATGTGGAAATCTTTAAAGTATATAAGGACAAAAGGTTAGAGATAATTTTGATGTTAATTTAAATGATGAGTTAATAGACAATTTAAAAGACAGTACTGAAATTTAATGAGCTTTTTGTTAAAAGTGCCGAAGATACTATTGAAACTATACCCTTTACTAATAGGGAATTTCCAGTTAACAGATGTAATATGAGCTTCTCTGATTTTAAATCCATGTTTAATAAAATTAATTGCTCATTGTTGACTGACTCGAAAAGTAGCAAATTTTTTGAATGTATTGAAATGCCATTTTTTATACATTTATTTAATGTCAGCCTATTTCCGCTACTGAAGCCTATCACCGACGCCTGTAGACAAGATACCCCAACCAGGAATTTTGCCGAACCTCTTCTCTTTCAAAGAAATGCTATTAAATCTATTAAGGCTGTATAGTTTTGGCTAATTAATTTGTTACCTACATTTGAAAAGATATTAGTCGTATTCTTACTTAGAAACGTTTCAAATAACCATTTAATATGTAATTATTAATTTAAAATGAACATTTGAAATGATCGACAAGGATTAGTTATTTGTAAATGTAAGATTAGTAGGTTTTAAGAGGACATTTTTAAATTGGTTGAAAAATTATGGAGCAATAGAAGACAAAAAGTTAAATATGAAGAACATCTATCTAGCAAATTACACATTATTGTCCTTTTATTCGAACTGTATTAAATGATAAATTTTTATTCTCTGAAAACGCCAAAGACAAAATAATAATTATAGTAAAAATCTATTGTTTGTTAAAGGTCTTAAATTATTGCCTGATAACATAAAAAATAGTGCTAATTTAAATGGCTTTAAAATCGTATGTACAGAGTATGTTAAAGACGTATGGCCTACTTAAATAATTTATTGAAGCTTGTATATATTTATTGCGATTTCTATTTATATTTATTGTATGAGTTTGTTCTTATAGTAATGTTCCTGTGATCAATGTAAACATTTAGCCATGCTAATAAAGGTTATTTATTATTAATTATCATCAATTTGTCAGATTATGCATATTAACTCTTGTTAAAATAAATCAAATATTAGGGAAGTAAATAAATAAATTAAAATTGAATGTTACAACAACAAAAGTAACGCTACTAGAGAAGAATTTGTACAGGGAGTTATTTTTCATGAATCGGTTAAAATTCAAATTGGGTGCGGAGAGATTACTGAAGTAGTTTATGAAATAAAGTACCTGGGATTATAACTGACAGACTTAAAACTTAATAAAAACACCGATTTATATATGTAAAAAATTTGACCAAAAAATACTTATAAAAACTCGTATATTAGTGAACAACACTATAATATTACCTCGTTTTTGTTACTGTAATTCTGTATTATATGTACTTAACTGTAGTACAGATTATTTTAAAAGTCTTCGAGCACAATAAAACGTGCAATAAAGAAAGCTACAAGGTATTCTCCGTCTTCATGCAAATCATAAGCAACAATCTCCCCTCACAACTTAGTGTTCCATCTTTTACCGTGTACCTGAGGAAGAGAGAGACATAATGTATTATGAGGGTGTATTTTGTCTCGCATTACCAAACTACTTGATGCTGCCGCGGGGATTTTGCTCAGGTCCGGACTTGTAAATTGTAAAGTTTCATTTAATGAGACTGTGCTCAACTTTTTTGTATTTATAAATCAGGTCACTTTGAACAAATTATGGACAATTTTTTTCAACTGTATAGTTTCAGTTACAATGTACATATAAAATTTTGTAATTGTTAGAAATTCAAAAATAAACCAGCAGACTTCGAGTGTACCTGTGATTCTAAGAATATCTTGGGTTGGTTCTCTCCCTTCAATTTTATATACCATATACCTGACAAAGACATTCAATAAAAAGTGGGTACTTGCGATTTCTTGCCTATGATTTGTTTACAACGGAGAAAGATGATTCAAAGCTGCAGCTTTCTTTGTTGCACATTTTATTGCCGTTGAGGAGTTTTTAGATAATCTCTACTATAACGAAAGGTGTATAGGACGTTGAAAAATAGAGCAATGCTGATAATATCAGGTTGCAATAAATATACAAAAGTTGGCTACCTTGGGTTGGATGAGCACATAAAGGTTTTTAGATTCTAACGTATTGGTTTTTCTTTATAAAATTAGACTAGAATAAGAGCACGTCTACTTATGAAATATATAGAAATACAGCCGAGTTTACAGTGTTGCCAAATCTACACAAAATTATCAAATTATAAATACTTAAGACTGAAATCGAACACAGACACAAAGTTGATATTTAGTTATTGTTGCCGTCAAAGCTCATCTCCAGGTTGTAGGCCTTGCACTTTCTGTACGTAATAACAACAAATTCGGACACTCCAATTTGTGCAGAAAGCCTGGGAATATTTTGATACTCCAGGATTTTATTCAATAGCATCTAAAATTAGTGGTTCCACATTCAGTATCCTCCAACAACCACTATAATGAATAATGGGTTCAAAATGTCCATGGTTCCTTAAGTGCTGAACAGCTGACATAAACGTTCTTTCATGGGGAATGCGGGTAATGTTCTGATATGCGAACTTGACGGGCATATTCGCCTGCCGCATCATAACAAAGTACAATGTTTGTAAAATTCTCGATCATTATAAACTTTTAAACACAGTAATTCGTTATTAACATGTAGAGATCTGTCATGAACTTTTGACGGATCGCTACTAACTGTTTCTTGGCGATGACACGCTAAAAATAAGCAACAAGTTCACGTCAAGTATCATATGGAAACTGATCAGTGGCATAACCCGATAATAATAGATAATTATTTGCAATATTCAAAAATGTTTTTATTTATTTTTTGATTTTTGAATAAATAAATTTCTACGAATTTTAAAAATATGATGATTGATGAATCTGAATATATGCCTGTATTTTAAAAACACCTTGTATAAAGCCTAGTCAAAAAAGTTTGTAGTTTGTTCAAATTTTGTTAAATTGTTTTCCTTTTTGTAATGTAGTCCCAAATAAAAAAATTAAATTAAAATTATGTATCTAATTTTGAAATTAAAATACTACAGATCTATATTTCACTGGCAAAACATACTGACATGCACTTAAAAAAAAATTCAAATCAAAATAAATCATATTTTTTTCTATATACCATACATTACACATCTCATAGCTTGTACATGTACTGTGCAATATTTAAAACAAATAAAAGCACATATAAATATTATTGCTATTATTAATACTTTTTGTACAAGTCATAACCAGAAATATATATTTATACCATGTCGTTTAGAAGATGTCTACACCAAAAGTATCAAAAGTGTAAATTTGTCAATATTAGATTTATTTCTGTAGGTTTTCATGATTTTAAGTGGCCCAAAATTATTGTATGCACATTACTGAAAGTTGAAAACCATCGCTTACTTCTGTAAAACCAAACCCATTTAATTCTTTGAGGTATCTTTTTTTTATTTGAATGCAAATGGATGTTAGGACTGCTATTCTAAAAAATTGATATATAAATTTATACTTACTTTGTTTGAAAGCATGATAAACGTTGAGAAGTGTGAGGTGGTCCCCATCGATATGGGCAAACCGCATCTTGGCGTCATCGGCTGCCTTCTTAGCTTCATTAGGTCTGACGAAACACTGTGGGACTAAACATTGGAGCAGGGCACATGCCCGTATCCAACCAATATAGTTGAGCTCGCTCAAGCGTTTCCTACAGAGCTACCCTTAGTCAGAACATTTCGAGCAAACATAATCAACACTTGGGGCTATTTGGCGTTGCACATTTGCTCGAACATTGTTCTAGGTTAAATTTAAATTTTGCTAGGTAGCATGATACAACTTGTCTAAATTGAATAATCGTTTTGTATGATAAAGAGGCAAATCTTTTTCAAAGTAAGCCGTTCACAAAAATTAACAATGAACTTTGTTTTGTACGGTTATTTGAAAAGTTTATAGTTTCGAACAATAGCTGACAACAGTCCACGTGGGATTAAGAAGATAAGGAAATATCTTTAGGGGCAGTAGTTGGCGAATTATGTTCAGATCTATTGATATGAGGAATGACTTTCAGGTAGCAATAAATCATATTTAGCATCACTAATTTTGACAGTACAAGAACATACATTGTTAGTCCTAATTTTGTAAAAAAGAATAAAACAATCCAGATATTTACAGTACTGACAATGCTATAATAAACAATTATTTACTGTTTTTATACTGGGTGACGATGATATCACTAGCATCCTTGTTTTGCCCCTTGTTTATCAAGATATCAAAATAAAACTCTGCACAGTGATTACAATTGGATAGAACAATGGTTTATCCGTTTTTATCAAATAATAGGTATTTTCAGATATACTAAAACTGTTTTGTCAGATGTTCTATCGTAATACTTTGCCTTATTAATTTTGTGGTAAAAGTCGTTCCTTAAATCAATAAAAATTATCTTGCCAATTAACCTGTCCTAAAAATAAATAAATGAAAGTATCCTAAATTTAATAGTTGAAGAGAAACACTGCATCAGAAAATGTAAACAAAGGGGAATTTTAAAATTCTATATATATAAATACCTGACAACATAGCCGTTACAGACAATATCTCATTTGAACAATTGTGGTTACAGCTGGCAATCAACATCTTTGCCAGTTGCGGATCCAATGGGAATTCTGCCATTACAGCTCCAAGGTCGGTCAGGTTGCCATCATCGTCCAAAGCCGCCAAGTAATTGAGCAATTCTAATGCACGCATCAGAGTTTCAGGCGCTGGAGGGTCCATAAAATCGAAATGGACCAAATCGTCAATTCCAAGTTTCTTCAACTGAAGTACCACTGAACCTAAATTTGACCTAGAGCATAATTTTAAATGAGGATATTTCATATTATAGATTCAATACGCATACAGATTTGGCAAAAGTAGTTTTATATATAGAAGTTTTATATAGATGAGTGCAAGAAAGAAAACAAAAATCACTTATGTGGAAGCGAGACAGATGGTTGTTATATTAGTTGAGCATGAATTAAAATTTCTCGACCTCCCGTCTTACCGTGATGGAGGGGGAAAACAAAATCAATAAAATTCATGTATGTTCATGTTTCAAATGTAAACCTTTTTTCTTAATCGGTTTTTCCAGCAAATGCAAACCTGTGAAGTTTTCCCGGAAAAACCTATAAAAATTGGCAATACTTTGGTATTTATTTTACAATTGGTCGAAAAGAATGAGGCTTTCTTAACATTTTTTAAACTCTTATGATTTTTCATTAAAATGTATATTTTCTGAGGTAGGGCTATTTTATATACATGGATGGAACATTTCAGCTTCAATAAAATTTTTACAAGAAAAACGTGTTGTTTTTATTTTCTTAGTTAAAAAAATTACCGTCATTATTTTCTCAAAAATTAAATCGCCCTACCTCGAATAATATGTATGTTAATGAAAAATCATGAGTAAAAAAATATTCTCATCCCTTTCGACAAATTTTTTACAGATTTTTAGAAACTTGCTTTATTATCCTTTCAAGTTTTCCCAATTTTTATAGGTTTTTCCGGGAAAACTACGCAGATTTGCGTTTACTGGAAAAGTCGATGAGAAATTTTTTTTTTAAATGAAGTTTTTTTAAAATTTTTCCATACAATTTTTGTTCTCCTTCCCTCCTTTTTGGAAAATTTCACAAGGGTAAATTGTTATTTTTCAATAAAATATAGAAAAAACTTTTTTTCATTTAATTTTAACTTGAACTTATCAAGCTAACAAATTATTAAGAGAATCACTGTTTATAGCAATTTGTAATCAATAGCCGATATTGAAAATTTGATTGAGACAACAAAACAAACATGTTGCAAAAAGTTTCATGAAAAGACATTTGCTTCTAAATCGATTGTATTAAGTTTTTTTTTCTTTCGAGGAACCGACGCTGCTATGAACCAAACAATTGAATATCAAAGAAAAAATTTATGGCAAAAAAATTCAAAATGGATTTTTTGTATTTTCTTAATTGACTTAAAAGAAAGTGAAAAAATGCATATGAATTTGAAGTACCACTATACGAACATGACATTTAAAAAAAATAAACAAAATTTCAATTTTGAGAATATAATAAGATAGTAAAATTCTTTTTCCAAAGAAAAGTTTAATTAGGGGCAATGAAAATTTAGTGTATGCATCAAAAAGCAAATATATCGGTGATATTAGATTTGCGAAAACTTAATTATTTACATAAAATTTTAGGTTTGTTGCTGTCGATAAGCAAATTTTATAGGAACTGAAATAAAATGTTAATTTAAGAAGTGTGACGATAAAGTAAATTAGGAAATACAACAAAAACTTGAATTAGAAAGTGCAATGAACAAATTTTATGATCTGTTATTTGCTGTAAAAAATGGTTGTTCTTTCTTTTGTTGAATTTAGTTATTGACCTTTTCATCAAAAAAAAGTAAAAATTAGTAACTGTGACAAAAATAAGTGGTTAAGGGCATAAATTTAAGAAGTATTCTGAATTTCGGAGCAAACATTTGTAATCAATTTGGAATTTTGGCTTTAGTACTGAAAATGAACTGGTAAACAACTTTCTCATTACATTCTGAGTATGGCAAATGGAAAAGTGAATTAATTTGTAAATTAGGATGTTTTAAATTTCAATTTTTTTTATTTTTGAAGACTTTCGATGGCAAGTGAATGTGTTTGTTTAGATTTTAATTCAATACAATTGTATTCAATTAATGTACTAGTAGTCAAAAAACATTTAATAATTATTCCTCTAGAATTAAATCGATTGTCGTGAAGTATGAGTTTACTTCGGTAGGAATAAAGACTACTAATTATGAGTTATTTAGGTTACCCAGTATCTTCTTTAATTAATGGATAAAAACACTGGATATTTTTTCAAAGAAAGCATTGCCACAAAATGACAAGAAGGAATAAGGATGTTATTACGTCTGTGATTAATTATAATACAAATCTAAAGACTGTAAATCCAAGCCAAAGAGTATTTTAGGTAACTCTCTGAAGTCCATCATTTCTTCACTCCACAAAGTAATTGTCAGATGAAATTACACTTTACAATGTCTGAAAACAAGTTTCTTTACAATCAAAGAAGAAATAACTACAAACCTTAAAATCTCGGGATAAGTATTATCCTGCATTTCATTTTTGAATGCTTTTTCTGTGTATAAGCGGAAACATTTTCCCGGTTTCGTCCTACCAGCACGTCCTGCTCTTTGCTGAGCTGAAGCTTTGCTAATTGGAGACACCAAGAGAGATTCTACCCTAATCCTGGGATTGTACACCTTCTGTTTGGCAAATCCGGGGTCAATCACAAAAACTACGCCATCAATAGTCAAAGAAGTCTCAGCAATGTTGGTTGATACAACAACTTTGCGTCCAATGGCTCCATTAGCTTTATTCGGTGGAGGATCTTCGAAGATTCGCTGTTGCAAATTTGGAGGTAGAGTTGAATAGAGAGGAATGCACTTTAATTCCCCAACCTCTGGGCCTAAATTGTCAATGTCCCTTTTGATTCGTTTGCAAGCCACTTCAATTTCTTCCTGGCCCGTTAAGAACAATAAAATATCTCCTACAAAAAAATATATACTTGATGTTTAGTATAGTTCACTACATAGATTTAATTGGCTTAAAAAATTACGCAGAAAACCTCCAATGGTACTCGCTCTGCTTGAAATGTTTGTGGCTCCGCCTCTAACAATAAGAGGCAAGCGGAGTCATATACATATATAATTTGAAACATGAAAATTTGGATAGAACCTTAATTTCGCTAATAAATATTACGGAACGGCCATATTATTGTTTAAAAAATAATAACACTGTACGTTACCTTTACAGAACGAATTCTATGTTATGTTTCTACTGCATGTAATTATAAATAATAATATGCATGTCACCCATATGTTGTCATATCACCTTAATAGATGTAGTAAACATGTGATATATGTTTAGCGTGTTTAACTTACCTACTATTTCCTCACACATATGAATCTGAATCACAGTTCTTATAGCAGCTTCTAAATAATCTCTCTCAGGTTCTGGTGTGTAAAATATCTCGACAGGGTGTGTGCGACCTGGGACATTCATCAATGGAGCATTATCAAAATATTGTTGAAATTTGCCTGCATCCAAAGTAGCACTCATAATAACTAATTTTAGATCTTTACGCTGCTTTATGACTTCTTTTAAAACACCCATAAGAATATCTGTAGCCAAAGTACGTTCATGAGCTTCATCAAGTAATATACACTGATATGCTTCCAACATAGGATCGCTCATCCCTTCTCGAAGCAACATACCATCAGTCATGTACCTAAAATACAACATTCAATAAAATCCTACACTAACTTACCTAAATTGAATTGAGAATGTGAAACTACGCAAATTTTTCCATACCCGCCAACTGGAGTACATTTAATAAGAATCGATTAAGTTCTACTCACTTTAAAATAGTTTTAGCGGAAGAGCAGTCTTCAAAACGAATGCTGTAACCAACTTCTTGCCCCAATGCAACATCCATCTCTTCTGATACTCTTTGTGCCACAGACATTGCAGCTACTCTTCTTGGTTGGGTACAGCAGACTCCTTTTGTGCCAATAGTCCTGGCATATTCTACACACCATTGTGGTATCTGTGTTGTTTTACCAGATCCTGTTTCACCTACTAGTACTATGCATTGATGTTCAGCAAGTAGTCGCATAAAATCTGAGCGATACTCAAAAACAGGTAACCCAATTCGTTTTCGGTATAGTTCATGGTATTTTTGGGTATATGGTAATCCCGTATATGGATTAATAGAGCCTACTGAAACTTGAGTAGTAGTAACAGCGGTACTAATACCTCTTTCTTCCCTACAAAACAAAATAAAGAGAATTGAAGGAAAACATTTATTGACATTTTTGTGGACACAGCATACCTTTTCTTTTTTATAAAAGGATCCAACACTTCAATTCGCCTTTTGGACATTTTTCTGTTACAATATAAAAAATATATACAACTGGGAAATAAAGTTAACTTGGTTAAATGTATGGTAAACTATTTTAGTATGTACTATTTGTATCTACCGCATGCAGCGAGTACGAACTGAGGAAAAAGTGAAATGTCGGACGGATAATGCCAGTTGGTAATAAAGGAGTCTGCACCTTATCGATCACGAATCATGGAGCACGTTCAGGAAGTATGCCCGACCCAAGATTACTAAATTAGTGTGAAATTAGTGACTTTGTGCCCGACCAGACGATTATTACCCAAGTGGTTATTTCATACCAATTTCATACGGCTCTGGAGCATGTTCAGTAAAGACGCCGGGCAATTATCAACCAAATTTTACCTGTTCAGAAATATCGCTCAGTAACTACCAGAGCCGTATGAAATAACCACTTGGGTAATAATCATCTCGTCGGGCGTACTTCCTGAACGTGCTTCTGGTAGTTACTGAGCGATGTTTCTGAACGGGTAAAATTTGGTTGATAATTGCCCGACGTCTTTACTGAACATGTTCATGGACCGTCGTTTTCTCTTCAAATACTTGGAGCCCTGGAACATGTTCAGTAAAGACGCCGAGCAATTATCAATCAAATTTTACTCATTCAGAAACATCGCTCAGTAACTACCAGAGCCATATGAAATAACCAATTGGGTAGAGGATTGCATAATTATATCTATTAAGACTATATATATGTGTGATTGGTGCATAATTGACAGTTGTCAGTATCCAATTTTCATCAGCCAATCACCATTCTTGTTTTTAAAACTCAGGGCTTCAGAAAGCGTCTGTGAGAAAGCAGTCATTATGAATTCTTAGAATCTTCCTAGAGAGTCGGTTGATATGAATTAGTACAATCAAATAGTACTTTGACCTGGAAAAAATTGCACACTCAACGTTATCAGAGACATTTATCAGGTCTAAAACCAAAAAAGGTGACCTTTCCCAAGGATTGTAAACAATCCTTGATAAGAACTAACCCTAATGCTTCTTAAGAAGAGGAAGAAGAATACTTGCCTTGAAAATTCCCGCCATTAGACCATTAAAATATTAGAATAACCTCTTACGCTCTTACTGTTGTTTGTTGTGCTTGCAAGCAAGGAAACAAATTAGTCTGTGAAATTAGTGATTGTGGTTGTTGGTTGTATGTAAGCAGCTAAACTGAGTTAATAATGGCTAAACCTGAAAGTTTCCATGCTTTAAATTTAGGTAATTAATTCATTTTTCAATTTAATAATCCTATGTCCAAATAATACTTTCAAAATGAGTTATATCCAATTTTACAGACAAAATTGTTAAATCACATAATAAATAATAAAAATATTGTCTATGAGTTCTTTTTATAAACGAGGGACTCACTTTTTGGTATTTTTGTATGGTGACTATGAAGTCGAGCTGTTTAATAATGGATTTTTTATCTAATGTTTCAGAACTACATCAACAACACAATTTTATACGTTATTTCAACAATTTGCCTGAGGTAAGTTTATATAATTGCTTTATATAATTCGAACTAATTTTGAAAAGGGGATTCTGTGTTAATTTGATGCATCGATTGATTAAAATTTATTGACCGGTTGTAATATTTTATGATTTGCTATATATAGCATATCACGTTGATTATGTGCTAACTTTCATTGATACACAGAGTGTCCTAGTATAGTTTAAATGGGATGAAAACCAAGTATGTCTTGTAATTTTTTTGTACAGGCTTTTACCTAGCTAGGCCCTTAAAGGTGTGGGCTGTGATAATAAATTTGGTGAAACAAAAAAATCTCCTTTTTCATTGACCCTTCAATAAACCTAAATGTATTTAAATAGCCAGTGATAATGTTCACATATTAATCTTTCTCTCTTTTTTGAAAAATCTTTTAATTAAGAAAATAAAGTAGTACACACTATCTCCTAGTATTACACCAGAACTGATTTTGGTCGGATTACCAGATGCTGTAATGTATCTCAAGTCGCTGGATTAATATTGATAGAATTATATTTAGCCAGATTTAAAAGGATTGGATTGTATGACTATGCAGATAAACAAATTGTTAATGAGCTGATGCATTCACCACGCATTTGTGCATGTATACCCAGACATAACAAATTAAACACATTCACCACCAAGCGAAATTCATAAAAAACACCCATCATGCCAGAATACCATGCAAGAAAGTCTTTTAGGTCATTGGTTGTAAGAAAATATTTTTTGGTTAATTTTGGCTTATTTTTTATAAAAAAATTACACACTGGTGTCTGACATGGCATTGTGACAAAGTAATTTTTGTTATTCCAAGGAGGGCACAATAGCAGACATTTTTTGGGTTCTTAGAATGTCGCGGCAGAAGCTTGAGTGAATTGGAAGTGATTGATAGACATTGTCAAGACCTGCATGTGACCGAATTAGTGTAGTTATGTAATTTTTATTTAAAATTCTTTCTATAAGCTGTAACTTTCACAAGAGCAGACACATCTAGAAAATCTATATAAATGAGCTAATAAAAAATTAGAATAGACATAGTGCCATGACAGACACTTAAAATTGAAAATTCTGAGAAAATGACAGTCGGCTTGGTGAAGGCGATCTATAAGAATAGAAGACGTGAGTGTCTGCTGTGACATAGTCGAATTGGATAGGTCATAATTAGTGGGTAACAATTTGACTTACTTACCTGGGAACGCTTTCTAATTATTGCCCATTTATAACTTGTCTAATGTTTAGTGTTGATATGGCCTTAAAAAACTGTTCAACTGTGAGCAGGGAAAGTCCAGGGATATAGTAAAAAATATAATTACACTGAATCAAATAAGAAATACTTTAATAAAATGTGTGCAGAAATTGAATATAAATACATTAAATATTTTGTCTTGTGTTGAGATATTGGATTGGAAATAAATATTGCTATCTTTGTTAGGAAGAAAACTATCACTTTATATTTTTGGTTTTATAGATATTTACCAGGTGAGGCGTTTAAGTTAATAAACGCGAATGACTTAAAATAAACCATTTTCGAGAAAAATGTTTCATACAAGAACGGGATCTAAGGGCTATATTTTTTTAAAGTTCAGTGGAGGACTTCGCATTCATTTGAGGGTAAACTGTTTTTTTAAATACAAACCTCTAATTGATCTTACAGATTCATATTCTGCGCTAAAAAGTAAACAACTCTTATTTTTACCATTTTTCTGTTTAATAGTCTCATTATACACATAAGACCCTATTTGGTTTTTAGTTAAAAAAAAAATGTGGCCATGTCTGCTAGATCCTTTTAATCCACTGGCACCAGATACCCAGCAAAAGTAGCGGATCAAGACAGTAAATCTGATGCAGCCATACTCTTCCTTTAAATCATTACTATAAAATATAATAAGTTTCAAATTAAGTTGAGGCGTTCTATTAGATTTGCCATAAATGGAATGGAGATTAAAAACTGGCCTTTAGTTTCTTTTGTGGCGTACAAGAATGAGAGGTACTAAATATAAACAAATAAAATAAAGCAGTAAGAGTGGTACATTAATATGTTGAAATTTATGATAGTGTCAATTAAAAAATACCATCGCTAGACACTTGGATTTTAAGTGTATGATAGACAATTTTGAAAATGTAAAAAATAGTAAATGGTGTACTTTATAGCAGTAAAGCAAAAATTCATGTATGTACTTGACACTACTTTTTTATGTATTCATTTAAAGAACCAAAGACATGATGCAGTTCTAACATCCAGCCACCATATGCTGGTCTCTTTATCATACTTATACAGAAAGACATTAAATTGCCTTACTCACCCTACTGTCTGCAATAATAGTGTGTGAATCAGTACTCTGCATCCCTGTGGGTAAGACAGAGAGCGTTTACTGGAATTATTCAATATATTTTGGAAGCCATTAGATAGAACTCTTTCAACCATTTTTACGAACACATTACGTAACCAGTATTTGAAAAAGAAAAATCTATCTTCTATGGTTAGATGGAACAAGAAAATTTCTATTGCTTCAAATGGTTCGTTGGGATCAGCTATCAAGCTTTGTTAGCGATTCAGTATAATGTCCATCATGTAATGTTATTCATAATATAAACATTGAAATCAATTTTTAATCAAGTAATCTGCGACTCAATTTATACATTTAACACTTTTTTGACAGGAACTGGTGTGAGTGAAGATGAAGACATTTTTAGAAGACCCACAGAACACTGAAAAATACTACGATTCAGATAATGAAGTGTTAAATAATATAGGTCCAATGAAAATGAGTGATGAATACTTTAGAGTACATCATACTTTTAATAATAACTAACTGATAAATAGTAATATTGTTATATTTTTATAAAATAAATAAAATTCTGTGGTACTCACAAAAATGCATAATACTGGTTTGCTCACACTTACTGCGGACGACAGTAAATGAAGCGATATTGTGCATATCTGTGGGTACAACAATAAGACCGCCATATGGTCTGGCTGGGTGTTACAACTGCATCAAATAAATATGAAAAAATATTTGTGAAAAACATATATAAATTTTATCTTTACTGTTATAACATAATTTACTATTTCTTATATTTTCGAAATTGTCTGTCATAAACTGAAAATCGAAATAAGTGTGTGGCAATGGTATTTTTCAATATACAATGTTATAAATTTTTATATATTAGAGGCTCTCCAATATACACTTAACATCTACTACTATTACATTTTATTCGTTTATTTTTAGTACCATTCATACCTGTATGTCACCAGAGGAGCGGCCAAAGTTCTTAATCGCCATACCTTGTGCGGCAAGTCTAATAGAATGATTCAACTCAATATGAAATTTACTACTATATTATACTGCTCTTACTTGTTAGGTCAACGTTTGGCAATTATTTTATGTCTTGGTTTTAATTTAAATTGTTTATTCAAAAAACAATCTAAATATAACTGTGACACAGCAGTTATTACAGTTTTATTTTCTTACATAGGTCAACTATATATATGTTTTTGTTGTTGGTATGAATCATTATGTACATATTATTTAAAAAGAAAGTTAGATTTGACACCAAATGATTATCACGCTAAATACATGCAGCAGAGTGTTGGTAATTCGAGCCCTGGTAATTCTAGGTGTTCCAAGTAATTCGAACAGGCCTTAAATTGCCGTTGTAGATGCTCAGTCACACTACTCAGTGTTAACGCTAAAGATTCGCTTAAACTCGTGTTTCTTTTCAACTTGGTAATGTTAGCCCATATTTATGATAAGTTTGCACTGTATTGTTTAACCTTTTTTTAGATCTATTAAGTTATCACTACCACTTTAAAATTTTGAAATTGTTCTGGTCCCATTAATTGTAGCTTGTTTGTTGCGAATTTGTTGCGGTGAGAAAACATTTATAGCTCATTATCTTGAAAAAATTAGTAATGCTAACTTCACAGTGATGATAGCATTACCACTCACAAACATTGCTTTTAAAAATTGTGCAAACATTTGATTATCATAAAAATAATTTGTTGCAAATTTGTTGCGCACAATTAATAAAAAGAAATTATATAAAAATCTGTTTCTTCTAATAAATTTTGATGATACGAACTTGATTGATAGATGGCATTAAGAGTCATGAAAATCGCTTTTAATAATAATTAAAGAATAAAGAACAATCAAAAAAATTGTTTCAATATTTTTTAAAGACCGGAAAAAATGGATTGCTTTAAAAAAAATGAACAATCACGACCGAACGATTTCGAATGCATCGTATACAAAAATGATGCACAAAATTTGCAACAGCATCCAGTAAGGAAGAAAATTTGCAGATAACAGGTTTCAAAAGATTTTTGGAACAAAATGTGAACTACTGTAATTTATATTGAAAATAGTAGCAGATTACATGTAAAAACAGTCGTTCCATGTCATCGCATAAGCAATATAAGCATTTTACCCAAAAATATTTTCTAAGAAACGAAAAACACAAATCGTGAATCATAAGAATTCTAAGGTTGTCTTAAAATGTGAAAGATTTCTCTAAAATAGTTTCTACATAATAAACAACTTTATCTGCAACAAATTGTTTCTTGATACAACAAATTCGTACGCAACATGCAACAAAGTGTCGAAGTGAAAAACACATGAAAAAATGCATTTTCAACAGTTTTTGCAGGTGGTAGTGCCAGGTCGCGCTGGTGAATCAAAGTTTCATTGAATTTTTTCTCAACAAAAAATCATTTGCATTGGGTTTTGCAGGAGGTAGTGTCTAGTGTAGTAATCTGCTACTACTTTTCACTTCACTTTTCACCGGCTCGGTTGCTCAATGCTTACATGTTAGGCTTGCAACCAAGGAGTCTCGGGTTCGAATCCTGGTTAGGGTATTGATGTTTAGTGGTGTTTTTCATGTGCTACCGAATTGTAACAGTGAACTAGACGGGGTTGTGTGAGAGATAACACGGCTAGTTGCTGCACCACTCCAGAGTTTGAGTCTCAGCTACGGCAGATGGAATGTCGTAGGGAATGATCGTTGTATAATTGCCTATGTGAATGTATCCTGGTTGAGTGGTGGAATAGCTAATGCTAAACTCCGCCAAGACGTTAATCTAAATAAGGAGTTAAATTAAAAAAACAAAACAAAAATTATAGTAGTCCACGTTGTATTCCCAAAATCTTTTGAAACCTGTTATCTGCAAATTTCCTTCCTTACTGCTGATGCTGTTGCAAATTTTGTGTATCATTTTTGTATACAGTGCACCCGGAATCGTTCAGTCACGATTGCTCACTTTTTTTAGAGCGATCCATTTTTTCCGGTCTTTCTTTAAAAAATATTGAAACAATTTTTTTGATGGTCCTTTATTTATTAATTATTATTAAAAGCGATTTTCATGAGTTTTAATGCTATCTTGATTATCAAGTTCGTATCACCCGAAGTTATGGGAAAGAACGGTTTTTTAATTAATTTTTTTTAATAATCGTGTGCAACAAATTCTCAACATTATCATGTCATCTCATCAACATCTCTCAGCATTATTTTTATGATAAGAAAATGTTTGCGCACTTTTTAAAAGCGATTTCTGTGAGTAGTAATGCTATCTTCACTGTAAAGTTAGAATTACCATAGGTTATTTTTTTAAATAAAGAGCTACTAATGTTTGTGCACTTTTTAAATCAATTTCTGTGAGTGGTAATGCTATCTTCACTGTTAAGTTTCCATTAACATGGGTTATTTTTTTAAAGTAAAGAGCTCTAAATGTTTTGTTACCACAATAAAGCAACAAAAAAGCTACAATTAATTTAGTTTTTAAATAATTGAAAAATGAAGTTCTCATATTTTGTCTTTTGAAATAAATTCCATGATTTATAAAATATTTTATTATAAAAATAACTTAATGCTTCTACAAATTTCTTAAATAATAATAAGTCTTATATCTTTTTAACCAACAATTTTTTGTTTCAAATTCTGCGCTCCCTGTTTTACTTTGTTTCCAAATTTCTTCCACCACGGTAAATCTTGATTAACGATCTCCTCTGTTGGTGAGGATGGATCTACTGGTGATGGAGGTACAACTTCAGGTGGTGCCACAAGCTCTGCAGCTGGTGTGTCAATAGCTGCTGCCGGTTGGTTGTAAGCAGCCGAGGGTGATTGTGATGGTGTGCCATAGAGCTGATTTTGAACAGCCGCTGAAGGTACATATGGTAAACCTGGCTCGTAGGTGGGAGGTAGGGATGACAGTTGTTGTGTAACATAGTGCTGAGGATACCGTCTTCCGTGACCTTTCACACCAGTGTTGTAGTTGGAGCTAATTGGTTCTACGTTTTGGACAGAATGTGCTTGTTGTGGCTGTGTTGGTTGGAACTCAGAAACTGTTTCGATGTTTTCTCTAGTTTCTCCTTGTTGTCCATAATGTACTTGGTCCAAAGAGTTATCTCCTAACCCATAATTACCTGAATGATAATGAACACCATGCCCAGATCCATAACTACTTGATCCAGATGATAATGATGATGACTTTCCTGTATAGTCAAAACTATGACCAGTGTTTTGTTCATGGTGACCATAGGATAGTTCTAAACTTTGTTGAAGTTGTTTTGTTAGGTCCGCTTGTAGTTGTTTTAGTAGTTTTTCTCTCTGTTGATTAGTAAGGCTGATGTAAGTGGAGAAACTGGATGAACCATATTGCCTAGCACTCAGAATGTCTTGTAGTCGTCTAGTGATATTTCTGTGGCACTCCTGCGATAATTGTTGATAACTGATTTGGTATAGTTGAGGATTGGCAGAACCAGAACTTGAGTAGATATAGTAATTCTCGCTTACGGCATCTTGCAGCTGTTTAGATAATTCGTTTTCTAATTGTCTTGCAAACTGAGCTTGCTGTTGATTCAGGTAAACATCAAAAGATTCTTGTTGTTGATTAGAGTTAAGTTCCTGCACGGGTTGAACAGAAGGAATTTGTCTCGCAGTAGAATCTTCTCCTGTATATCTACCTCCATCACCCCCATATTGTAATGCATGAGAGTAAGAAACGGGTCTGTTATAAGGTACATAAGTAAAGCCCTGTCCAGAAGAAGGCTGGCCGCGGTTTCGTTGAGCTTCTCTAAGTCTCTGAATCAATAGATTAGACTCATTTTCAGCATCTGTTAATGATTGCGGTTGAGTTATGAATTGCCCTTGACTGGTCACTCCGAATGATTGGTCTCCAGTTTGCCCTGAAGGGACTTGAACATTTAGATTTTGATCGCCTCTTGAAGGATTTAGTTTATTATTAGCTTGCCCAGTTGGTAAAACATTTTGCCCTAAAGTTAAGATTTTTCCATCGTTACTACCTTCATCAATTTCTGGATTTTGTGAAGAAAAATTTACTTCAGCTTGACTACCCGTTAAATCACTATCTATTGTTTGCTGTCCAAGGTTAACCTGGTCTTGAGTTAAATCGTCACTTTCAGGAACTGTTAAGGGCTCAACTAGGCTTGGCTGTTGTGCGTCATTTGTATCAACCTGTTGTTGTTCAACAACTTGATTTAAAGTTGGTAAATTATTAGGCCGTTGATTATAATTATCTTGTAGTGGACCAAAAGCATTTTGATTGTCTCTTTCTCTCTGTAAAAAGTTGTTACTATCTATTGGCCTTCTGGTCACAGGCCGAGTACCGATTTGTAAATTAGCCGAAGGAATTTGTTGAGGTCTGTAGTAAGTGTTATCTAGTTGTTGATTTACATCAAGCTGTTGTTGAGTTAGTTGATCTTTTCCAAGTGGCGATGTTTTTGGAACAGTATCACTTACATCTGTTTGTTGAACTTGGCCAATGGGGTGTTGTACAATTTCCTGTTGCCCACCAAATTGCAGAGAATCAAAGCCAGTATCCTCAAATCCTTGTTGTTCAGTTTGTTGGTTTCCAAATTGTAGTTTTCCAGAGTTCTTGCCCAAATTTTGTTGTGTTGATAAATATTCTCTGCTGTCTTCGGCTTGCTGTTTTAAGTCGGCACCAACTTGTTCCTGTCCAATTTGTTGCTGATTTCCTAATTCAAATGCATTGTCTTCAACTTGTTGGACTAAGTCATTATTTTGATATACTTGTTGTGTCAAATCTGTATCAACAATTTGTTGTCCAGGCTTTCTTTGACTTTCGGTTGAATGTGGACTTTCCACTTCTTGTGGAGTCAAATTATTTGCAGGCCGATCACCATTAATGCTAGCTACTTGTTGTTGAAGCTGTAGCTTTAAATCCTTTTCTAATTGTTTTTGTAATAGGTTAAGCTGTTGATTACTGAAGGTATAAGAATAACTGTCCCTGCTTGCTCCTATTGCTTGTATCTGCTTAGTTATATTTCTTTCAAGTTCTTGAATCAGATTTTGATAGAGCACTTGGGAGTCGTAGTATGAATTTGAAGAGTATGTTGTTTTAATAGCACTTTTCAATTGTTTGTATAACACCTCTTCTAACTGTTGAGCTAGCTGGGCTTGTTTTTGGCTGAAGTCTTTAAAGTTTTGTCTTTGAAAGTCATTTAAATTATTTTCATGTATTTGACTAGCAGAATTAATGTGATTATGTCCAAATTGCCTGTTATGACTACTGCTGGCGGTACTCCATGAGTAAGTGTAATGTTCTCTTAGGTCCGATTGGAGTTGCTTTTTCAGATCATGTTGGATATTTTCTCTTAATTTTGCTATTTGCTGGTTATTAAAATTACCTGAAATAGCATATGAATAACTTGAATCATATCTACCAGGATGTGATGAAATTTGTTGTAGCTGTTTTGTTAAGTTACTTTGTAGTTCATTTAAAAGTTGCTCATAAGATCTTTGGTATGATTGACGAGATTGGGAACCTAATGATGAATAAGTTGTGTCGTATTGTTGACTATTAATAGCTTCTTTCAATTGTTTCGACAAGTCGTCTTCCAGTTTTTTGGCAATTTCTACTTGCACTTGGTTTAATTGCAGCTGATTCTGTGTAATTTGTTGTTGCCTTTGTGAGCCAGATTGTAATTTTTCATCAGTATTTTCTTCAACCTGGTTAAAATTTACAAATTAATGTCAGATAAAAAGTGTAGATAAAATATAATTTTTTAAGTGTAATTGAGGTTATTTGAATTTTATATTTTTAGGATATTTATGCTAAAGGTGAATGTTAAAATGTCTAGTTCTTAGTTAAAAAATATAATTTATTGTGAAAACAATCATAGAAGAAAAAGTTAATAAATGTTATTAATAACCTGTTGAGTCAAATCGGAATTATCTTCCTGTTGACCTTGTCCAATCTGTCCAAATCCAGAATCCTCAACTTGTTGTGTTAAATCTGAATTGTCTTGTCCTATTTCAATCTGCTGCTGACCCGGGTTCCCTAACTGCACTCTTCCATAGCCAGAATTATCAACTTGTTGCCCTATTCCAGTTTGACGTTGTGAGTCTGATGAAACCCTTCCAAAACCTGAATCTTCCACCTGCTGTGTTAAATCTGAATCATCGACTTGCTGACCCAATTCAATGTGTTGCTGACCATGGGATCCTAATTGTAGTTTTCCAAAACCTGAATCTTCAACTTGTTGAGTTAAATCCGAGTCGAGCTCCGCCTCATGCTGTTGAGTATGTGACCCTAATTGTAACCTCCCAGGCCTAATGTCTTCAACCTGCTGAGTTAAATCAGAATCATCAACCTGCTGCCCCAATTCAGTCTGCAACTGACTATGGGAACCTAAATGGCCTCCCTCCAAATCGGAATCTTCCACCTGCTGTGTTAAATCCGAATCGTCAACTTGTTGCCCCAATTCAGTCTGTTGCTGACCATGGGATCCTAATTGCAATTTTCCAAAACTTGAATCTTCCACTTGTTGAGTTAAATCGGGGTCAAGCTCTGCTTCATGCTGTTGAGTATGCGACCCTAATTGTAACCTATTGACCCTAGCATCTTCGACTTGCTGAGTTAAATCAGAATCATCAACTTGCTGCCCTAAATCAGTCTGCAGCTGACTGTGTGAACCTGGATGATGTCCTCCAAAATCGACATCTTCTACTTGCTGAGTCAAATCAGAAACATCTACTTGTTGCCCTATTTCAGCTTGCTGCTGATTCTGTGAACCTAATTGTACTCTATCGAAACCAGAATCTTCTACTTGCTGTGTTAAGTCAGAGTCGTCCACTTGTTGGCCCAGCTCTTCTACTTGTTGTGGTTGTGTTTGATCATAGTGACTACCGCCTCTTCTATAATCACTTCCATGACCATAATTATAGTATCTGTTGGCACCATAACCACCATTACTTAGACCAAGTGGTTGGCTTCTATATGGTTGATAGCTCCTTTTCATTCTGTGGCTATGATAAGCATTAGGATCATCTCCAACGCAATCTTCACCTTGCATAGTTGCCACGCTTCCAGACCGGTACTGACCCGCTTGGTAATTATCGAAACCCCTTACTGGCCTGTAATTTGCATTGTGACTGCTACTAGAGCTACTCGCACTGTACGAGCTTGATGAGCTGTAAGATTCCTGCAAGCCCTGTTGAAGTTGTTTCAATAAATCGGCTTGTAATTGACTACGTAAATTGGCCAATTGTGATTGGTCAAAGTTGCCATGCGCAGAATAATAACCGCTGGCGCTGTATTCCTGCAGTTGCCTTGTAAGATTTCTGTTTAATTCATCTGTAAGCTGTTGAAGTGACACCTGGTAAGTCTGGGGGTTGTAAGCACCAGAGCTTGAATATGAGCCATAGTGGCCTCTATTTATGGCTGACTGTAATTGTCTTGATAAGTCTTGCTGAAGCTGTCTTTGTAATTGAGTCATGCTAGCACTACTGCTGCTAGCGCCGCTCAGTTCATATCCGGACTGTTGTGATCCTGCTACATGATGATATTGATTGCCTCCTGTAGGGGAAATTAATGATGCTATGTTGGATGAAGTTGGTCTCGTTGACAAATGCTCTACATCAGAGTCGTATGCGTTATATCGGGGTGTACTGTAGACATATTGAGGGTTATGATATACGTATCTGGGCGTACTGTAGGTATCATATCGAGGTGAACTTTCCATGTACTGTACGTTACTTCCACTGTTGAATGAACTATGACTACTATATTGTTGAGACCACCTGTAAATTAATAAAAAAAAGAGTCATAAAAGTGATTTAGTTTTTTAACAGCAGTAATTAAACAATTTTTCTTTTTTAATAAATCTTAGAATTAAATATGTAGTAAAATATGCAAGGTGTTCCATATTGTTATGCTAAAACTTCAGGAACCTAAAGTAGATTCAATTTTATACAATGTGTCCATGGCAATGCGGTATTATAAGTGTAAATAATAGTTTGTTTATTTTTTTTTGTTTTAAACAATTTCCTGATTCTGCACTTGCTCTCTCCAAACCTATTTTTGGTACGTTAGAATTTGGTAACAACTTAAAAGTAAAAATAGTATCAAGTATACTGCTTTTTCTGTGCAAGAGAAAAGTATAAATAATGCACTAATGTATTCAAGTGAGAAAGCATATACTGGGTTATTCTGTGGTTATACATATAAAAAGTGACTATAGGTTATAATTTATATGCTTTTACCAAACAAAGGTGTTGGTGATCCTTATAAACTGCTCCTTTTAAGTGTTTTGCGGGGTTTATAAGGGTAACGTAAATATTATCGTTACTATATTAATTATAAATTTAAGTGAGATGGTAAATTTCAGGTTATTGCTATACAGGGTGTCCCAATAGTGCGTCAAAGTCCAATATCGGCCTTATTAGAAGACTTTGGAAAATTATTTTTTTATGAAAGTGGTATAGTGGTCAAAAGGCGTACATTTTAAAAATATTTTGAAATATACATGGTGACTCGCTACAGCGGAGCATCATTGTCTTTTTTTTTTTAAATGGAACACCCTATATGTTTTTACATTTATGAATTCAGCGTAAAATTACCTTTCCAACGACCTCCAAATTTTTTGTTTTTGACGTGGCGTTGCCGAGTTATTTGAAAAAATATGAAAATTTTGGTCAGAACTAGGTTTAACAAATTAATTCGCTGTGTGTGTATTATCATTAATTAAGAAGAAAGATTTATTCTACAATCATGTAGACAAGGGATGTACTACAACGACACGACCACCAAATATTGATTATTATTGACTTCTTTTTGTGGGGCTAATGCTTCGATTGCAACAAACACCAACCGAAAGACTGATCCTACTTAATGGAGCTCTCGTGCCAGTCGTCACACACCACTTGCAGACTGCAGTTTCGAGCTGTTGGCTCTCGCAAGGTAGGCATGTGACGACCGAGACGAGGATCACTTGACTATTTAGTACATTTCGGCATAGCGTTTTGATGGTAATATGCAAATATTACACTTAACGCGCCAGGCTTGTAACTTGTAATTCAGCGCTCGGCGGGGCACATAGCCCGGAGAGTAGCTGTTGGTTGCAGTCTGGTTACGTTCCTTATAGCAAAATAAGGATTTTATAGAAGAGTTTGCGACTAAAAATATTATATTTTAATATTCCGCTCTCTAAAAGCGCATTTGAAATTGGGTTTTGTTAAACAAATTATAGCTTTCGAGATATTCAACTATTTGATTTTTCATCACTGTTTCGAGAATCTTTGATATTATAGGTAATAATGATATAGGTCTATAATTGCTAACGTCATCCAATTCTCCTTTTTTGAAGATTGGGACGACAGAAGCTATTTTAAGGGCATCTGGAAATATACCAGTGTTTAAACATTCATTTATTAGTTTGGTAAGAGGAATTATTATTAAGTCTGATGGTTTTTATTAGAGTGATGTTTAGGCCGTAAATGTCTTTGCTTTGACTGTTTCTTAGATAATTTATTATATCTCCTCACCTCACGGAAACGCAATTCTGGTATGTTTGTATGGGAGTTGAGATAATCAAGTGGGTCATCATTTGTTTTAGGAAGATTTCATATGAGCTCATTGGCAACACTGGTGAAAAACTCATTAAATTCTGGAGTCAATATTCGGTTTTTTAAACGTACTGAGGGATTTTTGCTCACTTTCTTGGGTATTTATGATTCCCCACATTGTTTTCACAGGATTACTTGATTGTAATAGAATATTATTCACAAAAATCGTAGAGAATTAACGTGCTAATTCAAAAATTCCAAATATTGAGAGTGTTCCATTTGAAAAAATTGAGAAAATTCATTTA
This sequence comes from Leptura quadrifasciata, assembly GCA_963675555.1. Taxonomy (NCBI): domain Eukaryota; kingdom Metazoa; phylum Arthropoda; class Insecta; order Coleoptera; family Cerambycidae; genus Leptura; species Leptura quadrifasciata. The sequence goes on from OY776675.1 coordinate 44,332,050, forward strand.
GAAATGTCCTGATTTAGCGCTGGTATAAAATACACCCTGTATAATTATAATCAATATTTGGTGGTTGTGTCGTAGTACATCCATTGTCTACATAATTGCAAAATAAATTTTTTTAATTAATGTTAATACACACACAGCGAATTAATTTGTTAAACCTTATTCCAACCAAAATTTTCATATTTTTTCCAATAACTCGGCAATGTCACTTCAAAAACAAAAAATCTGGAGGTCGTTGGAAAGGTAATTTTACGCTGAATTCATAAATGTAAAAATATATAGGGTGTTTCATTTAAAAAAAAAAATACCTCGAAGATGCTCCGCTGTAGCGAGTCACCCTGTATATTTCCAAATACTTTTAAAATGTACGCCTTTTGACACTATACCACTTCCATAAAAAATAATTTTACAAAGTCTTCTAACAAGGCCGATAAGGCGCATTATTGGGACACCCTGTATATCTAAAAATGTTTATTGAGTTAATATACTTATATAGATTTTACTATCATATATAGAGTAAAAAACAATAAAGAACAACAGAAGGAAAATTATCTTTAATCTTTCGACAATGGACTTCCGTTGAATCCTCCAATGTTACATTATGTAGAATGTAAACTTGCTTGTCCTTGCTGTCATGCCCTGGGGTTAGTTCTACCCTTTTTGCTGCTCACTTTAGCAAAAATTAATTGTTTTACTGTTTTTAATACAATTTTGAAACAAAATTTTAATGACTTAATTAAGTAAATATTTTGCAGAAAAATAAAAAAGGAGGAGTAATAATAATGACACAAAAGAAACGTGTTTTTTTTTGAATCAAAAATAATATTGTATGGTATAATATAGTATAGTTTTGTGCTGCTTTGTGAGCATATAAGAATATAATAAAATCATGTCGCGGGTGCGGCACCGAATTACAAGGACGTAGATAAGTGGGGTAGACATAGTAATTACTCCCCCAAGAAGGGTTAGAACATAAAAAGTCGCGCAAGAGTTAGACTGGCGTATCTGCAGAACTTATAATTTTTTAGTTTTAATGGTTAATAATCCCCAATTAATTGTTATTTTGTCGGCTTGATGGTGTGATGGATAGTGGCGCGTCCTCTCAACTGTTATTTTATTTGATGTGAGTGATAAGATATAGTGTTTCTGTGCATTGAAAACATAAAAAAACCTGCTTTTAAAAATTTTTCATATTATCCCCTTACAAGAAGAATTTATTTACGTCCCTGCCGAATTACGGCTTTTGTCGCCCCAAATATAGCAAGTTTGCCATTTTGCACCCCTCCAGGCGGTTGCCCAGTTTGCCCGCCCCTAAAACTCCTTTAAATTGAAATTACAACCGCATCTTTATCTAATATGTATTCATTATCGCTGATTGCCATTTCTTATTGTTTTTTACTCTGCATAAAATAAGAAAGCCCCTAAAATGTAGATTATATTGTATTACCTGCTTCTGTTCCTCTCAAAATCCCGGTTCAGTTTCTCAATCAGATTTCTCTCTATTTGCGATCTTAAATTCTCAAAGTCGCTGACTGCATAATTATATTGACCCAAAGTTCCACCGCTGTGACCAACAGTATACATATTACCATCTCTTGCAATTTGTGTTCCATAATTTCTGCTGACTTCATCGTTAAAAACGGCACTGACATTTTGTCTCAATTCATTTCGTAGTCTTTCCAAAACTACGTCGAAATTATTGTGAGAGTAAGATGAACTGGATGAGAAATATCTCCTTTCTGCATCTTCGAGTAGCTGATTTAAACGAGCATCTAGTTGACTTTGAACTCTCGAGGCAATGGTTGTTAAGCTTTGCGCATTAGAAACTGGAGTATAAGTATGAGAGGGCTGAACGTAGGGTTCTAAATAATTAGCCCTAACTGTAGTCACTGGTCTGTAATAGGTGGTAGTATAGTATGGCCTTGCTGTGGTGGGTGTGTAGCCATAGACGTTACGATTTGAACTGTAATCCTCATATTGTGAGCTGTATGACTGGCGATATTGCGTCCTTAACTGATTTAATAGGGTATCTTCCAACTGTCTTTTAAGATCTTCTAACTCCCTGTTGTCATAGTTGGCTGTGGATTGAAGTCTACCTCCGGTTATTGTGTAAGATAAACCTCCCCGAATACCTTGTTGGCCGTACCTGCTAGCAAGTTCGGCGTTCAGTCTGTTAGTTAAGTTTTGTTTTAGTTCATTCTCCAATTCAGAAACTCCAAGTCGACTAGAGTGGGAATAGGCTCTGTTTTCTTGAAGAGCGTTTTGTAGGTCACGTTGTAGCTCCTGTTGGAGACGGGAAGTGACGGAGCGAAGATTTGAGGTGGTACCATAGGATTGAGAGCTGCTTCCGTAGCTGCTTGATCCATAGGAGGAACCTAGAATTATAAAACAATGCATATATATATATATATATATATTTTTTTTTTTGAGACAATACAACTATTAGAAATTAAAACTTAACAAACTAAAGGCAAAGGAAAAACATTTTAATATAAATTAATGCTCGATATTTTTATATAACAGGGGTTTCAAAAGAAATTGTTTTAAATTTTACTATAATAATAATAAATCTAATGACCTTTAAAAAATATGCATTTTATAGATAAGTCCAGATGGATAGTTAAACACCATTTTAAATAAAACTTCTAAACTAAATTTGAAACATCTTATATGAAAAAAGTAACACATAGAGTATGGACAAACTTTCTAAGTTAACAAATGATACACATACATATATAATCTCTTTTAAGATAGTGTATTTTCAATTAAAAAAACTGTTTCCATTTTCGGTTACGACTTGGTAAAATCCTCAATACTGTATAAGCAATTCTCAGTTAAAATTTCTTTTAATCTTCTTTTAAATACATTGAATGGCAAGTTACGTAATGTCTTTGGTAGAGCATTTAGCACTCTAACTCCAATGTTATTACTTATCTGCAGTCTGTTTTGAGGTGTTATGTGTTGTTCTTATTTCTGGTATCATGATGATGAACTTCGGCATATGTAGGATATTTATCTAAGTTTTGTTTAATGGTTAGAGATGCAAACAGAGGTCTACAACTTCCCATTCATTCATTCATCCCATTTAGCACCAATTATACTTCTTATTGCCGATTTTTGTAGTATGAAGACTTTTTGTAAGTAACAGTGGGCCGCATTTCCCCACGCCAGTATTCCGTAAGTCAGTTGTGAATAGTAGGTTGTTGTCGTAGTTTGTACATTTACACTTCTAATTTTTTTTATTGTAAAAATGGACTTGGCCAATTTGTTACAGACTATGTTAATCATCCCAAATTAAATTGATGTCAATGTTGACCCCTAGAAATCGTGTATTACTGGCGAATTCAGGAAGTTTCGAACGTATGTTTGACTTAGACTGAAATGTTGTATTTCACTAGCTTTTTTGCTGACTGTTAGTAGGTGCAGTAGGAGGGGGAAATTTTTTGTCACTTGAAAAGTAAAATTTACTAGCATTCTATAGGTTGATTGGAATAAATCGAATGTAGGCGCACTTAAATTAAAAAATAAAAATTCATTTAAAAAAAGTTTGACATTCCACTTCCGGAAATGGAAAAAATGGAAAATTTATCTTCAAAAATGAAAAAAAGAATGAGTTGATTATTCTCTTTTTGTGAAACCCGGTATATGGCGCCTACGCCTGAATAAAATTTATTACAAATTTTATTGATATTATTCTTAATTCTTACTTACTTATATGTATGCATTAAACGAGTACGAGAAAGAAAACAACAAAAATTAGGAACAGAAAGTCGGATATATATAGTGGAGTGAAATCGTTTCTCTATCTCATCTATTTCTGATAGGTTTTTTTTAAGGTATAACCAAATTGGACCTTCGCCATTTTGTTGAGTTTAATTTTGACTATTCGAAATGGATTTTTTAGTAGAGCCGAATTTTACAAAATCGTTTTCTTCATGTCTGAGAAGTAATTTGAAAAATGTGTTTTTTAAAACATGCATCACGCTATTATATCAATGGTTTGAGCTACGGTCATGAATTTTTGTGAACTTAGTCAAAAAAACTATAGCGCTTCTAACGGCACTGTCCAAATCTTCAAAATGTAAAATCTTTTCAAGAAAATAAGCCCCAATGCCGCCACTAGCAAATCTGTGCATTGAGAACATCATGCGAGCAAGTATGTTAATTATTCAAAATTTGTAAGTCAAATGCAGACAAAACTATAGGAAAGTTTTTTTAAAAAGATTCAGCTCAACACATGTCTCATAGTTTTCGAGAAATAGAGTAGTAGTAACAATCTTTATCGGTTTCCCAAAAGGCCATTGACCTGAGTGTCTCAGCCCATTTACAAAAAGCTATTGTTTACAATATAATTTAAGTATAACAATTTGACACATTTATATGTACATTAAAAAAACAATGTAATCTAGATGTATTAGATTGATTATTTAAAATTTATTTAAAATTTGTAGTATATCTTGCATTGACCGAGTTCGCACTCTTCTGATATTTTCATCTCGTCTGGTTATAACTTGTAATATTTCCGTGTGAGAAATCGAATTTTTTAAACGTTTCATTTTCACAGTTGATATAGTGCGCCGGACCCAGGGAGTCGCATCTGGATTTTGTAATAACGTTTGATGATCAGTCGTACAGTATAACTGTATGATCTGTGAGTCGTACAGTGTTGTAGAATAGTCTCTTTCGTGTTTATTATCAATCTTTTGAAATTTGGCAAATAAGGTTTCGTTAAGTTCTTATATGAAAACTTCTTTCTTTTGAAAATGAACCAAATTTTGTTATGTATGTTTTCTTCTAAGGACACGATTGTCAACAAACCAACAAAAAAAGGATTACTAAGCTTAATAAAACCAACTGAATCTCGACAAGATGAATTTGCCAAGAATATTCTTATTTATAAAAATGCAATATTGTCTGGTATGAAATGTTTTAAATTTCATATATCTTGTCGAAGTTCATATATTAGTCGAGGAAATATTACCAAGTTAATGCCTTTCGACCCTTCTACTTTACCGAGTACTAGTTTAAATGAACAGCTTCGAACTCGAAGTACTCTGATTGCTTTGAAATACGCACAATGTATTTATTTTATAAGAGAGCGGGAAAAGAAGAGATAAAAAAAATTAACTTTCATACAAAGAGGTACGTACTTATTATACAAGGTGTTTCAGAACTAACGAAAAAAAATTTGCAGTACACCTCGATAAGTACAAATTTTAATATACTTTTTTTAAATTTCTTGGCCCATTTCTAAGATAAAGGGGTTGAAAACGCCCTCCAAATCGCAGAAAAAAATAAATTTAATATAAACAAAAAATTTTCTTTATAGAAATATGATTTTTAAAACCTTATACAACATATACACTAATTTCTTTAAAATTCTATCTTTGGAGTGCAAAACAAAATTCCAAAAAAAAAAGAAGATTTTTGAGGGTCTGCTGAAACACCACTTTCTTTTTCTCTGTTAGAACCTCTGTACTATCTGGTTTTGTAATCATTTGTTTCTAATTAATATGTTCAATTAATTACATAGGTACAGGCAATCAACAAGGGCAAAAATTTTAGACACTGCTAACAGATGAGGTGATTCAGAAATTATCTCATGGCTTACTAATTTTAATGAATTTTTTGCTTATGACGCGGAATACCACAAAACATGGTACAGTAAATATATTTCATATAAAAATATAGCTGCAGAAATTAGACAAAAGTTCAATCAAATATCAAATTCGTGCTTGAGGTAAAGTTGCTGATAATGTTAGATCTAGTAGTTCAGATGGACAATTTTCACAGAATACTTTTTCTTTAAACCTCTCTGACAATCAAATTCATAGAGCTGTGGAAATTTTGCAAACGGCTGTATCTGACCATACGACAACAAGAAAAGTCTTTCCTTCTGTTAATGAAATGACAAAAGAAGAATTCGAAAATCAAGTCCCTGATGTTTTATTGACATTTTCAAAACAGTTTTGACTAAACATTGGTTGGGAAAGACATATCCCATATGGACTAGAACCAATTAACGAAAATGAAGCAATTATCGCGTTAGGAATAATCATTATAACAGCACTACGAATTTTGTTTTCTATGAAAACTAATGACCAATGTGGAAAATTCAACTTACAAGGCCCATCAACTTTACAGCGGTAAGTACTAATAATAAAATACATGCAATACATTTTACTTCATATATATACATACATAAATTTTGAATAATTAAAATACTTGCTCACATGGTGAAGTTTTTAATGCACGGATTTGCTAGTAGCGACGTTGGGGCTTACCTTCTCGAAAAGGCCTTACATTTCGAAAATTCGGAGAGTAGCGTTATAAGCGCTATAGTTTTTTGAGTAAGTTTACAAAAAGTTACAAGCAAACCGTTGGTTTAATAGCGCGATGTATGTTTTAAAAAACACATTTTTCAAATTATTTCTCAGCCATGAAAAGTTTGATTTTGCGAAATTTGGCCCTACTAAAAAAAGTTGTAATATTCCATTTTGGGACAAGATGGTGAAGGTCCCATTTAGTTATACCTTAATTTAAAAAAATACCGGCATAATTACGGAACGCTTTGAAGTTAGTTATTTGTACGGATATTTTGTCTTTATTTAATGCGCCAAGTGGTATGACGTAGTTCTCAGTTTTGATGCGCCTACGCCTATATTGGTCAATCCAAATCTGTTATCGCCGCGAGGTGGTAAACAACTTATGCGCGAATGCAGCATAAAAAATAAAACCTAAGTTAAATTTTTGCGATCTCGCGACTTACACTAACGTCTTTAAGCGCCTTGAAGCGTGACGTCATTTTCTAGCGTACTCCTAAAGCCGCGCGATACCGCTGCAAGTACCTTTAAGCGTGACGTCATGACTTATTCGCTCGAATGGCACCGCTTATCGCGTCTAATGCGCAAAAATATAGCTCTAATATATGAAAATTCTGAGAGTTAGATGTCTGTATTAGTCTGTGACACTGTACATGAAATAATATTATTTTACCTTGTCGTGTATCAACGCATGGCATTTGTGCCCCACTAACTAATATAACGATCATCTCTCGCTTTCATGTAAGCGATTTTTGTTTTCTCTCTCGTACTCATTTACTTCAGGATGTACAGAACAGAACTACTTTTACCGAATCTTTATAAATACATACCGGGTGTAAATGAATCCTTGTTTTTAAAGATATCGGGATAAAATTTTGTATGGCGAAATTAGGTAAGATTTCCAACTTTTTGAGACTTATCCGCCATATTTGTCGCTTCCGGTTTCACCGGAAATGACCCCAATAGTCTTTTCTAAATGGATCACCCTGTATGTTTTTACATTTTTGAAATAAAGATCACATTTTGGATACATTTATATTATTTTGAACAATTTATACAGGGTTGCGCGAAAAATAACTCGAAGTTTAGTTGTCAATCTAGATGGCTGCGAATGTTACAATAATTTTTGTTCCAATGTAATTCATATAAAAAGTACGAAAATGTCATATATGTCCAATAATACAACATACAGGGTGCTGCAAATTAAAATCACATTTTTCAAAATAACTCATTTTTAAAAAATATTATGATATGGATCATCCGAATATTCAGAAAGTTCTATTTAGTAGGGGTTATTGACATATTGACGTTTTCGTACTTTTTATATGAATTACATTGGAACAAAAATAATTGTAATATATTCGCAGCCATCTAGATTGACAACTGAAATTCGAATTATTTTTCGTGCAACCCTGTATAAATTGTTCAAAATAGTATAGGTCAAGTAGGAATAAACCGAGACATAAAAAACGCAAGAAAAACTTTACGCCCGCATTAAAATACCGGTACTCTTTTTAGCGCTGTTCGCAAATTGACCCTCTTACCTTTATAGGTTTTTAATGTGCGTCGGGAATGTTTAAGTCAGGCTTGACGCCATGGCTCGCGGCGATATAATTATGTCGTAAAGTTTTTGTTGCATTTTTTATTTACTTGGATTTATTTACTTCAACTAACGCCATGGCTAGCGGCGATAATAATTATGTCGTAAAGTTTTTGTTACGTTTTTTCTGAATCAGTTTATTCCTACTTGAACTATACATGAAAATCCTGAGAGTTGGACGTCTGTATTAGTCTGTGACGCTGCACACTTTATGAAATAATATTTTGATCACCTTATCGTGTATCAACGCAGGGCATCGGGCGGCATCGGTATTGTCGCGGATACGATAAAACGGGAGGTCGAGATCGAGAAATTTTCATTTGTGCCCTACTAACTAATATAACGATCATCTGTCTCGCTTTCATGTAAGCGATTTTTGTTTTTACAAACTTTACTTTTATGTCGTAAAAGTTTTTGTTGCATTTTTTCTGTCTCGAGAACTTATTACTTGAACTATATAAATGTATCCAAAATGTGCTTTATTTAAAAAATGTAAAAACATACAGGGTGGTCCATTTAGATAAGACTATTGGGGTCATATCCGGTGAATCCGGACGCTACAAATATGGCGAATAGTTCTCAAAAAGTTGGAAATCTTACATAATTTCACCATACAAAATTTCATCCCAATATCTTTAAAAACAAGGAAGTTACAGAGGTGGCCCACTATTCATTTACACCCGGTATAAATAAATAATTAGAATTAGATAAGTTATTATCACTATGATCTAATTATTTATTTCATCTATTTTTGGTACTTTCAAATGTTATGTATTGTGTCGTGAGCAGAAAAAAATAGGACAACTTTTTTTCTAATGTAAATCTGTCTCTATTTGAATATATAATGAGTAGCCGAAATAAAACAGATAGCACTGCGTTATAACATTAACAAAAATTTGGCGTGTAACATTTTAAGAAAGTGGAGAATAAACGGTACGATTAAGTAGAAATCCTGGATCAAAGGCCAAAGGATATCCTACTTAACAAGAAACTAACTATTAATATTTCGTTATTGCACCATTTCTATTTATAACTTCTATAAGTCTGTTTGGCATAGAATTAAATAACCTTATACAATAATCATTAGTAATAATATTTTCCCATGCCATTATTTACTATTTACAGTAATTCTTCGGCATTCTGTGGTCTCATATTTCGTTATTGGATACTTCTTACGAGTAGCCCCCATACTTCTCCCACATCTGGACTATGACCTGGGCCAGTTAAGAACATTGATGTTGTTATCTTGAAACCAGTTAGTTACGGTATGAGCAGTATGAACGGAACAATTGTCTTGTTGAAATATGAACTCATTATTACGAAATAATTGTGACACAGAAGGTAGTATAATATTGTCTAAAATCCTATTATACGTTTCACTATTAAATTGCTCCTCAATTTGCCACAAAACACCAGGACCACGTGCCGATATCCAAGCCCACATATTGACCACTTTTATTATTGTTAGATATATATTTCTCATCGAATCGAGTATTCGGCGGGCGGTAAATACGAATACGACCACTGTGTGTTGACTGGAAAGTTTTTTCGTCTGTAAAGATTACATTGTTCCAAAAATTTACATCATGCGCTAAAAATTCAAGCTCAAATCCTACTCGAGCTTTTTTATGTTCAGATTTAAGTATTTCTGTGCTGCTGCATGACAGCGTAGCTCCGATTTTCTTACTCGCCGGCGACCGGTACTACTCGATCCAGAAAAATTCGTTTCTTCAGCAGCCTGAATAACTGAGTAAAATGGATTTTCTACTAAAGCATTTACCAATTGCAAATCTTGTTGTTGACTTGATATCCTTCGTCGCCCTGATCCAGGATTTCTACTAATCGTACCGTTTATTTTCCACTTTCTTAAAATGTTACACACCGAATTTTTGTCAATATTATAACTCAGTGCAATTTGTCTCATTGACCATAAATCTTCGGCTTTAGCAATAACTCCAGATGTAACTAAATCGCTTATATGAAGCATATTAGTTTGTTTGCACACTGGTAATGAATTATGACAACTAACTGACAATGTCACAAAAATTAATGTTAGATGTATACAACTAGATTTTAGCAAAATACCGTTATAAGACGTCCTATTTTTTTGCTCACGACCGTACCTGCTTAAAACTTTAAAGGAACGTGGGAAATTCTCATTTTGTTAGAATTATGTCTACTTCTTAAAGAAATTTTGCCGATTATTTTAACAAATCATCGACTTACCAACACATGTTGCAACATAGCCTCGAGAAAAAAAGCTAAAGAAGTTTACCTTAGTATCGCCGTATGTTGTTTAAAAATGTCTAATGAAGGACAACGATTACCGATAATACCCAGGCTTAGCTTCTTTCAGACGTCCGTCATAGGATGGGGAGACAGAATCGTACTTGGTGAACTCATCGTTTAATTCCGTTAATATGTACTTACATACGCTCAATATTGTCGCCTATCGTAGAGCAGACAGCGCGGTCCTGTCCTACTGTCAGACCTGCGCTATGCAGCGTCTTTTTATAGCTTTTTTTATATGTTTTATACCTCCGGACTCTAATAGATTGTGTTGGGAGTGATTGGGGTAAATAGAGACGAAGATAATAGAAGATACGTAATTTTTTGAGATTACGACTTTATTTTGGTTGATTTTGTGTTAATTAAGAATAGTATAATATAGTCTTAATGGTTTTAAAGTGAAGCACATGTATACTAATCATTTTCATTTGATATACGGCAACTCATATGGTCCCACTCTCCACCTTTGTTAACCGGCGGTATCCTTTGAGGGTTTTTATATTTCTTGTAAGTTAGTTATATCATTAACCTCTAGTATGTCCTGTACCAATATATGGAAATGTGGTAAAAACTTTATTGATGGATATATAGTCTTTATACCTGCCTAGTCTTAGTGTTTGGCCGTAAATCCAGCTGATGGCACAAACGGCTGCAATAAAATTTTATTGTTAAGATGTTATGGAGCAAATGGAACTTGAACTGCCTCACCAGGCACTAGAATAGATTCTAGCAGTCGCGATCCTTCCTTTAGTCATCGTTTGTTTCGGAATCTTTTCTCTTATTGCAAGTTATACGGTGTGTCTATTTTTGTTCGTGTTTTCTCATTAGAAGCAGTTTGTATACTGTAGTTTCTTTGTTTCAAGCCAGCCGCAATGTTCGAGAATTGGAAAGAACCTCAACCAAATACAAGTGAAATAATCTATGTTGAAGGTAAGTTCTTTGTGATACCATTTATAAAGGGGGGAGTTGTTAAGATGAATGTGAAAACTTTTTTCATTCGGTGAATAATAACAGTTTTGGGTAATTCTATATGACACTATGTAAAACGAAATTTTCGCCAGGTTTAAATAGAAAAAAATGAAGGCATTTAAAATGTCATAGGGATATAATAAAAGTCATTCCGAATTCGTCTCAGGGTCATGTGGTGTGACTTTTGAAAGCCATTGCAAAGTGTAAAAATTAACCATAATAATGAAACCAAAACTTTTAATGGTCTTTAACATCGATATCGGTAGCAAAATTCAATTAACGGAAGAGCTGCTGAAATTTTGTTTCGTAATTTTTAGTAATTTTTTTGAGGGCCGTTAAATTTGTTGCAGAACTGTTTTTAAAGGTTACCATTTTGGATCTTTAGAACACGATTCAGAAATTTGTTTCACTATACGATGTATATGTCGGCGCCGCCAACGGACGCCGATGGTTCTTGGGTATTTTACCAGATAGCGTAATCTTGTTAGTTATAATGCCCAAGACTCAGTCCCTTGTGCCCCGACATAAATTTCCGAAAAAAAAAAAAAAAAAAAAAAATAGCCGAATTTTATTTGCAGTGTAAAAGAATTTTGAAATTACAAAAAATGCCTTCAACCATCGGTGATGACTACCATTATGCGCTTATTTCCACACCACCTTGCGGTACACCACTTGGCGCGATTTTTTTTTAAGTGATGTCCCCAATAGGCCTGATCCACTTTCTGTTTATTTCATTAACTTACTTCTAACTCTTAAGGTTAGTCCTCATAGCTGCAGATTGCGAATTTCCGCTTGCGGATTTTTTTTTTAGTTCGACATATGCATTCCAGGAGAAGTTAATTTGCTAATTTAACTTCTAGTTAAAAGTGAACGAATTGTCTTATGAACATTTCGCTACACTGCAAGAAATTTAAACTGTTTTAGAACAAATTTTATAAAAATCTGCACCAAAAAATTCGCATTCCGCAACTATCTGAACGAGACTTTATTCTCTACTGCCAATACATTGCATTAATCTGTTTTTTTTTAAGTTGAAGGTCCAAAACGGTCTTCTTATCTTGCTTCAATAAAACTGCGAGTGTCGGTTTTACTATCGTCTGCATCGTCTTTATCACAATCAGTCTCTTCATGTTTACCCTGTTCCAAAAAAGCTAATATTTTATCTTCAGTTTCTTCGGCTTGATCTGAGTCGTCTACATATGTTTCGACATTTGTACACGTTTGTCTTTGACATCCAGAACAAATAATGGAATATTTTAGTACAGCTTTTCTACAAGTACATGCGGTTTTGCAGCCTTTTGTACATTTGCAGCTTATTGTTTTCAAAAGTTCTTGTGGGGTAGCTTCTTTTTTGGTAGTACTAGGAAACAGACCATTTTTTTTTTTCATCCAACTCCAATCTTGAGGACTTTTGGTGTTACCGTACCACTGTTGAATTTGACAGTATGTTCTAAAAGAGCGTTGACGTACAGCAGACTCAGTTGGAGTTAATGGTACAAGGTTACATGTACTTTTTGCCACTAACTTAATAAAGCATTTGTACCTGAATTCATTCAAATGCTGTTCGGGTTCTGCTCCGCAAAGGGCTAATATAGCTTTTTGGCCTGCTGTATCTATAACATCAGGGTGAGAATTCGAGCCTTTAAAACATTCCACGTATTTCTGTAATCCTGCAGATTTTTGTAATAATTTAACGAATTTTGCTTTGCCTTGCCTAAAAAATGCAGAAGTTTTGTCACATCCACTGAATGCATGGAGAAATAATATGTTATCCGCAACTTCTTTTAAGAATTCGAAGAATAAATTCGTTCGTCCGTTTTCCCCTTGCTTGGCTTCATAAAATACAAGTTTCAACAAAACGTGCGGATAATCCTGTCATAAGAATTAAAAGGTCAACGTCTTCACCAACTGTAATTACCGAATCGTAATGAGGTGATATATCTATCGCTGAGTTAATAATAAGAGAATCATTATCTTTGGCAGCCTGCTCAACAACGAAATCTGCAGTGGTAAGCTTTTTACGTAGCAGTGAGATAAGCCGATTTTTACTTTGATCGTTTGATAGAAACTTTTCCTGTTGCATGGTTGCAATCCCTCCGTCTCTCACTTAAGCCCAGCTGACCTTAAAAAGGCGAACGTCAGCTTGGTCGATAAACCCAATGTTTCTATGTTCTTATACACCGTGCATGGGTTTATCGACGTGCCGTCTAAACAGATTTTTCTGTTCTGCGACTTTAATCTGAGTTTTCAGACGGTTTGGCGGAAGCTCAGTGATCGACTCTGGATCAGCACCTCGCCGGCCTCCTCGTCTGATGTCGAATACGAGACCGAATTCATCTGCGACTCTCTCTTTGCTGCCTTCAATAATTCTGCGCCCACTCCTGCATTTTCATGATTTGTCACTAATTGCAGAAGAGGGTCTAAGCTCCTAAGAACGTTACATGCTATACTCAGTACTGCCCGGCCATGCGTGCCTCCAGACTCAAGAGTCCTCAGCCCCCCGATGACTTGGGAGGTACACACGAGGAATGGACGATCTTGGATGAATGCTCCTATGGATATTCATCATCATGCGGGTATCTCTATCTAATTCACGCAGCTCATCTACCGTCCATTTCACTACTTCAGAGAAGTAGGGCACAACAGGAAAGGCAAGCATGTTAGTAATAGACTCCTTGTTTTTCCTCGAAAGTTCGGACGACCAAATCTTTGGGATTAGGTGGTGTGGAAATAAGCGCATTTTAGTATGTTTAAAATAGGACTATAATGAACTGGTTCCAACAGTAAAATCTCTTGTCCGATTTAAAACGGTTTCTCAACTCCCTGACTGGCGTAATTTTGCAGTGCAAGAGAATTGCCCAATTCTGAGATTTCGAGTTCAAAAAATATATTTTCAAAGGTAAAAATCAAATCGACTAAATATCAAATTTCAAGTTTTCTGTTAATATGATGTATAAAGAAAATAGACAATCAGTTTTCTTATTCATTTTAAATAAATAATCTCTATGTTGCATTATTAGGCACCAAATAATATTAATTTTAGATTTTAGTGACAGTAATGATAGTGAGTCGGGTGGTGGCGATTGTAGTAGAACTGGTGGACGCCTGCCACGCCCATCCACAACTAAAAAATGGGGTTGTTTAAGCGAACAATCAAAACAAATTTGTCTGAACGTCTACAAAAATCTTTCGAAGAGAGATATGGTAACAGGAAATCACCGTTGTCACATGGCTATTGTCACAGAGGCAGCATTTTTAACAGAAGTCTCGGAAACATCAATACGCAAATTAGTACGCGAAGGTGTTAGCAAACGAAAGAAAAGATCGGACTATGGCAAATCGGGCAAATCAAGGAAGTATCCCTCCTTAGGAGAATCAATAAAATCCATAATGGCTGATATGCATGATAAAAATGAGATTCCCACAATTGATGATGTGCATAGTAAATTATCAGAAGAGAAATATAACATTTTATGCTCTAAAGCCACCGTCAGACGATGGATGCGTATGGTTTTCAAGGGCCAAGAGCATCCATAATCGTGCAATATCATAGAGCCGAAGTATTATGGATTGGTGAAACACTTAAGAGCCCAAACGCGTTTTCGGAATCTACACCTCCTGTCAAAAAAAGTTAAGTGCAATAGTTGTAGATAATTGAAAGATCTATAACTTTTATATCAACCATTTTTCAACATAACCTCAAAACTATTAAGCAAAACACCAAAACCAATTTTTTTATTTTATGTTTTTATCTTCCACAAAAATTTGGTGAAAATGGACATTTTTATGTCTTAAATAAGCTGTAATTTTTTTGAAGCGAAATATTTATTTCTTGATTTTATGCTAATTTAATTTGAAAAAAGGCCTATTTTCAATCAAAAAAGTTGATTAACAAAATTTTGATTTTTGAAAATTTCAGGACGGAATTTTTTTAGTTCTCTACTTTAAGATGGTATAAAAATCACATTGTTACCGTAGAAAAACATTGTCAAAAATGGTAAAAACCAAATTTTTTTTCAAGATCGGTTTTTCCGTAATTGTCACGAATTCTTCATTGTTTATTGAAATGAAGTGTTGAGAGTGATACAAAATGGTAATTTCAATGTAATATCAACTAAGGGAACTTTTATTAACCGTTTAAGGTTCAGGCTGTCGAGAAACAAATTGTTTAAACAATAGCTTTACAAAAAAAAATGGGTAGAGAATTTTTTTTTTCTGTTTTATGGACAGAAGTAAATTGAAAATAAGTTTATTAAAACAAATATTTAAAATTATTTCAATTTACAAATTAGGAATATAAAATCAAAAATCTATTTTAACCTCATTTTTTTTGGAAAACTGCACTACATCATCAGATTCAACATAGTTTTCTGTTTCTTCAGGATTTCCGACAAGCTCTTCGACATCGTCAAGATCCTCAAGTTCATCAAGATCTTTATTTCCAATATTAATTTTAAAATTTGTAGTTGCTTCGGCATCAATTTCCTCCGAATCGCTGATTTTCTTTAATGGTTGTGTTTTAGCCTTAGAACAGTTTTCGTGACAATTGGAGTATAAAATGGAACATTTTATTCCATTTTTGCGACAGCTGCATCTTTTACTGTCACAGCCAGTTTCACAACTGCTGCAGATTTCTAAATTAAATGTAACTTTTTACCGTTGCGGTTTGGTACATTTTAGATCTTAATTCGTTCAGAGACATATTTTTAACACGCTTTTATTAGCTTCACATGTATGTATGTTTGTTTGTAACGGAATCTTTGAACATGATTCTCACCAACTTCAAAACGTCAGATTAAACTGAAACTTTGCACACTTATCAAAGACCGATGACAATACAATAATTTCACAACTTTGTCCTAATGTCCTCACCAAGATCATCGGGATAAAATATGTCGAGATTTTGCCGGAAGCGCCGCTGTTATTAATATATATTTTATTATTTTGTTAGCTTCACCTGTATGGTTGTTTGTTTGAATAAGCATCAGCACCCACAGTTCGACGAGAGTTAAGCAACTTCGGAATTGTCTGTAACGTATTTGCCGTTGTATATTAAACACTAGTTCCAACTTTAATACATACATTATGATGTAATATTAATTATGTACTACTACGGATACTCAGCGGTTTCGAAAAGCAGGCGGGTGTCAGCTGGTTTCTATATGTATCGATGTTCATGATGCTAATTCTAAAATTTACACAATCCAATATATTGGTGAGAAACGTGTCGAGTCGAGGGATGAATGGCAAGAGGGTGACAAAAATATAGTTTAAAAAAACTAAAAAAACACGCTTTAATAGCAAACTGAACTAAAAAGTAATAAAATAATGTTTAAATATTAAGATTTTGTTTAACAGCGATATAAAGTCCACCAACTCAATATAATTAAATGATTTTTAATAAGTTTAAAATAAGAATGAAGTGATTGACAAAAAAATTCGCAAAAAATCAAAAAATTGGTTTCTCTCAATAGTTTTGAGGTTATGTTGAAAAATAAGAGAAAGAATATAACAATAAAAGTTGTAGACCTTTCAATTATGTACGACTTTTGCATTAACTTTTTTCGATAGGTGGTCTAGTTTTGCCGGAAATCGTAAAAAATCACGTTTCACCCCTAAAAGCACACCTTTTTTCACTCCCACCCCACTTTCGGTTATTTGTTGGGGTCCGATCGATTTTTCTCCATTTATATGCCATTAGTCCTAAATTTTCCGACCATCCATATACTGCTAAGAATTTTGTCCATTTTTGGCCTCTGAAAACCGGTTCGGCACTGCACTATAATTAGAGGTTTATTAATGAGTTTTATTAACATATT
The DNA here is from genome assembly GCA_963675555.1 of Leptura quadrifasciata. Classification (NCBI taxonomy): domain Eukaryota; kingdom Metazoa; phylum Arthropoda; class Insecta; order Coleoptera; family Cerambycidae; genus Leptura; species Leptura quadrifasciata. Next base: position 44,349,047 of record OY776675.1, read on the forward strand.
TTTCTCGAATTTGATAGTATAAGATTCTATATCCGTTCTTACTTGTGTGCTTACGAAAATTACGAAAAAATATTTGGTACCAACAAAACAATAGTCTAGGTTTCTGCGGATTTATTTCCCTTTTTTCGCTTTGTTTGTAAATTATAAACCGGATATCAGAAAGCAATTCCATAGAAACTTGGATTATTGTTTTGCTCTAATCTTGGTATCAAATAACTTTTAATTTTTTTAAATATACAATCAAGAGCGGATGTATAATTTTCAGATTTTTCGGATTTCCCATACCATTAATGGACCTCTATTTGATTTTACTTTTAGGGCCTAAAATGGGTTATAATTATTTATTTGAAGAGAAATAAAAGGATTGCAATAACGATTACCATAAGTGCAAGTATTTTTGAAGAGCCTTTTGAAATACTCCTTAGTCTTCGATAGTGATTTAGAATTTTTGAATACAGAATAGTACATTATACACTAAGGGAGAGAAACGTGTAATTTTTCCCGAGGTGTAATTTGAGGCCCGAGGGAGGGCAACAAATACATCGAGGGAAAAATGGCGGTCTCTCCCGAGGTGTATATACTATTTTTTCCACGATCGGGAGTAGAAATATTTATTTCATAAATAAAGAATTATAATAAATTGGAGCGAAATTACAATATTTAGAAACCTTTGCGATATTTCCATTCAACGTATCAGGGCAACAGATATTTGTTTACAAATACATTTGTCAAGTGCAAAAGTTGAGTTTTTGGTATGGAAAACCAAGAAGAATCGCAAGATATCGTTGAAGCTGCCGGTGCGGCAGTTTAAAACTTATTACCCACAAAATCAAGAAATTTGTATGATAAAGCGTACAATCAGTCCAGAGAATAGTATAAGTAAATATGCAATGTCTTATTAATTAATAAATAAGAATTACATTTTGTTTAACTATTGGGCATGAAATAAAAACTTATTGTCTTATTTCGTCCCTAGGAAGTAAACGCTTTACTTCTGTCACAATTTTGATGCCATAGAAATCGATTTCTACTCCCGGTCGTGGAAAATAATATATTATTGACAAATTGATGGCATGGCGTTGAGTCTACTACCATCTTATTTAAGTTAAATGAATTTTTATGGCCCAATTGAAAACAAAAAAGAAAATAATAGTTTTTCATAATTTAATGATGAAGTCGTACACATACAAATAAAGAAATAGATTTTTCTTGTTTTCCTATTGAGTTTAATATAGTTAAATCAATGAATATATTGTAGAGTGCATGGAATATGCGAAACTTTTTGACGGAAACGGTGGATTCTAGAAAAATATCTTCTAAATAAAAATGATAGCTAATTAAATTTACGATAAAATTATTTCCATACATATTTGTCGAATTTCCAACGGTTTCCGAGATATGTGTTATTAAAAACCGATAATTTTCGAAAAAATCATTTTTACCTAGCTCCTTTTGCCAAACATTTGCTTCTAGTGCCTCCCATGATCGTTTCTCAGAAAAATTGCGAAGCGAAAGCGAAGTTGTAGAGCATTAAATTTCCTTCACTTTGATATAGACTTTTGCTACTTTATCTTCAACCAATCAAAAGTTATAGAATGTCTAACATGTACGCTCAATGTCGATGTTCCTCTTTAAATTGGTATGTTGATGCTACTATGATGATTAACGACATTTTAACAATAGAAATAAGGTAGTTGCAATTGACACACAACACTTTTTTTATAATTATAGCTTTTATTATATTATTACGAGTCATATAATGAAAGTATTTTACATTCCAGATGACATCTTGTTTTTTTTAAGGCGGAAGGGTCTAGGCTCATTCATCTTCGTCAGCAGTGGAAACGTCCAAAGAGATTGGTAGTGTATCGATGTCGTCGTCGTCGCCCTCTTCCTGAATTAATATTCCGACTTCGTTGTTACAACTGCTCTTGCCATTCGGGCATGCGACAGAGCATTTTAACGATGGTTTTCTACAATTACACCTACCACTGTCACATCCTTTCGTGTATCGGCAAAAAATCATCTTCAAGATTTCGTCAGGAGCAGCATCCACCTCTGACAGTTTCGAAACTAGTTGGTCATTCCTCCTCTCCCAACCCCAATTGGGCGCCCCACCATCAGGTTCCTTCCCTAACCTAAGGTGTACTTGATGGTACGTCCGGAATGCATGCTGCTTAACTGCTCCTCCAGTTGGAGGGAGAGTTAGGCTTCATGTTTGCAGCTGCTTTGACAAATGATTTTGTAGCGGAAATCGTTGAGGGATTTTTCTGTGACTGGAGCGCTATACCATGAGAGAGTACTCATGATCCCAGCTATCTCAATGGAGTCAGGGGTAGAAGCACCGCTGGCAAATACCTTAGCTGCACGTTGTATGATTTTGGACTTGTACGTTTTGACAAAACCCACGTTACTCTTGCGATACGCTGCGGATGTTGCGTCACAGCCATTTTCAACTCGTGCTGCAGCTGTTGTGAGGAATATACAATCGTCTTGGCCTTTCCTCTTCCAGGTTTTACCGGTAGAATGTCACGATCAGTTGGGGTTTTGGTTACCAAGAGAACAGCCAAGTTGACGTCCTCTCCAATAACAGCTACCGAGAAGTTGATAGCTGTCTTCACAATATCAACGTCAGCGTCACCTGAAGCTTAGAGCGTATTTATCCCATTTTTCTGCAGTTGCATCATCAGCAGGTTTATCAGCTGACTCTTATTATGAAAGTTGGAAAGGAAATCCTCGTATTTGAATTTCATTTCACTTTCCAAACTGAAATGATGTCCACACATATCCTGAGCCGATATCGTCGACTTTGTTTAGCTGCTTTTGACCTCTCTGATGTGTCAATGGGTCTTCAGAAATTTAACATGTTAGAAATTCTATAACTTTTGATTAGTTGAAGATAAAATAGCAAAAGCCTATATCAAATTAAAGGAAATTTAATGCTCTAAGAAATGATCGTGGTGGCATTTTTGACAAAAAGAGTGGGTAAAAATGATTTTTTCTAAAATTATCGATTTTCAATAACGTATATGCCTAAAACCTTTGGAAAATGGAACATATTTTTCTAGAGTCCATAGTTTCCGACATATAATCGAAAAACGCAAAAATAGGACCTTCCCCCCCTCCCATCGTAAGCTCACCACCCATGAACGGGGACTTTTAGTATATTTACTTACTAACTACTCCTAACGAAGTCCTGAAGTCAATAAGTCTCGCATATTCCATGTACTCTACACCTCTCTTTTGAGCACCCATTGACTGGAGTATATGCGCAGTGAAGAGAAACTAATGCAAGGGCTAAAATGAATAAATCTTTCATTCATTACCTTGTTTGCGTTTGGCGTAAACAAGTATAATATTTCTATCCGTTTAAATTTAATACAATTGATTTATGGACAGGTTATTGCTATCTTTTTTTGATCTTCGCCACTTTAGCAATAGTTATTAGAATTAGTTTTGTTTACATTATTTTCTTTTGGCAGTGTTTAAATATTCACCTTTCTCATTCGATCATAATCTAAAATACTCTTGCCTGTGCTGAAATACATCCTAATAATATGTAAATATTAAAATTAGATAAACAGGAATAAAATTGTTTAAAAAAATGGGATTTTTTATTGTTTCACAATCTTCACATAAAGAAGAAGAAAAACCTTTAAAAAAAAATTTAATGTGTACTAAGGGTATTTCTTGTGTATATGAATGCGGATAACCAATAATTTAATAGGTTATATTGATATTAATTGATTTTCAAAAATAAATTATCGAGATTATTGACATTCCGAATTAAAGTTCAGTTATCTTAGAAATGAACATCCTCAAAGAAGGTGAAAAGAATAAGAATTGTCGACCTTTGAAACATTTAGAGTCAGAGGAGACTGAATTTATGTTGAAAAGAATTTAATTCACAATTCAAGATTCATTTATTTGTCAGAACTGAAATAAAAATCAATAGGAATTCAAGCTCTTTCAACGATTTCTTTGTTAAAAGATTGTAAGCCGTTTGAAAGGCTATTTAAAGTGCTACAAGTTCTTAAAAAAACTTGAAGCTTTAATGAGACGTTAGGAGGATTTAAAGCCACTTGCAGAGACTTACGAAGTTTTAAGTTCTTTTGAAGATTTTGTTACTCAAATTGCTTAATATTGCTTAAGAAATATTCTGGTGATATATCAATAACGAAAACGACAACTCTAGTTTAAGTAGTAATAGTACCGACACCTCACACCACCCCGAAATATATTCATTCTTTGTAGATTAAAAGTATAGTCAACAACTTCGGTTATGAGTGAGCTCCGTAAGTAACGGATAAATTTATTATCTACGTAATTAACAATTTAAAATCCTAAAACACGTAAATTTTTAATTCTAAAATAACATTTTTTTAGCATAATTTTATACCTCCCCCTTCAACCCCGTTGGAGTAATAGCTACCCCTTTAAATTTTTTAAATGGAACGAGAAGTGCGTGTGATAGCTCATTTGAAATGGTTATTAGTTCTCTATCCAGCAATATAAGATTTTTGAATTTTATATATTCTTCATGAAGAAAATTAAATTAGATAATTTTGAAATGTATACAATGAAATGTATCCTAAACTGTTTATGGACCTCACTGTATAAAAATCGGGCAATAAAACGGTTTTAGGTGCTAACATGGCTAGCGGAATGCGCCTAGAATAATGTATTGGAATGTAGTATTCAACTATTTGGGTGACTTGTAAAACTGGTTCTCAGACACTGTAGATATTGTCTAGTGTAAAATAATCCTCCTACGAATATGTCCGTATGTTAATCCCGCGTAAGTTTGTCCCCTTCGGCAGTACTAAGTACCATACGAATTTCAGAAAGTTATCATACAATGTTTCAAAACTTCAGTGTAGTAATCGCAAATTATGAAAAAATGCCGCCTGATGAAGAAAAGCATACGTCACTCATAATGATTGCTGTAGACATCTATACATTGCCGCCCACGTATGCTGTAGTTGGTGATTCTATATGTTTACGAGGGGTACGGCTAGAAGTCATTTTTGCGCAGCTTCATAAGTCGCTATGACTATATCTCTTGCTACATTAGATATAGACAATCGCTATTAAATGAATGAGACATATCATTGCTAATTGCGGGACCGTTTGGGCCGCTCACAAAGGGCCCGTATCGCGCGGTTTTATCGAATGTATTAACGACCCTTAAGTTCGAGGCTCGATTACTGGATTATGGGTTATAAGTATAGTTCATAGTTTACCTGCAGAATAATCGGAATATGCCCCTCTACTGCCTGCAATATGATCAGAGTGCGCTAGACCCTCAGAATGATCGCGTGCCCCGTGAGCACCAACGTCTGCTCTCAGGTGTCCATAAGAAGACAGATCTCCATTAGCTGCCCCTATCACACCTGTGTTGTAATCGCTATTTCTCAGATTTGGATTGACATATTCAGAGTGCTCGCTGTTGGCATCTACTCTGGGCCTCACCCGTCCTTCAAGGTCGCCATCTTTTCTGTAGTACCCTTGGTCGTCTGTTTTGTGTTGAAGTTCGTTGTTTTTGTAGGCTGAAGCGGACGTTTTGTAGTTGTACTCTTGATGATAATAGCCGTTTGGTACGGCTAGGGCACACCCTAGTACTGTTAAACACAGCACCGCAGACCTCATTGCCCTCTGCAAAACAAATATAAATATATTAGATACTAACCGAATAACAGCTCATAAGAGTTTAATTACCAGCTGAGATTTTGCTCAATTTTTCTTATTATATCTTAGTTCGAAATGTTCTGAATTGCCATACTACTCCAGTCGAATTAGTATGAAAATGAGTTGATTTTGACAAAAAATATTCCTAGGTATAAGTTGAATCCAAGATGTTCAGAATGGTAGTAGGGTTTCTTAAGCTTCAATTTTTTTGCGTGGCAAAATTTTTAATTAAACAATTAAAGTGTAACAAAATGGTTTCTTCGAGTTTTAGAAAAACTATTGATCTTAGAAAAAAGTGTCTTAAAAGTGCGCGTTGAAAAAAACCTACAAAATGAGACCTATTTCAACAAAATCTGTTAATTTTTTATGAGTCATTGCAAAAAGACATGCTGAAATAGCTGTTTTTTCAATTGTTAATAAACAATAGGAAAACATGTTTCGTATACTTCTTACCGCAGGAAAATCTTGTAGCATAGAAGAGGCACGCGAAATCGGAAGCCATATGGTCGAATAGTTTTTGCACAATCAATTTGTTAATAACTTTTTGACTTTTTTTAACGCTTATTTCTCAGCGATATGGCGGTTCTATAGCAGTCTGCGGGAGGGCAAATTAAAGTTCAAGATTTATACTATCAATATTACAAAAAAGAACCAAATGAAGTATTTTTTTAAAATTGTTGAAAACAATTATCAAATTTAGCATTAATTTTTTTCGTTATAAACAAATATCTCTTCGGCGATGCATGGCATCGAAATGCTGATAAATCAAACCCATCATTTTGTTACATTATATAATTTTTTTTATGATATAAAAGCTTGTAGCGAGATTTATCCGTCTAAAGGAGATGCTCGCGACAAGCTTTTATATCATAAAAAAATTATATAATGTTTGATTTACTTCAAAGTTTATTTTCTACTTTTTGGAGCATTTAAATAAAAGCTTTTTTAAAAATATATATTTTTTTAATTTTATTTTTTACTTTTTAATCTTTTGTTATGCTTTAATCCCCATATATCGATTTTTAGACGAATCGGATCGAAACGGTAAAGTCGTCACCCATTCTGAACTAATTTTTGACTAGAAATTCGTAATCGGCAAACCCGAAAACCCCCAGATATTGATTTTGATCGATTTGGATCTAAATTACAAAAATCGTCAGCCATATCGGCACCGCCATTTTGAATTTCTGAGTTTTGACCAAGAATTCATAATTGGCCATCTCGAATACCCCCAGATATCGATTTTGAGTCGAATCGGATCATAAACGATAATGTCGTCCGCTCTCTTGAAACCGCCAACCTGAACCAAATTTTTAACTAGAAATTCGTAATCAGCGAACCCGAAAACCCCCAGATTTTGATCGCTTTGGATCTAAATTACAAAAGTCGTCAGCTATATTGGCACCGCCATTTTGAATTTCTGAACTTCGAACAAGAATTCATAATTGGCGATCTTGAAAACACCCAGATATCGATTTTGAGTCGAATCGGATCATAAATAAAATTTTCCGCCATCCTGAACTAAATTTTTGACTAGAAATTCGTAATCGGCGAACCGGAAAACCGCCAGACATCGATTTTGATCTAAATGACAAAAATCGTCACGCAAAGTACTAACTTTGCTGACTAATGTCAATCAGCAAAGTGTCACTTTTCCTGCCTAGGCAAGAACGTGCTCATTTTCCCTGCCTAGGCAGGGAAAGTGACACTTAGTTTCCATGGTAACCAACTAGTAACAACTGCGATTTTTAATGAATCTTTGTTGAATTTATTACAACAAAAATAAAGATATTGAGAATTGTAATAATTTAATTATTTTAGAATATATTTAAATAATCGGCGAAAAAATTATATGTTCAACTCAGCAGCAAAATAGATTGACTGCCTTGGCAGAGGAATTATCAGCCGCGGTAGTCAATCTACTATTTTGCTGCTTAGTTCAACAAATAACTATTTCTAAAACTGGAAACAACCATTTTATCACACCTTAATAATTAATTGTTCCCCTACATTCCTTGGATTCGGATTAAACCTAGAAACATTTTTTTTTTGTCAAAATGCTAATTCGACTGGAGTATACTTTGTAATTCATATGATTCGGTTTATTCCATTTTACTTTTTACGCAGTCGGGTTTTTGACTTTTCAGTTTATTTCTTTCTTACACTGTATATTTTTGGGCATAAAAATGTATTTATATCATCGTTATCGCAACGGAAAATATGCAAATTACTTTTGCTACCAAAATTATCTTATATAGAAAAACGTAATAAGTGATTGCATAATCAAGACAAAAACAATTAATGTTTTCTTATGACCACAAAATATATCTATACGGGTCATAAGTTAATATAAACCTATTATAAATAAATATGTTTTAATGTCAATGTCAGTAAATAATTTGATTAGGAAATGTTATTTGATTATTTGTTAAAAATAACCGTTTTGTGTATTTTCTATTCCTAGGAATGATTGAGGAACATTTTTCATTTCGATTCGATTTTCAGTGTAGAAAGGCAAAAGGAAAATATACCATGTAGAGGTTGTGTGTAACTACGTTGTGTGTAGCATTTGCAGTTCTTAGAAGTAATCGTTTTTGAGACGAACTATGAATCGCGTATCAGATTTAAGCACATCTTATATATGCAGATTTTAAATTAGGTATACTATTACTGATATGAGAATAGTTATCATTAGAGTTGCTTAACCTCCGTGGGCACTTACTGATAACCTTTTTCAAGCATTAATCATAAATTAAAAATGTGTATATGTACAGCGTTCTACTTTTGCACTGATCTGAAGTTAGATACTACAGCAAGTCTCTTTCAATATTTTTTATTATATTATGTTCATTGATGACAAGCAAACTATACATTGGCGAAGTTAAGGTTATGAAAGAATAATTATTTTAGAAAATGGTAGTTTAAGAACAAAGAACATTTTGTTATTACAAACTTTTATTTAACTTGCAATGTTTGTTAGTTTGTATAGGTCAAATCTTGCAACCAGTTCCTCCTAACTTGCTGAAATTTTGCATACACCTTTGGTGACAATCTAATATGCAATACTCAATATTGTAATATTTTCAAAATGGCCGCCGCCACAAGATGGCGGATTATATATTTTTGTTAACCTCCTGAATATAGGTATCAAATTTAGATGAGTATCAAATGAAAGGACTTGAAGAGTAGAAAACGATAAAGTGAGTGACATCACACTAAATTCAATGTGGCCGCCGCTCCAAGATGGCGGATTACATTTTCTTTTGATCTCCTCAACGGTTAACATCACAGACACGAACTTTTGTATACGCATTTAATTATGATAGCCCGTTCTAAAGTCTGGCATAACTTGGATAGTGCACCTTGGTTGGTTTCACGCCATGACTTGTGTAATTTGGCGAGATGGGCGTCATTGGCATTGGCTTGCAACCTGTATAGGAGAAGGAAAGCTCCAAAAATCAAACCCGGAACTGTGTTTCGTTAGGCACAAGTAAGCTTCAAGCTGAAATAAGTGGCGCATAGATCCAAACACTTAAGTCAAGGTGAGGCCGTGCCGAGGACTGACTGGCATCAGGGTGTATTAAACATGATGTCGTGAACGTACCACCTCCGGGAACCAGGGCGAACCTTGTTGTATAGTAGCTCTTACGCTTCTAAACGAAACTCTGGGGGGAAAAAACTAAAACAACTAATAAATAAATTAAATTAAAAAGACATTTTTAAAAACGAGATTTTATTTAAATGCTCTAAATAGAAGAAAAAAAACTTTGAAGTAATCACACACATTTTGTTACATTATATAATTTTTTTTATGATATAAAAGCTTGTCGCGAGAATATATCTTGGCATAAATAATTAAAAGAAAAGAGATTGCCCGAAATAAATGCGCTAGAATACAACAATTTCTTTAATTACTTATATTCTATTTAAAAGTAGATGAAATCGCAATATCATTAAATTAATAGTATTATAAAAAAAAGTAGAAGGTCTAAGTCAGGTGATTTGAGAAAAAAGAGATTCGTAGTTGCCGTGATAGATCCTAAATAATTGCTTGTGGTTTCTTTTACCATTCATGTAAACATTATTGTATTTCCTAAATGGACAAATGAAAAAATTGAGCGTCTTTCCTCCATACAAATTCCTTTATACAGGAAAATCTGCGACAAGCAAAAAAATATATATAATGTAACAAAATGACGTGTTTGATTTAATTTAAAGTTTATTTTCTTCTTTTTAGAGCATTTAAATAAATTCTTGTTTTTAAAAATGTTTTTTTACTATTAATTTATTTATATACACAATTTATTCCTCCTTCCTTTATTAAAACAAATAATAAAATAATGTAGTATAGGTGTTTTTACTTTTATATCTTATATAGAAAAATGGAAAACTGCAAAAATGTATTAGATTTCAGGTATTTTGTATTTGTTAGTTTATTTTTGTGTTCATGATTTGTTATTTAATGACTATTTGACATAGGTGTTTTAATTATTATGGTAAAATTTCAAAGTATCATATTTTCGAGCCCCGACCTTGGTTTAAACAAACTATAAAAACACGTTTTTATATACTAACGACGAAATAAAATTAATAAAATATTCTTAATATTTAACTACCTAAATGTAATAGTAGTCATACATTAAAAAATATGTTATACGTTCTAGTTCATCGTAATGTAAATTTTTGTTTTAATTGTGTTTTCACTGGAACTACATGTGCATACAAAATATAAAGTCAATCGGTTAAGTAGAAGTGGGTATCGAATTGCAAAATTTGTTTACGTACAAGATGATGAAGATGGTATACGCCGAGTAATAAAAGTAGGTACGTTAAAAATGGCCTATAAATTAAATGTTAAATATATCTAAAACTACGTCACAATTGCTAAGATCCAAAATTAAAGACTATTAATTTAATCCGATCGAAACAATGTACCTTTATAAAATTGTCATATTTTGTTACTGTAATAAGCCAGTTATTTAAAAAAATCTCAAATACTGTTTGCCATTGACATATAGCATTATCTAGACTCTTGCCCGTTTATAGTAACCGCAATAATAAATAAATAATAAATACACCACAGGTAATGACGACCCCCTTTATCCCGGAAGGCTCTAGAAGAGCCTTGTGTGGGAGGGGGCTACACATTTAGAGACAAGGGACACACACCCAATATTCGTGTATAGTGAAAAAATCCCTCTCACAGTATTTTCCACTGCCACGACCGGGGATCGAACCCGGAACTTTTGGGTGAGAGGCAAGTGTGCTCACCTCTCGACCATCAGTCATACTCAGTCATAATGTAGATATACCACGTGTCGAAAATAAAGTAGTTTTCAAAAATTAAATTTATAGCCGGTTTCCATCCCATGGAGTTAAGAGTAAGCGCCAGGAACATATAGAAACTGTAGAAGATGTCTTTTAGTACGAAAATTATCCATACAAGAAAGTTATCATTACATATAAAATTATTCCCATGCCTATTTTTCACCTCCAGGTGGACTACTACCTTAGTTATCAATTTTTAGTAGAAGTGAGTGAAATTTTATTTTATAATTTTTAATGATCTTTTTCTTAATACTTGCATCTCTTGTATTGGCCTTTTTTTGGTTCTAGAGAAAGAAAATATACTAAAATCGAAACGGTCATTTTTCTAAGATTTGGCGAATGCGCGGGGTACACTTAGTAAAAAATTCTATAAGTGATATAAGTATATCCAGTTAACTGATACTTAATCTGTCTATTTTTACCAAATATTTTCTCAGCTCCTCCAAATAATCTAAAATATGTGCCGTTTATAAAAAAGAAATTTGATATTGCCCAAAAACTACAAAACTACAAAAGTTGTGTAATACATAATCTTAAATCAGTTGTGCATGACTGTAATAGACATTAATTACAATAGAGAAGGATTTGTCAATAATTTGCAAATTTTTTTCAACTCGTTTAGACTTAATACTCAATAATAGTATAAATCAAGAAGAATATTAACTAATACTTATACAGGGTGTCTTGTAGGTAATGGCACACAGATCAATGGCAGATTCCTTACGTACAAATATTACGATTTAACTAAACTTACCTTAGTCCAAAAGTTGATATCACAGTTGACAGGGTGTGTCAAAGTAAAATTTTTGTTTTGGTTTCTTTAAATAATTTCTTTAAAAATTGGAATATCTTAACAAAATTTGATGATTGGGGGTTTTTGAGATGAGGGATTCAAATCTATTCATACTTTTGATGTTATTTGTAGAGGGCGCCACCTCCGGTAGTTTGCGTGCCATTTATACGTCATATATTTTTGGGGATTTTTTTTAAATAAAAAATTCGTATTTTTCTGTCTTTTTTACGTGAAAAAGGTATGCCTTCTAAATGTCGCTACGAGATATTCGATTTTAAAGTATTCAATGCAACCAATTTAAATTAAATAAAATATCTATTATTGTTTGATTTACAGAAGTGAAGCGAACAGTATAAAATTAAATTATATTTTTCAAGTTTTTTAAAATTTATCACATTCCAACACTAGTAAAAAAGTACGAAGAGCAATTGACTTTCAAGTAAATAAACTTAAAATTTGAAAAACAGTTTCTATTTAAATACTAATTTCATTGAAAAAAAAAAAACAATAATTAATAAATAAATAGATGCGTCTTCGGTTACAAATGTTCGAAGTGACTTCCGTTTACTTCAATACATTTGGCGCGTTTATTAAACGACCACCTTATTTTAAATAATAAGTGTTCGTTTTGAAATGATTTGATTGCATTTCTAATTCTCTGCAGTAATTCTTCTCGATTATTTATTTCATCCTGATACACAAGAGATTTCATGTACTCCATACACAAAAATCCAACGGATTAAAATCGGGACTCCGCGCAGGCCAATGTATATTGCTTCCACAACCTATCCAGCGACCGGGACAATTTGTATTTAGGCAGTTTCTTCGCGGTGAAGGTCCATTTTGGTTAAGAAAAACATATTTTTCTCTTAAATTTAGTGGTACACCATCCAACAACTCGCCTAGCTGAGTTTGTAAAAAATTTAAGTATAATGCACCATTTAAATTAGGTGGTAACTCATACGGCCCAAAAAAAATTATCAAAAATTCCACACTAAATATTTATTTTAAATTGTTATTGAAAGTGGCATTCGTCTACTAAGTGCGGATTTGCTGTCTCACGCATGTTTGTTTCTAAAGTTAAATACACCTCTATGTGTAAATGTGGCTTCGTCCGTTACAACACTTTATTTAAAAGCATTGTAAAGGGCGAGCGTAGATGCGTCTTTACTATGTACATATTTCGATATGCGCTGTAAAGCAACGTTGGGCGCGGCTAGTACTTGGATGGGCGACAGTGTCCTCGCCTCACATATCTTCCAGCTGCTTGTATATCAGTGTATGCGCGGAAGCTATGCAACTTTAGGCGAAGGGGATGTAAAGCCGTCGGTCCCTTTCTATTAAATGTTAGGCAAGTAAAAGATCCCCTACTCTTCTTAAGGGAAGAGGTTCGGCAAAATTCCTGGTTGGGGGTAACTCGTCTACAGGCGTCGGTGATAGGCCTCAGTAGCGGAAATAGACCGACGTTAAATAAATGATAAAAAATAGCATTGGACCTCTATTTTGCTGGGCACGACGCAAACGAGCAAACTGTAACCTGGCTGGAAGATCGAATTCCAGCAGATTTTGGTAAAATGGTACGGATAAAGCTTTTCTGCTTGAAAAATCCTTGAAATCGATGACTTAGTCCGATGGCACCAGCCATACGCCGCGTACTTTTCTACAGTAATATTTTTTGGGCGTCCTACGATATGGTACGAAAGGAACCAGTTTCCTCCAATCCACCAGAAATGTTATGAAATAACTTTAAATCCGGCTGCCTCCTATTTGGGTAAACTAAATATCGACGATAAGCTCTGCGTCCATTAAAATTTTCTTGCATGTATACGCAGACCGTATCGCGCATCTCTCGGTTTGAAAATAAATTATGCCTTGGCATTTTAAACTCAATTTTATTAAATATTTTTTAACAACACACAAAATGCTGACAAACAACAAGTAGGTTTGACAGATATTAATTTTGAAAGCGTTTGTTATTGTTTTCGTTTTAATCAAAGCCTACCTTGAAAAATTGTACATCCCTAAATCATAATTTAAATTGGTTGCATTGAATACTTTCAAACCGAATACTTCGAAAACGATTACTCGTGGAGACATTTAGGAGGTTTACCGTTTTTACGTGAGAAAGACAGGAAAACAGAAATTTTTAATTTAAATTTTTTTAAAGAAATCGCCAAAAACATATGACAGAAACGGCACGCAAATTAGGTGGCGCCCACTGCAAATAACAGCAAAACTATGAATAGATTTGAATCCCTCGCATCAAGAAAACCCCAACCACCAAATTTTGTTAAAATATTTCAATTTTTAAAGATCTTTATTAAAAAAAAAAACAAAAAAAAAAGAAATTTATATTTCAACTTTTGGACTAAGGTAAGTTTGGTTAAATCATAATGTTATATTTTTTTAACTTAAAATTAATTGAAATAATCAAAACGCCATTCATTTCTAGTTTTTATAATGTCACTTAAAATAAAAAACGAGAGAATTCTCCATAGGAGAATTAATATTAAAATGAAAATTCTTATTCTTATAAAAATTAATTATAATTTAAGTAACAATATTTATTGCTATTTAAGTTGAGTAATTGCTTATATTATTAAATTTTCCAACAACTTTTTAGAGCAAACTTTTTGATTTTACTTCTTTTTGTAGAAAAATTCTATCAACATTTTAAAATTGCTTAAAAGTACTCACTTTGTTTTCACTTTATTAATCAACACGTGCTTCTCTTCTCTACAACTACTCGGAGAAGATTCTTGCACAACACTGGACGAATGGTGAGCATTATCAACTTACATTTGTATTTAAGGAGTTATCAATTGACCCCCTCTTAACATTTATATCATCTTTCTTAAAATTAATTAAAAGGGAAAACAACGTATAAGTTACAATAATATCTCCATTCCCCACATCATTTAAAAGATTAAATTCGTGTATAATGTTGTGATCATTGTAATAATTCCTGGAAATTTTTGTTGGGGTTACATCGAGTCATGATTGAGTCTTGTACTCTGAATTTTTAGCGACGGAAAAATAACTATTTCTTCTAACTTTGCACAAAGTTTGTGCATTCGATTTATTATGGAATACACACCTGTAAAAATAATAGTTAAGAAAAGATAACGAAAGTGCAGTACCAAGGAAAGCGACATTTAAAATTTACCTCAGAAAGAAAATCTAGAGAAGAGAGACCTGAAACCTCAATAATTACAGATAAGTGTTTCTTTTCTATTTTTAACATTATTAATATAAATATTTGGCAAAGTAAAATTCAGCAAATAATAATTTTAGTGGAGTCAAAATAGAATTGAATAAAGAAACTGTCAAAGTTAAGGTCCCAGCTAAGGATTGTGGAAACATATCAGTTGAAAACTTATTATTTCTTGCATGTTCGATTTTTTATAGTATTTCATAAATATCTCTGTTCCTAGTTTTAAAAAATTTACTACAAAACTTGAGGCAAAACAAAAGCCACTCGGATTGTTAATTATTTTGTAATTAAGACTTGGTAATTTTAAATAAATTAACATATCTGCGAAAATACTCAATATATATTTGATTAAACTTGATGAATATTGAACACCTTCGAGCATCGGATGTTATGATTTAGGCCCTACGTTGGGCGCCATGAACGCCTTCGAGCCTCTTCTGTGTTTAAAAAATAATAAAATTGTGCGTAGACTGCTTAGCTGAGACTCCTGAGGTCGAAGATGCAATTAATTTGTAGATTTGAGAAGGTCAAGGGGTGTTACACTTGAAGATGTTGGACAGGGCCAAAAGCTACGCCCTGTATATTTTCTGTCGTTTGGGTTTGAACTGAAAGTTTTGATTGCTCATTGTATTATTCAAATGTGACCGGGTGGGAACCAACACCCTGTATATTAAGCGTTTTGTGCTTTAGATTCAATTGGAATGTCAAAAATCACTTTGGTTTAAATATTGAATTTTTTTGTCAGGTGAAATTGCAACACCCTGCATATGGTTTTCCGATGTAATATGAACGATCCATCTTTACACGTCTGAAGGACTTTTATTATACTTTCCAAAATAGATATTAAACGTTCACAAAGAAGGGTTCAAAATGACTGTTTCATGTGGAGAATAATACAAAATCTATACTTGCTGTTCGTTTTTGCTTAACTGCTTCACTGATGATACCAATTGGACGTCGTAACACTATAAATCTATACTAACAATAATAATAATAAATACTAACACTTTCTTAAATTTAAACCTAAAAAGGAATTTTGAAACACAAGAAAAAGGCAATGTAAAGTTCAAAAATATATATATTAACTCTTTTCCTTTTAAAAATTCATGTTTTTACAAAACGTTCCAGAAAATGAGTAACAACTATAGTCTGGCCCGTGTACAACACATGGTGAGGAACGGAACGACTTATAATGTAACCAACTACCATCCAATATGCGGTTTATAGCTAACGATTACACAAAAAGATTCAAGAAAATTTCAATGTTTATCATTTTGGTGGGCTTTTGCTTGCCTGTCTATTTACGTATTTTCAGTTCAATATCAATTTTGATCGCTCCTCGGAGCTTAAAAGTGCTTTAATCACAACGACTTTGAATTATATTTTGGCAATTATAAATTCATACGTTCAGGCAGAGCGGTCCCATGCACATCTGAGTACATGGTAACTATACTTTTCTGACACCGACGAACCGGTTTAGGGCAAATACGCGGAAAACACATAGTTTTTCCGCCAAAATTGATGGTTACAAAGTGAAAGGTCACCCTCGACGCTAAGGGCTATTTTCACTAAAACTGTCGAGATACTTTGACTAGCGACTGGATAACATGTCCTCATTTTCGTTATACTTTCGGATTTTGTTACAGTTCCGAAAATTTCATCGAGGGTTTTGGCGTGTTCTTTAACACCCCCCCCCCCCCTCTTTTAGTGAATCTTTTTGTGCAATGTTAATTTATTTAAAAATGGTTATGAAAAATGAATCTTTGGATGGAGTCTCCCATGTGTTGTACTCGATTATTTTTAGACCGGCCTTTCTGAAACATAACATAGATGCAAAATCTAAAAAATGGTAATAAAGTATCGATTCAGAGTATTCGATTATCAAACTTTAAACATTGTATCCAAAAATGGGATAAAAAAAGAAAAATTAAAAATCATGAAGATTTTTATAAATAACAATATGGAAACTTTGAAATCGAAAATGGTATAAAAAAAAAACTTTCGACGCACTGAACTTCATTGGCGTTCTTTCACAATGTCGAACTGCCTTCTGGATCAGGTTAGGTGGTCCTTGGACTGCTTGGGCTCTGCGGCTCTGACTTATAGTTAAGGTGCCCGTCGGGAAAAATTTTGCTGATACATAGTCTCTCCAAACTTCGTGTATGGGTTCATTGGACTTAGTCTGACAGCATTTTTCTCTATCATTTTTTTTTGTTTTTGGGGCGTTTTCCCGCTAGATTTTCCGAAACATGTCATTTTGACGGCATATAAAAAATGTATAGATACTGTTATTTTTCCAAGTAGAATAGCTTAAAAAGTGAATTGAAACGTAAAAAAATAATTGTCTGACAATAAATGTGGGTCATTGGGCGTGTCCGCTATCTCGAACATGTCGGAAAAACGACTATAAGAAAGTTTATTAATAACCAGTTGATTTTCGCTGTATTAATTTATTAAAACATACAAAAACAAGTTTTCGTATTGTCTGACGAAAATTATTTTCCGATTTCCCAGTCTGACGCGCCAAAGTTATCGGTTTCATGACAGCAAAAAATTTATTCATAACCTTCAGACATTGGAAAATTATATGCAGAAAATAGGTATTTAATTTGTGGTATAAGTGTCTGACAAATACAGTGGGGCATAACGAGAGTCTGACGAAAAAACATAATTTTCCAATAGCGGTCGTCGAAGTTAGGGCGATAAAAAAATGAAATTTCGTTTAGTCGAGAAGACGGTTAAAAAAGATATGGTATTTCAACTTACTTATTTTATAATCTTTATTTTGAATTTTTTGAACTCTTTTAGACTATCTGAATTCGACTTCTCCAAGTTTTAAGTTCGATAATATTGAAAAATACGTAAAACTTTTCGTAGAAAAAGTAGCGAAAAATTGTCTTTTAGTACGTTTAAAATCGCTATATCTCCGGTACTACTAGTCCGAAAATTTTCATCCAGGGCCCAAATTAAAGGTCTTGAAACAAGCTATAAGATAACACTTTACAATATTAGTTATAACAAAGTACCTTTTATAAATGAAAAAACAATTAATCCATTTTCGGTAAATATATGAATATAATTTAAGTGTGCAATTCTGCATCAAAAATATATGAAGTATGCAGGGAATAAAAAAAATAAACATTATGCACCAAAAAAATTTTTAGGGCGATGCCTTATCCTATTACATGAAAAATTAATTTCTGCAGCAGAAAACACCCATATTTCCAAAATTGAAAAACTAATTATCCTGGCATCGCCCTAAAAATTTTGTTCAGTCTGCACTTTATTAAATTATACGATTTATTTTATTGTAAAAAACTTTTAAAAAAGGTATAAAATAAAATAATTTCAAGTACTATAAAACAATTATTATAAAAAAATATTTTCTTATTCTTATTGACACTTTAAAAATGATTTTTCAATGATTAGTATGAGATAATCACGACAATTTGAAGGAAATTACAACATTAAAAAATTGTATTTTCCAGGCAGACTGAAAAACTGGAAAACATCTTTTGTCAGACAGTTAAAAAATTGGATTTGATTTATTTTTATTAAGCTATATTGAAAAAATCAACTTGTTATTTATAAATATAGCCTCAATATATACATATGAATGTAACATCCAAGCGTAGCTTGACAACCGCATAGAAAAACCTTTTATTTAACATTTCCAGCTAAAAGGCTTTATTTCACCGTCAGACAATTTTTTAATCGTATTATAAATTTTATTTAAAAATCAAAAAATTTTTTAAAAAAATATTATGAATAAATGAATGAATAAATGTTTTGCTGTCATGAAACCGACAACTTTGACTCGTCAGACTGGGAAATCGGAAAATAATTTTCGTCAGACAATACGAAAACTTGTTTTTGTATGTTTTAATAAATTAATACAGCGAAAATCAGCTGGTTATTAATAAATTTTCTTATAGTCGTTTTTCCGACATGTTCGAGATAGCGGACACGCCCAATTACCCACATTTATTGTCAGACAATTATTTTTTCACGTTTCAATTCACGTTTTTCTATTCTATTCTACTTGGAAAAATAACAGTATCTATACATTTTTTATATGCCGTCAAAATGACATATTTCGGAAAATCTAGCGGGAAAACGCCCCAGAAAAAATGATAGAGGAAAATGCTGTCAGACTAGGTCCAATGAAGCCATACACGAAGTTTGGAGAGAGTATGTATCAGCAAAATTTTTCCCGACGGGCACCTTAACCATTAGCTCTACGGCTCTGGTGTTAACATGGCACTGCTCAGTAATATGAAACAACATAAAAATTTTGTTAACTTATACTAGTTAAATAGATATGGGCTTTATCCCGTCTAGACATAAAGTGGAAGCTGCGACCGATATCACGTCGTCGGTCGTCTTTGGGAATAAGACCATAGAAATTTTGTAGACTAATGCTGATTGAAATGGTTTCCGTGTTAAAATCTCTTCTTAGGAGAAAACTGCAAGAGAATCTGGATCCGTCGGATCGTCGCATCTCCTCATTCAGCAGACGTGGCGGCCCTCGCTCTTGAGCTGCTAGACTCATCTGAATCGCTCCCTTGTGTCAGAGTTGTTGTCTTTCCATGTCGTGCCAATGGAAGATTTGTTTAGACCCTTTGGGTCGGACTCTGCTTACAGTAACACTGCTTTTTGAATGTCTAAAATGGTTTCTGATTGACTGTGGTTAAGTTATTTGAAAATTTGTAATTTATTGCTTCTTCGTGGATTCTTTTGGAGCACCCTGTATATGGTGATGTATTAAATAGCACTTGGTTTTTAACAGTAATGACTGTTTTGATTTAGAAAACTGAAAAAACGTTCGTCGGATTAATTTTAACTAGTTTATTTCGGTTTTTGTTACAGTTTCTAAAAGGTAACTCTTCGACAATAATAATTCTGGCTTTTGGAAAATTTATTCGGGTTCGTAGTCTGGTTTAAAAATTACTGTTAGTTAATGCGCGAAGGCAGGTTCAGTTCACAAAGTCTAAAAAATTTCATTTGGTTTATTGCGCGAAGGCAGATTAGATTAATTTGTTGAATATATAGCATTGCGTAATATTGTGCAATACTGTAAAAAGTTGTGTATAAAAAGACGAATTTTTTATATAAGATTTATGTTGAAATCGATTTAGATTAAAAAGTTATTGAAGGTTTCTATATCGATAATTTGTGAACATATCTGATTACCCCGTAATGCAGCGTTAAAGCCTCGCACGTAAAGTATAAACGAAC
This sequence comes from Leptura quadrifasciata, assembly GCA_963675555.1. Classification (NCBI taxonomy): domain Eukaryota; kingdom Metazoa; phylum Arthropoda; class Insecta; order Coleoptera; family Cerambycidae; genus Leptura; species Leptura quadrifasciata. The sequence goes on from OY776675.1 coordinate 44,369,308, forward strand.
TTAATTGAAACCGTATAAAAACTAAAAGCCGGCAAAAACAGTCGGCATCTCTTTATTGTACATGGGCGGAAGTAAATAGAAATGCTTGTCATAAGAAAATGATAAGATTTTCGGGCGTTACTATATTATCCTCTGTTTCAAATGATCTTCAGAAAGCCATGATAAATTAGTAAATAATTAAAATATTTTACCTTTTATATAGTAGTAAATATTTATAAATATGAACAATAACTAATTAAACTCCTACGCTTGATATTATAACAGATATTTATGCACTGCACTGGCACAGACAGCACATCTCTAAGTCCGCCGTTGAAACGATTTACGAGCTTTTTTATGCTAGTAGGCCTGTCCGTTTTATTATCTTTAAACCAGTGCAGTCGTAGATGGTTCATTCAGGCTGATTACATTGCCAGTCTCGGACTCGCCTGCACAGTTTCAACTACCGTTCGAATCTTGATACCATTGCTAAATATATAGGACAAAATATCAAGTTCAGTGCGCACGGTCCTGTGCTTTAACACTGACCAGTTTCAATTATCCTCGTTTAAAGTATAGTATTAAAGTGGATACAATGTGCGTGCCGGTGTCGGCAGGCTGAATGAAGCGAACGGAAACTATGTTTAAAGAATTAAGAAGGTTACAGATGTTGTATACGGGGGGCGATGAGAAAGTAAGGATAATAAAAATTAACTAAGAATCGTGAAAAGCAGCAAATGTCGTATACGGGGGGCGATGAGAAAGTAACTGAGAATTAAAAAGGCTGCGAATGTTGTATACGGGGGCGATGAGAATGTACGGATGAGAAAAATTAATGAAGAATTGAGAAAGGCGGCGAACGTCGTATACAGCGGGTAATGGGAAAATAGGGCTCAATGAAATAAGATTGCGAATGTTATATACAGGGGCCGACGAGGAAGTAAAATATTTATGAAGGGAATTAAAAATATTCTGACCGGTGGTTTGGAGAGTATATTGAACGTGATCTTTGAATATACGGGGGCGGCATTTTTTAGGTGATGTTTTTATAATGTCGGGGCTGTAAAATTTATGTTTGAAACTAGTGAATTTGCTGGCGGATTATGATTATTTGAGAATTATCGAGTAACTGTGAATTTTTGAGAATTTGTTTTAGAAAATTGTGTTTTTTTTTGACAAAACAGAAATGAACATTACTTTTTTCTCATAGCTTGGCTGTGTGGGATGTACGATTAGATCGAAAAGTGATTTTTATGATTTTTTTTTAAGTTCATTTTCATATAGTACATGGAATGTACTATAACAATATATACCTGCTAATGCACTAGAACTACCTTTCCAAATTTGAACTTAAAATACACCAACCCAGCAATAAATAGACTTTCTTTTTTAAGTTGTAGGTTTTTAAAGTAATTCGCGATGTTAAACAGATTTTTCTCTGTCATTTTTGATGAACAATTAAACATTTTGACTTAAACTTTACGTCTGTTTATTACTCAGTGTCACAAGTTTATCTTTATGGTAATTATTGTTTCTTAACAGAAATGAAAATAGTAATATAATCAGTACGAATACCGCTGATGATTCACTTCCCTCATTCTCAGCGCAGAGTTGGCGCCGATGCCTGTACAGTTTGCCACGGCAGTTTAGTCGGTATAAAAAAAAACAAGCAAAAAACACCAATTGCATCGCTCGCCGCCTATTAGGTGCGTGACCCCACCTATCGGTTTAAATGACAGACCGCGCGTCACACGGTCTTCTTTGGCGCTAGTTTTACGACTGCTTTATGACTCTATTAAAATACCACAAGCGCTACTGGAGTACAAAATCGACTCCGAACTACGAAGAAATTATATGAATATGGTTACTGTTAGCCAGGAAACATTAAGAAAGTTGATAAAACTAGAGCGAACCCTTTTCCTCCTTTTCTATCTCTAACTGGTTAGCGAACGCGACATCCAGGGCCGGATTTAAGAATATGGAGGTCCTAGGGCAACGACGATGTGAGGGCTCCCAATTCAATTCAAAAAGCATTTATTAATAATAATGATACAATAGTTGCCTCACCAGGACCTGCTCCGGAACCGTTCGTGCAACCACCGCATTAACGCGTTGACGAATTGCAGGATTGGGCGGAACAGACCTGGGTCAGCGAAAACAACAATTCAAACTCCTTTTTAAATATAAAATAAAAATAGGTAATAAAATTAACAAAAATACTTGAAAACAAGCTCAACAAAACTTATAAACTACACTATTTTTTAAAAAACACTGGCGCACATAAAACACTATTAAATATGGTATCTGGACGTAGGCACCACAACTCGAACAAGGTGCCTTCCGCGAGATATTTCAATGCTTCAGGGCTGACCTAAACTTTGATTTTTTTAAATTTTGATTTCGAAAAGGTTTCAATTTTTTAAAATGTGTGAAGCGAATTTAGAAACAAAAATGTACAAAAAGAAATGAAGAAGAACTAAGAAACGCGACAAAAATATACAAACAGAAAGAGGGGGACAGGAAAGATTTAAGGATAATTAAAAGGTATGAAATACTAGCGAAAGGTGGATAGGGTTAGAGAAAGGTATAGTTGTTGAAACTTGGCTATAGTGGTTGCCGGAAAACCGGTAACTTCTGGTACGGTAAGGGGTGTTTGATCCGAAATGGGATCCCCAGTTTGAACGAGTAGAAGTTTTGAGAGATATGCTGGACGTAGTCAGCTATCGGGGTTATGTCGTTGCAGCGTGCGTATAGGTCTCTGAGGGAGGTGTATTTTCCTGAATTTGATATGAGACGCATGAATTTGTGCTCAAGCACTTTTAGCTTTTTATTGTCGTGGCCAGTATGCTGCACCACACCGGCGCCGCGTATGTGATGGACGGCCTGACCACCATCGTGTACAACAGTTTTTTATTCTGTCAAGTCTACTACCCCTGACCATGAGCGGATACAGACTCCTGGACAGGGAGTAGACCGTACGTATGTGTGTTGAACGTCAGTCGTTGGTCCAGTCTGACCCCCTAAGTATTTCACGCATCCTTTGGTTGGAATTTTGTTTCCCCAGATCGAAATAGGAGTGATAATTTATCTTCAGTAAAGCGACGCGTGAAGACTTCTCAGCGTTCACCCGAATCTTCTAGTAATGTCTCAGCATTTCTCTTGTTTATTTTTTTATGTGGTTCGTCCATTGCAAATAATTTAATTTGTTTTATTAAAATTTTATGTGTGGTGAAATTATGTTGCATAAGGATAACAATAATAATAATCTAGTATTTATTTTCAAATTTGGCGCGTCTCGTAAGTTGGTAATAAATATCATTATTGGCCCCATTTCTATAATGATATTGTACTGTTGCTGGTTTCTTTTTTAAGACGATTTTTAAAACATGAAAAAATTCCAAAAAATTTAAAAAATACACAAAATTGATTTTGAAGATAAATCGCTAACAAACATTTAAAGAAGCTAAAATTTTCGAAGAAGACAAATCACAACAGTTTCAAAATTTATTCAACGATCGTGACTCAAATATAATTGTATTGAAGGTATTCCTTGCTTAGACAGCAGTAAAAGTAAGTATTTAATACCGAACTTTAATTCATGCAAAACAGATTTTTTTTTTTTAATTTAGTAATAAAAAAAGTTTGGATTCTTTTTATTGTGCCTTAGTAAAAGATTATAAGCATTATGCAGAACTTTGGCAAATAATTCAAATGTTATTAATTTTTTCGCATGGTAATGCATTTGTAGAAAGCGGTTTTTCTATTAATAAACAATTTCTAGAAAATGTTCAGCATAAATCAATTATAGCGCAAAGATTTATATATATAATAATATTCTAAGGTGTGGTTGTGCCCCAAACGTTGTAATTATTGAAAAAATGATTCGATATTATAAACAAGCCAATCGCAAATATAAAGATCTTGAAAAAGTTAAATCCGGGAAAAAAGGACTGGATGGATGCAGCGACTCGAAAGAGACAATTACCTACTACTGGAAATTAAAGAGCTGGAAGTGAAAAGAAAGAAACATTGATTTAACTTTAGGGACCGAAAGAAATGAACTGTCTGCGAAAATTGATATATTAAAAAAGGATCTATAGTTTCCATTGTCATAAATAATAGAAAGCTGACTTATAGTTTATTATTTTGTTTTGTTGGAAATTTCATTATAGATATTGTTATTTGTAGTAAAACCAATAACAGTTTTTGGTTACGCTGACGAATTAAATGTTTTCATTTTAATGATAGGCAAAACTGATATATAGTTTGGTTGGTCATGAATTTTTTTTTTCGGGTCATGAAAGTCCTGAAAAATCATGGATTTGAATTCTAAGAATGTGGTGGGAACCCTGCTTGTGTAAAAATGAAATGAACAAATCTCAAAGTAGGCCATGACACCATTAATTCCTTTTATTTTTTCTCTTTCCGACGATGTAAAACATGTCACAAAAATTTTAACTGATTGTGTCAATATTTAATATTTTACGAAAATCACAATTCATATCATTGAATCGTAAAAAGCAGCTATGCCATATTAGTAAAAACTCACTTTATTATAATTATAATTCAGTAATTATTTATTACAATTTAATACAAACAAACAAATATCTCCTAAATAAAAATACAAGTACAAAATGAACATAAAACAATGAAAAACTATATAGTACTACCTACTACCATACTTAAAAAATGTGTGTATTTGTTTTTCTAACTACAAATACTCAAATTGTGCACCATGCATTCTAATACACAAATGTGCCCTACGACACACCTCCCGCGTGCGTTTCTAATTCTGGTTTTGATGTCCTCAATATTTTCTTCAGGGGCAGTTTGAAATACCTTGTCTTTAATGTAACTCCAGACGAAAAAATCCAGGGGAGTAATATCTGGTAATCGAGCTGGCCATAGAATAGGCCTATAGGTGCCTATACAACTATTTAGCATAACTTGATTTAAATAATTTGTACATATTACAGCAGTGTGATGTGGAGTCCCATCTTGTTGAAAATATGAATAATTTAATCTTTCTGCCACTGTTAATAATTAAAGAAAATCTTGAAATTCGTTTTGCAGGAAATTAAGGTATCTACGAGCGGTTAATCAGTTAACATAATTCAATACTCTATTCACTTTTCTTACATTATCCGCAACATGCCCTCGCCTTACTATTTTTTTTGAAAATGAACCATGCGTTTTTAGACTTTGAACTAACTTCCTAAACATAATTCGATTTGGCTGCGGAGCGTCTGGAAATCTATCTCCGTAAACCGTGACTGCCATCTCAACGTCAAAATTGCACTGACAATAAATGTCGAATATCGAATTTGTTATTATTGGTGTACACCATAATTACTGATTTAAAACTTGTCTTAGAACTCGGCAACGCAACATACAACAGTGACAATCTGTCAAATTTGTTAATAACTGTCTACATTGTTTTTCACTAATCATGGCATAGCTGATTTTTACGAGTCAATGATATGAATTAATTGTGGTTTTCATAAAATATTAAATATTGACACTATCATTTAAAATTTTGTGACATGTTTTACATCGTCGGAAAGAGAAAAATAAACGGAATTAATGGTGTCATGGCCTACTTTGAGATTTGTTCTTTTCATTTTTGCACAAGAGCATATGTCAAAGCCAACTGCGTTTTTCGAATTTTTTTATACACATTATTATTGTCTTTGCCGTCAACTTTCATCCCTTTAACTTTATTCGTATCTTCTCAAATAAGAAATCTATAACCGTTTGTGGTTTTCCTATTTTTCAGGTTTTTGTAATATATCTCACAAAGTAGGCTATGGTTTTCAGATTTCTTTTTACTGAAATATAGCTCAAAAATAATGGGATAACTGTTTCTAAAACTTTATTCTTCTACAATAGATATTAAGCGAGATATTTGGTTTGGCCTTCGTAATATAGACAGACGGTATATAGATTATATAAATTACAAAAATAATTAAATGAAATCCTTTCCGTTTAGGCTATTTTTGATGCAAAATCAACAATAATTTCGGTGAAATCCAGTTCCCGGAGTAAATCACTTTCGATGCTAAACAGATTTGTGGGGGCCCCGCGGCTTCAGCCCCTGTTGTCGTCCCCTAAACCCGGCTTTGGCGACATCATTGAAGGTTTTTTTGTGATTTTTTCATACCAACTAAACTGCCGGGGAAAATTATGTAGATTTTCCCAAATGTTTTCCAAACATGCGATTTCTTAAGTCTTATCTTGTAAAATGAATCTACATTAATTAATTTTTCTAATTTTTTACTTTGCAGTGCAGGTATAATAAAAAATAGCGTATAATACACGTGTATAATTGGCCTTTAAAGCACTTACTCCTTTAGGACCCTCCTCGCTACGCTTGTCGTGTCCTAAACCCGTACGTGCTTTAAAGGGTTACTTCTTATACACTTGTATTATAATATACTATTTAAAGTAAATGTACAAAATTGTTTCCTCCTTCATGTTAAACCGTTTAAGTCAACGTTTCCTCAGTTACTTACAATAAGGTAAAGTATATACGACCGTAATTGAAACCGTATAAAAACTAAAAGCCGGCAAAAACAGTCGGTATCTCTTTATTGCACATGGGCGGAGGTAAATAGAAATGATTGTCATAATAAAATGTTAAAATTGTATTAATTTTTATTATTTTTTGTTTATTAGGTTCATTTCGCCAATAACATATTTTTGAGGTATTATATCAGTTTTAGATATAAAGTCTAAATATTTAAATTTATGGGTTTTAGTTTTAAAGTTAATCCATAGTATATTGAAATATGTTATTGCTCAGCAAGGACCAACGAGAAGGTATAAACATATTTTGCCGGGAGGGGATGGGACAGGTTAGATTAACGAGGGGCAACGATTTTAGTCAAAAATAAAATAAAAATTTAAGTTTCTTCTAAAATAAAAACGTAAGTTTCTTGAACAAAGCAAAGAATTATTATATGAAAACAAAAATTAATATTTGTATACTTATATAAAACATAAATAAAAACAAAATTAAAATATTTCTCTAGAATGAAGTAACTTAAATTAAAATTTCTTGTCAACTAAATAAAATATATTCCACGAAATGTAACAATAAAAAAGTGAATGAAAAAATGAAGAAAAGTTAAATGTTAATTGACGCGTCCGAATCTTCACTTTCTGAGGCGGAATCATTATCTAGTTGAATTAAAATCGGCGCACTAGGGGGTAGCGTTGGATATCGATTTTCTTCTCCAGTTACATGCCTAACGCAATTTTTCTATAAATCAGTATTATTGTCAATGTAATTTAATACTTCTCTTATATGATCAACTACTATCGCGCTTAACGTTGGAGAGTTATTACATTTTCGTAAACGTACTTTTAGTGTTCCCCAAACCATCTCGATAGGATTAAATATGCAATAGTATGGAGGTAACCGCAAAAGTGTATGACCGTGTATATTGGATAAGTTATCAATAACATATTCCTTTTTGAAATTCTGTTCTTTTATTCTTTTTAGTAATTCGCGTTTTATTGGAACTTTTACAGGAATTTCCATTTTTTTCTCATGAATTTTAAAATGTCTTCCTTTTTTGTGCTGTTATTTGGTATTTTATTTAATATACGCGAGTGATAAGAAGCATTATCTAATACAATTACCGAATTTGGCAGAATATTTGGTAGAAGCTGTTGAGAAAACCATTTTTCGAATAGATCGGCTGTCATGTCTTCGTGATAGTCTGCAGAAGACTGCGATATTTTTTTTGCCATCTTGTAAAATGAATCTACATTAATTAATTTTTCTAATTTTTTACTTTGCAGTGCAGGTATAATAAAAAATAGCGTATAATACACGTGTATAATTGGCCTTTAAAGCACTTACTCCTTTAGGACCCTCCTCGCTACGCTTGTCGTGTCCTAAACCCGTACGTGCTTTAAAGGGTTACTTCTTATACACTTGTATTATAATATACTATTTAAAGTAAATGTACAAAATTGTTTCCTCCTTCATGTTAAACCGTTTAAGTCAACGTTTCCTCAGTTACTTACAATAAGGTAAAGTATATACGACCGTAATTGAAACCGTATAAAAACTAAAAGCCGGCAAAAACAGTCGGTATCTCTTTATTGCACATGGGCGGAGGTAAATAGAAATGATTGTCATAATAAAATGTTAAAATTGTATTAATTTTTATTATTTTTTGTTTATTAGGTTCATTTCGCCAATAACATATTTTTGAGGTATTATATCAGTTTTAGATATAAAGTCTAAATATTTAAATTTATGGGTTTTAGTTTTAAAGTTAATCCATAGTATATTGAAATATGTTATTGCTCAGCAAGGACCAACGAGAAGGTATAAACATATTTTGCCGGGAGGGGATGGGACAGGTTAGATTAACGAGGGGCAACGATTTTAGTCAAAAATAAAATAAAAATTTAAGTTTCTTCTAAAATAAAAACGTAAGTTTCTTGAACAAAGCAAAGAATTATTATATGAAAACAAAAATTAATATTTGTATACTTATATAAAACATAAATAAAAACAAAATTAAAATATTTCTCTAGAATGAAGTAACTTAAATTAAAATTTCTTGTCAACTAAATAAAATATATTCCACGAAATGTAACAATAAAAAAGTGAATGAAAAAATGAAGAAAAGTTAAATGTTAATTGACGCGTCCGAATCTTCACTTTCTGAGGCGGAATCATTATCTAGTTGAATTAAAATCGGCGCACTAGGGGGTAGCGTTGGATATCGATTTTCTTCTCCAGTTACATGCCTAACGCAATTTTTCTATAAATCAGTATTATTGTCAATGTAATTTAATACTTCTCTTATATGATCAACTACTATCGCGCTTAACGTTGGAGAGTTATTACATTTTCGTAAACGTACTTTTAGTGTTCCCCAAACCATCTCGATAGGATTAAATATGCAATAGTATGGAGGTAACCGCAAAAGTGTATGACCGTGTATATTGGATAAGTTATCAATAACATATTCCTTTTTGAAATTCTGTTCTTTTATTCTTTTTAGTAATTCGCGTTTTATTGGAACTTTTACAGGAATTTCCATTTTTTTCTCATGAATTTTAAAATGTCTTCCTTTTTTGTGCTGTTATTTGGTATTTTATTTAATATACGCGAGTGATAAGAAGCATTATCTAATACAATTACCGAATTTGGCAGAATATTTGGTAGAAGCTGTTGAGAAAACCATTTTTCGAATAGATCGGCTGTCATGTCTTCGTGATAGTCTGCAGAAGACTGCGATATTTTTTTTGCCGACAAGAGCAACGCATTGGGTACAAACCCATTTTCACTTCCCGCATGAAGTATGATAACGCGTTTTCCTCTAGAACACGAAGTATTTAAAACACAATTGTGCGAACTATGTACCCAACCATACTGAAGAACATCATGCGTGTCAAACCACGTCTCGTCTAGATACACTATATGCCTATTTAGTTTACGATATTCTCTAATTTTTTCCAAATAATCTACTCGAAGTGAAACTATACGTCGCGATTCCATAATTACCATACGACTGTCAAGTTTTTTATGTTTAAAACCGCATTCTAATGAGACATTTCGTAGTGTATCTAAAGACCTATAATTATAATCAGGATAATCGCTCAATTTTTCTTGAATCATTTTTAACGTAGGAACTATATTTTCTTCATACATATTATAAATTATACGCCGTACTACATCTCATCAATATTTTTTAATTTCGTATTTTTCCGTTTCCTCTTTGCGCTGTGATCTGTAACATCGCCTTCTTGAATTACGCGATAAATTGTTGATTTTGATATTTTAGTTAATTCGTTAATACGTCCTATTATTTCTTTCTCACATTGTTCAGGATTTTCGCTTTTCAAACATTCATGTATATTTAAAATAATACGTTGACTTTGTACGTGTAAATCTTGGTTTTTAAACTCTAAATTTATTTCGGCTTTTTCGACAATAACCGGTTCAACTATTTCGGGATTTTCGGGCGTTATCATATTATCCTCTTTTCATATGGTATCCAGAAAGCCATGGTAAATTAGTATATAATTAAAATATTTTACCTTTTATACAGTAGTAAATATTTATAAATATGAACAGTAACTAACTAAACTCCTACGCTTGATATTATAATAGGTATTTATGCACTGCACTGGCACATAGACAGCACCTTGTTAGACTTCCACGTTGACTGTAAAGAAACGATTTACGAGTTTTTTTGCGCTAGTAGGCCTGTCCGTTTTATTACCTTTAAACCAGTGCAGTCGTAGATGGTTCATTCAGGCTGATTACATTGCCAGTCTCGGACTCGCCTGCACAGTTTCAATTACCGTTCGAATCTCGACACCATTGCCAAATATATAGGACAAAATATCAAGTTCAGTGCGCACGGTCCTGTGCTTTAAAACTGCATTTTTACGATTCAGGTATACTCAGAGTGAAATGGTGCCACCTTTTCAGGCTTTATGTTTGTTCTTTATTACTGTAAACACATGTTTACGCATAAAATAATAGAGAAATAGTTTAAGTTTTTTTTAACCGCGCTGGCTTAGAAAAAAAAATTCGCGCAACCAACCAACGTTTCGAAAAAAATATGTGTATTGCGGTGTTGGTTCTATTTCTATTGGCACATATTAATTTATTAAATAACACATTTTCTAGAAGAACCATGTTTTAGTTTAGCGTTTCCAAGTAAATGACGATATGTGCCATTTTTTTACGTGTTATCAAATTACAAGAAGCATAACATTTTTATCTTAATGTGTAATTTAATTTGTATCGTCGTCTTATTTACGTTCTTGACATAATAATATAGTTGATTAATTCATGTTCAACACTGATAGCACTGCTTGCACTGGCATTCAACTTCTTGGTAAGAGGATATTTTGCTAAATGAGTTAATATGCTGAAATAAACGCTAGGAAACTACCAGCGGCTTTTGATCGCAAATAATTGTGCCGCTATAAAAAGTGTTTGTCCAATTTGATGATGAGTGTTTAAACATGAATAAAAAATAATGTCATCCATTATTAGGTAACTGATCAGAAGGAAATAGGTACCACGGAAAAAATTGTGAAAACAAAAAGTTTGTAATAAAGGTGTAATTAGTAGCTAATATCTATATGATGTACTCCTATTTTGAAAGTCGCAATAACTGAAGTTTGACTTATGTTTATGTTCATAGCGTTTTATAAGTCTAAACGCCCCACAAAAAATAAATTGCAGAATGTGCGAAATCTGCATTAGAATCGGTCCAACAGTTCTCGAGATTAGCGCGTTCATACAAAGAAACAGACATAGCGACACTTTATTTTTGCAAACTTTTATTCAATTTTGACTCACTTCCACATATCTGATCGATTTGAAATTTTGCAGTTTCGATGAGAATATAATTATACGAAGTTCTGATGGTCAACACCCGCGCTTCATTCGAAAGCTTTTGCTATAAAACTCCACTTTCACGTATACGACCGTTTTGAAATTGTGCTTACATTTTTTCGTGAAAATACTAAACGAAGCTCTGATGACCCTCTCGATTATATCGCTATCATGGGTATCTATGGAAACACCGTAAAATTTCACAATCCTCCCATAACCGCTTCCGTGCTTTCTCTCTTAAGAAATAAAAAATGTATATACAGTGTGTCTCATTAAAAATGAAGATACCCAGATATTTTCGTCATTTTTTGAAATTCAGATTTGAACTTTGGCACAATTGTAGTTATATATAAGACGTAAATTTCGAGATAAATTTTATTAACGAACTGAGACAACGGCAGCCCCCCAAATAGAGTCCATTTCCGATATCTTGCTTCGCGTTGAAGATATCGAAGTTATATGCAGAATCTAATTTTGAGCCCCAATATCAAATTTCATTATGAAATACGCATTTTAGTTTTTTTCAATACAATACAATAAAAAATAGCTATTAGACTAAATGTACTTGAAAGTGAACATTTTTCATGTTTTTTCCTTTTATCTCCATTCACTCGTTATCAAAACGATTTTGTACATACACCAACATATTCAAAATTTGATTCTCTTTAACTTTCATTAGATACACTATATGCGTACGATCTATCGTTTTTGAGTTTTATCGATTTTATCATGAAACAAGTGTTCTGATAGCGCGCTATAAAGATGTTTAAAAATTCATATCTCTGCCAATATTGATCGAATGGAAATGAAAAATAAAAGAAAATTGTTCGTAATCGAATTCTCTACAACTTTCATTTGAAACATTTTGCGATCCGAACGAGCATTTTTGAGATTTTAGCGAATAACGCGCGCGTTTCCGTTGCGTCGCAAAACTGTCAAAATTTCAAAAAACCTATCTCGGCTCCAATATAAAAAATTAGTAGTATAAAATTATTTTATATGTAGTCCAGTCATTGAAGCGAAAAATAGGGTCTTACCTCCGAAATATTTTACTACGAACCGATTTAAATGAAATTTTGGAATTAGGCTTATCTTACCCTTAACTTCAAAAGTGATATTGACCCGACCTCCGTTTTTTATTTTTAAGGGGTAAAAACGACCCCTTAATGAAAAAATTGACATTGAGCCATTTTATCGCTAGAAAACGTATTTAATAATAAGGAGTGAAATCGTAAAGTGTTCTCTAACACAATTATCCCATGTTTAACCCATTTTCAACCCCTAAAAAACTTTACAACCCCTGCAAACGACCCCTAAATTGAAAAAAATTACAAAAAATACTTTTGTATAACTTAAAAAGATTTAAATATAGAGTAAGTATTGTTTTACGTTCTCTACCTTAATTATCATATTTTTAACCCCTTTTCAACCCTTAAAAACAGCCCCTCAATTAAAAATTGTATAAAGAAATTTCTTTTGATGAACTCAAAATGATTTAAATGTTGTTCCACGTTCTCGAAAATGACTATCATATGTTTAGCTTTTCAACCCTTAAAACTACCCCTAAATTAAAACATTGAAAATATATGTTTATACAATTAAAAATAATTTAATTATAGAGTAAGTAATCAGACACTTTTTATTGAATATAATATAAACTTACAATTATAATTAATTATAAAAAATTACAATACATAAAAAAACTATTACACCAATCGTTCATGACTCAATATCGGAGTTGCTGTCGTAATCAAGATCTTCTTCTGAGTCAATTGGAGGGCTATTCTGGCAGTTATCTCCACTGCATGTTCCACGAGTTACATTGCAAAATAGCCCGACTCTTCGGCATCCGCAAGTGGCTCCGCAACCTTTTTTGCAGTTGCAAAAAAATCATTTTAAGTAAATCTTGCGGTGCAGGTGGATCTGCAGTTTTTATTGGATTTAATAACCCTTCATTACTGACCCATCCCCAATCAGTTGGATGAATATTTTTGTTGCCAAGCCAAATCTGCGTTTGTAGATGAACCCTTTTAGTATGCTCATTTTATGGCACCAACTGTTGGAACTAAGGATGATAATTTTGCGGCACTGTTTTTCGTGGTAGCTTTAATAAAACTTTCATAGCGCATCTTTCGAGATATTTTGATAAGTTTTCTACGCGACTCAATTTATTTGGTTGTATATCTTTAGCAAGTCCATATAAACATACCATGCAATATCTACCTGCTTCTAAAATATTCAAATGTATTATATATACATATATGAACGTTTGTATGTATTCGTGCGTATGTTATATATATATATATATATATATATATGCCATATATGGACATTTATATATAAGACAATAGTTTTGGGTTCATATTATTCTTTACTTTCACTCTGCTCCAAATTTTTGTGCTCCGAAATTTTCATTTCACTAAATAGAAAAAAAAACGTTTAGTTTTTGGACCATAACTCCTTCAATTTTAAAGCTATCACAACTTTTAAAAAACCATTTTAAAGGTAATTAAAAGAGCTACAACTTTCATTATGACATGTAGTGTAAAACCCTCCATTTTGAAACGGTGAAGGATCAAAGGGCTCGAGAGATAACTGTGATGATTGCGCTACCGCGTGCTCTTTGAACAGTCATAGCTCCGTCAATTTTGGTCCGACAGAAAAAAAACAACAAAATTTTGGTCAAAAAAAGACCTACATTTTTTATCATTACAGTTTTTTACGTATCTTTCATTATTTTTGAAATATTATGAAAAAAAGGTGTTTTTTTAAAAATGAAAAAAAAAATTTTTTTTCTTAAAATCGTGATTTTTTTGAAAAGTATGCATTCCAAAGCAGCCAAACGGCTGGAATCCAATAAACACTTCATATTAAAGTTAAATCTAGACGGAATACGATTAATTTTAATTTTGGTAGAAATGGCACTTATGAAACACATCGATTTAAAAAAAAAAATTAGATGTCCCTCTTTTTTTCATTACAACTCATTCACTTTACGTGCAAAAGACTTTTAACACTGCTCATTTTAAAGATTATTTTAAGCACTATAAAAAAGTTTCTCATTGTCATATGGATAAAATGTATCCGTTGTCCGCTAGATGGCATTAAATACATCGATTAAAGTTCAGACAAAAAAACGGCTTTTATCTTCAATATCTAGCTTAATATTGCACTTAGAACACTCTTTAAAAAACCAATTTGTTCATTTTCTTACCTAATTTTGTTTATTATAAAATTATCGTTAAAACGCATATTTTTTGAGATATTTGCAAAAAACCGTTGAAAAACGTGGGAAAATTCCGAGTTTTCAATCGCCAATAACTTGAAAAGTATTGAGTTTTTGAAAAAACTTTATAGAGCACTTTTTGCTTAGAATTGGGTCTTTTATCGATCCCCGAGGTTATTTTGACCCAAAAAAATGTCCACTAACGAGAAGGGGTGGCAACCACCCCCAGGGCAAGAACGGAGGTCGGGTCAATATCACTTTTGAAGTTAAGGGTAAGATAAGCCTAATTCCAAAATTTCATGTAAATCGGTTCGTAGTAAAATATTTCTGAGGTTTCAATGACTGGACTAATGTGTAAAATATAAAAATAAATTTGGCGTGTCTGAGCGTTTTTTAAAACAATTGTATTTAATGGGCGGTTTTACTATCTTAGTCTCCCCGACTTTCGAAAAATCCCTTTTTAGCGGATGCTTACGTGTTGAAGAGAAGCTCTTCCCAAAATTTCTACTTTAAAGGTCTAGCGGTTTTGGCCGGGCGTTGATTAGATCTAAGTCAATTACAATTTTATATAGGTACAAAAATTAAGGGGCAACTTTGGAAAACTTTCTTTTTTAAAGTAAAGAGATTTGAGCCGGGCATTAATGATCTCTATGTGGGTGCATTAGAATTTTATATATAAAGATATAATCATGCAGTGATACATTCTACTTGACAAAATTGTAACGCATAACGAAATTTCTCGCTCCTACCTAAAAAAATTTAGGCAGAATAGTGAAATTTTAGCTACCGATATCGAAATATTTTTCACATTTATTATAAAGATGAAATATTCCCAAAACAAGGGATGCGTACATGTATATTAGTATGCATTTGGAAAATTACTAGACTTAAAATACATACACCGATGAAATTCAAAATATGGTTCTCATTATTTATTGTGTACGTAAATGAATTTAAATTTGACATAGTTCAAATAAAAATGAATTGAAAAGAAATACGCTGTTTTAGGTAAATGCAATTATTCCTGAAATAGCCAAAACATTATTTGTGCAACGGAATGATGTTTATGTGGATTATTTAGTCCATATTTAATCCTTGGCCTATTGATCTTCGCCACATGCAGTACGTAGTAAATAAATACAAACATAACTGATAGATTTTGCTTTTATTTACTAATAAAATTGGAACAGTTCTTACAAATAACAAAATGCTATATTTATTTTCTATTTTAACAGAAAAATTCAATAAAAACTTTAAAAAATAACTGCGAGCAAAAAAATTAATAAAAACTTATTAATCTATGTAATGCTAGAAAAATCAAAATCATCTCGAAAATACTAAATTGTGTGATTTATAGGTAATCAAAAATCTTCAATTTTATTTTGGATGAAACTCGATTTTTCAAACGGAACCATATTGGTATCGAGATACCATTCAATACTACCATTAATAGAGAATCTACCCATATGTTTTATTTAAGATGGGCGAAGCCGTGGACCTAATTTGACAATTTCTGCTACATCTCTGAACCGATTAAAGAAGTGTTTTGATGGAATAGTATTAATATATAAGCAGCTGGAAGATGTAAGGCGAGAACACGGTCTTCCTTGTTAACACGAGGGATACTCTCCGAATAAAAAAATAATAATTTGGAGCGTAATTTGAGACTTTTGGAGAACCTCGTGCACTTCTTGTAGTTAAAGAAGTCAAAAAACACTTTTTAAGATTTCGATGATTTGGTCGGGGACTTTTCTTGAGGTTCTCGAAGTTATAACACTTCAATTAAACGAAACTGAATACTATTTATTTAACAAAACGAGTAATAAATAGCTATTGAACAACCAGAAATTTGTCCATAAAATAAAAATATTAAGAAGTGAAAAAATAAATGAAAATAAATAAAATAGAAGAATGTAATAAAACTGAAAAAACTCACTTTATGAAAATTTAACGCGACGACGAAGGCGTTCGGGTGCGTTTTACTTGGTTTAAGCAAGGATGTAGACTAGCGATACTCGATTACAGGGAAAACGGTGCCTAAAGCAGGAAAGTGTACTAGGTAGAAGGCACTAAAACAATATTAGTTAAACAACCCACAAATACACTAGTAAGTTCACAAGGTGAACTGCTAAAACTCACACTCGAAGATGTGTAACGCGAAATAATCACTGGAGACCTGTCATGCTGGTGTATAAAAATCTCGGCCTGATATAGTGCCAGATGAGTTTCGCCAGGGAGAGAAGTCTTGCACGATCGTTCATTCTTATTTTTTGCTTTCGTTTACCGTGCCCCGTCCATTCTTTTCGGCGAGGGAGCGTTTTTTGCATTGAAAATGGAATTTTTTTAAAATGAAAATTATATAGTTATAAGTTGGGTCAATAAGGGGGCGTCTTTTGAAATAAAGTTCAGATCTTTACATGACATCCATAGCCATGTTACTTGAGATTAACTGCGAGACTAAGGCGGACTGACTTTTATGTGATTCGGTAATGTTTCACGAAGGCCTCCACTGCAATATAAACGGTGAATGTGTGTATCGGAGCTTTCAGAGTTAACGCGCGAGCTTTCGGAGTTTACTCGAGAGCTTTAGCATATAGGCGTCTGGTCTGAATTTTGTTGAAGGGAAGTAAGTTTTGATTTAAAAAATTGCACATCAGGGAAGGAGAGTTTATGAGTTTACTATTGAAATTAAATAATTTGAAAGGATAGGAAACTGAATTAGACGTTGAATTATATGAATAGAAATTAATAGCAATAGAAGTTAAAAATGAAAATTAATATGAACGGAGATTCGTGCGGCAATTTAAACGACACTGAAGTTATTGGGGGCGTTATTTTTTAGGGTTGTATTTTGTAATATTTCGGTTGTACAAGGACTAATTGAAAAGTTTAAAAGCTATTATCGATGGTTTCGGTTTATTTGGGAATTATGAAGTGTTCGTAAATTTTTTCAGAATTTGATTGGAAAAAATGTAGTTTTTTGTAAATTTAGGTTACTGAATGACTCTTTTATTGTGTTTTAATTTTATGGATGGAAAATGAGGTTTATTTTCAAAATTATGAAACTTTTTAAATTTATTTTTTCACATATCCCTGAAAGGTACTACAACACTTGAAACGGTCACCCATCGAAAAATGTACATAGTAAAGACGCACCTACGCTCGCCCCGTCCTTATAATTACAACATTAATGACTGCTTTTTGCTACTATAACTCTCTACTTGTCACCGAACTTTCTACTAATCTGGTCACTTTGTTCACTCTTGATCTGATCACCTTATTACCCAAACTAGAACTACACCAATGCGTTAGTTCCGGTTCTTTTTTCGTGATCCTTATTCTAGATCTTTCGCTATTATTCTAATCCGTGATTCTAGATAGGATCCGATTTATCTAGCATAAAATTATTCTGTAGTAACACCATCTCTGGGCCGACTAGCGAACTACCATTCTATTGCTATGGGATATACTTTCAGAGACCTCTGTATGTAAGAGATTATACGCATCACATAAATAACAATGTATTACATGCAGTATCAACGTCCAACGGCTTACTAAGGGGGGCTTTAGACCTGGATACCAGGGCCCCGAATGTTTAGGGGCCCCAGGCTCTGATAATGGACTCAAAACCGAACGTGATTATGACTGAAAATGGAGCGGAGCACTATTGATCTCAGATCTCGTCGACGCCCGATAAAAATATATTGCATGTAATAGCATCGTTTTTGTTTTGTTTCTCCGCGGTCCGCGTCGAAAGCCCCGTTTTGTTGACTCTTGTTCTTCTTGTTATTATTTTCATCTTCTTTTGTTTTTTCGAATAAAAAAATTATACTTGTAAATCTTTTATTTTTCTTTGCCTGACTGCTGTTATAGCTTCTGCTGCTGCTTTCACTCGTCACAGACAGAAAAAAATTTAAAAAGCTTAAAATTTTCAAAATAATTCATTATTCACGCTCATATAGTCAAACTGCTAAAAAAAAGTTATTCAGACAAAAAAAAACACAATTTTAGTCAACAAAATCTGAAAAAATTCACATAGCACCGATAATTCACAAATAGACCAAATTCATCAACAACACCACTCCAACATTCATATTAACCGATTTACAGCGCAGAAGTTACAAACTACTGCCCTAAAAAATTCAACTCCCTCACTAATTCGATTCACATCACATCCACTCCACATATCCCCAGTCACAATATTATGACTCGCTTCTACGAATTTTTATAAATCATTTGTCTCTCAATTCCAACTTCCCATTCAAGTTTCAACTCATACATCAAAATACTCTTCATTCACTTTCCCGATGTGCCAGCTCAGCATTCATCAAAACTTCTTTCCATTTCGTATGTTCTGATTGACATCAAAATTTATTTCCATTTCGTATGTTCCGCTTGCTGGCTCATAAATATCAAAACTTACTTCCAATTCATTACCTATAGGAACATTCTCATATGAATTCAACATAGCTTAAAAGACCTTCGAAATCCATTACGGGACCATTTCCAATTTTAATTCTTTCGACAGTTATTACGAACACTTTCTAAACCCGAATTGACTCAAATTTCATTTATACATCAAAAGGTGCGCCCCTTTTTATGGCCAATTTCATCTTATAACTTTTCGTCCCTCCTTAGAGCTCTGGCTAAGTCAGTTTCCGATGTACCTCAAAATTAGTTTCTGTGCTACACGACTGAAGTTACAAAAAAACCAAGTATTTAAACATTACTTCATTCGACGCTTAAATTCATTAAATGGAGTGGACATGCTACTTCCTTGGCCGAAACCAAGTAAAAAAGAGCACATTAAATTAAAGTGAATTTTTCTCGAAACAAATCTTTAATCTACAATTTTTCTGCCTATTATTCGCGACGACACTATTTTTATTTTTAAGTCGGAATTTCTATTGTCGACAAGTTACTCTCATTACTGTGTTAATTTTAATTATTTTATTAATACATACGCTTTACGAATCTTGTACTTATATTTAAATAAATTACTTTCATTCGTTTTAAGTTAAAGTGTTATTATTCCAAGAAGAATATATATACAGGGTGTAGCCTTTGACCCTGTCCAAGACATTAAAAACATTCAGTGATAAAAACAAACTCATAAACTAAAGAAGCAGTGAACAATAAATCAAGAAAACCATATACAGGGTGTAGCATTGACCCTATCCAGCAAATTCGGAGCAACCCCCCTAAACTTCAGAAATTCAATAATAAGGTGCACATACGGCCTCAGGAGTTTCAATCTAAGCTCTCCAATCCAAAACCTTTTTATTTTTCAACCAAAAGTTGTTTGTGTTCACTTCCTGACCTGATTTAAAAAATGAGATTCTTCGAGATGAGAGGGGGCCCAGAGAGTTTTATAGCCCAGAACCCCGTCGCCGGTTAGTCTGCCGATGCAACATCCCCTACATGATACGCTCTAGTCGATCTCAAACATAGCGTGATATAACTCATCAAAATTGATCTTTCGGTATACAGGGTTACTGGTAATTCGATACATTCCTTTGGAGATGTGATGGGGCATGAGCTAAGGAGTAAATCTAGCCCTAACATACATTATGCAAAACTCAATAGTTTTTGAGATATTTCAATTTTTTTTGTTTTTCTCAAAAAAGTAGATCTTAATGTCTTAAAAGTTAATTTCCGAAAAATCTACTTGACATTTTTAAATTTTTTTTTACTGGATTACTTGTCCAATATTATAGATATCCGTTTGGAATGAAAAATATCCGGAAACATTTCGATCATTTGAACATTTAAAATAAAAACTTGTAAATTTTTTTTTAAATCAGTTATGAAATTTACCTATTAGGTTTTTTCAAAAAAATATTAATGTAGCACGCGTACAAATTATTATAAAAACTTCCTTATTTCAATAGATATCTAACTAGGTAGAAATGTTTAATGTACCCTTGATAGTTCTAATAAAAAATTAGTAAGGGTAATGCTGGTGGCGGAATTTATTAAACGACTAATCGTTCATTTTCATTTAAGTCAGTCAGTCCTTGACTTTGACGTTTGTGCATATATGTCATTAACTGACATTCTTATCTCCTTGTCCCTTAAGTTTGTTGGTCTTGTTAAATTAGTTATCGAAGATTTTGATTTTGCTCGTAGTTGTTGTTATTGTATTTTCTGTGCCATGGCCGCGTATGCCAACGCAGAATACGCTGATATCTTGTTTATCTATGGATACTGTGGCGGCAACGCTGCTGAAGCTCGCCGAGAATATGGTCTTTGGTACCCTAACCGCCGCTTACCAAATGCACGTGTATTCAGTACGGCATATCGAAATATCGCTGAAACTGGCTCCGTGAAATGTAGAAGAAGTGACGCTGGTGCTCCTCCCGTTTATGAACCAGACGATGAGGAAGAAATATTGAAGTATTTTGAGGAAGACCCAACTATTTCAACTAATAAAGTCGCAAGACTAACCGGAGCGTCACAATGGAAACTGGGATGTCATTCTTACCACTATACCCCTGTCCAAGGCTTGGAGGAAGGTGATCCTGGAAGGAGAGTGGAATTCTGCCGCTTTATGTTAAATTCAGATGCAGAAAGTGCAAATTTTTTAACAAGTATTTTATGGACGGACGAGTCGAAATTTAATCGCGAGGGTATAACAAATTTCCACAACCTACATTATTGGGCAGAGGAAAATCCCAAGTTAACACGTGAAACTAGTTTCCAAATGAAGTTTTCTATTAATGTGTGGATGGGAGTCATTGGCCACTATTTAATAGGGCCACACTTTCTTCCTCAAAATTTAAACGGGGAAATCTATGAAATTTTTTTAAGAAACGATCTGGCGGTGATTTTAGAAGATGTTCCTCTCGCCGTCAGATAGCGAATGATGTTTCAGAACGACGGTTGTCCAGCACATTATCGGCTGACAGTACGACAGTTACTTGATCAACGTTTCCCTAATCGTTGGATTGGAAGAGCGGGCCCAATACCTTGGCCAGCGCGAAGCCCTGACTTAACACCCCTTGATTATTACGTATGGGGTCATATGAAGGAGATGGTCTATGCCACACCAGTCAATAGTATAGAAAACCTTAGACAAAGGATAGCCGATGCTGCCCAACACATAAGGCATAATCTGACAACCAGAGTAACAAGGACGGAAATAAGAAGACGCTGCCGTGTCTGTATACGGAATAGGGGCTCCCATTTTGAGCAAGACATATAAAAAATAAAGTACAACTTTGAAATTAATGAAGAATTAAACTCTACTTTTAAAATGTTTTTTTACTGTTTATCTAAAAATAAAATTCGTACTACTTGTGTTATTTCTACTAGTATTTTCTTAGAACTATTAAGGGTACATTGAACATTTGTACCTTGTTAGATAGCTATTGAAATAAGGCAGTTTTTATAATAATTTATACGCGTGTTACGTTAATATTTTTTTGAAAAACCTAATAGGTAAATTTCATAGCTGATTTAAAAAAAAATTTTTTTAAGTTTTTATTTCAAATGTTCACATGATCGAAATGTTTCCAGATATTTTTCATTCCAAACGGATATCTATAATATTGGACAAGTAATCCAGTAAAAAAAAATTTTAAAATGTCAAGTAGATTTTTCGGAAATTAACTTTTAAGACATTAAGATCTACTTTTTTGGGAAAAACAAAAAAATTGAAATATCTCAAACACTATCGAGTTTTGCATAATGTATGTTACGGCTAGATTTACTCCTTAGATCATGCCCCATCACATCTCCAAAGGAGTGTATCGAATTACCAGTAACCCTGTATATACAGGGTATTCCATATAAAAATAAAAATTGGCACCAGTTGCTCTGAAACCGGAAGCAGAAAAAAAATAATTTGAGTCAAAAATGACGTTTATCAAGTACAGGCGATGTACCGTTACAATAGTTTATCTGCAGAAATAATGAAAACATCGAAGTGTATCATGTTCGTGCTACACC
The DNA here is from genome assembly GCA_963675555.1 of Leptura quadrifasciata. Taxonomy (NCBI): domain Eukaryota; kingdom Metazoa; phylum Arthropoda; class Insecta; order Coleoptera; family Cerambycidae; genus Leptura; species Leptura quadrifasciata. The sequence goes on from OY776675.1 coordinate 44,391,843, forward strand.
CGGTATACTAATTTCAAAATTGTCCGTTGGTAAGATATCAAATATTTATAAAAGTTCAGGTCAGTGCCTAAGACCTCGGGTTAGACTAAATATAAGTTTTTGCCACTCGTGCAATTTACTCTTATCATGTCCGTGTTTGTACGTACATATATGAATATAAAAGACTGGATCGAGGAGTGGATGGATTCAGGTATCGCATTGTTGTTATTGAGATGTAATGAATTCGTGTCGAGTACTTAACTTGAGTTACTTGATTGTTATTTGAGCAGCATATATTAATTATGTGAACAATCATTTTGGTTCCAACGCTGCTATGGTTTTTGATGGATATAATGATAACAGCACCAGTAGAAACAATGGAACAACTTCGTCGATCATCTATTGATTTTTGTTGAATATGTTGACGTTCTGCCATTTTTAAGCACGCCTGGTGATAAAGATGTATTTTCTTAAAATCGGGCAAAGGAGAGATCCGTAGAAAAATTTACTCTTCTAGATGTTTCAATGATCATGAAAATAGCATGAATTATATTTTATTTTTGCATGCATTCTCTTCATGTTATACAACATTGCTTTATATAATAAAAGGAAAACAATTATTTTAACACTTAGAACATGGCAGGATTTGCAATTAGAAAGAATCTGGGAAAAATTCGGTAAAAAATGGATAAGATAGTACAAACCATGAACTTTATTTTTCGCACCGGCAGATTTCTGTAGAACCGCCATATCGGTGAGAAATAAGCATTAAAAAAAGTCAAAAAGTTATTAACAAATTGATTGTGCAAAAACTATTCGACCATAAGGCTCCCGATTTCGCGTGCCTTTTCAATGCTACAGAAGCCTTCTTTTCCTCTGGTAAGAAGTATATGAAACATGTTTTTCTATTGTTTAACAATTGAAAAAACAGCCATTTTAGCATGTTTTTTTTTGCAACGACTCATAAACAAATTAACCCATTTTGATGAAATAGGTCACGTTTTGTAGGTTTTTTCAAGGCGCACAACTTTTAACAGACTTTTTTTCTAAACTCAATAGTTCTTTTTTCTAAATCTCGAAAAAACCAGTTTCTCACACCTTAATTGTTCAATAAAAAAATTTGCCACACAAAAAATTGAAGCCTAAGAAACCCTACATTCTGAACGTCCTGGATTCGGCTTGTAACTAAAAACATTTTTCTTCTGTCAAAATGCTAATTCGACTGAAATATTTCTCCGAAGTGATCTTATGTTCCTGATTTATCTTTTCATACAAATATTACACATTTAGTAACATTTTATTTTATGATTATTTATAGAGATTTGTTAGAGTTTATGAAACAGTCAAAATCATCCATGACCTTATAAGTTCTATTACCAGAAACAGAATAATAATAATCTCAAATTATTATATCATTATAGACCACATACAAACGGGAAAAAAAGATAATTTTATTAATGCACAAACGTTATAATTTGTTAACAGAAACATGTAAAACAGCCGATAACTGTAAGAGTGTCTTAGGTTATTTCATAAACAAGATTAAAATAACGCCAAAATATGAAGAGAGGTTAAATTGTTTAAAGTTCATCTTTTATCTCGTATAAAAAAAAAATGTAACGTAGATCTCTATTAATTTTACATTATTTACGTCTTTTCTCGTTCATATCAACGGGAAATGTTACCATTCTCAAAACAACACTATCAATTTTATACGGAAAAATAAATAAACATTATGTTCTACCTACCTACAGGAAATAGTAATTTCTATAACAGGGGCAAAAAGTGCTAGATTTTTGCTACGCAATTATTATTATTATTATTAAATTTAAATAACTCTTTATTATCGCATTTTTAATACTAGTGTTACAAGTACTTTTAACAATATCGTTAATTGGGGACGCTGTACTATTTCAAATCATCGTAGGATTTTTCTTTCAAATTATAGAATTTTCTATGTACTTTTTGATAGTGGAAACTACTTTTTTTTCATAACCTCAAAAAATGTCAAAAATGTTAGTTTTATCAGTGTGGGAAGTGGCTCCGCACCAACATTACGACATTGTTGTTCAAAGTTAGGCAATACCTGTTGATGACGTTGTGATGTAACGGTAACCGTGAAGTCATTATTCTTAAAGAAGAAGAGCCCAAAAATTAACAAAGGCGGATACTGTACACCACAAGTAACTTTTTTGCTATGAAACGGTCTTCGTGCAAGTGAAGAGAATTTTCCGTCGCCCAGTAGCGAAAGTTCTGTTTGTTAACGCACTCGGAAAGATGAAAATGAGCTTCATCTGACATCAGCAAATAATCAACGCGTGTTCCAAATTCTTGAAGCAGAAGTTTTTGTGCGACTTGAATTTTGTAGGGATAGAAGTGTTAAGTCCTTCATAATACGGCGATAACTGCGGTTCTAAATATTGAGTGCTAATGCTTGTCGTTTTGCAAGTCGTTTAGAACTTCGTAGCAAAGCTGCTCTTACCCTTTCAGCATTTTCAAGTGTGCGTACAGAACGAGTTCTTCCTTTTGGTATTTTCCTGGCATATGAAGCAGTAGGTACTCCGAAACTTGTGTACCCACTTTTTAACTGTCATTCGACTAGGAAATAGATCTCGTGAATTTAAATAAAAGTGACGACGAAATAAACGCTGGGTGATTACAACAGAATAGTTATTTTCTCTTGACGTGGAAATATAGTAACGCAAAAAAAAAATATATTTTTTTTGTTGAAATAGGCTTAAAATGTCATGAAACGAAACGTCGACATTTTAAATTTGAGCGAAAAAAATTTCGTGTGTGTCTGTCTGTAACTTTTTTTGTGCGCACGTTTACTCTGGAACCGTTTATGATATTGACTTGAAATTTGGTACACTTATGTATTGTAACGAGATCTGGAACGAGATTATATTTTGATCCAATTCCGTTGAAGGGTCTGGGGGTCAATGGGGTAAATAGGCAAAGGAAGTCGGTAAGAGTCCATAAAATTGCAATTTAGGGCATGTACGAAAAGTCAATGACTCAATTTTTTTTTTTGCATCAGCCACCCCACCCCCACACTATTATGAAAGGGAGTAAAAAGAATTGAAATGTGATTTAGTGTGTATACAAGAACGAAACGTCTCAAAAAAAAATTCTGGCGTCAGCTACCCCCCCCCCCTTGCCAGCCCCACCCTACTAATAAGGGCAGTAAAAAATTAAATTGATATTTAGTGTGTATACGAGAACCAAGGGACTCTAAAATTTTTTTGGCATCAGCAACCTCCTCTACCACCTTCATTGCCACCCCCACCCTATTATTACAGGGAGTAAAAAATTGAATTGAGATTTAGTGTGTGTATGGGAACCAAGGGCCTCTAAAATTTATTTTGGCATTAGTTACTCCCTCTACCACCCCATTGCCATCCCCATCCTATCTTTTAAGAGAATAAAAAAATAAATTGGGATTACGGAATACGAGAACCAAAGGCTTCTAATTTTTTTTACATTAGCCACCCCCTCTACCACCCCCACTTTATTATTAAAGGGAATAAAATATTACATTGGGATTTAGTGTGCATAAGACTTGGCTACAAAATCTGGATGTGGAAGTAGTAATTCCTTGGGCAGCGGTGTTTTAAATAAGCTTCAACCGCAAAAAAACGTTGAATATTTGACCAACCAACGTTCCATATTCACAGCTAATCGACATTTCTCGCAAACGCTTTGACACTGTCTTAGTTTTCCATTTATCGCGAAAGCATGGCGACTTGATTTAAATTTATATCTAATTATATTATGACATGAATTAACTTTGGAAATGCATACTTCATTCTACAGTACCCGTTACTTATACCATAAACTATTTTTGCTATTTATTTTGCTGTATTTTAATAAACATAATTTGAAAAAGTAGATTTAGTTTGTCAGCTTTGTTAGTTTATTTTTCTCTACGAGCGATATTGGAATAGAACTGTGCCAATGAATGCAATGCCATTTGTTTTTATATGTGTGAAGAGTAATAAAAATATACAAGATCTTTTTTAAAATAAACGACATATATAGCAGTACAGAAGCCCTCCCTCAACAAAAAGAAAATCCATACTGAAGAAATTCTGGCCCAGTATACCATAAATGGCCCAAGTAACAATTTAAAAGCTGTTCAGTTTGGCTCTCGTTTTATAAAAGTTTTATGGAGGATGTTTCCAGATTAATTAGTTTTAAATTAGGTTTATTTGAAACCGAATTAATTATTGAAAGGCCTTGTAGTGTATCTTAAAACTTTACCAAAAATTCTTTTGGACTTTCTCTGGCTGTGGTTTTGTAAAAGTTTTATTATAAATATTAAAAGAAATTAACAAAACAGTTTGGTTTAAAAAAGCAAAACCTTCACCTCCTAAGAAAGCGGCCTGTTGTTAAGATACGCAATAAAACAATCACTCGTGTATTAAATACACCATAAATCTTATTAGTTTTTAATACACGTGAATAAAACTAAAATCTCTAAGAAAATAAGGTGATGATATATTAATTTGACAGGAATTCTGAGGCGACATACCTATAAAGAATGTCTAAGTCAACGCCAACAAGCAAGTGAAAAAAAAAATTAAAAACGATGGTAATTTTAAAAGAAAAATTAAATTATTTAAAACTTCTTAACCACACTCCAATCAATCACTATCAAATAGGTTAGAAATTTAGGCGGGAAACGTTAGAATAATCATAAAACCTCTTTAAAACTAAGCAGTTTTATGAAGGTTCTGAGTTTAAACAGTTCAGTTTTGACCAAGATTTTATTCAAGTACATGCGAACATTTAGTTTTAACTAGAATTATACGAATTTATTCAAGTTCAATTTGATTTATCTAGCCCAGGAAGAACTTGTAGGTAGCTAAATTGAGTCTATTTATACTTATGCAAATATATAATGATTTATTTATTATTGCATTTACACATACGCGCTCGTGTTTCGCCTCGTCATTCACCGACATTCGCGAGAGGCAATCACACGTTCGTCCCAACAACGCGAATGACGGTTTCACACTCGGCGAGTTTCAGTTCAAGCCGAGGCGAATGGACGACGACGACGACGTGGAAATCTACAAGCCTTTGATTCGTCCCCAAAAGGACCGCTTCTGGTGCGAGCACTACGAAAGGCTAGGCGAGGAACTCATTTGATCCGCCACTCGTCTTGTGATTCGACTCGCCATTCGCGCGAATGTGTAGATTCGCCTTAAGAGTTTCATAAGAACTGAAGATCTTAAAAATTATTTAACGAAAATAGAACGGTTTTATTTCTAAAGCGGTCATTTTCCTATAGTGTTCATTTTTGAACTATTTTTAAGAAAAGTATAATCAAATATATTTATTCCACTATTTCTTTGTGTAAAAACTTTAATACATACAGATTATGTTACCGGAGTTTTGTAATGTTAGTAATCAAAAATAGATTTTTCATTGGAAACCAGTAATTTTATAGAATGTAAGGATTTTCATAAAATTGAAAAATTACTGAGGGTTATAGAAAACTTAGAGCTAGTTTCATACATTTCAACAGTAAACTGTTTGTCGTTTTGGGAGTACCAACATCATTTAACGACTTTTTACAAACGTTTTGAGAATACATAAAATAATTCCATTAACCTACTGCACGCAACAATAAATTTAAATGTCATTGGATAAATATTCTAAAGTAAAACAGTTTAACGATCATTATTCAAGGCAAATTTAGCTTTTCATGGTACTGTGAAAGTCTCAATAAACCCATTCATCTAAGACCAAATGCTCTTATAAATGTTATCAACCTCTCCACGGTTCGTAAGTTCTTCATGAGTAGGATAAGTTTTGTAATAGCTTTAAGCATTTAGCTTTGACAACCTTCTAAAGATCTTTGTTCTTTGGGCCTTTTTTGAATTTATTAAACTTCTATGACTACTGTAACAGAAATATAGATGAATCAGAAGTTATATAAACAGTTCTTATGAAAGTCCCGTAGTAAAGCTATACTATATAATATAATTTAATGACCAATATGGTTGCTGAAATTTCTGTCAATAATTGTAGAACATTTTAGGGGGTTCCTTAGTCCCTGAATCACTGATATACACAATTTTAATAATAAATTTATTTTCAGAAACCTCCATCTACAGTACGGTTTTTCAATCGCTCAGATTATTACACACTCCATGGTGAAGATGCTACCATCGGCGCTGATTTTACTTCAGCAGCAATTAAATACATGGGCGACCAGCCCAAGTTGAGCTATGTTTGTGTCAATAAATCCAATTTTGATATGTTGTTAAGGGAATTATTACTCGTAAGACAGTACAGAGTTGAGGTTTATGTAAAAACATCACCGAAGAGTAACGAATGGAATTTGGAATATAAGGGATCCCCGGGAAATTTAACTCAATTCGAGGATATTCTTTTCGAAAATGCTACCATCGATTTTTCCAACTCCGTTATGGGAATTAGAATAATACAAAACAAGGTAATTATTTTATAAGACAAATCTTTCTCGAAAACAAGCTGAATGAAAATAGACCCTCACAATACTGAGGAGTTCTTGTTTCTTAATTGTTACAAAAATCAGATAAAGCGATTTCTTCAGTAACTGAGGTTTACAGGGTGTTTACGGAACTATGAAAAAAACAACTGTATTATATTCACAGTTCGGGGGAGAGCGGTAAATGCCAGTCACTTTTACGTATAAATAATGTATCCATTTCATGATAATATCGAGCAAATGATAGAATATTCTTATGCACTAAAATTAAACCTGTTCTCTTTATAAAAATCGGAACAAAAAATAAATAAAAATTTTATTAGAGAATCGACAGGAAGCAACTATACAGGTTGTTTTTGAAATACTGGCATATATTCAGATTCATCAATCGTCAACATTTTGAAATCCGTAGAACAATATATATTCATCCAAAAAATAAATAAGAAAATAAATTTTGAATTGTGCAAATAACTGTCGGGTTACCCCGCTGATCAGTTTCCATATGATACTTGACCATGAACTTGTTGCTTATTTTTAGTGCGCCCAGTAGCAGGAAATAGCAGCGTCCGTCATCGTCGATAGTTTACGTACAGGCCTTTACGTGTTAATAGCGAATTACTGTGTTAAAAGTTTTTAACGATGGAGAATTTTACAACATTGTACTTTGTTATGGTGCGGCAGGCGAGAATGCCCGTCAAGCTCGCATACTTTACACGCAACGGTATCCCGGTATTCGCATTAGAATAGAATAGAATAGAATAGACATTTATTCACCAATAATAGATACATTTTGTACATTTGGCATGTCAATATAAATAACAAACAAGGGAGCAATGTATATACATATAAAAAAAAAAAAAACAAACACACACATATAAATGTATAAATAAATAATAATACTATAAGTATATAAAAAAGAAGAACAGCGACAATATTATATTTAAGAAATGTTCCCCATGAAAGAACTTTTGTGTCAGCTGTTTAACATTTAAGGGACCATGGACATTTTCAACCCGTTACTCATGATAGGAGTCGTACACGCTCTCGGAAGACACTCAATGCGGAACCACTAATTTTAGATGCTGCCTGGAGTAAGTATTCAAAGGTTTTCTGCACAAATTGGAGTGTCCGAATTTGTAGTGTGACGCACTTCGAATCAACAGGAGCTGCTTCTTTATCACATGCAAAAAGTGCAAGGACCTACAACCTGGAAATTGCTACAAGGGAGTAGATCCTTGTAAGTAATACCATAGGGGCAAGCTATAAGTTCGAAAAGGGCACAGAGTGTAGCATAATGTCATGGCACGGTTAGCCCGGAACTGTGATGTAGTGCTCACGACACAAGAAAAATTACTAGCTCACTATCTGTACCCTTACGGGATCAATTATCAGTTGCTCTCGTTTCCCCTGGCATGACAATAAAATAAAACACCCTGATTCACAAATACAACACGTTAATATCGCAACAACCGACTCAGGACAGACTATATATTTAAAATTTAACAATGTGACACTGAATATGTAATTGAGGTTATGCATTGCTATGTGACAAAGATTAAAATATATATTGTTATGTGCATGCCTACGCCACTGGAATATATAGAAAATATGCAAAAGGCGAGAAACATCGCGAACAATGCTGGATTATTCTAGAGAATTCAGGTACCTTCGACGCGGGTATATACAGTCGATATAGATACGCTAGAACAATTTCATATTAGGTAAACAAGTAATAAGATGAAATCAGAAACAATATCAAGTTGTGAATTATAGTAGTGAGACTGTAAGTAGATGGAACTTGTAATTAGTGCGTACTAATGTGTATAAGGGCTTAATTATTGTAATTAAGTGATTAATAAATCAGTGCTTTATGAAAGTACTTGTTGCAAATTTATTGAACCTACATACAGGGTGTTTGTTGAAGTTTATAAACACGAAACAATTGGTGTCAGAAGCGGAATTGCAAAAGGATTTCTGAAGAATTCTAGAAAATTCCATATTGTTATATTTGGACACTACTGGAGATATTGAAGTGCTTTGAACTGGAAAGTGATATAGACATTAGACAAGACTTATTCGTGCTAGCTTGAATAAATTTCCAGAACATTCTATAAAGTTCCATAGTGTTCTATTTGGGAACCACTCAGATATTGAAGTGTTTAAACTGGAAAGTAGTATAGACATTAAATAACACCTACTGGGACATTTTGAGGAAATTTCCAGAATATTCTATTTGGAAACTAGTACAGTTAGCTGAGTTCTGTCGGCTGGAAAGTGATATAGACATTAAATGGGACCCATTTGTGTTATTTCGAGAAATTTTCTAGAACATTCTACTCTGGATTTTGTGGAAATATTTGACGTATACCTGATATAGACTTTAAATAAGACTTGTTAATGCTGTTTGTTAGTCTTTGAGTGAAAACAAGAAGCGTGGCTGCCTAAAAGCAAATGCAAGACATGTTCACGGCATTCAAAAAAATGATGCTAGACCAGAGAGAAGAAAAAAAAACGACGTCAAGAGGAAAAAGAAGAACAAGAGAAACGACGCCAAGAAGAAAAAGAAGAACAACAGAAACATGAAGAAGAAAAAGAAAGAAAACGTCAAGAAGAAAAAAGAACAGGAGAGACATGAAGAAGAAAAGAAAAAACGTCAAGAAGAAAAGGAGGAATTCAGAAAAATTATACAGGTCAGCTACTGAAGGAATAAAGAATGAAATCAAGGAGGATATAGGCGTTGTAAGGGCTGAAGTTAATGAGGTCAAAGAAAAGTAAACAAGGTTGAAGAAAAAGTTGGTGTTGTCGAAGGTGAAGTTAGTGGCATTAAAGGAAAAGTGACTGATGTCGAAGGGAAGGTAAATTTGGTCGAAGAAGAACTAGAGCGACTTGAACGGCAGTTGAGGGAAAAAGGTGGCCAACCAGACTTCTTGGTCAACGTATAGAAGACAGTTTGAAGCAGCTGCATGCGCAAACAACTGGAATAATGAGGACAGGGCTATGGCATTGATGCTGGCGTTATGAGGTCAAGCCTTAGAGCTGCTTCAGACGATCCCAGTGAAGGGATTTTAAAGTTTTGGAGGCTGCATTAAATCTGAGATATGGCAACCCGCACTTTACTCAACTATATCGGACTCAGCTGATATCACATATACAGAAAGCTGGGGGGAGCTTGAGAGAATATGAAGCTGCAGTAGAGAGACTGGCACACTTAGCTTACCCGAATGCACCAAGGCAGTTCCAGGAGCAAGCATGAAAGGCAGGTCCTTAGATTATCTCGGCATAAGACTTGAGGTAGAGGCCGCCAATATGGATTCCTCATCGCACAGTGTACGAGGCGTCTCTGTGGAAGACGCCCAATCAGAGGAAACGAATTTGGACACCAAACTCAAGGGTTTACATAAGATGTTTACTCAATTAATGATCAAGACAAGTTTCCCAGGAAAACAGGAAAGTCGACAAGGAGGTGTAAAGTTTAGCGGAGGTATTTGATGTTACCGTTGCAACAAACCAGGGCATATGATGCGAGATTGTCGACAATGGAACCATGGGGAAGTAAACGCTGCAAGGAAAGAGGAAATCAGCCCCGAAAGGATGAAAGTGAAGACTAAGCTAAAGGACATATAGAAAATGGTCGCACAAGTATTAAACGAAATGAGTTCACGACCGGAGCCGAAACAGGGACCGCAACCGTCGAAACCGGAGCCTAAACAGCAAAGAAGCAGTGAAAGGCTTACGAAGAAAATCCGCTGTTATAATTGTGGCAAATTGGGGCATATCAAGAGGTATTGTCGTCAGAGGCACCCTAAGGAAGTGAATGACGAGGATGTAAAGGAAGCAGGATGTAACGGAAGTGAAGGCGCTTAAGATTGAGGTTCCGAAGGACTGGACAAAGGAAGTTGTACGGAAGGAACAGTTGAGAGATGACGGAATTGGACCAATACTGAAGGCAAAAGGCACACGACCAGAATGGAAGGATGTATCGAATAAAAGTGTCGAGTTGAAGGCCTTGTGGGCGCAATGGGATTCCCTCAGACTTGAAGATGGACTATTATGGAGAGCATGGGAGAGCCCGGATGGGAAAGGAGTTACCATGCGGTTGCTGATACCCAGGTGCCAGAGTACCAAAAGTACTTCGGGAATTTCACGAGGGAATATTCGGAGAAATAATACCTTGGCTAGAGTACGGGACCGATTCTACTGGATATATAGACGTCAGGATGTAGAGGCTCGGTGTCGCAGTTGCAAGGTTTGTGCGGATATGGCTGCCAAGGGGTCACCTACAGGGAGTGGTGACCGAATGAGGGCTCGATATGACCATAACGTCAGTTCGGCGGGATTCAAGGTGGGGGATTTGATTTGGCTGTACAACCCACAGTAGAAGCGAATAAAATTAATAAAATGGTATACATGAAATTTTAGGTATTTACCCACTGGAATCCATGGATTCGAGCCCCAACAGGATAGGACAGAGTCCTGACCGTTTCGTAGATCCCTCGGTTATGTGGTTTGCTGATTTGACGGCCGGAAGGGGTACCAGAAAAAAAGAAAGAGGTACCAATAACGTGCTAACAGCGTACCATGAACTTGCCGGAAGCAACCATAAATGTGTATTCTGAGCGTGCCGGAATACCAAAATGAGCTTCGATGGCAACAATATTGTAGATGGCTATTATGCCGAGGTGCCACATTTTTTACGTAATATTTTATTTACTGATGAAGCAGGATTTACTAGAGATGGTTTTACAAGGTACACAATACATATATCTAGAGTGACAGAAACTCCCATGCGATACACGAGAATCATCATCAGCAAAAGTTTTTGTGATTGTGTGGGTAGGTATAATTGATAATGCTTTAATTGGGCCATACAAACTTCCAAATCTGCTTAATGGACCTGACTATTTAAGATTTCTACATGAAGTTTTACCAATTTCTTAGATGATATGCCGTTGTTAACTTTGCATCGAATGTGGTATCTTCTTGATGGAGCTCCAGCGCATTATGCGGGGGAAGTAGCCACATACCTAAATGCAACTTACCCGAATAGGTGGATTGGTAGAAATGGTCCCGTTCTGTGGCCAGCTAGGTCTCCAGACCTCAGACTTCTAATGGGGTTGTAAGAAACAAATTGTGTACAGCGAAGCTATTAATACCCACGACAATTAAGGCAGCGAATTGAAATGGCGACACAACGAACCCGGGACATGCCTAAGTATTTTCAGCGCTGGCGGCCATTACGCGTCGTACGTCTCCACACGCTGACGCATGCGCGTCGGGTGAGCTAATTAACGCAACTAATTTTTAATAGGAACTTTAAAATGCTCTACAAAAAAGGTCCTGAGCATTTTTCTCATGATTTTTCTCTATCTAGCTTCATTTTAGCAGCGTTTCAATTTATAGCCTGGAAAACATAGATTTTGCAACTTTAATTAACAATAATTTGAAATCGCCGCAAATTTGAGTTGAGCCAATCGAATCTAATAATATTCACAATATTACTTACCGAAAGGTCCTAAATTTTCTTAACATACCTGGAAGCAAAAGTCCTAATACGCCTGGTCTAGATGTATAAAATATAGGATTATCCTAAATAAAGTGTTATTATATTATTATTATTATTATTGTTATTATTATATTATTATAAACCCATCTTCCATGCATGTTTTAGAAATTCAAATATTTTAAGTATCCACCAGTTATATATTATTTGTCAATAATAAAAGATGTTTCTCACAATTTAAAAGGGTTTTTAATGAAATGTGTCAAAAATTGACATGAACACATTTATAATAATTATTGGTTCTACTCTTGCGATTGAGTGAAAATAATTGTATGTATTTGTTACTGTTGCATCCACCCTTTTTTGAGAGAGTTTGCAATAATTTGACCGCATTAACTTTGGATGTTATAATAGGATTTGCTACAAAAATTAGGTAAGCTAAGGTAAGAGATCTTATATATGCATGAACATATTTACGCGGTAACACATGATCTAAAATCAACCTCGTCATTTATCGTTATCTCCCGATCTCTCTATTTATATTTTATGTTTTAAAAGATGTACACGTACTATTATTTATGTTGTCATTTGCCTCTAATATTTTTTAAAAAAGAACTATAATATTTTTGGGAATATCTTATGAAACTATTTGAAATAATCAATTGCTGAGGTGTTTACGACTTATTAATATATATTTATACTAAATTTTTTTTGTAACTCCTCTCCCACTAAAAAAATCCAATGAATCTAAATTTGATGAATGGTGAACGGACAGTCATCTAATCGACCTATTTCTACCTGTCCATTATCGGGGAAAAATTATAAGATGATCACATACTTCATTGTATGAAAACGAGAATAAATTCATTTATAAAAAATCTAAATACTGAACTTTGTTAAGTCAATTCGACAAATTGAATGGACCAGTGTTATTATATCGTTTGAAATGCCCACCCATAAATTTAAGGTTACTCAATGCACTTTTTCAATAGCCTAAACGCATTAATTTCGAGAATTGCACATTTTCGTTGGTCACATTCAATATATTTGTCTAGTAGTTTGCAGTTTTCATCAGTAAATTTTTTTTCATTAATTCATAGAACACCCTGTATACACTGAATTAAAAATGTTTGATTGGTCTTCATAGGTTAACAAAAAGTTATTTTTTGTCAGTTATTAGCCATAAGCTGCGTTAACATCACCGAAGCAAAATTTGAAGTATGCGAAATAAATGACAACGAATGCTTCTCCGAGCTGGAAGCTCTCATCGCCCAGATCGGTCCAAAGGAGTGCGTCATCCCTGGCGGTGATTCATCAGAATTGGTCTCATTAAAGAACGTTCTCGAACGCAATGGAATTTTAGTAGCCAAAATAAAAAGATCAGATTTTTCCATTGACGATATATATCAGGATTTGAATAGATTACTGTTTTTCCACGAGGATCAACAGCGCAACGCGAGCGCATTGCCTGAAACTAACCTGAAAGAGGCAATGGGTTGCTTACAGGCTGTTATAAGGTTCATAAATTTAACAGGAGACGAAAGAAACTTTAACCAGTTTAAACTGAGCACCCTGGATGCTCGTAGGTTCGTCAGATTAGACAACGCTGCTTTGTATGCTTTGAATGTTCTCCCTAAGCCTGGTTCGCAAACTATGGAGAGCTCGATTCTGAATCCGAATGCAACTAAAACAAATAGTTTAAAAGGAATCTTAGATAATTGTGTCACATCGCAAGGACGTAGACTGTTAGAGCAGTGGATCAAGCAACCCCTGAAAGATTATAATTTGATCAATGACCGACTTGATGTGGTTGAAGCTCTAGTCAAAGATGCAGAGATGAGAACGCTTCTAGTTAAGGATAACCTTCCCCGCATAGTCGACCTGATGGCATTATCTAGAAAAATGTCTTGCAAGAAAGCTCGATTGCAAGACTGTTATCGCGTGTATCAAACTATTAGCAGTATTCCGAGTTTGTTACAAGTTTTAAAAAATACAGACAACAAGTGCGTTAGGGGCATGCTGATTGATCCTATTAGTGATATTGTATCAGATTTACAAAATTACCAAAGCATGATTGAGCAAACCTTAGATCTGGATTTGGTTGACCGTGGAGAATATTTGGTTAAATCTTCGTTCGATGATGACTTAAATGGTATGTTAACCCTATGGATGTTTCAGAAAATATAAATAATGTAGGTAGTGAGAACCAGTTTAAGGTATGGAGAGAGGAGTCATAATTGATTTAGAAGTGTGAAGAAGCAATTCGTGGTGACTTTTTTGAATTATTTTATCCAAAATTGGTATATTATGGTATTAAGCCAGGCGTCAGAAATTTTCAACTAGGAGAAAACGTGACATATTTTCTTGTATTAATGTGATAAAAATCACCAACTCTCCAACTAGCTCAGTCAGTAGGGAGTTTTGCTCTGCAAAAGGTGGGGTAGTAATAATTTTTGAATATGTTGTTAAATAAGTCTGGGCCGTGACAAGAAAATCCAAGTTTTCGACCTTGGGGGGGGGGTCCACTCTCGCTGCCATCTTGATTAAAAGATACAAAAAAAATTCGTTTTTTGAAAATAACTCCGCAGCGGTTGATCCAACGATGAAAAAGTTAAAGAAGACACAATTCCTCACATTTTTTGTAAGTTTAATAAGTAACGAGTTACAGTGGCGGGAAGATGATCATTTTTCCAAAAAATAGTGAAATCCCATTTTTGTGATTTTTTCAATTGTTTCTTGCTATTTATCACATAGTTATATTAATTTTGTAAATTCAATGAATACTTATTTCCACACACCACCTTGAGGTATAGTAAATGGCACATTTTTTTATAGTGGTATCCCCGATAGGCCTAATCCACAGCCTCGCGATCTTAGATGCAAATGACGCTTGAGCCGCGTAATTATATTATTACTGTTTTCCCTTTTTTTGATGGACCTGATTGGTTGATGTCCTCGATATCATCATCATTGGCGCTTCTGAGAATCCATTGTTCTTCCATTCATCTTCGTCCTCACTGTCAATACGAACCTCCGGCACATTTTCGCATGACTGACTACTGCAGAAGCCACACACAACAGAGCAACTTCAACCCCATTTTCCTGCAATTACATGTTCCGCCGCATCCTTTTCGACAAGTGCATGAAATGAATTTTGATAAGTTCTGGGGTGCTGGTTGCTCTGTCATTGTAAGTAGAGCGAACCCATTGCCGCCACTTTTCCAGCCCCAGCCTTATGGATTTTTTTGGATCCCATACCATTTTTGGACTTGATGGTACGTCCTGAACGCATGATACTGCGCAGCATCCTTCGTTGGTGGCAAAGAAGCAAGATTGAATTTGCTTTTTGTTAGGTATAGATTTAATGAAATGTTCGTATCGTACTTCTTCCAAGGTTTCCTCTACCATGTTGCCACCGTACAAAGCAACGAGAAAGTGTGCTCCAGCCTCTGCGATGTGCTCTGGTCTTGCATCCTGAACTTTAAAAATGCTAATGATGGCGGTTTTCTGGACAAGCGAACAAAATTCACTGTAAAGAAGCGTGCGGGGTCCTGCCGTACCCCTCGCTCTTTGGAGCGGAGAAAGGGCTGCCCTTTTCAACAAAAACATTCTAGGAAACTTCTTTTCCATAAACTAGAAAGAACCTACAAATAGATAAAAATATTCTCTGCTAACTTATATTACGCCACTGCGGCGCCGGCGGTAAGAAAATTTATATGTAACAAGAGAAATCACTATAATTTGAAATAGATATCACCCAAAAAAAATTACATAAAAAATATGAGGAATTTTGTCTTCTTTAACTTTGTTATTTCGTCGTTGTGGTTATTTTCAAAAAATTAATTTTTTGTACATTTTATTCAATTTGTTGGCTCGAGCAGTCTCCCCCAAGGTCGAAAACTTTGATTTTTTGTCAAGACCTAGACCTGAACAACATATTTAAAAATTATTACTACCCCACCTTTTGTAAGGCAAAGGCCTTTTTTGACCCCCTACTGACTGGATTAAACTACAATATTAGTATTTTCATCAAATAAACTCACTCAAATTAATTCGAATTCAAGTTTTCTGAAACATCCTATTAACCACCAAACACATTATTAATAATAATCATACCTATTCTTGATTTATTTCATTGTAGTATTGCATCTTAAAAAAGAAAAAATTAACGAAAAGATGCAAAAATTACTACGCATTGCTGCCAAAGATTTGGATTTTGAAGTAGGAAAGGCTATCAAACTGGAATGTAACGATCAGCATGGATACTTCTTTAGGGTGACGCTAAAAGAAGAACATGCTCTCAGAAAAAGTAAGAATTATAAAATTATCGATGCTATTAAGGGAGGGGTAAGGTTCACAAACAGCAAATTAACGGACCTAAATCAGGATTACGAAAACATCAAGGAAGAGTATATGGAGAGGCAGAAAACTGTTGTTGCTGAAATATTTGAGGTTGCAGGTAAGTGATTACTTATTCATTTTATTCACTGAACGGAGTCCATATGTTTCGTTATTTAATAAAGACAAGGATGTAACTATCATACTGTTAATTGCATTGAATCTGCGGTGAGTTCTTGATGAAACATATTCAATAGAATAATTATAATACACACTTGATTTACTGTTTCATGAATTTTGTTCAGTTTTGCCAGACATATGTTTCGGTCCTGCGATCATTATCAAAGAGTCCTAAAAACTGACCTAAAAGTGGCCGTTTACAATGTATATATTTTTGAAATACTCTACCTACTTAGAAAGGGATAATAACTTGATTTGCTATTTCTTTAAATTTAATAATACAACCCGGTACTAGGAACTTAATTTTAATTTTAATACAGTGTCTATTATAGGGGTATTCACAAATTCTATTTGTGTATTTGTAACATTTTTATGGTTTCTTATGGCCTTCTTAATTTCTAAAATTTCAAGCATGTCTGGAATTTTTCCTTTGTTTACATTATGCAACAGTTTAACACAACTACCGTTAAAAATTTGCTCAATGCAATAAAAAAATCAACTGGTTAGTCAATTAGTCGAGCTTTTTTACTTGGTGCAGCCAAGGAGGCAGCTGTAGTGGCACGGTTGTAGATTCAACTTTCGCGGCTCACGTATCGAACTGGACTTGCTTGAGCTTGTCGTGCTCGGCGTTTTATATGGTTTGTCGGTGACTTGGCGTGTGTGGGTCTGGAAATGTCCCCGTCCATTTCGTGCGGGCTCGATTGCGCAATATTTCACAATATTGCATCAGAAAATGTAAAAATGGAAAATTTATTGATATATGAACGAAGTTCCAATCGATTTGATTTCGGAAGATATTGATGGATTGGTTGAAGAAATTAATAAAATTTGAAACGATCCCGTAAAGTCGTCCCGAAGGTCCGGCGCTTACAGTTGAAATGATATGAAATTGTGCCGATAGGTTAACGGTGAACGAATAGAAATAAGTTTTGATATCGATGGAGGGGACTGAATGGAAGTAAGTTTTGATGATGATGGGGGATGGTAGTATCGGTACTCTATAGAGGATACGAATGGAGATTGATTGTATTTTGATATTAAAGAGCGAAATGAAATGAGAGCCGAATTTGAAGGGAAAGATTAATTGATAGAAAATTAACGGGAGCAAATTAAAATGTTTTGATTGGAATATGGAAAGTAGTTTTGATATCTTTGAAGTTCATATTAGAGCCGTAAAAATGGTAATTTGAATATTTTAAGGTATTTGCTGATGTATTGAGGTTATTTGACAATCGATAATTCTTGAATGAATCGTTAATTTTTTCAGAATTTGTTTTTGAAAATTGTAGTTTTTTTATTAAAATAAGTGTAAAATTACTTTTTTATCATAATTTGACTGTTTGAACTGAAAGATTGAATTATTTTGCAAATTTTAAGGCTTGAAATTTTTTCTGTACGTCATAAGTGAAAAGTACTATAACAGGTCTCGTTATACTTATTTGTTTGATATTTACTTCCTTAGCCGGCTACGCCGATTCCCTTAGAAACCTAAACCACCTACTGGCCACTATAGACGTTCTCGCGTCTTTCGCCGTCGCAGCTGTATCTGCTCGTATACCCTACATCAGACCAAGGCTTCATAAAGAGGGAACAGGCGTCCTAAAGATGAGAAAGGTACGACATCCATGTCTAGAAGCTCAGGACCATGTGTCATTTATTCCGAACAATGCGAACTTTGATCAGACTGACAAAGTCCTACACATCATTACTGGACCAAATATGTGTGGTAAAAGTACGTATATAAGAAGCGTGGGCACTTGTGTGCTCATGGCCCACATAGGCAGTTTGGTTCCGTGCGAGGAAGCCGAAATTTCGCTTGTCGATGGAATATTGGTTAGGGTAGGCGCGGATGACTGCCAGTTGAAGGGGCTATCGACATTTATGTTAGAGATGATAGAAACCTCAACTATAATAAAGGTACACTTTTAGCTGAAGTAAGCTAGCAGAGGTATGATTTTTAAATCTCTGTATACAAAGGTCACACATGATCAGCAATCAGCAATACCAAAACGAAGGAACCAAAAAATAGAAAACTGAAATGAATTTATTTATAAAATGTCATAATAGCCCAGTGGCTAGGTCGTGAGAAGGGAGGGTTGCCTTACAAAAGGTTTGGATATGTTGTATGTATTGTCGTGCGCAGAAAAAATGGAGCAAGTCTTATAACGTATTTTTTCTGAAATCTAGTTGTGTGCATCTAACTTTAATTTTTATGACATTGTCATTTTGGGCTACTCATTTCATATTCAAATAGAGACATATTTACATTAGAAAGAAATAGTTGCCCTATTTTTTGTTTGCTCACGACAGCATAGTTGAAGTAATGAGTTCCAGGCAAAGGTTTTTAATGTGCGTCGGGTCGTTTGATGACAGGCATGGCACCATGGCCTGCAGCGGTATAATTATGTCGTAAAGTTTTATTGCGTTTTTTGAGTGCATAGAAGCCCGTACTTGGACTATACCTAGGCCCTCACTAGAAATACAAGTTTTCCAATTTGGCGCGTCTGTGCGTTTGACCACTTTTGTGTCACTTTTTTCGGTTTTTGCTCCATAATTATATACTAGTGCGTTCTATAAAAACATTGGTCTTACCTTTTTTATAGAGCACGAAATTTGCTATAATTTGCAGTAGTTTTCACTAACTTTTGAAAAACTTTTTTTTGCATTTGAGGCTCTATGAGGTTTAGAGAAAAATGTTATTAGAGTAATGTCACAAATTCCTACAAAAAAAGGTAAGAGTAATTTTTTTGTAGGGCGCACTAGTATAGTCGAGTTCAATTTTACCGTGCAAATAAAAAATGCAACAAAAACTTTACAAGCTGATTATTAATGCCGGCAAACCAGTCGTTATGGTGTTATCAAATCTGTAAAAGTATGGAGGTAATTCAATTTGCGGTCGAGATGGCACAGAGAGTAGTGATATTTTAATGAGGTCGTAAAGTTTTTGTTGCGCTTTTTATTTGCACAGTAAAATTGAACTTTACTATAAAGAGCAAAAACCGAAAAAAGTAACACAAAAGTGATCGTACCAACGCGCACACATGCTAAATTAGAAAACTAACATGTCTAAAATTCAGAACTACGCGACCGTTTGCAAGATAAAATGTACTTGGCCACTAGCCTATATAGATAACTGTTTCTATTTCTTCTGAAAGGTGATACAATTTTAGTTACAAATGTATAGGGTAGTCACTTAAAAAAAAAATAATGAAAAAATGGGATTGGAAGACAATGATATCACTTAGTAGGAAGAAATATGCTATATTTTTAATGAAAGTTATACAGGGTGATCACCCTAAAACAAATAGTAAAGCAACAAAACAGAAAAATAGTTTTAATGTAATTAACAAAACCTGATATATTTTGAGTGAAAAAAATACAATATGACCCATTTGAAGGCGGGACACCCCCACAAAATGTTTATTTACCATGCTTTTTTGACAATTTTTTTTAAATGTAGAGCACGGGAAGCTGCAAAGTGTCACATTTTTTTGACAAAAAACAAGGCTTACTGTGTCATTTTTTTGGGGATGAAATTTCACGAAATCGTATTAGCGATTTTTCAAAAAGAATCTGGGTGCACCACTGGATTAAGCGTCCTCTGAAATGGGCGCATACAAAAATTCATAAATATTAATAATTATGCGGTCAAAATAAAATATCACATTGTTCTTATTATTTTATTTAGTCTTATCAAGTAATCCATGGAATAAAAACTGGAAAACAATTATTGAAAAAAGTATTTTTGTTGGTAACAATATTTAACAAAATTATTGGAATGCCGCAATATAAACGCTAATTATGTTTTTCGTTCATTCGTGGTTACTTTTCTGAGTTGTTCTTGGGTAATAGCTGCACAAGCTTCAGTTATTCTAGCGCGTAGATCGTCAACTGACTGCGGTCTTGACTTATAAACTCCTTGCTTTAGTATGAGTCGAGTGGCGTCAAGTCCAGGGATCTTGGCGGCCAACCCCTTACCACTACTGTGTTAGGCACAGGAGATCAAAGTACTGCCCCTTTATGTTTGTAATACAATTAGGATTTTCGGCAAACCAGTACAGTAAATTTTGAGACGACACCACTGCATTTGTAGCTTCGTCACTGAACAAAATTTCATTTAAAAAATTCCTATTCAGATATTCTTCCTGAGCTCACAAACAGAATTCCAATCTTCTTTCCCCTGTTCCAGAGTATGTAAAATTTTCGGCTTAAGCGGTTTTATTTTGTTCTTTGTAAGGCACCTTCTGATTTTTTCTCTAGGGATTAGTCTAGGCTGGCTGTTCTCAAACTCGAATGGGGATTATTGTGGAAACATTACAATATTCGTCCATTATTTCTAATTTCCCGGCGTGGATTATTTGTTTTTTAGAATGTACTTTGACACACCACCTGTTTTGTTGAAAATTTTATTTATACAATGTATAGTACTACTGTTCACTGGTGTATTGTTAAATTCTTTGGCAGCATCTCTTGCGGAAAGAGTATTATCGCCAACAAGACGCACAATTTCAATTTTCTCTCAAATTTTCTTGTTCCATAATCGCACCAATAAGTTGTAAAATTTTACAGTATTCTTGTACACAACTCGAATCTGACAGGACTAGTGCTTTAAGTAATTTTTGTGACATTTCCTATTGTTTTCCAATTTTTATTCCATGGATTACTTGATAAGAATAAGTAAAATAATAAGAACACTGTAATTTTTACTTTATCCACAGAATTGTTAATATACAATATTTCTTTATGAATTTTGTACGGGCCCATTTAAGAGGGTGTTTGATCCAGTGGTGTGCTCGGATATTTTATTAAAAAGTCGCTAATATGATTTCGTGAGTTTTCACCTCCAAAAAAATACACAGTAGGCCTTAGTTTTTGTTAAGAAAATGTGACATGAATGTATCGTAAAGTGCAGGTTCCCACGCTCTACATTTCAAAAAAAAATATGTCATTATCGAATGGTAAATAAAAATTTTGTGGGTGTGTCTCGCTCTCAAGTGGGTCACACTGTATATCGAAAGGAAAAAATAAATAATTGACAGGGGAGTATTAGGTAAATACCGTTCTTAGGCATGAAATATTTTCATTGATCTTTTTATCAGAGATTTAAAAATGAAATCTCTGATACATTCTGCACACGGAGCTTCTCGTTATAGATGCGTATTAGACACGCCTTACGAAAGATGTATGCTTCCATGTCTCTCACATTGTTTGAAATGAATGACTGTACACGAAGACGCAACGTCGCGATTTCGTCATAGCATACAAGGTGCAATACGGCGGATGTACAGCACTGTCAGTCGCTTAGCTACATATGCACGGCGAAGTGCGTTTTATAAATTATAGAATGGGCGATCAAACTACTGTTAAATTTGTGCAGTTAATTGAAAATTATCAATGTTGGGCAGAAATAGTCATTCTATAGAACATTTAGAATTTAGAGTCGTTTTCCAATAACTTTTTCACATCAATAAATAATCTGCTATTATTATTTCTGTGGATACAAGGATGCATCCAGAATCTCCTCTTCTTCTTTTTGGTATTACGGTGATCTAAACACAAGGGAGTAAATCCTCTTCATCCCTAGACGTCTTTTCAACTACTGTATTCAATTTTTATTAATGATGATACGATTCCCGTTCCTTTGACATACGCTCCGTGTACAGATCTTTAGGCGTAAAGGAATCGATGCTGCAAGATGAATCTAGTACGCATCTATGACGAGAAGCTCCGTGTGCAGAAGGCCTTAGCTGTATTTAAAATACTGCTTTGATTACAAAAATGACGGTCTAAATATATATCTTTTGAGTATAATTGCCGAAACTTATACAGGCCTTTTTGTTCAGAACGCCACCAAAAATTCGTTGGTTATAATTGATGAATTGGGGAGAGGAACATCAACATATGATGGATGTGGAATAGCTTATTCTATTGCGGAGTGAGTATATTATATTTTTGTTTGTCAATATTTCTTACCTACTATTTTTTCATGAAATAAAAGTCGAATTATTTGGGCCAAGCATGTCAAATCTCATTCAGCTTTATGGATGGATTAAATATGTTGTTGCAGTAAATTAAAACAGTAGAATCTGCGTTAAACGATTTGCTAATTTTGTTTTAGACACCTTGCCAAAGAAACGAAGTGCTTTTCTCTTTTCGCGACCCATTATCACGAAATCAGCCGGCTAGCAGAGAGACATTCTTGCGTAGGTAACCTACACGTCACCGCAGTCACAACTGATAATACGATAACACCATTATACCAAGTTCGGGAGGGAGAATGCGACAAAAGTTACGGAGTCCACTGTGCTCGAATGGTCGGCTTTCCCGAGGACGTTGTAAAAGTAACGTTTCCACTGTGGATGCTATTTTTTTACTGATTATCATTTTGTTTAGGATTCTGTAGTCTACCAGAAAGAATTGGAGCACGACAGTGGAATGAAGTTTATTTCTAATTTTGAACAGACCGTGAAGAGAAAAGTAATAGGGGTAAGTAGAAACCCACACATAGGACCGTGGCCACGAGAGTTCTTAGCTAATTTAGAATGCTTTGACGGTAGTTGGCAACTTGGCCGAAACGATCATCTAAATTGCGTATAAGGGTGGCTAGACTGAATTAAAGAAACATTATTAAGTAATAGTCAGATAATTAACATAAATAATTATTTAAATTTTTCAATTTTTGTGGTAATTTTCATCATTATTTTTCGGCCAAGTTTGTGTGCCAAGTTTTTATAGGTAGTCGATAATTGGCAATTTTTCATTTCAAGTTGACAAATTTAACCAATCCCTCCATCCCTGCCTCATGTCAATAAAAGAAAAGCCTGAAATAAAGTTAATAGTGGAGCAGATCTGGAGGAAAACCAGGCTCAAATAAGGAAACGTCCGATTGTGATTTTTTTTGCCAATAAATAGCATCTCCCCAACATTCCGTCACATTGGTGCCGCAGATGTCAGTGGGGGGGGAGCTGGAAACGACATATTAAATGTATGAGGAAAAATTGTTTTTCGAAGATAACTCGGGGGTTATGTGACAAAAAAAATCTCCAGACTAACAATGAAGAGCTCATGAAAATAAGCAAATTTTGTTCCCAACCTCATCGGCGTCAGATCATTGATTCGCGAGATATCGCGAATCCAAGGTTCAAAAATTAAAAACTAATTAATTTTTTGTCATCAAAGAGTGGAGTTCAGGACTCTTTTTTTAATAGAACCTTGAACCTTGAACGCTCGGGAATGAAGAAACAAATTGTGCTCTCGGTTTTCATGCGGCGGCTGGTCGATTTTTAATACATCGTGATCATCATTGATCTGATTATTAATCCGGAGTCGCGCTTTTACAGCTCGGGATGCCGCACCAATCGGCGCGTGTCTGTAAAAACATTGACAGGCAAAAGACATTTTCAAAAAGCTGGACGATTTTTCAATGCACGCGCGGGCATGGAATATATATCGAATGCAGGAGGGAGAAGGGATATTTGGAAAAAGCACTCTTGCGGGCAGGGCCGCCTGCTTGTGATTTTTCATGTTCTTTGCATGGATGTTGGTAGCTAGAGTCCGAGAAAAATGCGTATGCTGTGGTGCCAGCCGAATTAAAACAGGTTTGAAGGGTGGATTCTGAATGCACGTATGTGCGTGTATTAGCAGAATATTGAGGAGTATTGACAAAATATGTAAAATGCAATTGGTGTTTCTACACTGGTGAATATACATGGAATTTGGGCATCTCCTGCAATTAAAAAATTCATATATTTACATGACATATCTACGTGCATCATTCTGTCATCAGTTGAAATTGAAAAAATCATTTTATGCGAGTGCTACCTTGTAGCAAAATAAATATACGTCAATCTGATAGCGATAGGTCAATTACAATGGGAGTTATCAGCATGTGAAATATTTTCGTTTTCCGCCTTTGCCTCCCCTCCTAATTATCCCACCGCTCCCAGCTTCCGGCCCAACAAAGTATCTGCCAATACCCTGCTATTAAAAAAAATGTGTCAACTCCATTCCTTCATGATAAAAAATGAATTCAGTTTTTTTAATTTTTTAATGGTCTGACGTTGATGAAGTTGGGAACAAAATTTGCTTCTTTTCATGAACTCTTAATTTTTTGTTGATTTTCCCATACATTTGACATGTCGTTTCCCCCTGCCCTCCTTTGACTCTATTTATTGGCAGAAAAAAATCACAATCGGACGTTTCCTTATTCCAAAGCCAGATCTGCTCCACTATAACATGCAGTGTTACTAATTCTCCGCAATATGTAGTCCATTAATTTCATTTTATTTCTACATTCTATATCAAACAACACAATTTCGGTTCAGCATCCATAATCATAACCCGCTTCAATTTTCCAATGAAACACATCCCAGCCGTCGTTAGGTGGGGTTGGTTATTCGTCAACGACGTCATATGATGAAAAATGACGTCTCTGTGACGTTATAGTGACCAAATTTTAATACTAGTTAATTACTTACGTCAATTTGACATATTTGTAACGTCATTTTACTTTCTCGTCTGTAGAGAAAATATTGTCATCTTGAAAAAATCCACATTCCAGATTTTGTTGAAAATGAACGTTTTGAAGTCCATGAATAGCAAAATCGGTATGCCGTCTGTATGTCCATCAGTCTGTCTGTGGGTGATAGGTTTTCTCGAAAATGGCTCAACGTGGAAGCTGAAATTTTGGGCGTAACATCTGGGAGGTTCAAAGTAGAGCGCTGTTTGAATATTAGTAAAGTCGGCACACCAGAGGCGGCTCCAGGGAAGAACAAAAGCAATTTTTTGTCATCAAAAATTGAAGAAAATTTTAATAAACGCAAATGAAAAAATAGACACAGAAAACTGACAAAATAATATAAATTATGACAAATGTGTCTGATAAAATACGCCAGGCTTGCTATAAAATTTAAATAAACTCAAACACAGACAAAAATATTTTTTTCTACTACCGTGCGTAAAGTACTCACATTACGCACGTTGTGTAGTGCGTAAAGTTAAACTTTATGTACTAGTGCGTAAAGTAAAAAATGCCTATCGGAGCGTCTGTAATAATCATATCTTATTTTAAAATTACAATAAATCAGTTATTTAATTTTATGTAGTCCGTTTATTTATTATTACTGGGTATATTATTATAAAATATATCTATTTTCTGTGTTCCATAACAGTCATGCTAAAATTATTTATAATTTTGAAGTTTCATGTACATTTTTAAAAATTTCATTCATTTAAAATTAAGTTGGCAAAGGCGATATTGTGATTTTTATATGATTAATACCCCAGGCGTCAGAGGTTGAATATCACCGGATTGATGGAATCATTCCTAAGGGATTTTTTTTTCTATCGCTTTTTTTTATGTTTAGAAAGAGATTTATTGAAAATGTCCTCTCCATTTCGAGCCGGAACATATTTTTTTAAACAATTGAAGGTGAAAATTTTGGCGTTTTTTTAAATATCTTCGAAAATATCAATAATAGGACAAAAAATCAAGAATAGAAATTTATTCTCCACTAAATTCTATATAAAAAAGGGCTCTACATTTTTTTCAATTGGTGTAATAGTTTTGAAGATATAACCGTGCGTGCGAAGGAGCGTGCCCGAATCCCCTCGGGTGCACGCTGCTACCACATTCATAATAACTTCAACTTTTTGCGACTCGTTTCTCATTAAAACTGAGTTTACTTGAAATGAAAAATGTTTTTGAATGTCAGGATATAAATTTTAACTTTGAATTTATACTTATTAGGATGGAGATACTCTTGTAAAGGAGGCGATAAAGAAGATAAAAACGATGGATATCGACAAAATGAGTGACAGTGAGCTCTCTGACACTCTTGCGAACATCAAAAGTGATTTAGAATCTACGGACAATTTATTTATCAAAGGTTTACTTTCTGTATAAATATATAATTTATAATTAGGTATAAGTAAAATTAGTGTAAGTGTAATGTGCCATGTATAATAATTTTAACATTCCTATCTAGTTTCCTCGTGGAATAAAATGTTCGATTATCTTTTTGTTTTTTTGCATTTTCTTCTGTTTATTCAGGAGGCGATTCCTCGGCCGATTCTTCAGGGTGCTCTCCAGGATGCTCTGCGGGATGCTCTTCAAGCGGTTGTTCAGAATGTTCTGCAAGAAGGAAGTAAACAATTAATGTCCCACAATAAGTAAGATACTTGGATCAAATGTTTGAATGTTTTGTTTAGATCTATTTATTTTGGAAACGAACTTTTCAAAACATTCTCAGTGATTTTTTGTCACCAAAGCTGACATGTTAGTTCTGAGACTTTTGCAGAGCTGATAATTTTTAAGGCATATACTTGTGCATTAGATTTAACACCGCCCAATTCTTTTTAAATTATCGATAATTAAAAGTGCGTTATAATTATGTCTAGAAAATGTCAGCTTGGTCAGCAATACGAGTGTTACGTGTAACCTACTTCTACTCTAAAGTGGCGAGATTAATGACATAAATCATTCAATCACAGAACTTACCTGCTGGTGATCCTCCTGTTTCAGATTCTTCAGCTCCAGTAGTTTCTGATACCTCGGTGCCTTCAGTTGGTTCAGTGTGTTCAATGTGGTCAGCGTGTTCAATGTGGTCAGCGTGTTCAATGTGGTCAGTGTGTTCAATGTGTTCAGTATGTTCTATGTCTTCAGTATGTTCAATGTGTTCGGTATGGCCAGTGTATCCTTCTGATTCTTCTAGCAGTTCTGCTCTTACCTCAAATAGGTGTTCACCTTCACCTGATGGCGGTTCCATTTCTTCCATTACTGATTCAATTTGTATTAATTTTATTTCTGCGAAAGGAAAAGCATGTTTTTAACCATCATCATTACCATAAATAGAACGCAGATTAAGCCCACCAAACAAGAAGAAAATAGGTAAAAAACCCGGTTTTTCGCAAAGAAACTCGGAATGTATAAATTTTACTGTAAAATATATACACATGAAAATTATAGGTAATAAAAATCCACACAATTTCTCTTTTTAACTTCATACGACCTATTGGACCCGAGATAAATTTTTTTTGAAATTTTGACAGTTTTGCGATGCAGCGGAAACGCGCGCGTTCTTCGCTAAAATCTCAAAATTGGTCGTTCGAATCGCAAAATGTTTCAAATGAAGGTTGTAGAGAATTCGATTACAAACAAGCACGTTATCAGAACACTTGTTTCATGATAAAACCGATAAAAACTCGAAAACGATAGGTCGTACGCATGTTGGTGTATGTATTAAATCGTTTTGATAACGAGTGAATGAAGATAAAAGGGAAGAACTTGAAAAATTGCCATTTTCAAGCGCATATTGACAAATAGCTGTTTTTTGATTGGCGTTAGGCAATAATGACACTAAAGGTTTTTTGAAGAGAATTAAATTATCTGTAAAATGAGCTCCAAGTGGACCTTCATACGATGAATGGTTCACGAGTTACAACTGTTTAAAGCTATGAGCAAAAATTTCTTTTGTATTATAAATTAAGATTTTCCTGCAAGAACTGTGAAAAACCTTTAGTGTTATTATTGCCTAAAGCCAATAAAAAAATAACTGTGAAAATCAATCATCATTTATTTATCCAAAAATAGAGTTCATGCAATACAAAATATTTTTTCTCAAAGTATTATCTCTATAAAGTGTAATTTTATAAGCCGCCTAGGCAACAGACTGCCTGTGTGTGTACTGAAAAGCCTGATTACATATTACAATGAAAAATACATAAGAAAAACAAAATATAAATTTTCCAGAGTATATAGGTATAGGGGTAGAAGGACACAATATACTTAGACGACGAGGTGGTGGTTTGATGGCGAAAGTTATCACTTGAAGCAACAAAAGGATGAAGACATATAGAAACCATGAAAACATTTATATATACGTGTATATACTATTTTATACTTAATGCTTTACTTGTGTTTATAAATGTTTTTAAAATTTTCAAAATTATCGTCTACAAATGCTTTTATTTCCACCTTTATTTTCTTTAGATTTAAGTTATTAGCTTGCTTCAGTTTTTTTAGTTTTGGAGGTAGAAGGTTGAATAATTTTGGGCCGTAATAAAATACAAATACACTTGAAAATGACAATTTTTCATGTTTTTTCCCTTTTATCCATTCACTCGTTATCAAAACGATTTTGTACTTACACCAACATATTCAAAATTTGATTCTATTTAATTCTCATTAGATACACTATATGCGTACGATCTATCGTTTTCGAGTTTTTATCGATTTTATCATGAAACAGGTGTTCTAATAGCACGCTATAAAGATGTTTAAAAGTTCATATCACTGCCAATATTGATCCAATGGAAATAAATAAATGGAAATTGTTTGTAATCGAATTCTCTACAACTTTCATTTGAAACATTTTGCGATCCGAACGACCATTTTTGATATTTTAGCGAAGAACGGCGTTTCCGTTGCGTCGCAAAACTGTCAAAATTTCAAAAAGCGATCTCGGCTTCAAGGTCGTACGGAGTTAAAAAAAAGAAATTGTGCATATTTTTATTACCTATAATTGTCTGGCTAGCAAACTGATTTGTCTAGGGAAGTAGGTTCGAGACCCGCATGGCGAAATAATTTTTCATTAAAAAAATTGCCCCAAGAGTGGTTCGGAGCCCACAATAAACTGTAGGGCCTCGTCTCTCTTTATCTAGCACAAGATCCTTGAGACCTTCCAGAGGGTTACTTCGGTAATTTGAGAGGCGGTTAAGAAAACATTTTTTTTTAAGAATATGGATAATAACATACTAAGCAATGTACAGCTGGGGTTCAAAGAAAAACACTCCAATGAATGTGTGGTGCAACTGGTTATACAGGAATGGAAACAAAACAGGGACAAGAATGTAAATGCCATTGCGGTCTTCGTAGATTTGAAACGTGCATTTGAAATAATGGATAGGGGTATACTCCTAAAGAAACTAACTGCATATGGTTTCTCAGGCAAAGTAATTAAGTGGTTCAAAAGTTATTTAGATGACAGAAGTTGAATGGTTAAATGACAAGGAGTGTTGTCTAATAAAGAAAACATTCATGACGTTCCTCAAGGCAGTATATTGGGACCACTACTTTTTTGTCTGTATATGAATGACGTCCCTGGAATTTTAAAATACACAGAAATTAGGCTCTTTGCGGATGATGCATTGGTGTTTACTGCTGGAAAGGATATTAATGAACTGGTTATTAATATGAATGAAGAATTACGAAATATTTCCAGTTGATTATACTGCAATAAGTTGAAGCTGAATATTAAAAAATCAAAAGCAACGGTGATATCCTCAGACAGAGAATATACAGAGTTAAAAGGTGAAAATAAATGAATTGTTATTGATGGTGAGCAATTAGAGTGGGTTGAAGATTATAATTACCTAGGTGTTATTATTGAAGGGAAGCTAAAATTTAAGGAACATATTAACTATCTGATTAGGAAAATTGGAAGTAAAATTGGCTTCATGACCCGAGCTATTAACGGTCTAACCATGGCGTTAAAAATAAAAATTTATAATGGAATAGTATTCCCACATTTTAAACACTGTTTCACAATATTATATTTGGCCAATAGCGCCGAGCTAGACAGACTGGAAGTTTTGCAGAATCCAGGAACGACAGCTATTTTAAGGTGTGGTTCTTATACACACATAGAGGACATGCTGAATATGCTGAAATGTTTGAATGTGAGGCAATTTCATCAATATATTGGGTTTATTTTCTTTTTTAAAATATATAATAATTTAGCTGGAGACCAGATTTAAGGCACTTGCTAAAAACAAATTGTGAAAAGTATGAACATTACACCAGAACAGGTAAACATTTTCAGTTGCCTTTGGTTAAAACAGAACTGCTAAAAACAGTATATTTTTTAATGATGTAAAGGATTACAGTAATTGACCAGAGGAGATTAAACAAGCTGGAAATTTACTTGTCTTCAAGAAGAAGTTAAAACAATACCTGACAAGGAAAATGTTGAGGATTTATTTAGCATTTTAATAGTTAGTAGTTTAATATACCTACCAATGTTAGTGTTAGTTTATTAATATTGCCTTCTAGGATAAATAATGTTTACTATATTGGGTGTAACAGGATCATGGTATACCCCCTTTTCTCCTTTAGTTTTGAAGATAATTGATTGAAATTTACGATATACTACATACATAATAAGCGGCACTTTTTGACATACAATTGATTTTTCACTTTCGGTTTAGCCGGAAGTGACACTAACTTTCGATTTTTTAATGGAACACCCTGTATATTGTTGCATTTTTGAATTCTGCATAATTTTCTGAATCAAACGATGCCAAATAAGTGACATTTCAAACATCAATTCTTTTTATAATGTAATTTTTAGTTTTCCATTTAAGTGTGCCATGACTGTTCCGATTTATTCTAAATGACCCGTGTAATGCTACAAAAATCGAAATCCCGTTAAAAACACTAAATTACGTGATTTATGAGCAAATAAAATTCACCAAAATTGTTTATGGGGCAAAACTCAATTATAAGAAAATACAATTTTATTCTAATTACCTTGTTACACATAAGGTGGTTTTGGAATACAAAAAATTAACACAAAACACAAATTAAGGAGCGTTGAATCAGGTGACCTTGTAGGCCACCTCACAGGACCATTCGTAGAAATTACGTTTTCTCCGAATCTCCGTTGAAGGTAAGCAATCACTATCCTTGAATTATGGGGAGAAGCGCCATCTTGTTGGCAATACATTCCCTGTCCTAAATCTAAAGGTAACTCAATCTCATCTTCCAGGAATCTCAAATATCTGGCACCAGTCAGAGGTCCTTCAAATATTATTGGACCAATGATTCTACTACCGATTATTCCAAGCCAAACATTGAAACCGAACCGCACTTGAAAGTTTCCCTCCCGTAATAAATGTTGATTTTCTTGTGGACCAATATTTTGTATTTTGTCGGTTAAATAATCCCAAATTTGTAAACCTAGACTCATCCGAAAATAAAATCAGTCCCAAAAAATTGGCTGCACGTTATTATATAAAATCTAATTGTAATATTCCATCCTATGTTCATAATCACTTTCATACAAATGCTGGTGCAATTGGTATTTAAAAGTTTTATAGTGGTATTTGTGTAAAACTCAGCTTACTGTTTGGTGTCTGATGTCCAATTCAAACCCAACTTGCCTTAAAGAAACAGTCTTACCAACTTCTATTCGAACCAAAATATTAATTTCCGTTCCTTCGTCAATAATGAAGATTTCTTCGGGATCATTGTTGAGCTCTCTTCGGAATTGGTTTTCAATACGTTTAAAATAATTTTTCGCTTTCACATTGTCTATCAGGATATCGTTCGGCATAAAGGTCGGTAGCCGCAGCTGCATTTCTTTTACATTCCCCATAAATAATTAACATGTCCACTTTTTCATCTCTTGTAAAAATTTGCTGCATTTTGAACACAATTAACAAGAATTTTTAAAAAATTTTAAAGACAATAAAAACACCGTTAAACCAACAAATGTTTGACAAGCTAAATATTTCATTGTTTTCAAAGCCACCTTAGTTACTTCATAACATTTAATTAGAACAAAATTGTATTTTCTTACTTTCTTTCAGCTGTAATTTCGTTTGTATTTATCGCACATTTCAATACGACATATGATACCACGGTACCGATATGGTTCCATTTAAAAAAATTGAGTTTTGCCCCAAAAGCAATTTTGGTGAATTTTATTTGCTCATAAATCACGTCATTTAGAATAAATCGGAACCATCATGGCACACTTAAATGGAAAACTAAAAATTATATTATTAAAAAAATTGATGTTTGAAATGTCACTTATTTGGCATCGTTGGATTCAGAAAAGTATGCAGAATTCAAAAATGCAATAATATACAGAGTGTTCCATTTAAAAATCAAAACTTGTCATTTCCTGCGAAACCGGAAGTGAAAAAAAATCAATTGTATGTCAAAAAGTGCCGCTTATTATGTATGTAATATATACCAAATTTCAATCAATTATCTTCGAAACTCTCGATAAGCCCGCAATTTTTTGGAGAGTGAAGATAAGTAAAAAAATTTTTAATCAGGGTTTTTTTAATTTTAAAGTGATACTGTGATAGTTTTTTTGATAACGGTAGGTACCTATTAATAGAAATACAATGATATATTAATGGCAAGAATAATTAAATCGAATGTCAATCAAATAATTATATATAAAGAATGTTTTACAAACTCTTTTTTGCGCTATATTATTTAACATTTAAATTTACTTATTTATATCTGTTTGGGTGGATCTATGCCAAATAAATAAATAGGAAGAGTAAATCTTTCAAGAATGGGGTGATAACTAATAAATATACTCAATATTTATGCCAATGCTTGTCGTTTTACAAATCGTTTTGCTATGGTTATCTAACATAAATAAACTGCGTTGGGCTGCTGAACGTAGCAGATCGTGGACACTACCTAGTCCGGATAAGTGAAGTAACGTGCCCACGACAAAAAATTCACAAGCTCAGAAATCTCAGGGCATTAAGCCCAAATGTAACAGACACTATTAAAAGGTTTTAGTTTATTTAACATAAAGTCGCTGAGGGTTGCATTCTTAGTGGTCGCAGACGAAATAATGACACTTTCATATATTACTATATTTACAACTTATGGTTCTCTAATATGAACCTGGCGATTATATGGCTATTGGGGCTGCCTATAAATGATGTCACGCTTTTAGGGGAGGGAAGGGGTTCTGGTAGTTGTGACGGGGGGGGGGGGGGGGGAGTATCAAGCAATTGTAATGTCACAATACAAGAAAATAAATGTACGTTTAATAATTTAATTATTTTTCAGTATATTTGATATTCATTTATCTAGCATTTTGTCGCGATGCTGCCTCTACTGCTGTTCACCCCCTCCTCTAAATTCTAAATAAAGACCATCTGTTAGTGTGACACAGGGATGGGAGGGGGTCAAAAACTGACGAAAAAAGTGTGACATCATTTATGGATGGCCCCATAGGTATACTGATAAATGTGTACAAAATAAATAAGGTTAAACCCCTCGTGCAGCTACACTTGATTTACAAGCATGAGCATTGACTATAATGAATATGGCCGTAATAGGTTACATTAGAGAACGTACTTAATTAATAATCGGTGAGTAAAAATCTTGGTTTAAATATATATACAAACGTAAGTTAAACCACTAAAGGTGGTTTCCAAGTAGAGAAAACGATGACACTTATCTAGGTGGTACGATACTCAGATGTTAACAAGTGATGAAGCTGCAGCCCTATGATGGTTACTTCGGGAGGGGTCAGACGATGGTGGTGGGTTTATAGCCTCCCTAAACCGTGGCACGTTTCAGCCTAGTCCGTGAAACTTTCTAACCTAGTCCGTGAAGCGTTCTAACCCAGTCCGTGGAACTTTCTTACCTAGTCCGTGGACTCTAAAGATACACCTATTGAATTTGCAGGTCGTAGATGCACGTAAGACGTGCCAAATGAGGAGCAATTGGAATCAGATATAATTCACAAAAAAAATAATTTACCTCTGACTCGTAGAGGGATACAATCCACATAAAATTCTGGCAAAATGCTACAGCTCAATTGACAGGGTCGAGTTCGTCTCTCTAGCAAACGAGATACTTCCAAGGGAAAGTGGTCAACCAGCCTATAAATTTTTGAAATTCGTGGGTAAGGTCGGAAAAGATGGCGATCATAAGGTTACTCACCTGTATACAGAAGTCCCGCACAAATGCAGATTAAACTCCCTCCGTAACAACAAAATACTCTGATAAACAGAAACAACCTAAAACGGAGGAAATTTTATCGTTGCCGATAATCCAAAATCCACTAAGATGATTTAAATAATTAAGTTTTAAAAATTTACAGCATACAGCATGGAAGCACGTTCTCCCTTTCGTTTCCACCAGCTGAAAGCACGCGACCGCTCCTAGCGAAGAAAAGCCAAATCTCCAACGGCTCGCGGCTGTTGGCGATATGTGGCCCGCGAAACACAAATGTGTGTTGCGGGTCGCATATGCATTAAGCCGGTAACAGTACAGCTGCCCTTATGGTTTCAGCATTTTCAAGTGTGCGTGAAGAACGAGATCTTCCTTTTGGCTTTTCTCTGGCACATGAAGCAGTACTGCCAAAATTGTGTACCCTCTTTTTAATTGTTATTCGATTAGGTACTGGATCTCGTGAATTTAAATGAAAATGATGACGAAATAGACACTGGGTGATTGTAACAGAAATTATTTTTTTAAGTAAGCTTCAACCGCAAAAGAACGCGAAAGCATGGCGACTTGATTTAAATTTATATCTTATTATAATGACATGAAATCCAGCTTAGTGGCTTAATGCTTACGTATTAGACTTGCAACCAAGAGGAGTCCCGGGTTCGAATCTTGGCTAGGGTTTGGATATTTAGTGGTTTTTCATGTGCTACCGAGTTGGAAGCAGGGGACTAGACGAGGTTGTGTGAGAGACAACACGACTAGTTGCTGTACCACTCCTAAGTTCGAGTCTCAGCTGCGGCAGATGGCAATGTTGTAGGGAATGGTCGTTGTATAATTGTCTATGTGTATGTATCCTGGTTGAGTGGTGCAATAGCTAATACTAAACTCCGCCAGGACGTTAATAATAAAAATGGATACTTCACTGTGCCGGGCAATTATATATTAGGAAGAAACTGAAAATTCGTGAGGTTCGTTTTCATGATATTTTAGTGCAAGAAACGTTTTTTCATTGTATAATTTAGGGAACATTTATCGTTTTTGGACATTGGAAAAATATCAAATCTCCACATCATTTACACATAACATATACATTCCTTTTGGAATCAGGAGATTTGGGAGCCTCGGTATGATTGGTAAGTGCTTTTCATTATTATTTTATTAGTATAGATTTTACAGCATACCTATAAATTCTTCGGTCCATTCTCCATGGACTTTGGTCATTCGACTTACATACAGCACTAATTAATATTAATTTTTGACAATACCAGCGGAAATCACTCAAATTAACACGCTGCATAGTGGGTATAATTACAAAGTACATACAGTGCTGGCAAGTACAAAACTTGGGAATTATGCAAGATAGAAGAGAAGAGAAATGGCCAAATAATATGCTGAAAAGAAACAGATATAAGTTGCGCCGCACTGTTGTCATTTTTCTCTTTAGTGGGCTAAATTCTAACACGCTTGCTGAGCGCCTGGCGTCAATGTTAATATATCGCTCTCTTTCGCGCGCATTACTTTCTATTTATATTTCACTCTGTCTTATTATACGACCGACCCAAGATTTCTTTATGCCACTACTGTATATCTTATTCAGGCCAGTTTTTATACCTTTCTCTTCACTCCGCAGGAAAGCTGCTTCCAATATTCCTTCTAAGGTTGAAGCTACTATGGCACCACTGCTGCTAACAGACGTGTCTAATATGGGTACTGAAGCTTGTTCTGAAGGCGTAGACCCACTTCTAACTTTCGTTTCATCAAAGTCGACGTGTGGTATTACAGTGTCATAGTTTATCGTGACTGCTTTACTAAAAAATTGAACAAAACAATAAATTATAGGAAATCGCTATACAGGGTGTCCAAACCAAAAGTAGACACCCTGAATAACTTTGGAGATAAACATTTTTTGAAAAATTGGTGAAACATGTCGACCTTGTTTCCAAGGGGGACATATTTTAATGTAATACTTGTATAGCTATCATCATATCTCTACCCTACACGGCCACCCTCTCAAAAAATTCAAATGGCAAGGAGGGTCGAGTGATACATCTTTTGAAAAGTCTTTCAATTCCCTACTTAACTGCGCATTTTTTTTTAACTATTATCGATCCGTTCTTAAGGAAAATAAATTTTATTTTTGATGATTACACACAATCGAAATCGTTTCAAAAATCTAAAATACACGCCACTGGGTATTGGAATTTATAAAAAAAACTACATGTTTTAATGCTCTCAAATCAACACGAGTTTTTTCAACAAAAAACACTTTCCT
The DNA here is from genome assembly GCA_963675555.1 of Leptura quadrifasciata. Taxonomy (NCBI): domain Eukaryota; kingdom Metazoa; phylum Arthropoda; class Insecta; order Coleoptera; family Cerambycidae; genus Leptura; species Leptura quadrifasciata. The sequence continues at coordinate 44,428,306 of OY776675.1, forward strand.
TGTCCGTTTAGTTTTAGACTAATGAAGGACTCATAAGTATTTGATAGTCCTTGAACATTAATTAGTTCACAAGCAATTTTAAATCGAGATAAATTTTACCAGAGTGAGTTCTCAAAATGGTTTATACCCTTCAGGAGAGAGATTTATTTTAAAAACGATAATTTTGCTAGAGCTACAGAGCGCATATTCAATAGATATCACCCAGATAGAAAGGTTGATTCTCAGTATGTTTTACAATGATCAAAAAAATTTATGGAAACAAATTCTGTAGGAAACAAAAAGCATGAACCTCAGCGACCGATTAGGAATGGCAGTTCTGGGTCATTTACAGATGGATAATACTCAATCGATCAGGAAAGTAGCTGAGGCTTCCGGTGTATTACGAAGCAGTGTTCATCGAATTCTGAAGGCCCACAAATTTCATCCATATAAATTTAAATTGGTACACGAATTAAACGAAGATAATCCCGATCGTCGGCTTGAATTCTGTGAGATTTTTAGTGAACAATTAAATGGTAATGCCAATCTACTGTACAATACGTGTTTTTCTGATGAATAGACATTTTACTTAAATGGGGAAGTAAACAGGCACAATTGTAGGTATTGGAATGAAACCAATCCACATTTGTTCATGGAAACTCATACCCAAAGGCCTCAGAAGTTAAATGTTTGCGAAAGCTACCTCGATCTGTTAGAAAATAACATCGACCCAATGATTACCCAAATCCTCGAAGGAGACGATAGTCTTTTAGAGGGCGAACTGTTTTTTCAACAGGATGGAGCACCCCCACATTTTACTATAGCAGTCCTCCAATTTTTTATAATCGGTTTCCTGAGCGATGGATTGGAAGAAGAGATCCTGTGGAGTAACCCGCTAGGTCACCCGATTTAACTCCATTGGAATTCTTTTTGTGGGGTGTAACGGTAATATAGTACTTTTTCTGGCTCTCTCTGTATACAAGTATTTATAGAAGATCGATATTAATTTTTGTTTATGAAAGTTTACCAGTAGTAACGAGTAAGTATATTAAATAATTATGACTGAAAAGGTGAGCAGGCATAGATTATCACTGAGTGAGGCGGGCCACTGTGCGAAGTATAAAACATTATGGCTAGTTTTTTAAGAGATACTTTAATTCAAAAAAATTTTGACTTCGAAAGAACGCGAAGTAAAGTAGATAACCGGACATTATGATATCTAAAGACACTGAATACAAACGAATTTTTCTGTGAAATTAATTTAACAAAAAGGCCATTCTTTAGAAGGTATGTTTAAATTATCAATATATTCTATTATTGATTGTTTAATGTGTTTTGCAAATTTTTTTACGAATTAAAGATATAAATGTATCTTTTTATTTTTTTTTAGATTTGCCGGCTTTACCTACTTATCTACTTACGTATTTAATTAATAAAAAAATTTGTTACCGATACTGAGATTGCCGTATTGTCCGTTTGTCTTCTGAAATCATATTGCTGTTTGGACCACTGTTAGTTAGCGGTTGCATAAACCGCCCTGTTTATTTCTGCTGTCTGCTCACCACATGCATCTTTGGTTGCCTTTCAGTTACTGCTACTGCTGTCGCCATTTTACAAATTACGTCATTCTGGATCTTATCCAAATATAACTTTCTGGCATTTGGGATACCACGAAGGGAAAAGGAGGTCAACTGGATTACTGTTGTAAAATTAAGGTCAGATAAATCCATTAATATATTTCTTTCGACGAAAATTATATGAAATTTCATATCTCAACGTGCACATATCAAGTATTTTATTGAGTTATTGCTAGACATCAGTCAGATAAAGTATGAACCAAAAGTAGCGCTACTTACGGGGTAACCTGCATTATTTATATAATTTTGAATATTGGAATACATTAACCAGTTTTGCCGTTGTACAATTCATCTTATGTTTACTTGTATCTGCTCACACAAACTAAAAATTTGAGCAAAGTGCTATTGAGAATCCACTTAATGTTTTTATTTTTTTGTAAGTGCATACCGTAAGGTAATATAAATTTTCTTAGTTTTTTATAACTTCAAAACTAAGTCCCCCTTGGAAACAAAATCGACGTTTCAACAATTTTTTCAAAAAATTTTCATCTCCAAAGTTATTCAGGGTACCTACGTTTAGTTGTATTGCATTCTTACACTGGTTATAGAATAGCACATTCGTTGGGTATTACACAAAGTCTGGGTATTATATCAAACACTTACAGCATTTAAAATTTGTTAGTTAGAAAATGAATACATGAACTTGCAAACAAAGTTCATCTGCAGAATATGCAAAATAATACTTATTTATGTAACGCATCCGGAAAGTAGCTTTTTTTGGATGAGTAGACAAAACGCGAAGCCAAAAGAAAACAGTTTCCGGGCGTGATAAATTTTCATTCGTACAGAATATTGTACTTACTACGACCTCTCGCTGGATTCTGCTTCCTCTCCGACGCCAAGTTCTCCTCGTTCTAAACGTTTACCCTCTTCGGCTAATTGCTTTATAAGGCGACGTGTATAGTAACCTTTGTATGCTGCCTAAATAAAATAAATATTTTAGAACTCACAAACTGAAGCGATGCTACCTTGATTTATTGTCAAGCATTCATTTTAGTATTACTCATACTAATGACAGTCCATTAGAGCGTAGTGATACATTGAATGGTCTAAGGTAGAAGAGTATATTGTTTTATATGGAGTAGAAGTTACATTCTTGGCACAAAAATGTAACTTCTAAGAATGTATAGTTGTCTCCAAATTTATTGAGCAGATAAAAAAGACAATAAAAACTTTACGATTCCATTAAAATACTCATACATACAGTTACGCTCTGTAAATTGAATCACTTAACTTATAGGTTTTTTATAATACACGTCGGCTGGTTTGATGGCACCATACCGAATGGTTCACCGGCGTCAATGATGAGCTCGTAACGTTTTCATTGTCTTTTTTGTCGCAGGTTACTATACTTGACTGTTAAGAATGTCTGCTTCATATAATAATGCTATCCTTCTTTCACTTTTAAATATATTAGGGTATTATGATCAGTGAGAGTTGGTAACATGTATAAAGACGTTGGTTGTTGATATTTTAGCATGAACTGCGTTTGTATAAAAAGGTTTATAAGATATGAATTTATTTAGTTGTAAAACTGTGTAAATATAAAGTAAGTTGTGTAAATAAAACTGTATATAGTGAAAACTGTCTTGACTCTATTTTCACCTTAAAATACTAAAGTAAATAACATTGACTCGCTTCGCTCGTTCGGCAAGAACCACTGAGACACAAAAATCACTACTCCACATATAGCATGCTATTTTTTCTTCAAACGTCAGAAAATCATGACATTTCTTACTCATTCCATGACATTAAAGTTTGACATTTCAGACGGCTGTTTGCTATTAGCATCGGAGGTAAAAGTTATTTTTCTTCCGCTCGAGCAGACTTTTACTTCCGTTGCTAATGGCAACACACAGCTAAATTTGTTTTTATTTTTTTGTTTATAGCTAATCGACGTTTTTATCTTATTCGGAGTAAAAACCACTTTTATGACTCGTATCACTTTTACCCTTAACAAAACAATATACTATTTTTTCGTCAAAAATTTTAGTGTCGCTCGTGAGCGGCATTAAAAGACTTTTACTGCCGCTCAGAGCTCGTGAGTTGCAGTTGAAGGCTAGATCGCTCAGATAAAGTGTCAGATAAATGACACACAGTTTAAGTTCACAAAACTTGTCATAAAAGTCGTGTTTTTTTTCTCTAAAACGGCTCTAACTATTTTGATTAAATTTGACATATAAATATTCCCTTAGTACCCGCATAAGATGGCATAACCAAGGGCTCTCAGAAAATGCAGGGAGGGTGCTACAGGGGGTGGGCTTTAAAGGATTTAATAATTTTTTTATCTAAAACGGCAGTAACGATTTTGATCAAATTTAACATATAGTTATAGTCTAAGTCAACGCATCCCTGCAAATAACAAATGCTACAAAAACTTTACGGCATAATTATTATCGCCGCGGGCCATGCGGCATGCCTGTCATCAAACAATCCGACGCACATTAAAAACCTATAAAGGTAAGCGAGTCAATTGCGGTCGAGACAGCACAAAGAGATGGTATTTAAATGAGGTCGTAAAGTTTTTGTTGCATTTTTTATTTGCAGGAATGCGTTGACTTACGCTATACTTCCTTACTTTATTTAATATTTAATCTTTTTTTTTTTCAAGTTGATAATGTAAAAAGTAAGAAAAATCGCACCTCTCCCAGTTTCGAACCCACAATCTCAGTATTACAAGGCAAAACGCTTTACACTGCGCCAACGTGCTTTAAAGCGTCGGACGGTTTTTTTTAATACATTTATTTAACGTCGGCCTATTTCCGCTACTGAGGCCTAACACCGACGCCTGTAGACGAGCTACTCCCAACCAGGAATTTTGCCGAACCTCTTCCCTTAAGAAGAGTAGGGATCTTTTACTTGCCTAACATTTAATAGACAAGGGACCGACGGCTTTACATCCCCTCCGAAGGATGGTATATCTCCTATACAACCCTCACCTAAGGTTGCATAGCTTCCGTGCATACACTGATATACAAGCCGCTGGAAGATGTGTGAGGCGAGAACGCGGTTTCCGTTGGTATGGTCACCATCCAAGTACTAACTGCGCCTGTCGTTGCTTTACATCGCATACCGAAGTATGTACATAGTAAAGACGCACCTACTCTCGCTTCTGCGTCGGACGGTAAACTGATTGGAAAACGTTATTTATGAATTAAGTAAATCACAACCCTTTTATTTAATACGGAATTACCTACTTTCTGTGTATTGATATCTCAATCTGGTCACGGTAATATACTATTTAGACAAATACTTATGGGAAAGTTTGTCTGAGTTGTGTCAGACCGATTTTTTAAATAAAATGCTTGCGATAAATATCGCATTAGTGCTATAAACAACGTCATTATGACATTGAAATGAGTGTCATATTACTGTCAATATATAACGAGCGTAGATAAAAATATTAAAAAACCACAATTATGTTTAGAATAAGCATGATGATATACGCAAAGTAATTCATCATCGATTTATTGCCAGATATTTTACCTTTATCATTGTAGCAGCCCTATTTGCCTCCTCAACTGTTACACCTGTGTGCTTGTACAAATGGATGGCACTCCTTGCTGCTGCCCTCCAGTCAATAATTCCACTTAATAGTTCCTTTTCCTGCCGATAATAAATTAAATTACATATGAAAATAATCGAAATAGTTTCGGTATATTTGTTATTGGTTTAAAAAAGATTTATTTTTTTTTACAAAAATGGGTAAATGATGAAAAGCTTGGACATAGAACTCATTTTCAGCTTGCCAAAATAATAATAATAGCTTTTATTGCTCAACAGTAACCCATTTACGGGGCAAAAATACAAAGTAGAAAATATAAAAACAGACAAATTTGAATGAACATTGACACACGCATTTGTCAACATAGTTCTAATAGTTCTTACAAATTATATCTTGTATAAACAATTCATCATCCAAGTAAGTTCCTTTAAACCACAAAAATGTATATCACATAAGTGACAGTTTATTGAAATTGCTACACATAACATAAATAAGACATTTAAGCAACATGTTTGTTCTAGGTGTGTTGCAGTAAAATGTTACGTTATGCCTAAGTATTAAATAATCTTGGCACGGAAAAATGTAATTGACCTAACAGTTCAGGTGAATCAATTTAGTTGTGTAAGAGCTTATACAGAAAAGTAAGGAAAGCACATTTTCTTCTTATGTCTAAACTAACCAAATTCAATCTATTAAGAAGAGGGATGTAAGGTACGGTCATGAGCAAAAAAAAAACAGGACAAGTCTTCTAACGGTATTTTGCTAAAATCTAGTTAATTTAATGATTTATTGCAAGTGTGCAAAAAACTAATATGCCTCATATAAGCGATTTAGTTAAATCTGGAGTTATTGCTAAAGCAGAAGATGGATGGTCAATGAGACAAATTGCACGCCATTATAATATTGACAAAAATTGGGTGTGTAACATTTTAAGAAAGTGGAGAATAAACGGTACGATTAGTTGAAATCCTGGATCAGGGCGACGAAGGATATCAACTCAACAACAAGATTTGCAATTGGTAAATGCTTTAGTGGAAAATCCATTTTACTAAGTTATTCAGGCTGCTGAAGAAACGCATTTTCCTGGATCGAGTAATACTGGTCGCCGGTGAGTAACAGAATTGGAGCTATGCTTTCATGCAGCAGCACAGAAATACTTACTTAAAGCTGAACATAAAGAAGCTCGAGTAGGATTTGCGCTTGAATTTTTAGCGCATGATGTAAATTTTTGAAACAATGTAATCTTTACAGATGAAAAAGACTTTCCAGTCAACACACAGCGGTCGTATTTGTGTTTACCGCCCTCCGAATACTCGATTCGATGAGAAATATATATCAAACAATGATAAAAGTGGTAGATTTTCCGTCAATATGTGGGCTTGGATATCGGCAGGTGGTCCTGGCATATTGAGGAACGATTTAATAGTGAAACGTATATTAGGATTTTAGACAATATTATGCTCCCTTCTGTGTTACAATTATTTCCTAATAATGAGTTCATATTTCAACAAGACAATTGTTCCATTCATACTGCTCATAACGTAACTAACTGGTTTCAAGATAACAACATCAGTGTTCTTATAGTAGAATGCAGGTTTTCACGGCCGTTGTCTAATGAAGTAGATTCTTCCGGGTCTTGCCGTGGTCGTCGAACTTGACTTGACCTTTCGCTGATCATCCTGTCAGCTTCTTCAGAAGGATTCTAAAGACTGAATCTGTTGTGTTACACTCCTCGTTATATACCTAGGCGCCGTTTCGCTTTGCTGGTCATTGGTCGCGCTTGGTTCGCTTCGCTGCTCATTCGTCGTGTTTGGTTGACCGTGACTTACTACGGTGCTGGTACTTGGCAATACCAGTCTCCACATGTTACTAAGTCGATACCCATCCTCTCTGTTAAAGTTGTTCACGTTTTCATAATTTCCAGTGATTCCCTAATGATTCGTGGATAATAGCGCGTATTCCTGTTTAATATATTGACGTCCTCGTAGTCAATTTTATGGTTCTCGTTATTATGGACATGTTCTGCTATCGCCGATTTATCCGTGTATCCAAATCTGGTATTTCTCTGATGTTCTTTGATTCTGCACTGGATACTCCGTCCTGTTTGTCTGATGTAGCTCTTACCACATGTGCACTTCAACTGGTAAACACCTTTTGATAACAGTTTGGGGACAGGGTCTTTAACTGAGGGAAGCATCTGCTGTATTTTCTTCACTGTTCGAAACCGTACGCCTACTTTCTTTTTGAATAAAATCTTCTTCAGCCTATCTGTGACTCCCGCGACGTAGGGTAGGCATGCATACATTGTTGGTTGTTGCTGTTCTTCTTCTCTAGTTCTCCTCTGGTTATTTACTACTCGTTGTATATTGCTTTGACTGTATCCATTCTTCTCTAAAGCTTGTTGGACATTTTGTAGTTCCTCGGGTTTGTTCTCGTCGTCGCATATTGTGTTGGCTCTGTGGACCAAGGTTCTAATTAACGCTCTCTTCTGTTGTGGATGGTGGTGAGATGTCGCATGTAGGTAACAATCGGTGTGGGTTTTCTTTCTGTAGACACCATGAGCCAGCTTGCCATTGTGTGACCTTTTCACTAATACATCTAAGAAAGGTAAAGCTCCATCTTGTTCGGTCTCCATTGTAAATTTGATACTTGGATGCTGTTTATTCAAATGGTCGAAGAAAACAGATAAAGATGCTTTTCCATGTGGCCATATGATGAACGTATCGTCTACGTAGCGTAGCCAGCACTTTGGTTTATTGTCACTGCAGCGTATGGCTTCCTCTTCGAAAGCTTCCACGAATAGGTTGGCTATCACAGGTGAAAGTGGTGATCCCATGGCTGCTCCTTGTTTCTGCTCGTAGAAGTCTCCATTCCATAGAAAGTATGTTGTAGACAGGCACAATCGGGCCAGATCAGGTATGTCTTCTCTTAATCCTTTAGGTACAAGTTGTTGACGAATCAGGTTAACTGTTTCCTCAATTGGTACATTGGTGAACAAAGATTCGACGTCAAAACTAACCATGATATCATTACTCGTTATTTCCAAGTTTTCCAAAATTTCTACGAATTTGACCATTTGAATAAACAGCATCCAAGTATCAAATTTACAATGGAGACCGAACAAGATGGAGCTTTACCTTTCTTAGATGTATTAGTGAAAAGGTCACACAATGGCAAGCTGGCTCATGGTGTCTACAGAAAGAAAACCCACACCGATCGTTACCTACATGCTACATCTCACCACCATCCACAACAGAAGAGAGCGTTAATTAGAACCTTGGTCCACAGAGCCAACACAATATGCGACGACGAGAACAAACCCGAGGAACTACAGAATGTCCAACAAGCTTTAGAGAAGAATGGATACAGTCAAAGCAATATACAACGAGTAGTAAATAACCAGAGGAGAACTACAGAAGAAGAACAGCAACAACCAACATCGTATGCATGCCTACCCTACGTCGCGGGAGTCACAGATAGGCTGAAGAAGATTTTATTCAAAAAGAAAGTAGGCGTACGGTTTCGAACAGTGAAGAAAATACAGCAGATGCTTCCCTCAGTTAAAGACCCTGTCCCCAAACTGTTATCAAAAGGTGTTTACCAGTTGAAGTGCACATGTGGTAAGAGCTACATCGGACAAACAGGACGGAGTATCCAGTGCAGAATCAAAGAACATCAGAGAAATACCAGATTTGGATACACGGATAAATCGGCGATAGCAGAACATGTCCATAATAACGAGAACCATAAAATTGACTACGAGGACGTCAATATATTAAACAGGAATACGCTCTATTATCCACGAATCATTAGGGAATCACTGGAAATTATGAAAAACGTGAACAACTTTAACAGAGAGGATGGGTATCGACTTAGTAACACGTGGAGACTGGTATTGCGAAGTACCAGCACCGTAGTAAGTTACGGTCAACCAAACACGACGAATGAGCAGCGAAGCGAACCAAGCGCGACCAATGACCAGCGAAGCGAAACGGCGCCTAGGTATATAACGAGGAGTGTAACACAACAGATTCAGTCTTTAGAATCCTTCTGAAGAAGCTGACAGGATGATCAGCGAAACGTCAAGTCAAGTTCGACGACCACGGCAAGACCCGGAAGAATCTACTTCATCAGTGTTCTTAACTGGCCCAGTCATAGTCCAGATCTTAACCCTGTGGAAGAAGTATGGGAACTACCCGTAAGAAGTATCCAAAAACGAAATGTGAGACCACGGAATGCCGAAGAATTACTGAAAATAGTAAGTAATGCATGGGAAAATATTATTACTGATGATTATTGTATAAGGTTATTTAATTCTATGCCAAACAGACTTATAGAAGTTATAAATAGAAATGGTGCAATAACGAAATATTAATAGTTAGTTTCTTGTTAAGTAGGATATCCTTTGTCCTTTGATCCGGGATTTCTACTAATCGTACCGTTTATTCTTCACTTTCTTAAAATGTTACACACCAAATTTTTGTTAATGTTATAACGCAGTGCAATTTGTCTCATAAACCATCCATCATTTACTATAGCAATAACTACAGCATTAGAATAAAAAATAAATTAAAAGTGATATCTGTTTTATTTCGACTGCTCATTACATATTCAAATAGAGACAGATTTACATTAGAAAAAAAAAGTTGTCCTATTTTTTTCTGCTCACGACAGTACACCTCTTGCAGGGTAAACCCCATGAACTTTATATAATAAAATCTTTCATTGCACCCTTTTGACTATTATTTTATAACTGCTATAATAACAATGTTAGTAAACGATTTACAGTTTCTGACAATAAAACCATACATTTTATTTGCTGCAACAGTTTTTAGAGCAATATGTTACGTAAAAGTAAGTTTGTAATAAAAAAGAATATCAAGGTCTTTAGACGTATCAGAACAAACAATAACTGAATTATCAATTTTACAATCATAGTTGTACATTGATTGTTTCCTACTAAAAGAGATAATCTTGCACTTAGACGTATTTAAATGCAATTTATTTGCAGTACACCAAACTTCTAAACAATCAAGATCAGATTGCATGGCAACATAATTCTCAGTACTGTTAATGTCAGTAACCAGTTTTAAGGGATCAGCAAAGAAGAGTTTATGGCACATACGAATTTCGCTTAAATCGTTAATAAAAAGGAGAAACAGTAACGGTCCAAGATCAGACCCTTGCGGTATTCAGATGTTGATATGTATGTGAAAGAGTAATAGCCATTATGAAACATATTGCTCCCTTGACCTAAGTAAGAGATAAGAAATGTTTGCGCTGAAATAGTAAAACCAAAGCTGCCTAGTTTATTTAAGACCACACAATGGTTAATCTTGTCAAACGTTTTAGCAAAGTCAGTGTATATTAATGTAAATAAAGCAACGAAAATATGATTCTTTTATTGTCAATATTCAAGGAACCTCCACTTAAATTTTTGTGATGCCTGCCACATTTCAAGTCAAAAGCTCCATTAGTTTGGCTACAATGCCATTTTTTCGAAAATTTTACAAGATTTTTAAAACGCTGTAACTTTTATGGCCATTTATCGTACAGTCAAAATGTAGGTTTTTTTATGTACTTTTGGGTGATATGACTCAAAAAATCTTTAATATAAAAATTCGATCCATTTACGGCATTCATGTACTTGCGCGTACTAATTTTCTGTTGCACAAGGTACATATAACTATTTGTATAGGTAAGTATAACTCGTGTGCCTTATAAAACATTCAAAGTGCCTTAAAAAAAAAGATATGCATTGTTATAAAAATATGATCCAAAATCTCATTCATACTTTATTCAAATATAGGGATTTTTCTCAGTTACTGTTCAGTTTTAAGTTATCTTTTTTGAATTTTCACGCTCTCTATGGTAGACAAATTCACTAACATACCTCGCACATGTGCACAAGTTTTATCTAGCAGACTAGTATCATAGGAAATTATGAAGTCAATTGCCAACACCCATTTGACATTGGAAGTAATGGAGTAAACAATTTAATTGGAAAGAGATTAGTGGATGTAACTTTCACAAAAAATCAAGAGTTAATCCTTTGAGTTTCTATTAAAAGTAAAATATCGTGGAAAAGATCAACCAAACAGTCCAACAGCAATTTTTCAAAGATATTCCTTGTTAAAGAAAAGTGACCAACAAGTTATGAATAACTTTGAGCATGAATCGTCAACGCATCCAATGAGCATATTCGACGAATATGGCGAACTTCGAAAAACAGCAAAATCGGCTTTCTATGATTTTTTCGAACCTCTATCAGATTCAACAAATTTCACCAGTCCAGCTTATGTTATTGATGGTGAGTTTACATCGAGTGGTTTGGAACAAAGAACAATATTTTGAATAAATTGCTGATTTATACGTCAACTATATTCAACGTCATTATCCTGGGAAATATTGTATTGTTTTTGATGGCTATCCAGTAAATAGTATTAAGAATTTTGAACGCCAAAGAAGGCTTCAGAAAAACTATCGCCCAGATATTGCCCTAAAAAAGCGGAACGAATCCACAGCATCGCATCAAAACTTATTATCCAACTCTCGCAATAAAATAGCTTTCATTGGATTACTTTGCTCCAAATTCGACGAATATTACATCACATATAAAAAATGCGACGACGATGCTGATCCTGATATAATTGACATCGCTTTAAGTAAAAGAAAAGAAAGCAGAGAAGATGAGACATCATAATCGTTGGAGAAGATATCGATCTTCTGGTCATTTTAACTCAAAGGTGTGCGGATTTGAAAGACATACTCGCACAAAAAATTTATTTTGAAAAACCAGCATATGGCAAAACATCTAAAAAATTATTTACTCAAAAATCTTTCAAATACGCTGATCTTGCGTGTATAATTTGATTTCTCCATGCATTTTCTGGGTGCGACACAACTTCTGCGTTCTCACAGATGGAGAAATCCAAATTAATAAACATATTTGTCAAGTATCCAGAGCTGATCCAGGATGTCCTTCATAATTTCTATAATGAGAACGCATTATGTCGAGAGTATAAAATCTTGTAGGCAGAGAATAATAGCCGCTCTTTATGGTTGTTCTATCAAAAATAAGAAAACATTAAGTTTACTAAGGTATGAATATTTCAAAAAACTGAGCAAAAAAATTTTGCAATTGATGTCAAACTGTCCTCTCTACTACAAACCGAGGGTGCGGCTGATTATCACAGCTTAAGAACATTTGATCGAATTCGTCGATGGTATTGTGAAAGGACTAAGGATGCAATTGATTTCGGCTGGTGTAAAATGGAAAATGAACCACTCGTTCCAGAAGATTTGTTAAAAATCATCGCCTGTGATTGTAAAGCTGGGTGCGAAACGAAAACTTGTTCATGCAAGAAATTAAATTTAAAATGTTGCAGTTTATGCCATTTTGGCCGGAATACAACCTGCTAAAATTCTGAAGAGGTCAGCGGGTCACCAGTCGACGAACTTACTGATGACATGCCAGATGCCGCAGGATTTATTGATGATGATGATGATGATTATAATTCCAACTACGAAAAAGAGGACGACGAAGTGAACGATATGATGGGCGAAGCTGAGAGCGATTTATATTACTTCAACGACAGTGAAACGACGAAATTTTCAATGCTGTGACGGATTCAGAAGCGGGTAACTCTTACAATAGTATTTCGAGTATATCCAACATAAGGAGTACAGGAAAGCGACCAATACAAGTAGATTCAAAGTTCGTAAAAAAAAAATCAGCTTAAAACATTTTTACATGTAGATAAATAAATCTAATTTAATATTTTCAATGTAAATAAAATGTGATTTTCTGCCATTCCTCCGTTAAATCAGATATCCTTTTTGTGCATTTTTTTGAACATTTTCTAGAGCACACGGGTTATATTTACATATACAAACATCTATATGGTTATATGTACCTTGTGCAACAGAAAATCACTGCGCGCAAGTACATGTATGCCGAAAATGGATCGAATTTTTATATTAAAGATGTTTTGAGTCATATCACATAATAAACATTAAAAAAAAACTACATTTTGACGGGGAGAAAATTGTCGTACGATAAACGGCCATAAAGTTACAGCGTTTCAAAAATTTCGTAAAATTTTCGAAAAAATGGCATTGTAGCCAAACTAATGGAGCTTTTGACTTGAAATGTCGCAGGCTATTTGTAAATCAATTTTTGGTAAGAAAAAATCGTACATGCATATGAGTTACAGGAGGGAGGGGATGTAACATCATGAAAATTTAAGTGGAGATTCCTTGAACATTGACAATAAAGTCGCAAATTCTTGTTGCTTAATTTACAGTTTAAAGGGTCTAAAAAAAAATTTAAAATCGAAAATTGCCCAAAATGAGGGTTATTTTACCTCTTTTTCGAGTTTAAAACAGCGTCCCGACACTTACAGAAGGTAGATATTCTAGAAATATCTTATTTTGAACAACTACCCAAAGTTTGGAATCTCTACGAAAAATTGTATAACACTTCGATTACCGTACTCCACCAGAGCCGGAATGGTGATATTTGATCCCATACGAACAAGTATATACGGTTATATAGAACGATTTCTAATAATTTCACAAAGTTCGACAGGACAGAAATCGGCCTGTAATTGTTAATTAAGATTTTATCACCGTTTTTAAATATTACGCAAACTCTAGCAGTTTTCCATACCTCCGGAAAAGTTTTACATTTTACAGCTAAGTTAAATAAAAAGCAGAGAGAAACAACCAACACACATGCACAATCTTTTACAATAGACGAAGGTATCATCACAAACCACTGATTTATTAATCACTTAAATTACAATAAATAATCCTTATACACATTAGTACACACTAACTACAAGTTTCTCTACTATAGTCTCACTCTCCTATAATAATTCGCAACTTGTTACTGTTCTTTTTCTAATCTGATCTCCCATATCAGAACTGAATTGTCCTCTATACTGAACTGAACTCTCTGATCGAATTCACTCCATATATATACACATCGAAAGTACTCGAATATTTTATCTCCTAGAACCCGTCTCGAATAGCCTCAAAACGTCTATAGTTTTCTAGGTGCTAAATGGCGGTTCGTCAATTTGCCCAGAGATGGTGCCGCCCTACCAGCCGTCAACTAAACAGGTCTCTCTTCACTCTGTACTAGGGACTAATTAAATCTCTCTCCACTAGAGGGCAACACATAACAATATCTACAATAGGAATGTTCTAATCATAACTAACGAGTAAGTACAACAAAAAATGATTTGATTTTCAATTGCATTAGATATATTAAAGAAGCAAACACCTCCGAATTTCTGAACACAAGAGTTTTTAGACAGTATCCCCAAAAACCAAATCGATTCTACTCCAAATTTTAAGAATTATGTCTCCAACCTGGAATGCAAATTTACGTTGTTGAACATTTTGTATATTTTTTTAAATAAACTCTTACAAACTGAAAACCGTTTGAATATCAATTAGATAATTCGGAAGTTATGAGGTTCTAAAATTAAATGATATTTTACAATTCATTCTATCTATAATTGTCTGGTCGGTAGCCGAGTGGGTTAAGGCGCGAGGTGGCAATGTGCGAGAGTTCCCTAAATGTAGTGTAGTTTTTAAGTTTTGTTAAATCTGTTTTTCTTTGATATTTTTAATTGTATTACCTATTTTTATTTGTCCATTGTGCGAAAGGTGTTTAGGTTTAGTTCCCAATTATTGTTTTCGCCGACCCAGGTTGTCCCGCCCGATCCTGCAACCCGCCATCGCGTCAGCGCGGTGGTTGCACGATCGGCCTCGGGGCAGATCCTGGCTAGGCAACTTTTATGTACCAGTGAATTATAATAAATGTATTTTGAATTGAATTGAGGTGGCAATCGCGATTAATCACACGGACATCGCACCACCGGGTTCGAATCCTGGCTCTGGCACTGGCACTGCCGGAGGAAATGGTTGTATGTCCGCGTTTTTTCAATGTGTAACCCCTTTCCGCACAAGCCCTGGCTTCTGGAATTGAGGGTTGTCTAATTTCTGTGGTGTTTATTTATTAATTTATTATTTAATTATTTTAAGAGTTTATTTACCTTTTGTTTCCTTAATTTGAATTGTCGGAAAGCACGCTGTATAATTAGGGCAGCTTCCTCTCCTTCTTCTGGACTAATGTTTGCCTCGTTTATTATGTCAGAAATAATGTTTGCTTCTTCAACTTCCTCTAAATGAATCGTAAAATTATTTAGGAAATAAATAAAGATGGTAAAAATCCAATTTATACTGATTTAAAAAATATCTTTTAAAAACGATCTTATTGTATGTACCTAGGTTGCATTTAAAATTTTAGGCATTCTGACAGAGTCTTGAAGAGAATAAACGCCATTTCTCGTTAAAAAATTGTGCCCGAGGCGTAAAAGCATTTATTAGTGCACTGTATATAAACATAAAAATAATTCAATAACATTACATAAATATTCTTTCCTATTATTTGGGTTTTCTACCACATGTACTATTATCCTCTTCAAAACAAATCACCGAATCTACAAAATAATAGAATTATTGGAAAAAAGAGCCTCTGCGCCTGTGACGTTTACGCCAAAGGAAAAGTCAGAGGTTATGTTTTGCAAATAATATAAATCGGAATAAACACAAAAATAATGTAGACGTTTCGGAAAGTAATCTCTTTCCGTTTTCAAAGCTATTTTTTGAAGAACTCTTATTTTGCTGTGTATGTCAAATACACAGCTTTAAGATTCTGTTTATGTTATTTCCATAGATACTTACTACTTACACAGAACATAGAACTGATGATATTTTTTAGATAATGTTGAGTTTGTTAAGTTCTTCTTTTAACATTGGTAGCCAGGTTGTACAAATATCTACAGAACAATTCGATACGCACTTATCTTCATTTAATAAGATTATTGCTGATTCTTTAATTTTTCTTTTTTTGGTATCTGTTTCTTTTGTTAAAATGTTTGCCGAGTCCCAGTTTATTCTATGTCCGTTTTCCCAAGCATGTTCACAAATCTTTGATTTCTGAATTTCATTCTTTCTAATGTAGTTCTTGTGCTCATCCAACCTCACACTGAAAGGTCTGGATGACTCACCCACATAACATTTATCACATTCGCACGGGATATTGTAAATACAGTTTTTTGAATTCTGCTCCCTGTTTATCGGTTTTGTTTTTGTTAAAATAGATCTTAAAGTGTTCCCCGTACATAAATGTTGAAACAAAATTTCATTATGGGCAAAAATGATGCATGTAAGTAGTTAATGCAATTGTTACTACAGGGTGGTCACCAAAAAGAAGATGAAGGTAAGTAAATAAAACTTCTGCCAATGACAAAATGAAAAAGAAATCGTTTTTTTACGGCCAAATTTTTGTTTATCATCACCATGGCAACTAATAACGCTATTCTTTGTAGGTAATGAGTTTTTCACTAATGTGTCATATTTTTATGAGAATAAAAATACAATACATTAATCAAGTAGACAAACGAATTGTCATGCAAAATGTTTCTTAATAGTACGGCAGCCCGTAACCAAAATCAATTGTTTTCACCTAAAATTTCGATCACCAGGCCATAGTTTATTATTACAATACAAAACCGATCTTCCTCTGGCAAAAACTCCCATAATGCTGCAGTAGCCGATAAAACGATTTTCCGTTTTCAGAACGGAAATTTTATGTTGCATAATTCCAATAATAAAATCCGCTGCCCAAGGAATCACTACTTCCACATCCAGATTTTGTATGGAAGTCTTATACGCACTAAATCCCAATGGAATATTTTACTCCCTTTAATAATAGGGTGGGGGTGGTAGAGGGGGTGGCTAATGTCAAAAAAATTTTAGAGGTCCTTGGTTCTCGTATACACACTAGATCTCAATTTTTTTTTCACTCAAATTTAAAATGTCGACGTTTCATAACATTTTAAGCCTATTTCAACAAAAAAAAAAATATTTTTGCGTTACTATACTTCCACTGGATGTGGAAGTAAAATCAAAATTGTATTAAAGAATGGTATAAAAAAGTTTCTCCCTAGCGGCAGAAACCTTTTATAAATTATAAGATATGGTTTAACTAATCGGAAAAAAAGTGAACGGACATTTTCTATGCTATACAGCTGCACGGATGCAGTGCGCTGCCATCTGACGCAATTCAATTCAAAAAGTATTTATTAATAATAGCGATAATAGTTGCCTCACCAGAACCTGCTCCGGAACCGATCGTGCAACCACCGCATTAACGCGGTGACGGATTGCAGGATCGGGCGGAACAGACCTGGGTCAGCGAAAACAACAATTGAACAAAACTAAACCTAGACTCCTTTTTAAATATAAAATAAAAATAGGTCAAAAAATTAACAAAAATGCTTGAAAACAAGCTCAACAAAATTTATAAACTACACTAATTTTTTAAAAACACTGGCGCACAAAAAACTATTAAATTTGGTATCTGGACGCAGGCACCACAACTCGAACAAGGTGCGTTCCGCGAGATATTTCAATGCAGGGCTGGCCTAACCTTTGATTTTTAAAAATTTTGATTTTGAAAAGGTTTAAATTTTTTTAAAAGGTGTGAAGTGAATTTAGAAACAAAAGTGTCGAAAAGAATTGAATAAAAACTAACAAACTCGACAAAAATGCACAGAGAGGAAGAGGGGGACAGGAAAAATTTAAGGATAATTAAAAGGTATGAAATACTAGCGAAAGGTGGATAGGATTAGAGAAAGGTATAGTTGTTGAAACTTGGCTAGAGTGATTGCCGGAAAATCGGTAACGTCTAGTACGGTAAGGGGTGTTTGATCCGAAATGGGGCATTGTGCTGTCTAATTTGCGTTATGTGTCTTGTTAGCGGACTATCGCCCAGCTTGAACGAGTAGAAGTTTTGAGAGATATGCTGGACGTAGTCCGCTATCGGGGTTATGTCGTTGCAGCGTGCGTATAGGTCTCTGAGGGAGGTGTATCTTCCTGAATTTGATATGAGGCGCATGAATTTGTGCTCAAGCACTTTTAACTTTTTCATTGTCGTGGCCGGTATGCTGCACCACACTGGCGCCGCGTATATGATGGACGGCCTGACCATCATCATGTACAATAGTTTTTTATTCTGTCTGTTAAGTCTGCTACCCCTGATCATGAGCATCTGACGCGGTAGCGTCCGTAATTCATAGAGATGGTGTATATGTATTGCCAATAGCCCGGGCGAAATCAATTATCTACCGGGAAAGTTAATTCGAATGGAATATTTTGGTGCCATCTTGTTCAAAATGTGCTCCTTTATAAGAAAGTAGAGTTTGCCAGATGGAAATGTGGTCAGGAATTGTTTAAACAAAGTTTTTTTAAACAAATTAGAAAAATTGACTTTTTCGTTTCGGAAAAAATATTTTCGTATTTTTCACACCAAAACAAACATTAAATGTTCTTAGATGTCTTTCTCTAAAGTTGATAGATTCAGAGAAAAAATTCTTGAAATCTCAAAAAACGCGAAATTTGCGATTTTCAGGGCTCAAAAACTATATGAAAATTAATGTTTTTTATTGTAAGAAAAATTTGTATCTATTCTTTGAAGCTTTTAGCACAATATACTGTTGATATATTTTGTTATCCTTTAGCTTAAGTGCTTGTTTTTTAATTGTGAAGATGCGCGCGGACGCGCGCGCCCCTGTCCGCATATTATATAAGAATATGGGTATTTTTATAGAACATACGCTTGCATTAACTCGTCGTGCATCCACTGAAGTATAAAACAATTTATGTAAAATACAAAACATTACAAATATTTAATATAAGTAGAGTAATATATGACTTAAAATGTATATGGACTTTATTATTGTTATGTGCTGCCATCTAATGGGGAGAGATGTGATTAAGTCCCTGGTCAAAGTGAAGGGAAACCTGTTATTCTATTGATGGCTAGTAGGGTGGCACCATCTATGAGCCAATTGAAGAACAGTCATTTATCACATAGTAGAAAACTCTGTAGGATTCCAGAATGTTATGGTAGTTTTCTGGTACATTCTATGGGTGGACATAAAGAGGTGAATCTAGCAGATGGGGGAACAGTTCAGTTCAGTTAAGTATACAGTTCTGGTATACAGATATAGTTTTAGGTTAGATGAGAGTTGACAAGTGATTTAAACATAAAGTACAGTTGTGATTTAAAAGTAGTGAATTTATCTTAGATTAAAGTTATTATTAGTTGTGTGAGTTTTAAGGATTAACTATTATAAATTAAGTGATTAATAAAATAGTGGTTAGTGGAAATTCTTGTTGCAAGTTATTTGAACCTACAGAGTGTTTACTGAAGACTGTAAACACGTAACATTATTTTTTTTAATTTATTTCAAAGTACTATTAAAGTGATTATACAACTTACACATTTTTACAATAGCAAGATCACATCAGCATATAGATATACGAGCAACGTTATTTTTTGTAGCTACATGCATTAGTATTATATGATTTTTTTACAATTGCACAGTTTTATTAAGCCATCTGACGAAGGATTTTTTTGTCATAAATGCAGGTATAAACATATCCTCATATTTGTAACCAAAACGTGTTAGATCTAATTCAATGAATCATAAATCATTTTTCCAAATATATGTTTGCGCAGATGGTCTCAAAATATGCAAGTATAAGGCATCTGATGTGCATAAGATATTATTCAATTTAAGTTTTACTCCTTATTCTTATTCTTACATTAAAAAATATTAATTTTCATATAGTTTTTGAGCCCTGAAAATCGCAAATTTCGCGTTTTCTGAGATTTCAAGAATTTTTTTCTTGAAATCTTTCAACTTAGAGAAAAATGTCTAAGAACATTCTTTGTTTGCTTTAGTGTAAAAAATATGAGAATATTTTTTCCAAAAGGAGGAAGTCAATTTTTCTAATTTGTTTTAAAAAAACTTTGTTTAAACAATTCCTGATCACATTTCCACCTGGCAAACTATACTTTCTTATAAAGAAGCACATTGTGAACAAGATGGCACAAAAATATTCCGTCCGAATTGATTTTTCCGGTCGATAACTGATTTCACCCGGAATACAAGGATTGTTAACTGCAAATGATAGCTTATCTACACCGATTTATTCCCTCAAGGTCACACGCGATTAGCCAGTTGTGACATCAACAACGGTCCCGGTCTGCTAACGGCTTGCACCAACGGTCTACAGGTAAGTTACGGAAAAAATTTTAGATTTATTTACTTCTACTTATTAATATGTCTCTCATCAATTTCAGACCTTGAAGAAGAAGATGAGGAAGAAGCGAATTATGGAGACGAGACATATTGAAGTCGATAAAGAAAGCTCGTCAGAAGAGGACGATTAAAATGAATTCGATTGTATCAATAAAACTGATAATTTTTATATTTTATACGAAAAATCTCTCGTTTATTCCTCATTTATTTACCCTCAACCTGTAGTTTCTCATTGCAGTTAAAGCAGGAGTACATACAAGCGGCCGTTGTTGCATATACAACCAACAATCGCAGCCTAGGTGGTTCAAGGTAGTATACCGTTACCCGTTTCTGATGGTATTTTTCAGTTTTCTACCACGAATAGAACCCCAAAAAATGATAAAATATTTTCCAATCAAAGGTTCCCTTCACCAACCCATGACACCCCTATTGGCAAAAAAGTCTCATAAACCGGGATTTTTATGAATATCAAAGTGCGAATCGGTTTCTTTTTAGTTAAAACTAACATCGAAAAATCAGTTTGTACTTAATTAATAGAACTCTCGTTTCATTACTGCTTTTTTGCCCATAGGGATGCGTCCGGTGGGTAGGGGTACTGAAACTACTCGCATTCGATTAAGCGTCCCAAAAGACATAGGGAGAGTAGTTTTACTCGGCTGTATTGCCATATGAAATTTTGCGCTCTTATACTGAATTGCGCCGGAAAATGATTTTTTTTTCCACATATTATCAAGTTGAAGACTGTCCGTTCATATTTTTCATACATGTTTTTTTATACAGAGTGACCCATTAAAAAGCGGGGCACCTTTCTAAAATTTTTATTTGTAGATTGATTTAAATAGTTTTTTTTAATTATAGGGCTTCAATAACTACTGTGGTGCAAAATTTCAGATCTAAATTTAAAAAAAATTTTCAAGGCCAAAAATCCAAAAAAGTGCAATTTTTTAATCTCATATCTGACTACGCCACTGGATTTAGAATATCTTCAAAAGGGTATGACCGAAATTTAACAATAAAATATTGGTTTCTAATAGAAATATAGCATAATTAAAATTTATATTATGTTCTCGAAATATTTCGAATATTCGTCATGTAATTCACAATTGTTTAAATAACATTGTTTACAATGCTCGTTTAGATCGTTATCAGTTGAATTTTAAAAATTATAACCATCAGTTATTCAATATTGGCAATATTTGTTTTCTTTAAACATGGTCCATATTAAGGATAATTATTTTTGGCCTTGAAATTTTTAATCTATAATATATATATATATATATATATATATATATATATATATATTGAAGTCCTATAATTAAAAAAAAATCATTTAAATCGGTCAAATAAAAATTTTAGAATTTTAGAATTTCCGTTGCCCTGAATATTTTTATCCTTGTTCAAAGAAATGAGCATTGGCGCATGAATTTTCCATTAGGGGATAAGTCGAAAATTTTGGTTACGGGCTGCCTTACTATAAGGTTTCTGTTTTATATAAAATAAATTTTTAATTGCACCCAAACTGTGAAAAACACTCGACCTATGGTCTCATATTTTTGTACATTATATTATCAAGACCAAGTTTTCGTAAAAATAAAAATTCACCCAATAATATTGAAACCTTTTATTACTTATGAAGAAAAACTAAGTACTTATGATATTATACATACGATAACACATTTAACCTTTGTCTTGACAGACAAGTTCTAATATAAATATCAGAAATTGATGGATAAAACCAGCATTCGTGTAGAATATCGCAGAATGAAGATGTTGGAGAATCTGGCTACAGTATTTGTTCTTGGCGCCTTAACTTTTGGAGCAAATACTAGACCGCAGGTAGGAAATTTTTACGTTTGTTAATTATATGCGGCGTAATCGAAGCATGTTTGACCACGTATCAACACGACTCAAACTTTTTCGATAAGTTCTTATGACATTCCACCGTTTCTTTTCGCAACCCCATTTTGTGTTTTATTTCCAATTTTCACGTTTTTTTTTAATCGCAGATCATGAAAAATTATAAATCTGTGAAAAATAGAGATTTTTTTGATAAAATCAACATCTATCGCAATATATGTTTTTTCAAAGTCAAAGTTAATGAATTTGTATTAGCGTTTTTTAAACTGATATTGCAATGGTATAATTGAATATCCACATTATTAAAATTTGTTTTTCATTTTTATTCCATACCCATAGATTATTGGTTTGTAAGAAGTAAATTCATATACCCTAATGTAATTTTTAATTTGACCGCAGAATTCTTTCTTAAGGTATATGCAACACTTCTTTTACGAAATTCGTACAGACCAATTTCAAAGAGTGCTTGATTCAATACTGTACATTGGTAATACAAATTCTTTCAATTATGACCCCCAAAAAAAATTCGCAATAGGCCTTAATTTTTGTAACAATAATATATTAATTCTAAAACACAATTTTCGTATACAATTGTTGAAAAAAAAAAAACGAACAAAACGGGGCGATAATATATTTGTCTTATACAGCGTGTCCCATGTTACTTTCGTTTATTTAATGTCCGATTTAGATATATTTTTTTTAAATATGGATCTTTGAAAAACGCATCTTTGTGTTATATTAAATTTTACAAGACAATACCGTGGTCCACTGGTAGTGTTTCAGAAACAAATTCTAGAGGATGTGGCCACCAGAAGCAGCTCAATGATCTCGATATCTTGGCATATTTTGATGAAAACCCTCGTTCAAGCTGCAAGGAATGCTGCTAACGAAATTCAAAACCTGCAGGGAAGATACCAGTTATATTTCCAATTAGATGGATGTACCACACACCATGTAGTAATTGTCAGGACGTGGCTCAACGAAAATTTTCCTGGTAGGTGAATTGGACGTAGTAGTCCATTGATAGCCTGGCCGCCAAGATCGCCGGATTTAACACCCCTTGATTTTTGTTTGTGGGATACTATTAAAAGCAAAATTTATAAATCTCGGCCACAAAGTTGCAGATAGATTGGAATATTATAATTCCTATATTTTATATTTTTATAAAATTTCCTTCTGCTACAAAATTGCTTATTCAGTGATGATTATCAATTTTATTTTCGATTTGGATTGTTTCGAGACTACTGTACTGCGGTGGAACTTAACAGTGTCTATGAGATGCGAACTCTGGGTATTGAATGTCTCACTTTCACTGCACTGACGAGACCCAAAACTAGGTCAAAACTGGTCTGCAGTTAGTGACATCCTGAGATGAAGGAGACCTCGCATCTTCCTCGTAGCATTCAAGCATTGCAAGTCATTGTATCTTAGTACTAACTGTGTAGATAAAATACGCAAATTTTACCATATAATTCAGCTGTTTTGGTTTAATTTGTTGAGTTCTTATTTATATAGGTTGGAATATTATAATTCCTATATTTTATATTTTTATAAAATTTCCTTCTGCTATAAAATTGGTTATTCAGTGATGATTATCAATTTTATTTTCTATTTGGATTGTTTCGAGACTGCCGAGAGATGGCGCTAGTTACGCTCTACTGCGGTGGAACTTAACAGTGCCTATGAGATGCGAACTCCGGGTATTGAAGGTGTATCACTTTCACTGCACTGACGAGACCCAAAACTAGGTCGATTCGAAACCAGCCTGCAGTTAGTGACATCCTGAGATGAAGGACGCATCGCATCTTCCTCGTAGCATTCGAGCATTCCAAGTCATTGTATTTTAGTATACTAACTGTGTTTAGACAAAATACGCAAATTTTACCATATAATTCAGCGCTCGTAAGGGGGAATAGCTGTTTGGTTTAATTTGTTGAGTCCTTATTTATAGCTAGGGAGGTGGTGGCAATTTTGGGTATATGATTTTATTGTAGACGGCAGTAATATGCGATGAAGGTATTGATATACCGATTAAAGAAGCTACCGAGCTTGGATTAAAGAAGCTACCGAGCTTGGTTGCTGCTGAGTTTCTTATAAAAATACCAAAAACAAATTCAATGTTAATGTCACTACTACAGTTGCAAAAAGTCTGCTGTAAATAGGGATTCTTGTCAGTTACGTCAAATAAATTATTTTGACAAGAAATTATTGGTGGGTATCACAACGACATTGGCACTAATAACAATAATAAAATATATTATGAGTGATGCGTCACTGGTGAGAACCATGTTTACAATGGGAAAATCAGTCGATTACCTCTTTTCGGCCGCAATAAGTACGTGGCATTTGAAAGGTCAAAAATCTGTCTGATATATTTACTCCAATATTTTAAATTCAAATTTATTTGCTACAAGAATTATATAAAATAAAAGAAAAAATTGAAAAAGAACATTAGAATATATAAAACAAGTGCCTGACACAATAAAATTATATAGGATCATGTTTCTTATTGCATTTTTAATGAACTGTTAATTAAAATCTTAGCAGCTCCATACTGACTGAAATTGTTTTTCCGGCTTTTTATTATGATATCTTTACATTTTGAATTTCTCTAGCACAATAAAATTATATAGAAATTTCTGCCACCACCTCCCAAGTCATTATATAAGGCATTTGCAGATAGGTTGGAATATTATAATTCCTATATTTTATATTTTTATAAAATTTCCTTCTGCTATAAAATCGCTTATTCAGTGATGATTATCAATTAAAAATTTCTAAATTAAGCATTACTGTTTTTTAACAATGAATCATTCAATTGACAGTTATTTCAGTCATAAATTCACAATCTCATGCAACAGTTAAGTTTCTGCGGCAATTTCTGAATTTTTATTTCTCTCTGGAAAAATGCAAAAATACGACTTTTTCAATGAAATTTGGTACAATCACATTTGGGGGTTGCTGAATCCAGTGGCGCACTCAGATTTAAAATAAATATATCGCTAATAAGATTTCACCATTTTCTGACCCAAAAAAAAATCATAGTAGGCCATTATGTTTTGTAAAACTTAATATAACACAAATATGCTCTTTTCAATGATCTATATTTAAAAAAAAATTAACTAAATCGGACAATATATAAACTTTTTATAGGGGTGGTTCCAAGCAAAATGGGACACGCTGTATATTGTATACTTGTATGTTGTGCATATGTGTGCGTATATGTTTGCATATACAGATTCGGTAAAAGTAGTTTTGTATATCTGGAAATGAACGATTGCGAAAAAGAAAAGAAAGTCGCTTATGTGAAAGCGAGACGCACGAGTTCTCGATGTCCCGTCCCACCGCGACCGCATTCTACTATACCGTTTTTTACAGGACAATACCGAGATGATTTGTTGTTTTCTTTTTCTCACTCGTTATTTCAGGATATATAAAACTATTTTTTTATTAGTTTATTCGCAAGAGTTAAGTGGCAGAGCACTATTTTAGTGAATTTCCCTTTGTTCCTCATACATTGTCTTTGTATCTATAAGATATACACTTTGTTTTCAAATTGCTTATTTTGGGAAATAAATATATTTATTATTATTATAAATATATATCAATAAAGAATGATGCTTTTTAATGTTTCAGAAAGTTTCATTAAAACTCGACACGTGTTTCCACTTCTTTAGGCCCTTTTCAAGACTAAAAAGCCAAAACACTGTCAAATTTTAATGTAACTTTCTGAAAAAGCATAATTCTTTATTGACATATATTCATTAATATTGTTTCATTTGGTGCCAACCGAAAAATAAATTCAACTTATAAATACAACATTTCAGGGGGTGTCCAACTTTTAAGTGGGTTACACTGTGTACCAATATGACAGGAGTTTAAATTATAATAGAACCTGCGGATTTGTCTGCAATATTCATATTTTGCAAAAATAAAGGCGCAAAATTATATTTAGACAATAATTATGAATATGTCTTATCCAAAGTTATTTCGTTAAAAAGAAACGGTCCTAAAATTGACATTGCAAAGATCCCAATATTATCAAGATTCTAGGAATATTGAAACACATAAAATATAACCTTTTTTATTAGCAGATTGGTGGAAGAATAATCGGCGGTTATGAGGCTCATCCTGGCCAAAAGAAACAGGAGACAACAACTTCTGTGGTGGATCTATTATTTCAAAGGATTATATTTTAACTGCTGCTCATTGTGTAGTTATGTAAGTCATTAAAATTATTTATAACGATAGCCCCGACTGGGTAGAGACATACTTAAGGTAATGCTGAAGACGAAACATGGGCCTCTTAGCTAAAAATAGAGACGGTTTCGTACATTTCCAGGAGCACGCGTGTCTGTCCAGGATTTCAGACGAACACCCTGTATGAATATCTGATGATTTCAGCCAGGTAGAGAGACGAATTGATTTTAAAAGGAAAACAAGTTTTTATGAAATTTTATATGCTGATTTTCAAAGTTGGAATATTGAAATTTTGATTCTGAAAGTTTTACTTGGCATTGAGTTCAAGTATTTTTAATTAACAAGTTTTATTGAGAAGCGAGATTTCGAATCGCTTATAAAATCTGTAAAGTTGACTTTTAAAAGAGGTCGGACGGAATCCGTAATGGTTAATTTTCGTAACGGAAATTTTGAAAAATTCAAAACGGTATTGAAATTTAGAGAATTCGAAACTGCAAAAAAATTATGTTTTAGAACTGCAATGCAAACTTATGAAAATCGGAACTGCAATAAAAAAAAATTCATAATAAAATGATAATTATTTATTGGTGAGTTTGTAATTTCATGAGCGATACGGTTAAATAACTGATGATTAAAGGTGATTAGTTGAATTTTTGGGTGGATTTTGTATTGAAACCAAGCTGGTCATGATATGTGATGACTTTCGGACTGAACATGAAATATGTATTGAGATTTTCATTGTTTTGAGTTTAGAGTGTTTAGATATGCGATTAGTGGATTAATTAACTATTTTTGATGTGAAATAAATAAATAAATTTCGAATGAAAGGAAAAATCTATCGACAATTGCAAGATCTATTACCCTAAGCAGGCCACGGTGACTTAAAGGCCTCTTCCCCACAGGGCGCGATCCGAACGCTTGCGATCTCGTGTTATAATTATCACATTTGTACTTAGTATATCCCCTTCAATAGATTCGAAACTGATCGTGACGATCTCGTTGGAACGAAAACGCAGATTGCGCTCTATGTGAAGGGGATATACTGAGTACAAATGTGATAACTATAACACGAGATCGCAAGCGATCGGATCGCGTCCTGTGGGGAAGAGGCCTAAGACGATTATTTTCTATTTTGCCTACTCGAAAAAGCTTTTGTTATAATATATAGTCTCTTGCTAATTTAGATTAATAACCAGAAAATCTGACGTTTATTGATGGGTGAGGTAAATTTAGCTCCACCCACATTAAATCTCAAAGATTCTTATGTAGTCCAGTGCTATTAGTTTATATTTCGGAACCCAGCTATAACGAATCGGTTTGAGTGTTTCCGGATTTTTTTGAATTTCTTATACCAAAAAGTGAAACTTTCCGCTAATAATTTTGAAATTAAAATGCCGTTACTTCTAGTATAGTATATGCCTTTTACAGCTATATTCCCTTTTTCTCTCGAAAACTAATTTCTATATAAATACTCTTCTTTTTGGGCTAGATCGATTGTAAATTAAATTTCCTACAAGATGATGTACTACACATGTATTTTTTAAACCGCCGCGTACTTACGATACGGGCCGTCAAAGTGATAGGTACGGTACGGTCGTGAGCAAAAAAAAATGGCAAGTCTTATAACGATATTTTGCTAAAATCTAGTTGTGTACATCTAACTTTGATTTTTGTGACGTCAGTTAGTTGTCATAATTTATTGCAAGTGTGCAAAAAACTAATATGCCTCATATAAGCGATTTAGTTAAATATGGAATTATTGCTAAAGCAGAAGATGGATGGTCAATGAGACAAATTGCACTGCGTTATAATATTGACAAAAATTCGGTGTGTAACATTTTGAGAAAGTGGAGAATAAACGGTATGATTATTAGAAATCCTGGATCATGGCGACGAGGGATATCAACTCAACAACAAGATTTGCAATTGGTAAATGCTTTAGTAGAAAATCCATTTTACTCAGTTATTCAGGCTGCTGAAGAAACGAATTTTCCTGGATCGAGTAGTACTGGTCGCCAGCGAGTAAGAGAATCGGAGCTACGCTGCCATGCAGCAGCACAGAAATACTTAAAGCTGAACATAAAGAAGCTCGAGTAGGATTTGCGCTTGAATTTTTAGCGCATGATGTAAATTTTTGGAACAATGTAATCTTTACAGACAAAAAAACTTTCTAGTCAACACACAGCGGTCGTATTCGTATTTACCCCCCTCCGAATACTCGATTCGATAAGAAATATATATCTAACAATGATAAAAGTGGTAGATTTTCCGTCAATATGTGGGCTTGGATATCGGCACGTAGTCCTGGTGTTTTGTGACATATTGAGGAACGATTTAATAGTGAAACGTATATTAGGAATTTAGACAATATTATGCTCCCTTCTGTCACCATTATTTCCTAATAATGAGTTCATATTTCAACAAGACAATTGTTCCGTTCATGCTGCTCATACCGTAACTAACTGGTTTCAAGATAACAACATCAATGTTCTTAACTGGCCCAGTCATAGTCCCGATCTTAACCCTGTGGAAGAAGTATGGGGACTACTCGTAAGTAGTATCTAAAAACGAAATGTGAGACCACGGTATGCCGAAGAATTACTGGAAATAGTAAATAATGCATGGGAAAATATTATTACTAATGATTATTGTATAAAGTTATTTAATTCTATGCCAAACAGACTTATAGAAGTTATAAATAGAAATGGTGCAATAACGAAATATTAATAGTTAGTTTCTTGTTAAGTAGGATATCCTTTGTCCTTTGATCCAGGATTTCTACTAATCGTACCGTTTATTCTTCACTTTCTTAAAATGTTACACACCAAATTTTTGTTAATGTTATAACGCAGTGCAATTTGTCTCATTAACCATCCATCATTTACTATAGCAATAACTACAGCATGTTATCTAAGCTACTCAACAGGCACTAATTACGACGAACTTCCCCGACGGAACCCGAGGGATATGACACTGCATAACTCTTCATAACAGGACAGGCATTCTGGCGTGAACCTTTATACGTATCAAACGTAAATGTTATATTACATATAAACTGTTATTTTATTATAAATAAATAATTTTCTTATTGTGAACTTGTAATAAGTGTTAGTAATTTTTTAAAAAGACTTTATCTTCGGCAACGAAGTTAAGTGGCGCAGTCGGGAACGGATCGGTGAAAGACTTTCATCGCGAATCGTCTTTTTGTGTCAACAATTAATCACCGAAAAAATCTTAGGTGGATCGAGTAGCCTAAGTAAGAAGAACCAACAACCCAGATGATGAAGTGTGGCATCTTCTTAATGTAAGTAGAGATTTTTTGTTTGTTCATGTCAGAATCCTCAACCCCCGCGAATTCCTTTAGTGACAGTGCGAAGGGTGAGTTAGATTTAAGTGATTTATATAATAGCCTTCTATCAATTGAAAGTGAAATATCAGTAACTGAAGCATCGAGCGAAAATACTGAAAATCATTCTGAAATTCATAGTAATTTAAATAATAATTATAATTTAAATAATAGTTCTAATAGCAAATTAAGTCGCGATTGTTTAATAAAAGCAAGTAGATTAACTGATAATATTAAACCACTTGAACTACCAAATATGGCTACACCACAAAGACAACCTCAACCACCCCCACCAAATTTTGACTTAAAAAACTTGAATATAATCTCACCTTTCGACGGAAATCCGTGCGAACTCTACAATTATTTAAAAATTTCTCAAACTTTTCTGAATATTTACTATAACGAAACAGATGAAGGGTGTGTACAAAATTTATTATTATTTGAGGGAATTAAAAGTAAACTCACTGGCAAAGCACGCGAGGTAACTTCTATTTATGGTACTAGTACTTGGGAAGAAGTAAAGTCCGTCTTAATTCAAAATTTTGGTGACCAACGGGACGAAAATAGCTTAAATAGAGATTTAGTTAATCTAAGACAGACCCACGAAAATCCACAACAGTTTTATGAAAAAGTTATATCGTTATTAAATACCATTTGTAATTACATAGAAATTCACTATAGCGATGACAGTGTTAAAACTAGTAAGAAAAGTTTCTTTACGCAACAGGCTCTAGCTACATTTTTGGCAGGTTTAAGAGAACCGTTAGGCGGTACAATTAGGGCAATGCGGCCTAAAAATTTAGCAACCGCTATGCAATTTATTATTGAAGAAAATAATATTAGATATTTACAAAAATCGCATATCTCAAATAACCCTAACAGCCCGCAAGTATTCAAGAAACCCACTGGCCCGCCTATGGTCCAACAGAGACCCCAAGTGCAAAACCATTCTTCCCTATATAATAACGCACCGCGTTTCGCTCAGTCAAATGCTCATCCACAATATAATAACTTCCAACCACAACATCATAATTTTCAACCCCCTAAATTCCCAACGGGACCTATAAACATGCAACCACGACCAAATTATCCACAACAAAGGTTCCCCACGAACCAACAAACTTTTAAGAAGCCTCAGAATGTATGGAAACCTGGTCAACATAATCAGCAACCACCGAGCACCCCTATGAGCGTCTCCACACGAAATACATTTAGAAGACCCCAAAATCATTACACAGGAGATTATCGCACTCAAGCAGGGCCATCGAATAGGCCAGAACAACTATTCAACATCGAATATGAAAACACGCAAGAAACCTCCAATAATGAACCGGACTATTCAGAATATACACCCGAATTGTACGAAAATCAGGAATACCAGGAAGAAGAGGAAGAATATGGAAATTTTCAAGTAGCCCCCGATCCGAATTACGAAACGTAATAGAACTTAATATCTTGTCTGATAAAAAGGAATTACCTTATTTAGAAATTAATAATCCCCCTCTAAAATTATTGATTGATACGGGCGCAACAAAATCTTTTATGTGTCCTAAAATTGCCGAAAACTATTATCCAAATTGTATTTTTGAAGAACCCTTTATAGTTTCAACTATTTTTTCGCGAAGTAAAGAAAACAATTGTATGCTTATTTCCAGTTTTGAAGAGTTTAGCTCAAGCCAAAAATTAAAATTTCATTTGTTTAAATTTCACGATACTTTTGATGGGCTAATAGGGATGGACATTATAAAACATTTAAAAGTTCAGTTAGATTTCGCAAATCATAAGTTTAAAATGCCACATAAAAAGTTAGAAGTAAAATATCATCTATCAGATATAAATTCCACGTATAATGTTAACATAAAATCTCACACGGGACAAAGATTACATATTCCAGTTACAATAGATAACGGTCACGTAATTATTCCTCAGCAGAAAATTCAACACCTAGACTTGAGAGAAACATTATCAGTAGCTAGAAATGGATATGCTTGGGTCGAGATTCTCAACAACAATGAAAATGATGTCACCTTAAATTTAAACGCACCTTTGAAAGTGAAACCAATAAAAATTAACGAACATGAAATTTTTCATATCGATTTTCAAACTAATAAATATAATACAAAAAATAATAATCATAGAGAAATTAAAAATTTAATTAGGACCGATCATTTAAATTCAGAAGAGAAAAATTTAATAGAAAAATTATGCATTAAGTACTCTGATATTTTTAAATATGAAAATGAACCCTTAACATTTACTAATCAAATCAAACATAATATTAAAACTGCTGACGAAATCCCGGTTTATACTAAAAGTTATAGGTATCCATTTATTCACAAGCCAGAGGTAGAAAAACAGGTAAATTCCATGCTTGAACAGGGTATTATAAGACATAGTGACTCGCCGTGGTCCTCGCCGATTTGGATCGTGCCGAAAAAACCGGACGCGTCGGGCAAAAAGAAATGGAGGATTGTTGTCGATTATCGGAAAGTCAACGAGAAAACGATCGATGATAGGTATCCGATACCCAATATATCCGATATTCTCGATAAGATCGGTAAATGCCAATATTTTACTACCCTCGATCTAGCCAGCGGGTTTCACCAGATCGAAATGGCCCCCGAGGACATAAAAAAGACAGCGTTTAATGTAGAGAATGGACATTTTGAATATGTTAGAATGCCGTTCGGATTAAAAAACGCGCCCGCGACTTTTCAGCGCGCTATGGATAATATCCTCAAAGGTTTACAAAACAATATATGTCTGGTATACATGGACGATATTGTAATTTTTTCAGTCTCTCTTCAAGAGCATATAAATAATTTAGCAAAAGTTTTTCAACGATTACGCGAAACTAATTTCAAAATTCAGCTAGATAAATCAGAGTTTCTCAAAAGAGAAGTTGCTTTTCTAGGCCATATAGTAACAGCGGAGGGTGTTAAACCGAATCCCGATAAAATTAAAGCAATCTTAAATTATCCGGCTCCTAAGACAGTTAAGGAGATAAAAGGATTTTTAGGCCTTGTAGGATACTATCGTAAATTTATAAAAAATTTTGCCAAGCTTACGAAACCTCTAACTTCTTGTTTAAAGAAGGGAGCGAAAATCGAACATACCGAGGCCTTCCTAAAATGTTTTGACGAATGTAGACATATTTTGACCAACGATCCGATATTGCAGTACCCAGATTTCTCGAAACCATTCAATTTAACTACGGATTCGAGCAATTTTGCGATCGGTGCAATTTTGTCACAGGGCCCGATCGGAAGTGATAAACCAATAGCGTACGCGTCACGTACACTTAATAGCGCGGAACAGAACTACTCCACAATTGAGCGTGAGGCAATGGCCTGTCTTTTTGGCGTGAAGTACTTTAGGCCATACTTATTTGGCCGAAAGTTTAAAATAATTACCGACCACAAACCCCTCCAGTGGCTGATGAACCTCAAAGAGCCAAATTCTCGGCTAATCAGGTGGCGATTAAAACTCGAGGAGTTTGACTACGAAATTCATTACAAAAAAGGCAAGGCTAACACAAACGCCGACGCCCTTTCACGCGTCGAAATACACATGAAAGAAATTTCGAACTCTGACGATAACGCATCCCTAATAAACAACATTGACGAAGCACCAAATATTAATGACATCGAACCCTCCGAAAACTACGATTATCCCGTAATACACGACCTGGACGACCTAGACGAAATATTAAATAACCTGCAACCCAGAAATAATAACACGCCGAGCGCGGATGAACCGAATCAAACAAGAAATGATAATGTTCCGACAGCAGATAATCTAAATCAAACACCAAGCGCGAACGAATTGGAAACCCCCGAAAACGACGACGAAAATCAGTCTAACGAGACTGCTCACACTAGTATAGAAAACCCAGTACAAATGATTCCGATATCCGAAAGACCCCTAAATATTTTCAACAATCAAGTAATAATTGAATTTGTTTTATACTCAGATATAGAGCTCTCTAAACGTGTAAAAATAAGGAATTTATTTAATAATAAAAAGAGGATATCTATAAAAATAGATAAGTCTCAACTAAACGCAGAAATAATAAATTTTATGAAAAATTATTTGGACCCTAAACTGACATACGCATTATTATTTAAAACGGATGAATTCTATCCTGAAATTTCTAATATTGTAAAAGACACGTTCAAAAATTCTAGCTACAAACTAGTAAAATGCAACAATGTTTTGGAGGACATAATTGACGAAAACAGACAACAAGAAATTATTACTCATCATCACGAAGGTAAAACCAATCATCGCGGTATACCTGAAACAGTACACAGGATTAAACAAAATTATTATTGGCCCACATTAAATGCGGACGTAGAAGATAGAATAAATAACTGCGATATTTGTCAAACTAATAAATATGATCGCAACCCTGTTAAACAACAATTTGCTATAACACCCACAGCTAAAAAACCGTTCGAAGTAATATATGTCGATACATTTCAAGCTTCAAATCAAAAGTTTTTGACTGTCGTGGACTCATTTTCGAAGTACGGTCAAGCTTACCCTTTAGAAATATACAACGCTATAAATATAATCAAAAATCTGTTAATTTTTATGACACACCACGGTGTGCCACTTAAAATAATTTCTGACAGTGGCACTGAATTCAAAAATAATCTTATGTTGGAATTTGTTAAATTACACGATATCGATATTCATTATACAACGCCTTTGAATCCGCAAAGTAAAGGTATAATCGAAAGATTCCATTCTACAATTATAGAACATTTGCGAATTTTAAAATCGAAACAACCTAACGAGAGTTCAATAACAAATTTAATGCCCTATGCAATATTAGGTTATAATAATAGCTATCACTCCTTAACTAAGCAAAAACCCGTTAATATCATCAATGGCCATTTAGATACCAAAGACCCATTTGACATAGACGTAACGAACGTTTTATTAAATAATTATGTAGAAAATCATAAGGAAAAGACAAAATTAATTTATCAAAAAATTCACGAAATATCACAACAACAAAAAGAGAAAACAATTAATAAACGTAACGAATCCAGGGAAAAAGAACCAGACATTCCACCTAACACAAAAATTTATAAGAAAATTGCAAGTAGAAATAAATTAGCGCCTAGATGCGTTCCTGAAACCACATTAAGCCAAACCACCAAAATGATATCCACTAATAAATCAGCAGCCATATCTAAACAAAATATTAAACGCCCAAAACTAATTAGACAACCTTTGTTACAGCATGTCTCTGATAACACTGGCGAAGCTTCAAGAAGTAAAGATAACTAACCTATCGAAAAACCCAGGTATCCTCCCCTTCAAATTAGGCACAGCCAAAATAAAAACCAGTATTCACACATTCTTACACTATCTCGATTTAGAACCTATTGAAAATGAAATTGATACACTAGAAAACCAATACGATGAAATTACTAAGGCAATTATTAAAGGTTTAAGTAAACCCTATTTTGTGGCATTAGAAAATTTCAATGCAGCAATACGTTTTCAGCTAAAAATCGCTCAGCAAAAATTTACCTCAGTATACCCCATTAAAAGGCGAAAGCGTGGTTTAATTAATGGACTTGGTAGCATAATAAAAAGCATATCTGGTAACCTCGACCAAGATGATGCGGATAAATTTAATCAAGCAATATCTAATTTACAGAAAAACCAAGAAAACATAGCCAATAAACTCAATCAGGAAATTTCTCTTACTACAAAAATTATTGATAATTTTAATCACACGATAACGCTGATCTTACATAATCAAGATGTAATAGCAAGTGGTATTGATTGCATCAGAAAAGATCTTAATAAGTTTATATTCGAGTTTAACGACTATTTACAAGTAAGAAATATCTTAGATCAACTAAATTTAAGTTTAAACATTATAATTCAGTTATTAACGGATATAGAGAATGCTATAACTTTTGCAAAGTTAAACACACTACATCACAGTATTGTCAAAATCGATGAGTTGGAATTTATTGTAGACACTTTACGAAATAATCATCCTGTAGAACATTTGCTGTACGTAAATAAAATTGATATTCACAAATACTATGAAATAGTAGAGGTAAAAGCATACTATTCAGAAAAGAAAATAATATTTGCATTAGAATTTCCGCTAATACACTCAGAGCACTTTTCATATTATCACCTATATTCGATACCTACCCCAAACCATACAACCATAATTCCTTCTAATACCTACCTGACTATGAGCGAAAATCTCTACCAATACCAAGCGACGCCATGCAGAGAAATCGACGCCGAATATTATTGCCACGAAAGCCTACTTATCGATGGA
This sequence comes from Leptura quadrifasciata, assembly GCA_963675555.1. Taxonomy (NCBI): domain Eukaryota; kingdom Metazoa; phylum Arthropoda; class Insecta; order Coleoptera; family Cerambycidae; genus Leptura; species Leptura quadrifasciata. The sequence continues at coordinate 44,464,340 of OY776675.1, forward strand.
TGGAGGCAGAATGATTGTATATTCCAGTTGTTACAACTTACCCAAGAGGATAACACATGCACCCAGGTTCCTGTAAAAGCAGTACGCCCTATTGTCGAACAAATAACTGAAACATATTACATAGGCATCTTCCCCAATGAAACAAAAATTCAAACTACTTGCAAGACGACTGATTTCACCACCTTACGAGGCACATATCTCTTCAACTTACCCCCAAAGTGCAACTTCAAAACATCAGAATACACCTACATAAATGAGAAAGAGACAATACGAGGACAACCCCTATTGTTGCCAGAGATAAAAGCCACAAAGTCAAAAATTAACGTCACCCGGAAACTGAAGTTGGAAGACGTCCCTCTAGATAAACTTCACACACTGAAAAAGGAGCAAGAGGACTTAGAACCCATCCACTTAGAAAAAGATGTCCAGACGGCCCATTATTGGACCGCACCACTTTATATCATATTTTTCATATTTGTTTCAGCCCTAGCTATTAATTGGTTTAGGAAATGTAGATCCGGACGATCCAGTCGAGCTACCACCCAACAAGTGGACGCTACCACAGTCGAAGGGCAATCAAGGGAGAAAAAGGGCCAAGGAGTAAAAGTTTTATTTGTCCCAAATAAAACTTCTGTCTAGGAAGGGAGGTGTTATCTAAGCTACTCAACAGGCACTAATTACGACGAACTTCCCCGACGGAACCCGAGGGATATGACACTGCATAACTCTTCATAACAGGACAGGCATTCTGGCGTGAACCTTTATACGTATCAAACGTAAATATTATATTACATATAAACTGTTATTTTATTATAAATAAATAATTTTCTTATTGTGAACTTGTAATAAGTGTTAGTAATTTTTTAAAAAGACTTTATCTTCGGCAACGAAGTTAAGTAGCATTAAAATAAAAAATAAATTAAAAGTGATATCTGTTTTATTTCGGCTACTCATTACATATTCAAATAGAGACAGATTTACATTAGAAAAAAAAGTTGTCCTATTTTTAACCTCTCCACAATAAAATTGTGAGACGTTACTAAAATTGGTTCAAAAACGAAAATTGAGATAACATCAAATCATTACGTTTTGAGGTCCTAGGAACCCAAAAAAGTGGTTTTTGAAAAATGTCTGTGTGTGTATGTGTGTTAGCATGATAGCGCACTGAACGGATTTGAATGAAACTTTGCATATGCATTTCTTTAGTGCCCCAGAAGATCTGAAAAGGTTTTAGTTGAGATCGAATTATGTTTAGTGCCATTTTGATGCAACAAGTTGTTTATTTTATAATTACTTTCCATTTGTAATGGAACCATTGAAAAGCAGTTTAAATTCTGATTTCAACGATATATCACACTTCCACCCTTTCGATTTGGTTTCCGTGAAAAAAATTAAAAACAAAGCAAATATGAAGCATAGATCGCATTTCGCATGACATGATCGATGCGCGTAGCCGTTACGTCGTAAAACTCGTCACATCACGTGTCAATTCACGTGTGAGGGATTCTTCACTGCTCTAGAAGTAGAGCGGATTACGTTTAGTGCCATATTTAAATATATATACAGACAAATCGAAGAATTAAACTACAAATATTCCTCTAAAATCTAATAAACTTACTGAAATGCTAATGTTTCATTTAACAAAGACAGCCGCGAGCGATCGGATTGCAATGAGCAAATTTTGACGATTGTCATTGTCATCGTTTGTCATACAATAACGTTGGTGTCATGTCATGTTAATAAGATTTCGGCATATTTGTAACTCTTAGTGGATTGTCACAAACTTTAAAGGTAGATGTAACAATATCAATATCATATGCTTTCTGTAACTTCGTTGGTGAAATTATTATAGATTATAACTTTACCAATTTTCAGTTTGTTGCTTTACGAATCTGTAGTATTTAGGATAACTAGACTTTCTTAGTCGTTCAAGTGATATATATGACATATTCATATGATATTGATATGGTATCTTGTGCAAACTTACTAACTTACTGCGACTGAGATACAAGCCATCAAAGTTGGCAGAAGGTAGAAATCTCACATATCCCACCAATCCGGAAGTGGTATCTCGAAACGGGAGAAACACACGTACCTGTTGCTTACGGCATTCTGATTTCTCTCCCAGAATATGTACCCCTCGATACTTTTGGGGAGCGTGTGAAAAAATAGATTATTTGAAATTTTTTTAAAGGGGTAGGTATGGAAAATTAGCTACTTTTCGACATCGTTTCGTTCTAGAAGCCGTCACTTTTGAATGAGAAAATAGTCCATCCTTTTTTTGGGCTAGATCGATTGCAAATTAAATTTCCTACAAGATGATGTGCCACACGTATTTTTTAAACCGCCGCGTATTTATGATACGGGTGTCAAAGTGGGAGGTATTATTTAATGTTTCTTTAATTTATTTCGTTTTTTGGAGCTTCTACCATCTTCAAATTAATTTTAAAAAACTTCATTTTAAAAAAAATTCTTTACAAACAACCTCAAAACTACAACAATCATTATTTTCTTAAAGAAATTATTTAAAAATTCCTATAATTGTATTTTTTGTTTTCAATTTTTTTTTAATTTACGGATTTTCAAATTGCGGTAATTTTCAATGGGTAAACTTTTTAACTTATGGCATTAGAAATCAAAAAAAATATATACTCAAATTCATTCATTATACCTGGGTTCCGTCATTTTTCATTTATAATTGCTAATTGCACTGAACTAATGATATAAAAATGGAAGCTCTGGGTTCAAATATTATTACATGACCTATGGCCAGCATGAAATATAACATCCAATAATAGTTTTTTACAAATCACTACTATAATGTTGCTTTTCTCCACTTTTTTTCATCTAAAATAATACTAACAATCTTTTGCAGCGCGGAAAATATAGATGTGATTCTTGGTAGTGTTCAAATCAATATTACCGAACGATCAGAAGTTAGACTGAGTAGTAAAGAGTTCATCGTTCCGGAAGCATATGTCAGTGGTGACTATGATTGGGACATAGCTTTGATAAAACTGCCTCAATCTGTGGAATTTAATGAATATATTCAACCTATTACGCTTGCTGAAGGGAACGACACTTATGCTGGTGACGTGGCGACAGTGGCCGGTTGGGGTGTTCAATGGGGAGGACAAACTACAGTTGAGTCAGTTTTAAGATTTGAGGATAACACAATACTATCCTATCGTCAGTGTATTAAAGATGATCCCGTTTTTAAGATGCTTGTTAAAGATAGTCATATATGTCAATCTACTGCTGGCTACGTAGGGAGTTGCCGTGGAGATTCTGGTGGTGCTTTGATATTGGACAAAGTACAAATTGGTATTGTTTCATTTGGTTATGACAACTGCTTCCTTTTGAAACCAGTTGTTTACACCAGAATTACTAGTTTCAGAGATTGGATAAGAGAAAACGCTGGTGTATAAATGTAAATATTATAAGAATTTGTCAACATTATATGAAAATATGTAAATAGTTTCAAATAAAATGTAAAACATCTACTATGGCATATAGAATGTATACACCCTCTAAAAGTCGCACAGAAGCTAGTTCCGTAGCACTAGGAGGCGTTTTCAGTATATTAGATCGATTTTGGTTGCCTCTAAAGACGAACGTCTTGTATTCCTTATATTAAAATAAATAAGATGGTTCGGACAATTCTCACAGGTCGTAATCATGAGAAAAATAGTTGACGCATTTAAAATATCTTAGGGACATTAACGCTAAATAAAATTCGATGTTATAGACATTTCTTTAATATTTTCCGAAGTAGATTTGTTTCAGTGACTGATTTCCAACGATCCTACTTAGATTTATTAAATAGCAGGCTCATACGGAACACTGTACAAATAGTCATTTGACGCCCAATATACCCTGTTGAGTAATGTTGATTTGAATAAAAACATACCTGATTGTAACTCTGGGGGGAATTCACCTGGCTGTATCTCGATATGTTTTTTGAATGCTTTTTGAATAATACTAACGATATTATCAGCCTCGGCTCTATCCATACCAGTTTGTTGAAGAAATTCTACAGTTGTGGTGGTTATTTCAGTTATGCTTTGAACCAATCTTGCAGCCACTATTTGAAAAAAATATTGGTACAAAAAGGAGTCCATACAACAAGAATTTAATTTTAAAATATTTCTATAACGTTTTTTGCATAATATAGAGTATCGTAAATATTTCATAATGTAAGGAAAACATTTCTCACTTAACCGTTAGGAGAGTTTACTGGGTAAAGAGTGCCGAATGCAACAACATCCAGCATATTAAAAGTGTTTAGCCCCATACTAACATAGGGGAATTTAAAGTGCTATACAGTATACATATTGTTATGTGCCGACCTCTAACGGAGAGAGGTTTAATAAATCCCCGGTAGCAGAGTGAAAGGGAGTCGCCTTGTTGGCTACCGGTAAAACGGTGCCATCTCTGGGCCAGCTGGCGAACTGCCATTGCCATGGATGGATGGGACGATAGAAAGATCTGGAATGACATTCGAAGGATTGAGAAGTTGTCCCGAACGATCTGGAGCGAAATAGAACTAGCGTCACGAATATATTAACTCCTTCAGCCTCATGTTGCCCCAGATGACAACAAATTCATATGGCGTTTGTATACCAAGTTGCCATATATGGCAACAAATATTAAGCTACTCATATAATACTGGAATAGTTTTGTAGGTGTTGTTTTAAGCATGGGTTATCAAAGAAGAAAAAAAAATCTATTTCAAATAAAAATTGACATTTATATCGACTATAAATATACCACTGTCTTTTTTCCCTTACAACTCGCCTACAAAATTGCTTTTTGGTAGAAGAAAATCAGCATTGTGGAACGATAAAAAGTACAATACAAACAAAAAATAATTTGTTTCAAAATACAGTAAAATATACACTTTTTAGGCCCTTGTAGCTACGCCTCTGGATTTATTTTACTTTATTTTTTTTACAAGAATGAGTCCCTTTGTCATAGTGGGGCAATGAAAAGTACTTCCAAAAACAAAAAAGAAAATATTTTTTTCTAAATAAATAAAGTAAAAAATACACTTTTTGGGCCCTTATAGCTACGCCTCTGGATTTATTTTACTTTATTTTTTATAAAAATGAGTCCTTTATCATAGTGGCGCAATGAAAAGGACTTCCAAAAACTAAAAAGAAAATATTTTTTTCAAAGTAAATAAAGTAAAAAATACTCTTTTTGGGCCCATGTAGCTACGCCTCTGGATTTATTTTATTTTTTTACAAAAATGAGTCCTTTATCATAGTGGCGCAATGAAAAGGACTTCCAAAAACTAAAAAGAAAATATTTTTTTCAAAATAAATGAAGTAAAAAATACACTTTTTGGGCCCTTGTAGCTACGCCTCTGGATTTATTTTACTTAATCTTTTTACAAAAATGAGTCCTTTATCATAGTGGGGCAATGAAAAGTACTTCCAAAAACAAAAAAGAAAATATTTTTTTCTAAATAAATAAAGTAAAAAATACACTTTTTGGGCCCTTATAGCTACGCTCTGGATTTATTTTACTTTATTTTTTATAAAAATGAGTCCTTTATCATAGTGGCGCAATGAAAAGGACTTCCAAAAACTAAAAAGAAAATATTTTTTTCAAAATAAATAAAGTAAAAAATACTCTTCTTGGGCCCATGTAGCTACGCCTCTGGATTTATTTTATTTTTTTACAAAAATGAGTCCTTTATCATAGTGGCGCAATGAAAAGGACTTCCAAAAACTAAAAAGAAAATATTTTTTTCAAAATAAATAAAGTAAAAAATACACTTTTTGGGCCCTTGCAGCTACGCCTCTGGATTTATTTTACTTAATCTTTTTACAAAAATGAGTCCTTTATCATAGTGGGGCAATGAAAACTACTTCCAAAAACAAAAAAGGAAATATTTTTTTTCAAACTAAATAAAGTAAAAAATACACCTTTTGGGCGGGCCCTTGTAGCTACGCCTCTGGATTTATTTTACTTATTTTTTTTACAAAAATGAGTCCTTTATCATAGTGGGGCAATGAAAAGTACTTACAAAAACAAATAAAGAGTGACTTCGAGCTGAAGAGGTTAAGACGCAGATCCAACACACGAAGTACAATGCAGTTCAGACAAGATGAAGAACAGTAATAAGTTGTGAATTGTAGTAGTCCCTTCAAATTAGTAAAAAAAATCGCTGTTTTATGGAAAATTTTCCCACAGTTATGGAACCTGTAAAAAGTAAAGTATTTGGGTTGTCTAAACATGATTTTCACCCCCCGCAGTTCCAAAAAAGGGTTGTTTTTGAGAAATATATCCATATAATATGAATTTTTTTGAGTTATTTCACCTTTTCTCTATTTTCAGGAAGAACTGTGCATTTTGGTGAAAAGTATCAAGAGGGCAAAGTTGTAGAGCATAAAATTTCCTACAGGTTTCGCCACTAGAGGGCGCGAAAGAAATATATATATATATATATATATATTATATATTGCGCTTTTTTTAGATTTTGAGCCAAAATAATAATTAAAATTTGGCAAAAGTACATTCTATTCCTGTGTAGAAAAAAATAAAGTATAATAATAAAGTTCAATTTTTAATAATTCTGTCATATATTATAAATTTAAAAATTTATAATTCAATTACTTTATAAAAAATATGATACGTATATTTAAAACTAGTTCGTAGCATTTTCCTTATTTGAATGCGCGCGCGTTAACGCTTCGCTAGAACGGTGTCACAACATTAAGGGCCGGTTTATCAATGCAAAGTTAGTAACCAAAGGATAACTATTAAACAAAACGATACTCATTGTTTCGTTTGACATTTATCCTATAGTGTTAACCCGCCTTTATTGACAAACCGGCCTTTACTAGAGAGACCCTACAGCTACCGATCGTCCATGCAAGCCTACCACTTTCTTCTTTTTCAGCAAATGAAAATTGTAATGTCTATATCAACAAATTTTGCACAAAACCTCAGAAATACGAATATTATATTCCAACAAATTCAAAATACCCTCACTTAAATAATGTAACGTGCTTACAATTTTCAGTAAACACTGTGGATTCCAAATAACTTGCAACAAGAATTTTCACAAACCACTGATTTATTTAATCACTAAAATTACACTAGCAAATACTTAAAAATCACACAACTAATAATAACTTAATCTAATATAATTTCACTACTTTTAAAACACTAAGCACTTTACTTTTCTTCTTAAACTTGTCAACTCTTGTCTAACCTAAAAACTCTCTTGTCTGTTTACTTCACTAAACTGCATACTTCACTCAACTGAACTCTTCCCCCATCTGCTGGAGTCACCTCTTTATATACACACTTGGAATCCTTCTAGAACTCTTTTCTAGAATTCTCCATAGTTTTCTACCATGTAATAGATGATTGTTCGTCAATTGGCTCATAGACGGCGCCACCCTACTAGTCAGGGAAGTAACTAAGCTTCTGAGGAAAACTTTGAACATGAACTTAATCACATCTTTCCTTGTTAGAGGGCAGCACATAACACTGCCCCCTCCTTAAGCCTGAACGTCCCGGTCAGGCAATTCAGATTCCCCAACATACTTCATACTTCGCCAACCTATCCAAGTGCACGATCTTCATCTTGGACTTCTTACTACGTTGAATTCGGTAAACAACGTCATTGATCCGAGTGATGACTGAATACGGTCCTTCCCAGGGTGGGTGAAGCTTCGGAGATTTTCCCTTCTTTCGCTGTGGGTTATATAGCCAAACCAGATCGCCCTCCTTGAATCCTGCTGACGTCCCCTTCCGGTCATAGCGAGCCTTCATTCTGTCACTAGCTATGCTAACTTGGTTTCGAACCAATTCGTGGACATTCCTCAGCTGTTGACTAACTTCGTCTGCGTAGTCATCCACGGACAGTGGCTTCTTATCTGCTGTACCAAACATCAAATCACATGGCAGTCTGATCTCGTGCCCAAATATTACACGAGCCGGTGTCTGTTTAGTCGTCTCATGAATGGCAGCCCTGTATGCCATTAAGAAAAATGGTATATGTCGATCCCAATCTCGCTGGTTCTTGTGAACTACCTTAGAAAGATGTTCCTTCATGGTTTTATTATGTCGTTCCACCATTCCATCTGACTGGGGATGAAGAGGGGTTGTCCGAGTCTTGTGAATGCCCAGCAACTCACAAATTTTCTGAAATACCCCCGACTCAAAGTTTCTCCCTTGATCGGAATGTAGCTCCAGGGGTACACCAAATCGGCATACAAGGTTATCCACCAAAACTCGAGCAACAGTAACTGCTTCCTGATTCGGAATGGCATAGGCTTCCGGCCATTTACTAAAATAGTCCATAGCGACCAGGATGTATTTATTCCCATCATCTGTCACTGGGAATGGGCCCGCTACATCTATAGCAATCCTCTCAAAAGGAGCTCCGACGTTATATTGCTTCATTTGGCCCCTGCTCTTCGTCTGTGGCCCTTTGGTAGCTGCACAAGCCTTGCATTTGCGGCACCAAGCTTCCACATCTTGACGGCTATTTATCCAATAAAATCGTTCCCGTACTTTAGCCAATGTCTTATTCATACCAAAATGTCCCCCGGACACTCCATCATGTATTTCCTGAAGTACTTTTGGGATCCGACAGCTGGGTATCACCAGACGCATGGTAACTTCCTTCCCATCTGGACTTTCCCATGCTCTCTTTAATAGCCCATCTATAACCTTAAGGGAGTCCCATTGTGCCCACAATGCCTTCAGCTCCACACTTTTGTCCGAAACATCCTTCCATTCCGGTCGCGTTCCTTTTTCTTTTGCCCTTAATATAGGACCAATTACGCTGTCATCCATTTGTTCTCGTCTTAGAACTTCCTTTGTCCAATCATCTGGAACATCTACCTGAACTGTGTTTACTATTACCGTGCCCTGTGCTTTTTCAACCCGATAGCAGTGCTTGCAGTCATCTTTGCACGGTCTTCTTGACAGAGCATCTGCATTTTTATGAGACTTTCCAGGTCGGTGTTCGATTGTGAGGTCATATTGCTGCAGTCTTTCTATCCAGCGAGCCAGTTGACCTTCTGGAGTTTTCAGCTGCAGTAGCCATTTTAATGCAGCATGGTCGGTCCTGATTTTGAAATGTTGGCCATAGAGGTACTTGTGAAAATGGTCCACGGACTTAACAATGGCCAATAGTTCCTTCCTTGTTACACAATAATTCCTCTCTGGTTTGGACAGTACCTTACTGAAATACTCGATTACTTTTTCCTCTCCATTTTGGACTTGAGATAGTACACATCCAATTGCGGCGTTGCTAGCATCCGTGTCAAGAATATAGAGGCCCTTTTGTTGGGGATATGCTAGCACAGGACTACTGCATAACGCTGCTTTCAGCTTCTTCCATGATGTTTCACACTCCGGTGTCCACTGATATTTAACTTTCTCCTCCGTTAGCTGGTGTAGTGGCTTTGCTATATCCGCAAATCCTACCACAAAACGTCTATAGAAAGTGCAGAGGCCAAGAAAGCTTCGTAATTCGTGTACATTTGAAGGTCTTGGCCAATCACGCACGGCAGAGATCTTGTCCGGGTCTGTCTGTATTCCCTCCGAAGATACGACATGTCCAAGGAATTTCACTTCTTTTTGGAATAGTAGACACTTCTTTGGATTCAACTTTAGGTGTGCATTTCTGATTCTCCCAAATACTTCTTGAAGATTTTCCAAATGTTCCCTGAAGTTTCGTCCCATAACCATTACGTCATCAAGATAAACTAAGCACGTCTTCCAAGTTAGTCCTCGGAGTACAAATTCCATCAATCTTTCAAAAGTAGCTGGCGCATTGCAAAGTCCAAAAGGCATCACGGTGAATTGATATAAACCACTACCGGTTGAGAAGGCAGTCTTTTCCTTGTCGTCAGGGTGAAGTCCCACCTGCCAATACCCACTTCGAAGGTCTAGAGTTGAAAACCATCGTGACCCTGCCAGCGTACTTAATGTATCGTCAATTCGTGGTAGTGGATAGCTGTCTTTCTTCGTAACATCATTCAGCTTCCGGTAGTCGACACAAAATCTCAAAGTTCCGTCCTTCTTGGCAACTAAAACTACCGGTGATGACCAGGGACTGGTTGATTCCTCAATTACTCCATCTTGTAGCATCTTTTGAACCATCGCAGCAGCTTCTTCCTGTTTAGCTAGTGGCAACCTCCTAGGTTGTTGGCGGATGGCGGCTGAATCACCAGTGTCTATTCGATGCTGTACTATATCAGTTTTCGTGAGGATGTCTGTGTTTTTGGCAAATACCGTACTTTCTTTTTCCAAAAACTTGATTGCCTCTCTACGTTCATCCTCGGATAGGTGTTCAAACTGGGTACTCAACAAAGTCACAACTTCCCTGTCTACACTGGTTGGCGAACATTTCTCCCCTTGTTCCTCACACCTTGCTATCCACTGGACTGGTTCGTAGGATCCTATTGCCTCGCCTTCCTTAAAAGTTACCGAGTGGGAATTTAAATTAGCCACTCTAATTGGAATTTTGTCTTTTGTCCGGGTCAGAGTTCTTGCTAAGATTACGTTTTCTGTCTTAATTGAATCATCTTTTTCAACAAGGCCAACACGGTATCCACCAGAGTTTCCTTCCAGAATGGCCTCGATTATTTGTTCTGAACGGGCAGGAATCTTGATTGTCTCAGCCGTTAGTAGCCTCACTTTTTGAAATCGGTCATTTGCTGTTGACAAAATAAATTCTTCATTTCCAATCTTTAGGACTCGTTCTACCACGTCAAGTACAAATTGATCTTGTACTCCCATAACATCCAGCCCCAAAATGAAATCATCCGTGATGTCAGCCACAATAACCCTATGACTAAAGCACAGGCGTCCAAACTGCAGATCTAGGTCAACTTCTCCATGAACCCTTACCCTGTCTCCTGTGGCTGTTCGAACGACCAATCCATTTTGGCTGTTATCAACTTTTATTCCTGATAAAAATCCGGGTCGCACTATTGATGACGTGGCACCTGTGTCGATAGTGAAGATACATCTCCTTTTGTTTACATAGCCATCCAACAGCAGACTACTCGGGACTCTTCTAATCTGGGAAACCTGTATCTCTCTGGGGGCACCGTGTTCACCAGCCAGCACAGCCCCCAAGGTGCTGGCTATCTTTAGTTTTTCCTGCGGCTCTTCAGTCATTGCGGCATTTACTCTCTCAGGGCTCCGCTGCCGACAGTTTCGCTTAATATGCCCTGGTTTGCCGCACTTATAACAACGAATCACCTTCCTTGGCTGTTCATCGTTCTGCTCTCTTTCCTGCTTCCTTGGAGCATCTGGTTTTGTCATCAACTGGCTTATCATTTTGTGCATGTCAGCCATCAAAGATTCCATATTTGATTTTTCTAAACGGTCCTCTTCCTCTACCTTCATGGTTCGTACTCTCGGACGTGCAGTCTCTTTGTAAGCAGCTTCAACCCTTGAGGGCATGGATCAAGGCTTCACTACCAGTCTTATCTCGGGATAATCTAAGGACTCGCCTGATCTCCTCATCTCTTATGCCATCGATGAAAGTACCAACTGTTAATTGTTCCTGGAATTCTTTGGGCGCATCCGGGTAAGCCAAGTATGTCAGTCGCTCAACAGCTGCTTCAAAATCTTGTAAACTTTCCCCAGCCTTTTGTGTGCGTGATTTGAGCTGAGTCCGGTATACTTGGGCGAGGTGTTGGTCGCCATATCTTAGATCTAGTGCAGCCTCCAAAACTTTAAAATCCCGTTGCTGCGTCACTGGGATACTCTGAAGCAACTCTGAGGCTTGGCCCCTTAATGCTAGCACCAATGCCATAGCTTTGTCTTCATTACTCCAATTGTTTGCGCATGCCGCTGCCTCAAATTGTCTCTTGTAAGTTGACCAAGAAGTTTGACCATCAAAGGAAGGCGGTTGTAATCGAGGACCTGATGATAATACTAACTGGCCTCCTTGTGCTCTTAACTGTCGCTTAAGTTGTTCTACCTCTCCCTTAACTACCTGAAATTTTCCTTCTATATCGGTAACTTTCCCTTCGACGCCAGTAACTTTTTGTTCAACACCAGTAACTTTTTCTTCGACTGTAGTCACTTTTCCTTCGACGTCAGTAACTTTTCCCTTAATATCACTAATTTCTCCTTCGACGTTACCAACTTTTTGTTCAACTTTATCTACTTTTTCCTTGACCTCATTAGTTGCTGACAGGATAGCATCTTGTTGCACCTGTATAATTTTTCTCAATTCTTCCTTTTCTTCTTGTCGTTTTCTTTCTTGTTCTTCCCTTTCTTCTTGACGTCGTTTTTCTTTTTCTTCCTGACGTCGCCTATCTTTTTCTTCTTGACGTCTTTCTTGTTCTTCTTTCTCTTCTTGGCGTCGTTTCTCTTGCTCTTCTTTTTCTTCTTGACGTCGTTTTTCTTGTTCTTCTTTCTCTTCTAGCATCATTTTTCTAAATGCGGCGAATATGTCTTGTATTTGTTTTTCAGCAGCCATGCTTCTTGTTTCCATTCAAAAACTAACAAACAACACTAACAAGTCTTATTTAAAGTCTATATAGTCTTTGCCAGGTACAAGTCAAATTTTATTTAAAGTCTATATCACTTCTCAGTTGAAAGCACTTAAATAAAACTACACTAATTTCTAAGCAGAATGTTCCAGAAATTTCTTCACAGTAGCACAAATAGGTCTCGTCTAATGTCTATATCACTTTCCAGTTCGACTCACTTCACTATCTCCAGTGGTTTCCAAATAGAACACTATGGAACTTCGTCGAATTCTTCAGAAATTCTGTTGCAATTCCGCTTCTGACACCAATTGTAACGTGCTTACAATTTTCAGTAAACACTGTGGATTCCAAATAACTTGCAACAAGAATTTTCACAAACCACTGATTTATTTAATCACTAAAATTACACTAGCAAATACTTAAAAATCACACAACTAATAATAACTTAATCTAATATAATTTCACTACTTTTAAAACACTAAGCACTTTACTTTTCTTCTTAAACTTGTCAACTCTTGTCTAACCTAAAAACTCTCTTGTCTGTTTACTTCACTAAACTGCATACTTCACTCAACTGAACTCTTCCCCCATCTGCTGGAGTCACCTCTTTATATACACACTTGGAATCCTTCTAGAACTCTTTTCTAGAATTCTCCATAGTTTTCTACCATGTAATAGATGATTGTTCGTCAATTGGCTCATAGACGGCGCCACCCTACTAGTCAGGGAAGTAACTAAGCTTCTGAGGAAAACTTTGAACATGAACTTAATCACATCTTTCCTTGTTAGAGGGCAGCACATAACAATAATATTTCCATGTTTCTCCATGCTTTTTGTAGGTGTGGCACGACTTCCAGTTTTTATAATATTGGCAAAAATACTATTTACAACCTATTGAAAGGCAATAAAATCCTGTCAAAATCTGTCGAAATATTCAATGATCCTCTTGTTGACAAATCTCAATTGTACGAAGTTGCTAGATCTGTCGTCTTGAAACTTTATAATGCTCCTCCTTCCACATCGTTATCATCATTGATTAATTATAGGCATGATTATTCAAAAATTGTAAAGAATTTGTCAATAAATTCGCTTCCTCCAACTGATGGGACTTTAAAGAAGCATGCAGGATGGGTCTACCTCTAATGCCAAACCTGTTTAGGAAATTCTCTCGAACCCTGTGTATTCGGCTGGAAAAAAGATGATATTTTAATCCCTGAGTTTTCCAATGACCCATTGATTCCAGATGAACTTCTCAAAAAATTGTATTGTGGTTGTAAACTTCTTTGTACCAAGACAAGCTCTTGAAAATTGGGATTGAAGTATAATTTTGTAACATACGTAAAGGAACTGATTGTGCTAATTCCAAGAAAATTGATGTAGCTGATGATATTACTAATGTAGATTGTCTTGATGAAGAGGTGAAACTTGCAGAGATTGAGCCAGATTTTCTTTCAATGGAAAATAAAAATTATGAGAATGACAATGATGAAGGGATAGATAATGTAAACGATAATGCTGTATCTAGAAAACGAATTCTTATTATCAAAAAGAACAAGATTTTCTAATTAATCTAATATTTTCAATGTAATGATTATTAGTATTATCATTATTATTAAAATTATAGATTACAAATGGTTTTGTTATAATATAATTTTTTTTTTTCAAAATTGTTTTGTTTTATTTAATAGAAAAAGTCAATGTCCTCTTCAAATTCCTCTAATCCATATGTATAAACAATAGTTCTTCATTATGTTTGCGAAATACCAATTGCTCAAAATTATTTAATGCTTTTTGCAATTTCAATTAATAAAAATCAAAAATTTGATCTTATCTATTCATTCGGCAAATTGAACTATTTAATAAAAATTCTACAATGAAAAATAGCACACTTTTTTTAAATTCTAGATATTCTATGACATAATCGTCTGAGATACATTAGCGCTTGGTTGTTCTAAATTTTTGTTTTCAATTCAAAATTGTATATATACACGTAGACAGTTACATATAATATTTCATAAAAATGCATAATTTTGGCTCAAAATCTAAAAAAAGCGCAAATATATATATTTATATTTATTTCGCGCTCTCTAGCGGCGAAACTATGAGAAATCCGAAAAAAGTATAAACAAGCCTTGTAGGAAATTTTATGCTCTACACCTTTGCTCTCTTGGTTTGGTATTTTTCACCAAAATGTACAGTTTTTCCTGAAAATAGAGGAAAATTCATATACATGCATATATTTCTCAAATACTACCCTTTTTTGGAACTGCGGGGGGTGAAAATCATGTTTAAACAACGCAAATACTTATACTTTATACGACCACAATTGAAACTGGTCAGTGTTAAAGCACAGGACCGTGCGCACTGAACTTGATATTTTGTCCTATATATTTAGCAAGGTATCGAGATTGGAATGGTAGTTGAAACTGTGCAGGCGAGTCCGAGACTGGTAATGTAATCAGCCTGAATGAACCATCTACGATTGCACTGGTTTAAAGATAATAAAACGGACAGGCCTACTAGCATAAAAAAAACTCGTAAATCGTTTCTCAGTAGTCAATGTGGAGTTATGAGATGTGCTGTCAATGTGCCAGTGCAGTGCATAAATACCTGTTATAATATCTAGCGTAGGAGTTTAGTTAGTTATTGTTCATATTTATAAATATCTAATACTATATAAAAGGTAAAATATTTTAATTATTTACTAATTTTCCATGGCTTTGTGGAGACCATTTGAAACAGATGATAATATAATGTAACGTGTTTACAATTTTCAGTAAACACTTTGTGGATTCCAAATAACTTGCAACAAGAATTTTCACAAACCACTGATTTATTTAATCACTAAAATTACACTAGCAAATACTTAAAAATCACACAACTAATAATAACTTAATCTAATATAATTTCACTACTTTTAAAACACTAAGCACTTTACTTTTCTTCTTAAACTTGTCAACTCTTGTCTAACCTAAAAACTCTCTTGTCTGTTTACTTCACTAAACTGCATACTTCACTCAACTGAACTGTTCCCCCATCTGCTGGAGTCACCTCTTTATATACACACTTGGAATCCTTCTAGAACTCTTTTCTAGAATTCTCCATAGTTTTCTACCATGTAATAGATGATTGTTCGTCAATTGGCTCATAGACGGCGCCACCCTACTAGTCAGGGAAGTAACTAAGCTTCTGAGGAAAACTTTGAACATGAACTTAATCACATCTTTCCTTGTTAGAGGGCAGCACATAACACTGCCCCCTCCTTAAGCCTGAACGTCCCGGTCAGGCAATTCAGATTCCCCAACATACTTCATACTTCGCCAACCTATCCAAGTGCACGATCTTCATCTTGGACTTCTTACTACGTTGAATTCGGTAAACAACGTCATTGATCCGAGTGATGACTGAATACGGTCCTTCCCAGGGTGGGTGAAGCTTCGGAGATTTTCCCTTCTTTCGCTGTGGGTTATATAGCCAAACCAGATTGCCCTCCTTGAATCCTGCTGACGTTCCCTTCCGGTCATAGCGAGCCTTCATTCTGTCACTAGCTATGCTAACTTGGTTTCGAACCAATTCGTGGACATTCCTCAGCTGTTGACTAACTTCGTCTGCGTAGTCATCCACGGACAGTGGCTTCTTATCTGCTGTATCAAACATCAAATCACATGGCAGTCTGATCTCGTGCCCAAATATTACACGAGCCGGTGTCTGTTTAGTCGTCTCATGAATGGCAGCCCTGTATGCCATTAAGAAAAATGGTATATGTCGATCCCAATCTCGCTGGTTCTTGTGAACTACCTTAGAAAGATGTTCCTTCATGGTTTTATTATGTCGTTCCACCATTCCATCTGACTGGGGATGAAGAGGGGTTGTCCGAGTCTTGTGAATGCCCAGCAACTCACAAATTTTCTGAAATACCCCCGACTCAAAGTTTCTCCCTTGATCGGAATGTAGCTCCAGGGGTACACCAAATCGGCATACAAGGTTATCCACCAAAACTCGAGCAACAGTAACTGCTTCCTGATTCGGAATGGCATAGGCTTCCGGCCATTTACTAAAATAGTCCATAGCGACCAGGATGTATTTATTCCCATCATCTGTCACTGGGAATGGGCCCGCTACATCTATAGCAATCCTCTCAAAAGGAGCTCCGACGTTATATTGCTTCATTTGGCCCCTGCTCTTCGTCTGTGGCCCTTTGGTAGCTGCACAAGCCTTGCATTTGCGGCACCAAGCTTCCACATCTTGACGGCTATTTATCCAATAAAATCGTTCCCGTACTTTAGCCAATGTCTTATTCATACCAAAATGTCCCCCGGACACTCCATCATGTATTTCCTGAAGTACTTTTGGGATCCGACAGCTGGGTATCACCAGACGCATGGTAACTTCCTTCCCATCTGGACTTTCCCATGCTCTCTTTAATAGCCCATCTATAACCTTAAGGGAGTCCCATTGTGCCCACAATGCCTTCAGCTCCACACTTTTGTCCGAAACATCCTTCCATTCCGGTTGCGTTCCTTTTTCTTTTGCCCTTAATATAGGACCAATTACGCTGTCATCCATTTGTTCTCGTCTTAGAACTTCCTTTGTCCAATCATCTGGAACATCTACCTGAACTGTGTTTACTATTACCGTGCCCTGTGCTTTTTCAACCCGATAGCAGTGCTTGCAGTCATCTTTGCACGGTCTTCTTGACAGAGCATCTGCATTTTTATGAGACTTTCCAGGTCGGTGTTCGATTGTGAGGTCATATTGCTGCAGTCTTTCTATCCAGCGAGCCAGTTGACCTTCTGGAGTTTTCAGCTGCAGTAGCCATTTTAATGCAGCATGGTCGGTCCTGATTTTGAAATGTTGGCCATAGAGGTACTTGTGAAAATGGTCCACGGACTTAACAATGGCCAATAGTTCCTTCCTTGTTACACAATAATTCCTCTCTGGTTTGGACAGTACCTTACTGAAATACTCGATTACTTTTTCCTCTCCATTTTGGACTTAAGATAGTACACATCCAATTGCGGAGTTGCTAGCATCCGTGTCAAGAATATAGAGGCCCTTTTGTTGGGGATATGCTAGCACAGGACTACTGCATAACGCTGCTTTCAGCTTCTTCCATGATGTTTCACACTCCGGTGTCCACTGATATTTAACTTTCTCCTCCGTTAGCTGGTGTAATGGCTTTGCTATATCCGCAAATCCTTCCACAAAACGTCTATAATAAGTGCAGAGGCCAAGAAAGCTTCGTAATTCGTGTACATTTGAAGGTCTCGGCCAATCACGCACGGCAGAGATCTTGTCCGGGTCTGTCTGTATTCCCTCCGAAGATACGACATGTCCAAGGAATTTCACTTCTTTTTGGAATAGTAGACACTTCTTTGGATTCAACTTTAGGTGTGCATTTCTGATTCTCCCAAATACTTCTTGAAGATTTTCCAAATGTTCCCTGAAGTTTCGTCCCATAACCATTACGTCATCAAGATAAACTAAGCACGTCTTCCAAGTTAGTCCTCGGAGTACAAATTCCATCAATCTTTCAAAAGTAGCTGGCGCATTGCAAAGTCCAAAAGGCATCACGGTGAATTGATATAAACCACTACCTGTTGAGAAGGCAGTCTTTTCCTTGTCGTCAGGGTGAAGTCCCACCTGCCAATACCCACTTCGAAGGTCTAGAGTTGAAAACCATCGTGACCCTGCCAGCGTACTTAATGTATCGTCAATTCGTGGTAGTGGATAGCTGTCTTTCTTCGTAACATCATTCAGCTTCCGGTAGTCGACACAAAATCTCAAAGTTCCGTCCTTCTTGGCAACTAAAACTATCGGTGATGACCAGGGACTGGTTGATTCCTCAATTACTCCATCTTGTAGCATCTTTTGAACCATCGCAGCAGCTTCCTCCTGTTTAGCTAGTGGCAACCTCCTAGGTTGTTGGCGGATTGCGGCTGAATCACCAGTGTCTATCCGATGCTGTACTACATCAGTTTTCGTGAGGATGTCTGTGTTTTTGGCAAATACCGCACTTTCTTTCTCCAAAAACTTGATTGCCTCTCTACGTTCATCCTCAGATAGGTGTTCAAACTGGGAACTCAACAAAGTCACAACTTCCCTGTCTACACTGGTTGGCGAACATTTCTCCCCTTGTTCCTCGCACCTTGCTATCCACTGGACTGGTTCGTAGGATCCTATTGCCTCGCCTTCCTTGAAAGTTACCGAGTGGGAATTTAAATTAGCCACTCTAATTGGAATTTTGTCTTTTGTCCGGGTCAGAGTTCTTGCTAAGATTACGTTTTCTGTCTTAATTGAATCATCTTTTTCAACAAGGCCAACACGGTATCCACCAGAGTTTCCTTCCAGAATGGCCTCGATTATTTGTTCTGAACGGGCAGGAATCTTGATTGTCTGAGCCGTCAGTAGCCTCACTTTTTGAAATCGGTCATTTGCTGTTGACAAAATAAATTCTTCGTTTCCAATCTTTAGAACTCGTTCTACCACGTCAAGTATAAATTGATCTTGTACTCCCATAACATCCAGCCCCAAAATGAAATCATCAGTGATGTCAGCCACAATAACCCTATGACTAAAGCACAGGCGTCCAAACTGCAGATCTAGGTCAACTTCTCCATGAACCCTTACCCTGTCTCCTGTGGCTGTTCGAACGACCAATCCATTTTGGCTTTTATCAACTTTTATTCCTGATAAAAATCCGGGTCGCACTATTGATGACGTGGCACCTGTGTCGATAGTGAAGATACATCTCCTTTTGTTTACATAGCCATCCAAAAGCAGACTACTCGGGACTCTTCTAATCTGGGAAACCCGTATCTCTATGGGGGCACCTTGTTCACCAGCCAGCACAGCCCCCAAGATGCTGGCTATCTTTAGTTTTCCTGCGGCTCTTCAGTCATTGCGGCATTTACTCTCTCAGGGCTCCGCTGCCGACAGTTTCGCTTAATATGCCCTGGTTTGCCGCACTTATAACACCGAATCACCTTCTTTGACTGTTCATCGCTCTGTTCTCTTTCCTGCTTCCTTGGAGCATCTGGTTTTGTCATCAACTGGCTTATCATTTTGTGCATATCAACCATCAAAGATTCCATATTTGATTTTTCTAAACGGACCTCTTCTTCTACCTTCATGGTTCGTACTCTCGGACGTGCAGTCTCTTTGTAAGCGGCTTCAACCTCGAGGGCATGGATCAAGGCTTCACTACCAGTCTTATCTCGGGATAATCTAAGGACTCGCCTGATCTCCTCATCTCTTATGCCATCGATGAAAGTACCAACTGTTAATTGTTCCTGGAATTCTTTGGGTGCATCCGGGTAAGCCAGATATGTCAGTCGCTCAACAGCTGCTTCAAAATCTTGTAAACTTTCCCCAGCCTTTTGTGTGCGTGATTTGAGCTGAGTGCGGTATACTTGGGCGAGGTGTTGGTCGCCATATCTTAAATCTAGTGCAGCCTCCAAAACTTTAAAATCCCGTTGCTGCGTTACTGGGATAGTCTGAAGCAACTCTGAGGCTTGACCTCTTAATGCTAGCACCAATGCCATAGCTTTGTCTTCGTTACTCCAATTGTTTGCGTATGCCGCTGCCTCAAATTGTCTTTTATAGGTTGACCAAGAAGTTTGACCATCAAAGGAAGGCGGTTGTAATCGAGGACCTGATGATGATAATACCAGTTGGCCTCCTTGTTCTCTTAACAGTCGCTTAAGTCGCTCTACCTCTCCTTCAACTGCACGAAATTTTCCTTCTATATCGGTAACTTTCCCTTCAACGCCAGTAACTTTTACTTCAACGCCAGTAACTTTTTCTTCGACACCAGTAACTTTTTCTTCGACGCCAGTAACTTTTTCTTCAACGCCAGAAACTTTTTCTTCGACTGTAGTCACTTTTCCTTCAACGTCGGTAACTTTTCCCTTAATGTCACTAATTTCTCCTTCGACGTTACCAACTTTTTGTTCAACTTTATCTACTTTTTCCTTGACTTCATTAGTGGCTGACAGGATAGCATCTTGTTGCACCTGTATAATTTTTCTCAATTCTTCCTTTTCTTCTTGACGTCTTCTTTCTTTTTCTTCTTCACGTCTCTCCTGTTCTTCTTTCTCTTCTAAACGTCGTTTTTCTTGTTCTTCTTTTTCTTTCTGACGTCTTTCTTTTTCTTCTTGACGTCTTTCTTGTTCTTGTTTTTCTTCTTGGCGTCGTTTCTCTTGTTCTTCTTTTTCTGCCTGACGTTTCCTTTCTTTTTCTTCTTCGCGTCTCTCTTGTTCTTCTTTTTGGTCTAGCATCATTTTTCTAAATTGCTCGAACATGTCTTGCATTTGCTTTTCGGCAGCCATGCTTCTTGTTTCCATCCAAACAATTAACTCGAAACAGCACGAACAAGTCTTATTTAAAGTCTATATCGCTTCTCAGTTGAAACCACTTAAAAACTACACTAATTTCTAAACAGAATGTCCCAGAAATTTCCTCACACTAGCACAAATAAATCTTGTCTAATGTCTATATCACTTTCCAGTTCAACTCACTGCAATATCTCCAGTGGTTTCCAAATAGAACACTATGGAACTTCGTCGAATTCTTCAGAAATTCTGTTGCAATTCCGCTTCTGACACCAATTGTAACGTGTTTACAATTTTCAGTAAACACTTTGTGGATTCCAAATAACTTGCAACAAGAATTTTCACAAACCACTGATTTATTTAATCACTAAAATTACACTAGCAAATACTTAAAAATCACACAACTAATAATAACTTAATCTAATATAATTTCACTACTTTTAAAACACTAAGCACTTTACTTTTCTTCTTAAACTTGTCAACTCTTGTCTAACCTAAAAACTCTCTTGTCTGTTTACTTCACTAAACTGCATACTTCACTCAACTGAACTGTTCCCCCATCTGCTGGAGTCACCTCTTTATATACACACTTGGAATCCTTCTAGAATTCTCCATAGTTTTCTACCATGTAATAGATGATTGTTCGTCAATTGGCTCATAGACGGCGCCACCCTACTAGTCAGGGAAGTAACTAAGCTTCTGAGGAAAACTTTGAACATGAACTTAATCACATCTTTCCTTGTTAGAGGGCAGCACATAACAATAATAACGCCCGAAAATCATTTTCTTATGACAAGCATTTCTATTTACCTCCGCCCATGTACAATAAAGAGATGCCGGCTTTTAGTTTTTATACGGTTTCAATTAAGTTCGTATACACTTTAACTTTTACAGGTCTCATAACTGTGGGAAAATTTTCTTTGATTTTTCCTAATTTGAAGGGACTATAGCGAGACTATAATAAATGAAAGTTATAACTAGTTTTATTATCAGGATTAATTATTGTAAGGATAGGTGATCGGTGACTCAATATTTACTTTAGGGATAGGGGCCAGTTTTACTGTAAACATAGATCAGTAGCTACTAAAAACAAGCGCGTCTTCCTAAGAAGCATTACAAGAAGATATTGGAACATTTTATTGATTGGTTTTGCGATCTAATAAAAAGACGACTACAGCTCCATGTTGTACTATCTCAAGGACTGTTAACTACAAAGGATTGCTCGTCTCCATACAGGGCAGCGCCAAGAAACTTAGCTATCCTTGTGCAGAGATCTCATTGGCGCCCCATGAAATAAAACAAAAAAATACAAGAAATATTTATTTAATTGCATAAAAACTCAAAACCCTGAACTGATATAGAAAACTAAATAGCATACATTATAATATTAATAATCAAGTATACATATTTTTACAAAAAATTAATTTTTCGTGTTTTATTTTCGGCAAATTCAGATACAGTTTGTTCAATGTTTAGACTGTCTAATATTTCACTTTCTATGGCAATTATGGCTAAGTCATTTAATCTATCTTGTAACATAGTGGATTGTAAGTATAGTCGAGTACACATTTGCTGGACACTCAAAAAACCCAACAAGAACTTTATGACCTCATTAAAATACAATTACCCTTTGTGCTATCTCGACCGCAAATTGACTCGCTTACCTTTATAGGTTTTTAATGTGTGTCGGCTTGTTCGACAATACCATGCTGCATGGCCAATGGCGATAATAATGGGATCGTAAGATTTTTGTTGCGTTTTTTGAGTGCAAAGCAAATATGTACTCGACTATAATACATATACAAGTAATGTTTATAATATTCTGAGTGCTATAGAAAAAAGCATTTCGAAATGCAGTTGATGGCTTTAAAATATATACTGTAAAACTGATTCCGGGTTAGATAATATAACATCTTGATCTCATCGCATAAATCTATGCCATTTATATCTGACTCGCTTCACGCGATACATCTTCAAATTTTAAATGCAGATCTTTACGAGTTAGATGAGAACATAAAATCATAAAAACGTTTCAATGAAAACCCATTTTGATTGCTACGAAGACCATTTTAAGGCAAGATAAAAATAACAAGTTTTATTATATTTATTATATATACCAATATACCTACTTAATTTTATTATTTTATCTAACAGTCAATATTTATAGAGCCATTATTTATTTGGTTGTAGACTACTG
This sequence comes from Leptura quadrifasciata, assembly GCA_963675555.1. NCBI lineage: Eukaryota > Metazoa > Arthropoda > Insecta > Coleoptera > Cerambycidae > Leptura > Leptura quadrifasciata. The sequence goes on from OY776675.1 coordinate 44,487,355, forward strand.
CAGTACTTAATAATACAATAGTGAGTTATAAGTTTATTTATTAAAAAAGAACACAACACGCCTTATTCTTGACCAAATCATACTCATAACTTAGATTGACAAAAATGAGGAGGGGTATAAGTGAAACCATAATTGAGATTAACAAAAATGAGGTGTTGTAAAAATAACTGTCCTACACAATACACAATGAAATCAAAATTTTCATACCTTTTAAAATATGGTAAAATGCAGGTGTTGGATACAATTTTGTATGGTACTCATGTGTTATGTTCTATAGAAAACTTTTCTCGTGTAACTTATACGTAGCAGTAGTACCATAAATAACTTATATAGTATAGTTTATATTAAAGTAGACCATTTATTTGGTTACCTTGTATATTCATATTGATATTTATTTATTAGGTAATATGTAATTTGATTGTGGTATTTGTTTAACAGTATTTATAATAAAATATTTGTTTCAGCTAGAGGAAGACATGGAAAATTACTGGGAGTATTGATTAAGCAAAGTTAATATTCGCATGAAACCTGACTTAGTACCGCATATTTTTACTTGCCAACCGTATAAAAAAATTAATTATCCTCGTCAAAGTAGCGAGAAAAGAGCTTTTACACCACTAGACTGAGGTTGATTGAAGTCTGTCACCATATCCAAAAATTCTGAAACCATGGTAACATCCACAGTTGGCAGATTATGCGAGTCCGCCTTTTGAAAACCTGCCTCCATTTTAGTAGTATGCCTTAATTAAAATTAAAAGCCACAAAACGAAGAACTACATGGACACAAGTGTTCGCAGAAGTCAGTAAACGCAGACTACTACTAATTTCTTTGCTAATTCTCATATGAAACGTGCATGAAACCCTAGCCAGTATACTTGCGCGCGTTTAACTTCGGGCGAGTTGACGTCACACCAATCAAAAAGCGTTTCGCGCATTCAAATGAATATTCATATTTCTTTAGGGGTTTTCCCACAGAACGGATTTGTTGATTTTTGTAAAACTTTATAGATATTATTGTAAGACTATTTTTAACCATTTTATCATGTTTAAACAGGATTTAATTTATTTGTCAACATCCCTATTGCGCCTTTGCGCGCTTGCCAGTACCACCTACCTCTAGTGTGGCTCTAGTTAAATAGATTTTCAGAATCAGAAAGGAAAGTCCTTCCCAGAAATCGTAAGACAGATGTAGAAATTTAATGCTGATTTGACTATTTTATTAATGATTTATGTTTATATTCCATCTTGCATAGGTGGATCGACGCACGCCCGGTTGGCGCGGCCGTTTCCATAAGAGTAAAGCCGGCTCCTAACCAAAGAATAGAGATACTCTTTGTCCTAACTATGTGTCAAATACCTTCCAACGCTGCTGTTTGTGAATGAAATCTGACTTATCAGTCGTTTAAAATTCGCGTTAAATTCATTTTGTAGCAACACCCAACCATCATTATTATGGTTTTTATGGTCGGGTTGTTTTATCTTTCTTTATCTAAAGGCACGTCTTAATAAAAGCTGGTTACTTTGTCAACTGTTTTATTCATCTCCAATATGAAATGTCTGTACCAAAAAGGATTCTTTGGTCTGTACAATAATGGGAGGAGAGGTTCTGCACGTGTACGGATAAGGATGGTGTAGGCAACACAGAATACACTTGGTTGACAATGGTGCTGCCTATACTACAGGGGTGTTTAGGATTCCAGAGGGCTGGATACTCTTAGAAACACTAATGAACTCCAAAATTTATTCATTATTCCATTCCATAACTGATGTTTTATTCAAACAAACCAAATTACAAAATATGCCTACAAAATCTGTTGCTCGCTAAAGAAATATTCGTGCACTGAGTCAAGGCATGTTTCAGTTGATTGTTGTTAGAAACGTTGGACGCAAAATTATTTTTTAATGTTTGTGACTGCAGTTTCGCAGTAGGTAGCTAGTATACATTCTCAAGAACAGTAAATTGCAAATTAAATTGTGAGGTATTTATACATTAGATAAAGGGTATATTATGTAAATTATCTGAGAATAAAAGCTAGGCCTCTCTTACAGCAGGCAATAGGGCGGCAAACAAAATTCCCAATTTTTAACTGGTCATTAAAAAGGGTAATGTTTGGTTTATTTCTAATTTCTATGTTTATAAATTTCAATTGATTCCAATATATTTAATTTCCTGGATTTTGTTGCATAATGTAAAGCTTCTAGTTTTTCTATAGACGGAAAATTATGGTTGGTTTATAAAAAATGATGATTTGCAAAATTTGAGTTAAATTCATTTCAAAAAAGGAAAAGTAACTCGCTCGTCCCGTTATACCCTAATAAATAATCAAAATTATATCCGTGATTCTTTAACCTTGCCCTAAAATGGCTTTTTCAATGCTAATATGTTTCATTTTGAAAGTAATTTAAATCGTAGCCCCTAACTAATGAAAAACTGTATTCAACATAACCTCCAACACTTGACCCAAAAAAATGTCAAGAGAGAAGAGACAATAAACACATCACAAGTGCGTTTCCAATCTCCGGACTGAAAAGACGTGACGTCATCAATTCTTATAACCTCTCGTCCAGAGTGACATTCTAGCTTTCTAAACGCACCCCATAAGAGTAATGTTTCCCAATCCCCACTCTGTTTGGACTTTTAGTGACGTGTAGCCCCCGTTCAGATAGTTGCGGAATGCGAATTTTCGCTTGCGGATTTTTATAAAATTTGTTCTAAAACAGTTTATTCTCTTGCAGGTGTAGCGAAATGTACGTAAGACAGTTCGTTCACTTTTAACTAGAAGTTAAATTGGCAAATTAACTTCTCCTGGAACGCCTGTCGAATTAAAAAAAAAATCACCAAGCGGAAATTCGCATTCCGCACTATCTGAACGAGGCGTTAAGCGGTCCATTTCTCGGTGCGACGGTAGTTAATTGAGCCACGGGCTCTGCTGCTAAAATATAATAGACAGGCGATATTTGTATTTTGGTGTTTCTTTCTATACATATATGTATATATATAATAACTGTGTTAGAAAAAAAAACTAGGAATTTTTAAGTTACCTTTCATAAAATATTGAGATGTATTTAGCTCAAAAAATTTAATAAAACAGCATCCCACAAAATGTATCTATTTTAAAAAAGATCGCTGGTGCAAGCCGCTAGCAGACCGGGACTTTTGTCGACGTCACAAATGGCTAATCGCGTATGACCTTGGGGAAATAAATCGGTGCAGATAAGCTATCCTTTGTAGTTAACAATCCTTGCCTTGTTACAGCTATAGCACAGATCAGATAGAGTGAGCAGGATGAAAGATTGTAAAAATATTCAAAATATTTTTGTAATATTAGGGGAAATTTTGGAATTTACCATCATATGTATACGTACCTCTCGCATTTTCCCGGGTTATCATGAGAGCATCTAAGTAATCCGCAATAAACAAATATGTGTCTTCTGGCTGACTTCTAATCACCTTGAACGAAAAAATGTGATAAGAATTTTTGATATCATCAATACGGAAAAATATACTTCTCTGGAAATATCGCTCATAAGTTCACGCAAACCTTCTGGAACTACATAAATGTATCTTGCACAGTGCCTTTGTAATAATACATTCATTTTTAGCAGATACAATTTTTCCGCCACTATAAAACATCAAATAATGTATCTCTGACATATAAAGCAGTGCCGCAGTAATAGACATTTGACGGGTGTGTAATTTACATATAAAACATTTTTTTTTTCAATATTGCTCAAGTCTTTAACAGTAAGATAGCCAAATTTAATATTGAATTCTACGGCAGTCTAACTATAAAAGATGTGTGATAACGAACAGGTTTTTATTTGTTCTAGTGATATATTCTACTAGACAAATTTTTTTTCACTTTATATCTCAACTTCCAATAATAACATACTTATTTCAAAATAAATAAACCTTAATCATTGCCCAAGAGAGGAGTAAACGAGGGTGTGATGTAAGAAATAACAGAGTCGTTGCAGAATTACGGCACATTACTTTTTTCTTTGACCCGTTCGATAGAAAAGACGACGTTTTTGAGGCACAAAATTTTTAAATGGAGGACTTCTTGTGTTTGCGGAGCATACTAAAAATAAGGGACAATGTTCCATCTAATGCGAACGTATGGTCACTTATATGTTTGACTGTTATATTTCTGAGATAAATAATAAGTGCAGTGCGAAAAACATATTTTAGAAAAGCATAACAAAAAATTGACCCTCTCTAATTTCATACATTTTGTAACTATTCTCGCAAAAAATCTTTATCACACTATCCCCAAAAGAGCGGCAAATAAATTATTTGAGTAGGGCCTTAACTTTCAACCTATGAGAATCTCTGGGAACTACACTAGGTGCTTTCCATTTACCGACACAAGTCAACACGAGTCGACTCGTGTCGCCGAAAGTGCTTTCCATTTGATTTGTGTCGCCGTCAATCGGCGACACCAGTCACCTCAAACAGACTCCGGTAGACAGCTGAGTTCACGCTGAGTTTGTGTGTAAAAGAGGGGAAAGTTTGAACGAACGCGGCAAAGCAAAATATATAGTTGGAGAGTGTTGTCGAATCATAAAATTCATAAATACAATTGAATTAAATAATATTTAAACCACTACTATGCACAAAACACATCAATCACAGCATCAAAACACGCCAGGGGCCTTACACAACGTTCAATACACCAGCCGTCCTGCCGTCTAAAGCCCTGTCCGACCCGATGTCCAATTATATGCAGCAAGGTTTCTGCAGCGGCAGTTCTCGTCACCACAATATCAACTACAACCATCAGTCCAGTGAAATCAGATCAACAAGAAGCAACTATCAGTCCAGCCTACCAGTGTCTACTTGACCAACCAACCCTCAATATGATGCTTTGTCTTCCGCCAGCGCACGATTCAAGGCTCTGTTGATGAGGAGAAGAGTACGAACAGCGTACAGCGACAATCGCGATTTATAAACGTTTCGTCGGTGCATAGTAGTGCGGGGAAAATTAAAATCAGTGTTAGCTCAGTACATTTAGGGTCTAAGTAATTAAACAATTACCATTTTGGACCGTACGATCGCCGTTCGAGTTGCTTTTAGTTATTTTTTTTCGTCTTTTATTTACTTAACCTAATTGCAACTACGGGTATTAGCACCCATAACAAAAATAGTCAACATCTCGTGAAGCTTGGCGCTGTAATCAGTCAGTCTGGGCTCTCCCGCCATCATAGAAGTCTCGAGAACTCTGACGTCATAAGCAAGACCATCCTACAATTGGAGTCTCAAGCCTTATCTATAAAAATCGACCCTGAGTGCCATAGTGCATCCTCCCCAGCTTGTCGGAATCTTTAACTAGACTACTGGCGCCCTCTATCAATCAAAAAACGTAGTCTCAACCCCCATTTACGACAACAAGAGTTAATGCAAAGTCTGATTGAAGAAAATAAAGGTAGGTGAAAAATGAAATTATTTGCAGTAATCTGTAGATATTAGATCCGTAGATTTTAGTTATTTATTTTGCACGAAACTAGCCCAGCGGGCGTTCCATTTACCCTTGCGGTGAGAGTCGACATAGGAGTCGATGGGAGTTGTGTAAATGGAAAGCACCCAATCTAGAATTCTTAAATTAGAGTCTGGTCACTCGGTCCCCACTCCACCCAAGTAGATACATAACGGCGGCAATGGTTTCAGTGTGCGCGTATGTTTACAACATGCGTATCGCGTGGTTACCAAGATTAGTCGTGTTTACAACGTATCCTATTGACACCGCCATTATGTATCCACTTTTCATACGGATTGACCAATAAAACTGAGAACTACGTGGCGCATTAAATAAAGACAAAATAAGTTCAAAATGTTCTGACAGAATTATTTATCTGATTTTTGTATATCTGATCTTTGGTAATGGTTCAAGACATCGAGCTTCAGGATAGGATCAAAGGATTATTGACAGGAGGCATCCTCAGTCGGCAATTTTTACAGACAAGTTACTTACAGCACCTTGTTTCTTAACTTTTCTGTATAAATAAAGAAATAATATAAATAAAAAATTAATAATAATATTTATGTCTGGTACAATTTGATTGACCCGCCTATTCACTCTGTCTCGAAAACATCCGACTCTTGGCCTACTCAGAGTCGCTTGCAGCTCCTCTTTCATATGAGGCAAAGTAGAATCCACATGGCACCCGGGAAAATAATCTGAAGGAGCCACAGATTGTATTGTTAATAAAACCGATTTTAAAATTCAGATAGGCTCTAGGGTCTTTTATGCGGGCGCCAGGGATGAACTTAGGTCCCTGGAAAATAATCTAGAAGTACCCTACGCCGACTTTACTATATTTGCCGTCGGGAGCTAAGAAATCCAATATGTGTTAACCAAAAGAGGAATTTTTCCAAATACAATATATAATAAGGAGATGACTTTTACCTACAAAAGATACGATGAGTGGGAGGGGGGATTTAAAAAAAATTTAATGCAACTTTTATTTGCTTTTTGTGTTTTTAATTTAAACATATATAGGGAATTACTCTGTTACAATTATCTGCCGCCTCTCAAATTTTCCCACCGGTTAAATTAATTCCAAAATTCCAACTAAAGCAGAGATTTTTTACGTTTTTCGGTGTGTCAAAACGCACGTGGTAGAATTATGTCGCCACCTTACTTTTAAAATATATATAATTTTGAATTCTTAAGATATAAAAGGAAAACATATTTTACATCGTTATTGATAGAACTATTTCAATTAAATTGGTGACTTATAAAAAAATTGTAGTTTCTGAATATGTAGAAAATTAAAAATTTGCCTCCAAGATAGCATAAGGCATCCTAAGGATGTCCAGTATTGGTCATCAGTTGATTTGACTATCGTAGAATCTAATTAAAAATTAAAATTTCCAACATTGAAAGTTCGGAAAGTAAAAGACTTATGTCTTCAATATGTTCATATATTAGGTCTTGAATTATTATTTATTTTCTGAGTTTCGAATAATAACGCATTTATGTCTAACTGGATCATTGTATTCAAGAAATAAGGGTTTGATACAGAATACATAAAACTGCATAGATAAGCGCATACGTCTCTTATCTATACAGACTTTAACAAACCATCTCATATAATAACCAGCACAGTAGATTCAGTGTGTGAGCGATGCTTAGCTGACTGTGCGCCATGTGCGGCGCACTAACCTAACAAATCGTACCTTTACTCTCTACACACTTGATCCGGACCTGCCTCTACCGCGTAAGGTATAGTGCGCATGCTTTAATGAAACTGATGTCTTCAGTTTGACTTGAAAGGTCTTCTACAACCACGAATTAAATAAACCGTAGTGTGTGCGGCAACGTCTATCTCTGTCTGTGCCGTTTTCTCTCGAGTTTAGCATTTCACATTCTGGTCATTCCAGTTTGTTAACAGTATTCCATGGTGAAAGCAAGGTCACGCAAGGTATGGATTTTTGACATTCGCCACACCCAAACTTAACCAAATTCTTCATAACACAGTCTTTACGTATCTAAAATAATATATGAGTGCTTACAACTACGGATTGAAAATTGTCGACATGGTCAAAATAATCAAGAACGAAATAATTATTTGAAATAATTGATTGGTTAGAGCTGCGATTTTCAGTCAATGCTTCGATCATTTCCATTGTTTACTATCAATTTGCTTCAACGCCACTTCAACTTCATATCCATGCACTATTTTGAAAATTTTCATTCCGTAAGAACCCTAAAGCTCAGAACATATTTACAGGGTTTTTGCATAAATTATGGGAGATCAGTGGTATTACAATAGTGCGAATTGCCCACCGCAACCCGGAGTTCCAGAATTAAATCATCAATATCAACCAAGCATACCCATTAATTACAATCAGTGGCATCAATCTCAAAATAATCCACCTTATGCTGCTCCGTATCCTCCTGTACCCTCATATCCGCCGCCAGTAGTGGGTCCATATAATGTGCCACCCCCAAATATTGCTCATCAGTCAACTTTTGGATATGGTTTTAATTACCCCCCACAACCACCAAGTCAAAATCAATATCATGGACAATGGGCAAATGATTATACCAAGGAGTTAGAAAATTACAAATACATAAAGGCTAAAATTAGTGAAGACAGTACTGAAACTAAATCTAGAGAAAGGTTAGTAAATTTTTCCTTTTAATTTATTTATGTAGGCTATTTTTGTCTTGAAACTAATACCCCTTACTTCAGTACCTAATTACAATTGTAAAGTCGATATCAAAGAAAATAAGTAACAATCATTTTGTTTTTGAACAATAATATTGCTAAATAGAAGACAGTAGGAATTGCTTTTTATATTATTTTGTTGCTAGGCTTGTTGAGCTCTGCTTCAGTATCGCATGAGTCCGAGTGCCAGCCAATGCAGCATACTGTGGTGTCGACCCGTGGTTGACGCAGGCCATACACGCACTGCCTATTTTTAATTTTTTTTTTTTTAATTTCCGCTACCGTGATATCAATCACCAACACCAGGGGATAAGCTTGTTAATACGTATGCGAACGTTAGACGTCGGTGATTGACCATCTTAGCAGAAAAATAGCAAAATAAAAGATCTAAAAATTTATTGTTGGGAAATTGTAATAAGAACATATTATAATAGCCAATTTAGTGGGGATCCATTTAAATAGGTCGATCCCAGATCGACACTGGCCGTACAGTGACGAATAGCTATGTCGACCACGGGTCGGCAGCGGAGCTCAACGTGTCAAAGAGTAACCCCCAATTTATAAACTTTTCCGCTGCAGTTGGAGTTGCCGCAACAGTAACACTTGCAATTCTTAAAAATTTATCATTTATAAACTCTTGCCATTTTGTCATGAAATGCATGCAGATATGTAGTAGTAGGTCTTACCGACCACTCCAGTGGCTGCCTGTTGATAAATCTGGCAATTGTCGTTCAAGACGGTTATTTACCTGTGAAATATTAATTGCGAAGACAGTGAACTTTCTAAACGGAAACATTTATTTCTTGCTCTTGATAAATGTACAGGTACATCAACTACAACTTCTACTGCTGCAGCTAGTTTATGAAATGGCTCTAAATCTAACATCACCTTGTGGTTGGAGTAGCTCTGAGAGAAATTAATATCTAATAATACAAAATGCTAACCAACCACCTATCTCGATATATTTTTGTTCATCTAAAGTGCAAATTTCGACGATGCTATGATTACTCTGTAAGAACTCTAATAACTTCTTGATGATGTTTAATATTAGTGTAAAAGATGGGGGCAAAATCGCCTTGGTCCACACATTTAAGCAGAAGTGGTTAAGCCATGTGACAGCTCTGTCATTACCATCAGTATAATTTTGCCAGGTACATTTAAAGCCGTTTTACACTTTGCAATTTTCATTGCCGGCAAGGTGTTACGGACTTGATCTTGTAGCTCACTTTACACTGGGCAATTTTCCTTGCTTAAGAAATAGGTATACGATCATAGACACCTCCAAATTAGGGGTGCATGCATTGATATCTCTGTTATTATTAGAGATAGAGAAACGGTTAAATTTGGACTTTTTTGAAGAATTTTGTGACTGTTTCTATGCCATTTTAAATTTGACCTAGCTATCTTCGTTTCCGAAATATTTTTAAAAAACTGAAAAGGTGCATTTTGAAAAACTTCTCGTATCTGCCTAATTTGATGATATGATGATATTTTAATAAGTACATTGTTAGGACACTTTTTTAAGGTGCTTTCGTTGACGTTACCAAAAAATTTCTGCCGTCATTTGTTTCTCAGTTAATGCCGCTAACTTTGTTTTTCTTATGGACGCCATATTGGATTTTTTGTATGTTCAATAGTGCTCTTAATTCCCCTTTCAATGATGTATCACAATGTCAGGAAAAAATTATTTACTGGTGTAAAATATGAAAAAATTAAGTTTTCTAAGTCTTAGGCTATGAAGAAAATTTGTTTTAAAATAATCTGATTTTATTAGCTTTAATATTAAATAGGCCCTTCAACTGTCTTAGCGTAAAGTACGCATAGTTTAATTTTTTACAAATATGTTTAATTTGCTGACTGTCTATCATTGTTCCCAGAAATTTAACTGTGTCTGCAAAGTTTTTGGTGGGTATTATTTTGGTGAGATCCGCCGAAGGTAATCTCCTTTGGGAAAAATATACACACTCGGTTTTTTCAACATTCAAGATAAGCGTATTGTTATAACACCATTTCTGATATACTTGCAATATGCTGTTTACTTTAATTTGGAGGTCCGCAGGCTCCTTTGCTGAAGCAGCATGGAAGTATCATCTGTGAACATTACAACCTTCCTCTCATAGGGAATAGTAGGAAGGTCATTATAAACAACAGAAATAACAATGGTCCCAGCACAGAACCCTGAGGAACCTCTTGGTAAACATCGTAACTTTCAGAAGTATAACCGTATAATTTTACATGTAATTTTCGACAAGTAATGAAGGATTTGATGAGATTCAATGCCAGACCTCTAATTCCTAATCTTGGCAGCTTGTATACGATGAAATCCACATTCAAACAAAATATCAAAAGCTTTGCTTAGATCAAAGAATAAGGCCATGAGGTGATTTCTCTTGTCCATTTCACTATACAGGGTGGACTATTAAATAATAGGCCATAGTTCCGGGGTATATTCTTTGGACCAAAATATGAGGAAATAACCAAATATGCTTTAATAAAATGTTACTGTAGACAAATTTCAAATGATTTTTTCGTTTTTTTTTTTTGCAATAACTCAACAACCTCTTGACTGATCTTCGCCAAATTTGCTAGAGGAACTTTTTTATTCTAAGAAACAATAATTTATGTATTACATCACGTTAGATCATAGAGGGCGCCTCAGGACCTGTATCTGATGATAAATTGTTTTCATATTTTTTTTTGACGAAACATTGTGGTACTTCTGACCAGAAAATCTAATGAGGGCGTCATTTCCACATGTAAAAGGTACACTTGGTAGAACTTGATAACTCCAACCGTTTTCGAGGAAAGTGCCGTTAAACATTTCAATAATTTTTTGATAGACAAATTCAACTTTAATGAAACAAAGTGTATTTATTGAAAAAAATACAAAACGTAAGGGAAAACAAAATCGTAATAACAGAGTAAACTCTTTCTCACTTATGAACTAATGGATTATTTTCATGGTATGGAGATAAATACATAAATCAAAAGATTGTCGAAAATAAGGGTCTAATCTTATTAGAAGACCAAAAATAACGTAAAAGTTGACTTAATGACATTATAAACTTTCCCCCCATGCAAAAACCCCATTGCTACAATTTGGAGTAAATGTTCGATATGGTCTCCAACTACTTCTATGCCTTTTCTAATTCTATTCATAAAAGATTTTCTTACATTGAAAAATACATTTTCCTGTCCTCTAATAAAATTCGCTGGGTTTTGTATTTTGTCCCACAGTTCTTCTCTTGAGTTGATAGTATTTGCATAGACTAAGGAATTCATATGTCCCCACACATAATAATCCAAAGGATTATAATCAGGACTCCTTGGTGGCCAAGCAGACTCACTTCCTCAACTGATCCATATATGTGTGAAAGTTTCATCAAGATAATTCCTAACTTCAATGGAGAAATTAGGGGGAGCTCCATCTTGCACGAACCACATTTTGTTCCGTATGTCTAGCATGAAAACATGTAATATATCGACAAGAGTATTTTGAAGAAAAAACAGATAAAACTGTCCATTTAAATCCCAATAATTGATCGCCGATGATATCGCACTAAACGTTAATCTTAAATTCTTGCTGAAAATGCCTTTCTTTAATGGCATGAGGATTTTCTACTTCCCAATAATGGGTATTTCTCCAGTTAAAAACGTCTCGGCGGGCAAAAGTTGATTCGTCGGTAAATAGAGTGTTCTTAACAAAATTACGATTAGAAGAAATTGACAAAATTGTAGCCTTTGTGGAAGATCCCTTCGAAGTAAGTTTTGTACAAGAGTGAGATGATATGGGTAGAAGCGTTCTTTACGAAGACTCTTAGGACAGATTGTTTACTCACCCCTATTGCCGCTGCTAAACGACTTGAGCTGACTTGAGGATCTTCATCCACATGAACTAAAATTTCTAGTTCTTGATCTGGAGTAATTCATTTCGGTCCTCCTACATCATTTTTATGGCGAAATAAACCCGTTTCTCCCAAACGACGAAACAGATTTTTGAAAATCTTATGGTCTGGCTGTCTATTTGGTTATTGCAATGAGTATCTCCTGGCTCCAGCACGTCCTCTAAAATTATTTTGTGCATATACACATCATATCCCTCATTTCCCTATTTGAAAAATTATTATGTCTAGGCATTGTAAATAAAAAAGTTAATGAAATAAGCTTGAGGAACACAAGAACAAAATAAAATGATTAAATGACGTAAATGACAGAACTAAAACGTAACCAAAACACACTTTTCAATAAATACACTTTGTTTCGTTAAATTTGAATTTGTTTTTCATAAAATTATTGAAATGTTTAACTGCACTTTCCTCGAAATCGGTTGGAGATATCAAGTTCTACCAAGTGTACTTTTTATATGTGGAAATCAGTCTAGAGGCTGTTGAGTTATTGCAAGAAAACGAAAAAAATAATTTGAAATTTGACACCCTGTATCTTTTTCCACAACAACATTTCACTAAAGCATATTTGGTTATATCCTCATATTTTGGCTCAAAGAATCTATCCCTGAACTATGGTATATTATTAATGGTGGTAAGAGTTGGATGGTGGCTGTTTCTACTGATTTACCTAGCTGAAAGTCGTGTTCATATTCAGTTATTAAATTATGTTTGTTTAGAAAAGATATAATCCTATTGAAGACAAGTCTTTCTAGAACTTTTGAAGTTACACATAAGATAGAGATAGGTCTGTAGTTCTCACGATCGAGTTTATCACCCTTCTTTACTGGCAAAACCAATGCAATTTTGTAGATTCTGGAAAATTACCTTGCTCGAAGCATTTATTGATTAGATATGCAAGCGGGGTTGCAATTATTTCACAAGAAAGCTTCAGGGCTTTAGCTGGTATACCATCTATGCCTGTAGTCGGGCATAGATGCTATAAAAAAATACGAATAACAGTAATTTCTATTCTGTTGGCTACACGTAAATACCGTAAGAATATCACAAAATTGAAGCCGCGATGCAATGAAAATTAGGTCTGGTTCTAATTTCTGCAATGCAAGACACATTGCCATAACTGAACAAAAGACGTAGTAGTGCGCAAACGGGCAAGGGTAATTTTATTGCCGGCAATGAAAATTGCAAAGTGTAAAGCGGCTTTTACGCATTTCTATGAAAGTGATAACATTGGTTTCAGTGTATTAATTCACTGATCGAATGAGAAATAAAACTTTATTCTAAATAAATGAACATAAAAGAAAATTCTAAATTGAAGTAACAGAACATTTATCTTAGCAACTTCTCAAAAATGTTGGCCTCCTCTCATCATAACTTAAAAACATCTGTTATGGGTTGAGGTTTCAATGATTTGTAACATGAGTGTCCATTTTTCAAAATGCGCTGAATTATTTATGGCAGCATGTTAGCCTGTTTCGCAGTTTACAGTGAGGTTTGGTTGCTTCACAAAACCACAAACTGCCACCTTTTTTCAAGTGTTACTTTAAGCTGTAGACTCTCCTCAGGATAATTTGAGTTTAAGCAGCACTTTTTACATCCAGAGATACACTTTTTTCAAATTTATGAAAAATATTTACCCAGTATATGCTCATTTAGCATTTTTGTATATGATCGTTGGAAAGATCTTTAAAAATACAGGATTGTAAACATGGTCTATATCCACCTTGTAGAATCTCCATATGACGTCACCGGATAGGAAATTTAACTAATCGGCCAGCTATTCGAGCTATTTTCACAGTTTTTTATTAACAGTGGATAACAGTGAGGGCGAAAAGAATTAGAAATATTAGATTGCTTCTTAGTGTGAAAGGACTACGGTGAAAATACGTACTAAAACATTTGTAAGCGTTCCTAAATATAATTGAAATAACGAAAGTTGCCCTTCACGTCATCAGTTTATGTACTTATCAACGGCATGCGGTTTTTCTATCTTTGTAAATGCAAAGCGCATAGGATGTAAATAATAGAAAGTCACGTCTGCTAAGGCTACGACAGAAATTTCGAGAGTAACGATTTACAAACGAATATTACACACATTAGTCGTAGCCGCAATCAACGTTCAGTATTCTGTCAATTCAGTAGCATGCAGTGTATAAAAGATTGAATGCAGTAGCCAAAGACATAATGATGAAATTAAATGAGTACTTTAATCAGGGAAAACGTATCGGATGTTCCCTTTTACCTTTGCAAGAAATTCATGAGGTGAATTGTAAAATTATATGTGGCAACGGATGTTAAAATTCATTGTATCGCATGCTATTATCGTCCATATATTTTCATTACAAAATACTTGTGTTTTGCAAACATTGATACGCCCATGCGTGTCATTCTGTGTGAACTTGGGTTGATTTGTTTCGGAAATTAAAGAATGATGACGTAACAGACAACATTCATGATTTCAACTATATTTAAAAAGGCAGAGCAAATTGAACCGAAATATTAAAATGGCGAAAAACCTTATTACTAAGTCAACATATTATGTTTATGGGGACCATTTCAATGTAAATATCTATGTTAAGTTTTAAAATAGAAATTTTAAAAAATTGCCATTTTTAGGAAATAAAAATAAACATTGAAAATCATCAATTTGATAATAATTTTTTCTAACAATATCTGTTAATTTTATTTTGATCGACTGGCCGTTTTTAGAAAATTTAATGTCATCACATAAAGAATTTAAAAATGTTCACTCATTGTAAAAAAAGTTTTTTTTTAATAAAAAGCTGTATGACGACAATGTGGCTGCAATATCTAGCCCTTTAGGATCTTGTGTTGTGGTTAGTAATAAACTTATGCTTATTTTTGTAAACATATACACACATTTTAAAAAACATGTTATTATGTTATTTTTTTTAGTTTCATTGAGGGACAAAAAATCCCCCTACCTGATCAAATGGGTGCTCGTTACAGTTCTGTGTCGGTCTTTCTTTTATTCTTTCTTTTAAAAATTTGATACACACAATTAATTTTATTATTATTAGTAAATTTTTATTAATTCACTTCATACTCCACCACAAAAACTAAAAAGATATTATCTAATTTAACAGACATAACACTCAGAGACTCGATGATCTCAAGCAGAATGCACAACTGTTGCTATGGAGTGCGATCATTTCGTTCTTATCTGGTGACGTCATGGTGCTGACTGTAATACTTTCCGTACCGATTAATTATTTGCACTTTTTTTTTACTATTGTAGACAAATTTCTAAAGTTTTAAATTTACAATGACACATTTTTTATTACATTCTTAGTTCTAGAATTACTAATAAAAATTAATTAGGTGACATGTTATGTATCCTATCCTGGGAACTGTAAAATATACAGATAATAGCTTTAAAAAAATTCATAGATTTTGCCCTTGATTTTGCCCATATAACGAAAATATGAGACTAAAGCCATGAAGCTTATCACATATACTCTAATAGGCACAGTGATAAACTTGCTTTCGCAAATTTATATTCTGAAGAATGGTTATTAATTACAAAGTTTTAAAGTTATGCATTTTAAATTTTGACTGAAACTAATACTTTTTTAATTGCTGTTCTGAAAGACATTAGACTGGGCTAACTCAGCCAACTTTGTACTTTTGCCAAAGAAATGTTTCAAAAACAGAGTACGAGTAAAAAGAATATAAGGACAAAATTTACGTTAAATATAAACAGCGACGACAATAATAATAACATTATTTATTTACAATAAAATACAAAATTATAATTCAAA
Source organism: Leptura quadrifasciata (assembly GCA_963675555.1). Classification (NCBI taxonomy): domain Eukaryota; kingdom Metazoa; phylum Arthropoda; class Insecta; order Coleoptera; family Cerambycidae; genus Leptura; species Leptura quadrifasciata. The sequence continues at coordinate 44,503,217 of OY776675.1, forward strand.
GATATACAATGAATGGTAATTGTAAATAATGAAAAAATCCCACAGAGGTCAAGGCTGCTCGTGGGTGAAAAATGAAAATAAAAGCACCTGCCTAATCCCCAAGATTACAAAGATCGAAGTATTCTCTATATTACCTCAGAAATAAAATAAATAGCACTTCATTTAACATCACAAATTTTTACTGTTTAATAAACATAGTAAATAAGTTGTTGTATCTAGCATGGATCCTAATGGTAATGGGGCTACTGGATCTTCAAGAGATATAATTACAATCTCGAGAACAAACGAGCTTCAGTCAGATGACCACAATCCTCATGATCTGGACTTTGTGTATGAAGACTGTGATACGCTTGCTAATGAAATAGCAGAATTATATTCTTATACTGAGTACTCCGATCTTCATTGTAACTTGTCGGCTTTCGAGGAGCAAATGAGTAAACATCGCATAGCATATTCTACTTGGCCACATTTCTCTACCGAGGAGAAAAGTTCTATTATTATGAAAATACTTGATCAGCTGGAGTTTAGTGACAGAGAAACGAGGATGAAAAGTGCCAGGTGTATTTTATACATAGCCCAAGGTGGTTGGTTGGGAGTACAAAGTGACAAAGAACAAATTGTGAGTGCTTCAGAAAGCTGTGTTTTGTTATACAAGTTGGGCGCCTTTAGTGCGTTTTTAGACCTGCTCAACCTAGAAATCGAGAACAGGAATACTGTGAAAAAGTCGTCCATATCATTGGCCGATTCTGAAGATTTAAGAGTAATTTTATCAGTATTATATACAATTACCGAGATGATTCGAAATGAGAAAGAGTCTGAACCGGCAATTTTCAATTCATTTTGTACTGAAATAATGAATTCTGTGGAGGATGACCTAATAATATTGAAGTTGCTTAATATGCTAACAAAATTCTGTAGCGGGGCTGCCCCCCATTTCCCTATAAAGAAAGTTTTGTTGCTGCTGTGGAAATTAATATTACTGTCTCTAGGTGGCACTAGTGAATTAAAACAAATGAAAGCGGAAAAACGTAAAAAATCAGGCTTACCTACTCAAGCAGAAGATACCGTGGGTATTGCAAAAACGATGCGACCCTCATCCCCTCCTGCGTTTGCTGCTGATCTCCTTGAAGATCAAAATCAGAGGCGTAAAAGAAGTTTAGTAAAGCAAAGCAGTTTGGAGGACAATGAAACCATCGATATGGAGATGTTTGAAAATGAAGAAAGCCATATGAAGAACAAAGAGAACAGTCTTCCTTTCAACAAGTGGCAGGGCGTATCAGTGCTGGCCGAGAAACCATTAGATATGAATTTACCTTGGAAGCCAAAGGCACATAAAAAAATAATCGATGCTTTTTTAAATGGAGCTCGTGAGAAATTTATAGGTTATAGTTTAGAGGGAGATTGCACAACTATGTTTGGTTTACCTAAACCTATACATGATAGTGTTAAAATTTTAAAAGATCACATTTACATTTCTTTGACTGAATCCCAAATTCAAAGAGAGGAAGATATTAGTAGAAACCCTCTCACAACCAGGGATGAAATTGAAATAACCCCCACCGAAGTATTATATCAAGCTATGTTCCCCAATTTACCTCAGTACATGATTTGTCTGTTAAAAATTTTACTTGCTACTACATCTAGAGCTAAGACCAATACTGATTCCATAAATATTTTGGGGGACGTGCTGCCAAAAGAGATGCCAATGACAGTATTCCAGTCGATGAAGTTAGGGATAGACGTTAATCGTCATAAGGAAATCATCGTTAAAGCAGTTTCTGCCATTTTATTATTGTTGTTGAAGCATTTCAAGTTAAATCACGTATATCAATTTGAATTTATGTCCCAGCATTTAGTGTTTGCCAATTGCATTCCCCTCATTTTAAAATTTTTTAACCAGGAAATTATCAATTACGTTAAGGCGGGTAACAATATACCATTATTAGATTTTCCTTCTTGCGTTCTTGGGGATATCCAGCCAGACTTAAATGGCAGTATAGAAATTGGTAGTGATACCAACCATTGTTGGAGAAATGTATTTTCCAGTATAAATCTGTTAAGAGTTTTAAATAAATTATGTAAGTGGAAGAACTCTCGCATTATGATGCTTGTAATATTTAAGTCGGCACCCATTTTGAAGCGTACTTTAAAAATAAGGCACGCAGTGGCTCAGCTGTACGTTCTTAAATTACTTAAAATGCAGGCAAAATACTTAGGAAGAAATTGGAGGAAATCAAATTTAAAAACCGTCAGCCTTATTTACCAAAAAGTGCGCCATCATTTGAATGACGATTGGGCTTATGGTAATTATTTAGATGCTAAGCCGTGGGATTTCCAAGCTGAAGAAATTACTTTACGTACGGCTGTAGATAAATTCAACAACCGCAGATATGTTAAAAATTCTGAAAGTGAATATGAACCGGCCGATAACAACTTGAATAGCGTTCTTGGTCGCGAGTTTGACCTTTCCCGTAGCTTTCAGAAGCATTATAATTTATGGCTAGAGGATGAGGTTTTTAAGAATGAAATTGACTGGGGAAAATTATTTTAATTTTTCTGGTCAAATTTTGTCGTTAAATTTGCCAAATTCAAATTTACAGAAAGAAGTACATAGATTTAAATTATATATGTGTTTTATGTTCCTAAGAGCTCCATTTTAAAGTTAATCTTTCCTAGTGTATTTATATATTTATTTTTACTTTATAGCTATATATTACTTTTTCTATATATGTTCTTCCTTTTAAATATATATTTAGTGTTTGTTGATTTTACTGAGCACCAGAGGCAGCTTTGCACTTGATTTTCCTGCATGTATATTGACAGATTGATTAGTGTATAAGAAATGCATTATATACGTACCTGCATTTCTTGCTTCTTGAAATCCGACTGGCGTTTGTATATATTGGTGTATATCTCAAGTGCGGAGTTATGTTTGGTGAAAATTATTTAAAGTTTTCAATAAAATGTTTTTTTTGAGATACAGCTGTTTATTTTATATTGGAATCTCCTGCTTTTATTCCAAAAACGTCTTTTTTGTGGCTCTGCGATCAGTAGCAGTTTCTCCATTAGCTCCATAGCTGCTTCACACGCAGATTACACACTGCTTATTTGGAAAATCATGTTATGCATATACTATAATGGTACAAATATTCAGAAAATCATGTAGAATCCAAAAATTAATATAGTGTGTTCCATTTGAAAATCAAAAGTTAGTAGCTCTCCACTGAAATCAGAAGTGGAGGCAAATTTATTTGTCTCAAAAAGTAGCATTTATTGAATTGAAACGATGTACCAATTTATCTAACTCAAACTCCGTCAAAACGTTTTGAGCCTCTTTTTTAGTATTCTAATAGGGTTTGGATATGGCAGTATGTAAAATACATGTTTTGTTTTTTTTTCAAATAAAGTGCATTTTGTGGGTTGGTGCAGTTGTATATTCTTTAAAACCTACAACACAAATATTAGTATATACACATATTCCAAATTCTACTTTTCGTCCTTTGTGTGAACTTTTCTATATGCTAGCGCCTCGCTGTATCTCGGTAAATTTTCAAAACCTGAAAAAAACAATTCTTACATATTTTTATAACAAATTTGGTATATAAAAAAAACATGTTATATTGAGATATATATTATTTAACCCATTATTTTATTATAGTTTTTAAAGATTTTTCTAGGAGTTCTATGCAACAGAAATAAAAATTTGGCATTGATTACCTATACTTACCAATATTTTAATCAATTTGTAAAGTAGTCAGTTTGTTGTGGGGTTAAAAAAAATACCTCTTTCACTCAATTCCTCAATCATTTACGCACATTGTCACATCTAATGACACAATAGTAATATTTTTCAGTAGCATCACCACCAAATCATGTTAGTTACTCAGGTAGATACTTGCACTCCAAGTTAAAAAATTAAATTTTAATTATGATGTTAACGAATGCCAAACCAAAGATATCTTCATGCAATCCTCATCACACAAAAATAACATGGGAAGCAGCTCCCCCTTCCAAAAGTGATGATGCGATCACTTCCCTAATTCAAGAATAGCAAATTGATCGCACAACTGAAGAATAGCTACCTAAGGAGTGTTGTGGCTGTCACACAACCCTGTCTGGTTCTCTATAACCAACTTGGTAACACATTAAAAACACCACTAAACATCCATACTCTAGCCAGGATTCAAACCCAGGACTTCTTGATCACAAGCCAGTTTCTTTGTTTGATTGTAAAACACTGTTTGACATTAACTTTGTAGGTTTAAGCTGCAATCACAAATTTTTGTGAATGATGGTAAAGAATATAGTATTTTTTACAACTGTGTAGATATCTGTTATAGTAAAATAAGTGGTATTATTATTTATTTATTTATTCGCCCAACAGATTTTTACAATCTTTTACGGGACAACCCAGAAATATAATATGTAAAATATACAAATGAAAATTATTTTCAAACATTTAACAGTTATACACGACAATTATGGAGAAGAACATTTGTTGTGAAAATATACCGAGGATATACATAGTGGAACATAAATACATACATTTTATTGTCAGTAAAAAAAAAATTATGTCCAAAATGCTTGAAAGTTTTTTCATCTTGAACAATCCTGTATGAATATACTATTTAATAACCTTAGTTCAAATGATGATTATTAAATTAAACATTGCTTTGATGTCCAACTAATTTATTAATGTCCATGATTGTAAATGTGAAAGGATTTTTGGTTCATGACGAATAACAGTCTAATAATGAATAGTAAAAAATTAACACTACAACTTATGTTGTAGATCGTCACATTTGGAATTGTGGTTATTAAATTGAAGAGCATTTTTTTCTTAAGTACCACGACCACAGCACAAGGACTTAGTTTTTGCTGAAATTTCCACTAAAAAATATTAGTTTGTTTGAAACACTATTTTCAAAAAAAAAAAGTACTTGCGGTGTTTCAAAATCATAAAACACAGTATGAGCAAGTTAACTAGTATAGAATTTTTTTAGGAGGTCGTCCACCTCGCCCCCTAAAAGGGCGAGGCATTCTCAGAGATCTAGTAGTAGAGATAGGAGTCCGAAGAGGTATAGATATGATAGCTATAGTAGGAGCCATTATGATGGAAGAAGCTACAGAGACAGAAGTAAAGATAGATCTAGAGATAGAGGTTTGTTACGTTTTATAGAAACAAAAAAGATACATCTCCATGAAAAATCATGTTGAGTTACACAACTTTAAGTTGCTCTGATAATCAAATAATTTAGTCAGGGGCTGCCTAACAGTAAAAGCAATCACCAGTTTAGGTAGTCGGTAGTGGTTTGGGAAGTATAGAGAAATCGACATATGTCCTTTATTAGACGTTATTATCTTATTTTTAAATTCAAAATTACTTTTTCTACACGTAGTATAACAATAACAAGTGGTCAAATATATATTTTTTAACACTATAGCAAAAATTTCCTATAATTCTATTACTATCTATTTGCTCATAAGTTAATAATTAGTCTCTATATATGCTTAGTATTTAATATTCAGTACACCCAAAGTACCTTTTTTTTTTTGATGTTCTGAAAATGAAATGAGAACTTTTAGCAGAAAATGAGTTTAAACTACAGGTGCTGAACTCTTTTGTTGCTTCAACTGCGTGATTCACAGGAAGTGTACAGGGTGTCCCAGTTAACACGCTATGCTCAACTTTCTTGGTAGTGTTTGAGAAAATTTTCTTGTTGAAAAGCCACCTTGACATAGTGTTTTTGACGACTCTGATGCCGCTAAGAAGCAAACAATTCTGTATCAAAGAAAAAAGTTAATGCTAAATACCAATTTTATAAAAAAAGTCAAAATGACAGACATGGAAATAACGTTCTTTTTTAAAAAAATTATATCAGTTTTGCAAATATATCATTGTCAAGTTTAAACCTTTTCAATGTATTATGTAGCCTCTTTATTAGACGTTGAGTTTAAGACTAAATGTAAGTGGGTAATGGAGCATAGCAGATCTGACGAATGGTAAAGAGCGCATCTCGCAAAGGACCACGCACATTTCTGAGGTAAAAGTGGTTTCGGTCAAATAAGCTGAAATTCGAATATGTTGTACTTCTTGTCATTGTGAACAAGAGCCTCAATGGGTGACCACCGAAAATGGACAGTTTTTGAGCTACAGTGTAAAAAGATAGTATGGATGATGGTGTGTATTTACTATGAGATTTGTTTAAACTGCATCGTAGCGGGGATATGGCTCAGTGGCAGAGCCCGGGTTCGATCACTGGTATCTCCAGAATTTCTTTTATATATTATTCCTGTTTAATTACTATCATTTTCAAAACTGCATATATAATTTTACAACCATAATTATTATTAAGCAAGCATTGCTGTGCTAGGATATTTAACTCGTGGCTGATATCTGGCATATCCTAAGAACCACAATACGCTTGCAACGTGCACATGAACCAAGTGTTCTGGCTCCAGTTTTACAAGTGCAGTAATACCCTGAGATCGGTTCATTATCTTTCAACTAAATCTTGTTCATTAGCTTGTTAGATTACATCATCATTAATATGATATGCTATCCAGAGTTGGTATTTGGTTGCATTTCTGAAATGGAATTAAATCCGCACTCTGATTAGACCTGGTTCATTTCCAAGTTCATCGTATTCAAATCAGTTTGAATCCTCTCTTTGTAGTTTATCTTGAACGGAAGCAGGTGTCAAGTTAACTTGATAAATTCGTATTGTCAGCTCCTTTAAATAATCTAAATTATGCCTGGGAAAAGGGGATATATGATTTTCAGTTAAATGAACCCATCTTGCATTTCTAGTGGGAAGGTTGTCTATTTCAACTAGGGCTTGAAGAACGTTAGGTGTCTGAGATTTCTCTAGCATTATTTGAGCTAGTTCTGCGTTTGCTCCCTTCATAAGTATTGCCTCTCGATATTTATTAAGTATTACTCCAGCAATCCGATAAAAGTCTGTGATATTAATAGCATGGTGCATAGGAATGATTTTTGCAAAAAAACTAAAAACAGATTTTATGTGACCATTGCGTGCCTCTACTATCCACCTCGTTTTGGTAATCAATCTGGAATCATTAGCTTCTTCGGCATTAAGTTGCTGTTCACCACGCTCTAGACGTGATGGTATTTTGCAATTAATACTTATATTTTCAAGAAGTGGCAAAACTTCTGAATAATCACGGTCCGCAATAAAAATGTCATTATTGAACCATTTTCGAAGCCCATTGGCATCCACTTCAAATTCGTTACGGAGCATTGAAGTAAGTAAGTAAGTAAGTTCTTTATTCATCATGTTAAGTTACACAATAGCGAAACTTATAAGACTAGTCAAAACAAATAAATACAGTTAAAAAATAATAACAGTTAAAAGAGTAGTGAATATCTTAAGAGTAATAATACCAATAATAAAGTCTAAATACTAAGATTGTAGATACTCGTCTAAGGAATAAAAAGCATTGTTAAGTAAGTACTTTAACAAAGTATTTTTAAAAGTATTAAAATTGTTAAAACGACCAAAGCGTCAGGTAAATTTATTAAAACAGTAGATTCCCTGAAAAACGTGAATTTTGGCCCACACTTAATCTAGAAAATGGCATCCTAAGTTCAGTGTGGCTGCTTGTGTGGTAATTCTGAACATCATTATTTCTTAAAAACAGAGTCTCTTGCTTTTTTATATTTGTAACAATTAGATATATAGAATAGAATAGAACATATATTTATTCAATAAGCATACAAAAGTATAGAATACGTCAAATAACTAAAATATAATATGTATATGAAAAATTAAAATAGAATCATACATTAAACACTTATGCACAATTAAATACATTAAAATAGTTTTATTAATTAAAATCAGTCCTAAAAAAGTCCTCAATTTTATAAAATACATTATTACACAAAAAATCTTTTAAGTACTTCTTGTACTTTTTAAGCGGCATCTGTTTTACATGATTAGGTAATGCATTATATGCACGTAATAATTGTTGTGGTGCACTTTTTTGAACTTTAGTTCTGGTTGTTTGCACTGGATTTAAATATGGGTTCACTGTACCTCTCGTGTCATATGTGTGTACTAATTCTTTCTTACTAAATAGTTCGTAATTAGTCTTGACAAAACATGCACATTCATAAATGTAGATAGAGGGTAGAGTTAGTATATTTTGATCTTTGAATATGTTTTTACATGTCTCATTGTATCTTAGTTTGAACATACTTCTAATGCAGGCTTTCTGGATTTTAAATACTCGTTCGGCTTCTACTGAATTACCCCAAAAAATGATGCCATATTTTAGACGCGAGTGGACATAGGCTTAAGCTTGCTGCTGTATTAACCGTTGTTGCTAAAATTTTTAAGGCGTAGTTGAAACCACTTAACTTAGATGAAACATAACTGACATGTGCCTTCCAATTTAATTTGGAATCAATGTTTACTCCCAGAAACATTGTGTCATGGCTTGAGTGGAGTGTTTCAGTTTTGAAGTTTATTGTTACATTTTGATTTTTATGAAATTCCATTATGTTAGTTTTGCTAATATTCAGCTTCAAATTATTTTGTTGGTACCATTCATTGAGTGTGTAACGCCGTCATTATTTTATCAACTGTAACTTGAGATGACCGTATTATAACTGATGTGTCATCTGCAAATGATGCTGTTATGTGGTTTAATAAATTTGGCAGCTCGTTAACATAGAGAAGGTATAAGATCGGTCCCAAAATAGAACCTTGAGGTACTCCTCTTTCTATTGTATATGCTTTCGATGTTAGTCGTTTACCTGTATGTTCATCTTGCATGACTATATATTGTTGTCTGTTACTCAAGTATGATTTGAGAAGTTGTAATATTGGTCCTCGAAATCCTAATACTTCTAGTTTCTCAAGTAGCGTTTGATGATGTACACTGTCAAACGCTTTTGTTAAGTCCACATATAAGCCTACGGTATATTCGTCTTCATTTATTCCAGTCATTATGTCTTCTAATATCTGAAAAATGGCTCTGGTTGTGGATCGATTTTTTATGTAACCATTTTGATTATTGTTTAGAATTTTGAACTTTATAAGGAAATCATAAATTCTGCTGGCTATTATTTTTTCTATTATTTTTGCTATTACCGACAACAAAGCAATTGGCCTATAGTTATTTAGTTCTGAGACATCACCTTTCTTATGTAGTAATTTCAGCATAGTAGTTTTTAATTTATCAGGAAACCTTCCTTCTTGAAAACATTTATTAATTAATATGGAAAGTGGCTCTGTCAAAGAATGTGCACAATATTTGACAAGTTTTGTGGAGATTTCATCATATCCAACTGTATATGTATTTTTTAATGTGTGTATTGTGTTGTATACTTCCTGTGCATCTGTCGGTAGTAAGACAAATGTATTTATGTTATTGGTTAGAAGTGATTTATTTATATGTGAATTTATATTTATATCCGCTACCATATTAATTAACTGTTTATTTATGTCATTTAATATTTCATCTTCATGTTTTGCATTATCCTTCTTAAAGTTGGCTATGTTGAATTTTTTCGTTTTTGATTTGTTTTCTGTCACCTCTTTAACTAACTTCCAAGTGTCCCTTATTTTATTATCTGATGCCAGTATGAATTCACTGTTACATTTTTGCTTTTGTTCCTGTATATCCTTTTTTAACTGATCTCGAAAGTCCTCGTAGGTCTTCTTACTCACTTCTCCTTTTATCATTCCCTCATATAGTTGTCTTTTTATTTTACATTTATTCTTCAGTTCAGCTGTAAGCCATTTTTTATACTTTGATGTTGTCTGCTTGCAAATTGTTTTAGGACTCACTTCGTCAATTATATTTAATATAATATCTTCTAAAATTGAGTGACAATTATTTGCATCTTTATTTATTAATTTCTCTTTCCAGTTTACTTCTTGTAGTTTTCTTTTAATTTTTGCTAGATTTTTGTCCGAAAAATTTCTAATTTCATAATTTATCATGAAATTTTGATTGGTGCCAGTATCAATCCTAATCTCTTGTGCTAAGTGATCTGAAAGTGATGATGCCACAACTTGGCTTAGATAGTTTTCATTGTTTGTTAAGATGTTGTCTAATGTTTTTTGACTAGTTTTTGTGATTCTGGTAGGATCATGAATAGTTATTTTCAGGTTGTAAGATGTAACAATATCAAGAAAGTTTATTAATTCATTACTTTTTTGGTTTCTAAAATCTATATTAAAATCACCACTTAATACAACTGTGTATGTTTTGTAGTTTGGCACTTCTTTTAGGACATCTTCTAGAATATTGTAAAATTCTTTTATGTCACCACTTGGAGACCTGTATATATTTATAATTATTGTTTTAGCCTGCCTCAATTCTACTGCACTGCATTCTAAAATGATTTCCTTACTTTTTGCATCAGTTTTTCGATTTCCACAAATTCTACATCTTTGTGTACGAAAATGCATGATCCGCCATGGATGCTGTCCTTTCGTGTAAAACAGGATGCCATATGATAGCCTGGAATTTGTATGAATTGTTCCTCCCCTGGATTCAGCCAATGTTCAGTGATTGCTAATGCCGTTAAATTATTACCATAGTTTGTTTCTAACAATAACACAATTTCAGCAAGTTTATTTCGTATGCACTGAACATTCTGATGTAATATTACGACATGCTTCCTTAATTCTGCGTAACTGTCTCCAAATAATAATAATAATAATAATAATAATAATGTGTCTTTATTTTTCTACTAATATACAACTTTAAAACATATATTATAGGGGGGGGCGACGTTCAACCAGGTTGCTCTTCCACGCAACCCCCACACAACAATGAAAAGAAATTTGAATACAAAAATTGAACAAAAAAGTAATAATAATACATATATACATTGGCACTGACGTAGAAAAATTAAATTATTATTTAATTTATTGTCTGTTTGCAAATATTTGGGATCTAACCTGCTTTCTGAAAGAGGCAATACTGGGAAGGGATTTGATATGTGATGATAAATTATTAAATATTTTCACCGAGTTGTAAGAAAAAGACTTTTCAAATTGGGCAGTCGTATGCTTTGGAACACTAAATAAGTAGCGCGACCGTGTGAGACACTTATGTATATCTATACCTCTGACTAATTTCTCGAATAAATACTTTGGACTTTGATTTTTAACTATTTTGTAAACAAGACAAGCCATATGAAGCTGATAGCGTTCATCTAGAGTAAGCCATTTACTGTCATGAAGTGGGCCCGATATATGATCAAATTTTCTCAAATTGAAGCTGAACCTTAAGCATGAGTTTTGAACCTTTTGTAGACTTACTTGATCTCTTTTTAAGAGGGCCGGCCAGTATACAGTATCACAATAAGATAATGCGGACAAAATTAAACTATCACATAATTTTAGTTTTAATTCGCTTGACAAAATATCTTTATTCATATATAATAACTTTAATTTTGCATACGACTTTTGAAGCAGATGACTGACGTGTTTTGTATGTTTTAAGTCTTCATCAATGTAAATCCCAAGATTTTTGCAGTTGTCACTAAATTTTAAATCCTGATTATTAAGTGTAATTTTAAAATCGTTATGAAATATGAAATATTAAAACTTCTGTCTTCGATTCATTTAAAACAAGACCATGAGCTTTTGAGACAGTCGCTATTTTTTCCAAATCTGAGTTAATTGCTGCAGTTGCCGCATCAACTTCATGTGAAAAAAATTAGAAGTATATTTGCGTATCATCGGCATATTGATGTGTGGAACAAGATGTTAAAAATGCATGAAAATTGGCTGTATACAAAGAAAATAATAAGGGCCCCAAAATACTACCTTGTGGTACACCTTTTATATTATCCTGATATTCTGAAACATTCCCATTAAAAACTACCCTTTGACGTCTGTTAAGTAAGTAACTTTGAAAAAAATTTATTGCGCAGTCACTAAAATTAAAATATTTAAGTTTTTTGCATAAAGTGGTATGATCCAAAGTATCAAACGCTTTGCTGAAGTCCAACAAAATTAAACAGGTATTTTTATTCTTATCATTTGCTGCGTAAATGTCATCCGTTACTTGCAATAATGCTGTAGTCGTGCTATGACCTGCGCGGAAACCGGATTGTGTATGGGGCAAAATATTATATTTAGATATAAATAGATTTAATTGTTCTTCAACTATTTTTTCTAAAATTTTCGAGATAGTAGGCAGAATGCTGATAGGTCTAAAATGACATATATTCGAGGGGTTATTGACCTTCGGAGTAGGAATTATATTTGACAATTTCCAAGCGGTGGGGAAGTAATTTTCTGAGAGACATTTATTGATTATAAAAGTCAAATATTCATTTAAATGTGGGAGTACCAGCGATAACATTTTTAAATTTATTCCATCAGTCCCTTTTGCATTGGATTTTATGGTACGAAATATACTTTCAACCTTATGGATAGAAACTTCTGAGAATCTATTTGAAAATTTGTTTCACTTTTATTGCTCTGTTTTTCCCAGTTTTGTTCATGATTTTCTTTAGTGTCATGTTTTGGAAACACATATCTACTAAAGCCTACGCCTTTTGGCCAAAAATTAGGTTGATATACCTCCTGTTTTAATGCATAGTCTACTCCTACTTTAAATGCCTTGGTTTGTGTTCGTTTTAATTTTAGTTCTTCTATTATAAATGTCCGTCCTGTCATATTTGGTTTAGAACACAAATATTTTTGGATTTTTTCAGCAGTTATATGTAGTTTTACTCGTGACAAGAATATCCATATTCTTTTTTGTACTCCTTCCAAGCCTTCATCTATACTTCCATCTCCAATTTGCACGCTTTTATTTTCCCTTTTTGTTTTTTTTGTCAGTATTTCTTTGTAAGAGGGTTTGACTTTCTCAGTATTTCCATTGTTTTTCGTATTTTGTGTTTCTTTTACCGGTTTCGTATCTTGAACTTGTGAGGTCGAGGCTCCTAGATTTATTATGTCATTCATAACTTTCCTTTGTTTTTGTTCTAAGCTTATCATGTTGTTTGTATTAGTTTCTATCTTTGATTTTTTGTCACTGGCCTGTTTACTTCTTTTTTGCTCTTTATTTACAATATCTGGTGTTGAAGTTTTTTGTTGATGATTTTTTTCATCTTCAGTGTTTTGGTATTGCCTTTTCCTGTTATTTATTACATTATTGTTATTAAAATAAGACTGAACTTCTTGTGCTATTGAGTCTCTTATGAATTCTTCATTTGTTTTCTCGTTTTTATTTTCACTCATGCTGTGCTGGTTAGGTGTATCTATTGTTGGTTTTCTTACGAAACTTATCTCAGCTTCTAAGTTGCATATTTTCTCTTTCAGGAGTTTATTCATCTCCCTTAATTCTTGGTTAAAATCTTGTAATAATTTATTTTCGGCTTTTAGTGCTTCCATTAACGCATCATTGAAACCTTCTTCAATTTCCTCACTGTTAATGTGTTCTTGACTTTCTTTTTTGTAATTCTTGTTTACTACAGCATATCTTTCTTGTTGAGCAGCTTTTGTGAAAGTGAAAGGTAGAGTTAAGATAGATAGTGCAATAAATGCCGCTTTACAGTGTGCCTGATAAGAAAGACCAACCATACAACGAATGATTTTCTTTTGTGCGATGAATACTTTGTAAGTGTGTGAAGAGTTTCCCCAAAAAATTAAACCATAGGACAATATAGATTGAACTAATCCAAAGTATGCTAATCTTAACACATTAAGGGAGACAGAGGATTTCAGGTATCTAATAACAAAACAAGATTTACTCAATTTCTTCAATAGATTTTCAGTATGAGTTTCCCACCTCATTTTACAATCTAAAGTTACTCCCAGGAATTTTGTCACTTCTGTATCCACAATCGATTTGTGATCTGCCTTGATTAAAATGCTTGAACTATGAACATAGTTCCTTGGCAAAAATGACATAAAAACGGTTTTGTCATTTGGAAAACTCCTTTACAGATGTATTAGCTTTAGTGATTGTGGTCTCAGAAGAGTTACTAGAAATCAAAAAGTTTGTATCGTCATTTGAAGCGTCATTATTATGCGAATCGGAGAAGTAAAGACCATGAATATCTAATATATATCCATCCGGGGCTACAACGAGGGCTGGCTTTATCAAGTGACTGAGTATGATTGCCTCAGTGCTCTAAAATTGCTACTTTTCTGAATATAGGCATAAGTTCCATCTATGTATGCAACCGCTACACGCAGATCCTGATTAGAGTTTTAGAGTTCATTCGCAAAATCCGTCACGTCTCTGTTATATTGCTCTCTTGTAATTGAATTCAGTCCTATATTTAGAGGGACAAAACGTACCAGCAATGATCTTCTTACTGTGGTAATAACAAGACTTACAGCTTGCCTGCTCGTGTACCTGAAAATGACTTTCAAAAAATCAACAGATAATCCTTGACGAAGTTTGTATAGGAATAATAACAAATCTCTTTTGCTAATACGTCGATGAGTATGATGAGCCAGGTACAGGTACAGGGTCACAATATGTACACAAATCATGAAATTGGTGGCGTGTTATTGGGCTTATGGACCAGAACTCATCCTCTGTAAAACTATTATCATCGTTAAAATCGGGCTCATCAATTCTAGCTGATCTACGTAAAACTGTAAAATATTTTGCAACTGTGCACCGTTTAAGCGATATGGTCTATTATAAAATTGCAAACCCTCCAACAGAACTCATGGAACAAATTCATTGGCGTCTAAATGATGATGACAGCAGCGAGCTGATTCGGGTATATAAATATATTTTTATGATAAAGACTTTAAGTCTACACACAAGAACACATACAAGAATTATTTGTGGTCTGCTTTAAAACATTTAATTTCAAACAATTGGGATCACATGCTAATTAATCAATCTCGGCATTGACAGTTCGATTGCAATTAAGACATATGCGACAGCTTCAATATCTCGAGGTGGTAAGTTAACATCTTCACGACGACGAATTGCAATTTGATGCTTGAGCTTATTTTCATTTCCAGAAATGCTAACCATTGCTCGTGGCTGCAAACCAATGTTACATATATAACAGTTTACTCTTCGCCTAAACATGTCTGGATTTTTAACAACCAAAAGTTAGACGCTTGTTATAGAATGCCTTCTATTGTTAACTAATACAATACCAAAGTTGTAACAAATAAACACATAAGTCGTTATTAAAATGTTTACAAATGTCAAAACATTTAATTTTAGACAGGCTATAGGCCTACTCTTATTTTTTAATTAATTCTAAAATTCAAATAACATAGAATTTTCGTTTAGACAAATATAAGATAACCACTGGAAAAAAGTGAATGTGTGCTTCTGCAAATGTATTTTTACTTGTGAATAATAATAACCAGTAAACCTACCTAAACATTTAACTATATTTAAGGAATATTATCATGTTCTTCAATTTTTTAATTTAATAATAATAAATTATGGTTGTAACATTATATATGCAGTTTTAAAAATGATAGTAATTAAACAGGAATGGTATATAAAAGAAATTTTGGTGACACCAGTGATCGAACCCGGGGCGTTTCACATGCAAAACGAACGCTCTGCCACTGAGCCATATCCCCGCTACGATGCAATTTAAACAAATCTCATAGTAAATACACACCATCATCCATATTATCTTTTTACAGTGTTGCTCAATAACTGTCCATTTTCGGAGGTCGTGCATTGAGGCTCTTGTTCACAACAACAAGAAATACAACATATTCGAATTTCAGCTTATTTGACCGAAACCACTTTTACCTAAGAAATGTGCGTGGTCCTTTGTCGTTTCGTTGCCATTTGGCTAATGCTATCCGTAGTATATTCTCTATACGTTATTATTAAAATATACCTGCTGTGTAAGAAAATTCAACATCACTATCATAAGAATATTTATTTTTATTTTGTAAAAAAAAAAAATGCAGTTGATATTGCTATAAAATTCTTTCAAATAATGGAAAAATTCAATACTTTGTTAATATATTTTTAAAATGCTGCCAAAATGTTGTTCTTGCTTTGGTGTAGAATTTTAATACCTAAAATAAAATGGGAGGTATTAATTTGTGTTTTCAGTGTATAAAAATTAACTTTTACCTACTTTGAAGTATAGTTAAATTGCTGTCAATTAAGTGCTATTACTAACTAATTAAATATGCTAGCAATATTGAAATTGACATTACATAATTTTTAAAAAGGCAATGATTCGCTAAATAAAGTTGTAACAATAAAATCTTACCAAGTGCTCTGTGCCAGCAGATGTGGATTAAATCCTGCTTTAGTTCCTGAAAGTGGCATGAGACAACAAAACGACTTTATGATCAAAACAGCAGTCAAAGTGAAAAACAGCACTTTAGAATAAGTATAATTTTTTTAAGATGTAATAATAACAAATTGTCGAAAATATTACAAGAAAATTTTCAAATTGTAGATCGTAGAAGGAAGAGCAGTAGGGACAGATCGAGTAGTAAATCTAGAACCAGCTCCTATGCTTCATCAAAATTTGACAGATCATCTGTACACTCATCATCTACGGCTAGTACAAAAACAGATAGGGAGAAAAAGCAGGCGTCAGAAAGGGATCAAATATTGACCAAATGGAGGAAAAACTATTGCGCAACAGAAAAACAAATAACAGACAAACTAGAAGAACTAGCTGCTGTGGACACAGAAGAGATTTTGGAAAAGGAAAAAAATATTTGGACCAGATCGACGCCATGCGAATTATTTTATTCTAGGGACGAAAATAATATGAAACTAACAAGGGCCACTACCAAATTAAAGAAGTTATGTGAGAGATTTGAAGAAACATTAGTGTCAAGGGCAAGCAAAATTAATGCTTTGAAACCAAAATATGAACCACCTCCAAGAAAAAATAGGGCCAGATTGTGTAAACATAAAAGTAAGTATTGATTAGGAAATTTTTATGGGTAATTTTATGAAGACTTTACTGTTTTAGCTGAAGTATCTAGTTCTGATAGCTCTGAGGAAGAAGAGTTAACTGATGAGGAGGATTGTACTATGGAGGAATTACAAAGGAAACAACAACATCCTGACAGATTACATCCAGAAATGTGGTAAGTACCGTATTAAAAGCAAATTAACTAAGAAAATATGCACACATTGATCTTTACATGATGTTTGAGTCAAAATTTAGAAGAACACATCTATCTATTGCACCTAGATGTATGACCATATGTATGTGTACCTTACAACCTATAATATATATGTATATTTTCTTTTTTTCTTCTTTTCTTTTTTTTTCAATTTCAAGAAGTTGGCATGAGTGGATTAAATATTACATGGTATTACATCAGAATTTTATTGGGTAGGTTACTAAAAGAATAATTTAATAAAGTCAGAATTATTTTGTATAATATATTTAATAATTTTTTTTTTTTTTCAAAAAGAGATGGAATAAGTCTTGTAGTTTTTTCTCACAATCTTTATTAATTGATTACCGGTTTCAAAATGCCTCGCACCTCCTCATCGAATCCTAAAGCTAACAATTAAGTGTATAGGTACAAGGACAATCGAATTTTTTAAATTAAATTTGTTACAATAATTGAAATTTATAAAAATTATTAATACAGGGTAAGTAAATGTTTAGGACAATGATAATTTTTAAAATAAAGTTAGGTTTATAAGCACTTGTTTTGTATCTGCTTACAATTTACTCAATATTTGTCGTTAATTTATCATAATTTTCCAAAAATATATATCCATAGCTTCCCTTCTGTCTTTATGTTTATAAATTTTGATGGGATTACAATTTACAACGATTAATAGGAACAAATAATATAAATGACAAACATGTAGTGTATATAATGGTAGACAAATTACAAAGGACGGGTTAAGAAGCACAAAGCAAATGGCTTCCTGTTTGGTACCTCTATTGTTGAAAAGTAGTATTAAAAATGAATAATCTATATATGTATCTTACAATTAGCTGTAATTATTAACGCCCTCTATTATCCGGCGTACCAATTCTATGTTTTCTTTCAGGAGGTTTCTTTGATATAAATATAGTTGGATAATTATATATGGAATTTGTTATACATTATTCTACAATTATTATTACAATAAAAGAACTTCAAGTTGAAAAGTAAAATAGTGTGTGTTGTATTAGTTTGAAAACAAAATTTTGTTGTGAATTTAGGGCTAAATTATTATCAGATGACGTAATTCTCAAAATTTCTAGATTGTTTAAAATTAAATTCTTATCACAAAAATGTAATATTTCAAAACAGTGATCTGGATCAACATTATATCCCGTCTCAAGTATATGTTTTGCAAAAATTGACTCATTTGAGTTATATCAGATGTCAAAAATATTCTTTTTTTCTAATTTTAAAATTGCGGTATGTTCTACCTACATAGGTCTGATTACAACTGCAAGTTATTTTGTATATACCTGATCTATTCAGCGGATCCACTTTGTTAATAAAAATATCTTTTAGATTTTGTTGTGTTTTAAAGGAAATTGTGTAATTGATTTTTTTTACTATATTGGCTATTTTATAAGAAACTGGACCTGCAAAAGTCAATGGAAAATATTTTTTGTTATTACTGTCAGTATTTTGCTGAGGTAAAGTAAACCTTATTTGTTGCATTGATATTTCTTTTTTTATTAATCATTTTATCTATGATAATTGGATTATAGTTGTATGTTTGTGCCATTTGTTTAAGTATATTTACTTCGTTGTTGAAATTTGTTTCATCTAAAGGTATTTTAAATAATCTATTGATGCAACTGTGAAATGCAGCCAGTTTTTGCGAAGTGGGTGTTGTGACATATTGTCTATAGTTTTACCTGTGTGAGTTGGTTTTCTAAATATCTGAAAATTATGTTTATTTTCTTTATTTTGGATTGTTAAATCTAGAAAATTAATTGATTTGTTTTCGTTTGTAACTTCCATTGTAAATTTAATTTTATTATGAATTGTGTTTAAATAATTTAGGAGAACTTGTGCATTTTCTAAACTATTGTTCCAAAATATAATTACGTCATCTACGTAATGAAAATAGTATATGATATCGTTATGAAAATTATTATTATTTAATGTATATTGTGTTTCAAAGTGATCCATAAATAAATCTGCTAAAAATGGTGACAAAGGAGATCCCATGGCTAAACCATCTGGTTGTATGTAATTAATAGAATTGAAAGTAAAGAAATTCTGTTCTAAGCAGATGTTTAGTAAATTCGTTATATCTATTCTATGTTGGTCCGGTATTTTTTCGTTTAATCTCAGCTCAAGTATGTCTTTAACTTCTGAAATTGGTATATTTGTAAATAAATTGATTACATCAATTGAAATCAGGTAGCTTATTATTTGGAATCCTTATGTCTTTAATCTTTTGGGTTAATTCTGTACTATTTTTTATTGTATATTTGAAATTATAATTACATACATTTTTTATATGACTGTTTAGCCATTTTGCTATTTTATATGTAGATGAATTGTTATACGATACTGCCGGTCTTATAGACTCTCTGCCAATACGTCTGATTTGTGCACTTTTAATAAACCATATAACCTCGGTATATTAATAAAATCGGGATTTAATTCTAACCTAGTTTTATTGTCTATAATTTTGTTGCATTTTTTAAGAGTATTTTTAATATTTGTTGTGAAAGTTGTAAGACTAGGATTTTTTTCTATAAACTTATTTTCTGTAATGAGTTAATGACCTTATTTTTGTATTCTGATTCATTTAACAATACCATGCAAATCGCCTTTGTCTGCTTTTGTAACAATAACATTGTTATTTTTTATTTTATGTTTAATTTCAGCAATTAGCCTATTTTCGGATTTAATTTCTGTTTGAAGTACCCTTCTATTGATATTTGTAATTTCTTGTTTAATCGTGACTTTGATCTGATCTCTCACACTGTCTCTAATATTTTCATTTAACTTTTCTACTAAACTTTCTGTTTCCACTGTCAATAATTCTAATTCTTTGATTTGAGATTTTTTATTACATGTTTTTGGTTTATATATCAGCCCTTTGCTCATTAAGTTGATTTCTTGTTGACTCAAATCTATTGAACTAAAATTGACTAACGGTGGATAAAAGTTATGTATTTAATAGTCTATATTGTTGTTGTTATTGTTGTTAATTAAGTTACGTTGTTGTTTTAATTTCAAAATTTTTTTGTTTATCTACTGTACTTAACTTTTCTTTTTATAAATATCATACGAAAACAAGCTGATTGATCATTTGTCAAAATATAAACAATGTTCGTCTGATGAAATAAAAAATTGATGCATTATTATAATGTTTGAAAGGAAAAACTAACTCAAAGCAGATATCTTAACCACAATGATTTGGTTATTGTATATTCTGAATAGCTCCTATTAGAGGAAAGAGGAGGGGTTTGTTGTTGTTTTGTTTTTAACTGCCTTCCTAGTCACCTGGATGATCCCTTAAGTTAGGAGATCTAAATTTATCTGAAAAAGAAGACGGTGCGCTATAATTTAACGTGGATCCGAACCACTTCCTGGGGGTAATTTATAATTGAAAATACATCAATAGATGGAACTCAAACTCACATCGCTTGGTATGTTCAGAGAGAAAGCTAGACACATTAACCACTGAGCTACGGTCCCCCAAAATAATAAAACATTTTCCAAAGGCGCTAGGACTAATATGACATACATGGAAGCAAAATTTAGTTTTAGATTTCTACTTACCTTGAAGTAGCTTGATGAAACTACAGCTGGCCGGATATCTTTCGTATTTTGCATAAAATATCAGGAGCCTAAACTAACCCAAAGCAATGTGTGGACGAATGTGAAAAAATTTATACAGGTGGTCCTGTAATAACGTGCAAAAAATTTAACTCTAGATTCCCTGTCGAAAATTAAGACGGGTTTTTCATATAAAATTTTTCAAAATAACCCTTTCCTGTCCAGCTACACCCCCTTAAAGGGGTGTGCCATGGTTTTTAATTTCTATCTCAAAATAACGTAATCGGAAAAAGACGAAATTTGGCACATCTCGGTTACTCATCAAAAGGCATCTAACGAAATAATTTCATCCACCTAGCATGTACACAAAAGGGGTGAAATTAACTAACCTTGAAATTTTGTAAATATCTTTCTGTCTGCTGTTTTTTTTTTCAATAAAAAAAAAATAGCTAAACATGATTCATTTAGAAACTTTTTTATCTCTTGAAAAATTTCGTAAAATCGACCATTTTTGAGAAAAAAAATTAAATTACATCTGCTTAAGTGATCAATCTAAAGCGATGAGCACAATTATATTAGTATAAAATATTAAAAGTAGGCTGGTGTCAAATTATAATTTGACAATATTACATACTGACATGATCATTTGGTGCTTATAAATTGCACGAGACATTACAAATTAAAGACGAAAGTATTGAAAAGCAAATTTATTAGTAAACTAAAAAAAAAAAACTAACACAAAATACACAAAAGATGAATTTGAACAGTAAAAAAAATTAAACATGAAGACGATTGTTGTTTTTAGATATTAAAGCATTTGTTCAAAATAATGACCTCCAACTTGAATACATGTTTGCAACCGTTTACTAAAATTGCCATACAAGCTCGCCCCCTTCCAATCCATGGATTTCTAAATGTTGAGTGTAGCCATTCTCGAACCTATAAAGAATAATGAGGTGGTACACCATCCTGCTAAACCACAGTGTTTGACGTAATGTAAGAGGTAAATCGTCTATAAGTTGATACAAGTCATTTTGTAAAAAGTTTAAATATGTTGGACCATTTAATATGTTTGGTAACTCAAAAGGCTCTATTAAATTATTGCCTATAATTCTGGCCCAGCATGAGGATTATCGTTGCTACATAAATGCTGGTTACGAAAATTTAAAACTCCATGTCGAATAAAGCAGGATCCATCTGCGAATAGTACTTTCCTTGTAAAATCTAACGGTTTCCTAAATATAATTCTACAAAAATCAAGTCTTACTGGAAAATCATGAGGGCCCAGGTAGAACACTAATATTGGACCAATATTGGTTTAATATTAAAAAAACGTTGACTCAATGTAAAAAACGCAACATTGAACCAATAAAAAATGTGAACATTTTTGTATATAGACTCAATATTAATCTATATTCAATAAATATTTAAAAATCATATCATATAATATTTTATTCCAATACAAATTATTATTTGAAATCATATATTTGCCCAATATTTAATGAAAATTTAGCCTAATGCCCAAAGATGGTAAAGCTATTTCTTGAAACTTTCCTAAAGTACAATTTTTTAATAATAATTATCATTTTAAGAACCTCACTAACAAGATCTAGAAGTCATTGTAGTAAAACCTCCAGCTGAAATATTTAACCTGTGTATGGTAGGTTCAACTACATCATCTGTAAAATTACTAAAGGCATCTTGGGCTTTTGTTAGTACAGATTAGGTGAGCATCACCACGGGGAATTTTTGTTTGTCATTATTGAATCACATTGCCTGGAGACCCTAAGTCAGAAATTGTACGCTTGTACAAGCATATTGCACGGAGAGCCATCTATGCAACTTATTGCAATCAGCCTAGGCGCAGTATGACTATCCAATATAGATATAAATCGGTTAAATAATATTATTTAAAAGAGATTTTTAACAATATAATCTCAATATGAATATCCCGATATTTTAAAATTAATATTTGTCATTATCAGTCGATGTTTGTTGTGCAATATTACTAAAAAGTTCAATAAAAACATGATAACATATACACTTACCAATATTGGAAAATCAATATTTATTGGTATTAGAAAATATTCCCTAAACAATATAATTTTACACATAGTTGACAAATATGAGTTTCCCAATATTTTAGAATCAATATTTATCTTTATCAATCGATGTTTTTTGTACAATATTATCAAAAAATGTAATTAAAATATAATGCGAATATAGACTTTTCAATGTTGTGAAATTAATATTAATAGATATTTATCAATATTGTCTGCGTATATCTGGATTGGAATGTGTTAAAACCATATACTACCAACATAGGCACACCGATATTTTAATACCACTGTATATTAATATTAGTTCAATATTTTTGTTACAATTTCAGTGTCTCTATATTGATCCAATATTGAACCACAGTCCAGCCAATATTATATTCTACCTGGGGGAACAGCTTTTGTATTCTCTATAAATGATTGGTGTAAATTTCTTTCCTTTTCAAAATCCTCCATACTGATGTCCCTGTTATGTGGAATTGAAGAATAGCCTGTCTAATACTACATTCAGGATGTTCACCAAAATAATGTAATATTTGTGCCTCCATTGCATTTCCTATTTGTCTCCGATGACCACAATCATGACTCCTTTTTTTAAAACTCCCCCTTCCTTTACATTCGTCATAAATTAAATGTATGTCTGCATAATGCTTAGTTATTTTTTTTAATTAAAAAAAAAAAAATAGCAGGCAGAAAGATATTTACAAAATTTTAAGAAGGGTAGTTAATTTCATCTCTTTGTGTATACTAGCGTGGATGAAATAATTTCGTTTGATGCCTTTTGATGAATAACCGAGATGTCCCAATTTTCCCTTTTTTCCAATTATGTTATTTTGAGATAGAAATTAAAAACCGTTTTTTGGCACACCCCTTTAACACGTTCCGCACCTTAAGGATATAACAAAAATGGTTCATTGGGCCAACTGATTTTTTTTGTAGTTTTGTACTTTACAAGACATATATAGTAGAGTACAGCATGCAAGAAAGTTCAATACAATGTTTATTCATGTTTTTGAAAACAAAAATTTAGCCTGAAGAAAACTGTTCTTTTAGTTGTTGATGTATTTAAACAAGTATAGTTGGGTACAGTTTTGCTGGGCAGTCAAAAAATTAAACAAAAACTTTACGACCTCATTAAAATACCGTTACTCTCTACTGTCTCGCCTGAAAATTGAATCACTTATCTTTATAGGTTTTTAATGTACTTCGGCCTATTCACTGGCGTTAATAATTAGCTCATAAAGTTTTTGTTGCATTTTTTTGACTGTCCAGCGAAACTGTACCCGACTATACACTAGAAATTGATTTGATAGGCTTGATAAAAACAACACACACGTACACCCATTTGAAATGACAAATAACAACAATAAGGGTGCTCCCTGATGGGTCGGTACGGTATCGGTACAACATTGATACAGTAAGCTCTCGGTATGCAGAGCCGATGTTGACTCCATATATTTCAATAGCTTCCATCACACAGGTCGGTACGATGCGGTATGCACGAGGAATGCAGACAATCGGCAAATTTCTCAGTCGACTGGCTGTATTTACTGAGAGTAATTGGTGCTTGCTATACAATTACTGACTGCGAAACGAAACTTTGCAGTATCTTGAGTGTATCCAGTGCAATAAAACATATGTTGTACCATGTTGCGCCGATACCGTACCGATACCATTCCGGTCCGTCAGGGAGGGCCCTAAACATTACGAATTGTCATATTATTAGAATTTGACTGTGTTTTCACTAGTAAATTGTAAGTGTTTTACATTAAGTTTAAGAATGCTTTATGTAGTATACACCAAGCATATAAAACTGAAATCAGCAGAAAACTGTTAATTTTGTCACAGGAGAGTCAGAAGACTTCTGTAATTTTGTCGAATTTTCTTAACCTCTATTTTAACTGTCAAACTCTATACTTTAATCATTTCATCTTTCAGTACTAGTTTTGTATCGGAAATTAAAAAATACGTTTTTTATGCCATTATATGCGTAAATAAGAATGGTGTATTATGTATGTAACTGCCAAAATTATGACCTTTTTTGATTAAATAAGTCCAGTTTCTCTCTTCATTAAAATTTATTGGCCTATTATAGAATAATAGGATCTAGTAGTCAGGCCTGGAAAAAAAAACTCGCCTAACAACGGCCTGGTTTCATGATGTAACCATTTAAAACTTTACTAACCTGCAATTATTATTCTAGTTCGACTTCCCCATTAATGAGAGGCAACTGTATGTTAATAGGTAATTCTTCTTTCGCTGGCCCGACAATTAATGTGAATCTGTTCACTAATTGAAAATTTTTCATTTTAAGGTTTAACGAGCCCGGCGAAATGAACGATGGACCTCTGTGTAGATGCTCAGTAAAATCAAGAAAATCCGGCATACGTCATGGAATATATCCAGGGGAAGAACATTTAGAGAGATGTGATCTTTTCAGCAACAATGCTCATAGGCTTTATCACTATCGAATCACTATATCTCCTCCGACTAATTTCCTGGTTAAAACGCCAACGATTATTCAGTATGATGAACACGAATTTATTTTTGAAGGCTTCTCTATGTTCTCTCATTTTCCCTTAGAGAAATTACCAACTTGTAAAGTTATACGGTTTAATATTGAATATACAATCCTTTATATTGAAGAAAAAATCCCTGAGAATTTTACAGTTAAGGAACTAGATTTGTTTCGTAAGTTTATTTGTTAACAACTTTGTGAGATTCATGGTGATTTAATGGATTTAATTTCAGATGATTATTTATTTAAAGAACTACTAGAACTTGTCGATTTGGACTTCAAGGCTGCTAACGACAAAGATGGCTGCTCACAATATCACTTCATGCCAAGGTTTGTGAGGGAGCTACCGGAAAATGGTAAAGAAATTTTATGTATGAAGGAAGTGCTTCAGTATCTGTTGGATAATTCAGTGTCATTGATTGAGAAGTCTGAACTGGGGAAAATGGTTAAAATGACACAATATGAATGGCAGAGTTATGCGGACGAAATTAAGGTATTCGATTTATTTATTCAATCTATTCAAGTCTTTAGATGTGAATTTTTTTTTATACACAATCTACCCCAACCAGGAATTTCGCCGGACCTCTTCTCTATCGAAGAGTAGGGATCTTTTATTTGCTTAACATTCAATAGACAAGGGACTGACAGCTTTACTTCCCCTCCGAAGGATGGTACATCCACTACGCAATCCTCGCCTAAGATTGCATAGTTTCTGCGCATGCACTGATATACAAGTCACTAGAAGATGCGGGACAAGGACACTTGTTCCCTTGAAACAATCATTCATCCAACCGGACGTTGTTTTACATTACATACTGAAATATGTACAGTAAAGACACACCTACGCTCGCCCCAATGTGAAATTTTGACCTTAACAATGCACATTCTATAAAAACCTTCAGACAAAACAGCCACTGTTATGTCTCTTTTCATCCTCCCATGAGTTCTCTTTTCCTGTCATTTATTTTTATTCGTCTAATTTCCTTTTGTGTTCAAATGTAGCTTGGACATATTATTGGCTAATTTAACTATATTTTAAATCTAAACTAGCAATTGCATAGTGTCATTTGCGCTTTCTGATCAAAATTATACTAATTGTAATTAGTTTCCTATTATTAAAAAAAAAAACTGGTACAGGAGAATGACCCCAGACAACAAGAAACCTATTTATATAACTTTTCGTTTTAGGGGTGGAGCACTTAGAAAAACTGACCTGCCTCAATAATTTTAATAAATGATGATAACTATTTGAGGACCTCTGCCTGGGTCAATGTGCCTACAATTGAGGGGAAATATATTAGAGTTTATCATATAGCTATAAAAAAATTATAAAAAGACATAAAGACCATGCCGTAAACTCGGGATAAATGTAATATTCTGTCAAAATGGCCAAAATTTACTTTTTTAATGAGATTTGAAACGTTAGACATTAAATCTAACCTTTCAATATGTATACCTTTCTTTATAGTCCAGGCAATGAAGGGTTTTGACTTGCAATAGGTCATACAGAAATGGAATTTGGTAGGATTTGGGGTGATATCAAAAAAATGTTCAAACATAAAATGGAGATTATAAAATTCTGCATCTGTTTGATCTATTCATTTTTTTTGTCTGTGACTAATAGTTCCGCACAACAAAGTTGGGGGTTGATATGCAATTTTCAACAGAATCACATTTTCATCACTGATTAAGACGAGAAGATCGACTGCAAACAATTCCCCCATATTTTTTTTATGAAACAGCAATATTTTGTGAGTCTGATGATGCCTCATTTGGAAGGTTTGGTAGTATGCAACGAAAGATATGATTTTTCGAAGTGCATCGCAACCTACTCAAATATGTTGATTTTTTTAATTATCCATCTAAGGGCGATATATAATAATAATAATAACACCACAATTAATTATATATTTTTGTATAATCGACAAATATATTATAGTTTTGCATACATGATATAAAATATATTATTTTTAACTCGTTTCCGCACCACCTTTGAGGTATAGTTGATCGGTGCGTTTTTCTATGTGGTATCATTCCCGGGTCGGCAAAATCGTGCTGATCGAGACCTTCTGCAGCGTCATTTTCGTCGTCCAAAAGCTGATCGGGTACACAACGCGTACCACTTTCTTCATTTAAAATAATATTCTATTAATCTGGAGTAGAAATATATCAATATATATATATATATATATATATGATTCCCACCGCGTCGCAAGAAACTTTTTCATCGAACAGCTCTAACAAAACACATTGCTGAAATTAAAGTTGGAAGAACATAAATACACGGTTAAGCAGGCAGTCGAAGACGCATATTCTTGTTCAGGCTGCCATCGAAATGTCTCCTTCTTTTTCTTCAGTGTTCGTTGTTGGAGAAGTCATCGATTTGCTTGTATTGTTGATCGCTGGGGCCAGAGATCTCCCAAATGTTTATTTACAAAAACCAGCTCGGGGGAACAAGGAGGAAATGTTCTATTCGCCCCTTAGTTTCTGATATAGCTATGGTGTTGCGAAGAACATCTTGTTTGTGCATGCCTTGAGTGACTGGGACACTATGTCGGCTCCGTTTAATCAGGGTAAGATCCGGTTTCCCAATATCCTAGAGAAGAACCATAGCTTAATTGATGCAGTTTAGGTATTTGAAGACCCCAATCCAGATTTAGCGGAAGTAATTGCTGCTGGAGAATTGTTTTTGTTGAGCCAGTATGGTGCAGGCAGGGAACATAATTGCTTAGATTCAGACATCAGACTGTTGCCAACAACATTCACTGTGTACTTATTGTCAAGTACAGAGCTGGCGGGATATGCAGAAGGCTCTCGAAAAACACGGATGGCGGAGGACAAACAGAACTAGACGCAATATGGATCAAAAGGGAACTGGCTCCAGAGGTCCTTCTTAAGAGCATATCGTACAGATGTCAGAAAGGATATGGAGCAACTTATGGATGAGGTAAAGCAGGATTAAAATGCTCGGTACTGTGCTTGCACTGCAATGGACGTCCTGTGAGAATATTCCAGACCAACTTTTGGACGACAAAAATGACAAAATCGACGGTGCAGAACATCTCCATCAGCATGGTTTTGCAGACCTTACTTCATAATTGATGCATGAAGATAATGAGAATGAAAGCGAGTCTGGTTTGCATCATCGTAAGTGTCGCAAGGTAAATTAACCCTCAATTTCGACTGTGGATTAGGTCTATTGGGGATAATTTAAAAATTCACATATTTGGGTAAGTCGTATTTACAACCAAACCTTACAAATCAGGCATCATTAGACTCACAAAATATTGCTCTTTCATAAAAAAATATTGGGGAATTGTTTGCAATCGATTTTCGTACTAACCAACGATGGAAATGTGATTTTGTTAAAAATTGCGAATCAACTCCCTGTACTGTATCTCAGAAACTATTAGCCGCAGACAAAAAATGGTTTGTTGAAAAAAATGTAGAATTTTATATTCTACATTTTTTATTTGAACATTTTTTCGATATCATTCCAAATAAAGGCGTCATTCCTCAAAAAGTGCGGCGATGCACAGTTTTTCACCCCCACACTGCCAACCAACAATAACTTGCAAACTGTATGACTGCTAATAATTTTATTATGAACAGCTTATTTTCTCAATTTCAGGGGATGGTTGTAACATATCCAGGGAAAAAACCCTGCTCAGTTAGAGTTGACCAGCTAGATCGTAATATTGATTTGCAAAAACAGGGCGACTATAAATTTCCTGAAATTGTACATTTTGGTATTCGTCCGCCTCAGTTGAGCTATGCTGGTAATCCAGAGTAAGTGTATTTTTAAAAACCGTTTAAATAGTGTTGTAATGTAGATTGTAGATTAATTAAGGGGTCGCTTAGCTGAGTTAGCCTTACTTCACTTCGGTCTAAAGGATCTTTTGTGAATTACTCTACAACTAATTGATGCTCAGGATTCCAAGCCTTTTTACAAAGCTTTGTGACTTTCCTGGGAGCTAGATTCCCTGGGACTTCAGTGTTAATTCTGCCTGTTGCGGATTAATACCTTGCATTCACAAAGTATATCTTCTGCAGCATTGCAGTATCTGCATGTCCACTGCCTTGCCCATGTCCCTCAGATGGCATCATCTCAAGGGGCAGTGGCATTTTAGAAGGCCCGTAATCAGCCTTAATTCAGAGTTTTCGAGTTGGTGACTCCTTTGCCGAATAAGTTATAAACTTTTTCACTTGTCTTTGGCCTGGAGTATTCTTCCAACAGGACTTCTTTCCTTTCCCATTTTGGATCTTCTCCATTATGTGCCTCTTGGATAAGCCACAAAACGGTTTGGGTCCGAAAAATGGCACTTCAGCTCCTTTTTTGTAAGGCTGCCAGCTGTTCGTTTCTTTTGTTCCCTCATGCCCTGGCACCCACATCAAGGTAACCTTGTTGTTGTTTGCCAGTTGCTCAGAGATTGTCTACATTTCCAGGCAATTTTAGACTCAAAGTTGCAGGACCTTAGAGACTTTAATGCTGCCTGGCTATCTGAAAGTATATATATAATTTCCTTCTGAAAGAAGGTTGGGATGTTGCCAAGGCCCTAGATGGGCTGCATTTAGACCTCCAGCCATCTTAGATTCATCTGTGTACCAAATGAGTGATTTCTTCTCTATCCGTAACGCTTCAATTCTGCTCGCTTGTTGGCTTTCAATCAGCACATCAAAGGGGCAGTCAAAGTCCAGCTTGATTGACATTGAGTCGGTGGGTTTGATCATGGACTCAAAATAGATAAGCTCCGAAATATTTAAGTGACTAACAACATCGCTTGGTTGTCGGCATAGCCCTTAACGTTGAAGTCAGAATTACTCAATTTATGGAGATCATGAAACACCATTGACCAGAGCAAGGGTCCACCTTGTAGACAACCCCTGACTGCAATCACCTTGGCTGACTCATCCTCTACGTTTATTCTGCTTCTTAGATTGAATCCATTTGATTACTGGAGGCTGTACTCCCCCCTTTTCCACGGCTCTTTGTATGCAAGCTTGGGAAATATACCCAAGAGTGTAGCTTGCTTTGAATATGCTTCCCAGGCATGGGATAGTTACTCAATTCCATGTACTCTTATATTTTCCTGCTGACTCTTTGCATATTCACCATTGGGCTTTTTAAGCAGCCCTATTCCATTTGAGGGGTCTTTTGTGAGGACCTTTTGTAGACGGACTGCTGGAGCTACATCCCTTCACGGAACCGTCTCCATGATCTTCTCTTAGGCATACCTCAATACTTTGTTTTACTCTATTAGAACTTTTTTATAGTCCTTCCGGTTTCCAGAGTTTTTGGCTCTATTAAAAGTTTTCCTAGTCTTAGTCTTGAGGTGGCTAAGGTCCCTAGGGCGCATCTCTTTGGATTGCTCTTTTTCCATAACTCGAAGTCATGACATTTTGCAGTTGATATGAGATATCTAATTCCTCCATTGTGTCGATAGATTGTATGATACCTTCGACCTCTGTCCTTAAATGTTCTTTGTAGACACTCCAGTCAGTCAGTCTAGGTATTCAATATTCCTCGAAGCTTGTCACACCCGCCTCCAAGTTGAATCAAATATACTTATGATCCGACATGGAGGGCTCATTTGTAACATGCCAGTTTTTTATTAAATCGGTTATAAATGGATCTGCAAGGGTTACATCTAAAACTTCTTTTCTGACAGCGTTTATAAAGGTAGGTTCATTATTCTTAATGATAATGTCGATATTATTTTCCAACAAATATTCAAAAAGGTACTCGCCTCTAATATTTTAAACTGTACTGCTGCACATACGATGGTGCACATTAGCGTCGCAACCTATAATGTAGGATTTATTTCTCCTCTTGCACCAGTTTATGAGGCTCGTAGCTTCCTCTGGGGGTGGACTTCCTTCTTCGCCAGGAAAATAGGCAGAAGCCACTATGATCTGCCTTTTGCCCATTCCCAAAGGCACCTCCACAACTGCTGTAATGGTCTCTGGTTATGAACTCTGAAAGGAGAACAAAACTAGCATTTTTATCGAACAGCAGAGCTGCTCTTGGGTTGTCAGACAAGTTGGAATAAAATAACTTACATGATTGTGTAGGGAGTCCTTTGATCATTTAATTGCCCATAGACTTATATTTAGTTTCCCCCTTATAAAACTCCTGCTAGCACACACTTGATGCTGCTTTTGCATGATAGACATTTGTTTGGAGGTACTTTAAATTTAAATTGTAGAATGCAGGTTTTCACGGCCGTTGTCTAATGAAGTAGATTCTTCCGGGTCTTGCCGTGGTCGTCGAACTTGACTTGACGTTTCTAAAATTTTAGAATCCTTCTGAAGAAGCTGACAGGATGATCAGCGAAACGTCAAGTTCGACGACCACGGCAAGACCCGAAAGAATCTACTTCATTAAATTTAAATTGTTTCCCGGCTCAGGGCTTTTTTTGTGGCCTTTTGCTATTATCTTGTCCTTACCTATATAAGGCTTTGTTAGGCCTTCCTTCATCGTTCAGTAAGGCACTGTTTTTGCCTTTGACCTTTGCTTTTTGGTTGATCGATCGGTTTTCCAGGCCTTTTTTTCCTGGAAGGTGTCAGCCTTATCCTTATCTTGAGCTTTCTTAGAATTTTTGGAGTTTGCCCTCTCCTGTAGCTGGCTGACCAAATTTGTAGCTAATCCTGTAGCCCTTCGATATTAGTTTCTCAACAGACTGTAAGTCTGCCGAGAAGGTTAATTCCTTTGAGGTGCCTTTGGTTTCCCTTCTAGGCACCCTCCAGCTGGTTGAATTGAGGCCTTCAGGTTTTCCTCATTCAAATAGTCCTGCTTACCTGGTGGTAGATTCGTCACCAGAATCTCTGTGTGAGGCATTTCGGTCTCTTCAGCGACTCTTAGTGACGCATTTTCCCAAGGCTTTAGCTCTTTAATTATGCTTTTTTGGCGACTGTATTATGGCTTTATTAGCAGAAATAAGGACCATCCAACCGGGTCACTATCATCTATCTATTTATTTATAAATAATGAACCTAACATCACTTATGGATCTTACAATCTTGCAGTTATCAAAAAGCATGGAGAGATTATGTCAAATTTAGACATTTATTAGCCAATATGTCCAAGCCTACATTTGAAGACAAGAGAAAATTAGAGGCGAAAGAAAATAAGTTACAGGAAATGAGAACTCAAGGAAAGATGAAAAGAGATGTGACAGTGGCTGTTTCGTCTGAAGGTTTTTATAGAACTGGAATTATGTGTGATATTATACAGGTAAAGAAACAGAATAATTTACTTGTACAAAACTAATCTTAAACTTCTTAATTGGTAGTGGTACTTTTATTTTTGACTTTTAGTCATAAGATTAAAGTTTATTGTATCCTATTCTGGTTGCACATCTTATAACTGACTAAGTTAAATAAATAGTTCTTGATTTTATACAATTTGGCACCAGGGAAATATTTTGGTGCAGGGTTAAAGTATATTGTATTTTTCAGCATGCCATGTTGATCCCCGTTTTAGTATGCCACTTACGATTTCATCGCTCTCTTAATATCTTAGAGGACTCACTACAGTACAAGTTCAAAAATCGTGCTCTACTTCAGTTAGCATTAACCCATCCGTCGTATCGTGAAAATTTTGGGACAAATCCAGATCATGCTAGAAACAGTCTGACTAACTGTGGTATACGTCAACCCGAATATGGTGATAGAAGAATTCATTATATGAATACCAGAAAAAGAGGTAAGTAATTTTTTTAATTGTTTGAGTAATTGAAAAATTGTGGGGAAAAAGGTCATAATATATTGTTTTGTTGCAGGCATAAATACTTTAATAAATATAATGTCACGGTTTGGTAAGCAACAGGAAACTGAGTCGAACATAACCCACAATGAACGTTTAGAATTCTTGGGGGATGCCGTTGTGGAGTTTCTCTCGTCTATACATTTGTTTTATTCATTTCCTGATCTGGAGGAAGGAGGTTTGGCTACGTACAGGGCAGCTATCGTTCAAAATCAACATCTCGCGGTGCTAGCACGAACTTTAAAATTAGATCAGTTCATGCTCTACGCTCATGGTTCTGATTTGTGTCACGATTTGGAACTGAGACATGCGATGGCTAACTGCTTTGAGGCATTAATGGGCTCTTTGTTTTTGGATGGTGGAATTGATGTAAGTAAGAATGTTTAGCCTAAATCTGTCTTGTACAGCAAAGTAGAAATTATAATGTACAGATTTATAAGCATCTTTTCACTCTACTTTTTGTTTTGCAGATCGCAGATAAAGTATTCTCTGCCACTTTATTTGCTACTGGAGATAAAGAGCTATATGATGTGTGGTTAAATCTTCCACCACATCCACTACAAGAACAGGAACCGTTGGGCGATCGCCAGTGGATAGATAAATTCGAATTGTTACAAAACCTAGTCAAGTTTGAGCAATCGATAAATGTAGAATTTAAACACATCAGACTTTTAGCCAGAGCATTTACTGACAGGAGTGTAGGATATACGAACTTGACAATGGGTTCTAATCAGAGGCTAGAATTCCTAGGGGACACTGTTCTGCAGCTGATTGCCTCTGAATATCTGTATAAATATTTTCCCGAGCATCATGAAGGGCATTTATCGGTAAGTGTAACAAAGATGTGTTATTTCTGTCATAATCGATAAGAGTTGTTCATGAATGAATCCTATTTTAATTATGAGTTTCACAGATTCGTGATTTTATGAGTGGTATATGCAGAATTTTTCATGAGAAAGTGTAGCAAATAAATTTTTTTAAATGTTAATCTGCTCTCCTAATAAAACTCTTGCAATGTACTTTGTTAATTCCATAATTAAAAAAAAGTATTTCTACATAAAAAAAAATTAATTTTTTCGTGTATTGTGTTGTATTGAAATTTGTTGTTGTTGTTGTTATTGTTAAAAAAAATAAAAAAAAACAATGAAGAAGTTTCTACCAGGTTTTGTTATAATCATCGTATGTGACTTGATGTTTTTCTCATCATACTGTGGCTTCTTCAGAAAGATTTCAAAGACTGAAGTTGTATATCTTGATGTTGCTACGCTTGCCTGCTAATTCATAATGCTCCATTGACTATGATTCTCTAAACCACTGGTACCTGACAAAATCAGTCTCCATATGCTGATATCTGTCCTCTTTTGGAATTATTCCTGTTTCTCTAGTTACCAGTGATTCTCTAATAATTTTTGGATAATAGCTCTTACTTCTGTTTAATGTATTAACATTCTCGTACTTGATTTTATGGTTCCCATTATGAAGAATATGTTCTACCACTGTCAATTTATCTGTGTGTCCAAGTATAATGTTCTTTGATTTTATACTGGATACTGCACACTGTTTGTCCCATGTAACTCTCACCATATATATACTCCAATTGGTAAACTCCTTTCTCAAAATAGTAGGGATAAGGGTCCTTGTTTGAGTAAACGGCTGTTATATATTTTCTTTACCATTTGGAAACGTTTACCAAGTTTCTTCTCTGATAAAACGCTTTTGAACAGTGAAAGAAATAAGGAGCCCGTCCCTAAACTAAGTGTTTAGTGAAAGTTATATCGGACAAACGGGGCAAAGTAACCAATGCAGAATCAAAGAGCACCAGAAAAACACCGCTTAGATACACAGATAAGATTGGTAGTGACAGAATATCATCACAATAGAAACATAATAAAATCAACTACGAGCAGTGAGGAGAGGTATCGACTTAGAAAACGCACGGAGACTAGTTCTACCAAGTACGCAATGGTTTAAACAGTTACATTCCACGGAGCATGTTGAGTGAACAGCGGAACGAAGCAGCACCAAGGTATGTGCAGAATATAACAACTTCAGTCTTTGCAATCCTTCTAGAGAAGTTGACAGTACAATATGTAGAATGTCACATTCGACAACCACAGCAAAACCCAGAGGAAACTAATTCATTAGACAACGGTAGTAAATGCCTGCATTCTACCAAAAAACATAATAGTGTTTAATGGGCAATTCTTAATCCATATTCCCTAGTTATTAAGAAGTTCCTTGGTGAATAACAGAACACAAGCTGTAGTATGTGATGACCTTGGGATGGCGAAATATGCTGTTTATAATAACCCTAAAGCGGAACTGAAAACTAAAGATCGTGCAGATTTACTTGAAGCATTTATCGGCGCTTTGTACGTAGATCAGGTAATTATAGAAAAAATCAAGTTGAATAAATTAGATTGATAGCAAGTTTATTTTTATTTTTTTTTAGGGTATGGAATTCTGCGAGGTATTCTGTCAAGTCACACTGTTTCCAAGATTGCAAGACTTCATAATGAATCAAGACTGGAATGATCCCAAATCAAAACTGCAACAATGTTGTCTCACTCTTCGAACGATGGATGGGGGCGAGCCAGATATCCCAGTCTATAAGTAAGTATTACAACACAGTTTTTCAACATTCCTAAGTTTCATGAATTTTGACACAGCAACTTTTTAATTACAGAGTTATTGAATGTAAGGGACCAACAAATACCAGGGTGTATACAGTGGCGGTTTATTTTAGAGGAAGAAGATTAGCCAGCGCGATGGGCCATAGCATTCAACAGGCAGAAATGAATGCCGCAAAGAATGCACTAGAAATATCTCAAGGTAAAGTATACTTTCGTTATTTATTGTTTGAACCTGGAGTAATTAAACTAGATTCCATTTAATTCCTTTGTGCATTTCCTCATTTAAATGCAGTCCAACTTAAAAACAGTACATTTATTTTGCTCTTTATTTGAACTGAAAATAAAATCCTCCAAGACCAACACGTGCATATACTGCATTTGTCAATTTTTTTGCAATATAAACTGTATCCCTGTACATGGCATTGCCATCTTAGTTATTATTAGAGATAGATAGATGGTTAAATGGGGATATAAAATCCCGCATCTGTCAAATTTCATGACTGGTGATATTTTAATAAGCACCTTGCTAGGGCACTTTCTTACGGTGCTTTCGTTGGCGTTATCAGAGAATGTCTAGAGTGAATGCCTCTGATTTTGATTTTTATGGGCGCCATATTGAATTTTTAATAGTTGTATAATGCTCTTAATTCCTTTTTCAAGAACATATGACAGTGTCAGACAAAAATTAGTTACTACACTCAAACCGTTAGAGGAGGACAGTGATGACGTTGGTGAGGGTATTATTGCAGAAACCTTTCAGAATGCTAAAAATATTTACATTCAAGGACCAAAAACGAGATGTCTCTGTGTAGAGGGAATTTGTATTATGGATAGGTTATAATAATAATAATCGTCTTTATTAGAAAAAAGAAACTACACAGATATAGGCGATGTTTAGCTTGACAAGCTATTCTTACACATAACCTATACAATGTAACAACATTTGTAACTATATGAGGCAAACAAAAATATAAAATACCCCTACACACCTTAGTATAATATGAACAGCGCCGGAATCTCCAACAGGCCATCCAGACGATGCCCCCTCGTTCACGTTGCCTAGTGCTGCCATAGATGGGGACACCTGCCAGCGACCCAAGGAAGAACCAGCAACTGTTATAACCTAAACAAAGAAAAACGCCCGTTCTCAACACCCACGCTATTATGTGACTGTCACTATCACTTAAACTTTCAAAAATGATTGTATATAATAATGCTTTAATTTACGTTTGAAGGCAGAACAACTTAAGCTTTTAAATTCTGTACTGATTTGGTTGTATTTTTTAACAGAATTATAGGAGAATGATCGGCGAAAGGTGGACATAAGATATCTGGGCATATTCAAATCACGGTTAGAACTAACATTAATGGGGTGTAAGTTGAATCGATATGATATTCTTGAGCAGAGGTAGGAGGGTTCGCCTCAGAGAATTAAATGATGAACAAAGTTTAATAGGTGTAGCTCCCAAATTTGACTCATAGGCAGCCAATTAAGAATCTTTAAATTCGCAGATATTCTATCATATTTTCTTAATCCAAAAACCAAACGACATCATGTGTTTTGAACATAATTAAATAAAGACAGCACAAGAGACTCACACAACGTCTTCCTTAAATTAAAGCTTAAAATATGTTTATTAGCATAAAGCAATTTTAGAGCGCTATATAATGTACTTATCAAACTACTAACGTGTGCCTCAAATCTTAAATGCGGATCAAAAATGATACCCAGATTTTTGATAAGGCAACAAATCCTAATTTATTTTAATTTCAATATATTTCAATAACAGCATGTAAAATGTTTTATTTGCATTCAGTTTTAAATTATGTGAAACAGAGAAGTCAAATACTGCTTTTAGATCGGTATTGTTGTGGTTACAGGCTTCATGTATACTATTAATGTCGAAGCTGCAATAAATTTGTGTGTCGTCTGCATATCCCTGTATCTTACAATGTTGCACCTCACGAAACAAATCAGTGGTGTAAATAATGAAAAGCAAAGGCCCCAATATACTACCTTGTGGAACACCTGTAGTGATATTAGATGCAGAGTACGAATGACCATTGGTGATAACTTTCTGCTTACGGTTACTAAAGTAAGAGCTAAATAAATTGACAACAAAATTATCACAACCTATATATTTTAATTTAGCTAGCATGAGACGATGATTTATCTATATAACTCAAATAATGTCGCAGTGCGAACGTATCTTCATGACGAAGAGTTAACTTGGCATGTCAAAAGTCAGTGATTCAATCCCTATGTGCTACAGTTTTTTTTTTGTTATTATTATTTTAATTACAACATTCGTGTAAATATATAATAGTAGTACGTTTAGCATTAGTTACTTTTATATATTTTTAGCTATTTAACAGCCGATATTAAATTTCTTTAAAAAATTATTAAATATGGACACTCGAAATAACATATTTATAACAGGAATTTTTAAATAACAGAACGTTTTCACTGTTTTTTACACACATTGGTAGTTCATTATATTGTTTAAATCCATTATGAAATAAGTTCATTTGGCTATATCATGTGTGCACTGTTTTAATATATAAATGTTCTCTGGATCTCATATCATGATCATGAATGTTTGTCACTAGAATACAATGTTCAGATAAATATTTTGGCACTAACCCATATAACATTTTGTAAAAGAAAGTTAATTTAAAGTTATTATTTGTTTCACTCCAAGTAGTTTTGTAGTGTAACGGGTGGTTCTGTTTTTTCTGTATCATATGTATTTCAGAATTATTGAGTAGAAAAAGTATCGTTGAATTGAAGTTGAAATGGGGTAAAATTATTGTTTTGTATATAGTTATTTTCATCTGTGTACTAAGTTTCTATCAAATTAATTTTTTGCTATTTTGTGGGTGATATAACGTGCATGTCTTAAAAATTATAAATGTCCATCAATAATTACACCTAAATACTTGAATTCATTAACTTGCTCAATTTTATCACCACATATGATTATTCCTTGGTTATTTACTGTGTTCTCTTGGCTATATTTACTCTTAATTATCATAAACTTTGTTTTATCTGTGTTACTGATATATCATTTTTAAATATTGGTGGCTACAATACACCCCTTTCTTTATGTTTTATGAGTAATCTATACACTCTTGTTCGAAAACATCTATGGACAGGGTATTGTGCTATAACTTGTCAATAAAATGTCAAAATTTGTACTGTTAAATAGCATGAATTATTAATAAAGACATTGTAATAAATTACCCGTTGTTACTAATGTGAGTTGCACTAAGCGAACCGTATTTATATCTGGATTAGTTTTAGAGTACTTCCCTATGGTCATTATGCATTATTGTTTCTCTTTTATGGAAAGGGGAATGTTTTAAATTATTCTTGCTCCATAATTTGTAAAAAATTTGTAATTTGTCGAATATAATAAGTAAGTGGAAAAAAACAGCAATTATTATTAATAATCCACAGTCCTGTCAATACAAATGTGAGTGCTCTATATAAAATCACTTATCCAAATTCAAACACCAATAAGCTTTGTGTGCGCGCTGATCATGTGCAACTATTACTGTCCTATAATGGTTTGAGTATAGTGTAAAATATGAAAAAAAATCGCTTTTCTAAGTAGATTTTGAGGAAAATTTATTTTAAAATATCCCATTTTCTTTGTTTCATCTTATAATAATTATCAACATGTTCATCGATATACTATTGAAATCACTTTAATCTTAATAATATATAATAGTAATAATAATTATGTATCAAATGCATGTCCTATCTGGAGTCCCACAAGTGTCACATTGCGGGCCAATTTTATTTAATTTATTTATTAATGATACTGGCTAGGTTCTGAATCATTCTCAGTATCTTCTTTTCGCCAATGATCTAAAAATATATAGGTCAATGCCACAAGATAATGACCCTGAGCCTGATGTTGCAGGTGGATATAAATAGTTTCTATGCATGATCTGCAGATAATACCCTTGCGTTAAATACTTCCAAATGTTACTGCATCTCTTTTTCTAGAAGTACATCAACTACATTATATGAATATAAAGTTAATGGAACGGCTCTTAACAGGGTCGAAGAAATCAGGGGTTTTGGTATTGTTGTGGATAAGGCACTATCATTTAGAAGTCATATCAAAAAGTTGACATCTGCAAGTTTAGGAATCTTGGTTTTGTACTTAGAAATAGTAAAGATCTAGCTCTGAATAGCATAAGATT
This sequence comes from Leptura quadrifasciata, assembly GCA_963675555.1. Lineage (NCBI taxonomy): Eukaryota > Metazoa > Arthropoda > Insecta > Coleoptera > Cerambycidae > Leptura > Leptura quadrifasciata. The sequence goes on from OY776675.1 coordinate 44,543,080, forward strand.
GGTTTATTCATCCTTTGTTAGGTCGGGTCTTGCATATGGATCTGTAGTATGGAGTCCTTTTTACCAATGTGATATCGATATGTAGGAGAGGGTGCAAAAGGTTATTATTATTTTAAACTAGGATATATTTGGAGTGAGACTGATTATGGAACCATCTCAAATATCACTAACCTACAATCTCTGGAGAAATGTAGACAAGACGCTTATTTGATATTTGTGTACAAATAGCTAAATAGTAATGTTACGTGTTTACAGTTTTCAGTAAACACTCCGTGGATTCGAATAACTTGCAACAAGAATTTTCACAAACCACTGATTTATTTAATCACTAAAATTACACTAGTAAATACTTAAAAATCACACAACTAATATTAACTTAATCTAATATGAATTCACTACTTTTAAAACACTATGTACTTTTCTTCCTAAACTTGACAACTTTATCTAACCTAAAAACTCTGTATTGCCTACTTCACTCAACTGAACTCTTCTTCTACAAACTGTCTCTGTAACCAGAACCACAGACTACCCAGAACTGTACTGGATACTAAACTGAACTGTTATACTTCACTAAACTGTAATGTTCTCCATCTGCTGGATTCACCTCTTTATATACACACTTGGAATTTCCAGAACTCTATTTCTAGAATTCTCCATAGTTTTCTACTATGTACTAGATGATTGTTCGTCAATTGGCTCATAGAAGGCGCCACCATACAGGTTTCCTTTCACCTTGAACAGGGACTTAATCACATCTTTCCTCGTTAGAGGGCAGCACATAACAGTAACATAAATTGTCCTGAACTCTTATTAGAACTTTCTTTTAATATTGGATTATGAATGAATAGAAATAGACCATTGTTCTACATTCAGTCCCATGCAAGAAATTGTGATTATAACAATCCATTAGCGTGTTTGCCAAGAGAATATAATAAATGCTCATTAAATATTTTTAGTTTATCTCTTATAAGAAAGCACTAAAATGCATGTCTGATTGCGAATACAATTAATTAAGTGTAAATGTTCTAGTCTAATGTTTGTTGTCTGTAAGCCTTATTTGGTTATATTTTATACACAGATTTATGTATTGTAGAATTTTCCTTTTTTTTTCTATGCTGTTATGGTGTTAATATTATGAACTTTCATCAAATTGTATTTGTGATTAATTAACATTTTATTGTATATACAATGGATTATCCATCAATAAACTGAACTCAATATTGAACTACACACTTTCCCTTAGTGTATTTCTGTTAACATCAGCCAAAGTATCTCTTTCACGTTCTTTTTAAACTTTTCTGGTGATTCAAATACATAAAAATAGTCCAACAGAGTGAGATCAGCAGATCTGGCTGGCCATACAACATTTCTATTGTTTGCAATAATTTTATTATCGAAAGTATTGTGTTACTATATCTATTATGTGCTGGACAACCATCGTGATGAGACCAAATCAGGTTAATTCTTCTACAGTAAGTCTAATTGTTCGTATTATTTTTGTTCTTGCAACATTCCCAAGTAATTTGCACTGTTCATATTATCATTACAAATAAATGGTCCAATAATACGATTACCTGAAAAGTATTTTTTAATATGAATTGTTGTTAATGAATGATTTAAACAAATCTATGATGCCACCCAGACGTTGAATCCAAGCATTTCTTTCTGGTGCAGACCTCGATCTTGCCAATAAAAGTGCAGTCTAAGATCTAGCATTTCTATTTGAAGCATTAATTGTGTACATAGGTTAAAAGCTTTTTTTTAACCCACACGAGTTTCAAATCTTTTCTCTTTTTAAACTTTTCAGTGCAATCCATTTATCAAATTCGGTTGATAATACAGTATCTCGAGGTTCAAAACGTGCGATATTTCCGAAAAATGAGATGTTGAACGAATTTCCGTTTATTTATTTTAATAATGTGGTAACACAATCTTAAAACCGCTGCCCAAGGAATCACTACTTCCACATCCAGATTTTGTATCCAAGTCTTATATGCACACTAAATCCCATTGTAATGTTTTACTTCCTTTAATAATAGAGTGGGGGTGGTAGAGGGGGTGGCTAATGTAAAAAAAATTAGAAGTCCTTTGTTCTCATATACACACTAAATCCCAATTTAACTTTTTATTCTCTTAAACAATAGGGTGGGGCTGGTAGAGGGGGTAACTAATGCGAAAATAAATTTTAGAGTCCCTTGGTTCAAATCCCAATTTAATTTTTTACTCTCTTCATTCTTGTATACACACTAAATCACATTTTAATTTTTTTACCCCCTTTAATAATAGGGTGGGGATGGTAGAGGGAGTAGCTAGCGCCAAAAAAATTTTTTTAGACATTTCGTTCTTGTATATACACTAAATCAAATTTTGAGACCTTAACTTTTCGTACATGCCCTAGATTGCAATTTTATGGACTCTTACTTGCTTGTTTTGCCTATTTAACCCTTCAACGGAATTAGATCAAAATATAATCTAGTTCCAGTTCCCGTTACAATACATAAGTGTACCAAATTTCAAGTCAATATCATAAACGGTTCCAGAGTAAACGTGCGCACAAAAAAAAGTTACAGACAGACCGACAGACAGTAAATTTTTTTCGCTCAAATTTAAAATCTCGACGTTTCATGATATTTTAAGCCTATTTCAACAAAAGCGTTACTATACTTCCACTGTATGTGGAAGTAAAAGTGTTTTCCAAGTTATTGGATATGTTATTCTTCATTTTGTTAGTACTAGTTTGTCTAAAGGTCAATTTCCTGGACAATTAAAAACTATCATAATTGTCCCAGTTGCAAAAGTATCAAATTCAAATCAAGCCTGCAATTTTCGACAAATAAATGCACTATCTCCTTTGGAGATGATACTATAGAATTAGCTGCATACCACCAACGAGTGGATTATTTTAACAATGTTATAGGTAATTAATCTGGTTTTAGAGCGAAACATTCGTCTGAAACTGCATTACAGTTAATAATCGCAGTGTGGAATAATGATATAGATAATAACAAATATACAGTTGCAGTATTTCTAGATTTCAAAAGGGCATTTGAGACGATTGACAGGAATATTCTAATCAAAGACTTCTAAATTATGGCATAGGCGGAAGCCATTCGGCTTAGAACTTACTTAAATAACAGATCTCAATGCACAAAATTTAATGTTACATCAAATGCTCTTCAATTCAGGATGGGTGTTCCTCAGGGAAGCCTTCTGGAACCTCTTCTTTTTATTATATATCTTGACAACATAAATTTGGACATTGATTGTGACGATTTGCTGATGATATCTGGATTGCAGTTGCTGACACTAATGTTAATGTTGCCATTGATAAAATGAATAGCAAACTTGATAACTTCCACAATACCTAAATGAAAATAAATTAAAATTAAATATTTATAAAACTAAAGCAAAGATTTGTACAAAAAAATATAATTACACCAAATTAAACGTGAATAATATTAATATTTCCTTCAATAACAACAAACTTGAAGTGGTCACTGAAATTAAATACTTAGGTTGTATTATTAGTAACGATTTAAGTTTAAAAAATCATTTTATACATATACAAAACAAGATATCAAAAAGTTATCCTTTTTCTCAGAAGTATCTCAGTGTGTTTCAATGGCAACTATAATTGAAATCATGAATGTTTTCCATTACATCATTATCCTATAATTTCCTAACCAAATCGTCTCAAGGTCACATAGAATGGCACACATGGGCGTATCAATGTTTGCAAAACACAAGTTTTTTTTTAACGGGAAAACCCCAATGAAGTAATATACAACATAAAAAAATAGTAATATAGTACAAACAAGACAAAGGAAGTTACTTATATAGCAACTAAATATAAACATAACAAAGGTAATAACTATGAGTAAACTTACTGAAATTACTAAGTATAAATTGTAAACTATTTCCGCGCATACCAATGATGAATTTAATAATATACCATTGACTAATGAAAAATACTACACTGTACAAATTATTGATTCAGTCTTTTCAATTTTGATTTAAAGCTACTATGGGATGGGTCAAACAAGTCCAGCAGGTAATTTTAGGTATTGCCGAGTCTGAGCATATTCGAAGATAGGCGAGTAGTAACCATAGTTAGTTGAGTGAAAGGGAACATGGAATAATGGTTTATTCCTAGTGAGTCTAGGTGTAGAGTTAAAACTGATTTCACCCAATAACTCAGGCGAATCGACATTACCAGTTAAAAGTTTGTGTATAAATAGTAGGAGAGCATTACTCCTTCTTGTTTTCAGAGTTGCAATATTTAAATTAGCCAAAATATCCCTATAATCATATTCATCTCTGTTAAGTCCAAGTTTATTATTATTATTAGTCGTTACTCGAGTCCGAGTATAAAAAAGTTACAGTCGATAGATTGTGTACAATAAAAAACAAGTAAAAGGTGTAGTCTATTGTAATTCCCATTCATCTACGGTGCACACGACTATGGCTATAGAGGCCAATTCGGGAGAGCACATGTCGACCGCAGTCAGGACAAACATAGACCTGGTTAGGTCTTGGATTCGGCCTTCTTGCAGCAACATTTCCTTGATAGCTGGCCACAACCCCTCGCCATTCGGTTCTGTCCGCTGCAAGTTGTTCCCATTGCTCGTCTGCAATACCGCAGGATTTTAGATTTTCATGGAGAGCGTCTTTGAACCTCTTTCGTTGACTGCCACGCCTTCTTCTACCGCTTAGCAATTCACCATAAAGTGTACATTTAGGAAGGCGGTTATCATGTATACGATGAACGTGACCTGCCCATCTTAGGCGTGCTCTTGAAATAAGCACCTCAATTGGAAGGCTGTTTGCTCTCCTGAGTACTTCCACGTTTGATATGTGATGGAACCAACGGATTTTCATCATACTTCTGAGGTGTCTTTGCTGAAAACGTTCTAATTCTTTCACATGACGACGGTAAGTGACCCAGCTTTCACATCCATATAGCAGTGTTGGAATGACAACTGCTCTGTAGACAGCCATTTTCGTTGACAAAGCAAGGTCGTGGTTGTCAAATACTCTCTCTCTAAGTCCCCAGAGTGCTCTAGATGCAGCGTTAATTCTATTTCGAATCTCGCTGTCCATGTTTGCTTTGTCATTAACAACGTTGCCTAAGTAATTGAACTGATCCACCACTTCAAGAGAATTTCCGTTAAGTGTAATGTCTATTTGGTTCACTTGATGAGGAGTTGACATAATCTTAGTCTTTCCAATGTTGATTTTAAGTCCCAAGGAATCATAGCTCTGGGCATACACATCTAAAAGTTCTTGAAGCTCTTCCGGCATAGAGGCTAAAAGTGCACAGTCATCCGCATACTGGAGATCACAAATGAATCGTGTGCGTGTCTTCGTGAAAGCTCTAAAGCGCCCTATGTTAAAGAGACTGTCAGTTCGTTGTCAACAATAATTGTTAGAGCAGTGGTAAACAAATTAAAAAGTAGGGGTGCCAGGACACATCCCTGCCTAACTCCAGTGAGGGTTTGGAAAGGTTCGGTTGCCTCATTATTATACATAACCTGGGCGTTGTTGTTTGTATGTAGTATGTCGCAGTCCAAGTTTATAAGCTATGTAGCGAAGAAATTTTTTCAATGCTATCAATATGGACATTATAGTATGGGTTCCATACTATAGAGCAATATTCAAGAGAAGAGCGAACCAATGAACAATATAACAATTTCATCGTTCGAGTATTAAAGTTATGATCATATAATGAAGCCTAGCGATTTAAAGAAGTTTGAGGTCATCTTAATTAAATGAGAGTTAAAAGATAATTTGCTATCAAGATTTATTCCTAAGTCTCGGATTTGTGTAACACTTTGTAAATTATTATTATTGATAATATACGGGTACGAGATCTGGGAGTTTGATTTAGAAAAAGTTATGGAGAAACATTTTTTTATATTTAAGGTCATTAAGTTCAGTAAACACCATCTATATAAGCTGTCTAAATCTTTTTGAAGTAAAGTTGCACCATAAATCAGATTTTATTGGTCTGTATAATTTTAGGTTGTCTGCAAACAACAACACTTCACTATATTTAATATGAGACACAATATCATTAATAAATAGGATGAAGAATACTGGGCCACAATGAGAACCTTGAGGAACCTCAAATAATACATCTATGTTATATGACATAAAATTACCTAACTTAACAGATTGTGTACGATCCACTAAAAAGCTCTCAATCCACTTTAGTAACGAACCACCAAAACCTAAAGCTTCTAATTTTAAAACCAATAAATTCAGGTCCACTCTATATGCTTTCGAGAAGTCAGTATAGATAGAGCCAACCTGAATACTACTCTGGAGTGAGTTGATAATATGGTTGTGATAAATAAGTAAGTTGGTAGCAGTAGAACGGCCTTGGTAGAATTCGTGTTGATTGCTCGCAATTATATTTTTACATGACGAATATAATTATTTAGTAACTAAAGAATCAAATAGTTTAGGGATTTCAGATTTAGTACAAATACCGTGATAATTTTCTATTTCTTCTCTTTAAGCCAGATTTGAATATAGGGATAATAAAGCTGTGCTTCCAATAAGTTGGAAAAATACTGAAGCTGAGAGACTTGTTTAATACATGGCATGTAGAGGTTTTGCAAGAGTATAGACACATTTTTTTAAGAAGTAAGCAGGCACCCCATCTGGACTATATGAGAGTTTGTTTGGTAGACTATTTATGCCTTCCACTAAGCTTATTAAATCAATTGAACAAGACATCAAATCAATGTTAACATTAAAATTATAATCTGGTACTATGTTATTGTTATTTTGCACATAAACACTGGAAAAGAATTCGGCAAACAAATTAACAGTGACTAACCTAGAATCAGACAACTTATTACTCGCACATTGTATTTGCTACATTGTGAACTTTATTTTGATCATTTATATATTTCCAAAATTGGCGGGGATCTCGATGAATATTGTTTTCAGTATTAATCAAATATTCCATATGGCATCTTTCCGTAAGATTTTTACATTCGTCACGTAGACGGGAGAAATGTTCGTAGGATTGGTTTGTCATGGAATTTTTATAAATTTTATGAACTTTCTTTTTTTCTACAACTAATATACGAAGTTACGAGTTGAACCATTTGGGAAAAGTTGAGGTTTTGTATCTCTTAATGGGAATGAAAGCATTGATACCACTAAAGATGACAGTGTAAAAATTATACACACAATTGTCTGTATAAAAGTCCAAATATTTTCCCAATGAACTTCAGCAAAGTAATTATTTAAACCAAAGTAGTCGCCATTGCGATAATCAAAATGCCACTCTTCATTTTGTAATGAAAGTATATGGACAATAATAGCATGAGATACAATGAATTTTAACATCCATTGGCGCATGTAATTTTGCAATTCACCTCATGAATTTCTTATGTTACGTTTTTCCTGATTGAAGTACTCATTTAATTTCACTATCATGTCTTTGGCTACTGCATTCAGTCTTTTATACGCTGCACGCTACTGAATTGACAGTGAACTGACAGAATGCTGGACGTTGATTGCGGCTATGACTAACGCGCTTGTAATATTTATTTGTGAAACGAATCGTTATGCTCGGAACTTCTGTTGTAGCCTCAGTCGACGTGACTTTCTGTTATTCACATCCTATGAGCTTCGTATTTGCAAAGATAGAAAAATCGCATGTCGTTGATAAGTACATAAATTGATGACGTGAACGAAAACATTCGTGATTTCAACTATAGTTTAACTATAGCCGGGGCAAGAATTCAAGCGATGTACGCCACAGATCGACAAAATTACTATAATTATATGAAGTCAAAGCGACTGCACCTGGAATAGCTGCAACCCCCAATTCAGGGCACATGCAAATTGTATTGCCACAACTGAAAATGTATCATTAAAATGATGAATTGTGACAGCATAAAGCTTTATGCTGTGCCTGTGATAATTGCAACGTCTGCAACCCACAATACATATAACAAAAATCTATCAAAATTCGATTAATTGGAATAAAAATAGATTATAAATAATTTTTCAAATGAACTTTATTTAATAACTGGACAATGAGTTTTATAATATATATTATAGTACAATTTTAATTATAATTCAATTCTGCTAATTAAATAAAATTACTACGATATTAAACAATTATACATTCTTTAGTTATTTACTATTCATGATAAGAGAAAAAATATTTACATATTTAAGCAAATTGAAACCATTCACATATTTTCTTCTTCGTCTGAACTGTCGTCTGTATCTGATCCATTTAAATTAATAATAACGGATAATATCTTCTCTGTCAAAAGCCACTTCTCTGTCCCAATATTTTTGTATTTCCTTATTTGTGTTTTTAATAGTATTTGATCAAATTTCTGGGAAAATGGTATCTAATGCTTCCGTCCACATATTTATCATTTTTTCCATACCGTTACCATCTCTCCCAATATATTTATTATAATATGTTTTTGCTATGCCCCAAACTTTTTCAATTGGCTGGAAAATGATATGGTGGAAGTCTGAGGACCTCATGGCCGTATTGTTGTGCCAGCTTATCAGTTTCATATTCCTTGGACGGTTTATTTCTATAAAAATAAGGTTTGTTAATATATGAATATAAATTCATATGGGTATTAGAAGAGTATAGGAAGACAATATTATTACTACAAATTACAATTTCTGTCCCTGGACTCTTGATATTAATAAATGAAAATAACCAGAAGTATCTGATAAAATTAGTTTATGATATGTATACTGAGCCGAGTGTACATACGTACTCACAAAAGTTAAAAGGCAGTGCACTTTTTATGTACCCGCACTAAATCTCTAAACATATAATAAATCATTTACCATGCCACCAACTCAAGTAATTGTACTTTAAGCATTCCTTCTTCATTTTCAATATTTCTGTTTTGTAGCCAGGATATAATATTGACTTTTGTCCAACTGGAATTCAGAATTTTATCCACCAAACTACTGTGATAACTAGCATTATCCATTGTTATTAAAGACGGTTCTTCCAAATATTTTAACATCTGCTGTTCAAACCATTTCAAAAAATTTGTTTTGTTCATTTCACCATGATAATCAGGATTTTTTGTTGATGACGAAAATAATGATGATGCCCCAGGAATAAAACCATTTTCATTTCCAGCATGAAGTATAATATACCTAAAAATATATTTCTACATTAATAATAAACCTCTTTTTTATTATATATAGGGGTCCCATCATTTCAGAAACAAATTTTAGCTACATTGTATATTTTTCTGTGATTGTACGTGTAAAGTACAAAAAAATGCATTTTTTAAAAATCTGTATGTAAAACTCGTTTATGAAAAAAAAACAGACATTTACACACCTTTTCTCTTCAGTTTTGGTTTCTTCACACTTTCTTTATTTCCATCTTGCCATGATCTTTGTACAGAACCATACTCAAAGATCCACGTCTCATCTAAATACACAAATTGTCGAGGATACCCCAATGAAATATTTTTTACATATTTCTGCAAAAAAGTGACGCGGCTGAAAACAATATTTGGCAGTTCCATCAATCCTCTACATGGATTATCTTTTAGAAATTTGAAGCCTATTTTTTTCAATATTTTGCCCAAGCTACTCAAAATTCCTTTGTAAATGTCCCATTCAATCAACAGCTCTGAAAGGAATTGTCTGGTAATATGTTGTGCTAAAACAATAATAAATACTTTAATAAATATTTCCATACGTTATTTTAATAAATACTTACTGTTTCTGTACGTTTCCTAAATAACATTTCGAATTTCTGCTTGGTCAAAGTTATCAATGTCGCATACAGGCTTTGTTGTTGGTCCAGTTCTTTTAGGGCTACCTAAAGCTTCCCCCGTCTGCAATTTATTGGTTATGTTATGATATATAGTTAACGTCTAGAATTATACTTGTCTCTCTTACAGCAGTTAATGGTAACAGTGGTCCACCGGCATCACGTTCTCTCTCAAAATAATTTATTAAAGAACAAATTAATTCCTGGATATCTTTACCAAATGCCTTCGGCATTATGACAGGTAACCTAAAAATATAATGCATTAATTTGTTTTTACACAAATAAATCTTGCTCCACTTACCAGAATAACACTAATAATACAATTATATTAGTTCTGAAAATAATTGATGGTAAATAAAACAAGAAAACAACAATTAATTAAAAGCACGAGAGAATGAAATCAACAATAAAATAATTCGAATCAATAAAATCGACAGTAAATCGATTTAAAATATTGGTAAATTTAGTACATTTATACTACAAACCTTTCGCGACGAAATAATAATAATAATAATAACTTTTATTTGCAGTTCACAACACAATTATTAATTTTTACAAAGAAAAAAAAACATTTTAACTTAGTTATGTGCTACAAGAGGACTGAAAAACAATAAGCATTAATCTAAGTTTCAGCCCCAATCCACTGACATTAATTAAATAATTAAATGTCAGTCCTTAAAATTAATTTACAATACAATACCTAAATATTCAATTATTCACTGAGTAAGAGTAATAGAGGAGAGAACTACGGAAAATCTTAAACTAAAAATTATATTTGAAATAAACAGGTAACAATTTAAAATGTGAAGTATATATGTATGACTTGGTTTCATTTAAGGGGTTAAGAGAAATTTTTTGTACACGATTTTATACTTAGGAAATTTAAAACTTTTGTAATCAAACGGTACTTTATTGTATAATAAGAATATGTTATATGAAAAGCATCTACGGTAGAAAGTAGTTCTATAATGTGGAGGTGATATCAGCCCTCTGAATCTCAAGTTCAAGGTATGGACGTCACTGCGGTATTTAATTTTATTATATAAATATGGGGGGACTTATTTAAAACGATATTATGATATAGTGTAGTACAGTGGAGCTTCCGCCTTGTTTCCATATTTAACCATTTTGTATCTTTTAGTTTATGTGTAACATGTTCGTATTTCCTATAGTCTGTTTTTAAACCAGGAGGACTAAATGTAGAATCCCAATTTACACTATAAAAGTTACCAGAAAATTACCCTAGAATATTTTAGGGGTTCTAAGCAACCAACCTTACACGACTACAGTATAGGTGTATGCAGTCGCAGTCTAATATACTTATTAAAAATGGGTCTAGGGATTCCTCACATTCTTAATAATAAATTTCTAAAAAAGAATATTGTTTGAGATAATTGAAATTTGATTTGGTATATGAAACTTATTAAACAATATTTAAAAAAACAAATTTAAGTATTTTCAATTGATGTGTCAATGATATATATAATTTTCCCTCCACGTCCAATTTTGCCATGTACTGAGGAAGCTTTGAGATATAAAGTGCGTTTAATTTTTAGATTATATGCCTGTAAAAAATTAAGTGTGTAAATGAAAGTAAAACAAATTTTTCCTATTAAATACACAACTATTTATTATCACAGGGTTCGATTACTGCTTGCAACTTCTGCAAATCTGGGCGACTATTTATTTCATGTAGAATTTTGTTTAGGGTAGGCATTTCATTTTTGTATAAGATACTATGTATTATTTGTCGAATAGAGTTTTTCATTGTTTCATCAAATATGGTAATAATTCCTAGTCTTCCTCCAAGTTTTTTTGGCCTGCGTATATTTCCAGTCTTTCTATATTCCCTTATCGTACGGAATACAGTTCTTGCAATTCCTAACAATAAAAGTGTTTAAAATAGGTATGTTACAAATCTTACATTGTTTAATATCTCACCCACTGCATTCATAATTGTAGATACGATTTCACACATTTTGACTTTTGTTTTTCCACTCAACATCTGTTTATACATATTTATTACACATTGCTTCTCAAATAATGCTAAAGCACCCAAATCTAATCGTTTGCGTTTCTTTACTGGTGAAACTTCCACTAAACTTGAATTTGCCACACCGTCCATTTTGAAAAACTTCCAGAATATATATATATAATAAATATAAATAACGTATAATTAGTTCTGTACATAACTGTTACCTTTTGATTTCAAATTTCTACAAACGAGAATGAGTGATGATAAATATTTAATGAAGACACTTTGAAATTTGGTTGAAATATTCAACTGACATGTATGTCAAAATTTACGATTTGGCCTAGTGTAAAACTGGCGAGCGCGCAGCCAATCACATATGTATGATTTAACGCGGCAAATTCGAAAGAGTCCTCCTGGTTTAAAAACAGACTATAATACCATATATATACCTTAAACAGGTCTTTTGAATTTTCTCCATTTTTTTAATGTTTTCTTTATCCAAGCAAGGGCCATATACGGCATCACAATTAATAGTTAAAGTGACTCAGCACTGGCATATCAGTAATTTTAATTTTAAGGGATTGAGATAGAAAATGACGGTGAGGGTATGAATATTTTAGATTAGCGTATGCCTTCTGTGTACTTTTACTTATGTGTTTTCTAAATCGTAAATCAGTGTCCAGCTCAACACCAAGATTTCTTGCCACTCTAGTACATACTAAGCCCTTGTCACCTACTGTAATATTTATACCTGCTTCAACTCGCTCTTTGTACTTTCCAAATATAAGAACAGATGATTTTGTAGGGTTTATAGTTAGTTTATGACGCTCTGACATTTTCACTAGTTTTTTTAGATCAGTATTAATGATGTCATTAGCCTGATTCAAATCGTCATGAAAAAATTAAAAATAAATTTGCGTATCATCTGCGTATAAATGAGCTTTACAACTGTTTAAACAATTTGTTATGTCACATGTATAAATACAAAATAACAAGGGGCCAAGAATTGATCCTTGTGGTACACCACACATTATCTTTCCCTTATTTGATATACCATTACATGTCTCCACATACTGCATTCTGTTGTCTCAATAACTTCTAAGAAAGTTGATTGCACTGCATGAAAATCCAACATAATGTAGAATAGAGGATAATATTTCATGGCTAATCGTATCAAATGCCTTTGAATAATCTAATAGTATTAAAGCTGTTATTTTTCCGGAGTCTATATCCATTACAATATCGTTAATAACACCTAGCAAAGCAGTTGTACAGCTATAACCCACGCGGAACCCGGATTGATGGGGAGGTAGGATATTGTACATATTAATATGATCGCGAATGTGATAATTCATAATTTTTTCTACCACTCTAGACAAAACTGGCAAAATATTAATAGGCCGCAGTTCGTTAAAGTCAAATATGTCATTTTTTTAGGCATCGGAACTATACGTGATATTTTCCAAGTGTCGGGGAATACACATTCTAAAAGGCAACTATTTATAATATTAGTTAGTAATGGCAGTATGTAAGGACAACACAGAAGTAACATGTCTATATTAATTTGATCTGACCCTGTAGATTTAGATTTTATATCCAATAAATATTTATAAATTATCGTCTCAGATACAGGTACAAAGAAAAATAATTCTTTAAAATTTGCTTTTAAATTTCGACTATAAAATTGTAAGATTCATTATCAGGTGCAGATAAATTTTTAGAATGTTGTAATAAGTGTTCATTTATTTCGTTCGGTTTATTTAATATTTCGGGTAGTGTAATCCTGTTAACTTTCTTATAAATACTTAGTTCTTTTAATTTCTTCCAGATTGTTTTAGAATTATTGCCATTGTTTACACAATATTCAAGATAGGCTTTTTTTTCATTAACTATGGCAATGTTAATTTGATTTCTTATACTTTTGTAATAATTCCAGTGGTGAATGTTTTTTGTTCTATTAAATTTTCGTAGTGCTTTGTCCTTTAATAAAATCATTTTTTGGATATTATCAGTAAGCCACGTAAATACGATTTAATTAACTTCTATTTCTAAAAATAAGATAAAAATGCTAAGGATTATGAAGCCATATTGAACTGTACTTATTTCTGAAAAAAGCTTAATAATTTGGTGTCAAGAATTACTCTTTTTAATGTAATTAATACTTAAAAATTATGTTGGCATTAAAATGTCTTCAATTACGTCACTCGTGACGTGCATCGCCTGAATTCTTGCCCCGACTTTATTTATAAATCAATAATCCAACCTACCTCACTTTAATGATTGTGCAAGTATTCTTAATTTTTTAAATAATAATAATTGTATTGCTACGTTTCAAAAGTTGCAAAACAGGGGAATGCGAATAATTTTAAGATCCAATAGATATATGCCAATTTTAACGATATTGTCGACGCTTGATTGGCTAAGTGTGAAGCAATGATTAAGATGTTTCACTCTTAATTTTTATATACAAGATATTAAATAACTTATTACCATCTTACTTTGACAAATATGTTATTCTTAATAATCAGGTTCATAATTATTTGACTCGGATCAAATGGCCAACTTCACATCGAAAAGAGAAATTGTAACAAATGTATGTACATATTATTTTATGATGGTTTTCGGGGAAATATAAAGGATTTGGCTAGCTTGAATATATTTAAAAACAACTTACTGCAACATCTTAAATGTCATAACTGAAATTGTTATATCTAATTGTTTTACAGTTGTATTATTTAATATTTATATGGATCATGTGCACTGCTATATTCACTTTTTAAATTTGTTTATACTGCTTTATTTACTTTGTATTATATATGTATATTAAGTTATCCTATTTAATAAACTTTTTTCTTCTCTTATAAATTGGTAGTAAAGGGGTTTTAAGAAATTTTATTACCCTATTTGGAGGTGTGCTTTTTTCTGAGGTAAATTCTACAATTTTTAAAGGGTGGGACACCAGAAAAATAAATAACTGTAGGAATCAATAGATAATGAAATTCTAAGAAAAAAAAGGTCTAGCATACTGACCTACACAATGTAATTTTATCTGCAAGAAACAGGCACCTCTGACCACTTTTTGATTAATGTGTTGAGAAATATCACATTTAGAAAAAGAATTGTAATGACCAAAAAGAAAGTTATTTTATTGTAATTTCCCAAAAACTATTTGATAAGAATTACTTTTCAGACCTTTTCCCACAACTGGATCATCAGAAAAGAGTAATCGCGAAGAGCATGAAAAAACAAAAAAAGAGAACGAAAAGCACGTCCAGGGCAAGAAGCATCCTCACAGTTGCTAAATCACCCGAGAGATATTCCCGAAATAGATTTAAACGTACTAGGTCTAGATCCAGATCGAGCGATAGTGAGAAAGACGCCTCATCTAGGAGTAAATCTGGGGGTGGTTCTAGAAATAAGTCGTATGAAACAAATAGTAGTTCAGATAGTAACAGCTCTTCTGACAGCGATAGCAGGTCAGAAGCGTAAGATCAGAGATCAAATGAGCAAAACATGTATTCAAAACTCATCAATAATTGAATAATTATTTTTTTAGTACTATATATACCTCTATGCCTTCACATTTAGTAATAGATTAATACTTGTGGCTTTAACTAGGTAGTAATACGGGATCCTGAAAAAAATTGCTAATAAAGTAACTAGGTATTAGTTTTTAAGTTTTGCTTATAGTGTAACAAAATGTTCGCATCTTTATTTTAAACTTGACCTTAAGGAAATTTCTGAAAGCCTGCATTATGTAAACAAACTCGCTTGTGCAGAAATATCCTTAAGGGTACTTTAATGTATTTCTTTTATTATTACATGATTTTTTGGAGAAATATCAGTAAACTGCATCATGGCTGAAAATTTCCCCACCGTATCAAATCTTTGTTATGATTTTTTTTGGAAAATACCAGTAGGCTGTATCATGGCTGAAAATTTCCATACCGTGTTGAATCTTTGTTTCTATTTAATTTTGTTATCTAACATTTTGAGTATTATGAAATATCAGTAATATTGTGTGCTATCAAGAATTTAGTAAATGTAGATGGGCGAAATATATTTAAGTGCATTCAATTATTACTATTATGAAACCTTGCATACAGAAGGAATGCCATATATAAACTATAGAATAATATTTTTTTTCTTGTTAATGAATATTGATTAATTTCGTGAGATTACACAACTCATGGCAAGTATATGAACCGGTCTATGTAAAAATCGAAGCATATGAGGTGAGAAAACAATTTTTGGAAGATGTAAACCAAACACTCCATAGCTAGGTGCGAACTTAACTCTGCTCAGAGAATGTAGTGATATTATCAAAAGAAAAGAACAATTACAATTGGATATTTTAAATTCCTAAATCCTGAAAAACTATCCCTAGAATGATAATTCTAAGCACGCAATGTATTAGCAATGGCAACATATTGGGAAGGTGAAATTATCTACCTATAAATTAACAAAATAGTGGCTATAGTTTTAATATTTTCTAAATCGAGAAAGGAGTGCATTAAACCAGGATTGTAAGATGTCATGGAGCATGCGAGGTTTCTATCACTCACAATAGCCCAGCATTTAACAACCCTGTTTGCAAAGTTAAAATTTTTATTCACTCAATATTTTGCTGATCTTAATGTCAGCTTCTTCAGAAAGATTCCAAAAATTGGAGCGTTTGCTTATTATATACCTTGATACTGCGTCTTTATGGTACTCATTCAACTGTTGGTACTTGACAAAGCCGGTAGTCTCCATGTGTTACTCAGTCAAATCTCATAACTCTATATCGAAATTGATCCTATTGTTTATTATCTCTGGTGATTTTCTACTAATTCTTGGGTAATAGCATATATTTCTGTTTAATATTTTGACATTCTTGCAGTCGAAATATGGTTCCAATTATGATGAACATGTTTCGCCACTACCGACTTATCTGTCTGGCAGTCTGGTGTTCTTTTATTCTGCACTGTATACCTTACCCTGTTTGTCCAATATAACTTCACATGTAAACAATTGGTAAACATTTTTCAATAGTTTAAGGATGGAGTTCTTGTTTGAGGGGATTTTCTTCACCGTTTGGGAATGTACCTATCTTTTTCGTCTTCGTTCTTCTTCTATCGTCGTCGTATATTTTATTGATTCTACAGAACAACATTCTTATTAGTATAGGAATGTTGTTATATAGAGCCAATGAAGAGCAATCCTGAAAAACTCAAGAACGTCCATTTCTAGAAGAAATGGTTACGAACACGGAGATATATGATGACTTATTAACAACCAGAGAAGAACAACAACCTACAACATATGTGCCCTTACTCTTTGTTGCTTAATTTTTTTTTATATATAATGGAAATCGATGCATCAAAAAACATTTATGAAAATGTAAAATTTATTTATTTGGCGCCAATAACTATGATGTCATCTCTCATCATTTGTATGTGGTAAGAATCATATTGGGCAAGCAGGGTGGAGTATCCAGTACAGAATAAAAGAACACGACTCAGATATATAAAATAGTTGACATATTCGTCATAATGGGAACCATTAAATCAACTATTAGGACTTCAACATAATAGAATAGAAGTAAATGCTATTACTCAAGAACGATTAGATATTCACTAGAAATTGTTAAAAACAGTAACAATTTCAAGAGGGAGGCTGTGTATCAATGGACTGAGTAATACATGGGGACTGGCTTTGTCAAGTACCAGTGGTTTAAGCAGTCACAAACTACGAATGAGAAAGGAGTGAAGCAGAGCCAAGGAATATAAGGATTAGGACGTAATTACAGTTTTTAAAACCCTTCTGAAGAGACTGATAAGTGAAATATAAAGCCAAATTTGATGACCACGGGAAAATCCAAAACAAACTACTTCATTGTACACTTGTACAGTGGCTGTGAAATCCTATTGTTAATATCTTTAGTTATCATGTTCTCAAAATCTTTCTGATGCAAACCCATATTTTTAAATCACCTTTTGGCCCTTATCTTATGAGGTGTAATGAAAATTTCGAATTGACGTCCATATTTGCATAAATATACCAAATGTACATTTTCTACATATTGTTGTTTTCCAACATATACTTTGGTTTTGCCAGGGTCGGTTCATACATGTGCCACGCTTTTTATTTCCAAGAGGTACTACTTTAGTTTATATAGTTGTAAGCAAAATATCTCATTGTTTTGATGTGTTTATAGTATAATTTTTTATTTTAATTTAAAGTACCTAGCACTTTCTGCAGGCATCCTATATAAAACTGTAAATTATTAATATTTATTATTCGCCATAAATGAGTATAAAATGATTTAGCAGGTAAAAATTATGTCAGTACAAAAACATGTAGATTTATAGTAGCGGAAAGCTTTAATTGAGAAGGGAGGTGCGAGGTGAGACGCTAAGAAGGCAGACCCGAATTTAACTAATATAGTTAAGTCTGCGTTTGCTGGTGTATGTCTGTTTACGCTTTTAAAGGGCCACGCAATTTTCTTATGGAAAAGTAACTTCCATTAAATTGATTGAATTTTTCATAGACAAATATAAACTATTACGTATTAATATATTAATTATATTTACCTGTATACTTGACTTCTCCATATGGAAAGTAAACTAAGTGCGTCATTGAAGTACCATACCCCACCTGTCGTTCGCACCAGTTGGCGAACAACACAAGCATAACACTCTCTCATTTTAATGCGTGCGACATAAAAGATGTGATGTGATAGAAACAGCTATGCCTTATGCATCACCACTACCATCTCTATTCCCCATTACGTCTGTGATTGTTTTCATTTATTGTTTTCCGCTACTATATCATAATTTTATTTCAAATTTATCTATTTGTTTTCGGTTATCAACGAAAAATCTTTGTGATTCAGTGGTGGCTCATAATTTCAGACGTAGACGAAACGTTTTATTCAAAAAGTTAACTAGAGAGTGACAACAGAACTTTGTTTAAAATTCATGATTGTCATTGCTATAATGATTGTAACCTGGGATTTTAGATGAAGTTCAACTGAACTAGATTAAAATGTAATGATTATATATAAAAAACAACCACTTCACCCACACAAGCTGCCACCATTTATCATTTTATGTCGGATGCATGTTGAGACTGCCTCTCGTGATTAAGTTTATTTCAGTTTTTATTATCTCTAGTATCAAAGTAATACATAGTGTACTACCTGTGATCATTTGGTTAAACAAGGGTAATAGACCCATCAAATAGGAATTGATCATAATATACAATATATACATAAAATACAAGTATAACATTGCTGAAATTTCTTGTGTTCCTTCTAGCCTATCTAACTATACAAACCGTTTAAATTTGTTATAAAGTTTGCAAATAAAAGTAAATTTTATCACTGAGATAACTATGCAGTAAACAGTGAACTTGTCACACAGAATACAGCGTTATACTTGTAGAAATCTAAGTCGTAAGTAAGTGCATTAACAATTGTATCAATGTGACAAATTATGTGTGATTCATCTTTAATAATCATGATTTTACTAATTTTAAATAAAGATCTACCAAATTTTAGCATTTTTTTTTTTGTAATTTTCTGTGATTTTCCATTAACAAATTCTCTTGATACTTACTCTCGTGTGAAATACAAAAAAAAAGTCAGTCAGCCGGCAACTTTTTTTTTCATTATTTGGATCAGTTTTAATCAAATATGACTTAAGTGAGACTATTTGTTTTTAATTTTACACTTTTTTAAATAGATTTAATTTGCGGTATCACATTGCTATCACGCCGCTCCTAGAAGTGATTTTTGTCATTGGGTTTGCACCGGTGTGGCATTAAAATTTTGGCGCGAATTATCATGTAAATAGGCGTCGTGGTCACCTATTTGCTAAAAACAATCATATGATGGGAATTGGGCGAGTGCATGCCAATCGCGAGCTCACTTGATGCCATAGATAAATAAATATGGTTGATGCAATTGAAGTGAGAGAAAAAAGATGATCACATCTATCGAAACTCTGACCCAGGAAAATGACATGTAAGGAATTGAAAGAGTTAAGATGTGAAATATTTAATTTGGAAAGTACAAGGGACAATAAAAATAAAAAAGAAGATAAGGAAGAAGAGACGTCTAAAAACATGTAGTAAAATAACTGATTCACAAAGTGGTGTAGACAAACTAAAATTCTAAACAATAGTAGTGAAATTAATATTAATCTAAGCAAAATTTTTAAATAGAAGGCTCCTAAAATAATGGTGTGTGACGAAAATGGAAGTAATTTAGGCAAGATTTTGAGATCACGTTTGAAAAACTTTATAACAGAAACTATCATTAAACCAGGTGGTTCTTTTGTAAATGTAATAAAGGACATAGTACGCCTTACAGTAAACTATTTATTGAACGATTATGTAGTTGCAGGGGAAAATGATTAAAAATAATAAATTTTCTTCTTTCAAAGAAATAAACAGTAAATTCAAATATTGCACATTATTATTATTATTAGCCGTTACTCGAGTCCGAGTATAAAAATGTTACAGTCGATAAATTGTGTACAATAAAAAAAAACAAGTAAAAGGTGTAGTCTATTGTAATTCCCATTCATCTACGGTGCACACGACTATGGCTATAGAGGCCAATTCGGGAGAGCACATGTCGACCGCAGTCAGGACAAACATAGACCTGGTTAGGTCTTGGATTCGGCCTTCTTGCAGCAACATTTCCTTGATAGCTGGCCACAACCCCTCGCCATTCGGTTCTGTCCGCTGCAAGTTGTTCCCATTGCTCGTCTGCAATACCGCAGGATTTTAGATTTTCATGGAGAGCGTCCTTGAACCTCTTTCGTTGACTGCCACGCCTTCTTCTACCGCTTAGCAATTCACCATAAAGTGTACATTTAGGAAGGCGGTTATCATGCATACGATGAACGTGACCTGCCCATCTTAGGCGTGCTCTTGAAATAAGCACCTCAATTGGAAGGCTGTTTGCTCTCCTGAGTACTTCCACGTTTGATATGTGATGGAACCAACGGATTTTCATCATACTTCTGAGGTGTCTTTGCTGAAAACGTTCTAATTCTTTCACATGACGACGGTAAGTGACCCAGCTTTCACATCCATATAGCAGTGTTGGAATGACAACTGCTCTGTAGACAGCCATTTTCGATGATAAAGCAAGGTCGTGGTTGTCAAATACTCTCTCTCTAAGTCCCCAGAGTGCTCTAGATGCAGCGTTAATTCTATTGCGAATCTCGCTGTCCATGTTTGCTTTGTCATTAACAACGTTGCCTAAGTAATTGAACTGATCCACCACTTCAAGAGAATTTCCGTTAAGTGTAATGTCTATTTGGTTCACTTGATGAGGAGTTGACATAATCTTAGTCTTTCCAATGTTGATTTTAAGTCCCAAGGAATCATAGCTCTGGGCATATACATCTAAAAGTTCTTGAAGCTCTTCCGGCGTAGAGGCTAAAAGTGCACAGTCATCCGCATACTGGAGATCACAAATGAATCGTGTGCGTGTCTTCGTGAAAGCTCTAAAGCGCCCTATGTTAAAGAGACCGCCATCAAAACGGTATCTGAGACCTATTCCTCTGACTGTCAGTTTGTTGTCAACAATAATTGTTAGAGCAGTGGTAAACAAATTAAAGAGTAAGGGTGCCAGGACACATCCCTGCCTAACTCCAGTGAGGGTTTGGAAAGGTTCGGTTGCCTTATTATTATACATAACCTGGGCGTTGTTGTTTGTATGTAGACTGCGACATACTTCCACAAATTTTCTAGGGATACCTAAGCGGAACATAATTTTCCAGAGCACTTCCCTGTCCACCGAGTCAAACGCCTTGGTTAAATCAATGAAGGCCATGTGAATTTCTCCTTGATGTTCGAGTGCTTTTTCTTGAAGCTGTTTAAGTGTGAAGATTAAATCCGATGTGCCTCGGTTTGGTCTAAAGCCACTCTGTGTTTCAGGAAGTAACTTTTCCATAACAGGTGTTAGCCTATTTGCCATCGCTTTAGTGAGTATCTTCCCTCCAACAGCCAGGAGAGCTATACCCCTGTAATTTCCACAGTCCGCAGCGCTCCCTTTGTTTTTGAAGAGGTTGATTAAAAGTGTATCACGAAACTCCTGCGGAGCTTGACCACTTTCCCACACGATATCAAACAGTTTTTTGAGGTAGGGTATGAGCTCTGACGACACAGCTTTAAAGATCTCAGCTGGGAGTGAGTCGGCGCCGGGAGATTTGTTATTTTTTAGCTGCCCAATGGCGGTTAAGATCTCTTCCGTTGTTAGTGGTTTATCTAAGTCTTCGAAGGTGTCATATTGAGGGATAAGATTTATAATATCGTGATCGGCTTGGCTTTGCTGGTTAAGAATGTTAGAGTAGTGTTCTTTCCATCGGGCTCTTATTTCCTGGTCTTCTTTGAGGAGATTTCCATTTAAATCTTTAATAGGGCACATATTTTTCCGACTGGGGCCGTACACTGCTTTTACTCCTTGAAAGAAATTCCTGTAGTCGTGTGAATCGGCGTACCTTTGAATTTCTCTGGCCTTGCTTGCCCACCACTCGTTCTTTATTCTTCTGATTTCGCGTTGCGTTTCATTCTTAGATTGGGTAAAAGCTTCTGCTTTTGATGAGTCGTTGGGGTGGTTGATAGCGTTTTGGAAGGCAATATGTTTGCGGTCAAGAAGTTCTTGTATAAAAGCTTCATTATCATTGAACCAGTCCTCCTGTTTTTTACTTGCTGCAGTGCCAAGAATTTCCTCACTCGCACTTTTTAAACTGTCTTTAATTTGTGACCAGGTAGTAGCGACATCTACAGAATTGGTTTCTTCTAGTGCACTCAAATTCTCTTGAACTTTTTGCTTTAGCTGTTCGACGGTTTGTTGGTCACGCAATTTTCTAATACAGAGACGGGGTCTACGTTTTACTTGAGTTCTTCGGTGTTTGGGTCTCATAACAATTTTCATTTTAGAGACAACAGGACGATGATCGGTCCAACATTCGCTATCAATGCGCGCCTTTGTAATTTGGACGTCCTTGAGATGCTTCCTACGTACGATAACATAGTCCAGTAGATGCCAGTGACCTGATCTGGGGTGACGCCAGGTGCCTTTAAATTTATCCTTTTGTCGGAAAATGGTGTTTGTTATAACTAGATCATGTTCGGCGCATTTAGTTAGGAGTAGTTGACCGTTAGCGTTCATGTTGCCCAAACCGTTCTTGCCTATGATGCCTGGCCAGGTGTCTGCATCTCTCCCTACTCTAGCGTTAAAATCACCAAGAATAACGAGTCGTTCCGTTTTAGGTATTCTACAGAGGGTTTCTTCCAGCTGTTGATAGAAGCTTTCCTTGGTTTCGTGACTTGCATCCAGAGTGGGAGCGTAGGCGCTTATTAGATTTACTGCGTTGCCATCTGATAGCTCATAGCGTAGCAGCATTAGACGCTCGGATAGGCCTTGTGGTACTTGTGTTAAGTTGGATACAAGTTGATTCCGAACGGCAAATCCTACTCCATGTTGTCTTCTTGAATTGGCGGGAAGACCTTTCCAATAGAAGGTGTAGTACTTTTCTGTGAGAGAGCCTTCCTCCAAAAATCGAGTTTCGCTGAGAGCTGCAACGTCAACATTGAGTCGGTGAAGTTCTCTATCTATTAGAGCAGTTCTTCTTTCAGGCCGATCGGTGCGAGTGCTGTCGTTCAAAGTACGAACATTCCAAGCGCCGTAGATGAAAGAATTAGTTTTGTTGGATTTAACTTGTCGGTGTTTTTTCGACATTCGATGAGGTGTCCCTGTGGGCACCCTCCCCCGGAGATCCGATCGGGAGGGTATTTTACCTCCGGATGATTTTGTCCCACTTGAACGCTCCATCATTTTTTTAAAGCCTTAATCGACTGAAAACGAAGCTGCATTTGAAGTTTTAGCTGGAGCAGGTATGCAACTGACCAGCTCGGTTGCGGAAGGCGAGTGGTGTGGTCCCATGGCACAGAAGGAGACTGCGACGATGGGGTAACCAAACGATTCCAAAAGCAACCTTTGTGTGCGGTGGGTTATTTTTACCGCACTCTTCGTGAGAAGGTGGATGTGCTCACGGTAAAAGGTAAGGGTTATTCCGCCCTTACTCGGTCGTTAGAGCCTCGTTAGTGAAAACAGGGTGCACCAAGTTCAAATTGAACTCATCGCGAAGGTGAGGTTAACAATTGAGTAGGAGAGGCTATAACTTGCGCTTCACTACCCCATTACACATACTTCAATTCCGTTTGACAACTACAAAAACAGGAAGTTTATCGATAAATTCAATGATAAACTAAGTAATTATACATTTTTGTTAAATAGGTATGCCGAAGGCAACATAACATTGTTCAATATTAACAATAATGGGGGTTCTTTAGATAAGATACATGTTATAGCTGATAAAATAGTTAAATATATTAGTTCTAATAAAAGTTGCAACAAAAATTTTAAATTTATAAAGATAAATAATGATAATTTAATTTTTGGTATAAATAATAAAAGTTTGAACAATATTAATGGTTCTGAAGTATTAAATTTATGTAGTAAAGGAAATCAGTCGGAATTTTTTTTAGATCTGTAGTCACCCCTGATAATGTTAAAAATGTAAAGAGATTAAATGATAATGAAAGGAATGTTCTAAAATTCAACACAGATATAATTTATTTGAATATACAAAGTTTGTTTGCATATAAAGATGAGATTGTTCGGAATTGTATGTAATAAACCCAAAATATTAATGCTTAGTGAATCTAGAATAACAAGATTTTGAGGATAGCGAAATTGATATACACCTAATACTGTGACTCAAAAAGTCATCACACAGGCGGTGTCACATGTTGTCGTGAATGGGGGTTGAGACTAGGTTTTTTGATTGATAGAGGGCGCCAGTAGTCTAGTTAAAGATTCCGACAAGCTGGTGAGGCAGATGAGGACGAACTATGGCTCTTAGGGTAAATTTTTATAGGTATGTCACGAGACTCGAATTGTAGGATGGTGTTGATTATGACGTAAGAGTTCTCCAGACTTCTAGTGGCTTCTACGATGGCGGGAGAGCCCAGACTGACTGATTACAGCGCCAAGCTTCCCGAGATGTTGACTATTTTTATTACGGGTGCTAATCCCGTAGTTACAATTACGTTAAGTAAATAAAAGACTAAAATTCATAAAAAAATAACTAAAAGCAACTCGAATGGCGTTTGTACTGTCAAAAATGGTATTTGTTTAATTATTTAGGCCGTAACTGTACTGAGCTAACACTGATTTTAATTTTTTCCACACTACTATGCACCAATGAAATGTTTATAAGTCGCTGTACGCTGGCGGCAGACAAGGCGTTGTATTGAGGGTTGGTTCGTCGAGTAGACACTGGTTGCTTCTTGTTGATCTCCTTCACTGGACTGATGGTCATAGCGACGAGAACTGCGGAAGAACTGCCTCTGCAGAAACCTTGCTGCATACAATTAGACATCGGGTTGGATGGGGCTCTGGACGTCAGGGCGACTGGAGTATTGAGCGTTGTGGACGGACTCTGGCTTGATTTGGTGTTGGGTCCGATGCGACGAGTCGAACCGGACGGGAGTCTAGACGGCTGGAGTATTGAATGTTGTGGAAGGCCCCTGGCGTATTTTGATGCTGTGATTGATGTGTTTTGTGCATAGTAGTGGTTTAAATATTTAATTCAATTATATTTATGAATTTTATGATTCGATAAAGTTTGAAGTTGAACAAATAATAACTGAACCAACCAGGGCAACGGCTACTAGCAGTACAATAATAGATTATGTGCTTACAAATCAACCTAATCTAAAAGCCATTGTTCATGATTTTCCAAAAATTACTGACTACAGTATGATATCTATAACATTGTTAAACAATAGCCACAACACTAATAATAACAAAACTCTAAAATGTTTAAGAAATTTTAGTGAAAGTATAATAAGACTGTGGTATTATATCGAAAATTCAATTTACTTTGAACAATGGTGAAGTATTTACGAGATAGCCGATTAGATTTTAACAGACGAGACATGGTCTTCAAATGGTTTAACTGTAGTTGAATCTTAAACAAATTTAAAATCTATTATAGATGTAGGTTTTAATTCACTAAATTTTATCAATATGTCTCTTGAAAAATGTAGTTGTATTACACCAATTCCTAAAATTAAGAATACTAAGGATGCAGTCAATTTTACACCGATCAATACTTTACCTTATGTATAAAAATTATTAGAAAGAGCAGTTTATAATGAATTGGTTGATTACTTTAATTTAAAAAATTTATTAATTAGTCATCAGTCAGGTTTTCGAGCTAAGCATTCGTGTGAATCTGCACTTCAACTGACACTTACTAGTTGGATTCAGATGATTGATCAAGGAAAGTATATCGTAGCTGTATTTATCGATTTAAAAACAGAAAAATATTGTTGGATAAGTTATCTTACTACGGTCAGAGGTAATAATAATAATAATAATAATCGTCTTTATTTAGTAAATGCATATACATACATTTAACCTATATTTAGGGTGAAGTTTAGCCTATATTGGTTAAAAAATTATCCGACTAACAGAAAACAAACCACCATGTCTGTATGTGTGTGTTTTGTCAAAGAACATTACCATGAACTATTTACCAGATATGAGACTAACCATATATTTAAACTAGAGGCTGTGCAAGATTAGTGTTACGTCAACCGCAAACTAGTTTCACACAAGTGCAACGGAATGTAGTAACGCAATTGATAAGTCTACAATAAAATACCACTGGAATATCAGAATCTAACATTAAAGGTTTTCAAAGCAAGGCTCAAAACATCTGAGTCAAAATCCATTTTACTGTGTTTCAGAATTTTTAATCCATCATTTTAATTTGTCGTTGTGAAGCAAAGTGATGTTTATTTTTATGTAAATTTATTACTTTTTAGATATGAATGTACTATATTTTAAACTTCTATGTACATTGCCATGTTATTTTTACTTAAAATTTTATTTCTACTTACTAACAATGTTCTTTTGACTTGTTCTACACTGTTTTACAAAAATTGTAAGAAAAGAAGCAGATACCAAAAAAAGAAAAATTAAATCGAATTGTTCTGTAGATATTTGTACAACCGGCTACCAATGTTAAAAAACTTAACAAACTCAACATTATCTAAAGGAAAATATCATCAGTTCTGTGTAAGTAGTAAATATCTATGGAAATAACATAAACAGAATCTTAAAGCTGTGTATTTGACATACACAGCAAAATAAGAGTTCTTCCAAAAAAAAGCTTTGAAAACGGAAAGAGACTACTTTCCGAAACGTCAGCAAAATACATTGTTTCTGTGTTTATTCCGATTTATATTATTTGCAAAACATAACCTCTGACTATTCTTTTGACGTAAACGTCACAGGCGCAGAGGTTTTTTTCCAATAATTCCATTATTTTGTAGATTCGGTGATTTGTTTTTGAAGAGGATAATAATACATGTGGTAGAAAACCCAAATAATAGGAAAGAATATGTTTTACATGCTATTATTATTATTATTATTATTATTATTAATTAGTTATTTAACCTAACTGACTGCCTTTTATTTGTATATTATTATTATTATTAGCCGTTACTCGAGTCCGAGTATAAAAATGTTACAGTCGATAAATTGTGTACAATAAAAAACAAGCAAAAGGTGTAGTCTATTGTAATTCCCATTCATCTACGGTGCACACGACTATGGCTATAGAGGCCAATTCGGGAGAGCACATGTCGACCGCAGTCAGGACAAACATAGACCTGGTTAGGTCTTGGATTCGGCCTTCTTGCAGCAACATTTCCTTGATAGTTGGCCACAACCCCTCGCCATTCGGTTCTGTCCGCTGCAAGTTGTTCCCATTGCTCGTCTGCAATACCGCAGGATTTTAGATTTTCATGGAGAGCGTCTTTGAACCTCTTTCGTTGACCGCCACGCCTTCTTCTACCGCTTAGCAATTCACCATAAAGTGTACATTTAGGAAGGCGGTTATCGTGCATACGATGAACGTGACCTGCCCATCTTAGGCGTGCTCTTGAAATAAGCACCTCAATTGGAAGGCTGTTTGCTCTCCTGAGTACTTCCACGTTTGATATGTGATGGAACCAACGGATTTTCATCATACTTCTGAGGTGTCTTTGCTGAAAACGTTCTAATTCTTTCACATGACGACGGTAAGTGACCCAGCTTTCACATCCATATAGCAGTGTTGGAATGACAACTGCTCTGTAGACAGCCATTTTCGTTGACAAAGCAAGGTCGTGGTTGTCAAATACTCTCTCTCTAAATCCCCAGAGTGCTCTAGATGCAGCGTTAATTCTATTGCGAATCTCGCTGTCCATGTTTGCTTTGTCATTAACAACGTTACCTAAGTAATTGAACTGATCCACCACTTCAAGGGAATTTCCGTTAAGTGTAATGTCTATTTGGTTCACTTGATGAGGAGTTGACATAATCTTAGTCTTTCCAATGTTGATTTTAAGTCCCAAGGAATCATAACTCTGGGCATACACATCTAAAAGTTCTTGAAGCTCTTCCGGCGTAGAGGCTAAAAGTGCACAGTCATCCGCATACTGGAGATCACAAATGAATCGTGTGCGTGTCTTCGTGAAAGCTCTAAAGCGCCCTATGTTAAAGAGACCGCCATCAAAACGGTATCTGAGACCTATCCCTCTGACTGTCAGTTTGTTGTCAACAATAATTGTTAGAGCAGTGGTAAACAAATTAAAGAGTAGGGGTGCCAGGACACATCCCTGTCTAACTCCAGTGAGGGTTTGGAAAGGTTCGGTTGCCTCATTATTATACATAACCTGGGCGTTGTTGTTTGTATGTAGACTGCGACATACTTCTACAAATTTTCTAGGGATACCTAAGCGGAACATAATTTTCCAGAGCACTTCCCTGTCCACCGAGTCAAACGCCTTAGTTAAATCAATGAAGGCCATGTGAATTTCTCCTTGATGTTCGAGTGCTTTTTCTTGAAGCTGTTTAAGTGTGAAGATTAAATCCGATGTGCCTCGGTTTGGTCTAAAGCCACTCTGTGTTTCAGGAAGTAACTTTTCCATAACAGGTGTTAGCCTATTTGCCATCGCTTTAGTGAGTATCTTCCCTCCAACAGCCAGGAGAGCTATACCCCTGTAATTTCCACAGTCCGCAGCGCTCCCTTTGTTTTTGAAGAGGTTGATTAAAAGTGTATCACGAAACTCCTGCGGAGCTTGACCACTTTCCCACACGACATCAAACAGTTTTTTGAGGTAGGGTATGAGCTCTGACGACACAGCTTTAAAGACCTCAGCTGGGAGTGAGTCGGCGCCGGGAGATTTGTTATTTTTTAGCTGCCCAATGGCGGTTAAGATCTCTTCCGTTGTTAGTGGTTTATCTAAGTCTTCGAAGGTGTCATATTGAGGGATAAGATTTATAATATCGTGATCGGCTTGACTTTGCTGGTTAAGAATGTTAGAGTAGTGTTCTTTCCATCGGGCTCTTATTTCCTGGTCTTCTTTGAGGAGATTTCCATTTAAATCTTTAATAGGGCACATATTTTTCCGACTGGGGCCGTACACTGCTTTTACTCCTTGAAAGAAATTCCTGTAGTCGTGTGAATCGGCGTACCTTTGAATTTCTCTGGCCTTGCTTGCCCACCACTCGTTCTTTATTCTTCTGATTTCGCGTTGCGTTTCATACTTAGATTGGGTAAAAGCTTCTGCTTTTGATGAGTCGTTGGGGTGGTTGATAGCGTTTTGGAAGGCAGTATGTTTGCGGTCAAGAAGTTCTTGTATAAAAGCTTCATTATCATTGAACCAGTCCTCCTGTTTTTTACTTGCTGCAGTGCCAAGAATTTCCTCACTCGCACTTTTTAGACTGTCTTTAATTTGTGTCCAGGTAGCAGTGACATCTACAGAATTGGTTTCTTCTAGTGCACTCAAATTCTCTTGAACTTTTTGCTTTAGTTGTTCGACGGTTTCTTGGTCACGCAATTTACTAATACAGAGACGGGGTCTCCGTTTTACTTGAGTTCTTCGGTGTTTGGGTCTCATAACAATTTTCATTTTAGAGACAACAGGACGATGATCGGTCCAACATTCGCTATCAATGCGCGCCTTTGTAATTTGGACGTCCTTGAGATGCTTCCTACGTACGATAACATAGTCCAGTAGATGCCAGTGACCTGATCTGGGGTGACGCCAGGTGCCTTTAAATTTATCCTTTTGTCGGAAAATGGTGTTTGTTATAACTAGATCATGTTCGGCGCATTTAGTTAGGAGTAGTTGACCGTTAGCGTTCATGTTGCCCAAACCGTTCTTGCCTATGATGCCTGGCCAGGTGTCTGCATCTCTCCCTACTCTAGCGTTAAAATCGCCAAGAATAACGAGTCGTTCCGTTTTAGGTATTCTACAGAGGGTTTCTTCCAGCTGTTGATAGAAGCTTTCCTTGGTTTCGTGACTTGCATCCAGAGTGGGAGCGTAGGCGCTTATTAGATTTACCGCGTTGCCATCTGATAGCTCATAGCGTAGCAGCATTAGACGCTCGGATAGGCCTTGTGGTACTTGTGTTAAGTTGGATACAAGTTGATTCCGAACGGCAAATCCTACTCCATGTTGTCTTCTTGAATTGGTGGGAAGACCTTTCCAATAGAAGGTGTAGTACTTTTCTGTGAGAGAGCCTTCCTCCAAAAATCGAGTTTCGCTGAGAGCTGCAACATCAACATTGAGTCGGTGAAGTTCTCTATCTATTAGAGCAGTTCTTCTTTCAGGCCTATCGGTGCGAGTGCTGTCGTTCAAAGTACGAACATTCCAAGCGCCGTAGATGAAAGAATTAGTTTTGTTGGATTTAACTTGACGGTGTTTTTTCGACATTCGATGAGGTGTCCCTGTGGGCACCCTCCCCCGGAGATCCGATCGGGAGGGTATTTTACCTCCGGATGATTTTGTCCCACTTGAACGCTCCATCATTTTTTTAAAGCCTTAATCGACTGAAAACGAAGCTGCATTTGAAGTTTTAGCTGGAGCAGGTATGCAACTGACCAGCTCGGTTGCGGAAGGCGAGTGGTGTGGTCCCATGGCACAGAAGGAGACTGCGACGATGGGGTAACCAAACGATTCCAAAAGCAACCTTTGTGTGCGGTGGGTTATTTTTACCGCACTCTTCGTGAGAAGGTGGATGTGCTCACGGCAAAAGGTAAGGGTTATTCCGCCCTTACTCGGTCGTTAGAGCCTCGTTAGTGAAAACAGGGTGCACCAAGTTCAAATTGAACTCATCGCGAAGGTGAGGTTAACAATTGAGTAGGAGAGGCTATAACTTGCGCTTCACATGTAAAATATAACAATTTTGTAATAAACTTGATTGATTGTATACATATATGGTGAATAATAATTGTATTATTATTATTATCTCCCTGCAACCATACGTGATCCGTTAGTGGGTTGCAGTAAATTTATGTATCATCTGTGTAGCAAGAACAACGGGATTTGATACAATGCCACAGATCCAATGTATAAGCGGTAGACAGCAGGGGTCCTAAGACAGATCCCTGGAGAACCCCACTGAGCACGTTTGTGCTGTCTTTCACTGCAGTACGAACTTTAACAAAAAAAACATCTTTCATTAACTAAAACATTCTACCCGATTATAATATATCCATTTGATTGAATCAAATGCGTTCAGGACGTGTGATAATGAGAAAGAACAATAAAGGTGCATTTGCCCGAGACTGACATTTTCTCTACTAAATTATACGTGAAATAAAATATCTTTACCTTTTTATAAACTCAAATCATATGCAGCAGGTTGAAGGTGACAAAAACTAAAAATAATTAGGTTAATTCATAATGCAGACATAATTACATGACTATAGCTCTATATATATAAAATTTAAAATCATGTCTTGGAAACAGTATTTTATATGTACTCTCAAAATTGCAAAATAATAAATTGACAACACACTCCTTAACTACACAACATATTCCAATAGTAAATAAAACAAAGGGCACAAAATAAAATACAGTAAAATTTGTACGAAGCATAAAAATTTTGCAAATTTAAAAAAGTTTACATTATCATGATACATAACACATTACATTTTATCCATAAAATGTGGTTGGCCATTATTCTCTCTTCTGCGGGTCAAAATTTCACAGCCAGTGTCGTTCACCAGCAATGTTTGTTCGAACTGGGCAGACCACAGTCCATCAGCTGTGACGGCAGTCCACTTATCAGGCCACATTTCATCTTTCCAAGTCCCTTCAGAAATCATAGGTTCAATTGTGAAGCAATGACCAGGTTTTATAACACCTATTGCACGGTTTTCTAAAAAAAATATCCAAGTTGAATAAGACTCAATAGTTTTTTAGCTGATGTTCAGTGTACATTTAAAATTCTATACCTGAAAATTAGAAATGGATAAACGAAACTACTTCCAATTCAGCAAAATAGTGAAAACCACAATATTTTAAAAACCAATATTTTTTATTGAAAACAAGACTACAGTACTCTAGTTTACTATTAATGTTGAAATTATTATACTTGAAATTAGCAACTAATTTTGAATGTTTAAATAATATAACATTTGTCCAGTGCCGCATCAAGGACTTCAGAAAATAAATATTTGTTTGCCATATAGAGACACAAATTGAAATATATAAAAAAGTATTTTCCATAAAAAAATTTAAAAAAAAAATTTAACAAACAAGGTAAGAACATTCTAAACTTATGGTGGCCGCAAGAGATATACAGTGGATAAATTGAAGGATGTCAAGATCAAACTAGTCACTCATTGATACAGACAAAGACAACATACATAAGACACCGCCCTGCTAAACAAAACATAATCTCATCTTTCTAGCTTTAATTGATCATAGAGTTGATGAAGATGGAAAATGTAATCTGGCAACAAATTGGACTAGCTTCATGGACCACTTCATCCTTTCTTGTATTATAATTTTGATTTTTATTTAGATCAATCCAATTAAAGTCTGACTTAACATGTGTTGGAGTAAATAAATGCAAGATAATGTTAGAATTCTTAACTCGTTTTCAAACGCTTATTGCTTCTAAAAAGCCTATATTACAAGACTCTAGCAATTTCTTTTTACAGCACTAATTACGGCATCAATAACCCAGTTAACAGAATTCAGCGTAATTATAATAAGTGCTGTGACAATATCGATTTATTTTATTTAACAATGAATAAGTTTAAGTGATCTCTACATTACTATTTTATCTAGTTCCTTTGTAATACCATATACAGGGTGGCTCATTAGTGCGAATAAGTCCAATATCTGGCCTATTATAAGAAATATGAAAAAAAGTTTTAAATAGAAGCTATATGTCATACACTGCTGCCTATTTCTAAAATACTTTGAAAAGCACAGGGTGTTTCTATAAAGTAGGAGAGGTTCAAGGTCGATTTTTTTGCGTTGCCAAGATATTGCGAAAATTATGAAAATTCGCAGAAAAACAGCGCATTACAAATGACATAAAAAAATAGTTGTTAATGACAGTTAAGATAAATCATTTAGAACGTGCAAAGATAGAGGTCAGATCAAATGTTTGAGAGGAGCAAACATCTATTTTTATAGTTCAAATGTGCTTTTAGAGGGCGGAATATTAAACATAATATTTTTAGTCGCAAACTCCTCTATAAAATCCTTATTTTACTATAAGGAACGTAACCAGACTGCAACCAACATTACCATCAAAACGATAATGCTCCGATTGCAACAAACACCAGCCGAAAGACTGATCCTACAATCGAAGCATTAGCGTTTTGATGGTAATATGCAATTATTACACTTAACGCGCCAGACTTGTAACTTGTAATTCAGCGCTGGGCGGGGCACATAGCCCGGAGAGTAGCTGTTGGTTGCAGTCTGGTTACGTTCCTTATAGTAAAATAAGGATTTTATAGAGGAGTTTGCAACTAAAAATATTATGTTTAATATTCCGCACTCTAAAAACATATTTGAACTTTGCTAAGCCTAGTCAGGGTATTTATTTTTCGATTGCAATAGACACTGGACTGCTAGATGGCGCCTGCTGACTATTTTACATGTCGCTATTGTAAAAATACCGGGATGTACCAAATAGTCAAAGGATCCTCGTGCCGGTCGTCACATGCCTACCTTGCACTGACGAGAGCCAACAGCTTGAAACTGCAGTCTGCAGGTGGTGTGTGACGGCTGGCAAGAGAGCTCCTTTAAGTAGGATCAGTCTTTCGGCTGGTGTTTGTTGCAATCGAAGCATTAGCGTTTTGATGGTAATATGCAATTATTACACTTAACGCGCCAGACTTGTAACTTGTAATTCAGCACTGGGCGGGGCACATAGCCCGGAGAGTAGCTGTTGGTTGCAGTCTGGTTACGTTCCTTATAGTAAAATAAGGATTTTATAGAGGAGTTTGCGACTAAAAATATTATGTTTAATATTCCGCGCTCTAAAAACATATTTGAACTTTGCTAAGCCTAGTCAGGGTATTTATTTTTCGATTGCAACAGACACTGGACTGCTAGATGGCGCCTGCTGACTATTTTACATGTCGCTATTGTAAAAATACCGGGATGTACCAAATAGTCAAAGGATCCTCGTGCCGGTCGTCACATGCCTACCTTGCACTGACGAGAGCCAACAGCTTGAAACTGCAGTCTGCAAGTGGTGTGTGACGGCTGGCAAGAGAGCTCCGTTAAGTAGGATCAGTCTTTCGGCTGGTGTTTGTTGCAATCGAAGCATTAGCGTTTTGATGGTAATATGCAATTATTACACTTAACGCGCCAGACTTGTAACTTGTAATTCAGCGCTCGGCGGGGCACATAGCCCGGAGAGTAGCTGTTGGTTGCAGCCTGGTTACGTTCCTTATAGTAAAATAAGGATTTTATAGAGGAGTTTGCGACTAAAAATATTATGTTTAATCTATTTTTATGTACCGGATATTTTATACAGGGTCATCAACTTGTCAATCTTAAAACACCTAGAACTTCGTTCTTTTCACATGCAACACCCAGTATATTATTCCACCATTTAATACAACTATTATATCCCTTCAAATTAGTTATTGTGATATTAGGCTCCAAAATTGATAGTTTTTGAGATATTTTCAATTTAATTGACAGCTTAAAATTATTGCTTTTTCGCAAGCAAGCTATGGCTTTGACATTTCAAATTCCTGATGTAAACAAATGAAGACAGAGTTTATGACTGATGTTAGTAATGTAATGATTATTACAATAAGACAAACAGTTAGTCACATAATTTCGTACCTGAGGAATTTTAGTGTAATACAATATTTAAAACAATGAATTTTTCTACGGAAGAATTGACAGACACGGTTTTTGTACTGGGAGCAAGTGATAAAAATTGTTTATTTGCGACAAGAATTTATAAACAAAGGTAGGTACCCAGATAGAAGGCAGCCTAGGAAAGACCCTTTTGAAAATTTGCTACAGCAATTTATCCGCACGAGAAATGTTGCATATGAAAGAGTCAAAACCGCATTAACGGAAGAAAATGAAATTACTGTCCTATTAAAAGTTATAGATCCTCATATCTCGACTAGAGAAATATCAAAACAAACTGACATAAGCCGGACCATCGTGCAGAGAATTTTGAAGAAAAACAAAGTCCGTCCATACCATATACAATTAATGCAAGATTTGTTAGATGAGGACTTCGAAAAACAGGTAACATTTTGTGAATGGGCTTAGCAACAAATCCTTCGAGAAAAGGATTTTTTTAATAATGTATTATTCGTTGATGAACCAACATTTTCATAAACATGGGTTTGTCAATAGACATACAATAGACATAATTGTCATTATTATGCAACCGAAAATCCACATTGTATGCTAAGTACCAGTCAGACAAGGTGGTCATTAAACGTATGGGGGGGGCAACCTAAATTTTCTGGAGTGGTGTCAGTGACCGCAGTTAATATTTCATTTACCCATTTCACTTAGATAGAGAATGTGGTATTTACACGACGGAGCACCAGTCTATCACATGGTATCTGTCCACATACATTTAAATAATGAATATCCTGGAAGATGGATAGGAAGAAGAGGTCCTTTCAATTGGCCGCCTCGCTCACAGGACTTGACAAAAATGGATTTTTTATTTGGAGCTACGTCAAAGATCAAGTATATAAAACACCACCAACTACAAAGAAGGATATGAAAGTTCGAATTAGAGGAGTATTCCAAAACATTAACATCAATATGTTAAGTAATGTTAATCGAGCTTTTGAAAAGCGTATGCAGTATTGTTTAGAAGTAGCAGGTGCTAATATTGTAGTTGTTTTACGTGTTTTTTCCTAGTTACTGTTGTTATTTTTAAATATTTTAATTGTTAATTTTAATAATTAAATTATTTCCCACCTCAAAAATTGTGATAAAAAATATAATTTAAAATCACTTAGTTTTTATTCTCAGTATTAAAAGCTACAGTTACATAATGACAAAGTCATAGCTTACTTGTGCAAAATCGCAATAATTTTGAGATCAATTAAATTGAAAATATCTCAAAAACTAGCAATTTTGGGGTCTATTATCATGATAACCAATTTGTAGGGATATAATAGTACAAAATGGTGGAATAATATATTGAAAAAATTAAGTTCTACATGTTTGAAGATTGACAAGTTGATGCCCCTGTATAAATTCTCCGGAACATAAAAATAAATGTTTGCTCCTCTCAGACATATGATCTGACCTCTACCTTTGGACGTACTAAATGATTTATCTTAACTGTCATTATCAAAATTTTTTTTATTATTTGTAATGCAGTGTTTTTCCATGAATTTTCATAATTTTCGCAATATCTTGTGTACGCCGCAACGTTTTCAAATAAAAAATTAGTACTGAACGTAGAATTTTAAGCTGAACTCAATGGTGTAAAAATATATAGGGTGTGTCATTTTTAAAAAACGACCTTGAACCTCTCCCACTTTACAGGAGCATTTTAGAAATAGGCAACAATGTAATGTATG
Source organism: Leptura quadrifasciata (assembly GCA_963675555.1). Lineage (NCBI taxonomy): Eukaryota > Metazoa > Arthropoda > Insecta > Coleoptera > Cerambycidae > Leptura > Leptura quadrifasciata. Next base: position 44,579,813 of record OY776675.1, read on the forward strand.
CTATATAGCTTAATTAGATTTTAATATTTCTTATAATAGCAGGCGCGGTCATGGGGGGGGGCATGACTTTTTTTCTTTTGTGAATACATTAATAAGAAGCGTTTGTGACTAATGAAATGTTGCGCAAATGTATAATAATGGAAGAAATTTACAGGAAAGTGGAGCGAATAGAGGTGCTGGGTGGGTAAAAATGAGTGAAAATACGATGTTTTTAGGTTACTTTGAAACGATTGGCATTGAAAAAGTTATTTTAGGGTAAGGGTAAATAAGATAAGAGTAATTATAGCATTATCTACCAACTACGTCTAACATAACGTAATCTAACTTTTTCAGTTTGCAATGACCAATACATAAAGGACTAAAAAAAGGAGTAAAAATACGAGAATTTCAAGTCACTTTCACATGAAAAGCATTAAAACCAATGATTTCAGAATAGGATAGACAAACCATGTTCTATACATTAACACATGAGTTGTTGTGTTACCCTACTATCTCATACATTCTATTATTAAAAAAGGATGGAGATAGTTTTGTTTATGTTTTGGAACTCGTTGCCAGTGGCGTATATGTTAAAGAGCGTGATTATTTCGTATAATTAATATATTAATTTCTCTTCTAGTTTGACTTCAAAGTAATTAGAATAACATTGCTTTCTTATTAAATGATTTATTTAAATATTAAATTTACACTTATAAATTGGTATAGATATATGTCACATAAACAAAATGATTAATACAGTTTTCCTTTTACTGCATTACTAACCCAAAAAATAAAAACATGTTATAATTATTCCCATCATGTACTACTTTTTTAAATGATAACTACCCAACTTGTACATTTTCCTTAGATGAACTTGGTAAGTCAGGTACTGCAAATTCTTTAAGAACAACTCGGCCACTGGGACTTGTTGTGAAATCATCTGAGCACACAACACTATCTTCAGGGATATTTTCATTTCCCAAATGCTTCAAAATGCGACAGACCCATATTTTTTGGCGTTTAATATTCCTTGGAATTCTACAAATAATATACCTAATATTGCATATATATTAATTTTAAATAATATCCTTTCATTTTGCCCTTCAACTTTATTTTCATTTAACTATATTACTCAATTTTAAAACATAAAAACATTTTCTATATTTCCAATATTATTCCACTGAACATTTAAAATTTTGCTTATTTGTCGTTCCAACCCGAGGTTACGCTTATGAGATAATTTCGCCTACCTGTGAAAAGATCTATTAACTCCAATTTTAAAGAGACATCTACGTACAACAAAATATTTTCCCGTTGTTTATTCACAATAACAAATTCTGTCTTCAAAAACACTACAAAACCACTGTAATTACAACGTTTCACTTCGGTTTATCACAATCACTTTAATGACGGCCAACGCTGCAACTGGATTGTAAACAAAAAGTGTTGAGAGGGACTGCGTGCGCATATACCCACATCCCTTTAGCCAATAGACTGCTGCGTACCAGTATTTATTTTTAAAGCAATGTAAACAAATAAATGATACACAACAAACCAAGAGGATGCTTTGTCTATCCTATTCTGAAGTCATTGATTAAAACAATCATTTCAGGGCATCGAAAAACAAGCGTCATGACAAATTTGAATGTTTATTGGGGTAAGACAGGTCTCAATGCAAATAATGAATTGCAGTAATAAGCAATCAAATTCCATAACTCTTATTTACCCTTGCCCTAAAATGACTTTTTCAATGCTAATCGTTTCAAAATGACATAAAAACGTCGTATTTTCTCTCGTCTTTACACACCCAGCACCCCTATTCGCCCCACTTTCTTCGATTATTAAACATTTGCGCAACATTTCTTTAGTAACAAATGCTTCTTATTAATATATCCACAAAAAAACCTCAAAAATCAAGAAATGGATAAACTGCAGAATTACTCTCCGTTCAACTCTAGAATAAATTACTGTGTTTAGACGGCTGTATTCCTATTTTTTATTTAAATTAAAAAAATTGCTATTTTGCTATAAATTGACTACTTAGTGATTGCTAAAATAATAATAATACTTTAATATACAGCATGTCACTCTTAGGAGTGTAATTGTATTTTTTTTCCGATTTGAGTCCAATTTTACTCAGATATAAAACAGAGTAGGATCTACCTATGGCCAAAAAAACATTTGCCCTCTACAAATGCAAAGCTACCTACGATACCAGAATTAAGGGAAAAAATCAGAAAATCTTATTAGACATTTCTTATCGGAAATTTTTATTATTGAGGGTTGTTCTGAATTGTCTAAAAACCTTGAGTCTAAAATCAAAATTCAAAAAATATTAAGATTTTGTTTAAAATAATGTCCAAGTCCAAAAATATAATTTTTTTTTTTTTATACATTTATTTAACGTCGGCCTATTTCCGCTACTGAGGCCTAACACCGACGCCTGTAGATGAGCTACCACCGACCAGGAATTTTGCCGAACCTCTTCCCTTAAGAAGAGTAGGGATCTTTTACTTGCCTAACATTTAATAGACAAGGGACCGACGGCTTTACATCCCCTGCGAAGGATGGTACATCTCCTATACAACCCTCGCCTAAGGTTGTATAGCTTCCACGCATACACTGATATACAAGCCGCTGGAAGATGTGTGAGGCGAGGACGCGGTTTCCGTTGGAATGGTCACCCATCGGAAACCGCGTTTTGTTTTAAATTAAACGCAAGCTGTCAGCAGCGCTATTCTTGACTGTTCGCATTTTTTTAAATTACTCGCATATCACCATAATGGGAATGAAAATTCATACTAGATATTCTTGATCATTCGCAAGACGTTTGAGTATTCGCATTAAACAGCGAGTGGATTTTGACAATCGGTAAATATGCGAATGATGACATAACCTAATTTTATGTTTCAAAATCTTTAAATTCATTATGTTCGTGATATGGTATAAAATCAAAAAGTCTGTTGTGTTTTCTACGATGGCCATCTTTTTGAGTAAATTCATTAGAAAATTTACCAGATGCGAGTTTTGGATTTTTCTTTATAAATTCCAGTATTAACCGTTTTTGTTCAGTAAAAGCATTAACAGTTTTGCGTGGAGTCTCCATTACACAATAAATTATTAGCAAACAAATATTTTTCTTTATGAATACAAATATAACCTACAACAAACTAACAATCAAGAAATGTGAGTCGACAATGCTGTCCTGTCATCCATAACAGAGTGAAATTAGGTAACTGAGATGTTGCCAAGTGCAATTTTACGTGCGATTAATTTCGTTCGTGTACATATGCGAACTGCCGTCGAGAATATCATCTGTTGAAAGTATTCGCAAATACACCGCTCGCATTAACACGTATACGCACAACTACGAAGGATGTCAAGAATAGCGCTGCAGGTGTTTGTCAAATAATCTGCAAGTTATTTAAAATGATGTTTTCGGACTGACATTATATTAAATAAAATTATTTTTTTAGTTTTGATGAAATTTTGGACTAAAGGTTTGAGTCAATTCTGAACAACTTTCACAAATAAATTTTTCGATTAAAAAAATGGTTAATAATTTTTTTTTCGTTTATCTTGGTATTGTAGGTGACTTTGCATTTGTAGGGAGTGGATGTTCTATATTTAAGTAAGATTTGTTCCAAATCGGAAACCAAAGAAAAAAAGTTGGCCCCGCCCTTGTATAATAGGCCAGATATTGGACTTCCTCGCACTAATGGGCCACCCTGTTGATACTTCTGTTATATTTAGATGTATAATAGTTGACAGGTTTTTTTCTTTAACTTTTGTATCTTGTTATCTTGTTATCACTTGTATCCGGTATTATTCTATGTTCTGCCATTAATTTTTCTGACTGTACTTTACACATCAAATGGAGTATTCCATAAATATATAAATAAATACTATGGTGGAAAGTGGAAAGAGGAAGTGAGGTGTTTTATGAGCATCAGGTGTTTTATCGCACCAGTGAAAACAAACATTCAGAGGGTACAATTATGCCAAAAGGGACATTTTTTGATACAATGATCAGCTATCCCACTTCTAGGTTGGAATTGAAAGTATATTTAAATTTATAAAGCCAGTCAGTGCAACTTCGTTGTAAAGTGCATTTAATAGGTAGGTTAGGTTGAAATGTGAGTGGGTCTATACCAGACCCTCCACTGCGACCAATCGGTGTATTGTGGCTCACTCCTAATTTATATTTCACCCAATAGGTTCAGCCTTTTAATAAAGCTGATAACCTTGTTGGGTGAGAGATTGTCCAAGTCCTCAGGCAAAAGCTGACCTTTGCCAAATAATGAGAACCGGGTTCTTTCTGCAGCGGGACAAGTGCACAGGACATGCCTTGCCGTTTCATCTTCCTCTAGACACAGACGGCATTCGGTGTTTTCCACCAGTCCAAGTCTGTGTAAGTGATGATTTAATCTGCAGTGCCCAGTATATAGGCCGATTAGAGTGCTTAGGTGTAACCTATTCAACTCTAGCAGTTTCTTAGCTCTTGATTTCAAAGGATTTGTAATGAACTCCTTCGAATGAGCTAATCCTGGTAGTTCCTGCCAGTGGTAGAGAGTCTTGCTCTCGGCCCAGTCTAGGATATTTGTTTTGGCAGTGCTAGAAGATATGCCAAGAACTGGTTCTGGTCCTATAAATTTTGATGCCGCACCCTCTCTAGCTAGGCAATCGGCAATTTCATTGCCCTCCAGCCCAGAGTCAGTTTGTTGTTCTTACCTAATTGGGTTGGAGCTTTTTGGCAGTTCCACACTGTTTTAGAATTACAGCGATAGGATCCAAGAGCTTTAAGGGCTGCTTGGCTGTCTGAGAAGATTTTTATTGATTTGTGTCTAGGGTGGGTTGATTCCAGCCTCCCTACACACAGTTCAATGGCATATATTTCGGCCTGAAAAATTGTCGCGGTATTACCCAGGCTCGAAGTTATTCTTACCTTTGGGCAGCAACTGTAAACTCCAGCTCCTGTTCCTTTAGGAGTTTTGGAACCATCTGTATACCAACAGCTGTCTGCCTTCTGTAGGTCGGTTTTATTCTCTTTCAGGAAATAGGATGTTGAAAGGCAGCTCATGGTTGGTTCTGGTAGGCATCACATCAGAAGGCATACCTAGGATGCTGTGACTGTTTAGGTCATCAATCAATCTATTGCGTTCCATGATGATAGCCTGCGGCATATTGATTGCCGATTGTTGGAGTCTATATGTTGCCCACCTAGCTTCTCTCTCCAAGTAAATATGGAGAGGTGGTAAGTCTAGGAGGATTTCCAAAGCAGCTGACGGTGTGGTGCTTATAGCACCAGTTATTGCCGGGCATGCTAGTCTCTGTAAACCAGAGAGTTTGGCTTTGGCCGACTGTTGTAGCCCTTTCGACCACCAAACTATGGAGCCATACGCTATCATTGGTCTAATGACCGTAACGTATATCCAGTATATTTGTTGGGGACCCATACCCCAGGATTTTCCACAAATTCTACGGCATGTCCAGTTGAGTGATCTATCCAGCGTAATGCCTAGATATTTCACCTCATCCGAAAATTGAATGGTTTCACCTAATAAGGAAGGCGGTTCTAAGTTATCCAGCTTCCTAGGGTACTATTACAGTTTTGCGGGGATTGACAGACATCTGTTCCCTCTCACACCAGATGTGTATCTAGTACCTCTTGAAGGGTATGAGAGAGTACCTCTTCAGATTTACCTTTAACCATGATGACTAGGTCGTCTGCATATGCCAGAATCTCGGCTTCCCACAGAGATAAAATGGCCAGCAGGTCATCCACAAGTAGTGACCACAGAAGGGGGGAAAGAACCCCACGTTGTGGGCACCCTCTCGCAGCCCTGAAGCTGACCGTTTCCCCCTGTAAGGTTGTCGTTATGATTCTGTTTTCCAGCATAGCTCGGATCCAGTCAGTTATGGTTAGCTCGATTCCTCTAGCAGCTGCCGCTGTGTATAAGGAATCAGGCAGTGCATTATTGAATGCTCCTTCAATGTCGAGAAATGCAACCACTACAATCTCTTTTTCCTGAATTTAATAGGTAAAGTGAATTTATGAAACACATGGATGCACTTTAATAGTTAAAGTCCGTTTAAAATTGATTATGAATATGAGTGTTAGTCTAGTGGATTTATATGCCATTGGCATCAAATAGGAAAAGTTTAAGATAACTAATAGGTCAGTGAGATTTTTTGAGGTCTTTAGAAAATTAATACACCGTAGATTACAAGACGCTATTTGCAATGTATGTTCGAGGTTTTTCGTGAACATATTCTTGGAGAAATTCAAGAATCTGTGTATCTCGCACTTATGGCTGATGAGACTACAGATGTATCAACTCAAACTGTGGTTGTATTACGTTATGAACTAAATGGAAACATATTTGAGCGGTCTTGGGGGTTTGCAAATCCGAATAGTCAAGATGCAGATGGACTGTCTCAATGCATTTTAGAACAGATTTTGCCGATTTTGCCAGATTGCCCAGAAAAACTGATTTATCAAACATATGACGGAGCTGCTGTTATGCGTGGTCATTTAGATGGTGTTAACGTGAAAATTCGCCAACAATACAAAAATGTACATTTTGTATATTGCTACGCACATCAGCTTAATAAAATACTAGAACAAGCAGTTTCAAGCATCAGTAGTGTACGAATATTTTTTTCAAATTTGAATGGCATGTCAACTTTTTTTTCTCAATCGTCAGACACAATGGCAGCTTTGCAACATGTTTGTGACAAACGTATTCCAAGAACTTCTCAAACACAATGGAATTTTAACTCTCGTATAGTACAGAGTGTGTACAACAATAAAGACAACCTTACTGAATGCTTTGAAAATATAATGTCAGGAATTCCAAAACAATACAACTCTGAAACAGTGACTCAAGCGGCTGCATTTATTAAATGGCTAGAAGATGATTCATTTTTATTTTGGTTAAATTTTTTTTCAAAGGTCATGCCACATGTTGATATTTTATTTAGCAAGCTATAAAAAATTGAAACAGACATTATAAAAGTCCAGAAATGCGTAGATAATTTTGAAAAAGAAATTGTACAAATTAGAAATAATTTACCTCCCTTAGCAAATGAACCAGTGAATACAGAAGTTCCAAAAAAGCGAAGTAGACTGAATCAAGAAAATGTTAACATGTCTGTAAGAGAGGTACGTGATATAATTACTTCAGAAGTGAGAATTCGGTTTTCTTTTAAAAATCATTTATGTGGTGCAAAATTATTTTTAAAGAAGTATAAGGAATATGAAAAAACACCACCTTTGGAAGATATCAACCAATTTTGTGAAGCATACCCTATGATAGATAAGGAAATTCTGAAAATGCAGCAAGTATATTTTACTCCAGGAAAGAAATAACAGGACAAGATTCAGAAAATTCCAGTGAAATTCAAAGTTTTTCTGGGTGCTTGCAAACATTAAACTTTCTCATATCTTTCGGTTTAGATGTTGTTTTCGGGGAAGTTGTTAAAGTTTTTAAAATTTTGGTTACTATTCCGATGATGACATCTGAAACGGAAAGATGTTTTTCGACATTAAAATTAATTAAGACATATGTAAGAAATACTATGAGTGAAGACAGACTGACATCACTTGCAATAAGTCAATGGTACGAGAAATCCTAAATTTTAATGAAAAAGTTATTGAAAAGTTTATCTCCGGCAAAAATAGAAGAATGGAATTTCACTTCAAAAAATAATGGTGATTACAGTACTTAATTAATCGCTTTAATTTATGTTTGTGAACTTTTTAATGATTTAATTAGAACCTCAAAAATGTTTCGCCTGCGATGCTTTTGTTTATTGACCCTACTACTTTGATACCCGCGAGCCGCCACTGCGCCCTCCCAAGTACATAAGGCACGAGCCGCCACTGATGTCAGCTGATAGTTGTTTCACATAGTTTTTTTAACATAAAATGCCTGCACTACCATCCTTACCTTATAGATTTTTTACAATAAAGACCATCCTGAAAAACCAAAGAACTTGAAGAGACCTCTCCTATACTAAATTAAAAGCGAATCTAGACATTACACTTTATATATGCATCGCTGATGATTCACCTGCAATGTAGCTACAAAATGAAAGCTGAAATACTCACTTTAGATGATTTCCTTGAAAATGAATCATCTATGATGCACATTCAAAGTGTAAAACCTGCATTCGCCTTTACATTTTATACATGATAAACAGTACAATATAAAAACAGTGTTTAGCTTTTTTCTATAATTTTTTTACCATTGGTACTTAAAGACAATTTATTTCTACTCTATTAGAAAACCACTGAAATATTTCTTGAGGCTACACTAGACTACACCTTGAATGTGCATCACATATGTAATGAATGTGCAAAATTAAAGCTGGAATGCTCACATTAGATGAAAACAGTCTTTACACCTTTCATCCGCGATGCACATCCAAATGTATAGTCTATATTCACCTATAGAGAACATTCATTGCAACGTTTAGAAATTTTCATTTACAGATTTCCTCCAAAGATTGCAGTGTATTTGCGAACATACATTCCCTACTGTTTCAATTTCCACTTAACTGATATGCATCTAAAATACCGCAACCCCACACTAAACGGATAAAATGAAAACAAAATACGGAAGTAAATTACTTACTAGCATAGTGTGGTACATTCGGGGTAGTGTGAAAAAGCCTATGTATCCCATGCCCACAATAGCTTTTAACAACTGAATAACCATTTGCCTGAGCATGCTTCTGAATAACATTTCCTATTTCTCTATATTTCTCTCCGGGCTTAACGATTTCGATAGCTTTCATCAAACATTCATGAGTAACTTTAACTAAATTCTTGTGTTTTTCACTAACATTACCGACGAAAAAGGTTTCATTTAAGTCACCATGAAAACCATTGTGATACACAGTAATATCTACATTACAAATATCACCGTCTTCTAGTGGCCTGGTGTCAGGTATTCCATGACAGATTACTTCATTTACTGAAGTGCAGCATGAAGCTGGAAACTGGTAATAGTTCATAGGTGATGGATAACAGTCTCGTTCTATACAGGCTTCGTGAACAATTCGATCTATTTCATCAGTTGTAACACCGACATCACATACCCTAGCTGCCTCATCTAAAACCTCCCGCCCCAGTTTGCAAGCCACTCTCATGCCTGAAAAACATAACATTTAAGGATACAAATGTAAGATGAAAGAAACAAATTATACCTTCAATTTCTTCATCGTCTAGGACCTTAATATGTCCTGAGCCTTTAACAGCTTGTTCACTTAAAGGAAATCCTTGTGCGTGATCAGCATAATCAGGCCTACCTATTTTTAATGGAACAGTTCTTCTTTCGGTTTGAGGGAAAGGGCGAAGCTTTCCAGTAAAATTGTAATATGGCCATGGGTTGTAGGCGGTCTCTTTCTTTCCATCAACACTTTCTCCCTCTGAAAAAGCAGATAATAATTTATCTTTATATATCTACTACTTGATGTTTAAAATTACGTAAATAGTGAATGAATCTATAATAGTAATACTTGTACATTTTAGTTTGACATGACATAACTTTTGTCATACCTACCTAACCTACTTACTGGCTAGAGAATGAATAATTTTGTGAGTTTTCCAGTTACTTTTGAAACATTCTTGTGAACAGAAGAAAGAGCCCTGGATTCCCAATTTTATACAAGTTGGGCACTGCAACTTAGCGCCGCTATTTGTGCAGCCGGTAGATTCACACTGTCCCAAACCTGCCATTTTTCATCGAAAACTTCGTTCCGTTCTGGTTCCGTTCAAAGAGCTCTTTGGTTCCGTTCCAAGTTCCGTTCGACTTCTTTCGTTTGCAACCAAGGATTGTAAACGTCCTTGACGAAAAGGCGAAGAGCATAGACTTATATAATTTATAGACCGAGCGACCCTTGCAAATTTATCGAGAAGTAGGGTGTCATCATGTGTAAAATGCCTACTTTTTCTGTCTTTGTTTTTAATCCGAATTTCTTGATAACGCTCACTCACTCGCATTTCCTACTATAATTTTGTATCGGTGCCATACGTCTTAACTTGAATCGACAACAAACAGCTTCTCGTTTTCCGTACTAAACTCTATTTTATTTACGCCTTTAGTTATAAGTTAAAAGATATTTAAAAAACTTTATAAAATAAGATTATAAACTCTGTTAAAATAGCTACCGACCTCATCCTAGCTACATGCCACAAGAAGTTGAATTATATTATGGAGTATGTGAAGTATTAAATATTTGCCAATTATCTGCAACTAGTCATAGTTTTTTTACTTACAATATTTCAACTTGAAATCAATTTCTACGGAATTTATATAAAGAAATATCCAAGAAAATGTGACTACTTCATTTAATATATCGTAAATTGATGTTATTGCTGAAATAAACAGGATTGTCTGAGGTAGCAATCGAACCTTTCGATAAATAAGGAAAACGATTGGGAGGTCGAGCGTTCACTTACAGTGGCTATTTGGTAACTCGCATTTCTTTTTTACGCAAATCAGAATACAAACATAAATAGTTCTCCTACCATTGCGAAATGAAGAGAGAGAATAAATTATACGCAATCACATGTAAGAAAGAGATGGCTTGAAAAGAATATATCGTTGATATGTTGTCCCCATAGTTTCTTAAACCATCGCGTGGTCTATATATATAAGTCTATGGCGAAAAGTGACTGAGCGTTGAGCGAAAAAAGGGTACTGGGTACGTTCCAATTGTGAGACCGTTCAGAATCAACCTCGTATAAATTAAATGGCGAATAACCATTTTATTCAATAATGAATAAACCTTCGATTCCTTTATATGTTCGAAGGAATACACAACTTTTTTTTTTATACATTTATTTAACGTCGGCCTATTTCCGCTACTGAGGCCTATCACCGACGCCTGTAGACGAACTACCCCCAACCAGGAATTTTGCCGAACCTCTTCCCTTAAGAAGAGTAGGGATCTTTTACTTGCCTAACATTTAATAGACAAGGGACCGACGGCTTTACATCCCCTCCGAAGGATGGTATATCTCCTATACAACCCTCGCCTAAGGTTGTATAGCTTCCGCGCATACACTGATATACAAGCCGCTGGAAGATGTGTGAGGCGAGAACGCGGTTTCCGTTGGAATGGTCACCCATCCAAGTACTAACTGCGCCTGTCGTTGCTTTACATCGCATACCGAAGTATGTACATAGTAAAGACGCACCTACGCTCGCCCCATAACTTTTTTTATTTTACTCCAAACCCAGAGTGACATTAAATTCAATCGATATGCGCAGTTTAATTAAATATAATTAAAATGATCTATATTTGATTCTAATGAAACGTATTTTTTAAGTGGGATATCGCCTAGGCCCGAAACAGCAATGGTCTGATCCCGCCATACTGTTTGGCAGTTTGGTCATACAGACGTTTATTTCTCAAGATTTTCATGTATTAGGTTTTATTTTTTTTATGCTACATTCGCACATAAGTTATTTACTACCTCGCGCCGATAACAGAGATTTGGATTGACCAATACAGACGTAGTCGCATCAAAACTGAAAACTACGTCATAACCACTTGGCGCATTAAATAAAGACAACATACCCGTGCAAATAACTTGAAAGCGTTCTGACAACGATGGACGTCTGTATGTAGTCTGTGGTTTGGTGTCAGTTTTCCGAAATGTCGGTAAGGTATAGTTTTACTTCATTTACATAATAATATAATATCTACAGCTTTTAAATTTTATAAATTGCGCGCCTCTGTTTTACCGATAATCTGGAATTTTATCACCAATAGGGAACATTCTGTTTTATTCGATCCGCCAGAGTGCACCAGCTGTACTGGTTGTGTCCGTCAATGTCAATACGAAAAAGTGTATTTGAATAAACAAGATTAATTATGATGTAAAATGAAAACTTGTTGCTGTGTACCAAAGTGGTCTAATACAAGAGGACATTTATTTCCGCTTTTAAAATATTTAATGACCAACTACTATAGTCCTTTTTATCAATTTGGCGAAACTTTCGGAAATTTAAACTATTTAAAGGTTATATATGATACAAGTTGACAGTGACATTAAACCGAGTACGCATGGCGCCATCTATTGGATATATAAGGAACTGGCTTGAATTGTTCCCCATTCACAAATCAATAACACAGAATGGGGAACAATCCAAGCCAGTTCCTAATATATCTAATAGATGACGCCATGCGTACTCGGTTTAATGTCATTGTCAATTTGTATCAAATAATATATCTATAAATCCTTCTATCTTTTTTTATTTTTAAGGATAAATAAAGATAGAATGAATTTTCGACGAAAGCGCATGACTCATCGATAAATAAAAGAACATGGTCATTAGTCCGTATGAAAAGTGGATGGATAATGGCCGCGCCAATAGAAGTTGCTTGTGTTTTGATGAGCATAGTGTCAGTGTCATTAGATTAAAATTAAAATAACAGTCTGTTATGACTGATTTTCTCACGAAACGATTAATGGTAACGTTATTACTTACGTATATTTTCTACTTTGTTAGAACAAATACTACAACCTGCTTTTGACATTTGCAATACGATGTAAACACACTGAAGCACAGGCGCATAATGAAATTATCGCCGCCATTATCCATCCACTTGGGTGGAGTGGGGGCCGAGAGGCCAGACTCTATAGGATAGGACTCTCTAGGTATAGACTTATATATAAGTCCATGCAACCAATAATGCCAAGATATTTTTGGTAAAATGGATTTTAGTGCCAGGCATTTTGGCTTTGATACCGAACTGCCATTGGCTGGCAGACACGTAAATCCCAAAGTCGGCGTTTTATAATAATAATCAGGCCCGGAGAGTGGGGTGTGCGGAAGGGGGGGGGGGGGTTGTACCACCGGGCCCGGCAAGCGCCACACAGAGAAAAATGGACCAAATAAACTTTTTATTTGAGACTTTTTTATTAGTAGGAAATATTTTTTTGTTAAGTAATAATAGAGCACTAATAATGCCAAATAAAAACTTTCTTTTAACACAAGTTTTCTAGTACAAATAACCGTGATATTATGATTAACAAAAATGTATTAATGGTTAAGATATGATTATTACTGACAAATATGCATTTCTATTTATTCCATTTTATTAAGTACTAATAATTAAAGTTGTGGCATTAATATATTGATTTGTAAAGTAAATAGTCATGTCATGAACTAAGCACAAATTACCTAGTTTATTAGAATTTAAATCTCTTTGATATTCGTGTCATTTCGAGAGCTCTTCGTCCATTTCGATGATCGTTGTTGAGACGTGTGCCGGTGTCTCGGGTGTATACCTAGTAGTGTTGTGTTTAAGTGCAATAAATAGTCTTCTACAGTGTACATGCAATTCTAGTTATTTTATTTTAGTTTCTAATTTGTCTTCATGTGGTCATTACATGACTGATCCAAATTGTTAGAGTTGGGCGATATATCGATCACGGTGATCCAATCACGGTGAACGTAAAATCACTGGTGCTACCGGTGATCATAATTCAAGTAAAGCAGTGATTAGTGATTCATCCACTGCATCGCAACAACAGATATGATATGCCGCGTTCGCGTACCTATGCATATTATTCTAAGATCGCGATCACTGGATCGCCAAAAGGCGCCGCATTACGTTCAGATTCTGATTATTTTACAGATTTTTATCCAATAACTAGCTTGCTTAGCAATTTTTATCGCGTGTTGGCATTTGTAAATGTACAATATCCAATACATTATACTATAATATATTACTATATTTATGTTTCATTTCTGACCTAACCTGTGTGTGTGTTATTTAATAACGAAACAGAGCGATTGCCTTATGTAAGTACTTCAACCATTTTTCTAATAAACTATATTAATATCAATCACTGGAGTGATTCAAATCACCGTTAAAAATCACAGTGATTGCTAATTCACTGTCACCCTTTCACCGGTTAGTCGAATATCACTGTATTTCCCAACTCTACAAATTGTAGGGATGGTAAAGTGCATGCATAAAACTATTTTTCACTAATTACGTTCTCTTTATGTTTTAGACAATAATCTCGATAATTGATTTCTTAATTAGTAAATAATTTCAAACTCCTGCTTTTTTTCATACCAACTTCAGTTTTGGCCAGCAGACATATTATTCATACAATTCTTTAAATCCAAATAGTCTAATAATCTGTGATGGTATTTCAGTTTTAAAATAATTTTTATATGCATGTAGAATAGTTTAGTTTATATGCGTTGTATTTTGTTGATAAACATTGAGAGAAATATCTTTTCTTTATTTCACATGAAAAATTATGGCCATATAAATTGACCAGATCCTTTCTCTCAGTGTTTACACCTGGCGAATTTTTATTTATGTATTTATACGATCTCTTTTTCACATTTAAAATCGTTTAATATTTTGCAACGCAGCGGCTGATGGATTTTGAAGACACTGTATCTCAGGTTAGACATGAGATCTACACCAAATCATAAGAGGTTTCATCGAACATTAAAATTACAATATTAATCAAAAAAATTTCGATAGGAATCTGCGCAAAAAAAATTGAAAAATCCTGGGCTCATACCCCAAAAACTGCCAAAAACTACTGATGATTGAGAAAATATTAATTTTTGGAAAAATATATAGGTACCTATTTGATATTTTTTGACACCAAGTTTAACTCCCAGTTTAACACTTAAAATTACTTTGTGTAATAAAAATAATATTGTAATTTTAATGTTTGACAAAAACCTCTTGATTCGATTTAGATCGCATCATCATAAGTCTTATATTCATCAAAATCCATCAGCCGCCATTGCTGTAATGTGTAATTTATGCATGCACTAATTTATAGTTTTATATAAAGATAATCCTTAAGTTATTGTGATGTTTTTCTATGTATACTTACCTCTAGAGTATTTTTGAATTTTAATTTTAATCTAATGCGGGTATGTACTATCAGGATACACGCCGCAATAAAGTTTTATCTTAATTTTTGTCCGGAATTTTGTAAATGTAGATTAATGTACAATTTAGAATTTTATTGCCATCTGTTACTATTTTGAAGGTAAAATTGTATATTATTTCATGAGGCCGTGGTTTGTCGATGATTTTTATTTTTTAAATATAAATATTTTTTATTATTAATGCTATTTTTATTTGTTACAAATATGTCCTGCTTTACTAAAATAAATATTTGAGAGAAATAATAATATTTTTCTTCTAAATAAACAATATGTTTATAATAAATAATAAATCTACTTATCATAAGTAAGGAATATAATTAACAGTAAAATTAAAAAGTAGTGCCAATATTTTTATATAATTGCTGCTAATAAACTGAGCATTAGTGGTTCCTATCCAATAACATTAGTTACGAAAACACAGTATTCTTAGTGTTATTGGTTTACTTATTTAGCAGAAATAAAAAAATGTAGTAATAACAAGGATATACACGATTATCGCTAATAACTTAAATATTAGCGACAAATGTTTAGTTCATTATTCATTAATATTTTTGTTCATTAAACAGTTTATTTGCCAGTAATGTAAAATTTTGTTTACACTTTGTATATTTATCCCAAATATACACTATCAGAAACCTCTTTTTATTAATCGTAATTAGATTTGGTTCTTGTCCCATATTTTGCTAAATTTTTTATTAAGGAGCCATATAAAAATATTTACCAGCAATATAAATTTTTCTCTGTGCAAGCTTTAATTGTTTTAACTAACCGTTTAATGCAGTTTACACTACGTCAGGACCAATGGTCAAAGATCTTTGCCGCCTTTAGAATTGCTTAATGTTCTAAAGGAAAATAAACTTGACTTCCTTTTTCTAAATATAGTAATCTCTCTCAGAATATTTTGCACTATCTCGGTCACAGTTGCCCAAGGAGACCGATTTTTCAGCATACTAGCAAGGGTAAAAAATTTCTCGTGTCTTCAGTCTTGGAATGCTAGCTGTCGAAGTGCAGTTAGCACGCACAATTGATTTCAAAACTGTCATTAAAATTTTGCCCTAGGAAAGCACGGAAGCTATCATACATGTACAGGCAGATAGATGCCGATCCTACTTAATATTTTACAAGGAAAATATTTTTTTTGTCATAATAAATTATAAATTTTTAATTTCAAAGGGGGATGGGGTGGGGGCCCACAATGTTTTACACCCGGGTCCCGATCTGGCTCGCGCCGTCCGGGCTTGATGATAATTATAATACTTTATTTCCATTAGACTGTAACCACTGATCTATATCTGCATATAAATATATGATAATATATTTAATGCTGTAAAATTTGTAAAAACAGAAAGAACAGATAGTATGTGTACACCACACATTAAAGTTACTTAAATTTGGCTCAAATTCCACTAAAATATTCGATTAAATTTCGGACCATGTGAATTTTGACAGTTTCCTCTATACGAAAATAAAACATATACAATTTCGATTTCGGAAATCACATCTATGAGAACTCATCTTTATAGATTATATCATTAATCCATAATAATGAAAAGGGAAGTCCGAAAAATATAAGGAAAAATAATACTTCTAATTGCAAGAATCCTCAATTCGCACATCCATTATGACTACTTTTATTTTTAACGTTACTCCCACAAGCACCAGCAAATTTTCCATGATTTAGGTTATGTTTTGACATTTCCATAAAAAATTCAAGCTCCTTACTTTTTTAAATATTAAATTTCAAACCCACTTTTTCGAAAACGAAAAGTTTGAGAACCTCTGCCTAGATAATAGCAGTGAACTCGATAATAGATATCCTCGATCGCGTTTTTTTTTATTGATCTCTCGGTAGGTGACGTCAGCGTGTGACAATCTCGTATTCTCGTGTGTAGAGTGCAGCTGATGGTTAGACAGACACTAATTTAAACATGGTTATTTGTGCAGTAGCGAGTTGTTCAAATAATAACAATAAAAGCAGCAATGATTATAATGTGAAATGTCGTTATTTTTCTTTTCCAAGAGAAAAATCGGTGTGTGATCAGTGGGTACAAAAGTGCTATCAACAACATATATTCAACATTAGAACGGCAAGAATATGCTCTGAACATTTTATAGACAGTGATTATTGTTTAAAGGAACAGCTATTAAATCTACCACGCCATAAGTGGAAATTGAAACAGGAGGCTGTTCCTTCCCTCAACTTAGAGAAAATCAAGGATGTCCCGATCAATAATAATGTTGACGTAAATAGAAAACGTCTGCAAAAAAGCAATGATGAGTAAGTAATCCATCCCTGCCAACAGTACCGACATAATAATCTCAGGGAAGTCTGCGCTTAAAGTAGTGATCGATGGGAACTATCAAATATTTTGAGAGTTGATCCCTATAGCACTTACTGCAGATAGGTGAAATAATTATACCTTTAATGATAGAAGCATGCGCATATACTGGGTACATATCAAAAGGTTTCATTTTATCTGTGATCCAATGTACAATCTAGAGAATAATGAGCAGTCATTCTTCAGTGATGTCAACTGTAACTGTTTATTAGACTTTTTGGGAACTGGAAGATGGCTGAAGAGGTGGAGATTATTCCACTTAATAGTTTGAGTTTTTCTTAAGTAGATTAAGAACTATGATTTCTTTCGACAAAATACATTAGTATTTGTGTTTATCGTGTTTAAAACATGGACAATTTTCTATAACAAATCTACTGAACGTCTTCCGGTCTTCTGTGTTTCCATCTTAACAATGTCACCATCTAATATACCTAACCTCCCGACAGTAGGTCACCCGTAAATTCTTACACGGCCAGACAAATACTATTCTATAAAATTTCCAGAATATGCAAATGGTATTGATAAATAAAGATAATAATTGTTGATAAAATACTTTTATAATAATTATTAATAAAGGCGTGTGCTGGGAAGATTTTGAGCCAGGACTTTTGCAAATATATCCAAATCGATACGCTGTCTGAGTAATATTTTGTTTTCTTTGATGCGATGCATAGACAGTAGACACAACATGTTTTTCTTGAATACGACCCAACAGATAAACCTGAAACTTTGGACATAAGTTCTGGAAGGTCCAGGATAAAATGTAATGTTATACCTTATTCTCACGGATCCGAAATTCGAATAAACTGTCCAAAAATATATTAAAAAACTTGCTATCGCTGGTAACAGTTCAGATTCAAGAACTGAGTAAAACGTTCTTGAGACTTAATAAAAATTACATAATATCGGTAATAATCTTCCTTCTTACTTTAGGGGCGTATGATTCTGACCTCTACAGTCACTGACATCATAAAAAATGGGGAGTGGCTGTAACTAATTCAAAATGTTTTTTTCGGACTTTTATTATGTAAAATTAAAATAAAAATCAATGGAAAATTAAGTTTCTATTTGATTTGTAGGAAAGATAATCTCAATGTGGGCAAAAGAAATTTAACGAGAAGGCAGATTTTCTTAATTTGGTGTGAAGGTGCAGGAAATCGTAGAGCCAAAGTACAGCATGTGATCAATCGTATTCTGCAGATCAGTACAACAGAAAGTTATTCGGAAGAAATTATAAAAAAGAAGAAGCAAGCTATTCATTTTGTTTGTAAAGCTATCAGTAATAGATGGGACAAGTCTAGTAGGCAGAAAGCTAAATTTTTGAGTAAATACTGCAGCTGGTTAGATAAAGAGGTATTACTGATGCTCGATGTTTCTGAAGGAGATTACCAGTCTAACAGTAAAAAGTTAAATCAAAGAAAAATTGTATGTGAAAACTCTGAGAAGATTTACTGCAGACTTTGCTTGGAACATACAAGTAAAAATGCATTAACGCCTTTGTACTTAGATGATTTCAGTTATCCCGGAAGAAGTGATGCTTTTAAAAAAAAATTAGCTAAAATAGAAGAAACACTTAAAATGCTTAAATTCTGTTTGCCATTTTTTGTAAGTATCTAGTTTTATCAATTTATAGGTATAATTCATGTATTAAAAAAGCGGAAGATTATAAAATTTTTAGTTTTAATCCTAAATTGAATGCCTAAGACAGCAGAAAAAAAGTTTACGATACCATTTTCTCAAAAAGCATTTATGTAGAAGTACTTAATCTAATAATATAATATAATGCTTTAATGAACTAAAGTAAACTGTGGAGGATGTTAATTTATCTGATTTTTTTTCTTTGTAGGACTCGCTAACGATTAATCCAATCATCTGCTCTATTTGCCTACGAAAATTAAGGAATTTTTATGAATTTGCCAATGAATGTTTGAATAACCAGCGACTTATTGAAAAATTCATGGATATCTATGGTGTCACTAACAGAATCATTAATATTAACGATATGATTGAAACAAAATGTACGCTCTTGGATGATAACATTTCCTCCCATACAAAAACAGAAGTCCTCTCTCCAAACATTTCGGAACAGTCCAAGAATAGTATGCAACAAATAAAAAATAAAGAATATTCACATGAACATAATTACATTGCAAAGAAACAAAAAATTTGCCATAAATTGCATGAAAATAATTTGCCGTCTAGTTCGACTAAAGAATTTCTGAATATAAAAACTGAGCATGATGAAAATAATACATTTGCCTGTATACCGCAAAGAGAAATTACTCAGCTAAATAATAATGGGATAGTAAAGATAAAAATCGAACCAGATTGTCCTGATATAGATGATAGATCTTCCCCCTTAAATCATAATATACTGGGAAAAATTACTGACCCAAATAATTCTGATGATGAAACTATAATAAAAATTGAACCAGAGAGTATTGACGGTCCGGATGAAAATGCTGGATCTTCTTTAGAGGAATTTATGATGCACGATATACCGAAAAGAGACGACATTATTCATCCAAACGATGATGAGGAAACAACCATAAAAATTGAACCGTGTTATTTTGACTGTCCTAATTTCATCAAAACTGAGCTGGAGAATGATTTACATGTAGAAAATGACTTATGTAACAAAAGCTTAAGTAACGGAACCAACACTGATTTTGAGGGGCAAAAGTGGCATTTGCATGGAATAGGAAATGTTTCTTTAGATAAAACAGACACTTAAATATAGGAATGTAGTGAGACCTAAGAAATGCAAGTGGAAATAGTCATTATACACTGCAGTCCACCCTATAAAAAAATAAAAATCTGAACGGTACAATAAGAGTATGGGAACAGAATACCTGGCCACAATGGACATATTTTCGCTCTATACATACTCTAGTTGTACATAAATAGCAGTTCAGAGTGTAAAATTAGTGCACTCACAATAAAACTATTTAAAAGTGAATAACTTTTATTTTTCAACTGACAAATATTTATTATTATCAATCAATTAACCTTTTGTTTTTTTCTGTCACTATTTTTTTTTTACAATAGAGGGTGATCCAAATATATATTTAAAACAATAATAAAAATATAAGAATGTGTCTTCAACATTCTCTACCCCGTGAAGAGCGGGGATCTTCTCTAATTAATCTCAACTCGTAGGAAGAACACACAATTTTGTCACTGGTCTAGTATAATACCCTTTTTTTGTTTTCACATATGCAACTCGGACAATTCCATCTTTCCCGGGGTATACTTCTTCTATTCTTCCAAGAAGCCATTCGTTTCTGGTCATTTTCTCATCAATTATTAGTACTATGTCTCCAATTTTGACGGAATCGCTTTTCGAATACCATTTTGATCTTTTGATTAAAGAAGGTCTGTATTCTCGAATCCATTGCTTCCAATAAAGATCAGCAAATGATTGTGCAATACGCCACTGCTTCCTACTTGTTATTTCAGTTCCGCCATAGGATTTTACGTCTCCTTGGCGAAGTAAAAGAAAATGATTTGGCGTAATCGCTTCAGGTTCAGTGGAATCAACCGAAATATGAGTAAGAGGTCTAGAATTTATTATATATTTTGCTTCTTGCAACAATGTTAGAAGGACTTCTTCTCTTGGTTTGGTTGATGTAAGTGTTACTTTAAGGGCAGTCTTCACGGACCGCACCATTCTCTCCCAGATTCCACCCATGTGACTAGCAGCTGGGGGATTGAACTTCCATTTTATGTCTTTCAAGCTGAGTTCATCTGCTATCCTTGTCTGGTCCATACCTTGTATCCATTCACGTAATTCTCTTTCTGCACCTACAAAGTTCGTCCCATTACCAGAAAATATTTCTTTAGGTTGTCCTCTTCTGCACATAAATCTCCTTATTGCCATAATAGTAGAACTTGTATCTAGACTTGATGCTAATTCGATGTGTATGGCTCTTATCGTTAAACAAGTGAAGAGAACACCATACCGTTTTTCAGTTCTTCTTCCTACAGTGACTTTCATTGGGCCAAAAAAATCAATTCCAACATAGGTAAATGGAAAAATAAAAGGTTCAATTCTTTCTTTGGGCAATTTTCCCATTTCAGGTGCAATCGGTTTACACTTTCTAATTTTACAAGCTTGGCACCTGTAAAAACTCTTTTTTACTGCAGATCTTAGCTTTTTTATTCTCAAATTATTTACCACCATTTCTATTCCCACATGTCCTGCTTTCCTATGAAAATGATCGATCATCAATTCAACATATTTATGTCTCGGGTCTAAGATAATAGGATACTTTGTGTCATAATCTATTGACATATCATCATCGGGGAATCTTCCATTAATTCTTAATATTCCATCATCGGAAATAAAGGCAGATAATTTAAAAAGTCGACTAGACCTTGGTAATTTTTTCTTTCTTCGCAATTGTCCAAATTCTACTCCAAAGGAATCAAGTTGACTTTTATAAATCCATAACAAGGAAGCTTCTGAAATAGTCTCCGTTTCCAGTATTAAATTTTGTGGCTTCTCTCTTTTAGGAATTCGAAAAACTTTCTTGAAATGTAAAATCCAAGCACTAGATCAGATTAGTCGGTCCCATTTTGAAAATCTTTGAATATCAGGTAGACAAAAATTCCTTACTTCGAGACCATCAACAGTCACATTCAACATCTAAAGCATAGATCTGGGGTTCCTTTGGCCAAAGCGCTTTTCCTAATTTCAAAAATTCAGGACCATTCAACCAGACACTATCGGGTGTTAAATCAATCTTTTTTATCTCTTTGGTAGCTTGATCTGCCACGTTCAATTCAGAAGGAATCCAATGCCATTGGGACACGTCAGTTTCCTCTAGTATTTCCCCAATACGACAAGCAACAAACATTGGAAATCTTCTACTTTCTGATCTTATTTGTTTAAGCACTACCATAGAATCCGTCCAGTAATGTATTTCATTGAATTCGTACTCCAATTCAGTGTATATTGTTTTTGCAACTCTACTAGCTAGCAGTGCTCCTTGCAATTCCAATTTTGGTATTGTTTGTTGACTTAAAGGCGCTACCTTATACTTAGATGTTACAAAGGTAGTATATACCTCGTCGTCCACTGTAGCTGTCATATATCCAACTGTGGCGTAAGCTTTATCACTGGCATCGCAAAACATATGCAGACTGACTCCTTTCACGCCAGATATTCTTAGAAAATAGGGCCGGGGAATTAGGACTGGTGCTAGTTCTTGAATTTCATGTAGCCAATTTCTCCAAATAATGAACAAAGTTTCTGTTAATCCAGAATCCCAATCAATATTGCTTCTCCAAACATTTTGCATTAAAATTCTAACTTTAATAATCAGTGGTGCAAGAAAACCTAACTGATCAAATATAGACATTATTAGTCGAAGAACTTCTCTTTTCGTAGGAATTTTCAAACCATTATAAGTTTCTGGTGGAATTTTCCTCAAGTTTAACGAGAAAACAAAATTTTAATCTTTTGGGGACCATGAAAGTCCAAGTACAGAGCCGAAGACAGATGTGCACAACGTTTCTTATGGCGAGGAAAACACAGAGATTGTAAGCCAGAAGTCTACGAAATGAATGTAATGATTTTTGGTGCTGTATCGTCACCATCTGTTGCCCAGTTTGTTAAAAATAGAAATGCTAAAGAATATGCGTCCAAATTTCCAGGTATTACCAGAGCAGTGGAAAAACAACATTATGTAGACGATTATCTTGATTCATGTGAGAGTGTAGAAGATGCTGTCAAGAGAATAAAAGAAGTCATCTACGTTCATAAAAGAGGAGGATTTGAGATGACTAAGTGGATAAGTACTTCCAAGGAGGTAATAGAATATATACCTGAATATTTACGGTCAAATACTCAAGACACTCTGAAAATCGACTCAGAGAGAATAGAACGGGTACTTGGACTTTCATGGTCCCCAAAAGATGACAATTTTGTTTTCTCGTTAAACTTGAGGAAAATTCATGTAAAATTATTTTAGTTACATTTCTTGGAGATGTTACTAAGGCTTTCACAGTGTCTCTAGCTTTTCCTCGTAGAAGCTCTATCTAATCTTAACAAGTTTTCTTCATTGGTTAATTCAAACTGATTTGTTGTCCGATTAAACTCGCTTATGAAGATTGGCCATTCAGTGAGTTCTCCTGATAAGTAAGTGATCTCTCTAACTTTTTGACGAAGCAGCAACCTGTGAGTTTGCTTTGAATTTTCTATGCATTGCTTAGCAATACCAAGTAAGACGTCATTATTTTTGTCGTTATTTCCTTCACCAGCATCAAAGGTGCTTCTGCATGCTCCAATAGAATCAAAATATAATTTGTCATCATGATCACTAGACCTCTTGACATTATTATCCTTAGCTACACATTTCTTAGAATCATCAACCCATTTGTTGAAACATTTTTCGTTGCCATAGAGACTTTGAGAATACATAGATGTTTTCACTACCTGCTTCAAATTGTTCGGAAATTTTTTTTTGTAACTCCATTTCTTTCGTCAGATTCTTTCGTTTTTTTTCAATAGCTAACAATCTAATATGCGTCTCTTCCTCATCTAAATGTCTCTGCCTTCGTACTGCCGTTAATTCTAAATCTAACTGAAAAATGTTCGATACAACAGATTTTTCTCTATTAGATTTGCTACAAATCTTAGTCACACTAATTTCTGCTGATTTATTCATGCAAATGTCTGACTGCACCTGTCTTTTGGTAGTATCAAAATTATTCGACTTTCTTTCCAAATCATTTTCAGTAGTAATTCTTTCTACACCACCGATATAACCCTCGTCTCTCCTAGCTTCATTTATCATACAAGATGAAGGTACATTTAAATTGGTTCCAAAATCACTTACTGTAAACCTCCTTGGTGGTATGCCCTTATTGACCCTTTTACTTCTTCGAACATCGATACTACCGGCTTGACTGTTTGGTACTGTCTTCCCCATAGCACGTTCTTTGTATTACTCGAAGGACCAATGTAAAATTAGTGCACTCACAATAAAACTATTTAAAAGTGAATAACTTTTATTTTTCAACTGACAAATATCTATTATTATCAATCAATTAACCTTTTGTTTTTTTCTGTCACTATTTTTTTTTTTACAATAGAGGGTGATCCAAATATATATTTAAACCAATAATAAAAATATAAGAATGTGTCTTCAACACAGAGACTAAGTAGAAGTTGCTCTACAATAAAATCTTGTGTTAAAAGATTAAGTACTGGATTAGGCTTACAATAGCACCCGGTTTTAGTATAAAGATGCGTCCGATTATAGAAATAATTAAAAAGTGAAAATATGCCGATATTATAATTACTTTCATTCACTTTGAATTGATTAAAAATAAGTGAATTTATGGATTGGGTCAAATATAAAACTTAGTAGTACAACAAACTAGTTTCATTTCTTATCAGTCGGCTCCATAAGGCAATTCTACCCTTCCCCCTCGTTCATTTATGGCATTCCAACAGCTACACGTTAACGTTTTCTTGTCCATAATATCTGTGTATGTTTTTCCATTTAGATGGTCCATTTCATGTTGAATAATTCTTGCTAACCATCCTTTAGCGTTTAGTGAAAACTGCTTACCATTGTCATCTAGACCTAAATAATTCATGTTAATTGGATTGACTTGTAATGTATTCCGAGGTATTCTCTACTGCTACCTTTTAGTTCCAAAGCACGATAACGGGGGACATCCGCATAGAAACCTTTGATGCTCTCGCATGCTTCTGGAAATACTATTTTAGAATAATCTAAAATTTTTATTTCTGGATTTATAA
The DNA here is from genome assembly GCA_963675555.1 of Leptura quadrifasciata. NCBI lineage: Eukaryota > Metazoa > Arthropoda > Insecta > Coleoptera > Cerambycidae > Leptura > Leptura quadrifasciata. The sequence continues at coordinate 44,604,856 of OY776675.1, forward strand.
CAACCTAAAACTATTAAAATTAGATACTTTAATTTTCAACAAAGAAGGAAAAAGTTAGTTAAATACTTTTATTGCTATTTTTTATTAAATCAAACAGTTATTTCGTCACTTCTCTTTCGAAACTGTTGAATACTTACTCTTAGGGGCTGTATTGTCATATCCATATTTTTGTACTCCTCCTTGCTGTACATCTTGGCATGGTTTTTATTAAATTCCATAAGGAAAATCTGTAAAGGGGTACCTACTTGTGTAGCTGAGAGTCCCACACATTTGTATTTACTAAATACGTGTTTCATTCGGTTAATTAAAAATTTTATTTCTGGCGACGTTATCAAATCTACAGGTACTTTATCTGAAACATTTCTTAGTGTAGGGTCTCCAATTTGAATTATGTGTTTATAAGGCGCTTCGTTCTTTCTTGGTTTAACTAGATTTGCATACCATGTTCTCATTCTTTTGTAACTAACATTTCGTATCTGGACAAAATTGGTTCTCATTTTGCTTTGAGAAAGAATTTAATGTAAAAAAGACAATCTCACCTAACCTCAAATGAGACACATTGATACAGATTGAGATGTTGATCTATGGTGACATCCTCACAGACTTATTGGATTGGATCTGTGTCACAGAAAACCTTCTGTGTCTGGGTGATTATCAAAATTACCACCATAGATCCTTCAGACATACATAACAGAGCTGCTTTAATTTGCATTAACATATAAACGTGTTTCTACAGAACACATTCGTGACCTCCGATTGAGGGTATTTTTTGATCGACGAAATTTGCACTTTATAGATCATGCAGATAATAGGTGAGTCAGTTGAGTATCGATTTCAAATTAGTAGATAGCCCTAGAAGTTTACAGTTTTTAATTAATCACAATTCATGTATATGATCAGAAAAATTGTGTTTCTGGCATATACGTACATATTAGAACAATACTACTAGCTTTCTTATCTTCTATGCTGTAATGTTAAGCCAAGACTTGCGGTATACTGTGAACACCTTCTACTCATGCGAAGTCTGTGCATGGGTGCTGTCACCGCACCTGTTCGCCACCTACACCTCGGACCTCCCCCGGACCGACCACACAGCCCTAGCCCTGTATGTAGACGACACCGCCCTGATTGCCAGATCCTGGAAGGCCAGAAACACAACCAGAAAACTCCAGGAAGCGGCCACACTCCTGGAAGAATGGTGCACGAAGTGGAAAGTCGCAGTCAACGCCGACAAGAGCCAAGCCATCCTCTTCAGACGGAGAGACGGAAAGAAATTCCCACAGGACACGTCTCCATGAACGGCGAGGACATCCAATGGCACGACACCGTCAAATACCTTGGCGTGGTCATGGACAGAAGCCTAACGTAGAGACAAAACACGGACGCCATCACAGCCAAGGCTCGACGTACGAGAGCCCTTATCTACCCAATGACGGGAAATGGGAGCCGACTCAACTTGAGGAACAAGCTCACGCTTATCAAGACCCTCATCAGGCCGCAGCTGACGTACGCCTCGGTAGCGTGGGGCTACCAGGCGAAGTCCTGCATGAAGAGAATCCAGGCAGTGGAGAACATCGCCCTCAGGACGGTAGTTGACGCCCCATGGTACGTGAGAGCCGCAGACATCGTCAGAGACCTGGAGTACACCACGGTCACTGAAGTCATCCCGGAACGAGCGAAGAAGCTGTACTCCCAAGCCGAGGAGCATGGGAACCCGCTGATCAGACAGGCCACTGATTACGACCCCGCCGACGCCCCGAGGCACAAGCGACCGAGGGTTCAGCTACTGGACAACGGGTAAGTATAACCTTTATTTCCCGCTAACAGATCTGTTTCAGATACGCCAGGACGGACCACCACTACCAGAGACATGACGTTTTCAACTCTAACCCAACCTCCTTGCGGGCGTCGGACAACATACCGTCCGACGCCCGTTGTCCTACCTGCTCCGTGGAGACCGAAAGTGTTAAAAGAAGCACTTAGGTCTCCACACTCCCGAGCTACACAGCTCATCCTTACCTTTCCGACGATCCGGGGTAGGATATCAATTGATGTCCTACGTACCGGCAGTCAGTCCCAGCCAAAACTTCCTAAACCCAACTCGACCGATGACTACCCCCGGGGGTGACAAGCTGGCGAAGAAAGAAAACATCAAGACAAGAAGAGCGCCAGAAGAGACCTCAGCCAGCGAGATTCAACAGCCAGGACCAGGGGAGGTCCGCAGAAAATACCACGACACATCTCACATTTGTGAGCTGGGTCTGGTAGAAGTACGCGGGCCCACCTATCACAAAGGCCGGTCCAGGTCTACAGAGATAATCTAGGTGCAAAGAGCCTACTCGGCCCTAGTTATCGAGACCGACATCCAACCAATGGATATTGGCGCGTGCGACAAACTTTTAGCGGTCTGTTTTCAAGGTTGGTGCATGCGTATTATCAAAAATTAGAGATGTATTCCGCTGTGACAAGATTACTCTGACATACATTATTAAACGTTTACAGCCGTATGCCCCGTTTTTATGTTTAAACGAGTTTAAATAATCGCGATTAGAAAGTTCGGTTTAATTTCTTAAGCACCGTTGGTACAAATTTGAGGATTAGTTAATCCAGTCAGCGATTTGGCAACGTTGATAAATTTAGGGAGATTTGTAGTTGTAGCAGAAAAATTTTGTGGTTTTAGTAACAAAAACGTCACAACGTCAATTTTTATTTAACATTTTAATAAGTTGTGACTTATTTGCTTTTTAATATAATTCCATTATTCCATAGTTATTTTTTTAATATGGAACAAAAAAGAAATTCGCCAAATTTTACTGCAATATAATACCTCAGTTTTGGAGGATAAAAAGACGAATCGAGCTTCCGTTGTGGACAGAATGAAGTCGTGAAAAAAAAACTGAACACGAATTCAATGTTTCATCTAGCAGGGTTGTTTATCGCAATTGGGAAACCTTAAAAAGGTTGAATCTCCTGAAAAAAGATAAATCGTCCATATCATGAAAGTAATCAGCTCTTTCATAGCGACGTCTAGGAAATCCTTAATCAATTATGTTTAATATGTCTAGATCGTCATCCATAAATATTTCATCTTCTATTTCCATCTCCGGATTTTCGTAATTTTAGGTAGGTGAACACAAACCGTAATAAACATACTAGGAATTTTGAGGTTATATTTGCCGGAAACTCGGATTAAATACTTAAACGCCCTAAATTGTAGGTTTAACCAAAGAGGATTAGTCCTCTTTGGGTTTAACTTTACACTGGATTAAGCCATCACAACTGACGGTGCATAAGAAAATTTCGAATTAAACCGTGTTACCTGTTAATCTTGTTTAAGTATGTACGGTGCATACGGCACTAATTGTTTCATAGGCTTGTAATGCGCTTCTGAAAATGTGGGCTTTCCAGTACAGTATTTATTTATAAATACAAATAGTTTATGCTATAACAAACATTCTAAATTGTTTTTATTAATAATTATATACTCGTCGAAAATGACAGCACGCGTCCTGATTTAATGATCTGTCAGGCATCAGTACATGCGCATAAGTTAATTGAGTACGCTAGAGTCTTGGCTTAAAAACGTATAAACTAGCAGCGTATTATTGGTCTAATAAGCAATATTCATAATGTCTTATTCACAATTCATAAAACATAGCCGATAGCCGAGTGGGTTAAGGCGCGAGGTGGCAATCGCGATTAATCACACGGACATCGCACCACCGGGTTCGAATCCTGGCTCCGGCACTGTCGGAGGAAATGGTTGTATGTCCGCGTCTTTTCAATGTGTAACCCCCTTCCGCACAAGCCCTGGCTTCTGGAATTGGGGGTTGTCAAATTTCTGTGGTGTTATAATAGCTATTTTCTTTCGTCCTATTATTTGTTGTTCACTGATTGCATTCACTTTCTTCAGGACGAAAGAAAACAGCTAATCTATGCACTTATGTCGTTTTCACATAGTACAAGATTTGTTGTAAGCATTTTCTATCTCTGTTCTTTATTCATATTAACTTAAACCGTCTGTCGCCGAAGATAGTCGTCAGAAGACGCCTTAACGGAACCTATGACTGCAGCTTTCAGAACGTGCTCCTGATCAAAAAGTCGAACGCACTCAGATTCAAAACGACAGAAAATAAGTTGAACCGCGAAGGTCGAATCAGTTGTGATTATTAATTTAAAAAATGTGATATTTGTTATCATTTTATTGAATGACGAAAGTAAGTTTATTTATATCCTCAGCATGCTGTACAGTAATGTACTTCTTGATTGACTATTTACAAAAAGAAACATTTTGATAGCTTGCTGATTTTTGTGATTAACGGCGATAACCTTTTCGACATTTAAGTATATTATTATTTTATATATGAATATCTATAGCATATTGTAAGTTTTCCATAGTTTGTCATAACTATTTTCTATTGCAAAATTCTTAGGTATTATAGTTTTGAAGTTGTGTATTTGGTAGTTATACAAATGTCATGCACAAAATCGGCATTTGATAACTATGAAGAATATTTGGAGGGCTACCTTAGAAATTCATCAAAGTTGGCCATACTACTGGATTATGATGGTACTTTAACACCTATTGTTGCCCATCCCGACTTGGCCACAATACCACCAGATACTAAATGTGTCTTGCAAAGGTTATCTCTTATTCCAGGGATCTTTCTCGCGGTAATTTCTGGAAGAAACGTAAACAATGTTAAAGAGACGGTTGGAATTGACAACATTACTTATGCTGGTAACCATGGACTAGAAGTTTTGTACCCCGATGGAACTACATATGTTCATCAACTACCAACAGAGTTTAATGACCAAGTCAGGCAACTAATTTCTAAACTGGAAGGAAATGTTGTTAGAGATGGTGCTTGGATAGAAAACAAAGGAGCTTCTCTAACTTTTCACTTTAGAGCAGTACCTGAAAATTTAAGAGACGCAATGGAAAAAGCTGCACACAAAATTATAGAGGATGCAAATTTTAAGGTTGGGAAAGCCCATTGCGCTCTTGAGGCAAGACCAAAAGTGGATTGGAATAAAGGCAAGGTAGCCTTATTAATATTAAATAAAGAGTTCGGCGAAAAGTGGACAGAAAATGTCAAAGTAATATTTGCTGGTGATGACACAACTGATGAGGATGCTATGCTAGCTCTGAAGGGCAACGCTGCCACTTTTAGAATTGCTTCTTCACCAGATATCGAAACCCATGCAGTAAAACTAATGTCTTCGACAGGAGCAGTGTTGAAGATGTTAAAGTTTGTAGAGAAAATATTTAGAAAGTATTGAATTTTTAATAATCATGAGTAGAAATTAAATTATGTACTAGTTTGAAATGAATAATAAATATATACCCAATTTACAATTTATTATTTTATATTGGTTATTTTCGAGGTTATTTTAATAATTCCTGAAGGCCTTAACTATTCAAATATATGCTTTACTTACTAATTTTGTAGTTTAAAAATCTCAAAGGAAAGCGTAATATGTTACATAATGATTGATATGAAGCTGAATGCACCAAGTGCAATAATTAATGCAGACTTATAAGAAAAGATTCTTACATCCTTTTTATTTGCAATCCCGTCCACCTACTGGAAAAACAAAGACTGTACCGTATATTTTAAAAACATATCAATAATCTGATATCTCATTACTACATCTATACCGGCGTTTAACTTTTTATTATGAATAACTCACACTACATTCCATATCATTCTACTAAACTCTCTTCAATTTCTCTAACAACATTTCGCTTCATCTCATTACACGACTATCTAAAACTCACTAATTCCTTGAAATAATCCATCTCATATCCCATCTCTTTCACTATAATATGGTCATATTCAATTACATATATTTTACACGTTTCCTTACAATTAATTATATTCCCTTATATTATTTATATCTCGTCATCAATTGTTACAGAAAACCTGCAAGCGGACATCGTCTGCCATCAAATGTAAGCACAACAGTATAATTCAATCTGTTTTAGAACAGTCACACTTTCATCAACATTCCACTATTAATCACAACATTCATCATTCTTTCCGAAAACACATCCGATACTTTATCTATTGATAATCATTCCATCTCACGTTTCTTTATTTCAAACTTATTCAATTCCTAAAAAATTCCTATTAATCGTATTGATACCTTTATTATTGTCACAATTACATATATGCATTTTACCCTTCAAACGGCACATTAAAATTTACAATATATCTTCCCATAATACTTTTTCTACCATCAACTGCCACAAATACATTATGTTTCATTGGTTTACTAGCTATCTGATTGACTATGATATAAAGGCCATGCAATGTTTTTGTTGAGATTGCAGTGATAATTAACGATGTTACAAGACAAACCGTTTAGTTGAGAACTGTCATTTATTAATATTTTATATCAAACTACATGAAAGGTTCAGTTACAATACACAGCATAGATATACAAAACAGATAGATGGATAGTAAACCTAAGAGTCGAGAACTCTAGCACCATCTACATGTTCTAATCACAAATAATAACATCCTCACTTGATTTGAACAGAGTTCTTCATCAAGCACTTAAACCTAATAAACTAGAACATTTGTTAAGCTTAGTGCCTGTAACTGCTTTAGTTAGCATGTCCGCAGGCATTTCGACTGAGGGCAAGTGCATTAATTTAATCTTGCCTTCCGTAATCTTTTCTCTCAGAAAGTGATGCCTGGTGTCTATATGTTTTGTGCGAGCACTAAAATTCGCGGTTTCACTTAATTGAATGGCACTTCGATTGTCACAGTGAATTAATATCGGATGTTCAGTCTTCAAGCCGATCTCACTTGCAAGTCCACGTAACCACAAAGCTTCTTGTGTAGCACTAGATAAGGCCATATATTCAGCTTCCGTGGTGGACAAGGCTACCGATGGTTGGCGCTTGCTATTCCAGCTGATGGCTCCTCCTTGCAACGTAAAGCTGTATCCTGTGGTGGAATGCCGTTCATCTAAATCGTTTGCCCAGTCAGCATCGCAGAAACCTTGTATCTCAGGATTCTTATCCTTGCTGAACTCCAGCTTGTAGTCGATGGTAGCTTTTAACTATCGCAGTATTCGTTTTACTGCAGTCCAGTGCGTCTTCCCAGGATCTTGATTGAAACGAGAAACCATGCTTATTGCATGTGCTAAGTCTGGTCTTGTACCTTGGCAGGCATACATTATGGATCCAACGGCACTTTGATAAGGGTGTTTCGCCATCTCATCCCTTTCGCTTTGTGTCTTTGGAGACATGTTCTTAGTAAGTCTGAGTCCAGGTTCTAAGGGCGTTCGTGCAGGATTACAGTTAGACATCCCAAATCTTTGAAGCACGTCGGCTATGTATTTCGATTGGTTAAGCCAAATCTTACCTTGTTCACGATCCCTGGTAATTTCGATTCCTAAGCAGTTCTTTGCCTCTCCTAGGTCTTTAATTTCATATTCTTTCATTAACTCCTGTTTCAGTTGTGTTTTATTCTTCGTGGAGTTAGTAAATAAAAGAAGATCATCAACGTATACGGCAATTATTATTATAGAGCCCTCGTATATATGATAGTATACACATTGATCATATTTACATCGTACTAATCCCATACGTGTCAATGTTTCATTAAGTTTTTCATTCCAGGCTCTGCTGCCTTATTTAATTTGCATACCTTAGTTTCACTTCCAGACTGTTCGAAGCCTTCTGGTTGTGCTAGATAAATTTCTTCTTTCAAGTCACCGTGCAGGAAAGCTGTAACCACATCCAAATGTTCGATGTCCAAGTCCATTTTTGTAGCTAATGCGAACAATAGACGGATGGATGTATACCTCACTACGGGGGCATAAGTATCTTCGTAGTCCAGACCTCTTCGTTGTGAATAGCCTTTGGCTACGAGCCTTGCCTTGTGATGTGTGCTTCCATCTGCAGCGTTGGTTTTTATTTTGAAAACCCATTTACATTTAATGGCTCTTTTGTCCGCAGGAAGGTCCTGTAAAGTCCACGTTTTATTTTTAATTAATGATTGCAACTCAGATGTCATGGCGTCCATCCATTTAGTACCATCTGGTCTATCCACGGCTTCGTTGTAAGTAACTGGATCATGACTCTGTACGACTGCTGAGTACGTCACATAATCGTCAAAATTTCGTGGCTTATGTGGCCTGCTGGACCTGCGTATAATAAGTGGATCTACATTTTGATCTGCTAGTTCGTCGCCTGAATTTTCTGCATCGGTTATTTCATCTTTTAGCTCGGAACCATATTCCTCACTTGCTTCGGTGTCGATGGAATCGACTAACGGCAGCATCATGATAGGTTCGGATGGCTCTACCTCATTAGAAGTTTGACTGGTTTCTACAAAAGTAATGTCACGACTTTTAATCACCTTTTTCGATGTAGGATCCCAGAGTCGATATCCTTTAGAATCTGCACAATAACCGAGAAGAACACATTCTATGCTCTTTGCATCCCATTTCTTACGGAGTTGACTCGGGACGTGCACTAGTGCCTTGCATCCAAATATGCGTAAATGGCTGAGATCAGGCTTTTGGTTGGTCCAAATCTCCTCCGGAGTGCATCCATTGAGTCGCTCGTTTGGTGCACGATTCACCAGGTAGGCAGCAGTGGCGACCGCCTCTGCCCAGAATATTATGACCAGCTTCGCGTCTAACAGCATACAGTTAGCTTTCTCCACTAGTGTACGATTCATTCTCTCGGCAGTTCCATTCTGTTGTGGGTTGTATGGAATGGTGGTTTGGTGTTGAATTCCTGCTGTGCGCATGATATTCTTCATTTTATGATTAACATACTCGGTGCCATTATCGCTCCTCAAGCATTTAATATGTCTGCCTGTTTGTTTTTCTACGAATGTCTTGAATTCAAGGAAGGTATCTGGTACTTGATCCTTGGTTGCCAGAAAATAAACAAATACTTTTCTTGAGTGATCATCCATGAAGGTGATCATATACTTAGCTCCTCCAATTGAGTTATTTTCCATAGGACCACATAAATCGGTGTGGATTAAGTCTAGTATTCCTCTGGCTATTTTATTTTGAGGTTCGTAAGGAACTTTAGTTTGCTTACCTTTAGTGCATGTGATGCAAATCTCCCTTTTTTCATCTTTAAAATTTACTCCTATGGCAGCGTGATTACGGAGGTCACACATGAATTTTCTATTCATATGCCCTAGGCGCCTATGCCATATGTTTTCATCTACTAATGGTGCAGGACGGGGTGTCTGTTCCTCCGCTGAATTCAGCTTGTACGTATTGTTCACTGCAGATCCTGAAGCGATTAATTCATTATTTCGGTCCAATATTTAACACTCAGGTCCCTCAAAAATAACTTTGTTACCCTTCTTGGCAATCTGACTCACGGAGAGCAAATTCGACGAAATCCCAGGAACATATAGGACATTTTTTGCCAACACATCCTCTGTCGTACCATTATGACCGACCTTTAAAATGATATCTCCTGTTCCCTCAACAGGTAGTCGTTGATCGTTGGCGACGACGATCTCCTTCTTTGATCCTGATGGGTTGAGCTCCCTAAACCAGTGACGATTCTTCGTCATGTGTGCTGATGCACCAGAATCTATCAGCCAGTCCTTCTGGTTTGTCGTGTTACTTGACTGGAGAGCGAAGAATGCTCTTAAGTCTGACACTTCGCAGTTATTGGCCTTTGACTGTTTCTCTTTCTCTTCACGTTGTCTACAGTCCACTTCGCGATGACCCCGCTTGTTGCACTCGAAACAACGCAGTGACTTCCATTTTGCCTGCTTGTTTGGAAATTTTGTGTTTGGCGATTTGGAATAGAATGCCTTGTCATCCGTGGGCGATCTCGAACTTTTTTCCCATTTCACATCTTGGAGTAATTTTGTTTTAATGGCATCTCCTGTTATAGGTGTACCCGAATTTTCGAGGCCCATTATCATTGGTTTATATTCGTTTGGAAGTCCTGCCAATAGTAAAGTGCCGATCCACTCTTCACTAATTTTGAAACCGATACCATTTAATTTATGTGCGGTTGTGATTACCGTATTCACGTAATCATTAACGGATTCGCAATGCGTAAGTTGCGTGGTAATTAAAGTACGGAGCAGTCCTACGCGTCGAGTAAGTCCACTATCCTCAAATGCAGAATTGAGTTTATCCCACGCATCTTTTGCAGTTTGGGTGTCCTGCACGTGCACATAGTTTATTGGATCCAACGAGAGGATAATTTTTGAATGTGCACGTGTGATTTTTCGCGCATCGTTCGATATAGCTTCATCAGCTGGAATTTCAACTGTATCCCATAAATCTTCATGTTGCAAATACGCTTTCATTGCAAACTACCATGTGGAATAGTTCTCACGTCCTTTTAACTTTTCTATCGGCGGCAACGTGCTTACGGAATTTATGTTCGCCATGTTGTCGGAAAAGTTCTTAACACGTTCTCGGTTTTTACTTCAGCGTATTTCACGCACGATGAACTATAAAAAAATACTTATTTCGGTGTAACTATACTTTCACGGTCGTTAATTCGCGGTAACACTGGGCACATGACCTGTTGAGATTGCAGTGATAATTAACGATGTTACAAGACAAACCGTTTAGTTGAGAACTGTAATTTATTAATATTTTATATCAAACTACATGAAAGGTTCAGTTACAATACACAGCATAGATACACAAAACAGATAGATGGATAGTAAACCTAAGAGTCGAGAACTCTAGCACCATCTACATGTTCTAATCACAAATAATAACAGTTTTAAACTTAAAACATTTTCAAATGACATCACAGCTTTTAAAGTTCAAGTCAATCAATCAGATGAAGACAAAATGTTCTCTGGAGACATATGGCCTGAGAAAACCATTATTAGACCTTACATCCCTAAAGGACAGAAAAATTTTCGGAGAAGCCCTCCAGCATCCCTGAAAGAATGATGCATTGAAAATGTACACTATCCCAGTAATATCTGATCATGAGTACTTAGATGTAACAAATGTGGTGACACTAGATAAGAAAATAAATTCTTTTTCACATAGAACTGAAGTAAACAATAAAAAATTAAGTATTTTACATATAAATGTATGCTCATTAAGAAATAAAGTAGGTGAAGTGAAAGTATTCTTGAAAAATAAGGTAAAAGTAAATTATGATATAATATGTTTTAGCGAACATCACACGCACGAAAATGAATTGAACTCGTTAGTACTAAATGACTATAGAATTGTATCAAATTATTGCAGGAAAAACAATAAAAATGGTAGAACAATTATTCTTAGTAAACCGAATATTATATAAGTAAGGATAGGCAAGATATATTTAAACGCACGATAGAGATGCATTCTGAAATCTCTGCAATAGAGATACCACAGTTAAATTGTATAATCATAACGGTGTATAGACCTCCTACAGGAAATTTTCAAGTTTTTCTAAATTCAATTATAAATATACTAAACAAATTAGATCTCTTAAATAATTTGATTGTATTAAACGGTGATTTCAATATCCACTTTAACCAAAACGATAACAGAACTAAGGAATTTATAGACCTAGTTCAAAGTTTCGGCATGAGGCAGCAAATCTTCCAATAAACATTAATGACAAATTGTATTGACAATATATTTATTAATTTCTCAAACCTTTTCGAATATAGTATGGTTATGAGCAAAAAAAATAGGACAAGTCTTATAACGGTATTTTGCTAAAATCTAGTTGTGTACATCTAACTTTAATTTTTGTGACATTGCCAGTTAGTTGTCATAATTTATTGCAAGTGCGCAAAAAACTAATATGCCTCATATAAGCGATTTAGTTAAATCTAGAGTTATTGCTAAAGCAGAAAATGGATGGTCAATGAGACAAATTGCACTGCGACAAAAATTCGGTGTGTAACATTTTAAGAAAGTGGAGAATAAATGGTACGATTAGTAGAAATCCTGGATCAGGGCGACGAAGGATATCAACTCAACAACAAGATTTGTAATTGGTAAATGCTTTAGTAGAAATTCATTTTACTCAGATATTCAGACTGCTAAAGAAACGAATTTTCCTGGATCAAGTAGTATTGGTCGCCGGCGAGTAAAAGAATCGGAGCTACGCTGTCATGCAGCAGCACAGAAATACTTACTTAAAGCTGAACATAAAGAAGTTCCAATAGGATTTGCGCTTGAATTTTTAGCGCATGATGTAAATTTTTGGAACAATGTAATCTTTACAGACGAAAAAACTTTCCAGTCAACACAAACCGATCGTATTCATGTTTACCGCCCTCCGAATACTCGATTCAATAAGAAATATATATCTAACAATGATAAAAGTGGTAGATTTTCCGTCATTATGTGGGTTTGGATATCGGCACGTGGTCCTGGTGTTTTGTGGCATATTGAGGAACGATTTAATAGTAAAATGTATATTAGGATTTTAGACAATATTATGCTCCCTTCTGTGTCACAATTATATCCTAATAATGAGTTCATATTTCAACAAGACAATTGTTCCGTTCATACCGTAACTAACTGGTTTCAAGATAACAACATCAATGTTCTTAAATGGCCCAGTCATAGTCATAGAAGTATGGGGACTACTCGTAAGAAGTATCCAAAAACGAAATGTGAGACCACGGAATAACGAAGAAATACTGGAAATAGTAAATAATGCATGGGAAAATATTATTACTAATGATTATTGTATAAGGTTATTTAATTCTATGCCAAACAGACGTATAGAAGTTATAACTAGAAATGGTGCAATAACGAAATATTAATAGTTAGTTTCTTGTTAAGTAGGATATCATTTGTCATTTGATCCAGGATTTCTACTAATTGTACCGTTTATTCTCCACTTTCTTAAAATGTTACACACCAAATTTTTGTTAATGTTATATCGCAGTGCAATTTGTCTCATTAACCATCCACTATAGCAATAACTAAAGCATTAAAATAAAAAATAAATTAAAAGTGATATGTTTTATTTCGGCTACTCATTATATATTCAAATAGAGATAGATTTACATTAGAAAAAAAAAGTTGTCCTATTTTTTTCTGCTCACGACAGTACTAACGTTTTTAATCTATATATCTTTCCGATCATTCTGCGATACAATAATGTCCCCAAACCTCAATATTATTATAAAAAGACCGATTACAAAAAAAGGTCAACTCATGATGTTTCAATTATTAAAAAATCAAGATTGGTCATTTATAAATTCCCACAACTATTCGACAAATGCAAAAGTTGACAGAGGTTTCTACAAATTATAATAAATGCAATGACAGTTACCTTTCTGGCAAAATACACAGTAGATAAGGCTAGAAAAAATAATATAACTTGGTTTAATGGACATCTAAGACAAACAAGAGAAACATTAATGCTCTTAAATGATCTATATAAAAAAATTTCAAATCCCGACCTAAAATAACATGTCAATCAATATAGGTATACATACAGACAAGAAATAAACAAAGCAGAAAAAGACGCAAACTCAAAGTATATAGCAAACTCAAATAATATAATAAAATCATCCTGGGAAGTTATAAATACGAATCGTAAGAAAGTAAATGGATTTAAATAGTGATCATGGATAGTGATAGTGAGTGAATTGAAGTATAGAAGGCGAGAGAGGGCTCTTACTAAAAAGTGCAAAAAGTGTGGTAAACCGCTTGAATTTAAAATTATTTTAAAGTGTATTGAATAGACAAAGTGGACTCCTAAGTAGTGACATAAATAAGAATTAACTTTCTTGTTTATAACAATAAATAAAGTTTAGTTTTAATGCAAATACCTACAGAATAAAAACCTGTGGTATATTTGACAAGAGATAAATATATCTATTATCTTTTACTTTCTTTTTTCTGATATAAGAAAAGAAACAAAACAAAATGAACAGGACTGGACTTAAAATAACTGACCCCAAATTTAAATGTTGCAAAAAAGACCTAAACAATTATTGCTGTATTTCATGTTATCAAATTTTTCATAAAAGCTGTTGCGAAGGGAAAAAAAAAATTAAAAAAAAAGATTTAATGGTGTTGGACAAACATAAAATCTATTGCTCAAAGATTTGTGCAGACAAAACTGACATTGATCATGAAATGATTTCTAAATTACAAACAAAAATAAATGAACTCACATCAGAAATAGAAGAAAAGGATAGATATATACAAGGTATAAAAAGAAGATCCCAGATATTTGAAGACGAGGTATTTGAAGCCGAACATAACTACGAATCAGAAATAGAGCAACAAAATGTAATAATAGGTAATCTAAAAAACAAACTGGACCAAATGATTAAGAAGTGTGACGAAATGGAAGATGAATTTTGTAAAGAAGTTAACAATATGTCTGCGTATAAAAATGAGATTGATGAACTGAAACAATGAAATAAAACTCTGCAAACAAGTACAGAAAATCTTACTAAGGAAAATAACAAAATACTTATGCAATTAAATAACTTAAAAACATATAAAACTAAAGAAACAAATGCAACCAAAAAGCAAGAAAATGGAGACCAGCAGGACAACAGTCAAGTCAAAGTTAAGACGTGTACTCATGAGAAAATAAATTGTTCGAGCAACTCAATAATATACGGCCATGAGGAAAATACGCTAAACAAAATCCTTTTGTTATCGGATGACCTAGGGAAAGGCATTAATCCCAGACTACATAAGCTTATTGATAATTTCAAATCAACGTCTATAGTTAAACCCTTTGCAAACTTGGAGAATGTCATGGAAAATATTGAACTACTATCCAAAGATCTAAGTCAAAATGACTTTATAATTATAATGGGTGGAAAAAGTCACTTCCACAAAAGAAAAATTCCTTCTCTGAAATTAAAATTAAAAAAATGTTGCAATATAAATATAGTAGTGTCTTCAGTTCCCTATACCAAGAATAATTTTGTTAATAAACACATCTATGCTTATAACAGTAAACTAAATACAATGATTGAAAAACTGAATAAAACGGTAGAAACAAGTATGATATACTATGAAATAAACAAAGAAAATTATGTTATTAAGAAAGACATTATAAGTGAAGATTTGTACAATCTAATTTTAAGCCATAAGACTCGTCAAAACAAATCGTTGATTTTTGTTAAAATAAATAATGCTTCTCCTAAAGAAATATTAATAAATAAAAACTTGAGTGATATGAGTATACAAAAAGGGAATGAAAACCTGGAAATTAGCAAAGACTGTAGCAATCCTACAACAGCTTCAAAAAATTTATGAAAGTATGTCATATCAACATTACATCCTTTGTTTCCAGTTTTGACATGTTCAGCGATTTAATGCTTGAAAATCATTATCATATAATTGCCCTTACTGAAACCTGGCTCACATCGGATTTTCCTTCTAACTTACTACAGCTTAATGGTTATGAGTTACTGCGGTTTGACCGCCAGAAAAGAGGGGGAGGAGTATGTACACTGTAGCCTCAAGTGCAAATTAATTAACACCGATTACATAAGCAATGAGCAACTGGAGCAACTGTGGATATCGTTAACTGTTAACAAAACAAAACTATCTGTTGGTGTGATATATCCACCTCCACAATCACCCATATCCTGTCTTAGTGAGCTTGAGGAAGTGTTAACTAATGTGTGTTTAGATGGTCAAGATATAATACTTATGGGGGATGTGAATATCGATTTTTCTACATCTAATACCAACCATTATCGACAAATTAACAATATTATTATCTGTTTCAACTTAACCCAAATAATAAATGAACCGACAAGGGTAGGCAACACCTCGTCAACAACAATAGATATTATATGTATAAGTAAAAATGTAACTTTTAGCAATGTGGGAACACTAGATATGCTGAATATGACTGACCATCGACTAACTTACTGTGAGTTAAATTATTCTTCAATAACAATACACCCTAAAAATGTCACGTTTAGAGATTATTCTTTTTCAACAAAATCGAATTCTCTAAAGATGCTAATCTAATTAACTGGAGCCACGTGGAATATTTAGAATCTATTGATGATAAAGTTAAGTTTGTAAATAGAGCTATCACATTTCTATTCGATATGCATGCTCCCTATAAAACAATTACTGTCAGGAAGAACTATCGACCCTACATAACACAAACAATCAAAGAGATTAGTAAACTTAAAAGAAAAGCATTCAAAAAATACAAGATAACCAAGTCACCAGCTCACCTAGATTTATACAAAGACATTAAAAATTATTTATCCTTTGCAATCAGGAATGAAAAAAAGGCATATATTCAAAACCAAATTAAAATAAACAAATATAACCCAGCAAAATTGTGGAGAAATTTCTCATCTTGGAATATACATGCCAAACCTTCGTATGAAATTGATTCTGCCCTTCAAGATGTTAACGCGATAAATAGATATTTCGTTGAATCTGCTGGTAATATGAATGTAAACCAAGATACCCTGAAGTATTATTCCTCTAACATACGGAATAATATTAACCCTCATAGCACAATAAATCCTATAACCGGTGATAAAGTAGAAAATACTCTTGATACTATCAGATCAAATGCCAGTGGTATAGACAACATCAATCTTAAAATGTTAAAATATGCAATTCCATATTGCAAGCAAGCTTTGGCACATATCATAAATATTTCCCTGGAAATTGGTGTTATTCCAACAATATGGAAAAAAGCAATTGTACTACCATTACCAAAAGTTCCAAAAGCTACTGAACTCAAAGAACTTCGTCCAATCAATATTCTCCCTACAATGTCAAAATTGCTCGAAAAAATTGTATCCCAAGAACTTATCTACCACCAGAAGCAAACCATGTACTACCAGAAATTCAATCAGGATTTAGAAAACACCATAGTACTGCGTTAATGAAAATATCAAATGATTTAACTAAAGGTATTGATAACTCTCATGTAACATATCTCATTCTATTGGATTTCAGTAAAGCATTTGATACCATTAACCATCCTCTTCTCTTGGCTAAATTGAATTACTATGGCATTAGCTCCACCTTCCTAAACTGGTTTAGAAATTATCTTAGTAACAGAGACCAGCCTGTTAAATTAAACGGTAACATATCAGATGAAATAAATGTTTGCTCTGGAGTACCACAAGGGAGCATACTGGGCCCCATACTCTTTATTATATTTTCTGCAGATCTACCTCATATCATAGGACATGACT
Organism: Leptura quadrifasciata; assembly: GCA_963675555.1. Classification (NCBI taxonomy): domain Eukaryota; kingdom Metazoa; phylum Arthropoda; class Insecta; order Coleoptera; family Cerambycidae; genus Leptura; species Leptura quadrifasciata. The sequence continues at coordinate 44,622,000 of OY776675.1, forward strand.
GGAACTTACACCTGTATGCAGATGACAGCCAGTTATACAAATCATGCCCTCCTGAAAACATTAATCACCTCATAAGTGAGCTGAATATAAATTTGCAGTTACTAAGTGAATGGTCGAGTGACAATGGATTAAAACTAAATGCATCCAAAACCGTTGCAGTGTGCATTGGTACCAACACATTAACCAGTAGAACAAAAAATTGCCAAATAACTGATATGGTTTTGAATAATAGTGTAATAAATCTAAGCAGTGAAGTAAACAACTTGGGTGTTATCTTTGATCAGAATCTCTCCTTCGAAAATCATGTTACAAAAAAGTTAAGTGTGTGCTACTTCAAGTTCAAATCTTTATGGAAGTATAAGTATGTCCTACCTGAGGAAACTAAATGGACTGTTCTGAATGCTGTAATATTAAGTTATATGGATTATGAAAGCTCTGTGTACTACAATTATTTAAACGAAGCATATAAAAACAAAATTCAAAAACTCCAAAACTCCTGTCTAAGGTACTCATACGTACATCAGCAAAAGAAAGCATATAACTCCTCTCTATAATGATATGAGTATACTCAAAATAAAAAATAGGTTTGAACTATATTATGCGTGTTTACTATATAAAATCATACTCTAAATCTCCTATTTACTTATACTCATTACTAGTTAAAAGATCCAGCGCCCATTCTGTGAACGTACGAAATGCCGAGTTATACTCAATTCCTTAACATAGAACAAGAAAATTCGAGTGCTGTTTTGAATATCATGCATGTATATTAATTAACAAATTAATGGATGTGTTTAGCAAACCAAATTTTAATCAATTTCGTCTAAATTGTAAAAACCATTTTTTAAGTGAACAAAGACTACATATGAAAAAATACGTTAGTCAATATTTTAATGTGTTGTAGATTTAGCTTTAATTATGTATACTCCTTTGTAAGTTAGTTACGACTTGCTATTTTGCAAATGTTTTGTTTGTTTTTTAGGAAGAGTGGAAGAACGGCATCGCCGAACTCTTGCCCTTTTGTGTAAATTCTATTGTACATTTTACGCAATAAATTTTATTCTATTCTATCTTAAAAAGATTCAAACCAAATATTGGCGGCGCACGGCCACCCTATATCCCATACTGAAAAATTCTCCACCTCAACTCGCCACTTTGCTCTATAAATCATACTTATACGTATGCCTCCCCGATCTGGTTCCCCCTCATATCTCCAACACATCAAAAGTCACTCCAGACAATGCAAAACAAACTACTTAAAATAGCAAACAAATACCCAAATTTTATATCAACACAATTCTTGCACGACATTACAGGCACACCTACACTTTCAGACTTCATCTTAAAAATTCTACTTCCTAACTTCGCAAATACACTAGTCCAGTCAGAAAACCCATCTCTCACTAATCCCCTTACTTCAAGCTCCCAAACATCCTTCCATTAATTACATATACACACCTTAACCCTATAGGAAAATTATTGTTAAACCTGTTCAGAAAAAATCAAAAATAAACAAAAACACAAAAAATACTGAAAGTATAGAAAAAAAAACAAAAATAATTACCACACTATATTAAAAAAAAAAACTTTCGCTTAGTCAAAAGATCCAACATCAGAGCAAACAAAAACACAAAAGAGCCATCAAACCACTAACATATTAACCACAATTGTATCATCTAAATAATATAAAATTATGTAATACAACCCAATAACAACTAACCATCCCAACAAACATACGCCAGCCTAAGAGCACGATGACTATAACAATTCAACCCAGGGCAAGCATCTAGAAGACGGAGAGCCCCAAGCAGCTGCACATACTTTACAATCATCAATTGATTATGTCAGGAAGCGTGTTAAATAAAGGATGCAAGATTTGAACACAAACATGAAAACTACATTATAAGAAAAGCAAGTAAAAAGGGCACTTTAAACGAAACAAGCAGTCAACATAAAATCGTTAACAAAAAAATTCGCTTTATTGTTTCTCAGTAGGCGATTGTTTGTTTTTAATTACATCCTAATAAAAGCGCTTCCGGCTCGGTCCTCGTACCTGCTAACTATATTCCGACTTTTCAGACTTGCGGAGATATTTTTTAAAATGCAACTTTTTTTGAGATTTTTACTATTTCATGAAACATGATCAAATAATTTAAAACTAAGTAATTATAAAAAAATTGCACGAAATTTTGCGCCCCTCAAATTTTGGCGCCCAACTCGCTAGCTTCTTTTCCTTGCTGGTTAATCTGCTTCTGGCTGGATTAGATTACCCTAAGTCAGGTCGTAACATTAAAGATTTGAAAATTTTAACTGTGGCTGGAACCTACATTTTAGAAATGTGTTTAGTACACAGAAAAGATTTAACAGACATAAAAAATAATCAATGAATGCCGACAGTTTTGTATCCAGGGTTGGACTGGAATTTTGATATGTAGGCCTAGTTATGCACAAAAATGAAGTATTTTAAAATATACAGCAGGCAACATTTATTAACAGAATTTCGTAGGATCTTTTTTGTTTATTTTTCTTCAAGTAGAATAAATAAATGTTTGCTTACTTTTATACCATTAGGTATAGGAGTTAAATCCAGAGCCGCTGCCATTTTCCCATGGCCTGAAAAATTACATATTCACTGATACTCTGACAATATTATATTGACACGCAACTCAAATATTTGGTAAGATTGAATCTGTTGACGCACCCAAGAATAAATAAATTTTCTTAGTCCACCTCTGCATAAAACGATAATTGGAAGGTCCAGTTAGGAGAGGGTAATGTAGGAATGATCGGGGAAAATATTACAGAATTTTCTTACTTGAAAGCTTATACAAGTAATAAATAAATATGATGATTATGTGAACAGTCACGTGAATACAATACGATTCAATAATTATTCAGCAAGATTTAGACAACTAATGGTCTGTGGTATAATAAAATGATCTGTGGTATAATAAAAATTCAAAGATTATTTGCCCCATTTACCCTCAAAGTACATTTGTTTACTCCATGGCGCGTGTTGTCGGTTGCTATAGAGTACTCCTTTTTTTGTTAAATTTTTTATGTGTTAAATCTTTTCGGTCTACTTGTTAAATTTTTTTGGTCTACTATACTTATGTATACAAAAATATTGCACGGTTTTTAGCGAATCAACAGTATCAATTAATAATAATAATAATAATAATCATTTATTCATGTCAGTACAAAAAATGTTTACACAAGTCAACTGGTATAAAAGAATAAGATGAAACAAGCAAATTTAAAAAAGAAAAAAACTTACTTGATAAAACAAATAGCTTAAAAACAATACACATAAAGATGTGTTATTAGCCGTTACTCGAGTCCGAGTATAAAAATGTTACAGTCGATAGATTGTGTACAATAAAAAACAAGTAAAAGGTGTAGTCTATTGTAATTCCCATTCATCTACGGTGCACACGTCTATGGCTATAGAGGCCAATTCGGGAGAGCACATGTCGACCGCAGTCAGGACAAACATAGACCTGGTTAGGTCTTGGATTCGGCCTTCTTGCAGCAACATTTCCTTGATAGCTGGCCACAACCCCTCGCCATTCGGTTCTGTCCGCTGCAAGTTGTTCCCATTGCTCGTCTGCAATACCGCAGGATTTTAGATTTTCATGGAGAGCGTCTTTGAACCTCTTTCGATGTGTTAATACACGGATAAAATAGGAATAAAAACATGAAAAGAAATTTACATGGTAAAATCACTAAATGTCTCGGAAATGTTCCTGAAAGTATTCTTCAAAGCTATAGAAGGCTTTCCTTTGAAGGTAATGTTTGATTATATGTTTGAACTTTAAAAAATCTAAATTTCTGATCCTGTCAGGTAACTTATTGTTACGTGCTTACAATTTTCAGTAAACACTCCGTGGATTCGAATAACTTGCAACAAGAATTTTCACAAACCACTGATTTATTTAATCACTAAAATTACACTAGTAAATACTTAAAAATCACACAACTAATAATAACTTAATCTTATATGAATTCAACACTATGTACTTTTCTTCCTAAACTTGACAACTTTATCTAACCTAAAAACTCTGTATTGCCTACTTCACTCAACTGAACTCTTCTTCTACAAACTGTCTCTGTAACCAGAACCACAGATTACCCAGAACTGAACTGGATACTGAACTGTTCCTTATTCTTCACTAAACTGTACTGTTCTGTTCCCCCATCTGCTGGCTTCACCTCTTTATATACCCACTTGGAATGTCCAGAATATCATTGTAGAACTTTCCAGAAGATACTGGAATTCTCTATAATTTTCTTAGGCACTACTAAGTGGTGGTTCACCAGTTGGCCCACAGATGGCGCCGCCCTTCTGGCCAGGGAGTAATTACAACTCTCCTCTCTGTTAGAGGGCAGCACATAACATTATTATAAAATTTTATGCAGTAATAGTCTGCGCCGTTTCTGGTTTTTGCTAGTCTAAGAAAATTATGCTTTATGTTACTTCCAAGTCGAGTAGGATAAGTGTGTAAATCACCCTGGCTATCAAATTTGTGCAAATTACGTTTAATGTACAGGAGGCATTCGTGTATGTAAGCCGACGGCATAGTAAGTATGTTAAAATTTTTAAAACTTTCTCGACAATCATCTCTGTAGTTTAAACCTGCTATAATTCTCAGGCATTTACGTTGCAGGCTAAAAATCTTTTTACTATGAGTTGAGTGTCCCCAGTTCAAAATAGAATAGGTCATGGTAGAGTGAAAAGTGCCATGGTAAGCAGTAACAAGAACTTGATTTGAAACGGTATTGGTCAAATTTCGTAGTAAAAACATTTTCTTTGATAATGTTTTAGATAAATATAACATGTTTATCCCAGCAGAGTGTTGGGTCGATGTACACTCCCAGGAATTTCACTACATTATCACTGGTGTTCTGGTTTACATTTGTATGACGAAGAGTAAATGTCATAGTTTGTGTTTTGTCTTGATTTAGTGTCAAATTATTGGCTAGGAACCACTGTCTAATGTTCGATTGTGTACTCGTAACACTCTCGGTAAGTTGATTAGGGTCACTGTCAAAATTAAGAGCTGTGGTGTCATCAGCAAATAAAATGAAGTAGTATCATCACAATTTGCCAAATCATTTATAAATATGATAAACAGTAGTGGACCAAGAACTGAACCCTGCGGAACACCATGTTTTAACTTCGTTAGCTGCGAATCATTATTATTGAAGACACATATTGGCATCTGTCTATTAGATAAGATTGAATCAGTGATATACTACTGTGGTCAAAATTATAGTGATATAGCTTATCCAAGAGAATGTTGTGAGATACACAATCGAAAGCTTTAGTTAAGTCATAAAAGGTTCCAGTGGTTATGTTACGTAATTCAAAATTTTGCATGATAATCTGTGTCAAATTACTTATCGCCAAAGTTGTTGAGAGCTTGTTTCTATAGCCAAATTGACTGCAATGAAATAAATTGTTTTCCTCGAAAAAGTACGTCATTTGATTTTTCAAGACCGTTTCAAAAATCTTAGTCAAAATCGGAACTAATGAGATGGGCCTGTAGTTTGAGACATCATCCGAGGAGCCCTTCTTGAAGATGGGGATAACCTTTGATAATTTAAGAACTGCTGGAAAATTGTTCGCCCTGATACATTGATTGATTAAATTTGTCAAGGGATACAATATGACGTTTTTTATTGATTTTATTATTTGCACATTGATATTGTATACATCTTTGCTATTGCTGTTTTTTAAGTTGGTGATAATATCTCTTATGTCATTGTAAGACACTTCACGGAATTTAAAAGAAATACTGGGACTTACATTGGGGAGGAAATCGGTGAATGACATTGTGGATGTGGTTGAAGGAAGATCCTGTATTAATTTGGTTGCAATGTTCGAAAAATAGGAACTGAAGTCGTTGGCATTTATGGAATGACTTATTTCAGTCCGAAAATTGCAATTATTGTTTTTTATAATACCCCACATAGCCACTTGTGCATTTTTAGAATTTTTTATGTAGTTATCATTGGCTGTTTTCTTAGCCTTAAGAATTTCAGTACGATATTTGCTGCGATAGGAATTAACTGTGTCTTTGGATAAAAGAAAAGGGTCTCTCTTGTTTACATCAATGAGAAAATTTAGTTGATTTCGCATTTTCCGCAAGTTCTCATTGAACCAACTAGCTTTATTTGTTTTAAAGTTTTCGAGCATTTTAGATTTAGTCAGTAGGCAAATATCAATGGCATCTAATAATATTTCAAGAAATAGATCGAATTTAGTGTTGACATCTAGATCCGACTTATTGATAAAGTTCCAATTGACTTGTTCTATTTTGTGATACAGGTTAAACAGCCTATTATCTGTTATTGGTCTATAGTTAATTCTAACGTTTTTTACTTTCTTTTTATGGTCACGTAATTCAAAATTAAAGAAGATCGCCAGATGATCAAATAGATTAGTATCGTGAATAGCTGCGGTATATTTATGGGAATTTATATTTGTAAAAATATTATCCAGGCAGGAATTATTTCTAGTGTTTGCAAAAATCGTTTGTTTCAGACCAAAGGAAGTTAATGTGTTAGTAACTGGTAAGGCATTTTTGTTGTGTGTATTGAATTTGACATTGAAGTCCCCTGTTAAAACTATAGTTTTGTTCTTATCCAGCTTACCCAGCATTACACTCAATTTGGTCAAAAACACGTTAATATCTCCTAAAGGAGATCTATAAATAGTGACTATTTGACTATTACCATATTTAATTCATGACACTTCAAAGTGCACTTCCTCAGTGATATCATTAAATAGCAATGGTGAACACTTACTAGGGTCCCTTGCATATATGCCTACACCTCCTTGAATTTTGTTAGACCTACAAAAACCAGAAACGAACTGAAAGCCCTCGATTTTGGTCGATTCTAATTCATTATTTATGAGCCAGTGCTCATTTATACAGAAAAGATCAAATTTACTCTTATTCAAGAAAACTTCGAATTCAGGTATTTTATTTCTGAGACATTGTACATTAAGCTGCAATAGCCGAATATCACGTTTTGTTTCTAAAACCTTAACTTCAGTTGAATGTAGACTATGGTGAATGGCCTGTTTATTGGTTAAAAGTTCACTTCTACTTATTAGGTCAATATTTAAAAATCCTCTGGTGATTGGTTATTGCACTTGCAATACTTCCTAAAGTCGAACCTCCTGAATGCCATACTTCTGGGCCACGATGAGGGATTATATATATCATCTTTTAAGTCCCAGTCTATTCCAAACATAAAGCATTTATTCTGCATTTCACTGGTTGGTAGTTCTTTAATGCTGATATCAGCATCTTTAAATTTAGCTTGTTTGGTGATGGAAGTCTTTTATTTTTTGTGATGTAACGTGCCTTTTTATTCTGTACAAGTAGAGCCAGACCTTTCTACCCACAGCAATTTCTTCACCATCATTCTCTCCGTAAAATTTTTGGACAGGTCTTCTGTTTTTATGATAAGTTACTGTTTTAAATTCCTCTTTCTCCTTTTTGTCGCTTGTTAAATTGATAATATGTTTCATTTTTGTTAGCTGGGCTGCCTCCAATTGCCTTAGATTACTTTCTCCATCATTTTCTGACATCCTGGAGTTTGCTGATGAATTTCAAATTCCCTCATTTAGTTGTTCTGTATTTATTTGGTTGGTGGACACCTGTTTCATGGTTATTGAACTGTAGGATTCATTTTTTTTTTGGGTTTTATCATGAACATTTTTATTTACTACTTTTTTAAGTTTAATTTCAGGCTCTTTCATTATCAACTGAATTTTTTCTTCCATTAGCTTTTTGTTCTCCTCTAGTAGTTTATTATTACTTTCTAACAATTTATTTTTGATTTCTGATTCCTCCAAAAGTCTTTTTAACATTTCATTCTGTTTTTAATCTCACTAATTCGTTATTTGTACTTGCCTCATCAAATATTCCTGGACTGTGAACAATTATCGAATCCAAGGTTGGGTTAGATTTACAACACTTAACTACTGTGTCACTTATAACTTGAATATTATTTAATCTCTGTATAAAAGACCTGTGAAAAACAGCTCCACAGCTTGTACACACTGCAATTGAACATTTTTTCGTTTTACAGCAGGTGAAAACAACATTTTTCTGGCCATCAGAATCTGAGTGCTCCTCACTGGGAGCCATCTTATACTGTACTGAATAATTTCCTCACTACATTTTACCAAACAGGCGCTGTCATAGGAGGGGAAGAATTTACATGGAATACTATCTCTATTCAATTCTAAAATAAATAACTGTTTAGACGGCCGTATTCCTATTTTTTTATTTAAATTTAAGAAATTACTATTTTGCTATAGATTGACTGCTTAGTGATTGCTAAAATAATACCTTATATACAGCATGTTGCTCTTAGGAGTGTAACGCCCTTTATTTTTTATTTTTTTTCCGATTCGAGCCAAATTTTTCTCAAATATAGAACAAAATAGGATCTGCCTATGGCCAAAAAAACATTCACCCTCTACAAATGCAAAGCTACCTACGATACCAAAATGAACGGAAAAAATCAGAAAATCTTGAAACTTATTAGACATTTCTTAAGACATTTAGGTAAAGAGTGACCCTCGATGTGTAACAATTTGCATCTCCAAAATTAGCAGGTGGATCACACCACCATATACATTAATAAAACACAGGTTTACAGGAGTTATAACTTTTATTTATACAATAATTAATAAGGACATGGCATATTTACACCCTCTGTAAACTAGAGAATCTACAATATCACATACATTTATCAAATATACGGAAATATACTTTGGAATGCACAATAATGCATATTGTCTACAGATGCCTGTGCACATCTTTTCACTAAATTCTAACAAATTCGGTCCTTGGTTAGATACAAAAATAATATCAATTAATGGAGTTGGTTTTCCTTGTCTTTGCACAAGCGCCTAGTTTTGTACATAAAATATAACACAATATTTTACAGGCAACGGGTATTATTGTTCTAAAGATATATTGCTCTGTGACAAATTAATACTTTTAGCGTAAGCTAATAAAATTTCCACAACTCAAAATATTTTTATATTCAACAATTATTACACAAATACTCGTTATAGATATGACATAATATCACAATAAATAAATAAATTAATAACAACCTAGGTAAATATTATAAAGTTAACGATATCAAAAAAGAGAATGTTCATTTATTTTTCTATAACCTAAATTAGGGTAAAGCGTCACGAAAATATTATAAAATGGTAAATATTTTGAGAGGTGTTCAATTAATCACGTTTCAATCGAAAACAAATTAAAAAAAAATTACATAAATGCTTAAAAATTACGATATCACAAAATTAAATATAAAATTTGTAAAGTGATTTTAGTTAAATTAAAACAATGCAATTAAAATAAATAAAATTATAATAAATATAAAAACAATAAAATCTAATAATACACGCTTAACAATAATTTTAAAAAGTTTAAAACAATAACAACAGTAAAGTATAAATAATTTTGTCTCCTAAGCTATAAATTTACAGTGGTATCTATACACACTTTTGTAAACATTTTCTAATATATGTTGTGGTACGGTTAACAGTTACAAGGGGCTTCTAATCTTTATCGATCAGCTTTTAATGCTGCGTAACAATTTTGACACACTCTAACGGGTTTCAGGATTCGTAATCGGGATATTTCACTCTCGAACTTACTACATTTGGAACAAAAAACTTGTCCACAGTTTCTACAGTGATGCTTTCGTTCGTATATCGTAAACCTGATGTTGCAAGCAGCACAATAATCTGCTCCCTCGTCTTTCAACCAATGGTCTGCTGCTCGACCCGGAATATCGCAGACACTCCAAGAAAAGACTCTACCCCTTGTATCGCCTACGTATACGCTACGGTGGTCCCTTAAAAATAAAATAAGGTTACAGCTTAGATCACTCAATGCACTGCTTGTGCTATAATGGACTGCTCATTATTGGTTGTTCCTTGTTCTCACGGGAATGCATACTGAGTTGCGCCTAAAATTTGGAGGGATATTTGATCGATGATAAAAATAATATCTTTAATTTCATAGGGTCATAAAACTTGCCTTAACAAATTATAGTAGAGAAGAAAATACACAAACATGTTGAAAATATCATATGATGACTTCTTGAGTTAGGGTTACAATAATAGTGATGCCAACAGTCACAACATTTCGTTTCTTTTAGGGACATTTTAAAACATGTCACTTGGATATTATTAAAATGATTCTCAAAACTATCATCCCAATTCTTTTTCAATAAATAAATCTGTAAAAGTTACCACTGAGGCTGATTTTATCAAAATATGAATGTCAATTATCAGTTGAGGAATATGTGTAAATTCAGCAACGTGGTTATGACTGACCGAAGTTTATGATATTATACTATTTCTGTTTGAATTGAGATAGTTGGGATTTTCTATCTCTTATAACATAAGAATAGTTTTCGTTAATGTAAGAGCAGTCCATTATAGCGTAAACGGCACATCGAATGGTCTAAGGGTTACAGTCTATATGTTATTATAGATATACCGGGTAATCCAAAACTTATCCTTAAAAATTTAAGGAGATACATCTTTGAATTAAGTTGATGCCACTGAATAGAGTATAGTAAAACCCTAATACCCTAAAAAATTATTGAAATTATGGGATTATAAAAATACTATTTATCTGAACGTTCAACTTCACTCTACTGTATACATGCAGATTTCAGTCATTTGAGTACGCAGTATAGAGGAAAATATTGTGATCGTGAAAAAGTCGATATTGAGTTTTTGGTGAATATACATATTTTCAGGTTCCCTGAAGCAAAAAAATTGGTTTTCAAAAAATATCTGTCTGCTGTCTGTGTGTTAAAGAACACGGTAAAACCCTCGGTATACTTTTCGACGTTGTAACAAAATCCGACTTGGGAAATATTTCGTATGAAAAATGTGCTTCACGTAAAAATATCGTGGAAGAGGTTTTTAATATTTATAATCATATTTTCGCTCTACGGAGCGATTTTTATGCAAAATTTTCATAGCTCCTCAAGGAGCGTCATTTTAGAAAGTGTAGTAAATGTCGCTGCACAGGGACGTAATGTCGCCCCGACACCAAAATTTTATAAACTATAACAAAATTTGACTTTAACTTCGGAATTTTCAGAATTAAAAACCCTTTTACGAATCCACGTTGTCAAGCACTGCAACTAATACGAGGTTTTGAATATGAGGACAAGTTAATCCAGCGTCTATCCAAAATATATCGTGAGTTTTAGCGAAAATAGCCCTTAGCGACATGGGACCCCCATCGTTTCCTAGCAGTCGATTTTGACGGGGAAATGATGAGTTTTAACGGGGTTTGCCCTAAACCGGTTCCTCAGTGATTCGGTGTCAGAAAAGTATCTTTACCATGTACTCATATGGGCATGGGAACCGCCTTGCCTGAACGTATAAAATTGTAATTGCAGAATACAATTCGAAGTAGTAGCGCTTCAAGCATTTTTAAGCTCTGAGGAGCGACCAAAATTGATATTGAAATACAAATACGTGAATAAGACAGGCAAGCAAAAGCCCACCAAATTTCAGAAACATTGAACTTTTCTTGAATCTTTTTGTGTAATCGTTAGCTCACAAAACTGCATTTTGGATGGTAGTTGGTACATTATGAATCGTTCCGTTCCTCACCATGTGTTGCACACGGGCCAGACTAGTGTTTGTTAAACATATTTCTTAAAAGTTGTTGTAAAACCATAAATTTTTGAAGAATCAATATATATTTTGTCTTTTAATTGTGTTTTCTAACAAAATTCCCTCTCAGGTATAATTTTAAGAAAGTGTGGTACATCCAGTGTTAGGTTTATAGTGTTACGACGTCCAATAGATACCATTAGAGCAGCAGTTAAGCATAAACGAACAGTAAGTATAAATTTTCATATTATTCTCCGTCTGAAACAGTCATCTTGAACCCTAAATTTTGTGAACGTTAACATTCACTTTTGAAATATCTTAAAAGTCCATCAGACTCCAAAAGATGAATCGTTCACAGTCGCACCTAGAGAGCCCAAACTACTGGATCAATTTTGCTCAAATTTTGTATGCGTATCGAGGACCGCCACACCTTGAGGTAAAAATGCAAAATCAAACCTAACTGAAATTTGGGAAGAGTTAACCCCCAAAAACCGATTAAAAAAAATACAAAACAATTTTTTTCTCAAAAATAATCCCTTAGTGCTACTAGTGGAGGTGAGATTTAAGGGAATTAGACAACTTTTTTCTAAAACGGCTCTTGATTATTAAAAAGCCAGTTTCAATAAGACCTTATTTTGGCTGCTAAAATTGTGAAAACAAAAGTTTATTTTTGCAAATTTTAATACATATTCCATAAATAGAGTACCTGCATGGTAATAAAATAAATGAAATTGAGAAAAAACTGCATTTACTGTGAATTAATTAACACCACTAATACATTATTTTTTTTTTTTTCGGACAGAGTCCGAGTAATGATCATATACAACATTTTCATTACATCAAGCATGCACTCATACTGAAATGATAATTTGAATAATGCACATAACTTATGAACCAAAAATGTTTGTTAGCGGTTACTTAGTTGTTGCAATAATCGTGTTCGTACATGTTATGTAGCATTTTAAAATATTACTGTGAAATTTATGAGGCCATGAGTATGCAACCAGGTATACACTCAAGTGTACCTAATGTTGCACTACTCATGAAACGACAAGATCAACCTATAAAAGTTTACAGTTATTAGTGACTACTATGCTAAGACAGATATAACACACTTCACTTGTTTTCATTGCACAAACGAGATTCATTTTAGTTGCGTATGTAAACAACTGATAAGATTCATTGCCCAAGATTTTTATGTTATTATTTTCTTCTATTATTATCATCATAACTATTAAAAATAAATCATTCGGAGAAAACAATATTATTATAAATTCGTACTCACTTTGATACTGCTAGTGCCGTTACCGATGCAGGCTCAGCATTGTCTTTTCTATCATAAGCGGTATGCATGGTTAACTTACTCCTAAACACAAGTTGTCTTTGCCATTTAAATCCTGGGAAAAGAAAAATGTAAAATAATATTTGCTTTTATAATGCTCAAGTTTAGATATATTTACCAGGTCGCAAAGTATTCATAGGATTAGTCTTTTTCTTTGACTCCGAGATCATAACAAACGAATCGGTGAGACTCGTGTCCGATTTGCTGGTTCTCATCCCCGATCCATCATCCACATCTAAACTTGTACATTCTGCACTATTTCCTCCTGAAATAAATATCCTTTATAAGAACAAATTCGAGAAGATGTGCCATAGAGATGCTCGACAATCTTCCGACGATAAACTTTTGAGTGCAGTTTAGGGTTAATTTATGATTGCAGTCCAAGTAATGAAGACACTATTTAGACACGTTACTGATAAAATGGTTAATTGGTGAAGGAAAATCAGACGGCAAATGATAAAAAGAAAGCCCTCCTCCCACCTCAAATGTTGGAGATGTTACCAGCAAACTGGTGGGAAAGAACTTCTGAGAGGGTGTACACTTAACAAATGGCCACAGCAGATGACATGATGTTGTCAGACGTGCCATACAGACATACAGTAAAGAGAGGCCAACTAGAAAAATTCATGTGTTACGAAATATATGTCTGCCAAAATGTGAATATGAAGGAGATAGATTGCTTTTTTGAAACTTCAAACTAAATATAATTTCCTATTTGCATAACCACAGAATAATTAATTTATTATTAAAATATTCATTATAAATTTCTTCATTGTATTACTTACCTTCACTCTTTCTAAAAGACACGTGTATCCGTGATCTTCTCCGCCTTGCAGGAGCGATGGGAGCTGGAGCTTCTTCAGTATCGCTACAAGTTTCCTTTTCATCTTGTTGCTCGCTCCTCCATTCCTTACTACTCCCCTCCTCACACCTTGGTATATCTATAGACGATCGTGTGTTATCTTCTGATAAGCTACTTTCAGAACCTGACTTCATGAGACATCCCCCTGAGGTATCGTTAGAAACGTTAATTTGTTTGACAAGTCGATGGTGTATAGGTATGGGCTTAACGATCGGTTCGTTGGTGGGTTTTGGGGATTTAGGCGACTTTGGTTCGATGGGAGATTTGTGGGTTAAGGTAATTGTACTTTCTTCATCTGGCACTTGTACATAATCTATGGACCACATCTGAAATTAAAAATATATGACACTTATGGCTCCAACTCACTGAATAAATAAGTTTAACATGAGATGAGAAGATCTGACATTAATTAGGTGCCATTTAAAAACAAGTGATAATGGGGAACGACCAGACAAATGGAAAAGTCTTATATAACATAGGGTCTAAGATCCATAGTTTTGAAGATAAAAAAATGTTTAAAAGATTAATTAATTTTGTGTTTTTTACTGTTGCGGATTTATTATCTACCTAGTTAGCTGGAATACGTATAAAAAATTGCACCAATACACCTTCCAATTTAAATTATTTAGTTAATAGCATCAGCTAACGTGGACTAAGAACCAATAAAAGACACTTAAAAAACTTTGTTCCTCAACAAAATTCCACCATGCATAAAGTTGTTATCATTCAATAAATATAAAAATATTATAAAACAAACACTAATAGCAAAAGCTTTTTATAGTGTCAATGATTTTTTACAAGATGACAATATACATTTCAGCACTGTGTAAATTATTTCAAAATTTCTTACCTTTCCTTCTGTGTAACAAAATGTATGTCTAAATCTCTATCCGTTTGTTTTTTACAGCTTTGTTTTTTACAAACTTTTATTCATTATTGTATTAAATGTGACTATTAATAAGGTCTTTTAAATTTTTAACTATATGTACATATATACTTTTATACAATTATCACATATCTAAATGTAACTTTGATTTTGTTTGATGTTCATGTCAAATTGACTTGTGTAATGATCCTGTATGGTATCAAATGCATCAATAAACACTACTACTAGAAGGGACAAAATGTTCCAAACAGAAAAAAATCTCCTTTAGTTTAGTTCATGCCGGCTACTTGATTACGTATAATCAGACGGTTCTTTTGTGGCATTTATTCTGTTCTTTTTCGAATTTGGACCTCGTTTTTGTGTATCCTTAGTTAGAATTTATTTTATTGACTTTAATTTAGTGTAGTATTTTAAAATGGTGTATTTAAAAGTGAATTTTGGACATTATGGCGGAAAATTACATTTATCTAGAGTTCGCCGATATGCACTTGTTGTATGGAGAATGTCGTGGAACGTCTTTATGCTCAAAAATTCCCCAACCGACGTCATCCTTGTCCACGGACATTTTTTAATATTGCCCAGCATCTCCGGGAAATAGGGCGAACGAGGTCCGCAATGTGAGGATAGGGTAATTGAAGTTCAAGTTTTGGAACTTGTAGAAGAGGACGTATCCAAGTCCTAGAATCTCAGGATTATGCAGATCGAATTGAATTTTGTAGGTGAATTTTCAGAAAACACGCAAGAAATGAGGATATTTTAAACGTCCTGTTTCTCTGATGAGTTTTACCAGAAAGGGCGTGTTTCACTTCAAAAATATGCATTATTGGTCAGATGAAAACCTGCATGTAATAAGAAGGTCTCACTTTCAATGTTTCTCTGTTAATTTGTGGGCAGGTATTTGTGGTAATGAAATAATTGGACCAACAGAATTATCCAATAGATTAACACATTCGTTGCCACTTTAAAAATACATGTGCGCCCCAGGTGCCATCATAATATTTTTATTTAATTTGAGAAGATATGTCAAATTAAGACATATTTCACTTGTTTAGTGGAGCATGTGAGTGTTATATATCAATTACAGTGAGAAAAAAAAGACCATGTAAGTGGCCGGCAGCATTGACAAACATTTTTTGGTTGAAATATTAGTGCCAGGAGCCAGCAGCCACGTTTGGGGTCTCAGTAAAAAAATGCGCTATGAACATTTTTTAATGGTCTAAAGTAAACTAAAATACTGCACTATTACTATAAAATAGTATAAAACATTTTCGCTACCCTAAATGTGACCAGTTTTCTCTAAGAAAATAAGGCATTAACCTAAAACCAACAAGATAAAATTTATTCTAAAATATTTGTCTGCCAAGCCAACACGAAAACATACACTCGCTATTAATGCGAGCAAATAACTGAGCTATGAGTTTATCTCATACAACCGGCCAGGTACGTGGTCGGTGGCACAGGTGGATTGCGCCGAGCGTCCCCATAAGTAGCCGGCAGCAGCGAATGTGTTAAATGATGAAATCTATTTAAATTTCTTGCAACAAACATTGCCACATTTGTTGGAAGATGTACCTTTGGCGACGCACAGATGTATATGATATATGCACGATGGAGCACCAGTGCATTTTAGTCTGGCGGTTCGAAATTTTTTAATTACACAACTTCTTCAATGATGGATTGGATGTGATGGACCGGTTGGATGGCCTGCTAAGCCACCCGACTTAAATCCAATGGATTTTTATTTTTGGGGGTATCTTAAATCGCTTGTTTACTGTGATCCAATTGGCACTTTGGAACAATCGCGGCAACGAGTTTTAATGTGCATAGAGACCATAAAAAATTATCCTAATTTACCCAATGTGTTGAACGGTGTAAGTATGTCTTTACTTCTGAAAAGTCTATTAATGTAAATGCAGGACATTTCGAACAATTTATGTGTATAAACAACACTGGTAAGTTAGCCTGTCACTGTACAACTTTGGAAAATCGTGGAAAATTATTTTATTTCGCTCAGTTTTTAAGAATCAAGAAGTCTTATAGCCTTTCCCTCCTTTGTTAATCTAAGCCGCGAATGCTGGCTCAAGAACAAAGGCCTTTTATCACTTTTATGATTTTTTAAAAGTAAGTGATAAACTTCCTTGATTGCCCCATAAGGCAGAGGTTCTTAAACTGTTTTTAAGAAACTATTAAAATTATTGACCTAGGTCAGTTTTTTCCAAAGTACTCCTAGAAGAAAAATTTATATAGGTTTTTTGCTTGTCTGGTCTTTCCCTATTACCAGTTTTTTTAAATGACATGAAACTTATGGCATCCTGTGTATCTGATTAATACTTTTGTACAACAAAGTCTAATCATATAGAGTTGTATTTAGAACTAATCTAAGGAAGACAAGTTTAGGACAATTCATTCCATAACTGTGCTGTATTGAACAGAAATATTGCTTACACAGTTTCTTAAATGGTGATATTTACTGGTAGTTAATATAAGATGTTTCTGAAACTTATGCAAGCAATATTTCAAATAAAAATTGATTATCTTTCAATATTATTTTTGAAAAAAATTAGCTCATGCATAAAACGCCTGGGGTACTTACTCGTGTAACACCATCCGTAGAACCAGTCATGATAACATTAAGATGATCCCATTCGTGGGTTTGCGAAAACGCAACACACAAAATCTGTTGCATCCGATCTGCCCTTCCTACGCAAGTGTTTACATTGGCTAATTCGTCTCCATTTATACTCCAAACATGCAGCCATGTAGCAGCACAAGTTGCGATGTCTCCTGTTAAATCATTAACCGCTACGGCTGCAACTGGACCGGCATGGCCTCGCAGTTGTCTGACGAAAACTCCACGAGACAGATCCCATATGATTGCAGTACAATCCCTGGAACCGGATACGATCACGTTGTACGCTGGGCTGGCAGCAAGACAAGTGACAGCATCGGTATGGGCATAAAGGCTATGTTTTATGCCAAGAGACTTCTTCCTAGCCTCATAATCCCAAACAGTAACCACCTACAAGCATGGAAAAAGGATAAAACAGTTATTAGAATATGGATAGATCTGTATGAGTGAATTCCCTTACTTTTCATTTTTGTTTATGTGTACAATAGTATAAGTATTTTTATACAATTTATCCTAACAATATTGGGAACAATATATACCAGTTTGTATATTATAAAAGAAAAAATAAAATGAGAATAAAAGTAATTGATAGAAAACTCACCGAACTTGTTCCAGCAGTCACTATTAACTTAGGAGAAGGGCATACACAAGACAACAATTCTCCATTGTTCTGTATAACGCTCTCAGAGACAAAGACAGCTTTATCACTATCATAGTTTCCTATCCTTAGGGAATGATCAGCAAAACCCCACGCAACGTATCTATTGAACGAGGGTGGCATTAATACTTTGTTTTGTTCAACAGCTAACACAGTCTTATCCACGTGGAGTATTTGACCAACTGGGCTTTTTACTTCTAAAATTCAATTCAATGTAATTCTTTTTTACCTCTACATCTGTTTTAAGACATACCTTTAATTGGTTGTAGTGATGGCCTTAAATTATCCAAATGGTGGAAGAATAATTTTTCAGGTTGTGGTAAGCTAAAAGCTTGTACTAAGGATCCCGTATCGATAACGGATGTCCTATTACTTCCAATGCCCATTTTTTTGCAGGGATGTGGTTTCTTAAAAAGCTGTTTCGGTATCTGACCAAAATTATTGATAAATCCAATGGTGGCGTTTTTCTTTAAAGGATCATCGATACTGAAAAAAAGTATAACTTACATAAAAGGGAGAACATAATTTTAAATTTATTGAAAATGGCATTTTCTATATATAAATAAGAAGTATGTAACTGTCTATATCCCTCTCAAAGTGTTACAAAGGTGGTAGAAGTCCAATGGGAGTTATCGCTTGAACAACCAGTAGATGGCGCTGTTGAGTGTGCAGAGCACATACGACATCTACAACATTTGCAAATTGGGCATAAATGGAAGTACAGAAAAGAGAAGTTAAATAATAATGCCATATTTTTCAAAAAGTTTCTGCCTATACTCTGTCTCAGTTAAGAATGCAGTTGTTTACGTTGAGAGCGAAGGACGATTTACACAGGACCAAGACAGACTTAAGCCCACTGGTGCACAAAATAAATGTAACTGAAAATTTAGAGACGTTTCACTTTCTTATGACTTTTTGTTTAAAATAAATTGCAACATAATGTTATTTCATTGCATTAAAATTAAAAATGAAATATCAGTATGACTGGTGGTCGAGAGGTGAGCATACTTGCCTTTCACCCAAAAGTTCCGGGTTCGATCCCCGGTCGTGGCAGTGGAAAATACTGTGAGAGGGATTTTTCCACTATACACGGATATTGGGTGTGTGTCCCTTGTCTCTAAATGTGTAGTCCCCTCCCATACAAGGCTCTTCTAGAGCCTTCCGGGATAAAAGGGGTCGTAATTACCTGTGGTGTTATTTATTTATATATTTATTTATCTTTATCTTTACTTTATAAGATTTATATTTTAACTTTTTAAGAAATATTATCGAAGCAGATTCAAGAGGAATTGTAATGTGGTTTACTATATATTTTTTAAAATATATTAATTAAAGTTACTGGCAGATTTGTTAAATCAATATACTTATCACAAAAAAAAAAAAAAAAAAAAAAAAAAGGTTAAAAGACACCAACTCATAATTATTATCTAGATCATAAATCATCAAGGACAGGTTTTGCCTTGTGATTTTATTTAGTCCAGTCAATAAGGGTATCGTGCTGAGACAATATTTGAATAATAATTGTTTATTTTTCTATTTTTCAATGTAAAAAAATGACTGGAGAAATGACTACCTACTATCAATACGGCAGAATTTTTTAATTATGTTGATTAATTTCATTACCATTTTTTTAAAATCAAATATTCATCTCATTATGTGCTTGTGTTAGTCATAAACCCAGACTAACTCTTTTGCACTTATTTATGGTTCTTTTTACCATAAGTAAACAAATATTACAAAATATTAAATACACTATAAATATTTCTCACACACATATTATACACAAAATCTTACATTTTAGTTTTTGTGGCAAATTGTGGAACATCTAAAGTAAATACAATACAAGATTTCAATAAAATTATTTGACTTCGACGGCTCCGTTACAGATGACTTATTTAACTTTTTGAAATACAATAATACAATATACCTATTCCAAAATTAAAAGAAAATATACACAATCCTATTTATTTGAATTCCAATATTGTTCTGGAACAAACACTTTCAGTGTCATTTTATAGGGAAAGTGACTATAAAAAATATTTTTTAATTATCGATTTTATTTAAAGCATTAATTAATCAATCAGTTACCTGACAAAAATGTTTTCATTTTTTTGTTGTGATTTTTATAAATGCAGCTAACTATTAGACCTTCCCCTGACAAAGATTTCATTGACCCATGGAATGTACGGACTTTGATTTCAGAATCTTAATTGAGAACATATGTTGTAGGTCAGGAATCCATGAGGTGGACATCCCGGAAAGTGGGAGGAAGTCCGCCATATTGGTTTTTATGCCAAACCGGATGTGCACTCTATCTCCGCAACTGCTGATCTGATTTTAATTTTATTTTTTTAGTTGACCTACAAATTTTAACGCTGAAAGATAAAAGCTCGTGAATTTTCTCATATCTTTTAAGATAAAGGAGTAAACATTAATATAGAAAGTAAAAATTTACAATTAAAATTTTTTAAATCACAACTGTCCACCTTTTCTCATTCTATATTTTTTTAAATATTTGTTTAATATAAGTTGTAGTCTCACATTTTAGCTACAAAATCTCGTTTTGTCCACCCGATTACCTCTAAAAATAAGAGAGATACAGCTACTTTCGTCCAGTGGCGTGTGCTGCTAATATACAATTTAAATGTATTGAGCCTTCACTTTAACCGTGAGTATTTCATAAATGGAGTAGCGGTTTTTTTAAAATTACGTTTCCATTGTGTGCCTATTGCATTCTAGTATTTGAAATTTGAATAACTTACGTTGATGAGGTCATATTGAAAAATGTCCCATTTTCGCCGTTTAACTGGAGACATGATGACACATTTTTGTAAATAACAAGGATTTGAAAAAAAATAAAAAAAGGATGATATTCCTTCATACCACGACAAAATTTTACAAAAGTCCCGTGTTAAAAATGGTTACATTTTATGGGTAAAATTAAATAATCTTCATAATGTTTAAACTGAAGTTATTCAAATTCAGTGAGTAGTTTACAAGACATAATAAAATATGTTCATTACACGAATTACACGAATATGCGTCACTAGTTTGGTACCCTAACTACAATTGTCACAAAGATGCAGTTGAGCGGGTACAGAGAAGATTTTTAAAATACTTGGTATTTAAGCTGGATGGTGAGTATCCTGTAAGAGGAATTGATTATATGTACCTGACAGAAAGGTTTAATATTATGAGCCTAGACACAAGGAGGAAATGTGCCTCATTATCATTTTTATACAATTTGCTACACAACGAAATTGATTGTCCTGAATTATTAGCTCAGATTAACTTTTATGTACCTAGACAGGGATCTAGACAAAATGTATTTTTTTATAACAACGTTGCGAGAACAAATTTGTTATTAAGGTCTCCGGTGTATGTAATGTCTAACAATTTTAACAATATTTCTCATTTATGTGATATTAACAACTGTACTTTAAAGGAATTAATGAATAAGGCAGTCGTTGTGGATGAGGAACCTATGTAGTTATACAGGTACTTATGTATTTACTTGTTGTCTCTACATTTGTAACGTACTAATTGTCATATACTTTATATTTTAGCATTTTATGTATTTTAATATTTTTCCGTAATATTGCTCTGTAAATGGTTTATACTGTTGGGCAATAAAGCTATTATTATTATTATTACACATCTTATTTTCAGTTTTTTCCGCCACTTCATTTTTGAAATAGTCGCGATTAAAGTGAGGAGTCAACACATTTGACACGTATATTAGTTGTAATAAATATGTAGGTGAGATGATTTTATACATTAAATTTTGGTTTTTATTGTTATGTGCTGCCCTCTAACAGAGAGGAGAGTTGTAATTACTCCCTGGCCAGAAGGGTGGCGCCATCTGTGGGCCAACTGGCGAACCACCATTTAGTAGTGCCTAAGAAAATTCTAGAGAATTCCAGTATATTTGTGGAAAGTTCTACAATGATATTCTGGACATTCCAAGTGGGTATATAAAGAGGTGAAGCCAGCAGATGGGGGAAGAGTACAGTACAGTTTAGTGAAGGATAAACAGTTCAGTTTAGCATCCAGTACAGTTCTGGGTAATCTGTGGTTCTGGTTACAGAAACAGTTTGTAGAAGAAGAGTTCAGTTGAGTGAAGTATGCAGTTTAATGAAGTAAACAGACAAGAGAGTTTTTAGGTTAGACAAGAGTTGACAAGTTTAAGAAGAAAAGTAAAGTGCTAAGTGTTTTAAAAGTAGTGAAATTATATTAGATTAAGTTATTATTAGTTGTGTGATTTTTAAGTATTTGCTAGTGTAATTTTAGTGATTAAATAAATCAGTGGTTTGTGAAAATTCTTGTTGCAAGTTATTTGGAATCCACAAAGTGTTTACTGAAAATTGTAAGAACGTAACAATTGGTGTCAGAAGCGGAATTGCAACAGAATTTCTGAAGAATTTGACGAAGTTCCATAGTGTTCTATTTGGAAACCACTGGAGATAGTGAAGTGAGTTGAACTGGGAAGTAATTAGACAAGACTAATTTGTGTTAGTGTGAGAAAATATTTGACTTGTACCTGGCATTGATTTTAAATAAGGCTTGTTAGTGTTGTTTGTTAGTTTTTGAATGGAAACAAGAAGCATGGCCGCTGAAAAACAAATGCAAGACATGTTCGCCGCATTTAGAAAAATGATGCTAGAGGAAAAAGAAGAACAAGAGAAACGACGTCAAGAAGAAAAGGAAGAGCAAGAGAAACGACGCCAAGAAGAAAAGGAAGAGCAAGAGAAACGACGCCAAGAAGAAAAAGAAGAACAAGAGAGACGTCAAGAAGAATTGAGAAAAATTATACAGGTGCAACAAGATGCTATCCTGTCAGCCACTAATGAGGTCAAGGAAAAAGTAGATAAAGTTGAACAAAAAGTGACTGGCGTGGAAGGAAAAGTGACCGCAGTCGAAGAAGAAGTAGGTGATGTCAAAGGAAAAGTAAATAAGGTTGAAGAGGAAGTAACTGAAGTCAAAGGAAAAGTTACTGGTGTCGAAGGGGAAGTTAGTGGAGTTAAAGGGAAAGTTACTGATATGGAAGAAAAATTTCGTGCAGTTGAAGGAGAGGTAGAGCGACTTAAGCGACTGTTAAGAGAACAAGGAGGTCAGCTGGTATTATCATCATCAGGTCCTCGATTACAACCGCCTTCCTTTGATGGTCAAACTTCTTGGTCAGCCTATAAAAGACAATTTGAGGCAGCGGCATACGCAAACAATTGGAGTAATGAAGACAAAGCTATGGCATTGGTGCTAGCATTAAGGGGCCAAGCCTCAGAGTTGCTTCAGAGTATTCCAGTGACGCAGCAACGGGATTTTAAAGTTTTGGAAGCTGCACTAGATCTAAGATATGGCGACCAACACCTCGCCCAAGTATACAGGACTCAGCTCAAATCACGCACACAAAAGACTGGGGAAAGTTTACAAGATTTTGAAGCAGCTGTTGAGCGACTGACATACCTGGCTTACCCGGATGCACCCAAAGAATTCCAGGAACAATTAATAGTTGGTACTTTCATCGATGGCATAAGAGATGAGGAGATCAGGCGAGTCCTTAGATTAACTCGAGCTAAGACTGGTAGCGAAGCCTTGATCCATGCCCTCGAAGTTGAGGCCGCTTATGAAGAGACTCTACATCCAAGAGTACGAGCCATGAAAGTAGAAGAAGAGAACCATTTAGAAAAGTCAAATATGGAATCTTTGATGGCTGACCTGCACAAAATGATAAGCCAGTTGATGAACAAACCAGATGCTCCAAGGAAGCAGGAAAGAGAACAGAGCGATGGACAGCCAAGGAAGGTGATTCGGTGTTATCAGTGCAGCAAACCAGGACATATGATGCGGCAGTGTCGAGAACGGAATCCTGGGGAAGTAAACACTGCAAAGAAAGAGGAAGTTCGCTCTGATAAGATGAGATTGATTGTTATGTTAACAGACATACAGAAAATGGTCGCACAATTACTAAACGAATTAAGTTCGCGACCGGAGCTGAAACAGGAACCGCAACCGCCGAAACAGGAGCCGAAGCAGCAGCGAAGTGCTGGAGGTCTGACAAAAGTAATCCGCTGTTATAATTGCGGCAAATTGGGGCATGTCAAGAGGTACTGTCGCCAGAGGAGCCCTAAGGAAGTGAATGCCGAGAATGTAAAAACGCAGCAGGATATAGCAGAAGTGAAGGCAGTTAAGATAGAGGTTCCGAAGGACTGGTCAAAGAAAGTTCTAAGAGAGGAACAACTGAACGACGATGAAATTGGACCAATGTTGAAGGCGAAAGAAAAAGGAATCCGCCCGGAATGGAAGGACGTTTCCAGTAAAAGTGTTGGACTGAAGGCTTTATGGGCGCAATGGGATTCACTTAGGGTTATAGATGGCCTATTACGGAGAGCATGGGAGAGCCCGGATGGAAAAAAAGTTACCATGCGGTTGCTGATACCCAGGTGCCGAGTACCAAAAGTACTTCGGGAAGTGCACGAGGGAATATCCAGAGAGCACTTTAGCAGAAATAAGACTTTGGCTAGAGTACGGGAGCGATTTTACTGGGTAAATAGCTGTCAGGATGTAGAGGCTTGGTGTCGCAGTTGCAAGGTTTGTGCGAATGTGGCTGCCAAGAGGTCACCTACAGGGAGTGGTGATCGAATGAAGGCTAGATATGACCGCAATGCCAGTTCAGCAGGATTCAAGGTGGGGGACTCGGTTTGGCTGTATAACCCACAGCGGAGTGAAGAAGGATTCTCGAAGCCTCGCTCACCTTGGGAAGGACCGTATTCTGTCATCACTCGGATCAACGACGTTGTTTATAGGATTCAACGTAGAAAGAAGTCCAAGATGAAGATCGTGCACCTGGACAGGTTGGCAAAGTATACTGGGGTATCTGAAATGCCTGACCGGGACGTTCAGGCTTAAGGAGGGGGCAGTGTTATGTGCTGCCCTCTAACAGAGAGGAGAGTTGTAATTACTCCCTGGCCAGAAGGGTGGCGCCATCTGTGGGCCAACTGGCGAACCACCATTTAGTAGTGCCTAAGAAAATTCTAGAGAATTCCAGTATATTTGTGGAAAGTTCTACAATGATATTCTGGACATTCCAAGTGGGTATATAAAGAGGTGAAGCCAGCAGATGGGGGAAGAGTACAGTACAGTTTAGTGAAGGATAAACAGTTCAGTTTAGCATCCAGTACAGTTCTGGGTAATCTGTGGTTCTGGTTACAGAAACAGTTTGTAGAAGAAGAGTTCAGTTGAGTGAAGTATGCAGTTTAATGAAGTAAACAGACAAGAGAGTTTTTAGGTTAGACAAGAGTTGACAAGTTTAAGAAGAAAAGTAAAGTGCTAAGTGTTTTAAAAGTAGTGAAATTATATTAGATTAAGTTATTATTAGTTGTGTGATTTTTAAGTATTTGCTAGTGTAATTTTAGTGATTAAATAAATCAGTGGTTTGTGAAAATTCTTGTTGCAAGTTATTTGGAATCCACAAAGTGTTTACTGAAAATTGTAAGAACGTAACATTATGTTATAAAACAAAATAAGATCTTTGCAGTGATTGTAAATTGAAATTTAATTATTTGTTTTACATAAATTAAAACTATTGCATTTGCAGAAATTTGAACAAAGCACTCCATTTTTCTTACAACTGCAACATTTTTTCTCACATTTTGTTTTGCAAGAGCACATCAAAAGAAAATTCTCCGGAATGCAACGTAAATTACAAATTGGTTTTAAAAATTCGTTATCAGCCTCTACAAGATTTTTTAAAAGTAATAAATTTTCTAAGCTGGAATAGTTGAAAGAATTAATTCCATTTTTTTTGGAATATACATACAGGGATATACGGAGTCGGAATTATTTTCATCATTTTCAAACGAACTAAGACATACATCATAATTTAAAAAACCTGTTTGAAATTTTGGCCTAAAATATTCTTGCATTTTTGACTTATTTGAAGAAGAAAACCACCAAAAGCAATCCAATGAAACAGGTATTGCGAGTTTCATCTGTAATAAATCCTAGCTCTACTGGATTATTTGAAACTGATGATGTAATTCTTCGGATACGTTCGCCACTTTTAATTGATTTCTTAACATAACTATCAAAAATTATATAAACTCTTGAAGCATTCTTACAAATATTATTAATATATGAAACAAATTTCTGGAATAACAAGTTGAATGTTTTTATTTCCTTAAATTTAAAGATTCGAATTGTGGCCATAAAATTATAAATAATATAAAAATTGTTGGCTCATATTTCAAGGAACAGGAAAAAAAATTATAATCTTCCTTATCAAGTACATTTTCCAATACATGTAGAAATCTCTTGAAAAAATACACAGCAAAAGAAGGAATAGTTTACACGAGTATGATTGCAGGCAAGCACAGCGTAGTTGAACTGTTTCGCATGATGCCTAGGTATATCAATTCGTTTTGCATTTGGGAGCACAGTGCTGCATGCGACACTGCGCAACTTAAATGACAATATCTTTATCATTTCTGAAGGTAATGAATTAAATGAAGTGTCATTTTGTAGCCAAATAATTTGTCTGCATCCTTTACTTTAAATTTTTTTCTTTTTTTATGAAACAATAAAGGTGGATGGGTGTAAATAACGAAATTCTAAATCTTTATTTTAGTATTAGTTTTAACTGCTGAGAATATTGAATGTACTGATATGAGTGAACATGTTGTATTGGATGTTATTGGCGAGCACGATATGATAGAAGCAATTAACCATCTTAAGCGTGGCAAGGCAATAGGTCATGATAATGTACCAGCTTATGTTTTTAAAGGTTGTAAAGATGTTCTAGCCCAGCCACTTTGTTACCTTTTCAATTTAGCCCTTAAAACAAATACTTTTCCTGATGTATTAAAAGAAACTAGAATATCGCCTGTATATAAATCAGGGTCTAGAAATGAAATTGATAATTATCGCCCTATTGCCATACTCTCAAACATTTCAAAAATTTTTGAATCCATCATTTATAAGTATATATATAATGCAGTCGAGAACAAAATTTCTGAAAATCAGTATGGATTTCAAAAACAAAAATCAGCGTGTGGTAATCTCATTAACTTTGTGCAATATACCTCTGAAGCCTTGTCAAAAAATCATCAGGTGGATGTAATCTATACAGATTTTGCCAAGGCTTTTGATAAGGTTGACCATCAGGTGATATTGTCAAAGCTGTCTAGTTTCTCGTTATCTTCCTCTCTTATTAAGCTAATCGCATCCTAATTGAGTAATCGGAAGCAATACGTGCCAGTAAACAATTTTAAATCTGTTGAGTACATTGCAACCTCTGGTGTTCCTCAAGGTTCAAATCTCGGACCCCTGTTATTCCTTTTGTTTATTAATGATGTAGTTAACGCTGTGGACAAGTGTAAAATCCTATTGTTTGCTGATGATATTAAGCTCTTTAAGGAAGTATCATCTATTGAGGATTGTGTAAAACTTCAGTTGAGCTTAGATAAGCTATATCAATGGTCCAATTTTAATAAACTTCCGTTCAATGTGACTAAATGCAAAACTATGACCTTTGCATATATAAAAAATCCAATTTTATGTAACTACTCAATGAACAATGAAAGTTTGAAACATGTAAATGATATCACTGATTTGGGCATTAAATTTGATACAAAACTGAGTTTTTCACACCATATTGAAGATTTAGTTAGCAAATCCTATCGTAACCTTGGGTTCATATTGCGTAATGGTAGACAATTCCAAAACAAAATAACTTTGCTGCTACTATTTAATAGCTTTGTCAGATCTAAACTTGAATATTGTAGCATAGTCTGGAATCCTTATTATATCAAATATATTCAAGCAGTTGAGGATATTCAAAAAAATTTATCAAGTACTGCGAATTTATATTAACGGGACACTACCCCAGTAATAATGAATATTTATCAAACTTGAAACGTAGCAATATGCTCTCCTTGGCAAACAGACGTGTTCTTTCCAGTGTCATTTACATGTATAAAATTGTCAACTTCAAAATATCTGATGAATGGTTACTTAGTTCAATTAAATTCTGTGTACCTAGACTCAGTACACGTGTTAATAGAACTTTTACGTTTGTAACACCGCGACAGAACTATCTTTTTAATTCTCCAGTCTACACAATGTGTACAAATTTTAATTTGCATCAGAACTGTTGTGACATATTTAATGACTCTTTGCCTAGGTTTAGGACTAATATTATAAAGCACATACATGATAACTTGCCTGTTTAGAATTTTTTGCATCGAAGCTTTTGTTTTTATTATTTTAAAATAGGTTAGGTTAGGTTCAGTTGGCTGTTCATGACAGTCACCCGGGTCCCTCTGCGGAGGGACCCGGGTGGTCATGAACAGTTAAGTGTTAAGTGTAGGGTTAGTTTAAAGCAATCTGTAAATGGATTTATTTCTGTAGATTGTGTATGAAATAAATAAATAAAATAAATAAATAAACTCTGTTATTTTAAAAGATACAAAAAAATTCACAAGAGCTTTTATGTTTCAGTGTAAAATTTGCAGTTGAACTAAAAAAAGAAAATTAAAATCGGATCAGAGGTTGTGGAGATAGAGTGCACATCCGGTTTGGCATAAAACCAATATGGCGGACTTCCTCCCACTTTCCGGGATGTCCACCTCATGGATTCCTGACTTACATATGTCCCCAATTAAGATTCTAAAGTGAAAGTTTGTACATTCCATGGGTCAATGAAATCCTTGTCAGGGAAGGTCTATATTGTATACTACAAAATATTTTATTATTTCATTGTTTTTATATTATTTGGGAATAGTTTCATACATGTTTACATTATATCATTATTTGTACTTAAAACTCTTCTGTAGATTTTATAGGCATTTATATATAAACTTATAATGTATTCTTCGGTCCTGATAAGAATCTGTTCAGATTTACTAATTTTTTCCTGTGTAAACTTGGCTTGCAAATTTACCAATCAGAGGCAAGGACACATTCTCTATGTTTAAAACACTGCACTCTTAACTGATACAGCGTATAGTTCCTGAAAGCTAGGCATCTCACTTCCTAACTTCATATGCTGGAGTTACTATGTTCATATGTCCATTCTTTGAATTTCCCTTGTTTTATTGCACACAACACAATGAAAATCTCAACCGCTTGCTACTTTTCAGCATAGCATTTGATCTGCCTGCCTTTGGTGACAAAAAAAATTAAAAGCGGCTTCTGAAGTATCCACTTAAATGGCCAAATTTCATTTTACCTTGACAAGAGTAAAAAAACTTCAACATACAGAAAACCCAAAAATCTTCTAAATGCCATTAAACTGTAAGTAAATTGTTTAAAAGCCTGATTTATAATTCTGCAGGGTGCTAAAAGTATGGCGGTTATTATTTTAATAGGTGTATGTACAAGTTGGACTTAAGAGAACAAAAAAAAACATAATACTGTTTTTGCTTTCTTGTATAATTATTGAGTAATTAAATATAGAAAGTTTAGAAAATCTTGCAACACTGCGTTATATGAGCTGTAATTAGTGTTGCAACGGTTACGGTTGGGGAACGGTTTAGTTAACGGTTTTTGCTATTAATATACGGTTAACCGTAACCAGCTATTTTTCAGTTGTTATACGGTGCTTGCAGGTCTGAACGTGCAACTAGCAGCAGCGGGCGCGGCGGCACCGATATGGATAAGAGCCTGTTAGTTGACGGTGCAGTTTCTGAAAGCGCATCCGTCGGACTCTGTGTTGTGTTTTTGCGGTAAAAGTGTCGCATACACGTAAAAGAGAAATTAGTTTTCAGTTTAAATATTTTAACTGCATTTTTAAGTAAGTAGATACAGATGCCTACCTATATTTAAAAATTTAAATAAATGTTTGTGTTCTTTTTAATCTCTATCAGCTTTTATTATTTACAATGTTTCCTGTTTATTTATATTTAGAACGTTTAATTTTACGCTGTTTTTTTGTAATACCACTACAAAAATGTAGTTAAGTTTTTTTTTACGCTTTTGTTTTGTTTTAAATATGCCCTTTCAAACTGTTGTGTTTTATTTTGAAGAATAAAGTTTGTTATTTTATTATTATGCGATTCATTTTAAAAACTGTAACCGTAACTGTAGGAATAACCATAACCGTAACCTTAACCGTAAAACCCGAAACCGTTGCATCACTAGCTGTAATGTAATCTATGACACATATGGCAAATAAGTCTGCACGTTTTCCATCATTAATTTGTTATTTAAGGTCTATTAACTCATGATTACGATAATTTTCACTTACTTATAAATATCCACATTTCCTTCATAAAAAAGATGGTGAAACACATTAACAGCTTCTACGGCTTGCTGCCCATGTTGTTTGTATCCAAATATCAAATCTATCCAGTTGTGTAGATTCTGTGAGACAAAATCACATTCCAGTGCCATTCTGTGAACTCGTATAAATTCTCTAGTATCTTGTTTAGCCCAAGGGGGGAGTACCACATTTCCAAGACCGATACCACTTTGTTTAATACCTAATTCAATGAAAATATGATCAGTTTATTACCTTTAAATATTGCATCGAGGCTTACCTAAGTCAAATTTATTCGAGTTGCATAAAAATTCAGGTAAATAGAAAAATTCAGGTATCAGTTCCTTAACGTCAGCCATATTATGCTTTGAAGCGGACAACCATGCCTCTTTAACCGAATGGAACATTCGGTCAGCTAAATCAAAGTGGCCTCCCTGTAGTCGTAGGAAATGTTGCGTAAATGGTTCTAAGCGAACTAAGTAAGAACAAACTATCATTGCACTGGAATAATGGGTGCCAAAGTGATATGGGGGAGTTTCTCCATGAGGATCATCCCATTCCTAGCAAAAAAATTTGTTATTATTAACAAGAAATTCAAAATGTAATACTTCTAAGATTATTCTTGGGAGTCAAAATTACCTTAAATCGTTTCTTAAATTGCTCCAACCGCTCAGGGCTTTGAGCACCCATCGGTTTGGTAAAGTCCCTAAACGATGAAGGATCTGTCAAATCTAATTCTTCCGAATCATAATCAGCAAGGATCCAAGGAAAAACTGGGTACTGCATTAAATCATTGTAAGATCTACCAGCTAAAGTGTTTAAATACATGAGGTACTGGAAGTTGGATATTTCTCCCCTCTGAAATAAATTAAATAGTATAGGTACAACGTAATAATTCTCAATTTATGCTTTATAATCCATATATTGTTTTTCTTCGAACATGAAAGATATGACTTTAATGGCAAGTTTCGTGAAGTTAAATTATCATTTGTCTGCCGTTCCATCTGAACGGGTACTAAAAGTATTTGATGGAAAAACAGCATATTCTATGCAGAGTAAAAGTGATTTTTTGGATCTCGCTTGTTCTTGTTGGACTCGCTTCTTGACATCGTTGACACAAAAAATGTCAATTTTGCTATGCATAAAACAATATACCATTACGACTGCTAAAATGTACGTTTATGGCATACCTTTGCAGCCATAAAATACTTTAGAATACCAGTAAAATAACATTACTTTATTTTACTAATGCTATGGTATTATATTTCATATCATAAAAAGTGAAATAATGAGTTGTGACATTTTTTATATATAATTATTCTTTTTCAAGTCAATTTTAGCAACCAAGCTTTGTATGAAACTCATTCATAACGACTTGTTCAATAAAGCCTTACATTATGTACTCATTACACAAACACCAGTTATAATTGGATACAGTTCTGCAGAAAGCGACCAACCCACAATATACTAAAAATTTAACTAATGGTATATTTTTACTGCTTTTAACCCATTCTTCATTTTGCATAAAGCGACCAACTGATATCTTTTAAATTTAAAAGTCAAAACCTGCCTCGATCGATAAAAATCTTTTTGTAACACAAATTAAATTATTGCAGAAAGCAACCAAGCCACATGGTCGGTTTCTGATATGTGTGTAACAAGCGACGAAGTGGCTTGGATGCATTCTGCAAATCTAGAACCTTCGCACGACAGGCGACTGTGTGGGTTGGATGTTTTCTGCAAATAAACAATATGTCTCATAACCTCAAAAATGTTCATTAATAGTAGTGGATGTGCCATAACGTGTCCTGCTGTTTATTTTAATATTGTTACGTGATAAGGTGTATTTTTGGTTAAGGATATTAAATAATAATATTAGTGACAAAGTGTGCTGTAAATATGTTAAGAAATCGTGGTTCTAAAATGTTAGAAATGCTAAAAGAAAAGCAACAAGGTAAGTTACTTCTGTGGATGAAAATAATGGGAAGTCAAGTTGAATGATTTTTATTTATTTATTACAGACTTAATATCCGACCCTGGTAATAACACAGTTTCGGAGAACAGTGTTAATGTTTCGGAAGTTCCTGGTTCTGCCAGTAGGAATAAAACTATAGAAGTTTATTATAGTGATCTAGGCTATGAAGAGGTAGAACTAGAAAATTTTAAACATCAGTTTGGCTTAGGATATAAAAAAAATGATCAGTTAAAACCAACAATAATTTCTGGTAATTAAAGTATTTAATTCTTTATCAATAAATAAATTAGCTTTATTTTTAGTTTGAATAATATCGAATTAAATTATTACAGACGTATTAATATCCGGCCCTGACAATGACTCAGTTATAAAGAATATTTTTCCTGTTTTGGAAGGAGAAAAACTAGCTTCTACCAATAAAAATGAATGCGACGGAATTAATTGGGTGAGATGCCCTTCTGAAATACAACGGGTACAAGAAGATGACATGGTCAATATATACCTCAAACGCAATGAAGAAAATCAGTTACAAGAACCAATTTCTGGTAATTACTTTGTGTTAACTTAAGTACATATTACTTTTTCGAAATATTGAAAATCTGTACTCATATCTGACTCAGATGATAATACTGTTGAGAAGAAAACCTTTGCAGTTATGGAAGTTGTGAAGTTTTCCACCAGTTGTAATGAAACCTATATTAGTAGTAGTGAAAAAGACTCTGTGAAAGCGGAAGAACAAAATGAACCGAACAGTGTCAAAATTATTGAAAGTCATGCCTTAGAGTACAATAAAACATTTGAGGTACAAGAGGAAATTCCTGAATCTTGGTCAGATGATTCAATAGCTGATCCTTCCTATGAGCCCCCTGTTCACCATCACATTGTAGCTGATGATTCGTCTCATGAACCTGAG
The DNA here is from genome assembly GCA_963675555.1 of Leptura quadrifasciata. Taxonomy (NCBI): domain Eukaryota; kingdom Metazoa; phylum Arthropoda; class Insecta; order Coleoptera; family Cerambycidae; genus Leptura; species Leptura quadrifasciata. The sequence continues at coordinate 44,655,207 of OY776675.1, forward strand.
GTAGATCTAAATATGACGAATATTTAATAATGGAAGACCTCGAAAGGGGAGAAAAAGGAAATACCAGGATCAGTCTAGAGCGGAAGGTAAAAAAAGAAGAATTAATAACATGACGTATTTTGACTATAAAGGACGCAAAAAAGAATCAAAGGATTTTATAGAATTTGACTGTCAGTGTAAATTAAAATGTCCAGAATTTCTTTCTGCCGAACTACGAAAACGCGAATTTGAAAAATTTTGGTCACTGGATTCGTATAATTGCCAAAATAATTATATAGCTGCTGCCGTGAGCGAAGTTCCAAAAAAAAAGAAATTACGGAAGAAATACTGAAAGACGCAACTTTTCCAGATGTTATAAAATAGCCGATAAAACAGTTTGTAGGGAAATGTTTATTAAAACATTTGGTATATCCCCTTGTCGGGTAAATACAGCACTAAAAAAATTTCATGGCCGTACGCCTTTAATAGACCAACGAGTTATTAATCAAGGTGGTAAAAATAAAATATCTGATAATAAAGTGGAAGAAGTTATTAAACAAATTAATAAAATACCTAAATTTCCCACTATTCACGAAAGAAAACAGACGCTAAATTTTTGCCTCCCGACGTAACACTTAATAAAATGTATGAAATGTATTCAGAAGAATTTCAAAACCGCGTTAGCATCACAAAATACAAAAAAAATTTTGATTCAAACTTTAATTTGCGAACTAAACCACTGAAGAAGGATACATGCAACATATGCCACAATCTTAAAATGCAAATTGATAATGAAAATATTAACGAAAAGAAACAGGAACTGACAGAAAAACACAGAAAGCATATTGAAGAGGCTGAAAATGCACAATACTTAAGAAGAGAGGATTTTCAAAAAGCAAAAGACCAAAAAGAATATGAATGCCTTACATTTGATTTGGAAAAAACGTTACCTCTTCCGAGGATTCCAACTAATATAGTATTTTATGAGCGACAACTTTGGGTGTACAACGTGGGAGTGCATAGTGGATCAGAAAATCGTGGCTACTATTATGTTTGGGCTGAGGGGACAGCCGGAAGGGGAGCCCAAGAAGTAGGTTCATGTTTGATAAAGCACATGAAGGAAAAATATGTATCGTCCGATGTGAAACATTTGATATTGTGGAGTGATTCTTGTGGTGGACCAAATCGCAACATTAAATTGACTTTAATATTAAAATACATTTTACATTCATCTGAATATCTCACAGACATTACTCTTAAGTTTTTATATACTGATCACAGTTTCTTACCAAATGATTCAGACTTTAGTGATATTGAATCGGCTCTGAAACACCAACAACGAATGTACCTATCCTCTGACTACATAAACGTTATGAAGAACTGTAGAAAGAAAAATCCACTTGTAGTCACTGAAATGTCATCAAAAGACTTTTTTGGTATTACCAAGGTAGAAAAAAAATATTACTAACAGGAAAATATCAGCCGATGGTGAAAAATTAACTGGCTTACTATTAGATCTAGACAGATAACAAAAGATAAACCTTTTCTACTGTATATCCAACAAAACACTTTCGATGACCCTATTAAAGAAATCAACATAAAGAAAAAAACAAGAGGCCGGCCAACTCAAAATTCTCCAGAAGACATATTTTCGAATTTGGTAGAGCTGTGGCCGCAAGGGAAAGCAATAGCAGAGCTTAAGCTTGATAATTTACGTGAAATGTATCATATTATACCATCTGATTGTTTAAACTTTTACCAAAAACTTGAAGGAAATGCCAATATTGAAGAAGACGTTGAAAATTTAGATTTCTGCATCGAAGGAACCTAAAGTTTAAAGATTATTTAGTTAATATTAAACATTATAACATATATGGCATCTTTTCTGTACTTTTTAGCAAAATAACTAATAAAAATATTTGTTAACAAATTTAAGTAATCTTTATTTTTTATTTTGCAGAAAGCATCCAACCCCCAAAAATATAAGTTGTGAGTAAAAAAAATCAAATTTGTAAAAGAATTTTAGTTATTTTGATTACCTGAAAATAAAATATTTTTTTAATATTATAAATTTTTTAATTCTATAGTCACAACATTTTGTTAATTTTGCAAACTTAAATGCTAATTTTCCCAGAAAATATATTTTGTGGGCTGGTTGCTTTCTGCAGAACTGTATCCAATTGTTACTCATTAATTTTTTAATGATAAAAGCCAATTTTAGCAGATCGTCCATAATAAACGCTTTATTGAACTTATCGATTTTATGCCATTGTCTGTAATGCTTGGTTGGATTTAAACTGGATTTTGTGACTATAAAATACGTCTTTATTTTATTTTCTTCTCATTTTCCTTAAATATACGAAAACTTTCAAAAATTGCTGTGTTGTATGCAGTGTAACCTAAAAACTTACACATTATTTTTGCGCTTATTGTAACAGAATTGCTAATAAAAAATTATCATCATTATTAGTGTAAAAAAATTGAATATGGGTGTAGGTATGACTAATACTATAATATCAATAATAGTTTCTAACTCACCACCCATCTTTGTGTGACACTTGTTTCACCAATAAGGTTGCTTAATAAACTGGTTGCTTGCTCCACATTGGCAGTGCGTTTTTGACCTGCAACAGATTGCTGCGCACTATCGGCAAAACCAGTTGCAGTGGCGTTGAATCTTTGGTAAACTTTATTTCGTACTTTCCTCGGGAAAGCTAATAAATAATTTCTGCCATCGCCAGAAAATACTTCCAAGGCCATTGGCTGAAGGAGATACCTTCTTTTGTGCACTTCTCTAAAAATAAATAATAATAATAAATAAGTGAACACCACTGAAATTAACGCGGCTATCGGCTAGATTGTATATTATAATTATTTGATTTTTGATTATTTGATTTTTTTAAATATGAATCGAGCTAGTATACTAACCTGATATCGTCATAAGAAAAACGAGAGCATTGCCTCATAGCTCTCGACCTCCTAGGTGAACCTGGATTAGGCAAAATAGGTTCATACTCATTGGTGTTGTGAGGCACACTTTCAATATCACGGATTTCTCTGTTTTTCAGCAACGTGAAACCGTCAACAACGTAACAGTGTTCTTGCCCAAACAACAACAGACCCTCAGTCGTATCTAAACCTTGTATCCTCGCACACCTAAACATGTACGTAATCTACAACAAAAATTAAATACATTTATCTTGTCAAAGGAGTTTTAATGTTCCTGTACCTTTTCATTTTCTTCAAGCAATCTCAGTAGTGTTTGGTTGTCAGGTTGAGGAGACGGTTCCTCTTCTGCGTCAGCATCTTCTTGCTGATCCTCGGGATCAGACTTTAACCTAGCGAGTTGTGGAAGAGCAGGCGTGAATGGCATAGGGGAGGGTTCTTCAATTACACTGTCTGATCTTTCAGGTTCTGTAATGCCACTAACTCCACTGTGTTTTCTCAGTTGGATTGCATTATAGTATTCTTTGCTGTGATAACTTGTAGCTACCTAGAAACTCAATATTTTGTACATCTTTTTACAAGTTAGTAATACTATAAATTACTGCCTATATTTTTATTCTATCATGTTTTTTTCTGGATATTCTCAAAAATATCATCAACTCAGAAACAGAATTAAAGTGTTTAGCATTAGCAAATTATACATTTTATGAGTATGACATTATAATGTACTGTGTATAAAAATACACTTTTTATACATGGTGTCTACCAAATCTATACCCGGTTTGTCCCAGTCTTTATTTCTGATTTTCCCAGTGGTGTAATTGAAATAATAATTGAGGAGTTTTGGAACAAAACTGAATAAATCCACTTTTTATGAAAATTGAGTTAGCTGCAGATATCGAGTCATTTTGTTAAAGTACATAATATTGTAACGTGCTTACAATTTTCAGTAAACACTTTGTGGATTCCAAATAACTTGCAACAAGAATTTTCACAAACCACTGATTTATTTAATCACTAAAATTACACTAGCAAATACTTAAAAATCACACAACTAATAATAACTTAATCTAATATAATTTCACTACTTTTAAAACACTAAGCACTTTACTTTTCTTCTTAAACTTGTCAACTCTTGTCTAACCTAAAAACTCTCTTGTCTGTTTACTTCACTAAACTGCATACTTCACTCAACTGAACTGTTCTCCCATCTGCTGGAGTCACCTCTTTATATACACACTTGGAATCCTTCTAGAACTTTTTTCTAGAATTCTCCATAGTTTTCTACCATGTAATAGATGATTGTTCGTCAATTGGCTCATAGACGGCGCCACCCTACTAGTCAGGGAAGTAACTAAGCTTCTGAGGAAAACTTTGAACTTAATCACATCTTTCCTTGTTAGAGGGCAGCACATAACAATATAAACTATGCAGTACCGAACAAAACCGTATAAATCCTCATAAATTTTAGGGTTGACATAAATATTTTCGTGCAAAACCGAATAAATCCACTTTTAGTTTAAAACCGAATAAATACAAAAAATTATGATGTATGGTTGAGAAGTAAATTTGTATTATTTAGAATAGTAGGGCATGGTGGTGCCAAGGAATTTAAAAATTAGCGAGGTCTTATCGTCAACAATATATGGAAGAGCGGTAGAATAGCAAAAATTCTGAATGGTACAGAAAATTATTATGTCAATATCAATGTCAAAATAATGAGGAAAGAACTCAGGAAGAAGATACAATGAGTGCGACTGGTTACAGGAGGAATCGGCACTTCATATTTAAGTTTTTTTATTATGTACTTTAAACTTTAAAAAAGGAAGCGAGCATAGGTGCGCGTCTTTAAGCAACGTCCGGCGCGGTTAGTACTTTGTAGATGGGTGACCGTTTCAAGGAAGACAGCGTCCTCATCTCACATCTTTCAGCGGCTTGTATATCAGTGTATTTGCGGAAGCTATGCAATCTTAGGCGAGGATTGTGTAGGGGATATACCATCCTTCAGAGGGGATGTAAAGCCGTCGGTTCTGTCCCTTGTCTATTAAATGTTGGGTAAGTAAAAGAACCCTACTCTTCGAAATAGATGAGGTACGGCAAAATTCTTGGTCGGGGGTAGCTCGTCTACATGTGTCAGTGTTAGGCATCAGTAGCGGAAACGTTAAATAATTGTTAAAAAAAAATTAAAAAGTATGTTTTTTTTGTATAGTCATTTATAAAAACTTTTTATTGTTATTATTTTTTAATCAATTCAATTCAATTCTTTATTCATGCTACTACATTATCAAAATGTTTACATATGTCAAAGGTTATTAGTAAAATATAATAAAAATATACAAGATAATAATAAAAAAAGTTGTGGATATAAAATCAAAAATTAGTAGTATAATTAAAGGAAGTCTAAAACTATAATAAAAATTCACACAAAAGACAATATAAAAATATTTGTAAATATAAAATTATAAAAGTGACTAGTATAATTACAAGAGGTCTAAAAAGTTGTTGTCACAGAATTCTTCAAGAGAATAAAAACATTTTTTAATCAAGTAGTTTTTTACTTTATATTTAAAAGTTTTTGGTTGTAGGTTTTTTATATGACTTGGGAGGAGATTAAAAAACTTTGGTCCAAAATACGATATACCTGTTCGTGATTTATATACCCTATGATGTTCTAGATAAATATTATTGTTATTTCTAGTATTGTAGTTATGAATACTGTTGTGCGTTTCATAACCCATGCTATTATTTTTTACATACATTAGGCATTCCAATATGAATAAACATGGGAATGTCGGAATATTTAACTCAGTGAAGCTCCTCTTACAATCTTCCCTATATCCTAGACCATCAATTACCCGTATCACTCTACGCTGCAGTCTGAATAGTCTTTCCGTTGAAGGTGCATGCCCCCACGCTAATATGGCATAGTTTAATTTTGATTGAATCAGTGCATAATAAACAGATTTTATTACTGATTTAGAGACAACTCCTACCAAGTTTCTTATAACAAAGATGTTTGTCGAGATACTTTTTGCTAGGTGATCAACATGTATTTCCCAAGTAAGTTTAAGGTCCAAGTACACGCCCAAGAAGCGTGCCGACTTGGGATTAGTCCAATTATAGGTATCCCGCAATGTAAAGATTACCGACGCAGTTTTATTGTTATTTAGGCTTAACTTATTTGAGGCAAACCAGTTAATGAGCTTCGACTGAGTAAACTTTATATTCTCAAATATTATGGAAAGCATTTCACTTCTATTTACTGCAGTGGTGTCATCCGCAAATAGTATGAGGTCAGTGCTGGGTACACAGGTTGTCAAATCGTTTACATATATTAGGAACAAGATAGGTCCCAAAACCGATCCCTGGGGAACGCCATGCAATATCTTATTCTCGCTAGATTTCATGTTGTTAATAGCTACTTGCTGCTTCCTATTTGTAAGATAAGAGCTTATTAGCTCGATTGAATTGTTATGAAACCCATAGTAAAACAACTTTTCTTTGAGTATATCAAAGGATACGCAGTCGAAAGCCTTAGTTAGATCACAAAACAATGCTCAACATATTCTCCTTTGTTATAACAGTCTGTAATTATTTCTGTTATTTTATTTATAGCCATTGTGGTTGAGTGGTTTGTACGGAATCCAAACTGTGATTTGTTAAACAAGTTATTGTTTTCAAAATAGTTGCTTAACCTAGATTTAAGAGCTTTTTCAAAGATTTTACCTATAAGAGGGATTATGGATATTGGTCGAAAGTTGGAAGCATCGTTTTGAGAGCCTTTTTTATGCACTGGTATAACTTTTGAGTATTTTAATACATCAGGAATCGTATTACTTTTTAGACACATGTTGAACAAGTCAGTTAGAGGTACAACTAAGTCGTGACCAATGTATTTAATTATTTTTGTGTTTAAGCCATAAATATCCTTACTATTGGTATTTTTGAGTGAGTAGATGATTTCCTTTGTTTCTTCATATGTGATGTCTTCAAATTGAAACTTGTTCGACTGGAGATTAACCAGAGCAGAGCGTTTTATATAATCGGTACTAGACATGGTAGTTGTTGGTATTTCATCAATTACGTTCGTTGCCACGTTTATAAAGTAGTTGTTTAGCTCATCGGGTGTGAGTTTTGTATGACTGCTAGTATTTTTTACTTGCCTATAACTATTTATGACATTCCACGATGCTTTTTGTATATTTCCTGAATCCTGAATATAGGATTCATAGGCCCTACACTTAGCCTTTTTAATTGCAAGTTTATATTGCATGCGGAACTTTCTTAAGACACATTTACACTCGGTGCTATTTGAATGTTTAGTTGCTTCAATCATAAAATTTAGGTTATGCCTCATTAATTTAAGTTGTTTTGTAAACCAGTTTATGCTAGGTGTATTGTCGGCTGTGTCCTTTACCGTTTGTTCAGGAAAAGTATTGCTTACTCCAATAGTAAGAATATTTATTAACTTTTCAAATTTTTTGTTAATATCCAGATCTGTAAAGTACAGATTTTTGAGAATTTACGTTTTCGTTAAGGGTTGAAAAACTATTTTAGTTTATTTTCATGTTTTGTCAGCAAAACAGTATTTTTTTAGTTAAAATTTATTAATGTTTTTTAATAAAGTTTTGGCCGAAACCAAATAAATCCAGTCGTTTTGAAGAAAACCGAATAAATTCATTTTTGTTTTTGTTATATTTTTTACAAATATAATTTTTCAAAATTAATATTGTAGAGAAAATATTATTATGATACCCCCAAGAGTATTTACTAACAAAATAAACGAAAAAGCTAGTACTTTTTGCGTTATAGAAAAATCTTCTTTTCCCAAAAATTGTTTATTGTGGATTTATTTGGTTTTGCTCCAAAGCTCCTCAATCAGTGGCGGCCGGTGCGGGAGGGCTCTGGGGCGACGCCCTCCCTGCCAAATTTAAAACAAAAAGCAATAGACAATAACCTATCTCCCGATAACCTGCTTTACGACTATTTTTTTAAAATAATAAAAATCAAACGGCATACTCTCCTCACTTGCGATCAATTTAATTTAACTTTCGAATTACATGTAAAAACGCTGAAATGGGCTCCAGGTATTCCGCCTAAAATCTGTACGGCAGTCGTCAGGGCAACAAGTGAAAGAATTGGAGGGGGTTACACGTGGTTTCGTTATCTATTGGGGTTCTGGTCAGTCCACCCACGGCTGTGTAAGAGTTAATTACTTCGTCGTTTCTGTTTTCTTTGCTTTTTTATGTATGAAATTGTTTTGAGGTTATCGCGCTTTTTTAAAAAGTTTATCGATTTGTTGCATATATAATGTAATGTAATTTACATTACAGATTCTTAAAAGTTTTATTAAACATTAGATTAGACGGCAAAAGTGCAAAACTCATAATTAATTATGAAAGTGAGTGAAATTAAAAAAGTTATATTTAGCCGCTTGAGCTTAAATGAAAAACTTGAAATAAAACAAAGCGGCCGGCTAACGCCAGTGCAAAAATATTTGGATTTGTGATTGCGAGGAAACAAATTCTTTTGTTTTGTATGTCTGCTTTTTGGGGGTGATGATAAGTGGACAAAAAATGGGGTAAATGATTTAAAACACATTTCTATAAGAATTAAAAAACACGAAAATAGTACGAAACATCTAGATAATGTTGTCAGTTTTCAACTTTTAGGAAAGACTAATATTGCTACATTTCTAAGTACGGCTTATGCGGATCAAATTCGTAAGCATAATGAAACTGTGATCAAAAATCGACATGTACTCTCAAAAATAATAGACATATTAAAACTGTGCGGAAGGCTTAATCTTGCCCTTCGCGGTCAGGACGAGATAAAAGTCTCTTCAAATAGAGGGGTATTTCTAGAATTGGTTGATTTTTTAGCAAACGCTGATAGTGCCTTTAATAACCATATTCAAGAAGCAACAGTGTTCAAGGGCACATTAAAATCTATTCAGAATGAAATTTTGCAATGTATGTTCGAAGTTTGTCGTGAACATATTGTTATGTGCTGCCCTCTAACAAGGAAAGATGTGATTAAGTTCATGTTCAAAGTTTTCCTCAGAAGCTTAGTTACTTCCCTGACTAGTAGGGTGGCGCCGTCTATGAGCCAATTGATGAACAATCATCTATTACATGGTAGAAAATTATGGAGAATTCTAGAAAAAAAGTTCTAGAAGGATTCCAAGTGTGTATATAAAGAGGTGACTCCAGCAGATGGGGGAACAGTACAGTTTAGTAAAATATAAAGAAGAGTTCAGTTCAGTAAACAAACAGAGAGTTCTTAGGTTAGACAAGAGTTGACTAGTTTAAGGGAAAAAGTAAAGTACATAGTGTTTTAAAAGTTGTGAATTTATATTAGATTAAGTGATTATTAGTTGTGTGATTGTTAAGTATTTACTAGTGTAATTTTAGTGATAAATAAAATAGTGGTTAGTGAAAATTCTTGTTGCAAGTTATTTAAACCCACGGAGTGTTTACTGAAAATTGTAAGCACGTAACAATTGGTGTCAGAAGCGGAATTGCAACAGAATTTTTGAAGAATTCGACAAAGTTCCATAGTGTTCTATTTGGAAACCACTGGAGATAGTGAAGTGAGTCGAACTGGAAAGTGATATCGATATTGGACAAGACTTATTTGTGCTAGTGCGAGGATTTTGTGGACATATTTGACGTATACCAGATATAGACTTTAAATAAGACTTGTTAGTGTTGTTTGTTAGTTTTTGAATGGAAACAAGAAGCATGGCCGCTGAAAAACAAATGCAAGACATGTTCGCCGCATTTAGAAAAATGATGCTAGAGGAAAAAGAAGAACAAGAGAAACGACGTCAAGAAGAAAAGGAAGAGCAAGAGAAACGACGCCAAGAAGAAAAGGAAGAGCAAGAGAAACGACGCCAAGAAGAAAAAGAAGAACAAGAGAGACGTCAAGAAGAATTGAGAAAAATTATACAGGTGCAACAAGATGCTATCCTGTCAGCCACTAATGAGGTCAAGGAAAAAGTAGATAAAGTTGAACAAAAAGTGACTGGCGTGGAAGGAAAAGTGACCGCAGTCGAAGAAGAAGTAGGTGATGTCAAAGGAAAAGTAAATAAGGTTGAAGAGGAAGTAACTGAAGTCAAAGGAAAAGTTACTGGTGTCGAAGGGGAAGTTAGTGGAGTTAAAGGGAAAGTTACTGATATGGAAGAAAAATTTCGTGCAGTTGAAGGAGAGGTAGAGCGACTTAAGCGACTGTTAAGAGAACAAGGAGGTCAGCTGGTATTATCATCATCAGGTCCTCGATTACAACCGCCTTCCTTTGATGGTCAAACTTCTTGGTCAACCTATAAAAGACAATTTGAGGCAGCGGCATATGCAAACAATTGGAGTAACGAAGACAAAGCTATGGCATTGGTGCTAGCATTAAGAGGTCAAGCCTCAGAGTTGCTTCAGACTATCCCAGTAACGCAGCAACGGGATTTTAAAGTTTTGGAGGCTGCACTAGATCTAAGATATGGCGACCAACACCTCGCCCAGGTATACCGGACTCAGCTCAAAACACGCACACAAAAGGCTGGGGAAAGTTTACAAGATTTTGAGGCAGCTGTTGAGCGACTGACGTACCTGGCTTACCCGGATGCACCCAAAGAATTCCAGGAACAATTAACAGTTGGTACTTTCATCGATGGCATAAGAGATGAGGAGATCAGGCGAGTGCTTAGATTATCTCGAGATAAGACTGGTAGCGAAGCCTTGATCCATGCCCTCGAAGTTGAAGCCGCTTATAAAGAGACTGCACGTCCGAGAGTACGAGCCATGAAGGTAGAAGAAGAGGGCCATTTAGAAAAATCAAATATGGAATCTTTGATGGCCGACATACACAAAATGATAAGCCAGTTGATGACCAAACCAGATGCTCCAAGGAAGCAGGAAAGAGAGCAGAACGATGAACAGCCAAGGAAGGTGATTCGTTGTTATAAGTGCGGCAAACCAGGGCATATTAAGCGAAACTGTCGGCAGCGGAGCCCTGAACAAGTAAATGCCGCAATGACTGAAGAGCCGCAGGAAAACTAAAGATGGCCAGCACCTTGGGGGCTGTGCTGGCTGGTGAACACGGTGCCCCCAGAGAGATACGGGTTTCCCAGATTAGAAGAGTCCCGAGTAGTCTGCTTTTGGATGGCTATGTAAACAAAAGGAGATCTATCTTCACTATCGACACAGGTGCCACGTCGTCAATAGTGCGGTCCGGATTTTTATCAGGAATAAAAGTTGATAAAAGCCAAAATGGATTGGTCGTTCGAACAGCCACAGGAGACAGGGTAAGGGTTCATGGAGAAGTTGACCTAGATCTGCAGTTTGGACGCCTGTGCTTTAGTCATAGGGTTATTGTGGCTGACATCACGGATGATTTCATTTTGGGGCTGGATGTTATGGGAGTACAAGATCAATTTGTACTTGACGTGGTAGAACGAGTTCTAAAGATTGGAAATGAAGAATTTATTTTGTCAACAGCAAATGACCGATTTCAAAAAGTGAGGCTACTGACGGCTCAGACAATCAAGATTCCTGCCTGTTCAGAACAAATAATCGAGGCCATTCTGGAAGAAAACTCTGGTGGATACCGTGTTGGCCTTGTTGAAAAAGATGATTCAATTAAGACAGAAAACGTAATCTTAGCAAGAACTCTAACCCAGACAAAAGACAAAATTCCAATTAGAGTGGCTAATTTAAATTCCCACTCAGTGACTTTCAAGGAAGGCGAGGCAATAGGATCCTACGAACCAGTCCAGTGGATAGCAAGGTGCGAGGAACAAGGGGAGAAATGTTTGTCAACCAGCGTAGACAGGGAAGTTGTGACTTTGTTGAGTTCCCAGTTTGAACACCTATCTGAGGATGAACGTAGAGAGGCAATCAAGTTTTTGGAGAAAGAAAGTGCGGTATTTGCCAAAAACACAGACATCCTCACGAAAACTGATATAGTACAGCATCGGATAGATACTGGTGATTCAGCCGCAATCCGCCAACAACCTAGGAGGTTGCCACTAGCTAAACAGGAAGAAGCTGCTGCGATGGTTCAAAAGATGCTACAAGATGGAGTAATTGAGGAATCAACCAGTCCCTGGTCATCACCGGTAGTTTTAGTTGCCAAGAAGGACGGAACTTTGAGATTTTGTGTCGACTACCGGAAGCTGAATGATGTTACGAAGAAAGACAGCTATCCACTACCACGAATTGACGATACATTAAGTACGCTGGCAGGGTCACGATGGTTTTCAACTCTAGACCTTCGAAGTGGGTATTGGCAGGTGGGACTTCACCCTGACGACAAGGAAAAGACTGCCTTCTCAACAGGTAGTGGTTTATATCAATTCACCGTGATGCCTTTTGGACTTTGCAATGCGCCAGCTACTTTTGAAAGATTGATGGAATTTGTACTCCGAGGACTAACTTGGAAGACATGCTTAGTTTATCTTGATGACGTAATGGTTATGGGACGAAACTTCAGGGAACATTTGGAAAATCTTCAAGAAGTATTTGGGAGAATCAGAAATGCACATCTAAAGTTGAATCCAAAGAAGTGTCTACTTTTCCAAAAAGAAGTGAAATTTCTTGGACATGTCGTATCTTCGGAGGGAATACAGACAGACCCGGACAAGATCTCTGCCGTGCGTGATTGGCCAAGACCTTCAAATGTACACGAATTACGAAGCTTTCTTGGCCTCTGCACTTACTATAGACGTTTTGTGGAAGGATTTGCGGATATAGCAAAGCCACTACACCAGCTAACGGAGGAGAAAGTTAAATATCAGTGGACACCGGAGTGTGAAACATCATGGAAGAAGCTGAAAGCAGCGTTATGCAGTAGTCCTGTGCTAGCATATCCCCAACAAAAGGGCCTCTATATTCTTGACACGGATGCTAGCAACTCCGCAATTGGATGTGTACTATCTCAAGTCCAAAATGGAGAGGAAAAAGTAATCGAGTATTTCAGTAAGGTACTGTCCAAACCAGAGAGGAATTATTGTGTAACAAGGAAGGAACTATTGGCCATTGTTAAGTCCGTGGACCATTTTCACAAGTACCTCTATGGTCAACATTTCAAAATCAGGACCGACCATGCTGCATTAAAATGGCTACTGCAGCTGAAAACCCCAGAAGGTCAACTGGCTCGCTGGATAGAAAGACTGCAGCAATATGACCTCACAATCGAACACCGACCTGGAAAGTCTCATAAAAATGCAGATGCTCTGTCAAGAAGACCGTGCAAAGATGACTGCAAGCACTGCTATCGGGTTGAAAAAGCACAGGGCACGGTAATAGTAAACACAGTTCAGGTAGATGTTCCAGATGATTGGACAAAGGAAGTTCTAAGACGAGAACAAATGGATGACAGCGTAATTGGTCCTATATTAAGGGCAAAAGAAAAAGGAACGCGACCGGAATGGAAGGATGTTTCGGACAAAAGTGTGGAGCTGAAGGCATTGTGGGCACAATGGGACTCCCTTAAGGTTATAGATGGGCTATTAAAGAGAGCATGGGAAAGTCCAGATGGGAAGGAAGTTACCATGCGTCTGGTGATACCCAGCTGTCGGATCCCAAAAGTACTTCAGGAAATACATGATGGAGTGTCCGGGGGACATTTTGGTATGAATAAGACATTGGCTAAAGTTCGGGAACGATTTTATTGGATAAATAGCCGTCAAGATGTAGAAGCTTGGTGCCGCAAATGCAAGGCTTGTGCAGCTACCAAAGGGCCACAGACGAAGAGCAGGGGCCAAATGAAGCAATATAACGTCGGAGCTCCTTTTGAGAGGATTGCTATAGATGTAGCGGGCCCATTCCCAGTGACAGATGATGGGAATAAATACATCCTGGTCGCTATGGACTATTTTAGTAAATGGCCGGAAGCCTATGCCATTCCGAATCAGGAAGCAGTTACTGTTGCTCGAGTTTTGGTGGATAACCTTGTATGCCGATTTGGTGTACCCCTGGAGCTACATTCCGATCAAGGGAGAAACTTTGAGTCGGGGGTATTTCAGAAAATTTGTGAGTTGCTGGGCATTCACAAGACTCGGACAACCCCTCTTCATCCCCAGTCAGATGGAATGGTGGAACGACATAATAAAACCATGAAGGAACATCTTTCTAAGGTAGTTCACAAGAACCAGCGAGATTGGGATCGACATATACCATTTTTCTTAATGGCATACAGGGCTGCCATTCATGAGACGACTAAACAGACACCGGCTCGTGTAATATTTGGGCACGAGATCAGACTGCCATGTGATTTGATGTTTGGTACACCAGATAAGAAGCCACTGTCCGTGGATGACTACGCAGACGAAGTTAGTCAACAGCTGAGGAATGTCCACGAATTGGTTCGAAACCAAGTTAGCATAGCTAGTGACAGAATGAAGGCTCGCTATGACCGGAAGGGAACGTCAGCAGGATTCAAGGAGGGCGATCTGGTTTGGCTATATAACCCACAACGAAAGAAGGGAAAATCTCCGAAGCTTCACCCACCCTGGGAAGGACCGTATTCAGTCATCACTCGGATCAATGACGTTGTTTACCGAATTCAACGTAGTAAGAAGTCCAAGATGAAGATCGTGCACTTGGATAGGTTGGCGAAGTATGAAGTATGTTGGGGAATCTGAATTGCCTGACCGGGACGTTCAGGCTTAAGGAGGGGGCAGTGTTATGTGCTGCCCTCTAACAAGGAAAGATGTGATTAAGTTCATGTTCAAAGTTTTCCTCAGAAGCTTAGTTACTTCCCTGACTAGTAGGGTGGCGCCGTCTATGAGCCAATTGATGAACAATCATCTATTACATGGTAGAAAATTATGGAGAATTCTAGAAAAAAAGTTCTAGAAGGATTCCAAGTGTGTATATAAAGAGGTGACTCCAGCAGATGGGGGAACAGTACAGTTTAGTAAAATATAAAGAAGAGTTCAGTTCAGTAAACAAACAGAGAGTTCTTAGGTTAGACAAGAGTTGACTAGTTTAAGGGAAAAAGTAAAGTACATAGTGTTTTAAAAGTTGTGAATTTATATTAGATTAAGTGATTATTAGTTGTGTGATTGTTAAGTATTTACTAGTGTAATTTTAGTGATAAATAAAATAGTGGTTAGTGAAAATTCTTGTTGCAAGTTATTTAAACCCACGGAGTGTTTACTGAAAATTGTAAGCACGTAACAATATTCTTGGAGAAATTCAAGAATCTGCGTATCTCGCACTTATGGCTGATGAGACTACAGATGTATCAACTCAAACTGTAGTTGTATTACGTTAGGAACTAAATAGAAAAATATTTGAGCGGTTTTGGGGGTTTGCAAATCGCAGATTTCGCTGATTTTGCCCAGAAAAACTGATTTGTAAAACATATGATGGAGCTGCTGTTATGCGTGGTCATTTAGGTGGTGTTAACGTGAAAATTTGCCAACAGTACAAAAATGCACATTTTGTATATCGCTACACTCATCAGCTTAATAAAATACTAGAACAAGCAGTTTCAAGCATCAGTAGTGTACGAATATTTTTTTCAAATTTGAATGGCATATCAACTTTTTTTTTCTCAATCGTCAGATAGAATGGTGGCTTTGCCACATGTTTGTGACAAACGCATTCCAAGAGCTTCTCAAACACGATGGAATTTTAACTCTCGTATAGTACAGAGCGTGTACAACAATAAAGACAACCTTACTGAATGCTTTGAAAATATATTGTACAAATTAGAAATAATTTACCTCCCTTAACAAATGAACCAGTGAATACAGAAGTTCCAAAAAAGCGACGTAGAATGAATCAAGAAAATGTTAACATGTCTGTAAGGGAGGTATGTGATATAATTACTTCAGAAGTAAGAATTCGGTTTTCTTTTAAAAATCATTTATGTGGTGCAAAATTATTTTTAAAGGAGAAATATAAGGAATATGAAAAAACACCACCTTTTGAAGATATCAACCAATTTTGTGAAGCATACCCTATGATAGATAAGGAAATTCTGAAAATGCAACTAAGTATATTTTACTCCAGGAAAGAAATAACAGAACAAGATTCAGAAAATTCCAGTGAAATTCAAAGTTTTTCTGGGTGCTTGCAAACATTAAACTTTCTCATATCTTTAGGTTTAGACATTGTTTTCGGGGAAGTTGTTAAAGTTTTGAAAATTTTGGTTACTATTCCGATGACGACATCTGAAACGGAAAGATGTTTTTCGACATTAAAATTAATTAAGACATATGTAAGAAATACTATGAGTGAAGACAGACTAACATCACTTGCAATACTTTCAATTGAAAAGTCAATGGTACGAGAAATATAAAATTTTAATGAAAAAGTTATTGAAAAGTTTATCTCCGACAAAAATAGAAGAATGGAATTTCACTTAAAAAAATAATGGTGAGTACTTAGTTAATCGCTTTAATTTAAATTTGCGAACTTTTTAATGATTATTAGAACCAAAAATGTTTCACCTGCGATGCTTTTGTTTATTGACCCTACTACTTTGATACCCGCGAGCTACCACTGCGCCCTCCCAAGTACATAAGGCACGAGCCGCCACTGTCCTCAATTATAATATAATAAAAATCATGCGCTGCCATTTCCTAAATTTCTTTTTGAGAGTTCACAGAAATTGCATTTTATATTAAGAGCTCTCCAGAGTGTATTCGTCATCGATGCTTCCAATTCTAATTGTAAATGACTTCACGTCAATAAAATGACGCGGCCGAATGTACGGTGTGCTTGGAAAGTGAGAGATAGATGAAAAAGAATATAACATTGTACAAATTTATTATACCTAATCTTGAAATCTCTGTTTGTTCCCGAGGACATATAGAGCAAATTTTATTTTAGTTGTATAAAAGGGAAAATGTTTATTTTAATAATACCTATGTGGGATGATAAAAATTATTTTTGCAAATTGAAAATAGAAGAAACAAATTATATTTTATTATATGTACGTTTTTTCTCTCATCATTACACATTGTAATATGTATTTTTAATTTCTTTTAGTGAAAGCCGTTTAAAAAAAAAGATTTATATGAGAGTATATCGAAGCTTCTTGATGGCTTATATCCGGAACGCTCTTAAACAAAAAAGTGTTTTCTTTAGTGATTTTCTCTATCTTGTACTTGCCGTGGTTACTTTCTGAAGTTTTCGTCTATTTCCTGATTACACTAAATTCCCATCTTTCTCCCAATATTCCCGGTTGATAGGCACTCTATTTACACTTATTCCAAGCAAAATGACACAATAAACTACTGGACATGGGTTACTGATAAACTAACAGATACTTACTTTGTATTTTAAAATTCCTTTCTCATGTTCTGGCCTATAAGGATAATGTAAATAAAACAGATCATTTTTCATAGTCTTTTTTCTCATTCGATGTGGTCCTTCTGTCATATCCAGCATCCACTTATCCAGATAGCAAGGCTCTGGTGGACCCCAAAGTCCCCTTTCTCTAGTTAATTCATTCTCAGTTTGTAACCATTCTTGGTGAACGTATCGTTGGGTATGCTGAGTTGTATTCTGATGTTGTTGACGTCTCATTTCTACCAACTCTCTGAAAATAAATAACGGTTATAACAAACATAATATAATGGTCCAATTCTTTGTATCCAGATTGTGTCAGAACATATTTAGGGTTGATAAATGTTGAAACATTTAAAAGCCAGTAGCTAAACCACACCAGGTTAAAATAAATAAGGCATTAAAAAAAAATTAGAGCTAGTATGTATCTTCTTTTGAGCCATCTTATCTCTTTGTCACATCTAGTATAATTTGCCAAACTAAGAAATAGGCCAGTCATTATGGACTTTGATAATGGAAAGTTCGACAATCATTGCAAAAGTTTTTAAATTTTGAGACAACATTAAAGAAGGTAAAAAAATAACAAATCCAGTTTTGCCCCCGGAATATTGTCATTTAAATGAACAGAAAACGCAAATTTGTAATAATTTTTTGAAAAAAATTCCGAAGTTTATGCAAACTTTTTTTAAAAATAATTATTAGACATCTTCTGTCAAGTTTGCACTCTACTACGATGACCGGAACATTCCAAATAATTGTTATATACTTTGATATATTTCGTCGAAAAAAAATTGCGAAAGCTATGCAAATGATTGTTTATATGGCAGAATATGGTCACATACCCACTTGTAGTTTTGCATAACTTTTTTTATCCCAGAAGATTTTTTCAATATTTTTATCTGGCATGGCCGTGGTAAATAACAACTAATAAATAAATAAATAAACATCACAGCAATTAGACAACCCCCAATTCCAGAAGCCAGGGCTTGTGCAGAAGGGGGTTACACATTGAAAAAACGCGGACATACAACCATTTTCTCCGACAGTGCCAGTGCCGGAGCAAGGATTCGGACCCGGTGATGCAATGTCCGTGTGATTAATCGCGATTGCCACCTCGCGCTGTAACCCATTCGGCCATTGACCAGAGTATTTGCAATGTTCCGGTCATCGTAGCAGGGTGCAAACTTGACAGAAGATGTCTAACAATTATTAAAATGTTCTCCAAGGTTTGCATAAATTTCGGAATTTTTTTTAAAAGTTATTACAAATTCACGTTTTTTGTTAATTCAACAATGTTCTGGGGAGCAAAACCGGATTGCTATTTTTTTACTTTCTTCAATGTTGTCTCAAAATCTGAAAACTTTTGCAATTTTTCATACCTTTTTTTACTCTAATGACTGGGTTAAAAGGAGGATATCAATTACCAATCTCTTCTTTTAATAGCAGCTTCATCGATTTCCTTCAAGATTTGAGGAGACAAAATTTAATAAATTAAAACATGCTTAAGATAACTTGTTATTAAATTTTTTTTATACACTTACTTCAGTAAGTTGATGTGACTTAGCATCCACGAAAATGCTTGCTTTTTACCCATTCTTATTCTAATCCTCATCGTATCATCCTTTCTAACCTTTGTTCTACTTGCTAACCTCGTCAATCCACCTGTAACTTTATGAATTTTAGACTGAATTTGATTATGTAGCTCCCAGGGGACTCTATACGTAGCCTTCCTTTCAGCTTCTACATAATTCAGCCACAGTTTAGCTGCCGCCTCAAATACCTGTTCCCGGACGATGATTAGATCAGGAGCTTTCGCATTTTGATTGGGTACTGAGAGAGTAACTTTGAAAACTTCTTCTATGGCAGGTTTTTTACAAACATATAATTCTTCCCACACCCGTAAGGCTGCTCCAGCCATTAGATTACGACCCTGATGGGAATTTAACTGTTCATCTCGTGATTCTAGATCACTGCTTGGGTTCACATGCCAGGTCGTTCTCATATTAGCTTCTAATATAATTTTCATGTCTGCTGTAAGCTGTAGGAGGCAATATGTTAAGCAACCAATGAAATCCAGCTCGTGGTTGCCTGCTCCAAACACAATTAACCTAAAAATAGGAAAGAATGATGTCAATTCTTTGAAGTAATATGCAACTTTCATTTTTGAGTATAATTATTCTTACAGTGGTACTGATCAATAGATAATGGCGTATAATTTAAGTAGAAACGCAAGTTCTGTAACGAAGCATTTTTCGTTACGGAAATCTGCATAAAATTTATAGTTAATTGTACTTTATATAATTATGTTTCTTGTTTTCGGTACCGCCTTAAGCGACTTACGGTATATTATCAGAAAATATTCACTATTTGAATACCTGAGTATTTATTTAAAGCAGCAAATATTTGTAAACGGAATTATTGTTTATTATTTGAAGTAATTAATTCAATAATTAGTTATCTGTGGCCGAATAAATCCGTTTCTTTTTCGTAGTTGGTTAGAATAATTATTTGAAACCGATTCTATACATTACAAAAGTCAGAGTACTTTATTTATACTAACCAACGCACGTAATAATAATTTACCAGTAGTTTAATAAGTTAATATAGCCATCCTCGCTGGCTTGTATTCAATACAGTGGGCCATGCGCGATACTAAGGCACGTGGGATTCCTCGCGATACCCTGAATGGAAATGAGGCTATAAAACTGACTGTAAAGACCAGTAAAATCAGAATTTGTTCCAATTCTCGAAGCAACCAGACCATCTGCCCAGGGTCCACTGCTGCGATTGTAAAGAGTAAGAAAACTTATATATATTTGGCTAGTGCATTTATTATTCCATATTTATTCTGATTGAAATTTTTATCCTGTTTGAATATTTTTGGTATTTATTTCATATTTACTGACTGATAATTTTATACTTAAGTTACCGAAATTTTACTGCCTTTATTATGATTGAAATTTTTATCCTATTTGAATATTCTTCATGATTATTTATATTACTTCATATTTTCTGACTGAAATTTTTATACTTAACTATTTGAATTGATACTTTGTAAGTTGGCTAGTACAATCAGATTATTTTTATTAAATTCTATTTTCTCTTAACCTGATTGCTAATTTTCTGATATTTAACTTAAATTAGATACTTATAATAATTTGTTTATTTTGTGGCTTCCTTCCGCTCCGACACCTGATCAAGATCTTTAAAAGTCGGCTGGTGCCTTCTCCCCAGGCACCCGATCAAGTACTTTAAAAGTCGGCTGGTGTCACTCCTTTACACCTGATCAAGTACTGTAATGGTTCGGCTGGTGGACCCTTCTCATCTAGAAATACTAGCCAAGTTTCAAGTCCGTCTCATATATTTTTTTTCTTCACACTGTTTGAATATTATTTAATATTTATTTTATTACTTCATATTTACTGACTGAATTTTTTTCACTTAGCTTGTAAATTTAACTGTTTATTTTCCGATACCAAGCACTAGCCAAATTTCCGGTCTGTTTGATAACCTGTTGCAATACTGTAAATAATTCTGCTGGCTTCGCATTTTCTGGTATCCGTATACTGACTGTCTGCTTAACAACCGTTGTTTTTTATAAACTCGCTAAATTCACCACTTATACACTTTTGCCGCTAATATTGTTTTATTGCTTGCTACTCTCCCTCTACTGCTTAAGCCTAGGTGTATAAATTTGTGTTAATTGTGATTTTTCTGTTTATTTAGGACTGTAACAACTGGTTTACTGTAATATACTTAAATATTATTGAACTTCTGCGTTTTACTGTTGTGTTTGTGAAAGCCTATTTTCCCTTATTGACCCACTGGAATTAACCGATTCTTCACTGAACTGCTTAGTCTCGCTCATTCGATTTGTAGGTAGTGTTGTTCAACCACTTTAAACTTGAACTGGCGCCTGAGTACTGAATAAAGGTCGAGTGGTGTCGAAGTGACAGCCTTAGTTCTCGCACTGTACGAGAAAAAGAGCGTCACAGTTCTACAAACCACTTTGGCTATAATGTTAGCGAGAACAGAACACACGTCACAGAGTGTGGAGTGTGCAATATGTTATAGCTAACCCAAATAATGCTTAAATTACTGCCTTTATATATAAAAATCAGGTACCTATATATCGTGGTAAACTTACCTATTGGTCGTTAGTTTGTGAAGAGCTTCCAAAACTGACATTTGATCCGCAATGGAATCTGTTGGTCTAGAAAGCAAAAATAAGATACACCTGTTCAAGCAATGGTACAAACACTCCAAGGATATATTTCCTGTTCTTCTTTTAGCTTGTCCAATCAATTTGACAATGAAATCAAACACTTCGTGTGGGTCTTTTGTGAGCGAGCCTTGCCACAGCTTATCGACAATCCTCGCAGTTAAATAAAAAACATTCGGTGCTACATGTTGAATATGTGCATTCGCTAACGGTACTATAGGTATGGCAGCCTGATCGCCTACCAACATATCGGCTGCCAGCAAGTGATTCATCAAAGTAACTAAAATTTCAGTCTGATAACAAATTTGTTGGGAAGTGGTTGATTTTTCTGGATAAGCGTCTAATACCAAATCTATCACGGGTGAACTTTTTCCAGTAATTGACAAACTCAATGAGTCAACAACTATGACTCGAATGAAATCGACAATAAATTGCCTTGCCGGATGGGTAGTTAATGGTTCCTCCTCTGAAGGGGTTCGAGGTATAATTATTAGGGAATCTATCTCTTCACCTGCAGGAGTTGAAGCTCCACTGCTGTCCGTACTCTCCAATAGTGGTGACTGAGGGGGGAATAATACACCTGCTAAGGCTCCTAGTACTTCCGAGGACATGAAGTATGGCATGAATTCGGGCATGTTGTGGTATAATTGGAATAAAACCTATTTAAAAGAAAATAAAATGTAGGTATTTATAAACAAAGGCTCACTTGTATAAAAGTGGATCAAGCAAAGTTCAGTTAAATCGTTTAATGTAACAATCGTAACTTTGCATTTTAAACAAAATTCTATTGAATTTTGGCTGATCCATTTTTATTATAGGCAATCCAAAGATTCGCCAAATATGATGGAGGCAGGGCAACCAAACAAGTGTCATTTGCGACCTTGACCAATCGCAATGTTTATGGTCGCTGGTGCAGAACGGATGTTTGTGGCCATTGACCTATTACAATTCCTTCTTGACAGGATGTTTGCCGTTCGCCACCATTTGTATTGTGGATTGCCTAATAAGTGGGCCTCAGAGGAGAAGGTATTCTTTTGTTATGAACAATTAACGACTTATGTTTATTAATGGGAAATTCAGAAACATTTCAAACATCAGTTTCATAACAGAAGAAGCAGAAATTTGTGAGGAGTTTAACACATATTTTATCAAATCAATAGAAGAAATTTGAGGAAGTATACCTACAAAATTATGCAAACAACAGTGAATTAAATAATATACAACCGATAGATAGCACATGGGATAATTTTGAAATGGTTGACTTGTCTAAACTTCGACAAAATATAAACAGTATGCCGAATAAAAGAAGTAGTACGGATGGTATAACAATAAAAATAGTGAAGTTGGCCATTGAAACAATAGGTAACAGGTTTCTGAATTTAATTAATCTTTCACTACACAAAGGTACAGTTTCTGAAAGCTGGAAAAGATCGAATGTTGTACCTATTGAAAAAAAAAGAAAACACTATTTTTTAGTAATTTATTCTCTCTTTACCATATTATACAATATACATAATCATCTATAATACTAGAGTTAGAGTAGTTTTAAAAAAATGGTATACCTACGATATACGCTAAAGTTAACATATAATAAGTATTATACAGATAAAGGTAAGAAACGATTTTAGATACCTAGGCAGTTATGAGATCATAATTGCCCGTATGTACCATATGTTTAAAATATTTAGGTTACAAAAATTAAATAATGAAGATTGTAATTGAGATATTGAAGCGACAGGTATTTTATTTATTAGAGAAGACTTGTGATGGAGCGCCTTTAACTTTACAAAACTTGATTAAATAAATTATAATTACGTACAACATACAATTTACATATACTCCTGAATTTTTTTATATTGCTTATTGTTTTAATATTTAATGGAAGAAGATTATAGAATTTAGGTCCTAAATAATTCATGAACTTTTTATTTATGTTCTTTCTGTTTATTGGTATGGCTAAGTGTCGATTTATTCTATTTCGTGTGACGTAGGAATGGTTAATGTATTGTTTAACTTTTGTGTGCTTATGTACAAAACAGCAGGTTGAAACGATGAATAAGCTACGAACATTGCATATTCTATCAGTGTACAGTAAATTTGTTGGATACAGTCTATTTTTCTTTAAAATAATTTTCAGTATTGTATTCTGTACTACCGATAGCGGTTTTAAAGTATTATTGTACATACCACCCCACACTATTATGCCATAGCGAATAAGAGACTCAACCAATGTTTGATACACTGTTAATAATAGGTTTTGATTTAAGAATTGCCTTAAAAGATAAAATTTGTGTATAAGGCACCTAATTCTTTTTGTTAAGTACGTTACATGACAGTCCCATTTTAGATTTTTGTCAATAACAATACCTAAGTACTTAGTACTTGTGGTCTCTTTTATTGTGTCATTTAAGTTGTCTATTTTTATGTTATTATAATCAGGACGATTTGAAGATGTTATAGAGAAAGCAATGTAATTGGTTTTATTTATGTTTAATGATAATTTATAGGTATCTAGCCAATCTTTTACTTTTTTGACCCCTGATTTTACTCGGTCCCTTGTGTTATCCCAGGTGGTTCCATTAAAAATTAGCACCGTATCATCTGCATATGAAATGACTTTACCATTAATGTCTATGTTAGTTAAAGAAGTAATATATACATTGAAGAGTATTGGTCCTAATACTGTACCCTGCGGTACACCTATCTGAACATTTTTTGGATCACTTAGTACGTTCCTAACTTTTACACACTGAGTTCTATTTGTTAGGTATGATTTAAAGACTTCCAGCACGATGCCTCTAACTCCATAGCTTTCAAGAACATTAAGAAGTTTCTCATGAGGTACCGTGTCGAAAGCCTTAGCTAAATCTAAAAAGACAGCTATGCATTTTTTGCTTTTATCTAGATTATCTGTTATCTCCTTTATTACTTCATACATTGCGTCGTCAGTGCTTAATCCCTCTGTGAATCCAAATTGGTGTGGAGAGAGTAATTTGTTGTTCTTTAGAAAGTCAACCAGTCTTTCTTTAAGACATTTTTCAAATACTTTTGCGATATTATTTATTAGGCTTATTGGTCGATAATTACTAATTATTTTAGGATTGCCAGATTTATAAATAGGGGTTATAGTGGATACTTTAAATTGGCTAGGAACTACACCGGTTTTAAAGATTAGATTTATTATATGTTTTAATGGGGAAATAATGTATAAGTGTATGATTTTTAAGATTTTCGAGGTAATTCCATCTGGTCCAGGAGAACTATTGTTTTTTAAACTATTTATTTGCCTAATTAATTCATTATTATCGACCGGTTTTAGAAATATTGATTTATCTAATATAAAGGGGGTATTTGTATGGTTATTGCATTGTGGTATTTTATTTAACATCTCTAACCCTATATTTGAAAAATAATTGTTGCAAAAGTTGGCCATGTCTTTATCACAGTTGAAATTATTGTTGGTGTCATCAAGAACTTGAAAATTATTATTGCAGTTTTTTTTACTTTCATTTGTAGCCTCAGATATGAGTTGATACATTTTTTTAATATCGTTAGTATTTTCACTTATTTTATTTTGATAATAATTGTTTTTTGCTTTGTTGATTACTTTTTTTAAATTATTTCGATAAGTCTTATATTCAGCTTCTTTGGTAGTGGTAAATTCTTTTAATAGTCTTTTTTTCAATTTATCTCGATGTTTTATAGATATAATTATTGCGTTGCTTATCCATGGTTTTATTTTTTTATGTTGTTTTTGTTTTGTAATTATTAAAGTACTTGATTTCTCTAGTATTTCTCGCAACTCTGTTATGAATGTTTCGGTAGCTAGCTCAGGATCATTTGCATTTAACACATTTACCCAACTAGTTTCTTTGACTATTTCCTGTAGTTTGATGAAGTCGGTTTTTATTATTCTATTTGAGACTGCCGGAATTTCCGTGTTATTTGAATTTTTTTTTGCTATATTTATCATAACGGGGTAGTGATCTGTGATGTCGTATGGTATCACAAATGATTCATATTTTAAGTCTTTTAAGTTCAAATTTTTTTTGACAAAGATATGGTCGATAGACGACGATGAATCATTCGTTACTCTAGTGGCAGACTTAATATAAGGTTGAAGACCATGTAAAGCTAAAGTTTCTAAATAATTATTTACTAAAGGATTGTTTAAGTTTAGTATATCAATATTGATGTCACCAGCAACAATTTCAATGTTTTTATCAAGATTGTTATTTAGAAAATCATCAAAGTCATCTATAAATGATTGTACTACTGTAGATGGTGGTCTATACAATGCTGTTAGCCCAATTGTCACATTATTTATTTCTAAGCTTACTCTACTTACATTTATACCGGTGATATTTAATTTGTATGTTGATATGTTTGCATTTAAATCAGATTTTGTCAGTAAAAGTACCCCATCACATTTGTTTATATTTCCATTATTATAAGACGTAATGTAGCCTGGGATATTAAATTGTGTAACAGATTCAATCTGCCAACATTCACTTAGTATAATGATGTCGCAGAAGTAAAGTTTGAATGATTCGATAAAAACTAACAATTCATCAAAATTTTTCCGCACACTTCTTATATTTACATGCATAATATTTATAAGTTTTTCACTTGTGTTTATTTTGTTTACTAATTCACTAGCACCAGTTAACTCACTTTTAGTCTCAGAATCCAGTCTATTTAGCACCTCTTCTTCTTGTTGTCTAACCATGTATCTGATGACCGTAGTCTATCTTATTTTTTAAAATTTGTAGATGGTACTTATATGATGGGCATTCCTTACTGTCAGCTTCATGGTTTATGGGGTATTCAGTTCTATATTTTTGATTTGCGTTTTCGCAGTTGCTGCACTTTTTGATCCTCTTTTGACATTCGTTTTTATTATGTTCACCTCCACAAAACGCACAAACAGTTTTATTTTTGCAATTTGTATTAATATGGAAAAAGCCATTACAATTAAAACATTGAGGTACGCTGATGTCCTCATAAACGGGACATCTTTCCCATCCAATGTACAGTTTTTTTTTGTTTATTATTTTATTAAAAAGAATTGGGGAGCATTCAGCAAAAATTATGAATCCTATTGTTTTTGTTTTCTTTATATATGTGATTTTTATTTCATCTTCTTCATCAATATAATTATTTTGTTTTTTTATTAACTGTTCTAATTCCTCCTCATTTTTGTCGTTATTGTGGCTAATTATTTTAATTCTTGGCTTCCTAAGTTTTGTTTCCTCAATTTCATACGCATATTTTAATTTTTCCACTGCTATATTTTTTAATTTCTCTGTATCTTCCTTGGTACTGCATTTGATTGCAATATTTCCCGTTTTCGTCACTTTGATATTGTTCACTCCTATATTCAGTTCAGCTGGGTTTATCTTTTGGAAAATATCATTTTTCGTAACCGTCGAGTCTTGTTTTTTTCTTGGTTTTATTATAACGCTGGGAAAATTATTAGTAATATTATTTGTGTGTTTTAGGATGCTGCGTTCATCACTTTTAACGATGTTTGCGTAGGACTTTGAGCTTGGTAGAGAGGTTGTATTTTCGATAATATTTAGCAGTTTTGCTGTTGTCTCTGCTAGAATATTTGTTTTTTCATTTAATTTCTCCACTGCATCTCCGATATTTAATTTTTCTTTCACATTTGTAATGCAATCATTACAAAACCAGAATATATTTTTACATTCTGCCAATATTTTGTAGGCTTTATCTTTTACCTGGGCACAACTCATATGGAATTTTTTTACACAATTTTTGCACTCAATTAACTTATTATTTACAATAAAATTGTCCGAGCACATATCGCAGATTGTTGGTCCCGTCGTTGTCGGCATCTTTGCCTGCGAGGGTTTTATACCAGGGATTTCCAATGGTTATATGGTGGGAGCAATAAATGCATTTATTAAGTGCATTTATTGCTTACCAGATGTTGATTTGGAACTTTCGTCTGTAGCTGCACGTCTATTCACTTCGGTGGTCAACAACTAAATATGCAACGAATTCCGTCTAATAAACATGCTGCCGCCATATGAAAAACCGTTAGAACTTATTGTAAAAGAACAATTGCTGAACTTCATAGAAACCAATAATATCCTGACAAAACATCAGGCCGGTTTTAGGAAAAGTAACTCATGTGAAACGGCACTTCAGTCAGTGCTAGTAAAGTGGAAAAGTGCAATAAACAATATGTGGGTGTGGTGTTCCTTGACATTCGGCGTGCATTCGAGACAATTGATACGTTTTGCTGAAAAAACTAGAAAAAATAGGTTTAAGGGGAACAGTGCTACAGTGGTTTTGATCTTACTTGCCTAATAGGAAACAAGCAGTAAAGTACGGCAATATCACATCAAGTTCGCAAGAGGTGCAATATGGAGTACCACAAGGCTCGGTTTTGGGTCCCATATTGTTTCTTTTGTATATAAATAATATAGTTAATGTAGTGCAGGAATGCCAAATTCAAATGTTTGCTGATGATACTCTGTTGTACTATGTTGAGGATGACATTAATATCATTAATGGTATACTAAATAATGAATTGGAAAATGTTTATGATTGGTTAGGAGAAAACAGCTTAAACTTAAATTTAGAGAAAACTAAATGCATGGTGCTCCAAAATAAATACTGTGATAGCCAATCATTAAATATTGTCAATAAATAATCATGCAGTTGAGAATGTCGCCGAATTTAAATATCTAGGTGTCATCATTGACACAAACTTGAGCTTTTCCCGACACTGTGAATATGTAGCTAAAAAAGTATCGAAAAAGGTATCTTTTCTTTCTCGAATGGGTAAATTTTTAAGTACATGGACAAAACTATTAGTGTATAAAACTATTATCGCACCACATTTTGCTTATTGTCCAACGATTATGTATATGTTTAGTAATAATGAATTTCATACTCTTCAGGTGATCCAAAATAAAGCGATAAGATGTATCTTAAGTTGTGATAGGTATACTCGTATTAGTTGGATGTTGGAAAGTTTAAAAGTATTATCTGTGAAACAATCTGTAATGTTGAATGTTGTCTATGTCTATATTGTTTGGCAAAACCGTAATATCATCAGCATGCATTATTGGAAGAATCCCAGCAATCAAATTGAAAGACATACTATTAACGTTAGGACATGAACAACACGGGAGCTAGAACATACCCCTGTGGTACTCCATAAGCAATATTATAGATAAATAGTTTAGATATGGCCATTAAACTTAACACATTGTTTACAATCTGCGAGGCATAAATAAATTTAAGACTTAAGATTAATGTTGAAGCAAAAACATATTTGTTGCTAAATTTCAAAGAATATTTGATGGTTTAGAAAAAAAATCATCTGTTTTTTGAATAAATTTGCAACTGCTGATGATATTTGGCTCCATTATTGTATAACTGGAAGAAATGAACAATCAAAACAATGGAAACAGATCAAGTTCCATCTATACGGAAAGCAAGGCATCAGTTAAAGTCATACCATCATTTTTCTGGAATTCCAAGGGGAAAATAATGACCTGTTATCATCCAAAGTAGATAACTAAAAATGGAGAGTTACACACTAACTTTCTGTAATGATTATTCACGAAACCTTTATCACTTTAAGACACCATCTTGCATAAGTCGCAATGGTAGACATTACGAACTCACCTACAATTTATTGTCCTGTTCCCTTATTTGTCTAATATGGATTTTTTCGTCTATGAAAATCAAACTTTTTTGTCTTGGAAATGCAGAAATTGACAATTTGCTTATGAGGATAGTATACTGCTTATAGCACCAATGGAATAACGAGGTTGTATTGAAAAATAAAAATGAGTTTAAAATAATTTATTGTCGTTTTTTTTCTTTTGTGGGACCACAAACCTTTCATATATCCTTCGATTAGTTGGCACTCAGTTAATACTAAAGTTGCCCCTACTTACTTGCACAATAGAGATGGTATGACTCCGTAACCATTCCGGTAAGGTGTTCTGGTCGGTATGCAGCATCGTTCTGGTCATTCCTAGCAAAACTACTACTGCTTCTGGGCATAAGTTTATTCGAGGAACCACACTGTTAATCGGTTGGTTACTTATAGAACTGCCCCACAGGAAAGCCCAAACAGTATCCAATTCAAATTTGGTTTCTGCCGATAAAAGTTTCGCAGGTTGGCCCATCATCAATGCAGTCAAAAGGAAATAAATCTCAGGGATTTCTAAGTGATGTGGAAGCAGCCAATTGAGGTATTGAAATCCTGGGATGTGTAAGGCCTCGGATTTTATGTCATTGCACTGGGTACTGTTCATTTGACATCCCAAAACTACAGCCATTTTATTGTGAGTCACCTGTTCTGTGTAACGGAGCCATCCACCATTACTACTGCCTTCTCGAAAACTAAAAATGAAATATTTTACACCTTTTGAAAAATTAACATTTACAATTAACTTACCGTGAGTGCAAGGATGGGCTAGAACAAATAGCAACCAACATTCTGAGTGCCCAAACTACCGTCGAGGAATGTAAATGTGGTTGCATAAACAGCAACAACCAATCAAAACCTAGCGTCCTGGCGATTTCATCCCCGGCTTGATTCCTACTTGCAAATATCATTGTATGTAAAAGCCCTAGACATCTATTTCTTAGTAAAATGCTTTCCCCTTCACCTTCTCTATCAGCATCACCTTCACGCAATTCTAAGTTCTTTTCTGTAGGGGTAGAAGACTGAGGTAGAGTAGAGGCAATAAATTGACCGAATAATAAGAGATCATTTTGCCTAGGTTGACCGCTTAATAATACACTTAACAAAGAAAATAATACTTGGCGTGTAGCTGGATGTTTCACATCTGGGGTAATGTGGAGAAGCTTCTCTACTAGCTGCAAATCCCTCATTATCCAAGTATTGTTGCGTTTTTCGTTAGACTCTGCTGCTAATTCATAAAGGTGTTCTAGGTGAGACCTTAACAACTCACCAGGAGCCTCATGCCAAACCTCTAAATCGCATAAGAGATCCTAAAAAATGCAAATGTTAAATCCCAATATTTTTGAAACTAATTAACTAATATAATAACTTACTTGAAAGGCTGTTCGGTTTGGTATAGCCGACGATTCTCTCCCACTGTCAACCGTTCCGACAAGACTAAAGGCTAGGTGGAGGATGTGAGAGTTTAACAACAACCTTTTCCTCCTAAGTAACATTGCCAGTGTTTGATAACCTCTCTTTCTGTCCATTTCTGCCTGGGACACTTTATTGCTTCTTACTACGCAGACCAAAGCTTTTACGCCAGCATATAAGCTTTCCACATCTTGCGCCATAGCAATAAGTCCCAAGAGAACTGCACAGCCACCCACTGTGTCTATGGTTGTTGCTACAGGTCTAGGACAAAACACTCTCACCCCTAAAAGTAGTAATAACTCATATATCAAGTTATATTAGGATGACATTGTTTTAATCTAAGGGTGCCTTCTGAGAAGGACTGTTAACAGTGACAGACCATTTGAGCCAATCCACATCATAATTTTGAATACTCCTCTAAAGGAGTACAAAATTGTTATTCTGTATTGGCTTAAATGGGCTGTCACTAGCAGCAGTCGTAGTTCTCAGAAGACTCTCTAAATATGATGGAAAAGACAGTTTGATTTTGGTACAGTTCAAGATCTGAACATTTTACAATTAGTAAATGTTAGATTTGGATATTTCACATGAAGTTCTTATCAAAAAGGACAAAAAAACGATGGAGAAGGAAGTAATCTACTTTGTGTGCATTGTAAATATACTAAGTTTTAAAAATATTACCTAAATAACCTATAACGACACCACCCAATGTCCTTGCAGAGCCTGCTAAATGCCCTGCAGAGTTATGCAAAATCCTAATGGGGGTGGCACTCTCATGACTAGACATACCCAACTGTTTTGCAATCGATTTGTTGTCAGTCCTGCTGTACACTTTTCTAATTTTATTTAATGTTAATTGTGATACTGCTTTAGCATTTAAGCCGAATACAACTTTTTCTTCTGTTACGAGCTGCGTTGTTTCTGGACTATTCAAATTTGGAGCCAAAAATGAGCCCATGTAATGTGGCCCCAAATGGTGCATTTGAGTGACTGTAGCAGGTGTTAATACCTAGAACAATGGAAGTAAAAGTGAAACTGTGAAGTTATAAACTTGTAAATAATAACAATATCCCTCAATTATTTAAGAATGCGTTTGCATGCACGTCAATCGTGAATAAATTTGTAAGTAATTGAATTACATCGTCCTGTCGATAACACAGAAGCCACACCAGCCTAGGAACCAGATTCGGCGTACAGGACCGTACGAACTGTAATCGCGTTGCGATTTTATGTTTATACGTACTGTCGTGAGCAGAAAAAAATAGGACAACTTTTTTTTTTCTAATGTAAATCTATCTCTATTTGAATCAGTAATGAGTAACCGAAATAAAACAGATATCACTTTTAATTTATTTCTTATTTTAATGCCGTAGTTATTGCTATAGTAAATGATGGATGGTTAATCAGACAAATTGTACTGCGTTATAACATTAACAAAAATTTGATGTGTACATTTTAAGAAAGTGAAGAATAAACGGTATGATTAGTAGAAATCCTGGATCAAAGGACAAAGGATATCCTACTTAACAAGAAACTAACTATTAATATCTCGTTATTGCACCATTTCTATTTATAACTTCCATAAGTCTGTTTGGCATAGAATTAAATAACCTTATACGATAATCATTAGTAATAATATTTTCCCATGCATTATTAACTATTTACAGTAACTCTTCGGCATTCCGTGGTTTCACATTTCGTTTTTGGATACTTCTTACGAGTAGTCCCCATACTTCTTCCACAGGGTTAAGATCTGGACTATGACTGGGCCAGTTAAGAACATTGATGTTGTTATATTGAAACCAGTTAGTTACGGTATGAGCAGTATGAACGGAACAATTGTCTTGTTGAAATATGAACTCATTATTAGGAAATAATTGTGACACAGAAGGGAGCATAATATTGTCTAAAATCCTAATATACGTTTCACTATTAAATCGTTCCTCAATATGCCACAAAACACCAGGACCACGTGCCGATATCCAAGCCCATATATTAGATATATATTTCTCATCGAATCGAGTATTCGGAGGGCGGTAAACACGAATACGACCGCTGTGTGTTGACTGGAAAGTTTTTCGTCTGTAAAGATTACATTGTTCCAAAAATTTACATCATGCGCTAAAAATTCAAGCGCAAATCCTACTCAAGCTTCTTTATGTTCAGCTTTAAGTAAGTAAGTATTTCTGCTGCATGACAGCGTAGCTCCGATTCTCTTACTCGCCGGCAACCAGTACTACTCGATCCAGGAAAATTTGTTTCTTCAGCAGCCTGAATAACTGAATAAAATGGATTTTCTACTAAAGCATTTATCAATTCCAAATCTTGTTGTTGAGTTGATATCCTTCGTCGCCCTGATCCAGGATTTCTACTAATCGTACCGTTTATTCTCCACTTTCTTATAATGTTACACACCGAATTATTGTCAATATTATACCGCAGTGCAATTTGTCTCATTGACCATCCATCTTCTGCTTTAGCAATAACAACTCTAGATTTAACTAAATCGCTTATATGAGGCATATTAGTTTTTGCACACTTGCAATAAATTATGACAACTAACTGACAATGTCACAAAAATTAAAGTTAGATGTACACTACTAGATTTTAGCAAAATACCGTTATAAGACTTGTCCTTTTTTTTTTTTTGCTCACGACCGTACAGTGTGTCCCAGTTAACTGATTTTCTTGATAGTGCCCGAGATTAATTTTTTATTTAAAAGCCAATTCATCTGGCTTAGTTTTTTCAAGGAATTCGATGCTGCTAAGAAATAAACAATTGAGCATTAAAGAAAATAAATAAAAATAAATTTGACAAAAAGATTCAAAATGGCGGATTTTTAAATTTTAATTGGTTATTAGAGAGAAATAAGAAAATGTATATGAATTTTAAATACCATTGCCAATTTACATGAAAATGACGTTAGTTTTCGAATACGAATTATTCTTCAGTAGAAGTCTCTATACTTTGAACCATTTTTCACTTCCTAAAAATATACAAAATGCCAGAATGGCCAAAAATGATTTTCCAGTTTAGAACTGTTTGAATTGAAGATTTTCGATTTATTGAGCAAAAATACAAAATTCAAGAATAAACTTTAATAAAAATTAGAGGTTTTTTCAAATATTTTAACAGAAAAAATTATATTAAATGCTCCACGTTGTCCATTTTGATTGACACATGTCTCTATACATCTTCGAAATTAAGTTTCTACTGTTTTTAAATGGCCAGTGTGATCGATCGAAAAGGAGTTATTATTCTTTCTTAAATAATAATCTTAATATAAAAGTATAAATACCTCTTCAAATAGATGACATGGGCCTTGTTTCCAGCACAGGCGCGAATATCGCCTCCAAGCAGGCGGCGTGCCAATAAATCCATACACAGACGTCGCAACTGTTAAATTTGCAGAGCCACCACCAGGATTCTGAGATATATAATGCATCTTTTGCGCATGTATTTGTTGGCCATCCAGATATAAAGAAAATGAGGAATTCTTCAACACAGCTCTGTTTAACACCACCACAACGTGATGCCACTGGCCCTCCTGAAGAATGTCTGGGCACCATACCCTAGCTCCGTGTTCACCCGAACCTTCAGGCTCCCAGTCTCCAATATCTACAATAACCGAAAATATAAAAAGTTGCTGGTGAAAATACACGTTACGTTACATACTATTTGGAATATGCGTTTCCTGAGTAGATACAATTATAGCTTTGTCCCTGGCAGACAGAACAATGGATAAGCAAACCAAGTGGTCTTCGCGGATGCCATTAAAGTTTCTGACTAGAGTAAGTAAGCGTACACAATGCGGATCAGATCTTGGATCAGAAAACTTATCAACACATATCCACGTTGAATAGCTCAGTCCAGTTTGAGGAGGAAACATTCTATCACCTGCTCCTATTCCTCCTAATACACTACTATCGACTGCCGAGACCACACTGGGTGCTGAAGGAGACTGTGGTGCAATACTTGGCAGGTAAAGAGATCCGAAACCTTCGGCAGACATGTCAAATTCAACAAACGGCGGCAGTGTGTAGGAGGATTGTGCACGGAAGTCTTTTGGTGTAGTCATTGACACTAATGTTTTAATTCGTGTAAGAGGTACCGGACCTCCACCTGGTTCTTTCGAACCAAGAGGTAGGCAGCACAGGGGATTACCCAGTCTTAAAAACTGTCGCAGATCTGTTGGTTCTAAGGCCTGAGCTGCTACTCTTTCAAGCATGTACTGTAGAGGGCCATGTAATGGATGATTCTCATTTTGCAAAGGTGCTGATCCGATAGAGAGAATATAGCCCGCAAAACCTTTATCACACATTACTTGCTGATTGCGTTCGCTTCTTACAAGTGATTTTATGATTTCGGATATGAACAGGTGTAGGCCTAAATATATTTTAAAATGTTCGTGCTGAAAAAAAAAGAATCCTATTAAGTATTCTTTACATGTTATAAGTTCACTTACATAGATGCATGGTAAAAGTTGCAACATACAAACTACAACTCCAGGATGGACTATAATTGGATCAGGAGCAGGAGGACTTAAGTTTAAGGAATTGACATTTGATCTTTTTCCGTTGCAGTTTTCTCCCTGTAAAAGATGTTTTAGAACTAATGCATCATTGTCAAAAGGAAGTAAAGTACCTGAATACTAGATTCCCGAGATAGAGGAGGAGACTTTAATGAGAATATATTGGAACTGATATTTGGTTTGTCAAACAAATCTAATGCGAGTTCGTACAGCAATCTGTATATTATAGTTGTGTATGCCAAAGACGGTGGTATCTGATCGCTGAATCTGCAAATAAAAATATATTGAGAAAAGTAATCAAAATTGGCATGTGTAATACATACACTGGATTGGTTGTGGAACCTACAAATAAATTATGATACTGTTCTTGGTAACTGTTTTGGGGAGTTTCCTCATCAGCTTCCCTGAGCATGGTGATTTTTTCCAATGTGAAACAACCCAGCAACCGTAAAGTATCACAAAGACTGGTTTTACAAATTTCATGGTAGAAAAACTTGGCATTAGCCGGCTCAAATCTCATTGCAGTACAAATTGTTTGAAACACTAAAGACAATAAATGTAGAACCTCTGGATTAGTTTCGGTTTTGTTCAAACGACCCTCTAATGCAACTAAGACGCTGGTTACATAAACAAAACCATTAACCTGTATACACAGAAAGTAATACAAAGTTCGTAAAACTAGAATTTTTTACTTACTTTTCTAAATACTGTTCGAGTTCTGTGAGATTCTTTTAGGCAAATTTTTAACGCTTCCAATATGTCAATTTTTAGCTGTAGTTCAGTTCTTGGAGCCGAGTGTAAAGTAGTTAATAATTGTGCCATGTCTTCATCACCACCCGTGGTTAACACCAATTCTTTAATTATGCCTAGAATTTTAATAGAAATCAATTTGCATCTGTATTATGTTACATAGTATTTTATATATGTGAGTTTTATACCATATCAAACTATCCCAGATATTTCAGTTACCTGCTGATAACAAAGTCCCTCATTATTTATTACTTATAAAATTACATTTCAGCTTCTCATAGTGTATGCTGCATTCTTTTTAATTTTTTTTTACTTTTAAATGTTATAAATACTACATCACATTTGTGTCATTACTTCATATACTCATGTGTAAGTAAATATTTCAATTTAATATTATAAAAAGTCTTTATAATGCAAAACGAAATATAACATATGTATATGTAAATTTTAACACTAACATGTTTTACATCTAGGAACATTTTTTTTCTTCAAATATTTTAAGTAGGTTAACACAAAAATGAGGAAACAATTTTTCTTTACATTTTGAACAAAAAAGGACTTTTTCGGTGTTAACTGCTTTTCTATTCATGATACAGTGAAATTTAGCTACACAAAAACTGAAAGCTTATTCCTGTTCGAGATGCTTCTTGAACTTTGAGCAATGGAATATTGGCCTGTGCAAAGCCAGTGAAAATCTCCCTCGAAGGAACATGTTGTTTCTCGAGAAACAATGACAAACAGGTAAAATTTCATTTTCATTCTATTAAATGAAATTTTAGAAACTGCATTGAAAACTTTTCTGGGAACTACAATAAAAGTGGATTTCGCACTTCCCACATAGATTTTCCATACGATGTTGTGTAACACTGCAACTCATGCAAGGTATAGCCTATGAGGATGGGTTGGTAGCACCTCAAGAAAGTCTCAAAAAGGAGATTTCTCAAGGATGTCAATATTTTTCAGTCAATTTTCAAATTTAGCAGTCGATTTTGGTGGAAAACTAACAAGATTTATGCTGGACTTGCCCATATGACATTCCACAGTAATTTGGAGTGCCCTTTCACTCTGTACTGTGTACATGGGATCCACCTTGCCTGAACGCAAGAACAAAAATTTCTAATCAGTTATGCTTCAAGCAATTTTAAGCTTTATAACCGGGTGCCCGAAATTATTTACGTTAAATTACGTATAAAGACAGACAAGAAAAGCTCCAACGTTGCAAATATTAAACTTCTAAAATTGAATTTTTTTGGTGTCAGTCGATGGTAGTTGGAAACTGCATTGCACAAGGTCTTCAAGATACTTACTATGTGTGTTATGGGCCAATATCTTTGTTAATCTTCCACTTTCATATGTACATATTTATACAACCACCAATTTTCCAAAGACCTAATATACTAATTTACACATAAATCCCGACCTTTTTCATTTATATTTTACTGAGTTTACTAATACAAAAATTCTCCTTTCAGAAAATAATATTTAGAAGTGTTAAGCAATAAAAACTGTTAGATGTTAGAAAGTTCCAGTTGATACCATTTGTCGGGGTACCGTTGAGCAAAATTGAAGTACGTATAAATTTCGTATTTCGTCTGTCTGACTTAAGTCGAACCCATCAAGGGTGAACGTCCAATTAGGGAGTATCAATAAAACGCATGGATCGTTCACAGCAGGGGTTCCAAGATATTTAATATTATTTATAGGATGTATATTGTAGAGAATTTTATAAACTTTAACTTCCTGTATAACTATTTTTGCTGTATCAGAAACAGGAAAGAATTTGGCGACCCTGTTAAAATATTTAAAATATAAATGGAAACTTTTCATATCACTTGGCCATTTAATAAGCAAGGTTACATTACCTAAGGCTGGATAACGACACTCAGAATACTGGACAAGTCCATGGACACATTTAGCTCCACCACATTCCCTTAAAACAGTTGCGTTAGCTGCGTTGCCAGCTAGTAGTATTGTTAAGGCATCTACTACTAATCCGCCAAGCTTATCCTGGCCCAAAGGGACTTTGTAATCTTTTGCTTTGTCTTGTGCTGCTTTTTTGTCTTCCAATATCTTTGCATATCTGTTCAAACACGTCACAAAAACCTCCAACATACCGACTTCTCTATAAACATCTTTAAAAATTACGTTGTGCTTCAAAATATTTAATAAGGTATGCATACATAGAATACTGCAATCTACGTAATTTAAACTATGCGTTTTAAGAAAAATTGACATCGATATTAGTTCTTTACAAGGTACAAAGTTTAGCTGAAAGACGAGGAATTCAATCATCTCAAAGAGTTTCTGTTGAATTTCTGAAGGTTTATGATGGATCTTTTCTGTGAATTGGCTTAAGGTATTTTGGTTTTCGAGTATAAAATAATTGGCATTGTCAGAATGGTATATGCTAGATATGGCGTCTAAAATTGTAGAACATTCGAGAGTGGAATTTGACTTCAAAAATGTGCTCTGAAGTACCTAAAAATAAAGATAAAATTAAGAAAAGGTGTTTTTTAATTCAATAACGACTCACATGAAATGCTTGAATGTTCCTAACACTAGTGCCACGACCGGAAGGCTGTGGTAGAATGAATCCTTGCATTTGAAACAAGGAACCAGTTGAGGCCTGTGATGGTTTCAATTCTATATAGCCACACATACATAATGATGTTACCATCAACACCAAATTCCTTACTGATTCTTGTGCCTCGCTGGATTTCTCACTTTCTAACCTTAAAATGAAATTTAATTAATCTTAATTTACATTTCTATATGCATTACAAGCCAATGGCTAAATCCTCTACATGAAAAACTGAATTGATGAATATGTAGTAAAAGGTAGTGTATAGATTCGTACACAAATATGGGCTCATATCTATTATAATATATTAATATTAAATAATTGATCAGCAAGTTAATGTTAACTAGGGGAAGAACCCTACTGAAGTTTTTTAGTCAATCAGTAAAATAAAAGTTATGAAACATTTTAGAAATATATAATAATAAGATGTCTTTATTAAGGGCGAAATTAACCTTACACTTATGGTTCTCTTACACTTAACCCTAAACATTGATATATGAAACATGAGACAATACGAAAAGAGTTCCGACCTTTGACAAGATTCCACAAAAATAAAGACACTGCATATTATAATTGAGAATCTTTTCTTCAATCATGAGATGATTAAAATTACAAGTAAAGCAAAGTAAGCTTATTTTCAAAAATGTTCAGCAATTATATCAAAACTTTAATAAACGAGAAAGGCAAGGAATTTTTTTACATTTGGTTTATTAATAAATAATCATTTAACATTAATACCCATTCTTCTCTTGCACTTTTCAAAAACAAAAAAAGACAAAAGAGTATAATAGGTCAAAAAGTGAGATTAGGCTTTAAGACGGGCTAAACTCAATATGCATTTTGTTGCTGACTAAAGCACCCAACAGTTAGCACATTTTCAGCAATGTCATTTAGGGAATCATTTTGTTTTGGAAAGTTGTCTGGCCAATAGCTGCGTGGGTTAAGAGTTTCGTTTGCGTTCGCGAAAAACATGAAATCGTAGCCAGATAACTGTGACATAATTAGAGAAGATATGAATACGAAATTTGGAGGGTGAATACATAAAAGTTCAATCTGTGCCGCTGCATGGAATTTTAAAAATTTACTTTTTTCTTTACGAATTTTCAAAATTTTAAAATGTGAAAATCAAAAATTAATTATCTTAACTGAAGTATTTTTAATTGTGTGGCTCTTTTTCAATTTTCGTATATGCAATATCTCCGCGCGTCTCTATGCGTATTCAGTGTTATTTGTGGCCTCATTTACTGCCGAACATTCTGATGATAATTCACTCCACAAACGGCACAATGAGCTCGATTCCAACTCTGATAAAATCTCAGGTAATATTTACGCCAATAGCAAAACAATAACCGCAATGCAAGCTCCACCTCTCGGTACAGTGTTTTTATTATAATTTATCGGCCTAGTAGTTGTGTGCTTTGCAAATGGGACTATTAAGGCGCGAGGTGGCAATCGCGATTAATCACACGGATCGCGCCACCGGGTTCGAATCCTGGCTCCGGCACTGTCGGAGGAAATGGTTGTATGTCTGCGTTTTTTCAATGTGTAACCCCCTTCCGCATAAGTCTCTGACTTCTGGAGTTGGGGGTTGTCTAATTACTGTGGTGCGTTCCCTTAACGCATCCAATGTCATTGCCTCAAATATTTATTTTTCAATAACATATTTTATCATATCAAGTGAATGGTGTACTGGTACTAGATTTAGAAATTTATTTTACTATCTAATTGATGGTAACGAAATAAATACTACATTATATAACTCATAAAATAACTTAAATGTATAAAATTGATAACATATAAAGATAAATTTAATAGCTGATTTCAAATAAAGGTAGAAATGAAAATAAATAACAACTTGCTTCAATTTACTTACTTTAATAGGAAGTCAGATAAAAATGGATAACCTTGTGCTTGTCTAAAATCATCTAATAACGTCGAGGACACTTCACTGGAATCCTTTAAGAAGCAAAAAACTGTCACAAACATTTCCACTAGCTCTAAGGGGGCCAGTTCTGGCACTTTCTTCATATTCTCTATACACAATGCCACACACGATTTGGCTGAAAAACAAACAATAAATAATGCAGATCAATAGACAAAAATAATGATAAATAATGAGACTTCCTGTAAATGATCATACTTACAATGAATATAACCAACAACAGGAGGAGTAAGCCCATGTCTTGATAGTGTCATTAATACCTCCGCTGCACTTTTTCGCCACATAACAT
This sequence comes from Leptura quadrifasciata, assembly GCA_963675555.1. Classification (NCBI taxonomy): domain Eukaryota; kingdom Metazoa; phylum Arthropoda; class Insecta; order Coleoptera; family Cerambycidae; genus Leptura; species Leptura quadrifasciata. Next base: position 44,695,851 of record OY776675.1, read on the forward strand.
TATGGGATGGACACCAAGATGTAATGGCAGAAAATAACAAAGTCAAGTCATCTTTCCTTGCTAGTTCCTCTGCTGGAATTCTGTGACTGCACAACCTCACCAAAAGCTAAAATATGACGATTAGAATATTATCACCTTAAGTGATATACCTTTTATTAAACTTCACCTGTACAAATATTTTTTGTAGCAGAATTCGCCTTTCCCTTGGCGTAAAATCGCTATTAGAATCTTTACTGTTAGCTTCCTTCTCCGAAAGTTCTGGCAGGTCGAAAAAGAGATATAAACACTTTACCAATGTCGATGGAACAGATACTTCGGACATAACCTACAGGAAAAGTACTAATTTACTTAATTGTGATATAAATTCACAACTCAAAATGTATGCATAACGTGTGCATGTTTGCGATACTATTTGCAATTGTTTAGGTATGTTACCTGAACTAAAGTAGAGTCCCCTGCAGCTAGTAAGTTCAAAGTTGACAACAACATCCATCCGTTACTCGATTCCTCACAATTTTCAATTTCCAGGAATTTTGCTATAGCACAACTAGCTGCCTCTGTGCTCTGATTTGAAGCCCTTTTTCTAATCTCAGACACCATCAGCATAGATACTTGGTGACAAAAAGCAAGTATGTCCCAAAATTTTTCGTTCATATCACACGTGGGGCTTGAACCGAATACCTACAAAAAAAGGTTAATGCTTTATATTGAAAACATTTTATGAACCGATCCTCAAGAAATGAGAACTGAAGTACATATTAACAAGAAAAGCTAAACATCTCAATTTTGCTTTCAGAAAAAACTTAGTTTTCAAACTAAACAAGTTTAGAAAAATATTTTTGAACAAATCCACAATTTGGTTTTTAGTTCATTGAATATAAGTATGAACTTCATTCGGCAATAATTAGTCATTCTTCAGACATCACAAATAAAAAAAAATAGTGTTAATGCTGAAGTCAACAAGTTGAATTTAATACAAATGCACGATTCAGGTTCTAAATGACTGATTCACAGTTACATTGAATTTTTTATGGTAAAAATAATGACACTATAACCTTGAGACATTTAATTACAAGACATTACTTCAAGTAAAAGATTTCTTGAAAATGAAAAACAAATTTATATACGTAGCTATTAATTTAGTTCAAAATATTTAAGAGTAAACTGAATCTCAAATATTGAAATATTTCTTATTCGTTAAATTGATATGATGGGGTTGGCGGTCCAATACAACTCTTAAATACAATTAACAATATTTCCTTAAGTTCAAGGTATCTTAAAAAGTATCTAATTTTGATAATATCCCGGGTGTCAACAGAATCATGAGACAAGCCATTGTTTCCAGACTTCCCTTTATTTGGTAGTTTTCCAGTTTTCTTGGAAATAACTCTAACTTTAAAATTTTAAACAAAACACCCTATACATTTTTGGATTCCGGAGATGATTTTAAGTGTGATTGCGTAGTTCTAAAAATATTTCTGAGACTACTTGATTTTTTTAGGGCTATTTTTATTTTTGCATCTAGAGTGCAGTGAATGCATTCAAATTAATCAAATGGACCAAAATGATAAGAGAAAAATGTAAACGTGGAACTTTTCTAATTGGTTTAGTACCTACGACCAACCAAATTTCCGAAATGACTATAATTTGTAATTAAATCAACTTTTTTAAACGGCAATATCTTTTAGACACCCAGTAGTTGAATACTAATTTTCATGACAAATCCATTGATAACCCAATTATATAAGTTCTTTGGTGGATAATAACTAAAATATTGAGAAAATACGCTTATCAAGTAAGTATGCCGTGGAAATTGAATAGAACTAGATTCAAAACATTTATTTTGGCAAGAAAACAAAGCTGCAAATAACAAATGTTCTGTCCGAAATGATTTATTTTAACAATGAAAAACGTATTAAAAGATTAAATATTCATCTCCTCTTCTTCGTGACATTTTTTTAATAAAATAAATTTTCAAGGCAATTTGATGGGGGCCCCAAGGCAACGCCTCATCGCCTTGGGGTTAATCTGGTACTGCGCTTCATCAAAGATAAAAGCTTCACGATTGTTATCAATTCCTTTTCTAATTTGTTTCTCCACAATAGGGTTTTCCCACTAATTTTATTTTAACAATTTGTGTCGTGAAAATGATATAATAAAACATTTTATTAATTTACAACAATTTACTTTTCTAATAAGAATTATTTCTAAGAAAATATCGTTAAAACAACTTGCTGATAATTTCACTGCTTTTTAAAACGGGCATTTTTACGCGCCAGAATTACGTATCTACCCGGAAAACCAATGAGATTATGGATATAATTAGTTTGTAATAGATTCTAACTGTGTGTTAAAGAAAGCTTTCCTCTAAAACTTCTCAGAATTTCAATTTGTAATGCTTGTACTGTGATTGGTCTAAAGCAGTGGACGTGTAAATATTGGCCAATCAGAATCCAGATAAATGCCGCACAAGTTATTCGTAAAAGCGTCGGACGTTAATATTTTGTACTGTAGTTTAGGTTTAACCTTCACCGACATTACACATCAGATGACTAACCCAAAACGTTAAATTTATATTTTTATGTTTGTATTGTTTGGAATGAAAATATTATTTTATCAGTTTCTGGTTTATGTTTTATTAATTCTACAATCAAAATGGAATCAAGTGGAAGAGGGATATGTTAAAGGTGCCGCTGATAATTTACCTAAAGTAGAAAAGTGCTGAGTGCTGTCAATAGATAGAGGTTATGTTATGTTAACAGAGACCAAGATTAATAAACAATCTTGAACAGAGACAACCTCTGTGATTGGATTTCAGGGTGTTGACGTCACAACGCGCCAATTTATGGCTGTTTAAAATGAACCCAATATTTTTCAAACTTCAAGTTTTTTTTTTGTTACTATTAGTAAAATTAATAAGATAATAAATATGCCATAAATCATTATTTTACGTGTGAAGTATTTCAGCAATAATTTTTTTTTCTGGGAAAACTCTATTGGAAAATATTGAAAACATGGATGATGTGTGCCCGGATACCTTGGGGGACACAATACTGTAGCATGCATTTTTTCATCCCTTGTATACATGGTAAACAATAACAACAATTAAAAAAACAACAAATTTAACGATAAAGAGCAACCTTATTAAGTTAACAATACGCACGTATTATTATTTGTCAAACTTCTTTTTGTTTCCACAGCACATCTTTTTTATTTGCAATGTTGTTTTGTTGACAAAATGCATGCTTAATTCTCTTTGAGGGGGCGAGCGTAGGTGCGTCTTTACTATGTACATACTTCGGTATGTGATGTAAAGCAACGACAGGTGCAGTTAGTACTTGGATGGGTGACCATTCCAACGGAAACCGCGTCCTCGCCTCACACATCTTCCAGCGGCTTGTATATCAGTGTATGCGCGGAAGCTATACAACCTTAGGCGAGGGTTGTATAGGAGATATACCATCCTTCGAAGGGGATGTAAAGCCGTCGGTCCCTTGTCTATTAAATGTTAGGTAAGTAAAAGATCCCTACTCTTCTTAAGGGAAGAGGTTCGGCAAAATTCCTAGTTGGGGGTAGCTCGTCTACAGGCGTCGGTGTTAGGCTTCAGTAGCGGAAATAGGCCGACGTTAAATAAGTGTATATAAAAAAAAAAAATTCTCTGCAAATATGTACATACATCGTCTAATGTCTATCTAACAGTTTTCTAATATGATCATTTTCACTGTGTCTCCTTAGTTTCCAGCCAATAGAGCAGTTCACATCTCAGTCATCCTTAATTCAGTTGTCTTATTTTACAAATGTCATTTATATATTTATGAGGTAGGTAGATGTCAAAATAATACGAAATTAGTATTTGTAGTTGTTTTTACATCTTATATTGTTAAAGAAAGTATGCGAAAATGAGTTGTATTTAAAATCTAAACGCATTTTTTTACTGTTCTGTATATTCAGAAAGCGAATTTTGTGCTCTATCTTACTATCATATTTGTAAACTTATGATATTATATTTAAAAAAAGAACGTCATTTCTGTGTAAACCGGAAGTGGCATTTAAAATTTACACGCATTTTCCCCGAAAAAACTACAGATCGGTCTTTCAACCACAAATTTATATGAAATACTACCAAGAAAGAGAAGTATAACATGTTAACTGTACATGAGATTATAAAAAGTAAGGTATTTATAAATTCAGATTTCCAGTAAATATAAAGTTTTTTAAAAGTTACCTAACTTGTTACATAAATAACAGTGTTAGCAATATGTTAAAATACGGAAAAATTAAATCTCGTTTAAACATGATAAAATGGTTAAAAATAGTCTTACAATAGTTAGTATCTACAAAGTTTTACAAAAATCAACAAATCCGTTCTATGGGAAAACCCCTACAGAAATATGAATATTCATTTGAATGCGCGAAACGCTTTTTGATTGATGTGACGTCAACTCGCCCGAAGTTAAACGCGCGCAAGTATACTGGCTAGGGTTCCATGCACGTTTTATATGAGAATTAGTAGTAGTCTGCGTTTACTGACTTCTGTGAACACTTGTGTCCGTGTAGTTCTTCGTTTTGCGACTTTTAATTTTAATTAAGGCATACTACTAAAATGGAAGCAGGTTTTCAAAAGGCGGACTCGCATAATCTGCCAACTGTGGACTTACCATGGTTTCAGAATTTTTGTTTTGGCCATGGTGAAAGACTTCAATCTTTTTTGTGCGCACGTTTACTCTGGAATCATTTATGATATTGACTTGAAATTTGGTACACGTATGTATTATAACAAGATCTGGAACTAGATTATATTTTGATCTAATTCTGTTGAAGGGTTCGGGGGTAAATGGGGTAAATAAGGGTAAATAGGCAAAGCAAGCAGGTAAGAGCCCATAAAACTGCAATTTAGGGCATGTACGAAAAGTCTAGGTCTCAAATTTTTTTTTGGCAACAGCCACCCCCAACTATCACCCCCAATGCCATCCCCCACCATTATAAATGGGAGTAAAAAAAATTAAAATGTGATTAAGTATGTGTACAAGAGCGAAATGCCTTGAAATTTTTTTTGGCGTTAGCCCCTCTACCAACCCTTTGCTACCCCCACCCTATTATTATTGGGAGAAAAAAATTAAATTGGGATTTAATGTGTAAACAAGAACCAAGGGACTTTAAAAAAAATTTGACATTAGCCACCCCCTCTACCATCCCCATTGCCACCCCTACCCTATTATTAAAGGGATTAAAATATTATATTGGGATTTAGTGTGTATAAGCTTTGAATACGAAATCTGGATGTGGAAGTAGTGATTCCTTGGGCAGCGGCTTTTTTATTTGTAACACTAAACTGCTTTGCTCTTTGCTTGCATCTTATACTCACTTGAAACGTTTTTATGTTCTCGTCTAGCTGCATTAAACCAAAGCTTCCTTCTTTTTACATTTTGTGGCACAGACATAAAAACTTTTTCTAGGTTATTTACTGATGTATTTGTACATTCAGGAACAAAACAATACTTATTGTTATTAACTTTCATACTTTTTGAGTCTCCCATCATTAGAAAAACACAGATAAAACAATAATGAAACAAACAATCCGTATCACGTAGGTATATGAGTTCCGCTGTTAAGGCGATGTGACGTCACCGCGTGCTACTCTCACTGCCGGGATCGTTTGCTAGCCTTGTTAATTTCGGAGTTTTTATTTTTAGTTTATTTTCAAGAAAAAAAGTTGTTAGGCGTTTTAATGGTTATTACGTGTTTCTGTAGCCTTAGAACTATCATTTTTTATTACAATTAAAAAATAGTGAACATCCCTATTGTCTCATAGATAATTCCCATGGAAACAATAATTTTATCCAAGGGAATTATCTACTAGCTAAATTTAACTTAAGATTGATATATTGGCTCTCAAAATGAAAATATGAATTGTCTATACTGACCTTGCAAAAGAGGGGAAGCATGTTGTATAATTTGTCATCTCTTTCCTGGTCAGTTAAAGGATGAGTTGGATGAGTATATTCCGAAAAGAGCTTTTTCAGATGCATTAGACCCAGTTGAGTGTGTGGCGATGAAGGAGCAGTGTCGGATATGTCTGAGGAAGAGGCGGAGGATACATTTGCACCTCCACCTCTTAATTTTCTCATAATATTCATGTCCAGGGCTTATATGCACCTAAAAATAAAGCAAACAGTTGAGGATACATTGCCAATCTTGTTATCTTTTCATAAAAGCGAGATACAAGAAAAAGGGGAGAGGTGTTTCAAAATATTATTTTCCTCCATCTAGTCTCAATTAATAATCCCTTCATGGTGATCAATCTGTATGTATATAAAGTATATAAAGTTTTCTTGGCAGAGTTGCAGAGTTACCAAATACTATTTTCTCTCTTAATTACTAATTCTACTCCACGCACCGCCGCAAGACTGATCCTACTTAATGGACATGCCTACCTTGCACTGACGAGAGCCAACAGCTCGAAACTACAGTCTGCAAGTGGTGTGGGACGACTTGCAGGAGAGCTCTTTTAAGTAAGATCAGTCTTTCGGCTGGTGTTTATTGCAATCGAAGTATTAGCGTTTTGATGGTAATACGCAATTATTACTCTTAACGCGCCAGGCTTATACCTTGTAATTCAGCGCTCGGCGGGGTACATAACCCGGCGAGTAGCTGTTGGTTGCAGTTTAGTTACGTTCCTTATAGTAAAATAAGGATTTTATAGAGGAGTTTGCGATTAAAAATATTATGTATTAATATTCCGCCCACTAAAAGCACATTTGAACTATTCATGTTTAAAGTATAACAAAGTAATTTTGAATCGAAAATATTTGACTGTGGTAAATATATGAAAATTAAACTATTGTAGATTTTTTTAACAGCCTTATTCATTTTTAACAGCGGAGTTTATAATACTAATACCACAACTCAACCAAGATACATAGACCAACAATTACACACGATCATTACCTACGACATTGTCATCTGCCGCAGTTGAGAGTTGAACTCAGGAGTGGTACAGCGACTAGGTGTGTTGTCTCTCACACAACCTTGTGTTGAAAAGCCCACTACTACCAACGCGGTGGAACAGTAAAAAATTCACTAAACAGCCATACTCCCCTAGTTAGGATTCGAACCCAGGACCCCTTGATCTCAAGCATAATACGTAAGCATTGAGCCACTGAGCACATTTCCTTGTATTTTATTGGCTATTATTCTTGTGCCATTAAACCGAATGTTTTGAAATTTGTCATGTTGTTATATGACACATAGATACACAATTCTGAAAATTCGAGCTTTATATGCAGTGCCGAATTAACCCCAAGGCACCACCAAAATGGGACTCCCACCAAATTGCCTTGAAAATTTATTTTATAAAAAAAATTAATGATTTCAGATTCGTTTCGAAATTTGGAATGACAAATCAAACTCCCACCCCTCAGTTAAGCTCGCGATTCCCACTATATCGACCATACGTAATATACTAACACGAGCCTGCTCCGTTTTATTCCATCAATCTTCGCATGCTTATATGTAGGGAGTAGTTTTGAGAGGGTAGGGTGAAAAATAGCACCTCCATCATGATCTCTGCCCTCGAAAACTCGTAAAAAACCTTGTCGAGTCCGTATTTTCTTATTTTTTGGGATATTGCTATTAGGGTCAGGGGTAGGTTCGACCCCCGGGGGTCACCTTGGGGTACTCTAATGTAAATTAACAGAATTTATTATTATTCCCCCAAAAAACTTGATCCGACGATCTCTCGCAAGTCCAAGTTCGAGAAGCCAGAAATAGGAGTAGTTTTTCCTTGATAGGAGTAGTACGCAAGGATTTCAAAACTTGAAATCATCACCATCGTTTTTCTCACCCTGAAATACTAGGGAGGAAGTGTATTGCAAAAGATCCTACAAACTTTTGATGTTTTGGCCTTTTTTGTACCTCATTAAATGGACTACTGGTTCCCATCCCTAGGGAGGATGGACAAAAAAATTGAAAGCTAATCATTGATGCTGACAGAAAATCAAATTTTATGATGGTAAGAAGATTTGAAGTCTGCATTGAAAAATTGGTACTTCAAGATACTTTTTGTAAATAACTCAAAAAATATTATGTACAATGGAAAAGGGCATGGCAAAAAAAAGCTTATTAAGTGAAAAATATTTTGCTTTTTTTATGTGCAACAAATAGTTGTAAAGATATGGCAATTTAAAAATGGCACTTGAATGTTTGTAAATCGAGATATATTGTTTAAAAATCAAATATCTCAAAAAAAATAAGCCTGGCGATAAAAATAAATATAGTGGAAATTGAAGGAATCAAATTAAAATATATTTTTTTAAATTAATCTTTAGAAAAATTTAACGTTTTACTTACTTCACTTCGACCTAAAAGATCTTTTGTGATTTACCCTATATCTAATTGTTGCCCAAGATTCCAAGACTTTTTACAAAGCTTGTGATTTTCCTGGGGGCTAATTTCCCCATGTCTTCAGGCGTTAATTCCGCCTGTTCTAGGAATTTTAGCCTAATGCAGACTAACACCTTGCATTCACAAAGTATATGTTCCGCAGTTTCAGTTGCAGTATTGCAATATCTGCATTTGTTGTCTACTGCCTTGCCCATATTCTTGAGATGATATCTCAAGGGGCAGTGGCCAGTTAGAAGGCCTGTGATTAGCCTTAATTCGGACTTTTCAAGTTCGAGAAGCCTTGTGGCATTCTTAGTCGAATAAGTTATAAACTTTTTCGCTTGTCTTTGGCCTGGAGTATTCCTCCAGTAGGACTTTTTCTGGTCCTTTTCCCATTCTTGGATCTCCTCCGCTATGTGTCCCTTGGCCAGGCCACAGAACGGTTCGGGTCCAATGAATGGTGCTTTAGATCCTGTTTTTTGCAAGGCTGTCAGCAAGTTCATTTCCTTGTATTCCCTCATGCCCTGGCACCCACATCAAAGTAACCTTGTTGTTGTTAGCCAGTTGCTTCAGGGATTTTCTACATTCCCAGGCAATTTTAGACTCTTAGAGCTTTTAGTGCTGCCTGGCTATCAGATAATATATAGATCGTTGCCCTTCGGATGTTATTTAGGCATTCCTGGGCACACAGATCTATAGCGTAAATTTCTGCCTGGAAGATGGTTGGGGTGTTACCGAGGGCTTTGGATAGCCTACATTTAGGTCCTGTTATGCCCACTCCTACCCCTTCAGCCATCTTAGATCCATCTGTATACCAGATGAGTGACCCTTGTTCCAATCACAGTGCCTCTATCTTGCTCGTCTGACGGTTTTCAATTAGCATGTCAAACGGGCAATCAAAGTCTTGTTTGATTGGCATTGAGTCAGTGGGTTTGGTCATGGACTTCAAATGGATTAACTCCAGAATCCTTAAGTGACCAACCAGATCGCCTGGTTTAAATTTATGTGCCTGGTGCAGTAGTAAAGCACTGAGTGCTGCTTCCTTCCTTACATGCAAGTGCAAGGGAAGTAGGTCAAGCATAGCCTCCATAGCTGCTGTGGGACACGAGTGCATTGCTCCTGTAGCCCCTATACAGGCAAGGCGTTGCAGTTTCTGCAACTTTCCCTGTGCTATTTTTTCTTCTGTTTTTGGCCACCATACGCATGATGCGTAGGTTACCATAGGTCTGACAACCGAAAGATAAGACCAATGTGTCATTTTTGGTCTTAGACCCCAAGTCTTACCAAACAACCTACGGCACGTCCATATTGCCACTGTTGCTTTAATAAGAGTCCTTTCCAGATGTGATTTCCAGGTAAGTTTTTGATCCAGGATTACTCCTAGATACTTGACTTCACTGGAGAAATTTAGTATTGTTCCATTCAGTACAGGAGTTTTTCCTTTTAGTGAACGGGACAATAGTTGTTTTGCTCGGATTGACATTGAGCCTCTCTGACGAGCACCATTTGGATATTATATTTAAGGTAATTTGCATGAGGTTGGAAATCATGACCTCATTTTTGCCTCTCACAGTGACGACCAGGTCATCTGCATATCCCTGGACGTTGAAGCCTGAATTACTCATTTTATGTAGGAGATCATCGACCACCATTGACCACAGCAAGGGCGATAGGATTCCACCTTGTGGACAACCTCTGACTGCATACACCGTAGCCGACTCATCCCCCACACTTGTGGTAATAATTCTGCTTCTGAGCATGGATTGTATCCCCATTTAATTGTAGGAGACTGTATTCCCCTTTTTTCCGCGGCTTTTTGTATGGATTCATAGGAGGTGTTGTCAAAAGCACCCTCTATATCTATGAAAGTACACACAGCCACTTCTTTTGCTGTAAATGTCTTTTCAATGCCTTGAACCAGGCAATGTAGAGCATTTATTGTTGATTTGCCAGGTTGATAGGCAAATTGTTTTGCGTGAAGCGGTGTTCCTGTAAGGATTTCACTTCTAATATATTGATCTAAAAGTTTCTCCATTATTTTAAGGAGAAATGTGGTTAAGCTAATGGGGCGATACAACTTAGGCTCGTCTGGTGGACGTCTGCCTATTTTCGGAATAAACGCCACCTTGACTTCCCTCCAAGCTCGGGGAATATACCCAAGTATATAGCTTGCTATAAATATACTTCTCAGGCATGGGATAAGCTCCTCAATTCCATGTTGAAGTAGGGCAGGGAAGATGCCATCTCTGCCCAGTGATTTAAAGGGCTTAAAGGTAGATACTGCCCATTTAATTTTATTGGGGGTGAATATTTTTCTAGCCAGGCTTCTTCCTTCTCTGGTAGGACGATGAGCATCCTCATCCAGATAGTCCTGTGGAAATTCACCCTGAATTATGCGGCAGCCTGGGACTGGGCTGACTCTCTGTGTATTCGCCATCGGGCTTTTTGAGTAGCCCTATTCCATTTGAGTGGTCTTTTGCAAGGACTTTTTGTAGGCAAACTTAGCCTTATATGACTGTCTAGTTGGTGGTAAACCAGTGCCATTGAAACCTATACCAAACACACACTCACACAAACGTCACAAACTCGGCCTTCAACCTCATTTCATAATTTTTCCATTTCCTATTGCAATATGATACATTACGATACTCATATTGTAAACAACTATTAATGGCAGTAAAGTGATTTTGCCGCACTGGTTGGTCTCTATAGGAACAAATATAATAAAGCTTGGCAATAATCGATAGTAAAGTTACGCATATTTTTTAAACGTTTTTATTATTGTTATTTCTCGGTTGTAGATAAAAAGATATAATGGATATGTATGTATTGGCTTTGCAAATTTCACTCATGTGAGGTGAAAACCTAGTAACCATTATTACCGTTATTATAATGTAATAATATGGTGTTTCAAAAGAACATGCTTTAAATTCTACTGTAGATTGAGAGGACTAACAGATGAAGTTTTACTAATATTTTTTCCCAGTATCCCACACAGGATGGAACAATCAAGTTCATGGTCATTCTTTTTTTTTGTTTTATGCAAAATGACAAATTTCGTTGAATTTCTAATTAGTTTATTCAATTTAACAACTCTATCTTAAAATTATTCGTACACTGAACCGTTCTTGATTGAATTGTAAAAACCCTATGGAAAAAGAAGGTTGTAATCATCGATGCTTGCATCGGCATAAAATGAAAGTTGTGCATCTTCTTAATGTTTTTTTACAGTTAGTTTAGCTATTAGTTAGTGTAGTAGTAAATATCTGTATTCAAGATGGTGCCTGTGAATAGTTATTATTTCTAATGTAGAAATTTGGACAGAGAAAATTATTCTAAGAAAATGAGCTGCCTGTTTATACCTATTTGGTAATTACTTGGTAAAATGATACACTGGAGACATATGATTAATATTTTTAATAAGTTATAAAATAATGCGTAATTTTTGTCAGTTATTATAACTTGCTTTTTACGGCTATCTGTACAGAATGTTTCAATATTATTTAATGAAACTAAGTATCATCTTCATCTTTTCAGTTTTCCAAATTGACCCTAACAAACTCATGAAAATGAGGAGGAACCTCAGTTTAGTAGAAAGTGGCACGTCAATTAGAAATACCCACTAGAAATGAAGAAGAGGGTGATTATGATGAGGAAGAAGATTTGTAATAATTTACAAATTGTAATACATAAATTAGGATAAATTTATAGATATTTCAACTATAACACACTTTATGAGGATTTGATTTTCCAAAATATGTTTAATGTGAGTTTCTCCCTCGGTTTCTCCACTCACTCAATTCATATATATATGGAGTTTCATAATTTTGGCTGGTGCAGGTGGGTCAATTTCTATCTCCCTGTGCGAAAGCATTATTATAACTCAAGCAAAGTTGTTATTTCTTACTTTTCAGTTCTATTGGGTAAATATGTAATGTTCGAATCGGACCGTTATTCATAAAACATTTTTTTTTTTAAACGTCAGTTATCATCCCTCAAAGATATAGGAACAGAGCTAAAACGACAAGTGTATCAGGGGCATTATGCATTGATATAATCTCAAATTAAAGCATATCCAAGTGGCAAATAAAACGTGTTGTGAACTACATAAACACAATCAGCGAACTGTTAAATTTCCATGAACTACATTAAATTTTGTGGTTGGTTTTTTAAATAGCAAATTAACCGTGAAATAAAACATTAAACCTCGTCGATATCAATAAGTGTTTACATTGTGCGTTACATTTGACATACTTTTTTATGCGTGCATCGAAATTTATGCAGATGTGGATCCTTTGCTGTACAGTTTGCCACACCAGTTCGGTCGGTATAAAAAATCAAGCAAAAAACTTCGACGATACCGTGTTCACTATCCTCTATTTGCTGAATAGAAATAGTTAAGCCACTCCCCAAAAAAGTGCGCCATATTTAAACAGAATTGTTTTATTGGTTGATTTTTAAACCCCATAATACAACCAACCATTTAAAGTTTTTGATGTTTGTTAAATTGATATTAAGTTATTATAAGGTCTGTGTTACTTTGTATTGTGTGTCAGATTAGTGATTGGATAGTTCAGGGTTTTATCAAATAAGTTAGATTAACATACTTTGTAAGGATAGAACTACATAATAATATAATAATAAATATCGTGGCTGAATGGAGATAACCAAAGCCAACAAAAAAAATAGTTTGGTGTACAATTGCGGATAATAAGGTACACAATGAAAATAATTAATATTAATTAAATGTCAGAACTACTTTCTTTTTTGAGGTTAGAAATTCCTTTAATAATTTGTCACGTGTAAAACTCCCCATTGCATACATTGGTCAAAGCAAACATAAATTAATGGGGGAATGGCTTAACTATTTATATTCAGTAAATAGAGTATAGTCAGTTAGAGATAAAGAAGAAACAGGGCCGGCTTTAGCTTTTAGCAATCTTTTTAATGTTTCCCAGTTAACAGTAATCATGCAGGGGGATGGTAGCTCAGTGGGTTAGCGGGTATGGCTTTCTCTCTATGCATACCTAGCGAAGTAGCGAGCCCCACCTACTGCGAAGTAATTTTCAAACTTAAAATTATCCCCAAGAAGTGGTTCGGATCCCACTATAAACTGTAGGGCTCCGTCTCCCGTACTCGGATAAATCTAGAACTCGTAGACTTAAGAGGGCCACTTGGTGGCCTGGAAGGCAGTTAATAAACATTGATTCATAATTCGCTTAAATTGAATGCAACAGAGCCAATTCTGTACCCCAGTAGCATGTGTGGTGTATTAGTAGGGTTATAAGCAGTTGTAAAACTTCTGCCAAAGAAGAACGTATCCACACAACCTGTCACTTAAAGTAATAGGCTGGGCCATCCACCTATTAAGCGGCGAGCGGGGCAATTGATGGTTTTTGCATGATTTCTTATACCGATTAAACTGGTGTGGCAAATTGTATACAATTATAATATTGTTGATATTTATATCCATGGTGATGGTGGTGATGAGTTGAATTAAGAGTTCGCTTTCGTCCATCCACAATATCTTCTTCTTCGCAAAGACTCTGGTCCGGCAAAAGAAACGTGTGAAAATTCTGGGGATATAACAAATTTTCATGCATTTTGATTTTTTGGCGGATATTTCAATATTAGGGGAGGGGGTATTTTCAACCCAGGGGAGGGGTATTTTTAAACCCGGTGATGGATAAGATCTTGTATGGTTAAATTTCATACGGCCTACCTGAATCCTGCCCAAGAAACCGATCCGCATGCCTACGATGAAAAAAAACGCGAAATAGGAGTGGATTTTCGAGTTTAGGGGTAGTTGCTGAGGGGTGGGAATCTTCTTAAAAATATCACCATCATGTTCAGCGCCCTCGAAAACGGAGGGGTACCCATGTTTCATCCCTCTCACAGAACGTTTGTTTTAACCCTTTTCTTGCAACTTTTTCATGGAGTAGGTCAACAATAATTAATTTCAATAGGATTCTATTTTCATAGTTAACGTAGAGATAAAGAAAATATGAGAATTCGCAAGAACTGTAAGGTTTTCGTACAGCGTACAGGGACCATCGAACAACTGCATATGCTGAACTGTGAATTCGGTTTCAAATTTAATACAGGTTGTTTTGAAATACACGCATATATTTGATTTTGTGAGACTGTATGTAATGTAAAGACCCAATACCACATTTTGAATTTAAGAATTATTGCAGCCGAAATTAGAGCGTTGTCAAGTCTACACAAAATGATACAAATAAAATTAAATATGAACACAATTTTAGTTATTAGCATGGAATCACACACTTTTGAAAACAGCAGTCTATTGCATATTTCCCTTTAAAATTTAAATATTGTAAAGCCAATACGAAGGTTACTTCACCAAGAACACGAAAATTGTCAGCCAAGAGCTTGATATGTATTGTTATGTGCTGCCCTCTAATAGAGAGGAGAGTGTAATTACTCCCTGACTAGTAAGGTGGCGCCATCTATGAGCCAACTGACGAACAGTCACCTAGCACATAGTAGAAAACTCTGGAGGATTCTAGAATGTTATGGAATAGGATTCTGGTACATTCTATGGGTGTATATACAGAGGTGAATCCAGCAGATGGGGGAACAGACAGTTCAGTGAAGTATACAGTACAGTTCTAGTATACAGAGACAGTTTTTAGGTTAGAAAAGAGTTGACAAGTTTAAGAAGAAAAGTAAAGTACAGTTGTGATTTAAAGGTAGTGAATTTATATTAGATTGTTATTATTAGTTGTGTGATTTTTAAGTATTTACTATTGTAATTTAAGTGACTAATAAAATAGTGGTTTGTGAAGATTCTTGTTGCAAGTTATTTGAACCTACAGAGAGTTTACTGAAGACGGTAAACACGTAACAGTATATTTTCTCCTGGCAGTCCTGACACACCACAACTAAGCATAATATTTGCCCACTAAATGTTTGTAAAATACAACATTGTTAAAGATGGAAGAATACAGTAAATTCACTATTGTCTCTTGCATGCTTAACCAACAGCCAACAGTACTTTACACTAGCTATTGTTTAGTTCTATACGAGCTGCATTTCTCATAGCGTTTGGCAACACACTTTCGGAACAAGGTCACAGTCAGTCGTAGAAAGCAAAGTATTTCATTTTTAATAAAAGTGAATAGCTTGCGTTCTGGGTATCGAGTCTAGAAGGATTTCTAAAGGATTTTTTCCTTTTAGAATTTTTAGATTTAAAAAGTGGCATTGACATTCGCATTAGTTAAGGATTGACACATTAAAATATATGCATCTGTTTCAAAAACACTCTGTATAATAGATAGGAGTGATCCGAGTAAATAATTACAGGTTTTTTATTTGTTGCCAGTAAGTTTAACAGGTTTGTTTTAATTTTAAAAGAGATAATATAAATTCCTTTGCAGGCATTTAAGAGAGAGATTGCGCGGTACACTGTTTTAACAAACCTTACCTTAGTTTGCCATAGCAATTTGGTCGGTATATCAAGCAAGAAAACAGGAATTGCATTGCTCGTCACTTGATAGGTGGGAGGCCCTGCCTATCGGTTTAAATGACAGGCCGCGTAGACACAAGTCTTTTTCGGCGGCAGTTTTACGACCTTATTAACCCTTTCAGTCACAATGTCCATTACAATGGACATCAATTTTGTATACTACATATTAATTTGTTGCATGAAAATATTACTCAAGTCACAGTGTCCATGTGCAGGGTCGTGCATAAAGTTAACATAGAAAACACTGTAGCGGCATCTGTTGCCTAAATGTTTAAATTAGTAGTTCTCATTTAACCTGCATTTTGTGACAGTTTGCAAGGTTGTTTACATGTGGAGAAGAAATATCCTAAATATTGTAAATAAAAAATAATTTTGGCGGTTTTTTTGCTTTAGTTGGTAAGTAGTAATGTTGTTTTAGCCTGCTGTAATAATTTTTTTCAAAATATTGTTGCTGGAGAGCTCATACATTTAGTTGATTTATGATGTCCATTGAAATGGACAAAATGACTAACGTAAAATTGAACAAAAATGCTGTTTTTTTGTCAGATACGAGGAAAAATGGAAAGTCTGCCGTCCACTAGCAAAAAAAATCGTAAGAAACCTCTTGCTGAAGAGCAACTTCTACACTATTTAATGAAAGACGATGACTCAGTAATTCTAGAATTTTCAGATGATGATGATGTTGACAATAATATTGCGGATCAGATTTTATTGACAACTGTGAGAATGATATTATTGGAAATACTTTGAAAGATATAATGAATGGTGATGTAATTGAGGAAGTTGTAGAAAACGAGAAAACAGAAGCAACTGAAGAAACAGAAGATTTACAAGCTCAAGATCATTCAAAACAAATAAAAGAAAAAAGGCAGCATTAGAGAAAGAACAGAAAGAATTTTTTGAAATTTGTGATTTAACAGAAAAAGAAGAAATTAGATGGAGAAATAATGTGATATTTGAAACACGTCCGGTCCAATGGTTTGCTCGAGAAGATCCTCCAAAATATGATTCACCTCCTCCCATTCATGTTTATTTATTTTTTCCAGTCACAATGTCCATCACAATGGACATGTCAGATCTCCTGTCAAAATTGGCATATGGAAAAATTAACGTCACCAAAAATTTTTGAAAAATTATAACATCATGTTCCAAATTACAGAATTTTTTGACCACTTAAAAAGATTTGTGACTGAAAGGGTTAAAATACCACATGCTTTACTGAAGTACAGAACCGGCTCCGTTGCGTACTAATACGTACAATATATAGCGTATTACGAAGAAATGATATTATGATTACTGCTAGTCAGAAAATATAAAGAAGGTTAATAAAAGCTAAAACCAGTCCTGTCCCTCCTTCTCTATTTCTAACTGACTAGCGAATGCGACACCATTCAATGTTCTTGAGGTGATTTTTTTATACCGACTAAACTGGTGGCAAACTGTACATTTAATGCCGCTTTTGAAGACTGGCATAACTAACTGTAGGCCCGTTTGTAACATCACATTATCCCGTTTTTTTTCAAAAGGGGCGTATATCAGGATAAGCCAGTTTGTGGGTGAAAATATTTTGCAATTATTATTTCGTCGACATTAATTGTCATTACAAGAACACTGTTTGGCATATAGTTATGTCAGTTTGTAAAGTTAAGAGCCGCCCTCTAAAGGAGAAAGGTTCAATCAATCCCAGGTAGCAGAGTGAAAGAAGACCTGCCTAGTTGGCTACCGGTAAAGCGGCGCCATCCCTGGGCTAACTGGCGAACTACCATTACCACGGATGGAGAGAAAACGGTAGAAAAATCCCGAATGACAGATTAGAAGGATGGAGAAGTTGACTAGAACAATCTGGAGGGAAATTGACGATTTGAGAATGCCACGAATATATAAGAAGCGGATCCAACGCACGCTTGTTATTAATGGAAACGAAGTGAAATATGATAAAACAAATAAGGAAATGTCTATTAATATAAATGTTAATATTAAATATTAATAAAAAATAAATAAAATGTAATGGGGAACATTCTTCTTTTATTTTATCCGCCAGAGTGTACCAGCCGTACTCGGTTGTTTGTCCGTCAATGTCAATACGAAAAAATATGTCCTTGTCACTCTTTAGGATGAAAAATGAAAACTTGTTGCTGTGTACCAAAGTGTTCTAACACAGTAGAACATTTACTTCCTAAAATCATCGTTTCCAACAAACTATTTAAAGATTATATATGATACAAGTTGAGAATGACAATAATGACATTAAACTGAGTACGCATAGCGTCATCTATCGGATATATTAGGAACTGGCTTAGATTGTTCCTCATTCTTTTTATCAATTTGGCTCATTTCTACGAATAAGAGATTGGGAAACTCTCAGAAATCGGGAAATTTAAAAGTTATAATATAACTTTTAAATTGTTATGTGTCATTTTCAATTTATATCAAATATTATATACAAATTGAGGATGACATTAAACCGAGTACGCATGGCGTCATCTATTGGATATATTAGGAACTGGCTTGGAATGTTCCCCATTGATTTAAGATTGTATTTCTCATTATTCCACTAGTGAAATAAAGTAATTGAATTATTCCACTAGTTTATAAAGTGGTACTTTATATGCTTCATAAGTGTGGATAAAACTCGAATTATAATGTCGTTATGGATAAAAAAAATAATTAGTTACTTATTTAGTTTGTTGTTAACTAAATTATAACTGCTGTTTCATGAAATGACGCCCCTTAAAACGTTTTGCGTATTTATGCCATCGCATTCAGAACGTCCCTAAATTTGTCCCCATGACGATTCTAAGTTAAAAAAAAAGTAAATCTTAATAGGTAGGTATTCGTCGAATGCAAAGTTGTTTTTTTTTTATATGTAGAGTAACTTTTTTTTATAAAGTCAAAAGTGGAAAATCCCTACTTTCGGACCACGATCAATGGTTCCGAGCCACACTGTAGTACCTATAGGATTAAGTAGGTATTTATTTCTATAAAAAAAATTACGTATACTGCTTAGCAGGCATTATTTAAATTAATATAGGTACGTACTTACACTACTTTTATCGCTAATTATTAAAATTAGTATATTACAAATTCATGTCATAAACCGTAACATAATGAATACATACACTTTCGTCCGACGGTAAAGTATCGCAATTTTTACTCATAGAGAACTAACGTTTAAGGCTCCTAATTCCTATGAATCATACAATACAAATAAGACAACAATCTGTGGTCACTACATAATCATACTAATGTTTATCAACTAATTCATTATGACAGCACTGATATCTAGGAATGGACATATGGACATTTAACTAGGTGAGAATAAAAAATAAGGTAAGTAACTACCTATTTAAAATCAAATTTAATTGACAAAAAAGAAAGTTATAACTTAACTGCATACTTGGCGACATTTGTATGTAGGTAGATAATAAAATTACACCTATTATTTGACGTAAACGTGACAGTTGTAAATGTTGCAATTTGTTGTTATTTTTGCGGCTACACTGTAGTTGTAGTTTGATTTACATACCACACACAAAACAACGCCGACATGAAATTGTCGTCCAAATAAAAATATATCTCGTAGTTGTTGCATTACAAATGGTGTAGAAATAGATTTGCAATTAAAACAAAATAAGAAATACCTACACTTCTAATGACTCGTGTAATAGACCGAAAACATCGAGTGCACAGAGTAAAAATGGAAGGACGGAATCGATTAGTCTATGCGAGAATTTGGTACGTCGCAATCCGGGAAGACAAAAACAAAATCTAAATATTAATAGTTTATATGATTACCTGACAAGTGTAGATGAGTTATATACCTTCATTTTTTATTAAATACGCCCATTTAGTTGGTAAAACAGCTGACACTACACTTATGTCGAACACAAACACAAAACTGCAAACGACGGCGTACAAGAATCTAATTTGTTTCCCATCTTTATTTTTCTGCACGCCTCGATTCGTCCTACGTCTATTCAACAAGAATCAAAATCAAATAAACATTGAACGGCGCAAAGCGGCAAAGCCTGAATGATTCGTAAGTTTTTTTTTGCCCTTGATAATTATGCTATTCGGATTTTTCAATTTATTGCTACAATATTCCACATCCCTAAAATCCATATATTCTATCTATTTATAAAATATAAATGTGTAAAAAGCATAGGTCGGTACTAGTAAAATGCGTGTTCCTATCTCCAGGTAGGTATAGGTACCACCTGCTTTCACAATTTGGACTTGAAAAAATGATAAGCACAAACGTAGGTTTACGAATGTGGTACATTTTCTTAATAAGTAAAATGAGAAACGAAATTAATTCCTTCAGTGTAAATTATGCTTAAGCAAATCGATAATACTCTACACATTTCTTTCCCTTCATGTAAATATTATCTGGATACTTATCTAGATCGTAAATCAAAGTAAGTAATAATTATACCTACCTAGGTTGTTATGAATGAGTTTGTGATAGAAATGGCTTGTTCAGTTTCATTCATGTTATGGTAAAATAAATAAAAAAGACCCCATACCTTCATACCTTGTTGGCAACGATCGTAAAACCAATAAGTGTGGAGTCACCAACGCAATACAGCAATAAAGTGAAAAAGTTAAAAAAATAGTTTTCCGCAAATATCTAACTAAAAAATGGTAATTCTTTGCGAAAAATGTTTCAAACCCTTTTTGTATACATCTGACTTTTTTAATTTGGTTTTTTAAATGCTTAATGCTCGCAAGCAATTTTTGTGTGTTCCGCACAGCTTTGGAAACATTTTTCGCCAATATATCGTTTGTACTTTTTCATCTTCATCTCTACATAAAGTTTATCGGCGTCGTGAAAAAATAACAAATATATCTGAATCGGCATGCCGTCTGTGTGTCTCTAATAAGGCTCAACGTAGAAATCTGAAATTTTAGACCGGGGAGTTGCAAGGTGGCAGAGCTGGGTAGGATTCGAATCCTCTTCGAGTATTCGAATACATTCATATAAAAGGATTCCTGATCCGGATTCGTAACACAAATTAAAAAGGATTCGAATCCTTTTTTGTGGTTGCAATACTTTTTACGCAATCGTTGTGCATTATTAAATATGGAGCGTGAATAATCCACACGGAGTCAAGATCTTACCTATTGTAACAAATTGACAAGTAAATAGCATGCATTTTGGTAGGTACTTGTCAGTGTTGTCAATCGGTGGACAATAGTCCAATTTGCGGTTTTTTTTTCAGAGAGTTGTGGTTTTCTTAGGTGGTGCGGACATTTTTCGGACTAAAATATTTCTGACAATTTCGGATATTTTGTCTGTTCTTAAAAAAATAAAGCGATTACTTTCTCTATCCAGCACATTTAAATTTTTAAAAAGTCAACGTTTTCGTTGTTATTTTAGGATTTCCTCAATTCTATTTAATTTAGGTTTTCCTTGTAAAACTTAGTTTTAAAAGTTGTAAGAAATATGGAACAATATATGGAAAAGGAACGCATAAAGGCAGACGTATTTTAGGCCTTCAACTTCCAACATTGACTAGAATCTAATACATATTGATTAAATTCTAGCGGATATTAAAGGTTTAATGTTTAAAATACTGATGCTGACTTCTATATGTTTTATTTATGATACACATTTTAAAATTAAGTTTTACAAGAAAAACATAAATTAGATAGTCCTGAAAAACTCAACATCGACTGTTTAAAAATTGATTTTATCGATCTTTTTACCACATCCCAACCAATTCAATAGCGTAAGCTTAACGTTAAAATAAAGTGCAATTTATTAATCTCTTTTTATTTAATCAATCAATCAATCACCTACATATATTACATAATCAAGTAAAGCACTAATCTATTCACCATAATATTACAATAGAAAAAAATAATAAGTGTAACTGTAACAATAATTCTGCAGTTAACTTGAGGATTTCGTAATCCGAAAAAAGGATTCGGATTCGTGATTCGAATCCATTTTCAGAGGATTCGACCCAGGTCTGCAAGGTAGAATGCTTTCTTACCATCAATGCACCAGAGAATCAAAAATTGTTTCCTAGTAAAATTGTGCAGGATAGATGCAAAAACACATTCTCGTCGAATCACAAAATGTTTCAAATAAAATAGTGCAGGACAAGCTGAAAATGCTACCGAAGTATTTTATAAATTCCCTCTTTTGGAGTATCAGGAGCAGTGCCAGATATAGAGCCCAAATCAATTTTTCGTTAAATAAAATTATTTTAAGATGAAAAATTGGGCATCAAATCGTTTGCTCAAATTTTTCGTCAAAGTAACAGGATAGCAGCTCCAGGGAGACCCAAAAATAAGTTTTCGTTGAAGCAAAACTTTTTAAAAATAATTATTAAAGCGGAAAACTATCAACAAATTTTTTGAAAATTTCTAGTCAGACACCAGGAGTGGCTTCAGGGATGGCCTAACGCCACTTAATAAACTTAATTTTGAAAAGAATTCTATAAAAGTTTTTTTACGTAACAATGAATTGTATCAAAAACGCACTCCGCAAATATCTCTCAAGGTTAAATGTTATTGACAAGAAAATTGTGTTAAGTTTAATATTACATTCTATCAAAAAATTTTAGAAGGTTAAAACATATTCATCAGGATATCAGATGAGGAGAAGGTAATGTCAAGATGCATCTATCCGAGGCCGATCTTTTAGCAATTTACAAAAAACCGGCTAGAGCTGGTATTTAAAATGTTCCGTTGAGTGCAGAAAAACGCTGATATTTAAATTGCCGTATTTTGGGTACCTAACTTACATCGCTACTTAATGGAATATGTATATTCCAATCTTGATAAAGGTCAGCATGTTGTTTCCTTATTTTTTTACGTATCTGCAGCATTTGATACCGTGAATCATAATTTTCTTATAGAAAAATTGTACAATATTGGCATTAGAAATTTCTCTCTTTAAATTGGATCAAATCTTATCAGAGTGGTAGAAAAATGTTCATTAAGTTGGTAGCCATTACGTCAGAAATATGTGACATTATGTTGGGTGTTCCCCAGGGTTCAGTTCTTGGTCCACTGTTATTTGGTATATACGTGAATGACCTTCCATGCAACATAACAAATGGTAGTTACAATGTTTGCAGACGATATGACAATAACTGTATCAGTAACAAGTCCTGAAAATATTCAGGCTGCGGCAAAATTAGTTGTAGAAGAATTAAATGTATCATGTGATAGAAATAAATTAATATTAAATAACAAAAAGACTATTTGTCTAAACTTGCACCTATAAAAACCTCTCCGAGAGGACTTCCTGTCTGTGATAAATATATCTATCTATCTATACTCAAGAATTTGGCTAGGGTAGCGTGACCATTCGCACAGTGCCATGTTGTCCTATGGTAATCTAAAATTGTATGCATATAAAAAGAAAATCAAGTCTACAATAAATCCAAACCGTAAAACACTACTAATAAGTGATAAATATATAATTTCCATAATATGTAAAATTCTTAGGTACATACTTGAATAAAAGATTGTCATGGAATGTTCAAATTGAACATGTTTGCAAACAGCTCAACAAGGGATTTTTTTGCTATCCTTCAACTTAAAACTTCGATGAACCAGCAAATATTCTTGGATGTCTATTAATCTTTGTGCTATTCGTATCTTATATAATAGTTTGGGGAAGTGCAAATGAATTAAACAGAGTATTTATAATTCAAAAAGAATAATGTGACATATTCGGGTTAAAAGATAAAGTTGTAGAGACATTTTTCAACAAAACAAAATTTTAACTATTCCTTGCATATTTATCTTAAAATCACACATTTTTTACCAAAAATAAAGACAAGTCCACAACACTGTCCTCAAATCATAATTATAAAACGAGACATGGCGATCTTATTTCAATCCCCAAACACAGCACTAGTAACCTTGAACATTGTTTTTATTATAATTGTATAATTTGTTACAATGCGTTACCAAATGAAATTTGCAACATAAAAAATTGTCATAGCTTAGTAACGAAGACAAAGAATTTTCTTGCCAAAAACGGGTATTATAGTGTACAAGAATTTTTGTATAGGAATTAATTAGTC
Source organism: Leptura quadrifasciata (assembly GCA_963675555.1). Lineage (NCBI taxonomy): Eukaryota > Metazoa > Arthropoda > Insecta > Coleoptera > Cerambycidae > Leptura > Leptura quadrifasciata. The sequence continues at coordinate 44,719,770 of OY776675.1, forward strand.
TATACCTTGTCAAATATACATGTATGTATGTAAAAGTATTTATATACGCATGTTATAGAATAGAATAGAGTAGAATATTTTTATTAGTTCCGATAACAACCCCTAAGGGATATAGAACATGTCAACAATTAAACTTAAACAATATGTATATAACACTAGCACAAAGAAGTAAACACAAAAGGTAAACACAAAAGTACAAGTCTAATTTTAAAAACATAAGATTCAAATAATGTAAACACTAAGTATTTATAGTTACATAAGAGAGATTTTAAAAAAATAAGAAAAAATAACAGAAGATTATAAAGTTCCATCTTCAAAATATTCATTTAGTGGTTAAGGTGCCCGCGTGTCGGGAAAAATTTTGCTGATACATATTCTCTCCAAACTTCGTGTATGGCTTCATTGGACCTAGTCTGACAGCATTTTCCTCTATCATTTTTTTTGTTTTTGGGGCATTTTCCCGCTAGATTTTCCGAAACATGTCATTTTTACGGCATATAAAAAATCTATAGATACTGTTATTTTTCCAAGTAGAATAGCTTAAAAACGTGAATTGAAACGTGAAAAAATAATTGTCTGACAATAAATGTGGGTCATTGGGCATGTCCGCTATCTCGAACATGTCGGAAAAACGACTATAAGAAAATTTATTAATAACCAGCTGATTTTCGCTGTATTAATTTATTAAAACATACAAAAACAAGTTTTCGTATTGTCTGACGAAAATTATTTTCCGATTTCCCAGTCTGACGCGTCAAAGTTGTCGGTTTCATGACAGCAAAAAATTTAGTCATAACTTTCAGACATTGGAAAATTATATGCAGAAAATAGGTATTTAATTTGTGGTATAAGTGTCTGACAAATACAGTGGGGCATAACGAGAGTCTGACGAAAAAACATAATTTTCCAATAGCGGCCGTCGAAGTTAGGGCGATAAAAAAATAAAATTTCATTTAGTCGAGAAGACGATTAAAAAAGATATGGTATTTCAACTTACTTATTTTATAATCTTTATTTTGAATTTTTTGAACTCTTTTAGACTATCTGAATTCGACTTACCCAAGTTTTAGGTTCGATAATATTGAAAAATACATAAAACTTTTTGTAGAAAAAAGTAGCGAAAAATTGTCTTTTAGTACGTTTAAAATCGCTATATCTCCGGTATTGCTAGTCCGGAAATTTTCATCCAGGGCCTAAATTAAAGGTTTTGAAACAAGCTATAAGATAACACTTTACAATATTAGTTATAACAAAGTACATTTTATAAATGAAAAAACAATTAATCCATTTTCGGTAAATATATGAATTCAATTTAAGTGTGCAATTTTGTATAAAAAATATATGAAGTATGCAGCAAATAAATAAAATTATATACCACGTGCATCAGATAAACCGTTCAATTCTCTACTACTACACGTGTACTATACTACTATAGAATACAATACGGAGTGTAGAAAGACGTTTCACACTCCTATGTTCTATTATAGAGCTTGCGTACTAAACAGATGTACACAGGTGAACTTGTATAAAACGAAATATTTTCAAGCGCGAAGTTTCAGCAATTTTTTTATGATTTTTGACACTGTAAAAATGATTTTTCAATGATTAGTATGAGATAATCATGACAATTTGAAGGAAATTACAACATTAAAAAATTGTATTTTCCAGGCGTCAGACTGAAAAACTGGAAAACCAAAAGGTGTTTTCCAGTTAAAAAATTGGATTTGATTTATTTTTATTAAGCTATATTGAAAAAATCAGCTTGTTATTTATCAATATAGGCTCAATATATACATATGAATGTAACATCCAAACGTAGCTTGACAACCACATAGAAAAACCTTTTATTTAACATTTCCAGCTAAAAGGCTTTATTTCGCCGTCAGACAATTTTTTAATCGTATTATAAATTTTATTTAAAAATCAAAAAAATTTGTAAAAAAATGTTATGAATAAATTTTTTGCTGTCATGAAACCGACAACTTTGACGCGTCAGACTGGGAAATCGGAAAATAATTTTCGTCAGACAATACGAAAACTTGTTTTTGTATGTTTTAATAAATTAATACAGCGAAAATCAGCTGGTTATTAATAAATTTTCTTATAGTCGTTTTTCCGACATGTTCGAGATAGCGGACACGCCCAATGACCCACATTTATTGTCAGACAATTATTTTTTCACGTTTCAATTCACGTTTTTAAGCTATTCTACTTGGAAAAATAACAGTATCTATACATTTTTTATATGCCGTCAAAATGACATGTTTCGGAAAATCTAGCGGGAAAACGCCCCAAAAACAAAAAAAATGATAGAGGAAAATGCTGTCAGACTAGGTCCAATGAAGCCATACACGAAGTTTGGAGAGAGTATGTATCAGCAAAATTTTTCCCGACGGGCACCTTAACCATAGGCTATAATAAGGATTATTCAATAAATGATTTTTTAATTTTTTTAACATAATTCTTTCTGGCAAACTCCTTATTTGCATGGGTACCTTATTCCAAATTTTAATCAAAACATTATGAAATTTTTTTTGAATATAACTATATTTGGTTTTGTCAGTTAAAAGGTTTTTTTTTTTGTTTTTGTATCATAACTATGTGTTCTTTGACCATCAATAAATAAGCCTTTATTCTGGACTATAAATTTTATTGCCTCATACACATATAAAGAAGTTGTCGTGAGTAGACCGTTATCTTTAAATACCATTCGGCAGCTATCTGTTTTCTTCATCTTAAATACAGTTCGTAAACATCTCTTCTGTAAAATCAGCACTCTCTGTGCATCAACTGAATTGCCCCAAAATATGATCCCATATCGAATTTTTGATACAATATATGCATGGTACGAGTTCAGAGCTGCTATTACCCCTAAGCTATCGGTCAATATTTTTAAGGCATAACAATACTTCGCTATATCTTGTGAAAGGGTATCAATATGTGATTTCCAATCAAGTCTTTGATCTATTTTGGTTCCCAAGAATGAAACTGTATTTACTGTTTTTACCATAGTCCCGTTTACATCAAGTTCCATACTATGGTTGCCTCTAGCCCCAAAGTTTAAAATTTGGGTCTTATCAACATTTACTAATAGATTATTAGATGAAAACCAAGTTTGGAGCAAGTCCATAGTGTTTATGAGTTGCATGCTGGCAGCTTCTGTGCTCTTTTCCCTAATGATTAAAGAAGTATCATTAGCATATAGAATTACATCATGTTGAACAACAGCTGGTATTTCGTTAGTATATAGAATATATAACAAAGGACCAAGGATAGAACCTTGAGGCACACCTTTTTTTATGATTATGATACTAGATTTAATTAAACGACCCTCTTTATCTCTTTTTATAACGGACTGCCTTCTTCCCGACAGGTATAATTTGATAAGACTTTTTGCCACCCCTCTGATACCATAATGTTCCAACTTCTCGATCATAATGCAGTGGTCCACACTATCGAACGCTTTGGATAGATCTAAAAAAACAGTTAACGTATGTTTATCTTCATTCATAGATTCTAGAACCTTTACTAAAGCTTGATATATCGCTTTTGTTGTTGATCGACCTCTACGGAACCTGTATTGATAGTCTGTGATCACAGCATTATCATCGAGAAAGCTATATATACCATATGGAGAATGCTACTAGCCATATAGAAGGATCCTATACATTTATATACATATGCAATATGGGTTAGAATCACGACATGATATGAAATTGATGGTGAATGCCCACCATAGTACCATTTAATTATTTGTACTTTCTCTTCTGTTAAATAAATATCTATTTTAACAGGTTAAAATTATTTTGAGTGCAATAATACTTAAGTTTCTTAAGGTTACCTGTGACCTAAGCTCAACGAACTCTAGTAAATAATAAATAAATCCATACCATCGACAATCACAGCGGTGTCAGCGTACAGTGCATTGGATCGCCCCACCCTAATCACATTCCATTAGATGACATTCTCACCCGTATTGCACATGTACATAAATGTATAGGATTTCCCTATACGGCTAGGCGCTGTCCCCAATCGGTATATATTTTACTTTATTCTGGTGACTAGGAAATCCTCACACTTTGTGGAACAGTTGTTGGTTGGAAGAGATAACCAATGCTTCCATTGATTGTATAATCGCCTTCATCGGAGGAACATGCCTAATGGGAGTAGAAAAAACTTAAATTTCAGTCCAGCAGGTAAAAAAAAAATCTACAAAATAAAAACATTTATTTTTTTCAATATAAGGAAAATTAAGATATATAGTATTAGCCATTCGCAACACACAATTAAATAAAATTGTTTAAAAGCACCATCATCTTCATAGATCATCCAGATCTACAGCCTCTACTTTTGGGGTTAATTTCTCCACGGTCATTGGATTTTTAACAGGAACGACAGGTTGAGCAATTGGGTCACCTAATTTGATCCAACTGCCTGGTTCTGCCTTTTTTAATTTTATTTCTACTTTTGTCCCAAACATGGATACGTCACTAGCTTCTACATTAATAATCTAAAAAATAAATAATAATAAGCTACTGTAAATTTGTTAAATGCAAATCTATTTTCAAAAAAATCGGTAAACCTTATTGGTACTCTTTTTGAAGCTATAATTTTTTAAATTTTATTTTGAATTATCAGACTATAAAAAAAATCGAAGAAAATAAATATGAACATTTTTCTGCATGTGCCATAACAATATTTGACTTTTATTATTATTAGCCTTGAAATTTAAAGTGCTACTTGATACGGAAAAAAATTGCAATTAGTACTTAATAAAATAATTTTTTACAAAATTTTCAGTAAAATATAATTAAATAAAAATGTAATTAAAAACTGAGACCCACTGTCAACACCAAAATCTTATCAAGCTAGAGCAACAAATTTTCGACCTATAACTCATCTACCAGTGGTTTTGGTAAGGATTTTCAAAAGAATATTAAAAAAGAAAATAGAAGAATTGTCGGACACCTCATTTCCAGATACCAATTCGGATTCAAACCTAAATGCTCCATGCTACATCTACTTGTGACACTATTAACAACATTGGAGCGACCAAATTGAATGGTAGAAAAACTGCAGATCCAATCCTAGATATAGATATAGAAAAGCATTTGGCGCAAGGGCATAATTCACAAACTTTACAAGCCCAATAGTTAAACATATCTGTTGCCATGATACGTTGAATGGAAATATCCCGAAGGCTTCTAAATATTGTAATTTCGCTCCAATTTATTATAATTCTTTATTTATGAAATAAATATTTCTACTTCCGATCGTGGAAAAAATAGTATATACACTTCGGGAGAGACCGCCATTTTTCCCTCGATGTATTTGTTGCCCTTGGGCCTCAAATTACACCTCAACAAAAATAAGACGTTTCCCTCCCTTAGTGTATAATGTACTATTTTGTTGTTTTTCATTATTTATTGATGTGTTTCCGTGTATCAAATTTTGATTATAATTATTAAAGAAAATTTGTACCTCTTTATTTATTGTCTTTTATTTTTTCAATATTTCTTTCATCTACTTTTAAACCTGTGTTTGAGTTGAATTTTTGTTTCTTTAGTTCTCCTTTTAGGGTAGATATTTTTTCTTTTAATAATTGATTGTTGGTCCTTAGTTCTGCATTAAGATTGTTTTCAACTTTTAATGATTCAAAGAGGCAATCGTTTGTTATTCCATCTTCTTGTTCATCAGAGGTCTCCCTCAACATCATCAACCCTTTCTTCTCTATTAAACAATATTTTCTGTATGTAAGATATGTTACCACCCCTACAACGAGGAGCAACTGAACACTTTTCACATGGTGAATATATACTACAGGTCGCTCATGGTATTACCTTTATTGTGACAGAAACAGAAAGTTCACAAAAATTCATACACCACACTACAACTTGGCTTAACAAATGTAGTTTGACACCTAATCCATTTAAGTCCCGATTATCATTATCAACTGTAATACTGGTCCAAATTCTCCAAACTCAATATGTATGCTCATGTCAGGTATAATCGTCGACCATAAAATCAACTTTAATACCCATATCGCACAAGTGAAAAAGAAGATTACTTCACGAAACAAATGCTTTAGGCGCCTGTTGTACAGAAAAGGAGGAATAAACTTCCAAACTGTCAGCAGAATATACGAAGCCTTCTGCAGACCGGTAGAATATGGCTACATATTACTCTAAAACTGTAAACTAACAAACCATACAAAATACAGAAACAAGTGACCTTCAACTACTAACAAAAATCTGTCACCCCAATAACTCCCTGCACAATCCTCCCATCCAACTTTTATACCAACTGACAAGACAAATATTGAACTTATTCACTACATTATCCAAGAGGGTTCTCCCAGTATAAACATAATAAGGAATTAATCGGTGGTTTATGTGCGAGAAGGGAATAAAATGGCAGGACAAAATGGAGAAACCCTCTAAGGAACATTATTTTCTTGCATTAATTAATTTTATTTAGTTTCTATTATATTATTTGTTAATATATATTAAATGTATTAAAGATATAGGCATATAGGGGATATACCATCCTTTGGAGGGGATGTAAAGCCATCGGTCCCTTGTCTATTAAATGTTAGGCAAGTAAAAGATCCCTACTCTTCCTAAGAGAAGAGGTTCGGTAAAAAGTCCTGGTTGGGGGTAGCTCGTCTACAGGCTTCAGTGTTAGGCCTCAGTAGTGGAAATAGGCTGATGTTAAATAAATGTTAAAAAAAAAGATATAGGGATGAATGAAATCAATTCAATAAAATTGACCATTCCAGAATGACGCCATATTTGCTGGGTGGCACACAAAACCATTAACGTATGTAAACATTGAGAGTATTCCATCATTAAATTGCTTAATCCTGGTCTAATTTAGAGAAAATGAAACATTTTTGTATTGTTGTTAAATGTTCAATGCACGCTGAAAGAGATAATGTATCATTTTTTCGATTTCTCGCTATTTTAACCAATACGGAGATCATCCTAATGCATTGTCTATAGAAAGAAGAAATGCTCCGATTAAGGCTTTGAAACGGAGGCCACTAAGTAAAAGCCACCTAAAACACGGTCGTATTTATTCAAAACACTTTATAACTGGTAAGTACCTACTTAATTTTTGTACAATAACCCCTTTTAGGGTTTGTAAGGTTAGAATTAATTGATGCATGTGATTTTAGGAAAACTAGCTGCTTTAGAGGATAAAACTGCAAATATCCGCTTTTACAAAAGGCCAAAGATTTGGAAAACACACGAAACATTGCAACTGTACGAATTTATGTAGAAGGAATTCGGGGTTTGCTCAAAAAAAAAAAATTAAGATTTTTCATGAAAGAATACCCATAAGGATGTTGTCAAAACGAAGAAATTGTTTGAGTGTATTGCATAAAATCATCGTGGTATGTAGTACAATCATAAACATGTGCCTTCTCAAATACCAAATAATATAAATAGCGAATTATCTATGTGTTTATTAATAAAAAATAATTATATATACTTATTTGTTTCAATATATTGCATATCAGTAATATCAGTTTTTATCCACATTAAAACAAATGTTATATTATATTCACTTTATTCTCAAATATCCAAGTTCAGGTTCGGTCAAGCAAAAAAAAAAAACAACCATAAATTAGATATAGACATAAATAGACGTAAATTCATTTTCATCAACAGGAGGATGTTCCCGAGACAAACTTCTAGTATCTACTTTTTTGGCCAATCCACATCCCGTATTCGCAACATTTCTACATTTTTCATGGAAGGTACTGGCCAAACGGAAAATTTTTCAGTGGATAGCTGGACCACAACCACTGTCTTCGATGGTATTTGGACGATCATGCAGGTAAAACGGAACTGTGACTATATGAGTGCATACTTCTGATAAACCAGCCATACATGTATAGTGACCACTGGAAATGTTGGTGTCCTTTAAAATAATAATCTAAACTTGAAGTAACTTCTCCCTTTTTCATCGAGCGGTTAACCTACAACAGAGATTTAAAACCTCCGTGACATATCACAGTTATATACATTAACATAATAGAATCTAATTATGTAATGTAAAATTACCACAGCAAATGGAATGCCAATATAGGCATATGCGCGTGATCAAAATATGATATTCATATGATTCAAAATGCATAGACTAGTGCCGATGTAGTAGAAAATCTAACATTAAAAGTATGTCTGTGCTTGAGTCAAACATCTGTGTATGAAAAGATTAAAGATTTCAGTCACACGGTATATATAAGATTCTATATGTTTGTTGTATGCTATATTTATGACTGTTTTTATATTTTGATATTGACGTTTCATATCCTGAAGGCTTACATGAAATAAAGTTCAAATCTAACATTAAAAGTATGTCTGTGCTTGAGTCAAACATCTGTGTATGAAAAGATTAAAGATTTCAGTCACACGGTATATATAAGATTCTATATGTTTGTTGTATGCTATATTTATGACTGTTTTTATATTTTGATATTGACGTTTCATATCCTGAAGGCTTACATGAAATAAAGTTATTATTATTATTATGTGCTGACGAAAGTTTGTGTTTTATTTGTTCCCAAAGTGTAGGTCTTAAATTGGATGCGAATTCCAGAGTTGGTGTGCGTGACTTTATTCTTTGATTATTTAATTCGTTTGCGTAAAGTAGTGATATATTGGTTATTTTGTGTATAATTTTATAACTTAAAAACACTGTGTATTATATCTTACTTAAGACAATATGGTGCGCACTTGTATGGTACTGTTTTGGAAGCATCGGGAAGAAATCCTGAATTTGTACCTACTCAACTTTTGTCTGTTATATATAATAAGCTACCATCTAAATACTGAAAATACAGTCCGATTTTCGATTTTTTTTTCTTTTAAAATGAGTGCTTTTCTCTATTTAAACACGATTTTTTATTAAGAAATCTGAGATATCAGGATGCAAAATATTCTACTCACATTTTTTCATTACTTCGATTTTTTACAGATTTTTTAAGTTTATTATTTGTGAATTGTTACGTAAACAGTCTTAATATAAGTACATACTCCAACATATTAGGGATGATAATACTGATTCCAAGATCTTTTTGAAAACACAATGACGTAACCATACTTTTTATAAATATTAGAATTTTATGAAATAAGCATTTTATACTTAGTTTTCTCTTACAAATAGTTTAGGAAGTTAAATATCTGTACATATTCTTTTCCGATTCATTGTCTTATGAGTATATCATATTTTTATAAACAAATGAGTAAAACAATCTTTCGCTTATATAGGCATGTGATCTTAAAGAAAAAATCGCTGCATAAGGAATCACCACTTTCACATCCAGATTTTTTAGACTCTTACTTGCTTTGCCGATAGACAGAAATTTTTTTTGCTCAATTTTAAAATCTCAACATTTCATGTCATTTTAAGCCTATTTAAAATAAAAAGTATATATATTTTTTTGTGTTGCTATACTTCCATTGGGCGTGGAAGTAAAAAGCTAAGTTATCTTGAAATTGAAATAATAGTAGCACACCAAGTATTTGAAAATTATTAATTTATTACCTTTTCTTCATTTATTTGTCAATTTAAACATGTGAACATAAAATGCATGATTATAGTTTTCAATAAAATGTGTAATGTAAGTTGTTACTATGTGTATATATCTTTATTCCTCGAAGAATAAATATCTACTACTGTGTGTCACTGGTATCTGGATATCTTACAACACTAATATTAGTCTACCTATATCAAATTCACTAAGTACTCATATATTTACTGACTGATCGTAGAAAAAAGGTATAGGTTTTTTCAGGCGTCAATTTTAACTCTTATAAATTTTAAAATCATATTTTGACCCCAGAGATGCAAAACATGTGACTCAGTTTTTTTGTGAACTGCGATCATACATTTTCAACATTTGCGACAAAACATTGAAAATAAAATATCTTTTATACAATTTCTGGAAAAAATAAAAAATATAAAACAGACAATAAAAATAAGGCCGACCTTGATGTATTTCATAATGCGATTGCGCACCACTATGTGGGCGCCATACATGCACGATATTCAAATGGTCGTACAAATGTTTATGGGCAATGGCATTCCATTTACTGTAATAGAGTTCAGTGAAAATTATGCATCGACTTCTTACCTTCCCAATGACAACAAATGTCTCATCCTGATTTGTTTTGCCAAAATTCCTGGAACAGCGCCAGATTCGTAAAGCTTGTAGGCTTGCAAGCTTTTATAAGCCTCAAATTGTTGACCAGTATAATAACTATGAGTTAGTATTAAATAATTAACGAAGTAATATTATAAACTTCAAGCCTGCATTCTTCGGGAGGAATTGCATAGGGGTCAATATTGTCAATAATCTCGGTTTATTTATCATATCTGCACTTAATATCACCTCTAAAAGGTTACATAATATACAGTTCGAGACACTCGGCGAAAAAATTTGCAAAAAATCATAATAAACTTAATCCACAGCACAAATAGAACACAAAAACGAATGTAAACACACGGAAAATAATCGCTTTGTGTGCCACCCAGACAAAATGGCGGATCTGTCAAAGTCACGTGTTCTGGAATGGTCTATATACAGAACTAAAGTGAGGTTATACTTTGAATGTGTCGTTTGTTTTTCCTTTAAGCATCGACCTTGAAAAATGTGACATCATGCGCAGATGCCTTAGTCATTTTTATAATAATCAAATTTTACTGATGGCAGAGCCATCTATTAACGCATTGCATATGTTAGGTATATATTCAATAAACTGTAGAGGAGTGTCGTACTTCTCTCATCTAGTTTTACATGTAATAAGTGTTATGGCATAAAGATAAAAATAATTCAACCATTAATTGCTAAGTTAGTGGTATGATGTAACACAAGCTACCATGAAATAACCCATTCGCCTAGACGAAATAAGTAACATCTGTATCACATTTAACTGTGTAAGGGCCAAATTATTAATAGGCCGATAAAATGACTGTTAGTTAACGGGTAGATATATTTTGTTAAAATTGACCTGCAGATTAAATACAAACAGCCAGATGAACCGGCTGATAAATAATGTTCGTGTTAGCACCATTTTATCTTCTAGTTATCTCTAACAGGGTATTTATAATTTCTATTTTTATACTACCAGAGAGATATCTTTATACCAGATACCTTAACAGCTCTTTAATAATTTGGCCCTAATTAAAACTAAACCAAACTATTCTGTGTAAAAAATCTTAAATGAACTAACAAACACCTTCAAGTAACACTTTTTGTTGAATCTTCATGAATTTGCAAGATTATCTGCTGTAAAAAACTAACTTCATATTAAAATTAATGTGCACTTAATTGACAAGTCTGTACAAGGAGAACTTTAATAAAAGAATTGTGAATTAAGGCCTCTTTTAATGTAGAAATTAAATAATAAAAAATCTTACTCCTCTTAACTCGATGTCCAAGACAAAAGTGGCATTAGATTGCTCTGGAAATACGAGACTAGCATACAATCTAACAGGGTTTAGCTTAACAACGCTCAGTATGGGGCAATATTGTTTAGCATATATGGCTACAACTACATGGGAGCTTGTTTGATGAAAATCCCATCGACATTGGATAGTTGTGTTGTCCGTCTTCTAAAAATGAAAAAGTAAAATAAGTATATGTGCAACTGAATCCAAAATTTTCTGCTAGAGTTAAGATCATCTAAAGGGTGTAATGTTAGGTAAAATAAAATATTTTAAATAAGTATACCTGTAACTATTTTAAATATTCCATTAAATTTTCTTTCATGCTGAATAAACCGACTGAAATTATCATACCACATTGCACAATGGAATCATTTTAACTGACACATTTTTGTTTTACAGGCACAACAGTGCACGCTAGAGCATGTTGTGTGACGAACTGTCTAACGTGTATTGGGTTTGATCCCCAGTTCCAACATTGGCGAAATTGGTGGGAAATGAATGTGTTTGCAGTTTTTGAAGTGTAATCCCCTTCTGGACGGTAGTATCTGCGGATTGTCTATTGTTTCTGTTTATGGTCACTTTTCATAACAATGTCATAAAAGTGAACACGTTCCCAATTCTCTTCACCCCTCTAGGACTAATCATTTAAAAAGATAGTTTGATTAGTCTTTGATCATTGAAATATTATAGAGATTATTTAAAAAGTCCTCGACCGCAATAAAATGGGACAAAGAAACCTGCATTCCTTTGTTGTAAACAAATCATAGGCAAGAAATTCACAAGTACCCGCCCTTTATTGAATGTCTTTGTCAGGTACACGAAATTGAAGGGAAAGAACTAACCAACCCAAGACATTCATAGAGTTACAGATATGGATGAAGTATTTTAGGGTTTAGTCAACATTCGACTTTGTTACTTAGTAGACAATATTTACAGTTGAAGTTGAAATGTAGTTGAAAAAAATTTTTTAATAATTTGCTCAAAGAGGCCTGCTTTATAAATATTAAAAAGTTAAGCTTGTTGTATGCCATGCTCCTCCTGTATTGTTTACCTAAACTTCAAATATTTCCTCTATAATATAGACTGCATGTGTACTATTTAAATGATCGAAAGACTAATTATTCACATAATCTAAAATGCGCTAAGGAATCGGTTGTTCCTTTGGCGAGAATGCTGAAGTCGATATATTTGTTCAATTTAGTTAAATCACTCAGTTCATTCGATTTATCCAGTAAGAAAGAAATCAGCTGTGGTATTAATATTTAAAAAATGAATGTGAACAAGCTATATAACACTAATCATCTTACATCTTTCTTCCACATGTGAGATCCTTTTTCACAACCAACTTGACTGAGAAAAGTATTAAAATCTGTTGTTCTCTTTTGGCAGCACGACCAATACTTCAAACCTTCATGAAATATTGGCACACCGGGATGATAGGTACATACAGTACTGTCCGTATTAGGTCCTTCATAGGTTATACTACACCCTCCATTTTTACACGGCATTCCAATCCTTATTTCATCTGAATTTCCTTCCGTTACATCTAACTGTTTTGCATCTCCCTTATTCAGTTGCTGTTTAAGAGATGCAGCTATCTCTGCTTTCATCGTAACCTAAAAAAAATATGATATAACTTTATAGAGCAGAGATTGACAACCGCTTTATTAAACATAATATTTTTAGTCGCAAACTCCTCTATAAATCCTTATTTTACTATAAGGAACCTAACCAGACTGCAACCAACAGCTACTCTCCGGGCTATGTGCCCCGCCGAGCGCTGAATTACAAGTTACAAGTCTGGCGCGTTAAGTGTAATAATTGCATATTACCATCAAAACGCTAATGCTTCGATTGCAACAAACACCAGCCGAAAGACTGATCCTACTTAAAGGAGCTCCCTTGCCAGTCGTCACACACCACTTGCAGACTGCAGTTTCGAGCTGTTGGCTCTCGTCAGTGCAAGGTAGGTATGTGACGACCGACATGAGAATCCTTTGACTATAGTACATCCCGGTATTTTTACAATAGCGACATGTAAAACAGCCAGCAGGCGCCATCCAGCCGTCCAGTGTCTGTTGCAATCGAAAAATAAATAGCCTGACTTGGCTTAGCATAGTTCAAATGTGCTTTTAGAGGGCGGAATATTAAACATAATATTTTTAGTCGCAAACTCCTCTATAAATCCTTATTTTACTATAAGGAACCTAACCAGACTGCAACCAACAGCTACTCTCCGGGCTATGTGCCCCGCCGAGCGCTGAATTACAAGTTACAAGCCTGGCGCGTTAAGTGTAATAATTGCATATTACCATCAAAACGCTAATGCTTCGATTGCAACAAACACCAGCCGAAAGACTGATCCTACTTAAAGGAGCTCCCTTGCCAGTCGTCACACACCACTTGCAGACTGCAGTTTCGAGCTGTTGGCTCTCGTCAGTGCAAGGTAGGTATGTGACGACCGACATGAGAATCCTTTGACTATAGTACATCCCGGTATTTTTACAATAGCGACATGTAAAACAGCCAGCAGGCGCCATCCAGCGGTCCAGTGTCTGTTGCAATCGAAAAATAAATAGCCTGACTTGGCTTAGCATAGTTCAAATGTGCTTTTAGAGGGCGGAATATTAAACATAATATTTTTAGTCGCAAACTCCTCTATAAATCCTTATTTTACTATAAGGAACCTAACCAGACTGCAACCAACAGCTACTCTCCGGGCTATGTGCCCCGCCGAGCGCTGAATTACAAGTTACAAGCCTGGCGCGTTAAGTGTAATAATTGCATATTACCATCAAAACGCTAATGCTTCGATTGCCTCTAAAAGCACATTTGAACTATGCTAAGCCAAGTCAGGCTATTTATTTTTCGATTGCAACAGACACTGGACCGCTGGATGGCGCCTGCTGGCTGTTTTACATGTCGCTATTGTAAAAATACCGGGATGTACTATAGTCAAAGGATTCTCATGTCGGTCGTCACATACCTACCTTGCACTGACGAGAGCCAACAGCTCGAAACTGCAGTCTGCAAGTGGTGTGTGACGACTGGCAAGGGAGCTCCTTTAAGTAGGATCAGTCTTTCGGCTGGTGTTTGTTGCAATCGAAGCATTAGCGTTTTGATGGTAATATGCAATTATTACACTTAACGCGCCAGGCTTGTAACTTGTAATTCAGCGCTCGGCGGGGCACATAGCCCGGAGAGTAGCTGTTGGTTGCAGTCTGGTTAGGTTCCTTATAGTAAAATAAGGATTTATAGAGGAGTTTGCGACTAAAAATATTATGTTTAATATTCCGCCCTCTAAAAGCACATTTGAACTATGCTAAGCCAAGTCAGGCTATTTATTTTTCGATTGCAACAGACACTGGACCGCTGGATGGCGCCTGCTGGCTGTTTTACATGTCGCTATTGTAAAAATACCGGGATGTACTATAGTCAAAGGATTCTCATGTCGGTCGTCACATACCTACCTTGCACTGACGAGAGCCAACAGCTCGAAACTGCAGTCTGCAAGTGGTGTGTGACGACTGGCAAGGGAGCTCCTTTAAGTAGGATCAGTCTTTCGGCTGGTGTTTGTTGCAATCGAAGCATTAGCGTTTTGATGGTAATATGCAATTATTACACTTAACGCGCCAGGCTTATAACTTGTAATTCAGCGCTCGGCGGGGCACATAGCCCGGAGAGTAGCTGTTGGTTGCAGTCTGGTTAGGTTCCTTATAGTAAAATAAGGATTTATAGAGGAGTTTGCGACTAAAAATATTATGTTTAATATTCCGCCCTCTAAAAGCACATTTGAACCGCTTTATTGTTGAAAACTTTACTTCATACAATAAATTACAAATAATAAATCATAACTGTGCACAGTTTTTCAAAAAGTACAACTATTAATGATGTACCTACTAACAGTGCCTTTCTTCGCTTTTTTTTTTTTTTTTTTTACATTTATTTAACGTCGGCCTATTTCCGCTACTGAGGCCTAACACCGACGCCTGTAGACGAGCTACCCCCAACCAGGAATTTTTGCCGAACCTCTTCCCTTAAGAAGAGTAGGGATCTTTTACTTGCCTAATATTTAATAGACAAGGGACCGACGGCTTTACATCCCCTCCGAAGGATGGTATATCCCCTATACAACCCTCGCCTAAGGTTGTATAGCTTCCGCGCATACACTGATATACAAGCCGCTGGAAGATGTGTGAGGCGATGACGCGGTCTTCGTTGGAACGGTCGCCCATTCCAAGTACTAACCGCGCCTTACGTTGCTTTACATCGCATATCGAAGTATGTACATAGTAAAGACGCACCCACGCTCGCCCCAGTTCTTCGCTTTCTTCTTTCTATAGGTATAATATTCTGTAACATTTTTATAAGGGTGCCATCTCAGTTTAGCTAACATATAAGTTTAGTATTTGTTATTCACTTGTAAAACAATCTTTCTCAACTCAGTATACAAATATTGAAAATCACTTTTAACTGGCTAGCCAGTGTAAAATTTTAAACTGGCTAGCCAGTTACGTTGTCATAGCAATACATTTAAAAGACTGTTCGCTTGCATATTCAGAGCTACTATAGATGTCAATGTTCATTTGACATTTCTGTCACTGAAAAGTCACCATTATTGAAACTGTTAGGATTTTATTATATTTTATTTAAAAAAATATGTACAAATAAATAACAAATAGAATATTATAAATTACATGCAAGGTAACAATTTTTATTGGCTCTAGGGGGTGACTGGCTAGTCAATCATTTTCTCTTATCGCCAGTAAAAACTGTATTACCTTGCTCGTAAAATAAAACTATTACTCACCAATGGTGTATCTAAAGGTGGTCTTTCCAAGGATTTAGTAATTATGGGTTTTACTTCAACTATTTCAGTATCTATTTCTCTGGTTACTGGCTTCTCGGGTTCAGGAGGCTTTATATTTGAATGTTTCGACAATGTACAACCCTTTATATTTAAAAATTCCGTAAAATCTGTGCATTTCTTATTGCAGCAGCCCCATCCCTTATATGCATCATGAAATACGGGCTGGCCAGAGTGATGACGACAGGAATCTAAAATTAATTTAAATCAAAGACTATAAATACAAGTCTTGCTGTTATGCATTTCCAATCACAGGTAAGTTAAAGTTATGAATAACTGCAACGAATCCGAAAGTTTCGAAATTTTCTAGAAATATCATAACCCTACTAACCTTCCTTGTTATTTTCTGGGTCATATTTCTGCCCACAGCCTCGATTATAACATTGCAACAGTAGTTTTTCATCCGGCATTTTTGTATTAATGATTCTGGTTATAAAAAAATCGAATAAGACAGTTTTGTATAAGAATCTTTGCGCTTACTTAGTTCAGACTTTGACTTTCAGGTTTTAAAATAACATAACCACATTTCTGAGTCAGTGGCGACATCTACTGCACAGATCAGTGATCTATTGTGTCTGTGGTCCTCAAAAAGTTATGGCCCGCCGTATACTGGGTGTTTTGCATCTGTGTTTGCATCCATTTACAAGTCGACGCGTGTTGCCAAAAGCGCTTTCCATTTGATTTGTGTCGCTGTGTGTCAAAAGTCGGTTTATGGTGGTTACAGCGAGAGGTAAGGTAGAACTGAAGTATACTAAGCATAGTGATTCGAAACAAAATTCGGGGATTTCCAACTATAAGGAGTTCACAAGAAAATTAACAGATCAATAATTGACTTATGTGTAAAGAAATTTGATCGTAATTATACCAGCAGTACTGTCCGAAATTATTACAACTTCTACCAATATTGTACAATGTTTAAAGAAATTTTTTACCGCCCCGTCACCATCTGCTGTGATCGGATCTGTTGCCTCTCGCCTGGCGCGCTGTCTGATGTAGCAACTCTACATCTTCACTGTAGTTAAAAGAAACCTGTATATCTAGGTCGTTTTTATGTTTATGTCAGGGTTTCACTATAAGTTCTTGGGAATATAGGGAGGGACGTAATAATTTAGGACAGGACTGTTAGTATAATTATGATCAAATTTCCTTACAGGTAAGTCATTTGATCTATTAATTATACTTCACAATTCTGTCCTCATTATTACAACTTGTAGATGTTTAGAGAGAAATAAGTAAAAACGACCTAGCAAAGCTTGTTATCTTAAAAACCATTTTATGAAAAAATACACGTTTTATTATTGGTTATGTTTGTTATATAAAACAAGTCACATTTTCTTTTTACAGAAAATATGCATGAAAATTCCATAGGTTTACTTTGGGTAAATATTTTTGGCTTGGTGTGGATGTAAAGTTTATTTTAATACCTTATTTTATCCACGACTGGGAGTAGAAATCGATTTCTATGGCATCAAAATTGTGACAGAAGTGTAAAGCATTTACTCCCTAGGGACGAAATAAGACAATAATTTCCCTAGGGGAGTTTTCATTTCATGCCCAATAGTTAAACAAAATGTAATTCTTATTTATTAACAATAATAGTAAATGTTACATTCTCACAACTATTGAAATTAATATTCGAAGGAACTTCACTAAATGAAATGTGATATCTGTTGCCATGACACGTTGAATGGAAATATCCCAAAGGCTTCTAAATATTGTAATTTCACTCCAATTTATTATAATTCTTTATTTGTGAAATAAATGTTTCTACTCCCGATCGTGGAAAAAATGTGTTTACAGTCTTCAGTAAACACTCTGTGAGTTCAAATAACTTGCAAAATCTCTTCACTAACCACTATTTTATTAATCACTAAAATTACACTAGTAAATAATTAAAAATCACACAACTAATAATAACAATCTATTATAAATTCACTACTTTTAAAACACTATGTACTTTACTTTTCTTCTTAAACTTGTCAACTCTTGTCTAACCTAAAAACTGTCTCTGTATACTTCACTGAACTGAACTCTTCCCCCATCTGCTGGATTCACCTCTTTATATCCTCCCATAGAATGTACCAGAATCCTATTCCATAACATTCTGAAATCCTACAGAGTTTTCTATGTGATAGATGACTGTTCGTCAATTGGCTCATAGATGGCGCCACCCTACTAGCCATCAACAGAATAACAGGTTTCCCTTCACTTTGACCAGGGACTCACATCACATCTCTCCCCGTTAGAGGGTAGCACATAACAATATACACCTCAGGAGACCCCGCCATTTTTCCCTCGATGTATTTGTTGCCCTCGGGCCTCAAATTACACCTCAGACAAAATAAGACGTTTCTCTTCCTTAGTGTATAATGTACTATTACCCAACTTAAGACAAGTATGTTATCTGTTAGTTTTTGCCATTCATTGAGGAATGACTTAAGTCGACCAGCATACTTGCTTGTTATCTCTAATAATAAGGATGTTTGGTCTTCCTCAAATCTGTTCTCATCTTGTGATGGTCCTTGAACCTGTGATCTGATTTCATGGTCCCCTTCTGCCTTCTTTTTTCCTCTGGATTTTCTTGCTAATTTTTCCCATTGTAGATGTTGTTTATGTAAAGGTACAAATTAACAAAGTGAAGATGTAGAGTTGCTACATCAGATGGCACGCCAGGCGAGAGGCAACAGGTCCGGTTACAGCAGTGGTAGCAGTTAGCACTACTACAAGTTGTAATAATGAGGACAGGACTGTGAAGTATAATAAAAGAAACTTTTCAGGTGTTAACAATAATAGTCGACATCTGAGTCGGGGATGGTAGCTCAGTGTGTTCAGTATGTCTAGCTTTGTCTTTGAGCATGTCTAGTGAATAAATTTGAACTTCACATACTGTGAAGTAATTTTACAATTATCCCAAAGAAGTGGTTCGGATCCCACTTGTAAGGCCCTGTCTTCCTTTACTCAGACACAAACGCATAAAATTTATTTGTATATATGAAAATTGTATAGGAATCCAATTCTATATATAATGCTCCTATTTCTTATGACTGTTGGGATTGATGTAAACTTCTTAGACACATTAGAGCTAAATGTATCAAAAATGCTAGATTTCTCAAATTTTGTGCATATGATAATTAATAGTAAAACAACGCATAAAATCTATTTGCATATACAAAAATTTTCGACTTTTGGGATCGATATAAACTTCTTAGACATATTAGAGCTTGAATGTACCAAAAATACTAGATTCCTAGATTTCTCAAATTTTGTGCATATGATAATAGGGTTTTCCCAGAAAAAAAAATATTGCTGAAATACTTAACTCACGTAAAAAAATGATTTATGGCATATTTATTATCTTATTAATTTTACTAATAGTAACAAAAAAAAACAACTTGAAGTTTGAGAAATATTGGGTTCATTTTAAAGAGCCATAAATTTGCGCGTTGTGACGTCAACACCCTGAAATCCAGTTACAGAGGTTCTCTGTTCAAGATTGTTTATTAATCTTGAGCTGCTTTCGTTCGTGCTGAACATGGTAATCATGATTACAGAATGTGCCAATAGAAAATAAGTTTTTTAAAATACCCATTTTTTATTGGCCCTTTTGGTAATCATGATTACCATGATCAGCACGAACGAACGCAGCATTGGTCTCTGTTATCTGAGGTCTCTGTTAACATAACATAACCTCTATTTATTGACAGCACTCAGCACTTTTCTACTTTAGGTAAATTATCAGCAGCACCTTTAACATATCCCTCTTCCACTTGATTCCATTTTGATTGTAGAATTAATAAAACATAAACTAGAAACTGATAAAATAATATTTTCACTCCAAACAATACAAACATAAAAATATAAATTTAACGTTTTAGGTTAGTCATCTGATGTGTAATGTCAGTGAAGGTTAAACCTAAACTACAGTACAAAATATTAACGTCTGACGCTTTCACGAATAACTTGTGGGGCATTTATCTGGATTCTGATTGGCCAATATTTACACGTCCACTGCTTTAGACCAATCACGGTACAAGCATTACAAATTGAAATTGTGAGAAGTTTTAGAGGAAATCTTTCTTTAACACACAGCTAGAATTTATTACAAACTAATTATATCCATAATCTCATTGGTTTTCCGGGTAGATACGTAATTCTGGCGCGTAAAAATGCCCGTTTTAAAAAACAGTGAAATTATCAGCAAGTTGTTTTAACGATATTTTCTTAGAAATAATTCTTATTAGAAAAGTAAATTGTTGTAAATTAATAAAATGTTTTATTATATCATTTTCACGACACAAATTGTTAAAATAAAATTAGTGGGAAAACCCTATTGATAGTAAAGTTTAATGTTCATATCATTATTTTAACTCAAATTGAATAAATCACACTTATGGTTAAGCTCCAAGATGGCGGACAGCTAAACATTTTTTTATATTATATTACCACAGAAACACACCTATTATAACCTCATGGATAAACTTTTCCTGGTGACAGAGAGATAGCCTAAAAACTTCACTGGCTCAATGATGACGTTAGGCTTAAGATCAAGAGGTCCCGGATTCAAATCCTAGCTAGGACACGGATGTCTAGTTACATTTTTCATGTGTTACCAACTTGATAGCAGTAGATTAGAAGGGGTCGCGTGAGAGCCAACACGGCTAGTCGCTGTACCACTCCCCAATCTAGTAATACTTAGGATTTGTCTGAGCGGCAGCTAATAACACAAAAAGTTAAGTAAGAAGTTTTATTACAAAAAATATATTTATTTGAAAAATACATGGTATTTCTATTCTAGAGATAAAATTATATATAGGGTGTACAAATTAAAACTCCCGGGGCCATTTTCTAGATGACCAAAAGAGATTTATTTATTTAGAATATATTTCACTACTATCCAAATCAGACTGTTTTGCTATAAAAAAAGTCTTGAATTCTTAGAATCGCGTGCCCTTTCACAAGCACCTATATTGAAGGTTTCTGGGATTGATTAATTTCCTCACATCTCAACACCATCTATATATATTTCAATGAGGGGAAAGACTATTTTCACTCAAAGGTGAAGCCATTTACATATTCCAGTGAACAAATTTTACAGAATTTAAATATCTCTTTTGGCCATCCAGAAAGTGGCACCAAGAACTTTAAGT
The DNA here is from genome assembly GCA_963675555.1 of Leptura quadrifasciata. Taxonomy (NCBI): domain Eukaryota; kingdom Metazoa; phylum Arthropoda; class Insecta; order Coleoptera; family Cerambycidae; genus Leptura; species Leptura quadrifasciata. The sequence continues at coordinate 44,741,241 of OY776675.1, forward strand.
GGGACACTCTGTATATATAAAAATTATTGGACACGCTTATTCCTTCCAATAACATTTCCTCCAAGGGATAGTGTAATTTCTCTATCTGGTACATCTTGATTTAAATATATTCCGAAATTTACTTTGCCCTTAAATTCTCTTGACAATGAGTGTAGAGGTTCTTTGGATATTTCTCCAGTTTTCTGGTTTATACAAATCATTTGGCATCGAGTACATTTACCTGAGGACTAAAATCAGTTTGAATGTAATAAAATAAAGTAGTAATACAACTTATTTCTTATAAACAACGTAAGCAAAACACAAAATAGATAGGTGATAATAAATTTAGGTTTTGTAAAATAAAGCAGGTGTTAAGTGACCTAGAAAAATTATATCTCTAACTTCATCAAAATTTAAACCACTTTAAAAGTAAAATATAAGATATCATCATTAGATTTAGGACCCCGATATCTACTATTTTAAATAAAATTCACTTCAATTTTAAGTATCTCAGATAAAATTTTACAAGATAAATAATTTTTAGTTATTTCCTGCTATACATACCATCTGTTTATTTTATGAGGGCCACATCAAATATCTCGCTTAATATCTATTGCAGAAGAATAAAGTTTTTTAGAAACAGTTATCCCATTTTTTGTGGGCTATATTTCAGTGGAAAGGAATTTGAAATCCATAGCCTACTTTGTGAGATATATCACAAAAACCTGAAAAATAGGAAAACCACAAACACTTATAGCTTCCTTATTTGAGGAGATACGAAAAAAGTTAAAGGGACGAAAGTTGATGGCAAAGACATTAAGAATAATAATATGTATCAAAAAATTCAAAAAAAGCAGTTGGCTTTGACGTACGTCCTTGTGCAAAAATGAAAAGAACAAATCTCAAAGTAGGTCATGACACAATTAACTCCGTTTATTTTTTCTCTTTTCAACGATATAAAACATGTCTCAAAAATTTTAACTGATAGTGTCAATATTTAATATTTTACGAAAACCACAATTCATATCATTGAATCGTAAGAATCAGCTATGCCATGATTAGAGAAAAACAATGTATACAGTTATTAACAAATTAGACAGATTGTCACTGTTGTGAAATTCGATATGATTAGCATTTATTGTCAGTACAATTTTGATACTGAGATGGGAGTTAAGGTTTACGGAGATAGATTTCCAGATGCTCCGCAGCCAAATCAAACTATGTTTAGAAATTTAGTTCAAAATCTAAAAACGCAAAATTCATTTTTCAAAAAAAAGTAGTAAGGCGAGGGCATGTTGCGGATAATGTATGAAAAGTGAATAGAGTATTGAATTATGTTAACCAAAATGAAGAAACCTCTTTGAGATAAATTCATAGAAACTGTCGCATAAAAAAAAGACAGTATTTAAAAAAAAATTGATTTCGATGCTACAAAATGAAGAAAGTTCAACATTCAAATGAGGGAGACACGCCGAGGAGAGTAAGATCTTGTAGATGGTTGTTAGATAAAAAAAGGAATGATCTGCTGATATGTAGCAAAATTCTTTGGTCAGACGAAAATTTTTCTAATAATGGGGTTTTCAATAGAAATATGCATTATAAGTGGACACGAGAAAATACACATTGGTGCAGAGAGACTACTTTCCAAGATTTTGTATGAATATTTGAGTGGGTCTTTTAGGGACTAAAGTAATATGATGGCAAATTAACAGCTCGTAGATACCTTAATTTCCTGCAAAACGAATTTCAAGATTTTCTTTATGAATTAACAGTGGCAACAAGATTCAATTATTCATATTTTCAACAAGATGTGACTCCACCTCACACTGCTGTAATATGTACAAATTATCTAAATCAAGTTATGCCAGATAGCTGGATAGGCACCTATGGACCCATTCTATGGCCAGCTCTATCAACAGATATTACTCCCTTGGATTTTTCGTCTGGGGTTACATTAAAGTCAAGGTATTTCAAACTGCCCCTGCAAATATTGAAGACATCAAAACCAGAATTAGAAATGCATGTGAGGCAATTACTACCGAAATGCTCCAAAATGTAATGTGTGAGGTGTCTTGTAGAGCACATTTGTGTATTAGAATGCATGGTATATAATTTGAGCATTTGTAGCTAAAAAAATAACAACAGAATTATTTTTCGGTACGGTAGTATTGTTATACATAGTTTTTCGTTTCTTTGGATGTTTATTTTGTACTTGTATTTTCATTTATGAGATATTTGTTTGTTTGTATTAAACTGTAATAAATAATTACTGAGTTATAATTATTATAAAGTGAATTTTTACTATTATGACATAGCTGATTTTTGCGTTTCAATGATACGAATTTTGATATTAAATATTGACACCATCAGTTAAAATTTTTGTGACATGTTTTATATCGTTGGAAAGAGAAAAAATAAATGAAATTAATGATGTTATAGCTTACTTTGAGATTTGACCTTTTCATTTTCGCACAAAAGCATATGTCAAAACCAACTGTGTTTTTCGAATTTTTTGATACACATTATTATTCTTATTGTCTTTGCCGCCAACTTTCATCCCTTTAACTTTTATCATATCTCCTCAAATAAGGAAGCTATAACCGTTTATGGTTTTCCTATTTTTCAGGTTTTTAATATATCTCACAAAGCAGGCTATGGGTTTCTAATTTCTTTTTACTGAAATATAGTTCACAAAAAATGGGATAACTTTAAAAAATTCTTCTACAATAGATATTAAGCGAGCCCTCGTAAAATAGACAGACGGTACATTTGCTAGTTGTTTGTTGATATTTAGGTCAGTCTCTAGAGGAAAGGAAGTAAGAAAGGAGTAAGAGAATCTCTCCTAACCATTTTTAAAAAAATTTCGGGATATTTGGACGTCAAAAAAATGTGCCTAGACTTGTAAAAACGAAATCATGGAGGAAATTTTTAAAAAGGCAAAATAGGTAGTGTTTTTACTTTTTATGCTGTTACCCAAAAAGTGTACAAAACACTCCAAAAAATAACCAGTACTTTAATGGGGAAAAACAAAACTCTCTATGGTAAATACTGCTGATCATCGCAAATCTAGACACACCTTATTGATGTCAAAATCCACCTGCAAATGTGAAAAAATCGTGGTCAGGAAAAATTTTCTGATGGTCTGTGATGCAAACGTCTGGAGATTGGCCTAATTCACAGTTATTTGTAGGAAAGGAATTATTTGGAGAAAGTAAATATCTTATTGTTCAATTCTATATGTTCTATTTTACAAGGAATTCGTTTTACTCTTACCTTAAATAAAATATCCTCAAACAAAAATACATCAAATTCATTTTCATTAAATGGTTGGGCAAAGTTTACAACAAAATTTGGTCGAAATCGTAATATTACCGAGTCTGCATCCTCATTTAAATCACCATCCGGCACTTTCTGCATTAACCATTCTACACTTGCCGAATTGAGTAATAAATATTGAGCTTTATTTGCCAGGGACAGTTGCCGAGTTGTATCTAAAATAAAAAATTGGGTCAAAGCGGGACGATAAGAGTTGTTTTGCTCTAAATGTAAGTTAGATAGGAAAGAAAGGAAAATGCAGTTTCTATGACCACTAAAATTGGTGAATATTGCAATATGGCCTATAACAAAAAATTTAAAATTTTGAATTATGCCTGTTTTTATTTGCCAGAGGGTACAACACTTGGAAAAGATGGTCAGGAAGTGGCAAAAATGGTTCAAAAAGTGTACATATATTTACAACCAAAAAAAGAATAAAAAACGGAAGAAAAAAAAACTGAATTCATTAAATCTAATTATGATAATATGTTCTATTATTTAGTACTTTTGACATTCTTGGATGATACCGCAGTATTAGACCGGGGGTTAGCGATAGATTTTCGGCCGTGATTTTACTCAGTATGCCTTTCAGAGGGCATTACAGGGGTCGGAGTAAATAATAACAAGAAAAATATGTAAATAGCAACCAATTTTTTTTTGTAAAATATGTACTTTATAGCAACTTTTTGTAGAGAATATGCACTAAATAAGTACCCAATTTTGTTAATGAATATATAATTATTAATATAAATAAAAATAATTATCGGCACCAATAAACATTTATTCATTATAGAATTCATTATTTTGATCTCATAAAAAAATAAAACTTTTAATCTAATCTAATTTTTTTCGAAAAATAAAAGTCCGATTTTCTTTTATTTACATCTTTTTGAGTATCTTGGTTTATTCCATTAATTCCACGTTTCACACGAATATTTTTTTCGCGCACACAACAGTACGTTGCATAAATATCATTAGTGCAAGATTACCCCACAATTTTATTAATGGTCCGGTGATATCCTTTTCATTTAACCACATTAAATTTACAAGGCGCTATTTCATTTATTAATCATAAAAATGTAAACATCAATAAACATTACATTTATTTCAAAACAATAGAACACACTTACCAAAATGAAAAAACAACATAAAATTAAACGCTCTAAAAAGTAGAAAATAAACTTTGATGTAAATCAAACCCATCATTTTGTTACACTATATAATTTTTTGTATGATATAAGTTTGTCGCAAATTTTTCCTGTGTAAAAAATATTGCTCGTGACAACCTCTTATATCATAAAAAAAAAATTACATAATGTAACAAAATGATGGGTTTGATTCAAAGTTTATTTTCTACTTTTTAGAGCATTTAAATAACACCACAGGTAATTACGACCCCCTTTATCCCGGAAGGCTCTAGAAGAGCCTTGTGTGGGAGGGGGCTGCACATTTGGACACAAGGGACACACACCCAGTATTCGTGTATAGTGGAAAAATCCGTCTCACAGTATTTTTCACTGCCACGACCGGGGATCGAACCCGGAACTTTTGGGTGAGAGGCAAATGCGCTCACCTCTCGACCACCAGTCATACAAATAAAACCTTTTTTTAAAATATTTTTTTATATAATTTTATTTTTTACTTTTTAGTCTTTTGTAATCCCCAGATATCGATTTTGAGAAGAATCGGATCATAAACGGTAAAGTTTTTCGCCAGCTTGAACTAAATTCTTGACTAGAAGTTCGTAATCCATGACTCCGAAAACCCCCAGATATCGATTTTGATCGATTTGAATCTAAATGACAAGTTATCAGCCACATTGGCGTCGCCATTTTGAATTTCTGAATTTTGACTAAAAATTCATAATCCGCGACCTAGAAAACCCCCAGATATCGATTTTGAGTTGAATCGGATCTTAAACAGCAAAGTCGTCCGCCATCTTGAAATCGCCATGTTTAACTAAATTTTTGAATAGAAATTCGTAATCGGCGAACCTGAAAACCCCCAGATATCGATTTTCATCGATTTGGACCATAAATGACAAAAGTCGTCCGCCATATTGGCGCCGCCATTTTGAATTTCTAAATTTTGAAAACCTCCAGATATCGATTTCGAGTCGAATCGGATGATAAACGGTAAAGTCGTTCGCCATCTTGCTTTTTCTTATATGAAAATGTTAAAATGTATTATTGCCACCCGACTTATACACGTGCAAAATTTTAAAGCTCTAGCTTAATTAGAAATCGAAATTTTGATTGCAAGATTTAACCTAAACAAACTAACTAACTAACACCAACAAACATTGCAAATTTAATAAAAGCCTTTAATAAACGAAATTCTCCGCCGCTACCTTGATTGTGATGTGTTTCGTTCACACTCGCACTACCAACATCTCATATATTTATCTCTCTCAAATAACCAGTTTGGTTTGTCACATGTTGATACTGATAGATAAAGATATGCTCTACTGCTGGCGATAGATGATATAATATCGTTTACAGTCCAAAACAAAAGCAGGGATATTTTCGCAGAGAGCACGCTTTCTGAAGCGAGGGAAATTCAAAAATATTATTTTTTTATGTACTTTTAGATACTAATTTTTAAAAATGCGTACTTTTTAGCAACCTACTACAAAAATATGTACTTTTTCATAAAATAGTGACCGAGTACGAGCCCTGGCATTATGCTACATAAAATCTCATGATAATAAGTTATATAAAACAAAGAGTCATCCTGGGTTCTTCCTATGGAAAAATTAGTCTCCATTTGTTCGTAAACTGTATAATCCAATAAAGATGTCATTAAAAAAAAAAAATTCCAAACAGAATGATTTTTTCAAGGTTGCTTGGGGACTGCCTCCTGAGTATCCAACCAAAAGATCACACACAAACTCCTGGTACGATTTGCGCTAAAGGGGTGGTTTCCTAAACATTTTTTTAGAGCAAAAATAATTTTTGTCACATAATGCACAGTAACTCGTTATGTATTAGAGATACAAGAAAAATTTATAAGGAAAAGTCGTTTAAAATTTGATCCTCTACAACTTTTATTAAGGTCACTTTGCTCTAAAAAAATGTTTAGGAAACCACTCCTATAGCGCAAATTGTACCAGGAGTTCGAGTATGACCTTTTGGTTGGATATTCAAGAGGCAGTCCCTAAGTAACCCTGAAAAACTCGTCCTGTTTGGACTTTTTTTTTTAATGACATCTTTATTGGATTGCATAGTTTACAAACAAATGGAGACTCATTTTTCCATAGGAAGAACCCAGGATGATTCTTTGGTTAATATAACTTATTATCATGAGAATTTACGTAGCTTAATAACTTAATAATCGGGGTAGTATTTTTGGATTTCAAAAGAGCATTTGAAACTGTAAATAAAGATCTACTCATATTAAAATTAAAAAAGTATGGAATTGAGGGGACATTATTACAATGGTTTATATCATACCTTGATAGCAGGGAATAGATAGTTCAATTTAATGACTTTTTATTCAGAAAAAATGAATATAAAACACGGAATACCACAAGGGTCAGTACTTGCTCCAATACTGTTTTTATTATACATTAATGATATTAGTAACTATTGTAAAAAATGTAAACTCAAACTGTTTGCGGATGATACAATGTTGTATGTGACAGGCAAAGTAGAAGATATTGAGAGTAAATTAAATGAGGACTTAAAAAATGTGTATGAATGGACATGTGATAATAATCTTAAGCTGAACTTGAATAAAACTAAATTTATGATTGTAGCATCCAAACACAATTTGAAGCAGTTAAAACTGAATAAAATAAAACTTAATATCACAATAAATCACTGCATCATTGATGAGGTTACCAAATTTAAATATTTAGGAGTAATTATTAACTCTCAACTGAATTTTAATGCTCACTATGAGTATATAAAAAATAAAATGGCAAAAAAGATTGGCCTGTTGTTTTGGTTATCTAATAAAATATCAATGTTCGCTAAATTAACTATTTATAAGTCTATGATTTCCCCACATATCGATTACTGTGGAACTACACTTATTTTCCTCAACAAACAAATTTAAACATTACAGACAGTTCAGAATAGAGGCATGAGGGCCATACTGAGTAGTAGATATACACCAATTAATACTATGCTGAGTGTTCTGAATTTAATGAATATCGAACAAAGAATTATGTATAATACATTGATGTTTATATTCAAAATGAAGTATGGAATGATGCCACCTTACTTGACCATTAAATTAGATTATGTAATTGACTTTCATTCGTATAAAACACGGGCTACAATAAATAATGATTTCTATGTGAAAATTGAATATATAAAATCCAATACCATGCTAGGAAAAGGTCTAATTTGGTTTAATGACTTACCATGTGAGATAAAAAAATGCAGGAATATAGATATCTTTAAGAGGCTTTGCATAGAGCACATAAAGAATTCCTTTTAAATATTTGTCTGTGTAATTTTAATATTAGGTTATGTAATGTATGTATGTTATGTAAGATTGTATTGTATTTTTGTTAAGAGCTCTGCTAATAAAGTATAAATAATAAATAAATAAATAATGCCCTCTAAAAGGCATACTGAGTAAAATCACGGCCAAAAATCTGTCGCTAACCCCCGGTCTACATTGATGGACCTTATAAAAGTAAAAATTGTTTTGTAAAAGGGATTTTCTTGTTGACAATAAAGCTTATTATTATTATTAAAAATGATTTATTTTACCTTTTCCCGATATTCTACCCAAAATTTCTGTTGTGGAATTGCACTGACGTAAAAGACGTAACCCGGGCATATCCAAATTTGTTGAAAGCCACTTCGAAACTGCATCGCCACAATCCCATCCTTGTATTCTGTCCCCACAAACTTTACTTTGACAAATATATGCCGAACTTTCGTTGTTTGATGACTGAATTAAGCTTATTTCAATATCGGATTGGCCTTGGTAAAAAAAAGAACATTAAAGACCACCATTTCTATCACTAATACAAAAATTTTACCTTTAAATTGTAATTTCAGAACTTTTCTCTTTAAATCTATTTCCGGTCTTATAAGGCACAATTTCTTGTTGTGTTTCTGCGTAAGACATACACCATTCGGTGTGGTAATCATCCATTCTCTATCATATTTTAATCCAGTGGAAGTAATAGCCCAATTATTGGCTACTGAAAAAGCACCACAGGATTTTACCGGGTAAACTAAAATCTGTTGTAACGTTCCTACTTCATTATCTTCATTAAGTATGTTCTCAATGCAGTCAGCTTTTATGTATTGATTGCTATGGTCATCGGTAATATTTGCAATTTTGCTAATTCGGGTTACATTTCTACTTCTATCAGGCACAGAAAAAAATAATTCCTCATATTTTTTCCGTAAATCAAACCAATTAGACGGCAGTCTCTTTATTACTGGTTTAGAAACAAAACATGATTCTATCATATTCAGAAATCTATCTGCATCATCTTGCTTGGACATATATCCGAATGATATTCTGACAGATCCTGTAGGACAGTTATTAACCAGATCATGTTGGTCTCCACATACGTGGCCAGCCTACAATATTAAAAATTATTGTAACTATAGAAAATATATATGACTGACATTAAGCTTGATATATTTTTAATTTACAATTAATAAATAATGAATACTGCTTATTATTCATAAGGCTGCTTTACCTTCAAATATAGATATTATGTACAACATGTATTAGTCCAGTCGACGAAGCAGAATTAGCGGAAATAAATCGTGCAGTCCCAGATTTTTGTACAGTGGTAGGGAGTACCTCCCTGAACACCATACTAAAAGTCCCAACCGTTGGGGTGTGAACGTAGTGAGAGGGGAGGTTCGAAAGGTCCGTTTTCACATTGTTCGTGAGTATCTCGAAAACGGCAACCTCTAGCGGAAAAGTGTTATATACAAAATTAAAGTAAATTAAATTTCTTACCAAATAGTTCTATACATTTTTCTCTAAGATCAATACGTACCGAGATGCGGGGAGTGGAAAAATTGAAAAGTCTGAAAACTCATTTTATTCGAGTAAAGTGACAACAAATTTAGAAATAATAGCAAAAGTATTTGATGGTTAATGATCATGTAAATGTTAAAAGAGAAAATCGTTTAGGTCATTGCAATATTCATAGTCGTCGAGTAAATCCTCCGCTGGGGCACCATTGATACATATGCCGTGACACTATCGAGCACGGGATCCCAGCTTTCCTGCGTCCACATCCAGTGGAACATCGGCACAAAATATTATTCAAAATGGCTTTTGGAGCTACTGGGTCTGTTGTGGTGAGTGGGATCGATGAGACATCCTCCCCTCGGATCCATCTACAACCGATTGGTTGTATGGTGGAATTGATCTGCCATTGCGGGATCTGGTAATGAGAAACAAAACCACTTTAAGCCACAAGAAATGTTGTATAAGTTGAACAAATATTGTACAAATGTTGTAGGTGCAATAAGTAAATACTTCAACATTAAAAAACATTAACTGAACAAAATTATAATACCTAAAAATAAACTATGAAAGAGTGTTGCTTTGCTGCTTCTCTGGTCGATGGTATAGAGACTAGGTTCAGTTTTGGCATCGTCGAAACTCTTAGGAAGACTGTGTATCGAAGTCTGTTCAAATCTTATTCATTGGGAGTCACCTGGTAGATTTTGAAAAACATCTTCTCGCCAGCTTGTGCGATCATCTCTGGTGTTGCCAAGGATTTTGTGAAGATGTCAGATATGTTTTTCATTTGGCTAGGCATTTTGCTGAACAGCTGAACCATTCTCCTTTATTAAAAATGGCCGAGGTGGTAGCGCAGCCGCTGAAGGAGTGGAGACGGGATGGTTTCAGCAAAAGGAAGTTGGTTGGAGATTAGTTTTGGAGTAGAATTTTGACACCACTGTGTCCCTGCCAGGTTTCAAGAAGAATATGTTTCTCCCTGGTGGTGCAAAAGCATGAGCTCTTTGCTGATAATATTTTTTGCCTATGTGCCACTGGATGTAGAGGTTGTTGTGGATGCAGGAAAGCTGGGATCTGGTGTTCGATGGTGTGCGGCATGTGCCACGGCACATGTACCAAAGATGCCCCAGCGGACGATTTATTCGACGACTATGAATATTCCGATGACCTTGACGATTATCTCTTTTAACATTTACATGATCATTAACGATCAAATACTTACTTTTGCTATTATTTCTAAATTTGTTGTACACATTCACTTTACTCGAATAAAACGTGTTTTTCAGACTTTCCCATTTTTTTCACCTCCGTATGTCAGTAAGTATCGATCGCAGAGAAAAAATAAATAGCACTCTTTTGGTAGATAATTTAATTTACTTTAACTTTGTACATGACACTTTTTCCGCTAGAGGGCGCCGTTTTCATGAAGTTGATTGTCAGATTGAAATGATATGGTTACGTGGTCTTTGAAATGCATTGGAAAATCTACTTCAAAAGTCCATTGATGTACTTACAAAAAGTTATTACTATTGGAACATAATATTCTGAGTCTGTTTTACTTACATTAAAATGTGTTATAACATCACTTGGTGTTAATTGCAGAAAACGTTGACAAGCCCCAGGGTTGCAAAAACATCCAGTTCTTATACTAATTCCATGTAAATTTGAAATATGTAAAACCTAGAAGTAACAATTATGTACTTAGACCCTTTTAAGAATATAACGAATGATAATTAACTGTCTGCTGAAGGTAAAAGAAATACATTAAGTACCTCTGCGTAACCAATGAACTCCCCATTTGATCTTAACAAATTGAAATTGACAATGCCTCCTTGATGGTCCCTATTTTCAAAATTAGTGTCGTGGTATAAGATTGCAGCAGGATTTCCATTAAAGTGATGTAATACCAGCAAATTTCTGTACACATACTGGGCAAGAGAAAATGTATGTTGAGAGATAATTTTGAAGTTTAAATTAAGTCTTTTTATTGTGTCAAAACCATGTTTTACGGCTAAAATTGATAAAAATGGCAGGGTTCCATCCTCAAACCTGGAAAAATGAGAATATGTAAATGAATCTATACAAAATAATAAAAGTAGTGGTGAGAGGTAAGTGAAACCTCTCCAATGGTCAATTGCTACTATACACCATAGATGTCTTCATGGGCATATAGCGACTTGCGATTCTGCAAGTACCTGAGAGCGGCGACCCTTCAGTCCTAGGTGGACTTAGCCTACTGTTATAATATATGATTTCATTTTTATGAGCTATATTTCAGCAAAAAGAAATTTCAAATCCATAGCCTATTATGTGAGATATATTACAAAAACCTGAAAAATAGGAAAACCACAAACGGTTATCGCTTCCTTATTTGAGGAGATACGAAAAAAGTTAAAGGGATGAAAGTTGACGGCACAGACAATAAGAATGTGTGTGTGAAGAATGTGTATCAAAAAAAGAACAAATCTCAAAGTAGGCCATGGCACCATTAATTCCGTTTAATTTTTCTCTTTCCAACGATATAAAATATGTCACAAAAATTTTAACAATATTTAATATTTTACGAAAACCACAATTTATATCAATGAATCGTAAAAATCAGCTATGCAATAATAGTAAAAATTCACTTTATAATAATTATAATTCAGTAATTATTTATTACAATTTAATACAAATAAACAAATATCTCATAAATAAAAATACAGGTACTGTCATGAGTAGAAAAAAAATAGGACAACTTTTTTTTTCTGATTTAAATCTGTCTCTATTTGAATATGTAATGAGTAGCCGAAATAAAACAGATATCACTTTTAATTTATTTTTTATTTTAATGCTGTAATTATTGCTATAGTAAATGATGGATGGTCAATGAGACAAATTGCACTGCGTTATAACAAAAATTTGGTGTGTAACATTTTAAGAAAGTGGAGAATAAACGGTACGATTAGTAGAAATCCTGGATCAAAGGACAAAGGATATCCTGCTTAACAAGAAACTAACTATTAATATTTCGTTATTGCACCATTTCTATTTAAAACTTCTATAAGTCTGTTTAGCATAGAATTAAATAACCTTATACAATAATCATTAGTAATAATATTTTCCCATGCATTATTTACTATTTCCAGTAAATCTTCGTCATTCTGTGGTCTTACATTTCGTTTTTAGATACTTCTTACGAGTAGTCCCCACACTTCTTCCACAGGGTTAAGATCTGGACTATGACTGGGCCAGTTAAGAACATTGATGTTGTTATCTTGAAATCAGTTAGTTACGGTATGAGCAGTATGAACGGAACAATTGTCTTGTTGAAATATAAACTCATTATTAGGAAATAATTGTGACACAGAAGGGAGCATAATATTGTCTAAAATCCTGATATACGTTTCACTATTAAATCGATCCTCGATATGCCACAAAACACCAGGACCACGTGTCGATATCCAATCCCACATATTGATGGAAAATCTACCACTTTTATCATTGTTAGACATATATTTCTCATTGAATCGAGTATTCGGAGGGCAGTAAACATGAATACGACCGCTGTGTGTTGACTGGAATGTTTTTTCATCTGTAGAGATTACATTGTTACAAAAATTTATATCATGCGTTAAAAATTCAAGCGCAAATCCTACTCGAGCTTCTTTGTGTTCAGCTTTAAGTAAGTATTTCTGTGCTGCTGCATGACAGGGTAGCTCCGATTCTCTTACTCGCCGGCGACCAGTACTACTCGATCCAGGAAAATTCGTTTCTTCAGCAGCCTGAAAGCATTTACCAATCGCAAATCTTGTTGTTGAGTTGATATCGTTCGTCGGTCTGATCCAGGATTTCTGCTAATCGTACCATTTATTCTCCACTTTCTTAAAATGTTACACACCGAATTTTTGTCAATATTATAACGCAGTGCAATTTGTCTCATTGACCATCCATTTTCTGCTTTAGCAATAACCCCAGATTTAACTAAATCGCTTATATGAGGTATATTAATTTTTTGCACACTTGCAATAAATTATAACAACTAACTGACAATGTCACAAAAATCAAAGTTAGATGTACACAACTAGATTTTAGCAAAATACCGTTATAAGACTTGTCCTATTTTTTTTTGCTCACGACCGTACAGTTGTGGCCAGTGAATATGAGGCATCAAAATTTGTACAATTGGCTTTTATTAACGTCAGCCTGGTGTCAACCTGGCGTCAGCGCTGCACGCCGCCAAAGCACAGCCCCTATTACAACACTAAAATATCACAAAAATTGGATTCAAGAGCTCATATCACTGGCCACAACCGTACAAAATGTACATCCAAAAAAAAACGAAAAACTATGTATAACCATACTACCTACTACCATGCTGAAAGAAAAATGTGTGTATTTATTTTTCTAACTACAAATGCTCAAATTGTGCACCATGCATTCTAATACACAAAGTGCTTTACGAGACACCTCACGCATTACATTTTGGAGCATTTAAGGAATAATTGCCTGACATGCGTTTCTAATTCTGGTTTTGATGTCCTCAGTATTTTCAGCGACCTTGCTTTTAATGCAACCCGAGACGAAAAATCCAAGGGAGTAATATCTGGTGATCGAGCTGGTCATAGAATGAGCCCATAGGTGCCTATGCAACTACGTAGCATAACTAGATTTAAATAATTTGTACATATTACAGCAGTGTGAGGTGGAGCCCCATTTTGTTGAAAATATGAATAATTTAATCTTTCTGCCACTGTTAATTCATAAAGAAAATCTTGAAATTAGTTTTGCAGGAAATTAAAGTATCTACGAGTGGTTAATTTGCCGTCATAAAAATAAGGTCCAATTATTTTGGTCTCTAAATGACCCACCCAAATATTCATAGAAAATCTTTCTTGGAAAGCTGTCTCTCTGAACCAATGTGTACTTTTTCGTATCCACTTATAATGTATATTTCTATTGAATATCAGTGGGTCATTCCTTTTTTTATTTAACCTACAAAATCTCACTCTCCTCGGGTTATCTCCCTCATTTTAATGTTGAACTTTCCTCATTTTGTAGCATCGAAATCCGTTTTTTTTAAATATTTTTCTTGCACTGTCTTTTTTTTATGCGACATTTTCTCTGCATTTATCTCAAAGAATTTTCTTCATTTTAGTTAACATAATTCAATACCTGCTCTATTTACTTTTCTTACATTATCCGTAACATGCCCTCACCTTACTACTTTTTTGAAAATTAACCTTGCGTTTTTAGATTTTGAGCTAACTTCCTAAACAGAGTTCGATTTGGCTGCAGAGCATCTGGAAATGTATCTCTGTAAACTGTGACTACCATCTCAGTGTCAAAATTGCATTGACAATAAATGCTAATCATATCGAATTTGTTATTATTGGTATACATCATAATGATATAAAACATGTCATAGAACTCGACAACGCAACATACAACAGTTACAATCTGTCAAATTGGTTAATAAATCTATACATTGTTTTTCACTAAACATGGCATATAGTCTAGTATACTTTAACTTGGCGTGTGTACGTATGAGTTAATATTTCCGTACGATTTCATTTTCTCTTGTACACAAAGATCCAGAAATATTGTCCACGTAGACAATGTTTCTGGACTATTGCTTTAACTTTGTGTACAATTTGGAAGAAAATGAAATCTTATGGAAATATTAACACATACATACACACGTCAAGTTAAAGTATACTAGACTCTAGCTGATTTGAATTGTGGTTTTCGTAAAATATCAAATATTGATATTATCAGTTAAAATTTTTTGACATGTTTTATATCGTTGGAAAGATAAAAAATAAACGGAATTAATGGTGTCATGGCCTACTTTGAGATTTGTTCTTTTTATTTTATAATCGTTTGTGGTTTTCCTATTTTTCAGGTTTTTGTAACACACAAAGTAGGCTATGGATTTCTAATTTATTTTTACTGAAATATAGCTCACAAAAAATGAGATAACTGTTTCTAAAACTTTATACTTCTGCAATAGATATTAAGCGGAATATTTGGTGAGGCTCTCGCAAAATAGACAGATGCCACAGACAGTATACAATTTCAGTCTCCAAAACGTTCATTTTCATCATAATCTAAAATTAGGATTTTGCATGACACCAATACATTATCTATAGATGAGAAAGTAAAAGGTGTTTACATATTCTTCAATTCAAAAGATAAGGAAGGCATTTTGAAGTTTTGAAAATAATACAAATAATAAATTCTCTCTTCCTGACATATATAACTTTTATTTTATTTTTTTAGGTATGATCATGACTCATAAACTAAGTCTCTTGAGGATTTAAAATGTTGTAAGTAGGTATTTAATTATAACGAAACATTCCGATATTTATTTCACAAAATCGCAAATGTATTAATCCTTCAAAATTTGTCATAATATTAATATGGCTAGCACTACACACTGTGTAGTTAACTATTATGCTTAGGATAATATGAACGGATATGTATATAACCAAGGGTGTATAAGAGCATTACAAATTTTTACCTTTCGTGCAAATTAACTCTAGGCACCATCACATTCCGGGAACTAAGAGCCATCAATACAGTTCCACCTCCTAAGTACTTCTTAATCAACAGATGTTCGCTTGACCTCCTCACCAGAAGAGCTCCTAAACCAGTCGGGTAGCCAAACATTTTGTAAAAGGAGATAGGGACAAAATCTGGCTTATGTTTCGATAAATCTAAAGCATTAGTTGAAACGTAACTCGCACAATCAAGTACAACATACCAGTTTTTACTCTCCTCTTTGATTAAGCAATTTAGGTAACCATTTTTAACAGGCTCGATCCATGTTAAAGGATATTTTGTTCCAGAAAAATTACATTGGGCAGGATATACGAAAATGCTATTACTTCGGTCATTCTCCTTATTAATTTTATCAGGGGGTCTTGGTCTTGATAAAGTTTTGAAAGCCATTTCAGTTTTAATCTCTGCTATATTTTTAGCAAAGTTTCTCATTCCGAGAACAGAGGTATGATTATTTTCTAAATAAGTAAGAGTTCCCGAATTCGCACCATAATCAAAGCATTCTGCAATTATTTTTAAAGCTGCTGTTGCGCCTGATGTAAAAATAACTGAATATTCCTCATTATTAGTGTTAAAATGATCTAAAACTCTGAAAATTACGAATTACCAAATTAGTTACATTAATAAAACTTAATTCAATCTTACTGGTAACGAATTATGTCAATTCCATCTTCTGTTGATTTACTAATAAGACTCCTAGCATGAGGATTTGAGTAAATGTTGCTGGAAAGGTCTGAAAACACATTCTGTATTTGTTTTTCTGAATATAAAGTCGATCCAGCGTGATCCAAATAACAATTTTCTGAAAGTTTCAGATTGGGTTAGATTAACAACACTAAAGATACCTAACCTATAAAACTATAATTGTCAAAATTTTCAAGGTTACATACAGGTAACGTGGTAAACGTACACACACACACAAAAAAACAAAATTATAGTAATGTTTGATTTAAAATTTAAAAACAGCACTGCGGCTATTACCAGTTTATTGAACACTTTGTTAAAGAAGCGTGCTTCTTACCTTTCAATCTGCAGAATTCTTGTGCGATAAGGTTTAAATTATACGTTGGGTACACATTTTTGTATTTTATATAATCTTCTATTTCCATGTCTACTTATATCGTTTCCTTAGTGTTATGAAAATGTAATAGTAATCGCTTTGGAAATATCTACCTACTTAGTTGAATTAGAATTTGTAAATTTTACGTAATAGGTATTGTTATATCGATAATTCGGTATAGGTACTTAAACAACCAAAATTAGATGAAGATAATATTAAGATAAGACGTAAGAACATGTTTACGATATTTCAATGAAATTCAAACAGAAAATATAACTGATGTTGCAATTGAAAAATAATCATATAAGTACACGCGTTTATGTCATATAACAATAGTAATTGAGAAGTTGAATTGTTGACATAATTATTCTGGTGCACGATACTTATATAAGGATATAATTGATATAAGTAGGTACTATACTGTTTGTCACTTCAACTTTTACATACTAAACTTTTATATACTAAATAAAATATAATTATCATTTATTGTTAAAGGGACTTCTATAATACCTTTATTCCAATAGAATGGGGTATTATTTTAGTTTTGGCGATATACAGTGTCTTACACTTAAAAGTGTAACACCCTTATTATAACTTTCTTCTTGGTTTTCCGATTTGGAACAAATCTCATTCAAATATAGAAGAGAATAAGACGTAGTAGAAGTATTTATGGTTAAAAAAACATCCGCCCCCCTACAAATGCAAAGTCACCTGTAATACCAAGATAAACGAAAACAATGACTTAACACTTGCTTGTCTCATATCAAACTGTTTTGGTGTGCCGATTCAGTCCCCATATATACCCGCGTCGAATGTACCTGAATATTCTAGAATAATCCAGCATTGTTCCCGATGTTTCTCGCCCTTCGCGTATTTTCTATCTATTCTAGTGGCGTAGGTGTGCACATAACAATATTAAAATGTTTAAGACATGGATGTTGTAGCAATTTTGTAAATAAATAAAAACTATCAACAAATTGGTCTTACTCGATTTTAACACGGTACGACGGCCATAAAATGCTTATTCTAATAATTAAAAAGAAAATTTCACACCTCTACTTTTTAACCATAATAAGACTAGTTACCACGGCAATTAAAAAAAATTCCGGAAATTTTTTCGAGGCGCCACGATATTTAAGTGAACATTTTTTGACAGTTGAAAAGGTAAACATGTACCTGTGAATAATGCAAAATTTCTGAATTAACGTTATTATTTATTATTCGCTATAAAGTCTCATTAAACAGAAAACACAAATTTGTTAAATTATTATGCATTAACAATTTATAATTCAAAAAACAACTTTTATACAACTTTTCGTCACAAAATTCAACAAACTGTTTCCATACACTTGATTTTGATTTTCGGGTGTTATATTTTGAATTTCTTCTCTAATTACTTGTTGATTTTCTTTACCAAATCGCGACATTTCGCTATACACTTATTAAGCTCAACGTACAGACCTTTTAAACTAGTAATTATTAAGCTTTGTGACAGAACCGGTTAAACAAAAATGACAAATCAACATATGTCAAAAACAACAATACCCTGGCCAACTTGACAAGCAGTGAAATTAATTTAAAATGTCAGGTTGGATTAATAATTTTTTTCCAAATTATGGTGTTAAGTGGTGTGAAATTTTCTTACCGAATACCACGCAAGCTTAAATTATTCCTGGAAATAATTTAAGTTCTTGTGATATTATAAGTGAAAATATCACATTGTAGAGAAAGAAATTCTCTACAACTTTGACACGGGAAATACTCATCTACGATGCTTAATTTTTTTTATCAATTTTTTAAGATTTTTGCCAAGTTGTTTTCGTTTGGTCAGCTGACCATTGCCACGACGCCCCTTTGTGATATGGCGGAACGACGCGTGCTGCGCGCACATCCAGAAACTTGGCTTGCGTTTTTCGCCGGGATCGCAAAAAACGCGAAACATGCAATTTTTAAACGCTCATATCTCGCGAAATATTCTTCGCGGAACGCTCTACCGTGTCGATATGGAAAGGGCGAGAATGGCAATGAAAGCGCGTCGTAAATTCGACGGGCGAAAC
Organism: Leptura quadrifasciata; assembly: GCA_963675555.1. Taxonomy (NCBI): domain Eukaryota; kingdom Metazoa; phylum Arthropoda; class Insecta; order Coleoptera; family Cerambycidae; genus Leptura; species Leptura quadrifasciata. Next base: position 44,760,150 of record OY776675.1, read on the forward strand.
CGAAATTTAAAGGCGCCAGAAATGAAAGAAAAACGGAAATTTTTGACGTTTACCGAAATTCGCCCGCGTACACGTCATCAAGAGAGGAGCGACGCAAATTCATTTTGAAGGTCGTAAAAAGGTGTGGGGAAAGAGATAGGCGAAACGAAAACAACTTGGCAAAATAATTTTAAAAAATTGATAAAAAGAAAAATAAAGCATCATAAAGGGATATTTCCCGTATCAAAATTGTAGATAATTTTGCCACACCGCCAGTTCCAACTTTCTCCAGGACTCCAGAATTAAGGACCTGAGGACTATAATGTTATGTACACGCCTCCGCCACTGCCTCATAGTATATACGATGAGGGCCATACACGCCGCGAAGGATAGACTGGAACGTTCGAGAATAAAGCGCCTCAGATATATAAGGAGTAGATTTCGCGTACGGAACTTGGTTTTATATTAGACGAACAATTGAACAGACAAAATAAGAACAGTAAGAAATTGTGAATTGTATTAACGTCTATAGTTGTACTTAGTGTGTTATAATAACGATTAATTACTGTAATTAAGTATTAAATAAAGTAGTGGTTAGTGAAAAGTTTTTTGCAATTATTTGAACCTATGTACAGGGTGTTCACTGGAAATTGTAAACACGTAACAATAATTAAAGACAAGTAACTGTCTTATATATGATAATTTTTTGCTTAGTATTTTTCTAATAAGTGGCAAACCAATTTCTTCGCTAATTTTATGAGCGCTGGACAAGTAAAGTGTATACGAATTTAATTGAAACCATATAAAAACTAGAAGCCGGTAAAAACAGTCGGCATCTCTTTATTGTACATGGGCGGAGGTAAATAGAAATGCTTGTCATAAGAAAATGATAAGATTTTCGGACGTTATTATATTAACCTCTGTTTCAAATGGTCTCCAGAAAGCCATGGTAAATTAGTAAATAATTAAAATATTTTATCTTTTATATAGTAGTAAATATTTATAAATATGAACAATAACTAACTAAACTCCTACGCTTGATATTATAATAGGTATTTGTGCACTGCACTGGCACATTGATAACACATCTCACAAGTCCACGTTACTTCTGAGAAACGATTTACGAATTTTCTTTATGCTAGTAGGCCTGTCCGTTTTATTATCTTTAAACCAGTGCAGTCGTAGATGGTTCATTCAGGCTGATTACATTGCCATTCTCGCCTGCACAGTTTAAACTACCATTCGAATCTCGATACCATTGCTAAATATATAGGACAAAATATCAAGTTCAGTGCGCACGGTCCTGTGCTTTAACATTGACCAGTTTCAATTGTGCTCGTATAAATATATATACCAATATATATTCTGGATTTATCTTATATTTATAAAGACAATGTATTGCATTATTTTCATGTACTTAAAATTATCTTAAGCGAAAATTATTAACATGAAGTACACAGGTTCAAATATATTTAGTTCATTTATCGCATATCAGCTTCATTTAAAAAATCCGAAAACAATAAATATCGTGTATAATTAGGTCTACATAACAAGACTGATTGCTTACATGTAATTAACTGATTATTACAATGTATGTTATAACCATAAATGTAAAAAGCGACGTCAAGTAGCTCATGCAAATGATGTCTATGGTATGTTTTCACGACTCCCCAAGAAAGCGTCCCTATTTACATAACGTGCTGAGGAAATTAATAATAATATATAATACACAGTCAAAAGTGACATCTTTTATTTCTGCTGTAATAATTATTTAAAAATTCTTTTCTCTGTAAAACCTTCACACTGTATATCAACGAAAAGTATTTTCAGAATGTATATTGATGCAGTCAAAGCATACTAGTTGATCAGAAATAGATCAAGAGAATGTAGAGTTTATCCAATCTCAGTTTAAAACGATATAAAAAACAAGAGCGTGGCATTCCTTTGTAAACCGACTTCGAACTTGAGCCATCCATAGGTAGTACTTTTCAAGGCAATACATGCCCTACAATATTTAGAAATCGTTTATTATACACGTACCAGACACTGTTTTGCAGATGTATTAACTAATAAATTATCACTGAAAGTGAAGAAATTATAGGTAGGTATAAGTATATTGTATGTTCGTTTGTATAAAGGATTATAATATAATAATACCTATATATTTTTATATAAACTAACAACAAACTTTACTCAGTCAATGATATTTTCTTCAGAACGTAAAAACTCGATCCATTGACTCTTAATGTAGGAGACTAGAAAAACTTTGCCGGCCTGCAAAAATAAACGGGTGTGAGTAGTTTTTGTCTATTCTAACTCTATGAGTTTTTACCAGGATGGGAAGGGGAAAGGTATATAATGTTTAGTAAGGTAGGACGTTAGAATAAACTTAACAAACTTGATAACAGTGATAACGTTAATAACATAATTATAATATTTAAATCTTGTTAAAAATGATAAACATAAAATATAATTTTTCTTTGTTAAAACGATAAAAATTAAATAAAACAGACTTTTCATTAAAACGACGTCGTATCTCAAACAAAACAGGATACTTCGTTATGTTATTTTACCTCAATTAAAATAAAACTTCTATTTAAGTAAGAAAGTTTAAGTAATAATAAGAGAAATTCTCATAGTTCCGAGAAAAAAAATATTCACATGGCAATAACGGAGTCGTCAGTAAGCTCATTACTAGAATCATTCTTTAGCTGAATATCAATAGGCTCTACGGGCGGCAAAATGGGATACTCTTTTTCTGTGTATATAATGTAATTCACGGATTTTTCCACATGCCAGTTTTGTCTAAGGTACGGTTTATCAATGCAGGGTTAACTGCAAAATAAAACAATATATAGGTACCTGGTACCTATTGTTTCATACTTTTTTAAAATTATGTTCTTTGATGGTTTTTAAAGAATCTTTTTTTACTGAAATTTTTTCAGGAATATTTATATTTTTAGATCTCATAAACTTTATTATATCGTCCTTTTTCGTATTATTATTATTATTTGGTAATTTATTTAATAGTCGCGAATAATAAAAAGCGTTATCCATAACGATAACTGACTTTGGGGGATATTAAGTAACGGCTATTCAGCGGACCATTTTTCAAACAAATCCGAGGTCATATCTTCGTGATAGTCAGCAGAACGCAGTTTTATATTTTTGGTTGACAAGAGCAGTGCGTTGGGTACGAACTCATTTTTGCTTCCTGCATGCAGAATTATAATAGTTTTCCCCCTTGAACATGGCGCATTTAAAGTACAATTTTGAGCCGTGTCTACCTAACCGTAATTAACAGTATTATGCGTATGAAATCACCTCTCGTCAAGATATATTACCGTCCTATTTGATTCGCGGTACTCCTTTATTTTACGCAAATATTTCTGTCAGATTTCCACAATACGACGTGATTCCATTACCTACTATTAGACGCTTATCAATTTTTTTTATATTTGAAACCGCACTATAATAAAATACCTCTTAAATTTTCTGCAGATTGACAATTATAATCAGTGTATTCGCGCAATTTATTCGAAATCATTTCCAAAATAGGGATTTCATTTCTCGATAAAAATTATGAACTGTTTTTTGGATAACGTCCTTTCAAGCATCGTCAATTTTTCAAAATTTTTGATTCTTCCGTTTTCTTTCAACAGAGTGATCTGCACCAACTCCTTTTTTAATAACAAGGTTAATACTAGAAACCGGAATCAACATTCTTTTTATAATACCTGGATCCGTCATTTGATTATTTTCTCTACTTAAGCAGTTATAAATATTTAAAAGAAGACGCTGGGTTAGCACGTGTGAATCTTGGTTCTTAAACTCCAAACTCGATTCGATCTACGCCGTTACCTCGTTTTCAATATTTTCATTATGTAAATTTTCTTCTGTATCAAATGGTCTTCAAAAAGCCATTTTAAACAAATTTTTTGAAAGAAATATTACAGTTAATAATTACTTTAGGTAAATATAACACAAACAACTTGCGTTTTTTTTTATTAGGAGGAAACCAACGCTTTTGTTTTTCTGTTTGTTTATCAATATGTGTTGTTTTGTTTAGTCTGTGGCGTCTATGTCCTTATATTGTTTTTTCCAAATGTTTAGAGGTTTGTTCAATGTATATTTTGATATAGTTATATGAAGTTTTGCATAAGATGAGTTTTTTTACGGTGGCATTTTAGCTTTCAGTTTGCTGAAATTTGTTTTAGAATTGAAACAATAAGTACCACATTATTCTTTTAGCTGTAGGCGATTCAGGATTAGGAATACTAAGAAAGCGCTTTAACAACAGGTGTAATGGTAAAATGATATATTTCCTATTATTGATTTAAACTCAATCACTTTGTCAAGAAGAGGCGTTTCATACAAGTGGTTTTGTGTTAATCCCTCAAGTGTACTCCCGGTGCAATGTGCTTCGTAAATGGTTGTGTGATCAGGCGCAGTCAAATTGCAGTTCCAACAATTCCAATTCCTACTCACATTTTGCATCGCTTGGATTTGATGAACTCGTAAAACTGAATTTGTATATTTTATTTATTTATTATCGATGATATTTATTGTTCAAATGTGCTTTTAGAGGGCGGTATATTAAAACATAATACTTTTAGTCGCAAACTACTCTATAAAAGCCTTATTTTACTATAAGGAACGTAACCAGACTGCAACCAACAGCTACTCTCCGGGCTATGTGCCCCCCGAGCGCTGAATTACAAGTTACAAGCCTGGCGCGTTAAGTGTAATAATTGCATATTACCATCAAAACGCTAATGCTTCGATTGCAACCGCTAGATGGCGCCTGCTGACTATTTTACATGTCGCTATCCCAAAGATACCGAAATGTACTAAATAGTCAAGTGATCCTCGTGTCGGTCGTCACATGCCTACTTTGCACTTGCCAATAGCTCGAAACTGCAGTCTGAAAGTGGTGTGTGACGACTGGTACGAGAGCTCCTTTAAGTAGGATCAGTCTTTCGGCTGGTGTTTGTTGCAATCTAAGCATTAGCATTTTGATGGTAATATGCAATTATTACACTTAACGCGTCAGGCTTGTAACTTGTAATTCAGTGCTCGGTGGGGCACATAGTCCGGAGAGTAGCTGTTGGTTGCAGTCTGGTTACGTTCCTTATAGTAAAATAAGAATTTTATAGAGGAGTTTGCGACTAAAAATATTATGTTTTGATGATTTTTATTGTAAATAAAAAATGCGCTGAATAACTTTAATTTTATCTAATAATTATCTGGAAACAGACTAATGAATGAAAAATAATAGTAAACTGAATTTCTTCAGCGTCCATACATGTAATACGATAAAAATTTATTTTATGATATTCACAAAACCGAACCTTCAGGCATACGAAAACGGACTACACACAATAATAATGCACGAAAAATTTGCCTTTTACATATTATATAGGAATTAATCGAAAGTGTAGGTATATCTTTTGAATGTATACTTTGTGGACATTATTTTCAGTGGTATAATGTGTGCCATATTATATATAATATATCATACACATGTAGAGTGAGATCCGTTTATTGATTGGGGGTATCTTATTTAAATTTACAGCAAAACTACATGCGCAAACGTATTTTAAGTTTGTAAACGTATGTATATTGTGTTCATACAGTATTACAAAATAGTTTTATATATGGTCATTTATCTTACGTGTATGTGTATGTGTATGCCTCTACAGTGATGGTTGTAATATGAAGTGGAAACTGTAGGTAGTTTATAAATGGTAGCCAATTATCAGTACATGTTTATGTATGATCAAATGAGATCACCTTGTATTTATGTGATATTTACATACTCTCATGTATATACAGTGTGTCTCACTTTTCACTACACCCCAATATCTCGGCCATTTGTTGATCGATTTAGATCCAATTTGATACACTTCTTGCGTTTCAGATTGTGATTATTAAATACCCTTACTATTGATCAAAAGAAAGTGGCAAAAATTAGGAATTTATATTAGCGATTGAGATAGGGTTTTTGTTATTAGAGAATCTTGTTCGGCATGACCTAAAATCCCTGTATATCAAATTTCGTTAAAAAATATTTATTCCTTTATAATTTTAAAAAGTAATTATTAAATATAATCTTTCTCCACTACACTAGTCCTTCATCAATTCTGATACATTTTTCAATTATCTTCTTATTATTTTTAACAACTTCTCTTAATTCTTCAACTGTTGATTACTTCATTACTTACATGCTTCTCTAATTTTGTCACATAGTTCCGCTCTATTTGGTGGCCTATTTTTATAGACTTTATTTTTTATGGTACTCCAAAAATAGAAATCCATAGAGGTGACGTCTGGTGATCTAGGAGGCCACGTAATTAAAGGACTATTTCTTCAAATCCAACGCATAGGGAAGTTGTTATTCAGCCAATTTTGAACTATTACTGCATTATGAATGGAAGCCCTATCTAGTTGGAAATAAAGGTTTCGGTGTACGGCTAAAGGTAAATTTTGAACGGCGTCTCGAAATTCATTGTTAAAAATGTAGGCATCTCACACTATTTAAAGTATCATAAAAGAAAAATGGTCCAATCAAGGTCTATCGTTGACCAATACCTTACGTTTTGCGATGAGACCACGCCATTTGTTGTAAAAGTAGTCTCATTATTGAAAATAATTTTTTTCAAAACATTTGTGTCATTTAAAAATAAACCCTGTGCCCAGAAGCAATATTCTAATCTCCTCTCTGCGTCTCCTTCTTCCATAGTATGTAAAAACTTGGGATTATATGGTTTTTAATTATGACGTTTAAGGCACCTCCAAATTTTATTTCTGTCTGCATCCAAGTTTAGAGATAAATCTCTGACACTAACACGTGGTTCAACATTAACAGCATCTAATATTACTTGATCTAATGGACGATCGGCAACGTTGTATGTTTTGGCTCTAAGTTTGGATACATCTCTAGTTCTATAAAATATTCTATTAAGAGCTTTCTGCAGTGTATTAGTCATCCATGCTTCCAATTTTAATTGTAAATAACTTCACGCCAATAAAATGAAGCAGCCGAATGTACGGTGTGCTTGGAAAGAGAGAGAGAGAGAGAGAGAGAGAGAGATGTAAATAGAATATGACCTTGTACAAATTTATTATACCTAATCTTTAAATCTCTGTTTATTCCTGAGGACATTAGGACTAATTTTATTTTAGTTATACAAAAGGGAAAATGTTTATTTTAATAATACCTATGTGGGATGATAACAATTATTTTTACAAATCAAAAATAGAAGAAAAAAATTATATTTTTTTATATACACTTTTTTTTTCTCTCAACATCCCACATTGTAACGTGTTTTTAATTTCTTTTAGCGAAAGCCGTTTTTTAAAATAATGATTTATATTAGAGTATATCGAAGCGTTTTGCCGGCTTATATCCGGAGCACTCTTAATTGAACCAACCGTGGTGTAGTGAATCTGTGGGCGTTCTGGATGTCTCAAATTGAAAATAATGGCTGCATCTCGATAATAGTGCACACTGTCACCAACATTTTTTATAATTTCAATTTTATCAGCAATACAATTGTTGTGCAGCTATGTTTAACTTTAATTTGGCATTCGATATAATTGTCAAATTCATTCCAAAGCACTCCATAATAACAAATATTGGAATGCCGAGTTCTAAGTATTTTAAAAAATAGCTACTAATTTTCAAATAGTCATTTCATAATAGTGTTTTGGATAAAAAATATGTCCTAATGCTTAATTATTATAAATTACCCATCTCTTATTATCGTTATTATTGCCTCGATAAAAAAAGTTTTAAATAAAAGTTATGTGGTTATGACTGAATTTTGTTAAAAATCAAAAGTACAGTAGCGTGCGTATTTTTTTAAAATGGGATCCCTTGTATATTATTAAATTTTTGGATTGATAATTTTTTCCTGGTTTCAAAAATATACCATATGTTACGCCTATTATATACCGTTTTTGAATTATTAAACGTCGAATATCTTAGCTAAACTAGTTACTATAAATATGGAAAAGTTAACAGTAAAGTGAGCTATTAAACTGGCAATTATTGTGTTTGATAAGTGACATTTCTTTAATTAAATAATCAAAATCATTTACAGTGAATAAGAAAAGTCCAAATATTTATACAAAAAAGATAACAAAGATTTATTTAGAAAATTTAAATATAAAAAATGATAACTCATAAAAGATGTTAGATGTGTCCAGCATTATTGTCAGTGCATAATTGATAAGTCTTCTTATATTTATAATTGTACAGGAAATGGCTTAATTATTTACATTCAGATTGTTTATTTCAAGTCGAATCCTGTCTTTAATGACTTGAATACTATTATTATTATTGACCATGTCTTTTAGAAATCCCAAAAGTACGAATCCATAGGGCTCAAATCGGGTTTCAGTACAACATCCCTTATATATCGTTCACATAGCTTATCCATCGTTTTGAGTAGGAACGAGGTTAAGTTAATAGGTCTATAGGCTTTGGGGGTGGTATAGTCCATCCGCCTTTGGGATGAAGACAACTTTCACTTCTCTCCGTATCTCTGGAATATAAATATGTGCTAAGCACGCCCTAAATACTTCAAGCAGGTGCGGCAGTAATTCATCCAGTTCCCATTGCAGTAGGGCGGGATAGATACTGTCAATGTCTGGTGACTTACAAGGGGAAAAACTCACTATTTGGTTAACCATTTGCCAATCCAAACCCGAGGGTTGGGCGTCACTCCTTCCGATCTGTTACCGCAGACCCCGGGAAGTGAGTCTCCGTGAGTAACTCTAGGCTTTCATGAAAGTCGATGGTTCTTGTACCATCGCTTTTTTTTAATAGGCAGAGGTCATGGTCTTTATCTTTGTCGAGGATTTTGCATAACCTAGCAGTTTGAGAGTAATCTTCGATTTCTTCACAGTAGATTCTCACCGAATCTCTTTGTCATTGTCTGACTAGTTTATTAAACTCCTTCAGAGTGGTTTTGTATAAGTCCCAATCGGATTCCTGTCTTGTCAGTTTTGCTTTGTTGAACGACATGCTAGCCTTCTTCTTGAGGTCAGTCAGCTCTTGACACCACCATTTGGTGGCTTCATTGGGCTGTTGAGAGAACCTCAAGGGGCAGGATGTTTTCACATATTGCTCTATTTCACTACTCCCTCTGGGCATCCTCTTATTAATTCCTTTCAAGTTCTCTCTGAGTTGACATCGACATTTGTCTCTGTCAGTTCTCCGTGGATCTCGGAATGGTTTTTGTAGCCGATTTACTTCGACCGAATTTTGGCCCATTTCGTGAAACTTTTGCACAAATGTAGATATTTTATTTGATGTTCCTCATAACCTGCAAGAAGAACCAGAAACTTGAGTACCAAAACTATTTAAAATATATTTTATCAGATAGCCTTGATAATTAAGATGTAAACAGCCATCTCTTTATGTTATTATTTTATTTAATATTTAGAAAACCACAAATTGCACACCCACCAAACCCTATATCATTATGATTGATGAAAAGGTGTGTATCTGAAAATGTAAAATTATATAAGGTGATCCATTTAAAAAGCCTACCGATGACGCCATATATCGAAAAATAGGGTAGCTGTTGGAAATCAAAGTACGTCACTGAATAGAACAAAAATACTGCAAAAACTTTTGTTCAGGGTATTTTTTATTCAAAATTATAGTTTAGCGAGAAATCAGGGGTTTTGACACATTTGTCCAACCCTGTATAAAAGTGCATATTTGAAAAGTGTTTCTTATTTAAAGGTCACAAGCCGAATTGCTTGTTCAGCGAAATTTTCTTCCAGACTTGTGACACATTGATTGTGAGACACAGTGTATCGCTTGGACGACGACGTAATATCTTTTTATATGTAGATAAATTTGTTTTTAACATAACACAAATAACCATTTAAAAATATCCCTCTTGGTATTGATACCTAATACAAATTACCAAAGTTTATATAATATCTACAAGATTCAAACTTTTCCAAGGGTAAAACTTTATGAAGAAGGAATATTTTTTGTTTATTTCTTATAATGGATCGTTCAGTGTATTGAACGCTTAAATCTGATGGACAATTACTATTACCGGTTTATTACAGTCCTACAAAACTTAAGTAGACTTTTTAACTTGTTTGAACAATACTCTATAAATATTCAGGCACGTATTTTGAGAGTTTATCGTTTAAATTATGTATATACAGAAACTTCTGTTAGAAGTATATGAAAGATAAGTCAGTAAGACTTTAGAATATATTATCAGTTCTCTTGAGATTACTTTGACATTTTTAAGAACTGAAGATATATTGCATTTATTTTTAGATATTATATCTAGTGATTAATTAAAACAGTTACATCATCTCTTGTACGAATTGCATAAAATTAACAAATATTATCAAAATAATGAGGTAATTAAAAATAGATAATAAAGTTTTAGAAACAGTTAACTCATTTTTTGTGAGCTACATTTCAGTAAAAAGAAATTTGAAATTCATAGCCTACTTTGTGAGATATATTACAAAAACCTAAAAAATAGGAAAATCACAAACAGTTATAGCTTCCTTATTTGAGGAGAGACGAAAAAAGTTAAAGGGATCAAAGTTGACAGCAAAAACAATACGAATAATAATATATATAAAAAAATTCGAAAAACGCAGTTAGCTTTGACATACGCTCTTATGCAAAAATGAAAAGAACAATTCTCAACGTAGGCCAAGACGCCATTAATTCCGTTTATTTTTTCTCTTTCCAACGATGTAAAACGTGTCACAAACATTTTAACTGATAGTGTCAATATTTAATATTTTACGAAAATCACAATTCGTATCATTGAATCGTAAAAATCAGCTATGGCATGATTAGCAGCGTTCCCAACATTTATGTTGCCGGTTTCCCTGGACATACGAAGATTTTTCCCTAGATTGACCAATTTTTCCCTAGACCCTAGTAAACCTAATTTATTTTATACTGTCATTAATTTGAGTCCGGAAAATGGGTTATTAGGGGATCAAAGCCAGAAAAAGGTTGCTAGTCAACTTTCCGGACTGTTCTCTTAATATTTAAAGTTATTGAAAAATATTAAATATCTTGCCGTTCAAAATGTCGAAATATTTTGAATTTGCATTTTGACGTTTCTTTGAATAATCAAATAAAAATAAGATATGATACGACTTTAGTTAAATCGCTGAATATCAAAAGCACAGTATGAAATAAAATGTTGTACGTTACACATCCGTTAAGTGATGTTACAGTACTCGTTTAGAAACATCTAACTCGTACCATAACACATCACTTTCCGGACTTGTAACGTAAATAACTATTACGATTTACGACACACTACATGGCCATCTACGAAATATTATCGGAAATATGAAGTACATATTTCAAACAGATAATTATAGAGCTAATTTTCATATATCTATTAAGACAATTTATATTGTGTAAAAATACGCAATTATGTATTGTTAGTACACAGCACAGATTTTTGATATGTAGAAACCAACGCCGGACGCTGGCAAGTTACAGCGACTATATATAGATGACGTTGAACTTAACTGTTTACTTCATGGAAATTTAATACATATATATGAAGAATTAATTATTGATTTTTATTTTTATTTCTTGATTTTATTATTATTGATTAATATTATTGTATTAAAATTTAGTTAATTACAATAATTCTGTATATTTTCAAGATTCCCTAAAATCCATAGAAATTCCCTTTGCCCCTAAATGATCCGATATTGCCCTAGAATAGGGAAATTTCCCTAGAGTTGGGAACGCTGATGATTAGTGAAAAAAAATGTATACAGTTATTAACAAATGTGACAGATTGTCACTGTTGTATGTTGCGTTGTCGAGTTTTAAGACAAGTTTTACATCAGTAATTATGGTGTACACCAATATTATCTCTGTAAAATAGGCGCGTTGGTTAAGGCGCCGGATGGCAATCGCGATTAATCACACGGGTATCGCGCCACTGGGTTAGAATCCCAGCTCCAGCACTTGCACTATCGGAGAAAATGGTTGTATGTTTGCATTTTTTCAATGTGAAACCCTCTTCTGCAGAAGCCTCTGGCTTCTGGAATTGGGGGATGTCTAATTTCTATGGTATTTATTCATTTATTAATAACAAAATCAATATGAGTAGCATTTATTGTCAGTACAATTTTGACGCTGAGATCGCAGTCGCGGTTTACGGAGATAGATTCCAAGTGCTCCGCAGCCAAATCGAACTATGTTTAGGAAGTCAGTTCAAAATCTGAAAACGCCCGGTTCATTTTCAAAAAATAGTAGTATGGCGAAGGCATGTTGCGGATAATGTAAGAAAAGTGAATAGAGTATTGAATTATGTTGTCCAAAATGAAAAAACCTTTTTGAGACAAATTCAGAGAAACTGTTGCATAAAAAAAGACAGTGCAAAAAAAAATATAAAAAAACCAATTTAGATGCTACAAAACTAAGAAAGTTCAACATTTAATTGATTGAGATATGCGGAGGAGAGTAAGATTTTGTCATCATCATCATCAACCAGCAATTTGCATCCACTGCTGGACATATGCCTCCCGTAAATATTTCCATCGATTCCTGTATTGTGCAGTCTGTATCCAATTTCCCTGCAACCGCTTTATGTCGTTCGTCCATCGCGTGGAAGGTCGGCCTCTACTTCGATAAGCCTCTTGTCTAGATCTCCACTCTACGATCCTCTTTGTCCATCGTCCGTCACTGAATCTTGCAACATGACCTGCCCAGTTCCACTTTAGGGAAGTTATTCTCTCTATGGCACCTGTTACGCCTGTTCTCTGCCTTATGGTTTCATTTGATACTCGATCCCTCAGGGATATACCCAACATCGATCGTTCCATGGTTCTCTGAGCGACTGGTATTTTGCAGATTGCTTTCTTCGTCAACGTTAAAGTTTCCGCCCCGTAGGTCATTACTGGAAGAACGCATTGACCATATAACTTTCGTTTAAGGCTCATTGGGATATCTGCCTTAAGAACATCCTTCAATTTACCAAAGGCTGGCCATGCCAGTCCTAATCTTCTGTAGATTTCGCAGGTTTGGTCATCTCGGCTTACCCGAATTTCATGCCCTCGGTATTTATACGACATTATTTGTTCGATCTTAGTTCCACCCACAGATATATTGTCGCTGAGGACGAGGTTTGTCATAAACTGGAATTTTTGAAAATTGATTTTTAGACCGACTTCTAGCGATGCTTCGCACATGCTCCTTAGCATTTTACTGGCGTCTTTTGCATTGTCCGCTTTTGCGGCTTTTTGACAAAAGATTTTGTAGATGGTTGTTAAATAAAAAAGAAATGACCCGCTGATATGTAGCAAAATTCTTTGGTCGGGCGAATCAAATTTTTATAATAATAGATTTTTCAATAGATATATGCATTATAAGTGGACACGAGAAAATACACGTTGGTGCAGAGAGACTGCTTTTCAAGAAAGATTTTCTACGAATGGGTGGGTCTTTTAGGGACTAAAGTAATTGAACCTTATTTTTATGATGGCAAATTAACCTCTCATAGATACTTTAATTTCCTGCAAAACGAATTTCAAGATTTTCTTTATGAATTAACAGTGGCTAAAAGATTAAATTATTCATATTTTCAACAAGATTGGGCTCCACCTCACACTGCTGTAATAGGTACATATTATTTAAATCAAGTTATGCCAGATAGCAGGATGGACCCATCCTATAGCCAGCTCGATCACCAAATATTACTTCCTTGGCTTCTTTCATCTGGGGTTACATTAAAGACAAGGTATTTCAAACTGCCTCTGAAAATATAGAGGACATCAAATCCAGAATTAGAAACGCATGTGAGGCAATTACTCCTGAAATACTCCAAAATGCAACACGTGAGGTGCCTCGTAGAGCACGTTTGTGTATTAGAATGCATGGTATATAATTTGTGCGTTTGTAGTTAGAAAAATAAATACACACATTTTCTTTTCAGTAAGGTACACTGAGAAAAAAGTTTATTAGCTACAATTAAAATTTTAATATTGGTAAGTAAAAAGTTAATCTGTATATGGGACTACTCCACTGCTTCTTTGCTATAAGTAAAATAGGAATATTGGCACAAGTTGCTAACAGGAATTAAACAGTTTTCAAGCAAAATCGACTTCTTCCCATTAGTAAGCCCCCCTACTTATGATAAATATATGAATGTATTTATACTTAATAAACTATGTTTCTATTGTTAGTAAACGATTTATCATCATTAATTTAGTTGTAACAAAGAAACTGAATATAGACGATTTATATAACTTACTTTAAAAAAGTCACTTGCTCTAAGTTTTCTGAAGATTTCTAGCTAGTGAACTAGCTACTATTTATTAATAAACGATTAACTTGTCTTCATTAATGTTTAATCTAGCTATTATTAAATAATCTTATTAATAATATGAATGGATTCTGTATATACAGTGTGTACCAATTTTAATGGCCACCCCTCCGTATTTCAGTTATTATTGTCATCCAATTTCCGTCAAATTTGAATCGATATCAAAGATCTTTATTCTGACTTTTTTGAATAAAACAAAACTTCTTTATTCAATCATTATATGGCGTCCACCGTTATATAAGAATAAAAGGTCTATTTTTCGAGAAGTCATATTAGGAATTTTTTCACTGAAAAACTAACAATATTATTGATCAGTTTGCTCAAAAGTCAATAGTAGGGAGGTCTTTGATACCGATTCAAATCTGGTTGAAATCGGATGACTAATAACTGAAGATAAAAGGAGAGGGACCATTAAAAGTGAGATATGCCCTATATACAGCTTGTGATCACAATAACAAGTACTATATATGGTAAACATTTTAACCATTTCCCAAAAAAAATGATTTTTGATAAAAGTTGCTGGCGGCGAACTAAAAATCGAACTAAAATTTATACTCAAGATATGAAATCTCAGCTGTATCTTATATGGCTATCTGCATGACGACTTTCAAAAATAAGATTTACTTAGAACAGACGGTTAGACCATATTTTGTTTAATTCATTCAATTAAAAAATGTGAAAATATTGCAAATAAATGAATGTGTTTAGGATATAAAAGAAACAGACAAATAATAATTAAATATTTTTAATAAATGAAATTGTAAAACCTTACAGTACATGATTTTTGTTTCTACACTGAAAATAAAACATGGCAGAATTCACTTGTAACCCTTGAAACCAGTGTATCGTATTTGAAGCAATGGACATTTGAAAATGGCTTTGAACTGTCAACAGAAAGAACAACAATTTGCGTTTTTACAAGATATAACACACATAACCTCTTACAAACTCCTGAAATTCAGTTAGCTGGCTATCATTTCCCGCTTCGTTCTGATATTAAGTATTTGGGGGTCATACTCGATAAAAAACTCACCTGGAAACCTTTCATAGAGTCTATTGAAAACAAATGCATGAAGGGTATTAACTTTTTAAAATTTGTCATCAAAACCTGGTGGGGATCTAATGTTAAAACGGCACTTTGTTTTTATAAAGCTTATATTAGATCAATACTGGATTACGGTTGTATTTTATATGGCTCAGCTAGCAAAAGCCTGTTGAGTAACTTAGATATCATGCAACGCAAAGCTCTGAGAATATGCCTAGGCGCAAGAAAACCACGCCAAATGAAGCCCTCCATATTGAAGCACTTGAGCCACCGCTTCTAATAAGAAGAGAGTTCTTAAGCAATAAATTTCTACTCAAGCTGAAACTCTACAACCCTCCTTTACAAAAAAAATTTCTGTCCTCAATACTTTTGATCTAATCAACAGCTATTGGATTAAGAAGCATTCTTCGCCTATGTGCCTTTAATTCCGTAACATTACCGAACAGTTTGATAATATTGAAAAAATTACTGTAAATGATATTAAATACTGGTCTATGTGTTTCAAACCTAGTGTTATCATCCCAGTCTACAACGAAAATTCCATTTTTAGTGAGAAAATGCTTCTTAATGTCCTTGACCGGTTTATTAATCCAACATTTATTTACACCGATGCCTCAAAATTCAAAGACGGTAATGGATGCGCTTTCTTTATTCCCGTTAAATACAAAGAATTTAAGTTCAAACTTGACATAAACTGCTCTATTTTTACCTTGGAGGCAATTGCCATTTACAAAACTTTAAGCTATATTAAAGAAACAAATTCAAAGGAAATAATAATTCTATCTAGGGGCGAGCGTAGGTGCGTCTTTACTATGTACATACTTCAGTATGCGATGTAAAGTAACGACAGGCGCAGTTAGTACTTGGATGGTGACCATTCCAACGGAAACCGCGTTCTCGCCTCACACATCTTCCAGCGGCTTGTATATCAGTGTATGCGCGGAAGCTATACAACCTTAGGCGAGGGTTGTATAGGAGATATACCATCCTTCGGAGGGGATGTAAAGCCGTCGGTCCCTTGTCCTTGTTAGGCAAGTAAAAGATCCCTACTCTTCTTAAGGGAAGAGGTTCGGCAAAATTCCTGGTTGGGGGTAGCTCGTCTACAGACGTCGGTGTTAGGCCTCAGTAGCGGAAATAGGCCGACGTTAAATAAATGTATAAAAAAAAAAAAAATAATTCTATCCGACTCTTTTACGGTTCTCTCAGCTGTTAAATTTACTGACACCTTTTCATATAAAACGAACCCATATATTTTGAAAATAAAAGAGGCCGTCTACAATATGGCACAAACTGGTAAAGTCATCACATTTGTCTGGGTCAAAGCACATATAGGCTTAAAACATAATGAACACGTTGACATTTTGGCCAAAGACGCCGCCATTAATGGTACTCTATTAGACCACAAACTGTGTCTAACGGATTGCTCCAATTTATATAAAGTTCTATTAAGAAATAAGTGGATGGGAACCTGGGAACAATACGTTTTAAACAGCTCAATAATGTATTGTAAAATACAGCTAACTATTCTGCTACAGTTGTGGTATGACAGTTTAAACGTTCCACGAAAATATATTACCACAATTATTAGACTAAAATTTGGTCATGCCTGCTTTTCCCGCCCATTTGCATAAAATTGGTGTAATCACATCGCAACTTTGTGATCTATGTGGTGTTATCGGCGATCTTGATCACCTTTTCTTCGCTTGCGATAAGTACAAGACAGCTACAGATTCACTTGTTAAAAATATCTGTTCATAATAATAAATAAACACCACAGAAATTAGACTTAGAGTATTGACTTAGAATAGACTTAGAATATTGCTTCGATATGATGACTCCGTTCAACGTAGTTAGTTTACTTGCTATAAGTAGTAATAAAATCTATGAATTAATCATTGGTTTTTTGATAGATGTTAATATCACACTATAGGTTAGCTTTGTTTTCCTCTTGTTTTAACCTTATGTTTTGACCTACCTTACCGTGGTCTTTTTTTTGTGATGTCCACAACTACACAAGGCAGAAAAAAGAATAACATACTTTCGACTACAAGAAATAAACCCACCTGAAAAGACCCCTGTCAAACACAAAGTTGCTTGTTACAAATAAATATCAAAACAAAATATATATTATAGATACATGCATATATCAAATACAACAGCACAAATTAATAATCTGTGAACAATGCTTATATAATGATTTTGTATAAAATGAACTTACAAATACGCATTCAATTTTAGTTATACCTACAATTAAACGCATCTATATGGTTTTCCAGCCCCCACTGGTGTAATCCATTACATGAATGTAGTATACACACAAACCACAAACTTAAAAGGCACATAAAAATATATCCAAGATTCCAAGAAACAACACACTCCATGACCATATTCCATAAACAAGACAACTAAAATGGAAAATAAACCAGTGAACGTGCACCAAGAACGCCAAGGCCACCAAGTAGGTGGCTCGAGTCTTCGCGAAAATAGCCGAACACGTTTTTTTTTAAGTTAAGTGACTTGAATGTTAAATATGCTAATAAACTGTCCACTAACAGAAAATGTTTATACACTTGTTACTAATAAAAAAAAGTCAAATGCACTCCTTTAATTGCTAAAAAACATCAATGCCCACGGTAAAACAACTGAGGAATATTGACAAGTAAACTATTAACACAAGTGTACGTTTTATATTGGCGCTATTTACCTAGTTATTAGTAACTATTTACCTCGTGTCAGCATTTCTCTTTTACTTATTACAACTACTACGCAAAATTATTAGAAAACAAACTAGATACTTGTCTTTATGAAAATTGTGTCAGAATCACTGTTTACTTGGAACGTTTTTCTCAGTGTAGTAGGTAATACTATTGTAAATAGTTTTCGTTTTTTTGGATGTTCAATTTTTACTTGTATTTTTAATTATGAGATATTTGTTTGTTTGTATTAAATTTTAATAATAGTGAATTATAATTATTATAAAGTGAATTTTTACTATCATGGTATAGCTGATTTTTACGATTTTACGAATGATATGAATTGCGATTTTCGTAAAATATTAAATATTGACACTATCAGTTAAAATTTTTGTGACATGTTTGATATCGTTGGATAGACAAAATATAAACGGAATTAATGGTGTCATAGTCTACTTTGACATTTGTTCTTTTCATAGTATATTAAAAAATGTATATGCATACCGTAAATTATTATATGTAAATATTTTAAATAGTGACCGTTTCACCAATAGTCGCATTCTCCTGTACATGACGTGAAAGTTGGTAAAGTGGTTTACTTGCTAAACAATATAAGTTGCATATCTCACCCTTCGATTTAATGATAGATGGCTTGTCACACGCCAGAGCAGACATGCTTTCAGCCATCAGCATGAGCACTACTTCGTGCATGTTGGGCTCTAACTTTCAGCCACAGATGTACGATGTAGACAGCAGTGCACTTTCAATCTTACATAAATATCTTATATTCTTAAATTCAACCACAATTTATATTAGTTACTGCAGTAAATATTGCTAGCATATTGTCTGTATTATTTAAAAATAGTGTTTCGAATTATGATTCGAGTTTTGTTTAATTTTAATCTGAGATATTATCCGTTTGTACCTTATACATTTTACGTATCAACTGCCACTAAAGAACAAAAATCAATCAGGTTAAAGCTATTTTAAAGGATCGCCCTGCAGGAAAAAGATAAGCTGTGATCATTTGAGTGCTGGTTATATTCTTGCAGCCTGGAGGTTATATTACGCGTGACACAAGTCCAACGGTGTGGAAAATACGTCTTTATAAGGAATTTATTATTTGATTTCAGCAACGTCTATCACGCACCTTCAGAGAAATACCTCTACAAGCTCGTGAGATCTGAAATATGTCCAGACTAAACTCGCTAAGATTGGTAATGTTTTCACAGTATGCCGACTATGGCCTTACAGCTGGTCTACGATGTAAATAGTTACATAAAATTACAATATACAATGTACTAAGAATAAAATAAATAAATTAAAAGAAGCAAATAACCCGCCTAAGAAAAAGAAAATTCGAACTAAAAGGAGCTAAACAAGATTACCATTAATATAACAGACAGATTTCTCTGATGTATTGAGCATTTTCTATGATATTCAACTTTTCAATGACAAAAATCAATGTTGGTTGTGTAGTTTCAAAGTTTTTGCAAAAAAACTATTTCTAACATATTTTACATATTTTAAAAATTGCTGAATGCGCTGGTGTGAAATATTTTAAAACTCAATTTTCTATTTGTAATCAAACTATAGGGTACCATTACGTTTTTCCTTTATATAACAATTATGTAGACGAGAAATAAGAGACCATTAAAAGGAGTGAACAAATTTTTGGCAGACAATTATACCGCCTTCAAAAAAATAACTAAAATTTATTCCACGGAATTATCCAATTAATTGGACCCTGTTACCTACTACCGATGTTGAAATTGGTTTAAAAAATGGAAACATAACGAAAGTAAACTTATTTTTATATTATAGATGGGTGTTATTGCAGTTTTGGAGAAAATTAAATAAGTGTGAATTCACCAAAAATTCAAAATCGATTTTATTGCACGGAAAGTAAAAATGTATTAGATGTCTCAGAGGCATAAGGTAAAAGTTATGTTGTATTCAAGCAAAATGTTGATCACGTAGGTATTAAAGCAAGTAAAGTAATCTTTATTTGTCCAGAGAACATATATTAATAAAGTATAAAATTTTAAAATACACCTATCATATATTTACAGCTGCAAGCTTATAGACTAAATTTGTAAAGTTATAATCTAAGAAACAGAACATATATAATTAATGCAGTATTACACCTATGCTACTTGTACACAGATACATACATGTGCCCTATGTTTGTCTAACTAAATTTATTAAATACTTGAACACTTTTAAGATCTTTAAGGTTTTGAGGAAGAAGATTGTACTCACTGATGTCTAGTATACTTTAACTTGGCGTGTGTATGTATGTGTTAATATTTCCGTACGATTTCATTTTCTCTTGTACACAAAGATCCAGAAATATTGTCCATGTAGACAATGTTTCTGGACTATTGCTTTAACTTTGTGTACAATATGGGAAAAAATGAAATCGTACGGAAATATTAACTCATACATACACACGCCAAGTTAAAGTATATTAGACTATACCTTTATGAAACAAACTATTCGTTGAATGTAAGGATGGTGAGGATGTATTTCATTAACTACAATTAGTTGACTTTTAAATATTCCGGTAATGCGTCGTTTTTCATTTTGTGAATGAATATCATTGTTTGGGCAAAATAATACTTCTCAATAACGATCCAGTTTAACAAATTCAAGATTCTCTGAATGCTGGTGTATCTATTACATTGTCATCATCTATTATCATATTGTCATTGCTTTGTTTGCAATTTCTGTAATCTATTAAAAATTTTAGAGGTAAAATATAACCCCGAGCAGCAATACGTAAAATAAATGAAAGTATTGTAAACAGTCAATTTAGTCGGAGTTGTTAGATGGGGAACTACTCGTCCTAAAAATCCAATTTTTTTGCCAATTTTCTTTGAAATATAGTCTATATGACTTCCAAACTTTAGTTCTCTCTCTCAATTACACAACCCAGATATTTCATTTGGCCTACTTGCTCGACATCCTGTTCATTTATTTCAATTTTTAAATTCAACTCTTTAAATATTGTTATGTATTTACAATCTCCAGTAAATAGGTTCAATAAATCGCAACAAGAACTTTCATAAACTACTACTTTATTAATCACTTAATTATAATAATTAAGTCCTTACACACATTAGTACACACTAATTACAAGTTTCATCTACTATAGTCTCACTACTATAATTCATAACTTATTATTGTTATTATTTCAAGTTATCACTTGCTTGTCTAATATAAAACCGTCCCCAGTGCGTCGAATGTAGTGGATTATTCTAGGATAACACTGCCCTCTCCTTAAGTCTGAACGTCCCGGTCAGGCAATTCAGAGTCCCCGACATATCTCGCCAATCTGTCGAAGTGCACGATTTTCATCTTGGACTTCTTACTTCGTTGAATCCGATAAACAACGTCATTTATCCGGGTGATGATAGAATACAGCCTTTCCCAAGGTGGGTGAAACTTCGGAGATCTTCCCTTCTTTCGCTGTCACACCGCCCTCCATGCAGTCGCAATTTGGATTGAGAGATCCTTGGACAATAAAAAGTCCACCTTAGGTGTCTTCATAGACACACAAGGTGTGTTCGACAGAACCACCTTTCCAAAAATTGCAGCGGCCCTAGTGGAGAAGAATGTCCCCACGATCATGGGAAGCTGGATATCTAACACGATCTTGAAGAGAGCTATACAAATCAGTGTGAGAGATGCTTCTGTACGAGGAATGGTCGTGAGAGGCTGTACGCAGGGAGGTGTAATATCACCACTGCTATGGAACTTCGTTCTTGATAGCCTCTTGTGCCGCCTTAATTCAGAAGGGTTCCACACAATTGCCTACGCAGATGACTTAACAATCACGCTTAGCGGAAAATTCGGAGTCCTTTTTGAAAGAATCCAGGGGCCCTAAGAATAATTGAAAAATGGTGCAAAGAGCACTCCCTGTCTGTCAATCCCAGGAAGACGGAGATGGTTCTCTTCACAAGGAAAAGGAAACTAGGAGCATTGAAGGCGCCTGCCCTCCTGCATACAACATTAAATTTAGCATCAGAAGTGAAATACCTTGGGGTAACTTTCGATGCCAAACTAACATGGAATCTTCACATAGAAGGAAGACTAAAGAAGGCTTACATCTCTTATGAGCAGTGCCGCAAGACCGTGAGGAAAACCTGGGGAATGAAACCCAAAGTGGTCATGTGGATATACACTGCCGTCACAAGACCAATGATAACCTATGGAGCTGTGGTTTGGTGGCCTAAGAGCAAACAGACTACAGCTAAGGTAAAGCTCAGCCAAGTGCAGAGAGTTGCCTGCCTAAGCATAACCGGCATAACCGGAGCTATGCGAAATGCTGTGTCTGCCACCACTAGATATATATCTCTGACAACAATGGTATGCCTCAAATCCTTCGGCATACAACTTAATGTAGGTTGTGGAGAGGCCAGAAGTCGCCTGTGGAATGAGGCTGTTAGAAAGACGCCTCTTCGGAAGGCGTGCACCGATCGCATTTGTCCCCAGTTTGTCTTTGACAGACCCTACAAAATACAGACGAATAGTAAGAACAAGACTGCTGGTGAAGGTGTGATCAATATCTTCACAGACGGATCAAAAAAGAAGGATGGGGCAGGATATGGAATATATTCCAGAAGTCTGCAAATCCAATATAAATGGGCTATGGATGTGTAAGCCAGCGTAGTACAAACGGAACTGGCGGGCATAACCACGGCTGCAAAACAGATTGCCCGTAGACAAATTACGGGCAAAACAATCAGGATCTACACAGAATGTAGACAATCATTACTAGCTCTGAGAAGTTACAAAATTACCACAGGAGCAGTATGGGAATGTCGCCAAGCACGTGCGGGTGCCTCCAGCATGAATAACATACTGGTATGCTGGGTGAAAGGACACGCACAGTGTAGTGGCAACAAAGTAGACGACAGACTGGCTAAGAAGGCAGCAGGCCTAAGTATCTTTGGACCAGGCCCGGCCAGTCTGTTACCGATCACGGCGATAATACAAATAATTAAAGAGAACACCCGCAATGAATGCAACAAACAGCTGTCAGCTTGCTAGGGAACTGCTAAAATATCCCAACAAGAGTACATCAATGGACTACCTGGCAATGTCCAGAAGGAACCTACGTTTTATAACGGGAATCCAGACTGGACACTCTCCATTAAGGAAACATCTCCATAATATGAGATTAAGCGAAACACCTCTCTGTAGAGGTAGTGAACAAGAAGAAGAGATGGTTCAACATGTACTCTGTGACTGTTCTGCTGTCTCGTCAATCAGAGAATCCATTTTGGGAGAACGTTGGCCTGCTTTGGCCGATGTAAAGGAGATGCTCCTAGAAAGCATCACCACCTATTTCGCAAGATTAGGTTGGTTGGAGGTCTAGGCGAGGGTCTGTCTATAGGGAGGATGTACAAGGGGCCCAATGGGGCTTAAGTGCTGTGGTTCAATAATTTTTATTGACCACCCTCCCAACCAATTCCAGATTCCAGAAGCTACGCCCTGTATTGTTTCTTGTAGTTTGGTTCTCACTGACTTTAATTTTTAAAGTTTTTATTTATCACTGTATTTATAAATTGTGTCCGGGTGGAAACCAACACCTTGTATATTTAGCGTTTGGTGCTTTAGAAACCATAAAGTTCATTTGGAAAGTCAAAAATGACTTTGGTTTAATTTTGAATTTTTCGTGAGGTGAACTAGCCACACCCTGTATATGAATTTTTTGGTGTAAAACTGTTTTAAATGTCTAAACTGGTTTCTGATTCACTTTGGTTAATTTTTTTTAACTTGTAATGTTTTTGATTTTACAGATAATTTTCGATCACCCTATATATGGTGAGTTATAGAGTAGCACTTGGTTTTAACGGGAATGACTGTTTTGATTTAGAATAATTAAGAGACTTTCGACGAATTATATTTAGAATTTATTAGGTTGACTTAAAAATCACTTAAAATTAATGCGCGGAGGCAGGTTTTAGTTTAAAGTTAGATTTTATGCGCTGAGGCAAGTTTTGTTTTAAAAGTTTAAAATCACTTAAATTATTGTGCGAGGGCACGATTTGTTGAAATGTTCTTAAAGCTAGGGCATTAGGTGTGACATAGACGTTTTTAACTTGGGGTCGCCAAGGAAGCCATCGCGAAGTTTTTCAGGAAATAAAATAAAGCGCGAAATTGGAAGCCAACTTAGCCGTCGAAAACCGAAAAAAGTTATTTCAGAAATCTCCGGAATTTCTAGTATGATTACTAATTACAATTTTAAACACGTTTAAACTTCATTCGCGATACTTGACTACACTTTAATCACTTCCGGAACAGAACTTGCATTTGCTTGCCGCGAGGGTATTTTTATATGATTAGACCGGTTGCGTTTTTCACGCACCGTGAGTCTCGCACAAACGTTTTTACCCCCGTTTTGGTCTGGAAAGGTCTGGATGTCCCTCCGTGGATATCTCAATTGGGTTGAATGTTGGCCACGTTAGCCGTAATTCAGTTTTTTACGTTTTTTCAGTATTTATATGCATATATCGTGGGTGGCGGTGAACCGATTTTCACGAAATTTGAACTGAAGATGCCTTGAACATCGACAATAAAAGGATACCTTCTCGTTGCTTATCTAGCATTTTAAAGGGTCCAAAATAAATTAAAACTGAATACCACCCATAAAAATGACCAATTTACCCTTTTTTAGCGAAAAAAAGTATTATCCCGCCTATTCGTTGTAGAAAATACAGGTTATTCTTAGTTTCACCAAAACAAACCAATTTTTCTGTCGCGTTGCTGTATGTAAAATTTTCTCTCAAAATCTATCTTTACTCCACTTCAGTAAAACTAGTGGCACTATTTCCAAAAAAATCTAAACGAGTAATGTGATAACATTATTATTATTATTATTATTAGCCGTTACTCGAGTCCGAGTATAGAAATGTTACAGTCGATAAATTGCGTACAATAAAAAACAAGTAAAAGGTGTAGTCTATTGTAATTCCCATTCATCTACGGTGCACACGACTATGGCTATAGAGGCCAATTCGGGAGAGCGCATGTCGACCGCAATCAGGACAAACATAAACCTGGTTAGGTCTTGGATTCAGCCTTCTTGCAGCAACATTTCCTTGATAGCTGGCCACAACCCCTCGCCATTCGGTTCTGTCCGCTGCAAGTTGTTCCCATTGCTCGTCTGCAATACCGCAGGATTTTAGATTTTCATGGAGAGCGTCTTTGAACCTCTTTCGTTGACCGCCACGCTTTCTTCTACCGCTTAGCAATTCACCATAAAGTGTACATTTAGGAAGGCGGTTATTATGCATACGATGAACGTGACCTGCCCATCTTAGGCGTGCTCTTGAAATAAGCACCTCAATTGGAAGGCTGTTTGCTCTCCTGAGTACATTAAACGCATAACATAATATTAAAACGTCAAATGTTGTTCGAAAAATAAATCTGGAGCACTTGATTTGTTTGCAAAATACTATGCTTTATCAAATGATCGGAAAAATCATTTAGTGGAACGGATCTGACCCACGAAAATGTATATTAATTTCATATGCAAGTGGAACGGAATAACACAAATACACATACGCTAGCTACGGTTTGTTGATTATAAATCTAGTTTTAGTTAGGGAATTCTTGTAAGCCGGATTGTACTGTTTTATAATAATCCGACATTCGAGTCATGGTAAATATACTTGGTAAGTACTGTTGGCATTGTCTCTTACCAATGCACCAACATGGCTCTGTAACTATACGATCTACATTTTATTTTACTGAGTACTATAATTTGCGTTTGTGATTATTGCGTTAGTAATTCTATGCATTTTACTGTAAACGTAATGTGAATGCTATATGAACTATACAAGGTGTTCCAATTGTGCGTCAAAGTTCAATATCGGCTTTATTAGAAGACTTTGGAAAATTATTTTTTATCGAAGTGGTATAGTGCCAAAAGGCGTACATTTTACACAAATGTAACACCCTATATATTTTTACCTTTATGAATTCAGCGTAAAATTACCTTTCCAGTGATCTCCAGATTTTAAAAATTCAAAGTTATTTTGAACCTAATTTAATGAAATAATTAATACCTAGTGTTTATAGGAACTGTTCAAAGTGGCCTCCCAGTACGTCTATGCTTTATGTAGACGATTTTCGCATGATCTACCAACAAGTAACGAAAATTGGTAACAGTGTATCATCATCGGTAGTTAATAAGTACGAAATGCCTCAGGGAAATGTTTTGGATCCCTTATTATTTATTAATTACATTAATGAGATCAATGAGATTCATGATTGTGATTTTATAAATTTATTTGCTGACGATACTTTGCTGTCGGTAAACAATGACAATTTAGACATAGCAATAAGAAAATGAACAATTCGCTTTAAAAAATGTCCCAGCATCTCAAAAATAATAAATTAAAATTAAATATTTCCAAAACCAAAGCAATGATTATTACTACACCGTATAAATATATAAACACTAACCTAATTAGCTTAAAAATTGATAATGATAAAATAGATATGGCTACTGAAGTCAAATACTTAGGATATATATTAGATAATCATTTACAATTCAATGCACATTATATATATATATATATATATATATATATAGGAGGAGGAGGAGTCACTTACCTCTCACCACTACACCATTTACATTAGTCTGTATAAGACTAGCAGGTTGGCAACTGTCATTTGTCTGCTCCACGACCTATGGCATACTGAGGAGAACTAATAAGTTCGAAACCGGTCTATGTCTGGTCAGGGA
This sequence comes from Leptura quadrifasciata, assembly GCA_963675555.1. Taxonomy (NCBI): domain Eukaryota; kingdom Metazoa; phylum Arthropoda; class Insecta; order Coleoptera; family Cerambycidae; genus Leptura; species Leptura quadrifasciata. Next base: position 44,786,985 of record OY776675.1, read on the forward strand.
GTTGACAAATGACATTGGCTACCAATTTTTCATGATTTGTAAGGTGTAATTCAATGCAGGTCGGGGTATTTGCCCGCTGAGGAGTAGTTGTTTCCTGCAATCATGTATAATAACAATATATATATATGTTATATTAGAAATATACCATGATATATAATATCACCGAGACAGGCTTAACCTTCTCAGACATATCACATTACAAATTGCGTAACAGCTCTTCTCTAATAACCGCTCACGCTAGCTGAGCTTAACATTTCTTTCTCAGTAATCTGTTATCATGCTGAATTGCAAATCCAATGTTCTTTGTTCTCCAGATATTATAAATATTACCCACTGCCATTGTAAACCTCAGTCTTATACTCATTTTCGATTAAACACATTCAAAATTATTATTGTTATTTTTACAAGAGTCAAGCTTGACTCCATTATAAGTGAATAAATCTTTTTAAAAAGTTAATCAAACAATCCACTATCTAACATTGGCGCAGTCGTGGCGGATCTGAAGAACACGCACAGTTCGGGAGCCTAACCAGTGGAAAACATATCGGAAGGAACAAGGAGTTCATCTGGAAAAGGTGCCTAACCTGAAGAAAAGAGCCCCTGGAAAAAGGAGAAATTCCTTAGCTGTCGTGGTGGATCCCAATCCTTTACTCAGAAGAATCTACGTTCACAAAGAAACAATAATAATAATTCAACAAACAACAAAGCAACATATCAATCAATCAACAAATTAGCAAGTAAGAATTCATCCCAGTCGAGAAGTTGGTGTCTTCGGCAGTGTAGGAGACCTCTGTGGAAGGAATACCTGGTAACGCCCCTGGCAGAGAAGACCGCATTGTAACAAAGTTCACGGAGCAGCATTCAACTTCAATCCAGACGTGTGGAATGGAAATTTTAATGTAAGTAGATTTTAAGAATCATCTCGATTATTTTGCATATTTTTCTTATAAAAAAACAATTCAATTTAACGAACAGCAGTTCTAATATTCAAATAATAATTTCATTCAGAAGTAATATAATATTTTATTTAAAATTTATGTGACCTACATAAATAACTATACCGTTCCTATCTTAACATTGTTTTATCGTAATGTCATATACTCTTTAAGTACGAACTTATCTACATTTCCTACATAAATAATTATAATCACATACCATTTTTATCTTAACATTATTTTTATCATAATATCATATATCATATAAAGGTTAAGTTTACGCCTTACTTGACTGTGAAATAAAATAAAACCCACATGTTCTATACTGTTTAAATGCACATTAGTATATGAAATTTCAGTGATATTATTCCCAACTAAAAACACTTTTTAAATTAATCCAATTATCCTTGTAATTAAATTTTGAAATATTATAAAATAAACAACACATTCTTTTACATATAATATAAAATTATCAATTGTCAGTAGCGTACTAGCTCAAATTGAAAAAAGTGTTTTAAGTTATTTAATTATCTAAATAATATAAACAAAATGGCTACCACCACAAACGTAAGCAATTCCAATGCAAACAATTCAATCACGGCGAACGAAACTATAAATATTGAACCTTACAGGTTAAGTGAGATTTTTTCGATAGTCCCGGAATTCGATGGAAATCCGATATTTTTACAAACCTTTATTAGTGCGTGTATTTACGCGAACGGAATGTCTATAGAAGACCAACGTGTTCTACTTGCTCTGCACATTAAAAATAAACTTCGGGGAAAAGCCGCCGAGTTAGTAAACTCCAGGAACCCTGCCACCTGGGCAGAAATTAAAAGCCTACTCGAGGCCCACTTCGGTGACTCCCGCGACTTGACAGCCCTTATACAGGACTTACAACGCATTCACCAACTACCCAACGAAACCGCACTAATATTCGTATCAAGACTACAAACGCACAACGCGAAAATGCACGCAGCAGTGCAAAAGCAGACTCTAACTTTAGAGGAAAAAACCGCTCAATGTAACCTCATCGAAAACATGACTTTGACCACCTTACTGACTGGATTAGAACCCAAGTTAGGGCAAATTATCAGGGCTGGCAACCCTAGTGATATGTTAGATGCAATAAATCGCATCAAACGTGAGTTGCAATTGTCGTACTTCGAATCGCAAAAATTCTCCAATAAAATTCAAAATAGAAGTCCCGTTCAAAATCAACAAAGACGCCCAAATCTCCCACCATTTTGCACATTCTGTAAAAGGAATGGGCACAGCTTTAACGAATGCCGCACGAGGCAAAACCACCAATTTTCACAACCCAATTTCACACCAAACGCCTATTCCAATCAGGCACAAGCTCCTAGACAGCACTTCCAGAGTGTACCTAATCAAGCAAACTTTAGACCACAGAATTCCCAAAATTTTTCTAATCAACAACGCAATTATCCACAACAAAACAGGCCCTCAGCTATCAGGCCAAATCCTAACTTCCACCAGCATACAACCGAACCCGAATTTCAATAGATTTAACCAACAAAAAACCCATCACCTAAACCAAGAAACTTATGATAATTATTCAGATTACCCAAACCAATACGAAGATTACTCTGCAAATCAATCCGTAAATTATTCTACCAATTATTCTCCTGATTATCAATCTCAAAATAATGATGACTACGATTTTCCAAACGGACAATATGGGCATTATACTGCTAATTCCCAATCCCAGGAACATGAGAATTATACTGTTAATTCTCAGCAATACGAGGATTATACTGCTAATCCTCCGGATTTTTGCACAGGCCCGGAGTATTCCACGAATACTCCAACACAACAAACGGACGAACTAGACCAAATTTCTCGCCAAGTCCAAGCGATAAACCTCCAGGACAGTTTCGACCCAAACCTGAACTTCCCGGAAAACCAATTCATGTAAAAACACCCCGCTACAAACTAAATGTCGTAAATTCCAAAAATCTATTTTACATAAAAGACTTCACAAATCGTTTCAAAATTCTTGTCGACTCAGGTGCAGGTATTTCTGTATTTAAAACCAAAACAGCGGAAAGGTACAAACAAAGATATCCTGAAAACGTAATTATACAGGGTATAACAGATGAAAAAATTAATATCACCGAATCTGTACTAATACCATTCAATATAAATGACCCATACAAGGTTTATGTTCACGACCTAGATATAGAATTCGATGGACTATTAGGTGCAGACTTTTTAAAATATTATAAGTGTCATGTGGACTTTGAAAATAATCAACTTATTACCAATTTTAAAACCGTACCACTATTTGAGGTGACTGAGGTAACATCAATCAGGAACCACAATAATTCTAACGAAAACAATAATCCAGGTATTAGAATTTCAAACCCAAATTTAAATGTCAAAAACCAAAATGTAATTTCTATCGAACCGCGCACAGAAAAGATTTTTAAACTTAAATGCGATTTACAAAATACCGAAGCTATACTAATAGCCCAGGAAAACGAAAAGGTACGTTTACCGAACGCCATTGTCAAAATAGACAACAATGGTGAATTTTTGACAACGATAATAAACGCTAACGCGATTCCAAAAACAATAAAATTTTCAAATCTTAAACTTGAACCCGTCCAAAAATTTAGGTCAATATTTAATGTAAATCTTCAAAATCCGGATTCCCAATACATAGACCGAAACTACGAAATAAAAAATCAATTACGCTTAGACCACTTGAACGACGAGGAGAGTGAATTAATTACTCAACTCTGTTTAGACTTTTCAGACATATTCTATTTAGAAGGTGACAACTTGACATTTACCAATGAAATCAAACATTCAATAGACACTAACGATTCCAAACCAATGTTCACTAAATCTTATCGTTACCCCCAAATTCATAAACAAGAGGTAAAATCACAAGTTTCAAAAATGCTCGACCAAGTTATTATCCAGCCTTCAATTTCTCCCTGGTCCTCCCCTGTTTGGGTAGTCCCCAAAAAACTAGACGCTTCTGGTAAACAGAAATGGCGCATCGTAGTTGACTACCGAAAATTAAACGAAGTAACGATAGGTGATAAATATCCTCTACCTAACATTTCCGACCTTTTAGATCAATTAGGCAAATGCCAATATTTCACAACTTTAGACTTGGCCTCTGGCTTCCACCAAATTGAAATCGATCCTAAGGACATCCAAAAAACAGCTTTCACGGTAGAGAATGGCCACTACGAATTTGTACGTATGCCATTCGGTCTAAAAAATGCTCCATCCACTTTCCAGAGGGTCATGGACAATATTCTATTAGGCATCCAAAATGAACGCTGTCTCGTCTACATGGACGATATTATTATTTATTCCCCTACTATCCACGAACATATTTCCCGATTAACAGAAGTCTTCAAACGTTTACAAAAAGCCAACCTCAAAATTCAGCCAGACAAATGCGAATTTCTTCGCAAAGAAGTTGCCTATTTAGGACATCTTATTACAAAGGATGGTGTAAAACCGAACCCTGCCAAAGTCGAAGCAATTCTAAATTTTCCTCAACCCAAAAATCAGAAAGAAATTAAATCTTTTCTAGGTTTAGCAGGCCATTATAGACGTTTCATTCCTAATTTTTCCAAAATTTCAAAACCCTTGACTAAATTGCTACAAAAAGATATACCTTTCAATTTCGACAATGACTGTACAAATTCATTTGAAACTCTAAAACAAACCTTGACAACTACTCCGATATTGATCTACCCCAACTTCGATGAACCTTTTGTCCTAACTACAGACGCTAGTGCATTTGCAATAGGTTCTGTACTTTCACAAGGAAGTATAGGAAAAGATTTGCCAATCGCATACGCATCTCGAACTTTATGCGGCGCGGAAACCAAGTATTCAACCATTGAGCGTGAACTTTTATCTTTGGTCTGGAGTGTAAAGCATTTTAGGCCATATCTATTCGGAAGGAAGTTCAAACTCGTCACCGACCACCGACCACTCACTTGGCTATTTTCCATAAAAGACCCAGGTAGTCGACTAGCGCGTTGGCGCTTAAAACTTGAAGAATACGATTACGAAATAATATACAAACCCGGAAAAATTAATAAAAACGCGGACGCGTTGTCCAGAATAAAAATTAATCACTTTTCAGAATGTTCCAAATTTTATTCAAAAATTCTAGCCGCAAACGAAGACTCAGACGAAGACGAAATTTCAGACAACGATGACGAAATTACCGACGAACAAATCGCCCGAGAATTTGACACATTTTCCCGACTTTACAAAACCAAATCTCTAATAGACTATTCCAAAATTCAAATCACAAATAAACAACTATTAGATCGAGAAAATAAAAATATCATAACGTTTTTCCAACAAAACAACTTGACAGACCTTCACCATCAAATTATCGAGGATATTTTCGAAGAAAATCCTGAATTCTATAACAATACAATTAATATCGTTTCCAGCAAATCGACCCGACAAAGAAACTACTACATTATCGCTCTACCTTTCGACCCAGAGTCTGTGGTAGAACATCTATTTTTAACACTTTACAAACATCGAAACAAATTAGACCTTTCCAAAACTTACCATGTTGAAAACAATCTAGACTTTCCAATTCTCGAAATCCTATCATTTATTTTTGCAGAAAAAGATTTAAAACTAATCATTTGTCAAAATTTATTACGAACTCCCGATGAAGACCAACGTCCGATCATTCTCGACCAGCATCACACCGGAAAAAATAATTTACATCGTGGAATAAACGAAACAATACGTAGAATCAAAAATAAATATAATTGGCAAGGTTTAACAAAAGATGTCGAAAATTTTATAAAAAACTGCGAAACATGTCAAAGAACAAAAGTCTGTCGTAAGAACCTCAACAATCCCTTAGTAATTACCGAAACCCCTAAAACTCCATTTGAGAGAGTTAATATCGATCTGTTCGAATTTCCCACGAGAAACTATGCATTAACCATCCGCGACGAGTTAACGAAATTTACTCAAGCTTATGCTGTCCCAGACAAAAGTGCAAAATCAGTTGTAAACACCCTGTTGCTATATTTCCAACACTATGGCACCCCATTAAGAATTCATTGTGATTACGGCGGTGAATTCGATAATAATTTATTAAAAGATCTTTGTACTCTCTACGACATAAAATTAACATACTCCAGCGTAGGACACCCTCAATCCAATGGATCTATCGAACGATTCCATGCCACCCTAGCGGAAATGATCAGAATACATAAAACAGAGAATCCGAACGAACATCCTTTCACAATATTACCATACGCGGTAATATGTTATAACAACTCGGTAAACAAAACTCATGGCTTTACGCCATACGAGCTTATTTTCGGACATACAGCTAACCGACCACCCGAAACTCTTTATAACCAGAAAGACCTGATTACCAAATACGTTAGAGACCTTAACAACCGGATATCCCACTATTACAAAATTGCGCGAAGTCGAACAGAAGCACAAAAACAAAAAGCCAAAGTTCGATTCGACAAAAACATTCCCGAAAATCGACACACATATAATATTGGCGACAAAGTGTACGTCAAAGAATCACAAATAAAAAACAAATTACAGAACAAATTTAACGGCCCCTTCGAAATTTTAGAAACTTCTCAAAATTCTGCAACATTATTAAATCCGGAAACAAACCAAACGACTAAAGTAAACTTTGACCGAATGAAACCTTATACTGAAAATTAAATTTATTTTCAGGTTTTTCCTGCTGTTCGGATCAGCACTTGCTCAATTTAAAATAACACCAATTAACAATACAATTGGAGTATACTATCACCGAGACACAGACATTGTGATTTCTCACAAGAAATGGACTTTACTGGTACACAAAAACATATCTACCTTTAAGACAGCTTTCGACAAAAACGACAAGATCTTACAGACACTATACAACACACTCGACCCAACGTATCATTACATGAACGTCTTTTTAGGAGACGTAAAAACTCACCTCAGTTTATTGACACAAATTTCTCAATCAATACAATCAAAATTTGACGAAATTTACCTTGACACGAAACGATACAAGCGAGGAATACTAAACGGTATTGGAACAATTTTCAAATCAATAACTGGAAATTTAGATGCAGAAGATGGTCAGTATTATTCTGATTGCATCAACAAATTAAGTAATGACGAGCACCAACTCGAAAATTTAATCAAAAATCAAATATCTGTCACAACTTCAGTAATCAAAAATTTCAACGCAACCATTCAAAAACTGCAGGTTGATGAAGAAACTTTCAATAAAGATATTAAAGAAATCGAAACTTCAATTCTAGACATGACTAAAGACATAGAAAATATTCACGCAAAATTAAAATTTATAGAAATCTGCGAACAGCTTATGGCAAGCTATCTATTTATCGAAGATAACTTAAACGATATCCTGAATTCTATCACTTTCGCGAGGCTCAAAATAATTCACACATCGATTATAAACCCAAAAGACTTGGTAAATTCCTTACAGGAAATCTCACAGAACCTACAAAGGAACAATTTGCCACTTCCAATCAAATTATCAAAAGTTGCACAGTATTTAGACATTATAGAACTAAAAGCTTTTCAAACAAATTCAGATTTAATATTCGTATTAGACATACCTTTGGTAGACCCTCAAACCTATTCAGTATTTCAATTATATCCTATCCCTATTTTGGATAATAGAACTGGCTTATATCATATCTTGTCAACCTCTCAGAAATATATCGCGAGAGATGATGATTCTTTAATGTACTTAACCATCCCGGACCTCAGAGAATGCAAACCACTCTACTTCAACACTAAATTATGTCTAAATCTATTTTCATACCCCATTGATGATAATGCCATTTGCGAAGCCCGTCTCTTCAAGAACCTCAAAACTCTGCCAGGAAGCTGCCAGACATCATTCATCATCGGCCAAGGATACAACGTCCAAAAGATAGACGAAAATACGTGGCTGGTTATCAACGCAGAACCATTACAGGCAACCATCAATTGTCCAGAAAGAAGTTCGAAAACTGAAGTCATCTACAAAAACTCAATAGTGAAATTACAACCTAATTGTTACGCCTTTATAGGCATCACAAAAATCCAAGCCAGTACCAACGAAGTAACCGACGTAAACGACGACACTCATCCCATCCAAATTCCATTCGAATGCTGCAACAAAATTCCAAACAACATTAGAGCACCAAACCTTAAACCATTAAAATTAAACAACCTTAACACAGAAGATCTCGAAATTGCCAAACACAAATTGGACCAATATTCCAGAGATCTAGACGATTTAATCAACGAACCATTCGTAACAAAACACATATCCTGGTTCACCTACTTCATCATTGTGCTAATATTTGGACTGTTATTTCTGTACCTATTTTGTAAGTGCAGAACAAAAAGACGAAGACTAGCCATCGATGTTTCTGCATCACCCCCATCTCCACCTAGGCCTAGCAAACCCCACAGGACATTTGCTAACCTATTCCCTTCACGAAGACGACCTACCTTAAGGAGAGAAGACAACGAAGCCGAAGACATAGAACTTACATAAAGATGAACTGTTTTGTGCCTTTTACTGACTTTTAGTGCTGGACTCTTCAGTGAACCATATTTTATTCATTTAATCATTACATTTCATTATTTTACTTATCCCTTGTTAATTTCAATTGCATTAACATTTTTATACCATTTTCATTTAAACCTATCATGCTTATATTTTAGGCTTTCACGGTAAAGCCATATTTTAACCCTGGGAATATTTTTATATTATCCCATTTTACAACAAACTTATTATGTTTGTATTTTACGCTTTCTTGCTAAAGCTATATTTTAACTCTAACATTTTTATGTTATATTATTTTATGAATCAAGCTTATTGTGCTTGCATTTCATATTTTAGACGCTAAGGTTATATTCTGTATTTTAAACCTTACTATTTAACATTTTTGTATCTTTTATATTTTTCCAAATTGTACCATTCCTTTTATATACATTTTATATTCATTTCAAAAGTTGCTGCATAAAACACCAACTTTTTTTATAAGGGGGAAGCTGTTATATTAGAAATATACCATGATATATAATATCACCGAGACAGGCTTAACCTTCTCAGACATATCACATTACAAATTGCGTAACAGCTCTTCTCTAATAACCGCTCACGCTAGCTGAGCTTAACATTTCTTTCTCAGTAATCTGTTATCATGCTGAATTGCAAATCCAATGTTCTTTGTTCTCCAGATATTATAAATATTACCCACTGCCATTGTAAACCTCAGTCTTATACTCATTTTCGATTAAACACATTCAAAATTATTATTGTTATTTTTACAAGAGTCAAGCTTGACTCCATTATAAGTGAATAAATCTTTTTAAAAAGTTAATCAAACAATCCACTATCTAACATATATATATATATATACAGAAAAAAATAGCAAAAAAAATTATATTTCTTCTCTAGAATATCTCAGAAATTATTAATCACGACAAGAATCACCCTGTATAACACCATTATACAACCTCATTTCGATTACTGTGCCAGTCTATTGTATTCCTTGGATTTAAACAAAATAACTGCCCTTCAAAAATTATGAGAGTTATTTTGAAATGCAACCGATATACTTCTATGCAACATATGCTCTCTTCTCTTCAGTGGTTGCCTGTAAAAAGTAGATTGCTTTACATGGCCATGGTTTTTATTTTTAAAATTTTGAATAACTTGATACCTGAATATCTAAACAAATTTATATCATTTACCAACCAAATACATCAACATAATACAAGAAACAACAACAAATTCTACACACCACGCAAAATCTAAGTCAAACTATGAAAATTTTGTTACATAAAGGTCTCGATCAATACAATAAGTTACCTGATGATGTAAAGGAATCTAGTTCACCACCAAAATTTAAGCGTAAAATTGTAAAATATATCAAGTCGATTATTTAATTATTATTAAGAGTATTATTTTTATTTATACATATATATGTGAGTATAATATATGTGTATACATGTGCATATTAGTTCAAATGTCTGTAAGTATGTGGATTTATGTACAAACTATTTGTATTTACTTAAATGAATTTGTATATTAGGATTTCCTATTCAATAAAAAGTATTCAATAAAATCAAAATCATCATTTCTTAAAATATCTACAGCAATTTCCTGAAAAACTTCCTTTATTCTTTCTTTCATATTTTCTTTTATAGTTGTAGGAGCTTTGTACACTTGCTCCTTAACATAACCCCACAAGAAGAAGTCTAGTTTGGTCAAACCAGGGTTTCTGGCAGGCAAACTATGGGGTCCTACTCTTCCTATCCAACCATTTGGAAAGGCGTCGTTTAAATGTTCGTGAAAAGCTGCAGTGTGGTGCACAGGTGCTCCATCATGGAGGTACCACATTCTCCCTCCCTCGGGACATCCTCCAGTAATTCTTCCAGGCTGTCTTGCAAAAATTCTAAATAAATTTGACTATTCACACGTCCATAAAAAATGTGGTCCTATCACATAATCCCTAACAATTCCACCCCAAACATTTAACGACTATCTTGTTTGACTATTTGTTCATGACGTGTAAGGATTGGTTGTGTCGTAATAATGAAAATTATTACGATTAACATGTCCATTTTTATGAAATGTTGCTTCATCGGCAAACAAAACAAAGTCAAATTAATTTCTTTGTTATCCTATTTTTTGTTTTGCCATTGACAAAGTGAGGTAGTATCAGCTGACGTCACAACCGAGCTGCAACTTCAGTTCAGTGGATAGATAAGTTTTTGCGACATTTACGGTCATTTAGTTATTCCAAATTTTAAAGAATTTCAGAGCTTTTTTAAAAGCTTTTTTTGTGTAAAATTAACAGTTAGTGTTTCCTTTTACTAATACGTTTGGTGATTTGTTGAACTGACTTTAATTTTGTGTTTTATTTGTGTTTTTTAACCGACTTCTTTTTTCCGTACTGTCAACAGGTTTTTATTTTCGAAATGGTGAGTTAATTTTAGCAATTAGGATTGTTAAATTCATTGAAATTTGATCTATACACTTCATTTCAGGAGTCACCAAATTATATTTTTAAGTTAGAGTATATTAATGGCGTCGATCCATATAGTTTAAAAGTGGCAGATTTGACAGCATATTTAGATGATATCCCAAAGATTTCTAAAAGTGTGGTGATGGATTATTTATTATTTCGAACGAGCCCTATGACCAATGATGAAATTAGAGCATGTAAAAGTTTAGATGCCTTTGCCCAGCTTGCCTGTAAATGGATAGAATCTCTGGGGGCAAAAAAATTAGCAAACGATATCTCATTGTTGGTAAAGTAAGTGTAGATCTGTATGAAATTTAACGTTTATTATCAAAGTATATTACTTTTGTCTGCAATGTTTAATCACAAATTACTGTTTTTCAAGCATTAGAATATTATTAAAATGGGTTAAGGATGAATATAATTTTTGTTTTAGGTTCGGCATTCTCAGAGAGTGTCAGAAGCAACACTTAAGCCTTGGATTGTTGCATGAGGATACGTCTGTGACGGATGTATTGGCTTATTGAATAGAACTCAGTAACAAGAACATTGATATGGCTGTAGTATTAAAAAACAAGGCCAGATGCTTAGAGTATGCAGTGCGCTTTGGCATTTCACAAAGATTTTTATGTAATCTATACATTTGTAAATTATGCAGTTATGATATTTAAAAAGTTAATGGCTTTATATAATGTATATACAGATGTATGTTTCCTAAGCTTACATGTAGAATATGTTAATAAAAACAACAAAACCACAATATATTGCTACAAAGTAAAGTTGCTCTATGCTGCTCTATCAACATTTAATATATTCATCGTTTTTTCTTCCTGAATTTAAAAATGTTCAGATACATTGAAAATCCAACGAAGTTTTTCAAAAAGTTAGGGTTTCATTTTTCATTCTTCCATGTATTTTGCATTGTTTAGTACACTCAGTTTAAAATCTGATTTGATCTTAAAACCCACCTTCATTTATCAACCCAAAACTGTGTCTATTCGCACGTTACTGGAGGAGGATGTAATTAATAACCATATAACTACATATTCAATCAGTTTTATTTTTGTTATTAACAATACTTTTTTACACAAGTCAATATAATAGAATACATGTTAAAATAATGTGTAAAGCATACTAAAGAAAAACGTTACATATCACCTTAAGAACAATCTACACTTTAAGTGAAATCTTAAGAACATTTATGCATCCTATTTTGACTAAATAGGCAAATTCACTGTCAACATTGCAATATCTTATAAATGATGTAAAAACTATCGTATAAGTACCCATGACAAAATGTTTGGAACATATTCTTGCATTTTTTATTTTCGATTCGAGAAAATCATGTTTACAGAATGCTGCTGGGCTGAGTACGTATTTCTATTCTTGCAAGCTCTACTTGTCGTCTGGTTTGAGCAGATGGAAATCCCAAAAATCTAACTGTTCTTTTTCGATTCCATCGATTAGTGCACACAACAACAGCCGTCGTCGACATTCTGTTTCTAAAATGGTAACAAATTCAAACTCATTAGAAACTTTTGAGCTTGAAGTGCAACCCTGCCAGAAATGCTCATAGAAACAGATAAAAATAAAACTATAAGGTTCTATGAGACCGATAACATTTTTTGAACGAAATTAGTCGATTTCACATACAGTCATATTAATAACCATAAAAATCCCAAGAGATATTCTTCCTCAGTATAACGGGAAGTCATTGTGCAATAGAATGGCATAGAAACTCATATGTAAAACTGTTTCATCGTCTACATAGATCCTCTCCATAAAGTATATATTTTAAATTACTTTGGAGATATTTCTATATGCCATTTTTGGCAGGGAATTAATAATATTGTCAGAAAATATAAATTTCACAGCAATGGATATTAATCTTTTATAAAACCATCAATATTAGTAAATAGAAATTACTACTACCTAACCTATTATATCCTATGTCAATATTGGCTTATACCAAATCTATGAATACATACATTAAATGAATATTTAAGCAAATAAGTCATACAATATACCTACTTAACAAAAAAAAACGAAAAACTAAATTATTAGCGTTATTAATGCTTATATTTACAATTTACGATTTAACAGGGATGTTAACATACCTGACAACAAATTTTTCTTTTCCAATAATAGCACTGATACGATATGTATCGAAATTTCTTTCACACTAAGCTTTTAAAAAAACCTTAATAAATGTCTCCACACAAATTTGTTATTAAAATTATGCACCACTAATTTTAGAATTGATCACAAACTAAGACTTGCTCTTGTGTCAAATTCTTCAACAATCCACTTAACCGTTTTCAGGCTGTCAAATGATGACGTCACTGATACTACCTCATTGTATTCGATTTTCATAATCCCCATCAATTAGTACCTGCATTACTTGAACGTGGTTGGATTGAAATTTGTTTTTTTGTAGGATTCGATAGACTGAAGATCGGCTTATATCGTTTTCTCTTGCCAATTCTCTTATACTGCGATGAGGATCTTCAACCACGCTCAAAAGTATGACTATTTCGTTTTCTTCAGTTACTATATTTTTTGTTAGTTCCTTTTTCTCATATTCCACTTTCCTCGTATCGTTAAATTGTTCCATCAATCTCTCAAATGATTTTTTAGAGGGCTGTCTTCTTTCCGGATATCGCACCTTATAAATTCGAGTTGATAGCAAACAATTTTTATCACTCGCACCCAGAACATAAACCACATCGACCATTTCTTCTCTCGATAAATTCATTATTGGAAAGTGGAATTTTAAACTAATTTATAACTTAAAATAAGTGTAAATACTTTGTCACAACAGTTAATAATTAAATGTCAATAACATAACTCTCAATTAATCTCACTTGCACAAGTGCAGGGGAGCTGAAGGTTATAATTTCCACCACGATTTCCAGAATTCCGATCACAGAAATCAAATTTGGATCCGCCACTCTAAATAACACTTCTTGGGCTTGAGTGTTAAAACTATAGACTGAAGATAACCTTAAAGATCAATTTCACAAAAAATGAAATGAGGGTTCCTTTGTGGGATGAATTCGTACCTTACGTTTCATATATAAGACATACTTACCAAATCGCTTGATCATGCGAAGAAATAGTTACTTGGTGTCATGGAGCTCTTTTCATGGATTTAATATAGGTACCTTTATTAAATATGTTTCACTAAATTTTAACACAGGGACAAATTCTATATATTTTGAGCTGTAATTTACCATAATAGTTTATTGTGAAAGGATGCCTTCTAATTCTGACAGTTAAAAAAAGTATGCCTTATATATTTGTATGATCACGATCCCATAAATATTGTCTATATAGTCCCTTTTAAATATTCAAGCCCACATTATTTTAGAACAGAATTTAAAATATACTAATAATCTAAACTAATAGAGTTAATACCCATAGTTACTAGGTACAAAGGGCTTTGTTTGACTTTGTAATAGATTCCGGTATGCGGTATAACACATTCTGCATCAGGCAACTACTTGAAAATTGATTCTTCTTCAGTCCGGAAACCTGTGTACAGTTCGTGACGCTTCATTTGTTATTCTAAAACTTGCTTGCGAACGTACATTTTTTTAAAAGAGTTTTGTCTCTATGAGATGTGGATGTCTGCCGTCCACTTGCAAAATAGGATTGTGTACTGAAATAGGGGAAGTGGAGCAGTTAATGATTGAAATTTGGGATCCTATATACTTTATAAACGTTACTTTTTGACATAAATGTTTTTTTCCACTTTCAATTTCACTGGCGATGTTTTATGTAATTCAAAATATTTTTCATTTTCCCTCTCAAGGAAATAAACTAATTAAACAGGTAAGTTATAACATTAATTATAGTAAAAAGTTAGCAACGGTAAATAAACAAAATATTCGTGAATTTTATCTTACATAGACAGTATTATAATACTTTAGAAAACAAAAAGGGAGAGGGTGCCTATAAGGGTGACAACATTTTTCTGGGGAAGGGAGTAGGTCTAGTTCAGCGTGGCGAAACAAACGAGGGGAGGGATGTAGTCCAAAATCGCGGAAATTTGCGTGACGTCGTTTGTTGACGGTTCCATATACCTTATTTATCGATATATTATTGGTCGAAGAGAATCATGTTTTTAAATTTAGAATGAATAAGGGCGAAATACTAACATTTAAACTGATGATAATAGAAAACTTGCATACAAATTTAAGTAGGAAAATTATACTAAAAAATATTAGGTAACATTATAATAAAACGTATAGTTCACAAAAAACATTATTTTTGAAATCCGCGTCACGCATTAGAACTATTTGTGGTATAGTCGGGTACAGTTTTGCTGGACAGTCAAAATACGCAACAAAAACTTTACGACCTCATTAAAATACGGTTACTCTCTGTACTATCTCGCCTGAAAATTGAATCACTTATCTTATAGGTTTTTAATGTACGTTGGCTTGTTTGATGAGACCATGCCGAATGGTTCACCGGCGTTAATAATTAGCTCGCAAAGTTTTTATTGCGTTTTTTGACTGCCTAGCAGAAAGCTACGCAACTATAGCCACCATGCGACAGCTCATTCTGATGATGTTCATGATTGTAACTTTCATTAAAAATACGGTAAGTTTATCCATTTATTAACATTTGCCTCTTTTGTTAAATTTTTTGCCGAGTCCCAGTTTATTCTATGTTCGTTTTTTCAAGCATGTTCACACATTTTTGATTTCTGAATTTCATTATTTCTAATGTATTCTTGTGCTCATCCAACCTCACACTGAAAGATCTGGATGACTCACCCATATAACATTTATCACATTCGCATGGGATATTGTAAATACAGTTTTTTGAATTTTGCTTCCGGTTTATCGGCTTTCTTTTTGCTAAAATAGATCTCAAACTGTTCCCCGTTTGAAATAATCGAAATTGTCACATATACAGCGTAGCTTCTCCGGAAGTCCGTAAACATAAGGAATTGTTGCTATATAATGACGTTCAGATTTTTATCTTACCTGAGTGTCCCTGTTTTAAATATTTATGAAAACTCTATAAACAAATGCTTCAGGGTCTAGATTTTGTAATAGAACCTCTTTGATAATTTTTTCTCGTTATATAATATTTCATTATTAGATGAAATTATTTTGGCCCCATTTAACATTTATTGACTGATTGGGTTAAAAATTTAGATATCTATTAGTATGTGTTGGTTTTCTATAAACGCTTGTTCAACTGTATTATTTACCATTTTAATTAAAACATTTAAAAACAGTAGTTCATTCCTACTTTCTACTTCTAATGTGAATTTAATAGACGGTTCCTTACTATTTATATTTTCTAAAAAATTATCTAGTAAATCAACACCATGAGGCCAAATTGCAAAGATGTCGTCAACATATCTCCAACAGATAACCGGTTTGTTTATACAATTTTGAACATGTGTGCTCTCAAAGTTCTCCATAAATATGTTGCTTAAAATTGGAGATAATAGAGACCCCATTGACATACCAAAATCCTGCTGATAGAACTTATTTTATTATTTTTAAGGTTTCATCAACATTGGTAAAAAGACTAACTACGTCAAAAATAACCATCAGGTGTGATTCATGAATATCGTTTTCATAATTTTTTTCTATAAAATGTTTACTATTTTTAACATATGAATATATTATTATATTCAGAAATCAAAGATTTGCGAACATGCTTTGGAAAACGGACAGAATAAACTGGGACTCGGTAAAAATTTTAACAAAAGAGGCAGATGACAAAAAAAGAAAAATTAAAGAATCAGCAATAATCCTATTAAATGAAGATAAATGCGTATCGAATTGTTCTGTAGATATTTGTACAACCTGGCTACCAATGTTAAAAGAAGAACTTAACAAACTCAACATTATCTAAAACAAAATATCATCAGTTTAAGTGTAAGTAGTATCTATGGAAATAACATAAGCAGAATGTTAAAGCTGTGTATTTAACATACACGACAAATAAGAGTTCTTCGAAAAAAGCTTTGAAAACGGAAAGAGACTACTTTCCGAAACGTCAACAAAATGCATTATTTCTGTGTTCGTTCCGATTTATATTACTTGTTAAAAAAATAATCTCTGACTGTTCCTTTGACGTAAACGTCACAAGTGCAGAGGTTTTTTTCCAATAATTCTATTATTTTGTAGACTCGGTGATTTGTTTTTGAAGAGGATAATTTTTTTTTTTTTTTTTTTTTTTTTTTTACAAAAAACCAGTCACCCTACTCTGTGGCTCCGACCCTCACAGAGGGGAGCTGGTAATACCAATAGCCACTCCCCACGCCCGTGGGGTGAGTGACTACCGGGTCCGCGAATCGTGTGCCCTGAGTAGACGTAATGAACCGAGGATGACAGCCTTCTGCATTCTGCCGGCTAAGATCTCTGCCGAATCTCGGCATGCCGGTATGATCTTTAGTTCTGAAAGCAGCGTCTGTCTCATTCCACCGAGGGCTCCTATAATCAGTACCACTATTTTAACAGAATGGCCTGGATAAAGCCTGCGGAGTTCGAAGAGCAAATCTCGATATTTTGTCCGTTTTTCCTCCTCTTTCAAGACAACGTTGCTCTCAGCGGGAGCCGAGAATTCCACGATATACATTGTCTTGAGTTGGTGGTCGAGGAGTACTATGTCAGGCTTGTTGGCTTGTATTTGCCTGACGGTGGGAAACGAGTAGTTCCAATAAATTAGGCACTTCTCATTCCCCACAACGGACTCAATATCCCCCGGAACGTAAGGCAGCACTGGTGTTTCGTCTATCCCATACGAGTGCCTTAGATGATAGTAAAGCACTCGTAATGCTGCGTTGTGTCTATGAATATAGGCCGAGACTGCGTATGTCGGGCAAGCCGACAGTAAGTGCATTACAGTCTCCGGCGCCCTGCGGCAGGCCCTGCAGCTGACATCAAGGACCTCCATACCCATGACACGACGTCGATAGACGAGAGTGTTAAATACACCATCCTGGCAAGCCATTATGAATCCCTCGGTCTCAGACTTCAGCCCAGCTGACCTTAAGAAGGCGAAGGTCAGCCTTTCGGATAAGCCGAGGTCTTCTATATTTTTATAGAAGATCCCGTGCAATGGCTTATCCTTATGGAGCTGCAGAAGGATGTTGTGTTCTGCAGCTCTAATGTGGGCTTTTAATCGAACGGGTTCCAACTCGGTGACAGAGTCGGGGTTTACCCGCTCGACGTCGAAGATGAGACCAAGTTCATCGGCTGCTCTCCGTGCTGCCTTAAAGAGAAAAGCTCCTACCTCTGCATTTTCATGGTCTTGGACCATGCAGAGGAGGGGATCCGAACTCCTGATGACCTTACATGCTCCCTCCAGAACTATCCTGCTATGGAGACTCTCCAAGCTCAAGAGTCCACGGCCTCCCCGATGTCGTGGGAGATATAACCGTGGAACGGACGATTTAGGATGCAAGCTCCTATTGAGATGCATCTTCTTGCGGGTTACTACATCGAGTTGACGCAGCTCTTCTCTAGTCCACTTCACTACTCCGAAAGAGTAGAGAAGGATCGGAACGGCAAGCATATTTGTAGCAGACACCTTGTTCTTCCCCGACAGTTCTGAAGACCAGATCTGTCGGAGTAGGTGCTGATACTTGCCGCGGAGAGCGTTTTTCACTACACTCACTTCTTGGGTGGAGCGTTGCTCGACACCCAAGTAAGTATACGACTCTCCGGCATCTAGATGGTGTAAGATGCTTCCGTCCACGAGCTGCGCGTCCTCTCCATAGTCACCGCATCGTCCTCTCTTGAGATGGATCAGTGCGCATTTGTCCAACCCGAACTGCATACCGACAGCCTGCGTATACTCCTGTACCACCCTAAGGGACTGTTGGAGATCCCTCTCTCCAGAGGCATAAAGTTTAAGGTCATCCATATAAAATAGATGGGTGACCTTATGCCTCCTGTCACCGGGGGTACCGCAGTTGTAGTCACGGGTTTTCCGGAGCGAGACGGATAATGGCAGTAGTGAGATGCAAAACAGAAGGGGGCTGAGGGAATCTCCCTGAAATACTCCTCTTCTGAATGTTACCGACTCTGTTTGGACTCTATCGTTACCCGATGTTATGGTAAAGCGAGTCCTCCAGAGCGGCATCAGTTCTTCAATACATCTCACTACGGGACCGGGTACCACAAGACATCGGAGCAAGTGAACAATGAGCTCATGCGATGTCATGTCGAATGCCTTGCGGTAGTCGATCCAGGCCATAGAGAGGTTCCGCTTATACTGCATGGAGTCCTGTGTGACACATCTGTCAATCAACAGGTTCTCCTTGCAGCCAGCGACACCTCTCTTCGACCCTCGTTGCTCATATATCCGTTCGTAAACCGGTTCAACTGCGTGGAGCACCTGCATGTACAAAATGCGTGTAAACACCTTGTAACATGCGTTTAGACAGGTTATCGGTATGTAATTCTTTGGGTTGGACAAATCTCCGTTCTTGGGGATCAGCACTGTCCGCCCCTCAACAACCCAAGAAGGGATTTGCTGCTCCCCATTTAACCAGGAATTAAAAATTCTGGCCAAATGGTGGTGGGTGCTCGATAACTTTTTCCACCAAAAGTTATTTATCCCGTCGGGACCTGGAGCAGCAAAGTTCTTAGAGCCCTCAAGAGCCCTACGAACCTCTTCTGGGGTTATTGGTTCGCACACTTCCTGTGGTCGCTGAAGCCTTTGACAAAAGGCTTCAAAGTGTGCAAGGGCAGGAGAATCTCGGTTGAGTGGAAGCCTCTCCTCGTACAGCGTTTTCCAGAAGTTCTCCACCTGATCTGCAGTCGGCGGATTTTCTACAACACGCGGAGGCGGTTGGAAAAGGCGCGAGGGCTTTTCGCGGAACAGTTTATTTTCCGCAAGCCCTCTCGCCCGCCTCACTAATGACTTTTTGCAAGTCACTAGCATCCGTATCCTGTCGAGACAGTGCTGTTTGGTGGTTCGCAGCACTGCCTCATTAAGTATGTGATGGGCGCGTCTTAAATTGGCGGCTAATCGACGCACTTTAGGCGTGAACGGCCTGTTGGCCGCCGTATAGTCCATCACACATTGGATACGGGATGCGTGTTGCCTCGCCGACCGGATCTTGGCTTCCATCTTTTGTATGCGCCGCTGCGTTCTCTCCTGTGGGGAAGAGGTATTTCGCCTCTCCACCTGAGACGAGCGTTGAGCAGCGGCATACACGGCACAATTTATGTGCCAGATGTCAGCCTCTTCTGGTAGCGCTGTGCGAAGTTCAGTGTTCACTCTGGCCAGGTCTTGTGGCCCGGGGGTTTTCAGACGGTGTAACCCCCTTCTGGTACTGAGACCCTCTGGTATTGGCGGAACGAGGAGAACTACGTCCTCAACCGGTGAATGTGGCGGCCCTTCGACCACCTCATTCACCGGTCCAGGAGCAGTCCTCACGTAGCCCCTACTACGAAGGTGGGATACATAGTCACGCAGATTTTGTGGCGTGAAGGCGCTATGCTCTGGTAGCCTCTCACACCACAGAGCATGCATCCGCGCCATGTATCCCCTCCGCGCGGGCTCACTGCTTTCATAGCAATGCAGAAGTTCATCCCTCAGCTCATCCGTCCACTCAAAGCGTCCTTGGACATTGCCAATTTCGTCAACGGGCAGCCCGTCCGGTTGGGCCCCACCACCTTGCCCTTGACCCCTATCCGAACGGGGTCGATCGTGGGGGCCCTGTCTTCGGCCTATTGGAACCAAAGATTAGGGCCTGTGGGTGGTTAGCCCAGCAGGCCCACGACCGACACCAGAGGGAAAGATGCTTTCCCCTCCCGGGTGCACTAGGGCTGCCGGTTCGGTTTTGCACCCCTAGCTGGAGTAAGTGGTGGCGCTACTCACCAAAGGCTTAATAGATGGAAGTTAGCCCCTCCTGCTTTATTATTATTATTATTATTATTATTATTATTATTAGCCTTTACTCGAGTCCGAGTATAAAAAAAATGTTTCAGTCGATAGATTGTGTGTAATAAAAAACAAGTAAAAGGTGTAGTCTATTGTAATTCCCATTCATCTACGGTGCACACGACTATGGCTATATAGGCCAATTCGGGAGAGCACATGTCGACCGCAGTCAGGACACACATAGACCTAGTTAGGTCTTGGATTCGGCTTTCTTGCAGCAACATTTCCTTGATAGCTGGCCACAACCCCTCGCCATTCGGTTCTGTCCGCTGCAAGTTGTTCCCATTGCTCGTCTGGAATACCGCAGGATTTTGGATTTTCATGGAGAACGTCTTTGAACCTCTTTCGTTGACCGCCACGCCTTCTTCTACCGCTTAGCAATTCACCATAAAGTGTACATTTAGGAAGGCGGTTATCATGCATACGATGAACGTGACCTGCCCATCTTAGGCGTGCTCTTGAAATAAGTACCTCAATTGGAAGGCTGTTTGCTCTCCTGAGTACTTCCACGTTTGATATGCGATGGAACCAACGGATTTTCATCATACTTCTGAGGTGTCTTTGCTGAAAACGTTCTAATTCTTTCACATGACGACAGTAAGTGACCCAGCTTTCACATCCATATAGCAGTGTTGGAATGACAACTGCTCTGTAGACAGCCATTTTCGTTGACAAAGCAAGGTCGTGGTTATCAAATACTCTCTCTCTAAGTCCCCAGAGTGCTCTAGATGCAGCGTTAATTCTATTACGAATCTCGCTGTCTATGTTTGCTTTGTCATTAACAAAGTTGCCTAAGTAATTGAACTGATCCACCACTTCAAGAGAATTTCCGTTAAGTGTAATGTCTATTTGGTTCACTTGATGAGGAGTTGACATAATCTTAGTCTTTCCAATGTTTTAAGTCCCAAGGAATCATAGCTCTGGGCATACACATCTAAAAGTTCTTGAAGCTCTTCCGGCGTAGAGGCTAAAAATGCACAGTCATCCGCATACTGGAGATCACAAATGAATCGTGTGCGTGTCTTCGTGAAAGCTCTAAAGCGCCCTATGTTAAAGAGACCGCCATCAGAACGGTATCTGAGACCTATTCCTCTGACTGTCAGTTTGTTGTCAACAATAATTGTTAGAGCAGTGGTAAACAAATTAAAAAGTAGGGGTGCCAGGACACATCCCTGCCTAACTCCAGTGAGGGTTTGGAAAGGTTCGGTTGCCTCATTATTATACATAACCTGGGCGTTTTTGTTTGTATGTAGACTGCGACATACTTCCACAAATTTTCTAGGGATACCTAAGCGGAGCATAATTTTCCAGAGCACTTCCCTGTCCACCGAGTCAAACGCCTTGGTTAAATCAATGAAGGCCATGTGAATTTCTCTTTGATGTTCGAGTGCTTTTTCTTGAAGCTGTTTAAGTGTGAAGATTAGATCCGATGTGCCTCGGTATGGTCTAAAGCCACTCTGTGTTTCAGGAAGTAACTTTTCCATAACAGGTGTTAGCCTATTTGCCATCGCTTTAGTGAGTATCTCCCTCCAACAGCCAGGAGAGCTATACCCCTGTAATTTCCACAGTCCGCAGCGCTCCCTTTGTTTTTGAAGAGGTTGATTAAAAGTGTATCACGAAACTCAAACAGTTTTTTGAGGTAGGGTTTGAGCTCTAACGACACAGCTTTAAAGATCTCAGCTGGGAGTGAGTCGGCGCCGGGAGATTTGTTATTTTTTAGCTGCCCAATGGCGGTTAAGATCTCTTCCGTTGTTAGTGGTTTATCTAAGTCTTCGAAGGTGTCATATTGAGGGATAAGATTTATAATATCGTGATCGGCTTGACTTTGCTGGTTAAGAATGTTAGAGTAGTGTTCTTTCCATCGGGCTCTTATTTCCTGGTCTTCTTTGAGGAGATTTCCATTTAAATCTTTAATAGGGCACATATTTTTCCGACTGGGGCCGTACACTGCTTTTACTCCTTGAAAGAAATTCCTGTAGTCGTGTGAATCGGCGTACCTTTGAATTTCTCTGGCATTGCTTGCCCACCACTCGTTCTTTATACTTCTGATTTCGCGTTGCGTTTCATACTTAGATTGGGTAAAAGCTTCTGCTTTTGATGAGTCATTGGGGTGGTTGATAGCGTTTTAGAAGGCAATATGTTTGTCCAAATTACAAAGGCGCGCATTGATAGCGAATGTTGGACCGATCATCGTCCTGTTGTCTCTAAAATGAAAATTGTTATGAGACCCAAACACCGAAGAACTCAAGTAAAACGTAGACCCCGTCTCTGTATTAGTAAATTGCGTGACCAACAAACCGTCGAACAGCTAAAGCAAAAAGTTCAAGAGAATTTGAGTGCACTAGAAGAAACCAATTCTGTAGATGTCGCTACTAACTGGACACAAATTAAAGACAGTTTAAAAAGTGCGAGTGAGGATATTCTTGGTACTGCAGCAAATAAAAAACAGGAGGACTGGTTCAATGATAATGAAGCTTTTGTACAAGAATTTCTTGAAGAGGATAATACATGTGGTAGAAAACCTAAATAAAAGGAAAGAATATTCGTAGGATGAAACAAATAACTCTCAGACAATATTTAGTGGTAAAGGTATAAATATGCCGCTTATACCGTAGATCTAACATAGCGCACTTTTATACTACGTGACGTCAGCGCCTTATCGTGCTTATAAAACGTATTGCAAACGGTTCACTGACTCGTCAGATTTTAAAAATTTATAACAAATGAATTACTGATAATTAGGGCGTCATATTTTGCATACCTTATTTATATACATAACTGAACATTTTTACGTAATAAAAAAGCTTTCCTTGTTGCAGCAAAGTCAGAAACCATGAAGATTTTATATTATCAAATAGTACAACTTTAAATTATTTAAAAACTTATTCCGGTTCCCCCTATCTTTAGTCCACTTGTGTGTATAATAGGAAATGGCACGGTCGACCCTTCTCACCACACCTGCCGAACTGGAAAATATCGGAAATAAATGCGAACTTGTCAAGTTGATGTATTGAGCTAGATGGTTCCTTCTGCATCTAAAATGAATTCTTATTCATTCGCGTTTATCATCATATAATATCGTTCAAGTTATATTGAATATACATTATATGATTTGAGAAAGATACTACGTAAAATGTTACCGCTTCTAACATAATTTAGTTTGTTCTGAAGTTGTTTAAAACGAGACTTCTAAAGTAATTTTTACAAAGTTGCAAAACAATATTTTATTAAAATATTCTAATATTTCCTCTATTCCGAATTCGTTGCCAAACATTCTCAGTTCCATCATATTTATACTCTTCATATAATAATATATTGTATTTACTAGCCGCTTTTGTAACACTGGGAATATTGTTCATAGGGAAAACAATCGTGTTATGCTAGTCATTGAATTGTGAAGAAGTTTCAAAATGTCCAGCCGTCTGCCTGTCCGACACGTTTGTTGTAATCACGGTAAGTATAATAACTGAAAGAGTACAAGTCCGATGTAGTTGAAAATTAGGCAGTATATTGTTAGCTAGAGGACGAACCATACTGTATAAAAAAACCGCTGCCCAAGGAATCACTACTTCCACATCCAGATTTTGTATCCAATATTGTGCATACTAAATCCCAATGTAATATTTTATTCCGTTTAATAATAGAGTGGGGGTGGCTAATGTAAAAAAAATTGGAGGCTCTTGGTTCCCGTACACGCACTAAATCGCAATTTAATTTTTTACTCCCATTAATAGTGAGTATTATTGGTGCGATGGAGCACAATGTTCCACCTTAAAGAAATATCAGCATCTGATGCAGGTAAAGTGTAATTCAGCTTATATTTTATCTCTCTTTCAAATATTCAAGATATATCTTTCCTAATCGAATCCTTTTGTTAATTTCAATATAAAGAGACAATAATTAGTCAATTTAAATTTTTAATATTAAAAACATTTCTTAACTAGTACGCCACACCGCAAGCGGTCGTGTCTAAAAATACAAAATTGTAGAATTTTATGAATAAAAATTAGTCTTCTTTATTCCTGGTAAACAAACATTTATTAGTACACATGCGTTTTAAAAAATTGCTGCAATATACAAAAGCTACGATGACATTTTTGACTTGTGTTGCAATTATTATTATTATTGTTTTTTTTTTATAAAATACTGGTTTTAGATTCCAACAACGAAGATGATTGGAAACCGAGTACCGAATCGGGAACTGAAGATGAAGCGGAAGTGGAAAGTGAATCGAAAAACGATGAAGATTGTACGTCCAAAAAAAAAAAACAAAATAAAAAGATTAATGAAATATATCTTAGTATTTGCACGTGTTTTTGTATAGAAATCAGTGTGATCTTAAAAATTTTACGACTTTTTAAGAGTTCAATAAAATTGAACAAAAATTTGCTTTAAACAATTAAAATATACAAATTATTTTTGCAAAATTTTGTTCGGCATATTAAATATGCTTGTATACCAAATTTCAGCTCTCCAGCTGAATTAGATGCGATTTTAGCATTTTTGCGAAAATTAAATTTTATTGTTTTTGCAATAGAATCTCAAGTTCTTACTATGTTACATTGTCATACACGGGCAACTTTTTCCCAATATTTCAAACTCCTACCTAGTCAGTAAGTATGAGAAAAAAGCGATACAAAAGGCCAACGAAAAAATTACGTACTGGAACATACCACGACTGAGTTAAATAAAAGCGTTTGAAAAACTTTAAAATTTCAGTAAAATTATTAATAATGAAATGCAAACTATTTCTAGACAAGCAGATACCGGAAGAAATCGTCGTCATGGCTGTGAAATATGAAACGATTTTAAAATGTTTTATAACGGTCCAGGGCCGTGTACACATTAAATTCCAGGTACTGTCGTGAGCAGAAAAAAATAGGACAACTTTTTTTTTCTAATGAAAATCTGCCTCTATTTGAATATGTAATGAGTAGCCGAAATAAAACAGATATCACTTTTAATTTATTTTTTATTTTAATGCTGCAGTTATTGCTATAGTAAATGATGGATGGTTAATGAGACAAATTGCACTGCGTTATAACATTAACAAAAATTTGGTGTGTAACATTTTAAGAAAGTGGATAATAAACGGTACGATTAGTAGAAATTCTCGATCAAAGGACAAAGGATATCCTACTTAACAAGAAACTAACTATTAATATTTCGTTATTGCACCATTTCTATTTATAATTTCTATAAGTCTGTTTGGCATAGAATTAAATAATCTTATACAATAATCATTAGTAATAATATTTTCCCATGCATCATTTACTATTTCCAGTAATTCTTCGGCATTCCGTGGTCTCACATTTCGTTTTTGGATACCTTTTACGAGTAGTCCCCATACTTCTTCCACAGGGTTAAGATCTGGCTATGACTGGGCCAGTTAAGAACATTGATGTTGTTATCTTGAAACCAGTTAGTTACAGTATGAGCAGTATGAACGGAACAATTGTCTTGTTGAAATATGAACTCATTATTAGGAAATAATTGTGACACAGAAAGGAGCATAATATTGTCTAAAATCCTAATATACGTTTCACTATTATATCGTTCCTCAATATGCCACAAAACACCAGGACCACATGCCGATATCCAAGCCCACATATTGACGGAAAATCTACCACTTTTATCATTGTTAGATATATATTTCTCATCGAATTGAGTATTCAGAGGGCGATAAACACGAATACGACCGCTGTGTGTTGACTGGAAAGTTTTTTCGTCTATAAAGATTACATTGTTCCAAAAATTTAAGTCATGTGCTAAAAATTCAAGCGCAAATCCTACTCGAGTTTCTTTATGTTCAGCTTTAGGCAAGTATTTCTGTGCTGCTGCATGGCAGCGTAGCTCCGACTCTCTTACTCGCCGGCGCCCAGTACTACTCGATCCAGAAAAATTCGGTTCTTCAGCAGCCTGAATAACTGAGTAAAATGGATTTTCTACTAAAGCATTTACCAACTGCAAATCTTGTTGTTGAGTTGATATCTTTCGTCGCCCTGATCCAGGATTTCTACTAATCGTACCGTTTAGTCTCCACTTTCTTAAAATGTTACACAACGAATTTTTGTCAATATTATAACGCAGTGCAATTTTTCTCATTGACCACCCATCTTCTGCTTTAGCAATAACTCCAGATTTAACTAAATCGCTTATATGAGGCATATTAGTTTTTTGCACACTTGCAGTAAATTATGACAACTAACTGACAATGTCACAAAAATTAAAGTTGTGATCTGCGTTGCAACTTTCAAATGTACATTTGAAGGTACATATCTATAACAAGATATGTATTCGTAGATTCTATCAACAGTTTGCAGATATGAACAGTCACCATCCCCTACTGCATGAGTTTAAAGTAACAGTGAGCAGGATGACGATATCTACTGAACACTCTGATACAGTTTGACAATACTCGACATTTGGTTTGACTCATATTGATAATAGGCTATTGATTGTCATAAAAACAGGGAAATAAGGAACTAAGACATTCAAGGGTTTTTATTCCATAAATCGTTCAACTGGTCATTTAAGATGAGAAAACCACCCAATACAAACGCGAGCGCTATTAATTAGAGGATGCGAATTGGAGATAGGGGTGCAAATGCAACCCTTTCAGTTTTTTAAATATAACTCGAAAACGAAGCAAAATTCAGGTATAGTTAATAGGAAACGTTTTGTAGAGAATCAAATTATCGAAATGGTTTATTTAAAAAAATTAAAACTAATTTTGTACGAAAAATATAAAAAAAAAACAATTTAAAAAAAGCAAAAAATCCAATTTTTTCTTTCTTTTTTACTTTTTTGCCTATAATTTTTTTTAGCAGATATAGGTATATGTATTGCTTTGTAGAAAAAAAAAGTTGATGAAATTTCCTTTAAAATGGTGGTCTTAAAAAGTTTTGTCGACGAAAACTGACTGAGATATAGTGTCTCAAATTTAGCCATTTCTTTCGACCTTTATCGCGTTTACCTTGATAACAATATTTTGAGTTTATACATGCGTTTAGCGGCTGCAATACTACGTCTGTATTTTTCAACATTGGTAAAAAAAATTATAAAATTTATAAATAAATAATTTTACAATTAAAATCGTATATGGACACGTTTTTACTCGATAACGCAACTCAAGGAGACATAGGTTCTGCATCAGAGTTTATTGCACCGTCGTTGTATGGGGCAAAGTTGAATAAGACCCTTAGTAGCTATCGCTTTCAACTTTTTTGCAAATTACCAAAAAATGCAAAATTGTCTCTGGCTCAATTACCGCCAACGCGTGATGCCGCTAAACAGCGCGGCTTAAGGACATATTTTCAAATACAGCAATGGAATGGTGAGCATTTAAACTCTCTACACTGGGGTTGGAAAAACTCAAAATATCGATTGATAGCTAATTGCACGAATGAACCTCTTGTACCAGAGATTTTGCTAAAAAAATGGCTTGTGGGTGTACTACAGGTTGTCACGTAAGCTGTGGTTGCAGCAGGAAACTAGGACTAACTTGATCCATATTTTGCAAAGAATGTATTGTGTCAATTGCAACAATATACAAGAAACAGATATTGCAGAGAGGATGTCCTTGAAGACGTGGATGAAGATATTGATATTCAATTTGAAAATGTTATTGAAAGAATGGAATGAAATGTTTATAATTTACAAATAATTTAATAAAATACTCTTACCTGAATAAACTTTATTGAGTAAAATCCTCAAATTTACTAAAATTATAATATTTTTATTGGAAAAAAGACAAATCTCTATATATCAGATAGATAAAAAATCAATATTTTAGTATAATTAATTGTCACATTGTTTAAAAAACCATCACAGTTTTATACATTTGTGAAAATAATTATTCATTATTAACAAATTAACTTGAAATACATTGTTTTATTGAGTAAAAATCAATTTTGTTATAAAAAATAAGATTTAAAACAATATCAACGTAAAAGCGATAAAAGTCGGAAAAAAAATGGTTAAGTTTGAGCGACTATATCTCAGTTTTTCATCGAAGAAACTTCTTGAGACCACCATATTAAAGGAAATTTCATTAACTATTTTTTCTATGTGCCTATACCTATCTCTGCCCAAAAAAACTTACAGGCAAGAAGTAAAAGAAAATTGGATTTTTTGCTTTTTTAAATTTTTTTGGATACTTTTTGTACAAAAAATTGTTTTCAATTTTTTTAAATAAGCTACTTCGATGGTAAATTTGATTCTTTACAAATAGTTTCCTATTAGCTATTCCTGAATTTTGCTTCGTTTTCGAGATATATTTAAAAAACTGAAAGGGTTGCATTTTCACCCCTATCTCCAATTTGCACTTTCTAATTTAATAGCCCTCCACGGTTTTCTCATCTTAAATGACCAATTGAACGATTTATGCAATAAAAATCGTTGAACATCTTGGTTCCTTTCTGTATGACATAATTAATAGCCTATAAAATATATTTTGAATATTGAAAATATTTTTAAAATATCTTTAAACTATTGAATGCTGGTTGAGGTATGTATAATAGTTATTTATTGTATAAGTGTTTTAAATAGCGTTTTAACCAAAGAAAGTTGAAATTCGAGAACGAAGTTCGAGAGTATATTCTCTTCACTGAATAAGCAGCCTTCTGCTATAAAATTGTTTATTTAGTGATGATTATCAATTTTATTTTCGATTTGGATTGTTTCAAGACTACTGAGAGAAGGCGCTAGTTACGCTTGACTGCGGTGGAACTTAATAGTGTCTATGAGATGTGAACTCCAATATTGAAGATATCACAAAAATTTACCCCTTCCTATAGATCATCGAACTACCCTCTGCCTTTACGCAGATGATACCCTATCCTAACCGCATCCGTAAGCCCTGCCGTCATGACTAATATACTGCAAAGACAGACAGACCTGACAATACAATACTACAATATATATTTCACTAAAAAAAAACAGATCGTAAATGCTTTTTTAATAGCACATGGCCAAACCCTCCCTTGATTAGACCATATTGCATATTTAGGTGTTATATTAGATCGCAAACTATATTTGCGAAAGCACGTGTCTGATGTAACCGGCAAATGCTGGCGGCGCACCTCTCCCCTATTTCTTATCCTCAAAGACTCCCCTATTCACACCGTTTCGCTCCTGTACAAATCTTACCTCCGTCCCATTCTTACTTACGCTTCTTCTATCTGGTATCCCCCTATTTACAAGCTAAACTACAAACCGTACACAATAAAATTTTAAAAATCTCTCTTCATCTCCCTGCACACACACGTAATACTGACTTGCACAACTTTATCGGTACACCACTACTCTCCGACTTTATTCTAAAAAGGCTGCTACCAAATTTTGCAACTATACTGGTACAATCCCACAACCCCACACTCCTAGATCCCCTTACCCCTAAATTCTATGAAGCCCCTAAATATTCATCCCTCAACTATATATACATCCCTTAATTTTTGTAAATGCTGCTTGAAAAAAATATGAAAATAAAAAAAAATACAAAACTCAAAATATAACAAAAAAGGTTGTACCAATAAAAAACACAAAATATAAAAAAAACAAAAAATAAAAAAAAATCATAAAATATACCAAAACATAAAAAATATTTTACATTAAATAACATCGTCCTTCAGGCTTGTAACAAGAGAAAAGAGCCATTTTATTTCGTATCGTTGCCAAAAGATGCCACCAACCAAGCCTTTTCACTAACCCACTAATATAATTAAACTAACCTAAATAATGCATCCTGAAACACACATTCCACCATATACTATATTACACAAAATTAACCCATACAACAGACAGCTATAAGCACGCTACCATCTTACACTTTAACCTGTGGCAAGCACTCTAAGTGCAAAGCCACGTGTATCCCTAGAGGGAACAAATATTTACAATGAAGGTATCACTTGCACTGCATTGCAGTCCTTATTTATATAAGGCACTTGCAGACTGACGAGACCCAAAAATAGGTCGAAACCGGTCTGCAGTTAGTGACATCCTGAGATGAAGGAGGCCTCGCATCTTCCTTGTAGCATTCGAGCATTTCCAAGTTATTGTATTTAGACAAAATACGCAAATTTTACCATATAATTCAGCGCTCGTAAGGGAGAATAGTTGTTTTGGTTTAATTTGTTGAGTACTTATTTATATAATTCATTTGCATATAAGTTGGAATATTATAATTCCTATATGTTACATTTTTAAAATTTTCTTGAGTAGATAAAACGGGACTAAAACACTTTTACAATATAACGTTTTATCCACAATCACGGTCATTTAGAATCAGATTTCATCAAAAAATTATTTAACATTTCGCTCTGTCAGCGGTTGTAACGTCAAAATTATCGAAATTAATTTAAAAAAACTTGGAAGGTGTTGAATCTTCGACAAGCACTATGCGTTCTGAAACCGATGACAACTACAAGCTTGTTATTAATGAAAACGAAGTGAAATATGGTAAAAAAAAATAAGAAAATGTCTATTAATATAATTGATTTAAGATTGTATTTTTCATTACTCCACTAGTGGAATAAAGTCATTTCATTATTCCACTAGTGGATAAAGTGGTACTTTATATGTTTCATAAGTATAGATAAAACTCCAATTATAATAAGATTGTGGATAAAATATATTATTTCATTTCTAGCAAGTATAAAAACCAAATATCACTGATTGAATGTTTCTTTTTACTTACAAACTCACAAAAATGAATAACCCTTCGAAAAAACTTAACAGAGTTATTTATTACGCAATAGTGAACTTTATCGGTTTATTCCTTCCTAAGAAAAGCAAACAAAGTTTTCTCGGTGTGGTTTTGTGCACTTAGATGCGTTCGAATACTTTTAAGTTTTAGTGTATAACTTTGAGAGTAATCGAAATACGAGACCGCGAACGCCACGATCGCACCATTTTGCGGTTTTACAACCTAAATATGAGCACTCCCAAGCACATAAATCCAAATCCATCTATATTCTATTCGACTGTAATAAAATGATGCAGCAAGCATAGAGCGGAATATATTTACAGTCAAGATTTTTGATGTGGATGACGAGGTTGTGAACTTTCAATTAAATCGAAAAAGCTGTATGAAGTTTAATGTTCAATGAATAACGTGTACTTCAGGAAAAATGTACAAGGAGTACATCTATAATAAGAACTGAAAATTAAATGTGTAGTACATTACGTATTACGTTTGAAACTTATTGAAATTAAATCAATGTATAAGAAACCGAACCTACCAATTAAAATCAATTGGTAAAGGGTGTTTTGTTTGCCTCTTGTATTACTTCATCTAAGGAAAAATGAGTTGGTACGATTATTTAGCATTACCAATCGCAAATAAAACTTGCTAGAACCAAAACACAATAGGTATTGTCTTGCAAAAACCCAAATTACGTTTGTGATTTCTGTTAGTGCATAGAAAGCTTAACAGGGTTGTTCAGTAAATGTTTTTAAGACATTCTCTTGTGTATAATTTTACTTTTTGATTATGTTGTTTTCGTCTAAATTTTGTGATTAGTATGTGTCATGTGTTTGTGATCACCGTGCGTATCCCAACAAAGAGATGGGTACTCAAACGAGGAAGGCAACTCAAGGTAGTTACCTAGAAAATTTATGTCATATGCATTTCGGTATTTATTCGCGTTTGATTACAACTTTAAGCGAGAACAGCTATGACATTTTGCCTTATAACTTTTTTATTAAGTGCGGTAGAGACTTGAAATTTTGGTCAGGTATATGACGCGATATGGTCTACATGTTCGTGGTACTGCGGTTTCGCCGGAAATGGTGTCAATGGACTCATATATATTTTATTGAAGAATTCGGTTCTATTTGGGAATTCTACGTATAAAACATATAACATGTCGCATGCTTATCTGTTACGGTTTAGGAGAAACTACTTAGGGAAAATCACTTAAATGAAATATAATGTACATACAATGTTTAATAAAAATATTTTAATTGGTTAATTTTAATTGGTTAATTGGTTTAGGAGAAACTGAATTTTGAAAATTGTGCATCCAGGGGTGGATGGTTCGAATCCTCCTGAGTGAAATTTTTTTCGTAAGTGTTCTGTACCTATTATGTAAGTGGCATACGTGTAAGAATTTTTGTAATAAATGTGATTATTATTATAAATAAATAAATAAACACCACAGAAATTAGACAATCCCCAATTCCAGAAGCCAAGGCTTGTGCAGAAGGGGGTTACACATTTAAAAAACGCGGACATACAACCATTTCCCCCGACAACGCCAGTGCCGGAGCCAGGATTCGAACCCGGTGGTGCGATATCCGTGTGATTAATCGCGATTGTCACCTCGCGCCTTATAACACTCGGCTGTCGACCAGACATTATACATGACTATTTTATTTATAACCTATACATTACACAATAATAAAATATTCTGGACGAAAAGTTCTTTAGAATAACTCTAGGTATATTTTGGAGTCTTTGTATTTAAATACCTAAATAAGGGGCCAACAAAATATATATACGCTCCGGGCGGCTGAAACCATTAACCATTAACCATTAAAAGATCTTTATTTTATTTAACTATTAGTGAACATTTCATTTTGGTACTTGATTTACTTCATTATATCTCATTTTACAGTTTTGTCAATATATAACCCGACTGAATACAAATTTTTATAAATAAAAACGAATCCTGCCGGGCGGCGGATCTAATGCCTGAGATATTTTACCAAAAAGTTAAGTATTTGTCGAGTTGCATTGCCCTCCTTTACAGATTAAGCAAATTAAAATTAAAAATATTCCAAAAAGGTTAAATAAAAATAAATGCTGCTAGTAGTCTATGAAATTTACAAAATTTAAATTATTAAATGCAGGAAAGTCCGCAAAACCTGCTTAAGAAAAATTGCTATATACAAAAATACACCGAGTGTGTCTAAAAAATAAAATAATATTATTCTAAACAAAATTAGTTTGAAAGCAAAATAAAAATGATTCTAAGATGGAAAATAAAAATGATTCTGTGAAAAGGTAAAATAAAAATGATTCTAATCGTGCTTAAAAGGAAAATAAGTTGAAATCTCGTGGCGTGGCAATACCCCCATTGCAGGACTTCACCAATTGTGCGTGTTTTCCCTTGATTACCTCTCGTGGTAGAGGGGGAGGCCCTCATGTATAAGTTTGTGTGTGTGAGGAGCTTCGTTGAAGCTCCTCATGCTGGTCAAGTTGGCGGTAAGTGTGGAATTCATAACTTTGTATCTAAAAAACTTATCAGCCGTATCAAGTATATAATCCTTCATCAGAGGGATATTAGTTTCCTGGTGAAATTGCATAATAGGTGTATACCTATTAGACTCTGTTAGTAGTCTAAGGATTTTATTCTGTGTCCTCTGTAGGCGGTTGCATTGCGCATCTGAAATGGTATTCCATGACGCACATGCATATGTGAGGATTGGTTTAAGTATGACTTTGTAAAGCGTTACCATCCTAAACAATTTTTGTTTGAAACATTTTTAGATTCAACTAGAAAATAGTTTTTGCCCTGCGTAGAGCCGCCCCTGGTGTACCGATTTCATGAATATTCAGTAGCGTTCTGAAGTGGACCAACCAGGTCGTATGTGTAAAATTTTAGATTTTCACGTTGAGCCATGCTGATGGAGAAAAATGTATTGTCCATTTGCTATTTTCTGGTCTCAAAACGCCCATTTTCATAGATCGTAATTCAGAATTACGACGACGACAATACTTTATCTAAACGTGAAATCAAAGAGGGTTATCACTTGAATATCAAACTACCCACCCCAAATACTACATACCACTTGAGATTATATACCGACTACACAAGACTACATGGTGACTACACGAGGCCACAAAAAAGAAAATTTCATTTTTCATAAAAAATATAAATTTTCATTTATTTGCGCAGCACATTCATTTAAAACGTGAACTCATCTCTTGGAGGAAAATAATCATCTTTTATTCGGCGTATGAATGTTACCAAGGTTTCTGTACAAAGTCATCCTCAAATACTACAGGTATGCTAATAAAATTATTCCAACAGAGTAGATTTGGAACAGAATTAATATAACTACACAAAGACAAGAGACTGCACAAGAATACGTTTTTTATCCCACTGGCTGGATGAGTGGTTACCCCCTCAGAAGAGACAATAAAAATATTTTTAATTGAAATCTACAAAAAAATATGTCATTGCTTATTGACATATTTTAAAAAATGTAGTTCCTCCCAATTTAGTTTACATATCTCCTTAGTCAAACAAGATGACAGGTACCTAGTCAATTTATTTGAATTTCATGCGAAGCAAGTACGAAGCAACATGAACAAAAAAATGATTTGTTTATCTTAATTTCAACTATTTACTCGCGAGTTTTACAAAGTCAGGAAGTCCTGATTTAATATCGCTAATTAATTCAAAAGCTATTGCTTCTGAGTTTGCAACTTTCAAGATTTACATTTAGGGTTCTCAAGTATCGTATTACTTAATGAGGAACGTAAATACAGTGTACGCCTGTTTGTTAGCTGTAAATAAACAGAACTTTAATAAAATTGAATTATTGCAGAAATTAAAACGGATTTATTCAATTTTCAACAATGAATGCAAAATGTGAACGTTCAAAATAATTGCTGACGGTTTCTATGCACCTGTGAGTGCAAAGCATTGAAACACATTTATATACAATTCAGCCTGGCCTAAATTTAACCTTTTGTAAATCAGTTATCTGAGTAACCTGGAACGTATTTCTGATAGTGATACTTAATGATTTTAACATCCTCGAGTATAATGTTTAGCGTTTATTTGATATTTTAATCGATAAAGAATTGGTAGCAATGGTAGCAATCGAGAAAAACAATAATTAAATAGTTATTTGTGATCGGTCACGCACGACTACAATTTCTATTAGTAGTATTAGTCAGAGATTTTGCTTTTGTGGATTCACTGATGATCAATTTTAATTTAAATCTTTTAATCTAAAATCTGAGGCATTTTTATACCGCTGTAAATTATCCAGTGTGTTAATTTTTTTAAAAAGTGACAAAGTTAACGTAATTGTAAATTATCATCGTATCATAATAATTTACCGTATGCTAAAACTTTATAAATTTACAGCAGTATGCAAAGATAGCTCCGTATTTGGGCTCGATTTGCAAAAGGTAGATCAACAAATGCAAACGGTTTAATTCTTAAATCTGATCAATTCTTGAACAATCTGAGATGCTCCAAGGTTTAATACTAGAGCCTCTAGTATTCGTCTTGTTTATTATTGATATGTGTCAGCTGTCTGCTAAATGTCAATGCAATGGTATGGAATTATTTTTGTGCAGCCGGTAACTACGAGCATTGAACTCCACTCCAAGAATTCAAGATAACTTAAATGATGTATGATGGTTTTAGAATGCTGCTGTGTTGAGCTTACTTATTATAAAACTTTTATTGTTGTAATGTACCGACCGCCTTCTGGATATTTTAACTTATTTTTGAATTTATGCAATGGTTTATTGAACAAATTGTATAGTATAGAAAAATCAATCATTATTGGCGGAGATTTTAACATAAATTTCTTAAATCATAGTACTAATCTGTCACTGTTTAAAGACTTGCTTTTGTGTTTTGACCTCCACACTACGGTCAATTCTCCAACAAGAGTAAATTCTGTCTCTTATCACGTCAAATATGGATAATTTTAAAACCTGTGTTGTTGACTTATACTTATCTGATCATTATTGTCAAATTCTCTCCATCCGAATACAAAACAATAAAAATGACAACCGCAGAAATTTTAGTGCAGAAAACATTCTTCTGTTTCATAACTATTTGCAAAAAGAGAACTGGCAAGATGTTCTCACACAAAATAGTCCTGACATCGCCGGAGACAAATTTTATGACGTACTTTTGTTTTATTTTGAAGTCAGTATTCCAATAAAACGTTTCGGTAATAGAAATAAAAAATAGAAAATAATATATATATATATATATATATATATATATATATATATATATATATATATATATTACGCCTGAACTAAACCAACTAAGAGACCAGGTAACCTTAAATAGTGATCTCTCTAAAATAAATGGAAATTATAAACATATTAGTCTGTACTTCAACAATTTATATCGTAATAAATTAGAGGCAGCAGAAAAAGTATATCACGATCGGGAAATCTGTAATTCGTACAACAAAACTAAAACTATGTGGAATATAATAAAAACAATACAGGCGTCAAATTCTGTTTCCAAAGACATACGTTTTGTTAAGGATGGTGTTGAAATACCCATGGAAGATGTAGGTCACAACTTTAATTTGCATTTTTCCAATGTAACAAATATTGATGAGTTACGTGATTTTGAATTTTTAGAATCTAATATTCCCAATTGCAACAAGTCTCTGTATTTGTCACCAGTCAGTGGTCTTGATGTGGAATCACTTGTGGATAAATTAAAGTCTTCAAACTCCAGCGGCCATGACAATATTTCTAACAATTTAATAAAAAAATGTAAACATGTCATTAGCTGTCCGCTAGCCTATATAATAAACCTTTCCATTGAAAAAGGTATATTTCCTAGTAAATTTAAACTGGCAATTGTGCATCCTCTATACAAAAAGGGCGATCCAAATGATTATAATAATTATAGAGCTATCAGTTTACTGTGCAGCTTTTCAAAACTTCTTGAACTCCATCTCAAGGATCAGTTGTCAAATTTCTCCCAAAAAAATAAGTTGCTTTCTTCTAGGCAACAGGGTTTCACCGCAGACAAAAGTACTGAGTCTGCATTATGCGAATTCCATCATAAAATTGTTAAAGCGTTAGATAATAAAAAAAATTGTTGTAGGTCTTTTTATAGACTTCTCACGAGCTTTTGATTTGGTTGATCATCAGTTGCTCATAGCTAAACTTGCACGGTAGGGTGTTAGAGGAACGGCGTTGCAAATTTTTACCCTCCCATCTTGACAGTAGGTCTCAAAAGGTAAAAATGGAAGAGGGAGTAGAAAGTAAAGCTTGTGCCATTAAACAAGGAGTTCCTCAAGGTTCAATCCTGAGACCACTTCTGTATATACTATTTGCTAATGATATAATTTATTATTTACAAAAAATACTTAATGTTCATGTTGTTTGTTATGCCGATGATACTAATGTTTTAATTACAGAAAATAACCTAACTGAGGCAAAGATGACCACTGAAAGGGTATATGATGAAATAATATGTTGGGCAAAAAAAATAACTTAAATCTAAACAAAACAAAAACGGTTTCAACTCAATTTTCACTAAGTAACAATACCGAAACCTTCAAACTCTTTGAGGGGACTGAGTCTGAAATAGCAACCTGTGACATTGATAAACCTTTGGATGTTACTTTTAACAAACACATGCAATGGACATGCCATATTGAAAATTTGTGTAAAAAATTAAGAACTAGCTGCTATGCTCTAAAATTCATGTCAAAACACTGCAGCCAGGACATTCTTAAAACGCTTTATTATGCCAATTTTCATTCCCATCTCAGGTACGGAATCATGAATTGGGGTAATAGTGTAAGCGTAAATAGAGTATTCTTGTTACAAAAATAGGCTGTCCGAATTTTGTACAGTCTGAGTTACAGAGAAACTTGTCATGATGCCTTTAAACAGTTACAAATTCTAACAGTTGCTAGCCTATATATTCTAGCCTATATATTTTTGAGGTATGTTTATATGTCCATAAAAATAAATCTATATCTGTAAGAAATCAAGCCAGAATTTACATGAAACAAGATCCAGAGATCTTTTACTCCCCGATTCTCATAGAACAAGTATGTTCCAGAAAAGCTTTCTGTACCAGGGCTGTAAATTCTATAACTCTCTCGATGAAGACATTAAAGTCTCTGGCAGTATACACATTTTCAAACACAAACTCAAAAGGATGTTTGTTACTCGAGAAAAACTGTTATACTATTGATGAGTATTTTAGTTAATTTGCAAAAAAAAGATATAGGATAAGGAATATCTGTTTATATGTTTTATTCATTTATATGTTATTTCTTTTAACCTGACTTGTGTACAAATACGTTTGCAATATTTGATGAATTTTCTCTTTTTGACACTTTCTTCGCTGATCTTTTGTACATTTTTTTGTATATCTTTTCAATGGAGAAACAAATATTATTATTATTATCTTTTGAAAAACAAAATGTTATGAAATGTTACGGGGTGCCTTTTAAAAAGAATAATAGGGTCGCATTTACCACATAGGCACTCTAGACTGGCCTAGGGCCCCCATCACCATAATGCTATATATTTATTTATACTGAAATTTTTATAAATTTATTTATTTATTTAGATACAACCACCCAACAGGTAACCAATTACAGGGTGGCAACATTACAATGAAGTAATAGAAAACATCACATTATAATAGAGTAAAGCATAATTAAAAACACATTAAAAATATTAAAAACATTAAAACAGAAAAAAATAATAATAAAACATTATAATAGAATAAGGACTACAATTCAATGACTGTAATATTGATGAAAGTAAATGAGTAAATTGTGTCAATTCTAACAACAAATTTAAAACTCAATATCGATCTTAGGTCCAGTTTACTGAACCAGTACATAAAATTTCATTTCATAATATTTTTTTAGCGACTTTGTGAAGGCAGTTATCTGCAAAAAAAATTTTCTCTGAATAAAAGAAAACACTGCAACGGTACCCTATAGTTTATATCGAAAACTTACACCAGCGCATCCGCCAATATATAGAATATATAGAACCTCCGAAAGAGCTTTTTATCATAACTTCGAAATTACTCAATTGTATTTGAATAAATTTGCACTTCCTATTGCTAAAGAATGCCAAGAATGCAAGAAGATTGAGAAAAATCTGTTCAGTAGTTTCGGGGAAAAGATACCTACATACAAGGTGTCCCAATAGTGCGTCAAATTCCAATATCGGATTAGAAGTCTGGAAAATTATTTTTCATGGAAAAAAGGCAAACATTTTAAAAATAGTTTGAAATATACAGGGTGACTAGCTCCAGCGGAGAGTCTTCGAGGTCATTTTTTCTTAAATGGAACACCACATTTATGAATTCAGCGTAAAATTACCTTTCCAACAATCTCCAATTTTTTTATTTTTGACATGCCGTTGCCGAGTTATTTGAAAAAATATGAAAATTTTGGTCGGAATAAGGTTTAACAAATTAATTCACTGTGTGTGTATTACTATTAATTAAGAAGATTTATTTTACAATTTTTTGTAGACAAGTGATGTACTACAACGATACAACCACTACAACATTGATTATAATTATACAGGATGTTATTTTATACTAGCGCTACTTCAGGACATTTCATGACTTTACCCAATTTTTTTCAAATGGAGCACTCTGTGTGTTATTGTATTATTGAATCGGCACGTTGACTCTTTACGATTTTTGTGAATAATATACTATACCTAAGATCAATATTTTCAGAGACATTTTTACTTTTTCATTAAAAACCGTTAAATTATAATACATTTCATTTCGAACTGATCTAGTAGCCATAACTTTGACATAAGGTGAGAATAGTTGAAAGTTATCTTATTGACGTTTAATTATTAACTATTGTGACAAAATATTGACACTTATTTTAAGTAATAAATTAGTTTAAAATTCTCGCTTTCAAATAATAAATTTTTTGAGAGAAGAAATGGTTGATATGGTTTATGTTCTGGGTGCGAGTGATAAAAATCGTTTGCTATCAACTCAAATTCATAAGGAGCGATATCCGGAAAGAAGACAGCCCTCTAAAAATCATTTCAGAGGTTGATGGAACGATTTGACAATACGGAGAAAGTGGAATATGAGAAACAGGAACGAACAAAAAAATATAGTAAATGAACAAAGCAAAGCGGTCATACTTTTGAGCGTGATTGAAGATCCTCATCGTAGTATAATAGTCCAGCTGCTAGGGGGGTTGAGCATGCAATTGTAGGTCTCCTCGGTAACTTGACGTTACTTTACGTTTTTCGGATCGCTGATTCCAAATTTTGAGGGTACCGGGCCCAATTCTGATCCCATTCTGAGATACGGCCCATTTTTGGCCTAAAATCGCTGTTTATCGACTTTTTACGAAAAAATTCATAATTTTCGCCTTTGAATCAACATTTTTATTATAGAAAAATCCATTTTAAGAAAGTTTCGTTCTTTGTCAATTTTTGCTAAAGTGAATATTTAAGTCGCAAAATGAGAAAGTCAATAAAAGTGGGCTCTACGCACTATCGTAATGCGTTACACATATAAATTATTTTGGAAAATGAAATACTCATTAAATTACAACAATTTATTTAGTTAAACTGTTTCGGCTAAATAAATTATTACAAGTATTTGTTGATCTACAAACACAAAATGAAATTTAACAAACTCCAGACGATCTACAAGGGCATTGTTTTGTTGAACATTTTTACAGTTACATTTCGGTGGTAATTCCTCGGTGGACGGGTACAGTATTTTTATTTTTGCTGGAATTAAATTATTTTCTTCATTAACGTATTCAAACTCAGAAGGATGTAATTTTATATCAGGTCGTAACAAATTAATTTGATGGTACGTTATATACAGAGCTCTTAAAATGTGCAACCGTATCGATTGACTCGTAGGTGGGAGTTCATGAACTGAAACTACATTAGCAAAATGATACATCCAATATCTAAAATCGTCAAACGCCCTAGACAAATTATTCTTTTTGATAACTTGTAGGAGACATTGTTCAGCCCTGTCGATAGAAAAATTTATCTCAAAATCAGGCACGCCTAAAAAAATAATAAAATAGATTTTTTTAAAAAGCATTTGTTATATAGTGATTCTCAAACGCCAACGTATTATTTATATGTGAAAATAATATAATACCCTGAGCAAAAGTTCCAAGAAGAATTTTAGGGCTAGCTTGTAAAGCACCGTGTTTGGCATAGTCAAGTAGGAATATCCCGAGACATAAAAACTCAACAAACACTTTACGACCTCATTAAAATACCGGTACTCTTTGTAGTGCTGTTCGAAAATTGACTCATTTACCTTTATAGATTTTTAATGTGCGTCGGGAATGTTTAATGTCAAAGGTAAAAATCTTTTTTTTTGCAGCTGCACCCACTCGAATCCAAAGTTCCTGACATACACAAACATATGTATATATAGTATTAAAAAGTAACTAAAAACATATTAAAAAAAAAAGAAAAAATTTTACCTGCAAACGTTCTTCAAATTTTATCCAATAATATAACAATAGAACAACATCTCTATCTGATGATAAAATTAATATTTTGCGGTTTCCGTCTGTGCATGATTGTAATGTATGCAACTTATTAGGATTATACGGAATATTAATCTCACAAGATTTTCCATTTGTTGCACTACATATTATTTCTGTTCCTGGCCAAAGTTCTGTACTATTTTCTAATATATGTTTCCGGATAAAATCTTGCAATAATGTTTTATTTTTGTTAGATCCCCAAAATAAATTTTCTTGCTTTGGCATAGGTACATTTTCATGAATAGCATGAACGTCTATGGCTTCATTTTTATATCTGTCCAATCTTTCTCCAAATTTTAAGGAATTTTCAAGACAAGAGTCAAAAATAAGGTCAATTCGGTTGACTCCCTTTTTTTAGTGTAAAAAGATAGAGTAGCAAAAAGCAACAGCAAATTCTTTAAACGTTTTTGTCCATTTCCATTGTAATATTCGGCATACAAGCATAACATCTACTACTAAAGTAAAAATTTTAAATCTTTGATGTCTGCAGTAAATTGAATTCTCGCCTTTGCCTCTATTTAATAAGTTCACTTTTATTTTATCCTTTTTTCGTAAATTGAAATTGACAGGGCTCAACAATATCTCGTACAAGTTAT
Organism: Leptura quadrifasciata; assembly: GCA_963675555.1. Classification (NCBI taxonomy): domain Eukaryota; kingdom Metazoa; phylum Arthropoda; class Insecta; order Coleoptera; family Cerambycidae; genus Leptura; species Leptura quadrifasciata. The sequence goes on from OY776675.1 coordinate 44,829,762, forward strand.
CAAAAAGAATAATTTGTCTACGGCGTTTGACGATTTTAGATATTGGATGTATTACTTTGCTAATGTAGTTTCAGTTCATGAACTCCCACCTGAGTCAATCGATACGGTTGCACATTTTAAGAGCTCTGTATATAACGCACCATCAAATTAATTTGTTGGGACCTGATGTCATAAAATTAGATTCGTCTAAGTTTGCTTACGTTGAAAGATGAAGATGAAGAAAATAATTTAATTCCCGCAAAAATAAATATACTGTACCCGTCCATCGAGGAATTACCACCGAAATGTAACTGTAAAAAATGTTCAACAAAACAATGCCCTTGTAGATCGTCTGGAGTTAGTTAAATTTCATTTTGTGTTTATAGATCAACAAATACTTGTAATAATTTATTTAGCTGAAACAGTTTAACTAAATAAATTGTTGTAATGTACTGAGTATTTATAACCCTTTCATTTTCCAAGATAATGTATGTGTGTAACGCATTACGATAGTGCGCAGAGCCTACTTTTATTGACTTTCTCATTTTGCGGCTTAAATATTCACTTTAGCAAACATTGATAAAGAACAAAACTTTCTTAAAATAGATTTTTCTACAATAAAAATGTCGATTCAAAGGTGAAAATTATGAATTTTTTCGTAAAAAGTAGAGAAACAGCGGTTTTAGGACAAAAATTGGCCGTATCTCAGAATGGAACCAGAATTGGGCCCGGTACCCTCAAAATTTGGAATCAGCGACCACAAAAATGTAAAGTAACGTCAAATTACCGAGAGGATCTACAATTGCATGCTCAACCCCCCCTAACGGCCGGACTATAAAGAGTATTGGCAAGAGAAAACGATATAAGCCGGTCTTCAGTCTATCGAATTCTACAAAAAAACAAATTTCATCCCTACCACGTTCAACTAATGCAGGAACTGATTGATAGGGATTATGAAAAGAGAACATTTTTGTTAATGGGCAAAACAGAAAATAGGACAATAGAAAAAAAAATTTGACTTTGTTTTGTTTGCCGATGAAGCAACGTTCCATAAAAATGAACATATTAATCATCATAATTTTCATTATGACGACACAACCGAACGAACGAATAGCCAAACAAGATGGTCGTTTTTGGAGAGGGATTGTTGTGCTGCTGTAATATTTCTGCTGATGTTTTGAAAGTTATCGAAAAAACAACAGGTCTTATCTGGAGATGTACAACGTGCAATGATTTATGTGTAAAATTTAAATTTGATGAAATAAATGACATCTTTGAAAAAAAACTGAGCGATGCGCTGGCCGATGTAAAAAACATGTTTGCTGGGATTAGAAACGATAATACCTCTATGGCGCATAACATTAAGCTACAGGAAATAAATGGGAAAAATAGTAATAATTCTAATAACAACTCTAAACCTCTGTACTCTATAATTGTGCAGAAGCATCCATCTATTATTATAAAACCTAAGAATTTAAATCAGACAGTATTGGAAACTAAAGCTGATATTTTTCAAGAAATTAATCCGGTAGATGAGGAAATAAACATAACCAGCGTAAAATCTGTAAGCAGGGGTGGAATAGTGTTAGGATGTAAAAATGCAGAAGAAATCTTGAAATTAAAAGATCTGGCCAATGTTAAGCTAATGGATAAGTAGGATGTCAAGGAAGCAAAAAACCTTGATCCAAGAATTAGGGTAGTTGGCATCTATGACGAGATGGACGAAGGGAAGCTATGTAGTTATATAAGATTTCAAAATAAAGATGTAATTAAAGAAAGTTCTGATGTAAAAGTAATTAAGTTTTGGGCAACAAAAAAAAATTAAAATGTTTTCCAAGCTATTCTGCAGGTTGATGCTGCTACCCACTGGAGTATTATGACGAGGGGTAATGGTAAATTGTTTGTCGGATACAATTATTGCGATGTATATGATTCAGTTCAAATAACGAGATGCTTTAAGTGCAACAGTTTTAACCATATGAAAAATAATTGCAGTAGTAGTGAAGCTTTCTGCCCTAGATGTGCTCAGCAACATCAGGTAAGTGAATGTAATGCCACTGAATTAAAATGCATAAACTGTTTGCGCCTAAAAGAAAACGGAAAACATACTGAAATAGGCATTGACCATGCAGCCTGGGACATTAATAATTGTTACTGTTACCAGCAGAAAATAAGCGAGTTCAAAGGCAGAATTTTCAATGCATAGCAACGACTACAAAGTGTAAGCTTCGAGGCACGTGCGGGACATTTCTCTATGCTCGGTGCTCCTATTAAGTCTGGGCTAAGGTTTACCAACGAATGCGGTGGTCGCAAGGTTCTCTCACTAGATGTTGATGGAAATCAAGACCCTGCGCATGCCGCAGTTAATAATCCATCTCAGTCTCAATCGTATAATTCGCTACTTGGTTATTACCAAAATGTACGAGGTTTAAGAACTAAGACCGTCGATCTATTGAATGCGTCTTCAGCTAGTCAATATGATTTGATAGCACTTACGGAAACCTGGTTAGACACTCAGATTAATAATAGTGAAATGTTTACCAATGAATACAATATTTTTCGATCAGATTGTAAATTCTCGAAATCTTGCTCAAAAGGTGGAGGAGTTCTTCTTGCTATTAAAAGACACTTAATGTCGATTGACTTAAACTTAGATCTGATGCGCTCGGAACATGGGCTAATTGATTTTTTGGGTGTTAAGATTCATAATGGTCACACTTATTTTTATGTTTTTGTCATCTATATTCCTCCGGCGTTGACACACATCCATTATAATAACTTTTTTGATTCACTGCAAGCATTAGAATAGTTATATAATAGTGATATTTACTTTTTAGGCGATTTTAATGTATCTAATTATAAGCAATCACCAGAAAATTATTGTTACACTTCAAATCTTGCAGCTTTAGAATCCTTTATAGAATTCTATGAGTTAACGCAGCATAACAACATTGTAAACATGAATAATCGTTTACTTGATCTCATTCTTAGCAATAATAATAATAATATAATGGTAGATAGATCACTGGATCCTTTGGTGAGGGAGGATGCTGAGCACCACTCTTCTTTACTTTTGGAATTCCACGCTGTAAGCACTAAAGTAAGTAACAAATTTCCTGTCAAATGTACAAAGGCATATAATTTTCGCAAAGCTAACTACCCAGAATTGTACAACCAACTTAGTGCAGTTGATTGGAGTGTCTTGGACTCATTTTCTAATGTTGATGATGCATGTGAAAAGTTATATAATGTTATATACGAAATATTTGATAATTGTGTTCCGAAAACAGTGTCCCGGTCCAGAAAGTATCCGCCTTGGTTTACATGCTCCATTATAAAAGATATTAAGTACAAGAACAAACTGAGAAGAAAACTCAAAACAAATCGGGATAATCATGTTTATGTAGAATTATGTAATCTAAGATCCAAAATAAAAAAAGACATTGACGCCTCTCATAAGAATTATTTAATCAATATACAAAATAATATCAAAAGCAACTGTAATTTGTTTTGGAGACACATCAATACTAAAAAACAGACCTCAGCAATACCGGATAACCTTACGTATAATGATTTAGAGCTTACTAATCCTAAACATGCTGTAGATAAATTTACTACTTTTTTCGAAACTAGTTTTTCAGTTTCTAAGAAATCACCTACGTATACTAATAACAGTCGTATCGGTAATGTACTTCACGCATTTTCATTCACAATTGATGACATAACCAAGGCGCTCAAAAAACTTAAACCTAAATTTATTAAGGGACCGGACGATATTCCAGCTTTCATAGTAAGAGACTGTGCTTACGTTCTTGCGAAACCACTTACTTTTATCTATAACTTATCTCTAAAACTTTGCACCTTTCCGAAGATCTGGAAGCTTTCTCGTATCTGCCCCGTATACAAAAAAGGTGAAAGAAATAAAATTGAAATCTACCGTCCGATAACCATAATCTGTAGTTTTGCTAAAGTGTTTGAGATAGCCCTGCATGAACCACTTTATTCTCACGTAAAAGAACAGCTTACACCAAGTCAACACGGCTTTATACATGGGAGATCAACAGTGACCAATCTCTGCTGCATAACACAATATATCTCTGAATATTTGGATGCTAATGTTCAAGTTGACGTAATATACACCGACTTCTCGAAGGCTTTTGACAAACTAGACCATGGAGTTCTCTTAGAAAAATTAAACAATGTGGGACTGTCGTCCTCACTTCTTACATTTTTTGAATCCTATCTTTGTATGCGGAAACAATATGTTGAATACTGTAGTCATAAGTCCTTTGAGATTTCGGCGACTTCTGGTGTGCCGCAGGGCTCTGTCCTGGGCCCTTTATTGTTTGTTATATTTATAAATGATATTGTAGACTCGATAGACATACCATGCTTGTTATATGCCGATGATCTAAAATTGTACTGGCGTACAGAGTCCTTAGAGGACTGTCAGAGAATACAAAATAACCTAAATAAGCTTCATGAGTGGTGTAACAGTAATACTCTGCCATTAAATGCTACCAAATGCAAGGTTGTCTCATACCATAGGACAAAGAATGCTTTTGAGTTCGCTTATCAACTGAGTGGAACAATTCTTGAGCGTCCTGAATACTTTTGTGATCTTGGAGTAACATTTGATCAAAAGCTGTCATTTTCAAAGCATATTGAAAATATTGTATCAGCATCTTCAAAGAACCTTGGCTTTGTCATTAGAAATTCATATGGCTTTACAGACACTCAGGTATTATGTATGCTGTTTAACTCGTTTGTAAAATCTAAGTTAGAATATGCGAGTTTAATTTGGTACCCAGGGTACTCAAAATATAATGACTCCATTGAAAATGTTCAAAGGAGATTCTTAAAATTTCTGTGTTATAAAATCGATGGCATATATCCTCCAATTGGAACGGTACATAATGTACTTCTCAGTAGATTTTCATTTATCGCAGAAAGCTTCACTCCTTAATATTTCTGTTCAATATGGTACACAATAGATATGACTGTGCTGAAGTTTTGTCGAATCTGAGATTTCGCGTGCCAACAATCGGAACTAGATTTGAAGGAACCTTTTACCTCTCGACTCCTCACACAAACTTATTGAAATACTCTCCGTTGCATATCATGTGTAATAATTATCACGGCCTGCAGGATAGTCTAGATATATTTAACTGTTCGATAAGGGACATTACGAATTTATTTTCGTAATAATCTATTATGTATCTATTTTTTTTTTAAATTTTTTCTTGTTGTTTGTTAATTTTCAATGAATTTCTGTATTTGATTGTTTTATACATATGTTATACACATATTTTTTCTATGTTATATTATTTAAATATTGTAAATTTCCCATCCTTTAATTGGCGAAAGCTGTTGGATGGTGTATCCTAAATAAATAAATAAATAAATAAATTATGTGATAGGACCACATTTTTTTGATAGATGTGTGAATGGTCAAATTTATATGAAATTTTTACAGGATAGCTTGGAAGAATTACTGGAGGACGTCCCCAGGGATATTAGGGAGGGAATGGGGTACCTCCATGATGGAGTACCTGCGCACCACACTGCAGCAAGTGCGCAGCTATTTACGAACATTTAAGCGACGCTTTAGGAGATGGTCGGATAGGAAGAGGAAGATCCCATATTTGGCCTGCCAGAAGCCCTGATTTGATCAAAATATACTTCTTTGTTAAGGAGCAAGTGTACAAAGCTCCTATAACTACAAGAGAAAATATGAAAGAAAGAACAAGGGAAGTTTTTCAGGAAATTGCTGTAGGTATTTTAAAAAATGTCTGTAGGTCATTCGGCAATCGTCCACAGAAATGCATAGCCGTACTGGGAGGCCACTTTGAACAGTTCCTATAGACACTAGGTATTATTTATATCATTAAAGTAGGTTCAAAATAACTTTGAATTTTTAAAATAGTGCCAATTTTTGTATTACCTAATACCGTATTTTCTATTCCTATTATTTATGTCAACTTTTTTGTAATAATAATAGTTTTTAAGATAGACTCAAATATGATTTAATTAAACTGTGTAAATATACTACTGAAGCAACCAAGACGCACACAGAAAAAAAATATTACTTTCAATTATTCTCACTTTATATCAAAATTATGGCTTCTAGATCAGCTTGTAATAAAAAGTATTATAATTTAATGGTTTTCAATGAAAAAGTAAAAATATCTCTGGAAATATCGATTTTAGGTATACGATATTTTTCATAAAAATCGTAGAGTTAACGCACCAATTCAAAAATACAATAATATAATACAGACTGTTCCATTTGAAAAAATTGACAAAATTCATTTTGAAATGTCCTGAATTAGCTCTAGTATAATATACACCCTGCATAATTATAATAATAGTAATAATATGAGTTTATTAATCAAAATAATATTTACAAACAATTACACTTATCGATACATGATGATATGAATTAATAAACAGAAAATTCCACGAAAGTACTGAGTACCTGTCTGTATAATCAATATTTGGAGGTTGCAGATGGCACCAACTAGCTTTAAACAAAAATTATTTAACATTGTCTTAAAATTAAACCAAAAGATTTGACAACATCGCCAGTACTGATTTATTTCCGTAGGATTTCAAACAAAAAATTTATTATTGAAAATAAAAGGCTCAAATCGGTACAAGTCGATAGGAAAAAAAGAGAGAGATAACAAAAGTTTTTTTGGCAAGATAGTACGCATGACGCGAGGTGTCCTTGTTTTCACATCGATCAATCAATTCAGTTGATTTTATTAAATTTTATGTACACCTCGAAGAGATAACTTTATGGAAATAAGGTATGTACAAATGAGTGAAACTTCAATTGACGTAAAATTATAATTGAATAATCTTTTTAGGCTTTAACTCGTCATAAAAAGGGCTGATAAAAAAGCAAAAAGCTTATGCTTATTTCAAGGTTAAGGGTCTGCATATTTTTATTTCACCACATATGAACAAAAAAAATAATTTTTGGTATATATTAAGTAGAGTTATGAGTTAAATATAGCCCCACCCAGCCTAATCGATGGCTAATCGATGAAAAAGTAAATGTCAAGACCTATCTATGGTAATTTATCCTTATCTACTTTCTGGTTATGAAAATTTTATCGACAGTAAAATATGATAATTTGTAAAAGCTTGTTACAAAGTTAAATTCCGATTTTTGGGAAGATTATTTTTTTCAACAACAAAATATAGTAACTTTGAAGGTTGCTTATATTGTATAATATAGTATTATTTTTGTCTTATCGAGATATAAATTTAACCTAAGTGTTTAGGTAACTGTAATTTTGATATATCTTATAACTGTATATTTTTTCAATATTTCTGATATCTCTTATTCCTGTAATATATTTTGGGTATATACTTTCATTGTAATATATTTTTTCGATAATTTTGAAATAACGTTTAACTGTATACAGGGTTACTGATAATTCGATACATTCCTTTGGAAATGTGATGGGGCATGAGCTAAGGAGTAAATCTAGCCCTAACATACGTTATGCAAAGCTCAATAGTTTTTGAGAGATTTCAATTTTTTTGTTTTTCTCAAAAAAGTAGATCTTAATGTCTTAAAAGTTAATTTCCGAAAAATCTACTTGACATTTTAAAAATTTTTTTTACTGGATTACTTGTCCAATATTATAGATATCCGTTTGGAATGAAAAATATCCGGAAACATTTCGATCATGTGAACATTTAAAATAAAAACTTGTAAATTTTTTTTTAAATCAGTTATGAAATTTACCTATTAGGTTTTTTCAAAAAAATATTAATGTAGCACGCGTACAAATTATTATAAAAACTTCCTTATTTCAATAGCTATCTAACTAGGTAGAAATGTTTAATGTACCCTTGATAGTTCTAATAAAAAATTAGTAAAGATAATGCTGGTGGCGGAATTTATTAAACGACTAATCGTTCATTTTTATTTAAGTCAGTCAGTCCTTGACTTTGACGTTTGTGCATATATGTCATTAACTGACATTCTTATCTCCGTGTCTCTTAAGTTTGTTGGTCTTGTTAAATTAGTTATCGAAGATTTTGATTTTGCTCGTAGTTGTTGTTATTAGTTGTTGTTATTGTATTTTCTGAGCCATGGCCGCGTATGCCAACGCAGAATACGCTGATATCTTGTTTGTCTATGGATACTGTGGCGGCAACGCTGCTGAAGCTCGCCGAGAATATGGCCTTTGGTATCCTAACCGCCGCTTACCAAATGCACGTGTATTCAGTACGGTATATCGAAATATCGCTGAAACTGGCTCCGTGAAATGTAGAAGAAGTGACGCTGGTGCTCCTCCCGTTTATGAACCAGATGATGAGGAAGAAATATTGAGGTATTTTGAGGAAGACCCAACTATTTCAACTAATAAAGTCGCAAGACTAACCGGAGCGTCACAATGGAAAGTTTGGTCTACGATACGTAGAGTTAGATGTCATCCTTACCACTATACCCCTGTCCAAGGCTTGGAGGATGGTGATCCTGGAATTCTGCCGCTTTATGTTAAATTCAGATGCAGAAAGTGCAAATTTTTTAACAAGTATTTTATGGACGGACGAGTCGAAATTTAATCGCGAGGGTATAACAAATTTCCACAACCTACATTATTGGGCAGAGGAAAATCCCAAGTTAACACGTGAAACTAGTTTCCAAATTAAGTTTTCTATTAATGTGTGGATGGGAGTCATTGGCCACTATTTAATAGGGCCACACTTTCTTCCTCAAAATTTAAACGGGGAAATCTATGAAAATTTTTTAAGAAATGATCTGGCGGTGATTTTAGAAGAAGTTTCTCTCGCCGTCAGACAGCGAATGATGTTTCAGAACGACGGTTGTCCAGCACATTATCGGCTGACAGTACGACAGTTACTTGATCAACGTTTCCCTAACCGTTGGATTGGAAGAGCGGGCCCAATACCTTGGCCAGCGCGAAGCCCTGACTTAACACCCCTTGATTATTACGTATGGGGTCATATGAAGAAGATGGTCTATGCCACACCAGTCAATACTATAGAAAACCTTAGACAAAGGATAGTCGATGCTGCCTAACACATAAGGCATAATCTGACAACCAGAGTAATAAGGACGGAAATAAGAAGACGCTGTCGTGTCTGTATACGGAATAGGGGCTCCCATTTTTAGCAAGACATACAAAAAATAAAGTACAACTTTTAAATTAATGAAGAATTAAACTCTACTTTTAAAATGTTTTTTACTGTTTATCTAAAAATAAAATTCGTACTACTTGTGTTATTTTTACTAGTATTTTCTTAGAACTATTAAGGGTACATTGAACATTTGTACCTTGTTAGATAGCTATTGAAATAAGGCAGTTTTTATAATAATTTATACGCGTGTTACGTTAATATTTTTTTGAAAAAACCTAATAGTAAATTTCATAGCTGATTTAAAAAAAAAAATTTTAAAGTTTTTATTTCAGATGTTCACATGATCGAAATGTTTCCAGATATTTTTCATTCCAAACGGATATCTATAATATTGGACAAGTAATCCAGTAAAAAAAAATTTTAAAATGTCAAATAGATTTTTCGAAAATTAACTTTTAGGACATTAAGATCTACTTTTTGAGAAAAACAAAAAAAATGAAATATCTCAAAAACTATTGAGTTTTGCATAATATATGTTAGGGCTAAATTTACTTCTTAGATCATGCCCCATCACATCTCCAAAGGAATGTATCGAATTACCAGTAACCCTGTATATATTTTTCCGATATGTTTGCAGTGTAAAATATTTTTCTCGATATTTTGGTATATTATTTTACAGTAATATAGTAGTGTAAATTTTAGTTATATAATTTTGAGTACTTTTGGGTAACATTTATCTTGTAATATATTTTTGTATATATCTCTATTCCATATTACTCTATGTTCTTGTTTCTTTTTTTCACATTTCTTCGACTTCCCTATAAGTCTGGCGCCCTTGACTTAAACCCACGCCCCTAATCGCTCTTTGAACAATTTTAAACTGAGCTAAGTGCAAAAAGAGAGCGTAGCGGTAGTAATACACACAGCGGAGTAATTTGTTAAACCTTGTTCCAACCAAAATTTTCATATTTTTTCGAATAACTCGGCAACGTCACGTTAAAAACAAAAAAATTTGGAGGTCGTCGGGAAGGTAATTTTACGCTGAATTCATAAATCTAAAAATATATAGGGCGTTAAAAAAATGACCTCGAAGATGCTCCGCTCTAGCGAGTCACCCTGTATATTTCAAAATATTTTGAAATGAGCGCCTTTTGACACTATACCATTTCCATAAAAAAAAATTAACCATCTATTTTTTGGAGTTGGTATAAACGTGCTTCTAAATGAAGTTAGCCATCCTACCATGCCATCATTTTTAAATTGAAATATGAAATAAACTGCTAAAAACACAAAAACATGAAATGCTGCATTATTTTCTTTGTATCGGCTTTCAGCTACAACGCTAAAACATTTATGAAAATTTTATGTTCTATATTTTTTTACTTACACTTATCACTTTATCAAAATGAAATAATTTCCAAAACAAAGAACATTTGAGAAATTAAGCGGTAACAATTATTTTAAACCAAACCGAGTCAGTACAATTGATCTGATAAATTTATAAACCTTAACGATCCTCATTTACAAATTCCAATATTCCATAAAAGTTTACTATTCAATGTGAATTGTTTTAGTAACTTGCCTTTCAGGTGAAAATACGAAATCAATTGGTTTTCGGATATCTATTAAGGTTACTTTACAGATAAAAATCCTTAGCTTGCAGCTCTAATATCCATTACAATAGTAAAATAAAAAGATTCGCTGAGGAGGGTTCATGTTAGCAGTAAAAACTGGACGCTGTCATGTTTCCTTTATAATTTCCTTTTTATGGGAACAAGGTCTTCCGGCAAATGTTACTTTTTTGGTCGCAAACTAATAAAAACAAACATTAGATAATTGCCCCTCAGCATACAATGTGCTCACCATTACGTATTCTAACGATTATCGGTCCTTCAGTCTGAAGGCGTGGAAAATGACGTACGGATTTTTAGATGATGGAGAATACATTTAAATCGTCAGCAATCTAAATTTTTTTAAGGAAAAATTACAATATAACAACAATATTGTCTTATGAAGGTAAATAGAAAAATAAAATAGAATTTCAGATTTTTTTCCCACTTTCTACTGAACATTCTATAATCACGTAGTTTATTTACTAGCACAGACAACTATTAAAATGTTAATCGAATAAATGAAAAATTTGTTCCTTTCGTAGATATACAAAGTCCAGCAAGATGCTAAGGGACGAAACTATTTTTACAGAAGAAACTGAAAAGGCTGCCTGGCTCAGTTTAAAAAATGTAGTGCAGAACTTTCTAGTAAATAATAAGAGTTCAAATTACAGAGAAATAGTAGCGGATTTTTTTTTTTATACATTTATTTAACGTCGGCCTATTTCCGCTACTGAGGCCTAACACCGACGCCTGTAGACGAGCTACCCCCAACCAGGAATTTTGCCGAACCTCTTCCCTTAAGAAGAGTAGGGATCTTTTACTTGCCTAACATTTAATAGACAAGGGACCGACGGCTTTACATCCCCTCTGAAGGATGGTATATCTCCTATACAACCCTCGCCTAAGGTTGTATAGCTTCTGCGCATACACTGATATACAAGCCGCTGGAAAATGTGTGAGGCGAGAACGCGGTTTCCGTTGGAATGGTCACCCATCCAAGTACTAACTGCGCCTGTCGTTGCTTTACATCGCATACCGAAGTATGTACATAGTAAAGACGCATCTACGCTCGCCCCTAGCGGAATTTTAAGAACTGTAAATGTCAAATTAGGGGTGAGCGTAGGTACGTCTTTACTATGTACATATTTCGATATGCGACGTAAAGCAACGTTAGGTGCGGTTATTACTTAGATAGGTGACCGTTTCAAATGTCGTAGTACGTTTCACAAAATTTCAAAAAAAAAACTTTAAAATTTGTAAATTAAATTCATCTATCCGTGCAACTGTTCAAACTGGAAAAAAAAGTAGTCTAACTATAATTAAATCGATGAAAAAAACTACAATTTTCAACAAAAAAGTCTTGAAAAAATTCACTGCACTTCTATAATTCACAAATATGCCCAAACAATCATCAAACACTTCAAGAAACTCCATACACCAATTTTACAGCATTTACAATAACAAAAAATTACATGAAAAATATTGCCCCTGTATAGTATTAAATATCACCTAAAGCACTTTCCGCAATCCCGGTACAATAATCGAATTCCATTGCGTACTTTTTCTATAATTAATCTTCCATTCAAATTAAATATCTATTAGGTTCGCGTCTTAAATATTAAAACGCCCATATTTTCATTCATCACGTTCCAAAGCTCACAAATTATTATCAAAACTCATTTCCATTGCCATATGCACATTTTAATATCATACCTGTACTTTGCCACTTCGTTCGAAACATGATCCCAACTTCACTTCGGTCGAGCTCGCCCCATACAGCACTTAGCGTGACCTAGCCATATGCTGATCGCCAGCCGGCGAGAGTGTTGTACGAAGATGAATCAATAAATAACGAACCATTTCCGACAACTTTAATAAATTACTCCCGAATTAAAAATCGAGTCATATACCAAAAGATTCATAATTTCATGGCCGAACCGATAGTATAAATTTCAATTCCGAATTCAATCAATTTCACTCATTACGCTGTTATGTCGCCTGCTCTGAATGGAAGGTACCCTAACCGGCTTTAGACCGCGCCCGCAAGGAATAACGGTACCTATCCAGCTTACAAAAGAACTTTCGTACCTGACTAGACGGGGCACGATTAACGCAACAAAGCAACAGTATATAACGCTGAGCGGAAAGAGGCTCGAGCAGGTCAGTTTTAGGTCGGCAAGTGGACATCAAGTCAGTTTCGAGGGAGTTTTTCAAAAGGTGCAGTATACTAAGTTCACGGTTTCTAAAGTAATAGCTTTTAAGCACCGGTTACCTAGTTCCCACGCTTGGTGTTAACCAAGTGAACTCAGAGTTTAACGAACCGTCCTAATTGCTTCCTTGGCTTCACTAAGTCAAAAACGCATATTTTGCATCTCGTGTCCTAGTTTTAAGAACATTTCAATAAATAATCTATTCGGCCCTCGCGCACCAATCAAGCGAATTTTTCCAGATTTTCAAAACAATCTGCGACCACGAGTAAATTTTTTCTATTCTCAGACGAAACTTTCGTTGCTGAAAGGCTACCTTTCCACAACTTTATAAGAATAAACAATTTACGTTAAATTTAAGTGAACCAGACCCTTGTTTCTTATTTAAATAAATTACTTTAATTTTCGTTTTAAAACCAAGTGTTTCATTCAATCAACGATATACAGGTAACTCAAAAAAATCCTATCACCAACAAATAAATAAATATCATAATTTCGACTAAAACTAAGTGTGACAATTCAAGAGAGAATGTACAGGGTGACTCATAAAATACCCTTTCATAGATAATCCAAAAAATCAAAAGTGTTTTCGAACACAAACTAAACCAAAGTGTTTTTTTGAAGTTCTATCACTGCATACAGGGTGAAGTAGTAACCCTTGTACAAAAAAATCAATTTTCAATAAATTTTCAAATAAATCAAGATAACCACTTTTACACAAAATTAAGAGCACCCAGGCCTTGAGGAGTCTCTTACAAGCTATGAGCTAGCCCAATTATATTTTTATTACAACTCCAAGGCCCAAGCCGTGTTCACAAAGAAGACCACGTCCTCGCCTCACATCTTCCAGCGGCTTGTGTATGCGCGGAAGCTATACAATCTTAGGCGAGGATTGTATAGGGGATATACCATTATTCGGAGGGGATGCAAACCCGTTGGTCCTTTGTCTATTAAATGTTAGGCAAGCAAAAGATCCCTACTCTTCTTAAGAGAAGAGGTTCGACAAAATTCCTCGGGGGGTAGCTCGTCTACAGGCGTCGGTGTTAGGTGTCTCAGTAGCGGAAGTAGGCCGACGTTAAATAAATGCTAAAAAAATGGCAAATTAAAAAAAATCATTTTAAAATTATGTTTTATAGTGTTAGTGAATATCTGGATTCCATAGTTCAGTCTGACATGAACAGGTGACGCGATTATATACATACCCTAACCAGGATTCGAACACGGGACTCCTTGGTTTCAAGCCTAACGCGTAAGCATTGGGGCACTGAATCGGTCTACTTACTTTATGTATTTTTAAATGTATCATTATTGTTATTGCATTACTTGTATATATGAATGTCTATTTTCATATACTTACATTTTATTTTACCTTATACACCAATTTCGTGAAACAGTATTTGTAATTTTCATTTTTTGATAGGTACGCTACAAATATTTTTTAAAATGCAGTTATATAAATGATTTGATTTGTTATCTAATTTTATACTCTGAGATTAAGTAACACAATATTAACACACTTAAGTTAAAATGTTGCAAAGGGAGATCATACTGAAAAATAGTACGGCATGACGTCTTTTATTTACCTTACAGAACTGATCTACATAGAGAATCAATATTTAAAATATACGGTCAACAAAAAGAACCTCGGAAAAAACATTTGTATAAAGTGTTGTTCCATTGTTGAAAGGGGTCTCTTTGTCCTATTTTTTAATCAGTAAAATAAATTGAATCGCACATATGTTGCTCCCAGAATTCGATTTCAGCTGCCTATTCCATTACAAATAATGACTGCGGCTAGCAAGTTAAGTTTAGGGCCGCAGTCACAATGTTGCCATTCTGGACAGTTTTTCTTATAACATAAACAAGAGGGCCTTTGCTATCCACAAGGGTTTGTTATTTATATGTTAATGAAAGTTATTTTAGGAAATTCATTTGTTTATCTTGTTAAAAAAGAAGTTGAATTATAATCGAAAGAAGAATATATAACATTATATTCTTTTCTGATTTATGTGGTTAAGGTCATATGATAAATGCACCAACTACATATACCGGGTGCCCCCAATATTACTATCCCGCTTGTAACTTCCATGTAAAAAAATATATTGGTTTTGTATTTTGGGAAGTTGTATGAATAAGATAGATGCGCATTTTGATTGCTCTAGCGTATTCATATATAATATATTTAACCTTATAATCGTGTTAGTAGTCGAATTCTGAATAACTATGAAAATGTCCACCACTTTGTCTATCCACTCGCCTGCCTGCCACGCTTCTAGTAAGCAAGATAACTGAAGAAAGGCAAGTTCGATAGCATTGAAATTTGAATAGTGAACTAGTACTAGCTAGAAGTAGAATAAATCCTATATCATTACCTGATGCCTGAGATTTTGTGATGGCTATAGATTAAAAAAATCGATCAGTGATTGTAAAAGTTATGGTATTACAAGGAAAAAATGTACACGAACACTGCTGGAATATTTAATAAGATGCTACAAAAATAAAAATATTGAAAAGTATACCAAGGGGGGTTTCGCCAACCAAGGGTAGCATCAAAGGGATGATTAGAATTGCAAATACAACTGTACCTAAATATAGCAATTAGCTTATTTTCAAGAAATTGTGAAAGTATTATATGGAATATTCAACAATTATGTAAAAAGTTTAGTAAACCGACAAACAGAATTTACATTTAGTCATTTCCACGTTTTCTCTAAAAACTGCTTGTTTCAATGAATATATGTTACTTAACTCTCAATATTAATGTAAATGACGTCGGCCAAATAACGTACAGTATTTTATGTATCTATTTTTAGCCATGCCAAACCAAAACTAATTTGTTAAGTCTGTCAGTTTAGTCAGGAAATTCTGCAAAATACTGTTGACAGTTTACCTATCTGATGCGTAAAATAAATATAAGTCCTACTATTATAATAGGATTTGCCTTCACAGATTAAATTAAATTTGGGGTAAATTTGCTGTTGAAAACTGCATTCTTTTATAAAGCGCATATTATACATTTTTCATATATACATTTACATTTAATTTGCAACGGTTTTAATTTAAATGACTTTCTATTAATACATCTGTTATTCCTAAACATTTTTAGTTAGTATAGGCTACGGAAATATTCATTTTATAAATTAATTATAAATTGTTTGCTTTTGCCCATTTTGTGTTTAACATGGTACACGCCGGAAAGCAGTGCATGTATATTTGATGCGTGCATAGATCCGTATATATTTTTTACTGTTTTTATTCCAATTGTAGGGGGCGAGCGTAGGTGCGTCTTTACTATGTACATACTTCGGTATGCGATGTAAAGCAACGACAGGCGCAGTTAGTACTTGGATGGGTGACCATTCCAACGGAAACCGCGTTCTCGCCTCACACATCTTCCAGCGGCTTGTATATCAGTGTATGCGCGGAAGCTATACAACCTTAGGCGAGGGTTGTATAGTAGATATACCATCCTTCGGAGGGGATGTAAAGCCGTCGGTCCCTTGTCTATTAAATGTTAGGCAAGTAAAAGATCCCTACTCTTCTTAAGGGAAGAGGTTCGGCAAAATTTCTGGTTGGGGGTAGCTCGTCTACAGGCGTCGGTGTTAGGCCTTAGTAGCGGAAATAGGCCGACGTTAAATAAATGTATAAAAAAAAAATATTCCAGTTGTAATGTTAGTGGTTTTTAATTAAACTAAATCATTTTAGAAAAAATATATAAGGAACAGATGAGAAACCTAAATAACAGACGGTCTTAAACATCGACTGACTCACCAGTTAATCTTTAATAATATTACCACCGAATTCTTCATGAAAGTAAATTTGATTAAAATAAGGGTGGAAACTTTAGCCACGAAGAGTACAAGGCAACAAATTTGCCAAGTGGTTTCATTGACCAAAGGACGGACATGGTTTTTATCTAAACGGAAGTACAAATGTGGGTCAAAGAAACTAAAAGAGAATGTATTATTTGGAAGGTCGGCGTCCGCAACATTGTAAGTTATAAATTTATGAAATGTGTGTAATAAATTTTGTATATATGTACTTTAATTACTGAATATATGAGAATGACCGAAAGTTGTCATTTTCCTTGTTCTGAAGTCAACAATACAGTTTTTCATTTTTCATCGACAGATTTATTTTATTTGCTGTACAAGGATTGCTTTTGTGAGAATTAGGGCTCTAATATCCTGTACTTGTCAAATAGTAGATATTTAAGCTACAAGAAATGAGGACCTTCAATAATGTCTTTCCGTACTACGGTAACACTTTGAGCAAATCGGGTACGTATCTTTTGCTAGCAGAGCTGTCCAATAATAATGTCTCCAATCATATAGATATTTTATATTCAGATATGCTCCTACCATTTTTTGTACAAAAATTAGATTCCATTAAAATGTGATTATTATTCCGTTTATAAAGATTTTATTGTCGGAGTTCTTTAAAATTTATAATTCTATTTTGTTTTAAAATTAATTTAATTTATTTTTATTAGCGCTAGTACAGTCAGTGCATCATTGGTAATCGCTTTGTCCAGATGATTTTCGAACTTCAGTTTGGCTTCTAAAATCATTTCCAAGTATTTGACCACATTGCTCACGACTAGTTTTTCCTCCGAAGCTGCAAATTCCTCAGTATTTTAAAATATCCACCACAGTGGTCTATTCTGAACTCACGGATGGACCCTCTGTATATCATGTCGATGGCAACTTTCCTGTTACAAGAATGGTGAGGTAGTCCGTATATCCCTGTTCATGTACACTTTGCTACATGTTACCACTTTTCCCTGATTATATATTTTTGGGAAAGAATTGAGGCAACATATGCGGACGACTAGCTGGTTTAAGCCAGAGCAAAGAGTCGTAGATTCGGAGTACTTGTAAGAGATGTGAAACTTAGCCTCTTTGAATGTATAATATAATTTTTGTTTTGTTTTGTTCGAGAAAAGGAGGCAATGGAAAATTGATGTTATTTCTGTACCATAAATACTGCTGCATAAATATGCTTAATACGTAAAAAATAATTAATATGTATTATTGCTTAATACATAAAAGTAAATGTAGAAGCAGAATTAAAATAAATTTAGAGTAGAATAGATGTAAACTTAAATTTAAATTTAATGTAAAATTAAATTTAATGTAGAATTAAATTAATGTAGAATTAATGTAGAAGCTGATTTGCAAACTATAAATTGGCTAAAATGAGACAGAAAAGAATATTTTATTACCATGTGGTAACATGCAGTATTTTAATTATTGATTGAATTAAAAATTGAATTTAATGCATTTAAAAAAATTGAAATTGCGTTAAGGACAAAATTGAAAATTTTAAATTAAATTACTAATAAATAAAATTTACCTGGTTATGTTAAACACATGAAATGTGGATATGATCGTAATATAAATTACTGGGGATCTCACAGAACGTTTGAAAGTCTAAATCAGATCAAAATCGGCAGGCAAATGATCCCTTCGTGATTTTAACTAATAAGGTAATTTTTTTTATATTACCTTCTACAATATAGTAACAATATACAAACTTATAGTTTTACTAAATTGAAAGCTGTGGTGTTATACAGGTATCACCATCCGTTGATGGGCTACTTAAACGCACAATTAAAATAGTGATAGGTATACAATCAATGAAAGGACTTCTGGTCACGGGCACTTCCTCTTCCTCAACGTCTCTTCACTAATCACTTTTTATTAGTGCCCCATACACAAACACTGTATTTAAGATACAGGTAACCCAATCAGAGAAAGTTTATTTATCAGTACTTTTTTCAACCTCAGGAGTGTGGCAATTTGCAGTACATTAATTATAGTTGCTCCGCCTTGAGAAGAGGATGCGCGCCGTTAGCTAAGAATCTTTCCAAGAAAGCGTTTTATCATTTAAAAAGAAAACATACTAAAATCGGTAAATGCGGTTGAGTTTGAGTCTCGGTCTGAGTCCATCGTAGTGGTTAATAGATGATAACTAACAATAAATTGTATCCGAATAGGATACAATCAACCGATCGCTGACTGCGAGCGAACAAAATCTTTCCTCTCGGCAGGTCTGTCGGATGTTGCTTGAGTTTGGCGTAGATGGTCTCCATAAACACGCGCTTAGAAGTATTTTCAATATTAAAACTTATCACCTTTCAACGAGATTAATAAAACAAGCCAATTTATTAAAATTTCCAAAAGGGAATAGATATAATTAAGTTTTTAAGTTATAAAAATCCTAATAGCTTAGTGCTGAGCCACAGAGTCAGTGATTCAGCAACCATCAAAATGGCATTGAAATTATGAGTTTTAGAATCTATAAGAATAAACTAAAATAAACGTGTAAAATTTGCACAAGAATATTCTTCTAAAACTGTTAATTTTATATTGAGTTTAATAAACTCATTCCAGTTATCGTAATTTTATGTTTCAAAAGACATGCTTTATAAAATATAAACGCCTCATTTGCATGCTTACAATGTCAAACACAACACAAGTATGTGTTAACTAAATAAATATTAACAATAATATGTTTTAATATCTCAATTGCACTCACTATTATTATTCTTATTAATTGATTAATTTGAAATCTTTTCAAAATCAAGTTCTGCTATATTATATATCTTTATAGTTATTACTCTCATTTCCCAATTCTCATTTATTATGTCAACATCTACTGAACTATGACTATGTACAAATCATTATTATAGTACAGTAATCCTTTATTTAGCACTTTGTTATACACATTACACAATATGTTTCACAAAATAATACCAAAAGAGAAAAGATAAAATAATATAAATTTACATTCTTTCCTTTTACTTGGGTTTTCTACCACATAAAAGGAAATAATATTGGTAGAATGCCACAACTTTCAGACAATATATTATAAATTTACATATTCTAATAAATTCTAATTCTAATAAATTTACATATTCTAATCTACACATAAAATAAGTAACACAGTATCTCATTAATCTGTTGTATAGTGGCGGAAAGCTTTAATCAATAAGGGAGGTGCGAGGTGAGACGCTAAGAAGACAGACCCGGACACGAGCATGACCTTCTCTCTCATTTTAATACACGCGACATAAGCGACGTAAGACGTGATGTGATAGAAACAGCTATGCGTTGTGCATCGCCACTACCATCTCTATTCCCCACTACGTCTGTGATTGTTTTCATTTATTGTTTTCTGCTATTATGTATACATATTTTTAATTATTCTTTTGAAAGAAGTTATATACAAGCCTCCTTAGCTTCTTAACTGAGGTAATTGTACGTGTTTAGTCCTTTGATTAAACACAGGACGAAACACTGATCCTGCTGGTGTTTGTGGTAATCGAAGCATTAGCGTTTTGTTGATAATATGCAATAATTACACTTAACGGTAATTCAGCGCTCGGCGGGGCACATAGCCCGGAGAGTAACTATAGGTTGCAGTCTGGTTACGTTCCTTATAGTAAAATAAGGATTTTATAAAGGAGTTTGCAATTATGTTTTAATATTCTGCCCTCTAAAAGTACATTTGAACTATTTTGTACTAATTTATGAAATGAACAATTGCGATCCTACTTTTTCTTCATGATAATAAACAATTGTAACTTACCTGCCTTATCTTTATATCGTCAACAATTACGAAAAAAAAATGTTTTACCTGCCTTATCATTATGCTGATGAACAATTATTGTGATACAAATTATTTTACCTGCCCGTATTATTTACCGGGGGTTTTTAGTTTATGAAAAGTAGCATTGGATGGGTTTTCCAAGTCATACCAGTCTCCCACGCACCCTCGGCCGAATTTTAAGGATAGTTAAGGGTAATTTAATAGAGGTCCTAGAGGTTAAGGATAGCGCTATCATTGCCTACATTGAGATAAAGACAAAGTATGTGATCCTCTGACGACGGCTGAAGTCGGTATTGCTGCATATGTTACAACACAGGGTAGTCTTAAATATTGCAGCTATCTAGAAAAAACAGACAAAATATTAATTAACACCAAGCTAAAAAAACTGCAGTACAATAGTAGGCTTTATGGCATTTTACATTCATCCCACTTATGATGCCAGGGCGATTTTATACAGTTTTCAAATCTACAATAGTAAATGCATAAATCCGTTGAAAAGATATTTATCATGAAAAACAAGCTACTCTCATAATATAAATCCCCTTGAAGTAAATAATCTGCCACCTAAGATAAAATTCTGTACCAAGAACGCTTGAGTGACCCGATAGGTAAAAGTGTGCAGCATAATTTACGTTATTTGGACATTGTTGTTTGAATTATGGTGCAGACAATACAAAATATCCCGACCGCGTCCTATAGTGTAAATCAAACCATAAGATACCCTTGACGTAAATTGCAATCATAAGACAAATAAAACGGGATACTGAATTGCATTGCAATATTTCACTAAAAAAACGATCCAATGTTCCTTTTCATAAACTAAATACCATAAAACTTTCGGTAAATAAGACAGGTAGGTAAAATAATTTGTATCGGTAATGTCATAAATCAGCATAAAGATAAGGTAGATGGCAGGTAAAATAATTTTTGTCGCACTTGTTCATCAACATAAGGAAAAGGAAGGTAAAATATTTTTTTTCTCAATTGTTGATCGGCATAAAGATAAGGCAGGTAGGCCGCAATAGGCAAGTTCGACATTTTTCTTATTTTTTTAATTTTAACTGAAATTGAGAGATTTTATGATTAAAAAATGATAACAAAAAATTTGAGCGCAAAATTTTAAAATTTACGTTCGCTGTAAGCATTTTAAAACCAGTGATCGGCACGAGACTAGAAAACGCACCTGTGCGCGAGACTGGGCCGCGTGACGTCAGTGGTCAGACACAAGCTCCACCGTAGCAGAGAGAATATACGGATTTACGTAAACGTGTCTGGCTACTGACGTCCATTGTAAAAAATACATACAGATACTATAATTGTGCAATAGGATAATGCAATCAATGACTGTCGGACAGATGAGCAGGTGGGCAGATAGACGAACAGACGGATGGGCGGACAGAATTACTTTAATCACCTTTATTTTTACTGCAATTACCCTTATTGTTACTGTAATTACACTTAATTATCCTTATTGTTACTGTAATTACCCTTATTTTTACTTCAATTACCGTTGATTACCTTCATTTGTACCTAAATCACCCTTAATTACTCTCCAATTGCTTTCCATCACTTCAATTACCTCCCTCCACTCCTAATCTGATCACTGATCATGAACCACGAACCGAACCGACCCTGTCTCATTTCCATACTACTTATAATAGTATTATATATCAATTTTCTACTTGTAGTAGACAAATACCAGATACCAACTCTTTAATACACATTTCTTAGCTATTTTCTTAAACACATAATTAATATGACTAATAAATTTTAGATTATCAGCTATGATTACACCCAAGTATTCAATTTCATTAACAACCTGAATTGCTTCAGCACAAACTCTAAATTTTAATGCCTCCTGTCCTATTTCATATTTAAATTTCTTTTTTCCTATAATCATACCATTCATTCATATTTTTCTCAAGACTTCATTCGTTCGACTCACCAATAACGCACTATTTTCCTCTGTTATATAAATAACTGCATCATCTGCAAATAAGTGACAACCGCAGTTATTAAACAGAGTTGCAATGTCGTTAATATATGAAATAAATACTAGATACATACTCATCATGCTTTACTTTTTTGCATTCTGTCACTCAAATAGTTACTTATCCACATATGTACCACTCCCTCAAACCCAAATCCCTTCAATTTATCTAATAATCTATTTCTATCTGCGGTTTCAAATGCCAAGAAAATTATACCGGTTACTTTGCCTATATCACTTGTTTTTTTCCATTTGTTAATAATATACTGTAAAACACTTTCACAATTATAATCTTTCTCTGAAATCCGATTGTAATTTGTTTTCCTTCACAAACTCTAAAATTTGTACATATACAACTTTTTCTAAAATTTCTTCAAATGCTGAAAGCATATTTATTGGGCAAAATTCTTCAGCTTTAACGGTTTTAGCAACTTTTCTCAATACAACAATGGTTAAGGCTTTCAATGCATCAGGAACAATACCAATTTGTAGCGAGGTCTTAATGATATTTAGAGGAAGATCAGCCAATATGTGAAAGAAATCTTTGTAAACAAACATGTCAATGTCATCTGAACTATTTTTTGCTTACTAATGAAAAAATTATATTTTTAAGTTCATTTTCTGCAATAATTTGAAACTAGAAAATTTGTTATGATTATGCTTTACTTGGTATTGTCCATTATTTCTAGGTATACCATTGACTATTTCACACACAATATTTATATAAAACTCATTAAACCTTTCTACTATAGCATTCATATCCTCTAATAACTCGTACCAACTCATTATGTAATTAATAAATTTTAATTTCTAAATGTCGTTTGATCAGGGCTCAGTTGGTGTCCCGTTGAAAGTAATTCTCTAAATAATGCTTAAGCTGCATTTAGCTAAGGCCGGGTCTGACTGAGAGTCATATTTCTCATTTGCCAAGACAAAAGCTGAATTTAAATAGCACTTAAAACAATCACCGGTTTTAAAATCACAGAACTCCTTTGACTTTGGAATTAGTTGAACGTTCTAGTGTGTTCCTTGCTTATATAAATATTTAACACATTGGTAATACTAAACCATTGAGCGAAAACTTTAAACTAACTGAAAATCGCTTTTCCTTGAGCAATTCAAATGAGTTCTGTGGTTTTCCTTTTCAGAAATCAGTTGAAAACATCCAATATTAAATTCGTCTAATTCGAATTTCAAAGAATTAAGCAGATACCCAAGATTCTAGACTTTATCAATTCAAAGAAAGTGCATTTGTTGAGAATATAAATGAGCCCAGACCGAGAGGTATATTCCCAGACGCATTAAGACGTCGTTAAAATGCATCAGAGAAGAATCATTTTTAAAAGAAGTACATGTAACATTTGGGAATAAATCCAAATCCCTAAACGGTCCCCAGGGCTTGAAAGCGGCGGCTCGATATGTGTTTCTGTGTTTTATTTAAAAGTGTAGCTTTTCAGTTTAGCACTCACAGTTAATACCAGGATTTATTTAGTCGAAGATTAAATCATGGGTCAAGTGTTATCCAGTAAACAACAGATAACTTATCACGGGATAGACATTTTTATTGCGCTTTTTATTATCGAGATGCCGGATTTACTAAATGGCGATAAAGCAGAACTTTCAAAACCGTACCAGAATACAAGGTAATATTAGTAACTGAATTAATTTAAAATAAAACCGTGTTAACAACTAGAAATTGAATTTTTGATAAAAGAGTAAGTTGAGAGTTTGGTAATAAACATGTTAGAATAATCTTTGACAGAAAACTAGGAACAGATCGTGCTACGATGCCATTTTATACTTTAGTTTTCTTATTGCCTCCGTAACATCTAATTCTGATAATTGATTGATACGAATTCATGGTAGATTACTTACACTTTCAAAAGATGGTGATTTGTTAAAAGAAATAATAAATATTGTTTAAAAAATGACTAAACCTATTAACAATGTTTTGAGAGTTTTCAATTTCAACATCGGTATGATACATTTTCCCTGGTATTCTAGTAGTGTATTTTTTATTATCTATGGATGACCAAATATCGATTATATGATTCATAATAAATTTGTCTAAGTATAATTAAAAATTATATGAAGTTACTCATAGCCAGAGACTAATTTTGATGAAAAGTTAGATTTAATTGTTACTTCGCTAATTTTTTAATGAAAGGCTAGTTTTTTGCTAGTAGAAGGTGACTCAAAAAAGTTTACCAAAATTTACAGCCCTCTGAAACGGAAAAATTCTTTTTTGCTAATATCTCGAAAAATAATGAAAATTGTAAAAAAAATGGATAGCACCACGTGAAAGAGCGGGAAATTTTACAAAAAAATAGTGTAAACGTTTTTTTACATAATAAAGACAATTTGCACCCATTAAAAATGAAAAAAAAGTGGCATTTTTAAAGAGGAGGAATTCAGCTTTCAATAGTATACTTACTTTTAATTTTTATGTCTTATAAATTTCACGTGAAAATTAAGCTTCACCATTTTTTCCACTCTATATTAAAACATAAATATTAAATAAAATACTATTTAAAAAAAATGCTTGTAGATATAGCTTGTTTACACCTTAAACTTCAATCTAAGATCAATCTTCAATTAATCTGGTCGATAACCGTGTGGGTTAATCGCGATTAATCACACGGACATCGCACCACCGGGTTCGAATCCTGGCTCCGGCACTGTAGGAGGAAATTGTTGTATGTCCGCGTTTTTTCAATGTGTAACCCCCTTCCGCACAAGGCGTGGCTTCTGAAATTGGGGGTTGTCTAATTTCCGTGGTGTTTATTTATTTATTTATTATTATTTATTTATAAGATTATTATTAGGCTATAATGTATTCAGGGTAAAAAAAAATTACTTTTAGATGATTGGTATTTTCTCCATTTTTTAGGGTTAGGAAATTTTCACTTGAAAACTTGTCGAAAACGAAAACTTACATTTGCTTTGATTTTGTCTTGTGCTGTGGATTGAGTTTATTGTGATTTTTTGCAATTTTTGTTGCTAAGATATCTCGAGATGTATACTACATAACCCTTAGAAGTGACATCTGTTTCAGCACGCATTGAACATTTATCAACAATACAAAAATGTGACATTTTCTATAAATTAGACGAGGATTAAACAATTTAATGATGAAATACTCGCAATGTTTACATACTCAAATAACTACACGCGTATTGTATGCCCTCCAGCAAATATGACCGAACTGTCAATGACGTCATTCTGAAATGGTCAATATATAATTCCTTTTTCTTTATCCTCTAGTTAGGGACATATTTTCCTAATGGTATTTAGTTATAGTTAAATGAAACTTTTTAAGCGATTTATATCAAATATTTTCGAAAAAGTTAATCCGTTACTTTGACTAAAACTATTAAATTGAGAGAACTATTAGTAATAGGAAAATGTTTTTAAATAGTAAAAAACACTATCATTTCTTTATGTAATATATTTTTCAATTTAAAACCGGATGGGTGACCGTTTCAAGAAAAGACGTGTCCTTGGTCCGTATCTTCTAGCGGCATGTATGTATATCAGTGTATGTGCAGAAGCTATGGAATCTTAGGCGAGAATTGCTTAGTGGATATACCAACCTTCTGAGGGGATATAAAATTGTCGTTCCTTGTCTATAAAATATTAGGCAAGTAAAAGATCTCTACTTTTCGAAAGAGAAGAGGTTCTGCAAAATTCCTGATTCGGAGTAGCTCGTCTACAGACGTCGGTGATAGGCCTCAGTTGCGGAAATAAGCAGATGTTAAATAAATGTATACATAAAAATTAAAACCTTTTGGTGGAAAATAATAAGCATCCAAACTAGTTTAACATTGTGCTAATGTTTAACAAATCACCCAATATAAGTTCCAAAATCAATTTTTATATTAAGTCTATTTTGAATAACATCATTAATATATCAATATTTCAACAACTATGAAACAATTGTAATATGCTTTTGTGGGCAAATTTTAGCGAAATAAAATATGCCGTCAATAAATAATGTATGATAAATTTGTTAATGGAGTTTATCATTTCAAAAAGCAAACAAATTACCGTACCCGGAGTACGCAACGTCAAAAATTTAAATGAAAATTGGAAAATATACAGCGTACAGTGACCTGCTAAAAATTAGTGCTCATGCAAATCCGACAAATGTATTAAAAGTCACGTACTGTTTGTCCGCACGATTCCTTTCCTTTAAATGAGAGTAATTCTGTTCAATTTGTAACTAGGTGGGATAAGGGATTTGAAGCCATTTTTTTATACAACCAACAAATTATACTTATACATATCAAACATACACACAGATATACTCGAAGAAATTGGAAATAACAATTGTTACCGGTAGGTTATTTGAAGGAACCTCCCAAGAACTTGCCGATGAATATGTCAATCTTGAATTCACTCTAAAAATGTGTCTCCTGTAGTTGTTATTCCAATCTTTGTTAAATATGACTTATTTATCAAGATAATAATATAATATTCTTGCGCAAGTTCACATATCAACAGACTGTATAATAAATAAATAAATATATACCACAGAAATTAGATAACCCCCGATTCCAGAAGCCAGAGACATTTGAAACATCAAGTTTTTCTTTAGTGACATCTTCTTCTTCGGTTTTAAAAACTTTTTGTGTACTAGTTCCTCCCAACAGCATTCTGAAAAAGTTTACCAAATTTTGGGGGACAGATTTTCTTGCGTTAAATTCACCTTCAAAGGATCCGTCGAATTTTGAAAAATCCTGAAACATGTTCTGCCGGAGAATAGAAGCTGCTCTGGCTAAGCACATCCATCACTTAACGAGTTGCTTTCACAGGTAATTCTTATCGCATTATGGACATCTCCTTCAAATGATAATGTAATATCCCGAAAAACTTTATCTGCTCTTAGGCCCTGGCATGAATGCTAGCAGCTCCTCTTTTATACGAGTTCTGTTTATAGAAACATCCTGAAATCCCATTTCCTGCAATCTATTTTCTACAAGGCTCGCAAGATTTGACAATCGGAAGACGGGTGCCTCAGAGTTGTACAAATAACTCTCCTAAATGTATGAAACAAATTCGCTTAGTACAGATCCATAACAAACCTTGAATGCTTTTTCTTGAAATCTTCATTACCTTTTTTTCTTTTTGCACTGCGAACTTTGTTTAGTAATCAAACATAACAAATTTTGTGACATTTTGCTTCTAAAGCTACCAATTTGGTGTTGCCTGTTAACTTTGTTAGAAGTTTATCATCCTGAATAATCAGAGCATTTTCGTATATGTTTGGACCTATACCGAGTGTGGATGCTAACACTAGTTTTTAATCAGTAGACTCAGCTTCTTCCTTCTCACAAAAAATGCACGTTTGGCTCACATCTGATTTATTTAGGTGTGATCTAGTAACTTTTATTTGCTCTTCCTCATGATCTTCCGACAAAATATTTTTTCTTGAAAGTCTTTCAATTTTTTGGTTATTGAATTTTGTTCGGCATAATTTGTGATATTTTGCATTATTTTCTGATAGGACATTAGCAAGATTAGAAATGTTGAGATGCCGGGGAAGAGTTTCTGTCTTTCCGTAGTCTTCTAAATTTTTTTTTCTAAAGAAGCTTATCCACGCTCTGTAGGTGTCAAAAGTAGTTCCTTGGAAGTAACTTGACAAATTATGCACAAATTCCAGTTAATTTCTTGCATCGAGGCGAAGCTTCCTTCGCAAATTTCAAACTACCTTTTACCAGCCATACTTTTCACTTTCTCTTCAAACACCTGAAAAAAAAAAACAAATGTTGACAATGGAAAAATTTTTTTTTGTTACCAGATATTGAAAAATTATTTCGTGTATTTCATAATAAAATATAATATGAAAAAATTCGCGGCAAATCGGACAAAGAATGTTTAAATTTTTTCCTATAATAGCTAGGCTTCCCAGATAGGTACAAACTATGGCAACCTTATGAGGGCTGATACGCCAGAAACAGGCCTGAAGTTGTTTCCCTTAAATCTCGGAAGCCTAGCTGTTTTATAAATAAAAGTAAAAATTCTTCTTCCGATTTGCCACGAATTTTTTTACGTTACCAGATATGTTCGTGAACCTTGGAGAATAGCTCAAAAACTACCCTTCGTACACAAGAATTGAATATAACCTTTTTTAAAGAGCGTTACTTTTGCTTTAAAATTACGTATAAAATTGGATAAAAAATAACAAAGATCGAGCGATAACTAAATGTATCGGTACAAAATTAGACAGGCCATCTTGATGACGTCATCAAGGGATGATCTTTAAATCTTAATATGTGTACAAGCTCTATGCAAAATTTGGTGCTGGTACCTGAAACTCAAATATTTTGGCACTTAATGTTGCTAACGCCACGGACTAAAAATCATATTCATTAGAATACTTGATTATTACCTATCCATTTTACAATATTTATACCTTATTGGCAATAGCGCCATCTATTAACGAGTAATGTACAAGACGGTTAGATTCAGCGATACTGGTGTTTTATCCCGTCCGACCTGGCTCAGCTGGTGTAAAATCAAAGTTAACAGATATTAATGAATTAATTAATTAATCAATGAAACTAATAACTAACTGCTGTTCTATTATCGACAATATATCATTATATCATTTTCAAGACACTTGGTACACGGGGAGTGAGTGAAAAATCGATTATAAGGCTTGACTCAATATTAGAGTCAAATTAGGATTTTAACGTGAATGGGCAAGCGGACAATTTTTTTTATTATTATTTTAATAAAATCTACTCATAAAAACAGTTGACCCGTATTTTTATTTTATTTTTTTAACAATGCCTTATAGTACAAAAAAATCATGAAGTTTAAACTATGTTTAAATGATTAGATATTGCCGCAAATGCTCGGGCTATTCTATTGGTTATGACGTAATAGCGTATTCAGCAGAGAAACGAGCGCTAGTGGAACGGCGGAGTCCAAATCTGTGCAAAACGCATGTTACGCTATTACGTCACGAGGTAACCGGCAAACTACCTTATTTTAAATCTACTCCAATTTGAAGCATATTCATTTTACAATAAAACCAATAATAGTCGGTAAAATTACCTTGATATTATATTCATAACATATTGAAGAGTCATGCTATAATGCTATATTATTACTTTTGTCATTTTCGTTATTGTCTACTAGCTCATTGCCTGGTCAGAACAGTTCTTTTATTTACATTTATTATCATCATTACCTAACAAAACCCTCCCAGCCTTTTTTTATTGAGTTAAATGTTGCAGTTATTTTGAAAATTATCTACCGTAAACAAATGACAGTGAAATGTAATTTCTTAAGATCTAAAGAGCGGTTCAAACAACAATTAAACCAATTAGTTCACCAGTAAAAGAATAGAAATATATAACATTTAATATTGTTTTGGGATGTATAAGGCAGCTCATTAATGTAATAAAACCCAAACAATTAAATGCGTTCCATTTGATGAAAATATAACAACAAAGAGAAGATGTTGGCCTAAAAAGCAAATGAATTACAAGGGAGTGGAAGGCACAAAACTCACAAAAGCAACTTCATTAGTGTCTGGTGTATCTCAATTATTCAAGAATCAGAAAGCTTGGAGTGTAAGAATAGGGAGAGATTGGCAAAACACGGATAATTGTGGGAATAAATATATCAGCCTCATACTTAACAGTTCAAAAGCAAAATTTGCCTCCTTATACTTCCTGTCTGGGGTAAAAAATAATTATTTAAAATTAATTGTCTGTTACTTTATATTCTGGGTAATATTAACACTCGAAGCTTTTATACAGAACATTGTATTATTCTTTATTTATGGAACAGGACAGTTCTGATCGCAAAATATTTCTTCGACCCCTGAATTTTTAAATGCTACAAAACCTCTAAATATAGCCTAGGAAAATTACTCTCTTTAGCAAAATTGATTCGAAAAACGATAAACTTTGACACAGAGGATCATCTAATGAGTGTGTTAATAAACTTAAGTTTTTTTTTCTCAACGGTTCTATATGTTCCACTGGTTGTTGTGGCGTCTTTTAGCAAAGTGAAACGCATACGTATGGCTCTTTTCATGTTTCAGTCTGAAGGATGGTGTTGAAGACTCGCCAAATTGCGAACCTTGAATTTATCCCAAACCTATGCGTGACGCCATCCATTTAGGCAATATAATAAAGCGAGATCGACGAGGACTTAGTTTCTCCTAATTATTAAATCATTTTGTATTGAAAAATTTTAAGACTAGTTTATTTTCGAAAATGCCTGCTACCAGCGTATTTGGCATTCTCTCAAGTGCTTGGAGTGCCGTAGGAATAGCTGGCTACTTTCAGACCACCTCTGAGATCTGAAAGGAAGTGAGCTTGCAAAATTTGAGAACCGCATTCTGCCATCGGATATAATTTGTGGAGGTCTTAAAGTTCAATATTTTTTATATTTCCGGGTAATCAGAATTTCAAGTTTGCTGCCTTGTAGGAGGTAGGCTTCACGACGAAAAACGCAAAAAACTTCAAAATTTTCCAACTTTTCTCAGTTTCTCGCTTATATCTCGAAAAGTATGCATTTTTCGAAGGTGATCATTCTATACAAAATTAAAGTAGACAAAATTTCCTACAAAATGTTTGCCAACTGGTCAACCTGAACACATACCTGGGAGAAAATGAACTCTTCTACCAAGAGCCGATCTCACGTACTCAGTCGGACAGAAGAGTACCAAGTCCATGAAGCGCTTGAGGAGGTCGGCCAAAAAGCAGTCCGTGGAGATACAATTTATCAGCACTATGACGCCAATAGTTTCACAAGTAAATTTTCTATCGAATGTGAAAAACAAGAATAGGCTAATTACCATGCTGATGACAAAATGCGATGAAAGTAGAATCGCCTCCAAGCAGGCAGCTGATGATGCAGACACACTGATAGTGTAGACTACAGAATCCCTGGCTTCGGCTCAGAAGAGTATCGCAATTATTGTAGGGGAAGATGTTGACCTTCTGGCCATAATGATGTCTCCAAGCTCTCCTAATGTATATTTCCCAGGGAGAGGCAAAGCCCCTCAGCTCCTCAACCATCCGGGAAGTGCAGTGTTCTTCCTCCACGCAATGAGTCGTTGCGACTTTACGTCCGCGTTATTCAATCAAAGCAAGGTTAAATTTCTAAAGACCCTCTTCAAAAATCTAGATCACGGATTACATCTTACTAAATCCACTGATCCTTCAGCCCATCCAAAGGAAATAGTTACTGGTGAGAAATATCTGATTGCCCTATATGGTGGTAACCACCTAACCACAACACTCAACAAGCTGAGTTATAAGTAACACGTGATATCAGCCTACAAGGCATTAGCAAGCACGGCTTCCATACCTCCCGCTGAAGCTGCAGCTCAACAACACGCCTTCAGAGTTTTCCATCAGGTACACCAGTGGATCGGAAACAACTACCGCACTAAAACCCTCGGCTCCCGACAGGCCTTTTCAGCTTATATCATGCAAATGCAGGGCAGATCGCCGAGGTCGGTGTGGGTGTAGGCAAGCAGGACTGTTCTGCACGAAAGTGCCAACAATGTGAAGGGTCGTGCTCCAACATTGACGACAATTTGGATATAGAAGAGGTAGACGACCTGGACGAGTCTCTTGCAGTACCACTAACTAAAGCAGGTGAGGAGACAGAAGGTATTAATTCACGTAATAATTTGCAGCATTATGCATCTTTACTAATCAATTTCTCTCTATCATAACATTAATCATTCTATTACAATTTTTTCAGTTGAAGGACAGCAATAACTCACTATTCAGCCTGAACCTTCCACAGTCCCCGAACCTTTTCCTGACCTTCCATTGCCCAAGACCCTTCACCTGGACTTTCTAGTGCCCAAAAATATTACCTGGGCCACCAACAACTAAACGGAGACTAAAACAACTGCGTACATGACATCAGCTATTTCTTCATACATCGATACTTCACTATACAACTTATCTGTCTTTTGTAACCATGTTCTAATATTAAATGCCTCCTGGGCTCGACTTTCACTCATTCCATGACACATGTACATTACTACATACATATTTCATAGTCAGCTTTATATTCAGTGTCATGTACCTAATATATTGCAAATATAATTTGTTAATGTTTTCATCAAACATGCTTTGCCATCAATTCATTCAAAAAAACCTCTATTAAGCGTAATACGTTGAAAGTATAGCGTCGATGAGAGATAGATAGGTGGGAGGGACCGTTTTGGTTATAGAACGCAGAAGGCATTTTTCGTAATTTTCGCTTTGCTAATCACTCCCTTATAAGAAAATTGAATATTAGAGACGTTTCTTGTAGGAAATTTAATGTACTTTCACGTAGTATAAGAGTTTTTGTTAATAACATGTATCTTTTTCGAGTTGAAGGGGGTGGGAGTGGGTGTTTTTTACGAGGGCCAAAAAATCACTGTTTTTCAGCGCGCTCTAGCGCCGAAACTGCTCGTCAGAAAATCATTGTGTTGTAGTGCTGCTAAATTGTATCTCCACGGATTGCTTTTTGGTCGACCTCCTCAAGCACTCCATGGACTTGGTACTCTTCTGTTCGTCTGAG
Organism: Leptura quadrifasciata; assembly: GCA_963675555.1. NCBI lineage: Eukaryota > Metazoa > Arthropoda > Insecta > Coleoptera > Cerambycidae > Leptura > Leptura quadrifasciata. The sequence continues at coordinate 44,862,842 of OY776675.1, forward strand.
TACCTAAGATGGGCGATTGGTGGAAGAGTTCATTTTCTCCCAGGTGTGTGACCACCTTCCCCTCTCCTATCAAAGTTGACAAGTGCATTTTGTAAGAAATTTTGTCTACTTTAATTTTGTATAGAATGGTCATCTTCGAATAACGCATAGTTTTCGAAATATAAGCGAGAAACTGAGTAAAGTGGGAAAATTTTGAGGTTTCTTTGGGTTTTTCGTTGCGAAGCTGATCCCCTAGAAATTCGATTCAGCACCCCAAAAAACATATAGAACTGCCGAGAAAAAACTTCCGCAATTTTGTTACGGGAAAATCACATCGTTTAATGGGACTAATCCAAAGTCAGGGCTGTCCGGAAGGGATTACACATTTGGAAACTCATTCATTATCCACCGATATTGCCAGAGTCGGTGTTGGGTATCGAACCCAGAACACAGTAGAATTTTCTTACCAAGCAAATTTGCTACACAACAGCTCTATCTGACTGAGATACCGTGCAGATTGGAACATTCAGTTTCGCTAACCATATCAACATCATCAGGAGACGAATAAGATTGGTTTTCAGTTTTAATCATCTCCTGAACGTGATCGGAGAAACACGCATCGAGTAGTGTATTCGAGTGTAGTGTTCAAATCTTTTGGAGTTTTGTAAAAGTGGGTTTCAAACACCCAAGATACTTATCTGCGATAAATTGCCCTCATACGAAAACGCCTCCACCGCCAGTACCCGGATCCAGAGTTTTCTCCTTAAACGTACACCTTAGAAGTTGAAGGAGGTTCTCAGACGCCCATTGAATAATTCAGTAGATTTTGGTCTATATAGTATTTAAATACTTTGGTGTTTGAGGTAATTACATCAGAGGAAGTGTCACACTCAAGGTCCCTACTAATTCTTTTATAAAACATTTTGTTGAGTTCTTGAGCTGAGTAGCTAACTGTATTTTTAATTATAAATTAATGTTTTAGTTAGATAATTGTTTCGTGCATAAAAGTGTACATGGAGCATTAATAATCCTATTTAATACTAAAAATAATGCAATACTAGATAAAGAAATGCTATTTGAGCGAAATCTCTAGGATCTCTAGTCTAACTTTTGAAAGCTACATACGATTGGGGAATATTCATATAAAATGATTATGTTCAAAATAATTAGTACTTCGATCGAAAACAATATCTTTACTTAGACTTGACCTGGACGTTGATTTGGAGCTGAGTTATTAACTTGCCAAAGGCCACCAATCTATTGAATATTAAATTAAGTAAGGCCACCACGCTGCCTAGACTTAACTCCAGTAGACTATTACTTTTAGGGATACATAAAAATGTTTGTCTGTGCAAAGTCAATAATTGAGATAAAAATTTTTATGTCATGATATCTCACGATGCTCAATTGTGTATTCAAAGATCATTTTGAACAATTACTATAGCTTATTTTGATATTGCCTCTTACAAATTTTCGAATATTTCTAAATGAAAAAGTGTTTTTGTAATATCCTCCATTTTTATTTATCAAGTCATAACTTGGCTATGTTGTATAGAATAGAATAGAATAGAATAGAATAGAATAGAATAGAATAGAATAGAATAGAATAGAATAGAATAGAATAAAATTTTATTGTATAATTGGACGTACGCTGATATAACTTTCTTGTTTAATTTTATTCAAGAAACGTAACAGTAAAGTTGAGTAGGATCCTCTCGGGTCCACATTGTATAAAGTTAAGTGCTCTCTGTCTGACTCACTCCATAAATTCTAAATATAACGCTTCAAAATTTGCTCTTCTAAAATTATAACTGGGGTTTTTTGACGGAATTAACTGTTTCAAATTTATCTTTGAAATAAAAAGTTCTATAGATAGTGGCGGCATTATAAACATATTTTAATTCAGTGATAAGAGATAGGTCCACAATCGGCATCTTGCTAGTTATTACTAAAATAGGAGGTATGATACACCTTTCTCATTCTCATCCTTGTTCCCAATTGCTTTTCAACAATGGTCTTACATTAATATACAAGATATAGATAATTTCATTTCGAACATACCTCAACTTCCGAAAACGTCTACATTGATGAAGTTCTAATTCACCTTCGCCTGATGTGTCAAGCGTATTTGAGTAGGCTAAGGTGTAAATTACTTCCTTGTTGCTAATTGAACGTGGGATGTTCATAGTGAGGGTTTACCATTATCATGTATTGAGCTATATCTACTTAGATTCTCTTCTGATGTAAATTACCTCACGATCCATAACATGGATATTGCATACAGGGTGCTTCACGAGAACGGACATGGTTTAATGGGAGACAGACGACACCAAGGATAATCAGAATCACCCGTAGAAAAAGCTGGTTGGACACCCGTTGAAGAAATATAGGGTGTTTTATGTATCTTTGCCAAAATTTCTTTTGGTCATTACTTTGTAATGGAATGGGATGGAACAATTAGTTCATATTTGGCTCATGTAATACGCTAGTGATGCTGAATAAATACATATACGACAAAGAAAATATCCAGGTCCTGACAAAAGTCGTTTTTGTTGTTTCTCAAAGATACAACATCCTGTATAGTGTTTTTTATCAAATTTCGATATGTAATTCGAATAGAGAGGCAGGGACAACATGGAGTAGGCTTCATCGTTGCCAAGAATTACTGCAGGACAGTAATTGAATTCGTTCCAATCAGCCCAAGGATATGTAAAATACGCGTAAAAGATAAATTTAATAACATTACATGTATTAATGTATATGCGCCAAGAGAAAATGTAGACGAAACAGAAGCAATAAGATTCTATGAGCAACTACAAGAAACATGCGAAGAAACAAGCGCACATGATGCTTTAATAGTACTGGGCGACCTGAATGCCCAACTTGGAAAGGTAGAAATATACCAAGAGGTTGTTGGTAGAAACACGATACACGAAATTACAAATGGAAATGGGATAAGAGTGACACAATTTGCTGCTGCCAACAATTTGAGAGTAATAAGTACATGCTTCCCGCACAAAGAAATACACCTACGAACATGGAGAACACATAGAAGGTGCTCGAGCCTATCGTGGAGCAAACAGCGATTCAGATCATTACCTATTAGTAGCCAAATACAAACATCGAATATCAATTGTAAACACGGAACGGATAATAAGAACAAAAAAAATGGGATGTAGATAAATTAGGAAATGGCCACGTAAAACGGATATACCAACGAGAAATTGAAAGAAAACTCCTAGAAAATGAGCACCGGCAAGAACTAAGTATAGACGAGGAATGGAACAGAATCAAAGAAACTACAACAAAAGTCGCTGGTGAAGTAGTGGGAGAAGTAAGTAAAAAGAAAAATAATTAGTATGATGAGGAATGTAGAGAGGCTGTGATAGCGAAAAATGATGCATGGGAAAAAGCACTACAACGAGGCACAAGAGCTAACCAGGTAGAATATAACAATAAAAGAAGATTAGCAAACCGAATCTGCTGAAGAAAAAACGTGAAGAAATGAATAAAAAAGTGGAAGAAATAATAGAAAGTAATAAAAGATCTGAAAGCAGAAAGTTTTACAAAAACGTTAACGAATATACAAGAAAATTCATACCATGACTAAACGTATGTAAGGACAATAACGGAAAGAACCTAACGGAAAAGCCGGATATACTCAGAAGATGGAAATAATATTTTGAAGAGGTACTAGAAGGAGAACATCAACGGCAGGAAGAGGAGAATGAAATGACTTACTATAGTGCAGAACCGGAAGTAGAACCACCATCGTATGAAGAAGTAATAAAAGACCTGAAAAACAGGAAAGCCCCAGGTGCAGATGGAATTGTAGCAGACCTAATGAAGAATGAAGGAGATGAACTATGGAAACAAATGCACAAACTGATACTACATATTTGGGAGCAAGAAGAGATGCCAAAGAACTGGAAACTAGGAATCATCCTTCCAATACACAAAAAAGGCGATAAGTCTGTTTGTTATAATTATAATAACACTATTTAGTGCCCCTTATAAAATATTATCGGGGGTGATCCATAACTGAATGACATCCTATTCAGAGGAAAAACTAGGCGAATACCAATGTGATTTCAGGAAAAATAGGTCAACCATAGATCACCTGTGTACACTAAGACAAATACAGGAGAAATGCTATGAATACAACATAGATATGCATTATCTGTTTATAGATTTCAAGCAGAAAGTGCACAGGAAGAAATGCTACAAAGTTTAACCCTCCTAGGAATATCCCGAAAATTAATAAAAATGCTAGAAGTTACCATGGCAGAATCGACAGCAACTATTAGAGTACAACAGTAGTTCAGCGAAAAATTAAAAGTAAAAACCGGTGTAAGACAAGGAGATGCTCTCCCGGCAATGCTTTTCAATCTAGTGCTAGAAGCAGCTATCAGGAACATAAATAGAACCGGAAGCATTGTAAACAAAACCGCACAAATCCTTGGGTACGCAGACGATATTACAATAATTGCACGCGACTTTGCCTCTCTGAATCGAATCACCATAGATCTTGAACTACAGGTAAATAAAGGAGGACTACAAGTGAACCAAACCAAAACCATATATATGTATTGCTGAAAGAAACCCCCGATACAACCGCCAAAAATTAATATAAACGGCAGCCAAATTGAGAGCACCAAGACGTTTAATTTCTTAAGGGCCAAAATTACCAATAATGGTAACGTTCAAAATGAAATAAGTGCAAGAATTCTGAAAGGAAATAAATGCTACTATGCCTACTTAAAATTAATAAGAAGTAACACACTAAGCAGAAAATCTAAGATCGCAGTATATGAAACCCTTATAAGATCCATCGTAACCTATAAATGTGAAACATGGACATTAACAAACAACGATGAAAATCAATTAAGAGTATTTGAAAGAAAGGTCCTTAGAAGAATATACGGCCCCGTACAAGAAAACAGTATGTGGAGAATAAGAATGAATCACGAAATTGATGCACTTATAAAAGGAGAGGACATAGTAAAATATGTAAAAAGTCAAAGAATAAGGTGGCTAGGACATGTGCACAGAATGGAGGATGAAAGAATAGTGAAGAGAATCCTTAAATGGAAACCCCAAAATACAAGATCAAAAGGGCGGTGGATAGACGATGTTGAAGAAGACCTAAAAAATCTAAGAACAGGAAACTGGAGGAGAATAGCGGTAGACAGAGACAGATGGAGGAGCATAGTTGAGCAAGCCAAAACCCACCAAGGGTTATGAGCAAAAAGAAGAATTCGAATAGTACATACAAAACTCAGTAAAACGTCTTCATTAATTTTCTTGCTATACTTTTACCGTTCTCGAAATACATTCCACTAGATATCACAATATCGATGAATGACACTTGCTTCCAAAATTGAAATTATTCATTTACTTTTTTTCAACAATAAATTTTATGTTGTAATTAACAATTTTTAACAATAATCACTTGTGTTATATTAGAGAGGGGGAGAAATAAATACAAACATAAATGTTACAGATCATCGAAAAGATCATCTATTTTATTACGCTCATGTATTGAAAACTAGTAAAACAACATAACATATCTATCAACAGCAACAATAACGGTAGCAATAAAATAACATATCAATAGCACATAATAATGAGCGGAGCAATTTGTATTAAAAACAAAAAACAAAAATGAAGATATTGTGATAAAGAATGTTTACAAATAAGAATTATAATTAAATTTTATGTTCAAAATCTCCTACCCCAGCTTCGGTGCATTTTCTGGTGCGATTCACGAGATGACCGATTGATCTTCTGATCATAATTGGTTTATTTCTAATGAGGAAGTTGCATGATTTTTTTTGTATTACAGATAGACATACGGCTGAAAAATATATATAAATTATTTATTTTGGCTGAGAATTTAAAACCATTGGAAAGTTCTGTCCCTGCCGAGTGATGTCGATCATGCCCAGTGACATCACGTCATTACTGCTGAGCTGTTGAAACGTCTAAAAGGAATGCTATGGCTACAGATTAATACCATAAGCATGTAATGAAATTATTATCTATCATATTAGCCAATCATTAATAACCAAATTAAGAATAACAACGTAAATTAGCAAACTCGGGGAAAATTAGTGACGTCAAAATGACGTCAGTCAATATCATAGCGCTTTCAGTCGCGTGGTTTAGTTTATATAAAATTTTGAATTTTAAAGTCGAATATTTACAAAATAAATTTTTTTATTGAGTTTCTTTTGTTATATTCTCAAGTTATATGACACATATTATGAAAAAATAATAAATTTAAGTATTTTTAAAATTCGTGCATCTTACTCATTTCGTTGCAACATTCAACGATCCTCTGAATTAATTGAGTCCTGTCATTAATATCCATATTGTGGACCTCGCCCTTTAAATGATCCCATAAAAAATAGTCAACAGGGTTCAAATCCGGCGACCCTGCCAGTCATAAATGCGACCAATCCATCTGTTCGGATATGTGTCGTTTAAATGATATCTAATTTGGTTGGAGAAATGTGGTGTGGCTCCATCATGTTGAAAGAATATACCTCGAATATTTAAATTTTCTAAAAGATTCGGTAATGTATATTGTAAAAAATTAAGATAGATGTTACCATTAAGTGTGCCTTCAAAAAAATGTGGCCCTAACAAGTTACCACCTACAAGTCCTACCCAAACATTGACTGAAAATCTATGTTGTGAACGACATTCACGCTTTGTGCGTGGGCTCTCTGGGGCCCATATGTGAGGATTTCTCGAATTATTTATTCCGTCTCTTCTAAATTGCGCCTCATCTGTGAATAAGGTTCTGTAAATTACCCGTCTATTTTCAGACAGCCAACAACAGAAAGTCAGTCGATTGACGTCGTCGCCTGGTTCAAGACGTTGCACTAATTGAATGTGGTATGGGTATAAATTTCCTTTTCGCAATGTCCTCCATATTTTAATGTGACAAATATCAGAGTACTAATTTTTCGTGTAATAAAACTTGGATTTTCGTGAACCATATGTAAAATATTGTCTTCTAAGTTTACCTCTTGTCCTATTTTGCGTTCCATAACTGCACTAGCGAGAAACTTTCCATGTTCTCTGGAATATTGATATACGGACCCGAAAGTTTTTTGGTTGTTGTCTATTAGGAAACCGTCTTCGATATTCCCTCCCTGCTGCTCTACCATTTTCGTTACAATATCCGTAGATGAAAATGATGTCAGTATATTCAAAATTGGTACGGCATTTTGAAAATATTAAATGAGTAATTAATTGTCTTAGCTAATATAATAAAACTGAACACACATTATCACCACATAAAATGTCAAATAAGTATAACTACTAATCATTTGTTTTCTAATAGTTGTCATTTTGAGGTAAGGCTACTATGATCAATAGTATAAAAACTAACTTGTTTAACATTTAATCATTGGATTGGACATTTAAGTTTTTAATTATTTCTCCCCCTCCCTAATATCACACAAGTGATTAATGTTAAAAATTGTTAATTGCAACATAATATTTATTGTTGAAAAAAAGTAAATCAGTAATTTCAATTGTAGAAGCCTTGTTAGCAAGTATCATTCATATCGATATTGTGATAAGTTTCATATTGTGGTTTTTAGTGGAATGTATTTCGAGAACAGTGAAAGTGTGGCAAAAAAATTAATAAAGTCATTTTGCTCAGTTTTTTTATGTACTATTCGAATTACATATCGAAATTTAAAAAAACAAATACGTTTCTTTGAAAAACAACAAAAACAACTTCTTGTCAAGTCCGGACCTGGATATTTTCTTTGTCATATATGTATTTATTGAGACTCACTAGCGTATTACTTGAGCCAAATTCCATTACAAAGTAATGATTAAAAGAAATTTTGGCAAAAACATAAAACGTCCTATATTTCATCAACGGGTGTCCTTACCAGCTTCTTCTATGGGTGTTTCTGATTACCTCGGTGTCGTCTGTATCCCATTAAACCATGTCCGTTTTCCCGTGAAACGCCCTGTATATACTGTGTGTTATGGGAAATATAATAATATTTACATTTAAAATATTTTATTGAAACTAGCCATCAAAAATTCGTTTTAAGTGATCCTATAATAGTGCAAGAATCTGATTTTTGTGGATGATAAAATTCATAACAGAAATACTAAAGTCTCTTTATGCCTTGTTAGAAACAATAAAGTATGTGATTTATGAGCAAATAAAATTTGTCAAATTTATTTCAAAAGGAACTATCTTGGTACCGTGGTACTTTATTAGTACTATTAATAAAGAATTTTTTCATACGCCTTATTAAAATGTGCGATAAATACAATCAAAATTATAGCTAAAAGAAAATAAGAAAATAAAATTTCGTTGTAATTAAATGGCAAGAAGGAAGTAAGGTGGCTTTGAAAACAATGAAATGTTTAGCTTGTCAAATAGGTGTTTTTATTGTCACAGCCTTCTGGATTGACAAATAAAATTAAAAATTTTACAGTTGTTCTTAACAAAAATGAAAATTTTGTTAAATGAACAAATTGACTTTGGGTCGTAGATTCCAAAAATAATAAAATATACATAGTTTTTCCCTCTATAAACGAAAGTTAACACTGCCTTGATCAATCGCGTGTCCGTTCAAAGTATTGCTTAATTAAAATCGATCTCGAAAGACTTCGGGTAAGTGATAAAATAAATAAAAGGTGGTTTGTTAACGTAGAGATATTCCTTCTATGTCCTTTAATAATGAGATATTTTCAAACAGCCCAGATTACTAGAGAAAACTGCAGTTGACTCAGTATTGATTAAATGATGTGCTTTTAATTAAAAAATGCTTATTAATTTTTAATTAAAACGTCTCCTAGGGGAAAATCGCGTTATGACCTTTCTTGCACAAATACCTATCTAAAACAAAACTTTGGAAGGTTTGTTTGAAATAATACTTCAATATCCACAATCCACAACATGAAAGCAAAATAAACTGTTTAATTTAGCTTTGCTAATTGCGAATATCTAATTAACGTTATATGGAAGTCAAATAAATAAAAGTAATAACTGCACTTGTTCGCCAACTTCAAATATTTATTTCAAGTTTTCCCTTTGATGTCCGTAATTCAGTTATTTTAAAAGTGTGTTCTGTTATTGTATATTATTAACGTTTACTGTAGATGAGAGGAAAGAATGCAAGTTAAAATAAAATCAAAATCGGGAGGCAAAACGGATTGGCGGTTTTCGATTTAAAAGTGCACAAATATTTTTTTATCATAAAAAGAATTTGCTGCAAATTTGTTGCACATGATTAATAGCAAAAAATTTATGAAAAAAATGTCTTTTCTAAAAAAATTTGGTAATGCGAACTTGATAATCGAGATCGAGAGAGCATTAAAACTTATGAAAAATCGCTTTTAATAATAATTTATAAATAAGAACGAATAAAAAAACTGTTTAAATACTTTTTTAAAAAGAACCGAAAAAAACAGATAGCTTTAAAAAAAGTAAGCATTCGCGACTTTACGATTCCGGGTGCATAGTATAGAAAATGAAACACAAAATGTACACGACAAGTAAGGAAGGAAATTTGCAGATAACAGGTTTAAAAAGATTTTGGGAACCAAACGTGGACTACTGTAATTTATATTGAAAAGTAGTAGCAATTTACTCATAAAAACAGGCGTTCCATTTTATTGCATAAACATTTTACTCAAAAATGTTTTCTAAGGAACGAAAAAGCACAAATCGCTAAGATTCTAAGGCTGTCATTAAAAGGGAAATATTTCTCGAAAATAGTTTATTATGTTGAGACTATATTACAGAAAACTTTATTTCCAACAAACTGTTTCTCGATGCAACAAATTCGTACGCGACACGCAACAAAGTCTCGAACTGAAAAACACATGAAAAAAATGCATCTGCAATGATTTTTGCAGGTGGTAGTGCCAGGCTGCACTATAAATTCAAAATTCCATTAAATTTTGCAAACACTTTTTTGGCAACAAATTAGGTCTCGGTGCAACAAATTCGTACACCACACGCATTTTTTTAAGATAAAGAGCTACAAATTTTCTGTCACTGCAACAAATTCGCAACAAGAAAGCTACAATTAATGGGGCCAAAGCGATTTCAAAATTTTAAAGTGGTAGTGCTAACTTCACAGAACTGGGTACCTCGGGGGAAAAATATGCGAACATTGATAATAATGCGCTATAAAGATTGTTTAAAAATTCAATCTCTGCCAATATTAATCGAATGGAAATAAAAAATAAAAGTAATTGTTCGTAATCGAATTCTCTACACTTTCATTTGAAGTATTTTGCGATCCGGAAGACAATTTTCGAGATTTTAATGCGTTTCCGTTGCGTGACACAACTGTCAAAATTTCAAAAAAATCTATTTCGGCTCCAATACGTCGTACGAAGATAAAAAAAACGAAATTGTGCGGATTTTTATTTGTACATATTTTACAGTAAAATTGATATTTTCCGAGTTTGTTGCGAAAAACCGATTTTATTTACGTACTTGCTCCCCCACGCCCGCCCCACCGTCGGTGTCTACGGGTGAGAACTTTTGATAAAAAGAACTACAAAGTAAGCCTGTTCCCAAAATTTCAGTCCGCTCTGAATTATTTCATCCAAATCGACAAACGTCCCATTCTATTGGGCTTGGTATTGTAAAAAAATTGCAAATACAAATTCAAATGACGGGGTATATTATAATATAATATATATTACAATTGTATCTACAAAGATTTTATAACCCTGTACATCACCAATAACACAATCCTGCTTAGTATATAAAGTTAATAACACAAAATTGGTTATCACAGTAGTGTATTGTTTATTAATGAGATTTTCAATGAATTATTAGACAGTAATGAAGTTTTTTTATAAAGCTGTCAGTCAGCTATAAGTGCATTTCATTGTGCAACTCATTATTAATAATGTAAAATCTTATATAATGCAAACATTGGGTTTAGTAATCATGTCCTATCAAATTGCTTACTTGAGAGATATCTATTCCACTGCCAAATAGCTGCAGCTGAGTTTACAGAGAGGATCTGCTCGAATAACTGCCTTAGGTAATAATTTTCATATTTGAAAATGAATATTTTCTTAGGTTAGAGTTAAGTAAAACCGTTATCCATTGATTTTTTAAATATATATTTATTACTTCTATAACTGAGGACTAGACAGTCAGCAGAGAATTTAGGATGTTGGGATCCTAGGCTCTTACCTTTGTGACGTAGTCTAAGTACAGTAGACGAATTTGTGACCAAGTTAAACAGGAAATTGATTGTGGAGTTGAATTTAAAAAATTGCAGGGGTATTCTACGTGAGAAAGATTTTTACCATCTTTCTCGTTTAGGAGGCAGCTCAAAGGATAGTTGAAAACAACAAAAAATTTTAATCAACACACTAACAAACGACAAGATTTAAACACAGAAGAATAATTCAGAAATGAAAGAAAAGCCGAGTGCTTGCAAAAGAAAGAAAAACATGGCAACTCTAATTCATTTTGGGACAAAGATGGAAGAAGGTCTCCGTACAGAAGAAATAAAACACTTTAAAAACAGGAAGACTGGACTAGAAAATGAAGATTATATACCAAGAATAACCATACTCGGGGAGAGGGAAGAATCCCTACTAAGACAAATGTGATTCTAAGTAAAATACTAATCTCGACAAACAGGCTGCGAAATAGATCCACAATAGTAGACAGTAAGTCGAGAGCAACCTTACGATGAGAACATCTGAACGAGGATGGCAGGCACCAATCAACCGGCATATGCTACCCAGCAAGCTAGATCAAAGGCAGAAACACACTAGGAAAAACTGACAGAACCACAAAGCTACCTGGGAAATTGGAGAATTACATCCTTGAAGTAAAACTGTCCCTGAGGGGAATATTTGAGAAAAACCTAGCCATATATCAAAATAAGAAGAAGATAATATTTTGATACACACAGAACGTTGTGTTATACAAATAAAACATTGGTCTTGGTGAATAGTATTATGAATAAATAAGTAAAAGTATAGTTCATTATTTTACAATAATTATACAAATGTCTTATGTTAGGTTTCTGTATAATAAAAACTAAAAGAGTTGCACCAAATTTCGTTTGCCTATCCACCTTCATTTTTATCTTTGCCTATCCCTGGCATTGTACTATAGACATAGAAGAGCGCTGAATTTAGATTGCGTTTCACTTAAACAAAAAAGATTGAAAGTCTTTTACTATTCTAATTATTCTAGCTATTCCAACTTTTCTCACTCTTCTATTTTAACTTTCCAAATTATTTTGCTGTATATTGCTTATTTACGGAAATATAATAAAATACTCCTGTAAACTTTTTAAAATTTGATCCCACAATAAAATTTTCATTTAAATCCAAAAATTGAGCTTATTTGAAATTTTTGCTTGGTAACGAACTACTTAGACTGCAGGTAGGTATAGTAGAATATTTCTTAAATTCTGCAGAAAATTGCTTAATTCAAGGCCCCCATGTCATCCGGCGCGTACAACCGTAATTCTGCCACTATGTACACTAGATATAAAGTAACTTATCTAAAACAAATGGTTTTATAATTGATAAAAATATAAAAGTAACTTTATGGTATGTTTAATATATCCATGCATATACATATTCAACGAAACTGAAAAATTATATAAAATAATATGTAAAAAAGCACTTATTTTAATGGTCTAAAAAGTAGAAAATAAATTTTGGAGTAAATCAAACCCGTCATTTTGTTACAATATATAATTTTTTTTATGATATAAAAGCTTGTCGCGAGATTTTCCTGTGTAAAGGAGATTGCTCGCGGCAAGCTTTTAGGTCATAAAAAAAATATATAATGCAACTAAATGATGGGTCTGACTTATTTAAAAACTTATTTTCTACTTTTTAGAGAATTTAAATAAAAGCTTTCTTAAAAATATTTTTTTATATAATTTTGTTTTTTACGTTTTAGTCTTTTTATATGCTGTAATCCCCAGATATCGGTTTTGAGACGAATCGGATCATGAAAGGTAAAGTCGTCCGCTATCTTGAACTAAATTCTTAACTAGAAATTCGTAATCCGCGACCCCGAAAACCACCAGATATCGATTTGGATCTAAATGACAAAAGTCGTCAGCCATATTGGCGCCGCCATTTTGAATTTCTGAATTTTGACTAAAAATTCATAATCCGCGACCTAGAAAACCCCCAGATTTCGAGTTGAATTGGATCTTAAATGGTAAAGTCGTCCGCGATCTTGAAGTCGCCATCTTGAACTAAGTTTTGACTAGAAATTCGTAATTGGCGAACCCGAAAACCCCCAGATATTAATTTTGATTGATTTGGACCATAAATGACAATAATCGTCCGCCATATTCGCGCCGCTGTTTTGATTATCTAAATTTTGACGAAGAATTCATAATTGGCGATCTCGAAAACCCCCAGATATCGATTTTGAGTCGAATCTTGAAGCCGCCATCTTGTTTTTTTCTTATATGAAAATGTTAAGTGTATTGTCACCGGACTTATACACATGTGCAAAATTTCAAAACTCTATAGCTTAATTAGAACTAATCGAAATTTTGCAAGTTTTGACCTAAACAAACAAATTAACAAACATTGCAAGTTTAATAAAAGCTTTTAAAGAGACTATAAAAATAATTATAAATATTACATAGTGGACTTTCAATGTTTATTTACTTTAAAAAGAACATTAAAAGAACTTCATAAACCTAATATAATAATAATAATAAATAATAATAATAATAACACCACAGGTAATTACGACCCCCTTTATCCCGGAAGGCTCTAGAAGAGCCTTGTGTGGGAGGGGGCTACACATTTAGAGACAAGGGACACACACCCAATATCCGTGTATAGTGAAAAAATCCCTCTCACAGTATTTTCCACTGCCACGGCCGGGGATCGAACCCGGAACTTTTAGGTGAGAGGCAAGTGCGCTCACCTCTCGACCACCAGTCATACAATATATATTATATATTTATTTTACTTTTATTCGATAACACATTTTACATGTGTAATAATATCAAATTATTACGTGAATACCGAAGCAGGCATCTATTCACATTGATTTCAAAGACCATTAACAGAATAATATTAGACGAACAATGATATAATGGACGTGTAATATATTCCAGTATTGTGATGTTCATAGCAGAAAAGCCTGCAGTAAAGTTTACGGAATTCTTCATAAACTGAGTCTAAAATCTCGATCATAACAAAGCTGCGGGGTCCAAGGATGAGCTGGGATATATGTGATAGGAGGAAATAAGAAGAAACATGTTACAGAAAGATAATTAAACTTATACAAGCAGTACTTGCAACTAACTAAATGTTAGTTTTGTGAAATAGTTAGTTCAGGTGTTAATAGTGTTACGTCTTTACATCCCTTAAGTCAATACCCCAAGCGTATATTCAATAATTGCAACATAAATTGTCATTAACCACTGATTTATTTAACACTAGATTAACTTACAATAATTAGTCCTTATAATTACACACTAATTAAAACTATTGACTACTGTAAATCACTCTTGCCATTGTACTTTACTACTCGGATCACCTGTTCCTCTCATGATCTGAACGCTTTACTCTTCAAGATAGAATTGAATTGCCCCGATGGGCTGGTCTTACCTCTTACATATTCCGTGGCGCTTATTCTTGATTCATCCAGTAGTTACCGACGAGTAAGAGTACCAAGCTCTGGTCCGACTGGCGAACCATCATCCCATCGATTTCTTGCTCTTCGAAAGAGGGCGTAGTGTACATATAACAATAATAATAAGGAGAATCCAAAACGAGGCGTACTTGCTTTATATGAAAATAATAGCTGCTGCGGGAGACAAGATATATATTTCACAGTATTTATATAAGAGCAAACATGGTGTTATAAATTCTAAATAATTTGTTTGCCTATGTGTCAAAAGAATATAAAAGAGAAATTTTTATAAATTAGACTAACCCTATTACCATATTTCTCTTAGTTCCGTATGGCTGCTTAGACAACCATGGTTTCTTTATTATATCCGCGTTTTTTTTAATGTGTTTCAGTGCTAGAGGCAGAATATCTGACATTATCCATTGGTAATTTGTTATTTTGCATTTAATTCTTTAAAAAAAGTGTTTAAAACATTAAAAAAAAATTTGGTAGCTCCCAGCATCGGGTTTGTTAATGAGAGTATTCGATAATGTTTGACGAACAAGTCGGCACGACGCCGACTGTGGACTCATAATCTTAACAGTGTTTTATATTCATATTTACACTGAAATAATAATCAGGTAGACACTATCATATTTAATTTGCATAAATGAATGATATAGAGATTTATTAAATGTAGACATAGTTTAAAATTCGTTTTTTGTGCAGTGAATAAATTTTATGTAATTGTTAATTAACTTCTGTATGGCCGGGGTTATTAATTTTTGGTAGCAGTTGTCTTCCTGTATAATAAATTTTATGATGTAAATAAGTAAGAGAGAACTAAAATCAATATCACAACCATTTAACGTTTTATGGCATCTTTACGAGATAAACCTGACTACCTGATATGAGTAAATTCAATATTTTATTTGATACCCAATTTAAAATTGTCTACTCACTTTGCAAAATGTTCAATAAGGCCGGCGTGATCAGCGAGTGTAATGGGTAGTACACTTTTATTATACACAATATAAACTTGCCCTCCTGAATATATATATTTTCTACGACGCGGCAGCCAGTAAAAAATACTTTCCCACATGTCATGTGAAAATCAAAAGTTGACATTTGTAGTTTGTAAATTTCCATTAAACAAGGAATTCAAAATATTACATCGGACATTTATATTTTCTGAATATTGACTTCGTCTGCATATACATAGTATATATATATTTTAAACTGTCTTTTTGGTCCCTGATTACGATCCATAAGTTGCGCTCAGTGGAAATTCCTCAAACACCCCTTTTGGGGCAAGAAACACCCCTTTCATTAGTCATTAGTCTTCTTCTATATTTCTATAAATATAGAAGAAAACTAATGACCTTCAGTGTACAAATTATCATAAACTATAAATAAAAAAGTATTATTTTTGTAATATGAAAATTATTTTTGTATATTGAAAAATAAAATAAAGAAGCTTCCATTATAATTCTGAATAAAAATAGTTACCAAAAAATCGTATTCAATTTATTTAATTTATGTACATATTTATCCATATATATTTATTTTACAGGACAATGTTTTAAAAAAGTAAGTTTTGTGCGGACATTTTTTTTCTTTAATATAAGGGTCGTTTCGACTCTTCCTTGAGTGAAAATTTGATATAAAAGTTTACAATTTATACCGTCTCCTCTATAATCATAATATAATACTATACATAACGTTCTAAAATTATTTTTCCAGTTTATCCTTATTCAAGGGTAGTTTACACCCCTTTTCGGGGTTGGAATGGATTTTTTCATTGTAAATATCATGAGTTACAAAGTTGGAAAACAAAATCATAATTGTTTTTTTTATCGTATTATCTTTGTTTTTTATTTTGGGGTAATTTCAACCCCCTCAAATTAACCTTAGTATTAAAATTTTTTAAATTATAACAACACCTAATAAGTTTTTCAATTACAAGTACAAAAAAAACATTTTTTTTTGAAAATTTCATATTTTTTCTGAGAATACTGTGAAACAATTCCCTTGTAAAGGGTGTTGTTGCCCATTTAAGGGTGTTTGACCCATTTTATGGGTATGGGACCCCGAAATTCGTGATCAGTGACCCGAAACTTTTGGATCGTAATCAGAGACCAAAAAGACTTGGTTTAAAATATATTTTGTTCCGGTAACTGATAATACAATCAACCCCGCAATTCGACTGGAGTAGTAGTATTGAAAAAATTAGATCCTGCATACAGGGGTGATTTTTTGTAGAATTCGTGATTGTGCTTCAATGACCTAATGTTATCTTTGCGTCGGGTGTTGTATAAGTGAATGTCACTGTTAGTAATAAAATTGTTTCTTTTAGCATATATAAAAGTTAACAGTTTCCAGAGATATATAGAGGTAATAGTAAATATTTTCTTGGCCTTAAAACGGTCATGATAATACAACCGCTGGGATATATGAAATATTAGTCGTAAAATTCGTTTTTGTAGAACAAAAATTCTACTAACATCTTTTGACTGTCCCCACAAGAATATGTTGTAAGCTGTCACCGAATAGACAGATGCGAAATAAAAGTTTAACAATACTGATTTGTAGATTGAGTTTTTTAGTTGGATCAATAGAAAGAAGCTTTCATTTAGTTTGTCGCATACGGTCTCAATATGCAGATCCCACGTAAAATGTTTGTGGAAAAGTACGCCTAAACGTTTAGCTGATGTACTTAAGGACAATTCGCATCTATTAAAATTGAAACTAAAATTATGGTCAACTTGATATTTGTTATGAATTGGCAAGCATATTGTTTTATTGTGAATTATTATAAGTTTATTTTTCGTACACCACAGAGCAAATTCTTTGAGGACAGTATAGGGCTTAATATGAACATTTTCTGATTTTAGGTCTGTATGACGATAGTCGTGTCATCCGCATACATATAACATGCCCTTGTGAAATATTCATGGGAAGGTCATTGATATAGAGCAAAAAAATAAGCTGTCCAAGGACATTACTTTGTGGTGTGCCTATTTTCGTGTTAAATTCATCTGATCTGACATGATCAACTTTGACATACAATTTTCCCCGAAATAAAATTTATTTGGAAGTTTTGTGTTCTATGATAAAGTTTATTTGCCGAAAAGTGCAAAGTATCTGGAAACATTTTGGAATACTGAAAAATTGTACCTTAGGGGCCTGCTTTAGTGTAGTTAGGCCAATAGGATTATAGGGGATTTTTAGTTAATTAAAAATGGTGAAATCAGCCTATTCGAAATTTGTTTTATATCAAACATTAATATTACTGTACTAATTCCGCTCAGAGCTCATGCGCGTGTGAGACTTTCGCAACGCGTAACAGTGAAAACTATTAGGCGATTAGAAATAGCAGTATGTGACCATGCAATCCTAATCGCCAAAACCAGTTTATTGCTATGTTTTTGAGGTCGCTGAATACGAATCCAATGTTATTAAAAAAAAAAAAAAAATGGGGTGTCTATTTCTAAATCGACTTTTTAGTAAAAAATGAAGCAAACGCTTTTTTATACTTTTTCACTTTCAACTCACTATATCTCCGGTGGATTTCATGATTTCTTTTTGAAATTTTAACTGCATATTCCAAATAAGCCATATCCGACGTTTTTAGAGCATTTGATATTCAAATGACGAATTTTTAAAGTTGCACGGACGCTTTTTACGAGTGTTCACGTTCTATCGCAAAAGTTGAGTGACGAAGTTTCGAATTTCGAGAAAGGAACTGTTTAGTATTAAAATATAATTAATAAGGAAGTTTTTTGAAAAGTTTCAGCCCTTAATGTTTTATAGAAAAAAGAATATGAATTTTTAAAGTTGAGCGTCGAGTCCGGGCGCGCACGTTTGGCGTAAAAAAGCGTTTAGGAGAAAGTAATTGCTTTTATTTACTGACTTCGTCATTTTAAAATGTAAATAGGGTGCATAAATGTGTGTGTGTGTATGTATACATCAATGTTACATAATTTAAATTTACATATACATAGCATAGAAAAAATTGTATATGATCAATTAAATGAATTTATTACCAGCAACAAAATACTAATAATAAATCAATCAGGTTTCAGAAAGGGACATAGTTGTGAAACTGTTATACAAAATGTCTTATATGACTGGAAAAATAATATGGATAACGATGTGATGGTAGCGGTGGTTTTCCTAGATCTGCAGAGGGCTTTTGATGCTATTGATAGGAAGAAATTAATTGAAAAACTTAAAAAATATGGTATTGATGGTATGGCACTTAATTGGTGCATTGATTACCTTACTGTTCTTAATTTATATTAACGATATAGTGAATTCAATTGAAAAATACCAAATACACTTGTTCGCTGATGACACACTCATTTATTTCTACTCGAAAGATCACGAACATCTTATAAATACAATAAATGCAGACTGAGCCAATCTTTTAAATTGGTTCAACTCCAATTTACTAAAATTAAATAAAAAAAAAAAATAGAAATTTATGTTATTATGCAGTAACAAAGAGTCCAACGAATTTAAAGTAAATAACTTTAAAGTAACAATTGGGAATGATGATATTGAAGTGGTGGAAAAAATTAAATACCTCGGTTTCGTGGATCATAGTAATCTTACATTTAAAGAGCATGCACTCTACATCATTAATAAAATATCAAAAGACGTAGGTATTCTATCCAGAGTAGCGCCATTTTTATCTCAGTGGTCAAAAATTTGTGTATATAATACTTTAGTTCTACCACATTTGAGTTTTAGTGCTTCAATTTTATATCTCATTAATAAAACTGAACTTTTTAAGTTACAGAAACTACAAAATAGGGCTATGCGTATCATCCTTAAGGATGCAAAGGATACTTCAATCAGAAGTATGTTGGTTAAATTAAATTAATTGCCTATTGAAATGTATCTACAATATCAAACTATGATTTTAATCTATAAAATGAAAAATAATATAACTCCACCTTATTTAAATGACAAGCTAGTCGCAAACAAAGTTGTACACAGTTACACTACTAGGAAAAATGTGACAAAGAAAAATAAAAAACAAGCTAAAAGATCCGTTTATCCTAAGGGCATTATTTGCTTTAATAATTTACCTGAGAAAATAAAAAACGTAAACAACATAAATAGATTTTATTATTATTAGCCTTTACTCGAGTCCGAGTATAAAAAAAATGTTACAGTCGATATATTGTATGTAATAAAAAACAAGTAAAAGGTGTAGTCTATTGTAATTCCCATTCATCTACGGGGCACACGACTATGGCTATAGAGGCCAATGCGGGAGAGCACATGTCGACCGCAGTCAGGACAAACATAGACCTGGTTAGGTCTTGGATTCGGCCTTCTTGCAGCAACATTTCCTTGATAGCTGGCCACAACCCCTCGCCATTCGGTTCTGTCCGCTGCAAGTTGTTCCCATTGCTCGTCTGGAATACCGCAGGATTTTAGATTTTCATGGAGAACGTCTTTGAACCTCTTTCGTTAACCGCCACGCCTTCTTCTACCGCTTAGCAATTCACCATAAAGTGTACATTTAGGAAGGCGGTTATCATGCATACGATGAACGTGACCTGCCCATCTTAGGCGTGCTCTAGAAATAAGCACCTCAATTGGAAGGCTGTTTGCTTTCCTGAGTACCTCCACGTTTGATATGTGATGGAACCAACGGATTTTCATCATACTTCTGAGGTGTCTTTACTGAAAACGTTCTAATTCCTTCACATGACGACGATAAGTGACCCAGCTTTCACATCCATATAGCAGTGTTGGAATGACAACTGCTCTGTAGACAGCCATTTTCGTTGACAAAGCAAGGTCGTGGTTGTCAAATACTCTCTCTCTAAGTCCCCAGAGTGCTCTAGATGCAGCGTTAATTCTATTGCGAATCTCGCTGTCCATGTTTGCTTTATCATTAACAACGTTGCCTAAGTAATTAAACTGATCCACACTTCAAGAGAATTTCCGTTAAGTGTAATGTCTATTTGGTTCACTTGATGAGGAGTTGACATAATCTTAGTCTTTCCAATGTTGATTTTAAGTCCCAAGGAATCATAGCTCTGGGCATACACATCTAAAAGTTCTTGAAGCTCTTCCGGCGTAGAGGCTAAAAGTGCACAGTCATCCGCATACTGGAGATCACAAATGAATCGTGTGCGTGTCTTCGTGAAAGTTCTAAAGCGCCCTATGTTAAAGAGACCGCCATCAGAACGGTATCTGACACCTATTCCTCTGACTGTCAGTTTGTTGTCAACAATAATTGTTAGAGCAGTGGTAAACAAATTAAAAAGTAGGGGTGCCAGGACACATCCCTGCCTAACTCCAGTGAGGGTTTGGAAAGGTGCGGTTGCCTCATTATTATACATAACCTGGGCGTTGTTGTTTGTATGTAGACTGCGACATACTTCCACAAATTTTCTAGGGATACCTAAGCGGAGCATAATTTTCCAGAGCACTTCCCTGTCCACCGAGTCAAACGCCTTGATTAAATCAATGAAGGCCATGTGAATTTCTCCTTGATGTTCGAGTGCTTTTTCTTGAACCTGTTTAAGTGTGAAGATTAGATCCGATGTGCCTCGGCTTGGTCTAAAGCCACTCTGTGTTTCAGGAAGTAACTTTTCCATAACAGGTGTTAGCTTATTTGCCATCGCTTTAGTGAGTATGTTCCCTCCAACAGCCAGGAGAGCTATACCCCTGTAATTTCCACAGTCCGCAGCGCTCCCTTTGTTTTTGAAGAGGTTGATTAAAAATGTATCACGAAACTCCTGCGGAGCTTGACCACTTTCCCACACGACATTAAACAGTTTTGACACAGCTTTAAAGATCTCAGCTGGGAGTGAGTCGGCGCCGGGAAATTTTTTTAGCTGCCCAATGGCGGTTAAGATCTCTTCCGTTGTTAGTGGTTTATCTAAGTCTTCGAAGGTGTCATATTGAGGGATAAGATTTATAATATCGTGATCGGCTTGACTTTGCTGGTTAAGAATGTTAGAGTAGTGTTCTTTCCATCGGGCTCTTATTTCCTGGTCTTCTTTGAGGAGATTTCCATTTAAATCTTCAATAGCGACATCTACAGAATTGGTTTCTTCTAGTGCACTCAAATTCTCTTGAACTTTTTGCTTTAGCTGTTTGACGGTTTGTTGGTCACGCAATTTACTAATACAGAGACGGGGTCTACGTTTTACTTGAGTTCTTCGGTGTTTGGGTCTCATAACAATTTTCATTTTAGAGACAACAGGACGATGATCGGTCCAACATTCGCTATCAATGCGCGCCTTTGTAATTTGGACATCCTTGAGATGCTTCCTACGTACGATAACATAGTCCAGTAGATGCCAGTGACCTGATCTGGGGTGACGCCAGGTGCCTTTAAATTTATCCTTTTGTCGGAAAATGGTGTTTGTTATAACTGGATCATGTTTGGCGCATTTAGTTAGGAGTAGTTGACCGTTAGTGTTCATGTTGCCCAAACCGTTCTTGCCTATGATGCCTGGCCAGGTGTCTGCATCTTTCCCTACTCTAGCGTTAAAATCGCCAAGAATAACGAGTCGTTCCGTTTTAGGTATTATAAATAGATTTAAGGCTAGTTTAAAAAACATCTATTAGAAACATAATGTCGGTTGATAAATAAATATATTTAGTTGCATTTTTTCAACCAATTGTTCTGTATAAATACCTCTATGTATGTGTATGTCTTATTATGTGGTTTTGTTTTTCTTTTTATGTTAATTATGACGTAAGTAGTGATGTACATTGATGAAACACATTTGGGATGTTCATATTTAAGACAATATTCGCATGATATATCTATTTATTTTTAATTCAAATATTTATATTAATTTACACAAAATTGTATTTACATGTTACGCAAGTACTGTTTTTCTTTTATATTTTTGTTGTTGACTTGTGGTTATTCTATTCCTGTAAACTGTAAATTATATATATATATATATATATTCCGAGAAGCTTCCGCGGTCGTTGGTATGAAAAATACTAGGTTCTCGGGTTGAACCGCGTCTGAGATTGTTAATGTCTCGAGAGAAAAAACTGGGTCAAGAAAAATTGTCAAAGAAAGTAATGCTAGGAGTTCGTGGAACTGGTTCGATTCCGGGGTCTCAATCTGCCTACTCCCCAGATCTCTTAACACCTTCAATATTATTATAATTCTTTAGCGACCACATTACAGTTATCATTCATGAACCGCTGGCATTTCTGACTCCACTACATATTAGTTCAGATGGCGAAGCAACCGTTGAACCCGCCAAGTTAAAGTTTACTAAACTTTAATATACTTTAATTCTAGATACAACAAAACCATCCGACATCCTTCACATTCTTAAATAAAACACTGAATTAACCCACATTTTCTGCGAAAAATTTCAAGTAAATAAATATTCACTGCTAGCTTTATCAAAATTAGGCTCCGTAATTAAGAAATTTTACACAACACTTTAACAAAGCAAATTTGTTTGTCTGATAATGTCTCTCCTTCTTAATTATTTTCTTTGTTATCGATGCGGCAGTAATCTAACAACAATAAAAAAAACATATCAAGCAGTGACGTCCCGTGTTAATAAAATTTGAATTAGGTGGTACAGTTTTTAAAGATTTATGAATAACTTACAAATATTATAGTAATTTTAATTATTGTTACATTATCCTCGTACACTCCGCAGTCCAAGTTAA
Organism: Leptura quadrifasciata; assembly: GCA_963675555.1. Taxonomy (NCBI): domain Eukaryota; kingdom Metazoa; phylum Arthropoda; class Insecta; order Coleoptera; family Cerambycidae; genus Leptura; species Leptura quadrifasciata. Next base: position 44,886,135 of record OY776675.1, read on the forward strand.
TTGCTATCTTTTAAAAGTCTTAAGTTAGAAGATGTAAGACTTTTATAATATTTATTACTATTTAAATATGTAAATATTTATATTCTGAGTAATTCAACCGAAATAAAATGATTTTGGTACATTTCCGTATTTCTATTTGTACTTTTCTGTGTGACAACTATAATACAGCATTTTACTTTTAAATTCGAATAATCCCTTTTTCCTGGTACTAAATTTGAATGCGAAAACAGAATTTAAATATGCGAAAAGTTATGCATAAGTATAAATTTAATATTCTGTTAACGCACAGAATACGACAGGGGAAATGAAGACCAAATATAAAAAATGATGACTTTAATCTTGCCTCTTTACACTATATCAACTCTGACAAGTATGTGACAAGAAATAAAGAAAAACTTTGGAATTTGCACTTGTATGATATATGTGGGTAAAATTACTAATATTTATATTTTGCTTGATAAAATTAAAATTAACGAAGAAAATCATCAACCGGAGTGCTATTGTGGTTACAGGCATTGAATCATATAATTAAATCAAATGAAAATACGTAATGACGTCTTTACGAATAAAATATTGTAATTTTTGGGGAAGACGTTTTCTCATTTCTCCAATAGGGTGAAATTCACATACTAATAAATACATCATTGTAAGAAATATACACATAGTTCACGCGTTAATAAATTTGTAAATCAAAGAGAAACTTTGAAATTGGAAGTCAAGATATACGTAGTAAACTAATAATTTTTGTTTTTCTTTTCTAATAAAAAGCTATTATTTATTAGTAGAAAGAAATACATGTGTAGAAAATGGATCTTTATTAAAATATATTAATATCATATAAAAACTAAATAATATGTGAAGTTAGATTCGTATTTTTATACAGTGCGGCAACCCATATTACAAAATATATGATGCCTACCCAGATAAATTTAAAATTGCTCGTATTTTATCAGTAAAAAGGGATAGGACTCATTGTTAAGCAACTACTGCCCCGTATTTATCCTCCCCATTTTTGGGAAGAATTTGAGATTATTCCGACAGAAAGATTGTGAATTTATCTGGAACACAAATCGCTCCTTAGTCCTTACCAATATGGTTTCCGTTCTGGGCGCTCGACCACGCGCGCGGTTGCAAAGGTTGTGAGAGATTATGGGGTCAACATACTGCGATTACTCTGTGTGATATCTCCAAGGCCTACGACTATGTCTCTGACGATAAATTAATAGAAAAATTGCAATGGTACGGAATTAAAGGGTTACCTCTATCGCTCTTCAAATCATACCTGCCTAACCGTCAGTAGTGTGTTGTCAAGGAAACGTCAGGATTATTAAATAATAATAATTATGGTGTACCTCAAGGCTCTGTAGCGGGGCCACTGTTATTTTCAGTTTATATGAATGATTTTGCTCAATTTATGTTGCCCAGCAAATCCACTCTGTTCGCCGATCATACCACTCTCTTGTGTTCCGAACATAACATCCACAATTTGCTGGAACTATCCTCGCAATGAACTACAGCCAAAAAATTGGTTCACCTCTAACGAACTAACACTTAATCAAGGGAAACTTAGAGACTGATAATATCCTCAAACAAAAATGTATCCAAAGACAAGCACGTTAAACTCCTGGGTATCTATCTAGATCATAACCTTATAGTGCACATTCTGTGAGTCGGATAGGACCTTGATAAATGTGAATATTTGCTAATCTAACGTGACTATGTCTCCCCCCACTCGTTTTCGAGGATGCTGAAAACGATGGCTGTGGTAAAATTTCTCTCTGAGGTCACCCAACCTCCCACACGGAGAAAAACCACCCCCGAAAGGGGTAAACCGCTTATCCGCCGTCTCCTACCATCCAAACCTGTGTTACCTTCGTTTCTGAGGATGCTGAGCACGATGACGATGTCGAGACCTCTCCTCGATCCCCGCCAACCCCCCAGACGGCCAAAAACCACCCCCGAAAGGGATAAACCGCGGAGAGGCCGTCTTCTCTCGGCTAGATATTTACTTTCAAAGGAGAAATAGAATTTTTGTCAGAAATACGTAACCAAAATTGGGAATACTACTTTTCAAACTTCTATTTTATCGTTCTCTCATTAATGGACAAAGCCTTTCCATTGGAATGTTATAAGTCAAAGCAAAAGTTAACAAATAACAAACCATGGTTAACTAATTACATTGTTAATAAAGGCATATTTTTAAGGGACTCATATAAAACTTTTAAATACACGGGTGACGAACCAGTTGTTCTTCGCTATAATATAATTTAAAAAAATTATCGCTACAAAGTCAAACTTGCTAAAAGATCTTATAATGAATCAATGTTACTAAATTCACATAGCAAAACAAAAAATGTTTGGCAAATTATTAAAAATAATACTTGTAGTAATGATAATAAGCTTCCCAAACATTTTACTAACATAGATGGAACTATTCTTAATACCCAGGATGAAGCTGCTGATGCTTCTAACACTTTTCTATCAACTCTATTAAATACTTAACAAATAATATCCCTCTCCGTCATTAAATGATATTAAAATAATTAATAATAGTAGTTCAATTTTTCTGAATCCATTAACCGTAACTGAAATGTTTAAAATTATCAGATCTGTCTTAAACAAAATTTCATCTGGGGAAGATAAGATGACTTGTTCTGTTCTCTTTTACTAAAAGTGGCTGAATTTATTGTCGAGCCACTAACATACATTATTAACTTATCGTTTATAGAGGGCACCTTTCCTTCTATTCTGAAAAAGGCATTAATTATACCAGTGCATGAAAAAGAAAATAAATCTCTTCCAATTTCCAATTACAAATGTATTGCGCTTCTCTCGGCTTTTTCTAAAGCTTTTGAAAAATCCTATCACCGGAGATTGACTAATTCATAACAAAACATAAGGTGATATCTTTTTATCAGTTTGTCTTCCCTAAAGGTTTATCAACAAAAGATGCAGTCTTGTCTCTTTGTAATTATGTCTTAGATAACTTCGAGAAGAAATCGAAAACTGCCTGTTTGTTTTTTGATTTAAGCCGTGCTTTCGATACGATAAACCATACATTGTTATTAGATACTCTTGAACGCCGTGTCATTCATGGCACAGCCTTTAGCTGTATAGAGTCCTATCTAAATGGGAGAACTGAGTTCGTTGCAATAAAAGGTCCTGGTAATACCGCAACATCTAATCCTCTGGCGGTGTCCACTGCCGTGCCACAAGGCAGTATTTTGGGGCCGTTATTATCTATTATATTTATAAACCATATTGGGTGTAATCTTGCAAATGTATTTACATCGCTTTTTGCAGACGATACTGTTAAAGAGCACAATAAAACCCTCGATGCACTTTTCGAAACTGTAACAAAATCCGAAAAGCTTGCTTCACGTTAAAATATCGTTGGAAGAGGTTTTTATATTTTTAATCATATTTTCGCTCTAGGGAGCGTTTTTTATGCAGAAATTTCAATAACTCATCAAGGAGCATAATTTTAGAAAGTGTAGTAACGGGGACGTAATGTCGCCGCGACGACCAAAATTTAGACACATTAACAAAATTTGACTTTAATTTCGGAAATTTCAAAATTAAAAACCCTTTTACGAATCCACGTTGTTAAGCACTGCAACTCATGCGTTTTGTTAAATATGAGGACAAGTTAATCCAGTCTCTATTCAAAGTATATAGAGAGTTTTAGCGAAAATAGCCTTTAGCGACAAGGGACCCCGAACATTTCATAGCAGTCAATTTTGACGGGAAAATGATGGGTTTTAACGGGATTTGCCCTAAACCGGTTCCTCAGTGATTCGGTATCAGAAAGGTATAGTTACCATGTACTCATATGTGCATGGGACCGCCTTGCCTGAACGTATGAAATTGTAATTGCAAAATATAATTCAAAGTCGTTGCGATTCAAGCATTTTTAAGCTCCGAGGAGCGACCAAATTTGATATTGAACTAAAAATACGTAAATAGACAGGCAAGCAAAAGCCCACCAAAAATTTATAAACATTGAATTTTTCTTGAATCTTTTTGTGTAATCGTTAGCTCAAAAACCGCATATTGGATGGTAGTTGGTACATTATAAAGCGTTCGTTCCTCACCATGTGTTGTGCACGAGCCAGACTATAGTTTGTTAAAAAACATTTTTCTTGAAGTTGTTGTAAAACATGAATTTTTAATGAGATTTGATATATATTTTTGAGTTTTATATTGTTTTTTTCTTGTGTTTTCAAAATTCCCTTTCAGGTTTAATTTTGGTAGTGTTGATACCTACTGTATTAGATTTATAGTGTTACGACGTCCAATTGATACCATCAGAGAAGCAGTTAAGCATAAACAAACAGTAAGTATAAATTTTGTGTTATTCTTCGTCTGAAACAGTCGTTTTGAACCCTTATTTGTGAACGTTAATATTCATTTTTGAAAAATATAGTAGAAGTCCTTCAGACTCCAAAAGATGGATCGTTCACAATACCACTGTTGCAATTGATTCTAACTCTATTGATGTAGTTTGTTAGTTTGCTAGTTTGTTGGTTAGTTTGTTAGCTTGTTAATTTGTTAGCTTGTTAGATTGTTAGTTTGTTAGTTTGTTAGTTCGTTAATGTCAGCCCACTGCTTTGTTATTTGGCAGTTAAGATCATCCATTAACATTCACATCTTAAAAATATTATTTTGTATAACGTTCAGTCTCAGTTAAGTTAATGTATAATCTATTGGGGAAATTGTACTTGTTCTAAGAAGTATTTATTCTTCAGAAAAAAATTATCCGCACTATGTCCTTCAAACCACCGCAATATTTATGTAGAAAACTTTTTAGCGAATTGGAAATTTTAACAGCTCCTTCATTATACATGTTACATTCTGTATTGCGCGTAAAAAATAATTTAGCACATGTTAATAGTAGACATGATATCTGTGTTAGTACTGGTCATAATTTTCGGAAAAACTACTCTCTAGATATTCCACCTCACACCTTGTTCATTTTGGCAAAAAGTCATAAACTAATGCCTATAAAATTGTTTAATAAGCTGCCTTTACACATAAAGAGAATGAATGTTATTCATCTATTTAAAACAGAAATGAAATCTTAATTATTCAGATTTTCCTTTTATTCAGTTGAAGAATATTTACAAGCTTTAAATTTCATTTTATATAATTAACTTATCAGAATGCTTTCGTTATATGTTAGTATATTTTCGTTCTATATTTTATGACTATATTCCAATCATCTTTTTTGCGTGAAATAAAAGTAATAAATGAATAAGTAAATGTTGTTTGTCTTCTACTTTGTTTACATATCTATTTACTGAATTGTTATTTAGTTGCTTATTATTTTTATCATTAATTTTGTCATTAAAAAAAAATACATATTCTGTATTGCTGTTTGACTTGCCATATGTACTTAATGGTATCATTTATTTAAATTAAAAATCCCAAGTTGGCGTAGCTGACTATATTTGTAGAATTTAAAATTTGGTCAATCGACAATTTCGAAAATTCATTAAAGAATAACCGTAAATATGCCATCAAATATAATGATAATTATTTTACAACTGATCTATTGTCTTATTAAGTGTTTATTTCTATTTTTCAATAAATAATATACAGGGTGTTGTTCGGAGCACTGAGAGCAACATAAAAAAAACCAGTCGGGTTCTAAAATTGTTTCCTGCTTTTGATTGGACTAACAGATTGTAATATTTGTACCAAATTTTATCCTAATATGTGTAATCATTCCGAAAACATGGCGGTATAAATAAATTGGTCAAGATTCACAAAACACCCCGTATTTCAAAAACCATTTACAGTCCAATCTAGCGTATATGCGGCCGGCCCAGCGCTGTGTTTTCCGAGACCTGCAGAAATGGCTACGCTGGTAAATCAAATCAAGCTCTTTTGTTACACAACAACATAATTATTTATAATTATTGGAGACTTATTTTAATATATAAGTAGGTTCAGAATAGCCAGTAAGCTGTATGTCATTGAGGGTGCACCACTCCTCTTATAAATTGAGAACTGACATCTATAATTAGAATAACATACTTTAAAGAACAAAACTAAAAATATTGAAACCTAGATTTCTATCCAATTGTAAAAAACTAACTAAAACACACGCAGAATCAAGTAACTTAAACAATGCAATTTACTTGGTAGTGACAGAATATTGTTTCACAGAAATCAACAATATGTGCCAAATTTATCTTAGATTAGTTTTGCGAAACTAAATAATGATGGAACCCAAACTCCAAAGGGGACTTTTTCTCTGTTATCTCAACTGACATATTGTTTACACCCATTCATCACCAGTTCAATGCCATTGTAACTCAGAACTGTGTCCTTATATATAATGTATCCTTTATCGTTGAAGTGTCGTTCATTTTGGGGTTGACACTACTATTGAAGCTATTTATTTAATAAAAAGCACAAATGGCATGTAAGGATTTCTTTCCTTCATCCACCTCAATGACTTTATTTGTAACGGTAATATAACACATCTAAAGTAAACCAAAGATATTTTATACAGTGGGTTTCGCGTCAAATCCCGGTTTTATTTTAACACTAGTACACCAGTTCTATACTCTATATCTAAAATATTACTTCCCTCAGAAATTTCAGGAAATAATTGCAATTTTTTACTCTATATTTGAAAAAAATCATCGTTTTCAATACTAATCCAGACAATGGGTACAAAATAAAGGGGGTTAGTTGACTTGCAAAAGGTCAGACAGAAATGAAATGCTATTTACATAAATAGTGTTGACAATATTCAGCGCTGTTTTGTTAAATATTTGTGGTTTATTGAAGATAATATTTATCCAATAATTATTTATTTAATAATTATGTTGGAAAGATTTTACATGTCTAACTTGGAAAATAGAAAAATAGTACATTCAATAATTTATCTTTAAAAATTATGCATGCCCTCTCATTTTGCAGCAACTGAATTTTCATATACCTCGTATAACAAGTCGGAATTGTGAAATATTTTATCTTCCTACACCTCGAACTAATTTCACCTTGATATATTCAATTGCAGCATTCGTTCAATTAAATAACTTGATTTATAATTTATAAGTTTCGCTTTCTATACTAGTCTGCTGTAGTTCTGTTTTAAAGTAAATAAACAAATAAATAAACCTTATGGATAACTAAAAAATCAATATATTTATATAGGTCGCAACGCGCTTCAAAAAATCATATCTTTCGTTGTACACAATCAAACCTTACAAATCAGGCATCATCATACTCACAAAATATTACTCATTCATAAAAAAAATATTGGGGAATTGTTTGCTGTCAACCTTCGTACTAAGCCGCAATGAAAATGTGATTTTGTTAAAAATTGCAAATCAACCCCCAACTTTGAAGATGCAAAATTATATATTCTATACAGGCTGTCCATTTTATCAGGGCCCTCGAGAATATCTCACTTAATATCGGTCGTACAAAAAAAAAATATCTTTACGAAAATTGTGCCGATTTATATAACCTACAAAATGGTTTAAAGACATTTGAAATCCATCAGCTACTTTAAGAGTTATGGCGGAAAATATCGAAAATGCGGAAAACGTCTAGGCCAAATATCTCCGTTATTTGAAGAGATACGAAAAAAATTTTAAGGCGGAAATTTTGTGCAAAACAGAGTGTTTTAACGAAGTTTTATCTATTTACTCTTCAGGCTGTTAAAAAAATTATTTTGAAACAGGCGGGAAATGACGCCATTAAATAGAGTATTTTCCTCCCTTTTCAACGATATATCACATGCCATATTTATTCATTGGTACTACGTTAGCAATTATAAAAACATTTTTTTAAAACCAATAATCTGTGTTTAACAAGCATTACACTTGCCGTGGAGAAGTATGATTAAATAAAACGATAAAATAATTCAATAAGTTGTTCAAATCTTTGCTATAATAAAATATTAACGCAATTAAGAAGAATAAAGTAAATTCAGGTAACAAAAACAAATTAATAATGAAAAGAATATAACACACAGAACATTAATATTTATCTAATCCTCAAAATAATTTTTAAGATATCATATCAAGTGTTCAAAGTGTCCATCGCAATTTCTTATGCACAATCGAGCGCGGCGAGGCACTGCATTTAAAACATTACTCAGCATTTCGGGGTAACTGTTATACATGCCTGTTGAATTCGAGCTTTTAGGTCCTCTACATTTTGCGGTGTCGTCTAAAACTTTAATATACCCCATAGAAAAAATCCATTGGGGTTATATCTGGAGAACGAGGGGGCCATCGAATAAATCCATTGGTACCTATCCAATGTTGAGGCAAAATTTCGTCTAAATAATCTAGGCAAACCTGGGAATTGTGGGGAGGAGCTCCATCTTGTTGAAAATATTGAAAGTTGTGTCGATTCTCTAAAGGTAGGTCATCTAAGAACTCATTAAATTCATTTCCCAAAAAGTTTAGGTACCTTTGACCACTGAGGTGACCGTTATAAAAATAAGGACCTATTAAATTGGTGCCTAAAATACCTATCCACACATTTATTGAAAAACGATTTTGAACCGCAGTCGGTCCATGGCAGTGTGTATTTTCAAAGGTCCATTTGTAATGAATATTGCGATTAAAAAATCCATTATTGGAAAAATTTGCTTCGTCGGACCAAAGTATTTTACTACATATTAATGAATCGGCAAGCATTTTTCTTTAAAATTTTTCTAGCATGTTTTATTTATATAACAAGCAATTTGAATTTCTCTTAATGATGTTTCCAAATTATCTGTATTTTTATTCCTTACATAATTAATAACTCGGTTTACCTTATTTACATTATCAGTAACACTGTTCAACCTTGTCTTCTTCTTTAAAAATGAACCATTATTTTTCAGTTTCGTAGCTAATTTTCTGAACAATTTTATTCAGCTGTAGTGCTTGTAGAAATCCGTTTCTATATTCTACTTGAGCTAATCCGGAGTTAAAATTGCATTGGCAATGTGTAACGAACATATTATAACGATCAATGTGAGTGAAACTCATTTTTGAAAATTCTAAATTCTTAAACGAGTGTGATTGAGTGAGAGTTTAAGTATTAACTGAGATGATCTTTCATAAAATTAAATTGTCAAGTTTGTTCATAGCCAACTATTTTAAAATAATTGAAATAATAGTGAAATCATGAAATACAAACAAATGGATATTATACTTAAATTAATTGGTAGACATTTGAACTTTCTGAGCAAGAAGTGACGCTTTTATGGAGGACCTCTATACATTGGCATAACTGCGAATACTCTTTCCATAATTGCTCCATGTTGTTTTCTTGATTATTATTTTGTTACCTGAATTTACTTTATTCCTCTTAATTGTGATAATGTTCTATTATAGCAAAGATTTGAACAACTTATTGAATTATTTTATCGTTTTATTTAATCATACTTCTCCACGACAAGTATAATGCTTGTTAAAAAAAAATTATTGGTTTAAAAAAATGTTTTTATAATTACTAACGTAATACCAATGAATAAATATGGCAAGTGATTGATATATCGTTGAAAAGGGAGGAAAATACTCTATTTAATGGCGCCATTTCCCGCCCGTTTCAAAATAATTTTTTTAACAGCCTGAAGAGTAAATCTCAAAATACAGCGGTTTTGAAAAAAAAAATAGATACCTCGCTGAAACACTCTGTTTTGCAAAATATTTTCGCCTTAGAATTTTTCTCGTACCTCTTCAAATAACGTAATAAGATATTTGGCCTAGATGTTTTCCGCATTTTCGATATTTTCCGCCATAACTCTTAAAGTAGGCCATGGATTTCAAATGTTTTTAAACCATTTTGTAGGTTATACAAATCGGCACAATTTTCGAAAAAATATTTTTTTTTGTACGACCGATATTAAGTGAGATATTCTCGAGTGCCCTGATAAAATGGACAGTATATTGAAAATTTTTTCGATGTATCTCCAAATAACTGCGCTATTCCTCAAGAAGTGCGGCGATGTACAGTTTTCCATATCCCCCTCCCCCCCTCGAGCGGCACCCCCGATCGTAAATTTAGGTGTGCCATTAACCCTCCATTGCTTGGACCATACTCATTTTGGTGACATAAACGTATAAAATTCATTTACAAGTGATATTTTTGACTTACTTAACCTGGAAACTTCCAATAAAAGTTTCTGACATCTGCTAGATTTAATCAACTAAAACAACAAAAAGGAAATGACGAATTTAAAATCATTATCTGTTAGTTTGCTCCAATGATGTGTGTTAAAATAGAATAACTGTGTCCCTGGTTGTCAATACTAGAGATAGGAAAAGTTGTATTTCAAAGATCGGAGACTTCCATTAGGCGACTGAAGTTCTGGCTTCCATCAAGTTGTGATAACCAAAGTTTTATTGTTTGATACAATAAATCTCTACTTTTACTTTAGTTTAGCTTACATAGTTTTTCACGATGTTTTCAGAACTGTGAAAAATGTAAATAACAAAAATCTATATAAAGTTGGGCAAACATATGGTAAAAATGAAGAAATGTTATTTATGGCAACGCTTTAAACTTGTGTACACAAGTTTTGAAACGTATGTACTTGTATTTAATTCAGCTATACTCTACAATGCATTTTCTAAAATATAATCTTCCTAAAAGTATACCAAGACTGTTTGATTTATTTTAAGACTGTTTTAAATGAAATACGAAAATATGTAATTTAATGGAATAACCAAATATAAAGGAATGCCTTCTACCACAGTAGGGAGATATCTTTACTTTAGACAAAAAATCTTTAATTAAGCTAATAACTATAAAAATAAAAATACAGTAGTAGATATATTATAACTGTAGTTGTTAAGATCTCATAGTCAAGGGCTTCTTTTCATATTAAATTCATATATTTCCATACACCAGGCCATAATATTAGAAAATAATATATTTGGCTATCGAAATGCAACCGATCAGTTGCTTTAAACAGCTTTTTTAATTGAAATGTTTCCTGTATTAGTAGTCAAAATTCAATCAGAGTGTGCATAAATTTATTAATCTTAAGTTTTAATTGTTTTTACCCTTTTTTACTAACTTCAATCATATTACGTTTTTAATTTGTTTATATTCAAAAGGCATTAAATTTAAGTCTCTTTACAGTGAAGTCCATAACGGATAAATTCATTATCTACGTAATTAACAATTTATGAGTAATATCCTAAAAAAAGTTAATTATTAATTCTAAAATGACATTTCTTGAGCATAATTTTATACCTCCACCTTCAACCCCCTTGGAGTGATAGCTACCCTTTAAAATTTTTAATTGAACGATGGTGCGTGTGATAGTTCATTTGAAAGGGTTTTTAATTCTGTATCCAGCAATATAAGATTTTTTAAATTACTCTAAATTTTTATTGAAAAATATTACATTTTTAATGTTACTAAGTAAAAAAAGAACACGAAACAGTTTGAATCAAATGTCCAAACTGGGCGCCTGTAGCTTCTTGACAGTAATGGAATCCTTGCTGAAATTCTTCTGATACATTTTGTATCGTTTTCGGTGTGATTTGATTAATTTCTTGCCTTATTCTGTCTTTTAAATCATCGACGTTATTTGGTCTGTTGAAGTAGAATGTCGATTTTAAGTAATCTCATAAAAATAGTCAAGCGGGGCCAAACCGGGAGAATCGGCAGGCCATTCAATTTCACCGCGTCTACCAATCCACTTATTGGGAAAAACTTCATTACTCTTACTTCCAATGCAAAATGTGGTGTAGCTGCTGATACCAAATATTTCTATCAATTTCATAAGGATGTCATCATCTGGGAAATCTGGGAAAAGTATTCTTAACTTTGGAACTAAGAAATTTTGCAAGAAATCCAAGTAACGCGCGCCAGTTAATGTGCTATCAAAGAAATATGGTTCGATAATTTGAGAATTTATAATTCCAGCCTAAAACTCACCTTCTCAGGATATTGAGTATTAGCCTCCATCATTCATTATGGATTTTCTGTACTCCAGTATCTACAGTTCTGTTTGTGGACTGTTCCATTTAAGAGGAATGTTGCTTCATCATAAGAATGTTTTTTTTATAAGTAACGCATCATCTTGGCATCATGATTTAGCAAATATCCTAATCGGCGATCAGGGTCATCGTCGTTAAGTTCTTGAACCAAATGAATTTTTTGTGGGTGGTATTTTTCATTTTACTAACATCATTATCGGCGGTAACTTGTCTTGTAGGTTTATATGGATTATTTTAATATCTAACAATATATGCAATTTCTTTTCATCGTCTAAAATTCGTTTCCTACCAGATTTATCTGTTACATTTCGAAATTTACGAAATGTGTTTTTTAATCTACTAACCGCAGACTGAGAAATGCGACTGGCAGGACACGAAAATTTCGCATACCTGCTTTTGCGTTCTTGTTTTATCACTAAGTCGTAATAATATCAAAATTTTAGTTATTTGGGTAACCGAAAGACTCGTTGTTAAAATAATAATCAACTTGACAATCAGCGATAAATAAGTAATCATAAGCAAATAAAGAAATTATAATATTTTCTAATATGTATAAGGAAACTCTTTTTACTTCTTTCTTTTTGTTGGGTATTTTGCCACTTGCGTATCAGAAAAAACGATGCATTTAAATTGAATATTATGACACAAAATTAATTAAACAAGTCGATTTGATAGATATTTGGTACATAAAATAGTTTAGGATACATTTGATTGTATACATTTCAAAATTTTCAAATTTAATTTTTTTGATAAAGAATACACAAAATTCAAAAAACCTTATACTGTTGGATGGAGCATTAAAAATCCTTTCAAATGAGCTATCACACGCATCCCCATCCCACGTTCCATTTAAAAATTTTATAAGGGTAGCTGTCACTCTGTTACATGGGAAGAAGCCCCTTGTAAGTGATACCATAGGGGCAAGCTATAAGTTCGAAAAGGGCACAGAGTGTAGCATAATGTCATGGCATGGTAAGCCCGGAATTGTGATGTAGTGATGTAGTGCTCACGACAAAAGAAAAATTACTAGCTCAATATTTCGGGGCGTAACTGTACCATATACTTACGGAATCAATTATCAGTTGCTCTCGTTTCCTCTGGCGTGAAAATTTAAAATTTGACAATATGTCATTCGATATGTAATTAATAGGTTATGCATTGCTATGTGATAAAAGTTTAAAATGTATACAATACCGTTCGGTAGCTACCGTAGGTGTACAGAAAATGATGATATATATCAACTTAAATATGACGTAAGAAATCAGTAGCAATTAATTTCTCAGACGGTCAGGTTGCTTAATATGACGCATGCAGCGAATAAAATGAATGAAAGGATATACATGAAATTTTAGGTATTTACCCACTGGAATCCGTAGCTTCGAGCCCCACAGGATAGGCGAGAGTTCTGACCGTTTTGTAGATCCCTCGGTTACGTGGTTAGCTGGTTTGAACGCCGGGGGGGGGGGGGGGTCCCAATCGGCGGCAAAGGTGTCGGGAGGCGTACCAGGAAAAAGAAAGGGGTACCAATAACGTAACAATAACGTGTTAACAGCGTACCATAAACTTGCCGGAAGCAACCATAAATGCGTATTCTGAACGTGTCGGAAGCGGTCTAAAATAATAAAATCACATGTCAACAGGTGAAAGAGTGATCATGGAGAATATGCTTACCGTTTGTCGACTGAAATCCTACTTTAGTGATAGTTTTTCCTCGAAACTAGTTTCACAAAATAAAACAACAACCAAAATAAGGAAAACTGCAACAGATTGCATAAATTTACAAATCCCACGAGGATGGCTGTAGATAAACTTAGCAATCGTACAAGGCGGCCGTGCGCTCTCCAAAACGTATAATGAATGAATCATGGCCGAGGCGGAAGTTCTTTCAGAGCCCTCTAGGTTGGAGCAATGCATATGCCATTTTATATATTAGATGTTTTTATATACTTTATAGAGTGCAGTCTGGGCCGGCCATAGTTTCTCATGCGCTCCCGCGCGAAATTTTGAAAGGCGCCTTTTTTCTGCTCAAGTCAGGTTAGAGTAAAATCAAGAAACTAATTGTATACAGTGATTGATTGAGCGGTGCCCCCTGGGGTGCGGCGCCCTCGTACGGGGCACGCGCTCGCCCCCCTAAAGGCCGGCCCTGAGTGCAGTGGGTTGCCCACGGTCGAGCGGTATAATATTCTCTCAGAACGTAGCCAGCTTATCGTAGGCTCGTAACACCTCCAAGGGGTTGAAGGAGGAGGTGTAAAATAATGCTTAATAAATGGCATTCTAGAATAAGAAGTTGACGTGTTTGGGATTTTACTCATAAATTGTTAATTGCGTAGATAATTAATTTATCTGTTACTTATATACCTATATACCAGACCTACCTCGGCTGATCCTACAATCGCTACCGCGCACAGCCAATGGTTGCATGGTTGGTCTGGTGAGGATTTCCTGTAAACATAAAGAAAAAGCAAGTTTTTGTTTGATTGAGAACATATTTTAGTGAGAAATATGAGTAGATGTCTTGTAATATATCTCCTATTTACAAAATTCATAAACCTGTTGTGACTGCTGTTTAGGAAGCGATGTAAAAGATTTTAATTCATCAACAGAAAACTATTCACATCTTCGTAGTTCCTAGCATTATTATTCGCATTAACTACTACTGATCTAAACTATTGTTGAAATTGATGAAGCTGTTCGTGATGATCAAGCTGATGTTGAATGCAGATTGTACGTATATTCTGTTGAGCATTACATATCGTGTAGGTGAACACAAACGATGAGCCTTTGAATTCGTAAAATAAAAAGCAAGAATCAGATTTAGACTTGTTAGTGCACTTTTTCCAAAACACGCCTACGGATGGTTCGGTTTTCAGCAAACACCTTGTATATCGTTGTTTCAGATTGCAGGTTGGAAGAGACAAGACTGAATTTAAAACGAGAAATAATACGAAAGTGGTATTATGAAAAATAATTTCTGTACAATTGATTTAAAAAATTTGTAACTGTGGCTGTTAAAGAACACGCCAAAACCCTCGATAAACTTTCGAAACTGTAACAAAATCCGAAACATTTCGCATGAAATGCGTGCTTCACATAAAAATGCCGTTGGAAGAGGTTTTTATATTTTAAATAATATTTTCGCTCTACGGAGCATTTTTTATGCAAAAATTTCAGAAATTCATCAAGGAGTGTAATTTTAGAAAGTGTAGTAAATGTCGCTGCACGGGGACGTAATGTCGCCCCGACCATCAAAATTTAGAAAGTGTAACTAAAATCGACTAATTTCGGAAATTTCAAAATTAAAAACCCTTTTACGAATCCACGTTGTGCAGCACTGCAACTCATGCGATGTGTTAAATATGAGGACAAGTTAATTCAGTCTACATTCAAAGTATATCGAGAGTTTTCGCGAAAATAGCCTTTAGCGGCAAGGGTCCCCTATCATTATCTAGAAGTCGATTTTGACGGGAAAATGATGGGTTTTAACGGGATTTACCCTAAACCGGCTCCTCAGTGATTTGGTGTCAGAAAAGTATAGTTACCATGTACTCATATGTGCATGGGACCGCCTTGCCTGAACGTATGAATTTATAATTGCTATAATATAATTCAAAGTCGTTGCGATTCAAGCATTTTTAAGCTCTGAGGAGCTAACCAAATAATAATTGAACTGATAATACGTAAATAGACAGGCAAGCAAAAACCCACCAAACATTGAACTTTTCTTGAATCTTTTTGTGTAATCGTTAGATATAAACCGCATATTGGATGGTAGTTGGTACATTATAAGTCGTCCGTTCCTCACCATGTGTTGTACACGGGCCAGACTATAGTATGTCAATACATTTTCTTGAACGTTTTTGTAAAACACCATTTTTTAAAGAGATTTAATATACATTTCTTGAACTTTATATTGTCTTTTTCTTGTGTTTTCAAAATTCCCTTTCAGGTTTAATTTTAAGAAAGTGTTAGTACTTACTGTGTTAGATTTATAGTGTTACGACGTCCAATTGGTACCATCAGTGAAGCAGTTAAGCATTCTCCGTCTGAAACTCGTTTTGAACCCTTCTTTGTGAACGTTAATATTCATTTTTGGAAAATATAGTAGAAATCCTTCAGAGGCGAAAAGATGGATCGTTCACATGGCCAAGGGTATATATTTGCGAAGTATTTTAAATTTTGGAGTTACAATTACAATGAATTTGAATATTTGGCTTTATAGTCCAGTGTCAATAATTTTTGTCCAAAAAAAATTCTTAGCAGTATTTAAGTGGGGAAAAATCGATTGGGCCCTAACAAATAACCGGAAGTAGGGTGCGGGTGGAAAAAGATGTGCTTTTAGGGGTGAAACGTGTTTTTTTACGATTTCGGGCAAAACTAGATCTCCTACTGAAAAAAGTTAAATGCAAAAGTTGTAGATAGTTGAAATATCTAAAACTATTATTGTTATATTCTTTCTCTTATTTTTCAACATAACTTCAAAACTATTGAGAAAAACGTCGAGAATAATTTTTGGACATTTTATTTTTATCTCAAACAAAAATGACTCGTTTTTAAGGAAATTTGGTGGAAATGGACATTTTTATATCTCAAATAAGCTGTATTTTTTTTAAAGCGAAATATTTATTTTTTGATTTTATGCGAGTTTAATTTGAAAAAGGCCTAATTTTCAATCAAAAAAAGTTGATTAACAAAATTTTGATTTTTGAAAATTTCAGGACGGAATCTTTTTCCTTGAAACCTCTACTTTAAGATGGCGTAAAAAGGTAATACTGTTACTGTGAAAATATATTGCCAAAAATGGGAAAACCAAAACAAAGGTTTTTTCAAGATCGATTGTTTATTGAAATGAAGTGTTGAGAGTGATGCAAAACGGTAATTTCAATGTAATATCAAATAAGGGCACTTTGATTAACCGTTTAAGGTACGGGCTGTTAAGAAACAAATTACATAAACAATGGTTTTACATAAAAAAATGACAGTTGTTATTCAAAAAATTTTTTTTACACTTCATGGACAGAAGTAAATTGACAATAAGTTTATTAAAACAAATACTTAAACTTATATTTTAATTTCTGGAATATGAAAGCCAATGTAGATTTTGTTTGTAAAATATATTTTTTTATCAAGGAAAAATATATGTGTATTTAAAGACAAATTGAAGAACATCACGCAGACACAGGGACTAAAATTTGCACATAATTTTACTTGGCGTTAGGAAAAAATACTATGCTTATTTGAAATAGAGGTTAGTAAAAAATATTTTGCCTTGAATTTGATTTGGGTCTTCGTAATAAATAAATCTTCTGGTTACAAATGTCTTACTTCTTCATCAACTCAGTCATCGCTGTTAAACAACGAGTCATCAGGAACCATTTTATTAGGTTACTATGTAATATCAGATACATTTTGACATGCACAAACAAATGGAAATTTGATACTTATTATGGAAATGCAGCAAATTATATGTGATGAGAAACACATAAACTTAACCTTCGTCGTACCGAGCGGGGTACAAACGCACCCCAGAGTCATAATTTTCTGGATATTTTTGGAAAATTTGAATATTCTGATTCGTCCATCTAAGTTATCCTCAATTAACACCTGCCGATCTCCCAAAATTTTTCACAAAAAAAAATAAATTGTGGCTTGGGGTACATTTGTACCCCGCACATTATTTCGTGTATTTTTTTTAGCACGGTACGACGAAGGTTAATATTGAAAATTACGATCAACAACGATGCAAACAAAGCACATGCCAGCTGTGGACGCGCGGAAAATCAGGGACAAGTGGGTTGCATGCGAGCCAGCAGAACCGAACAAAAAAGAGTTGTGCGCATGCCCGAGGAGACCGTGTAGCATAAGAACTGCCCCGCCATTTCAATAATTTGAAAAATTTATTTTAATGACATTATTTTCAATTTATTTTTGTCCATGAAGCATAAAATAATTTTTGCTTGAACAAAAACTATCATTTCTAACAATTTTTTTATGTTAAACTATTGCTTAAATAATTTGTTTCTCAACAGCCCTCTGTTGCCGGAGATAATGCATTGAGGCGTAAATAATTTGTATCCTTTTCAATTATCATTATTCAGTAAGTATTGCTCAATAACACAATTAAAACAAATTTTGATTTCTAGTAAAATATGTGGACGAATGGAAATTACCGTTATTTTTTAAATTTACTACTACTTATATACTAATACATTGGTACGGTATGTCCTCAGAGAAATCATTTTTTAAAGATACACAAAGTTAGGATTCAAAAATTTAAAGAAATTCACAGGGAAAAATTTCAAAATGACCTTACATGCCCAGATGTGCCAAATATTTAGATTTCTACGCCTCGTGTTCACAAAAACTGGCCTATAAATGTGCCCACATTATATTAGCCTCCAGTCTTTTATGACAATAGATGCTACGTTTGACGCAACTTCGAACAAAAATATTGGCATGAAAAGGCTCCGATAATGAAAACTATCAATAACAACCTTTCAATTTTCTATTTTCACACATTATTAGGTTATCTATCTAGCTAGTACCCTTTCCTATCTGTTATTAATATTTTAAACATGCGGGATGTCGCGGGTTAGCTTGTTCATTCATTAATCACATTCTTAAAGATGGTATTTTGATCTATAATTTTGATATATTACCACGATGCTGTTTAGTGACAACCCCCTCCTTAATTGAAGATAGATAAAAATGCCTCTAAGAAATGATCCTGTCATCAGGTTCTAAGTTGCTAAAATTATCGTTTGATACTCGTGATAAAGGCGGGCGTTTCTCCAGGGTGGCATTAATGCGGCTTGCTTTTTCGTCTGATATTTTATCTGTTATGGCTGATTTCATACTCTCCAGCTTGAACCTCGTATCTTACATTCATATTACAAAGTTAATATTATCTGGGTAAACATCCGCTAAAATATTGTTGTACGGGAAACAACATAAAAAAAAAATCATTTTAGCTGCTTGAATTTTCGTTTCACCATTTCTCAGAGTAGTGTAATTTAAAATATGACTCCTACACAGAACTTAGTATTAAGAAGTTCCTTAAAATTATGACTTTCTTACTAAAGAAATCGTAATTTAGTTATATGATGGGCAACTGAAAAGAACAGTTTTAATTGACAAATTTCCACGTGCTGTAAAAATAGTACAGGCGAATAGATATGATTTAATTATTTTCGGCGAACATTTTACACCACTGTTTTATAGCCAACCAAATGCGCTTATTTTGAAACGTTGCCATGACAATGAGAAAAATTTTTCGAAATTTTTATCTTGGTTGGAGAAGTTACAGTGGAAATTTTTTTGGGATTTGATTTGAGAAGCGCTTCCATACACGTGACATTACGACAATATTATTTAAAAATTTGCCATTTCAGTTGTTATTATTTTATTTAATATCACTTGTACCAACCCAATTTTTAACAAGTGGTCAACGTGTGAAACACAAAAGTAACAGTGCTAGCCTTATTGTGAAGTGCCATAAACTTTGGAATTGAAGGTTCTCATAAAAATAATAGAATACAGGCTGTTCATTTTATCAGGGCACTCGAGAATATCTCACTTAATATCGGTCGTACAAAAAAAATATTTTTACGAAAATTGTGCCGATTTATATAACCTACAATATTGTTTAAAGACATTTGAAGTCCATGGCCTCCTTTAAGGGTTATGGCGGGAAATATCGAAAATGCGGAAAACGTCTAGGGCAAATATCTCCGTTATTTGAAGAGATATGAGAAAAATTCTAAAGCGAAAATTTTTTGCAAAACAGGGTGTTTTAACGAGGTTTTATCTAATTTTTTGCAAAACCGCTATATTTTGAGATTTACTCTTCAGGCTGTTAAAAATATTATTTTGAAACGGGCGGGAAATGGCGCCATTAAATAGAGTGTTTTCCTCCCTTTTCAACGATATACTACATGTCATATTTATTCGTTGGTACTACGTTAGTAATTATAAAAACATTTTTTTAAAACCAATAATTTTTTTTAACAAGCATTATACTTACCGTGGAGAAGTATGATTAAATAAAAAGATAAAATAATTCAATAAGTTCTTCAAATCTTTGCTATAATAAAACATTAACACAATTAAGAAGAATAAAGTAAATTCAGGTAACAAAAACAAAATAATAATCAAGAAAGCAACATGGAGCAATTATGGAAAGAGTATTCGCAGTTATGCCAATGTATAGAGGTCCTCCATAAAAGCGTCACTCCTTGCTCAGAAAGTTAAAATGTCTTTACCAATTAATTTAAGTATAATATCCATTTGTTTGTATTTCATGATTTCACTATTATTTCAATTATTTTAAAATAGTTGACTATGAACAAACTTGACAATTTAATTTTTTGACAGATCACCTAAGTTAATACTTAAACTCTCACCCAATCACACTTGTTTAAGAATTTAGAATTTTCAAAAATGATTTTCACTCACATTGATCGTTATAATATGTTCGTTACATATTGCCACTGCAATTTTAACTCTGGATTAGCTCAAGTAGAATATAGAAACAGATATCCACAAGCACTACATCCGAATAAAACTCTGTTCAGAAAATTAGCTACGAAACTGAAAAATAATGGTTCATTTTTAAAGACGAAGGTAAGGTTGAACAGTGTTACTGATAATGTAAATAAGGTAAACCGAGTTATTAATTATGTAAGAAATAAAAATACAGAAAATTTGAAAACATCATTAAGAGAAATTCAAATTGCTTGTCATATAAATGAAACAATTTTAAAGAAAAATGGTTACCGGTGTTATAAAGCCAAAAAAGTTCACAATTTACAAGCGAGGGACAAACCAAGGAGGACTTTTTGTAGGTAGGCGTGCCGATCCATTAATATAGTAAAATATTTTGATCCGACGAGGCAAATTTTTCCAATAATAGATTTTTTAATCGCAATATTCATTACAAATGAACTTCTGAAAATACTCACTGGCATATACCGACTGGGTTTCAAAATCGTTTTTCAATAAATGTGTTGATAGGTATTTTAGACACCAATTTAATAGGTCCTTATTTTTAGAGAATCGACACAACTTTCAATATTTTCAACAAGATGGAGCTCCTCCCCACAATTCCCGGATTTGCCTAGATTATTTAGACGAAATTTTGCCTCAACATTGGATAGGTACCAATGGATTTATTCGATGGCCCCCTCGTTCTCCAGATATAACCCCAATGGATTTTTTTATATGGGGGTATATTAAAGATAAGGTGTTTTCGACAACACCGCAAAATGTAGAGGAGCTAAAAGCTCGAATTCAACAGGCATGTATTATAGTTACTCCCGAAATGTTGAGTAATGTTTTAAATGCAGTACCTCGCCGCGTTCGATTGTGCATAAGAAATCGCGATGGACACTTTGAACACTTGATATGATATTTTAAAAATTATTTTGAGGATTAGATAAATATTAAGGTTCTGTGTGCTATATTCTTTTTATTATTAATTGTTTTTGTTACCTGAATTAACTTTATTCTTCTAATTGTGTAAATGTTTTATTATAGCAAAGATTTACACAACTTATTGAATTATTTTATCGTTATATTTAATCATACTTCTCCACGGCAAGTATAATGCTTGTTAAAAGAAAATTTATTGGTTTTTAAAAAACGTTTTTATAATTACTAACGTAGTACCAATGAATAAATGTGGCATGCGATATGTCGTTGAAAAGGAAGGAAAATACTGTATTTAATGGCGCCATTTCCCGCCCGTTTCAAAATAATTTTTTTAACAGCCTGAAGAGTAAATCTCAAAATACAGCGGTTTTGAAAAAAATTAGATAAAACCTCGTTGAAACACTCTGTTTTGCAAAAAATTTTCACCTTAGAATTTTTCTCGTATCTCTTCAAATAACGGAGATAATTGCCCTAGACGTTTTCCGCATTTTCGATATTTTCCGCCATAACTCTTAAAGTAGGCCATGGATTTCAAATGCCTTTAAACCATTTTGTAGGTTATATAAATCGGCACAATTTTCGTAAAAATAATTTTTTTTGTATGACCGATGTTAAGTGAGATATTCTCGAGGGTCCTGATAAAATGGACAGCCTGCATACCAGATGAACAAAGTACTTAACAATGACGTCATTGCAATAGCAAATTAAAAGGGAGTGAGTCAGCACTAGAAAACAGTGGAACATGTGGTCAATATTTTCATACAAAATGCATGGAAATGCAATTTCATATTAAATAAGCAACACGTGAAGTGGTACTGTCAGCAGTATAACAGAGAATATGGACAGTTGAAAATGTCGTTAATAAAATGAGGGTATTTAAACAAGATGTAATGAACGAATGAAAAGAAATACGGTCAGGGGTCAATAAGCAAAATGGAGAGCACCAACTGAAAGATTCTAAAATGCAATTAAAAAAATTATTACAAAAAACAAGTGTTATAAATGAAATTAAAGATATAAAAAACGGAAAAGAAATAAGCAGTAGTCATTAAATCCAAATCGAGACAAGAAAGTGAAAAAACAAAAGAGATTGTCCAGAAATCATTAAAATTTTCCGAATCAGAGGTAGGAATTACTGGTATTAAGGTAACTAAAAAAGGAGGAATGTTAATAAAATGCAATGCAGTTGAGGAAGTTGAGAAAATTAGAACAGCTGCCGAATGAACCTCACAACAAAAGTTGTGGTAAAGATACCAATAAAAAAAAACCATCATTAAAAATTATAGATAAGTATAGACGAAAAAAAATACATTTTTACAACATGACAATGTTCAACTAGAATTAAGAAAATGAAGACTGTCTATATGGCCCTTATTGAATGTGATCCGTTAACTTTTAATTTGATGCAGTCGAAGAAAAAATTGAGCATTGGATGGGGAAGTTACAGAGTATTTGAATACGTGGGAGTTTTTCGATGCTTCAAGTGTGGAGGCTTTAGCCATATAGCAAGTAATTGTTAATTAAGTGTGAAATGTAAATGACAATGTTGAACGAAGAATTAAGAAAATGAAGAGTGTCTATATGGCCATTATTGAATTGAAAGTTTTATATGTAAAAATTTTAGAGTTTGTGAAGGAAAACAAATTACTATGCAAGTTCCAATTGGGTTTCAGAGAAGGATATAGTTGTGAAAGTGTTTTACAGTATGTTATTAACGAATAGAAAAGGCAAGTGATCTAGGCAAAGTAACTGGTATAATTTTCTTGGATCTTAAGAGAGCTTTTGGAACCGTAGATAGAGGTGGATTGTTAGATAAATTGAAAGGATGTAGGTTTCAGGGAGTGGTACATATGTGGATAAGTAACTATTTGAGTGGTAGAATGCAAAATGTAAAGCATAATCAGTATGTATCTAGTACAAAGAATATAAATGTTGGAATACCGCAAGGAAGTAGTTTAGGTCCGCTTTTATTTATTTATTTGGGGTGTAATGGGGTAGTGAAGTGCAAGTTATAGCCTCTCCTACTCAATTGTTAACCTCACCTTCGCGATGAGTTCAGTTTGAACTTGGTACATCCTGTTTTTACTAACGGGGCTCTAACGACCGAGTATTCCGGGTGAAATAACCCTTACCTTTTGCCGTGAGCACATCCACCTTCTCACGAAGAGTGCGGTAAAAATAACCCACCGCACACAAAGATTGCTTTTGGAATCGTTTGGTTACCCCATCGTCGCAGTCTCCTTCTGTGTCATGGGACCACACCACTCGCCTTCCGCAACCGAGCTGGTCAGTTGCATACCTGATCCAGCTGAAACTTCAAATGCAGCTTCGTTTTCAGTCGATTAAGGCTTAAAAAAAAATGATGGAGCGTTCAAGTGGGACAAAAATCATCCGGAGGTAAAATACCCTCCCGATCGGATCTCCGGAGGAGGGTGCCCACAGGGACACCTCATCGAATGTCGAAAAAACACCGACAAGTTAAATCCAAGAAAACTAATTCTTTCATCTACGGCGCTTGGAATGTTCGTACTTTGAATGACAGCACTCGCACCGATCGGCCTGAAAGAAGAACTGCTCTAATAGATAGAGAACTTCACCGACTCAATGTTGACGTTGCAGCTCTCAGCGAAACTCGATTTTTGGAGGAAGGCTCTCTCACAGAAAAGTACTACACCTTCTATTGGAAAGGTCTTCCCACCAATTCAAGAAGACAACATGGAGTAGGATTTGCCGTTCGAAATCAACTTGTATCCAACTTAACACAAGTACTACAAGGCCTATCCGAGCGTCTAATGCTGCTACGCTATAAGCTATCAGATGGTAACGCGGTAAATCTAATAAGCGCCTACGCTCCCACTCTGGATGCAAGTCACGAAACCAAGGAAAGCTTCTATCAACAGCTGGAAGAAACCCTCTGTAAAATACCTAAAACGGAACGACTCGTTATTCTTGGCGATTTTAACGCTAGAGTAGGGAGAGATGCAGACACCTGGCCAGGCATCATAGGCAAGAACGGTTTGGGCAACATGAACGCTAACGGTCAACTACTCCTAACTAAATGCGCCGAACATGATCTAGTTATAACAAACACCATTTTCCGACAAAAGGATAAATTTAAAGGCACCTGGCGTCACTCCAGATCAGGTCACTGGCATCTACTGGACTATGTTATCGTACGTAGGAAGCATCTCAAGGACGTCCAAATTACAAAGGCGCGCATTGATAGTGAATGTTGGACCGTCATCGTCATTGTCTCTAAAATGAAAATTGTTATGAGACCCAAACACCGAAGAACTCAAGTAAAACGTAGACCCCGTCTCTGTATTAGTAAATTGCGTGACCAACAAACCGTCGAACAGCAAAAGCAAAAAGTTCAAAAGAATCTGAGTGCACTAGAAGAAACCAATTCTGTAGATGTCGTTACTACCTGGACACAAATTAAAGACAGTTTAAAAAGTGCGAGTGAGGAAATTCTTGGCACTGCAGCAAGAAAAAAACAGGTAGACTGGTTCAATGATAATGAAGCTTTTATACAAGAACTTCTTGACCGCAAACATATTGCCTTTCAAAACGCTATCAACCACCCCAACGACTCATCAAAAGCAGAAGCTTTTACCCAATCTAAGTATGAAACGCAACGCGAATTCAGAAGAATAAAGAACGAGTGGTGGGCAAGCAAGGCCAGAGAAATTCAAAGGTACGCCGATTCACACGACTACAGGAATTTCTTTCAAGGAGTAAAAGCAGTGTACGGCCCCAGTCCGAAAAATATGTGCCCTATTAAAGATTTAAATGGAAATCTCCTCAAAGAAGACCAGGAAATAAGAGCCCGATGGAAAGAACACTACTCTAACATTCTTAACAAGCAAAGTCAAGCCGATCATGATATTATAAATCTTATCCCTCAATATGACACCTTCGAAGACTTAGATAAACCACTAACAACGGAAGAGGTCTTAACCGCCATTGGGCAGCTAAAAAATAACAAATCTCCCGGCGCCGACTCACTCCCAAATCTTTATCCCATCTTTAAAGCTGTGTCGTCAGAGCTCATACCCTACCTCAAAAAACTGTTTGATGTCGTGTGGGAAAGTGGTCAAGCTCCGCAGGAGTTTCGTGATACACTTTTAATCAACCTCTTCAAAAACAAAGGGAGCGCTGCGGACTGTGGAAATTACAGGGGTATAGCTCTCCTGGCTGTTGGAGGGAAGATACTCACTAAAGCGATGGCAAATAGGCTAACACCTGTTATGGAAAAGTTACTTCCTGAAACACAGAGTGGCTTTAGACCAAACCGAGGCACATCGGATTTAATTTTCAGTTTCAAGAAAAAGCACTCGAACATCAAGGAGAAATTCACATGGCCTTCATTGATTTAACCAAGGCGTTTGACTCGGTGGATAGGGAAGTGCTCTGGAAAATTATGTTCCGCTTAGGTATCCCTAGAAAATTTGTGGAAGTATGTCGCAGTCTATATACAAACAACAACGCCCAGGTTATGTATAATAATGAGGCAACCGAACCTTTCCAAACCCTCACTGGAGTTAGGCAGGGATGTGTCCTGGCACCCCTACTTTTTAATTTGTTTACCACTGCTCTAACAATTATTGTTGACAACAAACTGACAGTCAGAGGAATAGGTCTCAGATACCGTTCTGATGGCGGTCTCTTTAATATAGGGCGCTTTAGAACTTTCACGAAGACACGCACACGAGTCATTTGTGATCTCCAGTATGCGGATGACTGTGCACTTTTAGCCTCTACGCCGGAAGAGCTTCAAGAACTTTTAGATGTGTATACCCAGAGCTATGATTCCTTGGGACTTAAAATCAACATTGGAAAGACTAAGATTATGTCAACTCCTCATCAAGTGAATCAAATAGACATTACACTTAACGGAAATTCTTTTGAAGTGGTGGATCAGTTCAATTACTTAGGCAACGTTGTTAATGACAAAGCAAACATCGACAGCGAGATTCGCAATAGAATTAACGCTGCATCTAGAGCACTCTGGGGACTTAGAGAGAGAGTATTTGACAACCACGACCTTGCTTTGTCAACGAAAATGGCTGTCTACAGAGCAGTTGTCATTCCAACACTGCTATATGGATGTGAAAGCTGGGTCACTTACCGTCGTCATGTGAAAGAATTAGAACGTTTTCAGCAAAGACACCTCAAAAGTATGATGAAAATCCGTTGGTTCCATCACATATCAAACGTGGAAGTACTCAGGAGAGCAAACAGCCTTCCAATTGAGGTGCTTATTTCAGGAGCACGCCTAAGATGGGCAGGTCACGTTCAACGTATGCGTGATAACCGCCTTCCTAAATGTACACTTTATGGTGAATTGCTAAGCGGTAGAAGAAGGCGTGGCGGTCAACGAAAGAGGTTCAAAGACGTTCTCCATGAAAATCTAAAATCCTGCGGTATTCCAGACGAGCAATGGGAACAACTTGCAGCGGACAGGACCGAATGGCGAGGGGTTGTGGCCAGCTATCAAGGAAATGTTGCTGCAAGAAGGCCGAATCCAAGACCTAATCAGGCCTATGTTTGTCCTGACTGCGGTCGACATGTGCTCTCCCGAATTGGCCTCTATAGCCATAGTCGTGTGCACCGTAGATGAATGGGAATTACAATAGACTACACCTTTTACTTGTTTCTTATTACAGACAATCTATCGACTGTAACATATTTTTATACTCGGACTCGAGTAAAGGTTAATAATATTTATTTTTTATATTAACGATATGCAACTCTGTTTAATAACTGCGTTTATCACTTATTTGCAGATGATGCAGTTATTTATATAACGGAGGAAAATAGTGAGTTACTGGTGAGTCGAATGAATGAAGTCTTGATAGAAGTGAGTAACTGGTTAGAAGTAAATAAATTGAAGCTCAATGTATCTAAAACAAAAGGTATGATTGTAGGAAAAAAAGAAATTGAAAGATGAAATAGGACAGGAGGCAGTAGAATTTAAAGTTCGTGCTGAAGCAATTCAGGTTGTTAATGAAATTAAATACTTAGGTGTAATCATAGATGATATTCTTAAACTTAGTGCATATATTATGTTGTTACTATATCCATTTAACAATTTTATAAAATAAGTAATATTTTATTTATATTTAGCACGATGTGTATAGCATTTTGATTCAGTTTTCGTAAGTGAAACTTTTCTACTATCAGAACTTTCTTTGTATAACTGTTCAATCATTTCACATTGTTTTATGTACATATTTTTATCTTAGGAACTCAGTCATGATTTTGTTTAACATTAACTTATGTATCTGTTCTATTCTGCTACAGCATCTCAGGAAACAATTGTGGATTTCAAGTTTACAAAACATTTATTTACATTCATATACCTACATATATTTCAATTTGTATATTTTTGTTTACTATGTAAGTACATATGGTTATTTTTCTTACCTTTGACTTTCTAATTAATCTGTTAAATAGTCTATCCTATAAGATGTAATATATTTGCTGAATCCTCACAAAACGCTTTGTATACGTTTTACTATTTATTACTGTGTTATTACGGCAGTTCGTATTCGTATTTTTGGTTATGTATAGAAATTACAAATGGCAAGGTAAATAAAGTTTACCTTACTAGTAAAACTCACCCAGAAATCATTTTCCTGCCGCTTTTGTACTGATTCGAACGTATTCAAATTTAGCCGTGTGACATCCAGTAATTAATATTACATTTTCATATCCGCGTTAACAAGTGATAAATCTCATTTATTACTAATTTAAAATTTCACTAATCTCTGATGTAATTTCAATATTTTTAAAATAAATTTAAATTTAAATTCTTTTTAATTTAATAAGTAATTAAAATATTATATGTACCACATGGTTATAAAATGTTTTTATCTTTCTTTTTCATTTTTTTGGAAATTTATATTTTATGCATCAGTTTCTGTATATCTTTTGTATATTGTCTGTACATTAAAAATTCCAACTTCTGCATATTGCTAATTTCAAAATTCTTCTTCATATTGAAAATTTGAGTTTCTTCAAAATTATTAAGCCTTATTTTATAATAAAAACTTGAGCATCCACATTTGCACTAATTAAGTTTTCAAAAATCATATAGTTGGACAATTTTTCCACAATTTTTAAACTTCACTTAATTGAAAGATGTAAACTAAATTGCCAAGAAACCCTTAGATTCCATTTTTGCAAGAGACAATTGTGGGCCTGAATTGCCGTTCCAGAACCATTAACATCAACAATACTAAATCCCGGAATCTAAGATCCTGGTATAAATTTCTTATTAATTTTATTAAATTTGAATTAGTCTTTGTTAGCCGATATTAGTAAATAACTTGAAAATTTCACATTTCACATTATACAAATTGATTTATTTATTCATGTAATACATTTTATCATTCATTTTACAACAACTTTTTTATTTCTCTTACCAATAATTTCAGTCTATTCTATAGGAGACTGGTTATTTGAGAAAAAGAGACAACTCTACATATTTTCACTATAGATGGTGCCCAATTTACCATCAATTTCTCTTTGTCTTCTTCTCTCGAACTAAACAAAAATCTGTCATTTATGCTGTACATTCGAAAAGGCTAAGTTTCACAACTCTCACGAATACTCCGGACCAACGACTCTTTGCTCCGGCTTAAGCCAGCTAGTCGTCAGCATATGTTGCCTCAATTCTTTCCCAAAAATATATAAGGGAAAGGAGGTAACATGTGTGCAAGAAAATAGCTAAAAAATTGGTGTATTAAAAAGAGTCGGTTGGTATCTGTCTACTACAAGTAGAAAATTGGTACATAATACTATTATAGTACCTCATTTTAATTATTTCAGCACTGTTCTGTATCTTACAATCGATGGCGACTTGGATCGTTTGCAAAGTTGCAAAATAAGGCCACGAGCATTGAGATGCAGTATTTAACTAGAGTGAATGATATGCTGAATGTTTTAGGATGGATGAATGTACGAAATTGTGTTGCATTCAATGTACTACTGGTTTTCATACATAAAATAAGAATGAATGTAGTACCTCCTTATTTGCAAGACAATGTGCAAATATTTGATGATTTGCATGAATATAACACAAGAGGTTAAAATAACTTTGTGCTACAACGTGTAAATACAACCTCTGCCCAAAGATCAATCTTCGTTAAAGGACTAAACACATACAGTAACCTCAGTAAAGAAGATAAGGAGGCTCGTAACATAACTTCTTTCAAAAGAATAATTAAAAATATGTATATACAACAGATAAATGAAAAACTGTGTTAGTTATTTCATGTGTAGATTAGAATATGTAACCTTATATTATTGTTTCTTTCCTCTTTTGGTATTATTTTGAAAAATGTATTGTGTATAGCAAAGTGCTAAATAAAGGATTACTATACTTGTAACACCAAATACAATACGATTATTTACAAAGTTTTTTTAATTTAATACATCTTCTAATCAAAGATAAGTGTTTCTGAAATTCTTTCAGCACATTTTCCGTTGTTGCCTATTGGATAAAAACATTGTGTAGAATTGAAATTCATCAGATATTTTTACCTCCCTAAATTATACCAAATTGTTAAATATTGAAAACTAGCACACGGACTATTAATTGATAAAACTTTGTTAAATAAAATTTTCATTAAAAGTTAAAAAAAAATAGTTTGTACACTCAATAGCCCAGTTGTCAGAGACCAATTTTGATGAAAAGTTAGAATTAATTGTTACCTCGCTAATTGTTTTATTAAAGGCTAGTTTTAATAGAAAATAACTTAAAAAAGTTTACTACAATTTTTCCTCCCGAATCCATCTAAAAAACCATCTGAAACGGAAAAATCCAGTTTTTTGCTAATATCTCGAAAAATAATAAAAAAAAACTGAAAGCACCACGTGAAAGAGCGGAAAATTTTACAAAAAAATTAGTATAATTTTTTTTAAAGCTATTTTAGCTCTGAAAAAGAAAAATTAAAAAACACCCCCTCAAAAAAATAACGAACGAATAATGAAGATTACATAAAACAACAAATTTTTATATGTTAATGGGTGAAATATGACAGGTATCAATAAAATAAACAGATTTATGGAAGAAACGAAAAGTTTTCGTAATTTGATCCGCAACTACCCCCAAAAACTACCACAGGAAACGAAAAAATCCAGATTTTGCTCATTTTTAACATTTATTACACTATTAATACATAAAAGTAAGACGCAAAATAATAATAAATAATATGTAAAATAGTAATTTATAATTATTCAATGATTTATATTTTAAAAACTTTACCGCTATTAATTTATTCTATAATCAACTCCGATTTATGTTTATATACATCATATATATAAGATCCAAAGTGCTCTTGAAGCTTACACTAATGCAGAAAAACCGCACGTGTTTTAGAAAAATCAAGCGTAGGTATAAGCGCGCTCTACCGGCTCTTGAATATAAACTTATGCGACTTGGATTTCGTCAATTTTGTTTCACTTCAAGTATCATATACTTGCAACTTGAACACCAAACGATGAAATAAATATTTGGAAGTGAAAGTTTAGACTTTTATCTTTCTTTTCATATGTTTATTTTTTTTTAGCTAGAAAAAGGCACGTTTTATCCAAAAAATATTTTTATACATTAAAAATGAAATAAAAATATTTCTGAAAATAAAATATTTATTTATTTAGTATATCCTTCTTTTCGCGTTTTTCTTACCTACAAACCTTTTTTGACCGTTTTAGACAAGTTTTCAAGTGAAAATTTCCTAACCCTAAAAAATGGTAAAATACCAATAATTTAAAAGTAATTCATTCATTTCCATGTGCGACGCGCTTGAAATATTGAACGAACTGTAATAATTTCTCAGGGGAAAAATTTATTAAAAATAACATAATTATATATGTTATGAGAATTTGAAACTATGTCAATACTGCCACATTGGTTGGCCAGTTTTAATCAATCAATATGTTTTAATTTCATGTAATTTTAAATAAGCTATGAGACCTCCCTCAGGGTGTAAGTGGGCACCTGTTGTTTCTACACAAATTACCTTCAAATAATGTCTCACTAAATTCATGCAATTTATTTGCAAAAAGCAGCTGATTGCAGGAACAAATTAAATATCTCTATAGTCCTAGGAGTTAGCTAACTTAAACTAAATTAACAAATGTTATAAACAAGTATGAATTATGAATGCAATAGGTTATTTCTGGAGTTCCGTACTAAATGATGAGTATCTCAGTGTGGTTCTTATATTCCGTAAAATGTTATAGTATTTATTGTCTTTGTTTAGGTAATGTTTATTGTTTTGGAGTAGCAAACACTTTATTATCAGTTATATGAAAGATAAATGTTTATAACTTTTCTTACTTTATCCAGTTGGATTATATGATGAGCTCTATTTTGGGATTTCCTGCAGAGATGCTTTCCCACGGTGGCTCCGCTCTGGAGGGCGCTCTAATTTTACACGAGGCAGGTGACTGTTCGTTTTTCCTCTATTGCTTAAGTTTCTTGATTGAAATATTGTGATTTGCTTTCTCAGGATCTTTACCTACAAATATTTCCTCTTCCGGAAACTATAAATTCAATACAAATATTAGTATTGGTATTTTTTTTAAAACTTAAAAAATTCAGCTTTCATCCACTGACATTTTTTTCACCGCTCCCTTTTTTATTTCTCAATTTTTTTTTCTTGCATTATTAATATTTCTTCTTTAACTGCTGATATTCCTAGATGTTTGTTGTACCATGTATCTTCAGTA
This sequence comes from Leptura quadrifasciata, assembly GCA_963675555.1. NCBI lineage: Eukaryota > Metazoa > Arthropoda > Insecta > Coleoptera > Cerambycidae > Leptura > Leptura quadrifasciata. Next base: position 44,918,276 of record OY776675.1, read on the forward strand.
GCATCTCACTTACATTTATTTTATTATTATTAAAATACTGTACTATGATTTTATGGTCTGGCAACATATTATTAGTCTTTGACTTTCTTATAGTTCATTAACTAGCCTATGTACAATACTTATTATTAAAATTTAGTTCACATGAAATCGTTTATCTTATAAATTAATATATTTATACTTTTAGCTGTGTGCCCGCTTTATTTAGAATCATTATTATATGAAGGTTTTACAATATACTACAAACATAATTAGTTTTCTAAGTCTTTATATCTTTGCTTATTTTACATTAAATGTTCTTTAATCATTTTAATTTCCTTTTCTGGTAACATATATGGCAACTTTTAAGTCTACTTTTTGTTATTAATTTAATGTTTACTATTGTGCATATAAAATTAACGTTAATTTAAATATTTTTGAATTATGTTACTATTTTCATTTAATCAACAAATTCTTTAATTTCATTACATTAGTCAATATTTGTTTCTTCTTCTTAATATTAATTTGGTCATTATAAAATACATAATACAATATATATATATATATTCACCTGGTGCTTTCCATTTTTTTTTTCATTATTTTTCGAGAGAAATTTTCCCGTTCCAGAGGATTTTTTTATAAGAGTTCGCGGGGTACATTTTAGTAAACTTTTTTGAGTCACTTTCTACTAGCAAAAAACTAGCCTTTAATGAAACAATTAGCGAGGCAACAATTAATTCCGACTTAAAACCTCTGGCAACTGGGCTACAAAGAAAGCATGTGGCTATGATTTTAGACTGACAGGGTCTTTTACAAGCCAACATAATTTGTATTGTGTTTATTTTCCAATATTTAAATTTTTTATTCTAATATGTATTTTTATTGTTAAATATCAGGGGATCGTTAAATATTATTTAGTAAAATTATTCCTTCAAATTCTCTCTCATAAATTTTCACCAGATACTGTAAGTTCCTTAACCTAGCAATATAACTTTTGAACTGGCATTTAAATGCAGAGATTTTATGCGTTATACATTGCTCATACCTCTGTTTCTAAAATTTAATCATGGATAGCATCTGATAGTGAATTTCTCGGTTGTTCTTGAATACGTAGTAAAATAGTTTATTGGTCTATGTACGAATAGGTTAATATGACTTGTTCCATTTTATCTTACTTAAAAATATATTGCTTTTGTCATATGCTTATATATATGTAAGTACCTATTTTATAGTTGTAAAAAATGGTGTGAAGCTAGGTTTTCATTTATGCCTAGCGCATCCGCCATATTCTTTAATATTACTGGCAATGTTTTTATATCGCCAGTAATTTTTTTAATTTGGCACACCTCACAATAGGCATAGCTTGATGGAATTACAAGGGAACCACCACCAAGTTCTCCACAGCTTACAAAGAATGTCGTAGAAATTCTCTAAACTAGAATAATAAATGAATAAATATAAAAAACGGATGTGAGTTAAGTTTAGAACTTCCCCCTATAGTGGAGTCAGATAAGCATCAAATTTTAGTGAAAAAGGAATTGTTTCCAGCCTCAAATTTTTTTAAACATGTTAGTTACATCGAATACTATACGAAATGGACATTTTCTACCTCTAGCAATCGCCGGCCGCTACGTAAGTTATCGGCCATTCTGTGAAAAATCGACCATTATGGTCGTTCTTTCTAAATATAGATGAATATATCTCGGTATGTGTAGGTCCAAAGAAAGCGAAAAAAATTGAGGCTGTTCGTTATAGGCTATCAGCGGTTACAATATGAAATTTTTATCTGTACACATAACCTCAAAAAAAATAAAACTGATAACAAACTGCTAAATTTTGGTGTTTAAGTAAAAGTTGATGAAATTTTCAAAAATTATACTTTATAATGTGAACAATAACTGGTTAAAATTTCAAGTCAAAATACAGGTCTTAAAAATTGACTTCAAATTTTAAAATTGATTGGCCAGTAACTTTTGTGCATCGCATCGTATTAGGTTATTTTTTTTAATGTAGGTTCTTTTCATGCACTTTATTATGATGAACAAGAAGATAATTTTAAACTTGAAAAAGAAAATGAAAATAAAAGGATTTTTTGTATTTTTTTGTCAATTTTTTCGAGTCGCCGTTTTTGGAACAAGCGAGCAACATACATGTGATAAGCATGATGATGGAAGTGTCTTGCGAATAAAGAAAACAAAAATGATTTTCATGGGTTCATTGATAAATTAACGTCATTAAGCTCAGGGATCATTGCTGGTGATAAAGTTAACTGTCATAAAGCTTTTGAGTTAGATATTCAGGGTATACAGAAAATTTTTGATAAAAAATTGTCAGATGTGGTAGTTGGACGGAAATATCGAGTTACACCATTAAGTATAATATACTCATCAGTGAAATTATATGGAAAATGAGTAGTAATAGATTCTACCCTACTTTTTCAAAGAATATCACTTTTAAAAACAGAGATGAACAATTAAAGACATTCTTTGAATATTAATTGGCTCTATATCCTCTTAGGTTATTCGATGAAAATGGAATGCGGAACAATGCCAAATTAACTCTATGAAAATTTCGTTTACAATGCTTATACGGATCCAACCTAATTAATAAAACAAGTTTGGAAAAATTGAGATTTGATTGCTTTTAAAAATACGGGACATCAACAGCATGTAGCTGACTTCGCTACCACCCACCTCACAAGCTGTCAATCAACATTGTTTAAGAGTGTATTATCAAATCCAGAAATGGTTGTTCCCAGAAATGGTTGTTCCCAGAAAATAGTAAGCCTGCATGCAACTACGAATAGCACATGACGTCCAGTGGCTTATTACCTGTGACCCTTCCGAGAAACGTTTAAACCGCTATCAGATTCACTTATAAAATCAATTGCATGCAGTTGCATATCAGTTGGTAGTGCAAGACTAGAGCATGTTCTTGTAAAAAACTGGGGTTAAAATACACTGTAGCGTGTAAGTACTGCGAAGACTTTTAAATAGCTTTAAGTGTGAAGAAGATTTGGTACCTGAAACAGAAGAAATTGATAAGTTAGATGAAGAATTGGAAAATAATTCTGAAACATTTTGTTTGACTGAATGTCTAAGTATATGTGGAACTGATACGGAGATAGAGGACAGTGTTAGCGAAGCTTCTTCATTATCATTTACTGATAGGTCGATTGATCAAGAAATTAATAGAAATGAAAATGATGATGCATTTTATAATTATGCTTCAAGCGATTCCGAAAATTAGTCTGATGATTCTTTATCAAGTAATACAAAACGGAGGCGATTAATATAATTGCTCACGTATATTCTTTTTTTCAATTTCGAGTAAAACATTTCCATTTTTCTATACAGTATTTAAATACAATAAATATACATTTGCATAACAAATATTGCTTTTATTGATCTATACCTAAATATAAATATATATAAGTATAATTTTTATAATTAATTGATTTTTTATATTTTTTAATGCTCTTTCGAAAAATTAGATCAAAATATGTCAAAAATTAATTAATAATACAAAAAAAATGAGTTTTATCAAAAATAGTGAAATTTTTCGAAAAAATTAACGAAAAAACACAAAAAATCGATTTTTTTTTCATTTTTTCCAGTTTAAAATTTTTTTCTTGTTCATCATCATAAAGTATTTAAAAATACCTACATTTTACAAATAAAGAACCTCATACAATACGATGCACAAAAGTTATTGGCCATTAAATTTTAAAATTTGAAGTTAATTTTTAAGACTTAATATCGTGACTTGAAATTTTAACCAGTTATTGTTCACATTATAAAGTATAATTTCTGAAAATTTTATCAAATTTTACTTAAAACATCCGAAGTTATAACAAAACAACCAAAATTTAGCAGTTTTTTTAGAGGTTATGTGTGCAGATAAAAATTTCATATTGTAACCGCCGATAGCCTATATCATAACGAATAGCCTCAAATGGTCGATTTTTCACAAAATGGCCGATAACTTGCGTAGCGGCCCGCGGTTGCTAGAGGTAGAAAATGTCCATTTCGTATAGTATTCGATGTAACTAACATATTAAAAAAGAATTTTGAGACTGGAAAAATTCCTTATGTTTTGCTTGTCTGCTCCACTACTATTAAAAATATTTTTAAGTCGTTTGATAATGTACATTTGCTTGGATAAAAAATTATTATCGAATTCTTATGATATTTGATTTCATTAAAGGTAATGACTTATATTCATATCCTTTATATAGCTAGACATATACTACAGGGGCTAGAGGATTTTTTAGTTAAAAAAATTACGTGATATTTTCAGAAAACGTAAAATGTTCTGTAAGAAAATCAATAAACATACAAAAGTTATTCTAATAATGCAGTCAGAATAGGATATGCAGTAGAACTTTTTTCATAAGCAATTTTATGGTTGGATTCTGTTTGGGAGGTACTAAGGAGTACCCAAAAAATTTTTGTACTTTAGAGACCCTGTGGCTTCAATTGTTATTAACACTTTAATTTTTTTAACCGCGTTTTTCAACCTAAAAATGTGAATAACTCGAGATATATAGGACCGATCGGGACAACATAAAATAAGCAAAATCTTTATAATTAAATTTTATACAAATCTATGTTCAGTGTAGATCGTAAGAACCCAACCATAACCTGCAAAAGTGGAAAAACTGGCGAAAAATAATTTTTTCTTCATTTTGGTGCCCAGAGTCGCTGGGTGAACAGATCAGCTTCAAACTTTCAGAAAATCTGCCTTTTGCTCTAACAAAAACACACTGAAAATTTGGTGCAAAAATCTGACATCTAGTGTATGCAATTGAATTTGTTATTTAAAGTTTGAATTGGACGTCATTTTATGCCATTAAGTCCAAAATGGATTAACTTTTTTCAAAAGTTAGGTCTCGATGCCAGCTTTTTGATGCCATAGGAAAAAAAAATTTAAACCTATTTTGGCCATTTTTTGCATTTGTTTAAAAACCCAATTAACAAAAAATTAATTTTATCGGCCATTTAAAAAAAAAAGTGACTAAACTAAACTCTTTTTTTTATTGAAGTAAAGGTATTAAAATTTTCTTTATGATCTGTTAAAAAAAAATTCAGTATTTTTTTCAAAATGGCGGAAAATTTTTATTTTTTTTCTTTATTGGGTTTTAAACAAATCCAAAAAAATGGCCAAAATAGATTTAAAAAAAAATTGAAGGCATCAAAAATCTGACACCGAGACTTAATTTTCAAAAAAAAAAATGGCATAAAATGGCGGTCAATTCAAATTTTAAATGACAAATTCAATTGCACACATTGGATTTCATATTTTTGCACCAAATTTTCAGGATGTTTTTGTTAGAGTAAAAGGCAGGCTTTTTGAAAGTTTGAAGCCAATCGGTTTACCCAGCGGCTCTGGGCAGCAAAATGAAGAAAAAACGATTTTTTGCCAGTTTTGTCACTTTTGTGGGTTATAGTTGCTCTACTAAGACCTACACCAAACGCAGATTTGTAGAAAATTTAATTACAAAGATTTTGTTTCTTTTATGTTGTAACGATCGGATCTATATATCTCGAGTTAGTCACATTTTTAGATTGAAAGACGCGGTTAAAAAAGTTAATAACAATTGGAGCACACAGTCTTTGAAGTACAAAAATTTTTTGGGTACTCCTGAGCACCTCCCCAACAGGATCCAACAGTAAAATTGCTTATGAAAAAAGTTCCTTTATATTGATTTTTGTGCTATTTTTACTGCGCTATAACAAAGTGTGTATTTGAGAGAGGAATTTTCTCAGTTTAATGAAAATTTCTATTATTTATTTTTATTGTAAGGGTATTATGTTACACTTGAATGTAACGACTCTTCCAACTTTTATACATTTTCAAGATTTCGTTATTACTCAAAACTGAAAAATGTTCGTCTTCTTAACACTCTGTGACTCGGAAATGAAACGTTATCGCCCCTCCTTACAGGAACCTTTTATTAACTTTGCGAGAGAAATACCCTCCTAAATTTGTTGTACATTGTTGAAACGCCCCTTATGTGCAGATAATTATACGCAGCAGCAATCAACTTGAGACTAAAATAAAATATACTCCGAGATATTCTAATATAAACTGAATTATAATGCCAAATTAGTCAGCATACTGAAAATTAAAAAAAAACATTAATACTATCTATAAGCAAGATGATAGAGGTACAGATACCTGTAGTGAAGAAATAATCCTGTCCAGAAGTCAGCGAGTTGGTCGTCTGTTTCTTTTGAATGAATGGGCACCTACTACCTTTTGTAACATTTTCATACATAGACAGAAAATTAAACCTTGGAAAACAAATCAGATGGGTTTTGAACTAAAATGCACGATCGGATTAACAACAAGCTCTGATACATTCAGTCAGTTATATAAGTTAAAATTAATTCAAAACATTTGAAACAAAGGGTCTCACCGGGTTCCCATGTGAAATCTTCACTAGCGTCTTTGTTGACATTGGGGCCTCTACCATATTGCTAGTTGTTGGAAATAATTTTGGGTCGATTATCAAAAAATAGGGGTTGCAACCCCTAACTTCAAAATCGTTTTTCTACGAAACTATCATAGATTCTTTAATGAAACTAAAGCGACATGGAATCTACTAAGTAGAATTATATTATATATGTTTTTCATAATCTCCAACCAAAAATGACGCAGCAAAAAACAATTGAAAAAATTTGGGGTGGTTTTTCGTGGCTATTTCTCGAGGTACACCGACAAAAAAATCATGTATAATCAGTAAGCATTCAACTATAATATAATGAGTAGCGTAGCAATTACTTAGATGTGGGATGGATGGAACATATTTGAAATAATAAAAATTCTATGCAGGTAGGCACATAGTGTATTCTGGCCAATCCAATAAAAGTCAATAAAATTAAAATAAATACAGCATTTACCATAAACTACTAATAACTTTTATTTTCCGAGTAAAAATATTGAAATAATTCAATCTTTGATACTATTGTCTTCTCTAGTTGTAGTAACATTTGTGACATCAAATATATGTGTTAATATTTCAGCGAGCTTAAAAATTTTTGATTGATAATGGCCATGTGACAAATAATAAATTATTGATGATGCTACATGTGAGCAACAACCTATATTTCTATTTCCGTTAGCACAATCGCAGGTATATCTCTTTATGCCCTTATAGCTGTTCATATTTGGTTCGTATTCAATTGACATATCAAACGTCACAAGCGACATGTTATCTCGCTAAACTGCTGGAAGGGACAACAACGACATTAATATTGAGTAGGTACTTAAAAGAAGATAGCAATATAATAAGGATGAAAGTTCGTTCTCGACTCGTCAATAGCAAGACATATCAATATTTTATTCAATACGAACCAAATATATACAACTATAAGGGCATAAAGAGATATAACTGTTATTGTGCTAATGGAAATAGAACTATAGGTTGTTGCTCACATGTAGCATTAATCATTTATTATTTGGCTGTTATCAATTAAAAATCGTAAGCACGCTGAAATATTAACACATATATTAGATGTTACAAATGTCACTACAACTATAAAAGACAATACTGATGAAGACTGAATTATTTCAACATGTTTACACGGAAAATAAAAGTTATTAGTATTTTATGATAAATGCTGTTTTTATTTTATTTTTAGTGATTTTTATTGGATTGGCCAGAATACACTATGTGCCCACCTGCATAGAATTTTTAATATTTCAAATATGTTCCACCCATTGCACATATATGTAATTACTGCGCATTATAGTTGAATATTTACTGATTATACGTGATATTTTTTTTTTCGAGGAATAGCCACGAAAAACCACCCCTAATTTTTTAATTTTTTTGCTCCCTCATTTTTGGTTGGAAATTATGAAAAAATATATAATGTAATCCTCATTAGTAGCTTCCATTTCGCTTTGGCTTCATTGAAAATCTATCAAGACGCTAGTGAAGATTTCGTATGGAAACCCGGTGAGACCTTTTATACAATATTATTTAACGTAGTTGTCATACACTTAATACAGCTTATAATCCTGTTGAGCTAGATATCTCAATTTTAAAATAAATAAAACCTTTCAAAATATTGAAACGAAAATAACTTCATTACATCCAGTTTTTAGGGATATTATATATATTTGTCTTGTACGTATTTATTCATATTTGTACTATATATTACATGCAATTTTGGTATGAGAAGCGTATAATTAAATAAAACAACAGATATATTGATTTATTTTTAATTACCATTTGTTATATTATCATATATACATATAAAAAGAACCTATAACATATTTTAAAATAACAATATTATTCTATAAAAATTGTTTAATGGTTTAATGACATTTGACTAGAACAATTTAAAGTCCTCTCTGCAACATGACTATATTTCTTATGGAGTGTGTTATTGTTACTTGTAAGTTCTATTATTAATTCGTAAGAATACTTTTGCATTAAATTTAATAATAAACAATTTAAATGAAATTGAAAATAAGTTGTAAATGAATTTGCAGTAAATTATGTATATTAATTTACAAAAAACAAACAAACTACAATAGAAGACAAACAGATACAGATACTCTTTGGGGAGGGTTGGTTGTAAAAATTGCAAGTATTAGTACATGTGATAAAAATTGTTTAAGCTTGTATGTAAATAAATACTCAATATGTGGCAGCAGTTTTAGTAAGATTTAAAATAAATAGCTGACAAAAATTGGTATTTTCGCAATTCTTTACTGAAATGTTAAAGTTTTAGGCATACATTTTTTATTATTAAAAAAAGTACATTTTTCACTCTAAAACTAATACGAGTTTCTTGTTACGCCTTTTAAAAAAATACCTACTTTTTGCAACTTGTTTTTGCAATTCTGTAACAAATTCAGAAAATTATTCTTTAGTTTTAAGATAGATATAGTAATTATATTTTTCGGGAAAAATCCTTTCTTCTACTAGTGAAATATGTCGTTTGATATTAATAATAACAATTAATAAGTTAATATTTCAGTACAAATTTCAAAAGTATTATTTCTCCAACTATGATCCCACTGAAATTTGATTGCCAATATTTTATCAGTAAAAATAGTAAAATAGAATTAATGGCCGAATATTAGGTACCTACTCAAAATAAAGTACTGAATTTAGCATGTAAAATACGACTTCCTGACCAATTTCGAGGAGTTATGCAGGGAAAGTTTTATATTAGCAAATTATAAATATACGCGTGCCTTCAACCGCGCTAATAGAGACAAAAAAGTTTGATGACTTCAATAACAAACACGAACCATTCAAGGGAAGATTATAACGATAGTGATATAATTAGTATATTGAACTTGCAGAATAATTGCTAAATTAATAATATTGTTCAAACAAACAATCAGAAATGCTTAAAACTATCTAGAGCATGCCCACACAAGAAATAGTGTTCATGCAAAGAAATCCCCAACTGTTTTTTATTAATCATGTGTTCAAACAGCACGAAACTTAAAATCCCTGTACTGGCTGTAGACAATCAAAATAGTTGCTGATTTTGTTAATCGGCACGGGATATTCTGCATGACCTGCTAGCTCAGCTAGGGAATGCTACAATCTTCCGATCTATATGTTGTTGATTAGCAATAGAACGGCAAATTTTTTTTTAATAACAATATATTTTGAAAATTGAAATAAACCTCAAATCGCTCAATAATAACTGTCACGAGCTAGCGATAACTTGTCGCAATTGTAACTAATTGGGCGTTCAGGCAACACGAAAATCCGGAACCGTTTGCAATCAGTATTTTGACCGTGAAAGTCCATCAAATTGTCAGGGATTGTCTGCTTGAACAATACTAATACTACATTGTTCATGTTCATTGAAAAAAAAAAAAAATGTTTTCTTTGATGCATAAAAATCCATTCACGTGTTTCACATTCAATTTGAGAGGCACCATTTTTTTGCGCTAGTGTGCATTATTTTTGGAAAACAATATACCTTGTAAGATTTATTTTTTATGTCTGGACCTCTTATAGGTTTTGAGATATTCGCGCAAAGTTATTTTTGTGGCCAATTTTTTTTAAAACAACGTTTTGAGTTGGTAAGTTATCTTGTATACGAATTATATATTGGGTATCAACGGATCATGGTAGGCCCCCTTTTTTCCTCATTTTTAAGAATATCAGAATGAAACTTGGTAGCGTATTATACGACCAAGAAGACACTTTGTGGCACAACTGTCATTTTTTCCCACTTTCGCTCTCACCGGAAATGACCCCAAATTTTGATTTTTAAATGGAACACCCTGTATATTATTATATTTTTGAAATCCTTGAAAAATTCTAAGTACGGTGATGCCCCATAAGTGACATTTCGACTCCATGAAAAAAAATTTAGTCGAAATTTGTTGGTACGTCTAGAGTGCCATGACCAGAAAAAAATGTTTCTAATGGACCGGTGTGATTGTTAAAGAACACGCCAAAACCCTCGATAAACTTTTCGAAACTGTAACAAAATCCGAAAATCAAAGGCGTGCTTCACGTAAAAATGCCATTGGAAGTTTAAATCATATTTTCGCTCTACGGAGCGGAGCGGAGCGTTTTTTAAGCAAAAATTTCAGAAACCCATCAAGGAGTGTAATTTTAGAAAGTGTAGTCAATGTCGCTGCACGGGGACGTAATGTCGCCCCCACCACCAAAATTTAGAAAGTGTAACTAAAATCATTAAAAACCCAAAATTAAAAACCCTTTTACGAATCCACGTTGTGCAGCACTGCAACTGATGCGTTGTGTTAAATATGAGGATAAGTTAATCCAGTCTCTATTCAAAGTATATCGAGGGTTCTTTCCTATTATTTGGGTTTCCTACCACATGTATATATTGTCCTCTTCAAAAAAAAAAAAAAAAAAATCACCGAATCTACAAAATAATAGAATTATTGGGAGAAAGCCTCTGCGCCCGTGACATTTACGCCAAAGGAATAGTCAGAGGTTATGTTTTGCAAATAATATAAATCGGAATAAACACAGAAATAATGTATTTTGCTGACGTTTCAGAAAGTAATCTCTTTCCGTTTTCAAAGCTTTTTTTTGGAAGAACTCTTATTTTGCTGTGTATGTCAAATACACAGCTTTAAGATTCTGTTTATGTTATTTCCATAGATACTTACTACTTACACAGAACATAGAACTGATGATATTTTGTTTTAGATAGTGTTGAGTTTGTGAAGTTCTTCTTTTAACATTGGTAGCCAGGTTGTACAAATATCTACAGAACAATTCGATACGCACTTGTCTTCATTCAATAAGATTATTGCTGATTCTTTAATTTTTCTTTTTTTGGTATCTGCTTCTTTTGTTAAAATTTTTGCTGAGTCCCAGTTTATTCTATGTCCGTTTTCCCAAGCATGTTCACAAATCTTTGATTTCTGAATTTCATTTTTTCTAATGTAATTCTTGTGCTCATTCAACCTCACACTAAAAGGTCTGGATGACTCACCCACATAACATTTATCACATTCGAACGGGATATTGTAAATACAGTTTCTTGAATTCTGTTTCCTGTTTATCGGTTTTGTTTTTGTTAAAATAGATCTTAAAGTGTTCCTCGTTTGAAATATCGTCCTAACATCAAATTTGTCACCTATACGGCGTAGCTTTTCCGATAATCTGTATACATAAGGAATTATTGCTGTATAATGACGTTCAGGTTTTTGTTTTTTTTCAATAATTCTAGTATTTTGTAGATTCGTTTTTTTTTTTTTTGAAAAGGACAATAATATATGTGGTAGGAAACCCTAATAATAGGAAAGAATATTCGGAGAATGCCACAAATAACTTTTAGAAGACAATATATCGAGGGTTTTAGCCAAAATAGCCTTTAGCGACATGGGTCCCCTATCACTTTCTAACAGTCGATTTGGACGGTAAAATGATGGGTTTTAATGGGATTTGCCCTAAACCGCTTCCTCAGTGATTCGGTGTCAGAAAAGTATAGTTACCATGTACTCATACGTGCACGGGACCCCCTTGTCTGAACGTATGAATTTATAATTGCTATAATATAATTCAAAGTCGTTGAGATGCAAGCATTTTTAAGCTCTGAGGAGCGAACGGACTGTTAATTGAACTAATAGTACGTAAGCAGACAGGCAAGCAAAAGCCCACCAAAAATTTTTAAACATTGAACTTTTCTTGAATCTTTTGTGCAATCGTCAGCTATAAGCCGCATATTGGATGGTAGTTGGTACATTATAAGTCGTCCGTTCCTCAATGTGTTGTACACGGGCCAGACTATAGTTTGTTAAAACATTTTTCTTGAAGTTTTTGTAAAACATGGTTTTTTAATAGATATTCTTTGAACTTTATATTGTCTTTTTCTTGTGTTTTCAAAATTCCCTTTCAGGTTTAATTTTAAGAAAGTGTTAGTACTTACTGTGTTAGATTTATAGTGTTACGACGTCCAAATGGTACCATCAGTGAAGCAGTTAAGCATAAACGAACAGTAAGTATAAGTTTTGTATTATTCTCCGTCTGAATCAGTCTTCTTGAACCCTTTTTGTGAACGTTTAATATTAATTTTTTGTAAAATATAAAGAAGTCCATCAGACGCGAAATGATGGATCGTTCACATGATGTCAGAAGAATCAAATTGAGCATAAAAATTTGAGAATGTGTATTTTGTGGGCCATCAAATTTGGCATAAACAGTTTTATTTGCCAAAATTTAATTTTTTCAAATGGAAAATGGAACCATAATGGTAGAGTACTACCATAAAATAGCGGATGTTCTAAGGGTGGATGTGCCCAAAAGCAATTTTTTCTTTTTTTTTTATGTGTTGTCAAATTTTTTTTATGGAGTCGAAATGTCACTTATGAGGCATCACCGTACTCACAATTTTTCAAGGATTCCAAAATATAATAATATACAGGGTGTTCTATTTATAAATCAAATGTTGGGGTAATTTCCGGTGAAACCGGGAGTGAGAAAAAATGACAGTTGTGGTAGAGAAATTCTAAATAACTTTTCTACTTTTTCAATCTTCCCCATAATAAACTACCAACTTTCATGTGGCAAACAAACTCCTTACAGTTATATTAAATTATTATGAAAATAAAAATTTGTGCAATGACACACTTCGTTTGCATCGAAACAATAACACGTTAAAACTTATCTATCCCACATCCACAGATCTCCTTTAGATGATCGGTAAATCTTTAATACTCCGAACAAAAGCTAGAATGAACACTTGAGAGAATCTTTAATCGTTATTAAATTTTAAAAAGATTTTCAGCTTCACTGAGTATACGTTATTATTTTTACCCTTTTCTTATCTTATGAGGGTCGTTTTTATTCCCTTAGAGGGACAATTTATCATACTTTTTCACTCTTGTCTTGTTTTATGTCCACAAAGTAATTTATCTATTAGAACGACTTTATTTTTCAAAACGAATAATCAATCAGAAACCGACGGAGGTATTTAAATGTTTTTCAAGTCAAACTGCGGGTAGAATCTCGACCAATTTTTCGCTCTAAACAGTTATTAGGTTGAATTATCATTTATGAAATTTCTTGATAATAGTTTCTAATGGGTATTGTTTTTTTTATTTGTCTGTGAGTATGCCAGATTTCTAGCACCAATGTTCACCTTTGATTTACGATCTTTTGGGAACACATTATAAACAGTACTAGATACTGTAGAAGCTCTTCCGAATTAAAGAGCGGACTGGACAACGAATGCACCTATGACCTACGCTATTTAGGATAGTGGTGAAATAAACAAATTATGTCTCATACTGTAAGGACGGGAAAGGAAAAATGTGTAAACTTTATACATTTAGGATTTTAAAAACTCTCTCGATGTAAATTACAATTTCAATAACGATCTAAAACCAAATTTTATATACGAATTTTCTTTTCGATTAACTAAGAAGAATGGAGCTCTGAGAGTGTATATAAACAGCGCAGATATTTAATGATCCAATAAATTAGAACTTTCGGGGAAGGATCGATAATGATTTGAACCGACACAGAACTTGTTATTGTAAATTGCAATATTATGCAAGCCTGACAAAAGCCGAAGTCAGCGATAACGATAACAATGAATCGTCAATGTTATTGTTCAACAAGCAATAGTTTCTCGTATTTTTACACTGTTCAGAAGGCATCTCCAGAAACAAACTCCTAAGAAATCATAGATAAAAAAATCGTATAAATGATGTAATGATGCTGAATGCAGTTCATTTTCAAAAAGATCGAATTTCATAATGAAGTCTACAACTTTCCTGTTTGCAGCTTTAAATGGAACTAGGTAGAAGTTATAATGAGTGGAAGATGCTAAATATGATGGTGTAAAACCCATAACACTATAACATTGAAGAAATTTCAAAAATATATAAAGAAAAAAGAGATTTATAAATTTAATTGAAGAGTAGAAAGTATACACCGACAGAAATTGATTGGATGTTTAGTAGCGTCTTTTATGACTTGTCAAGATGGTAACAGTGAGCTAGACCACGATTTTGTAAGAAACAATATTATTAGTTGTTCTCCTCTGAGTTCGAGTCCGAAGTTCGAGTCTCAGCAGCGGCAGATGACAATCGTTATTTGTATAGTTGTCTCGTGTGTGCAAGTATCCTGGTTGAATGGTGGTATAGCTAATGCTACAAAACTATTAAAAATATACATCATTTTTCGAAAAACTTATTGAGCATTATTGGGCCCTATCGAAAATAATTCGAGATTTAGATAATTTTGACTGTCAATGTTAAAAATATATATGCAAAGGCGAAATATCACATAAAACAGGGGGCAAAAACACTTCTACAGTAAATTGTTATTAACAGCTTCTCGAAACTCGGGGTGTATACAGGGCGATTCACAATATTTCCAAAAAATTTAAGGAGATACGCACTCTCAAAATTGGAGTTGGTGTACCAGACGGTAACCTGGGTCGCTAACGACAACGCCCCTACCGCCTAGTCTAATAAAAATATTGACGATTGCGTAAAGTTTGAAAAAGTTGCATATTTATTGCCAGATATTAAATATTGCGCAAACTTATTGGGACGCCTAGGGTTGGTATGGCGCCATACTTACTCAATTTTAACCGGGAAGAAAATTGAAGACGGCGAAGACAACACCTTCGGATCCAAATACTGCAATGTATTTAGTTGTATATGGAGTTTCAACACGGACGGTGAATAACGGATACTTTTGTTAAGTATAAACTAAAAATATTTCAAATCCGTTTGCACCCGGTGGTGTAAGTAAATTTTGCCTAGTCTTTAGACTAAATTGTAACAAAGTTTTGTTCTAAATAAAGCTACAACATTGTTTTAATTTTCCATATTGACGCTAGGTGCATTATGAAGTCCCATATTAACATCTGTGTTAATTTGGCTATTATACTGACATTGTAAATGACACCAAAGTCATTATAACGAAACAGAATTACAAAAATACATTTGGTCTCGTTATTTGTTTATTTTTACATCGGCCTCAATATCGATATTAGGTAATACATGCAAATTAACTGAATGATTAAACTTTTAATTCGTAATTTTTTGTTATTTTTCTGTAAAGGTTGTTGAAATATATAATTTTTGAGCTATTTTTACGCTTAGCGAAATTTTGGTAATGTTGGAGATACAGCAGCGTGAGTAGATGAAATTACGAAGATAAAAACTCTTTTTTTTTAATCATGGGAATATCTATACAGGGTGTTTCACGAGAAAACGGACATAATTTAATGGAAGACAGACGACACCGAGGGTAACCAGAATCACCTATAGAATAAGCTGGTTGGACACCCGTTGATGAAACAGGGCGTTTTATGTATTTTTGCCAAAGTTTCTTTTGGTCATCCCTTTGTAATGGAATGGAATAATTAGTCCATATTTGACTCATGTAATACGCCACTGATGCTGAGCAAATACATATACAAAGAAAATATCCAGGTCCGGACTTGAGAAAAAGTTGTTTTTGTTGTTTTTCAAAGAGTAATTTTTTTTCAAATTTAATTCGAATATTACATAAAAAACTGAGCAAAACGGCTTTATTAATTTTTTTTCCACACTTTCATCGTTCCCGAAATACATTCCACTAAATACCACAATATGAGACTTCATCAAAATATTGATGAATCACACTTGCTAAAAATGCTTCCACAATTGAAATTATTCATTTACTTTTCTTCAACAGTAAATATTATGTTGCAATTAACAATTTTTAACATTAATCACTTGTGTGATATTAGGGAGGGACAGAAATAAATAAAAACATAAATGTTACAGATCATCGAACGAATCATCTATTTTATTAAGCTCATGTATTGAAAACTAGAAAAACAACAACATAAAATATTTATCAACAGCAACAATAACGGTAGCAACAAAATAACATAACAATAATGCTCATAATAAAAGAATAATAACAAACTATGAGCGGATTAATATGTAGGGAAAACAAAAAACAAAAATGCAGATATTGTGATAAAGAATGTTCACAAATAAGAATTATAATTGAATTGTACGTTCAGAATGTCCTCCCCCAGCTTCGGTGCATTTTCTGGTGCGATTCACGAGATGACCGATTGATTTTCTTATCATAATTGGGTTATTTTTAATTTCAGTGCAGAATTTAATAATCCTCTGACTTAATTGAGCCCTGTCATTAATGTCCATATTGTAGACCTCGCTCTTTAAGTTAGCCCATAAAAAATAGTCAACAGGGTTCAAATCTGGGGACCTTGCCGGCCATAAATGAGGACCTCTGCGACTTATCCATTTGTCTGAGTATGTCATTTGAATAATTTCTAATTTGGTTGGAGAAATGTGGTGTGGCTCCATCATCTTGAAAAAATACACCTCAAATATTTAAATTTTCTAAAAGATTCGGTAACGTATATTGTAAACGTATATTGTTACCATTAAGTGTACCTTCAAAAAAATGTGGCCTTAACAAGTTACCGCCTACAAGTCCTATCCAAACATTGACTGAAAATATATGCTGTGAACAACTTTCGCGTTTTATGTGTGGGTTCTCTTGGGTCCATATGTGAGCATTTCTCGAATTATTTATTACGTCTCTTGTAAATTGCGCCTCATCTGTGTGTTCTATTTCTGCATATTACTCGTCGATTTTCAGACAGCCAAAGACAAAAAGTCAGTCGATTGACATCGTCGCCTGGTTCAAGACGTTGTACTAATTGAATGTGGTATGGGTACAAATTTTCTTTTCGCAATGTCCTCCATATTCTAGTGCGACAAACACCAATCAGAGTACTAATTTTTCGTGTACTTAAACTTGGATCTTTGTGAACCATATGTAAAATATTGTTTTCTAAGTTTAACTCTTGTCATATATTGTGCCACAACTAGTGGGGAACTTTCACGTTCTTTGGAATACTCATATACAGACCCGAGAATTTTATGGTCAGGTTGTCGTCTATTACGAAATCGTCTTCGATATTCCCACTCATCTGCGTTACCATTGCCGTTACAATAGATGAAAATGATGTCAATATATTCTTCGTTCGAAAATTGGTACGGTAATTTGAAAATATTAAATGAGCAATTTATTGTCTTAGCTAGTACAATAAAATTAAAAACAAATTATCACCACATAAAATGTCAAATAAGTATAACTACTAATCATTTGTTTTCTAATAGTTGTCATTTCGAAGTAAGGCTACTATGATCAATAGTATAAAAACTAACTCATTTAACGTTTAAAGACATAGTTTAACCATTGGATTTGTAAACGATAGTCTATT
Organism: Leptura quadrifasciata; assembly: GCA_963675555.1. Lineage (NCBI taxonomy): Eukaryota > Metazoa > Arthropoda > Insecta > Coleoptera > Cerambycidae > Leptura > Leptura quadrifasciata. The sequence goes on from OY776675.1 coordinate 44,935,990, forward strand.
AAGACTATTTTTTTCGTAGAGAGAATTATTGACAATTTTCACAATATTTCGAGCCTAGTGAGGATATTTTGAAGATAAAATTTAAATTGTAAATATTTTTTATCATAATATTTGCATTTTTGTTTTTCATATATATTGATCCGCTCATAATTTGTTATTATTCTATTGTTATGTGCATTATTGATATGTTATTTTATTGCTACCGTTATTGTTGTTGTTGACAGATATGTTATGTTATGTTATGTAATAAAATAGATGATTTGTTCAATGATCTGTACATTTATGTTTTTATTTAATTCTCCCCCTCCCTAATATCACACAAGTGATTAATGTTAAAAATTGTTAATTACGACAAAATATTTACTGCTGAAAAAGATAATAAATGAATTATTTCAATTGTGGAAGCATTTTAACAAGTGTCATTCATTGACATTTTGATAAGTCTGGTATTTAGAGGAATGTATTTCGAGAATGGTGAAAGTGTGATAAAAAATTAATGAAGACATTTTGCTCAGTTTTATTTGTACTATTCGAATTACATATCGAAATTTTAAAAAACATACAGAGAAACATCCTTGAGAAACAATAAAAAAAACTTTTTGTCAAGCCAGAATCTGGATATTTTATTTGTCATAATATATGTATTTATTCAGGATAACTAGCGTATTACATGACCCAAATATGAACTAATTGCTTTATTCCATTACAAAGTAATGACCAAAAGAAGTTTCGTCAAAAATACATAAAACACCGTATATTTCATCACCAGGTGGCTAACCAGCTTTTTCTATGGGTGATTCTGATTACCCTCGGTGTCGTCTGTTTGCCATTAAACCATGTGCGTTTTCTCGTGGAACACCCTGTATACCTTCTAAGTTATGAATTCTTAATAATATAATTAATAAAAAATCGTCGACCTGGTTCTGGGGATAACACACCTTACTTGATTATGACGATAAAAAATAAAATAAAACCAAGACCTACGTCGGTAAAAGGAGAAAAGTGTAGTAATTTGTCATTGCTGTTAAAAAGCGTTCTGTACAATCTGGCACAATAAAGTTTTTCTCCGTATTCGACTGGTAAAACGTTTCATATTAATGTCTTGCAAACTTTTACTAATCCTGAAAAACAGGCGGGAATTTATATAAAGCTTTCCCCGCTCAACTCACAAACTGAAGATAATTATAAAATCGTTAATATTTAAAACGACATTAAAATTAATTAATGCAAAAGTTTTCTTAAATTGTTATATTAATATTTTAGCTATGTCGGTACTGATTACGAGAAGTTTGTTACAAGGTGTTCTTTCTTTTATTAAAGCACTCGTCAAGTTGGAATAACACTGATATGAATATCCATGTCTTTCACTGTACAAACTTAGAAAACTTTAACAAAATTAGTTCACGCTTTATATATTTTAGCACCCTTGTTGACACAACGAAACTAGTTGGTGGCTGACGAACCATGTTTTTACCACTGTTTAGTTCTAGTGCATTTTATTCGGTTAAATCTGGCTCGTTATAACTAATTAATCTATTCTTATGTAAGTTTCCACTTATTTTAGTTTCAAGTATTTGGATAAAGTTAAGATAAAATCACAGGAATGGAAAATGGCATCGTGGGGGTAAAACTTTAAAAATAAGACTTAATTTGAATTGCTGGGTTATGGAAAACACTAATTACCAATTAGTTCTATACAGGGTGTCTCAAGTCGATACCAACTTGCTTATTTCAAATAGAATACCCTATATATTTTACAGTTTTCGAAAAGAGCATAAAATTCTGAGTCGAAAATATATAGCATATCCTATACCTAAACCTAGCCGTTTCAGAGTTATTTGACATTTTATAGAAAATTTGACAGGTGCAACGGTTTGCAAGAACCGTTAACTTTCTTCATGTAAAAGATTGTCATTTGCTTCTTGTCACATAAGAAGAACCCAAGGAGAACTACGTTCTACAACTGAAATAAATTCAGAAATATCATACCAAGTGTTCCGCTTTTCGCGTTACATTTTGTCAATTTCAAACCGCGAAAACTTATTTAGGTCAAATGAAACACCTTGTATTTTTTTACGTCAAGTTGTGTAAAATTGAATTCCCTTTTTTCTGATATTAGCATTGTGGGGGTTAAAGTTACAACTTTTTGAAATATTTGCGATTTCATGAATTGTTGTTGTAATCATTTCATCAAAATAGCCATTATCTTATGTCAAAAAATGCTAGCACGTTTAAATTACACCCACGAAGACTTTTTAAATTTGTTTATTATTTAGGAGAATGTGATAAAGTAATATCAAGAACTTGCAGCACATTTGTTACTCGATATTTAGAAAAACGGAAACCCTTACCAAACACTGTAAAACGCATACTGGAAAAGTTTAAAAATTATGGCTCTGTCAAGGCAAAATGCAAAGAAGAAAGCCTATTGTTGATGACGAAAACATTGAAATAGTCATTCTGAGATATTGTCATGCATTTCCAAGGATGTCATTAAGACAAGCTGCTCTGGAATTATGCAAGATTATGCAAGAATTCAATTCACAGAATATTATTAAAACATAAGTTTCACCCGTTTTCATTCCATATGGTTAAGGATTAAAAGAAACAGATTTCCTAAGAAAACAGAATTTTTGTGAGTCACGATTACTATTTGGGAAATATTATATGGACAGATGAAGCAAAATTTATTAAAAATGGACTTTTTAATAGACATAATTCGTATTATTGCAGTGACTCAAATCCTCATATGTTCAGAGAGCGAAACTTTCAGGAAAGTTGGCAGTTCAATGTTTACTGTGCCCTAAGAAACGATAGAGTGGTGGCATTACAATTTTTGTTTTTTTTTTAGGTGAAAGATATCTGAATATCAAAATTTGAATAATAACTATTTAGAAAATTTACCTCTCGCCGAACATAGAAACATTTTTTATCAGCACGACAGTGCTCCCCCACATAACGCATATTTAATTAATAATTATTTATGATCAATGGATTGAAAATAATGGACCTTTCTTATGGCCTCCTCGCTCGCCCGATTTATCAGTTCTGGATTATTTCATTTGGGGAATTATTAAAAATAAAGTTTATGAGAGCCCATTAACAACCGTTGATGATAGTATGCAAAGAGTAAGAAATGCATTTCAAAACATATCACAGGATTCAATTAGAAGAGCTACCCATGAGGAACTAATCCGAAGATGCGAAAAATGTGTCGAGGTTCGAGAGCGGAATTTTGAGCAATTATTAAATTAAAATGAAATCATATTTTAAATTGATCTTATCTCTGCTATTTTAGTTCATGCCATATCTTCAATTCGATTAATACGCATGTTACAGTGTTTTGCGTTTTTGTGGATATCGAGTAGCAAATGTGCTGCAAGTTCTTAATATTACTTTATCACATTCTCCATAAATAATAAACAAATTTAAAAAGTTTTCGTTGGTATAATTTAAACGTGCTGGCATTTTTTGACATCAGATAATGACTGATTGTTTCTAATCATGGCTATTTTGATGAAATGATTACAACAATACATGAATTTCTAATAAAATCGCAAATATTTCAAAAAGTTGTAACTTTAACCCCCACAAATGCTAATATCAGGAAAAAGGAAATACATTTTACACAACTTGACGCAAAAAAATACAGGGTGTTCCATTTGACCTAAACAAGTTTTCGCGGTTTGAAGTTGACAAAATGTAACGCGAAAAATGGAACACTTGGTATGATATTATTGAATTTGTTTCAGTTTTAGAACGTAGTTCTCCTTGTGTTCTTTTTATGTGACAGGAAGCAAATGAGGATCTTTTACAGGAAGAAAGTTATAACGGTTCTTGCAAACCGTTGCACCTGTCAAATTTTCTATAAAATGTCAAATATCTCTGAAACGGCTAGGTTTAGGTATAGGATATGCTACATATTTTCAGAATTTTTTCACTTTTTGAAAACCCTAAAATATATAGGGTATTCCATTTGAAATAAGCAAGTTGGTATGGACTTCCGGTATAAGCAGAAGTGCCAGCTGCTTGTAATTAATTTAGTTGGATTGGCCACACTAACATCAGTAATTATCTAAATTTTCAAAATTTTCTGATGGGTACTTTACTCTATATCGATCGATTCATTTCCCCGTGTGACACTCTGTATATGTAAATTTAATGTAGCTCTTTTAGAGGAAACAAAAATGAACCAGAGCGTTATTATACCGGGTGCCAATAAAATCCCTCCCCAGTTTTTTCTTTATTTTTCGAGGCTAAAATTTGAATTTCTGATAGAAGAGGTTGACGAACAGATACTGACCGATAAAGCTGCCGATTGTGCGGGTTTGGTGTTGCAAGCTTAGAAGCTTGTCACATTTTTGCCTATTATGAAACTATATGGCTAAATTACAAGGCCGGTATTACAAACTGAAACGTATACAGGATGTTTCACGTATTCGGTCATTAATTTCTAGGGGTGATTCTACAATAAAAAATATGAAAAAAAGTTCATGTAAACATGAATTTACAATTTATCCTGTTAAACTTTTTTTCAAAAATCAATATTTTTAAGGGTCAAGGATGTGTATTTGATTTTCTGCGTTTGGGGTGACTCCTAGCGAAAAAATGTCTGGTATAAAAGATGCAGAGCATGAAAAGTCCTTCAAAATTGTGTACTTATTTTTTGTCTTACATGTCAATACAAAAATTGTAGCGCACTCTAATAGTCGCAATGTAAGTATGCTATTTAATGCACGCAAATCCACGTATAGTTGAAGTAATAAGTTCCCGGAAAATAAAAAACGCAACAAAAATTTTACCTCATTAAAATACCTGTACTCTTTGTACTGCTGTTCGCAAATTGACTCGCTTACCTTTATAGGTTTTTAATGTGCGTCGGGTCGTTTGACGACAGGCATGGTGCCGTGGCCCGCGGCGATATAATTACGTCGTAAAGTTTTTGTTGCGTTTTTTGAGTGTAGGGATATCCTTATTTTGACTATAATACTTCATTGGAACCCTTCTCCACGCCGTTACTGAGGTCGCGTTCTAGGTGCATTTTTTAACGTAGTTTCCCCGGCAGCTCTGTTCCATATTCTTCAATTACTTCAAGTGTTAGTTGTTTCTTATTATTCTTAATTTTTTTCCATCTTTCTTGACAGTCTGAATTAATAACGCCAATTTCTTCTCATCCGTTGACAAAAATATCAGTCGATTTTGTCGCTTATGTATGTACATTCTGGTCGACTGTCAGTTCTGGATAAGTTTCTTCTATTTGCGTTATATCGATCTGAGAATATGGCGTCAAACGAGACACGGACTTCAACCAATAACGGCTGATCTGAAACTTGGCCCACTATTACCCTGTTGATTTGCTTCAACTTATCTCGTGCACATACAAGACCAAATGTGGAAAAACGTGCGGTTGACGAAAAGCAGGAATGAATTGTTCGAATATTTGCGAACATTGTATTGGAAAATATCACGATAAAGTTCCGGACAACCATACACTCCTTGAATATGAATAATTGAGTAACGACGATATAATACAAACGGCACTTGTCCCTAACGAACAACCGACGAGAATAAATATGCAGAAGTCACAAAATCGACTGATATTTTTGTAGAAGAATGAGAAGAAACTAACACTATTGTTACGTGCATGCCCTCTTACGAAGAGAGGTTTAACCTTCTAATAGAAAAGAGCTAGCCATAGGATAATAGTTTACCAGTCGGCCTAGGGATGGCGCCATTGGTTCTACCAGGGATAAACTAGAAAGCAGTAGAACCGTCTCGAATAACGGACTGGAATAAAAGAGAAAACTCTAGAATAATTGTCATGGAGTATATAAGTTGCAGAGCCAACCCGCTGGGGCAGTTCAGTATAGTTCTGAGATGAGCCAGGTGATCAGACAAGAAAAAGAACAGTAACAAATTATGAATTATAGTAGCGAATCTATAGAAGATAAAATTTATAATTAGTCTGTTATTATAAGGACTGATTATTGCAAATTTAGTGATTAATAAATCAGTGGTTAGTGACAATCCGTGTTGCAATTATTGAACCTACTCTAGGGTTGTTTCCTAAAGGGAGTAAACACGTAACAACATTAATCCCGGACCATGAAAAGATGAAAAAGTAAAAATGATGAAAAACCAACTAACGCGATAAAATAATTGAAGAATGTGGAATAGACCTGTTGGGGAACCACATTGAAAAAAGGCGCCTAGAACTTTATCTCAACGGTGGTGTGGAAAAGGGTAGTATTTATGCGTAAATGAATTCCATTCATTTAATAGTACGCGAACAATGCGACTTTAGAAGCGCATTGTAATTTCTTATTGAGATGTAAGAGGAAACAAGTACGTGATTTTGCAGAACTTTTTCATGCTGTATAACTTTAATACTAGACATTTTTTTGCTAGAGGGCGCCCAAAACCAGAAAAAGCAAATAAACATTTTCAACCCCTTTTGCTTGACAACTCGAAAAATATTAATTTTACGAAAATAGTTGATGTAAGATAAATTTGCAGAGTTTTTATAAATTTATTCTAGTTCACATGTTAGTGAGATATTTAAAAAGCAAAATTTCACACCCCTGTTTCAAGATGACGGACAAACAAATGCTGAGGTTGCAGAATATTTGCCAAATATCACAAAGAAAATGTTCGAAAAACAAATTTAAAAAGTTGCAGCTATTACACATAATGACTTTTGAGATTTTTGAGATATTTATTATATTCGATATCATTCATTATGTTTTATTTAACTTGAGTCGGTGCCCATCTTCAATTTTTGACGTTAAATCTTTTGTTAATAATGAAATACTGGATATGTAATCTAAGAAAATAATGCTGTATTATACATTTTCAGTACCTCGTAAAATTACAGTTAACATTTCAGATATTTTTTTATACAATTGTGTTTAGGCGGCTTCTTGACGATGTAAATTCTTTTCGTAGCTAGCGGAAATTAAAAAATCTGCCAATAATAATACGATATTGTGAAAGCCTCGCTTTGTTGTCGCTCGAGAAATACCATTGATAGCTAACGTGAGGCGTGTGAAGTTCATGCGTTGCGTCCTTCGACAGTCGCCGTGGAGCGGTAGGCGGAGTTCCACTCACTTCTTTTTCGCTTGTAAATTTTAAGTAAAAATATCCATAGTTTTGTTACAAAGATGAGTTTAAGGACATTCCATTGTGATAGAAAATTCACTTGATTATGTTTATAAGTAGGTTAAACAATTCGGTCCAGCTTAACGTTCAAAATCAAAGCACAACGTTATAATGACGGTACTTACAGAGTTCACAAAATGTCAAAATAGACTTTATAAATAATTACAAGGATAATTTCTACATATTGATACAAATTCTAGTACCTTTCTTGATTCTAGTTCAAGATATTGAAAAATTTTATAAGAACAACTTGCTCAGAATTAAAGAATATTATGTTGTACCAAACTTGATAACTATACCTGTGCATATTTTTTAGTCCTCTGTGGAAATGCAAACATCGTTAAAGTACTGGAAACTCAGAAAAAGACACCCCCCCCCCCCCTAACTACCACCAAATGCAGAAATGCAGAAAATATCGTGTTTCTCGCTCTCGAAAACGTGGATATACCAATTTTTGTTCGATTTGAAGCTTATTGAAAACATTTTGTTTTATTTTGGGATGTAATTTTAATCCTTGGGGTCGGATGCAATGGCTTGTGGTCGATAGTAGCTCAATTTGTTGAACTTGAGCAAAAAATTCCAATCCGACAAGCCTTTGCACGCCCAGGCCCAAAAAACGGTTGGTTTTTTGCATAAAGGGGTGGTTTGTGCTAAATTGGGGTGTAAACCATTATCACCATCGTATACCTCACCCTCGGAGACGAGGGCTTTAATATTTTTCGCTTTTTTCTGCAGTTCCACAGGGGACTATTTCATTTATACAATTTTAATATCTTAAGGAAAATATGTCATAGAAACAAAAATAGTACTGATCCGTCTCTGCGTCAGAAAAATTTATTGTTTGCATTAAAAACACCAACTTAAAAGAAACTGTGGTACAACGCTATGACACTAGCAAATCTAGCATTAGAAATGTGATTTCAGAGCCCAATGAAGAGTTTAAAAAAGAAGACTAGGCAAAAGAAACAGTACAATGAAGATGATGCAACGAATTCAAAGTTATCTTTAAGAAAGCGCGCTAGTCCTTGGCGTAAAGTAATAAAATTGGGGTTCGTGTGCTCCTTGATGAAGGAGTATAGGAAGTGATACCATCGGTTTCAAAAAAATATGTAGATTATGAATCGCGATGGTTACTATCTTATAGTATCTTTTTTTTAGGGGGTTTTGTGTAATATAATTTAAAAAAATCAATTTTTATTATTTACCTATTTTAATTTTTTTATGAGTATACATATAATTAAAAATATTATAATACTGTTTCAAGGCCAGGACAATACAAATTTCAAAATTCTCAAAATGAAGCACTTCGGTCTTTAATTAAATTGTTAATACAATATGAAAAGTTTTTCAGAAGAAAATTATTTCACTTCAATTTTACTAACACTTTGCAAATACTATTCATTATGAAAACATTTGAACCTCGTTTGATTTGAATCGCCAATGCTATGCGCTCAGAGGAACTTCGCGCATTCCTCACTTGTAGCATCTCTGTTTGAAACAGTGTTGATTCATCTAATTTTCGATACGTACCTTGAAACTTCTTTGAAAGCAGATGAACGCTCGCGTCGACAACAAGGTACAACTCCAGTGTACTACAAATATTATTGTTGCTTGCAGAAACAACACTGAGTCTACTCATCTTGACGTAGCTAAATTGAAAAGTACCCAAGAGGAAGCCGATACGAAAATGTTTTTACATGCTTTTCATGCCACAAAAAGAAGAGCAAAAAATATGAAGATATTCTCAGCTGATATTGATGTCTTAGTTATTGGTATAAACAAATATCTTCACCTTCCTCGGAATTCATCAGTTGTATCTCTTGGGGCTAATAAGCGAGAGATTTTGTTAAAGAATTCATATGATGCACTTGGCCCATTACGTGCAAGTGCATTGCCAAGACTACTTGCGCTATCAGGGGCAGACATTACTGAATCCTTTAATAGAAAAGGAAAAACATCGTTCTGGAAAAAAATTCTAGAAGCAGACGATGCCATTCTTAACGCCTTAGCCTCACTTGGTAAAGAAAATATTCAGCAAGAATCATTTGAATCAATTGAAAGATTCATTTGCCAAGTATACCAGGCTCAACAGAACATCAAGAATTTGGCACATTTGAGATGATGGTTCTTTACAAAGAAAAATGCTGCCGTAGGAAATATGTCACCAACAAGGGGATCACTTAATCCCGCTATTCGAAGGGCAAATTTTCAAACCATTCAATGGGAACGATGTGATATGCCTCATCCAAATTTACCGGAAGCAACTGATTATGGATGGAGAATTTCAGAGGAAAATAAGTTGTCGCCGGTGTAGGTTGTGATAAACCCTGTGCTCTCCAACTACTACAGCCAGTTAAATTTACATGTACAAAAAACAAATGCAACCCACCATGTAAATGTACAATAAATAACCTTAGGTGTACGGAAATGTGCAATTGTCAAGCGCAGGAAGATTTACGTGAGAATAAGTTCGCAGAAAATTTGAGCGATGAAGAGGACGACGAAAATGACGATTGATAGATAATCTGTATTTGATAATTTCTTTATTTATTCAATATATTATATAAATAGCACAATGAAATCTTTTTATTATTATCGTATTACCATAATCTGAATACACCCCAATTTAATGCTCTTAACATGAAGCTTCAAACAATCAAATCTGATACAATTGCAGGAAAATAGTATTGTATTTTAACTCAGAATATCATTGGTTATGTATGTCCGTCAATTAGAGTAGTAAATCATTAATTTGTAACTATTCAAAGAATACAAATTTATATATTATAAGACGTATTTTCACTTGCAATGCGCAGGTAATAGAAGCTTTTAAAATGCAATTTATAAATTAAAACTACTTTTTACTTCTCTTGCCACATACTAAATTAATATTAATCATATCATACGAAATATTCTCAATTTATGCAACACTAAAAATTTGATACAACTTATACCCCAAAGTTTAGGCGTTTCTCAGTTCCTTTATATTATTTATTAATGACACCGCCAATGTTATTAGCATTCATTACCTTCTGTAGGCAGATGACATATATTGTAGGCACGATTCCCTGTCGTTGTGAGAATCTTCAAAGGAATAATTTAGTGAAGTTCCCCAGTACCTGACTGTGTCAAGGACGTTGGGGTCTTTAAGTCTGAGCGTTGAATGGCGGATTCCTTTACTTATCGCTTTGGGCTTAATATTGAATTTACAATTACACCGGACTATACAGAAGTATAGAAACTGAATAATTTTTATAAAAGAATGATATTATCAACTTGCACTCGATAAATGTTAATATATATGAGTTTAACAGTAGAAATCAAAACGCTCAATATTTACTTTCTGCAGCAAATATGTCAAATCATGAACTTATGTATTTTGGACGGAAGCGGATTGCGCGAGATAGATTGGAGCTCAAATATTTACTAACATTTTAGTTTTATATAGTTTGAGTTGCGTTTTCCAGGCTGCGGTAAAGAAATTTAAATGGTGTACATGTTGTACATTACTTACAATTCGGGCGCCGTGATTCTTGACGGCCAAAGAACATTCAGTCACAAAAAAAACCTGTAAGATTGTAATGCAGTCTTTGCTCTGCTTTTCTGGCACCAGTTTGTCGATAACGAACGTAAATCCCAGGTTTTGTTTCGAGCTATGTTTGCTATAAAATTTGCATGCTCTCAGACTCGGACATATTTTAATTGGTTAAATATGTTTAATCAAGATCATTAGAGCAATCTGTATTAACAAAGTGAGTGATGCTTTTCTAAAATTAAGAGGTAAAGATTGAGGAAAGCCTGAAAAATTACTCCAGAAGTTCTGGGTTCTCGCGACACCGTTCAAAATACATTTTAGCTGCAAAAATCATTTTTGACACATAAACAATGCGGAAAGAGCTATACAGGGGTGTCTCACCTGGAACTCAATCGATCGATATAGAGAAAAGTATGCATCAGAAAATTTTAAAAATTTAGATAATTAGTTGTCGGTGTGGTCAATCCAACTAAAATAGTTACAAGCAGCTGGCACTTCCGCTTATACCGGAAGTCGATACCAACTTGCTTATTTCAAATAGAACACCCTATATGTTTTAGAGTTTTCGAAAAGAGCATAAAATTCTGAGTCGAAAATGTGTAGCATATTATCCTATACTTAAACCGAGCCGTTTCAGAGATATTTGACATTTTATAGAAAATTTGACAGGTGCAATGGTTTGCAAGAACCGTTATAACTTTCTTCGTGTAAAAGATCTTCATTTGCTTCTTGTCACATAAAAAGAACACAAGGAAAACTACGTTCTACAACTGAAATAAATTCAATAATATCATACCAACATTACATTTTGTGAATTTCAAACCGCGAAAACTTGTTTAGGTCAAATAGAACACCCTGTATTTTTTTACATCAAGTTGTGTAAAATTGAATTCCCTTTTTTCTGATTTAGCATTGTGGGGGTTAAAGTTACAACTTTTTGAAATATTTGGGATTTTATTAGAAATTCATGAATTGTTGTAATCATTTCATCAAAATAGCCATGATTAGAAACAATCAGTCATTATCTTATGTCAAAAAATGCCAGCATGTTTAAATTACACCCACGAAGACTTTTTAAATTTGTTTATTATTTATGGAGAATGTGATAAAGTATTATCAAGAACTTGCAGCACATTTGCTACTCGATATCCAGAAAAACGGAAACCGTCACCAAACACTGTAAAACGCATACTGGGAAATTTGAAAAATTAGGACTCTATCAAGGCAAAAATGCAAAGATGCCTATTGTTGATGAAGAAAACACTGAAATAGTCATTCTGGGATATTTTCATGCATGTCCAAGGATGTCACTAAGACAAGCTGCTCTGGAATCGGGACTATGCAAGGATTCAATTCGCAGAATCTTACATAAGTTTCACCCGTTTTCATTCCATATGGTTCAAGGATTAAAAGAAACAGATTTCCTAAGAAGACAGAATTTTTGTGAGTTTATTCTAATAAGGTCTGAGGGTCACGATTCTTATTTGGGAAATATTATATGGACAGATGAAGTAAAATTTACTAAAAATGGACTTTTTAATAGACATAATAATTGGCATTATTGGAGTGACTCAAATCCTCATATGTTTAGAGAGCGAAACTTTCATGAAAGTTGGTAGTTCAATGTTTACTGTGCCATAGGAAACGATAGAGTGGTGGCACTACAATTTTATCAGGAAAATTTAAACGGTAAATTAAATTTTTTCTTCTGCTAATATGTATAGGTAAATGTTTGTTTTTTTTTTAGGTGAAAGATATATGAATATCTTACAAAATTTGAATAATAACTATTTAGAAAATTTACCTCTCGCCGAACACAGAAATATTTTTTATCGGCACGACGGTACTCCCCCACATAATGGATTGCCAATAATGGACCTTTCTCATGACCTCCTCGCTCGCCCGATTTGTCAGTTCTGGATTATTTCATTTGGGGAACTATTAAAAATAAAATTTATGAGAGCCCATTAACAACCATTGAAGATTGTATGCAAAGAGTAAGAAATGCATTTCAAAACATATCACAGGATTCAATTAAAAGAGCTACCCATGAGGAACTAATCCGAAGGTGTGAAAAATGTGTCGAGGTTCGAGGGTGGAATTTTGAGCAATTTTTAAATTAAAATGAAATCATATTTTAAATTAATCTTATCTCTGCTATTTTAGTTCATGCCATATCTTCAATTCAATTAATACGCATGTTATAGTGTTAGTGTTATTTTGCGTTTTTGTGGATATCGAGTAGCAAATGTGCTGCAAGTTCTTGATATTACTTTATCACATTCTCCATAAATAATAAACAAATTTAAAAAGTTTTCGTTGGTATAATTTAAACGTGCTGGCATTTTTTGACATAAGATAATGATTGATTTTTTCTAATCATGGCTATTTTGATGAAATGATTACAACAATTCATGAATTTCTAATAAAATCGCAAATATTTCTAAAAGTTGTAACTTTAACCCCCACAATGCATATCAGAAAAAAAGAGAATTCAATTTTACACAACTTGACGTAAAAAAGTACAGGGTGTTCCATTTAACCTAAACAAGTTTTCGCGGTTTGAAGTTGACAAAATGTAACGCGAAAAACGGAACACTTGGTATGATATGATTGAATTTATTTCAGTTGTAGAACGTAGTTCTCCTTGTGTTATTTTTACGTGCAAGAAGCAAATGAGGATCTTTTACACGAAGAAAGTTATAACGGTTCTTGCAAACCGTTGCACCTGTCAAATTTTTTATAAAATGTCAAATATCTCTAAAACGGCTAGGTTTAGGTATAGAATATGCTACACATTTTCGACTCAGAATTTTATGCTGTTTTCGAAAACTCTAAAATATATAGGGTGTTCCATTTGAAATAAGTAAGTTGGTATCGACTTCCGGTATAAGCGGAAGTGCCAGCTGCTTCTAATTATTTTAGTTGGATTGGCCACATCGACTTTAGTAATTATCTAAATTTTCAAAATTTTCTGATGCGTACTTTTCTCTATATCGATCGATTCAGTTCCCGGTGAGACACCCTGTATAAACGTTTTTCATGCATGGGGATACTTCAAGGAAAAGATTGCGTTTTGTAAACAAAAAATACAATGCGATATAGAATTTTGGTAATCATTTGTTGCCCTTTATATACTTTAATTTTATTTGATCAGCCGTTAGTGCAGGCAAACTGTCGAAAAAAGCCTAAATTGAAAGAACTGAATAAGTGATTTCGTCTTTTGGGGAGTTGTTGTTTATAACGTATATAAACATTTTTTGTCAGATCACCTGCCAATGGTGCCTGGGAAAAATAGTTATGAACAAATTTTAAAAAACGTTCAGTTGTTTGCTCATATATCTCTAATTTTGCCCATAACCATAATTTTGCAAGAATTCAGTTTTGAAGCTCAGGAAATTCTACACAAATTTCACTACAAAAACGATTTTGTGCGAGCAAAAACAAGCGCGGAAAGTCTAAATATTTATAACGTATTCTGGCGTGGTGAGGAGCGAGGCTAGCGAGCGGAGGCACGCGCGTGCTTTGTTATAACACCATAACTCTTGTTTAAATTGGACTATTTTAATTAATCAAAGTGTCTATCGAAAAGATAGTAAGATTTAATTCTGTGTATATTGTACAAGAGATGAAAATACAAAAGGCTGTTTTTTTAAACAATACGCAATTAAACAAACAATGAATTTTATAATGAACTTTCCGTATAAACTCATTTTCTAGACCCTTTAGTTGATTACTACATGGATTACAGAAAATTACAAAAATTTTGTTTTTAAGATTCGACATTTTAAAATCCACTTTATTTGAAAAATTGTAGTAACTAAAAAATAACTTTATTTCAAAATATAATTATATAATTAGTGCAATAATTGGGATAATTCATTTTGGGCTAATTCGAAAGCTTAACTCTTGCTCTTTAAGATTTAGTTGTAACAGTTATGAAAATTTACAGTTAAATTGGAATAATTAGTAATAATTTGTAGCTACTTAACCCGATAGCCACGCGACTTCAAAACTTGCCAAAAAATTGACGTCTGGAAAAGTTATAAAAAATATTTTATTTTTGTGCCACTTACAGGTGTTGTCGGGAATATTGTAATGTTCAAGTAAACAGCGTTTTTCGGTGTTTACAATAATTATTTTTATTAATTATTTAATAAAATTGAAAAAGAAGGCTTGCTTAATCATTAAATTTTATACCATTAATTGAAGTTAGTAATATACCATTGTAAAATTTATTATAATTAATGTTTTTATATTACTGCATAAGGGTAATTTGCAAAAAATTATCGTTTTTTGCACCAAAAGTGAACAAAAATTTAAACAAAGTATAAAAAAAAATTTCGGCAGGCAACTTCAATAATTTTTTCATTATTTACAGCTTGTAACACATCAACGACCGTTTTTTGCAAATTGCTCATATGTATACATTAGCAAAATTGTAACCATTCTATATAACCAATATTCAAATATTTAAATAAAAGTGGATGTTTGTTAGTTTTCTTTTATTTTTTTCCTTGATGAAAGATTTTGTTCTTTTAAGTAGAAAAATTTACAAATGAAAAAATGTGAATAAACGTATTAAAATTCAAAATTTACATACAGACATAGGAATAAATAGTTTGCAATTGAACATACTCAAAATATACGGGTATAGTTGGATTGTTACATAGTGTAAAAAATCTTTGTAAACATTTTTTATAGTGCGCTCATTATTGCTCGCATAATAATGTTTTTGTAATGAAATTTGTGTATAATTTCCTGAGCTTAAAAATTGATTTATTGTAAAATTATGGTTATGGGGAAAATTAATTCATTTTCTCAGTTCTATACATGATGAAAATTAATGATCAAAATAAATTTTTGGAAACCTTTTAATTGAAACGCTCTAGCTGTGACGCAAAAGTATCCTCATATATTTTAAAATTTTTAAATGCATAATTAACTTTTTTTGCGTACACGCAAGTCTGATTAAAAAACCGTGAATAGAAGAAATAATTTATAAAGAGATTTGAAATGTGTACTCTCGATAGGGTTAGAAATAGATATCGGAAAAGTTTCCACCCCATTTCATTTTTGCAAAAATTCACCCCTAATGGTGAATTAACGCTGGTTTTTCACTTTTATCTTTCTTTAGAAGAGAAAAGTATAGGAAATAAAAAAATTGTCGTTAAATTCTGTATAAAAAAAATTTCCTATTATCCTTGTAACTTATCCCCACCTATTTCAGTAACAGCATCCAAATTGAGGGGTAATTTGGAGTGCACAGGTAAAAATTGATCTTACACGAAGTTTCACAGCGAATATCTAAAAACCGGTCGAAAAAAATGCCCAAGAATTAATTTATAGAGCGGAATTTTCTCTATAAGATGATTGTCTAGCGGGTTTTGACGCAAGTAATTTTTATCTATTTTATCCTTTTTTCCACAAAGACGCGTTTTTTAATTTGAGGTCCTCAAGAATATTTCTTATACAGAATTTGACAATTATTTTGTTATTTCCTAGACATTTTTCTCTTCCAACGAATGGTTTACAAGATAAAAGCGAAAAGTCAGTGTTAAGTCCCTGTCAGGGGTGTTTTTTTTTGCAAAAAAGGAACTTTCCGTTCTTGAATGGGGTGGGAACTTTTCCGATATTTATTTCTAATCCTATCGGGAGTACACCTTTCAAATATTATTTCTTTATAAATAATTTCTTCTAAAATGTCTAATTTGCGTGGACTATTAATACTAAGGTCTAGATCTAGAAAACGTAAGGTAATGAATTCCTGCCTGAAGATCACAAATATTGATTAATAATATATTCTGAAGATGTATAATACAATCATTGTCGCTGGTAGTACGATCATTATTTTGTATGGATTTGCTAATCAGCAAAAATTTAAAGATGCCACCCAAGGTAATTAATGTTGACGAAAATAAAACGTTCGACTGACTAACGACGCCGTGCTAAGGGGTGGTCGACCGACCGTACAATTAGAAGTAAAATACATTCTTTTTCTGCGTAATTTTTCTCCACTTAAATTCATTTATCAAAGAGAATGAATCGGTTAATTCCGTATCTTAATTGTGATTCATTGCTTCCTGCAAAAGTGGTTATAGTACAGTAAAAATGTTATCGTTCAACAAAAATGTTTTATGCCTTTTTTATTTACTTTGTTTAGAAATCTTCGTAAAGTATTTTGCTGAAAACAATGTTTTCTCATATTAGTAAAACACCCGGTCTTATTTACTCCACTTTTAACATAACATCGCAAAAGACTTATCAATTTCAACATGTCTGCGAAAAAAGCTTATTACCAGTTTTGTCTTTCATTTGGCGAATTTTTTACAATGTTTACTGTGTTATTAGACGGTTAATGAAAGAAGTTCCTCATATTTATGACTGAACTTTACTTTCTATATTAAAGTTTAGATGAGTTGTGCCTAGATTTATAACTTACATTTATTTATTTTACTGGACTTAGTTTTGCTGATCTGAACTAAAAATTTTAACCCCAACGATACTCATGAAAATTTATTATAACTTCAAAGTATACAGGGTGGGGCAATAGTGGAAATTATTTTCAAATATACAGGGTGAACCAAATTATCGTAGAACTCGAGCTATCCAAGTCTGACACACGGTTGCCTCACCCTGTACAACAAATAGTTCATTTGGAATATATTCACTTGCCCCTTCATTTAAAATAAATTAAACTTATTAACTACAGAGTGTAACAGAAGTACGTTACAATATTTCAGGGAGGTATCCATTTTTAAGAAAAAAGTTTATTAACAGGTGTCCAAAAATTCTTCGTTCTGGAAATATGTGATTTGAAGTATCCAAACACACAGGCTATTATAACATTTGTCAAACTAAGTAACGACAAAAACAAAGTTTAGTAAAACTGTTGTTTGCCATAATGGTGGAAATTGGAAAAAATAGCCGGGAAACTGTAAGAATAGAGAATACACTTATCTTAAGATGCGCTCGTTTTTAATTTTCTACGGGACGTTCTTAATATCTGTCACTAGTTAATTGTAAAGCGTGACAGTGATAGATTCCAGAAATGGTTTTTATACATAGCGTCTCACCGGGAACTGAATCGATCAATATAGAGAAAAGTACGCATCAGAAAATTTTAAAAATTTAGATAATTACTAATGTCGGTGTGGCCAATCCAACTAAAATAATTACAAGCAGCTGGCACTTCCGCTTATACCGGAAGTCGATACCAACTTGCTTATTTCAAATGGAACACCCTATATATTTTTGGGTTCTCGAAAAGAGCATAAAATCCTGAGTCGAAAATATGTAGCATGTTCTATACCTAAACCTAGCCGTTTCAGAGATATTTGACATTTTATAGAAAACTTGACAGGTGCAACGGTTTGCAAGAACCGTTATAACTTTTTTCGTGTAGAGGATCCTCATTTGCTTCTTGTCACATAAAAAGAACACAAGGAGATCTACGTTCTACAACTGAAATAAATTCAATAATATCATACTAAGTGTTCCGTTTTTCGCGTTACATTTTGTTAACTTCAAACCGCGAAAACTTGTTTAGGTCAAATGGAACACCCTATATTTTTTTACGTCAAGCTGTGTAAAATTGAATTCCCTTTTTTCTGATAGCATTGTGGGGGTTAAAGTTACAACTTTTTGAAATATTTGCGATTTTATTAGAAATTCATGAATTGTTGTAATCATTTAATCAAAATAGCCATGATTAGAAACAATCAGTCATTATCTTATGTCAAAAAATGCCAGCACGTTTAAATTACACCCACGAAGACTTTTTAAATTTGTTTATTATTTATGGAGAATGTGATAAAGTAATATCAATAATAAGTAAGTAATATCAATAAGCTTCTTAAAATTTTCTCACAAAACGTCAATTTGAACCTTTTTACTAAGGATTGAGCGACTAAGGAAACGGTATAAAAAATATGGGGTGCTATTTGAAAAAAATATGTGTTTTAGATTCTAAATTTATTACATTAAAGAATATCAATTAGTTTTAAAGGCAATTGTAATAAAGAGAGGCTCTGCAAAAGCAACAACTTTTGAAAAAAATGTAATAACTCAAATATATTTGAGTATCAAGGTATAACTTAAGAGATAAAAATGCTAAGTATTTCAGACTTTTCCGCAAACCCATTGGACTAAAATTTCAAAACGAATCAATCGGGGGTGATAAAAACTGACAACTTGTTTTATCATCCCCCGACTGGCGTAGGGTTCAAATATTTTGTTGCTATATGAAAGCGGTCTTCATACACCAGACATATTGACTTCGGTAAAATAGTTATCATAGGAAAACGCCTCATCCGTGAGATTCGGACCCAGCGTCACACAATTTTTTAAAACATCAGTAGTTGTTGATCTTTAATGGTAATATGAGAAGAAAAATATGTTTTTCGGAAATTACCCCGTATATCAAAAATGAAGAATTTTTGATCACCTGTAAGTGTAAGGCTATGTTACTGCGGGACCATCAAGTAGAGGAACAACGCCCGTTGCAAATAGCGTCATGAACTGGATGGCATGTGTCCATCAGGATATAAAACAGATTTTAAACAGTTATAAACAGATCTGAAACAGTTCTAAATAGGACTCAAACAACTATAAACAGTCTTTAAATATATATAAACAGGTTTTAAACAGATATAAACAGGTTTTGAACAGATATAAAGAGGTCTTAAATCACAAAAACTCCTGATGGACACATGCCAACCAGTTCATGACGTCATTTGCAACTGGCATTGTTTCTCTACTTGCGATTGTATACTTAAGCTAAACTCTGTATATAGGATGCTAAATGAACCTGCCATAAAATCGACAGAAATTCGAGATATCCTTTAATAAGCTATTGATTATGTCATATAGAAAGGAACTAAGACGTTCAAGTGTTTTTATTGCATAAATCGTCCAATTAGTTATTTAAGATGAGATAATCACCAAGTGCTATTAAATTAGAGGGTGCAAATTGAAGGTAGGGGTGAAAATGTAACCCTTTCAGTTTTTTAAATATAACTCGAAAACGAAGCAAAATTCAGGTATATTTAATAGGAAACTTTTTGTAGAGAATCAATTTTTCCATCGAAATGGCTTATTTAAAAAATAAAAATATTTTTTTGTGCGAAAAGTATACAAAAAAAAAACAATTAAAAAAAGGAAAAAATCCATTTTTTTTACCTTTTTGCCTATAACTTTTTTTTGAGCAGAGATAGGTACATGCATTTTCTTTACAATTGTAGTTTCAGAAAGTTTTTTCGATGAAAATTGACTGAGATGTAGTCTCTCAAATTTATCCATTTACCTTGATATTCTTTTTAAATCTTATTTTTATAAGAAAATAGATTTTTACTCAATAAAATAATGCATTTCAAGTTAATTTGTTAGTAGTGAATAATTATTTTCACAAATGTATAAAACTGTGATGGTTTTTTAAACAATCTGACAATTAATTATACTAAAATACAATTTTTTTTATCTATCTGATATATAGAGATTTGTCTTCTTTTTTTCCAATAAAAATATTATAATTTTTGTAAATTTGAGAATTTTATTCAATAAAACTTATTCGGGTAAGAATATTTGCAAATTCATTCCATATCTTCAATAACATTTTCAAATTGAATATCAGTATCTTAATCCACGTGTTTGCTTCAGCCAATATATTTTTCTCACATAGAAAACACTTTTCCATTATAAAATATACATTTAATATACCAGTAAAATTGACAGCTCTACCAAAACGAAAACGTTACTGACACGTGTACTATATAACTCCAGAATGTTCGACACCGCTCATACTGTGTTCCCATTCTTCTGTACATGAAACGACTTTTCCCCACTTTTAAAACAATGTTACGAAGCAGATGTTCGGTAGAGGCGACGGGCGAGGCAACGGTACAAGGCGACCTTGTAGACTCAAGAAGTAACGAAAAAGAAATGCAAATAAATTTTAAATTAACTTAATTTCAAACATATTTTATAGTGTATACGACCAGAATTGAAACCGTATAAAAACTAAAAGCCCGCAAAAACAGTCGGCATCTCTTGCGGAGGTAAACAGAAATGCTTGTCATAAGAAAAATAATAAAGAGATGCCGGCTGTTTTTGCCGGCTTTTAGTTTTTATACGGTTTCAATTCTGGTCGTATACACTATACCAATCTCCATTTTACAGCAATATTTAATTATTTAATAAATATTAATAGTCTAATTAATTAATATATTTTAAATTAAATTCATTTCAAATATATTTTTACAAACTTCATATTTAAGATAGATAAAAAAGCAATACTTAAGGATAATTTATTGTTACTTTGTTTAAAAAAACCATCGAAGTTTTATATATTGGTGAAAGTAATTATTCATTATTAACAAATCAACTTGAAATACATTGTTTTATTGAGTACAAATCAATTTTGTCAAAAAAATAAGATTTAAAACAGTATCAAGGTAAACGCGATAAAATTCAAAAAAATGGCTAAGTTTGAGCAACTATATCTCAGTTAATTCTCATCGAAAAAATTTTTTGGGACGGCTATTTTAAAGGAAATTTCATCAACTTCTTTTTCCTATTCTATCCTGAATCTCTGCTCAAAAAAAGTTATAGGCAAAAATGTAAAAAAAAAACTAAAAATTGGATTTTTTGCTTTTTTTAAATAGTTTTTTGGATACTTTTCGGACAAAAAATTGGTTTTTATTTTTTTTAAATAAGCGATTTCGATGGAAAATTTGATTCTCTACAAAAAGTTTCCTACTAACTATACCTGAATTATGCTTCGTTTTCGAGTTATATTTAAGAAACTGAAAGGGTTGCATTTTCACCCCTATCTCCAATTTGCACCCTCTAATTTAAATATCATTCCGCAATGTTCTCATATTAAATGACCAATTCAACGATTTATACAATAAAAACCCTTGAACGTCTTGGTTCCTTATTTCCCTGTTTTTTATGATATAATCAATATCCTTTAAGGACTTCGGAATACATACAAGTCACTCAAGTCAGTGTACTAAAATTTCTGAAACTTACAGTGATAGATTGTAGTAGCTATAACGAGGCCATTTAACCGAGAAACGTGTTACCTTGCATTGTTATTGATTTAATTTAAAATTGTAGTATTCATACTACTCGTAATGAAATGTGGATGTCCACCGTGTGCCCCCGCCTCACCACTTTGTATCGAAAAGTGCCGATAAGAGAGATACTCCGGTGGTATGGGCTGGTCCCTTTTAACAGCGCGCCTTTGTTTCTTCACCTTGAGGTACCCTAAGACGGAAACTAAAACTATAAACACCACAAATCCCATGCAGCAACCTATGATTAGTCCCAATCGCCGGGTAAGGATGGATTGTACCCCGAGGGAATGATCGGGCAGTATTCCCAGGCCCACATGCATACTGTCTGGAGCACCTAAAGTGCTCACTTCGGCGCACTTGCTGGTCGGCGAATCCACCAACAGTGGCAGCATGGCATCGTTGAATATCTCGAGATTGTCACGTGTTGTGTCGTTTTCTGGTTTGCGGATCGCCAAACGGGATTCGGCGGTTTCCCTGCGGTGCGATGCCCAGTTCCCTAGGGCCAGCACGCATATTAAATATCTCGTGCCTGGATAAAGTTTGGAAAGTTTCATAGATCGTGAGGAACGATCAAGCATCTTTCCGCGAATCTGAAACAAAAGAGAGAAATGACAATAAGTTACGGCAAAGTGATTACATCTACGGCATTACAATTTGTCGCCGTGGTGTTGAATAAATAAAGCATCTCTCGTGGTTTCGCTGTTATTGTGTTTTAAGGTGGTTTGATGATAATAATAATGGTTTTAAAAACATTTCCTCTGGGATCTAAGTCGCTTAAAAAATGTACTTAAATTTATCTACTATTTTTGGATGCGGTTGGCCCTTTTGTTTTTCACATTATATGAAACAAAGGATTCGCAAACAATCTTTTGGTAACACAAAACCTGAATGTGCTTAAAAAATAATGTCATATTTAAAGCAGTATGAAAAGTTGTTACTAATTTCCTTAAAAGGGTTAAACTAGTTAAAAATAAAAAATTGTCATATTACTGTTTTGCAGAGCTCATTATTATTTTTATTATACACAGTTTTAAAAGGACGAAACGTGATTTTAATAAAAAGATACTGTTACGTGTTTACACCCTCCAACAAAAACCCACAAACGTAGGTCCAATAATTGCAACAGGAATTTTCACTAACCGCTGATTTATTAACCACTAAATTACAACAATTAGTCCTTATAATAACACACCAATTATGACTTTGATCTACTATAAATTCACTACTATAATTCACAACTTGTTACTGTTCTTTTGCTATCTGATCATTTGCTCATCTAATGTATAACTAACCCCGTGCGTTGGATCCGCTTTTCTCCAGACCCTTTCGGATAACTTCTCGATCCTTCTAATCTGTCATTTTGGATGTTTCTATCCAGCCGTGGTAATGGTAGCTAATTAGACAGGCTTCCTTTTACTCTGCTACTAGGGATTAGACCTCTCTTCATCAGAGGGCGTGGGCGTGCATATAACAATAGAGTCCCTATAAAGTACAGTCTGGCCACACGGTCTCCACTCCACCCAAGTGGATACATAATGGCGGCGATGGATGAATTCAGTGTGCGCATGTACATCAGTCAAGGACTGTGTAGTTAATAGTCCTTGGGCAGCAGTGTGTTTACAACGTATCCTATTGGATTATGTATTCACATTTCAATCGACTTCGTATGGCCAGACTCTACTTTATAGGGACTCTATACAACAATCTGAATTTTGCTTTCTCATCTTGATAGAGAAAGTATTGGCGGCGTGAAATAAATTCTAGATTATGATGAAAATGAACGTTTTGAGGCCAGAAAATAGCAAATTTATCCGAATCGGCATGCCGTCTGTGTGTTTATCTGTCAAGAATTATGCGCAAGAATATCATATTTTAATAAAAATCATGTCATGATATATACCGGGTGATACAGGAGACATATAACACTATGTAACTTTGCTATTTAAAGATACTTTTAGACGGTCAGTTCAGTTTTCCTTTCAGTTTCAGTTCTTTTGTCATTTCAAAAATAACGCTGTATTTAGACAATCAGTTGAGTTTTCATTATTGTCGTGCACAGTGTAGTCGCCATGGATGAAGAATGCCTAATTGCATTAGCTTTGGCCTTAGCACTAAAGAAACCAAGAAAGAAAGAAGTAAATGGAGCAAAGACTGGCTCCTAAAGAGAATATCACTGTCTCATGTAAACTTAACGAAGGAACTTCACTTTGAACCTTCTGATTGGTCAAACTATTTACGAATGACTGATGATGCTTATGGAGAATTGCTGCACTTAGTGACACCAATTGTAAAAAAATAAGATATCAACAGAAGCTATATCACCACTCGAAAGGCTAAGTGCAACTCTAAGATTTTTGGCAACTGGGAGTTCTTACCAAGCTCTTAGATTTCCTAGTCTAATATCAGCTCCAAGTCTAAGTGTGATCATACCTGAAACTTGTAAAGCCATAATTATAGTATTCAGGGATTATAAATAGGTAAGTAAGTGCTATGTCGAAGGTAAAGAAACACGATTGATATGAAATGTCAGTAATTTATTGAATCATGTCATGTAGCTGCATTATATGTTTTTAAATGTGTTGGAAAACTGTGAAAAATAACTAACCGCAGCATAATCTTGTGACGGTCTTTCGGTTGGTGTGTAGTTGATTTCCGAAAAATGGCTCTGCGTTTGCATTGACTTTGCCGTCGACAATTGGCCCTGTGTTGAATTTGTTGTCGAAAATTGGCCTCGCTAGGGCTGTGCTGACCACAATACTTGCTGAATTGGCTGAGTTATGATTGCGGAGGTTCTATTTAAGGATTTCATGTGGCCTTCAAATATAGCACCGTTTATATTTTTTTTTACGAACTATATCACTCGAGTACCATATTAGTTAATTCTTCCGCAACATGCTTGTCAGATGGCAATTTCCAAATTCTCTAGGAGCTGTAAACGTAAAGCATAATCCCACTAACAGAAAGTGGATCCTTATTTTGGAATTATAAGAAGTTTTACAGCATTGTACTACTGACTATCGTGAATTTGAGTTACGAATTTATTATGTGTGACGTCGGAACAAATGGAAGCATATCAGATGGCGGAGTAATAAATAGTACTAACTTTTGTAAAAAGTTAATTAACGATGCTTTAAAATTACCTCCCGATGAGGGCCCAACCGATACAAGCACAAAGCTGACATTTACTTTCATTGGAGACGAAGCATTTGCATTAAGAACCAACTTCTTAAAACCCTTCAACAAAAAACAGTTGAATTATGAACGGATGGTTTTCAACTACCGATTATCAAGGGCAAGATGTATTATCCAGAATGCGTATGGAATATTGTTCAACAGATTTAGAATCTTCCATACTGCTATAAATTTAAAAAGCATGAAAAGTGTGAATATTGTTGTCTTGGCATGCTGCTATCCGCACAATTCTTTAAGAAATAAGTCGAGCAGTTCTTACACTCCAACCGAATTTAAGGAATCGGATAGAGATCCAGTTATTGAGGTGTAATGGCTAGTAAGTCTTCAAATGGGCACTACTCGGAAGAATGTTAGTAACGCAGATAAATTTGCTAGGAATAAATATACGCAATATTCAATAAATTAAAGTTAGGTTGACTGGCAATATGAAGTTGTTCGCACACGATATATGGCATAATGTGCTAAACTATTTTCTGATTTTGTTCTAATAGATGTAAATATACAAACCAATAAAAAATAAACAATGAATTATTAATGTATTAATTACTTACTGTATCTTCTGGATCCTCATTATCATCATCCATAGAGTTGATGCCCTGGCAAACCTCTTGTTAGTCATTAAGAAACCACAAAGACGGTTCGTATACTTCGTCACTTCCGGTTCCACTTTTATCCGACTTTAACTTTTTTGACTTATTTTAAGCTGAACGCCGGCTATTAATTTTTGCTTTAATTGTTTTTACAATCTCATTTTTATCATGTTATTTGTATTTCGTCAACAAAACATTGTAACAAGCCTGTCTTTTGTGGTTGTTATGGTACTGCGGGTCCTTTTTTTCTACAAGCATGAGTGTTTTTCATAAAGCTCAATAAACTCCGATAGGAAGTCGTGTTTTGACATTGCGCGAGATATACGTCTGACCAGGCTACTGCGAAGACTGAAACATGAACGGATGAACGTACAGTGCAGTTTAACTGATAACTGATACACAAATTTTTGGCATACCCATCGAACCACAGCTCCGCACAGTTTCAGTTTTTTCGTCATTTTTTTGTGTTTAGACATGAGATAACTGACAACTGAACTGAAACTGAACGGGAAACTGAACTGACCGTCCAAAAGTACCTTATTATAGGAAGTTAGAATGCTGGATTTTAGGCGTTGTCTATTACATAATTGTCCTTGTTTTGAGTCTGTCAGACACTTTCTTCAACTTCCGGTTTAAACGAAAAAAAAAATTTGGCATTTTAAATGGTACCCTTTATATTTCTTTTACCTATCTGATTCGTCTTTAAACCATATATAGTAACATGACATTTCTTTTTAAAATGACAGTTAATGGCCATTTTATTGTATTAAGTATAGGTAGCCATTGTATGAACCTTGGAATTCTAAAGAATTGTCTATTTATTAAATACTGGTTGTCACAGCCTCTGTTTTGAACAGACTCGATGGATTTTATATAGCTGTCATAAATGGGGTTCCAGACAGGAGAGCAGTATTCGAGCTTGGAACGAACATAGGTGGAGAACAGCGTAATGACGTATCATTAAAATCTTGACCCAGTCTAAGTACAAATCCCAACATTCTCATGGAAGACGAATCGGTTTGCTCTATATGTGTGGAAAAATTTCATTTACAATCAAAATAAATTCCTAAATCTATCACTGCATCGGTGCGAGCTAGAGCCTGCGAATCAATTTGATAGTCGTATATAACTATGTTGACTTTACAGGAGTAAGTCATGACTTTACATTTGGAGATGTTTAAATTAAGACGATTTTTGTTATACCAATATACCACCTTGCCCAGCTCGGCTTGCAGTAGAATAAGAATCGTCAGCTGATTTAAATGATGAACATATTTTTAAGTCATCTGCGAAAAACAATTTATGACAATCAGATCGTTAATGAAAAGGCAAAAGAATAGTGGGCTCTGGTTAGATCCTTGTAGAACTCCTGAGGTAATCGCATATTGACTTGATTTAAAACAGTTATATGTAACGTACTACAGATCTGTCAAGTGTGAGCGAAAGAAAGTGAGTAGCGGCGCAGAAAAACCATGTTTTTCTAGTTTGATTAATAGAATTTTGTGATCAATACGACTTTTGAGAAATCGGCATATATTACATTTACTTGTCCCTTTTGATCAACCACTTTAGACAGTAGTTGCGTGAAACCTATTAAATTTGAATTGGTAGTGCGTTTTTCCATAAAGCCATGCAGATCAAATGATATAGCATTTCTAGCGACTGGGTAAATACGATTATATAAAGACATCTCAAAAGCCTTTGCGAAGTTACATAGTAAGATGATAGGTCAATAGTTCGTTACTTCAGAGTTTTTCGGAAAGAGACAGACACTAGCAGTTTTCTAGGTATCGGGGAAAACACCTTGCTCAGAGATAAGTTAAAGAGGGTTGTCAATGATTGTGCTAAGACATGTGTACAGTCTTTAACAAAAAAGCTGGGAATACCATCTGAGCCACAGATCATTTTTAAAATCATTATTGAAAGTACTATTTCGTCCGCGCGCAATGATGTACCATTTATATTAAGCATGTTGGAATGGGTTTCGTCGATGTTGATGTAAGAGTTACCGTTGGGAGGAAGAAAAACACTTTTAAAATAGTTACTAAAAGCATCAACTATACTTTCAGGATTGTTAACTCTACATTGTTATAACGCATGCTCCCAGGTATTCTAAATTAGCCTTTCTTGCTGTTCACAAAGTTCTAAATTCTTGGGATCGGTTTTAAGTGAGGTTTCAGTGTTGCTAATAAAATTCTGACAATCCCTGTGAATGAGTGATTTCACTGATGCGCGAGCTAGTTTAAAGTCATGTAAATGCTCAGGTTTGTTATGCTTTTTGTACTATCTGAGATGGTGCTCTTTGTTGCGAATGGTAGATTTTAATTCTAAAACATACTTATTACTTTTTGTTGTATAACATGGTACATGAACATCCAGTATAAAATATAGTTTAGTATAGAATGCGTCGCAAGCCAATATGTAGCTCATAAAATTGCACATCGAAATATGCAGTAAGAAATATGAGCTACCGTACCTAAAGATATACAGAAAATTTGTGTTACTTCAATTTAATTACTAATTTTCAAATTTATAGTTTGCTATAAAACTTTTAAACAAATAGATATAAAAATTAAATCTATTACTTTGTAATGAATTGATTTTCATACCACAATTAAATAAATATAGTCTGGTAGAAATTTTATTACGTCGTAATATTCGTTATAAGCTGATAGTGCATGATGAATTCAAAGCGACCGCCACAATTTGAATTCGTGTCAGTTAGGTCCACTTGTCTACGATTCATATCGTTAACGAGAATCGAAACTTGTAATAAAACGCTCTGAACACAGTACATGCTTCACGTCCAACTTGAATCAATACAATTAGAAGTCAAGACGGTAACTAGTTTGTGTTTACCAGGCTAAATCACACTTCATTTAAATTTTTCTTTTTCTCAAAGCATCTTACTTTGTCCGCATTTTTGGCCCTTCACGTAACACGTACACATTTACATACAGGTTGCTTTAGAAAAAAAATCTCTAAATGTATTTACATAGTTCTTTGATATCTTCTATTTATTTTTATTTTTTATTTTGATTCGCCACCCTGTATATTTTTGTTCGCTAAAAGTATATCAACAGTGGTTGTTTGTCTTGAAATCTTGCATCCTTTGTTTAACACACTTCCTCACATAATCAATTGATGAAATTTTGCACAGTTACTAAGATCGGATGACAATACAGTATTCCAGCGTTACTTTGGCAAATGTCCGCACGTAGGGGGTACGGGGATGAAAATGGATTATATATACATGCATATACAGGCTGTCCATTTCATCAGGGCCCTCGAGAATATCTCACTTAATATCGGTCGTACAAAAAAAAATATTTTTACGAAAATTGTACCGATTTATATAACCTACAAAATGGTTTAAAGACATTTGAAATCCATGGCCTACTTTAAGAGTTATGGTGGAAAATATCGAAAACGAAACGAAAACGTCTAGGCCAAATATCTCCGTTATTTGAAGAGATACGAGAAAAATACTAAGGCAAAAATTTTTTGCAAAACAGGATGTTTGGATGTTAATTTTTTTCAAAACCGCTGTATTTTGAGATTTACTCTTCAGGCTGTTAAAAAAATTATTTTGAAACGGGCGGGAAATGGCGCCATTAAATAGAGTATTTTCCTCCATTTTCAACGATATATCATGCCATATTTATTCATTGGTACAACGTTAGTAATTAAAAACATTTTTTTTAAATCAATAATTTTTTTTTTAAATTTTTTAAAAAATTCAATTTGTTCAAATCTTTGCTATAATAAAACATTAACACAATTAAGAAGAATAAAGTAAATTCAGGTAACAAAAACAAATTAATAATAAAAAGGATATAGCACAAAGAACATTAATATTTCCTCAAAATAATTTTTAAGATATATCAAGTGTACAAAGTGTCCACCGCGATTTCTTATGCACAATCGAGCGCGGCGAGGCACTGCATTTAGAACATTACTCAGCATTTCGGGGGTAACTGTAATACATGCCTGTTGAATTCGAGTCTTTTGGTCCTCTAACATTTTGCGGTGTCGTCGAAACACCTTATCTTTAATATACCCCCATAGAAAAAAATCCATTGGGGTTATATCCCGAGAACGAGGGGGCCATCGAATAAATCCATTGGTACCTATCCAATGTTCAGGCAAAATTTCGTCTAAATAATCTAGGCAATGTGTGGAGGAGCTCCATCTTGTTGAAAATATTGAAAGTTGTGTCGATTCTCAAAAGGTAGGTCATCTAAGAATTCATTAAATTCATTTCTCAAAAAGTTTAGGTACCTTTGACCACTGAGGTGACCATCATAAAAATAAGGACCTATTAAATTGGTGCCTAAAATACCTATCCACACATTTATTGAAAAACGATTTTGAAACCCAGTCGGTCCATGCCAGTGTGTATTTTCAGAAGTCCATTTGTAATGAAAATTGCGATTAAAAAATCCATTATTGGAAAAACTTGCCTCGTCGGACCAAAGTATTTTACTACATATTAATGGATCGGCACGCTTCTTTTCTAACAGCCACCTACAAAAAGTCGTCCTCGTTGGTTTGTCTCCCGCTTGCAAATTGTGACCTTTTTTTGGCTTTATAACACCGGTAAACATTTTTCTTTAAAATTTTTCTAGCACTTGTTTTATTTATATGACAAGCAATTTGAATTTCTCTTAATGATGTTTCCAAATGTTCTGTATTTTTATTTCTTACATAATCAATAACTCGGTTTACCTTATTTACATTATCAGTAACACTGTTCAACCTTGTCTTTTTCTTTAAAAATGAAAAATTATTTTTCAGTTTCGTAGCTAATTTTCTGAACAGAGTTTTATTCGGCTGTAGTGCTTGTGGAAATCTGTTTCTATATTCTACTTGAGCTAATCCAGAGTTAAAATTGCATTGGCAATATGTAACTAACATATTATAACGATCAATGTGAGTGAAAATCATTTTTTAAAATTCTAAATTCTTAAACGAGTGTGATTGAGTGAGAGTTTAAGTATTAACTGAGATGATCTGTCAAAAAATTAAATTGTCAAGTTTGTTCATAGCCAACTATTTTAAAATAATTGAAATAATAGTGAAATCATGAAATACAAACAAATGGATATTATACTTAAATTAATTGGTAGACATTTTAACTTTCTGAGCAAGGAGTGACGCTTTTATGGAGGACCTCTATACATTGGCATAACTGCGAATACTCTTTCCATAATTGCTCCATGTTGCTTTCTTGATATTATTTTGTTTTTGTTACCTGAATTTACTTTATTCTTCTTAATTGTATTAATGTTTTATTATAGCAAAGATTTGAACAACTTATTCAATTATTTTATCGTTTTATTTAATCATACTTCTCCACAGCAAGTATAATGCTTGTTAAAACAAAATATTGGTTTTAAAAAATGTTTTTATAATTACTAACGTAGTACCAATGAATAAATATAGCATGTGATATATCGTTGAAAAAGGAGGAAAATACTCTATTTAATGGCGCCATCTCCCGCCCGTTTCAAAATAATTTTTTTAACAGCCTGAAGAGTAAATCTCAAAATACAGCGGTTTTGAAAAAAATTAGATAAAACCTCGTTGAAACACTCTGTTTTGCAAAAAATTTTCGCCTTAGAATTTTTCTCGTATCTCTTCAAATAACGGAGATATTTGGCCTAGACTCTTAAAGTAGGCCATGGATTTCAAATGTCTTTAAACCATTTTGTAGGTTATATAAATAGGCACAATTTTCGTAAAAATATTTTTTTTGTACGACCTATATTAAGTGAGATATTCTCGAGTGCTCTGATAAAATGGACAGCCTGTATATATATATGCAAGTTATATAAAAAAGTATATTTCATTTAATTATCAAAACGACCGCATGAAGCTTTTGACAAAACTGTTCAAGTAAAAGACAACTGAAAATTAGGAGACCTAAATTATTAAAAAAAAAGTGTCTGTCATCTCTGAATAGCTTTGTACAGAAAAATTACCTACAATTATATCAAATTCGTTATACTATTTACGTTTACACCATGCATGCCTTATTTCATTTTAATAATACGCATGCCCTTTCTAAGAAAATATCTCTAATTTAGGGTTACTCAATGTATTTACATCTATATTCACAATGAATCATAATTTCAAATGTAGAATACCAACCTCTTCGACGGTGTCTATGGAATAGTAAGCGACTTGATATCCATGAAGACCGGAGTGATTGCGACTCTGCCAGGAAACTAACACTGAAAAGGGCTGTATGTCTTGAATGCCTAGTTTAACAACCATGGGTTGATCACAGAATTGTTCTGGGTCCAGATCTAAGAATACTCGGCCTCTTAGCTCAGGAGGGTGCTCGCATCGTAACTCTAAAGTGTTGGTCCTTTCTACGAGCTTTTGATGGTCCCTCAGCCATTCCCACAGCTCTTGAGAGTCGCAGCTGCAGGATAGCGGATTATCTGAAAAGGAGTATATTTCTTGCAAATCTAAGGAAAATAATAAAATCTAAAATTTAATGAGGAAATTAAAAATATGTTACTAAGGTTACCACAGAAATAATGTATATTTTGGTTATTACATTAGTTTTCAAATGAAAATGATTGCATTAATTGGAAGCAAGTTAAAAGAATTAATTATTAACAAAATTAATTTTCGTTTAGAAATTAGTAATTGCGAATGATATAGTCTGGGAGGTAGCGTCAATATTTTATGCATTTCAACATGACTGTTAATTTTCGTTCGAAAAACAACTAAAATGAGTGTCAGCCGTGGAGATGAAGAGCGTGGGCGTATTTGGTAAAATATTTTTGTGTTTGCGTCAATCCAACAAAGCTACAAAACTATAAATAGTTTATTTATGTAATATAAATTAAAAAAAAAAATGCCAGCTGCATAGAATAAAGAGCGAAGGTTTTCAGCTGCCCTAATCAATATGTATGAAAAACACGTAAAAATTTGTTATTTCAACAAAGCTGGAATTTATTTATATGATAGTTTACGATATAGAGAAATAATTAAAAAGTGTCAGCTGATAATACCATGGGACAAAACCTGTAATCGATTGTAAGGTCGTGAAAACGGTTGTAGAAAATCTTTCTTGTCCTTTGCTGACAGCAAAATCGTTTTCCACGTGTGTCAACTAGATTTTGATGCTCGAGTCACAATAAGAGTATTCGCCACAGGTATAATGATAATCATGCTCGGGAACATACCTGCCCTCCGAAGAAATTTACATATAAGAATTCTCACTGATACTGGAAACAATACATTGACGTTAATAAAATATATGAGAAATTAGGTCAGTAGTTGTGTTTAGCACTATCAGGTTTTCATGCCTTAACTGACTGTGACTTCAATCCAGTTTTTTTATAGGAAAGGGAAAAAGAAACTGCTAGAATTATTACGGAAATGTTTGTCGTATATACAGGCTTTCATTGACATTTCTCAACACGCACCTAAAAACTTAGAAGAGAATTTTAGTATTCTGGAAGAATTTGTTTGTCATATGTACGGTTCTAAAAGAATCAAGAATATTAATCTCGAACGCGTAGCTAATTTCATGAAGGCATATAATGTCAATCAGAAAGAAGATGTCTTGAAGACTGACCAGAATTTCGAAGGATCTATGTTACTTCCATGTAAGACATAATTGAAACAGCTTTCTTGCGAACTTCTTACATTGCTCAATTGTGGAGTCTTCAGACATCTTCATACGTTTGTCTTTACCAACTGATTATGGATGGGAAAAACACGATGAGAAGTATATTTTCAACTGGTTTGAAGGCGATCAATTACCGAAAATTGAAAATATCATAAATGAGAGCGAGGAAATTCCAGGTATTCTGTATATGAATTCTCTTTTATTCACTTTAATGATTTTCAATATTTCTCGGCAAATATTTGTGAAGACGAAAATGAGAACGATGAATCTGAGGAAAATCTAGATTTGGAAGACCATTCAGATAGCACTTTCGAAGAGGAAGATAATTTAGGATACAGCAGCGAGAATGATTCAGATGAGAATTGATTTATTTTATTCGTATTGAATGTGCCAAAATAATAAAAATATTAAGATTTTTATATTGATTATCATTATATAATGCTCACTATTCTCAATCAATGATTGCAATCTCTAAGTATTCTGTAATATGTATGTCTAATATTTCATACAAATATAATTTTCTTTCAAGTCGCATACATTAACGGGGTCATTAGAAATAACAGTGCGCGGTGAGCGCCTGGACGCTGCGGTACGATTAAAAGGCCTAGCTGACAGGTTTTGTCCCATAGTATTTTCAGCTGATACTTTTTAATTGTTAGTTATATTGTAAACTATCATATAAATAAATTTCAGCTTTGGTGAAATAACAAATTTTCACGTGTTTTTCGTACATACTGACTAGGGCAGCTGAAAACCTCCTTACCCTATGCAGCTGACACCTTTTTTCATTTATATTACATAAATAAACTAATTATAGTTTTGTAGCTTTGTCGGATTGAAGCAAAAAACAAAAATATTTTACCAAATTCGCAGCCTTCCACGGTCTCCATCTCCACGGTCGCGTCAGCTGACACTCTCTTAGTTGTTTTTCGAACGAAAACTAACATTAAAGAAACAAAGAAGCCGTGTTGAAATGACGCATAAAATAATATTGATGCAATCTCCCTGACTAATAGCAAGTTATACAAAAAATATTAGGCCTATCACTACGGAGGCACAATGGCACAAAAAAATGTTTTCATGTTTAGTTTACATAAATTTTGCTTTTCCACGAACCATATTTTTCCAATATTATCAATTTTTATTGCAACATAATTAAGTATTCCATTTAGGAGGACGGTAGTTCAGTGGGTTAACAAGTCTAGCCTTCTCTCTGTGCATACCTAGTGAACTGTTCTCGAACCCCACCTACTGCGAAATAATTTTCGAAATGAGTTATCTCCAATAAGTGGTTCAGATCCCACTATAAACTGTATGGCCCCGACTCCTTTGCTCAGACAAATCTAGATCTCCTACACTTACGAGGGTCTCTCAGGGGACTTGGAAGGCAGTTAATAAACGTTTAAAAATTAAACATTTTTTACATTTAGGATCATTTGATATTAATTCTTTTCACCATTTGATTAAGAATAACCATTTATTTTTTTGGCCGAATTCCAACTAATAGAAGTCAAGCAAAAAAGGTTGTTATACGCCATGCAACTGTAGAAAAGTAGGGTTTCAGTGTTCACTAGTGTGTAGTTCGTGCGAGGGAAGAACTTGTTCTAATATAGAAACCATTATAGAAGCACCAGATGGCGAGAAAAGTGACTGTCAAATACAAGAATTTATTTCAGTAGAAAATATCTAGGAAATTAATACTAAGCTGGAACCGGAAGAACAATCAAAGGAAGGCTTTACTGATGAGTTTATTATTGACCAACCTTTCACGTCGAAAAAAATCAGAAAATAAAAGTTATTACCGGAGACTTTCAATATAAGTGACTAGGTTTACTGAGGAAACCACCTTAAAAAATGTGGCGTGTGCCCTAGGGCTAGGTGGTGTGGAAACGGGCATAAGAAAAACAAGTATAATCTTATTTGTAGAGAATTTTATGTGCTTTATTTTCACTTACTTGAAAATGTTCCTTAAAGTAAACCCAAAGCGAGTTATTTACAAAAAATTGTAGAAACGTTATTTTTATTATCGCTTTTCAAAATGGTAGCCAATTCCGAGATCGACAGATGTTACAAATTTATTATATCATTAAAGATACCAAAATAAAGATAATATATAAAATTTATTGCATCTTGGCACCATTTATTTCACCCAAAAACCCCTGTCGACATAGTTTAGTAGGAAACAGACGATACCGAGCGTAATCAGAATCGCCATAGAAAAAGCTGGTGAGACACCTATTGATGAAATATAGGGTGTGTTATTATGTGCATTATTGATATGTTATTTTGTTACTACAGTTATTGTTGTTGTTGATAAATATGTTATGTTGTTGTTTTACTAGTTTTCAATCATGAGCGTAATAAAATATATGAGTTGTTCCATGATCTGTAATATTTATGTTTTTATTTATTACTCCCCCTCCCTAATATCACACAAGTGATTAATGTTAAAAATTGTTAATTGTAACATAATATTTACTGTTAAAAAAATGTAAATGAATAATTTCAATTGTGGATCCATTTTTAGCAAGTGTCATTCATCGATATTTTGATAAGTCTTATATTGTGGTATTTAGTGGAATGTGGCAAAAAAAATAATGAAGCCATTTTGCTCAGGTTTCTATGTACTATTCGAATTATATATTTAAATTTGAGAAAAAAAATATAAAGGGTGTTGTTTCTTTGAAAAAGAAAAAAGTTTTTTGTCAAGTCTGAACCTGGATATTTTCTGTGTCATATATGTATTTATTCAGAATCAGTGGCGTATTACATGATTCAAATATGGACTAATTATTCCATTCTATTACAAAGTGATAACCAAAAGAAATTTTTGCAAAAATACATAAAAACCCCATATTTCATCAACGGGTGTCCAACCAGCTTTTCCTATGAGTGATTCTGATTACTCTCGGTGTCCTCTGTCTCCCATTAAACCATGTCCGCTTTCTTGTGAAAGACTCTGTATATGGTCATGATGTAAACTGTATATGTAATCCATATTATAATTATTTTTATTGTTATATTAGATTTATTATTGACATACATCTGGCATGATATACGTATATTATTTGTATATCGACATGATGAATAAAGATTTCTATTTCCAGTATTAGTGGAGTACAATTAGCTAAAAGTAAGGCGATAGAGAAAATTTTACATAGGCAATGCGACATAGACCATTTTTTCGTGAAAAAGAGATAATTTCATTTTTATGCGTGATTTTTCAGTTATAATTTATTTTGGATATAAAAGGGTACCATTCTCGTTTAGGATTGAATCTGCGGTAGGTTCTTGATGAAACATATTCAATTAGTACAGTAATTCAACGTTATAAGGGGCCAAATCTCCGAAATCTGAAGTACTGCTCCGATCTTCTTGAAAATTTAGAATTTAGTTCATCTTACCCTCCTCTTCAAACCTGACTTGATCGCAAAGTGTGTTTTTTGTTTTTAAGGAGTGAAAACTACCCCTTACTCCAATAAATTGAAAACTAATAAATTAACGCAATGATGGGCTATAATTATGGTCAAATATGTTAAATATCAATTGTTTTTAATCATGGATCTAATATTTCAATATTTTACTATTTAACTACCCTTAAAAACAACCCCTCACACGAATATTAATAAAAAAATGTGTTTAAAAAGCATGAAACCTTTTTATTTTGGATCGTAATAGGAGAATTTTTCCCTTTAAGTATAACAAATCTGATACTTCATTTTTTAATGATGCAACCCCCAAAAGCCACCCCTAACAATAAAACTTAGGAAAAATTGAAAACTAATAGATGGAAGCAGTGATAGGTTATCATTATGTTCAAATATGTTAAATATTTGTTGTTTTTTATAATGTAACTAATATTTCGATATTTTACTATGTAACTACCCTTAAAAACTACCCCCCACACAATTATTAAAAAAACAGTTTAAAAAGCATAAAATCTTTTTATTTTGGATCTTGAATAGAAAAAATATATTCTTTGAGTGTAAGCGACCTGATACATCATTTTTCAATATGATTCAACCTCTAAAAACCACCCCTTACAATAAGAATTAGGGAAAAAATCCTTTTGAAAGCTCCAAGTAGTGGAATGCGTAAAAAAATTAAAATAAATTGCTGCTTATGACATAATGAAATTTTTCTAAAATTTTCATCCCTTAAAACCATCCCTTTCAGGGAAATTAAACTCTCAAAACTTCACATTGTAATTATAATAAAAATATTTATTTTACAATATTAAGATGATTTTTAAAGTGAATATTAATAATTGCCTAGAGAAGCGCACCTATCCTTTTCTATTTTTTACTCATATTATCTATATAACATCTTTTTATGCATGTGCTTATACATGTGGGAATCTAGATATGTATGTATCAAGAAGACTCAGCATGTACAAAAGAATAAATGCTCCAAAACGTTCAAAATTTAGGCGTTCCGTAACTTTCCTACGTTATCTCTAGAAAAATGTATTTAGTTTTTTAACGATAACTCGGCTTCCTTTTAAGCTTATTGCATTCACCCACACATCATTTTGTAGGGAATTTCATAAGGTATAAAGTCATGATGATTGCAATATTTCTGCACCCTTTTGTTCAGAGAATTTTAAGGTTGAAGGGCTAAAAAGAGGTTTCCTTCGCATAGAAATCAAAGCTTTAAATGCCCATATCTCGCTTAATTTTTAAGCTACATGAATTTAAAAATTTCCAGTAAAAAGAAAGTTAAATTTTTATTCAGAACACTTTTTTTCGTAAAACCATTATTTTTTGAGTTATTTTGAAAAAACAACGTATTTCTTGAAAAATTGAAAAAAAATTACTTAAAACAACTTTTTTCAAAATGTACATTCTCTAAACCATTCAAACTTTTGGAACGTGTTACTGGGACATAAATAAAGTTAATTTTTCATGGGCTACGATTAATTTTAATTTTGCCGCTCATGGCGCCAATTTTATTGTCATTTTTTTTTCAAAAATTCCAGAGACTTAACTTACTTTCGTCATAACTTCCTTAATTTTTATGCTAGAGGCTTTTATAAAAGCTTATTTTAAAGGTCTAATAATGCACTTTAAAAAACATTTTCCCTGAAAAATTACTCATTTTTCCGTCATTTGAGTTTAAATCTTTAGATAAATTTACGACAAACAAAAATTCGTCTTCAATGACTCATAAGTCGCCTAATATGACCTAAAACATTAAAGAAAAACCGACAAATCGCTTTGTTTCTTTATAAGCTTCAATTTTAATAAGAATAGCTTTTTCCAGAAAACGTTTAATTTTCGAGTTATTTACGAAAAACTGTTGAAAAACGTGTTTTTTATTGGAATTTTCAATCGCGAATAACTCAGAAATTATTAGGTTGTAGAAAAACTCTATACTACATTTTCTTCTTAAAATTTGAGCCTCTATCGATTTTGAATTTTTAAATTTCCACCCCCGAGAAAGGGTGGCATTCACCCCCGGGGTGTAAACACATATCGGCACTAAGTCAGGTTTGTTATATGCATCATTTTTGAGCTACTGTCAAAATTTCAAACAAATCGGTTAAGTTGATCAGATTTCGGAGGTGAATCGGTTCATTGATTGTACTAAATAGAATAATTATAAATATTCTAGAGTTTCTATGTCAGAAACAAAACTGAACAAAACTTATGAAACAATAAACCAAGTGCGTATTGTAACTATTCTTTTGAATATTCATAATTACTCTAAAAATCAATAATTTACCCCTTTTTCGCGAAACGAAGGGATCCCCCATCTACTCGATGTAGAAAACGCAGGTTATTCTTAGTTTCATCAAAACATACTTATTTTTCTATGCCGCGTTGCTCTGTGTAAAATTTTCTCTCAAAATCTATCTTTACTTCACTATATCTAACAATTTGCAAAAAACCTTAACTTCACGCATTATATGCATATTTTTCAAACTTCATTTAATAAAAGAAAATAATTGAAATTGAACAACCCTTGTACACGTGAAAAGTATGTTAGAGCTTTCACGTACATTACGAATATTATACAACTATTTTTATTAAACGGAAGTAGAATTACTTGTACAAAAACATACTTAATAAAATATCAAAGACGTTGAAACTTAAAACTAGCGTAGTATATTTCAACTCACCTTCAGTGCGGAGACTGCGGATTTGCGTTTCTAAAGGCCTGAAAGCGTTCAGAGGAATGTTTTCTAAATAGTTCTTGCTTAGATCTAAAGTTCGTAGTTTTTTCAGGGGCCTGAAAGCTTCGCTAGATACCGAGGATATCCGGTTTCCATAAAGGTACAATTCCGCCAAGTTCTCTACATGCTGGAATGTACTTTTGCTGATTCGAGCTATTTCGTTAAAGGAAATATCCAATATTTGAAGTGACTTGAGATCGGTAGAAAATTCCTCTAGTTCCTTCAACTTATTGTGAGTAAGGTTTAATATCCGCAAGTGATTCAATCCTTGCAGCCGTTCCTGTGGCATCAATTCCAGCTCGTTTACCCCCAAATCTAATGTGAGCAGGTGGGGCAGGCTCCCGAATGCACCGGGGGAAATCCTCGAGATGCGATTCTGACCGAGATAAACGTGCAGCAAAGCGGGAAAAGATTCGAAATCTTTGCTCGTTACGATGGTTAAGTTTGTTAGACTTATGTGAACTTCCTCCAGGGAAGGATACTGGTGGGCTGATGCAATGTCGTGTATCCGTACAAGCGGGTTTCCAGTCAAATTTAGCCACCCTAACCCCGGCAGAGTGTTCTCGGATAATGCGGAGTTTGGTATTTGCCGGAAACGATTGCACGACAAATCTATGCGCCGTAACAGCGGCGAGTGGTGAAAGAAATTCGCAGGTAATGCGGCCAATGTATTGCCGCTTAAATCCACGGACAATAACTGAGTCAAATTGCCCGAGGCGAAGCCGGATAAGGATGAGATAAAATTGTTACGAAGGTCAAGTTCTTTCAGATTTGGCAGACCATTCAAACGGGACACTTCAATGCTCGTCATTTTATTATTGGCGAGCGAAAGGATCT
The DNA here is from genome assembly GCA_963675555.1 of Leptura quadrifasciata. Lineage (NCBI taxonomy): Eukaryota > Metazoa > Arthropoda > Insecta > Coleoptera > Cerambycidae > Leptura > Leptura quadrifasciata. The sequence continues at coordinate 44,976,206 of OY776675.1, forward strand.
CCATGGTAGATATGTTTAATAGGGCAGTGTAGGGTAATTCTTTGAACGAGTTTCCGGTTAGTTTCAGTTCTTTTAGCACGTTTAAACTTAAAAACACCCCGTGTTTCAGTTCATCCACAAAGTTGTTACTTAGGTCTATTTTAAGGAGATTCTTATTCTTCGAGAAAATATTATCCGGCAGTTTTATTGTCTCACATTGATCAAGCGAAATAACTTGCAACGACGGCAGGCCGTTAAGCGCAGAACCGTATAAATCACTAAAATTATTATTAGACAATTTCAAGACCCTCAACCCCGGTATATCCAGATGCTTCAAATCCTGTGAAGTCAATTCGTTGGCAGCTAAATTCAGCTCATTAAGATTATTAAGACCCCTAAAAGCGCCCGGTTCTATGGTCGATATTGAGCAATTCAAAAGATTTAACATCCTTATGGGCAATCCTTCTTGTAGAATGTCATCGTGGAGCACCACTAGAGGGTTGAACGATAAGTCGAGAATTCTTAACTTCTTGAGATTCGTCAGTGCCTGGGGTTCTATTTTCTCTAGTAAATTATGGGATAAATACAACTCTTCCAGTTCATGCAACTCGGCAAAAGTCCTTTTAGTTATTTCGGTAAGTTGATTCATACTTAAATCGAGAAACTTTAGCGCCTGCATTGGTTCAAACGACCTGTCTTCTATATAAGATATACTGTTGTTGGTTAAATAAACTCTTTGAATAAGTAGCAGATCCCTGAACAATGCTCGGTCTAAGCGTTTGAGACGGTTGTGGCCCAACCACATTATTTGTACACTTGATTGCCCCCGCAATGAATCGTTATGTAGGGAAGTTATGCTATTCGAATCAAGCTGGATCGAGACAAGTGACGGTGATTCGTGCATGAATACATCCCCGAGCTCGGCGATTACATTTCCTTGTAAGTTCACGTGTTGGAGGCTTTGAAGGGTGCGAAACGCTCCCGTGTCTATGGAGGCGATTTCGTTATTTTGCAAATGCAGCTCGAGTAGGGACGGTAATGGATCAAACACGCCTCGATGTATCGATTGTATTCTGTTATTGTGCAACCTTATTTCTCTTAAACTAATAGTTTTGTCGAACGTTGCCGGCTCCAGATCCGATAACCAATTGCTGTCAAGGCTTAATGACGTCAAATTGCGGTTCTGTTGAAACAAATCTCTTGGAATGTGTGGCACGAAGTTTGAGCTTAAATGCAGTTGAGCCAGGTTAGCTAAAGTAGCTAAAGCCTCGGGATCTATACGCCGAATGGCGTTCTGTTGAAGGTAAATCACTGACAAGTTCACTGAGTCTGTAAAAGCATCCGAGGGAATCTCTAAGATATTATTTTCCGAGAGAAACAATTCCTTTAAATCCGGGAGAAAAGCGAATACCCCGCTGATATAGTGTACATGGTTGTGACTCAGGTCGATAGAACGTATTTTCTTGTTGGTTTGGAACGTTAACGAGTCCAAATACACAATTTTGTTATGGCTCAAATCCACGGATTGTAAGTCTTTTAGCGATGTGAATGCATCCTGATGAACACTTTCAATGACATTGTAATACAGGGACAACGTACGGATGGCGGGGCACGGCCGGAAGGAATCCTCCTCGAGTTTCTCGAAGTTGTTAAAGCTCAAATCTAAATACAAGAGCGAGTTAAGTCTAGAGTAGCTGTCATCATGTATGGCATTAATTTCATTCCAGGCTAGGCGTAAATGTCGCAGTCTCTCCAGTCGCCTCAGTGATTTAATTGGAAAATGCTGAAGTTTGTTTTCAGCCATGTCTAATTCTGATAAAGAATCTTCCAATCCTGCGAACGCGTACTCGGATACCTGCAAAATAATTTGAGTTTAAGAACCTATTAATTAATGTCAGCACGTTACGATTTCAAGTGATATACGCACATCAAAATGGTTTAGGAGACAAGCAAAAAATCATTTTTGTTCTGTCAATCAGCATTTTCTATACTTTTTTATAATCTATTAAAACAGTAAAACTAATACTATAGTCAAATTAGGATTTTAATGAGAATTGTCTGGTCAAAGCGGTTTCTTACTTTAACATGAGTGTTTTCCATAGGTTTTTTAAAAATACCTCGAGATCTATGCAGAACAAACGGAAAAAATGGAAAATTCACTCCAATTATTACTTTTTTGAAGAAATTTGTAAAATTTTAATGGAAATTATTGGAAAATACAGAGTACAATCCACAGCTAATGGAATGGGCATTGAAACAGCTGAAAACAGCAATTGTTGCTAAAATGTTACACTCATAAAACAAATGAGCACGATCGACCGCGAGAGAAATGTGTCGCGACAATATCGATGCCCTGTGTTGATACACGATAAGGTGATAAAAATAATATTTCACGAAGTGCGCAGCGTGCTGGGACTTCTGTTCCTAATTTGTGTTGTTTTCTTTCTCGTACTCGTTTACTTCAGGATATATAAAACTACTTTTGCCGAATCTGTATATTATAGCAACCATTTCAAAACCATTTTAATGTGCGTTTAATAAATACATGTTTAATAAGCCCAAAAATTACATTATTTTTAAAATAGAAACCTATAAAAATAAATAATACTATTTTTAACACGCTTTTATTAGCTTCACCTGTATGTTTGCTTGTAATGGAATTTTTGAATGTGATTCTCACCCACTTCAAAACGTCAGATTAAATTGAAACTTTGCACACTTGTCAAGGACCGATGACAATACAATAATTTGACAAGTTTGTCCTAATGTCTTCACGAGGATCATCAGGGCAAAAAAATGACTAATGTATTGTCGAGATTTTGCTGGAGGAGCCGTTGTCATTAATATAGAATAGAATAGAATAGAATAGAATAGAATAGAATAGGATAGAATAGAATAGAATAGGATAGGATAGGATAGGATAGGATAGGATAGGATAGAATAGATTTATTTTACCAAGAGTACAAAAATTTGTTTTTGTCAAGTCACAAAATATATATTTTTTTATTGGTAAGAAACGTGCCGAGGGATGAATGGCAAGAGGGTGACTAAAAAAAAATTATAGATTAAAAAAACTAAAAAAACACTTTAATAGCAAACCGAACTAAAAAGTAAAAAATAATCTTTACATATTCCTAAGCCCCTCTTTATTTATATAGTATATTTACCACCGTCTTTGAATTTCAATGCTCACGATTCTTTGTTTGATTATTTTGAAACACTTATTATGCAACAGATAATACATTTTTAATATTGGGGGATTTTAATATTGTTAACAATGTTAATACTTTAAATTGATTTCAAAACTTTTGTGAATTAGCAAATTGTGAACAATATAATAATGTACCTAACAGCAATCAGAGATATTTAGATTATGTTTTATCAAACCAACCTTGTAACGTCGTAAAGGATAATCTCTTTGTGAATGACGATCCCTATCACCCTAGTTTAAATGTTCAATTAGAAATTGTTCACAAATTCAGTAATTGTAAATTTAATACAAAGAGTTATTTTAATTTCAAAAGAGCAGATTTTCTTGGAATGTACAATTTATTAAGAAATATAGATTGGGGAATTCTCAATTCATATGTAGATGTGAACCTTGCAGTGGACAAATTTTATGACATTATTAACGAAATTTTTATCGCTTGCGTTCCTAAAACTAAGCCAAAAAATAAAAAATATCCACCATGGTTCACGAATGAAATTATTTGTGACATAAAATCTAAAGGAATTTAAAACTCTTTAAGAAAACGCACCTGGAGCAGTGCCGTACGGCTTATAGTTTTTAAGGTAAATTAATATTATATATTAATTAATAAAAAAACACATTCAAGTAGCATATAATAATTACGTGAGGTCAGTTGAGAATAGTACTCAACAGAATGTTAATGAATTCTGGAACTTCGTACACAGTAAAAAAAAGTAATAAAAATAATATATCCTCTGAAATGTTATATAAGGTAACGAAATTAGAGGAGGGGTAGCTATTGCACAAACATTTGCTGAACATCAGTCTATCCAATATCTAAAGAAACTGAATTTGTAAACAATGATTTAATTAACGACTTTGACGTTTTGAATATTAGTAATATAACACAAGACAGAATAATTAAAGCTATAGATAAACTTAAACCTAAGAAATCAATGGGATCTGATAACATACCGAGTTATGTTATTAAAGGTTGCAAATACATATTAGCGGAACCCCTACAAATAATTTTTAATCTTTTATTAAAAAATAAGCAGTTCCCTAAAAAATTTAAAATCGCGCGTATTACTCCAGTATTTAAAACCGGTAATCGTCGAGACATTACGAATTATCGTCCCATTGCGATTCTTTCAAATATATCTAAGGTGTTTGAACTTGTGTTATATGACTACATTTATGCTCACGTAGAGAAGAAATTGTCCAATTTTCAGCACGGCTTTAGGAAAAAAAGGTCAACTTGTGGCAATCTAATAAGTTTTGTTGACTTCATAACTAATGCCTTGGCGAATAATAGCCAAGTTGACGTTATCTATACAGATTTTGCCAAGGCATTTGACAAAGTCGACCATTATGTGGTCATAAATAAATTGAGACAATTTGCATTTTCCGATGGGTTGCTGCAATTTATTTTTTCATACTTATCCAATCGAGTTCAGTTTGTTAGGGTCAATAATTATGAATCAAATAATTATTTTGCAAATTCTGGCGTCCCTCAAGGGTCTCACTTGGGACCCTTAATATTTTTATTGTTTATAAATGATATTATCTATTCCGTAAAAAATTGTAAAATGTTACTTTTTGCGGATGATTTAAAGATGTACAAAACTATTCACAATGATGATGATTCTACATCAATGCAGCTACCTTTTAATACTCAAAAATGTAAAATCATGACCTTCTCTCGTAATAAACAAACTATGGACTTCCCGTATTCGATGGACAATTCATTTCTAGAAAGAGTGGAATTAAAAACCGATTTAGGCATCAAGTTTGATTGTAAGTTATCATTTAATGAACATGTTCTCCCTGTTGCTAATCTTGCTTACAGAAACCTTGGTTTTATAATACGCAATTCTAAATCTTTTAAAAATATGGGAACATTGTTAACACTGTACTCAAGTTTTGTTCGATCCAGGCTTGAATATTGTTTTATAATTTGGTGTCCTTTGTATACAAAATATATACAGGCTTTAGAGAATATACAAAAAAAAATTATTAAACACTCAAATTTCATTTTGAATGGGGTGTACGGTAGTAGCTCTGAGTATTTGCTTAAGTTAACACGTTATAATCTAATGACACTTCATAACAGGCGGGTTTACTATAGTATACTTTATCTTTAAAAGATAGTTAACAATTTATCTTACGACACTGACACACTAGAAAAGATTAGTATTGGTGTTCCTAATTATAAACGAGGTTCAATAGGAGATTCTATTTACCTCTATTAAGAAAGAATTATGTAATGAGATCACCTATCTATACTATGATGAGTAATTATAATAACTTTCAAAACAATATTGTGATATTTTTGGGGATGTTTTTCAATCATTTGCAAAGAAAATTAAAAACAGGTTGTACGAAGTTTCAAATAATATTGATATTTATCATTAAATCATGTGGATTGTACTCGTTGTACTATGCTAGGTGTAATATTTGTATAGTGTTGAATATTTTTTTTCCCTCTTTTTTGCTTCGCCTTGTTTTTCTTCTTTTTTTTTGTACTCTATATGTATTTATGCTCATTATATGTGTATATATGTATGTATGCTTACACTGTACTTATGTTTATTTAATTCTGTAGCACACATATGTTTAGTTTAATTTTCGAAGTTACTTATTCTTAGTTTAAATTTATTGTACCTAATCAACTGTCTGTAAATGGGATTTTCATCCTGTAGACATGTTTATCAAATAAATAAAAATTAAGATTAATTTTATTGCAAAAAACGTGGCGTTTACAACAATTGATATCAAGCACCTCATAATGAATCTTAATATTTAAACTGCCTAGGCAGGGAAAGTGACATTTTGCTGATTAACATCAGTCAGCAAAGTTAGTACTTTGCTATCAATCGACAAAAAGTGTATTTATTGAAAAGCGTGCTTTGGTTACATTTTAATTCTATCACTTACGTAATTTAATCATTTTATTTTGTTCTTGTGTTCCTCGAGATAATTTCTTTAACGTCTTTATTTAAAATGCCTAGACATAATAATTTTTGAGGAGATACTCATTGCAATATCCAAATAGAAGACAGCCAGACCATAAGATTGTCAAAGATCTGTTTCGTTGTTTGGGAGAAACGGGTTCATTTCACCATAAAAACGATGTAAGACGAGCGAAACGAATTACGCCAGATCAAGAACTAGAAATTTTAGTTCGTGTGGATAAATTCTTCTTCCAAATTTAAATGGTCAGTTTTATCTGTTTTTTCTTCAAAATACTCTTGCTGATATGTTACATGCTTTCATGCTAGACATACCGAACAGAATGTGGTTCATGCAAGATGGAGCTCCTCATCATTTATCCATTGAAGTCAGGAATTATCTTGTTGAGATTTTCCCACGCAGATGGGTCGGTCGAGGAAGTGAGTTTGCTTCACCACCAAGGAGTCCTCATTATAATCCTTTGGATTATTATGTGTGGGGACATATGAAGTCCTTAGTCTATGCAAATACTATTAACTCAAGACAAGAACTGTGGGACAAAATACAAAATGCAGCGAATTTTATTAGAGGACAGGAAAATGTATTTTTCAATGTAAGAAAATCTTTTATGAATAGAATTAGAAAAGGCATAGAATTAGGTGGAGACCATATGGAACATTTACTCTAAGTTGCAGCAATGGGGTTTGTGCATGGGAGGAAAGTTTATAATGTCATTAAGTCAACTTTTACGTTATTTTTTGGTCTTCTAATAAGATTAGATCCTTATTTTAGACAATCTCTTGATTTATGTATTTATCTCAATACCATGAAAATAATCCATTAGTTCATAAGAAAATGAGTTTACGCTGTTATTACGATTTTGTTTTCCCTTACGTTTTGTACTTTTTTCCAATAAATGCACTTTGTTTCATTAAATTTGAATTTGTCTTTCAAGAAATTATTGAAATGTTTAACGGCACTTTCCTCGAAAACGGTTGGAGTTATCAAATTCTGCCAAGTGTACCTTTTATACGTGGAAATGACGCCCTCATCAGATTTTCTCGTCAGAAACGTTTCGTCAAAAAAAATGAAAAAAATTCATCATCAGATACAGGTCCTGCGGCGCCCTCTACGATTTAACGTGATGTAATACATAAATTATTGTTTCTTAAAATAAAAAAGTTCCTCTAGCAAATTTGGCGAAGATCAGTCAATAGGCTGTTGAGTTATTGCAAAAAACGAAAAAATTATTTTAACTTTGACACCCTGTATCTTTTTCCACAGCAACATTTTACTAAAGCATATTTGGTTATATCCTCATATTTTGACCCAAAGAATCTACCCCTGAACTATGGCCTATTATTAATGGTCCACCCTGTATATTTGTTTACATGTATGTATGTATGTATGCATATATATAAACTGCTGGCCACTCGAACTTACACATAGAGAATTTTAGGCAAAATTTAAAGTTCAATATTTTCAACAGGAATGCAAATTTTTGAACGCGGCTTGCAAATTTTAAGAGCTAGTTTTTTTCGGACTAAGCTGCATGACGTATATTTATCGTAGGACCATAAGTGGGGGTGATCAATGAAGTCATGCAAAAAATCAAAAAGTTTGTATGAGTGAAATTTCCGCAAATTCCGATTTTTTTTTTGATCGTTGCAATATGGTTCGTTACTAAGGTAACATCAATACCTCTAGACGGTTTTGTCAGTTTTTGGATTAAGGCCCTTAGGCCTTGTAGACACTACTCAATATAAAATTTGGATACCGAAATTTTTAAAATGCTATAACTTGACATTGGATTGACGGTTCTTGATGATTTTTGCGGATTTGGAATCCTTATTTCACGTAGATTTTCTATGGTCTAAGCATTTTATTTGAGGGTTGAAATTTACACATTATGCCGGGTCGATAATAAACAAAAACGTAGCGACAAGAACAAGTTTATTACATTATATTCTACAATGTACAAGATTGCTTAACAACGGCCAAAAGTCAATTCTTAAAAAATTTATAATTCTAATTCTGGTAATTTTTAATAATTAAAAAAAAAATTAACTAAAAAACTAAAAATGAATTTAATTTAAACTTAAATTAAAATTATCTAATTAAAATTAGGTACATTAATTAAAAAAAAGAGAAGCTAATATTTTGTTGGTCCTCCTGCTCGTAATATTTTTTCCCGACATCGATTTGGTAGAGTATCCACAAGATTATTTATAAAAACTTGTGGAATATTCTCCCATTCTTCACGAATGGCCTCACTGAGCGTTTCTAAGGTTTCAGGGGGTACATCAAGAGATCTTACTTTAAGTTTTAAATAAGACCAAACGTGTTCGATGACATTAACATCCGGAGACTTTGCAGGCCAGTCCATCCTATTGATGTTTTGTGCCTGCAAAAACTCTGTGATCCTTCGCGCTCTGTGAGGTCGAGCGTTGTCATCCACCAATAGAAGTTCTGGGCCGTAATGTCGAGCAAAAGGAACAACAATAGGTTCCAAAATTTCCTCCTGATAAACAGTAGCATTAATGGTTTGGTTGGTAATGAATAGCTCGGTTTTACCATTTCTTATGATACCTCCCCACACTGTAACACCTCCGCCACCAAATGCTTCTTGAGGGTCCATATTTTCCTCCAAATATCGCTGATTTGGCCTTCTCCAAACTAAAATTCGGCCATCGGTGTGAAACAAATTAAATCTTGTTTCGTTAGTAAATAAACAATGGCTCCACTCTGCATTACCCCAATACGCATGCCGATTTGCCCATGCCCATTCGCTCTATGGTGTTGTAATAACCGCACACATTTTGCTCTGCGACGGGCTCTATAATTTAAAATGTTTGGCATTATGTTATGTTTTTTAAAAAAAAATCTCACCTCAAGTTGTTTTTATTTAATGTTCTTCTCACTGTTCTGTCCGAAACTCTCACCCCCGTTTGCTGTCTTAAAGAGTCATTTAGTTTTCTAGAGTTCTTTGTTCTATTCCGCATAGTTTCTCTCATTAAAATTCTTTCGGTTCTTTCGTTTATTTTTTTTGTATGTCCACCCCCATGCCCATAAATATGATCACCAGTAGTTTCGACGCGGCGGATCAAATTATAAATTGTCTTTCGGCTGACATTGTAAATGTGCGCAATTTGCTGTTTTGACATTCCTTCGTTGAGAAGTCGAATGCAATTTTCCCTTTCTGCCGTGGTTAAACGCCTCATTTAATTAAATTTTACAAAATTATAACATTGAAATGTGTCAGATTATTTCTAAAATAATGTAAACAGTTTTTAATTGCATAGCAACAAATTTGTTTTTCCAATGCCTACTTTGAAATTGACGCGTCGCGTAGAAATTACACCCGATCATAATTATGGGCTTGGGGGTGGACAAAGAACTCTGTAAAACTGAATGACTCTTTAAGACAACAAACTGGGGTGTGAGTTTCGGACAGAACAGTGAGAGGAACATTAAATAAAAACAACTTGAGGTGAGAATTTATTTTTACAAAAACTTAAATAATGCCAAACCTTAGAGCGCGTCGTACCCTACGTTTTTGTTTATTATCGACCGGCATAATGTGTAAATTTCAACCCTCAAATAAAATGCTTAGACCATAGAAAATCTACGTGAAATAAGGATTCCAAATCCGCAAAAATCATCAAGAACCGTCAATCCAATGTCAAGTTATAGCATTTTAAAAATTTCGGTATCCAAATTTTATGTTGAGTAGTGTGTACAAGGCCTAAGGGTCTTAATCCAAAAACTGACAAAACCGTCTAGAGATATTGATGTTACCTTAGTAACGAACCGTATTGCAACGACCAAAAAAATTTTTTGCGGAAATTTCACTCATACAAACTTTTTGATTTTTTGCATGACTTCATTAATCGCCCCGTATATAATAAACTTATGTTCCTACGATAAATATACGTCATGCAGCTTAATCCGAAAAAAACTAGCTCTTAAAATTTGCAAGCCGCGTTCAAAAATTTGCATTCCTGTTGAAAATATTGAACTTTAAATTTTGCCTAAAATTCTCTATGTGTAAGTTCGAGTAGCCAGCAGTTTATATATGTTATATTAAAAATACACCTTGTTTCACCATATTACTGAGACAGGCTTAACCTTCTCAGACGTCCCATATTTCATATATTGCTTAACGACTTTTCCTAGTGACTGCCTACGCCAGGCGCTCCATTTCATCCATGATTTTCACAGTCTTGCGTTGTATTGCAAATTCCAACTTTTATTTGTTAAAGAAGTTTATAAATATTGTCATCAGGCCTTTATAACCTCAGTTAATAAAGTCACTACATGTATTACACATCTTTCTTCATTTAGAGTCAGCGTTGACTCTACATATGTAGAGTGTGCGACTGCGCCAATGTTATATTTTGGATTGATTTGGATTTAATGCCGAAGAACTAACGTCGGGACGGGACAAATTCCTTACCTGCTAAATATTGAAATATTCTTATGTTTTCTTGCAATTCTTCTTGTTAATTATTGAAATATTGTTTTCTTCTTTTATTGTTGCTTATAGGTTCTTCTTCTGAGCGAAGGATTGGGATCCACCACCACAGCTAAGAAGTTCTGTTTGTTCCAGAAGTTCTTTTCTTCTGGTTAGGCACCTTATTCAGATGGACTCCTGGTTCCCTCGGATATGCAACTGGATAGGCTCCCGAACTGAGATATTTTCAGATCCGCCACGACTGCGCCAATGTCCTTTGGATTGATTGATTATGTTTTTTAAAAAATGATTTTAATGATATTTATCATTATCATATCCGGAAGAAAAGAACTTCTGGAACAAAGTGACCTTCTTAGCTGTGGTGGTGGATCCCAATCCTTCATTCAGAAAAAGAACCTACAAGCAACAATAAAAGAAGAAAGCAATATTTCAATAATTAACAAGTAAGAATCGCAAGAAAACACAAGAACATTTCAATATTTAGCAAGTCAGAAATTCGTCCCGTCCCGACGTTAGTGTCTTCGGCATTAAAGGAGACCTCTGTGGAAGGAATACCCGGTGACGCTCCTGGCAGAGACCTTTAGTGTAGCGAGCTTCACGAAGTCTCATTCAACCGGACCACGAGGAATGAAAATCCTAGGGTTTCTCCTGCTGTTCGGATCAGCATTTGCTCAAAATAAAATAACACCGATTAATAACACAATCGAAATATACTATCCCCGATACACAGACATTGTAATTTTTCACAAGATATGGACTCTACTTCTACACAAAAACATATCTACTTTTAAGACAGCTTTCGACAAAAACGACAAAATCTTACAGACGTTCTACAACAAACTCGGCCCAATATATAATGAATGTCTTTTTGGGCGAAATAGAAACTCAACTCAGTTTATTCATACAAATTTCTCAATTGATACCATCAAAATTTAATGAAATCTACCGTGGTAAATAGTATCGGAACGATTTTCAAATCAATAACTGGAAATTTAGATGCAGAAGATGGTTAGTATTATTCTGATTGCATCAACAAGTTAAATAATGACGAACACCAACTCTAAAATTTAAAAAAAATCAAATATCTGTCACAACTTCAGTCATAAAAAACTTTTATCCACGACTACTATATTAGGAAGGTTTAATACGTCTGTTTTCCGTGGATTAAACGCTCTTTAATACACTAGTGGATTAGAATTCATAATACCACTCTTGTCATAGAAACGATTCAAAGACCTTTTTGCTCAAAATCAAAAGATTCTTAATCAAAATAAACTTGTCAAATCTGACGTTTTTTCAAAATCAGAATTTTTCACCTATTCTCATATGGCTTTTACGCTCCTAATTTAGCCGTGGTCGTGGATAAAACATTGAATTACATTCGGAATAAACAAGCCTTCAATCCACTCGAAAAAATGTGACTCTCGGCTGCGGCTCGAGTGCACATTTTTCTCGTAAATCAAAGGCTTGTTAATCCTCTTATATAATTTATAACTATAATGCAACTGTTTAAAAATTACAAGTCAATTACAATTGAAACTTCAATTTTAAACATGACCAAAGACATCGAAAATATCCACACAAAATTAAAATTCTGGGAAATTTGCGAACAACATATGGCAAATTATTTATTTATCGAAGATAATTTAAATGATATCTTAAATTTCATCATCACTTTTGCGGGGCTTAAAATGATTCTAATGATAAATGATATCTATTATAAATCCAAAATATTTGGTAAATTCCTTACAAGAAATTTCACAGAACCTACAAAGGAACAATTTGCCACTTCCAATTAAATTATTAAAAGTTGCACAGTACTTAGACATTATAGAACTAAAAGCTTTTCAATTAAATTCAGAATTAATATTCGTATTGGATATACCCTTGGTAGACCCTCAGATATATCCTGTTTTCCAATTATATCCTATCCCCATTTTGGATAATAGAACTCGTCTATATCACGTCTTGTCAACTTCACAGAAATATATCGAAGGAGATGATGAGTCTTTAATATATATACATGCCTATCTCGGACATCAGGGAATCTAAACTACTTTATTTGAATATTACATTATCTCCAAATTTGTTTGCATATCCCATTGGCAACAACTCAAGAACCTCAAAACTCTGCCATAAAGCTGCCAAACATCACTCATCATCAGCAAAGGCTACAATGTCAAAGAACTCGACGAAAACATGTGGTTAGTAATTAACGCTGAACCACTATATGTAACCATCAACTGCCCCGAGAAGACCCAACAAATTAACATCATCGCAAGAACTCAATCATAAAGTTACAACCCAGCTGCTACGCTTTTATAGGCATCACAATAATCCAAGCCAACACTAATGAAGTAACCAATGTAAAAGACGAAACTCGCCCAATTGAAATTCCATTCGAGCATTGCAACCAAATTCCAGATAGAATACCCAGTTTAAAACCACTAAAACTAAATGATCTCAATATCGAGGAGCTCGAAATTGCGAAACATAAATTGGATCAACAATAGCCATTGATGTTTCTGCATCGTCTCCACCTCCGCCGAGGCCCAGTAAACCTTCCAGGACACTCGCTCCTCCATTAAGAAGAGAAGACGATGAAGCCGAAGATATAGCACTTACTTAAAAACAGACTGTTTTGTGCTTTTTTATTGACTTTTCATGCTGGACTCTTCAGTGAATTTTATTTTATTTGTTTCATCATCATATTTTATTGTTTTTATCTTTTGTTAATCTCAACTTTTATTAATATTTTTTATACTATTTCATTTTACATGATTCAACCTTACTACGCTTACATTTTTTTTTTTTAGATGTTAAAGTTTATATTCTATATTTTAATCCTTGTAAATTCACTTTTATATCCTTTTACAATTTTTCATTTTAGTTGCAGTGTTACCTTTTAATACATTTCAAAAGCTACTGTAAAACCATCAACTTTTTGTATAAGGGGCAGTTATTATATTAGAAATACATCTTATTTCACCATTTCCCCGCTATATTTATTTACGTATTATGTTGGATATTTCTAATTAAATGTACTTTCTGTATTTTGTGGTCAATAAATATTATTATTATTATATTACTGAAACATGCTTAAGTTTCTCAGACGTCTAATATTTTATATATTGCGTAACGACTTTTCCCAGTAACTGCCTACACCAGGCGTTCCATTTCATCCATGATTCTCTCAATTTTGCGCTGTACTACTAATTTCTACTTTTCTTTGTTAAGAAAGCTTATAAATGCTACCAACAGATCTTTGTAACCTCAGTTAATAAACTCACTTCATACATTATACATCTTTCTTCATTTAGAGTCAATGTTGACTCTACATTTATCATTAATATCATTATTTAAAAACGTCATCAATCAATCCAATACATGTTGTAACATGTATTCTTAGGCTATGTTCACGCATAATTTCATATACCACAAAAAATTGAATTAACAACATTTGTCAATAACCTGATGGGCTTTAATGATCAATAGTATCATCGTTATAATATTGTTGATTTCGGTCATGAAAGATATAGTGTTATTTTTTTAAAACATTAATTTTTAAATGAATCATTTATTCGTTTTCTCTTGAAGTGTGCTCGATTTATTTACTTAATTTTCGCTAAACAGGATTGACCTCCTTCTATCCTGTTAGAACATATTACATTTTAAATGTGTTAAACACTGCCCGAAATGTTGAAGAGTTAATATTTTACTTATTAATGTCTAGAAAGGCTCCAAAATACGTACCGCTGCAATAAAATTGACATCAGACGTTCCCTTAAGTTTGTTAAGTCGGAAAACCAATTTCATATCGTGTGTTACATTTATGCCGCGTGTATTGTAACGTCTAGAAACGACCGCTTGCCACAAAAGAAGACATGTTTCAATTAAATTAAAAAATCCGATAGGGAAATACTTATTTCGGTATGAATGTTTAAATCTAATTTATTACATTTTCTGAACGCTATGCTCTCGTATTCATGAAATGTAAACTAGCCTGAGGCATATATTAATATAACTTGATTTTTCATTTTATCGAGACAATCAAAATGAATACATTTTTTGTTTGTTCTTCGTTTAAATTAAAATAGAATTTTTAGTTAGGGGAACTTTTTATGTTATGTTATGTGTCAAACTGTGAAATTTGATATTTTATATCATTATAGTTTAAAATTTTATATTTAATTACACATAACGAATTATACTTCAAGAAAAATTTTCGATAATTATACGTTATCAAAAGGAAACACCTTATGCGCCAGATATCCATAACATTATAGAACTCCACCGTCCAGTAAATGATATAAGATATAACATTCAGTTCAACAATATCAACATAGTAACCAGGTAACTGTTATCGCTACTCTTCTCACGATAAAAATTAGTTTTGAAAGGTTCATTTCTTCACAACACCTATAATAATATTTTCGTGAATGGCAATCAAAAAAATAAAATTAAATTAAACAGCGGATTCGCGATTAACTCAGTTTTATGGCCCAAAAGGGGAACAACACCTATTATAAAAGTTGTACATCTGTAAATTCTTTACCTTAAAGGTTCTATGTATTTTTTTGTACGCCTAAACCTTTTGGAGATACGACGCGGACTAAGTGAAAAATGCATTTAGTTCCGCCAAACCTCTTTCGCACCACATATTTCTCAATTATCTTGCTTTCTATGTCTCAGAATGAATATTAGATATTGCTGTTATAGAATTCGGTGATCTTTATTCTCCACTAGAATATCTTATACATTTTATTTACATTTATTTACAGTTAATAAGTCAAAAAATGCATTCATTTTCGCATCCCCTTAGAGGTAGAATGCTCGGCACGCTTTTTTTATATGGTTTCCCTAGGAGCCCTAATCCATGCCGGATCTTAAATTAGTCAATATTTCCGACTTCTTCGGTGTCTGAAACGCTATTGTCCAATGATAAATAGTTGTAATTACTTTCATTCTGATAAGATTCTACGTCGTCCATTTCCTCATTCATAGCAATTATAGGTACGGTATTTAAGCAGGAGTGACCGTGAAAACGTCCACAAGCTGTTGAACTATTCAGTCCTACCTTCCTACGGCTACATTTTCTTGCACAACTCTTCGTATAGTTCTAAAAAATTTAATTTAACAATATGTCTGGTCCTAGTGGTAACTGCGTTAGAACTGACTGCAAAATACCGTTCTTCCTAATCCAGCCCCTCTGCTCAGGATCAGTGTCTTTTCCCAACCATATTTGAACGTCTCAACAATGTGCTGTCCAATATAACAAAAATATTAAAAAAAGGGAACTAAATGCAATTTTCACTTAGTTCGCGTTGTATCTTCAAAACGTTTAGATGTACGAAAAAAGTGTATAGGACATTTAAGGTAGAGAATTTACAGATGTACAATTTTTATAATAAGTGTTGTTCCCGTTTGGACTATAAAAACGATGCGGTTTACACGAAATCCTCCAGGTGTATCATGGCGTAACCACCAAGTGTCATTCAAGACGTCCAAATAAACACAATAAAAATATTGTAAGGCACGAATTTAGCACAGAAATCAATTTTACAGCTAAAAGGCCTGGAGTACTAAGATGTTCGATGTTTAAGAACTCAAAAACCGTATATGGTAGGGGTAACATATGGTATATTTCTTAAATCAGGAAAAAAAGGATAATTCGAAAGATGTAACAATATGCAGGGTATCCCATTTAAAAAAATATTTTTTTTTTGTATCTTCTGAAATCTGCACGCTACTGTACTTTTATAGCATTTTAATAAAACTCAGTCATAATCTAAGATCCGGCCGCTGATTTCTGCAGGTGTCTGTTTTTTAGCGAAACTTAATTCAAATGAATTATTAATGACAATGTAATATTACTGCCGGGTAGCCTATCAAAAATTAACCGCGATTACTTTAATTAAATATAGTTAAGTAATTGTTAAGCAGTGTTTAAGGAAAATATATGTGTACATATGTATATTTCTTATTCTTTTGTTTTAATAAAAAAAAGTCTGGTCGATAGCCGAGTGGGTTAAGGCGCGAGGTGGCAATCGCAATTAATCACACGGACATCGTACCATCGGGTTCGAATCCTGGCCCCGGCACTGTCGGAGGCAACGGTTGTATGTCCGCGTTTTTTGAATGTGTAACCCCTTTCCGCACAAGCCCCTGGCTTCTGGAATTGGAGGTTGTCTAATTTCTGTGGCGTTTATTTATTTATTTATTAATGTTCAATGATATTTGTGTGCTTGTGTATGTGGGTTGAGTGTAAGACCCGCTGACTTTGACAGTCTGTCAATTTCAGCTGAACTTCGCTTTTTCATTTTTTTGCAAATATTTATTGTTATTTCTATATGTATATAATTTATATTAGAATAAAGTGTATTATTATTATTTTTTAAAAAAGCCAGCCACCCTACTCTGTGGCTCCGACCTTGACAGAGGGGATCTGGTAATAAATACCCATAGAAACTTCCCACGCCCGTGGGGTGAGTGACTACCGGGTCTGTGAATCGTGTGCCCTTAGTAGACGCAATGAACCGAGGATGACAGCCTTCTGCATTCTACCGAACCTCGGCATGCCGCTATGAACTTTAGTTCTGATAGCAGCGTCTATCTCATTCCACCGAGGGCTCCTATAATCAGTACCACTATTTTAACAGAATGGCCTGGATAAAGCCTACGGAGTTCGAAGGGCAAATCTCGATATTTTGTCCGTTTTTCCTCCTCTTTCAAGACAATGTTGCTCTCAGCGGGGGCTGAGAATTCCACGACATACATTGTCTTGAGTTGGTGGTCGAGAAGTACTATGTCAGGCTTGTTGGCTTGTATTTGCCTGACGGTGGGAAACGAGTAGTTCCAATAAATTAGACACTTCTCATTTCCCACAACGGATTCAATATCCCCCGGAGCGTAAGGCAGCACTGGTATTTCGTCTATCCCATACGGGTGCCTTAGATGTTAGTAAAGCACTGGTAATGCTGCGTCGTGTCTGTGAATATAGGCCGAGACTGCGTATGTCGGGCAAGCCGACAATAAGTGCAGTATCGTCGCCGGCGTCCCGCGGCGGGACCTGCAGCTGACATCAGGGACCTCCATACCCATGACACGACTTCGATAGACGAGGGTGTTAAATACAACATCCTGGCAAGTCATTATAAATCCCCCGGTCTCGGGTTCCAACTCGGTGATAGAGCCGCGATGTACCCGCTCAACATCGAAAATGAGACCAAGTTCATCGGCTGCTCTCCATGCTGCCTTAAAGAGAAAAGCTCCTACCTTTGCATTTTCATGGTCTCGGACCATGCAGAGGAGGGGATCCGAACTCCTGATGACCTTACATGCTCCATCCAGAACCATCCTGCTATGGAGACTCTCCAAGCTCAAGAGTCCGCGGCCTCCCCGATGTCGTAGGAGATATAACCATGGAACGGACGATTTAGGATGCAAGTTCCTATTGATATGCATCTTCTTGCAGGTTACTACATCAAGTTGACGCAGCTCTTCTCTAGTCAATTTCACTACTCCGAAAGAGTAGAGAAGGATCGGAAGCATATTTGTAGCATATACCTTGTTCTTCCCCGGCAGTTTTGAAGACCAGATCTGTCGGAGTAGGTGCTGATATTTGCGGCGGAGAGCGTTTTTCACTACACACACTTCTTGGGTGTGGAGCGTTGCTCCGACACCCAAGCAAGTGTACGACTCTCCGGCATCTGGATGGTGTAAGATGCTTCCGTCCATGAGCTGCGCGTCCTCTCCGTAGTCCCCGCAACGACCACTCTTGAGATGGATTAGTGCGTATTTGTCCAACCCAAACTGCATACCGACAGCCCGTGTGTACTCCTGTACCACCCTGAGGGATTGGTTGAGATCCCTTTCTGAGGAGGTATAAAGCTTAAGGTCATCCATATAAAATAGATGACTTTATGCCTCCTATCTTCCTATGACAGTAGTGAGATTCAAAACAGAAGGGGGCTGAGGGAATCTGCCTGAAATACTCCCCTCCTGAATATTGACGACTTTGGACTCTATCGTTACCCGATGTTGTGGTAAAGCGAGCCCTCCAGGGCGGCATCAGAGCCAGTGAACAATGAGCTCATGCGATGTCATGTCAAATGCCTTGCGGTAGTCGATCCAGGCCATAGAGAGATTCCGCTTATACTGCATGGAGTCCTGCGTGACACATCTGTTGATCAGCAGGTTCTCCTTGCAGCCAGCGACCCCTCTCTTCGACCCTCGTTGCTCGTATATCCGTTCGTAAACCGGTTTAACTGCGTGGAACACCCGCATGTACAAGATGCGTGTAAACACCTTGTAACATGCGTTTAGACAGGTTATCGGTCTGTAGTTCTTTGGGTTGGACAAATCTCCGTTCTTGGGAATCAGCACTGTCCGCCCCTCAGCAACCCAAGAAGGAATTTGCTGCTTATTTATTATTATTATAGTTTATTGCAATGAATTCCAACTACCTGTTTTTTAAGTGAATTAAACATCATTTGATAGAAAATGATGCAATGAATGAAAAAAAATGGTTGCCAGCTCTGTCAGCCGCAACCTCTAGGTTGCTCTAGGGCTGCAAGTAGTAGTTGCCCTGGTATGTTATTGTTAATTATTTACGGTCATGGTGCTTTTCCAGAAAATTTGATACTAAATTAAAGTTTAATTTTTGCATTACACGATAGTACATGGTTGCCTAAACTTGTTTACAGTTTTTTACGATCAACTGACGTTTAATTCACTTAAAAAACATGTAGTTGGAATTCATTACAATAAATTTAATTAAAGGTAGTCGCGGCTAATTTTCAATAGGACACCCGGCAGTAATAATAATAATAATAATCTTTATTTATCCTTTAGATCATAGAAAATGATATAGGACAAGTCAAAATAAGAATTAATAATAATAAATATGTAAAACATAAAATATGAAAATACTAATTCTACCCATACATAACTGTAAATTATTACAAGTGGCATATGCAGTTGAAAAATAATCAATTAACCAATTCTATACAATAAGTAACATTGGTAAGTCAATATATAAGTAAAACATTTTTAGTATGCAATATAAAAAATTACAGGGCGTCATACAAACAAAACAATATATTAAAAAACAAACAAGCAAATAAATATATTAAAAACAAACAAATAGATATATTAAAATATATGATTCATGACCCAAAATATATATACACATATATGCATACACATATACATATACGCACATCTACATATAGTAACAAAATAAATATAAGTAAAATTGACGCACCTACAAGTTCACATGCAGATATATAGGCCAGAAATTCTAGCTACAATTTAAAAACTCATTGATTGAGTAACATGTTTTCTCTACTAGCAGTTTTCTTACCATTTTTCTATAACGTCTGCATTGTAGGTCACGCATATTTTTTGGTAAGCTGTTATAGCAAATTATACAATTATAGTACGGGGAATCTTTAAATGTTGTCGTTTTATGCGAAGGTATTGCATATAAATTACCATGTCTCGTACTATAACTATGAGCTACACCCAGAGTGTCAAATAATGCCATATTATCCCTCGCAAAAAGCAAACATTTATAAATATAAACGCTGGGTACTGTAAGGATTTCATTGACCTTAAACACTATTCTGCATGTATCATTGTATTTCATATTAAATATGAGTCTTAATATCCCCTTCTGTAATATAAACGCTCTATTAATATCCGTGGATTTATCCCACAAAATTATATTAGAAGTGATGCAAGAGTAGGCCAACGCATAGTAAATATTTAACAAACCTGGTTGTCCGAGTGTATTTTTCATTTGCAATATGGCGTAATAAGAATTATTTAATTGTTTTCAAACATGATCGACATGACATATCCAACCGAGGTTACTATCAAGGTATGTTCCTAAATATTTGAAATCAGTTGAAAAAGTTATCAAATCCTGAGTTAAAGGCCTTCTAAGGGAGTTCCTCAGGAGTTGAGGCACAAATTGATACCGCTGTATCATCTGCATACATAGTGATATTACCTTCATTGAAAAATTTAGGAAGATCATTTATATACAAAGAAAATAACAGCGGACCTAAAACAGATCCTTGAGGAACACCTAAATTAATGTCATTTAAATCAGAAGCTACATTTTGATATTTAACAGTTAGTTTTCGGTTACTCATATAAGATATTAACCAGTCTAAAAATTTGCCTCGAATTCCAATATTTTCTAACTTAGTCGCCAAAAATGTATTATTAACAGTGTCAAATGCACTAGTTAAGTCAAACAAAATAGAGACAACATACTTGCCCTGATCCAAATTTTTGTAGACATAGTCTATAAAATAACAAGACGCAGTTTCTGGCTTTCCATGTTGGCACGGTGTAAGTATGTTTTTAAGTTTGAGGAACTCAAGAACTCGAGATGTTGCAAATTTTTCCAACAGCTTAGAAAATACACTTAACAGATGTATTTGCCGATAGTTTTGAATGTCATTATTATTCCCATTTTTAAAGACTGGTATTACCGAAGCTATTTTTAGACAGTCAGGGAAAATACCGTTATTCAGTGATGAATTAAATAAATATAATAGTGGAGTCTCTAAGTGTTGGATTATGCCTTTAAGAATTTGCGCCGTGACACCATCAATTCCAGATGATTTCTTATTTTTAAGATTCCTAATAACGTCATACAGCTCATTAGCTGAAATAGGCTCAATATAGATGGACTCCATGATATTGTCTGACAGTGTGCACGGCAACGATAAATTGTAGCTAAAAAATCGTTAACTTTGTTAATAGCCGCAGATGCAAAGTGGGTAGAGAAAAGGTTTGCTACTTCATTTTTGTCAGTAATAATATCATTATTGACCTTTAGCGTTATTAGGACATTTTCATTTTTGGTTCTACCTAACCGTTTGTTACATATATTACATTACCATTAATCATTCATTTGAATTAAGTTTTGCTAAAAGAACAGATACCTGCAGAAATAAGCGGCTGGATCTTAGACTATCATAACCATATAACTTTTATTTAAAACTTTTTTTCTATAGGCAATAATAACGATCATAAGTGGTGGGTAATTTATAATGAATAATGCTGTGCAATCGTATTGATTATTTTTGGCGACAACTGAGACAATTTTATCACGAATTTTACGTACTTTGACCTCCTGATTACAAGAGAAAAAATGTAGCTTCAAAAGTTTTATGCACTTTTCTGATACGCTTACCCGAATTTTCTGCTTATCTGCGTAATATATCATGTACTAGTAATCGAATCGGAATAACAAAAATATCAGCTTCTTTGCAACGAATTTCTTTAGAAATCTGGCCTGTACGATATTCAAAGGTCAATCCGCCATCTTGAAAAAAATTGCGTCGTGTTACGATACAAAATTCAAATAAGATTAAAAATATCTTTCAAATCTCTTGTAATAAATTAATACGATAACAAATTTATCTAAGGATCTAATAAAAAATTATTTAGTCAAATCAATGATTAACTTTTCAATTTTTTTTTACCAAAGTATCCTCTGTACTTTCTTGTTTAAATTCTGATAAATCTAAAGTATAAGAAAATACACTATGGTTGGCCGTTTCTGTGATACACCAGTTTGCAATAATTTTTTAATTCAAATACATCCCTTTTCACTATTTTCCAGCCACTGTATCGATTTTCAGTACGACCAAGTAGGTGATGTTAGGATGTTTTAAAGAATGATTTATAATGCGTTGATTGCTTCCGGCATACTGCAAAACCACGCACCGTGCTTTATGCAGCTTTAGCAACTTCTCTTTGACAAGAAATATCTGTGCCATGCATAAGGCTACGTAGTTTCAAGACATCCGGTATACATTTAGCAGACAACATAATGAAAATGCGAAAAGTTGTGAACGTTCCGAAAGATCACAAGCATTGCTTTTGATAAATGCCCTAGAGGGATTAACTTGTTAATATTAACATATGGCTCAATTAAAACCCTCATCATTAAACTATATTATACCTTTTGAACTTGATTCCCTTTCATGTTCAGCTTAATCAAATGCAGTCCGTAGAAGCTGTAGCTCGGCAGGTCGTTTATTTCATTCGCTTCCAAATCAAGTGCTATAAGCTTGTTTAAGCCCTTGAATGCTTTCTGAGGTATCTCCTTGAGCCTCCCCGAGACCAGGCTAAACGATTCCAATTGAGGTTTGAGCGGCAATAAACAGTCATCGTGTAATTCCCGAATATTAGACTGGGAAATTTGCAGATGTTTGATTACTGTCGATTCGGGAAAGAAGTCTTTTGGTAATCGAACGAGAGTTTTGTCTGGATCGTACACGCTGAGACTTTGAACCGGGCCAACGATGATTTCCAAAACGGACTTAAGGGAATCCGCCGTAGCTGCAGGACATTCGAGGAAAATTCCATTTTCGAAGTTGAAACAGTGACAGGATGGGTTTGCAGCTAGACTAGGGCATTTCGTTTGGTCGGCAAGAGTCTGCAAGCGGACCAAACTCGCCAGTATTATTAGGGTGGCGCCATATTGCGCCATCATGAGAACCTTCTGCGCGCCATGCTGCGGTTAACTGCCTACCATGGGCTCAACTTTTCCTGTAACAAAAAATGCTAGTTAACAAGAATTGCAAACAATGCAAAAATTACTATGTGTCTATGTTATTCTCATCTCGAGAATTTGGGGCTACTTAACCGACAAAATACGAGACATTGGTCATAAGAAAATTTATTATGGGAAGGCTGATTAAGTACAATCATTGGTTGAGTAATATTTGAGGGGCCAGAGATACTTGGGGTTCCTGCAAAATGAGATTGAGCACATTTAACAAAATATCACTTATGTGGTTATCATTGAATTCAAAAATTATGCATATTTCGAAAATGCAATACTATATAGAGTGTTCCGTTTGAAAATCAAAAGTTAGTATCACTTCTGGTTAAACAGGAAGTAGAAAAAAATCATTTATATGTCAAAGACTGGCGTTTATTACGTATAAGAATGTTCTAAATTTTAATTGTTTATCTTTGAAAGAAAAAGAAGGGTATATTTTCACATTTATCTAGTTGTTAATAATATATCATAAATGTTTATTAATATGTTAATTATCCGTAATAGTTTCGGCTCTATAAGGAAAGATGTTATAATAATACATGTAGATGACTGCAACTAACGCATTGTAATATATATTTAGTTATAATTATCTACTATATTTTGCATCATTTTAAAAGTGGCTTTTATTATAGCACTAAAGCGCAATAAATTTTACCCTGCACAATGAGACAGTTATATCGGGTTTAACATGTCGCTTATGGATAGTTATACGGCTTAAACTTGACAAACGAAAGATTTACCGGGATGCGTTTATTATTTTATAATATAATCGATTGTGTGGCACTGTGGCCCTATGTATTTAAGAGTTGCAATATTAAACATATTCAATATTTAAGTTAATATATCCGGTCCGAAGATATATGCCCTCTATATTAAAATGTGAATATTTCAAGAATATCCGTTAAATTGTGTATACGTGTATATATACAAGAAATACATATTCAACGTGAATAGCTTAATAAACATCAAATAGGGAATAAAATATTGATGGAAATAGAACTTTAAAATTGTGTAGGATTACTTAATAAAATGAAGAAAAGTGAAAGCGATCAGCTTATTAGGGTTTTCTTGTTAAATAGGTGAATTTCTCTTTTCAAATATCCTGCAAATGAATGTAATAAAATCTGAAACTAGCAGTATTGATTTGATTTACCAGCGTACGGTAGGCATTACTACCACTAATGAAAAACACACCGCGGGGCCGACTACGTCTATGCTGGGTTGGGTTCAGGGCATGCTTGTTGCTATATAGCAACGAGAGCCGCAGCGCGTGATTCACAAGCGAGGGATGGGACGTGCAAGTATTTGTGAAATCCATTGCCGCATTGTGTCATGATATGAAGTGTTTATGTTCCTCTTTTATGTTTTTGTGTCTAGAAGCAGTACATATGTCATTTTGGCTTCATTATGGTATTCTTTTCTTTTTTCTTGCAGTAGTGCTAGTAGAGGATTAAAAATAATTTAATGACATTTTATTTATTTAAATTTGTTTATTTATTTATTAATTACCACTCTACAAGAACGATGTTCCCAATTACAGAGCTGTATTTATTTTCATACACAAAGACAACAACGACAATTCACTACGATATTGCCATGCCATCTGCTGCAGCTGAGACTCGAACTCAGGAGTGGTAGAGCCACTGGCCGGGTTGTCTTTCATACAACCTCGTCTAGTCCACTGCTACCAACTCGGTAACACATGAAAAACGCCACTAAACATCCATACCCTAGACAGGATTCGAACCCGGAACTCCTTAAAATAAATAAATAAAATAAATATCAATTTATTGCCCAACAGAAATTAATCCAATTACAGGACACAATTATATAAGTAAATTGATACACAATTAGAAAATAGCAACCGTTAAATATATATACACGTACACATGTTTATACACATATTATACATACATACATATAAAAATATAAAACATACAGTAATAGAAGTTCAGTGGAATGTATGCAGATATAAACTGAAAAAAATTGATCAGATTCTTGTCTAAGCGTATGCAAATTGCAGTAATTATTAGGTTAAAGTTGTAACACATGACATTTAATGGAGATTTAATGACAATATTTGTTCTAGAAGTGGCACAGTGAAATGTAAGATCTTGACGTTAGTTTAGTCTGGGAGTATGAAAGTGCACTTGGGACAGTAGAGTTGGAGAATCAATTATGTCATGCAAGAGGTTATATATAAATATAGAGTTAAAATATTAAATTGGGAAAGCAGATTTGCATTAATGTATCCTCTTTCAGGGTATGTACCATCTAACTTAAAAGATAAAAATTTCAAAAAGCATCTTTGAACTCGTTCAAGCAAATCTTTATATATATTATAATAGGGGTACCATATCAGCGAGCCGTCCTCAAGTTTAGAGCGAACCAATGTAAAATACAAACTTTTTAGAGCGACTACGTTGGTAAACCAAGCATCTTTAATGCAGATAAGGTAATTTGTTGGATATGATCAGCAAAAGATAATTTGCTATCGAACAGTATTCCTAGGTCCTTAATTGAGGTACAGCAGCAAGATAGCAGCGTACTGTTATATGTAATCGTAAGTTATTGGTACAGTTTTGAGTGTGTATGCAACATACCTTCTTACATTTAGATATATTCATGAAAAGTTTATTTTCGTTACACCATCTGTCCACAATATCAATTTGCAATTGTAATACTGCACAGTCATCAGTAGCGATAACAGTGGTATATAACTTCAGATCATCAGCGAACAGAATAATATTGTACTCTAAAATATGAGAAAGGTCGTTAATGAAAATTGTAAATAATAGTGGCCCTAGATTAGACCCCTGCGGGACCCCAGCCGTCAAAGAATACAAATTGGAGTCATTATGTGTTACACATTGTAGCTTATTATCTAAGTAGGACGTAAATAAGAGAACCAGCGAGTTACTAAATCCATAGCCATCTAATTTATTTAACAGAGTATAGTGATCAATTCTGTCAAACGCCTTAGAGAAATCTGTGTAGGTCACATCTACTTGTTCTCTGTTATCCATCGAATCAGAGATGAACTGATTTATTATTGCGAGATTTGATGTTGTTGAACGTTTTTCAAGAAAGCCATATTGATGAGGTGAAATAAATGTTTTAATCTGTGGATTAAGCTGATAGTAAAGAGCTATTTCCAGGATCTTGGCGAAATTACATAAGATAGATATGGACAGATTTTTTTCTAAACACACACACTCTTGCTAAATGCTCTTGGGAAATGTACTTAATTTTAAGAATAAGATTGAATAATGTCAGTAATGGGGGAAGTAGAATTGAACCTCAGAGAAACATTGCATATTTGATTTCTGTACATTTTGATTAAATCAACTATGTATGAGATGAAATTTTAAAATATTTGCTGTATTCTATATGAAATTTGAAAATTGTTTAATATAAGACGAATAAATTATATTTTATAAACACACATTTCATAAAATATGTCAGAAGATAGAAATACTTTATATACAATAAATTCTTATAAATGGGATATATTGACGTCGTTCGCAGATTTGGTTTGACAAATGGCTATTTTATGATAGAGACTAATACAGTATACGATGGGATTAAAAAGCTTGAAAATATAGATTTAAATTTATTCAGGAACCTTCTCGTTTTCAAACCGAGATATTAAATATTTCAAAAAATATGACTTATGTATTTTTGAAACATTGGATATCTATATTTTGTGGTCATTGATTATGAATTTGA
The DNA here is from genome assembly GCA_963675555.1 of Leptura quadrifasciata. Taxonomy (NCBI): domain Eukaryota; kingdom Metazoa; phylum Arthropoda; class Insecta; order Coleoptera; family Cerambycidae; genus Leptura; species Leptura quadrifasciata. Next base: position 45,003,122 of record OY776675.1, read on the forward strand.
GACAAAAATTATGAAATTTAGAATGGTAGACCTAACATAGCGGATGAAAGTGGGGTATAATTTTGTGTAAAGCATATACTTTAAACAAGTTAATTTAAGTAATGCTATATATTAATGAAAAAGAATACTTGAGATCTTTTAAATTACGCACTAATTACAGTAGCAAAATAAACGCGAATGTCCACATTGTTTTGATAGTAAATTAAAATTAAAGTGTTTTTTTAAAGTGTTACGATATTTAAACTGAAATATTTAGTTCTATAAACTTTAGGAACCCATCTTCACAAACCCATATTTCCGAAAGTATTATTCTTACAGAAATAAAAACAAAATCACCATTTTAGAATGTTTCTTTTTAGCGCGTGGCAATGTTTCGAGATGTTTACAAAAGGATAATAATTTTACGTTTTTAGGAAGCTACCTTAAAGTTCCAATATCAAAATCTTTTTAAAGGTGAGAAACTGGGATTTAGGTAATATCATGAATTAACTAGAAACAATATTTGAGATATTACAGAATTACTGGCTAACTGTATTAATAAGATGGTAATACATTTATTTTAAAATAGGTGACATGCACATAACTCCTTTGTTTTGTGCTGTATAAAAAAATTCTTTTAAAGCTTAATTAACAATCTTTAATTTTAGCTTTTCGCAATTTTGATGCGTGCTGTAGTTTCTGAGATATTTAAAAGTTAACAAATACTAAGTTCTCTAAAGGTTAGGACGCCATTTTTAAATTTCTATATCTTTGATACTATCAATTCTGCAGGAATAGAAAAGAACTAAATTCTCAGTTTGTAACCCTCCCTTTTGAAAATGTGTAGAAATTGTTTTCTTAAAATTTGACCCACTTTTCAGTTCCAATAGGCCTTGCTTTTTCTGAATCTCTGAAAAGGAGTGGCATTCACTTCATATGAAAAGACAAGCCCTCCTATAATATGAAAGCATCTATTTGATGCATTTGTTATTAAATTATCAAAAAAGATTAAATTTAATTCATGTTTATTTAAGTTGCTGAACTGTATGTCAAAATTAAGAAAACTACATTTTACAGTTATCTTTTGACACAATATCCAAAATTTCAAACTAATTGAACTTCTCTATATAAAAAAATATGATTTACTTCTCTGAAATGTAAATATTAGCTGCCTAATGAAAGAATCGTAATAAACCATTTACATAATTTTGTGAAAGTGATAAAACTTTTTTGATCATAATCTTCAACAGAGCTCCTCATTTATTATTTCAATTTATATATTTTTTATTCATAATACCTATAATTAGTCATATATATTATAATTACCTTTTTTATATTCATGTCCTTACGACTGTATAATCCCCTGCAGTGCCGTGAATATTAAAACACTGGAATTTCTAAAGAAAGTGAATTTCCTTATATAAAATTAATTCGGGTAGCTACTCCATGAAAATTAAAAAATAATTGCTAATACTTTCACTAATAAAAATAGTCATCGGTTGTAGTATTTTTAATTGCAGATATGAAATAATATTAACAAGTTGTTCTTTGGGAATAACCAGCGTCAAAAGAGATATTTTTAAATATAACGAACTATATCCTACTGATTGATTGGAAATAATGGAAGGTACTTTGCCCAACGTTGATTGCAGTAGTTCATAATCCCATTTCTGAAACAAATGGTGCTGCAAATATAAAAGTGCAAGGAATGATTTGGCAAGGGATGGGACATCTAGGCGCAAGCTGAGGTTTGTTGTCCTCCATTAATGGCATACTCTCGTTTCTTGACTGTGTTCCATTTTTATATATTTGTTGAGTCTTGCGCAGCAAATAGTTATTATGAAAGCCAGTTTCTCATTCCATTCGAGGAAGTTCATTTCTACCATCAGAAACATCCCGGTTTAATTGCTTCAGCTTCGTCAATTCCTCATACATCTTAAGAAATGTGAGAACATCTGTCCCTCAGGCAGGTGGGATAATCATCAATTCCAATCAGAAATAGTTAGTTAGACAGATATAGACCTAGTGTATAGACCACTGCGACTTTTTCAGATCTATTGTGGCGCTCCTAAGGGATGTTTCTTTACAATACCTCATCCAGTTTTGTGTTTTATGTTAGACTCCACAGCCAACTTAGTCCACGTATCTGCCATTGGCGTTCCTCTTCAAGTAATTGAAATGTCAGCCCCACTATGCCTTCGCAGTGGTACAGTACGTGGGCTGACGTTTCCTCTTCCCCTTGGCAGAATCTGCATGTTGCGCCCTCTGCTAGGCCCGCCAGAGGCATACGTCTATTAGGTACAGACAAGCAAACCTTTGTCACTACTTACCAGCCTTACTACTTGCAGTATTTTAGCTCACCATACTACTGATCCATAGGTTATCATAGGTATTATTACCCTCCTCGTGCATAACCACATAATTATTTTGGGCTTTAACCTCCAGTTTTTCCCATACCGTTGTCTGCACCTCGTTAAAGCAATTGCTGCTTCCTCTGTAACTTTTTGAATATGGGAATTCCATGTTAATTTTTGGTCAAAAGTGACTCTTAAATACTTCTTCTTACATGTCCTTTCCACTACATTGAGCGGTAGTCCTTCCACTGTTCTTTCCCATGTGGAAGTGACGACTGGTGTCTTGTGACGATATATAGAGAGTCTCTTCTTATTACACCATCTATCGACAATATTTAAGCCCCTTAGGGAATGCTCTGATATCGTGTTGGGAAATCGCATCTTGACTACTATTGTTAGATCATCAGTGTGTTCTAGGCAATAAAAAAACCTTCTGCAGACAGTTTTTGCAGAACTTCGTCAATAAGGCTTGAGCACGGCGCCGGCGGTGGAGACATAGTTCAGTGCCGAACCGGTTTTCAGAAGTCAAAAATCGACAAAACCTTTAGCAGTATATGAATGATCGATCGGATTAATGGTATATAAAATTGGACCCAACAAATAACCAGAAGTAGCATGAGAGTGGAAAAAGGAATGTTGTTAGGGGTGAAACGTGGTTTCTTGAGATTTCCGGCGGAACTAGACCTCCTATCGATAAAAGCTAAATACAAAAGTCGTAGGTAATTGAAAGACCTACAACTTTCATTTCAACCATTTTTCAACCTCAAAACTATTGAGAAAAATGCCAAAAATCAATTTATTAATTTTCTATTTTTATCTCCCACAAAAATGATTCGATTTTAATGAAATGTAGTGAAAATGCACATTTATATCTTTCAAATAAGCTGTGATTTTTTGAAGCGAAATATTTATTTTTTTGATTTTATGCGAATTTAATTTGACAAAAACGGCCTAATTTTCAATCACAAAAGTTGATTAACAAAATTTTGATTTTTCAAAATTTCAGGACAGAATTTTTTCCTTTGAAACGTCTACTTTAAGATGGTGTAAAAAATCAAATGTTACTGTGGAAAAACAAAACAAAGAAATGAAGTGTTGATGCAAAATAGTAATTTCAATGTAATATCAAATAAAGGAACTTTGATTTTGATTAACCATTTAAGATTCGGGCTGTTAAAAAGACAAATTGTTTAAACAATAATTTTACATAAAAAATTGTTAAGAATGACCGTTCTTGTGCAAGAAAAAATTTTTAACGCTTCATGTACAAAAATAAGTTCCGTTTTATATTTTTTTTTAAAGAAAATTATTGGCATTGAACTAACAATACTCCTCCCTGGGGCAGCTTGTATCTTTGGTTTAGTAGTAAGCTCGTCCAGATTGGATATTATAATCCTCTTATCTAGATTGGTTTAATTCACTGGCAGAGTGCTTTTGCTAGATAATGCAAGTGCGTTATCGGGTTATTGAACACTCGTGTATAAAAAATGTTACTACTGCTATTTTTTTGTCACCTAATGACTTTGTTAGTAGTTTCTTTAACATATCTAACGCAAGCTCTGTCGATTTTTCCGGTTGGTACGCATACTAATGCTCACTAAGGGGATTTTTCCTTGGTATTTAGAGTAGGAAAGAGCTTTTAGCTCTAAATGATTTAGGCGTCTTGTCCGAGATGGTGTCTATTTTGGTAGGTAGATGACTCTCACCTTCTTGCATATATATATATATATATATATATATATATATATATATATATATATGTATGTATTCCTAGGTCAAACAGGGACAAATATATTCGAAGAATCCACCGGATTGACACAACACTGATTACATTATTCTTCCCCTGAATGATATCCAGACTGACTGTTTCGTTTTCGCCGTTATTTTTAAAAGTATTCGTAGTTAACCCCCTTTTGTTCTAAGACTTTGCGGATCAATCAAGTGTGACATAACTACGCATGAGCAGAAATGTCTGAAAATTGAGAGAGTTTTAGTGTTGTCTTTAACATTTTATGTTGTGTGGTATTCCTCCCCTTGGATTTGTATCGACAAAAACCCAGGTACCTGAAGGTAGAGTAATGGATGTGAAGTTGCTGGGCTTTTGGACGTTTTAGAGTTGTTAAAATTGGTGAACGAAAGGTTCGCCTAGTTCTTAAAAATTTAGCGGTTTAAACATAACACTGACTTTGTTTTGACCGACCTGTAACAAAGTCCTGAGCTATTCTGAATTAATTTCTTAAACCTCTTATCAAGGTCTGCCATTTAAAAAAAGCGATGAACCATCTTACACCATGGAGATTTTGTGAATTATTCAGCTTGGAATATTTGAAAAATGTTAACCTGCTACGTCGGATCATTTTACATCTATTGTTTAGAAATCAGAATTACAACCACACATTTTGTTTCAAAATTGTTTTATATCAAGAAGACTAATAATAATTTATAGGTAGGATTGCAATCGTATAGGACCGTTGGGGGGCTGTAGATAAGCCTAATTCTTGTTCTAATAGCACCATTTAAATGTTTAGTCGGAGGGTACATAGTTCCTATAACCAGGAGCAGCTATTTGCTATATTCATTAGAAAGATATGTGATAAGCCCACTATTGAACAAAAGCAGCATTTCCGTGGAAACAAGGTTTCGCCATTAAAAATTATTTCGCTGGTGTATACAATTAATAGCAAAGCTGCGCTTTCATAGATAAGCACGCAATGAAAGGGGTACATTGTTTATGAGCATAGCACCTGCAAAATGAATCCCAAACATGAAATTAACCTGATTTCTAGTGGCATGAGAATTGTAACAAAAGTGGCAAATGGGATGATTTACTTTTGACTAAAGGAGGCGGCTGTCACATTTTTTTCATATAGAACGGCGTACTCGAGTGGGTAAGAAAGAGCTGTTCTAGTTAAGAATCGCCAATAAAGTGCTCCCTGAAATTGTTTAAATAATAAGTAGTCGTGATCTTGTCGACTATTTATGTAAAATCTTTCAAATTCACGTAGCTATTATTAGGCTCTAACCTTATAGGTTATAGGCTGTAGAACTTTTCAGTAGCGATATATTAAGCGAAATAAAACCTATCGACAACTTTTGTAAATAAACTATTAACACAATCAGACAAGGGGGCGAGCGTAGGTGCGTCATTCCTATGCACATACTTCGGTATGCGATGTAAAGCAACGACAGGTGCAGTTAGTACTTGGATGGGTGACCATTCCAACGGAAACCGCGTCCTCGCCTCACACATCTTCCAGCGGCTTGTATATCAGTGTATGCGTGGAAGTTATACAACCTTAGGCGAGGGTTGTATAGGAGACATACCATCCTTCGGAGGGGATGTAAAGCCGTCGGTCCCTTGTCTATTAAATGTGCACTGTGCACTTTTAGCCTCTACGCCGGAAGAGCCTCAAGAACTTTTAGATGTATATGCCCAGAGCTATGATTCCTTGGGACTTAAAATCAATATTGGAAAGACTAAGATTATGTCAACTCCTCATCAAGTGAACTAAATAGACATTACACTTAACGGAAATTCTCTTGAAGTGGTGGATCAGTTCAGTTACTTAGGCAACGTTGTTAATGACAAAGCAAACATGGACAGCGAGATTCGCAATAGAATTAACGCTACATCTAGAGCACTCTGGGGACTTAGAGAGAGAGTATTTGACAACCACGACCTTGCTTTGTCAACGAAAATGGCTGTCTACAGAGCAGTTGTCATTCCAACACTGCTATATGGATGTGAAAGCTGGGTCACTTACCGTCGTCATGTGAAAGAATTAGAACGTTTTCAGCAAAGACACCTCAGAAGTATGATGAAAATCCGTTGGTTCCATCACATATCAAACGTGGAAGTACTCAGGAGAGCAAACAGCCTTCCAATTGAGGTGCTTATTTCAAGAGCACGCCTAAGATGGGCAGGTCACGTTCATCGTATGCATGATAACCGCCTTCCTAAATGTACACTTTATGATGAATTGCTAAGCGGTAGAAGAAGGCGTGGCGGTCAACGAAAGAGGTTCAAAGACGCTCTCCATGAAAATCTAAAATCCTGCAGTATTGCAGATGAGCAATGGGAACAACTTGCAGCGGACAGAACCGAATGGCGAGGTGTTGTGGCCAGCTATCAAGGAAATGTTGCTGCAAGAAGGCCGAATCCAAGACCTACCCAGGTCTATGTTTAAACATAATATTTTTAGTCGCAAACTCCTCTATAAATCTTTATTTTACTATAAGGAAAATAACCAGACTGCAACCGCAACCAAAGTTACAAGTCTGGCGCGTTAAGTGTAATAATTGCATATTACCATCAAAACGCTAAAGCTTCGATTGCAACAAACACCAGCCGAAAGACTGATCCTACTTAAAGGAGCTCTCTTGCCAGTCGTCACACACCACTTGCAGACTGCAGTTTCGAGCTGTTGGCTCTCGTCAGTGCAAGGTAGGCATGCGACGACCGGCACGAGAATCCTTTGACTACTTAGTACATTCCGCTATTTCTACAAATGCGACATGTAAAATAGCCAGCAGGCGCCATCTAGCGGTCCAGTGTCTGTTGCAATCGAAAAATAAATAGCCTGACTTGGCTTAGCATAGTTCAAATGTGCTTTTAGAGGGCGGAATATTAAACATAATATTTTTAGTCGCAAACTCCTCTATAAATCTTTATTTTACTATAAGGAAAATAACCAGACTGCAACCAAAGTTACAAGTCTGGCGCGTTAAGTGTAATAATTACATATTACCATCAAAACGCTAAAGCTTCGATTGCAACAAACACCAGCCGAAAGATCAGGATCAGTCTTTCGGCTGGTGTTTGTTGCAATCGAAGCTTTAGAGAATTACAACTCTCTTATTTTGAGTCACAAAAATTTTCAAGAAATAACCCAGCAAAAAACCCAATTCCTTCCCAACAAAGGAGACCAATTTCAACTTTCCAACAGAAAATGTGTTCATTTTGCAATCGCATTGGACATACTGTAAGTGAATGCCGTACTAGGCAACAACAACAATTTATGCCATTAACGTCCCAAAACTTTCAAAGACCAAACTTCCAAAGAAATTCAAACTTCCAAAATTTTTCGCAAAATAATCAATTTACTCACAGGCAATTCCCACAAAATAATCAATCTAATCTTCCACAGCAAAATAGGCCTTCAGCCGTCAGACCAAACCCGAATTTCAATCAGCAGAGACCATCTGCAATCCAACCAAATCCAAACTTTAATCGTTACGATCAACAAAAGGCCCATCATTTCAACTATGAACCTTATGATAGTTACATTGATAATTAAATGAATGAAAATGTAATTGTTCAAGGTATAACGAACGAAAAGATTCATATTAATGAATCTGTTCTCATACCATTTACCACAAGTGATCCTCATAAAGTTTATATTCACGATCTAGACATAGACTTTGACGGACTTTTAGGCGCGGACTTTTTCGAACATTGCGAATGCAGGATAGATTTTAAAAATAAACAATTAGTCACGAATTTTAAAACCGTACCGATATTCAAAGTTACTGATATTTTACCATCGCAACCAAGCGTAACCCGCGGTTTAAACATCACAAAAAATCGAAACTTAATTTCCATTGAACCGCGCACGGAAAAAGTATTCAAATTAAAATGTGACCTACGAAATACTGAGGCTATACTGATAGCCCAAGAAAACGAAAAAGTACGTTTACCCAACGCTATCATCAAAATAGACAACAACGGAGAATTTTTAACATCTGTAATAAACGCAAACGCTATCCCAAAAACTGTAGATTTGTCAAACCTTAAATTCGAACCAATAGAAAAATTTAGGGCAATCTTTAATTTAAATTGTCAAAATTCAGACTACCAACAACAAATACACAGGAATTTCGAAATTAAAAATCAATTACGCTTAGAACATTTAAACGAAGAAGAAACCGATTTAATAACACAACTTTGTCTAAATTTTTCGGACATATTCTACCTAGAAGGAGATAACTTGTCATTCACAAACGAAATTAAACATTCTATTGACACCAACAATGCCAAACCTATATTCACAAAATCTTATCGTTACCCCCAAATTCATAAGCAAGAGGTGAAGTCACAGGTTTCAAAAATGTTAGACCAAGGCATAATCCAGCCTTCGATTTCTCCCTGGTCCTCCCCAGTTTGGGTAGTCCCAAAAAAACTTGACGCCTCTGGCAAACAAAAATGGCGAGTTGTAGTCGACTACAGAAAACTTAACGAACAAACTATTGACGACAAATATCCCCTTCCGAACATATCTGACCTTCTTGACCAACTAGGAAAATGCCAATACTTCACAACCCTAGATTTGGCCTCTGGGTTTCACCAGATAGAAATTAATCCCGAAGACGTCCAAAAAACTGCCTTCTCTGTAGAGAATGGTCACTATGAATTTCTTCGCATGCCATTCGGTCTTAAAAACGCCCCATCCACTTTCCAAAGGGTTATGGACAATATCCTACTAGGTATCCAAAACGAACGTTGCCTCGTCTATATGGACGACATCATCATTTATTCCCCAACGATTCGCGAACATATTACCTGACTAAACGAAATATTCCAACGCTTAAGGAAAGCTAACCTTAAAATACAGCCCGACAAGTGTGAGTTTCTTAGGAAAGAAGTTGCCTACCTAGGACACCTCATCACCAAGGACGGTGTAAGGCCAAACCCTGCTAAGGTTGAAGCAATCCTAAACTTTCCTCAACCCAAAAACCAAAAGGAAATTAAATCTTTCCTGGGTTTAGCAGGCTATTATAGACGTTTTATCCCCAATTTCTCTAAAATATCAAAACCTCTGACCAAATTACTACAAAAAGACATACCCTTTAATTTCGACAATGATTGTACGAATTCATTCAAAAACTTAAAACAAACCTTACCTGTTTGGCCGAAAGTTCAAGCTAATCACCGATCACAGACCACTTACCTGGTTATTTTCGATAAAGGACCCGGGTAGCAGATTAGCCCGTTGGCGCCTCAAACTTGAAGAATATGACTACGAGGTCATATACAAACCCGGCAAAATAAACAAAAACGCAGACGCCTTGTCCAGGATCAAAATAAACCACTTTAACGATTGTTCCAAATTCTATTCTAAAATTTTAGCAGCTAACGAAAATACAGACGATGACGAAAGCCTAAATGACGAAAACGAAATAACTAACGAATATATCGCTCAGGAATTTGACACATTCTCTAGACTATACAAGACGAAATCCCTAATAGATTACTCAAAAATCGAAATTACAAATAAACAATTGCTAGATTGAGAAAACAAAAACATAATTACATTCTTTCAGCAAAATAACCTAACAGACCTTCATCACCAAATTATAGAAGACATTTTCGAAGAAAATCCCGAATTTGACAACAGTACAATCAATATTGTCTCTAGTAAATCAACCCGTCATAGAAATTATTATATTATCGCTGTACCTTTCGACCCCGAATCCGTAATAGAACACTTGTTTTTAACGTTGTATAAAAATCAAAATAAACTAGATCTCTCCAAAACCTACTATGTCGAAAATAATCTGGACCTCCCAATACTCGAAATTCTCTCATTCATTTTTGCGGAAAAAGACCTAAAATTAATCATTTGCCAAAATCTAGTGCAATGCCCCGACGAAGACCAACGCCCGATAATCCTCGATCAAAATCACACCGGAAAAAATAATTTGCACCGCGGAATAAACGAGACAATACGCAGAATCAAAAACAAGTATAATTGGCAAGGGTTAACGAAAGATGTCGAAAATTTTATCAAAAACTGCGAAACATGCCAAAAAACGAAAGTTTGTCGAAAAAATTTAAGTAGTCCACTGGTAATTACAGAAACACCAAAGACACCATTCGAAAGAATTAACATTGATTTATTTGAATTCCCTACGCGCAATTATGCATTGACTATTCGCGATGAATTGACTAAATTTACACAAGCTTACGCAGTCCCCGATAAATCCGCTAAATCTGTAGTAAATACACTACTGCTTTATTTCCAACATTATGGTACTCCATTAAGAATACATTGCGACTATGGAGGAGAATTCGATAACAATTTATTAAGAGATTTGTGTAGATTATACGATATAAAATTAACTTTTTCGAGTGTAGGACACCCCCAGTCAAATGGTTCAATTGAACGATTTCACGCAACTTTGGCCGAAATGATAAGAGCTAACAAAACGGAAAACCCGAATGAACACCTATTTACCATTTTACCGTATGCAGTAATCTGTTATAATAACTCTGTAAATAAAACTCACGGATTTACCCCATATGAATTAGTTTTTGGTCATACATCTGTTCGTCCACCGGAAACATTATACAACCAAAAAGAGTTAATCACTAAATATGTCCGAGATTTAAACAATCGCATTTCTCACTATTATAATATAGCTCGAAGTCGAACTGAAACTCAAAAACAAAAAGCCAAAGTTCGGTTTGATAAAAACGTCCCCGAAAATCGCCCCACATATAATGTTGGCGACAAAGTATACGTTAAGGAATCTCAAATAAAGAACAAATTACAAGATAAATTCAACGGTCCGTTCGAAATTAAAGAAATTTTTCAAAATTCCGCTACGCTACTAAATCTCGAAACGAACCAAACAACTAAAGTAAACTTTGACCGAATGAAACCATATACCGAAAATTAAATTTATTTTCAGGTTTCTGCTGCTGCTCGGATCAGCACTTGCCCAGTATAAAATAACATCGATCAACAACACGATCGGAGTGTACTACCACCGAGACACAGACATAGTAATTTCTAACGAGAAATGGACTCTACTTGTACATAAAAATATATCTACTCTTAAAACGGCGTTTGACAAAAACGACAAAATCCTACAAACCCTCTATAACACACTCGACCCATCATACCACTACATGAATGTCTTTTTCGGCGATGTAAAAACGCATCTCAGTTTATTAACTCAAATCTCTCAATCGATACAATTAAAATTTAACGAAGTTTACCTTGACACGAAAAGATACAGGCGAGGAATACTAAACGGTATCGGAACGATTTTCAAATCGATAACTGGAAACCTAGACGCAGAAGATGGTCAGTACTATTCTGATTGCATCAACAAGCTAAATAATGACGAACACCAACTCGAAAATTTAATAAAAAATCAAAGATCTGTCACGACTTCAGTCATCAAAAATTTTAATTCAACTATTCAAAAACTACAAATCCACGAAGAAACTTTTAATAAGGATATCAAAGAAATCGAAACCTCAATTCTAGATATGACTAAGGATATCGAAAATATCCACACAAAATTAAGATTTTTAGAAATTTGCAAACAACTCATGGCAAGTTATTTATTCATTGAAGACAATTTAAACGATATTTTGAATGCCATAACATTCGCTAGACTAAAAATTATACATTCGTCAATAATAACTCCTGACCATTTAGTAACAGCATTACAAGAGATTTCTCAGAGTTTACAAAGAAACAATTTGCCTCTACCTATTAAACTATCAGCAGTCGCTCAGTATTTAGACATTATTGAGTTACAAGCTTTTCAAGTAGATTCTAACTTAGTATTCGTTCTAAAAAACCTCTTGTCGAACCTCAAAATTACAATACCTTCCGCCTATACCCGATCCCAATTCTCGATAACAGAACTGGCCTTCTGCACATTCTATCTATTTCACAAAAGTTTATCGCGAGAGACGATGATTCTTTGATGTACATACCAATTTCAAAGTTAAATGAATGCAAACCACTATACTTTGGAACGAAACTATGCTCAAACCTGTTTGCATACCCTATCGATCAAAATGCCATATGTGAAGCCAGAATTCTGAAACAATTGACTAAACTCCCCGAAAATTGCCAGACATCCTTCATCATTGGTCAAGGATACAGCGTTCAAGAACTTGAAGACAACACATGGTTAATAATAAACTCCGAACCACTCCACATCACCATCAATTGCCCAAAAAGAGACTCAATAACAGAATTAATCAACAAAAATTCAATCGTCAAACTGCAACCCGGATGTTACGCCTTTGTAGGAATCACCAGAATACAAGCTAGTGCCAAAGACTTTTCAGACATTAAAGACAATTCTCATCCCATCCAAATTCCTTATGAGTGCTGCAATCAAATGCCCGACAAAATTAAATTACCAAAATTAAAACCTCTCAAGTTAAACAATTTAAACGTAGAAGATTTGGACATTGCCAAAACCAAATTGGAACAATATTCAAAGGACCTGGATGATCTTATAAACGAACCATTTGTGAACAAACATGTATCTTGGTTCACGTATTTTATAATCACGTTCGTTGTTTCCCTAATTCTACTTTACATATTCTGTAAGTGTAGGAAAAGACGATGTGGAATGCTGAAAATCCAACACTCTACAGATGACGCCCCTTCACCCTCTCCAGGACGAAGCAAACCATTTATGAAACTTCCCGGTTTCATCCCTCCAAGAAAGCGACCCGTTATCAGACCCCAAGAAGGAGATGACATCGAGTTAACATAGACTTTCACTTGCGATTTATCATTCGCATTATTAACTTAATCTTTGTATATTTTTACTTTTATCTTTATTATTTTGTATTGTATTCACTCACTATTTTATTACCTTTTCAATTTCAAAAGTTCCTGTATAACAGTAACTTTTTCATTAAGGGGGAAGTTGTTATATAGTATTTGAGCCACTGTATATAAGACGATACGTGACTTTTGCTTCATTTCAGATTATCATATAATATTATATCTCAGCCACGTGCAGATAACAAACACGTGCAGATAACAAATTCCCGCTATCATTTATCGCTTACAAAGCATCCTATTATATTATATTACATTTTAACTTCTCACGATTATGCTGAATCGCTTGCTTGCTTTTTCTTTGTTCATCATTTAGATGACACTGCATCTAAATGTCATAAATAGAACCACAGGACATTTCTGTAGCCAGTTATCATACTCACTTCAAATTAAACACTTTATATTTCATTACTGTATTATTTCTAAGAGTCAACGTTGACTCTCTACAAATAAATAAAATTGTTTTTAAACACTTAGCTACGAAACGCGAGCTATAACATATATATATATAAAAAAAAACAATCAGGCAACAAAAAGCTCTTATACTAATACTCCAGGCATTAGGAAATTTTACTTGGCAAAATTCATGGTAGTTCTGGAAATTGGTTTAGTTTACATTTTTTGGCTCGCTGAATCCAAATTTTTAACTTCCCACCAAAAATTCCGCCCGCAACCCCTCAAATTTTGACAAAAAAAAATAGAAAAATAGTTTATTGTTTTTTTTGTATCATATTCTTCCATTTTAGAAAAAAAAAATACCCAAACATCCAGAAAGTAGACAGAGTTTGCAACAAAAAAGTCCTTTGGTATTTTGACGCACAACGTACGGGAAGGGAGCGAGTGGGTCACGAAACATGCGCGACACGCGCATTTAGAGATCATACGGCAACGCCATAGTTGCTTCTTTTCTTTCGATCCTCTTAGGCAACCCCTTCCCCTGTCGCTCCCCTTGAGCTAGCATGCTCTTGTCAAGAGCCCCTTCCCTTTTCCCGACTCATGATACATTAATATGCTGACGTACGATACAGATATTTTCTTTCAAACAGCATTGTTTTTTATGGGGTGAATTAACATCGGATAGTTATTTTGAGCAGCTTGACTCCAGAGCCTCTATTCTGTAATTATGGGGAGAGTGAGCATTCATCGTGCGAAGTGAAAGCTCACATCACACGTATCTCACCCGACCCTCCTAGACTGTATTCTATAAGTGCAGTGAATAGGTAGTGAACGTGAGAGGATTCAGCGAGAATAGCCGAATTTACAGCCAATTAGGTTGGAGCAAAAGCATCACCTGTTCAGTGTTCAATTGTTGTCATTGTCATGTCACATGTCATTACTTAAATTAGGTAAAAGCTGACAGAATAAATTTTTATTGATCAAAAATTCCGTAAGGATATACCCTCGTTATTGGTATATATTTTTGAAAATATGACTATAATAAACTAAAAGAGTAATTGTAATATTTTCTAAGAATTATATTATTATTACCTCGTTGGCGATGAGTAAATCCGCAATGTCCATTCTGATTTACAGATTTGACAAAACTGTCATAAAAGTACGGTTAGGATCGCCGTTCTCCCGGGGAACTGGCGTATTCCCTCACGATTTAACAGTAGAAGTAAGTTCACGCATTTTTCGCACAATGTGATCACTCTCGTAGTTACAGAATAGATTTTCATTCATTTTCAAGTGAACTCCACCTACTTCTCAAGGGAATATGCTTTCACGCTTTTACAGAATAGAGGTCCTATGGAAGACGATTTAGTGGCGAAAGAAGCTCGGTATTACTTATCTTGCATGAAAAAGCTTTCTCTAATTCAAAAACCCAAATCTGAAGAACCTCCGAAGCGTGGAGCTTATGGACTTGAAGTACGTATTTCTTTCTCGAAGAAAATGAGCACGAGTGCCAATTTTCGTTGAAGCAACTTGTAGATCAAATTAAATATGACTATAAACCGCATATTAAAACAATTAAGGCTCAACTTATCGTTAAGTATGGTGATAGCATTATTATTTCACAAATCCCCAACACACCTGTTGTCGTTTCTTTCCGTAGCTAAGGAGAAAACATTGTGACTGATGTATTTTACGGATAAGTGTGAAGAGGAGCAGAAATAACGAAAGCGCATCGTGCAATCAGCAGGTAGCATAATTTTGGAAGACATCAGGAGTAAAGTTTATGACACACAAGAGTATTCTCGTTCTGACGTTAAAAATTGGATTCAGCGCTCCAAAAAACGTAAAGTAAGCTTATTTTCAGAAGTACCATGAATTTTTTCAGGTAATGGCCCTATACGGTCTCTAATGCCTGGATTATAATGCCCTAAATGTAAATGTAGGGGGAGAATTACAACTTTTAGTATTCATTATAATCCAGTCACATTAGGGGTTTCATCTCGGAATGGGAGATAATAAGCTGTAGTTGTATAAACCTTTATTTTGACATCCTAAAAGTTGTCTCAAAAGTCTTATAAAATCTTGTGTCAACGTCTTAAGATATTCAAGGTCAAAGGTCACAAAAATTGATTTTTTTTTTAATATCTCGCTTTCTATAGTTTTAATGATATTTGCAGAGCAGAAAATTCTCTACAAATTTTGTTGCAAACATTATTTTATACGCTAAACCGTTTTTGAGATAGAACGCGGAGAGCGCACAGCGCTTAGCCATACATAGCATAATGCAAGGTCAACCGTGAGTCCCGGTAAATAATACGTCGTTTACAGTTAATTATTATACAATAATTTAACCTGCGTTAAGCAGCCACTTATTAGAATAAACATGATAAATTATTAAATTCTTTGCCGTCAGAAAAACTAAGTTTCTGGTAAAGAGTTCGGAGCCTACTCGACAAAGTTAAGGAATGCATGTCCAGTGGTAGTGATGCACGTGAAAAAGCTAGAGTAAAAGCAGATGCGTGGATGCTGCGCGGGATATTGTACTCTCGGGAATTCGCTAACTTCGAATGAACCTTCATTAGAAAAACATTCATTATCACCACCGCGTTGAGCTTCCTCGAAGACGGGCCCATAAATTTTGCCGCTGATATTTTACAAAAAAAGGTTTTCACCCCTTTCGGGCTGTTTATTAGCTGTTTGTGGGGTTCAAGGGGGTAAAAAAAACATTCAGCATCACCACCATGCTCAGCATCCTCAAAAATGGGCGGTGATATGTAAAAAAAGATTTTTACCCCTTTCGGGGATGTTTATTACCCGGTTGAGAGGTTGGATGGTGTCGAAAGGAACATTCAACATCACCACCGTATTCAGTATCCTATCCTCGAAAACGGGGGATGCCAAGTTTCACCGTTGGAAAAGATGTGATAAGCGTTTTACCCCTTCTCCGCGCTCTATCTCAAAAACGGTTAAGCGTATAAAAAAATGTTTGGAACAAAATTGCAAATATCATTAAAACCATAAGAAGCAAATTTCAATTCAAAAGATATTTATTCATATTAACATATAGAAACAATTGCCTCTCCAGGGCCTGATCCGGAACCGATCGTCCAATCACCGCGTTGACGCGGTGGAGGACTGCAGGATCGGGCGGAGCTGGTCTAGATAGGCGAAAACGACAACTAAAAATAACTAAACCAAAACTCGTTTTTACAAAAATATAAAATTAAAATAAGTAGTAACATTGAACAATGCTTGAAAAACAAGCTTAAGAAAACTTTTACATTTTAAAGAGTTCGCGCACAAAAAACCCTATTAAAATTTGTATCTGGATGCAAGCACCACAAACGAGGTACCTTTTGCGAGATATTGCAACGCGGGGCTGCGCAGGGCTGGCTTAAACTTTAATTTTAAAAATTTTGATTTCGAAAAGGTTTGATTTCTGAAAAAAATTGGTGACGTAAAATGAATTTAGAAACAAAAATGTACAAAAAGAACGAAGGAAAACAAACAAACGCGGCAAAAATACACAAACAGAATCATAGGAAGTGAGATATTGCAAAAAATAGATTTATGTGACCTTTGACCTTGAATATCTTAAGACGCGGACACGAGATTTTATGAGACTTTTGAGACAATTTTTTAGAATGGCCAAAATAAAGGTTTATACGAGTCTACAGTGTAATATCTCTCATTCCGAGGTTGACCCTCTTCTTTGGCCTAAGCGACTGCATTATTATTATTTAGAGACAGAGCAATATAAAGTTTATTAACAGTCGAGTCGACAGGTATTTTTATGTGGACAAAATAGCGAAGTTAATGAATTTTAGGGTATTGTTTGGGTATGACTGGGGATGTTTTTTTTTTTATATACATTTATTTAACGTCGGCCTATTTCCGCTACTGAGGCCTAACACCGACGCCTGTAGACGAGCTACCCCCAACCAGGAATTTTGCCGAACTCTTCCCTTAAGAAGAGTAGGGATCTTTTACTTGCCTAACATTTAATAGACAAGGGACCGACGGCTTTACATCCCCTCTGAAGGATGGTATATCTCCTATACAACCCTCGCCTAAGGTTGTATAGCTTCCGCGCATACACTGATATACAAGCCGCTGGAAGATATGTGAGGCGAGGACGTCCAACGCCCGTTGTCCTACCTGCTCCGTGGAGACCGAAAGTGCTAAAAGAAGCACTTAGGTCTCCACACTCCCGAGCTACACAGCTCATCCTTACCTTTCCGACGATCCGGGGTAGGATATCAATTGATGTCCTACGTACCGGCAGTCAGTCCCAGCCAAAACTTCCTAAACCCAACTCGACCGATGACTACCCCCGGGGGTGACAAGCTGGCGAAGAAAGAAAACATCAAGACAAGAAGAACGCCAGAAGAGACCTCAGCCAGCGAGGTTCAACAGCCAGGACCAGGGGAGGTCCGCAGAAAATACCACGACACATCTCACATTTGTGAGCTGGGTCTGGTAGAAGTACGCGGGCCCACCTATCACGAAGGCCGGTCCAGGTCTACAGAGATAATCTAGGTGCAAAGAGTAATAGTCCTACTCGGCCCTAGTTATCGAGACCGACATCCAGCCAATGGATATTGGCGCGCGTGGTCTTCGTTGGAACGGTCACCAATCCAACTACTAACCACGCCTAACGTTGCTTTACATCGCATATCGAAGTATGTACATAGTAAAGACGCACCTACGCTCGCCCCGGCTGGGGATGTTAAATCCGAGTTTTCCACCTCGAGGATCCTGTGCTAACTTGAAGAGAGCCGAAAAACCTTGAAATGTTTGGACTTTCTTCAGTTCTTCACTTATAACTTCGTAAACTATACATTTCTCTGGTTCTACCACTCTGTATAAAGTTGTAGAGCATTAAATTTTCTTCGAATTTCACTGGTGAAATGTATTTTTTGATCCAATAATAACCGAAATATAGCCGTTCAAAAATAGAACAAATTTGTCAAAAGGTAAAAAATAGCAAAAAGTCAGGTTTTTGCCTCATAACTTTTATTTTTCAACATAGTATGTGTAGCATACATGGATATATTGAAAAATAAAAGTTATGAGGCAAAAACCTGAGTTTGTCTGCTATTTTTTACATTTTGACAAATTAGGTCTCTTTTGAACGGCTGCATCTCAGTTATTATTGATTAAAAAATAGAATTGATCAGTGAAATGTGAAGGAAATTTAATGCTCTACAACTTTGTGTAGTAGAACCCGAAAAACGCATAGTTTACGAGCTATAAGCGAAAAGCTGAAAAAAGTCCAAAAACTTCGGGGTTTCTGAGCTCCCCTCAAGTTAGCACAGGGTTCTCGAGGCGGAAAACTCGGATTTAACATCCCCAATCATCCCAAAAAAACATCCCCGAAAATTTCATTAACTTCGCAATTTTGTCCATGTAAACCCCCTTTTTTTGTACCTGATGATTGGACTATAATGTTATTGCTGACTAACGTTACGCGATTTTGAAACAATCTATATACTAAAACGATTGGCATAATCTGTTTACATAAACTGAAATATCTTGGAACTTAATAACGTTTCGATGACGTAAGTAGACATGAAGCATTCGAAAAGTTACGCATTGTTCAATGAGCCGTATTTTGTTTGATTAGGTCCATTTGGATCAAAGTTATGATGGAATATATGAAATGATTTATAGTTCTACCTATGTGGGTTTGCAAAACATCACAAGTTATTCAATAATTAATTTAATTATAAAATCAAATAACACAGTCAATAATCTGTTTCTAATCTTTGCTAATAATGGCATAAAATCAATATTATAATTATTGTTAACGACGGCAATTTTAGGAATAATTAATGATAACTAGTCATCTTAAATATGACTCAGATATTTCAATCGCAAAAAATTACGTCAATTTTAAACCAAGCAGTCTAAATTTTTATATTAAAATTCTTTTGCAATATAAAACAAAGTATCCCAGAAAACGAAACAATATTATTTAAGTCGTAGCTGTTTCAGTTGTCCCTGTAGACAATCTACATAACAAGGTTTGCAGTAAACTACATAAAGGGAATACCTGTCTAGATATAAACTTTGCTGCAGACGGTATCTCTTTCAATAAGATATTCATAAACACCTGTCCGCTTCTTACATAACCCAATTTCTCCATATTTTTTTCTCAGCTGTCACTTCAGACACTTTACTCCATATACGTGCGATCTCTTCGTCTATATATATTAGATTTAAGACATATCAAGTTAGGGAAGGCGTCACATATTTTACTTGCGGCGATATAATTAATTTTTTAAGACATTTTGAAGAACATATACTCTTATTCTAATAATTGTCGAACGAAGTCGAGATGTGAATAAAATGAAATACTTCTTTTAAAAGATAAATATAATTTTATAACGAGTGGAAGTTAACGTTTATTGTTCAAATATTCTTAGATTATAAAGTAATATTATTATCTAAAAGTACAAGAACTAATAAGTGTAATGTATTGAAGTTTTATAAAAAATGATATATTGAAAATTTCGGAGTCCATTATAAACTGCAGGAATCCGTCCCCATTACTTAGATAAATTTAGATTTCCTAGACTTATAAGAGGAACATTGACGTGACGACTGTTAAAAATGCTTTCAAAGCAAACAAAAATGTTTGTTTTTAACTGACATATCAAATTCAATTAAAAAAAGTATTTATTAAAACTAAACGTTACAAATAGTTGCCTCACCAAGACCTGCTCCGGAACCGATCGTGCAATCACCGCGTTGATGCAGGAGCAGATTGCAGGATGGGGTGGAATAGGCCTGGATCGGCGAAAACGACAATAGAACAAATAAACATAAAAGTCTTTTTGTATAAAAATAAAAATAGGTAATTACTTGAAAACAAGCTCAACGAAAAACTCAAAATTACACAGTTTTTAAAAATACTGGCGTACAACACTTTTTAATTTGGTATCTGGACGCGGGCACCACAACTTAAACAAGGTGCCTTCCGCAAGATACTCCAATGCAGGACTGTGCCGGGGTGGCCTAAATTTTGAGTTTAAAAATTTTTTGATTTCGAAAAGGTTTCAATTCTTTAAAAGGTTAATGATGTAAAAGGAATTTAGAAACAAAAATGTACAAAAATAAACGCGACAAAAATGCACAAATAGAAATGAAGAGGGGGACAGAAAAGATTTAAAGATGATCGAAAGGTATGAAATACTAGCGAAAGGTGGATAGGATAAGAGAAAGTTATAGTTGTTGAAACTTGGCTATAGCGGTTGCCGGAAAATCGGTAACGTCTGGTACGGTAAGCGGTGTTTAATCCGAAATGGGTCGTTATGCTGTCTAATTTGCGTTATGTGTCTTGTTAGCGAACTATCGCCCAGATTGAAAGAGTACAAGTTTTGAGAGATGTGCTGGACGTAGTCCGCTATCGGGATTATGGCCTTGCAGCGTGTGTATAAGTCTCTGAGGGAAGTCTAGTTCTAGAAGAAAGTTTTTTCATTGTCGTGGCCGGTATATTGCACCACACTGGCGCCGCGTATGTGATGGACCGCCTGACTAACATCGTGTACAACGTGTTCTGTCTGTTAAGACTGCTACTCCTGACCATGAGCGGATACAGACTCCTGGACAGGGAGTAGACTGTCCGTACTGTTTCATTAATGTGCGTATTAAACGTCAGTCGTTGGTCCAATCTGACCCCCAAGTACTTCACGCATCTTTTGGTTGGAACCTGGTTTCTCCGAATCTAAATTGGAGTAATAATTCTATTCTTAGTAAAGCGACGCGTGAAGACTATGGCCACGGATGTCTCAGCGTTTACCCGAACCTTCCACCGACCGTAATACTCCGTGGCACGAGCCATGTGCGCCTTCAGCAGCATATTTGCCGCTTGTGCGTTGTGTGCATGTGCGTACATGGCTGTGTTATCGGCGTACTTGACCAGTTTCGTATTCACACATGAGCAATGCAAAATTTATAATCTTATCGATCATTTAGATGGTTCTATAACGCAGTTTTCTTTACAGAAAATTATAAAAGTGGTGATGATTTGTAGATTAAACCCACTTTTTATTATAAGCAATTGTTTTTATTCAAATTTTCTTTCTGGTGGGGCCCATCACACGTGAGATATGTTCCTAAACATAGACAATATCTCCACTGAACATATAACAATTTAATTCAAAGCATTAGATGGCAATATAGCGAACATATATATCGGATACAAAATAATATATTTTTGAACAGTTTTACTACTTTAAAAAAAGTTGAAAGTCATAGTGGTCGAACAATGAATTGTCATCATGTACCGACTCATAAGTGTTACTATTTAGGGCAGTAGGGAAAAAATAAGAACCCCACCCCTGAAGAATCATTTAATAAATGAATCACCAAATACGCCCAATGAGTGCTGTTTATACTTGCAGTTACTTTGAACTTGTTCATCTGCGTATGAGCTAGCTGTCAGCTGGTAAAACAACTAAAGACTTGCTAGTGTACGTTTACAGCTCTCGCCGTGGTAATAGTAATTATTATTTTTACATTGCGCTTTATTATTTATGATGCGGGCGAAAATGCACCTCAGACTTATGTACTTTACCAATAATACGCATATCCTTAATGTTGTCATTTAAATAAAGACGATAGACTGCTCACTTGTTTTAGAAGTGCGTGGATGTATGATAATGGTGGATTGCCTTACTTTCATTACATTCGGGTTCAATGCTTACGTGTTAGGTTTGAGATAAGCAATCCCGATTTCAATTTCAGGTTAGGGTATGGATATTTAGTGGCGTTTCTAATAAATAACTGAGTTGGTGGCAGTGGACTAGACGGGGTTGTGTGAAAAACAACACGGCTAGTCGCTGCACCAATTCTGAATTCGAGTCTCAACTGCGGCAAATGATAATGCGGCAGGAAATGATCGTTGTGAAATTGTTTGTGTGTCCTGGATGGATGACAGAATAGCTAAACCTAACTTTTACCATGACTTTAATTTAAATAGTCCGATTGAAATAATAGTGAATTTTTTAGGTTATTAAATTTAACAGCGACATTGCATTTACATTACACAAGGCTCACAGATTAAAATATATACATTTATTTCAAGAACACCCTGTATAAAAGTTATGAAACAGTTTAAGAAATAAAATTAAAGGACGAGTGTTAAAGAAAAGATTCTACAAAGATAACAATACCACATAGCATACCGACCGACGA
Source organism: Leptura quadrifasciata (assembly GCA_963675555.1). Classification (NCBI taxonomy): domain Eukaryota; kingdom Metazoa; phylum Arthropoda; class Insecta; order Coleoptera; family Cerambycidae; genus Leptura; species Leptura quadrifasciata. The sequence goes on from OY776675.1 coordinate 45,025,653, forward strand.
ACGCTTCGTCAATTAAGCTAGCGTCATCAGGAGAGAGATTATGTAGTAATTATTTATACCTAATATATAATTTTCTTTTCAAAATACTGCGAAAAGTTTCGTATAAAAGGTTCAACGATTATACAAAAATCGGTGAAGAGTATAATATTTACGTTATATTTGATTGTTCTAATTGTATATTGACTTACATTTTATGAGAAATTAAACATATTTATTCATTTATTTACTATTGAAAGCACAAATGCATTTCATTATGATGCCGTGTAAGAGAAGTTATTGACTGGATTCCGCCAAATGTAGAAATATTATTAATATTATTGTAAAGTAGTAATTTTGCCTGATCGAGTCTAATGAATTTAGCCCGCAATTTTCTTTCCAATAGGGAATTTTTATTGATGCGTTAGAAAATCTCTACCACTTACTCAACGTGCCGCAGAGAATGGATGGCTGGGCTTTTCAGCTCGAAGGTATGTAATTACAGAGTTGAGTTCAAGGGTTAAAGTTAATTAATGTTGAAAGAGAAGTTGAACAGATGTGGAAAATCGGGCCAATGTATTATTTTGTTCATTTTATTTACGAGTAGCCCCATTTGGCATTCATATCACACGTTGCCCGAAAGTGACCCGGTCTGGCAACCGGATTAATGTGCAGTATACTAGGCTTCATTAATTTAGGGGATAAGGGTTAATGCTCTTTACTCGAGGGGTTGCAGTGAAAAATTGTTTGTTCTCTAAGGTGAGAGGAAAGGTAGCTAAATTGTATAGGATTTTCACTATTTGTGATTTATTTTAATGCATTCCTTGGGAATAAAAGGGGTGGAGGCGTGAAGGATGTTATAGAGACTATCTTTCGAATTAATGTTTAATTTTTACAAAACGAAACTGGATGCAAATATTGTACACCGGTTTATTAAAATTTTTAATATTCTATACGACATCGTTTTTTGGAAATAAGTTCATTTTTGGGGCTAACTGATATACTTGCAATTTTAATTTTATTCCGGTAATATTAGCTTGGTTGACGAAACGCTCGTTATAAAATGCAGTATTTATGTTTTTGCACGATATTATCAAACTTTGTAACACATTCCATGAAAAAGTACTAAAGAATGTAAGATTCTTTTACTGTATAACATTGTATAAAGCAAAAACAGTGCATGATGTATTGACAATTATTTCGCCAACCAAAGTCGGTGACAAGACGAGCTTTGAAACGTTCAACAAAATCGTCTGCATTAAGTTTGACTTTATAAACTCAGCGACAGAAATAATATTTTTCAATATTTATCCTGCCAGTTACCAATGATTCAGGCGCAGTCTTTTCTCGATTTGCCTTAATAATTATCGAAAAGTTAGGCACCAACTCTTCTCGATTTTAACATTCTTCCATTTCTTGAGCTAAAGGAGTTATCCTTAAATATAACCGAATAAGTTTTTCCACTTTAAGAAACTATGTCTCTGGATAAAATATCCTCCTGTTCTTCGGGTATCGCTATCCGATACCCATCCTTGTCACCACAGTACCCAACAGCATAACCTTTCCTGGTTTTCTTATTGAACTTCTTCCTCTTGTATTAGAAATGTATACGATCCCTTCTTTTAGTTCCACAATTCATAATTAAACATACCATCATTACTGCTTCAGTCAATAACGTTTCTGACAGACTTACAGTATTCAGCATTCAAAAACTTTACTTAAAATAAGCGAGGTGCTAGAGGGCCTAAGTTCGAATGTTGATTATATAATTATGGCCGGTGACTTTAACATTAAACTGTTGAATCTAAATTCACAAAATACAATTTATCTTCAAAATCTTATATCTCATTTTGGTTTAAAACAGTATGTACCTAATTAATCCAACTAGAATCAAGTTCTGATTATTTCATTGATGTATTGTGCGCGAACGAAGAACTGAACGTAAATAATTGCGATGCAATAGATTTGTGTAACATCACTGATCATCTACTGGTGTACGCGGATTTCAAGTTAGAGAGTGTCAAAAACGTAATAAAAACGTGGTGTAGAGATTTTAGCAGATTCAGCATGGAGGATTATGGTTACGATGCCTCTAGAATTGACTGGAATTTAATATTAATCAAGGATAACATTAACAATAAATTGAGCTACTAAATACATATATTTTGTCGGTATTTGATTTGCATGCTCCTATAATTAATATCAAACCTAAGAGTTATAGGCCCCCTTATATTACCTACAATATTAAAAAGATGTTTCGACTTAAAAATAAAGCACATAAAAAGCATATAGAGGCAAAGTCACCTGAACATAAAATATATTGTATTGTTCTGAGAAATTATGTAAATTTAGCTATAAAGAGAGAACGAAAAGTATACTTTGAGTACAGTTTAAAGCAAAAAAATGTTTCGAATATTTGGAAGCAATTACGAAACTAAGGAATAAGTAATAAACACAATAAGGAGCTGCCCCCGAACTTGTAGATGTCTTTAAATCATTATTACGTTAATGTTGCTGGTGAGACTTGAGTAAATAAAAACTTAGTAGAATAATATAGGGAAAATAGATTTAGCGAGAATATTGTATTTAATTTCCAAGAGATTGACAATAACTGTATATTTAAAACGGTAAATACAATAAAATTGGAGGCATACGGAACCGATAACATTAACTTAACTTATCTCACAGTGTCGAAGCAATTAGAGACATCATTAATTTCTGTCTAAGGCATGGTGTTTTTCCCGATAACTGGAAAACGGCGCTCGTGTTGCTTATTCTTAAAATTAGGACTCCAAGTGAGTTTGAATATCAGAGACCGATAAATATCTTCCATGTTTATCTAAACTCTCAGAAAAATTGTTAATTTTCAGTTAAAGGAATACTTAGAAAGTAATAGCTTAATACCCGCGGTTCAGTCTGGTTTTCGTCAACAGCACGGTACAGGAACAGTATTATTAAAGGTAATGGGAGATATTGCTATTAATATAGACTAGGGAAATTTATCAATTTTGGTACTGCTAGATCAATCTAAAGCTTTCGATGTAGTAAACCATGATCGCGAAACTTAAATATATTGGATTAAATGACGTACCGCCAAATTGGTTTTCCAGTTATCTTAGCAACAGGCATCAGAAAGTCAAAATAACTTATAATGAGTCGGATAAATTAATGTTGAGTGGTGTGCCACAAGGGAGCATACTTGGTCCAATTCTGTTTTCCATATTCACTCTTGATGTACCAAAGTGCTTTTCAAAATGTAAACATTACCTTTACGCTGATGACGTGCAAATTTATTTATCTGCTAATATAACGAATATAGAAACAGCTATTAGTGATATTTTTTTTTATACATTTATTTAACGTCGGCCTATTTCCGCTACTGAGGCCTAACACCGACGCCTGTAGACGAGCTACCCCCAACCAGGAATTTTGCCGAACTTCTTCCCTTAAGAAGAGTAGGGATCTTTTACTTGCCTAACATTTAACAGACAAGGGACCGACGGCTTTACATCCCCTCCGAAGGATGGTATATCTCCTATACAACCCTCGCCTAAGGTTGTATAGCTTCCGCGCATACACTGATATACAAGCCGCTGGAAGATGGGTGAGGCGAGGACGTGGTCTTCGTTGGAACGGTCACCAATCCAACTACTAACCACGCCTAACGTTGCTTTACATCGCATATCGAAGTATGTACATAGTAAAGACGCACCCACGCTCGCCCCTATTAGTGATATTAACATAGAACTAAATAATCTTTGTACATGGTGCCATGATAATGGTTTCAAATTAAATCCTAGTAAATCAAAAGGAATAATGTTGGAGAATGTACGTGCTATAAAAAACATTATCCTAAATCACCTCAACATAAGAATTAATGATACGATAATAGACTAGGTAGATTCGACTAAGAACTTGGGTTTGATGATAGATAATAATCTAAACTTCAATGAAGAGGTAAGTAATGTACGTAAAAGTTCATTTGCGGTATATGACATGAAACAAGAGACAAAACTATTATTGGTTAAAACACTTATATATCCTAAAATAGAGTATTGCAGCTCTGTCTATTATTACCATGTGACTGGTTATAATAGGCAAATATTGCAAGGAATACAAAACGCATGCGTCCGATTTGTTTGCCAGTCCATGTTTAGAAAGGCTAGGTGAAAAAAATGTCTTTCAACGCATTACTTACCTGTACTCACTATTTTTATATAAGCTGATTAAATATAAGCGCTCTGACTATCTGTATAACATGCTAACATTAAAATCAAGTGTACACAACGTGAATATCAGAAATGATAATGATACAATATCTCAACATAACACAAAAAAATTTCAAGGTGGCTTTTTATACACAGCCCCAAAATTATTCAATTTCTTATTAGATATACTAAATCGACAAATACTTTCAAGGCTGAATGTAGATTAAAGAGAACTGCCATTTCTGGCTATTTCTTTGTAAACTTAATTTAACCCAAATTTATTAATCTGTCCTGTTTAGCGTACTAATGTACACATATATGTTACATATATCCATAGATGTTAGTGTTAAATATCTGTTTTGTTATTTAGTTGTAAGTAAAGATTATATTGTTATATTCTAGCTATTTTGTATATAGGGGAGTGGAAGAACGGCTACGCCGAACTCCTTCCGATTGTGTAAGTCTTCTTTATTCATACGCAATAAACTATTTTATTATTATTATCCTTACTGATTCCACAACTCTACGATTTTTTCTTCCAAAGCGCAATTTTGTTCAGGAGCATACTACATAGTTGTGTAATGATAAACAATACATTCCTCTATAATTTTCTGAACATTTTTATTGATACACTCCTTACCAGTATCTATCAATAACTCCTTGACCGTATGACCAGAAAAGGTTTTAATTTATCTTTAATTTCAAATTTCTCCTCCAGAAAATATACTGAACGACACATCGCTTCATAAAATTTACGAAACACCTACTGCCACCAAGAACGATTGAATTTGGTGTACCACATGAAACAGTACTAGGGCCAATTATCTTCATTATTTATATCAACTCTATTCTGGAGATTCCTTCATGTGGTCAAATTTCCTACACAGACGATACAACAGTTATGTTCAAAGATAGTGCTTAAAATACACTAAAAGCTAAAGCCGAAAATGATATTATTTTTACGAATTGGTTTAATAATAAATTACTCACCGTAAATATTAAAAAAACACAATATCCTCCATTTGCGATGACAAATGGACTTACCAAGTTCAATCCAATAAAAATTGGAAGCTTCCAACATATTTAGATGGCAAAGAATAATGTAAGATACCTAGGGGTGATATTGGATCCTCACATATGCTGAGACCGGCATGTCACGAACAAAATTAGATACATATAGTTTAAAATACTTAAAAAATACTAACCATAGCCTCAACTCTAATCTGTATACATAGCTCTTGTAGAATCGCTCCTAAGTTACGGTTTAGTTTAATGGGGAGGAGTTCTAAACAATCACATGTGTAATTTAGACATCATACAGAAAAAATGTTTAAGATTACTACTAGGTAGAAGCCAGTTATACTCATCCGACCTTCTATTTATGATTTAAGGCAACGGTTTCCTGTAAAATGTGTCCTCAAAGCTTACAAAAAATAATAATACAGTAAAAACCACCACCTACAAGACCAGGCTAACAAAAGAAGAATGCATGTGCCTAAAATGAATACAACTACAGCACAACGTAGTTGGATTTTTTTGTTGATCCAAAATGATTTAATGTACTTCCGGAGTACATTAAATCTCAAAAAAGCAGATCAAAATAAAGCTAGAAGAATATTTTGCTGGCTTAGTGACTCAATACTTGCGCGTTAGACTTGAAACCAGGGAGTCCCGAGCTTCAATTCTGGCTAGGGTATGAATGTTCAGTAGCGCATTTAATGTTGCCTAGTAGGTAGCAATTGACTAGACGGGGTTGTATGAGAGACAACACGGCTAGTTGCTGTATCGCTCCTGAGTTTGAGTCTCAGCTACAGCGGATGAAAATTTCGTAGGGAATGGTCGTTGTGTAATTGTTTAGAAACTTCATTCCAAAGACGCATAGAGATGTGTATTATTCTATTATAGTTACTTGGAAAAACCTCTAATTCTTCAAATTTGTTCTTGAATTTTGTACTTATTGCTCAATAAATCAAAAATGGTTACAAATAACCATAGAGATGTACATACAAAAAATGTTGATTTGTCATTGCTTCATCATATGATCGAAAAATGTATGAAGAACTTGAGAAAACTCAATTCAGAAAGTTCTATATTAAAAAATTATTTTTGGCCACTTTGTATATTTTTAGGACGTGAAATGATTCACAGATGCCTTGTAACTGTAACTTGTTTTTAAATATTTTTCTGAAAATCTATAATGGTGACTGTAGCGATTTTTTCAAACTGTATTTGCAGATGACATTATTTCAAAAAAAAATCACTGCATCCAAATGGTTGTGAGATAATATAGGAGTGAAAGGAGTTTAGAAAGAGGCTTCTAAAAATGTACCGATATTCATAGCATTCCATTTAAGAAAATGGCACTCTACAATTGTTTTAGTTCATCATGTATATTTAAAAATAGTTTTCGGTTACAGACTTTCTTATGTAGTTTGCTTGTATGTCTGCCTTCTAGCTATCGTAGCACTCGAGATATCGAAATCGCATACACTATTGTCCCACCTTGTATATGTAAAATATATAATTTGTGAAGACCTACAGATTAGACTTTAAGGTTTCTGTGAATATGCTACAACCAACGATACAATAGTAAGTCCAACTTAATTATACGAAAAATTTTCTGATACAGCATTCTTGTTGTTATTTCAATACCAACTTTTTCTGAACTGTTGGCAAGAAGAAAATTAGAATCTATAAAAATTTGTGATGCATTTTTCTCGTTCAGTAGCGAGACATAGCTCGAGCTTTCTTTTTGTTACTCGGGCGCCAGTTCAAGTTTAAAGTGATTAGACAACACTACCCAAAAGCCTGTAAGCTGGACTGAGCAGCTCAGTGAAGAAACGGCCGTTCCCAGTGGGTCAATAAGGGAACTTAGACTTTTACAACACAATAGTAAAACGCAGTAGTTCAAAAAAAAAAATAACAAAGTATATTAATCTTCTCCTCTTTAAACTTCGCGATGAGCACTGGTAGATTAGTAGTCGACTGCTCGCTTCAAGTTCTGGAACCACTTCTGATTTTAATGCTTGGGGCGCGCTATTTTATAGCCGCGCTTCCCTTCCATGACATCGCGAGAATCTCGACTTCTTAGAGGCGCGCATGGACCGCGCGCCGATATCCATTGGCTTGATGACGGTCTCGATAACTAGGGCCGAGTAGGACTACTACTCTTTGCTCCTAGATTATCTCTGTAGACCTGGACCGGCCTTCGTGATAGGTGGGCCCGCTTACTTCTACCAGACCCAGCCCGCAAATGCGAGATGTGTCGTGGTATTTTCTGCGGACCTCCCCTGGTCCTGGCTCTTCAACCTCGCTGGCAGAGGTCTCTTCTGGCGCTCTTCTTGTCTTGATATTTTCTTTCTTCGCCAGCTTGTCACCCCCGTGGGTAGTCATCGGTCTAGTTGGGTTTTAGGAAGTTTTGGCTGGGATTGACTGCCGGTACGTAGGACACAGTAAAGGTGTGTCCTACCCCGGATCATCGGAAAGGTAAGGATATGAGCTGTGTAGCTCGGGAGTGTGGAGACCCTAAGTGCTTTTTTAGCACTTTCGGACTCCACGGAACAGGTAGGACAACGGGCGTTGGACGGTATGTTGTCCGACGCCCGCAAGGAGGTTGGGTTTGGGTAGAAAAACGTCATGTCTCTGGTAGTGGTGGTCCGTCCTGGGGTATCTGAAACAGATCGGTTAGCGGGAAATATAAGTTATACTCACCCGTTGTCCAGAAGCTGTACCCTCGGCCGTTTGTGCGTCGGGGCGTCGGCAGGGTCCGGTGTACTTGCTACGAGATCGCGACGGTGACCGTATTGAATTATTGAATGAACTGGTAAATTATTATTACGGGCGTTGATTAGTATAAACATAGCATACTAAATATTGTAATGCCTAGAATCACTCTCAAATAATTATTCTAACCAACTGCGAAAAAGAAACGGATTTAATCGGCCATATATAACTAATTAATAAATTAATTACTTCAAAGAATAAATAATAATTACTAGTTTATAAACATTTTGACTTTAAATAAATGTTCAAGTATTCAAATAGTAAATATTGCCTGGTAATATACTATAATTGGCTTAAGGCGGTGCAATATTTTATTTTAACAGAAAACAAGAAAATACTTATCTAAAGGGTACAAATAAATATATATTAACATATTTTGTTAACGAAAAACGGTTCGTTACAAATTTACATTCGTTTTCAACAACTTCGTCGTTGATTATTAGAAATATAGAAGACTATGTATGTAACTTTATCATGTACATTTTGAATATCACTACAAAATTTGGGACTTTGATTTTTTTGCCATTCTCGCTTATTAGCACTAATAGTAGATCTAGTGAATCTACTCGATATTTTATCCCTAAGATATAATTTTTATATTAAAATATATTAAAATACTGCACAGTGTGCAATATAAATTTAGTGTTCTTGGCTAGAATAAACTTTTAGAATGCATACAAAGGATAGTTAAACAACATTTTGCTTTCGGTATCAAGTTATTACTAATTTCTGGCGTACCTTTTATAACGCATCGCCAGTTGAGGATTATGGCACTCTGTTTCCGCGGTGCAAATTTTCCAGCAAACTGGTTTGTGTGTGTTTGTGAATTTACATCAAAATTACACGGCTGCAGCTTGCCGCTACTTGTACATCAAAACTTTTTAAAATACAGGTTAATTTTTTACTACAGTAGCATGTATAGGTTCGCTCCATATTTTCAGTTTTATAATCAATCAGTGTTAATACGGTTAAAAATTCATTTAGTTTGGTGGTTATTTGTTTATTTTTATTTTATATCAATATTAGATAATAAGATCTAATTATCCGGATGACCAATGTAATATTCAGAAGTAAAATTAATGAAATTGTATATATACTAGTAAAGATATAATCATAGAGCTACTCTCAACTTTAGATGAGTTGAATGGATGATTAGTTAGAAGTGAAGCGTCAGTGAAAGATCTAAATTTGTATTGTTTAAAATGTGTACATCCTGTATCACGCTTGGTATCACGTTTAACAGGCCTATATTGCCTCACTTATTATGCTGATATTCTATAGTTAAAATAGATAAGCAAGTCCCTGTAACGAGATAGAGAAGGGTAATTTGTAATTTACGTTCTAAAGACTAAGCTGTGCGCAAGAATGTGCCGCCTTTTCTATCAATGGACTAACTTTCTGTAATAGAAAAAAATCAGTCTAAGTCTCACTCATTCTTAAATGATTCATGTAGCTATCAGGGTCTTTTGCAAGTTCCAGTAATAGTAATGTCGATGCTTCCAATTGTGCTCTCGTCGAATCCAATGTTTTATCCACCACCAACGAGGTCGACGATTTTTTTCCTTCTAATATTCACGACATACTTCTGAAAGGGCTAGACTTATTAACTCAACTCCACATTCACTATTTCATTTGTTAATATTTTAAGAACTAGTTAAATGAATCCATTGAAATGGTGCAATCATATTCACTGCAGATGAATCATACGCGATGCACATCCAAAATGTAAAGTCTATTATTTGCCTTTGGGCAAAAATTACTTACCTTACTAAATATCCACTTCCTCCATTTTTTTTAGATTTGTAGACAAATAGACGGCGCTTTCATTTATTGCTATAATATTTGTAATTGGACACAAAACATGTGGCCAGTTTAATCAGGTGAAATATTTGCCATATACTAAGCATTTCAATTTTAAACTATTAATCATCTAAAGGTTTAATAGAATATACTGAATAAATAAATAATACAATATATAATAATTTATCTATTTACGTTCAAGAATGCTTTAAATATCAAGATTTTTGCACAAATTAACATACAAAAGTAAAATGGTAATATACCTAGGAAAACAGAAAACTAGCCAACATCGATATAAAAGAACACTTACGCCTAAAACATATAACTTATGTTATATAACACACATAATACTAGTAAGGCAACTTATACATATAATAAAGTTAAAATCAGAGATTTCAACCGCTGCGTTTAACAATTCCTCAATCGTGTAAAATGCTTTGTTAATCAAGTAAGTTTTTATTACATTTCTAAAGTGTTTCTATTGGAGTGATCTCACATTCTCAGCTAACTTATTATGAAACAGTGGAGCATAGCACAAAGTAGAATTCTAGGATTTTTTAAATCTTAGATAATCTAGTCTGAGGTCACTTTTGCTACGAGTATCGTGATTATGTACGTCCTGTGAAATTAATCAGGGTGGGGCAATAGTGCGTCGGACCTCGATATCTCGAGTTCTACGATACCTAGAAATGAAAGTAAACTAGATAAAAAAGTCTATAATTGGAAATTATTTTCGAACATACAGGGCGAGACAAGACGAAATTACAGGTTCAAGTACTTTTTTTTTTTAAATGGAATGCTATGTATATCAGTACATTTTTTGAGGCCTTTCTTCATTCCTATATTAGCATTGAATATCTCCCAACCACTTGGATGTAATGAATTTTTTTGTTGAAATAATCCAGTTTGCAGATGGATATTAAAAATATCACCAGTCACAATTATGGCTATCAAGAACAACTTATGCGAATACCAGTTACGAGACATCTAATTAATGTTTTTGAATCATTTTCATTTCGTTACAGGGTGATCAAAAATTATTTTTCAGTTAAGAACATTTTAAACTGAATTTTCTCAAAGGGAACACACTGTACATTTTACGACGATGTGATGCAGAAATGATAAACGAACATTTTTTGCAAGTACTTCCCTATGGTTAATTGCAACCATTTTCGGTTTATGAATAAATAAATGTCAAATTCAAGGATAAACTTAAAAAAAGGGGTTCCCTCAAATAATTCATTAGAAAAATTTATAACAGGTGTTCGACGTGTTGCCCATTTTGATTGACACACGTCTTTATGCAATTGTGAAATGAGGCCATTTAGTTGGAACCCTTTCTTCCAATCCATTGAAATGAGTAAATAGTACTTAACCGGTCCTTTACTGTAATATTTTTTTGGACATTTTTTTGCTATTTTCGTTATTTGTCAAGCAACAAAACCTCAGTTTGGTATAAATTGTCGTGTACAAAGGAGCATTTATCACACTTATGGGTCGTTACAATTTGTATTGAATTTAAAATATTTGGAATTTTACAATATGAATTTTAATAAAGGGGAACTTGTAGATATGAGTTTTGTTTTGAGCGAATCAAACAGAAATTGTTTACTTGCCAATAGAATTTATCACCAACGTTATCTTGAAAGAAGGATTCCTGATGTTAGCAGCTTCCAAAACCTTCTCGACAGATTTTTGGAAACTGGAAATGTCGAATATAAAAAAAGTGAAATAATAAAATGTGTCGTGAACGAAGAAAATGAGTTTTCTGTGGTGCTGGCAACGGTTGAGAATCCCCATGTTAGTCAAAGAGAAGTGAGCTCATTAGTAGGAATAAGTAGACGGTCTGTGGGTCGAATCTTAAAAACAAAGAAGTTGCATGCATATCATATTCAAATGCGCCAGAAATTATCTGATGACGATTTTCAAAAGCGTCTACAATTTTGTAATTGGGCCAGAGGTGAAATGCAACATGATGTCAACTTCTTCAATACTGTTTTATTCAGTGATGAAGCAATTTTTCATAAGAATGGATTTGTTAGTAGACACAATTTCCATTATTATGCTTCGGAAAATCCTCACTTTTTTATGCAAGTTGATAACTAACACAGATGGTCTATAAGCGTTTGGGGAGGAATTATTGAAGAACATATAATAGGGCCACATTTCTTTGATGGTACATTGACTGGAGCTACTTATCTTAATTTTTTGGAAAACTATCTGCCACAATTATTGATAAAGCTCCCTGAGAGAATTCGAAATAAAATGTGGTTTCAGCAAGATGGTGCTCAACCACATTATTTAAATGCAGTTAGAGTCCACTTAACTAATACCTACTCTAATCAATGGATTGGAAGAAATGGACCCACTAAATGGCCTGCTAGTCCCTAGATCTTACAAAAATGGATTTATTTTTATGGGGATACGTGAAGGAAATTGTTTATAGAGACACACCAACAACAGTAAAAAATATGAAGGAAAGAATAATAACTGCCTTTACATCTCACATCGGCAGTTTTAAGAGCAGTGGGAACCTCATTTCAAAAGCGCATAGAGATGTGTGTCAATTAAAATGGGTAATATGTGGAACATTTATTATCAATTCTTCTACTGAGTTATTTGACGAAACCTCTTTTTTAAGTTTATTTTTGAATTTTGTAATTATTGCTCAATAAAATGAAATTGGTTGCAATTAGCCCTAGGGAAGTACTTACAAAAAATGTTCGTTATTCATTTCTACATCACATCGTCGAAAAATGTATAGGGCATTCCATTTGAAAAAATTGAGAAAATTCAATTTAAAATGTTCTTAATTGAAAAATAATTTTTGGCCACCCTGTATATTTTTAGGAAACGAAAACGGTTCAGAAAGATTAATTAGATGTCTGGTAACTGGTATTCACATAAGTTTTTCATAAAACCCATAATTGTGACTATGGTGATTTTTTTAACATCCATCTGCAGATTACATTTTTTCAACAAAAAAATTCATTACATCCAACTGGTTGAGAAATTTTCAATGCTAATATAGGAATGAATAGAGCCTAGAAAGAAGCTTCAAAAAATGTACTGATATACAAGCATTCTTCCATTTAAAAAAAAACGCACTTGGTCCTATAATTTCGTCTTGGCTCGCCCTGTATGTTCGAAAATAATTTCCAGTTATAGACTTTTTTATCTAGTTTACTTGCAATTTTTAAAAAAAATTCTAGCTATCGTAGAACTCGAGATAGAGAGGTCCGACGCACTATTGCCCCACCCTGAATATTGTAGAGAAAAACGATAAATGAAAACACACAGACGTAGTGGGAATAGTGATGGGTAGTGGCGATGCATCATCACATCTTACGTCTTTTATGTCGCGTGCATTAAAATGAGAGAAAAGGTCAACCATATGTGTTCGCAGGGTCCGCCTTCTAGGCGCCTCACCTCGCGCCCTCTTCTCAGTTATAGGTTTCCCGCACTATACCTGAGGCTGACTAACTCAGATTTCAGGTATAAATAATAAATCTACTACTACTACTACTCTATGAAATATGTAGTTTTGTAATAATCTCGTGACAGTTTTATCTCAGTTCTAGCAGCCACTTAAAAATGATGAATGATGTTTATAGTGCGAAACACTTTTGAAAAACTGTTATATCATTCATTTTAATTTACACATAAAGAAAACAGGAAATCGCATAAATAAAAGAAAAAGATTTCTAGAGCAAAAACTCTTTTGTTAAAGTACAGAAAAGTTTTTACCTAGTTCATCATTACAAAGCAAAGCAAAGAAAAGTTTCATGAAAGATATTTATGAGCGAGGAAACGTGCCATTCGCGTTGTCTACATTACTTTAAAAATGTAGTTAAAATTAGTTAAATATAAACTGAAATCTCAGTCAAATCTTACCTAGATACTTTGAAAATGAAAATGAAGGTATTCTATTGTGACCGATTGCTTTGTCTGAAGTTAACAGCAGCATCCTTCATTAGAAATAATTATAAACGGCTAGAAGATATAATAACATTGATATATATTTTTGTTGTTTTGGTTTTTTAAACAAGATATTTTTTGTTGATGGTCACTCACCCAAATTATTACTTTGTTATTTTAATGTAATTAATAATTGTATATAATTAAATTTACCACTTTATTGTATTTCGGGCGTAACTTTTGTTGATCGGAATTAACAATTTCACTAACGAAGTTCAAAGATTACTGAAAGAGAGTGATGAATTAGAATAGAGATTATCAGAATTCAAGATATTAAAAAGATGAAAATACAATAATCAATACAAATAAACGTAACAGTATGCTTAAATAAAGAAATACCAAACACACTACATACCGATCCTCTGCCTGAGCATAACACGACACAAGCGCTAAACTTAACCCTGCCTCTACCAACCCCCAGTTCCAGTAATATACGAAAGCAAAAAATATACAACCACATATTTTCTCAGAAATATGACTCAATTCAAGACATTCAGGGAGGCAATGAAAGACATATTGATTTAGAAAGCCTATCTTAGTGAATATTATGACAATTCATTTTAAAATGTTTTATTTCTTACTTCCTTCCTTCTGTGAAATATACGGTGCATATATGTTTCTACAGGATGTCCCATGATGAACTGGGGTGATAGATATTTCTAAAGCAAATATTTATCATGTTCTTGATAAAATTTTGTTACATTCTCCATGGATTATAAACAAATTTAAATAATCCTCGCGGAGTCGGGCGTATAATTTAAGCACCCCGTCATGATAATTTATATTTGTCAAACGGTAAGTGACAGCTACATACATTTGTTTAGCACTTAACGCCGTCATTGCCATAAGAGTAATTGAACTTAAAATCCATAGCAAAATTCTCATATAAAAATATTCAATTGGCAATATTTAGAAAACTAAAAATTTTCGTAATAGACATTCATACACAAACTTATCTTTATTTTTAATGGTAAATAAGATAAGATTATAAAAATTGGGGGTCCCGTTTGAAAAGATTGATTTTTGACAGTTTTCTCAATTTCATTTTTATTCTTATTTTTTGAACACTCTATATTAATACTTAACAAAGTATTATAAAAACTCTCTTAAAGTGATCTCTTTCAACAAAGAATCCAACGCAAATTAGATAATAAAGGCTTCCTTGTAGGAAGAATTAATAATTCGTTTAGGGCCTGCAAACGTCATTTTTGACATAAAAATTATGTCGTAAACGGAGAGACTTAGGTACATGACATGATCCACAAAATCGGCCTAGAATTTTGCGTACAATCAAAAAATGTAATAATGTATAGGATGTCCCAGAAAAAAAAAATTGATATCTCCTTCCGGTATAACCGGAAGTGCCACCATCTTGAAAATATTTTAGCCGAGTTGCCCCCATTGGCATTAATTTACTACAAAATTTTCAAAATTTTCCAATGTCTGCTTTTCGAGATATCGATCGCCGCAGATCGTCGTGGGATACCCTGTATATATGTGTTTGTACTGGGTGATTTTTTTAGTTAGTACATCATCTTTTCCTCGCTTATTATTAAAGATAGAGTTTTGAAGTTTTGCAGCATATTTAAAGACTTTTTTGCATCTAATGCACTTTGTCAACTATCGACTTTCAAATGAAACTATAGTTTTTCTTTTGGATTTCAAAACTAGATTTTTTCTGAGTTAGAATGTGTAAAAAAGTATTAGGTTAGAGAGGAAAGTTTTTGAGATGCGATTTTAAGGTTTCAGGTGTTGAGGTGAGATATATGAAGCACTAAAAATCGAATTACCCATGGAATGGTTTTTTGGCCCACTAAAAATGCGGTCAAGATGCGTAGTAGGCGCATGTCAAGTCAATACAAGATTGCGTTGTCGTCTTTTAATAATTTAGCATTTCAAAGTTTTCTGGCGTCAGTTCACAAAAAATGGGTGGAGAAAATGGAAAAAAGCAATAAACATTGTTATTTCAAACAGTGACAAAAATTCTAACATGAAGCTGCAATAACAAGGAAATCAGCGCAAATAATTTTCAAATAAGCCACCATTTTGCTCTAAACACTTTTCAACTCTTCTCTTGACACTTTCTGTTGTGTCTTCAATAAACTAGGGGTTTATCTCTTGGCAGATTTCACGGACACGTGCTTCCAAAGCCGCTCTTGTTTCGCGTTCGAATTCATAAACATTATCTTTAATGTGACCCCATAAAAAAATTCAATGGATTAAGATCCGGGGATTCGCTGGCCATCTAATAGGCCCGGAGGTTCCGATCTACCTGTTCTCAAAAATAACTGTTAGAAGACCATCCACCACCCTTAGATTGTGAAGTGGGGCTCCGTATTGCATAAAATAAATTTCTCTAAGTGTTGCCAAAAGTAAATTATGTAGATAATTTTCTTCCAAGAAAAGCAATATGTTTTGGGAATAAAACGCTGCTTTGAGATTTTGATCATAAATAATAGGTCCAATCAGTTGGTTGTTAATAAGCCCAACCCAAACGTTAAACTTCCAAACTATCTGAAAGTTTCTGGGTTTAGTTAAGTGTAAGTTACCATGGACCAGTCCTGGGGCATTATTTCGATTGACAACGCCGTTATTGGTAAAACTGTTCTTGTCACTCCAAATTACTTTGAGCCAAAACTCCGGATCTTCTTGATTTTTTATCATGAACCACTCGTAGAATGCAGTTCGTCTGGGAAGATCTCCAGGAAGTAATTTTGATGTATCGAGTATTTGTAAGGACTTTGTTTTTTAAAAACCCTATACATTCACTAATTGAATAATATGGTTCAGTGATGAGCAGTTGTTTTAAACGTCTTTTAAAAATTATTAAAGTAACACTGTTTCGAATATCTTCAGGCAGTACATTAAAAATATGAGATCCTGCATACAGAGGTGATTTTTGTAGAATTCGTGATCATGTTTTAATGACGTAATGTTATTTTTGCTTGTGTTGTATGAGTGGATATCACTGTTAGTAATAAAATTGTTTTTTTTTCTCGTGTATATAAACGTTAGCAGTTTCCAGAGATATATATAGAAGTAATAGTGAATATTTTGTTGGCTTTAAAACAGTCACGACAAGACGACCGCTGGGGTATATTAAAAATTAAACGTAAAATTCGTTTTTATAGAACAAAAACTCTACTAACATTTATTGACTGTCCCCACAAGGCTATGTTGTAAGCTATCGCCGAATAGGCAGATGCTTTTATTTAGTTTGTTGCATAGGTAAGGTCTCAATATGCAGTTCCCAGGTAAAATGTTTGTCGATAAGCACGCCTAAAAGTTTAGTTGATTTATTTGAGGACAATTCGCATTCATTAAAATTGAAACTAAAATTATGGTCAACTTGATATTTATTATGAATTGGCAAGCATATTGTTTTATTATGATTTATCATAAGTTTATTTCTTGTACACCACAGAGAAAATTCTTTAAGAACAGTATTGACTTTAATATGAATATTTTCTGGTTTTGCGTCTGATATAATATAGTCGTATCATCCGCGTACATAAAAACAAGCCCTTGTGAGATATTTGTGGGAAGGTCATTGACAAACAGTAAAAAAATAAGCGGTCCGAGAACACTACCTTGTGGGGTGCCTATATTCATATTAAATTCATCTGATCCTATATTATCAACCTTGACATAACAACAAGATGTGAACCAGCTATTTAATTGTCTCCTAATACCTAGCGCATGTAATATCATGGAAACAAAATCTTTATCAACCGTGTCAAATGCGCGAGTATGGGCAAGGAGTAATGCAATTACTATTTTATTTTTATCCATTTCATCATAAACATGTTGAACAAAATCTACTCAGCCAGTTTCTGTCGAACAACCTCTTCGGAAGCCGTGCTGGCATGACGATAAGATATTATTGTTATTTAAAAATTCTAATGTTTTGTTATAGATTACCTTTTCGAAAATTTTTGAAAAAACGCTTAACAGAGCAATAGGTCTATAGTTTTCAATATCTTGGTTATTACCTTTTTTGTAAATTGGTACTATGGTTGCATATTTAAGGAGATCTGTAAATTTTCCACAAGCGATTGATAAGTTTATCAAATCTGACAAAATTTTACATAATTCTGTAGAGCATTTTATAATTAGGTTAATGGGAATCGTACCAGGGCGCGTAGATTTTTATTTGGTAAACTCATTATTACCTGTTCAACATCTGCCGCAGTTACGGGAGATAGAAACATCGAGTTACATATGTTATTGGCTGTGGTGCACTTTTCAAAAATATTTATCCCAAAATAATTTAAGAGTTTATTATCTATTACAGTAGATAAATATTCTCCAAATATGTTGGAAATCTCGTGTTTATCCGTAAAAAGTTTGTTATTGTACTCTATACACGGAATAGGTTGTCTTTCAGAGGATGTTCCGCAATTATTTTTTATTAAGTTCCATGCTGTTTTATTTTTATTTTTGGAAGTACTTATTATTTTATTATAATGTTCTCTCTTTTCAGTTTGTATATCTTTATTTATTTGTAATTTTAATCTTTTGTATTTGTTATCGAGATTTTGGTCACTAACTTTTTTTTCAATCTATTTAAATTTTCTAGTTCTTTTCGTTTATTTGTAAGTTTCTCAGAAAATATAATTTTTTTATTGTTTGGTTTCACTTTATTAATTGTTTCGGGAAAAGACGCCAGAAAACACCATTGAATGTATTCAAAAAATTGTTTGAAATGCTCATCTATATTAATATTTGTGAAATTAAATTCAAAGGTATTGAATAAAAATTTAAATTCTGCTATCGTTTGATCATTCATTTTTCTAGTATAAACAGTTTCGTTTTTAGCAAACGATTAACTCAAAAATAATTATCTGTCTGTAGCGGTCCGAGAAACCAGGGTCAAAATTGGTATAGTTTATAAAGTTAGGTTTGTTTGTCACAATATAGTCTATTGCAGTAGAAGACGTGTTATGTGAAGTAGAAAATGTTCTCGTAGGTTCATGTACGTGAGACGTCATATTAAATGAGCAAAAAATATCAAATAGCATTTTTGTATTTCGGTTATTACTATTTTGATCGATATTAAAATCTCCGCAAAGTGCTATAATCTTGCATTTGTTTGACTCAATGACTGAATAAAATTTTCAAAGTCGCCCGATGGCGGTCTATAAATATTTATTAGACAAAAATTATTATATTTAACTGCGGAATATTCTAGTGTCATTTCCAGTGATAGGTTACTAACTAATACAAGAGGTTTAATCTCCGGATATCTTCGCCAGTAAAAATTACAGAACCACCATGAATTCTATTGCGCCGGCGGAAGGCACTAAGTTTTTATAACCAAAAAGTGCTGCCGCATTTAGTTTATCTTGACAGAGCCAATGCTCCGTAAGACACAAAAAATAGGCCTGTGATCAAAATCATTTACAAATAAATCGATTAGGTTTAGTTTGTTACTGAGCGATTGAATGTTTATATGAAATGCATAACATGAGAACGTCTTACTATTTATATCTTCTATGGGTACTTGCTGTCCTCGGAGGCGGCTAATTGAAAATTTTGGTCATTGATTGAGCGAAAAGTGAACCTTCTAACGGCAGCACCATCAGGCCATATGTCTGGATCATACACTTTGGCACAGTCTACGATTGGAAAGCATACTTTAAAAGATGCCGTGGAATTATTCTTTTTCTGTAGTTGTTCACATCCACACTTAACACTTGGAACAGATTTATTCAAGAAACTGTAAGCAAATCAGCTGTAGTCTCAGGGTGCAAGCGATACACATGCAAATAGCCTTGCTTTGGTATACTCTTTACAATATTTCTGAATGGAGGAATATGACATGTCAACATGTCAAATTGCACTGCTAGTTGACGAATTGAAATACCTGAATTTCCCGTAACGACCAATAGAATATTCATTATCCTCTTACCTCGTCACATAGTAAGTTCTGTTTCGTTTCACTTTAAATTGTCTTGAAGTTGTTAAATTTGTATTTTTTTTTTAAATCGACGATCAGGTCTTCTTTTCTCGGGACATTCTGAATTGAAACTGCGACAAGTTGGTAAATATCTTTGACCATTTTGGTTAAAAATCATCTTTGTTTATATAATCATTTTCCATTTTCCTCACTACTTTTTCTGAACTGACGCCAAAAAACGTTGAAATGCTAATTTCCAACACGGCAACGCAAACCTCTAATGTCTATGTGCCTACTACGCGTTTTGGTGACAATTTTAATCCGCCACAAAATTCATTCCATGGGCAACTAGATTTTTAGTGCTTCGTACACCTCACCTCAACACCCGAAACCTTAAAACTACATTATCTCAAAAACTTTCCTCTCTAAAGTAATACTTTTTTTTACACATTCTAACCCAGAAAAATCTAGTTTTCAAATCCAAAAGAAAAACTCTAGTGTTTCATTCGAAAATTGAATGTTGACATCACTTCCGGTTAGGCGGAAACCACCAGAAAAATAAAAACAAAGTGCATTAGATGCAAAAAATCTCCCTAAGTATGCCTGCAAGATTTCAAAACTTTATCTTTAATAATAAGCGAGGAAAAGGTGCTGTACCAACTAAAAGAATTACCCGGTATGTATATATTGTGTTTTATTGATATTTCTAGTAATTTATTCTATTCCTTTACATATTTTTCTTTATATATGACTACACTCAACTATAACATGTACTCATTCGTTAGATGTGCATATGGTGGTGTAAAAATATCTACTGTTCAATACTATTGCATTGGTTTACTTTTTATTTATTGTGTCCTTGTATTATCTATGTATGTAACTTTTACTGTACTTACCCACATATTACCTACCTTACTCTATTTTAATTTGAATTTAAAATTAATTATAATTATATATATTGTCTGAAAGTTATTTGTGGCATTCTACGAATATTCTTTCCTATTATTTGGGTTTTCTACCACATGTATTATTATCCTCTTCAAAACAAATCACAGAATCTACAAAATAATAGAATTATTGGAAAAAAAAGCCCCTGCGCCCGTGACGTTTACGCCAAAGGAAAAGTCAGAGGTTATGTTTTGCAAATAATATAAATCGGAATAAACACAGAAATAATGTATTTTGCTGACGTTTCGGAAAGTAATCTCTTTCCAAAAAAAAGATTTGAAAACGGAAAGAGATTACTTTCCCAAACGTCAGCAAAATACATTATTTCTGTGTTTATTCCGATTTATATTATTTGCAAAACATTATCTCTGACTTTTCCTTTGGCGTAAGCGTCATGGGCGCAGAGGCTTTTTTCCAATAATTCTATTATTTTGTAGATTCCGTGATTTGTTTTGAAGAGGATAATAACACCTGTGGTAGAAAACCCAAATAATACGAAAGAATATGATTATATATGTTATGTTATACCTATTTTACACATATAGCTTTGTCAATAAGAGTATTTAATTCTTAGACAATAATGCATACCTATCTTAATTGGTTAATTGAAGTGAATTTATTAAAGTGGAATTTTCCGGTTTTACACATCATAATTTTTAATTATAGTTTATGGTATACAATATACATCAGATAAATGCACTGTTAGTAGAGGGGATCTACCACTGGTTGGTGAAGATGCCCATCATCCTTGTTTCAATTTTAGTGATCCGTGTACTTTGAACCATTATACCCAGTTTAATCGTAATAATTCTGCCCAGAAAACCTACAACTTTAGGAAAGCCAATTTTCCTGGCTTATATGAGTCAATAGTGAACATTAACTGGGCCGAATTATATGATAATACTGACGTAAACATAGCATGTGATTTTTTCTACAGTTCACTTAATACATGTTTTGATAATCACGTTCCTCAAAAAACTAAAACGTCTCGTAGATACCCGCCATGGTATAATAAAGATATAAACAATATTCGACGAAAGGAATATTTTTTTAAAAAGTACAAATTGTCCAACTCTGACGAACACTTGAGCGAATTCAAAACCCTCCGGGCAATTATTAAAGAGCAAATTAAAGCCGCACATGTAAAATACATAAACGATACAGAGAACAATATATCTCAGGATCCATCGAACTTTTGGTCTTACATTACCAGTAAAAAAGCTCGTTCCAGGATTCCAGGAGTTATAGTAAATAACGACAACACTATTAGTGATCCTCAGTTAATTGTTCAAGCTTTTGGTGAATACTTCCAAAGTGTCCATCATATTTCGGATGCCTCATTCGCTGAAAATTATGGAGATATTTTGCAAAACGACTCATCTCTATATATAAACACCATACATGGAGACGATATTATTAAAGCATCTAAGAAATTAAAAGACAAACTTACTTCAGGCATTGATGAAATTCCCTGCTTTTTTGTTAAGGATTGTTGTCGTGCCTTGTTAGAACCCTTACTTTTCATTTATAATTTAATCTTGAAAACAGCTACATTTCCCGATATGTGGAAAATCGCCCGAATCACTCCCGTGTTAAAGAAAGGTGACCCAGCTGTACTCCAAAATTATCGGCCTATTTCTATCTTATATAATTTTGCGAAATTATTCGAAATAATAATATACAATTGCGTTTATCCTAATGTTAGACCATATATTTCCCTGCACCAACACGGGATTCTTAGATAAAAAATCTACGATCACAAACTTAACATGCATAACTCAGTTTGCCTCGGAAATTCTTGATAAGCAAGGACAAGTAGACACAGTATACATGGATATTCAGAAAGCCTTTGATCAAATCGATCTATATTCATTAATAATGAAATTAGATAACATTGGATTTTCCGCAGGCTTAATTAATTTATTTACGTCTTAGTTATTTAACCGCAAGCAGTTTGTCGAGTACGAGGGTTTTAGTTCGGATTACTACATTAATGCATCCGGAGTACCACAAGGCTCCAATTTAGGACCACTTCTATTTCTCATTTACATTAACGATATTAATGATGTTATTAGCTGTTCAAAATTAATGTTCGCGGATGATTTGAAAATATATAGAGAGATAAGAACGATAAGTGATTGTAGAATGATCCAAAATGACCTTAAAGCCGTATCTGATTGGTGTAGTGCGAACCATCTGTGCATTAATGTTCAAAAATGTTACGTTATCTCTTTTTCTCGGAAAAATAAACCTGAAGAATATGATTATAAAATAAATTCAGAGAGTATAACCAGATGTACAGAAATCAAAGATTTGGGTATAATCTTCGATAGTCAGTTAACATTTCGAGCCCATATTAATAGTGCTGTATCAAATTCATATAAAATGCTAGGCTTCATATTAAGAAACTGCAAGTGTTTTAGCAAAACTTCTAGCCTAATGTTGTTATATTACGCATACGTTCGCTCAAGATTGGAATATGGTGCCATCATATGGTATCCGTGGTACACATGTCACGTGAATAATATTGAGTCAGTTCAGAGGAAGTTCCTAAAATATTTGTTTTTTAAGGAGGATGGCATTTACCCGCCGAGAGGAATTAATACGTCCATTTTAACGAACCGTTTTAATATCGTTTCATTAGAAACTCGTCGCGAAATAATTTCCATTATATATTTATTCAGTTTAATTCACAACACTATTGATTGTCCCTTTTTGTTAGATAAAATCAATTTCCACATACCCAGACTTGAAATCCGCCGTCACACAACCTTCTATGTCAAGAATTATTGGACAAATATTATGGTGAGATCTCCAATTTATGTAATGTGCAATAATTTTAATAAAATCTCCCATCTATGTGATATTAATTTTGATAGTCTAGGCAGTATATTAAGTCATATAATTATTACTGAATAGTAGGTTTAATTTTGTTTGTACCTTAAGTGTCAATATTATTTTTCTTTTTTATTCGCTATTGATATATAAATGATATGTGTTTTCATGTATTTCCTGTAATTGGGTGCTTACCTGTTGGAAATAAAGAGATTATTATTATTATTATAAATTATGTGTCAGCTATATTATGATAAAAAAAAGATATATAATTACAAAGATTAGTAATACGAGATATATTTCAAACGAAGAAAATTAATAGTTCATATTATAACATGTAAAATATTACTAGAGATGTAAAATACCACTGGAGAGTCATAATTCAATTTATCTAGCTTCCAGGCCATCCCTAACGCAATATCTGATTGGAAGTGGATTTCCACATCCCATCTAACTGAAATTAATTGCAGATCCTGTGCTTGTCACAATAGTTGTCTAAAGGACAGCCTCCACGATGTCGACCTGTAATTTATTTCATGGAGCCAATCGAAAAATTGTTATCGACTTTGTAGTACCCTTGTTAAAACTAGTTTATTTCAAAATAGAGAGTTCTGATTCAATTTAATATTCAACGAATTTCAACGAAAATTTATATGTATTTTAATAGTGCGTCGGACCTCGATATTTCGACTTCCACGATAGCTAGAAATTTGCAAGTAAACTAGATGAAAAAGTCTACAACTGGAAATTATTTTCGAACATACAGGGCGAGCCAAGACGAAATTACAGGACCAAGTGCCTTTTCTAAATATATCTATACCAGTACATTTTTTGAAACCTCTTTCTAGGCTCTATTCATTCCTATATTGAATATCTCCCAACCACTTGGATGTAATGAATTTTTTTGTTGAAATAATGTAATCTGCAGATGGATTTTTAAAACTGCCTACAATTTTGTAATTGGGCCAGAGGTGAAATGCAACATGATGTCAACTTCTTCAATACTGTTTTATTCAGTGATGAGGCAGCTTTTCATAAAAATGGATTTGTTAATAGGCACAATTTCCATTATTATGCTTCGGAAAATCCTCACTTTTTTATGCAAGTTGATAACCAACACAAGATGGTCTATAAACGTTTGGGGAGGAATTATTAGAGAACATGTAATAGGGCCACATTTCTTGAATGGTACATTGACTGGAGCTATTTATCTTCATTTTTTGGAAAACTATCTGCTACAATTATTGGTAAATATCTCTGAAAGAATTCGAAATAGGATGTGGTTTCAGCAAGATGGTGCTCCACCACATTATTTAAATGCAGTTAGAGACCACTTAAATAATACCTACCCTAATCAATGGATTGGAAGAAATGGATCCACTAAATGGCCTGGGTGTTCCATTTGAGAAAATTGAGAAAATTTAATTCAAAATGTTCTTAATTGAAAAATAATTTTAGGCCACCCTGTACATTTTTGGGAAATGAAAATGATTTAAAAGCATTAATTAGATGTCTCGTAACTGGTATTCACATAAGTTTCTGTTAAAACCCCCAATTGTGACTGTGGTGATTTTTTTAATATCCATCTGCAGATTGCATTATTTCAACAAAAAAATTCATTACATTCAAGTGGTTGGGAGACATTAAATGCTAATATAGGGATAAATACACACCACCACAGGTAATGACGCCCCCCTCTATCCCGGAAGGCTCTAGAAGAGCCTTGTGTGGGAGGGGGCTACACATTTAGAGACAAGGGACACACACCCAATATCCGTGAATAGTGAAAAAATCCCTCTCACAGTATTTTCCACTGCCACGACCGGGGATCGAACCCGGAACTTTTGGGTGAGAGGCAAGTGCGCTTACCTCTCGACCATCAGTCATACTGAATGAATAGAGGCCTCAAAAAATGTACTGATATACATAGCATTCCATTTAAAAAAAAGTACTTGATCCTGTAATTTCGTCTTGGCTCGTCCTGTATGTTCAAAAATAATTTCCAGTTATAGTATTTTTCATCTAGTTTCCTTGCAATTTTTTAAAAAAATTTTAGCTATCGTAAACTCAAGATATCGAGGTCCGACGCATTATTGCCCCACCCTGTGTACCTATAGATATTTGAATATGTTAAAATGGTATTCTTTCTGTGCTTTTGTATACTGCCTTAAAAATATATATTTTCTGGTAACAGTTTTTGTTACCTATAAGTTCTCAAATGAACAAACTTTGTTATATTTGCACTCTGACTATATTCATTTGAATGGTTCATTTAGCAGTCCCATTTTGACTCTTACCCTTCCGATTACTAAAATAACCGTGCTTTTGCACAAATTTCTCTCCTACTTTGAATCATCATCCATTACAGTAACCCTCGTTATCTGATACACCCTTCATAGCAATATACTAAGAACTTCCAACAAATTTATATAATTTTACCAGGTCTAGTCAATTATAGAATCATTTTAGTAGGTTAATGGTTAAACTCCAAACAAATGTTGGAAACATTTAAATATCATACGATTGAATTTATGTAAAATTTTAATATTAAAATTGTAATTGCGTTACTTACAATGCATCTTGGATATGAAATAAACGTTATTTCAATGGTAAGAATTTCTGAGCATAGACTTCACAAAGTATATATCAAATAAATGTATTTATTATGAGCTTTATATATATCTATGTAAAAGTGAAATAAACAGGTTATAAAAAAAATCTCTAAAAAGTATAAATAACGTAAGAAAATTAGGCATAAAAATGAAATTTGGTGGCAGTAAATGGGAAATATTCAGAGAGTGGGTTAACCACATATTAAAAAAGATAGGAGGTCGTTCGCCATCGCGCCAGATTTATACCTTTGAGGACCCAATAATTCTAATGTTATTCTTCCAATAACAGAAAAACTACATGAATGTATGCCCATCCGAACATACCGTTTGATAAAACACAGAGACCTTTGTTTTGAGATATCATACACTTGGATATGATATGTAGGTTAAATACAATTAAGTAATAAAGCCGCAATTTAAGCACAAATTCGCGACCTAGAGGGGCCCGGCGACGAGCACTGAGACCGTGAGCTCACAGTTCAGTCGACGTGTCATGCGCTAAACTATAAAAACGCGCATGCGGAGCACCTGGGCATCTGCCACAAGGGCACAATCCGACAACGAATCTATTCTATCCACGCAATCTAATAGGCAAATTAGTCAGCAGCACTCCACCGTCAAATCCACCCCCCACGAGAACGAAAGGCCTAAAAAAGGGTTAAACGTAAAAGACGTACCCAACTGCATGTTAGGCTTCAATCACCGCCCCCTAGCAGACCTCAAATCACCCCCACCCCCGCCTCCAATGCCCCCCGCGCCCGCCTCCAATTCCCCCCGCCCCCATGTCTTCATCTTCTTCACAGGACATAAAAACTTACACTTCCACCCCTAACTATCAGCTGATCCAGCAGATCTCCGCCGCTGGTACAGCCATCTACTTCGTCGCAACAACTCCAGGCCCATCAACTACCCCCTCCGATACATATTTATACGGACAAACACAAAGACACTGTTCTTTTAATTAATAAACATGCAACTATGCAACCAGCCTTTAAATATAATAACACCTCACTTATATGCTATCCTAAGGGCCCTAGAGACCACTCTAGTATTACCAAACTCCTCTCTCAACAGAGAATCGAATATTACACCTATGACGCAGTCAATCAACGCCCTGTCAAGGTAATCAAATATATCCCTATTGACACCCCCAACGAGACATCCAGAATGACCTACTCATTAAGAACCTACCCTTCAGTAATATAGCCAGGGTCATGACCTCCCGTGGAGGCCGACAAGTGCCCACTAACATCCTTCTAGCAACTATTCCCAAACAAGCCGCTAATGACTATTATGCATTAACGGAACTTTGCTTCTATCGTGTAACAGTATCCGAATACATTCGCATGGACATCCCCCAATGCCATCGATGCCAACACTTCGGGCACTCATCAGCCATCAACCCACCCCCGCCCAGGCACCCAAAATCACAGTTGGCCCCCCACTACCTAACCCTAGCCAACATGACATACAACTTCCACCCCTATCACAGGAAACCGCCGAAACTATTAATGCTCAAAATATCCGTGCCTGGCA
The DNA here is from genome assembly GCA_963675555.1 of Leptura quadrifasciata. NCBI lineage: Eukaryota > Metazoa > Arthropoda > Insecta > Coleoptera > Cerambycidae > Leptura > Leptura quadrifasciata. Next base: position 45,053,228 of record OY776675.1, read on the forward strand.
GAATTTTCGAGCCCGGCAAAGGGCAGTCTCACAACCCAACACTGCCCTACCCCCCAATCATCCGATACCAGCTCTAACCCCCTCAGGAAATTATTAGACTGCTTAAAAAGTTTCAATTTGCGACTTATTTGGGACACACTGAAACAATTAATAGTTGCCCTCAAGACAACCCCAGATCCTTTAGAAAAGATCTTCGTTATTCTTGAGTACATTATCAAAATTTTCTAATAGGCAAATTTAAGAACTCTAAACTCAGCCTTAATCTCCTGCAATTCAACGCAAACGGCATTATTCGACAAAAGACTGAACTACAACATACATTACAACAAAAAGACATTGACATATGCTGTTTATGCGAAACCTTACTAAACCCCAGACTGACATTCAATATCCCCGACTATAACATATACCAAACTGACCGACCCACGAGAGGCGGTGGCACAGCCATATTGATTAAGAAATCTCTGCGACATTCACAGGCCCTACTACCACCATTCTATTCCATTCAAGCAACCGCCATCACGTTACACCTCCCCCAAAGAAACGTAACTATCATATCAACCTACAAAAGACCATAGACCACCCTTGACAAACCAGACTTGGACCACCTGACAAACACATACAAATCCATCGTCCTGCTTGGCGATTTGAACGCAAAACCATTCGTAACACCTCCGGATCAACCCGATTTGATTATTTAAACAGTTATCCCCACCTTCAACTTTTAGCCACCACCCAAACCACCCGCCCCCTCCCTATTCAGTCAGTTATAGATATAGGTATTACAAATAACTTCAATTATTCTTAAGAAAATCATGTTATACAGGAACTAAATAGTGACCACTACCCTGTTACAACAAAATTTAATTTAAGTATACAACATACTCCACCGCGAGGACGACTATGACTGGCTGGCTCATTCCACGCATTTACTGCAAAACATCCCTAACAACCCATCCTGTGACTCTCCTGCTGAAATTGACCAAGCAGTAGACCACCTAACGAGACATATTACAGTGGCACTATCCTTAAGTCAGAAAATAGTCCCCACCCAATCCTATCATTTGCAACTCCCCAGACAACTAGTACAACTAATTCAATTAAAAAATAGAACTCGAAAGCACTATAATCGCACGAGAAATCTACACTTAAAAACGCAAGTCAACTTGCTTAAAAAACAAATAGATACTGAAATAAAACAATTTCGCAGAAATTCAATCGTGCAACTAGTTGCCTCCCATCCTGAAGATCCCCATTTTGCCCCAAGGATCTTCAAACGTAAATTCACCCATATACCACCACTTAACATCCCCGTTGGTGTGGCAGTCACAGAACAGATCGTTGGTTTCTCAGCGACCCAATAGATTCCAAGTGAATCTTTCTAAAAAGATTTTCTAAAAAATCGAACCAAAACAAATCGCTGGTCTCCCGGTGACCCTAGGGCTATACATATAATCCGACTTTAAGCTAATTCTAACCACAGACGCATGCGACTTCGAAGGCAGGCTTGGATACTTATATTAGCAAATATGAACCACCACGATGAGGCCAGGGTAGCTCTCTCCCCTCTATCAGGTCCAAGTCGTCAGCCCAATCCAGTGCCGTCCGTGTCATCAACAGGAAGTAAGGTCAGTGCTCCATATCTGCCAACCATCAACTCCCCCGACGTCGACGCACCACCACGACGCCAATCAGGTGTCTTCCCCCCATTGCAGGCGCAGTCATCATTCAGTCAATGGCTAAAGCAGCAAGAAGGCTTTCCGATGCAGTCAGGAATCTGATTTTCAGGTTCGCTGCTAGGCCACCTGCAACTCCCAGGACAATGAGGGATCGCACTCGCCCACCAGCAATACCAATTACGCCGTTTACACAGCTCGCGCCTGTGACGTCACGATCAGCTCCGCCCAAAACGGAAACGAAAAGTATTCACAACAAATCGTATAGATATACGCAATAATCCCTCTACCCGCAGTCATGAGTCAGCCGGCACCGCTCGAAGTCGAAAGGGGGCACATTTTCCCGCCAAACGATGAATTTCGAGGACATTGAATAAGTCTTGAGGTCTTGTGAACTAAGTGACGTAATCATTCATTAGTTTATGATACAAATATTAGCTTCGATATTGAAGAAGTTGGACGCATTGAAAAAGATGATGAAGTATCTGCTTAAGAAACTTATTGAAAAATATCAACTCGATCAGTCCGATGATAGTGATACATATATTTTGTTGTATTTATTATTAGATATTGACTAGTTATGTCAGTCTCTCAGGACCCAATAGTCAAATTTTAAAGATAACTAATGGTAATTTAGGTCAAAATTAGGACAATTAAGGTGAAAAATGAAGATATCCCAACACTTAGCATCCTTAATTAACTTTAATTGTCCTAATTTTGACCTAAATTAACCATTAGTTATCCTTAAAATTCGACTATGGGGTTTTGAGAGACTGACATGGGAAACAAATAAAAACTACAAAGATACTACAATTGTATAGTAGAACAATATCTAATAATAAATACAGCATAATGTATGTATCACTATCATCGGACTGGTCGAATCGATATTTTTCAACAAGTACTTCATCATCATCATCTTCAATGCGTCTAACTTCTTCAACACAGAAGCCAGACATTTGTATCATAAACTAATAAATGATTAAGCCACTTCGTTCACAAGACAAACTTTCAAGAGCCAATCTACACTGGATACCCATTGTTTAGCTGCAATTTGAAACATCAAAGACGAAGTCCTCCGAACAAACACGAGTATATCCGCTTATACTTCACGATGCTTATTTAACGTACAGCGCGCTTGATGGTTCAGGTTGTTGATACTAAATGGAAGATAGTGCACACATTTCCTACTATGATCATTGACTTACAAGGTTTTCAATATAAGGATAATGAGTATATAGTGATAGAATTGGCTGCTGTAACAACAAACACATTATATTTTCAAGCCACCATATCCATTCTCATCATTAACAAATGGTGAGAAGCACAATACCAATGGTTGGACAAAAATGATCATGGCTTAAAATAGTGTCATGGATATATTCAACTGAAAAAATCACCACTAATCTTTGAGCAATTTTGTCAGAACATAGAAGTGTAGAAGTACTGAATGCCTTTCTAAATAGGGAGTGATTACAAGAAATTATTGAGTTTTGAAGCACATTCCGAAAGTTGTTCATATGAAGCTGTTTCTTCAATTTTTAGAGAAATCGAAAGCAAGTGAACAGCGCATAGATCCCTACACTGTTTAGAATTTTTTCTTATTCGACTAATAATTATGGAGTTATTGATGAAGTTTTGTCTTACCTGAGACACTATATTTGGAAAGCAACATGAAACTAAAATACTTATGATAAAAATTTCCTTTAAGTACCTTATATGTATTGTTTTATTTTCATGACAATAGTCGAGAGGGTTGGAAGTTCTAGGAGAAAGTGTATTATTGTGTGCAGTCGAGTGGTAAGTTCAAACCATTTGGTGAAGATTGTTCGCTTATTGCGATAGCTACAGTTACTATTCTGATAAATGATATTTGTGTTTATAATATATTATTTGTGTACTATGTAGAAAATCAAAAATTAATGTACCAGAAAGTAATAAAATTTTATGGTTACTTCAAATGTCAGACATTTCAGATAGTGTAATATGCCACGATATTAGGTACCTGCATTAAAAATGTAGTTATTCATCATAAAAATGTAAGGGCGTCATCGAAGTTTATAATATAATCCAGGCTGTCTCTGAAAATCCCATTTCCTACATTAGAAACCGCATAACCGCCATTTAATATCACCGCAATAAAAATTCATAGAATTCGTGTGCAATATTTTGTTGCATTTGCAGTGAAAAATGGGATCTGTTAACCCGGAAACTTTACTAAAAATTATATCTAGCGAGAATAATAAGAATTTCCCAAATTATTGCACCAAGGAAAGCTTCGTTGAAACAAATGACGCTGCTCATTTTTTATTGCATAACATAACCGTAGTGTAGTTAATGGAAGACAATAATTCTTTCTCAATCTCATAAATATACCCCATAAACTTAAATGACGCGAAATATTCTTCTCTACAAACGAGAACCTTGAAATACGACCAATTGCTTCCAACTGGTTTGTAATAAAAAGAACTCATATCTCAAGGATCATTTAAGATTCACAGGATATGTCAGATTTTATGGTATTTACTTTTAATACGAAACTATTTCATACAATTTTAACGTATAGAGGAAGAGATTTAGAGGCGAAATAATTCATACCGTTTTGATAAGATTTTTTTTTATGATAGTTAAAGTTGGTTCATGTTGGTTTCTAAATTGGAATATGACTGCCCTTTTCGTGTTTGTTCTATGGTATCGCATGACTGAAAATATCTGATACGACTAACCATTGTCAGCTGAATCACAAAAAGGGATATTATTGTCAAAGTGTTCACGATTTATACTGTTGGCTACTTGCAACTAGTGTAATGTATTTATTTCCAAATAAACATTTTGATACAAATTATTGATTATCAGAAACAAGAACTCGACAGATGTCCTCACGGGTTCCGCCTGGTTTATTTTATATTTATTTAGGTACACTATCGTGTAAATAATGTGTATTTGTTTTCTCTTTCTCATCAAATGGCATATTTGAATGTATTTGTGAATAAACTTCGCTTACACAGCGGCATCTTCCGACGCGAATAGTAAACTAGTATCACAATACAATACAGTACAGGATGGGCTATATAGGCTATTTTTTTTAACATTTATTTAACGACGGTCTATTTCCGCTGCTGAGGCCTATCACCGACGCCTGTAGACGAGCTACCCCCAACCAGGAATTTTGCCGAACCTCTTCCCTTAAGAAGAGTAGAGATCTTTTACTTGCCTAACATTTAATAGACAAGGGACCGACGGCTTTACATCCCCTCCGAAGGATGGTATATCACTTACACAACCCTCGCCTAAGGTTGTATAGATTTCGCGCATACACTGATATACAAGCCGCTGGAAGATATGTGAGGCGAGAACACGGTCTTCTTTGAAACGGTCGCCCATCCAAGTACTAATCGCGCCTAACGTTGCTTTACATCGCATATATAGGTTAAAAATTAAATTGAAGAATGTAAAGGTACAAAATATTAAGTAAGGCTAAATAAATAATGTAATAATCGTTTAAAATATTATCCTACAATTACTTTTTTACAAGGCAGTAAATTAACATAAATCTAAAACTTATAGCTGAAAATAAGTAGGTAATTTAATTTAAAACAAATTTAATAAAGGTGAATTATTAGTTTCTACGCGGTCGTTTTAAAATTATATCTGAGCTTTTTAGCTTATTAATTTCTGAGGATTCTAATAACGATAACTTTAACTCTTTCTTTTCTAAATCTAAAATTTCAAAATTATCGTTAATGTTATGATTTTGTGGAACGTGGTTAGCGTAAATAGAATCTGATTTTGTTGTTCTTAAAACTCATTCTATGTTCTTTTATTCTTTTTTTGAAATTTCTACCCGCTTGTCCTATTAGGCTCACATGATAACTCATACACTTAAGGTTTTTCTTGTCGGTTTTATCTTTATTATTTTTTATTAATTTGCCAAATGAATATGATGTTTTATAGGCAATACTAATGGTCCGTTTTTTTTGGCAAGTTGTCTTGTGGACTTTGCAATGTATGTGAGTGTTTTACATTTTAACGTATTATTTATGGGAGGTGGATATACAAGGTTTATGTTTAAAAAAGCCATTGAATAAGTAAATATAAATATTAATAAACATTTGATACTCTTCACAGTTTTTAAAATACTTAATTTTCAGGTATAATTGCTGTATTTGTAATATTGTCAATTTCCTCATAATGTCAGCTTAATTGGCAAAACTCTCGTCGGTAATTTTCCGTTCAAATTTCAATACAATCGAACTTTTATTTCTGAACTTATCGGATGTACGGACAAACAGACATATTTAAAGTTCGTCAGAATGACCAACAGTAATATAAATACGGTTTGGGCAACATGAACGCTAACAGTCAACTACTCCTAACTAAATGCGCCGAACATGATCTAGTTATAACAAACACCATTTTCCGACAAAAGGATAAATTTAAAGGCACCTGGCGTCACCCCAGATCAGGTCACTGGCATCTATTGGACTATGTTATCGTACGTAGGAAGCATCTCAAGGACGTCCAAATTACAAAGGCGCGCATTGATAGCGAATGTTGGACCGATCATCGTCCTGTTGTCTCGAGTGAGGAAATTCTTGGCACTGCAGCAAGTAAAAAACAGGAGGACTGGTTCAATGATAATGAAGCTTTTATACAAGAACTTCTTGACCGCAAACAATTTGCCTTCCAAAACGCTATCAACCACCCCAACGACTCATCAAAAGCAGAAGCTTTTACCCAATCTAAGTATGAAACGCAACGCGAAATCAGAAGAATAAAGAACGAGTGGTGGGCAAGCAATGCCAGAGAAATTCAAAGGTACGTCGATTCACACGACTACAGGAATTTCTTTCAAGGAGTAAAAGTAGTGTACGGCCCCAGTCGGAAAAATATGTGCCCTATTAAAGATTTAAATGGAAATCTCCTCAAAGAAGACCAGGAAATAAGAGCCCGATGGAAAGAACACTACTCTAACATTCTTAACCAGCAAAGTCAAGCCGATCACGATATTATAAATCTTATCCCTCAATATGACACCTTCGAAGACTTAGATAAACCACTAATAACGGAAGAGATCTTAACCGCCATTGGGCAGCTAAAAAATAACAAATCTCCCGGCGCCGACTCACTCCCAGCTGAGATCTCTAAAGCTGTGTCGTCAGAGCTCATACCCTACCTCAAAAAACTGATAGATGTCGTGTGGGAAAGTGGTCAAGCTCCGCAGGAGTTTCGTGATACACTTTTAATCAACCTCTTCAAAAACAAAGGGAGCGCTGCGGACTGTAGAAATTACAGGGGTATAGCTCTCCTGGCTGTTGGAGGGAAGACACTCACTAAAGCGATGGCAAATAGGCTAACACCTGTTATGGAAAAGCTACTTCCTGAAACACAGAGTGGCTTTAGATCAAACCGAGGCACATCGGATTTAATCTTCACACTTAAAAACAGCTTGAAAAAAAAGCACTAGAACATCAAGGAGAAATTCACATGGCCTTCATTGATTTAACCAAGGCGTTTGACTCGGTGGACAGGGAAGTGCTCTGGAAAATTATGTTCCGCTTGGGTATCCCTAGAAAATTTGTGGAAGTATGTCGCAGTCTACATACAAATAACAACGTCCAGGTTATGTATAATAATGAGGCGACCGAACCTTTCCAAACCCTCACTGGAGTTAGGCAGGGATGTGTCCTGGCACCCCTACTCTTTAATTTGTTTACCACTGCTCTAACAATTATTGTTGACATCAAACTGACAGTCAAAGGAATAGGTCTCAGATACCGTTTTGATGGCGGTCTCTTTAATATAGGGCGCTTTAGAGCTTTCACGAAGACACGCACACGATTCATTTGTGATCTCCAGTATGCGGATGACTGTGCACTTTTAGCCTCTACGCCGGAAGAGCTTCAAGAACTTTTAGATGTGTATGTCCTTGGGACTTAAAATCAACATTGGAAAGACTAAGATTATGTCAACTCCTCATCAAGTGAACCAAATAGACATTACACTTAACGGAAATTCTCTTGAAGTGGTGGATCAGTTCAATTACATAGGCAACGTTGTTAATGACAAAGCAAACATGGACAGCGAGATTCGCAATATAATTAACGCTGCATCTAGAGCACTCTGGGGACTTAGAGAGAGAGTATTTGACAACCACGACCTTGCTTTGTCAACGAAAATGGCTGTCTACAGAGCAGTTCTCATTCCAACACTGCTATATGGATGTGGAAGCTGGGTCACTTACCGCCGTCATGTGAAAGAATTAGAACGTTTTCAGCAAAGACACCTCAGAAGTATGATGAAAATCCGTTGGTTCCATCACATATCAAACGTGGAAGTACTCAGGAGAGCAAACAGCCTTCCAATTGAGGTGCTTATTTCAAGAGCACGCCTAAGATGGGCAGGTCACGTTCATCGTATGCATGATAACCGCCTTCCTAAATGTACACTTTATCGTGAATTGTTAAGCGGTAGAAGAAGGCGTGGCGGTCAACGAAAGAGGTTCAAAGACGCTCTCCATGAAAATCTAAAATCCTGCGGTATTGCAGACGAGCAATGGGAACAACTTGCAGCGGACAGAACCGAATGGCGAGGGGTTGTGGCCAGCTATCAAGGAAATGTTGCTGCAAGAATGCCGAATCCAAGACCTAACCAGGTCTATGTTTGTCCTGACTGCGGTCGACATGTGCTCTCCCGAATTGGCCTCTATAGCCATAGTCGTGTGCACCGTAGATGAATGGGAATTACAATAGACTACACCTTTTACTTGTTTTTTATTGTACACAATTTATCGACTGTAACATTTTTATACTCGGACATTTTTACAGTTTTTGGGAAGTGCGTTGCAAATAGAAAGTGCTCTTATGCAAAGAATAAAATACTACAAAGTATACAGTTATTTCGCCAACCAATCTGGCATCATCAGGAGATAGTTGAATTTAAGAATATAGCAATTATATCTGAAAAATTAACTTGTTTAACTAAAATTGCCTAGAGTATTTTACAAAATGTTTAACAATTATATTAAAATCTTTGAAGAGTACATCGTTTATATCTAGTTGTCTATAAAATGTGAAAGTTTTCGTCTAATAGTGGGGTGGATCGGGATTTTCAATTCGTAGTCTTCAAATTGAAGAATTTTTTTTTCCAATTTGGAAATTTGCCCTACCTCCCTCCCTCCCCTACTAATTGTGCCACCACCCCCAGCCTCCAGCCTCTTAAAATGGATGACCTTACCCTTCTATGAAAAATATAATAAAAGTCTTACGTGCATGTCGAGCCGAGAAAAAATTAATTGAAAAATTTTCTTTCCCGTAACGTTAATTCGCAATATCTCGCTAAATAATGGTCCGAGGTCGATGAGGCCAAGAACCAAAATTACGTGTTCTGTCAAGTTCTTCATTCTTGGAAAGTATATATTTTTTTGTGCAATCAAAACCCGCTGACTTATTGCTGGAAAACCGGTTTCCCGTATTTTTAAATGGTCTCCTCCTCCCTCTCGATTCTCAGATCTGTGGAACGTAAGTGGGGAAACAATGCCGAGACCCGACTTAGTCGATTGGGAAAAAAAATTATTCAATTTGAGGACTACAAATTGACGATCTTTTTTCTGCCCGATCCACGCCACTATAATTATGTTAAAATAGAAGAAAGATTTGCAAGAAGGAATTCATTTTTATTTTTATTATATGTACCTAATTTTCGAAGTCGTTGAACATTTTCTTCCATTAAAATTTTAAACTACTCGTATTTTCCACAATAGATTCTATTTGTTCCATTTTTTATTTATGTTCATTATCTTATCTAAATGTAAAACTGTTAAATCAAACTTTATGGCAAAGTTTACGAGATTTTGATGTGGAAGCGGCAATATGTGGAACGTCTAGAAATGCTGTCGAGGACCGAAATGCATTGAGCGGAGATTTCCTAGTGGTTTACCCGCAATTACCCACAACAATCCAAGCAAACTTGATCAGTGTTTGACGAGGTAATGAATGTTATGTAACAGACGACAATACACTCAAGATCGTAATATCAGTTGCACAGTAACAACTACCCTGCAAGCTGTTTTCGTGCATAATAATGATATAGCCTCCTTTGAAATTGGTTCACATCGGTATCTTGCGTTCTACATTATGCATGCAATTTCTGTATAGTTTAGAAAAGAAATAATATTCTGCAATTGCAGCTACATGTGATATTAATATCCATATTACTGCGTTTGTAACAGCTTCAGACCCAATTTTCAGAAAATATATCGTTTAGTTTTCCAAAGGAAAGTTCGAAACCACTGCCGATGCAATTTTATATTCTACCTCTTCAAAGCATGTACAAGAAAACCGTGATACCGTTTATCCTTCTATGTGTTAGTAAGAAATCATTTCAGTAATTTAATGAATATTGCACTTATTTGGTCTACAGCGGCTTGAAATAGATCTATTCTGTTATCCATTGGTATTCATTGGCGTCATGTAATGTAATGCGTTAGCGTACTAGTGACGTAATGAACATATTATCTAACGCATTTCTTTCGCGGACTGCGAACTAACGTTTATTATTACCTTTTCTAGAAAGTGCTGTATTATTAATAAAAAGATCCATCAAAATTGTCAACCCATCTCTTCGTTGATGATTAAGGATTTAATTAAGATTTAATTTCATTAACATGAAAAAGAAATTTAGAACTTTTTAGTTATGTTTTACGAGATTGATTTCATTGAGATATGTTTCTGCATTATCTAGTAAATGTGTGTTTTAAAATAAGAAATGTGATTCATTATTGGTTATTAGTAACAGAATAATTGCACCAATATCAATAAACTCGGTCGGATTTCGCAGCTACTTTTCTCTCTCTCCCATGCGAAAGCGAAACGAGACCGGGGTTCATATACAGCAAGATGTTGCTTTCTGCGCCATCTGGATATTTCTTTCTTTTATAAAAAAAACTTAATCATTTAACATTCGTAATTACATGGAAATGATTTGTTTTTCGTTTAATCTTTCAAATAAATACATGACTTTAACTTGTCATCTTATTACGGCATTGGCATTTGTGTTTGAGTTTTGAGATCTGTCATTCCCGTTATAAAAATGTACTAGACGGAAGTGACGTTGGTCAACGGATGCGGAAATTAAGTTGCTTAATCCAAACAATGGATAAAGGACCACGCACATTTCTTAGGTAAAAGTTGTTTCGGTCAAATAAGCTGAAATTCGAATATGTTGTTCTTCTTGTTGTGAACAAGAGCCTCAATGGGCGACCTCCGAAAATGGTCAGTTTTTGAGCTACACTGTAAAAAGATAGTATGAATGATGGTGTGTTTTTACTATGAGATTTGTTTAAACTGCATCGTAGCGGGGATGTGGCTCAGTGGCAAAGCGTTCGTTTTGCCGTCCAACGCATCTCTAAAAAATTCTACTCGTTTAAGCTGGACGATAGTCCGCTAACAAGACACATAGCACAAATTAGACAGCATAATGCCCCATTTTGGATCAAACACCCCTTACCATATCAGACGTTACCGATTTACTGGCAACCTCTGTAGCCAAGTTTCACCAACTATAACTTCCGCTTACCCTATCCACCTTTACTAGTATTTCATATCTTTCCTGTCCCCCTCTTCCATTATGTTTGTAACCTTTTTGTCGCGTTTGTTTTTCTCGTTTTCTGTTTGTACATTTTTGTTTCTAAATTCGTTTCGATCAAAATTTCAAATAAATTATAACTTTTTTGGAATCCAAATTTTTAAAATCCCAGTTTAAGGCAGCCTATGCGCAGCCCGATGTTACGCACCTCGCGGAAGGAAGGAAGGTGTTAGCGACAACTGCGAAATTAAAAAGTGTTTTGTGCGAGAGTTCTCTAAATATAGTGTAGTTTTTAAGTTTTGTTAAATCTGTTTTTTGGATATGTTTTAATTGTATTACCTATTTTTTATTTGTTCATCGTACAACAAGAGTTTAGGTTTACTTGTTCTTAATTATTGTTTTCGCCGACCCAGACCTGTTCCGCCCGACTATGCAACCCGCCATCGCGTCAGCGCGATGGTTGCACGGTCGGCCCCGGTGCAGATCCTGGCTAGGCAACTGTTCTGTATCATTTAATTCTAATAAATTTATTTTGCTTGCTTAGTTGCGTTCGTTTTGCATGTGAAACGCCCCGAGTTCGATCACTGGTGTCACCAGAATTTCTTTTATATACCATTCCTGTTTAATTACTATCATTTTTAAAACTGCATATATAATTTTACAACCATAATTATTATGAAACTAAAAAATTAAAGAACAGGGCCATTGGACATACTTAAAATGGATTCTATTTTTATTCCTGCTCCATAACTGCTACTGGATGTATATCCTCTTGTCGCGGTCTATGACCTGCATCAATAATATTTGCAAGCATTGCGGTGCTAGGATATTTAACTCATGTCTGATATCTGGCATATCCTAAGAACCACAATACGCTTGCAACATGTGCATATGAACCAAGTGTTCTGGCTTCAGTTTTACAAGTGCAGTAATACCCTAAGATCGGTTCATTATCTTTAACTCGCTTGTTGGATTACATCGTCATCAATATGATACGCTATCCAGAGTAGGTTTTTGGTTGCATTTCTGAAGTCGCCCATTGAGGCTCTTGTTCACAATGCCAAGAAGTACAACATATTCGAATTTCAGCCTATTTGACCGAAACTACTTTTACCTAAGTGGACAAATAAATACAAGTGATTGTTTTTCTTTTATAAAAAAAAAACAATCATTTTACATTGGTAATTATATGTGAAATGAGTTGTTCATCGTTTCATCTCTCAAATAAGTACCTGTCTTTAACTTGTCATCTTAGTAAGATTGCTATTAATGTTTGAGATCTGTCAAAATAATACGAAGTATTAATCACATTTGTGCAGTTTTGATTTCGGATTTTTAGCTCAATGAAACACCAAAATACGAATTATGTTAACTTTAAAAATATCCAAAATAACTTTGTAATTATCTGATGTAAAAAATGAAAATGTTTAATCGAAAAAACCCATTGAGTGACGTGTCGGATTACGTGCCGGATAAGTTGTGAAATAGATGTTTTTTTAAGTATTATACATATTGTTTTGCAGATTTTTAGCGAATCGTCGATAGAGTTTACATTTGCACCCGATATTTATGTAAGTGTAAAGGTTCAGTTTTTTACATTCCGATTTCTTTTTCATTGTCAATATGGACAAATAATTTGTGTGCAGAGAATTAATGAAAACAGATATCAAAATTATCAAAGGTCAGTGGGTCGAAGATTCTCACTTTTCTTTCTTTTCGTACATTTTACATACAAATGCTCTTTACGAAATACGAATTACAAATTATATGGAAAATTATAATGCGATTCAATCTATCCCACCTGGAAAAAACCACATACAACTTTTGCATCGTCTAAATCATTGGACATGCAGTTATTATGATGGTCGCAGCGTTTATATTTACGATTCCTTAGATAATAAAGCGTTACGTTTGATTTTGTCATGGCAAATATAAGTATTGAATTTTGCATTTGTTTTGTAGATAAAAAGAAAATTCACTTATCAGTAGCGTTTTAGTTCATTATTTTTATTTAGTCGAGTAAATTTAGTCACTCGCAATTTTATGTTTTAATAATCACATACAACAATGAACAACACTAAATATATATAAAAGGATATAATTGTCATTTTAATTCACACATTAAATACAGCTTGCATTGTTTGTTTTATTATTTGTATGTCGTGTCCATTTTTAATTTTTAATAAAAACCTTATGTATTTTTCTTTACGTTGTATTTTTCTTGACAGCATTTAACTATTAAACATTCAACTACTGGGCAGTCGTACTCTAGTTTACTAATGTCTTCTAGTTTATACGAGGTATAGCTTTGACTAGCATGTCTGTTCCTGAAAAGAAAAAGCGAACATTAATTTTGCACATTATAAACAATAAAGTATCCTAGTTCAAATGTGCTTTCAGAGGGCGGAATATTAAACATAATATTTTTAGTCGCAAACTCCCCTATAAATCCTCATTTTACTATAAGAAAAGTAACCAGACTGCAACCAAAGTTACAAATCTGGCGCGTTAAGTGTAATAATCGCATATTACTATCAAAACGCTAATGCTTCGATTGCAACAAACACCAGCCGAAAGACTGATCCTACTTAAAGGAGCTCCCTTGCTAGTCGTCACACACCACTTGCAGACTGCAGTTTCGAGCTGTTGGCTCTCGTCAGTGCAAGGTAGGTATGCGACGACCGACATGAGAATCCTTTGACTATAGATGGCGCCTGCTGGCTGTTTTACATGTCGCTATTGTGAAAATACCGGGATGTACTATAGTCAAAGGATTCTCATGTCGGTCGTCGCATACCTACCTTGCACTGACGAGAGCCAACAGCTCGAAACTGCAGTCTGCAAGTGGTGTGTGACGACTGGCAAGGGAGCTCCTTTAAGTAGGATCAGTCTTTCGGCTGGTGTTTGTTGCAATCGAAGCATTAGCGTTTTGATGGTAATATGCGATTATTACACTTAACGCGCCAGATTTGTAACTTTGGTTGCAGTCTGGTTACTTTCCTTATAGTAAAATAAGGATTTATAGAGGAGTTTGCGACTAAAATATTATGTTTAATATTCCGCCCTCTAAAAGCACATTTGAACTATGCTAAGCCAAATCAGGCTATTTATTTTTCGATCGCAATAGACACTGGACCGCTAGATGGCGCCTGCTGGCTGTTTTACATGTCGCTATTGTGAAAATACCGGGATGTACTATAGTCAAAGGATTCTCATGTCGGTCGTCGCATACCTACCTTGCACTGACGAGAGCCAACAGCTCGAAACTGCAGTCTGCAAGTGGTGTGTGACGACTGGCAAGGGAGCTCCTTTAAGTAGGATCAGTCTTTCGGCTGGTGTTTGTTGCAATCGAAGCATTAGCGTTTTGATGGTAATATGCAATTATTACACTTAACGCGCCAGATTTGTAACTTTGGTTGCAGTCTGGTTACTTTCCTTATAGTAAAATAAGGATTTATAGAGGAGTTTGCGACTAAAAATATTATGTTTAATAAAGTATCCTACCTGTACATTGTACATGACTAATATTGAATTAGTTTTGTGTTGGTTATACAATGGGGTATATGTCGTCTAGTTCTTGCAGTTTCTTTGTAATGCCCAGAGTACCTGGAACATTGAAGAATGTTAGCAACTATAACATAACCACAACATCGTAGCACTGTAAATGTCGGGATAATTAACGTATTACTTCGAGTGCTTACCTTAGTATTCAGTAGTATACAATTGTAATGTTCAATTTCTAGTGGAGGTTAAGTTTCTGGCTAGCTGACACTTGCTTTCTAGGTATATTTAATTCGTTATTGGTCGTAACACCATTGGTTCAGTTCTGTTCTGATCAGTTAATTTGATATTTAAATTAGATTTGTTTCTATAAATGCACTTCTAGTATTTTCAAAATTTAATCTTCAACTTTCTTCCTTGGTAATGGTGTATCATCACCGTACAATTTGTAGTTTTTGAGATTGGTTCTTCGCCATAGAATAGGATATTTTAAATATCGTCAGCTTTTGGCTGGATTTGGAATTTGGAAATGTCCTATACATGTAAAGGATAAGTTAACATGTATTTTATGCCGATTAGATATTAATGGTAACTTGTAACTTTTAGGCGGTCTATGTTGGGTCTATGCTAGGTTATGTTGGTTATGCTGGTTTTTGGTTGGTCTTCGAAATCGAAACTGTTATGCTGGGTTACGTCATGCTGATGGAACGTAGAGAAAGAGGAAGATGTATTGTAGTCAACGGGATTTTGTATAGATGGAGTTAGAAGTTCGAGTCAAATATTTTATTAGGTTAGCTTGAGAACTACATGGATTTTGGTATTTTTCTTTTATAACATGGTTAAGTCAATTTTAAGAAATAATTAGCAATTACTGGTATCAAGCTTGGAAGGATGGTTCCACACTGAAGTCACAAGCACCTTACTACTCTTTGGGATGATATGATAAGTCATTCATGTTTCAATTTTAATTTTACTTGTAAGATTCATTTTTAGAAAATTATTCCTTGTTAAATGTTTTATAGATAATAAACCCCAAGTTGGTTTATAAAGTTTGGTAACTGCAAATAATTATTTATTGTATTGCAACTTAAATTTGGTTTTAACTATATTATGTAACCACACATTTTATCAACCTAAACTATAGATCTGGTTATATTGTAAATATGGGGATTAATTAAGGATCTAATGTAAGCTACGTGCAATTGCATCTGGTGAAGTAATATTACCTGTTTTATTTCATTTATCAATGGAGAATTCTGTTTTCCTCTAAATCAGACGTCCATTATTGTATATTTGTATAATTCTTTTTGTACAGTTTAACGTTAGCTCCTAAAGGTTAGTTTTGAATCTTTATGTTCATACTACTTATATATATTTTGCATAAAACAAATATTTTTATTGTTCTGAAAACTTTATTCTCTCAATAAAATTTTAAATCGATAACAATTTATTATTTCTGATTTGAACCACTTGGTAAATTATCTATTGAACAGTAACTCTTAATAACTTGTTATTTTTTTTAACCTAGGTCCAATTGATAGGCCCAGTTCATTTGTTGCACTTGGGAATCCAAAACCTGAAAGTAGTAATGTGATCAGAGTGTTATCGGAACCTGAGGATATCTTTGAGTTACCTTTTGACAATTGCATTAAAATCGTAAGAATTTAGCATCCCAACGGTAGCAATTTGGCTCCCCAACGTAGCAAAAGCTAATCTTTTACATCTGGAACAAAAACTCTTTCTGCAGAAATTATATCCTTATTTAGAGATTAGTGAAACTACTGTTCGATTTCCACTTGTACAACAGCAGACAAATGATTCTGATTGTGAAGTATTTGCAATAGCGTTTGCTGTTTCTATAGCTTTTGGTATTCGCTCTGAAAATATTGTATATGAAATAAAATCTATCCGTTTACACTTGCTGGAAATTTTTCAAACGCAGCAACTGCAACACTTCCCACAGGATATACGGAGTGGTCGCATTCATATCACTTTTCCATTACATGATATCGTTGCAAAGCGCTTACAGAACCAAAATAAGTCTAAGTATTCGCACAATAGGAAACTCGTAAAACTTGAGCTTGAAAAATAAACTTAAATGTTGGTTAAGAAAAATGGCAATCGAATATGTCCTAGCATGTTCAAAATGCCTACTTCTAGCAGTGATAGGAACAAAATATTGAAAAAGGCTTTTAATTGCCTTTGAGCCAAAACACAATATCAATATTATTGCGTTCAAACAGCGGAGACAGAATATAAAACAGTCTCACCCATTGTTCAAGAATAATAGAATTAAAAATGTAAGAGCAGAAATATTAAATTAAAAAAATGACTCTTTAAATAATAATAATACTTGGTCATTACAACTGTCTGCTCAAAACAGCGACAAATAAAATATTCAAGTACATAAAATTCTTCGCTTGTTAGAAATAAATTTATAAGTAAGTCTATATTCAAATTTCACGTTCTTTTACATAATCTATCTTAATAGCTAATTGTGAAACCACGTACTGTTTCATAATGAAAAAATCTGTGAAATCACTCCACCCCGTACCAGGGGCGGTCATATATCGTCTCCAGGGGGGGGGGGGGGAGGGGTGCATTTAACACGTATAGGTAAAATTTAATCACTTACTAAACAAAATTGAGACAATATAAAAACTGAAATTCAGTGTAATTCCCTTTGTGACAATGTTTCATGTAGTAAATAAACTAATTATCATTTACTGTTAAAGGGACTTCTATAATACCTTTGTTCAATAGAATGGAGCATTTTCACTGTTTCAAATTTTAGTTTTGGTGATATACAGTGTGCTGCACTTGAAAGTGTAACACCCTTATTATAACTTTTTTCTTTGTTTTCCGATTTGGAACAAATCTTACTCGAATATAGAACAAAGTAAGAAGTACTTATGGTTAAAAAAGCATCCGCCCCTACAAGTTCAAAGTAATACCAAGATAAACAAAAAAAAAAATGAAAAAAATCATATTAAACATATTTCATTGAAAAAATTTATTTGTGGAAGTTGTTCAGAATTGTCTTAAACCTTTAGTCCAAAATTTCATCAAAATTAAAAAAAATATATTTTATTTAAAATAATGTCAGTCAGCAAAACATCATTTTAAATAACTTACAGATTATTAGACAAACACCTGACAGCTTGCGTTTAATTTAAAATAAAACACACTTTTCTAAGCAAAGAAACACATCACCATTATATTTTTGGACTTGAACATTATTTTAAACAAAATCTTAATATTTTTTTAATTTTGATGAAATTTTAGACTCAAGGTTTTAAACAATTCTGAACAACTCTCAATAATAAAAATTTTCGATAAGAAATTTCTTATGAGATTTAAAATTTTCTGATTTTTTTCCGTTCATTTTGATGTCGTAGATAGCTTTGCATTTGTAGAGGGTGAATGTTTTTTTGGCCATAGGTAGATCCTACTTTGTTCTATATCTGAGCAAAATTTAGCTAAAATCGGAGAAAAGAAAAAAATTAAGAGCGTTACACTCCTAAGTGCGTATATAGAGTATATAGCCGTATATAGAGTATTATTATTATTATAGCAATCACTAAGTAGTCAATTTATAGCAAAACAGTAACTTCTTAAATTTAAATAAAAAAATAGGAATACGGCCGCGGCCGTCTAAACACAGTAATTTATTCTAGAGTTGAATGGAGATAGTATTTCACGTAAATTCTCAGAGGGGGGGCATGGCCCCCATGCCCCCCCTATGACCGAGCCTGTCCCGCACCCCGCAACACAGCCAACTACAAGCTAACTTTTTATGTGGTTACCCCGTGCCCCTCACCATTTATCATGTTTATCTTTTTGACTAAACTTCATATGTGGAACATAACCTTTCCGTACACCAAACTGGAAGACAATAACAAAAAGCGCTTTACCATTATCGTAGTCCTCTGCACATTCTGACCACCTTTACTTTCTGATACAGATTAAAAATTTATAAAATCCTGTAAAGCCTATTTTTACCCTTATTTATTTTATTTTAACAGATTAAAATTTCTCCTATTAATGTGCATTGATGGTAGAGAATAAAATGTGACAAAAATCGCTTTACTGTTACAAATACAAAATCGTGTATATAGATTTATACCCTTATTCATTTTAACAGACTAAGTTTTTTTCTATTTTGTCTATTAATATACACCGATTGATGGTAAGGAATGAAATATTACCGATCAGGAATTTTTAAAAGCGTGTAGAGCTTATTTTAAACCTGATTTATTGTGAAATACATTTTTTAAATACATAATGATAGCCAAAAGCAAAATATTGCAGGTTATACATTTTGAAATCATGTACAGTTAATGTTTCAACATTGTTTTCATAACAATACAACAAAAAATCTGGAGCTGGATTCCACAGCTAGAATCTAACACAGAACTTGTTGGAGAAAAACTTTATTTTCCAAACGTAGGTAAATAACTGATTACTTGAATTTCTGTTTTGTCTTTACTTCTAGTAGTATTACCGTAGTAAGGGGTACGTACCTCTTTTGCTGGCTGGGATACCTATTGAATTATGCAAGAAAAGCAGCAGCACAAAATACGTTCCATATGTAATAGAAGAAAATATTGCTACTCATTTTTCCCCTGTACAAACAATTTCAAAGGGTTTCCTTTACTTAAGGAAATACATGTAGTGTAATACATATACGGTCTAGCGCAATAATGCCTGATACTTTTGATACCTTCTGTCCTTTTCTTTGAACTTTTTGTGCCTGTGAAAAAAACGTATCTGTTCGTTGCTAAAAATTTGGAACCTCCTCCAAGTCATATCGTCGTCGGCCTGAAATCCGACACCTCCAGCCCGTGATCAGGTCTACAATGGTCCCTTTTCAATGCGCGTGTTACAAGAAATATAAATACGCATATGACCATACTCATAAATGTGGGTCAATTAAAAGTATATAAATAGAGTTAAATAAAAATAATGTTTTAATTCAGTCAACAAGTACAGGGAAAACATTAGTAGCGCTAATTTTTTCTATTTCATATGGAATATGTTTTGTGCTGCTGTTTTTCTTGCATAATTCAATGGGTATCCCAGCCAGCAAAAAAGGTCCTCTACTACGGTAGTACTACTAGAAGTAAAGACAAAATAGAAATTCAAGTAAAGTAATCAATTATTTACCTAAGTTTGGAAAATAAAGTTTTCCTCTAACAAGTCCCGTGTTAGATTCCAACGGCGGAATCCAGATTCAGATTTCTTATTGATTTTTCTTATATTTTATTCTCTACCAGCAATGCACATTAATAGTCTGTTAAAATTAAACAATTAAGGGTAAAAAGGAGCTTTACACGATTTCATGAATTTTTAATCTGTATCAGAAAGTATTGCTATTACGACAAAATATAGCACCTGGTTTATAATATATTTGTTGCTGGAATGTCATTAAGACTAAAACGTACGTAATTACACGGGTGAATACATTTACTGACTTATGTTTCTAGCACAGTTTGGTATGAAGTTTAATGCTAAATATATAAGTTTCGGTTAGTCCTGTAATGTAACAATTCAGGCAACGTGTAATACAAAATTACGTTTTCATTACCATTGCATATTGTGCTTGCCGCTCGTAATTATATTTGTATCATGCTTACTCATTTATTTAAACAACTCGAGACAAATGATAAATTAAAGTTATATCTGATAATGTATATAGAGTGAATTGTACCATTCTTTGGGATTGAGAAGGCATTCACACTTTAATTTTTAAAGCTTTAGATTGCGTTTTTGCTGAATATTTTTTTATTTGTAATTTAAGTGACATTATTGTTAAAATTAAAAATCAACTGTCCCCATTTACCTCACCTCTTATGGCAGCCATGTTGAAAAAATGGTAGCAGGTGTTATTACTCTATTTTTTTAACACGTATTTTGTAAAAAATGGAAGAAGCGAGGACTTCAGAGAAAACCAAAATTACTCTGCTTATTGGTAGAATCAAGCTGAGACAGTTGTGACATGTTTTTACAGAGTGTCTCCTCATTGGAATTTTTCAGAAGAAACAAAATAATGATGTTTTAAAGTCTTCATGGAACGTAATACTTAAATACATGAATGACTAGCGAGTTTATGTCAAATCTATGGTAAATCAACAACTGAGACGATATTTACTTCAGCAAATCGCGTGCCACCATCACAAGCAAGGACCCAGCACAATTGATTCATTGGAGGATGGCAACACAGTGGTTAACTCGTCTAGCTGTCACTCTGAGCATATCTAGCGAGGCGGGTTCAAGCCCAATCTACTGCAAAGTAATTTTCAATTATGAATTACCCCCCAAGAAGCGATTCTGACCCCACTATAAAGTGTAAGACCCCGTCTCCTTACTTACACAAGTCTAGGCTTAATAGGGTCATTCAATCTGGAAGACGGTTAAAACATTTATAACATATATTATTGCGTGGTACCTCTGTTGTGCAAACAAATAGTACCAGCACGAACTACTTACTCTTATATTTAAATAAGTTGCCAATGATCAAGCAAGCTCATTATATCATCAGATTTCCAAAGAAGCCCACAGTGACCTAACCGCCATTCCCCCCAAGTCCGAGTTAGGTTGGACCGTTGACGATGGTGCAACGTGACTATTCGGAATAGTGGCTCCTTCTTCTTAGCGATGCGACGAAAAGTCGTTGTACTCAGGTTGTATGACTCATTGTACTTCTGCCACATCGGTCGGACTCTAACCAAAAGGTCACAATCTTTTCCATCGGGGCATTCCTTATTTCCTCCAACTTAGAGAAACCAGTACTGAAATGCTTTTGCCCCAAGGTTATTAGACTAGGGCAGGAGGTTAGGATGTGGATAGAGTTTTCTTCCACTTTTCCGCAGAATTTGCAGTCGGGGTTGTCAACTATCCTATGGTAAGTACTTCCTGGAAAAACCATGTTGAGCCAAGACACGTTTTCAAAATATGAACCTACAGGTTCAGGATTTGATCCGTCAGCTTGGGGAAGGGCTTGAAATAAGGAACCTCACTTGCTAAAGTCTTGGATGTGAGGGTCCAGCTGCCAACAACCTGGGAGCGAGTCCGGATCTTTGTTGTTTTATTGGCGTTCAATCTGTATCTCTCGCCATATATTCTTGTTCTATCATCTTTCTCAGACATTTATCAGCTTGTAAACCAGAAAATATCGGTAGGTATGAGTATGCCTTCGAGTGAGCCACCAGTCATTCTTTTGGGAATGATAACTTCAAAGTGTTCTGAGAAAGAGAACGAATGATTGGCCTCATCATGCTAGATACAGATTGTATAACTTAACCTTTTTCCTCTTTTCTTCCACTTACCACCGAACCTCAGCCTGAATCACTGGGTAGAGGAACACAAAATCTACAGGGGCTCCAGAGCTACTGTGGGAGTTGCCATTGTAGTTCCTGTGACTATCAAACAAGCAAACCTTTGAATCTCTACTAGCTTCCGTTGAATACATAATCTAGTTACAATAGACCACCAGACAACAGAAACATAAATAATAATCATCTGTTATTTGCTGCACTAAGATTCAGCCACCAAAAGTCCTTCGGCACATCCAGAGGGTACTAGTGGCCCATTGTATTGGTCTCTCTATATAGTTCTTCCAAGACAATTTAGAGTCCAAGATGTCACTTAGATACTTTCGCTGTCCATGTTCTGGAGATATTAGAGGTTTTTCGTAGAGTACGGGTTTGATAAAACCATCGCACACTCGATCGCACATCTAATAAAGATTACCAATTCAGTGTTAGAGGCGCGAGCCTAGGTGCGTCTTTACTATATACATATTTTGATATGCGATGTAAAGCAACCTCAGACGTGGTTAGTACTTGAATGGGTGGCCGTTTCAAGTGTTATAGTATTGTTACGTGTTAAAAGTTTTCAGTAAACACTTTGTGGATTCAAATAACTTGCAACAAGAATTTTGACTAACCACTATTTTATTAATCACTAAAATTACACTAGTAAATACTTAAAAGTCACACAACTAATAATAACTTAATCTAATATAAATTCACTACTTTTAAAACACTATGTACTTTACTTTTCTTCTTAAACTTGTCAACTCTTGTCTAACCTAAAAACTCTCTCTGTTTACTTCACTGAACTGTACTGCATACTTCACTCAATTGAACTGTTCCAACCTACAACCTGTCTCTGTAACCAGAACTGTACTGGATACTACTCTCCCATCTGCTGGATTCACCTCTTTATATACACCCATAGAAATGTACCAGAACAGTATTCCATAATATTCTGGAATCCTACAGAGTTTTCTACCTACTATGTGATAGATGACTGTTCGTCAATTGGCTCATAGATGGCGCCATCCTACTAGTCAGGGAGTAACAGAATAACAGGTTTCCCTTCACCTTGAACAGGGACTTAATCACATCTTTCCTCGTTAGAGGGCAGCACATAACACTGCCCCCTCCTTAAGCCTGAACGTCCCGGTCAGGCAATTCAGATACCCCAGCATACTTTGCCAACCTGTCCAGGTGCACGATCTTCATCTTGGACTTCTTTCTACGTTGAATCCTATAAACAACGTCGTTGATCCTAGTGATGATAGAATACGGTCCTTCCCAAGGTGAGCGAGGCTTCGAGAATCCTTCTTCACTTCTCTGTGGGTTATACAGCCAAACCGAGTCCCCCACCTTGAATCCCGCTCAACTGGCATTGCGGTCATATCTAGCCTTCATTCGGTCACGACTCCCTGTAGGTGACCTCTTGGCAGCCACATTCGCACAAACCTTGCAACTGCGACACCAAGCCTCTACATCCTGACAGCTATTTATCCAGTAAAATCGTTCCCGTACTTTAGCCAAGGTCTTATTTCTGCTAAAGTGCTCTCTGGATATTCCCTCGTGCACTTCCCGAAGTACTTTTGGTACTTGGCACCTGGATATCAGCAACCGCATGGTAACTTCTTTCCCATCCGGGCTCTCCCATGCTCTCCGTAATAGTCCATCTATAACGCTAAGGGAATCCCATTGCGCCCATAAAGCCTTCAGTCCAACACTTCTACTGGAAACGTCCTTCCATTCCGGGCGGATTCCTTTTTCTTTCGCCTTCAACATTGGTCCAATTTTATCGTCGTTCAGTTGTTCCTCTCTTAGAACTTCCTTTGATCAGTCCTTCGGAATCTCTATCTTAACTGCCTTCACTTCTGCTATATCCTGCTGTTTCTTTACATTCTCGGCATTCACTTCCTTAGGGCTCCTCTGGCGACAGTACCTCTTGACATGCCCCAATTTGCCGCAATTATAACAGCGGATTACTTTTGTCGGACCTCCAGCACTTCGCTGCTGCTTCGGCTCCTGTTTCAGCGGTTGCGGTTCCTGTTTCAGCTCCGGTCGCGAACTTAATTCGTTTAGTACTTGTGCGGCCATTTTCTGTATGTCTGTTAACATAACAATCAATCTCATCTTATCAGAACGGACTTCCTCTTTCTTTGCAGTGTTTACTTTCCCAGGATTCTGTTCTCAACACTGCCGCATCATATGTCCTGGTTTGCTGCACTGATAACACCGAATCACCTTCCTTGGCTGTCCATCGCTCTGTTCTCTTTCCTGCTTCCTTGGAGCATCTGGTTTGGTCATCAACTGGCTTATCATTTTGTGCATGTCAGCCATCAAAGATTCCATCTTTGATTTTTCTAAACGATCCTCTTCTTCTATCTTCATGGCTCGTACTCTCGGACGCGCAGTCTCTTTGTAAGCGGCTTCAACCTCGAGGGCACGGATCAAGGCTTCACTACCAGTCTTATCTCGAGATAATCTAAGGACTCGCCTGATCTCCTCGTCTCTTATGCCATCAATGGAAGTACCAACCGTTAATTGTTCCTGGAATTCTTTGGGCGCATCCGGGTAAGCCATGTATGTCAGTCGCTCAACAGCTGCTTCAAAATATTGTAAACTTTCCCCAGCCTTTTGTGTGCGTGATTTGAGCTGAGTCCGGTATACTTGGGCGAGGTGTTGGTCGCCATATCTTAGATCTAGTGCAGCCTCCAAAACTTTAAAATCCCGTTGCTGCGTCACTGGGATAGTCTGAAGCAACTCTGAGGCTTGGCCCCTTAATGCTAGCACCAATGCCATAGCTTTGTCTTCATTACTCCAATTGTTTGCGTATGCCGCTGCCTCAAATTGTCTTTTATAGGTTTTGAAGTTTGACCATCAAAGGAA
The DNA here is from genome assembly GCA_963675555.1 of Leptura quadrifasciata. NCBI lineage: Eukaryota > Metazoa > Arthropoda > Insecta > Coleoptera > Cerambycidae > Leptura > Leptura quadrifasciata. The sequence continues at coordinate 45,078,189 of OY776675.1, forward strand.
GGCGGTTGTAATCGAGGGCCTGACGATGATAATACTAGCTGGCCTCCTTACGTTCTTAACTGTCGCTTAAGTTGTTTTACCTCTCCCTTAACTACCTGAAATTTTCCTTCTATATCGGTAACTTTCCTTTCGACGCCAGTAACTTTTCCTTTGATTTCACTTACTTCAGTCTTTATGTTGCCTATATCCTCTTCAATTTTGCTTTTGAGGTCTTCAGTAGCTGAAAGGATAACATCTTGTTGCCCCTGTATAATTTTCCTTAATTCTCCTTAATTCTTCTTTCTCTTCTAGACGCTGTTTTTCTTGTTCTTCTTTCTCTTCTAGACGTCGTTTTTCTTGTTCTTCTTTTTCTTTCTGACTTCGCCTTTCTTTTCTTCTTGACGTCTTTCTTGTTCTTCTTTTTCTGCCTGACGTTTCCTTTCTTTTTCTTCTTCGCGTCTCTCTTGTTCTTCTTTTTGGTCTAGCATCATTTTTCTAAATTGCTTGAACATGTCTTGCATTTGTTTTTCAGCAGCCATGCTTCTTGTTTCCATTCAAAAACTAACGAACAACACTAACAAGTTTTATTTAAAGTCTATGCCAGGTACAAGTCAAATATTTTCACAAAATTCAGAATAGAATGTTCTATAAATTTTCTCACACTAGCACAATTAGTAGTCTTGTCTAATGTCTATATCACTTTCCAGTTCGACTCACTTCGCTATCTCCAGTGATTTCCAAATAGAACACTATGGAACTTCGTCGAATTCTTCAGAAATTCTGTTGCAAGTCCGCTTCTGACACCAATTGTTACGTGTTTACAGTTTTCAGTAAACACTTTGTGGATTCAAATAACTTGCAACTAGAATTTTGACTAACCACTATTTTATTAATCACTAAAATTACACTAGTAAATACTTAAAAATCACACAACTAATAATAACTTAATCTAATATAAATTCACTACTTTTAAAACACTATGTAGTTTACTTTTCTTCTTAAACTTGTCAACTCTTGTCTAACCTAAAAACTCTCTCTGTTTACTTCACTGAACTGTACTGCATACTTCACTCAATTGAACTGTTCCAACCTACAACCTGTCTCTGTAACCAGAACTGTACTGGATACTACTCCCCCATCTGCTGGATTCACCTCTTTATATACACCCATAGAAATGTACCAGAACAGTATTCCATAATATTCTGGAATCCTACAGAGTTTTCTACCTACTATGTGATAGATGACTGTTCGTCAATTGGCTCATAGATGGCGCCACCCTACTAGTCAGGGAGTAATAGAATAACAGGTTTCCCTTCACCTTGAACAGGGACTTAATCACATCTTTCCTCGTTAGAGGGCAGCACATAACAGTATATTCCATAAATAGGAGAGAGAAAAAATTGCAAAAGTCTCAAAATTTGCCAAAACTCTTTCACCTCAAACTATAGTCAAATTATAATAGAAAAGTTATTCACTTGAAAAATTACAAATTTTATGAAACAATCTGAAATAATTCACAAACCAACGATAATTCTCAAACAACCCAAATTCATCACTCAATCCTCCCAATCAGATTTTATTTTGCGTTTTCCGATTGAAGACGTAGTATGTCGCAAGTTATAGAACATTACTTTCAATTGATTGGGAAACGCACATTGTGCACCTTGATTGGTGGCAATGAATCGATTTCCTTTTATAGAAAGTAGTGGAATACTGGACTGTCGTAGTAGGTATATTTTTATTTTACTTCACTATTATTATTTTTGTACATTAAATATTTAGGTCAAACCGGTTTACCAAACTTTGTTCAGTTACATTAAATAAATTAAGAACCAAGTGTTTTAATTCAAGAAAGTATATACAGAGTGAAGCTTTAGGCCCTGCCATAGACAGAAAATTAAAACCAAGTGGATAATAAACTATTTCCAGGGGCTTATACAAGGTGTAGCATTTGACCCTACCTGACGTTTTACGAGTGACCCTCACACTTCTCAAATTCAAAAATTAAGTGCACAAAGAGCTCTCATGGTTTCTATCAAGCTCTAGAGCTCAACGCTCTACCCAAACGTTTTTATTTTACCAAAATCAAGAGCTCCTTCGTGTTCACAAGGGAAACCGTGTCCTCGCCTCACATTTTATGGCGGCTTGTATATCAGTATATGCGCCGAAGCTATGCAATCTTAGGTGCGGATTGTGTAGTGGATATACCATCCTTCGAATGGGATGTAAATCCGTTGGTACCATGTCTACTAAATTTTAGGCAAGTAAAAGATCCCTACTCTTCGAATGAGAAGAGGTTCGGTAAAATTCCTGGTTGGGGGTATCTCGTCTACATTCGTCGGTATTAGGCTTGAGTAGCAGAAATAGACCCACGTTAAATACGTGTAAAAAAAGCGTTGGAGAAGTTTTTTCTAAGACCCTAATAATTTCACGATCGTTGTATGTTTTTCAAAACCCTTCGCATGAGCCGTATTTGGGAAAATTCTTGAAATAACATAGTCTTGCATAAAAACAACTTCATTCTCAAGTTCCTTCAGGCTATTAAGAACAATGGTAGTACCAGTCAAATGCAACTAACCGTCGGCGTCGTAATGTTGTTTAAATGCCACTGGAAGAAAGGTTGCAAAAGGACAATGTGATATGCACAAAACTTAAATCCTTAATTTTTATTTGAAACTTCTTTTGATAAAACCGCTCTGTAAGAGACAAAAAGCCACTATTGGCCGCCATTAATTGAAGACGGCGGTCATAGTTACTAAAGGAAGATAGTTATTTTTTATTTTTTTTATGATACTTAAAATAGATTATTAACCTGGAGTTTAAGCGGAGGTAGTTTTTCAATTATTTTCCCGTACTAATTCTTCTAATAAAATACTACATTACTTCCAAGAGATTGCTCTTACTTTTATAGTCAGTAATATGAAATTATTATATCAAATAATATTATCTGTCAACCCGAGTCACTATTGTTGTTATATTTAAAATGATTTTAGATATAAGGAATACTTATATTGACATTTTTAATGATAAATTGTGACTTGATATCAAAACCAATTTCAAGAAGTAAGCCTCAAGAGATTTTTAGGTCGTGGCATAGTATTGGCATGTAACCAATGTATCCTCGGAAAAACATCTCATAGAAACTACTAGGAATTCTAGTAGGAGCCAGTAACAGTACATTGCTCTAAAGTGGCTCGGAACATTTATTTCCATTGAATCAAATACGAGCTGGCCTGAGTTAAATAAAGTTCAATTTTATCACAGCCCGTAGACTACTTTTTATTTAGAATTTATAGTCACAGTCTGACTACGTCTCAAATATTTTTTGAAAGGCTTACATTTATGTAAGAAAACATGAAGTTTAAAGAGTATTGAATTATAATATGGTCGATTGATTGAGAGGTAAGAACATGTCACGCAAACTTTGCACGTCTAGTATCCTGTTTCTGACCGTAATTGGGATTTAACTTCCATTGCTTTATTTTATTAGCGTTAGTTTAAAAACGAAATAATCGCCATCCAAGAATTCTATTAATCCTGTCCGTTTCTCTCCATGTTTGTATATCTAAAAAATTATTTGAGGCGGGTGAATAACATTTGACATGTAGCTGTAACTGTTGGTTGCTAAAGCAGATACCTTTTTTTAACCCTTGTTGTGTTTTCAATATCCCACTATTGAAATTGTATAACTCACGAACACCGAACTATTCCAATCCTGTTCATCTAGTTGTTTGGCTTTTTGTATGTTGATGAGAAGCGAAAAAATAGCGAATATTTTACATACTTTGATGAAAAATATACAGGAGGGAAAAATATGTATTTTCATCAGTTTCTTCAGAACATTAATGTCGTTTAAGTCCATCGATGTATCCATGTGTCTGATAATTAATCAAAGGAATTTATTGCTGTATAATGCGTGCAGCTTGGAGAAAGATTAAATAATGACTACATTTCTGTAGTAAAAATTTATATTTTAATGTAGCTAAAAATAATTCATAAAATACAAGGTATCCCGGAAATGGGGGGCAATCTCTCGGATTTGGGTAGAACTAGTGAAAATAAGGTCACAAGTTCATTTATTTTTCTTTCCCCCGAGGTACCCCTCTGAAGGTATTCGCTCTTGAAGTTGAAGGTTAGAAATCGATTTTTCGCGATAGCTTTTTTATTATTCAATCGATTTTAATCATTTTTGGATCAGCATCATATTATTTCAATCCAGTTAAGTCAGTGTATTAGAACCTTGGATAACATTCTTGGGGCTCGGGGGCAGAGCCTTAATAAGTTGAAAAAAAAATTCAGTCTATTTTCTTTTATTCCTAAGGTTATTTTCAAATTTTTGAACCATTTTTACGTAAAAAACATATACTTGTTTGATGTCGGTAATATGAACCGTTTTCGAGATAAATTCACCTAACGATGAAATTGCGATTTTCAAACGCACAAATAATAGTAACTTTTAAAAATAAATAAACAGACTATTTACTTAATATTACTTTGTCATATTATGTATGACCTTCTCGTCGGTTATTTGAAAAAAAAAAAATGACAAAAAGCCCAAGTTCTGGGGTCAGCATTGAACGTGTTAATATTATTTTTTTTTAATATTTAAAAAAACAGCTACATCGTCTTATCTATGTAGATAAGACGATGTAGCTGTTTATGTACAAAACAAAATGAGTAATAATGACAGTTTATGGTTGCCATAGATCAAAATATCAGATAATTGGAGTGACATAATTTTTCAGTATTAGCTTAATCCGACATTAATTAAGTAATTAATTGGTTGAAATATGGCTTACACTAACAATGAATACGCAGATATGCATTTAATGTATGGAATGGCTTCTTGTAATGCCTCGAAAGCACGAAGACTATACGCTCGACGGTATCGTTATCGAAGGGTTCCTGATCGCAAAACTTTTGAATGTGTTGATCAACGGCTGAGAGAAACTGGTAAAAAATATGATAATTTTTTTGAAAACTAAAAATCTAAGAATTATATCTCTTCTTAGGTCGACTTGCGCCAAAAGACGTAAACAGGGGTGCTCCGCAGACAACAAGTACTGTTGAAGTAGAAGAGAATGTATTGGATGTAGTCGCTGCGAATTCATCTGTCAGTATCAGATCATTATCATTACAAATTAATGTCCCAAAATCGATCGTTGGAGGAATTTTGAAAGAGCGACTGCTTCATCCGTACCATATACAGAAAGTACATGCCATTAGCCGAGATGATTTTCCTGCTAGGGAGCAATTTTCGCAGTGGCTTATACAGAAATATGAACAAAAACCATGCCTTTATAATCATCATTTTTCCATGTCCCTAATTAGTTTTCTACAGTAAGGTTTCAAATTTTGTGTTTTGTGTGTTCAAGATTTTTTGTTTTTATAAGTTTAGGTAAGTACTTACTACCTCATAGAGGAATAAATGTTGTTTTGTACATAATCCTCGTGTTTATTCAATTTTTAAAAATTACTATTATTTGTGCGATTGAAAATCGCAATATTATCGTTAAGTGCATATATCTCGAAAACGGTTCATATTACCGACATCAAACAAGTATATGTTTTTTACGTAAAAATGGCTCAAAAATTTGCAAATAACCATAGAAATAAAAGAAAATAGGCTGAATTTTTTTTCAACTTATTAAAGCAACGGGTGCTCTGCCCCCGAGCCCCCAAGAATGTTATCCAAGGTTCTAATACACTGACCTAACTGGATTGAAATAATATGATACTGATCCAAATATGATTAAAATCGATTGAACAATAAAAAAGTTATCGCGGAAAATCGATTTTTAACCTTCAACTTCAAGAGCGAATATCTTCGTAGAGGTACCTCGGAGGAAAGAAAATAATGTAAGAAAAATGAATAGAGTATTGAATTATGTTAACCAAAATGAAGAAACCTCTTCAGAGAAACTGTTTATGATGGCAAATTGACAGCTCGTAGATACCTTAATTTCCTGCAAAACGAATTTCAAGGTTTTCTTTATGAATTAACAGTAGCAGAAAGATTAAATTTTTCATATTTTCAACAAGATGGGGCTCCACCTCATACTGTTGTAATATGTACAAATTATTTACCTATTCCATGGCCAGCTTGATCACCAGATATTACTCCCTTGGATTTTGCGTCTGGAGTTACATTAAATACAAGGTATTTCAAACTGACCCTGAAAATATTGAGGACATCGAAACCAGAATTAGAAACTCATGTTATTACTGTTGAAATGCTCTAAAATGTAATGCGTGAGGTGTTTCGTAGAGCAAGTTTGAGCATTTGTAGGAAAAATAAATACACACTTTCTTTTTCACTATGGTAGTTGATAGTACTGTTATACATAGTTTGTATTAAATTGTAATAAATAATTATTGAATTATAATTATTATAAAGTGAATTTTTACTATTATGGCATAGCTGATTTTTACGATTCAATGATATGAGTTGTGGTTTTCAAAAAATGTTAAATATTGACACAATCAGTTAAAATTTGTATGACATGTTTAATATCGTTGGGAAGAGAAAAAAAACGGTATTAATGGTGTCATGACCTACTTTGAGATTTGTTCTTTTCATTTTTGCACAAGAGCATACGTCAAAGCCAACTGAATTTTTCAAATTTTTTTATACACATTATTATTCTTATTGTCTTTCCCGTCAACTTTCATCCTTTTAACTTTTTCGTATCTCCTCAAATAAGGAAGCTACAACCGTTTGTACTTTTCTATTTTTCAGGTTTTTGTAATATATCTCACAAAGTAGGCTAAGGATTTCAAAATTCTGTTTACCGAAATATAGCTTACAAAAAATGGGATAACTGTAGACAGTATGTATATTGCACTATGTTTTTGGTGTTTTGAAGTATTTCCTAAAAACTTTAAACTTACCCTTCAAGTTAAGGCACTTCTAAGGAAAACGTTCAGATGAGTTTATGAAGATGGGAATTGGAAATTTTTATCTGGCCATTCTAAAAATTCTTCTTCCATTCTCGTGATGATAATTTTTGATTTATTTATCGTTCCTTCTTCCATGTTTATCGCTCATGAATTTTACTTTTGTTTTTTACTATCTCTTTGGAATTTGTATTTGCACAATTTATTATAACACGTCCAATTTTATTTTTTTTTACATTTCTAAAACCGACCACTAATTTGCTTGGACCTATATTCTTTTTTAAATATCTCCTTGTTTTATAATCTTTCTGTTCCTTCATATGCTCTATTAGCAAAACCTTGTTTTTTTGTAAGGGCTTCTGAATAAGTTTCTTGTATTCATCTGTTCATACTTGTTATGTGCTTTAACTTCATAATATTGCAACAAATTACTTAGGATGTCATTCATGCTTTTTAGATTTTCCTGCTATTCTCGAGTTTTTGTAATTATCTTTTGAACCATAGTATTCAATTATTTCATTTCATCTTATATTCACATTTTGTTAAAAATTTTGCATATTTGTCTAATGCTATCATTATTTGAAGTAATCCTTATTACTTTTTTTGTTAATTTTGCATGTAATATGGTGATACAATTTATTACACATAAAGCACTTGATAACACCTTTTTCATTCCTACAAATTTAGTACTACATTTCCTTACTTTCTTAATAGCTAGTGTTTATTATTTGTTTCATTTTCAAAAATGTTAGTGTCTTGCTTTTGTCTGTGTTAAATTTCATATTATTTTCTTCACACCGAGTCAATAGTTTATTTAGCCGTTTTACAGTTTTTGATTATAATTGCTATTTTTAACCTTAATCAATACCATTAATTCGTCCGAAAATAAAAAATGATTTTCATTCCGGCTGTATTAATATGTCATTGATAAAAATCAAAAACTGAAGTGGACCTAGGTGAGACTCTTGGGAAACTAAAGGCGATGGGAAAAGTATCATTGAATTATAATATTATATTTTATTTATAAGATTCATGTCACTTCACTTAAGTATACCTAAGGGGCAAGCGTAGGTGCGTCTTTACTATGTACATACTTCGGTATGCGATGTAACGCAACGACAGCCGCAGTTAGTACTTGGATGGGTGACCATTCCAACGGAAACCGCGTCCTCGCCTCACACATCTTCCAGCGGCTTGTATATCAGTATATGCGCGGAAGTTATACAACCTTAGGCGAGGGTTGTACAGGAGATATACCATCCTTCGGAGGGGATGTAAAGCCGTCGGTCCCCGGTCTATTAAATGTTAGGCAAGTAAAAGATCCCTACTCTTCTTAAGGGAAGAGGTTCGGCAAAATTCCTGGTTGGGGGTAGCTCATCTACAGGCGTCGGTGTTAGGCCTCAGTAGCGGAAATAGGCCGACGTTAAATAAATGTAAAAAAAAAGTATACCTATGAAGCCACTGAAGAAGGTACTCACTCAATTAGACTTACTCTTTTATTTTGAGTAGCTGCATTCATTTAACAATAGTCTTAATAACGTGATTACTGTAGTTAGCTAAAAAACAAGTTAATTTCCCACTGAGTTTATCATATTGTTTTGAAATTATAATTTCTACTATTTTTCTACTTGTTATTACATACTAAATTCTTTCCTGAGAAACAGATTGATATTATTCAGTGATTTTTAATAATACCTGTATTATTACTTGCGGAATGGTATTCTTTCTAATTTTTATAATTAATAAAATTTTAAGTTACATCAAGTGCACCCAATATATTTTTAAACGATAAAATAAAATGATGACTTATTTTGTTTGTAATTTCATAAGGAGCACAAACAAGAAACTTATTAAACTCCCATTACAAAGAGACCATTGTCGTTGAGAAATTCTACTCTGACTAAAAAAAATCTTATTAAATCAAAGTAGATTTAGTGTTAGACTCACAGGTAAAAAACATCATCATTCTTCATGGCTTCTTATACACAAACTTCCCACATAAAACCATGATGAGAAATCTATCACTTTCGTACTTTTCTCCACTAAATGATTTCTCACTCTAATACCTGGATATTATTATTCCCTCGGGAAGAAGTTAGCTTGTAAACAGGAAAGACGGTCTTGCTCCGACCTATAGCATCCCTTATATATTTTCGAACATTACGTCGGTCTATAATCGATTAATACACTGGGTATGTACCCAAGGTCCTTGCTATTCGTCTTTGAGAATACCGACCTTTAGCCCTACTGGATGCGACAAATTTGTCGGTTTCTATCAGGCATGTTGTCATCACGTTTATTATACCCTTCGCAAATGCGAAATCGAAATGTACTGCATTTGATCGGCTCATCTTTAAAATTGTAAATATTTTTCGTAGGAGCGCTTCAGGAAAATAATTTCAAATATACAGAGTGTCACTAAAAATTGTAAAGTAAGAGGACAGCCTATAGATTTTTACATATTTTTGACTCATTTAATCCCTCATTTACACCTAAAATATAAACCAAATCTAATACTTCGTTCGGATTGAGGTTCGGAAGCAATAAATCGAAAATGATAAAAAACGCAATTATAGAAATATACAGGTGTTCTATTTGAAAAATTGAGAAAAATCAATTTCAAATGTTTAAAATTTGAAAGTACATTTCGAGTACCCTGTATATGATGCATTTTGAACAATTATAGTTACAGTATATAGTTGAAATCGAGAATGTTTTTGTTCATGTCATCAATTTATGTACTTGTCAAGGACACGCAAATTTTTAATCTTTGTAAATACAAAGCGCATATGAGCTAACAAGTAGAAATTTTAAATTTCCTGTAATTGTTTAAAATCGTTTGTAAGTGTTTAAGTTTTACAGTGTAAAAAAACAATACCAAAATTCCCGGCAAAAGACTAGATGCAGTAGCCAGAGGTATGGTGATGAAATTAGTTGAGTACTTCAACCAGGAAAAATGTAACGGAGGTCCAAACCTCTCCCATTAAACGACAAGTTGTCTTTTTAGATGAAACCTGGATCTTTGCCAAAGGCAACAAAAAGAGGTCTTGGCAGAATTCATTGATAAAAAGCATGGGGAAGCCAGGTGGATTCGAGGGAAAGCGTTTACTGTTACATGCAGGTCACAGTGGGGGTCTGTAAAGAACGCTTTTATATACGCCACAGTCTCTAAACTGGAAGACTATCATGGCGACATGTTTATGAAATGAGTTTTAAGGGTAAACTTGTTCCAAATTTAGACGAGCCATCGCTTACAGTCATAGACAATGCACTTTACCACAGTGTATTGGAAGAAAAGCAGCCAAAGTCATCTCGGAAAAACCAGACATCGTCCAATGGCTGCAAGATAACAATATGCTGTGGACGGTAAATAAGTTCAAGGCAGAATTATTACCAGTAGCCAAAACACAAGTAAACTCTAATAGATATGTTGTTGATGAATATCTGAGGGAACATGACCGTGAGGTATTGCGACTGCTACCGTATCACTGCCAATTTAATGCCATAGAATTAATCTGGGCACAGACGAAAGGATTTTACGACGCGCATATAGGTGAAGGACATAGTGATGACAAAGTACTAATTATGTGGGAAAAATCTCTACAGATACGTACTGTGTGTGGAAAGATGGACCTCTATTGTCGAACATACAGAATCTTTAATTGGTACATGGTTCAAGAGAGAGCATATTCTGGAGAATGTCTCACAAATTATTATTAACGTTGGGGACGACAATAGTTCTGATGACAATTTCACAGAGAGCGATTCTGATTAATTTTTTTTCCATTCAAATTATTACATATATTTTTTCTAATGAGGCGCTGTGTCTAAGGAAATTTGCCACTTAACAATTTTTCGCAGCGTATTGACTGTTCGTTGCATTTTAGCTGTATTAAAGAAATAATAATTTTATAATCAGTTCTTCATTTTATGAAAGTTAAACAACGAATTCTTTTCAGGACACTAAATTGATTTTTAAAATGAAAAACGAATTGGCTCCAGATTATTTAAAAAACGAAATTAAATTTGCTGAGAGACGTACACACATATAATACGTAGACTGTAGATTACTCTTTTATAGAGATAGATACTACTCAATCAAACTGATTAGTCAAAATGTTGTTTTATAAAGGTTTCCTTGTATTCAATCAAGATCCTGAAAATATAAAACGATGTAATTGTTTAAAATTTTAAAAAATAATTAGTTTTTATGTTTTTGAAAGTGAAAAATCATTAAAATTGTGTTATATGTGTAAATAGTACTAAAACCGAATATACTTTATCTTTAGTATAATGTTCCAATAGTTCAATTTGAACTTGGTGCACCCTGTTTTCACTAACGAGGCTCTAACGACCGAGTAAGGGCGGAATAATCCTTACCTTTTGCCATGAGCACATCCATCTTCTCACGAAGAGTGCGGTAAAAATAACCCACCGCACACAAAGGTTGCTTTTGGAATCGTTTGGTTGCCCCATCGTCGCAGTCTCCTTCTGTGCCATGGGACCACACCATTCGCCTTCCGCAACCGAGCTGGTCAGTTGCATACCTGCTCCAGCTAAAACTTCAAATGCAGCTTCGATTTCAGTCGATTAAGGCTTTAAAAAAAATGATGGAGCGTTCAAGTGGGACAAAATCATCTACGGCGCTTGGAATGTTCGTACTTTGAACGACAGCACTCGCACCGATCGGCCTGAAAGAAGAACTGCTCTAATATATAGAGAACTTCACCGACTCAATGTTGACGTTACAGCTCTCAGCGAAACTCGATTTTTGGAGGAAGGCTCTCTCACAGAAAAGTACTACACCTTCTATTGGAAAGGTCTAACACAAGTACCACAAGGCCTATCCGAGCGTCTAATGCTGCTACGCTATAAGCTATCAGATGGCAACGCGGTAAATCTAATAAGCGCCTACGCTCCCACTCTGGATGCAAGTCACGAAACCAAGGAAAGCTTCTATCAACAGCTGGAAGAAACCCTTTGTAGACAAAAGGATAAATTTAAAGGCACCTGGCGTCACCCCAGATCAGGTCACTGGCATCTACTGGACTATGTTATCGTACGTAGGAAGCATGTCAAGGACGTCCAAATTACAAAGGCGCGCATTGATAGCGAATGTTGGACCGATCATCGTCCTGTTGTCTCTAAAATGAAAATTGTTATGAGACCCAAACACCGAAGAACTCAAGTAAAACGTAGACTCCGTCTCTGTATTAGTAAATTGCGTGACCAACAAACCGTCGACCAGTTAAAGCAAAAAGTTCAAGAGAATTTGAGTGCACTAGAAGAAACCAATTCTGTAGATGTCGCTGCTATCTGGACACAAATTAAAGAGAGTGCGAGTGAGGAAATTCTTGGCACTGCAGCAAGGAAAAAACAGGAGGACTGGTTCAATGATAATGAAGCTTTTATACAAGAACTTCTTGACCGCAAACATATTGCCTTCCAAAACGCTATCAACCACCCCAACGACTCATCAAAAGCAGAAGCTTTTACCCAATCTAAGTATGAAACGCAACGCGAAATCAGAAGAATAAAGAACGAGTGGTGGGCAAGCAAGGCCAGAGAAATTCAAAGGTACGCCGATTCACACGACTACAGGAATTTCTTTCAAGGAGTAAAAGCAGTGTACGGCCCCAGTCGGAAAAATATGTGCCCTATTAAAGATTTAAATGCAAATCTCCTCAAAGGAGACCAGGAAATAAGAGCCCGATGGAAAAAACACTACTCTAACATTCTTAACCAGCAAAGTCAAGCCGATCACGATATTATAAATCTTATCCCTCAATATGACACCTTCGAAGACTTAGATAAACCACTAACAACGGAAGAGATCTTAACCGCCATTGGGCAGCTAAAAAATAACAAATCTCCCGGCGCCGACTCACTCCCAGCTGAGATCTTTAAAGCTGTGTCGTCAGAGCTCATACACTACCTCAAAAAACTGTTTGATGTCGTGTGGGAAAGTGGTCAAGCTCCGCAGGAGTTTCGTGATACACTTTTAATCAACCTCTTCAAAAACAAAGGGAGCGCTGCGGACTGTGGAAATTTTAGGGGTATAGCTCTCCTGGCTGTTGGAAGGAAGATACTCACTAAAGCGATGGCAAATAGGCTAACACCTGTTATGGAAAAGTTACTTCCTGAAACACAGAGTGGCTTTAGACCAAACCGAGGCACATCGGATTTAATCTTCACACTTAAACAGCTTCAAGAAAAAGCACTCGAACATCAAGGAGAAATTCACATGGCCTTCATTGATTTAACCAAGGCGTTTGACTCGGTGGACAGGGAAGTGCTCTGGGAAATTATGTTCCGCTTAGGTATCCCTAGAAAATTTGTGGAAGTATGTCGCAGTCTACATACAAACAACAACGCCCAGGTTATGTATAATAATGAGGCAACCGAACCTTTCCAAACCCTCACTGGAGTTAGGAAGGGATGTGTCCTGGCACCCCTACTCTTTAATTTGTTTACCACTGCTCTAACAATTATTGTTGACAACAAACTGACAGTCAGAGGAATAGGTCTCAGATACCGTTTTGATGGCGGTCTCTTTAACATAGGGCGCTTTAGAGCTTTCACGAAGACACGCACACGATTCATTTGTGATCTCCAGTATGCGGATGACTGTGCACTTTTAGCCTCTACGCCGGAAGAGCTTCAAGAACTTTTATATGTGTATGCCCAGAGCTATGATTCATTGGGACTTAAAATCAACATTGGAAAGACTAAGATTATGTCAACTCCTCATCAAGTGAACCAAATAGACATTACACTTAACGGAAATTCTCTTGAAGTGGTGGATCAGTTCAATTACTTAGGCAACGTTGCTAATGACAAAGCAAATATGGACAGCGAGATTCGCAATAGAATAACGCTGCATCTAGAGCACTCTGGGGACTTAGAGAGAGAGTATTTGACAACCACGACCTTGCTTTGTCAACGAAAATGGCTGTCTACAGAGCAGTTGTCATTCCAACACTGCTATATGGATGTACCTTCTCACGAAGAATGCGGTAAAAATAACCCACCGTACACAAAGGTTGCTTTTGGAATCGTTTGGTTACCCCATCGTCGCAGTCTCCTTCTGTGCCATGGGACCACACCACTCGCCTTCCGCAACCGAGCTGGTCAGTTGCATACCTGCTCCAGCTAAAACTTCAAATGCAGCTTCGTTTTCAGTCGATTAAGGCTTTAAAAAATGATGGAGCGTTCAAGTGGGACAAAATCATCCGGAGATAAAATACCCTCCCGATCGGATCTCCGGGGGAGGGTGCCCACAGGGACACCACATCGAATGTCGAAAAAACACCGACAAGTTAAATCCAAGAAAACTAATTCTTTCATCTACGGCGCTTGGAATGTTCGTACTTTGAACGACAGCACTCGCATCGATCGGCCTGAAAGAAGAACTGCTCTAATAGATAGAGAACTTCACCGACTCAATGTTGACGTTGCAGCTCTCAGCGAAACTCGATTTTTGGAGGAAGGCTCTCTCACAGAAAAGTACTACACCTTCTATTGGAAAGGTCTTCCCACCAATTCAAGAAGACAACATGGAGTAGGATTTGCCGTTCGGAATCAACTTGTATCCAACTTAACACAAGTACCACAAGGCCTATCCGAGCGTCTAATGCTGCTACGCTATGAGCTATCAGATGGCAACGCGGTAAATCTAATAAGCGCATACGCTCCCACTCTGGATGCAAGTCACGAAACCAAGGAAAGCTTCTATCAACAGCTGGAAGAAACCCTCTGTAGAATACCTAAAACGGAACGACTCGTTATTCTTGATGATTTTAACGCTAGAGTAGGGAGAGATGCAGACACCTGGCCAGGCATCATAGGCAAGAACGGTTTGGGCAACATGAACGCTAACGGTCAACTACTCCTAACTAAATGCGCCGAACATGATCTAGTTATAACAAACACCATTTTCCGACAAAAGGATAAATTTAAAGGCACCTGGCGTCACCCCAGATCAGGTCACTGGCATCTACTGGACTATGTTATCGTACGTAGGAAGCATCTCAAGGACGTCCAAATTACAAAGGCGCGCATTGATAGCGAATGTTGGACCGATCATCGTCCTGTTGTCTCTAAAATGAAAATTGTTATGAGACCCAAACACCGAAGAACTCAAGTAAAACGTAGACTCCGTCTCTGTATTAGTAAATTGCGTGACCAACAAACCGTCGAACAGCTAAAGCAAAAAGTTCAAGAGAATTTGAGTGCACTAGAAGAAACCAATTCTGTAGATGTCGCTGCTACCTGGACACAAATTAAAGACAGTTTAAAAAGTGCGAGTGAGGAAATTCTTGGCACTGCAGCAAGTAAAAAACAGGAGGACTGGTTCAATGATAATGAAGCTTTTATACAAGAACTTCTTGACCGCAAACATACTGCCTTCCAAAACGCTGTCAACCACCCCAACGACTCATCAAAAGCAGAAGCTTTTACCCAATCTAAGTATGAAACGCAACGCGAAATCAGAAGAATAAAGAACGAGTGGTGGGCAAGCAAGGCCAGAGAAATTCAAAGGTACGCCGATTCACACGACTACAGGAGGTACTACAGGACTCAAGGAGTAAAAGCAGTGTACGGCCCCAGTCGGAAAAATATGTGTCCTATTAAAGATTTAAATGGACAACGGAAGAGATCTTAACCGCCATTGGGCAGCTAAAAAATAACAAATCTCCCGGCGCCCTCACTCCCAGCTGAGATCTTTAAAGCTGTGTCGTCAGAGCTCATACCCTACCTCAAAAAACTGTTTGATGTCGTGTGGGAAAGTGGTCAAGCTCCGCAGGAGTTTCGTGATACACTTTTAATCAACCTCTTCAAAAACAAAGGGAGCGCTGCGGAGTGTGGAAATTACAAGGGTATAGCTCTCCTGGCTGTTGGAGGGAAGATACTCACTAAAGCGATGGCAAACAGGCTAACACCTGTTATGGAAAAGTTACTTCCTGAAACGCAGAGTGGCTTTAGACCAAACCGAGGTACATCGGATTTGATCTTCACACTTAAACAGCTTCAAGAAAAAGCACTCGAACATCAAGGAGAAATTCACATGGCCTTCATTGATTTAACCAAGGCGTTTGACTCGGTGGACAGGGAAGTGCTCCGGAAAATTATGTTCCGCTTAGGTATCCCTAGAAAATTTGTGGAAGTATGTCGCAGTCTACATACAAACAACAACGCCCAGGTTATGTATAATAATGAGGCAACCGAACCTTTCCAAACCCTCACTGGAGTTAGGCAGGGATGTGTCCTGGCACCCCTACTCTTTAATTTGTTTACCACTGCTCTAACAATTATTGTTGACAACAAACTGACAGTCAGAGGAATAGGTCTCAGATACTGTTTTGATGGCGGTCTCTTTAACATAGGGCGCTTTAGAGCTTTCACGAAGACACGCACACGATTCATTTGTGATCTCCAGTATGCGGATGACTGTGCACTTTTAGCCTCTACGCCGGAAGAGCTTCAAGAACTTTTAGATGTGTATGCCCAGAGCTATGATTCCTTGGGACTTAAAATCAACATTGGAAAGACTAAGATTATGTCAACTCCTCATCAAGTGAACCAAATAGACATTACACTTAACGGAAATTCTCTTGAAGTGGTGGATCAGTTCAATTACTTAGGCAACGTTGTTAATGACAAAGCAAACATGGACAGCGAGATTCGCAATAGAATTAACGCTGCATCTAGAGCACTCTGGGGACTTAGAGAGAGAGTATTTGACAACCACGACCTTGCTTTGTCAACGAAAATGGCTGTCTACAGAGCAGTTGTCATTCCAACACTGCTATATGGATGTGAAAGCTGGGTCACTTACCGTCGTCATGTGAAAGAGTTAGAACGTTTTCAGCAAAGACACCTCAGAAGTATGATGAAAATCCGTTGGTTCCATCACATATCAAACGTGGAAGTACTCAGGAGAGCAAACAGCCTTCCAATTGAGGTGCTTATTTCAAGAGCACGCCTAAGATGGGCAGGTCACGTTCATCGTATGCATGATAACCGCCTTCCTAAATGTACACTTTATGGTGAATTGCTAAGCGGTAGAAGAAGGCGTGGCGGTCAACGAAAGAGGTTCAAAGACGCCCTCCATGAAAATCTAAAATCCTGCGGTATTGCAGACGAGCAATGGGAACAACTTGCAGCGGACAGAACCGACTGGCGAGGGGTTGTGGCCAGCTATCAAGGAAATGTTGCTGCAAGAAGGCCGAATCCAAGACCTAACCAGGTCTATGTTTGTCCTGACTGCGGTCGACATGTGCTCTCCCGAATTGGCCTCTATAGCCATAGTCGTGTGCACCGTAGATGAATGGGAATTACAATATACTACACCTTTTACTTGTTTTTTATTGTACACAATTTATCGACTGTAACATTTTTATACTCGGACTCGAGTAACGGCTAATAATAATAATAATAATAATAATATGGATGTGAAAGCTGGGTCACTTACCGTCGTCATGTGAAAGAATTAGAACGTTTTCAGCAAAGACACCTCAGAAGTATGATGAAAATCCGTTGGTTCCATCACATATCAAACGTGGAAGTACTCAGGAGAGCAAACAGTCTTCCAATTGAGGTGCTTATTTCAAGAGCACGCCTAAGATGGGCAGGTCACGTTCATCGTATGCATGATAACAGCCTTCCTAAATGTACGCTTTATGGTGAATTGCTAAGCGGTAGAAGAAGGCGTGGCGGTCAACGAAAGAGGTTCAAAGACGCTCTCCATGAAAATCTAAAATCCTGCGGTATTTCAGACGAGCAATGGGAACAACTTGCAGCGGACAGAACCGAATGGCGAGGGGTTGTGGCCAGCTATCAAGGAAATGTTGCTGCAAGAAGGCCGAATCCAAGACCTAACCAGGTCTATGTTTGTCCTGACTGCGGTCGACATGTGCTCTCTCGAATTGGCCTCTATAGCCATAGTCGTGTGCACCGTAGATGAATGGGAATTAC
Source organism: Leptura quadrifasciata (assembly GCA_963675555.1). Lineage (NCBI taxonomy): Eukaryota > Metazoa > Arthropoda > Insecta > Coleoptera > Cerambycidae > Leptura > Leptura quadrifasciata. The sequence continues at coordinate 45,096,042 of OY776675.1, forward strand.
AATAGACTACACCTTTTACTTGTTTTTTATTGTACACAATCTATCGACTGTAACATTTTTATACTCGGACTCGAGTAACGGCTAATAATAATAATAATAACAATAGGGTAATTTATTATTGAGGTATTTTATACTTCGTTATATTTAATCATCAGTATAATGTATGTTCTACAAACGTATGTATGTTTTTAATGAATTAATAAATTGTTTTCTAAATAAAGTGATAATTTTACTAACAAACAGGATATCGAATGGGGAACAAACATATTAATGTCTGTCTTGCTTTTCAACTTTTCTCAAAAAAATACTCTTTCTCTAACTGTAATTTCTATATATTTGGTAAACACAAATATAAATAAACACTCTGTTAAAATTCATTGAATAATAAATAATAAATAAACACTACAGAAATTAGACAACCCCCAGTTCCAGAAGCCAGATGCCTGTGCGGAAGGGGGTTACACATTGAGAAACGCGGACATACAACCATACCTTCCGACAATGCTAGTGCCCGGATTCGAACCCGGTAGCGCGATACATACTCGATTAATCGCGATTGCCACCTCGCGCCTTAATCAACGCGGCTATCTCATCGGCTAGACTAAAATTGCATGCCATCATTGTCCCTATATTTTCATTACAAAATACTTCCCTTTTGTGTTTATTGATACGCCCATGCGTGACATTCTGTGTGACCTTGAGGAGATTTTTTAACCTCGTTTTGTATTAGGATCAACATTCAAAAAAATACACATTTTTCTTTTTGATTTTTAATTTATCGCTTCTAAACGGAGGAACATGAAATATGTAAAGAATTATATCTGAAAAAACTTTCCTCAATGGTGTCACCATTCTTTGTGATATCCTGCATAATCGAAACTATTTACATGGCGTGTCCCTTCATTTATAGTTTAGAACTGTAGTCGAACAAAATTCCTAACTTGTTTGGTTGAAGAGTTATGAGGACCCACGCACTCTTACAGGACACGGTAGCAAGTAAAATGCAACTATGTTCATGTCTTCTTTTATGTTTTTTTTTACCACATTCTGCGCCTGTGAGGTTTACGTGAAAAGATCAGTCAGAGGCTATTTTTTGCCAACTAATACAAATTCCTTTCCTAAACTAAATCTGTTTCAAAGTTTTGAAAGCAATTCTTATATACAATGTTTGTTCAATACACAAGTTTAATATTGCATTGACGTTATATCCATAGATACTATTTATACAGAACTGTTGTTACTGTAAATCACATTATGTTTTTTAAGTTATTTTCATAACATTGGTAACCATGCCGTGCAAAAATCTATAGAACTATTAGATTCATATTTATCCTCATTTAATAATATTATTGCGGATTCTTAAATTTTTCTCTTTTGGTTGACTGTCTCTTTTACTAAAATTTTTGCCGAGTTCCACATTAGTCTGTGACTGTTTTCCCAAGCGTGTTCCAAGCGTGTTCGCAAACCTTCGGTTTTGAAGTTCATTATCGTGTTCATTTAATCTTAAATTGAAAGATCTGGATGACTCGCCCATATACTGCTTATCACATTCGCACAGGACACTGTATATAGTTTTCGAATTTTACTCCTGGTTTAATGGTTTTGTTTTTGTCAAAATAGATCTCAGAGGGTATCCAGTTTGAAATACCGTTCTAACATTAAATTTATCACTTATAGTAGTTTTTCCGATAATCCGTTTATATGAGGAATTAATGTCGTATAACGACGTTCATATCTTTGTCGAACTTAATTTTCCAATATGTGTAGTAGGTACCTCCAGTTTAAAAGATGCAATGGAGTACTAGCAGGTGATGTCACAACCAACTGCAACTTCAGATCCGTAGGCGTCAAAAGTTTTTATGGCATATACGGCCATTTAATTATTACAAGTTTTAAGAAATTTTAGAGCTTTTCTAAAAACTTTTTTTGCATAAAATTAATTATTAGTGTTCCCTGTTACTAACACATTTGGTGATTTGTTGAACTGATTTTAATTTGGTATTTTATTTGAGTTTTTTAACCAACGAGACGTGTTTTTTGAATACTATCAAAAGTTGTTTATTTTCAAAATGGTGAGTTAATTTTAGCAATTAAAATTATTAATTTCGTTGAAATATGATCTACACACTTCAAGTTAGGAGTCACCAAATTATATTTTAAGTTAGAGTATATTAATGGTGTTGATACATATAATTTAAAAGTAGGAGATTTAACTGCACCGTTAGATGCTATTTCAAAGATTTCTAAAAGTGTTGTGATATGGATTATTTATTGTTTCCAACGAGCCCTATGACGAATGATGAAATTAGAGCATGTATAAGTTTAGATGTCTTTGCTCAGCTGGCCTGTAAATGGATAAAATCAAAGTCAAAATCAAAGACTCTATGGTGCATAATGTAACTAAAAGACAATAAACTAATTTCAAAATAAAGCAGAGAAAGTACATTTAAAATCGAATTCTAACTGGGTGTTAAGTGATCTAACATTATTAGGTTTGGAGTGTTTAAGAATTTCTAATTTCTAATGACTCTAAGTCTAAGCTATATCGATTGAATTTAAAAAAATCCTCCAAGTACAGAATCCTCTAACAGAGAATTAATGAGTATTAAACCGATTGTTTATCACCATAACTTTAATCCAAACCTGATCGATAATATATTAACAAAAAAACAGAATAAAATCACAGTTAATTTAACCTATATTATTGAACCTCCCATAAATAACTTGTTAAACAATGGCAAATATTTTTCTCTGATATACATAGGACCAATCGATCAATCAATACAACTTTATTAACAATTAAAATTTACATCTGCCTCCCCAGAACCCACCCCGGGACCTACCGTGCAACCACCGCGTTGTTCGCGGTGGAGGATTGCAGGGTTGGGCGGAATGGGACTGGTTCGGCTAAAATACAACTAGAAACAGTTAAACCCAAACACCTTCCATTGCAGATGGATTAAATTAGGTTATAAAATTAAAACATATCTGAAAACAGATTTAATAAAACTTAAAACTACACCTTTTAAGAACTCACGCACTGTCACTGATTAAATTTTGATTCTGACGCAGGCATCTCAACTTGTACAAGGTGCCATCCGCGAGGTATGTCAATGCTGGGCTGCGCGTGACTGGCCTAAACTTTTATTTTAAAAATTTTGGTTTGGTGAAAATTTTTATGTGAAATGAATTTAGAAAACAAAAATGCACAAAAGGAAAATAATAATAATAATAACACCATAGGTAATTACGACTCCCTTTATCCCGGAAGGCTCTAGAAGAGCCTTGTGTGGGAGGGGGCTACACAGTTAGAGACAAAGAACACACACCCAATATCCGTGTATAGTGGAAAAATCCCTCTCACAGTATTTTCCACTGCCACGACCGGGGATCGAACCCGGAACTTTTGGGTGAGAGGCAAGTGCGCTCACCTCTCGACCACCAGTCATACAATATACCAACAGAACAAAAAAAACAAACATAAAGGGAGAGGGGGACAGGAAAAGGAAAGATTTAAAGATACAAAAGGTATGAAAAATAAGTAAAGGTAGATAAGGTAAGCGGAAGTTATAGTTGTTGAAGTTTGGCTACAGAGGTTTGTTTAATCCGAAATGGAACATTATGCCATCTAATTTGTGTTATTGTTAGCGGACTATCGCCCAGTTTGAAGGGATAGAATTTTTGAGAGATTTCCTGGACGTAATCCGCTATTGGGGTTAGACATACATAGGACCAGTTGCTTATAAAATAGCTAATATTTAAATCTTCTAATTCTCTAAATAAGTTTTTTGTACAAAATAAAGATCAAATACCTCTTTTAGACGAGTGTAAAGTATATAAACTTAAATGCAAAAATTGTAATAGTGTATACATAGATGGAACTGATAGTTATTTCAAAACGAGATTAAAAGAACACCTGAGATGCCCCAGATTAAATATCCCCTCTTAAATGATAATCACAATTTTGATCTAGAAACTGATTTTAAAGCTTTATATTTAGGGAGTAAAAGGAATTTATTCAATAAGTTAGAGTCATTATAAATTCTTAGACACACCAAATCTAAAAATGTCAGATCACTTATCACCCAGTTACAATTCGATTCTACATGTACTTTCTCTGTTTTATTTTGAAATTAGTTTATTGTCTTTTATTTACATTATGCTCCGTAGAATCTTTGACGTGCTTTACTCATCCTTTTATTTATATTATCCAACAGAGGTCTCACATGAGCGGCATTCCGAGCTCGTCTATTGAATTTTTTTTTTTTTTTTTTTTAATTTTAATGCCTTGTTTATATTTACGTCCTGGCGGAGTTTAGCAACAGCTACTCTTCCACTCAACCAGGACGGCGAAATGAGATGCCGTTCACCCATCCAAGTGACGGCCTCGACCAACGCTGCTTACTTCGCTGATCGAGGTCTCAGCGCTTAAACCGATGACGGTACCTCACTTCACAATGTTTGGTTTTGGTTCTTTGTTGTTTAATTTGTCAATGTTTTTTTAGCATTGTACTGTATTTTTATTCTATATAGAAGTCTTTTTCTTTTGAGTAACGTAAGTTATTATATTCTATATTTTAAATTAAGCCTTTCTGTAATGAGTATCTTATTTAAAAACATGTTTATATTATTTTAGTCGTGATGCCTGAAAATGAGGTAGGACTTAATATACATTATACCACCAAATCGGTAGCAAAATATAGTTTGTGAGATAAAGGATCTTTATTTTTGTAATTTCCAACCTTCTAAAGTATTGTCATTTAGCAATATATATATTTAATTATTTGCAAAGTTTTACTGCCGGACCATTGGTACAAAGACTAACTAAATCAAAACTGACAATCAGGTGTGATTCATGAATACAGTTTTTATAAATGTCTTCAATAAAATGTTTACTTTCTTTGACATATGAGTCAATGTTTCCAGATAACGAATTTAGTATAAATTTTGCCATATTATGACATGACGAACTAATAGAACTAACAATTAGTCTTAATGGATTTTATGTATTTATGGTGAACCATAAAAATGAGAAGACTTACTATGATGTGGTTTCTTTATTGGAAGTCATTAAATTCTTGTTTATAAACTTTACTTTTCATTGATTTTGTAGGATCCTTGTTTCAAGTAAAGTTTATAGAACTGTGTTTAAGTATAAATAAGAATTTAATGACTTTCAACGAAGAAATCTTATACCACATCAGTAAGCCTCCTCATTTATATGGTTTACCAAAAATACGTAAACCAAATAAATATTTCATTAAGATCAACTGTCAGTCAGATGAACAGTTTATGCTTATTTTTGTTATAATTTGTATTAGTTGGCAAAAAATAGCCTCTGACTGATCCTTTGACATAAACGTCACAGGCGTAGAGGTTATTTTTCTAATATACTCATTAATTTTGTTATTTTTGTAGAATTTGTGATTAAAAGATATATGTGGCAGAAAAAGACACATTAGAAAATGAAATGAATATGAATAGAACACAACAATTAACGTTTACACAAATTGCAAATTGTTTTAAAATCTAATTTATACGGAAAATAACTTATATTTATTTATTTATATATTTATTAATTACCACTCTACAATATGTTCCCAATTACAGAGTTGTATACACATAGTGACATGTATTTTGATATCCCATAAGATTAATAAAACAGATTAAATAATAAATTGATTGTTAATAACTATTCAATATATGTTAATTATTTAAGTATAAAAAGAATGAAAAGAGACATTTCTACTCACGAAACGCTATAAACGTACTGGAAAGTGTACTAAGTTCTCCAAAAATTAAACTTTAATTATCTTCTTCATAGTGGAATAACAGTGTTTCAAAAAGAGCGTTCTAAAACCCAAGTGAAAATGAGAAAATACTGTTCAATAGGGATAAAACTCCAAAATTGAATCTAAAAAAATTAATAAATTAATAATTTATGAGTCTAAAAGCAGCGAAAATCAATCTAAAATCATAAAAGTGACTAAGCCTAACTTAAGAAACAATTCAAGTATAAAATAAACAATCAAATTAGTAAAATAGTGAAAATTGTAAAAAATGAGAACGGCTAATATTACCAAAAAACACTAAAGTGAAAATAATCATAAAAACTGTAACGAAATGGTGAAAAGAGTAAATAATAAGTAAAATACTTACAAAATAAAGAAACACATCTGGTGTAGGTACGGAATCAAGTATAGAAAAAGGAGTTAAATAAATTGAGAAGGTGGTAAGGTGTCACAGCTAGCATTCTATGCACAGAACTTTTATAGAAACTTTTAGTGTAGTGTAAGTTCTTGGCATGGTGAAACTGTAGGACATGAGGAACAATTAGTGATAGATTTAAATTAGGTAAGCTCTTCTATAGAGTTGAGAGATACCAATGTTCTGGAGGTGTCACCTGAACAATAAAAAAAATGAATAACTATTAAATTGTAATTAAAAACAAAGTTGTATTCTATTTAATATAAGTGTTCAGAAAAAGATTTAAATGGTAAAATAACTAATTATAAAGAAATTTGTAAATTTATATCGGATAATTTAATGTTCAGAAAATTATTTAATAACCTAACAAATTGAATATCAAATTAAAGTGGAAATAAATAGAAACAGATTAGTAATATTTATTTTCAGAAAAAGTCAATAATAGCTGCAAAAAGTGTAAAGGAAGAAAAATTAATTATAAAAATTTAATATCAAGCAATCGGATTTGCTTAGAAATCAAATTTAGATGATTTTAGCCAAAGGTCGGCAAATTTAGTGTATATTTAATCGTGAGCCAGGCAACATGTTATACAATTTTAAGCAAAATATAACCTCAAAACGCATAAAACAAAATTCTGACAAAGAGAAAATAAATAAACAAAATATTATTGAATTTAATGTAAAAATATAAAATATACCTAATTACAGGTAAAATTAACAATCAATAATCCGAAATAAATATAATTCGTTGATTATCCAAGTCGATGTACGCTTGGATAATAGAAAATTGTAAATAAAGGTTAACATTTAACCCACCTGCATATAAACAAAGTGCTTCGAGTAATCCAGTTAATACAAAAGCATAATTTCAACATTCCAACAAGTAATAGCAAAATAAACATGGTTTAAACAAAACAAATATTCACTTGGCACGTAAACAGCTGTCATTGGTATAGTATCCAGCGAATTTGCAGGAGAACTCTGCTTAAGGAAATTTTTGGCAACACAACGAGGGAGCATGCCGACCGGATGGTTGCAAAAGGTATACCTTTTCGTTGCATATGAGCTCTAATAAAAATTGTTAAGCATAAAACATTTATTTAATTCATCAGTTTACAAACATAGAAAAGTCTAATTTATATTAATATTTTTTATTTTTCTGAACCCATTTAAATCTTGAATATATTTAATCATTTCTTATTTCAACCTGTGATTTTTATTGATAACTATCTAGACCGAACCCATAAGATACCCTGGGAAAACAATTTTCCTAACAAAACAAAAAAGATAAAAATGATATTTTTATGACAAATCATTATATTACAACAGACAGTTATATAACAACCATTCCCAATGGCAATGTCGTATTGCCATTTGTCACAGCTGAGACCCGAACTCAGGAGTGGTGCAGTGACTAAACGTGTTTTCTCTCACACAACATCGCCTAGTCCACTGTTATACTCGATAACACACGACAAACACCAATAAATATCCATACCCTAGCCAGGATTCGACCCTGAGACTCCATGGTTGCAAGCCTAACCAATTACCAATTAAAAATCTCTTATTGCCTATTTTATTACGTAAGCATTAAGCCACTGAGCCGGTATATATTAAGAATGATGGAAATTCCCTATATTTTTTAAAAATTTTCTCATTGTAAAAGGGGAGAGAAAAAAAGGGAGATGCTATAAAATTAAGCGTAAAAAAGAAATTAGTTGCATCTAAATACTCATATATTGGAAGAGTTGTTCGAGTGGCTGCGACAGTTTATTTTTTCAAGTACATTGAATTGTCATGGTTATAGAAATGAATATTGTTGCTTGTATCGTATTGGACATATTATTCCCAATCATTTTTGCCTTTCTGGCATAAATCAACAAATCTCTTGTAATTGTAATAGCCTGCAGAAATCAATTTGGATTTATTTTCTATGTATGGTGTAGTATACTAAACATAATTAAAGGAGATGGATGATGTAGATTTTCAGCAACTAATACTCCTATGTTAGTTGTTTCAGTTACCTCATATTTTAGTTTGTCGACCGACGGTAAATTTAAAATTCTGTTATTAATTTACAATATTTATCAACTAGTCTTTGCGCGTTAATATTTTCATGAATTTTACATCAAATTCCAACATAGTTTAAGAAAAATTTCAAAGCGATGCGACGCTGAGATTGGAAGGAAGTTCACATCGCGAGCATTGTGTAACCAGGGAAAATGAACAACTTGAGTGTAATATATTGTGTGGAAAAAATTGCAAACTCAGGGGACCTTTATTCATTTTTCATATATTCATCTATTCTTGAAAATTGAATTTATTAAACCTGCTGGATATCTAATGGATGCGAGTACATGGTAGGCAGAACGAAATAATTAAATATCAGTTGACGAGGAACTGATGAGATGTCTTCTAATAAATTCCTAAACAATAATTATGTAAAATTTGATTTATTTTATTAGCCATTGAACTTAAAAATAACGGAGGGACATTTTATTTTTAAAAAATTATATTTATTTTCTCACGTTTTGACATTCTATATTATTTAAATTACATAAATTGTACATTATTATTGTCAATGAGAAACAAGAATCAGAGAACATATATATGTTGTACATGTAGCTTTCAGAATATTTGTTCGCAAATCGACTCGCTTACCTTTATAGGTTTTGAATATGCGTCGGCTTGTTTGATGGGAGCATGCCGCTTGACCCAACAGCGATAATAATTATGTATATGTTATGTAAAGTTTTTGTTGCGTTTTTTTGAGTGCCGATTACAACTGCGACTACGGATAATTTGGATTGGGCGAGAAGTTTGCTTACTTGGCCGCTAAAATTTCTAAATTGAATTCAGTCGTAACTGAGATAACATTATCTCGTTGCAGTAGTAGTATTGTTCTTCATTAGATTTTTATTTATTTTCAAGGAAATAATTCCTGTTTGAGTAAAAATGGTTAGACAAACTTTCAGAATATCTTTAAGTCAGTTGGGTCTCGTAATAAAATTTATTTTCTATCCTACGGTTCGTCTACAATAAATTAAATAAATTTAGTGTTTTGTTCAAGAATTTGTTCCTGTCGTAGTTGTATTCTAGATACATTTTCTGGGCTTAGTGGAGTGTATACAGAAGCAAGTGTCTGAATGGGCTCACTAGTAATTCCAAAGAACATATCCCGCGCCTTGCCAGGTCATGGAGGCCAATACGAGCTTTGCGCTAACTTGTAACACTCTGATTCCTCGCTATGGATACTTTAACACTCTTAAAATCCAGCAGTGACTTTAAAAATGTTTCTATATATATTTACTCGTTTAGTTTATAAAGTATATTTTCTCTGAAATATACGTAGGTGCAGTAATTATATTTTCATGCATGTTTATTTTTTGCGGCCGTTAATATTGATTTGATAATAAAATTAGATAGTTTTGCAATAGGAAGTAAATGTGAAAATTTTGTACATATTAATGTCGGTAGTTGTTTTACGTTTACGATCTTTAGTAGACAAAAATCCTTTTAATGTCTATCTATGTAATTGTGATTAATTCGTAATATTATATAGTAGTTCAAATGTGCTTTTAGAGGGCGGAATATTAAAACATAATATTTTTAGTCGCAAACTCTCTATAAAATCCTTATTTTACTATAAAGAACGTAACCAGACTGCAACCAACAGCTACTCTCCGGGCTATGTGCCCCGCCGAGCGCTGAATTACAGGTTACAAGCCTGGCGTGTTAAGTGTAATAATTGTATATTACCATCAAAACGCTAATGCTTCGATTGCAACAAACACCAGCCGAAAGACTGATCCTACTTAAAGGAGCTCTCGTGCCAGTCGTCACACACCACTTGCAGACTGCAGTTTCGATCCGTTGGCTCTCGTCAGTGCAAGGTAGGCATGTGACGACCGAGACGAGGCTCACTTGACTATTTAGTACATTTCGGTATTTTTGGGATAGCGACATGTAAAATAGTCAGCAGGCGCCATCTAGCGGTCCAGTGTCTGTTGCAATCGAAAAATAAATAGCCTGACTGGGCTTAGCATAGTTCAAATGTGCTTTTAGAGGGCGGAATATTAAAATATAATATTTTTAGTTGCAAACTCCTCTATAAAATCCTTATTTTACTATAAGGAACTTAACCAGACTGCAACCAACAGCTACTCTCCGGGCTATGTGCCCCGCCGAGCGCTGAATTACAAGTTACAAGCCTGGCGCGTTAAGTGTAATAATTGCATATTACCATCCAATCGATTAGCGTGCTTGCAACTTGTAATTCAGCGCTCAGCGCTTAGCGGGGCACATAGCCCGGAGAGTAGCTGTTGGTTGCAGTCTGGTTACGTTCCTTATAGTAAAATAAGGATTTTATAGAGGAGATTGCGACTAAAAATATTATGTTTTATTATATAGTAGTGTTTTAGTGAAGTAGAGGTTGTGTATGAATTAATTGCCGATCATTTTGCTGTAGTCTGTAATCTTGAGCTCACCCGTTCCGAATCTCTCGTTGAAAGGCCATCGATTTTGTAAAATTTCAAAATGATTTTGAATGTATATCTTGACCTTTGATTTATGGCATGGGCAGTATAGACAGAAAAGTAAATTTTCTCATTCAACTATTTGACAGACATGCCCTTCTTGGAACTTTCAATAAAACGTATAACTACTACAGTCCATGGATTACAGAAAATATAAAATGTTACTATAAGATTTGAAAAGAACGCTTACTTAAATTTTAAGTTTCGAAAATATGGGCTGAATTAAAAAAACTGAACACAAATAAAATAAAAACAGGTCTATTCTCAATAACTTGAATAATGTGGATGAACTAAACACATTTTTTACTTCCGCTGGTGATACTACGCCTCCTAAGTTAAATTTGCTAGATTTCTATGCCGATAATATCAAAAATAATCTAAATAGTTCATTTTCCTTTGAGCCCACCACGGATTTAGAAGTTTTAAAAATTATACAAAAGATACAAAGTAGAGCCTCTGGTCTAACGTCGTCATGATCCACCTCTGCTGTACTTTTTATTACCATTTATTTTGCATATTTTAAATAAATGTTTAACCACGTCCTATTTTCCCATTCAACAGAAACAAGCTTATGTACTTCCGTTACCTAAAATTGCTAGCCCCACGGAATTTAGTCACATAAGATCTATCAGTGTGTTGCCTTCTTTTTCTAAATTCTTAGAAAAAATCATGGAGTCCCAAATTAAGTCATTTTTGAGTTAAACAATATCTTGCCCGAGAAGCAGTGTAGTTTTAGGTCAGACTTCAGTTGTACCTCTGTTCTTTCTGACATAACTGATGACATTCAGAGCTTGTGATGACAATAAAATCAGCACTTTAATATTAGTGGACTATTTAAAAGCTTTTTACATGTTAAATCGTGATATTTTATTTCCTCATTCCTTTCTGATAGCATACAGCAGATAAAAATTGGTAGTAAGATTTCCAACACGTTAACAATTAGATCCGGAGTGCCGCAAGGCAGCATTTTAGGTCCTATTTTATTCACCATATATAACTCTTGCTTTCATAAATCCTTACAATTTTATAACTATCATTCATATGCGGATGACCCGCATTATACTGTTAATTTAAGCCTGCAGATTTAGAATATACCAGTAATATGATTAATAACGATTTAAATATCCTCCATAATATTTCCAATGATCACCTTCTAAAAATCAATCCTAGTAAATCATCGGTTATTTTATTCGGATTTTTTTTTTACGCCCTCAGGGGCTTACTGCGAAAGTAGTAAGTACGGGTTTGGCGAACCCGAGGTACCTGAGCCCGTCTCCCTGACGTTAAAGGGGCGGAACCTAAGGTGTTAACTGGACCGTGCTGATGGGTGAATGGCTCTACGAAAGGGAGTCACGAACGGTGGACATTGGATACCTGGCCGCCTCCGATGTTAAGTAGGCCTTAACACGGTAAAGGCGCACTGCCGTGTCGGACATTTGAGTCGTCCTAACTCGTGGGAACAAAATGCAACAGAATAGTAGTTCAAGAGGGGAGATGTCTTCTCCCGAAAAAACGGACATAAATGGTGAGAGGTCACCTAAAAAAACCAAAAAAGGAGTTTCAATTCCTCGAATGGCACAAGAGACGGTGGTTGAGGAACCCCGGTTCTTGATCATTAAGAAATTAGATGGAACGGATTTTTCCAAAGTCAGTCCATTTGTTATACATAAATCTATGTATGGTCTTGTTGGAGAGTTGAAAATGCTCAAGAAGAGTAGAGAAGGTCTTTTAGTAGAAACGGTTTCTAATGCCCAATCTAGAAGACTTATAAAAATAGATCGTTTTACAGATTGTCCGGTTGAAGTAACTCCACATGAAACCTTGAATTTTTGCAAAGGAATTATCTATTGTAGAGATTTTTAAATTGTTCTTTAGTAGAACTCGAACAGAACCTATCAGAGAACGGAGTTATAGCAGTAAAACGCATACAGACGCGAAAAGATGATAAATTGATAGACACGCCTATTTTGATTTTAACTTTTAATACACCAAGATTACTCCAACATATTAATGCAGCAATGTATAGATTACTTGTTCGCCATTATTTCCCGTCTCCACTTCGCTGTTCTAAATCTCTTGCTTTTGGACATATTGCACTAAAGTGTGCAATTGAACCAAGATGCGTTTGTGGTAAGAACCCCCATGAGGGAAAACCATGTGAATTGCCTTACAAATGTGTTAACTGTGATGGTTCACATTCTTCAAAAGATCCAAAATGCCCAGCTTATTTATAAGAAATAGCTATACAAAAAATAAAGGTTACAGAAAAAATGAGTTATTTTGAGGCAAAGAGAAAAGGGCAAATCACTACTCCTACTCCGAAAATCTCGTACGCTCAGACGGTTCAAGCATCAACTCCATCTACGACAAAGAACGATATAGTAGCGGAATTAATTCCTCAACTAACTGAAGTAATTAACTCTCTAATGACCAATTTCATTAAAAAACTTACAAATACAGGAGAAACTGAAACAGAATTACCCCCTCAAAATAAAGGAAAAAATGTACCTACTTTTGTTAAACCTTCAGGTGGATCAGTACCAACAACATCTGCTTGTGCGTCAGATTCCTCCTGTTTTGTAGAAAAAAGAAAAGCAGAACGGCAGTTTCCTGATTTGGCTGGCGACGATACTGATGTAAGTGACCTGCCTTCACAAAATAAAACAAAAACCCGAAAAAAAACGAAAACCAGGTTGGCAAAAAGGAAAAAGCAGGAAAATAGAAACGTCAATTCAGGAAATATCCGACGACCAATATACAAACAAGACTGCCTCAACAGAGCAACAAGCTCTGATAGGAACTGAAATGAATATTGGATAAGAAAAGAAAATGCTGTAATCGCATCTGTGATATTTTGAGTATATCCTACATTTACATGTTTATATTTATCTGTGATATCTTTCTCTTTTATTTGTTTATTTGTCTGTTTATTTGTTTATTTATTTTTTATTGTACATTAAACACAAGTTATCTGAAGACCGCAAATGGTATTTACAAAGTCTGAAATCTTTTTGTATGCTATATTATTTAAATGTTGTACGTAGATTGTGTAAAGCACGTTCGTTCTTGCTTTTTCGAACCTACCCTTGTAGTCGTAGGGGGCTGCAAGGTTACTAGTGTTCAATTGTCAGACGAGTGTGAGTACATGTCACGTTAAGAATCCACTCGAGGCCCTCTACACCTCTTCCATTACCATTTATTAATATCATATATTTTTAAATTGAGTGGATGCAGCTAATGACCGTTGCAGTCGATGCTGATAAATAAAAAAAAAAACAAATTCCGTTAGGGCAGAAGCTCAATTTAAAATTGTTGATTCATTAATATCTTACCGAGAAAGCTCTAAAAGTCTTGGATTTGTGATTGACTCTGACTAGTATTTTAGACCCATTTACCATAACTTACATATTAAAAAAAAGCTTATATCTTTTTACAAATGATATATTGTCATATACACTATTTGGGGACGGAAACTAAAACCTTATTATGCGACTCTCTGTTACTACCATATTTTAATCGTTTTGCCAGTATTTATGGTCCCTGACTTGATAGTGTCGACAACAAACAAATACAAAAAGTTCAAAATTGATGCCTTCGACTAATTTTTGATATTAGATCTAGACAACATATGTTCTATAAATTTAAGGACGCTAAATACCTTAATATGTATAATCGTCGTAAGTTACACATGACATATTATTTTTCTAAAAAATCATTAATTCGCAGAAAGAATCTACTTACTATTCCATGCCACCACAACAAGCCACTTTTTAAAAGTTCATTTTCTTATTATATTGTGACTTGTATCAATTCCATTAATGTACCTAGTTTCACACTCTCGAGCATAACCTTTAAACACAAATAGAAGCAGTATCTACAGAAAGTTGTGACGTGCCACCCTTCGCTGGTATCCACAAATTAATAATAACAGGTTTTTGTCGATGAACTCGTCAATACATCGTAATAAATTACCCATTCAGAGATAGGTGTCACTGCGCTCTAATTTTCTATCCAATTACCACTTTTAAGCTTTTCGCCAACAGAGAGACTGAGAAAACATATCAATTTATTAAATAGATGTGTATATCTTAGGAAATCTAAAATATAAACTATTATTATAATTAGCGTATATAAATTGTCTACAAAATGATAATATAAAGATGTTTAATGATAGGAAAAAAATCCATATCAATCGATTTAGTTTTGAAGTTTCTCAAGTTGGTCCTCTGACAGTCTAATTGTCGAACTGTCAGTTTAAGTCATTTCCCCTTGTTTTTGTGAGTTAAAATGGTTATAAATATCAGACAAGAACCATCATATTTCCTTTTTAAATCAAGAAATTGAGCCGACAATTTTGCTGATTAATTTAGTTTAAAAGGCACGTGGTTGTTACTCGGTTTGGTACCGGATCAAAAACTAAATTTCACATATTTTCAATTAATATTTTGAATTATTTTGATTGAAATTTCGATTTATTTTGATTTAATTGCCAGTTCGTCCAGAAGTAGTATTCTGTGTAAGAGTTAATTTTGTAAATTTAATATAGACGATTGTGAGTTAGAACTTGCCAACTGTTCTATTTTTGGATTATATTGATTTTTGGACTTTTGGATCATTTGCTATTTTTTGGTACACGAATTTTGGTATGCGAATTTGCCCTGAGTTATACTCTATGATTGAGAAAAATTCCTATCTAAGCATTGTGAGGATTTCTACCACCAGCAAGGACCTCGATCAACAACCTTCAAGTATGGAGCGCCTGGAAAATTTTCTAAAAGTTAAGTAATTACTGTATATATATATTTCCATTGTAAAATCGTTTAAATTAATAATTCTTTTCCATAGCGTTAGCTTCAAAATCCTAGACTTTGCTAGATTTTCATATTTATTTTATTGTAAGATTTTACCTTTAAATTTTCTTTATATTGTAAATTGTTATAAAAAATTGTATTTTTTTACTTGTTCTTTTTTTATTGTTTGCTCTCACTATAAGGATTTGTAAGATATGGGGCCTTGTTTGCTTGATCTGACTTTAGGTAGTAATAAAGCCAATAAGCTGTCTTCAGCTAATTTGTATGGCATGTTGTGTGTATGCGTATGCCCGGGGACATGTACGGTGTACATGTGTGTCTGTGCATTTGCTCATGTACACTCGCATACGTGTATACATTTAACATTAATCTTGTGCCATCTTTACTCATATTTCTCTCTCTTCCTTATTTTCATCCCCATTATATTCTATTTCACCTCATTGCTACATTGATTTATTTACATGTTGAAGCCTGTATGGAACAGCAGTTTCTGCGCACGCGGATGTCTGAATACTTGCCTATTATCTCTCAATTACTACACAGTGTTATTCATCATATGAGCTATCTAGCTTTGTAATTTTGATAGACAATAAACGTACTATTAATATTATAATATATATTTAAAAAAAATTTATTCACTCTGGTAGTTGCTAATCCGCGACAATTTTCGGAAAAAAATAACTAGGCGCCACTACAATAAAATTATATGCACAACTTGTACTAACCGCCGCTCCATTTCAATTGATTGTAAAATTAATAAAAAGCTATTTGGATTTATTGTATAAATATTAGTTTCAAAGTAGAAGTAAATCAAAATTCATCTTGAATACGAATGTAAATATTTGAGACTTGCTTGAAAACTCCATAATTTATCAGGATCAAAGGAAAGCTTAGTGTATGTATATTAAAAATTAACAAATTTATTCTCTTTTTTCTCGAACCGCCTCTGAGCGGCTGTCTCTTTCGGGATTTGGTTCCATCTTGAGCATTTATTCAGACTTTATGTTCTCTTTTTATTGCATAGAGGTTTTAAGGTGTAACATAAAAACAACACCTCCACAACGTGACCTCGTTGTGATCCCCTATGTATCTTTGTAAGCTCCTTTAGCCAACTCATCATTTTATTTAGGCAAGATTGATTTTGAAAATATCTAACGCATTTAATCTTCCTTTCATCGGATGTTTCGCAGAGAAATTTTAGAACTTATGAAATTGAAATTATTAAATGACAGGCTAAATCAAAGAATTTAATAAACGCATATTTGTTACTTCCGCATCTTAGGATCCAAGGATTAATAATATTTTAAGGCAATTAATGTCAAACCTGAGTAAAGTCAAAGAAAGATATATAAACACGTTATCAAAAATAAATAATTGCGTTTTTTGCTCATTTTTGATGATTAGTTTCCCTCGATTATTTTTGGACCAGACAAATAAGAACCGTCTCAATAGTTTTTACTACAAAGCACAATTATTGTAAAATAAATCATATTGTCTGCTGTTTTTTTTATATATATACAGTGTGTCCGATTGAGATAGGATTATTGTTTTTACAGAATCTTGTTCGGCATGACCTACAACCTCTGTATATCAAATTTCGTTAAAAAATATTCATTACTTTACAAAAAAAATTATATCTAAGATTTCAATAATAATCACCCTACTATTCGAGTTATTTATTGTCGGATATTTACATAACTTGGTAGTCATGTAATAATGACGCTAATTAAGCATTAGAATACATTTTTTTTTATCCAAATCACTATTAGGAATATTTGAAAATTGGTAGCTATTTTTTAAAATACTTAGAACTCGGCGGACCAATATCTTTGTTAACATAAAGTGCTTTGGAATGGATTTAACCATTTTATCGAATGTAAAATTAACACGGCTGCGCAATAATGAACTATTACTGATAAAATTAAAATAATAAAAATTGTTGGTGACAGTGACGAGATGCAGTCAGTATTTTCCATTTGAGACCGCATACCAGAACACCCACAGATTCACTACACTACGGTTGGTTCAACTAGTAGAATATTCAACAGTACTGGAGATATGTCTAAACTTAGAGCCAGAAAATACAACGTTGCTGATCGTCTATTGGATCAAGTAATATTAGATGCTGTTAATCCTAAGCCATGTGTTAGAGTAAGAGGTTTATTTGTAAACTTGAATGTAGACAGAAATACAATTTGGAGGTGCCTTAATCGTCATAATTTAAAACCATATACGCCTAAGTTTTTACACACTATGGAAGAAGGAAACGCAGAGTGGAAATAGGAATATTGCTTCTGGGCGCAGGGTTTGTTTTTAAATGACACAAATTTTTTGAAAAAGATTATTTTCAGTGATGAGGCTACTTTTACAACAAATGGCGTGGTGTCATCACAAAACTCAATGTATTGATCAACGGCAAACCCAAATTGGGCTATAAATTGTTAACGGAATACTCCGAAAAAGTAAATGTCTGGTGTGGAATTTTAAATGAGGCCTTGTTTGGACCATTTTTGATGACATTTTAAATAGTGTGAGATTCCTACATTTTTTAACATATACATTTCGAGATGCCGTTCAAAATTTACCTTTAGCGTACGACAAAACCTCTATTTCCAACAAAAAAATGCAAAATTAGCAAAAAATTCAGATCAATTCAAGCATCATGGCAAACCATGGTAAAAAAGTCAACCAGACCTAGTTTACATCGAAAAACTACATCCAAGGTCACAAAAATCAGAAAAAATCCACAAACCTTCTATAATTCTCAAGTAATGTAAAATCACCGAAAACACACTTCCAACATTCGATCTAGCAATTTTATAAAAGAATTTTCACGAAAAACCTCCCTTAAAAATACAACCTCCTCACAGTCATCAAATTAGTCAAAATTACCATCCGTACCCGAAACATCAATAGTCCATTTCGTTTCATTCACTTTTTAAACCACTTTTACATTACAAATCTCATTATTTCTTGACGACCCCTCGTATAGTTCAACTTACCTTAAAACTCCCCATTCAACTCTACTTCATTCAATTCTCGCATCCGTTTCAATTTCTTAATCTTATTACTTTTTGACAACCCTCTGTATACACTAAATCACATTCCCCACCTCGAGTCCTCATATCAAATTTAGTTTCATCAAGTTCCAGCGTCTCAATTAATTATTCACATTCCTTTACTTTTCAACCGCCCCTCTTAAAATGCATACAATATCTCGATTCCCTTTCAACTGATATCTCCGCTCCAACTCGATTCGTAACCAATAGGAGCATTATCATATCTTATTTCCAGCCGCCTCGCACCTCTCGGGAGCATTATCATGTGATTTCAACTGTTAAACGTCTGACCTTCGTGACACGTTTACGGGATCCTTTCATATCGTTAAAATTAACCGTCAGTCAAGATCAAATATCTCCAAAACCGGAGTCGATTCAAATTTTCTTTTTATATCAGAAACTTCTCCTTTCCATCGCCGAGTTTCATCTCAAAATTTCCACTTTTAGTGAACTATTGCGCAATATTGCGTAATATGTTGCAATCGTGCCGATCCAGACTCGACGGTGTCATTTCCAGACCTAAAAAGGGGGTAAAAACGTCCGTGCTAGGTTCACGGGGCACGATAAACGCAGCCAATCAGCAAGTAAACTAGAAGAAAAAGTTTATAACTGGAAATTATTTTAAAACATACAGGGCGAGCCAAGACGAAATTACAGGACCAAATGCCTTTTTTTTAAATGGAATACTATGTATATCAGTACATTTTTTGAATCCTCTTTCTAGGCTCTATTCATTCCTATATTAACATTGAATATCTCCCAACCACTTGGATGTAATGAATTTTTTTGTTCAAATAATGCAATCTGCAGCTGGATATTAAAAAATCATCACAGTCACATTATGGGTTTTAAGAAAAACTTATGTAAATACCAGTTACGAGACATCTAATTAATGTTTTTGAACCATTTTAATTTCCTAAAAATGTACAGAATGGCCAAAAATTATTTTTCAGTTAAGAACATTTTAAATTGAATCCTCTCAATTTTCTCAAACGGAACACCCTGTATATTTTTCGACGATGTGATGTAGAAATGAAAAACGAATATTTTTCTGTAAGTACTTCCCTATAGCTAATTGCACCCATTTTCGTTTTATAAATAAATAAGTGTTTATTTTTCTTTTAAGAACTTTTTAAATTCAATTCTCTCAATTTCTTCAAATGGAACACCCTGTATATTTTTCGACGATATGATGTAGAAATGAAAAACGAACATTTTTTGTAAATACTTTCCTATGGCTAATTGCAACCATTTTCTTTTTATAAATAAATAAATGTCAAATTCAAAAATAAACTTAAAAAAGAGGTTCCCTCATATAATTCATTAGAAAAATTTATAATAGGTGTTCGACGTGTTGCCTATTTTGATTGACTCACGTCTTTATATAATTTTGAAACGAGGCCATTTAGTGGGACCATTTCTTCCAATCTACTGAAATGAGTAAATAGTATTTAACCGGCCCTTTACTGTAATGTTTTTTTGTACATTTTTTGCTGTTTTCGTTATTCGATAAGCAAAAAAACCTTAGTTTGGTATAAATTGTCGTGAACAAAGGAGCATTTATCACACCTATCGGTCGTTACAATTTTTATTGAATTTAAAATATTTGCAATTTTACAATATGAATTTTAATAAACATGACTTTTGTTTTCGGCGAGTCAGACAAAATTGTTTACTTACCAATAGAATTTATCACTACCGTTATCGTGAAAGAAGAATTCCTGATGTTAGCAACTTCCAAAACCTTCTCGATAGATTTTTGGAAACTGGAAATGTCGAATATAAAAAAAGTGGAAGAATAAAACGTGTTGTGAACGAAAAAAATGAGTTTCTGTGGTGCTGGCAACGGTTGAGAATCCCCACGTTAGTCAAAGAGATATGAGCTCATTAGTAGGAATAAGTTGACGGTTGTGGGTCGAATCTTAAGAACAATAAGCATATCATATTCAAGTGCACCAGGAATTATCTGATGGCAATTTTCAAAAGCGACTACAATTTTGTAATTGGGTCAGAGGTGAAATGCAACATGATGTCAACTTCTTCAATACTGTTTTATTCAGTGATGAGGCAACTTTTCATAAAAATGGATTTGTTAATAGGTATAATTAACATTATTATGCTTCGGAAAATCCTTATTTTTATGCAAGTTGATAACCAACACAGATGGACTATAAACGTTTGGGGAGGAATTATTGGAGAACATGTAATAGGGCCACATTTCTTTGATGGTACATTGACTGGAGCTATTTAACTTCATTTTTTGGAAAGCTATCTGCCACACCTATTGGTAAATCTCCCCGAAAGAATTTGAAATCGGATGTGATTTCAGCAAGATGGTGCTCCACAACATTATTTAAATGCAGTTAGAGACCACTTAAATAATACCTACCCTAATCAATGAGAAATGAACCCACTAAATGGCCTACTAGATCCCCAGATCTTACAAAAATGGATTTCTTTTTATGAGGATACGTGATGGAAATTGTTTATAGAGACACATCAACAACAGTACAAAATATGAAGAAAAGATAATAACTGCCTTTACATCTATCACACCGGCAGTTTTAGGAACAGTGGGAACTTCATTTCAAAAGCGCATTGAGATCAAAATGGGTAACATGTGGAACATTTATTATAATTTTTTCTATTGAGTTATTTGAAGAAACCTCTTTTTTAAGTTTATTTTTGAATTTTGTAATTATTGCACAATAAAATGAAATTGATTGCAATTAGCCCTAGGGATGTACTTACAAAAATGTTTGTTTTTCATTTCTACATCGCATCGTCAAAAAATATACAGGGTGTTCCATTTGAAAAAATTGATAAAATTCAATTTAAAATGTTCTTAATTGAAAAATAATTTTTGGCCACCCTATACATTTTTAGGAAATGAAAATGATTCAAAAACATTAATTAGATGTCTCGTAACTGGCATTCACATAAGTTTTTCTTAAAACCCATAATTGCGACTGTGGTGATTTTTAAATATCCATCTGCAGATTGCATTATTTCAACAAAAAAAATTCATTACATCCAAGTGGTTGGGAGATATTCAATGGTAATATAGGAATGAATAGAGCCTAGAAAGAGGCTTCAAAAAATGTACTGATATACATAGCATTCCATTTAAAAAATGGCACTTGGTCCTGTAATTTAGTCTTGGCTCGCCCTGTATGTACGAAAATAACTTCCTGTTATAGACTTTCTTATCTAGTTTACTTGCAGTTTTTTAAAAAATTTCTAGCTATCGTAGAACTCGAGATATCGAGGTCCGACACACTATTGCCCCACCCTGTATATTCACAGGAAACAGCGAAATTATACAGAACAGTTGGTATTTCAAATATATTAAAATTTTTAATTACTCAAGTTTCGGAAATATTCGAATTTTAGTAAGTTACAATTTTCCCCATTTTTATTTCTCTAATTAAAATTTCTACTAACATGTTTAACCAAGTACTTGTACAAAGTGAAAGTAAGCAAGTAAATGATATCACGTAAATACAAAATGGAAAATGAAATCAAGTGACAAGCAAAGCAGGCGGTTTAACACGTGCAACAGAAATGAAATTTGGACTAAATTTATGACAGACAAATTACTATTCAAATTTTGAAATTTCTAACAAAAAACAAAGTGACTTTTTGATATTATGAAACAGTTAAATTTACGAACTTGACGTGGTGAACCCGGTGATGGAATGTTTAATTATTAAATAAGACGGTACGGTACGTCTCAGTTGGAGAGTCCCACTTAAAGGTAGCGTCCCCGACTGAGAATTTTGTGTAAAAAAATAATTTATTTGCAAAATTAAAATCAAATCACAATAAATTGTATCAAAATTTTGACGTACACCTCTGGAGTGTCCCACTTAAAGGCAGCGTCCCCTTCACAGTAAAATGTCTTCCCGGATTTACTAGACACGATCGGTTTATTGAACATTAGTACAAGTTGCTGAAGACACAATTTATCAAAATATAACAAAGACAAATTAAAATTATTTGCAGAAAATACCGGAAATTTTCTGAGCCTAAAATTACCACAAAACAAATGTAAATTCAGAGCAGTGAAATATTACCAAAAAGTCGACTGGTCAGGTCGGAAGTAGGAAACCAAAAATACCTTTAGCAGAGAGCCCAGGCAGGATATGCCCGTGCTAAGCTAGAATTCATCCTGTCGGGCGTACATTGCCCGGGTATATGTGACTCAGGCAGTCATCAATTAACGGCGTAGCAAAATGTTTATAACCACTAGCATCTATAAAAAATAATTTCTGGACAATTTAAATAACTAGGATCGAATGCAAATAAAATATTTATATGATTTCAGAAAAAGAATGAATTTAATACCCCCGGTATTAAATCAAATTATTGTTTTTGAAGCCGGTCTATATTGAAAATCTTTAGCGTTAAGTAATTTAAACAATTGACTCTCACGGTTTAAACTACTTGCAATCAGTTTCAAATTAAAACTTTACCTAGTTACAATTAATTCAGCGGTAGTTAATTTCAAAAGTATATAAATAAGAAATAAAGACTACCAAAGTCATACATGTCTAACAGTTCAGCATATTGAAAAAAATATAATTCGGTTTATTAATTTTTGACATTCAGTGTGTCAAAAATCATAGGCATGCTGGATATAAGTATTTACGGGTATTATTATATGTTGGAGCACGTCCGACATATATATTTTTCATGAAACCAATATTTACAAAGTTATTGCCATTATGTGAGCTTTCCCCCAAGGTGTATCTACAAATGTGTTATTTTACTCTTGACAGTGTTTCGTTGTTATTATTATAACAGGGTTTGTACAAACAACGCATAATGTATCATTTGTTTTGTTATGGATGTTTATAATTTGTTTTGGTAATTGCCACTGTTAGTTTAATTCATTAGTGTAGTTCATACCAATTACAAAATTTTAATTTTTTTTAATATTCGGTATAAACATTAACTGCGATTTCAAATAAATTACAATTACTGTACGACAGTTAACAATAAGGTTATTTTTAGTTTAAATTAAAAATAATGTTATTGCTAACATGTGCACTGCGCGTAATCGGCATATTTTTTTCTTATAATCCAATATTTATAGTGGCATGCCTAGCAAATAATTATGTAGCAAGGTATACGTTGTTTATACTTATCTCTGAATTTTTTTTTAAATAACTTACTAGTATTTTGTGGCAAAGTATTTCATTTCCTCTTTATAAATAAAATATTCAATCTAACTATCTCAAATTATTGATTACGCAAATAATATCAATTCAATTCAAATAGTCTTTATTAATATTAACAGTACAAACAGTTGCCTCACCAGGACCTGCACCGCAACCGATCGTGCAATCACCGTGCTGACGTGGTGGCGGATTGCAGCATAGGGCGGAACAGGCCGGGGGGACAACAATACAATAAACTTAACCTAAACTCATTTTAAAAAAAGAACATAAAATGGGCATTAACTTATAACAAAAATGCTTGAAAAACAAGCATAACGAACTTATAACTACACTAATTTTTATAAAACTCGAGCACAAAAAAACACTGTTTCACTGGTCGTAATAAGCCGTGGCACGAGCCATGTGCGCATTCAACAGCATATTCGCTGCTTGCGCGCTATGAGACTGCACGTACATGGCTGTGCCATCGGCGTACTTGGCCAGTTTCCTATTCGGGAAGTCGGAGACGTGCAAGTTATACAACTTCGATGACAGGCACGATCCTTGCGGGACTCCCGTGCCAATATCCCGCCGCGTTGAGAGTTATTCACCCGAACTTGCAGGGTTCTGCCCGTCAGAAACGAATGAATAAACTTGAGGTGAGTCGGGTAGCTATGAAACATGAAGCGGGATCCGGACGGTGTCCGAATGCCTTCTCAATGTCGAGGAGCACCATGGAGGTGTTTTCCCGAGGTTGTATTGCACTATGATATCGTTAACTATCCTAATGGCCACACAAATCATGTCAACGCTCGGCTGTTGTCGTAGCTACTGTCATTATCTTTTCGTCAAAAAATATGACGTAGGGATGTCTAATTGAAAATTCAAATGAACTGAACTTTGGTTGATCCATTTTTGTGTGTGTGTGAGAGGTAAGTGCGCTCACCTCTCGACCATCAATCATACACTACATTAGATTTCTTAAGAAATGTTGAGGTTATGTAAAGTTGCACATGTGGAACATATATATATGTTATATTAGAAATATACTATGATATATAATATCACCGAGACAGGCTTAACCTTCTCAAACATATCATGTTACAAATTGCGCAACAGCTCTTCTCTAATAACCGCTCACGTTGGCTGAGCTTAATGTTTCTTTCTTGGTAATCCCTTATCATGCTGAATTGCCAATTTAATGTTCTTTGTTCTCTTATGTTATAAATACAACCAACAGACATTTGTACCTTCAGTCATATACTCATTTTCGACCTAATACATTCTAAATTTATTATTGTTCATTATTGTATCAAGCAAATAAAGTTTTTAAAAAGTGATTTCTACAATCCATTATCTAACATTGGCGCAGTCGGTAGGATCTGAAAAACACCCTGTAACCCAGAGGTGGTGGATTTCAATCCTTCAATCAGCAAAGAATCTACGAGAAACAAGAAAAATACAATTTCAAGCAGACAAGCAACGTCTCAACAAGCTCACAAGAAGCATCATATACACATCGAGAAATAATTAGCAAGTAAGAAACATTCCTGGCCCCTGAAAGTCGGTGTCTTCGGCACTTGGAACACGTCACCGTGGATAGGAACACCTAGTGATACCCCTGACGGTACATCCCAGTGTAGCAACGCTTACGAAACCGCATTCGACCTTCCATCTGGACCCCAGGCATGAAGATAGTAATGTAAGTAATTTAAGAATCATCTCGATTTATTTTCTATTTCAAACTGCACTAAACATTTATATTTTATCATTCGTACATTGTATTCACATTTGCATTAAACCCACGACAGTTCTGCAATCTAATTTAGTTGAATATATTATCTAAATATCGTATTACTTTAGCCGATATTTTATTTTATTTTAACACATAAATATTTTCATTGCAATCAATATATTAATTTGACATATATCAAGTTTAATCTTTATCTTGTAACGTTTTATTGCAATTTAATACTACTACTACTAATAAAGGTTAACGTATTGTTTATACCATATGACTATAATATCTGAATAAGTGCAAATACCATCGCAAAAATAATTTGTTACATACTTTATACAGAAAAGAATACAATTTCGTTTCCTTTTATTCATTATTATTGCCAGTGGCGTACTCTTGCACCTTTTACAATTAATTTTTATTATTTTTTTGTGTGTACCAAATTAATTTTTGTTTGTTTATCTGAAATTTATATACAAATCTTAATAATACAAAATGGCGAACCAACCAAATACTACAGCAAATAATACCAATAACGCTGATGAAACCCTTACCATAGAACCCTACAGGTTAAGTGAGATTTTCTCAATAGTTCCAGAGTTCGACGGGAACCCCATTTTCCTACAAACCTTTATTTCCGCGTGTGTTTTCGCGAACGGAATGTCTATAGAGGACCAGCGTATTTTACTTACTCTACACATAAAAAATAAACTTCGGGGAAAAGCTGCCGAATTAATAAATTCGAGGAACCCTGCCACTTGGGCAGAAATTAAAAGCCTACTTGAGGCCCACTTCGGTGATTCACGCGACTTGACAGCCCTTATACAGGACTTACAACGGATTCACCAACTACCTAATGAAACTGCCCTGACATTCGTATCTCGTTTACAAACACATAATGCCAAAATGCACGCTGCTGTGCAAAAACAGACTTTGACGTTGGAAGAAAAGACAGCCCAATCATCCTTAATTGAAACCATGACTCTAACAACACTACTTACCGGACTAGAACCCAAACTTGGACAAATAATCCGTGCCGGAAATCCCAGCGACATGCTAGAAGCAATCAATAGAATCAAACGCGAACTCCAACTGTCCTACTTCGAGTCACAAAAATTCCCAAAACAAACTATCAACAAAAACCCCATCCAGAACCAACAGAGGCGTCCCAACTCCCAACAATTCTGTAATTTTTGCAAACGTAACGGGCACAATTTTAATGAGTGCCGTACAAGACTACAATTCTCACAACAAAATCAGAACTTTAGACAAAACAATTTTGCCAGTCCTCCACAATTTTCTAGACCGAATTTCCAAAACTCCCCCAACCAGCAATATCAAAGAAATTTCGCGCCGCAACAAGATTTTCAACAGAATAGGCCTTCTGTAATAAGACCTAATCCGAACTTTCAGAGACCCCCAAATCAACAAAATTCAAATTTCAATCCTAACTTTAACAGACAAAACCCACAGAGAACACATCACGTTAATTTTGACAATAATTTCGACTCTCAAAATTATGATACTAATTTTTACCATGAAACTGATAATTTCAGTGACCCACAATTCCATAACTTCGGGAACTATCAAACTAATTCTAGCCTTGATAACATGGCAAACATGTCACAAGTAAATTATGACGATTACCCCCATTTCCAGCAAAATAACGACGATAACATGCCATACCAAAATGAGAATTATACAGCTAATTCTCAGATGTCGCAGGATTATACTGCTAATCCTCAGGATTTTTCATTAGATCCGGAGTATTCCTTGAATACTCCAACCCAGGAAATAAATTTCGAAGTGGACCAAATGTCCAACCAAATTCAAACATTAAACCTGAAAGACAATTCCGACCCACATTCGAATCCCCAAGAACAGTGTTTCATGTAAAATCACCATCTAACCCTCCGTTTCAAATAAGTTCGAAAAACCTGTATTTCATGAAAGACCCAACAAATAAATTTAATATTCTAATCAATTTAGGTGCAGATATTTCCATTTTCAAACCCAAAGCAACAGAAAATTATAACCTAAGACACCCCGAAAATTTAAATATACAAGTAACAGGTCAAAAAATTAAAATCACTGAATCTGTTCTTATACCGTTCAATTTTAACGATCCACACAAAGTTTATGTATACGATTTAGATACAGACTTCGATGGCTTTGTAGGTAACGACTTTCTAGAATATTACGAATGCATTATAGATTTCAAAAACAATCAACTAATTACCAATTTTGAAAATATACCATTATTTAAAGTTAACGATTACTTACCTTTACAACCAGTTACAAATTCAAACGAAAATATTAACAATCACCTTTCAGATAACACCATTAATCAAAATCTTATTTTTTTCGTACCAGACACTGAAGAAATATTTGAATTTTATTGTGACACTGACGCTATACCGCTAGCTCAGGAACAAGAAAAAATACACTTACCTAACACCTTTGCAAAGACAAACATACAAAGCGAATTTTTCGAGACAACGTCTGATGAAAACTATCAAAATTCAGACTCCCATCAAATAGACAAAAGTTCTAAACTTTCAGACATCTCCTGTAAAGACAAAAACCAAAATTCCATCTTTACCGAATCTCGTATCAAAGGAATAATTAAACATAAGGTACAAGAAACAAAAACAATTTCAAATGTAACCCCTACGGTTAACCAACAAAAAATGAGAAACAAAATCATCTCCTACAGGCAAATTTAAATTGACAACCTTAAATCCAAACATGTCCAATAACAATTCGAAACAAACAATAACATTAAACAGAAAAATGTTTATTTCGCAAACAGTATTCAAAATTAATAATAAAATATTCAGGAAATCGAAAATTCGAAAAACAAATAAAGTAAAGAATAATCCAGGAAACACGCATACGATCTTGTGTAATCAAAACAAAAGAAAAATTTATATACCCCACACAATCAGGAAAATATACCTACAAAATTCATTTTTATCCCCGGTAAAAACAATACCGAAAATAGTAGAATTTTCTAATTTAATATTTGAACCAGTTCAAAAATTCAAATCTATATTTAAACCTAATTAATAACGATAATACCGATTTCAGTCTCAACTATATGCCGACCCTGCAAATAAAACAGTTACAAAAATTTGCAACCCAAAATTACTTTCAAAATTGTCTCACAAATATTTTTTTTAGTCACCTAAACTAAATCTTTTAGAATATTATCAAAAATTAACAGTTTACATTAAAAGTATTTTCCATTTTCTTAGACCTTTCTAAATTAATACTACCAGAAAATTTGACAAAAAAAAAACCATTGTATAACAAATTAATTAACTATCAAAACACTTCAATAATTTTATTTCTTCTCTCTATTACTAGGAAACTTCTCCTGTAGTAAATTCTACTTTATGAAACAAAACCTTAATTATAACGAAATATTTTTGTTCATTTAAATAAATGCACATAAAGTAATTACATTTAATTCAAGGAACTCATAATAGTAGTACTACTTTGATAACAGTACCTTGAATTTTTGCACAGAGGCACGTCCTGTATATTTATGGACTTAAACATTTTAATAAGAATTGCATGATATCCAGCACCATAGTATCGCATTGCACTCATTATGATTTCTCCCTACACCAATATAAACGCTTTACAAGCACAAGTAATAACAGCTGTTAACCATATAATAATTAATACCAAGGGCAGAAAAAATTAAATAATATGCACTAAGAACTTTTCAGGATTTAATTAAAACTTAAAATCAGGACATACCTTTTCCAAATTAAATAATGGAACTACTCGTAAACCCTGAAAGAAACTCACAAACGTTCAGAAGAAATTTCAGAAACTGAAAATCAAACATTCTTCAAAATGTTCGAAAAATATATATTTTTTATTTGAGAGGCCCTAAGTAAAAACAAATGAATATATTTCGGACAAGATCACAAATGAACAAACTTCTCAGAAATGTAACACATTTTCTAGACTTTACAAAACTAGATATTCAATAGATTATTCTAAAATTCAAATCTCGAACAAACAACTCTTGGACCGAGAAAACAAACACATCATAACTTTCTTTCAACAAAATAACTTAAGAGATTTTCATCACCAGATTATTAACGACATTTTCGAGGGAAACCCCGAATTTTACGACGACAACATAAATATCCTCTACCCTTTGACCCTGAATCTGTAGTAGAACATTTGTTCCTAGCAATATACAAAAACCAAAATGAACTAGATCTTTCTAATACTTACCATGTCGAAAACAACTTAGACCTCCCCATACTCGAAATTCTGTCATTTATCTTCGCAGAAAAAGATTTAAAACTCATTATCTGTCAAAACCTAGTACAAACACCTGACGAAGACCAAAGACCTATAATTCTTGACCAAAACCATACCGGCAAAAACAACCTACATCGCGGAATAAACGAGACTATGCGTAGGATCAAAAATAAATACAATTGGCAAGGACTAACCAAAGATGTTGAAAATTTCATAAAAAATTGCGAAATTTGTCAACGGACTAAAGTTTGCCATAAAAACCTTAACAACCCTCTAGTAATCACTGAAACTCCAAGAACGCCTTTCGAAAGAATTAACATCGACCTATTCGAATTTCCTACACGAAATTACGCTCTAACTATCCGTGACGAACTTACAAAATTCACACAAGCCTATGCAGTACCGGATAAAAGCGCAAAATCTGTGGTAAATACCCTATTGTTATATTTTCAACATTACGGTACCCCACTGAGGATTCACTGTGATTACGGCGGTGAATTCGACAACAACTTACTAAAAGACCTCTGTACCCTCTACGATATAAAACTGACATATTCTAGCGTAGGACATCCCCAATCTAACGGTTCTATAGAACGCTTTCATGCTACCTTAGCCGAAATGATCAGAATTCACAAAACTGAAAACCCAAATGAACATCCTTTTACCATATTGCCGTATGCAGTAATATGCTACAATAATTCGGTTAATAAAACGCATGGTTTTACGCCATACGAACTGATCTTTGGACACACAGCTAATAGACCACCAGAGACCCTGTACAACCAAAAAGACCTAATAACTAAATATGTTAGGGACTTAAATAATAGGATATCCCACTATTACCAAATTGCACGCAGTCGGACTGAAGCGCAAAAACAAAAAGCTAAAGTCAGATTCGACAGAAATATCCCAGAAAATCGCCCCACGTATAACGTTGGAGACGAAGTATATGTAAAGGAATCCCAAATCAAAAGCAAGTCACAAAATAAATTCAACGGCCCTTTCGAGATCAAAGAAATTTTCCAAAATTCTGCCACTTTGTTAAATCCCGAGACAAATCAAACAAGTAAAGTAAATTTTGATAGAATGAAACCATATATTGAAGATTAAAATTTATTTTCAGGTTTCTACTGCTGTTCGGATCAGCATTTTCTCAATACGAAATAACACCAATAAACAATACTATCGGTGTTTACTATCACAAAGACACGGACATTGTCATCTCACACAAGAAATGGACGTTACTCATACATAAAAATATATCGACCTTTAAGACAGCTCTTGACAGAAACGACAAAATTTTACAGACAATCCTTACCACCCTTGACTCAGCATACAAAAACATGAATGAATTCGCGAGTGAGGTTAAAACGCATTTAAGCCTCCTAGAACAAATCTCAAAATCCATACAAACTAAATTTGACGAAATACATCTCGACACGAAACGCTACAAACGCGGAATCATAAACGGAATTGGTTCAATATTCAAAGCAATTACCGGAAATTTAGACGCAGAAGACGGTAAATACTACTCTGACTGTATCAATAAATTAAACCAAGACGAACATCAGATAGAAAATTTGATGAAAAATCAAATATCAGTTACAAATTCAGTTATTAAAAATTTTAACACGACAATTCAAAAACTACTAATAGACGAGGAGACATTCAACAAAGACATAAAAGAAATCGAATACGCAATCTTAGACATTACGTATAACGTACGAGCAGTTGAAACAAAATTAAAATTCTTGGAAATTTGTGAACAACTCATGGCGAGCTACCTATTTATAGAGGACAACCTCAACGATATTTTAAATTCGATCACTTTCGCGAGACTCAAAGTAATTCATACGTCTATCATTAACCCCCAAGATTTGGTAAACTCATTGCAGGAAATTTCACAAAACCTACAAAAGAACAATTTGCCACTCCCAATTAAACTTTCAAAAATTGCACAGTATTTAGATATTATTGAATTAAAAGCTTTCCAAATGAACTCGGAATTAGTATTTGTATTAGATATACCCCTAGTAGACCCTCAAACGTACTCTGTTTTCCAATTATACCCCATTCCTATCTTAGATAGTAGAACTGGTCTGTATCATATTTTGTCAACTTCTCAAAAATATATCGCGAGAGATGATGATTCTTTGATGTACATACCCATTGCTGACCTCAGAGAATGCAAGCCACTCCATACCAATACTAAATTATGTCCAAATTTGTTTGCATATCCAATTGACAACAACGCCATATGCGAAGCCCGCCTTTTCAAGGATCTACAAACTCTACCAGAAAACTGTCAAACGTCAACCATCATCGGCCAAGGATACAACATCCAAGAACTAGACGAGAACGTGTGGATGATCGTCAATACAGAGCCACTAAAGATGACTATCAATTGCCCGAAAGAGACCCCAAAAACCGACACCATCCTCAAAAATTGTATAATTAAATTACAACCAAATTGCTACGCCTTCATAGGTATCATGAAGATCCAAGCCAGCTCAGGCGAAACGACAGACGTGAAGAACGACGCTCACCCTATACAAATCCCATTCGAGTGTTGCAACCAGGTTCCGGACAAAGTTCGAGTGCCCAACCTGAAACCATTAAAACTAAGTGATCTGAACACCGAAGACCTCGATGTCGCCAGACACCAATTAGACCAATATTCAAAAGACTTAGACGACCTAATCAAGGAACCTTTCATCACGAGACACATTTCTTGGTTTACCTATCTTACCATAGTGCTAATTTTCGGACTCTTATTCTTGTATCTATTCTGTAAGTGTAAAGCAAGAAGACGAAGACTAGCCATCAACGTTTCCACGACTCCTCCATCTCCACCAAGGCCTAGTGAACCCCTCAGGACAATCACTAGCCTGTTTCATCAACGAAGACGACCTACCTTAAGAAGAGAAGACAACGAAGCCGAAGACATAGAACTTAACTAAAGACATTTTGTGCCTTTTTACTGACTTTTAGTGCTAGACTCTTCAGTGAATTTCATTTCATTTATTTAATCATTATATTTCATTATTTTTCTATCCTTTGTTAATTTCAATTTTATTAACATTTTTACGTTATTTTCATTTAAACTTATCATACTCATATTTTATGCTTTTATATTAAAGCTATATTTTAACCTTGGGAATATTTTACCCCATTTTAAGACAAACTTATTATGTTTGTATTTTACGCTTTCTTGCTAAAGCTATATTTTAACTCTAACATTTTTATGTTATTTTATTTTATGAATCAAGCTTATTGTGCTTGCATTTCATATTTTAGACACTAAGGTTATACTCTGTATTTTAAACTTTACGACAACATTTTTTGTACTCTTTATATTTTTCCAAATTGTACCATTACCTTTTATATACATTTTATACTCATTGCAAAAGTTGCTGCATAAAACACCAACTTTTTTTATAAGGGGGAAGCTGTTATATTAGAAATATACTATGATATATAATATCACCGAGACAGGCTTAACCTTCTCAAACATATCATGTTACAAATTGCGCAACAGCTCTTCTCTAATAACCGCTCACGTTGGCTGAGCTTAATGTTTCTTTCTTGGTAATCCCTTATCATGCTGAATTGCCAATTTAATGTTCTTTGTTCTCTTATGTTATAAATACAACCAACAGACATTTGTACCTTCAGTCATATACTCATTTTCGACCTAATACATTCTAAATTTATTATTGTTCATTATTGTATCAAGCAAATAAAGTTTTTAAAAAGTGATTTCTACAATCCATTATCTAACATATATATATATATATATATATATATATATATGTTATATAGTATTTGAGCCACTGTATACAAGACGATACGTGACTTTTGCTTCATTTCATATTATCATATAATATCATATTTCAGCTACGTGCAGATAACAAATTCCCGCTATCATTTATCGCTTACAAAGTATCATATTATATTATATTACATTTTAACCTCTCACGATTATGCTGAATCGCTTGCTTGCTTTTCTTTGTTCATCATTTAGATGACACTGCATCTAAATGTCATAAATAGAACCACGAGACATTTCTGTAGTTAGTTATCATACTCACTTCAAATTAAATACTTACATTTTATTACTGTATTATTTCTAAGAGTCAACGTTGACTCTCTACAAATAAATAAAATTGTTTTTAAAAATTTAGCTACGAAACGCGAGCTATAACATTGGCGCAGTCGGTAGGATCCGTTAAACATCCCTGGAACAAGAAGCCTAACTTGTAGTGAAACGTTCGAGAACAAGGAGAACATCTCAACAAGGGTGCCTAACTAGTGCGAGTGATCTACAAGAACAAGGAAACCTTCCTCACCAATGGTGGCGGATTCCAATCCCTCGACGGAGGAAAGAACCTACATATGAAGATATTTACGTAAGTAATTTTAAGAATCATCACGCTTTATTATTGTTATTTTTATTTTTCACATTTCGCAATCTATTTAAGTGTATTATACTGCTAATACATTCAACGAAAACAAAACAGTTCTGCTATCAATTTTATCCTTATTATTCCCCAAACGACATAATTAATTTTATTCTATACGTATTATACTATTAATACGTAATCGTGTGTATTATACAGCTAATACACTCACCAAGTTCCATTTTATTTTAAACCGACATCGAAGCGTATTATACTGCTAATACGTACTTGTGTGTATTATACAGCTAATACACAAACAGACAAGAAATCTTTCAAATTTAGCTTCAATAGTTTGTAACTAAAAGCAACAAAATGTCAGAACAAGAAGCCACCGTTCAAATCGAAGAACAAATTGAGGCCTATAAACTTTCAGAGATATTCTCGATAATACCTGAGTTCGATGGAAACCCCATCAACCTACAAACATTTTTAAATTCTTGTACATATGCTCAAGGAATGGCAATTAATGACCAGTTGTTATTATTGACTATTCATATCAAAAATAAATTGCGTGGCAAAGCTGCCGAATTGATAAATTCTAGAAATCCGGCTACATATGCAGAAATAAAATCCTTATTACAAGCGCACTTCGGAGATTCTAGAGACCTAACATCTCTAATCACTGACCTACAACGCATCCATCAATTACCTAACGAATCTGCGTTAACTTTTGTATCACGGTTGCAAACGCACAATGCAAAAATGCATGCCGCAATCCAAAAACAAGCTTTGTCCAAAGAACAGAAGAAATCTCAAACTGATTTAGTCGAAACTATGACGCTAAATAATTTATTAACAGGCTTAGAACCAAATTTAGGCAAAATTATACGTGCTGGCAATCCACAAAATATGTTGGAGGCTATTAATCGAATTAAAAGAGAACTACAACTCTCTTATTTTGAGTCACAAAAATTCTCAAGAAATAACCAAGCTAAAAACCTAATTCCTCCCCAACAAAAGAGACCAATTTCAACTTTCCAACAGAAAATGTGTTCATTTTGCAATCGCATTGGGCATACTGTAAGTGAATGCCGTACTAGGCAACAACAACAATTTATGCCATTAACGTCCCAAAACTTTCAAAGACCAAACTTCCAAATAAATTCAAACTTCCAAAATTTTTCGCAAAATAATCAATTTACTCACAGGCAATTCCCACAAAATAATCAATCTAATCTTCCATAGCAAAATAGGCCTTCAGCCATCAGACCAAACCCGAATTTCAATCAGCAGAGACCATCTGCAATCCAACCAAATCCAAACTTTAATCGTTACGATCAACAAAAGGCCCACCATTTGAACTATGAACCTTATGATAGTTACATTGATAATTCCAATCAATATGAGACCTACTCTACCGATTACTCCCCAAATTACCAACTTCAACAAGACAATTGTGAAAATTATAATTTCGAAACCAATCAAAGTTTCCCAGAGAACTATAATTCTCAGTCTGAACAGTATGAGGATTATACCGCTAATCCTCAGGATTTTTACCAAGGTTCCAACCAATTAACTCATCCTCCCAACCAGGAATCCGAACCATTTGCAGAATTGGAAACTCAGATCCAAACGATGACTCTAAAAGACAGTTTCAACCCATACCTGAATTTCCCGGAACACAAATTCATGTAAATATTCTTTCGCATGCATTGCTAACTGTCAACTCAAAAAATCTCTATTACATGAAAGACATAACGGGTAAATTTAAAATTTTGCTAGACACAGGCGCCGGTATTTCAGTTTTTAAACCTAGGACAGCTGAAAACTACAGGCGCAGATCCCCTGAAAATGTGATTGTTCAAGGTATAACAAACGAAAAGATTAATATTAATGAATCTGTTCTCATACCATTTACCACAAGTGATCCTCATAAAGTTTATATTCACGATCTAGACATAGACTTTGACGGACTTTTAGGCGCGGACTTTTTCGAACATTACGAATGCAGGATAGATTTTAAGAATAAACAATTAGTGACGAATTTTAAAACCGTACCTATATTCAAAGTTACTGATATTTTACCATGGCAACCAAGTGTAACCCGCTGTTTAAACACCATAAAAAATCGAAACTTAATTTCCATTGAACCGCGCACGGAAAAAATATTCAAATTAAAATGTGACCTACGAAATACCGAGGCTATACTGGTAGCCCAAGAAAACGAAAAAGTACGCTTACCCAACGCTATCGTCAAAATAGACAACAACGGAGAATTTTTAACATCTGTAATAAACGCAAACGCTATTCCAAAAACTGTAGATTTGTCAAACCTTAAACTCGAACCAATAGAAAAATTTAGGGCAATCTTTAATTTAAATTGTCAAAATTCAGACTACCAACAACAAATAGACAGGAATTTCGAAATTAAAAATCAATTACGCTTAGAACATTTAAACGAAGAAGAAACCGATTTAATAACACAACTTTGTCTAAATTTTTCGGACATATTCTACCTAGAAGGAGATAACTTGTCATTCACAAACGAAATTAAACATTCTATTGACACCAACAATGCCAAACCGATATTCACAAAATCTTATCATTACCCCCAAATTCATAAGCAAGAGGTAAAGTCACAGGTTTCAAAAATGTTAGACCAAGGCATAATCCAGCCTTCGATTTCTCCCTGGTCCTCCCCAGTTTGGGTAGTCCCAAAAAAACTTGACGCCTCTGGCAAACAAAAATGGCGAGTTGTAGTCGACTACAGAAAACTTAACGAACTGACTATTGACGACAAATATCCCCTTCCGAACATATCTGACCTTCTTGACCAACTAGGAAAATGCCAATACTTCACAACCCTAGATTTGGCCTCTGGGTTCCACCAGATAGAAATTAATCCCAAAGATGTCCAAAAGACTGCCTTCTCTGTACAGAATGGCCACTATGAATTTCTTCGCATGCCATTCGGTCTTAAAAACGCCCCATCCACTTTCCAAAGGGTTATGGACAATATCCTACTAGGTATCCAAAACGAACGTTGCCTCATCTATATGAACGACATCATCATTTATTCCCCAACGATTCACGAACATATTACCCGACTAAACGAAATATTCCAACGCTTAAGGAAAGCTAACCTTAAAGTACAGCCCGACAAGTGTGAGTTTCTTAGGAAAGAAGTTGCCTACCTAGGACACCTCATCACCAAGGACGGTGTAAAGCCAAACCCTGCTAAGGTTGAAGCAATCCTAAACTTTCCTCAACCCAAAAACCAAAAGGAAATTAAATCTTTCCTGGGTTTAGCAGGCTATTATAGACGTTTTATCCCCAATTTCTCTAAAATATCAAAACCTCTGACCAAATTACTACAAAAAGACATACCCTTTAATTTCGACAATGATTGTACGAATTCATTCAAAAACTTAAAACAAACCTTGACAACAACTCCGATACTAATTTACCCGAACTTCGACGAGCCTTTCCTATTAACCACAGACGCGAGTGCATTCGCCATTGGTTCCGTGCTTTCGCAGGGCCCCATTGGTAAAGATTTACCTATCGCTTATGCCTCCCGAGTTTTATGCAATGCCGAAACTAAGTACTCCACGATAGAAAGAGAGCTCTTAGCTATCGTGTGGTCTGTAAAGCATTTTAGACCATACCTGTTTGGCAGAAAGTTTAAACTAATCACCGATCACAGACCACTTACCTGGTTATTTTCGATAAAGGACCCGGGTAGCAGATTAGCCCGTTGGCGCCTCAAACTTGAAGAGTATGACTACGAGGTCATATACAAACCCGGCAAAATAAACAAAAACGCAGACGCCTTGTCCAGAATCAAAATAAACCACTTTAACGATTGTTCCAAATTCTATTCTAAAATTTTAGCAGCTAACGAAAACACAGACGATGACGAAAGCCTAAATGACGAAAACGAAATAACTAACGAACATATCGCTCAGGAATTTGACACATTCTCTAGACTATACAAGACAAAATCCCTAATAGATTACTCGAAAATCGAAATTACAAACAAACAATTGTTAGATCGAGAAAACAAAAACATAATTACGTTCTTTCGGCAAAATAACCTAACAGACCTTCATCACCAAATAAGAGAAGATATTTTCGAAGAAAATCCCGAATTTGACAACAGTACAATCAATATTGTCTCTAGTAAATCAACCCGACATAGAAATTATTATATTATCGCTGTACCTTTCGCCCCCGAATGTGTAATAGAACACTTGTTTTTAACGTTGTATAAAAATCAAAATAAACTAGATCTTTCCAAGACCTACTATGTCGAAAATAATTTGGACCTCCCAATACTCGAAATTCTCTCATTCATTTTTGCGGAAAAAGACCTAAAATTAATCATTTGTCAAAATCTAGTGCAATGCCCCGACGAAGACCAACGCCCGATAATCCTCGATCAAAATCACACTGGAAAAAATAATTTGCATCGCGGAATAAACGAGACAATACGCAGAATAAAAAACAAGTATAATTGGCAAGGGTTAACAAAAGATGTCGAAAATTTTATCAAAAACTGCGAAACATGCCAAAAAACGAAAGTTTGTCGAAAAAATTTAAGTAGTCCACTGGTAATTACAGAAACACCAAAGACACCATTCGAAAGAATTAACATTGACTTATTTGAATTCCCTACGTGCAATTATGCCCTGACTATTCGCGACGAACTGACTAAATTTACACAAGCTTACGCAGTCCCCGATAAATCCGCCAAATCTGTAGTAAATACGCTACTGCTTTATTTTCAACATTATGGTACTCCATTAAGAATACATTGCGACTATGGAGGAGAATTCGATAACAATTTATTAAGAGATTTGTGTAGATTATACGATATAAAATTAACTTTTTCGAGTGTAGGACATCCCCAGTCAAATGGTTCAATTGAACGATTTCACGCAACCTTGGCCGAAATGATAAGAGCTAACAAAACGGAAAACCCGAATGAACACCCATTTACCATTTTACCGTATGCAGTAACCTGTTATAATAACTCTGTAAATAAAACTCACGAATTTACCCCATACGAATTAGTTTTTGGGCATACATCTGTTCGTCCACCGGAAACATTATACAATCAAAAAGAGTTAATCACTAAATATGTCCGAGATTTAAACAATCGCATTTCTCACTATTATAAAATAGCTCGAAGTCGAACTGAAACTCAAAAACAAAAAGCCAAAGTTCGGTTTGATAAAAACGTCCCCGAAAATCGCCCCACATATAATGTGGGCGACAAAGTATACGTTAAGGAATCTCAAATAAAGAACAAATTACAAGATAAATTCAACGGTCCGTTCGAAATTAAAGAAATTTTTCAAAATTCCGCTACGCTACTAAATCTCGAAACGAACCAAACAACTAAAGTAAACTTTGACCGAATGAAACCATATACTGAAAATTAAATTTATTTTCAGGTTTCTGCTGCTGCTCGGATCAGCACTCGCCCAGTATAAAATAACATCGATCAACAACATGATCGGAGTGTACTACCACCGAGACACAGACATAGTAATCTCTAACGAGAAATGGCCTCTACTTGTACATAAAAACATATCGACTCTTAAAACAGCATTTGACAAAAACGACAAAATCTTACAAACCCTCTACAACACACTCGACCCAACATACCATTACATGAATGTCTTTTTCGGCGATTTAAAAACGCATCTCAGTTTATTAACTCAAATCTCTCAATCAATACAATCAAAATTTAACGAAGTTTACCTTGACACAAAAAGATACAGGCGAGGAATACTAAACGGTATCGGAACGATTTTCAAATGGATAACTGGAAATCTAGACGCAGAAGATGG
Source organism: Leptura quadrifasciata (assembly GCA_963675555.1). Classification (NCBI taxonomy): domain Eukaryota; kingdom Metazoa; phylum Arthropoda; class Insecta; order Coleoptera; family Cerambycidae; genus Leptura; species Leptura quadrifasciata. The sequence goes on from OY776675.1 coordinate 45,136,099, forward strand.
TCAGTACTATTCTGATTGCATCAACAAGCTAAATAATGACGAACACCAACTCGAAAATTTAATCAAAAATCAAATATCTGTCACGACTTCAGTCATCAAAAGTTTTAATTCAACTATTCAAAAACTACAAATCGACGAAGAAACTTTCAATAAGGATATCAAAGAAATCGAATCCTCAATTCTAGATATGACTAAGAATATCGAAAATATCCACACAAAATTAAGATTTTTAGAAATTTGCGAACAACTCATGGCAAGTTATTTATTCATTGAAGACAATTTAAACGATATTTTGAATGCCATAACATTCGCTAGACTAAAAATTATACATTCGTCAATAATAACTCCTGACCATTTAGCAACAGCATTACAAGAGATTTCTCAGAGTTTACAAAGAAACAATTTGCCTCTACCTATTAAATTATCAGCAGTCGCTCAGTATTTAGACACTATTGAGTTACAAGCTTTTCAAGTAGATTCTAACTTAGTATTCGTTCTAAAAATACCCCTTGTCGAACCTCAAAATTACAATACCTTCCGCCTATACCCGATCCCAATTCTTGATAACAGAACTGGCCTTCTGCACATTTTATCTATTTCACAAAAGTTTATCGCGAGGGACGATGATTCTTTGATGTACATAACAATTTCAAATTTAAATGAATGCAAACCACTATACTTTGGAACGAAACTATGCTCAAACCTGTTTGCATACCCTATCGATCAAAATGCCATATGTGAAGCCAGAATCCTGAAAAAGTTGACTAAACTCCCCGAAAATTGCCAGACATCCTTCATCATTGGTCAAGGATTCAACGTTCAAGAACTTGAAGACAACACATGGTTAATAATAAACTCCGAACCACTCCACATCACCATCAATTGTCCAAAAAGAGATTCAATAACCGAATTAATCAACAAAAATTCAATCGTCAAACTACAGCCCGGATGTTATGCCTTTGTAGGAATCACCAGAATACAAGCTAGTGCCAAAGACTTTTCAGACATTAAAGACAATTCTCATCCCATCCAAATTCCTTATGAGTGCTGCAATCAAATGCCCGACAAAATTAAATTACCAAAATTAAAACCTCTCAAGTTAAACAATCTAAACGTAGAAGATTTGGACATTGCCAAAACCAAACTGGAGCAATATTCAATGGACCTAGATGATCTTATAAACGAACCATTTGTGAACAAACATGTATCTTGGTTCACGTACTTTACAATCACATTTGTTGTTTCCCTAATTCTACTTTACATATTCTGTAAGTGTACGAAAAGACGACGTGGAATGCTGAAAATCCAACACTCTACAGATGACGCCCCTTCACCCTCTGCAGGACGAAGCAAACCATTTATGAAACTTCCCGGTTTCATCCCTCCAAGAAAGCGACCCGTTATTAGACCCCAAGAAGGAGATGACATCGAGTTAACATAGACTTTCACTTGTGAGTTATCATTCGCATTATTAACTTAACCTTTGTATATTTTTACCTTTATCTTTATTATTTTATATTGTATTCACTCACTATTTTATTATCTCTTCAATTTCAAAAGTTCCTGTATAACAGCAACTTTTTCGTTAAGGGGAAGTTGTTATATAGTATTTGAGCCACTGTATACAAGACGATACGTGACTTTTGCTTCATTTCATATTATCATATAATATCATATTTCAGCTACGTGCAGATAACAAATTCCCGCTATCATTTATCGCTTACAAAGTATCATATTATATTATATTACATTTTAACCTCTCACGATTATGCTGAATCGCTTGCTTGCTTTTCTTTGTTCATCATTTAGATGACACTGCATCTAAATGTCATAAATAGAACCACGAGACATTTCTGTAGTTAGTTATCATACTCACTTCAAATTAAATACTTACATTTTATTACTGTATTATTTCTAAGAGTCAACGTTGACTCTCTATAAATAAATAAAATTGTTTTTAAAAACTTAGCTACGAAACGCGAGCTATAACATATATATATATATATATATATATATATATATATATATATATATATATAATTAAGTATATAATATTTCAGTCGCAAGCTCCTCTATAAAATCCTTAATTTATTATAAGGAATGTAACAAGACTGCAACCAACAGCTACTATCCGAGCTATGTGCCCCGCCTAGCGCTGAATTACAAGTTACAAGCCTGGCGCGTTAAGTGTAATAATTGCATATTACCAACAAAACGCTAATGCTTCGATTGCAACAAACACCAACCGAAAGACTGATAATACTTAAAGGAGCTTTCGTGCCAGTCGTCCCATACCACTTGCCGACTGCAGTTTCGAGCTGTTGGCTCTCGTCAGTGCAAGGTAGGCATATGACGAACGACACGAGGATCCCTCGACTATTTGGTACATCTCTGTATCTTTACGATAGCGACATGTAAAATAGTAAGCAGCCGCAATCTAGCGGTCCAGTGTCTATTGCAATCGAAAAATAAATAACCTGACTGGGCTTGGCATAGTTCAAATGTGCTTCTAGTGGGCAGAAATACTAAAACATAATATTTCAGTCGCAAACTCCTCTATAAAATCCTTATTTCACTATAAGGAATGTAACCAGACTGCAACCAATAGCTACTCTTCGGACTATGTGTTCCGCCGAGCGCTGAATTACAAGTTATAAGCCTGGCGCGTTAAGTGTAACGTGTAATATATAAATGGTAAGGTTAGCTCGATTGGCTATTTAAGCACATTTTAAATTGGGTTAAAATTGGGTATGCAGTTGTATGGCACAAGAATTTAAGAAAACTCTTTATTTCTGTTCTACCTTTCAAGGCTTTATTGTCTCTTCTTCAGGAACTCTACAAAGTATGACATCGTATTACAATTAAATTAGGGTTGACATTAAAGTACTTACGAAATGTTGAGGTTATGTAAAAGTTGCACATGTTGGAACAGTTTTCATAAAAATATGGACAATCGCTTAATAATAATTACAGCTTACAAAATAACAGGTTAAATTAAAAAAAAAAATAGACAGATGTCACTTGATAAAAATAAATTATTAAAATAATTAAAGTTAAAAAACATGGTGAACTGAAGGGATCCTTCAGGACATCACGACTATAAGGTCTTGTTTTCACAGGAAGTTCCAACTTACCCTTATAGTACAAGATGGATATCTGTCTATTTTTAAAAAAATTTTAACTTGTTATTTTGTAAGCTGTAATTATTATTAAGGGTTTATTCATATTTTTATGAAAACTGTTCCACATGTGCAACTTTTACATAACCTAAACATTTCTTAAGAACTCTAATGTAGTGTATGACTAATGGTCGAGAGGTGAGCGCACTCTCACACACACACACAAAAATGGATCAACCAAAGTTCAGTTCATTTGTATTTTCAATTAGACATAGGGAACGTCATAATTTTTGAGACAAGATAGTGACAGTAGCTACAACAACAGCCGGGCGTTGACATGATTTGTGTGGTCGTTAGGATAGTTAATGATGTCAAAGTGCAATACAACCTCGGGAAAACACCGCCATGGTGCTCCTCGACATTGAGAAGACATTCGGACACCGTCTGGATCCCGCCTCAAGCTTCATGACTACCCGATTCACCTCATAAAGTTTATTCACTCATTTCTGACGGGCAGAACCCTGCAACTTCGGGTGAATAACTCTCAACGCGGTGGCTTGTAACTTGTAATTCAGCACTCATCGGGGCACATAGCCCGGAGAGTAGCTGTTGGTTGCAGTTTGGTTACATTCCATATAGTAAAATAAGGATATTATAGAGGAGCTTGCGACTGAAATATTATGTTTTAATGTATATATACATATATATTTATTGAATATATCAATGACGAGGATTGAGTAGAAATTGACGGCACAAGAATAACTAACTGCTTTGTTTGGTAGCTTAAAAAGAAATACTACATTGTTAAGATCACTTCATTTTTGTAAACAGAATAATGGGCTAGTAGACAATAACGGAAATGATAAAAGTAATAATATAGCATTATAGTATGGCTCTTCCATACGTTATAAATATAATTTCAAGGTAATTTTACCGACAATTATTGGTTTTATTGTAATATGAATATGCCCAAGATTAGAGTGGATTTAAAATAGGATAGTTTGCCGGTTATCTCGTGACGTAATATCGTAACATGCGCGCGCATTCAATATAACACCGACACCAGAGCACATATGTTTTGCACAACTTTGTTGGCTTCACCCTTCTACTAGCGCTCGTTTCTCTACCGATTACGCTATTACGTCATAGCCAATAGAATAGCCCGAACATTTGCGGCAATATCTAACCGTTTAAATGTAATTTAAACTTCATGATTTTTTTTACTATAAAGCATTATTAAAAAAATAAGATAAAAATACGGGTCAACTGTTTTTATGTGTAGATGTTATTAAAATAATAATAAAGAAATTGTCTACTTGCCCATTTGCGAAAAAAATTACACATTTGTGTCCTCCTTGTACTGCTAAAACTACAAATGCAATTTTTAATTGGATAACTATAATTTGAAAATTGTTTCGTACTCTAATATAGCAGCATAAAAAGTTACAAATGGCACACATTATATTAATAGTCTACATGAAACTAACTTTCCCTATAGAAATATATCTCGCACGAGCTACTACAGAAAACTTTTCCTATTCCTATTTGTCAAGCTTTGCAAAATATTTGTTTCCTATACTAGCACATATATAACGAATATATTACTAAATGAGATTATTCTCCAAAAAAAGTATCTATTTGCCTATCTAATTACGTGCAATCAAATAGAAAACCAGTTTTGACAGTATTTTGTTGTGGTTGATTAAGATATAATAGTTTATTTGATTGTAGTGTTCTTCTATTATTAAGATTTATAATACTAAACGATACTATTTAATAGATAATTGTTATAATTAAAATCTATTTGGTTGATTGAATGACCTTTTACACTTCTGCAAACTTGGCTATATTAAAAATTTATTTATTTTATTAATGCTGGTTTATTAATTAAAAAATGATAATTACATTTTGCACAGAAGTTAATTTGTCGCATAGTTTACTTAAAGTTTTAATGGACCCTAAGCTATAGTTTACCTGAAACTTGAAAGTTTGGGCAGCTCTAGCGAACACGCTGTTTAATGAGATAATGAGTAATGCCCAGTTTAATTGGAACTGTTCTGTATAGTGCGTAACTATCTCTTTCCAACATCACGTTTCAATATGTAAAAGAATTTCACCCACCTCCGGTATCGCTGCAACTAAAATAAGCTTTCGATTTTCGAATGTAATGCACGTAAGCAATTTTTAGTGTCCATTTTATTTTCAATTTAGAGTTCCTTGATCGTCTTGATTATATCCGATCCTATCAGCACTATGAAAATTGAGGTCACGGCAAATACGTTAAATTGTTCGGCTTATGAAGCTGTATTCTAGTTCATTTTAAATCCATTTAATATTATTTTAACCGGTTTTACAGAGGTCTTTGTCCGAAGTGTGTTTTATAGGTCTTCATACTTGACATAAATCGTAGTAGCGTTTTACCTAAAGCTGAATTCGAAATGAATGGTATAGACCAAGAGCTATTGAATTTTGTCTGAAAGTTATTTGTGGCATTCTACGAATATTCTTTCCTATTATTTGGGTTTTCTACCACATGTACTATTATCCTCTTCAAAACAAATCACCGAATCTACAAAATAATAGAATTATTGGAAAAAAAGCCTCTGCGCCCGTGACGTTTACGCCAAAGGAAAAGTCAGAGGTTATGTTTTGCAAATAATATAAATCGGAATAAACACAAAAATAATGTATTTTGCTGACGTTTCGGAAAGTAATCTCTTTCCGTTTTCAAAGCTATTTTTTGAAGAACTCTTATTTTGCTGTGTATGTCAAATACACAGCTTTAAGATTCTGTTTATGTTATTTCCATAGATACTTACTACTTACACAGAACATAGAACTGATGATATTTTTTAGATAATGTTGAGTTTGTTAAGTTCTTCTTTTAACATTGGTAGCCAGGTTGTACAAATATCTACAGAACAATTCGATACGCACTTATCTTCATTTAATAAGATTATTGCTGATTCTTTAATTTTTCTTTTTTTGGTATCTGTTTCTTTTGTTAAAATTTTTGCCGAGTCCCAGTTTATTCTATGTCCGTTTTCCCAAGCATGTTCACAAATCTTTGATTTCTGAATTTCATTCTTTCTAATGTAGTTCTTGTGCTCATCCAACCTCACACTGAAAGGTCTGGATGACTCACCCACATAACATTTATCACATTCGCACGGGATATTGTAAATACAGTTTTTTGAATTCTGCTCCCTGTTTATCGGTTTTGTTTTTGTTAAAATAGATCTTAAAGTGTTCCCCGTTTGAAATACCGTCCTAACATCAAATTTGTCACCTATACGGCGTAGCTTTTCCGATAGTCCGTATACATAAGGAATTATTGCTGTATAATGACGTTCAGGTTTTTGTCGTACCTGATTGTCCCTATTTTCAACATTTATGAAAATTCTATCAACAAAGGCTTCAGGATATTGATTTTGTACTAGAACCTCTTTGATAAATTTTTTCTCGTTATTTAATATTTCATTATTAGATGAAATTATTTTGGCCCTATCGTATAAACATTTTACAACACCCCTTTTAACATTTATTGACTGATTTGAGTTAAAATTTAGATATCTATTAGTATGTGTTGGTTTTCTATAAACGCTTGTTTCAATTGTATTATTTATCCTTCTAATTAAAACATCTAAAAACGGTAGTTCATTCCTACTTTCTACTTCTAATGTGAATTTAATAGACAGTTCCTTACTATTTATATTTTCTAAAAAACTATCTAGTAAATCAACACCATGAGGCCAAATTGCAAAGATGTCGTCAACATATCTCCACCAGACAACCGGTTTGTTTATACAATTTTGAACATGTGTGTTCTCAAAGTTCTCCATAAATATGTTGCTTAAAATTGGTGATAATGCAGACCCCATAGCCATACCAAAATCCTGCTGATAGAACTCATTGTCCAATTGAAAATAGGTTGTTTTTATACACAGTGTTAAGAGTTCCATTATGCTATTTACACTTAATTTAGTTCTAGTTTCCAAATTATTATCATTTAGCAACCTGTCTTTAACTATTTTTAATGTTTCATCTACCGGAACATTGGTAAAGAGGCTAACTACATCAAAACTAACCATCAGGTGTGATTCATGAATATCGGTTTCATAAATTTTTTCTATGAAATGTTTACTATTTTTAATATATGAATCGGTATTTCCAGATAATGGATCAATAATTTTAAGTAAAAATTTTGCCAAATTATGACATGGTGAATTAATAGAACTAACAATTGGTCTTAAAGGAATATTTTGTTTATGTGTCTTTGGTAAGCCATAAAAATGAGGGGGCTTACTATGATGTGGTGTAAGTTTCCTTTGTTCAAAATCATTAAATTCATGTTTGTATTTAAACAAAGTTCTGTAAATTTTGCTCTCTATTGATTTTGTTGGATCTTTGTTTAATTTTGAGTAGGGTCCCTCATTTACAAGAGTCATGATTTTTGTGTTATATATATCTTTATCTATAATGACTGTGGCATTACCTTTGTCTGCTGGCAATATTTTTATACTTTCATCGCGTTTTAAAGAATTTATCGATAACTTTTCTTCTGGAGTTAAATTATCTTTAATTTTGCATTGCTTCTCTAAAGCAATTTTTGCCCGTATGCGATATTCATTACCACTATCTGTTGGTAAATTTTGAGCCGTTTTTTCTATTGCCGCTACTATGTCAAATTTTGGAACAGTTTTCGGGTTTATTGCAAAATTTAAACCTTTTGATAGTACAAGCCTGTCTGAAATGGACAAAAGTCTTTTTGACATATTAATGACAGTCCCGTCAATTAAAGGATTATTATTTATATTTTGTAATTGCCTAATCTGTTTTTCCCTTATTAAGTTTCTAAATTTATGTAAATGCGTACCTTTTTGCAGATTAAAATATTTTTCGTAACTCAACCTGACATTCTGGATTATAAACTGATAATCCTGTTCTATAATGTTTCTGCTTAATTCATTCTCCGTGTAAGTAATGTCCCCAATAGTTCGTTCTTTTTGGTATCTATGATATTGAATCCTTTCCCTAACCATGGACTTGCTTGCTTAGGGAAAGGATTCAATATCATAGATACCAAAAAGAACGAACTATTGGGGACATTACTTACACGGAGAATGAATTAAGCAGAAACATTATAGAACAGGATTATCAGTTTATAATCCAGAATGTCAGGTTGAGTTACGAAAAATATTTTAATCTGCAAAAAGGTACGCATTTACATAAATTTAGAAACTTAATAAGGGAAAAACAGATTAGGCAATTACAAAATATAAATAATAATCCTTTAATTGACGGGACTGTCATTAATATGTCAAAAAGACTTTTGTCCATTTCAGACAGGCTTGTACTATCAAAAGGTTTAAATTTTGCAATAAACCCGAAAACTGTTCCAAAATTTGACATAGTAGCGGCAATAGAAAAAACGGCTCAAAATTTACCAACAGATAGTGGTAATGAATATCGCATACGGGCAAAAATTGCTTTAGAGAAGCAATGCAAAATTAAAGATAATTTAACTCCAGAAGAAAAGTTATCGATAAATTCTTTAAAACGCGATGAAAGTATAAAAATATTGCCAGCAGACAAAGGTAATGCCACAGTCATTATAGATAAAGATATATATAACACAAAAATCGTGACTCTTGTAAATGAGGGACCCTACTCAAAATTAAACAAAGATCCAACAAAATCAATAGAGAGCAAAATTTACAGAACTTTGTTTAAATACAAACATGAATTTAATGATTTTGAACGAAGGAAACTTACACCACATCATAGTAAGCCCCCTCATTTTTATGGCTTACCAAAGACACATAAACAAAATATTCCTTTAAGACCAATTGTTAGTTCTATTAATTCACCATGTCATAATTTGGCAAAATTTTTACTTAAAATTATTGATCCATTATCTGGAAATACCGATTCATATATTAAAAATAGTAAACATTTCATAGAAAAAATTTATGAAACCGATATTCATGAATCACACCTGATGGTTAGTTTTGATGTAGTTAGCCTCTTTACCAATGTTCCGGTAGATGAAACATTAAAAATAGTTAAAGACAGGTTGCTAAATGATAATAATTTGGAAACTAGAACTAAATTAAGTGTAAATAGCATAATGGAACTCTTAACACTGTGTATAAAAACAACCTATTTTCAATTGGACAATGAGTTCTATCAGCAGGATTTTGGTATGGCTATGGGGTCTGCATTATCACCAATTTTAAGCAACATATTTATGGAGAACTTTGAGAACACACATGTTCAAAATTGTATAAACAAACCGGTTGTCTGGTGGAGATATGTTGACGACATCTTTGCAATTTGGCCTCATGGTGTTGATTTACTAGATAGTTTTTTAGAAAATATAAATAGTAAGGAACCGTCTATTAAATTCACATTAGAAGTAGAAAGTAGGAATGAACTACCGTTTTTAGATGTTTTAATTAGAAGGATAAATAATACAATTGAAACAAGCGTTTATAGAAAACCAACACATACTAATAGATATCTAAATTTTAACTCAAATCAGTCAATAAATGTTAAAAGGGGTGTTGTAAAATGTTTATACGATAGGGCCAAAATAATTTCATCTAATAATGAAATATTAAATAACGAGAAAAAATTTATCAAAGAGGTTCTAGTACAAAATCAATATCCTGAAGCCTTTGTTGATAGAATTTTCATAAATGTTGAAAATAGGGACAATCAGGTACGACAAAAACCTGAACGTCATTATACAGCAATAATTCCTTATGTATACGGACTATCGGAAAAGCTACGCCGTATAGGTGACAAATTTGATGTTAGGACGGTATTTCAAACGGGGAACACTTTAAGATCTATTTTAACAAAAACAAAACCGATAAACAGGGAGCAGAATTCAAAAAACTGTATTTACAATATCCCGTGCGAATGTGATAAATGTTATGTGGGTGAGTCATCCAGACCTTTCAGTGTGAGGTTGGATGAGCACAAGAACTACATTAGAAAGAATGAAATTCAGAAATCAAAGATTTGTGAACATGCTTGGGAAAACGGACATAGAATAAACTGGGACTCGGCAAAAATTTTAACAAAAGAAACAGATACCAAAAAAAGAAAAATTAAAGAATCAGCAATAATCTTATTAAATGAAGATAAGTGCGTATCGAATTGTTCTGTAGATATTTGTACAACCTGGCTACCAATGTTAAAAGAAGAACTTAACAAACTCAACATTATCTAAAAAATATCATCAATTCTATGTTCTGTGTAAGTAGTAAGTATCTATGGAAATAACATAAACAGAATCTTAAAGCCGTGTATTTGACATACACAGCAAAATAAGAGTTCTTCAAAAAATAGCTTTGAAAACGGAAAGAGATTACTTTCCGAAACGTCAGCAAAATACATTATTTTTGTGTTTATTCCGATTTATATTATTTGCAAAACATAACCTCTGACTTTTCCTTTGGCGTAAACGTCACGGGCGCAGAGGCTTTTTTTCCAATAATTCTATTATTTTGTAGATTCGGTGATTTGTTTTGAAGAGGATAATAGTACATGTGGTAGAAAACCCAAATAATAGGAAAGAATAGCTATTGAATTTTTCAATGGGCGTCTGAGAACTTCCTTCAACTTTTATGGTACGCAGTCCTGTTTAAGGAGACATCCTTAAACTGAAAACCAGTCTTATATGTCTTCCCGATCATGTTGACATAGTTAGCGAAATGCGCGTCGAGTTCTATATTCTTGTGTAGTGTTCAAATGTTTTGGTCTTTTGTACACACAAAAGATATGAACTGACGAAAGATATTGACTTGTGAAAAATATCCGTTATACTAAAACACCACCACCGTCAGTACCCGGATCCAACGTCACTTTAAACAGGACTACGCACCATAAAAGTTGAAGAAAGTTCTTAGATGCTCATTGAATAATTCAGTATTCAGTAAATGCAGCATTGTAGTGAATATAGAACTGCATCCACTGAGGCTATAATGGTGATATCTGGGCACATGCCGATAGAGTTCATGATAGAGAAATGTGCAGAAAACTAGGCAAGAGGAAGAGAGTGACAAAAAAATATAAGAGAAAAAATGAATAAATGGCAGACGAATTGGGAAAATCTGGTTGACGAAGCGCAGTGGATGAAATGTCTCATATAAGACCTGAGGCTGTGGATTGGCAGAAGACATGGGGAGGTGGATTACTATGTGACTCAGGATTTAACAGGGCGTGGATATTTCATGAAATATCTACACAGATTCCTAAGAGCGGAGAACGAGGCATTGTGGGGATAATGACATGGCGGAACACACTCAGTATTACTGTGATTCTAAGACAAAGAATATATTTTCTATGGTGGCAACTGGCAGTGAGAAGTAAGTGCCAACTCCATAGATTAGAGTATATAGATGGGAATCGCCTTTACTTCCGACCAAGTAATACGTCCTATCTATCACAGTAATTCGTCCATCTGGACGAATGAGAGAACTAGGGCGGAACTAGAATTAGGGGAGATACTAACAGCCGAGAATATGACAAGGATAATGGTGAAGAGTGAAAATGCGTGGGATTCTATAAAAAAAATGATAAAGGGAATACTGAAAGCCAAAGAGATGGAGGCATGAAAGAGAAAGCACCTTACCCTAAAGTAATGCTTACGTGGTTCCAGGGCAAGGAATGTTTGCTATAAGGGGGAGAGGTTTTAGTGGGTAATAATCCTACCTCGCCGCTACTACTACTACTACTACCACTACCGATGCAGCGCAGATTATAGACGAACATTGTGTAATTAATCAGAAGATGATTCTGAGCAGTTGAAAGTCCATGTCCAACGGGCATCCTCCTTGCTAGGCAATCGGAACGTTCTTTGATATTGATTGCCTCAAGGAGTATTCACATGTTTTGAACATCTTAGAGCGAAGGCTAGTGCATCTCCCTCGTAGTAATTTCTGACTCACATATTTTTTTGTTGGTACTGCCATGTAGTTTAAGGTTTGAGTTGTTTACTCCTTGTCAATTACAGAATATACCGGAAAACAGGAAATAGAGAGAAAATGACTTTATACCAAATAATCTGTATTCTTTGCTCCTAATATTCCCATTTAACTTTTATTAATAATTGATTTCAACTGTGAAGTATACTATACAGGAAGAGCTATGCTCTGCACAAGAGGAAGCGGATACTAAAATTATATTGTGACACATTTTTCTCCATCCCACCTGGTGACGAGGAGAAAAAGTCACTCTTTGACACTCGAGCTCCGGAAACAAGTTTTCGATTTGCTCGGGCGACAGTCCTACATTAAGTGATAGGACAAACTGTCCTGAAGCCGAATGCGCGAGGCTGAATAGCTTAAGTGGAGAAAGTATACTCCATTGGGTTAGTTTGGGAAATTACACGTTCACAAACAGACAGTAAAACTCAGAATTTTCAATAATATCGGTATATTCAATTAAACCTGCTATTTAAAAATCTAGGGATTTACTAATTGATTACCTCGACCAATTAAATACTAGGATGAGGGCAAACGACGCAACGAAATGGGTAGTACCAGATGGCTCAGGTGCCAGGGACAGCAAGCTGCAAAATAGTAACACAAAATGCGGTAAAGCCTTGGCACAGAATAAGCGATGACACACGGCAAAGTTATATACAGTACATGGCAATTACATCAGTTTAGTTACTTAATGGAACCAAACTGCACGGCTTCTCAGATCCTATTCTGAAAACGAATCAACTTATTATCGAAGTAGGAGTAGACGCCAGATGGATGGTTGGTCGATGACGTGGTACGGCTTGGGCCAAAATCCTTGTGCTCGAATATGATATATGGCACCTGGGTTCGGATCTCGGAGTGGATACGTCTGCTGCCGACGAGTCGCTCTGGTTGACTACCAACATGGGACGAATTCAATTATTTCCTTCGAATACTTACACGAAGGTGTAAGCGCCAGATGGATGCGTGGCTGATCGATGATGTAGTACGGACTTTGCAAAAATTCCACGGCTCGGAATTAATATGACAGTAGCGGTACCTTAGGTTCGAATCTCGAAGTCTGCTTTCGATAGATCGCTCTAGCTGACTGCAAACACGGGACGAATTTAGTTATTTCCTTCTAATACTCACAAGTGGGATAAAATGACGGTAATAGATGCGCGATGGATCGACACGATGTCAAACGGAAAATATTTCGGGAATGTTAAAAATAATTCAATCACCCGGATATTTGGACTGACAAATCAGTAGAGCTCCACACATCTAATGTTGACAGCGGCTACTCGCGCACTAACTATTGAATATTTCAATTATTCCCGTGTACCGAAAGGATGATGTCAAATGAGTGACATCAAATAGAAAATATTATCATTACCTTGCTTTGCCACTCAGAATTATTTCGCGTTTGTTTTACGTAAGACGGCGGGCACTTCACGTCTAGCCCGCAGGATTGCGGACTGTCGACTGAAATATTCATTGTGGGTTCGCACGGCTATATACGTTCGTCATGTTGCTCCCCTTCTACCTGAGCGCATATGTACTTACAACTGGTAGCATAATTTGGTATATCTATGAATTAACATAAATTTTTAAAGCTTAAAGCGGTACAGTAATAGATATAAAAGGATAATTTATATGGAGGGTATAAATAAGTACATATTCTGGCCACATTTTAGCAACGAAAAAACGCTTCGTTACAATATTACATTGCTTTCATGCTTCTCAATCCTGTCAAGACAATTTGTCTATTAGAATTAGGTCACCAGACACAGATGTTATTTTGTTGTTGTTTAGGTACGCCAACGAAATTGAAATGTGTTACTGGTTGATACAGAAACTGAAAACAAACAAACGGTTAACTGATGAACAGTGATACAATGTCGAAATTAAGTAGTACGTCGTTCTGGGAAATAGAATAATTTTGAAGGTCAATGATACAGGTGGAATTTTTGGCATATAAGAACCTTTGTTCAGCAATGGATCGAAAGGCATTAGCTAGGTGCGTCTTTAGTTTATGGGTTGGGGAAGGAAAGGCATTAAAAATAACTCCTAGAGGAATGTGATAAAATTATATTAATTACAGTTGGCTAACTTAATGGACCTTGTAGACGAGCATGTTAGTTATAAAATTGCATGGACGTGAAACGATCCGCTAGAAAAGTTATCGAGTATTGCACAAAATTTATCTGAATTATTCCATCCCGTTTCTACGCTACTGTGTGAAAGCAAAACCTAATCAGTTTCTTATATTTATATTTACGTTCTCGTACAAAAAACATTCCTTTTTAATACACGTAACAATTACTACTTCCTTACTTGATTGACGTCTTTGACAAGAAAATAAACCATATATATACAGGAATATTTTTCATAAATTATATTGTTGATATCCAAACCTTTCTTTGTATTTCACAACACTTAATAGACTAATGTCACGTGTTCCTTGTGATTTTAGCACCCAGATTTAGGCGGTTCTAAAAATATATTATAATCACTTTGCTAATAAATGGTGCGTTATTATTCAAGCACCTTTCAGAGCTTTGGAGTGACAGCTGTTCTTTTCTACGGCATTGCGTGTCCAAATTGGTACCGCAGCGCAGTGATATATATTTTATTTCCGTTATAAAAACCGGGTGGATCTATATTTCGACCCTTTTATTATCTGCGGTTTTTTGACACAGAGGGACGAAAAACTCCTTGATAGATCTTTGCTCTAAATTATTTATGGCTATTTTATTACAAGAAAATTGAATTATGAGGGGCGATGTACGGGTTAAAGACTATTATAAGTTTTAGTGTTGGAAGGGGTCTTAGAGTTTCTTGTCTTAGAGTATTAGATTTAAAATTCATTATAAAATGGATATTGCGTAGAGAATTTCAAAAGTAACGGGTAATTTTCGTAGTTCTTTCAAAATTAGGTCAAAATACAGGGAGTGATATAATGAATTAATAGGATTATTTCTGTATTAAATCATGCTTTAACCTTGGTCGCATTTTCTTAATGATTTTAAAAACACTCTAACCTGTCTGTTTTACATTTTTTTAACATAAAAACTGCTGTAAAGCTACACTACAAGAAGCTTTCAAAATAATGTGAATTTTGTATTTTTTAAATGGCCTTATTTATATCAACGTCCTGGTGGAGTTTAGCCATAGGCTATTCCATCACTCAACCAGGACACACTATTACGTATAGGTAATTATACAACACCCATTCCTTGCGTCATTTTCATCTGCCACAGGTGCGACTTGAACTCAGAAGAGGTAACAGCGACTATCCGTTTTGTCTCTTATACAACTACGATACAGCCCATTGTTACCATCTCGGCAACACAAGAAAAATACCATTAAACAATCATACCTGACCAGGATTCGAACCCGAGACCTCGCGACTACAAACCTCAAACCAAACCTAATGCTTAAGCATTGACAATGTTTTTTACTTATTTTCCAATCCTCTGTAAGCTCAAATGAATTTGGATTTTATGAAAATTTCCCTAAGCTAATTAAATCATATCTACAAAATAGAAAACAAAAAGACTCAGTTAATATACCGTATGTCTATTTTACGAGGGCCACACCAAATATCTCGCTTAATATCTATTAATTGTATAAGGATAAAGTTTTAGAAACAGTTATACCATTTTCTGTGAGCTATACTTCAGTAAAAAGAAATTTGAAATCCATAGCCTACATTGTGAGATATACTATAAAAACCTGAAAAATAGGAAAACCACAAACAGTTATAGCTTTCTTATTTGAGGAGATACGATAGAAGTTAAAAGGAGGAAAGTTGACGGCAATGACAATAAGATTAATAATGTGTATCAAAAAATACGAAAAACGCTGTTGGCTTTGACATACGCTCTTGTACAAAAATGAAAACAGATCTCAATGCAAAAGCCAACTGCGTTTTTCGAATTTCACTTCCACAACCAGTGAAGTATAATAACGCAAATTTTTTTTAAATTTTTTTGTTTTGTTGAAATAGGCTTAAAATGTAGAAATTTTAAATTTGAGCGAAAAAAATTTCCTGCCTGTCTGTAACTTTTTTTTGTGCGCACGTTTACTCTGGAACCGTTTGTACTGTTTGTATTGACTTGAAATTTGGTACACTTATGTACTGTAACGAGACCTGGAACTAGATTATATGTTGATCTAATTCCGTTGAAGGCTTCGGGGTAAATGGGGTAAATAAGGGTAAATAGGAAAAATAAGCAAGTGAGAGTCCATAAAATTGCAATTTAGGGCATGTACGAAAAGTTAAGGTCTCAAAAATTTTTTTGGCATCAACGCCCCCCCCCCCGCTATCACCCCCAATACCATCCCTACAATACCTGGAAGGGAGTAAAAAAATTAAAATGTGATTTAGTATACAGGGTGTTGCATCATGAGAGGGACATAGCTTAATAGGAGGTAGAGAACATCAGTGGTAACCGGAACCTCCCATAGAAATGTCTCATTGGGCCTTCATTACGAAGTTACAGGGTGTTAAATAATTTTTGGCCAAACCTATTTTTTGTCATAACTTTGGCAGGGAATGAAATAACGGATTCATATTTGGTACGGCTAATGTACTAATGAGCCCCAAGAGGTACATGTATAAAAAAAAATATATCCAGGTTCGGACTCACTATAATTTATGTTTCTTCTTTGCATCAATAAAACATCACCCTGTATATATTTTTTTGAAATTTCGATACGATATTCGAAAAGAGCAAGAAAAAACAAACAAAATGGCCTATTTCATTTTTTTGTTACACCTTCGTGGTTATTTAAATACGTTGTTAAATGTGCAAGAAAATGGATTACAGAACCCTATTAAATGAGAGGCACGTGAAATAAATAGTTTTATAACTAAAATTTGCAAAAATTCTATTGAGCCTAGGTGGTCTGGGTGAATCCTAATTCCGGCACGTTTTAAAGGTCCATTTTGGTAAAAAACTGTGGTCCTAATAAGTAATCGGGTATGAAATAACAAAATTTTTAATCAATCACAGTAGGCTTGTTCAAAGTGACAGATAATAAAAAGAAATCTCCTAAACAGTTGAATAATTGTTTGTTAGTAATTTAATGTGTCAATAATCCGCATTTAGTTAGTGAAAACTTGTGAAAATATTTTAACTATGCCAGTAAAATTTACAAACGTGGAATATGCTGACATAATATTCATCTATGGTTTCTGTAATGGAAATGGTAGGTCGGCGGAAAGAGAATATCGGCTGCGTTTTCCTGGTCGTCGATGCCCTAATCATAAAACCTTTAGTACGGTGTTCCAGTATGCAAGACAACACGGAAAGTTTCCTACTTCTGCAGTTGTGGAGCGTGTTTTACAATAAGGTGTACATTAGCAAAACAATATTATAAACGTAGTTCAAGAAAACCCAAATATGAGCACTAGACGAATCAGTTTGGCAACTGGTATTCCTCATTGGCGAGTATGGAGAACCCTAAAAAGAGAACGTTACCATCCATATCATATCCAGCAGGTACAGCGTCTTCAACAAGGCGACGATATCCCCCGCCTGGCATTTTGTCATTGGTTGTCTAACCATCGCCCAGTCATTTACAGAACCTTATTTACGGATGAGGCACAATTTACAAGGGATGGAGTAAACAATTCACGAAATAATCATAAATGGGCACAGGAAAACCCACATGCGGTACGCCAACGCCGTTCGCAACACAGGTTTTCTGTAAATGTTTGGGTCGGACTTGTGAATAGGCATTTGATAGGGCCACATTTTTTTGAAGAAAGATTGAATGGTGAAATTTACTTTGATTTTCTTCAAAACATTTTACCGAATATGTTAGAAAATATCGGTATAAGAGGCATGTTGTTTCAGCATGATGGGGCCCCACCACATTTTAACTTTCAAGTAAGAGAACACTTAAACAATGTGTATCCTAATAGATGGATTGGACGCGGGGGTCCACATGAATGGCCACCAAGATCTCCTGATTGTAACCCTTGTGATTACTTTTTATGGGGCCACTTAAAAAACGAGGTTTATAGCATTGAAATTGAAAGTAGACAACATTTAATCCAGCGCATCGTTACAACCTGCGACGAAATACGGAATAATCCAGAAATGATACGTCGAGCAATTGGTGACCTTTCTAAACGCGCAAGAAAATGCACAGAATGTGGGGGAGGACATTTTGAAAATTTACTTTACTGTCAATTACGTTTTATTTTTAAACACATTTAGTTATTGTTTTGTTATTTATTGTTAATTGAATGGAAAATATTTTATTTATTTAGATTTTAGTTTGTTCTCTTTTCCAATTTTTATTAAGTATAAAATGTTGATGATTTTCTTGATCAAAGTAACTGGTTGCTTAGGCCTAAATGGTTTAAATTATCTGTCGCTTTTATTCTTTGAACAAGCCTACTGTGATTGATTAAAAATTTTGTTATTTCATACCCGATTACTTATTAGGACCACAGTTTTTTACCAAAATGGACCTTTAAAACGTGCCGGAATTAGGATTCACCCAGACCACCTAGGCTCAATAGAATTTTTGCAAATTTTAGTTATAAAACTATTTATTTCACGTGCCTCTCATTTAATAGGGTTCTGTAATCCATTTTCTTGCACATTTAACAACGTATTTAAATAACCACGAAGGTGTAACAAAAAAATGAAATAGGCCATTTTGTTTGTTTTTTCTTGCTCTTTTCGAATATCGTATCGAAATTTCAAAAAAATATATACAGGGTGATGTTTTATTGATGCAAAGAAGAAACATAAATTATAGTGAGTCCGGACCTGGATATATTTTTTTTTATACATGTACCTCTTGGGGCTCGTTAGTACATTAGCCGTACCAAATATGAATCCGTTATTTCATTCCCTGTCAAAGTTATGACAAAAAACAGGTTTGGCCAAAAATTATTTAACACCCTGTAACTTCGTAATGAAGGCCCAATGAGACATTTCTATGGGAGGTTCCGGTTACCACTGACGTTCTCTACCTCCTATTAAGCTATGTCCTTCTCATGATGCAACACCCCGTATATACAAAAATGAAACGTCTAAAAAAGTTTTTGAGCATTATCTACCCCCTCTACCAAAACCATTGCCACCCTCACCCTATTATTAAAGTTGGTAAAAAAATTAAAATGTAATTTAGTGCGCATACAAGAACGAAACGTCTAAAAAATTTTTTTTTGGCGTTAGCTACCCCCTCTACCACCCTCATTGCCACCCTCACCCTATTTTAAAGAGGGTAAAAAAAACTAAAATGTGATTTAGTGTGTATACAAAAACGAAATGTCTAAAAAAATTTTTTTGGCGTTAGCTACCCCCTCTACCACCCCCATTGCCATCCCCATTCTATTATTGAAGGTCAAAAAAATTTAAATGTGATTTAGTGTGTATACAAGAATAAAACGTCTAAAAAAACTTTTTGGCGTTAGCTAATATATATATATATAGAGTATTTGTTGCTCTACAAAATTCTAACCTAGGACATTGTTGTTTCTTATATTCATTAATCAACTCATATTCAATCGTCTAAATAATTTTCTCAAACGTTCTGAAAACTGGTAATCAAATGAATGAAATTAAGGTTTAACTAAAAGTTCAAGCGGCCTATAAAAATTTATAACTGATCACTTTTCAATGTTGATAAATTGTAGATAATGTTCTTGTCTCGAGAGATTTCATAAGAAAACTATCATATGAATGAAACCGCATTAAACGCATTTGACTGAACACATGCATATTCAAACTCCCCGCCACATGGTAAAATTTTCTGTGTACATATTCAGGCATATCTTCATTCCAAACCTACATCATTTCATTTAAATGTTCTTCTTTAATGGCAATTAAGCTTTGTTTGAGTTGTTCTGGAATAGCTTGAAGCCTTCTTCTATTGGCATTTTTTGTATTTCTCGCATTTTAAAATTCTAAATCAATAAATGGGTTTAAATTAAAACTCCTATTATATTTTTCGAAATATATTACTCGAAGAATTTTTGCTGTAACATTTCATATTGTTTTAACGACAGCTTCTTTATAATTCTCTCCATTTGATTTTTTCATGTTATAACGCTAGTCAGTCAAAATATTTACAAGTTCATCGCTAGCCAAGTCTTTTTCCAGGGACTAATGCTTCTCTTTGCAAAAAGCTTTAAATTGTTTCCATATTGATTTTTTTGTTTCTTGTTTTAACTAGGACACTTTCATTGATAGCTTCGTTAATATTTTCTTGGAAACATCACCAAATCGCCTTTTCTAATTTATTTTGTGTACAAAAATCAAGATGAAATGCGAAATGTCAGATTTTAATAACTTCAATAACTTTTTAGTTTAGTAACATATATTCTATTAGATTTTTCCACTGATCGATGCCGTTTTTCTCACTTTAAAAAATCCTATTAGTCGATTTTTTTTTAAATATGTGTTTTGATTGGTTAATAAAGTAAGAATACATTAATCTCCCAAAAAAGTAAAATAACTCATTTCCCCGTGAAAAAATAAAAATAGTTAGTAAAATTTAAAATCGCATGCACACAATACACTTTGTAAAATGATAGAAATTGGAAAAATTCCAAAAAATTTCTTTATTTTTCATTTTATTTATTTATATGTATGTTTTAAGGAATTAATAATGAATTATGTTACATTTTCACTGCCCGCCTTTCGTTTTATTTCAAATTGCTTTCATCTTATTATCTTTTTCTTTAATTTATATTTTCATTTACCACTAATATTTGATTCATTTAGGAATCTATTCAGTAAATTATGATTTGTTGAATATATATTCTCAATATTGTTTAATTATGATTATACCATTATCTTGTACACGTACAAGTATCGTGGAGATACTTCCGTATTTATATTCTTGGTATTAAATAATAAAAAAAAAGTTAAGTATATCTAGTGATGTCCCCCAAGGTTCTGTACTGGGGCCACTTTTTACTCTCTGTTAATGACTTGCCCGATGTTGATATTGTCAATAAATCTCCACTATTTATGTTCGCTGATGATAATTTACTGTTAAATTTAAATGTTTACTTCGAAAATTTACTCCATGATAAACAATTTAAATTAAATCTATTTGTAACTAAATTTGAAAATAAAAAATTGCTACTAAACGAACATAAAACTGTTTTTATTCAGTTTACTCTTAGACTCTGCAATTATAAAAAATCGCATATACTGAGAATCAATGGAAAATTCTTGAAACAAGTTTTATCATCCAAATTTCTGGGTATTTATATGGAAAACGCTTTAAATTAGGAAACGCATATTAGCGAACTGTTTAAAAAACTTTTCACTATATGTTTCGCGCTGTATAGACTAAGAAATATAACAGATAAGTATGTTTTATTATCTTATTGTTGCGCAAAGTTTTATTCAAGGGTTAAGTATGGTTAATTTTGGGGTTGTTCTCATCATACAGATACAGGCAGAGTTTTTAAACTACAAAAACATACAAGTAGAAACATAATTGGAATTTCACGGCGCACTTGTTGTAGGCAATATTTGCAAATTTTATCGATAGCATGTATATATACCTGGGAAATAGTATTATTTGCTAAATCGAACCTAGCTAATTTTCTACAGAATAATTTAAATCATAATCGTGAAACCCGCGCCCGAAATAATTTAGTAATTCGAATACATAATTTGTCAATTTATGAGAACAGTCCTAAGTATAATATAATAAACTCCACACCACAGTAATTAGACAATCCCCAATTCCAGAAGCCAGGGACCTGTGCGGAAGGGGGGTTACACATTAAAAAAAAAAACGCGGACATACAACCATTTCCTCCGACAATGCCAGTGCCGGAGCTAGGATTCGAACCTGGCGGTGCGATGTCCGTGTGATTAATCGTGATTGCCACCTCGCCATTTGCCAATTGAATTGCCAATTGAAATGTCTTTATTGATTATTATATATAATTCATTCCTTAAGCCAAATATTTTATTTATTTATTGCCTTAACCTACTCGGCTATCGACCAGACAAAATATAGTATAAGGCAATAAAATTTGTATAATAAGCTACCCGACAATATACGGCAAATTAGCAATTTTAATAAATTTAAAAGTTCTTTGCATACATTTTTACTAGACCATATATTATGTTTTACAGTGTAGAGGAATTTTTACAATATATATCTTAAACTTGTCTATAAATCGTTTGTCTTTTCTCTGTTATTAATATGTCCTCTAGTATTTATTTAGTTTTTATTTGTTCAGATTTTACACTTGTTTGTTTTTTACTATTTTAACTGATTGTTCCAACTAATTATGTCTATATTCTGTTTTTTATTTATACTTCCTAGCGTTTTTTAATATTTAAATGTCTATGTTTTATAATGAAGAAGAGTTTTTGTAGAATTGTAGAACACATTTTAAATTTGTATTTATACTGGTTGTCTCTTTATTTTATGCTGTACTACTTTGTTATATTTACATTTGTAACGTTTTACTGTTTTTTGTCTATTTCCTGACGAGTCCCCTACCGTTGTAAGTTGGTCTAATGGACAATAAATATTATTATTATTTATATATTGTTCATTTATTGGAAACTATTTATTCTAGTAGACATTTATGTATGAGTAAATTATTATTATTATTATTATTATTATTATCAGGTTTTTGCTAGTAGCTGCTTGCTGCTGCATTTCGTTGCTCGAACTGAACAATTGAAATTAAAAATTACTTTGTTTACAAACTTATCAATCTGACAAACACAGGATAAAATATTGCATTTTGATATTCAAAATAAAATTTAATATGATTTTCGGCTTAAAACTGGTAATAATGGAAATAAATCCTTGCAATCTACCCTGTTAAGTAAAATATTTATTTTTACATAAATTATAGGTCAGACAAGGGTTCAACAAATGCATAAGCGGTTTTTGTTCCAGTTCCACTTAGGAGAAAAAGGGTTAGGCGTTGAGTTTGTACCCACAATATTGTCTGTGATTATTTATTTGTGACATTCTCACACCTATGTTTCCTCATTGTACTTCAGTACTAAGCCGCAGTTCTCTAAAATATGTAAAATACGTTATTAAATAAACCGCACCAAAAGGGCCAACCAGAACACAACTTTTGAATAATTGATATTGCCTGCTTTAATATATTTCACTCCAAAAATAAATAAACAGTCCGGCACAACTCGAACTAACTTTCCCATACACGAGCCGGTAAAATCTGCCTTTTTCCGTATCCAATATTTATATCGTCCAAATACAACTCCACCGATTTTGATGAAATAAAAATACAAAAAAGAGAATGAACACGGTTTTATTAGAAATACAGTAAAAAATAGAAATTACTTTTTTAGCTGTAGTTTTCTTTTTAGATTATTGTCTTGGTATTAAATCAATCTCTACCATTTTATAATATTAGTTGGTTGAATCGTGTGCTGCGTATACTGTTATAATTGCTAGAACGGCTGTGGTTGAACTCCGCTAGGGCGTCAATATAAATACATTTAAAATTTAAAAAATCAATAAAAAATTTGCTAGCTGCTTAATCATCTCAATAACTTTATTCTAATGGATTAACTGAACTTGAATAATCCAGAAATGATAATAATTTTATATTAACCATGCATTGTTTGCAGTACTGACAGGATTGTCAATTGTATTAAATAAGCTTTTAGATGTGTCTCGAATAAGACTTTTCTAATATAGAAGGTGTAAATGGATAACTATCAAACTGTGAGTCCACTTACAAGAGATAAGATAATCATCTTCTTTCGAAGACACCAAGAAACATGAAAAACTTGATGAAGTGAAACTAACTTTTCTTCATCCAATTCATCCAACCGAACCATCACCATCATTACCTTATTCCAGGAAGCCAGATGTATTATGGATACTTTTAACAGATGTCTTATGTACAGTAAATTCTGTAACACCAACATAGGTTGTTATTTGGACCAAATTTTATTAGTTAAAAGTCATACATACTAATTATTATTAACTTTTTCTTGTATCACAGTTGCAAACACTTGTGATGTTGTTAATACAATCGTTGCATTTTAAAATTTTATTCACAAACAGCGTGTAATACCTCGACAACCACTCCCTTTACTATATGCGTGACTAGTTCATATTCATAAATATTGACCATGCAATGTGGAATATACAATAATAATGGCTTACTGTTACATACGAGCCTATGAATGGATTATAGAAAGAGTACTTTAGAAAATGTGAAATTTCTGTTTTTGTACGAATGATAATAGTTAACTATGACAGACTAAATAAAATATTTAGTGACCATCTTTTAGGAATTATTATGTTCTTGGTCAGACAGTAATCAAATAATTCATTTTAGTTTGTTTTAGATTTTAGTTTAGATATCATGTACGATAAGGGTTAAAATCATTACTAATGCTAATATATAGATTAAAATTTTTCAGCAAAGTTTTGGATCTATTTCAATTAAAAAACTATATATTTTTCTCTGATTGAATCTCTTTTATCTTACGGAATATTAGGTTCGGAGGAATTATAGAAACTCAACAAAATAATAATGGTATGCCAAACAATATATATAATGATAGTTTGATAAACGACCCAAAAAACATTACAGACGCCTTTGCATACTTTTTTCAGAGTTCCTATATAGATAGCACTGATTTTGAAGTTACCTCTCAAAATAAACCGATAGCTCTCATTTAAAGCTGAAACTGAAGTACTTAATAGTCTTAAAAAAATTAAACCCAAAGGCATTGGCCCGGACAAAATACCTACTTTTTTCTACGAGACTGTGCATGTCTTCTTACAATACCACTTACCATAATATTTAATCTCTCAATTAATACATCTACAGATCCCCCTTCTTGGAAGTTCTCTAAAGTAATACCGGTGTACAAGGAAATTGAAAATTATAGAAAATTATTAACTCCACAAGAAAAGTTATCGATAAATTCTTTAAAACGCGATGAAAGTATAAAAATATTGCCAGCAGACAAAGGTAATGCCACAGTCATTATAGATAAAGATATATATAACACAAAAATCATGACTTGTAAATGAGGGACCCTACTCAAAACTAAACAAAGATCCAACAAAATCAATAAAGAGCAAAATTTACAGAACTTTGTTTAAATACAAACATGAATTTAATTATTTTGAACGAAGGAAACTTACACCACATCATAGTAAGCCTCCTCATTTTTATGGCTTACCAAAGACACATAAACTTAATATTCCTTTAAGACCAATTGTTAGTTCTATTAATTCACCATGTCATAATTTGGCAAAATTTTTACTTAAAATTATTGATCCATTATCTGGAAATACCGATTCATATATTAAAAATAGTAAACATTTTATAAAAAAAATTTATGAAAACGATATTCATGCATCACACCTGATGGTTAGTTTTGATATAGTTAGTCTTTTTGCCAATGTTCCGGTAGATGAGACCTTAAAAATAGTTAAAGACGGGTTGCTAAATGATAATAATTTGGAAACTAGAAGTAAATTAAGTGTAAATAGCATAATGGAACTCTTAACAATGTGTATAAAAACAACCTATTTTCAATTGGACAATGAGTTCTATCAGCAGGATTTTGGTATGGCTATGGGGTCTGCATTATCACCAATTTTAAGCAACATATTTATGGACAACTTACATGTTCAAAATTGTATAAACAAACCGGTTGTTTGGTGGAGATATGTTGACGACATCTTTGCAATTTGGCCTCATGGTGTCGATTTACTAGATAGTTTTTTGGAAAATATAAATAGTAAGGAACCGTCTATTAAATTCACATTAGAAGTAGAAAGTAGGAATGAACTACCGTTTTTAGATGTTTTAATTAGAAGGGTAAATAATACAATTGAAACAAGCGTTTATAGAAAACCAACACATACTAATAGATATCTAAATAAAATCAGTCAATAAATGTTAAAAGGGGTGTTGTAAAATGTTTATACGATAGGGCCAAAATAATTTCATCTAATAATGAAATATTAAATAACGAGCAAAAATCTATCAAAGAGGTTCTAGTACAAAATCAATATCCTGAAGTCTTTGTTGATAGAATTTTCATAAATGTTGAAAATAGGCACAATCAGATACGACAAAAACCTGAACGTCATTATACAGCAATAATTTCTTATGTATACGGATTATCGGAAAAGCTACGCCGTATAGGTGACAAATTTGATGTTAGGACGATATTTCAAACGAGGAACAATTTAAGATCTATTTTAACAAAAACAAAACCGATAAATAGGGAGCAGAATTCAAAAAACTGTATTTACAATATCCCGTGCGAATGTGATAAATGTTATGTGGGTGAGTCATCCAGACCTTTCAGTGTGAGGTTGGATGAGTACAAGAATTACATTAGAAAGAACGAAATTCAGAAATCAAAGATTTGTGAACATGCTTGGGAAAACGGACATAGAATAAACTGACACTCGGCAAAAATTTTAACAAAAGAAGCAGATACCAAAAAAAGAAAATTAAAGAATCAGCAATAATCTTATTAAATGAAGACAAGTGCGTATCGAATTGTTCTGTAGATATTTGTACAACCTGGCTACCAATGTCAAAAGAAGAACTTAACAAACTCAACATTATCTAAAAGAAAATATCATCAGTTCCATGTTCTGTGTAAGTAGTAAGTATCTATGGAAATAACATGAACAGAATTTTAAAGCTGTGTATTTGACATACACAGCAAAATAAGAGTTCTTCCAAAAAAAGCTTTTAAAACGGAAAGAGATTACTTTCCGAAACGTCAGCAAAATACATTATTTCTGCGTTTATTCTGATTTATATTATTTGCAAAACATAACTTCTGACTATTCCTTTGGCGTAAACGTTACGGGCGCAGAGGTTTTTTTCCAATAATTCTATTATTTTGTAGATTCGGTGATTTGTTTTTGAAGAGGACAATAATACATGTGGTAGAAAAACCCAAATAATTGGAAAGAATATTCGCAGAATGCCACAAGCAACTTTCAGACAATATATAGACCTATTACTCTATTATCTTTTCTAAGCGTCTTGAAATGCATCTCCATGATTTCATCCTTTTTCATTTAAAAAACAAAATCACACCTGAACAACACGGTTTTATGAAGGGAAGATCCACAACTACGAACTTACTCTGTCTGCAGGTGGACGTCATATACACTGACTTTCGAAGGCATTCGATAGACTCAATCATGGTATTTTGCTTAACAAGTTAGATCATTTTGGCCTATCAGACAATCTGTTATATTTCTTCAAATCTTACCTTGAAGATAGAAAACAGTTTGTATAATGTTGCGGTCAACAATCTACTGAGATATGTCACCTCTGGGTTCTCTCCAGGGTCCATACTGGGACCATTATTATTTAATACATACATTAATGATATTATAAGTGAGGTGGAAGCAAATTGTTTATTATACGAGGATGATATGAGAATATACACTGCTATTAAATGCTCTGGTGACCGTAATAATGTTATCTCCATTACCTTATTATATATTTTGGGAACGAACTGAGGCAACATATGCGGACGACCAGCTGGTTTAAGCCGGAACAAAGAGTTGTAGATCCGGAGTATTCTTAAGGGTTGTGAAACTTACCCTTTTTCGAATGTACAGCATAAATGACAGATTTAGTTCGAGAAAAGGAGACAAAGAGAAATCGATATTATATAAGCACCATCTATAGTGAAAATCAGTAGAGTTATCGCTTTTTCTCGAATAGCCAGTCTCCTATAGACCAGACTGAAATTGTTGGTAAGAGAAATAAAAAGATAGTGTAAAATAAATGATAAAATATATTGCATGAATAAATAAGTAAATTTTATAAGTGAAATATGAAATTTTAAGTTATTTAATAATGTCGGCAAACAAAGAACAATTAATAGTAAAAAAAAATAACAAAGATTATACCAGTATCATAGTTTCCTGGGCTTTATCGTTGATGGTGAAGAGCTCTGGAATGGAAATTCAGGCCAAAATTGTCTGTTGGAATATGGAATCTATGGGTTTTCTTGGCAACTTAGTTTACGTTTCTCAAAGGAAGTTAAGCTTGAAGATTTTAGAATATTATCCAACTTTGACGTTGAATATAAATTTATAATTAATATAAATTCTTGAGGAGCTCAAATTTTAATTTGAAAAAGCTCAATCTTAAATTTGAAGAAGCTGAATTTTTACTTATGTAGCTGAATTTTCAATATATAAAACATAAAACATTAAGCATCAAGCATAAAGCTTAGAGTATGAAGTTTAAATATAAAGTTTAAAGCTGATTCGCAAACTATAAATTGCCACAAAAATTAAAAGAAAAGAATATTTTATAACCATGTAGTACATATAGTATTTTAATTGCTTATTAAATTAAAAAGATTTGAATTTAAATTTATTTAAAAAAAATTGAAATTACATTAAAGACAACGATTGAAAATTACTGAAATTTTAAATTACTAATAAATAAAATTTACCTGGTTCTTAAACACTGGTACTAACGTGAATACAAAAATGTAATATGTATTACTGAGGTCGCACCGTTAAGGTTTGTAGGTTTGAATCAGTTCAAAAGCAGCAGGCAAACGATTTCTTGGTGATTTTAATTAATAAAGTAAACTTTTTTATCTCACAATCTGAAATACGGTACCAATGTACAAACTTGAAAAATATAGTTTTACCAAATAAAAATGGAAAGCTATAAAATGCAGAAAAATGGTACAAGTGATGCCATCTGTTGATGGGTAGCTTAAGCGCAGAACTTCGTTTCCTTAGGTAGATTTCCTTTCTCGCAATTAAAATAATGGCAGATATACAATCGATAAAAGTAATATTTAATCAATAATAATTTGAGATTAGTTGCATACCACAGATTTACTTTGCAATTTGTAATTTCAATACATAATCAACAATACGAACTGTCGTAATACAGTGTTTACAAACTGTTTTGTGAGAATTCAGTAAATACATTACATCATATAGAATACACTACATAACAGGATAATGGGCAAATTTCAAAGGTAATGAAAATAACTACATGTGCAATAGTAAATAAAATATAAAAATGAAATATAAATGAATATAAATGTTCCGTAGACTTGAAGACAATGGGCAAGTAGACAATTTTTGTATTATTATTTTAATAACATCTACACATAAAAACAGTTTACCCGTATTTTTTATTTAATTTTTTTAATAATGCCTTATAGTAGGAAAAAGTCATGAAGTTTAAACTATGTTTAAACGGTTAGATATTGCCGCAAATGTCCGGGCTATTCTATTGGCTATGATGTAATAGCGTAATCGGTAGAGAAACGAGCGCTAGTGGAAGGGCGGAGCCAACAATGTTTTGCAAAACGTATGAATGGCTCTGTCGGTGTTATATTGAATGCGCACGCATTTTACGCTATAGCGTCACGAGATAACCGGCGAACTGTCTTATTTTAAATCCACTCCAATCTTAAGCATATTCATTTTACAATAAAACCAAAAATAGTGATAAAATTACCTTGACATTATGTTTATAACATATTGAATAGTCAACCTAAAATGATATATTATTGCTTTTGTCATTTTCGATACTGTCTACTAGCCCATTGGTTTTGAAGTGCTGTAACAGATAGGTACACAAAACTATGTGAAATAATTTAGCAGTTATACAAAGAAAATTCTGATAGTTGAAATAGTCTCACTTACATAAACTGAATCAAAATGTTATACAGATCGTGCTAAATATAAATAAAATACCAGTTATTATATAAAATTGTTAAACGGACATAGCAAAGAGTCTACTCTTTGGACATAGGCTATGTAACAATAAGCTACAAATCTCTGAAACGCAATGTCATAAAATATGACTATTCTATTGATGAAATTTCCCTGTATAGACTTAATGCTATCCGGGACCTTGGCGTAATTTTCGATTCTAACCTATCCTTTACTGACCACATAAATGATATAGGGATAAACTCCTTGTGATCTATTGGCTTTGTGATACTGAATACACGCGAATTTAATGATATTAATACTATCAAATTATTATACTACGCTCTTGTTAGATCTCGCGTTGAATATGTCCTCACTACAATATTCATATGCAAAATATAGAAAGAATCCAAGGACGTTTCTTAAAATATCTCAGCTTCAAAGATGATATTTTATACCCACCAATTGGATTTCCGCATAAAGAATTATTGTCTAGACACTAGTTCGACGCTCTTGAAAATCGTCATACTATTGCCCGATTATAGTTTTCTTACGCAGTCTAATAACGAATGACATTGACAGTCTCAATTTCTCAATTCCCCATGTAATCTTACAGGAATATCCAAACACCCCATATTAATGTAATAAAATTCTCACCGCTTCATCAAATTTGCAGCAATTATAACTCTGTCCAAAGGTTAAATAAATAAATACATAAATAAAAAAGACTTTATTCACGACTACTATATAATGTATCCGTTATGTATGTTTTCTCAAGCTTAATGTTATTTATTATTCAGTTCTAGCAGTGATTAATCATTAATCACCACTAAGGAGCGATTAATCATTAATTACTACTAGCAGATACATCTTCAATTTGAGTACAATCTAGTAAATTTTTACTAGAACCACAGGAATTATTCGTTAATCGTCATAGTTGTAATTGTGGAAACAATTTTTACTGAAGAGTGCTAATTTGAGAATATGAAACGGAACTACTTTCAGCAATATGTAGAATGTAACGGTTAAATTTAATTTATGACGAGCCGTTCTTTTGACATATAATTGCCTACTCAATCAAATTTAAAACGAAATTGTCTGATAAGGGCCTGTTCTGAAACGTTAAATAAAGTTATCTATTCTTAAATTCTATAGTAACAATAAAAATATTTAACAGTCGTGGATAAAGTATAGTATTCTACTAACACATAACTCGCCTGCGGCTCGTGTCGTAAACTTCACCATCGTGAATGATAGCCATTATTATATCGTTAAGTAATATACTATTATATAATTTAAAATATTTTATAAAAATCATAATGAACGAAATAAACTGATATTCAACTAAAGCTCTTTTTACAGAATTTAGTATTTTAGACATCTGGAAAATTTAATGAAAAATTTTTTTTGGGTTTCTAACAGATAATTAACATAATCTAACAGGAAAAATTATCTACATATACTGTTGATCTAGGAGCGAGCGTGGGTGCGTTTTTACTATGTACATACTTCGATATGCGATGTAAAGCAACGTAAGGCGCGGTTAGTAGTTGGATGGGTGACCATTCCAACTGTCGTAGGGTATGTCCCCTACAAGTCAAAATAACCAAAAAATCATATCGATTCATGCACCATGGCAAATCATATAAAAAAAAGTCAACCAGACCCTGTTTGCACCGAAAAACCACAGTCAAGATCACATAAATCTGAAAAAATTCACAAGTACTCGATAATTCTAAAATAACGTAAATTCACCAATATCAAACTTCAAACTTTCATTCTAGTATATTCATAAAGATTCACTACAAAAAACACCCCTTAAAAGTACAGCCCCGTATATTCATTAACAAGACCCAAATCACTATCCGTACCTAAAATTTCAACATCTTACTTCATCACGTTAACTTTCTATAAACCATTTCACATTCAAAATTTTACTACTTTTGACAACCCCTCGTATACTTTAAACTACGTTAAAACTTAACATTCTAACTCATTTCATAAGTTTCTTGCAATTATTTCACATTTCATTGCTTCTTACGTTTTGATCACCCCTTGTATACTTCAAACCACGTTCCGTGCCTCGAGTCTTAACGTTCTATTTAATTTCATGAATTTCTTGCAACCCGATTGCTATTTTAAATTTCACCACTTTTGATCACTCCTCGTAATACGACATACAATATCTCGATTCCTCTTGTAACCAATATCTCCGTTCAAACTCAACCCGTACCCGTTAGGTACGGTAGGTTGATATCTTATTTCCAGATATCGGGAACATTCTCATATCATTTCAACTCGTAAACATCGGACCTCCGTTAATACTTTACGGGGTCGTGCCAGATTTTATCAATTAAACATTAATAACTCCCAAACTAAAATAGATCCAAATTTCGTTCTCATTTCAAAAAATTCTCATTTTTCTTGCCGATTTTTCCATATAACTTTATTTTTCGAAATCTTAAATTTTCAGTATTGCGCAATGTGTCGCAATCAATGACTCATCCTCGCCCGCACGGAGCGATTTCTAGCTTTTTCAGACGTTTTAAAACAAAATGCGAGACTCGATGGGGCACAATAAACGCAACTTTTCTAAACATATAAATACCCGAGCACAGCCTACCCAAGGCAAGTTCAGTTTTGGCGGTGACTCCTATGTTAAGTATACGCGAAGTGGTTTAGTGGAAAAAGTTATTTAAAAGTGATTTTAAGTATAATAAGCTAATTTGCTAGTGTTTCCGGTCCGGTTAATATTTAACTCAAGTTAGGTTTTCTTACTCCCTGTCCCTGCACACTTTTTTCGTGACTAGTCGTTCAGATCTAGCTTCCCAGGCCGAAACCTGATTAAAAAGAGTTAGTTTTAGGAAATCGCCTTAAGTGGCTCCATTTAGTTTTAAGTAAATTCTCGTCTTAAGTGGCCCCCGTTTAATTTTAGTAAATCCTTTCGTCTTAAGTGGCCCCATTTCATTTCGCCTTCGCGGCCCCCGCAGTTTTAAAAAAGAAGTGAATTTTTTCAGAAGAATCAAGACAAACAATTTATTAAACATTTTTGCTAAATCCCACAGACTAAATTTATGCTGTAGAATAGTTACCCACAAAAAGAAGAAAATTTTGTTAAATAAAATTACCCTTTATTTTAAACTCTGTTCAAAAAAACCTTAAATAAATAAATACTTGTTCGTTCCGTTTTAAAATCAAGTGTTGTTCTTTCAAGAATACCATATACAGGGTGTAGCCGTTGACCCTGCTAGAACTCAAAAGACTATACAGTGCTAATTAAAAATAACAATTTAAGCAAAGTGTTACAACGGTTCCAGACCACATTATACAGGGTGTAGCAATAATTGACACTATCTACCATACCAGAAATCAAACCCAAAGGCTTCTCACATCAAAAATAAGTGCACGAACGCCCTCTAGGGTCTCAGCTCTAACTCACCACAGCTCTAGATTTTTTATTTCACCAACCAGAGGACATTTTCGTGTTCACAACGAAGACCGCGTCATCGCCTCACACATCTTCCAGCGGCTTATATATCAGCGCATGTGCGGAAGCTATACAACCTTAGGCGAGGGCTGTATAGGGGATATACCATCCTTCGGAGGGGATGTAAAGCCGTCGGTCCCTTGTCTATTAAATGTTAAGCAAGTAAAAGATCCCTACTCTTCTTAAGGGAAGAGGTTCAGAAAATTCCTGGTTGGGAGTAGCTCGTCTACAGGCGTCGGTGTTAGGCCTCAGTAGCGGAAATAGGCCGACCTTAAATAAATATATAAGAAAAAAAATGCTGTTTATCTAATTCTGGTTAGCCACTATATTAACAAAGCAAAATCAATGAAAATATTGTGTAATAATATCCCACTTAAGAGAAGTCAACAACAATTTCAAAAAAATATACTTTATACTTTATACCAATGAAAAGATTATGACAATTTCCTCTACGAGAAGTCAATAATAAACGAAGATGTCATCCTAACAACTAGTAGATATGTTTCAGTTCAGTGTCTCACATTAATCATTAATCACATACACCTCTAGATCCAATTTACTATGCAAATCGAGAACAATTGTTCTCTTCCTTTTCTAGACGTTCTTATTACGAAACATAACAAAAATCGGTTCTCTGTTTACAGAAAACCACCACAACGAACCGTTGCCTCAATGCAAAATCACATCACCATTCACCACACATAAATTCAGTTACCAACATCTTTTTCTAGTATTCGGGTTTGTAGAGTACCTCAACCTTAACGACAGATCCTGTAAACAAGATGCACAATATCGGGCTGAGCATAGGCTGCCTAATTTGATGGTTTTGGAAATTTGTTTTCAAGGAAACTTTGATTTCAATGATCTAATGAGGAAGTTAATTTCAGCAGGGAAAATAAAACAAAAACTAAACACGGAATGAGCCAGACCGGTTTGATAGTCTATGAATAATTGCATTTGTTTATCCCAGAGAGCGTCTGTTTAAACAATTGTCATAAGCAACATAACGGATCTAGAGATGTTTAACAAAGTGGAATGGATTCTTGAAAGGTTGAACTACAAGGTAAGTTGAAAAAATAAACTATTGGTTATTGTTAACTATTTCAAGCCTATAGAGTTAACTCTTTTTATCTGTTATATTTCAATAAACCTATTAATATTATTATTAACTTCAGTAAGCCAGCGAGGAGCATAATAGTTACTTCTAGTTAATTATTGATTTAGGCCATTCTTCGGGTTGCAGTTTTCTTGCTCAGTACGATAAAATAGAGCAGAAAATACAATACAGTTTCTTTCCATAATACACAAATCCTAAACAAGTTTTATCCATTCTGCAATGCTCAGAATGAGACAATGTTTATTAAAATGCACAGAAACATATTTCGCTTATTCAATATAATGCTTCTTGAAACTATTACATTGGCTTAGAAATGGGAGAGAGAATAGAGAAATTTGCATTTTACATTAAAACTTGTTTTGGAAATAACAATAATTAAAAATGTAAGCTTGGTTCACATCTCTTAATTTGAAACAGAACTAAACGAAACTTAATTGCAAACTTTATTACAACACAGTCGTCATTTTAAAACTATTCAAATTTGCTTCCTATAAAACTTTTCAACTGTGGCTAATTTCGGTTTATCCGCCATAGTACTGCGTTAAGTATACAAACTGTAGTAGTTTAATGTTTTCATAATGACTTTTCAGAATAATTTATCATTTGTAAGGTAATTTCCAAGGGGAATTTACTAGCAACATGACCTCTTCTTAAAAGTTGTGCAGTGAAATTGTTTAAAAAAATAAAAGTAGAATATATTCCTCCAGACAAGATATTTATATTGAATATAAAAGAATATAATTATATTGAACTGGATTCTTCTGATCCCTGTAAATATTTTGTTTTCAAATTTATGCCATATAATCATCCATAAATGACTTGTTAAAATTAAGGTTATTATTACGTCACTCTGTATACTATAAGAATTATTACGTTCTAATGCCTTAATAAAAACTATTTTCAAAATGATACAAAATATTGCACCTAATTATAACTAAATTTATACAACAAATTAATTGCAATCACCTACATACGTTATTATAACATCTTTGTTTGGTATTATGAATAATTAACATAGTACCCATTTCACGACGTACGTAATTTTGGAGAAACATTTGTGCCATTAAGGAAGTAGCTTTTGGTAAAAATTCCATATGTGTGCGTACACGATTGTAAAGGATAGTGAGAGTGAGCCAAAATATTTACCAAAACTGTGTGTTTAAATCTTATTACGCAAAGAAAATTGCGGATTTTATCTTAATGGGGCACGTTTACGCCTAGCATGGAGCACCAAAAGGATCTGATATAACGATATTTGCAAAACATAAAACAGCCATAAAACGGAGACTGGATTCCGTCCAAGCAAATACAAACAAGATGAAATTACAACGTCACCTTATTTCGAACAAAGAGCTTTTATACTTCTCAACACCAAACAGATATTACATTATTTTTCTATTTTATTCCGAAAATTGACATGATTTTCTTTTATAGGCACCTAAAACGAATTTACTTTTCTAGACGTTTCTATTGACTAAATCTGTTTAAGAAATCGTACAAATACTATTCTACTAATAAATACAACAAATGATTATGGAAATAATGGTTCAAATTATGATCATCGTTATATTCACTTCACGCAAGTAGGTTACTGTTTAATCAATATACAGGGTGTTGCATCATGAGAGGGACATAGCTTAATAGGAGGTAGAGAACATCAGTGGTAACCGGAACCTCCCATAGAAATGTCTCATTGGGCCTTCATTACGAAGTTACAGGGTGTTAAATAATTTTTGGCCAAACCTGTTTTTTGTCATAACTTTGACAGGGAATGAAATAACGGATTCATATTTGGTACGGCTAATGTACTAACGAGCCCCAAGACGTACATGTATAAAAAAAAATATATCCAGGTCCGGACTCAACTATAATTTATGTTTCTTCTTTGCATCAAGAAAACATCACCCTGTATATATTTTTTTGAAATTTCGATACGATATTCGAAAAGAGCAAGAAAAAACAAACAAAATGGCCTATTTCATTTTTTTGTTACACCTTCGTGGTTATTTAAATACGTTGTTAAATGTACAAGAAAATGGATTACAGAACCCTATTAAATGAGTGGCACATGAAATAAATAGTTTTATAACTAAAATTTGCAAAAATTCTATTGAGCCTAGGTGGTCTGGGTGAATCCTAATTCCGGCACGTTTTAAAGGTCCATTTTGGTAAAAAACTGTGGTCCTAATAAGTAATCGGGTATGAAATAACAAAATTTTTAATCAATCACAGTAGGTTTGTTCAAAGTGACAGATAATAAAAAGAAATCTCCTAAACAGTTGAATAATTGTTTGTTAGTAATTTAATGTGTCAATAATCCGCATTTAGTTAGTGAAAACTTGTGAAAATATTTTAACTATGCCAGTAAAATTTACAAACGTGGAATATGCTGACATAATATTCATCTATGGTTTCTGTAATGGAAATGGTAGGTCGGCGGAAAGAGAATATCGGCTGCGTTTTCCTGGTCGTCGATGCCCTAATCATAAAACCTTTAGTACGGTGTTCCAGTATGCAAGACAACACGGAAAGTTTCCTACTTCTGCAGTTGTGGAGCGTGTTTTACAATAAGGTGTACAGGAGCAAAACAATATTATAAACGTAGTTCAAGAAAACCCAAATATGAGCACTAGACGAATCAGTTTGGCAACTGGTATTCCTCATTGGCGAGTATGGAGAACCCTAAAAAGAGAACGTTACCATCCATATCATATCCAGCAGGTACAGCGTCTTCAACAAGGCGACGATATCCCCCGCCTGGCATTTTGTCATTGGTTGTCTAACCATCGCCCAGTCATTTACAGAACCTTATTTACGGATGAGGCACAATTTACAAGGGATGGAGTAAACAATTCACGAAATAATCATAAATGGGCACAGGAAAACCCACATGCGGTACGCCATGTTCGGGTCGGACTTGTGAATAGACATTTGATAGGGCCACATTTTTTTGAAGAAAGATTGAATGGTGAAATTTACTTTGATTTTCTTCAAAACATTTTACCGAATATGTTAGAAAATATCGGTATAAGAGGCATGTTGTTTCAGCATGATGGGGCCCCACCACATTTTAACCTTCAAGTAAGAGAACACTTAAACAATGTGTATCCTAATAGATGGATTGGACGCGGGGGTCCACATGAATGGCCACCAAGATCTCCTGATTGTAACCCTTGTGATTATTTTTTATGGGGCCACTTAAAAAACGAGGTTTATAGCATTGAAATTGAAAGTAGACAACATTTAACCCAGCGCATCGTTACAACCTGCGACGAAATACGGAATAATCCAGAAATGATACGTCGAGCAATTGGTGACCTTTCTAAACGCGCAAGAAAATGCACAGAATGTGGGGGAGGACATTTTGAAAATTTACTTTACTGTCAATTACGTTTTATTTTTAAACACATTTAGTTATTGTTTTGTTATTTATTGTTAATTGAATGGAAAATATTTTATTTATTTAGATTTTAGTTTGTTCTCTTTTCCAATTTTTATTAAGTATAAAATGTTGATGATTTTCTTGATCAAAGTAACTGGTTGCTTAGGCCTAAATGGTTTAAATTATCTGTCACTTTTATTCTTTGAACAAGCCTACTGTGATTGATTAAAAATTTTGTTATTTCATACCCGATTACTTATTAGGACCACAGTTTTTTACCAAAATGGACCTTTAAAACGTGCCGGAATTAGGATTCACCCAGACCACCTAGGCTCAATAGAATTTTTGCAAATTTTAGTTATAAAACTATTTATTTCACGTGCCTCTCATTTAATAGGGTTCTGTAATCCATTTTCTTGCACATTTAACAACGTATTTAAATAACCACGAAGGTGTAACAAAAAAATGAAATAAGCCATTTTGTTTGTTTTTTCTTGCTCTTTTCGAATATCGTATCGAAATTTCAAAAAAATATATACAGGGTGATGTTTTATTGATGCAAAGAAGAAACATAAATTATAGTGAGTCCGGACCTGGATATATTTTTTTTTATACATGTACCTCTTGGGGCTCGTTAGTACATTAGCCGTACCAAATATGAATCCGTTATTTCATTCCCTGTCAAAGTTATGACAAAAAACAGGTTTGGCCAACAATTATTTAACACCCTGTAACTTCGTAATGAAGGCCCAATGAGACATTTCTATGGGAGGTTCCGGTTACCACTGATGTTCTCTACCTCCTATTAAGCTATGTCCCTCTCATGATGCAACACCCTGTATTGGCAATATACAAGGTGTCTCGAAATTCCCACAAAACTTCCTATGAACATAACTTAACCTATCCGGCACAGTACGTGAAAAATTTGCTCTTGTGTGACTCTGCTCTTTTCTGGGTTCGATCCCTGGCACCGACACTGTCAATGTCTGTGGATAATGGACGTTATCTGCGTTTTTTCAAATATGACACCCTCTTCCGGCAGTCTGTAGCTTTAGATTTGGGGGTTGTCTACTATACGTAGTGTTTACTTTATGCAACATATACCCGGGAATGCTATCTAAAGAAGCTTCCGCCCTCTCGAGATGGCGCCTAAATATAAGTTTTACTAATTATCTCGGAATACTTGAGAGCAATTTTATGAAACTTCGTTCGCAATTTTTCATTATAAAGGCTTATAGAATATAATAGAATAGAATAATATAAGATAGGATAGGATATGATAGGATAGGATAGGATAGGATAGGATAGGATAGGATAGGACATAATATTAAATTTTTATGGCAAAACTAGAGTTTCCCTATAACGAAATACTATAACTTATATAAGAATGGAAAAATGAAAAATAAATAATTTTTAAAGTGTTCTTATGAAGTGGTCTTTCAGATGTCTAATTAAAAAGGTGATATTGCATAATTTATGTATTAATTGATTTACGTGACAACTCCAATTCAGTCTATCATCAATAACTATGCCAAGCAAATGGACATTATCTTCATTAATTAATTTGTTATCGGAAGAAAGGCATAACTTTGAGTCTTGTCCTCATTTAACATAAGTTTATTATTTGTAAACCACTCTCGGGCTCGTTTTTCATAGGCTTTAGATGTGTCTTTTAAAGCATTAAAATTATTATTTGAACAAATTAATGTTGTGTTGTCTGTAAATAGAACACAGTTACTGGGTAAAAGGAAGTTAGTTACATGTATTATTGATATATATGATGAGCAGTATTGGCCCCAAGGTTGAACCCTGGGGGACACCATGTCTTACAACTTCAAAATTAGAGGAGATGTTATTAAAGTTGACACACCGAACCCTGTTTGATAGGTACGAACTAAAAATAGAGAGGGGGCTAATCCTCTTATACTGTAATAATTTAATTTGTAAAAGAATATCATGAGAGACATAGTCGAAGGCCTAAGCTGTAATATCGTTTCAACAATCTTGGCAAATATCCAGATAATACCTTTTTTGAAAAAAGGTATGATTTTTGAGTATTTGAATATGTCAGGAAAAACTCCGGTTTCAAAAATTAAATTTATGGGGCACGTTAATTGTTTTATAATCAAATCACATGTTTCCTTAGCTATTTTGCAATGGGCATCAAAAGAGTGTGTATTTTTAAATGAATTTATTGCATCGAGTATATCTTCTGTTATAACAGGAAACAGGAAAAATGAGCAAGAGGGAGCTGGAGTGCTAAATATTAAGCTGTCTTGTGATAATTCAATATTAAGATTAGAAACATTTTTATTACGTTCGATATTAATTAATTGCCAACTAGATTTAGACATATTTTCCGATCTGATGATGATATACTTCTTTTTTTATCAAATTGTATGTGTGTAAGTTTTCAGGAGCTTTAGTAACATTACTTATCAACTTTAAAGTAGAGAGTTTGTCTCTGAAATCTTTTAAGTAGTCATTATACCATCGAACTGGTGCTTCTCCAGTTTTAGGATTTGATTATTTTAAGGAAAAGTGTATATACACCAAGGATTGGTAGATACTACTGACAAGCAATTTTGTTAGAAAGTTCACATCTTTTTCCTTATTGTTAAATACATTCTTTCTCCGAAAGAGAGTTACGTAATGCATCAATACCAGTTCTATTAATATATCTTGTAATAGCTTGGAACGGTTGTTAGCTTATACTCTTTATCAACCTTATACAACTTTAACTGTCAATGACAGAACTCTAAAGTAAAAAATAATTCTGGATCAGTTAAAAATAAAATACAAAACTCCTTCCGTTTCTTACTATTTACCAATAACCCTTGCCTAATTTGTATTTGCAGTTATACAGTTAATTTTCCATAACCCTCTATAATTTAGATAAAAACTAAGTTCATGGTATGACCTTTGTCTTCATATTTTCATGGACAAATTTTCAGACACACTAAATATATCTATGAATATTTTTAAAAAATTTTAATATATCCGCAACCCTTAACTTTCAATACTATTTTAGGTTTACATATGTAGTTATACAAATAATTTTGCGTAGTATAAGTGTATAATTATCGCACTATTATCGAAACCATAGATAAAATATGGATAGGGTTTATATTCTATCGCGCTCACTATATGAAAATACGCTCTATTAGATAACTGAGCAATTTACATACATATCTCCATACTATGTTATGCGTCACATTAAAAATTTTACCCCATTACAGTACTTAAAAGAAAATCGATGCCTGCATGTTTCAAATTAATAACTGTTATAATGAAAAATATAGTAGATTATATTATTTTTATATATCCTGTGGTGGTTTGCATATAATTTTATCGCATTGCACAGTGATTTTACCGATGACGATAAAAAGGAACATTTAAAAAATCTTCTAAATTTTAATTCAGTCAATTAAGAGAGAGTTAGCGGATATAACTTCAAGAGATATTTATTTTGATAACCCGAATAATGTACCTTAAATTTTCCGGGTGGTGTTGGCGGCCACCGGGTTAGTCTGGTTATTTAACCCCCACAACATGTTTTTGTTTTTCACTATATACTTCATGATGAGCAACATAACATAAATCGCGTTACTGTTACCATAACAAAGTACATATTAATCGTGTGGAGCTGATTTGTATCCTTATTAATTTTAATAGACTAAGTTTTCTTCTATTTTTCCTATTAATATACACTGAGAATATTAGCTGCGAAACTCGAGTGGGTTTCTTGATCCCGGTCAAAATTTGGGCGGCAGATCAAAAGTGGTGAAAAGGGCGTATCGAGGTTCTAGTTATCCTCCAGTAATGTTTTATTTATTTATGACCTTTAGTTTGGTCACAGCACACGGTTGGTCAGATCGAACTGAAACTGGTGGCAATCGATTCTATGACCTCAAGTTATACGAAAACGAGGGGTCGCGTTGCCTTCAACTTCTTTTTCCAGTCACTAAGCATCTCGGTCAAAATTTGGGCGGTCGGTCAAACGCGGTGCAAAAGGTGTATCGCGGTCCTAGTTGTCCTTCATTGACGTTTTATTTATTTGTGACCTTTAGTTTGGCCACAGCATTCCTTTTCCCGAAACCGTTGGTCAGATCGTTTCGGCAATGGTCGAAATTGATTCCTCGTAGTCGACTTAGTCGATAACGACATCTCCCGCGCCTTCATGTGTCTTTGGGTGTCTTCGGGGAACTTCGGGAATGTCGTACGAAGTTCGGATTTTTGCTTAAAATCCTAGCTTCCATACGTGTGAACTCCCCTGAAATTTGTTTCGGTTTTTCAATTCCCAAGTCGCTGAAAAAACGGTGAATAACGCCCTCGGGAGTGATCGGATCGATTCGATAACCTTCGTAATCGATTCCCCGTGGTCGGTATAGTTGAAAATGCTACCGTATCCAACCTTGTACGCCTTCGGGTCTCCGTAGATAATGCCAGAGAGGATTAAATTAAGCGACTTCCATATCCGTCGACGTCACACTTCCGTCTAGTACACAAATATAACTGGAATGAGAGATCTCAAAATTCATATATCAATAGCAATGCCGTAATAAGATGAGAAGTTAAAGGCGGGTATTTATTTGAAAGATGAAACGATAAACAATCGTTAAATGATTATGTTCTTCTTATAAAAGAAAAGAAATATCCAGATGGCGCAGAAACCAATATCTTGGCGTATATGAATAAGGTCCTGTTTCGCTCGAAAATTAGTTGCGAAACCCGACCGGGTTTCTTGATATTACTTGCCGTCATAGCCAACTAAGAGTAATTGAACTTAAAATCTATAGTAAAATTCCCGTATAAAAATATTGAATTGGCAATATTTCGAAAACTAAAAATTTTCAGAATAGATATCCACACACAAACTTACCCTTAACTTTAATGGTAACTAAGATAAGATTATAAAATTGGTGGTTTTCATTTGAAAAAATTGATTTTTGACAGTTATTTATTCTTATTTTTTGAACACTCTACATTAATACTTATCAAAATATTATAAAAACTCTATTATAGTAGGTCTCTTTCAATAAATAATTTACCCCAAATTAGA
Organism: Leptura quadrifasciata; assembly: GCA_963675555.1. Taxonomy (NCBI): domain Eukaryota; kingdom Metazoa; phylum Arthropoda; class Insecta; order Coleoptera; family Cerambycidae; genus Leptura; species Leptura quadrifasciata. The sequence continues at coordinate 45,178,935 of OY776675.1, forward strand.
TAATAAAGGCTTCCTTATAGGAAGAAGTGATATTCTTTTAGAGCCTGCAAACGCCATTTTTGACATAAAAATTGAAATATGTCAAAAACGCAGACTTAGGTATAAGACATGATACACAAAATCGCCCTAAAATTTTGAGTGCAATCCAAAATGTAATAATATATAGGGTGTCCCGTTTAAAATAAGCAAGTTGACATCTACTTCCGGTATAGCTGGAAGCGCCAACATCTTGGAAACATTTTAGCCGGGTTGCCCCCATCGACATTAGTTTACTACCAAATTATTAAAATTTTCCAATATCTCTTTTTCGAGATATCGATCGCCGCAGTTCGTCGTACCTTGTATACTTCGTATATGGGAAAGTAAAGAGGAGTAATTTAAACTACAGCATAAAATGTATTGATATGTCAGACAACTAATAAGAAATTATTAGATGCAAACAGCTTTATTTAGAATAATCACCGCTTCACATGAGATTGAAGGTATAAGTGATATATTTATAAAATTGAAAATGTTTTCCATTATTATTTATGGTATATGTGTTTTAAAACACTATAATAGGATAAATATCCTTCTTCAAACATCTGGAGATGGCTCAATACTCCAAAGCCCGACATCTGACTTGATGAGAATAATAATCCTCCAAAAAGGATGTCTATAGTATATTACTCCATCCTGTAGTCGGGCGTATATTTACTGGGCAGTCAAAAAACGCAACAAGAACTTTACGACCTCATTAAAATACCGTTACTCTCTGTACTATTTCACGTGCAAATTGAATCACTTATCTTTATAGGCTTTTAATGCGCCGGCCTGTTTTATGAGACTATGAGACTTTTGTTGTGTTTTTTGACTTCCCAGTAAATATACACCTGACTATACTTACTTTTCGAAAAATTTAAGAATGCCCGTAAAATTCAAGTTTCGTTTGAACAAATTTTTACACATTTTTATTTCTGAAAATAATCCGGTAGACTTATTTTCGCAATTATTGTGCCTCACCGCGATTTACCTACAGTGGTTTGCTACCTGTTGAGACCAAATGCACAATATGTCTATTATGATTGGAGTATTATATGAAATAATTAATTTACCTAAATTAATATTAGAAGAACGTCCCTTCCTTGGTATATTCAAATTCGTAATATAGCTGTAAACTCAAACTAATCAGCTCGCTTTGATGTTAACTACCTGAAACAAAAGAAAATACAGTTAATTAATAAGTAAAGCAAAAAGTATTCTTGACATTTACCAGAGGCAAGAAAATTGCCCTTTCTTGTTAATTGAATGAGGGTGCACTGTAAACGTTGTTAAAAAGTGGTTAAAAACTGTAAAAGAGAATTGGTAAAAGAGGTCATTAATTAGAAGACCTGATTATAATGCCACAAACATATTATCATGAATATTTTATAAATAAAGCAATGTAAAATTTTACTCAGGAAAAATATTTGCATTCGCTTACTGGATGCAAAAAAACTTTAAAACAAAATAAAATTCTCTAACTTTTTATGATAATTTCATATATACAGTATGTGTCATTTAAAATGAAGACACCCGGATATTTTCGTCATTTTTTAAAATTCGGATAAGAGCTTTGGCACAATTGTAGTCCTATATAAGGAACACATGCATTTCGAGATAACCAACTTAAATTTAATTGACGAACTGAGACAACTGCAGCTCCCAAATTTTGATATTTTGCTTCGAGTTGAAGACATCGAAAAAAGTTATTAGTGAAAGTTGTTCAGGATCTAATTTTGGGCCCCAAAACCAAATTTTATTAAGAAATTTATATTTTTAGTTTTGTTCAATATTTGTCCGCAAAGTCCACATATGGTTACAATTTTGGTTATATAATCAAAAACTATTAAATTAAACATCAATCTGACAAATCTTTGAGTTCTATTGTGTACAATTTTTAGTTTACAATTGTCTAATCTGCATTTAAGTGAAAAAACCGAAATAATAAGGTTATTTGGTGATGAGGTTCGTAGTAGCGGAGAAGTAGCCACAGAATTTAACCGAAGACATTCTTTACCAATCGATATTAGCCATGGAACTGCAGCTGCAATAAATGCTTGTTTCAATGAAACTGGCAATTTTATTAAAATTTCTGAGAGTAATCAACTGAAACAACTTAAAATTTTGAATAAAAATGTCTTTACTCAAAATGCCCTAGCTAGCTTAAGAGCAGGGGTGTGAGGGAAAACTGGATTAATGATACAAACAGAATGTAAAACTTAATCCGATATTACAAAAAAATGGGTGACCCTAAGGCCATGGCACATAAAAAAAAATCACAATGTCAAACGAAAATCAAGAGTTCTTTAAGATCTACTAAATTCTAATACGCAATCAAGTCATAGAAAAATAACTAAACTAATACAGAGAATTTTACCACAATAAAACGTAATTTATAAATGTGAACAAAATCTAGCATTATCATTGTAACAAAAGCTAATATATATAAGCTTGACTAAATCTGGAGTGTTCGAAAAAATAGTTAGATATTCCGATATTAATAAATATAATAATTCTTAAAGTCAAAACCTCGAAAGGAAAGTTGGGCGCCACGGATTTTATTTTTGGTAAAAAACCGAAAACCATTCAGGGAACTTAACTAGAACATATTTACAATTTACGTTGCACTTTGTCACTTGAGACAATAACTAGGCACTGACAGCAATCCTCCAAATACCCACTTGGAGGATGAATAATTCTAAAGTGGACAAATTAACCCCTAATTCATTAAGACTTCCCGCACTAGACAAGGGTCATTTCCACAGAAAGTCTTTATTTTGCTGGGAAAGTCTCCAGGGTTTACAGTTTGATAATACAGTACAATATACTGACTAATGCTGTAAATATAATAGAACTGAACGTGAAAATCTCGTAATAAGTATGGCCGACTTGCCGTTTACAGCATAAATACATGGCGTCTTTCACTATTTCTATTTCCAAAAAGGAAACCTGTTAAATAAAATAATCTCCGTTTTAAACTCTGTTCAGTTAAAATTATAAATAAGTAATTTTTGTTCGTTTCGTTTAAACAAGAGTGTTTTAATTTCAAGAAAACCATACACAGAGTGTAGCCGTTGACCCTGCCAGAACTGTAAAAGTCTAATCAGTGCTAAATAAATCAGACTCTAATTACAAGTGTTAAAAAAACAGTGCAAATGATAATATACGGGGTGTAGTAATTGATCCTTACCACCACTACAAGAAATCAACCCTGAGACTCTATCTAACCAAATTTAAGTGCACGAAAGGCTCCCGGAGTCTCTATCAAGCTCTCAAGCTCCAAGCTCTGCCGACAATTTTTTATTTTTCAAAACTAGGGAGTCCGTTCGTATTCACAACGAAGACGGCGTCCTCGCCTCACACATCTTCCAGCGACTTGTATATCAGTGTATGCGCGGAAGCTATACAACCTCCGGTGAGGGTTGTATAGGGGATATACCGTCCTTCGGCGGGGATGTAAAGCCGTCGGTCCCTCGTCTATTAAATGTTAGGCAAGTAAAAGATCCCTACTCTTCTTAAGGGAAGAGGTAAAATTATATAAAATAAGCTTTAGTGAATTTTTTTTAAAGGCTCTCCTCCTAATCCTAACCAGATCGGCAGGATCAGACAAATTAATTTAAATTAATGTGTATAACAAATTCACTCAAAACGTTGTATAATTTTATAGGACTACTTTCTTACATATACGTTTGTGAAGTTCTAGTTGGCAACGCGAACAATCAAAGTTTATTGTTATTTAAGAAAAGTTTGAACTTTTTACGAATTACTTGCAATGATTGTAAACCTAATTCTTTTAAAGAGGCAATAAATGTCTGACCGATTCAGCTCAGTTGATTTCTTTGTTTTAACTGGAATGTACCGTACTGAACAATCATTGTGCCTTAAATAATAACTCTGGATAACTAATTAGAAAACTTTCAAAGTTCGATAATTTGAACTTATGAACAAATATACTTTATCATTATAGACTGTTTCTGGTTTCTATTGGTATTAATATTAATTTATCAACCTATGATATTATATCAAGGTAATAATTTTCATGAACAATGTATTCAGAACTTTAACATATAATTGTTTTCGACTAGATGTTACATATTATGTGCAACTTTTTGTCGTTAGGAAATCTGATTAATCGTAAAATAAGTTGAAGGAGTAGAAGATGGTGAAGAAGAATATGAGAATTCGTGCTTAATAATAGATACCTTTAGTTTTGAATGTAAGGCCCAGTATCACTGATGTAAACGTGATTATCACAATTTACTCAAAAATATAGTAAATTATCGAAAAGAATTTTTTATGATTGATTGAGGAGGTATTTGGAAGGCCGCTGTTAAAATTTTGAAACACCACTTAAAGGAAATGGGATCTATATCATTCACTCATGAAGATGTAAATGCTCTGCCAATTCTAACGGAAGGAATGTTAAGTTCGAGGCCATTGTGCTTTATTAATAATCATCCAAACGATTTAGAGAAACTATCTTCAGAGCATTTTGTAATAGGAGAAGTTTAACCATACCATTCATCTATGAAGATCTAAATGCTATGTTAGTTCAAACAGAATGAACTTTAAATTCGAGGCCATTGTGCTTTATGACCACCCAAATGATTTGAAGAAACTATCTGCAGAACAGTTTGTAATAGGAAAAGTTTACCAATGTCCAGAAGTTTATGTAACCTTCGGTACCTTCGAATCGTTTATTAATTTGTCATCAGGTTTAACAAATTAAACGAATATACATTTTTCATAATGTTTCCTATTTGTAAACCTTTTCGTTTTTACATACTAAAAGTTTATATTTCAAAAGTGTTTCAATCTCCCGCTTTTTCGTTTTGACAATCTGGTAACTTTATTATAAGTAGAACTTCATTTTGATAGCTGGAATTGTAGTTGAGTTTACCAACAGCATGCATTCAGTATTTTTTTAATCTCCTGTATCTCATAAGGTCACATTTTTGGATTTTTTTTACATGATTTTATATTGTTCGTATGTCAGTATATATTTGACAACAACAATATTTCCCAGCCTATCTGACCTATTTTAGGTTATACACAGAAGTGCCTTGGTTAGGGTAATTCCATAAATTTCACATCGGCTATGAAATTATGTTGTTGTTACTGTTTCGTCTCGAAGGAGAAGCAGTATACAGATCATCCTGTGTATAATTTACACCACATAAATAAATTTAACCTAGCTCCCGCCTGAGTTATTCAAATGTTATTAAATTTTCCTGCTGCAGGATAAAACGTGCCAGCAGCCAATACATTCACATAGGAACAATGTCTGCTTTTGAATTCAGAAGAACCCGTGACGGTGTCGTCGTTTCGTCATAGCTGTTCCTGCCTGCGGAAAAGTCTCCTCGCTTGGAAGACGAGATATTTCTCATTGTATATGTGATAAAGTGCTGACTCGTTTGCCTATTAAATAAATCCATACTTGAGGAAAGCTCCTTAAATGCCTTACTAAACCTCGTGCACTTCATATACCAATCCCTTGTTTTCGTTCTTGCTGGAATTTACCATTTCCATTTGAAATTTTATTTAAAAAGTAATTTAGTAGAAAAGTATTCCACAATTCTCCTTTGGTTTGTATAGTATACGAAGTAAAAGAATACATTAGCCTTAATGATATCGAAGTTCAAATAGATAGACATATATTTGGTATTATTTCTTGCATCATTTTCCCCATATGTTGAAATTACTTGAAGTAATAATTAAATTTGATAATAATATGAGAGTATTTTGTTATTAAAACTACAGAAAATTGTATACAGGGTATCCCAGATTTAAAGTGACATAGACTAATGAGAGATGGAGCATACTTTGCTGAGTTCAAAACACCCCCACACTTAACCTTGAATCCTCACTGTTTTCAAGATACATGTTTTATGAATTTTGACTGAAACTAAAATTAACCATATTTTGGAATGGGTGGACGTATTTGGATAAAAGTTGGTATACATATAGTGCACTCTTAGTCCAATCAATAGCATAATTTAGTTTGGAAAATTCCAGGACAGGACTCAATTTTTATTATTTTACATTCAGGGCCAATTACATCACCCTGTATATCAGTTTTGTGTAAATGGCAGATAACAGCTAGAAGCACTTCTAAATACAGTGGCAGCAGACATAGTTTATTTCTCAGGACATTGGCCTACGATTCCAGAAATTAAGCACCCGAATTTAAATGGCTATACAATGATCAACAGCTTTTGTTGTAAAGAATATACGCATGGAGGAGTTTGCATTTTTGCCAAAAACCAGATAAACATAAAACATTTTCACTACAATAAATGTATAGAAAAAACCTTTGAAGTAATCATAGTAAATTTCAATATGTCAAATGGAAAATTATTATCCCGAAATCATGGAATTATAAAGCATATTTGCCCAAATTTTCTTTTTGTTGCAATTACCAAATTTCACAGTTTTTGTCAATCTTAGCTGATATAGAAAACCTCGTTCTAGTTAAAATGTTGAAATTCATAAAACCCGTAAAGAATCCATACTATCAAGCTTAATTCAATATAATTTTTACCAATTAAAATTCCATCCCATATAGTGCACTAAAAAGCTCAACATTTGTTCGTCTCAATAGAGCATATCGGAAGCTTTAATGTGGCTACAAGACTTGCCAATACCAATTGGATTTTCAATTTAAGTATTTAATATCTAAGTAACCGTAAACAATTAGTAAATAAAAATAATATATAAGTCTTCTCATGCTCTTTCAAACTATACATATTTGGATTCCTGAATTTCATGATTTCAATACAAAATTGTCAATTATATAAAATACCTTTAAATAACGTACCGGAAGGAACGGCTGGGGCACAGCAAACGAATATGAAAAACGTTTGTGCTGGACTACCAATGACGAAAAACGCAACAGTCTGAGTTTGTGAACGAGTCACACAGGCACTATAAATGCAGAGGAAAGCGTGATCAGACGTATTATACGTATTAGTCGCGAATCCAGATTCTTTGAATTTTAAGTAAAATAAATCCATTCCACAGTTTTAAACTAATAAATTAAATTGTTAAATCCAAAAGTAAATTTTGAGTCGTTAAAACTAATTTGATTTTTCTAGATTTAATCTTCTAGTACGAATTTTTAATGTGAACCCTTACGTAAATTTCTGCTGCCGTGCAGATATAATTTATTCTTTTGTAAAAATACTCATGTCTTGTTCTACACCATTTTATTTTAAAATACCAGTGTAAGTAGTGAAAAACAAGTATTTTAGTTAAACCTTCGATTCCGAGTTATTATGTCACAAAAGAAGAAATATTCAATATACAGAATGTTAACAAAAATCTGAACCATTTAAAAATTATCACAATCCAGTTTAAGCACGAGCTGGCTCAGGAGTGTCTCAAAATTGCTCATTTTTAGAACCTAGTTTGTGTTCTCAAGGAAATGCGTGTGTCTTGCATCTCCTAATGGCTTGTACATCAGTGTATACGCAGAAGCTATGCAATCCTAGACGAGGCTTGCGTAGTGAATATACCATCCTCTGGAGGAGATATAAAGCTGTCAGTCCCCTATATATTAAATGTTAGTCAATTCAAAGATCCCTGCTCTTTGAAGGAGAAGATGTTCGGCAAAATTTCTGGTTGGGGGTAGCTCATCTACAGGCCTTGGTGATACGTATCAGTAGCGGAAATGGGCCGAAGTTAAATAAATATATTTAAAAAATTAAAATTTAGATGCATTTTTTATTATCTTACTTTGCTATTACAAGGTATCCCATATCTAAACGGACATAGTGAATTGAGAGATAGAGCAAACTTTGCCGAGTTCAAAACACCCCACAGTTACTCTTGAAAGTAAGATATTTTATGATTCTCGAAAAGTTAATTGGCAGCTCGTTGTTGCAATTAAGAAACATCAGTTAGTGAACGCTGTGTCCTAGAAGATTCGTTATTTTTACTTAACCCTAACTGCTCGCCAGTGGCGGACCAGTTTCATCTCCAATCATGTCGGGCTGTTCATCGTGTACCCGTGATAAAAGTGAAGGGCTTGTAGGCTGTGAAGGAATCTGTAATAAGTGGTTTCACTACTCATGTGCTGGCCTTTCTAACATGAAATTTGGAATGCTTTCAAAAAGCAAACGTTTATTCTACCTGTGTGATAAATACAGGCGTACATGTGAAATTTTTGAAAAAACCGAAGTTTCTGCTTATTCCGAGAATCTTACTGCTCTTAATGAAACAGTCACCAATATTAGTTCCCAGGTCCAGGGTCACATAGATGTAGCACTTGCCGGGTTTACTTCTATGATTGATAAGATTAAGCTCGAAGTTACTAACTTAATCAAAACCGAGGTCCAGAAAGTCATCCACCACAATAACGATAAACTGGTTACTCCCAAAATTGATGAACTCGATCCAAAAATAGACAACATTTCGACCTCTGTTGGTAATTCTGTTAACAAAAAATCTTATGCTACTGCTGCTGCTAATCAAACATTCTTTATTAAACCAATGCATAAGCAAACTGTTTCTACTATCAAAGCGGACATGCTTTAGAACATCAACCCGGTAAACTCCAGTATAAGTCTAAGTAAGGTTCGAACTGCTATAGATGGAGGCCTAGTTGTTTCTTGTGATATTACTGACTCACAAAAATTCAAAGAATTAGCTGCTGAAAGACTCTCTGATAAATATGTTGTTGAGGAGTTAGCGACTCTACACCCGCGTGTGCGTGTAGTCGGAATCACGGAAGAATTAGATGCTGAAACTGTCCATAATTTTCTAACGTCACAGAATAAAAAATGTTATTGTCTCTAACAGTGAGTGTAAGGTTATATCTGTGTCACATTTAAAAAAAACAACAAAATATTTCAGGTTATCCTTCAAGTAGATAAGACTACATATGGTAATATATTAGAGCAAGGTAAATTATTTGTTGGCTACGACTATTGTAATGTTTTTGATACTATTGAAATGAGACGCTGTTTTAAATGTAATGGTTTTCACCATCTGTCAAATAAATGTGCCCTCCAGCATGTGATCTGTCCGCGCTGTTCTCAAAAACATAACATCTCAGAGTGTAAATCACAAGATCTTTGTTGTATCAACTGCCTAACCTTCAATAAGGGTAATAAAGACTCAGCAAATAATACTAATCATGCAGCATGGGATAAAAATTGCTTTGTCCTCCAACAAAATACTACAAAGTTCAGGAATAATATTTTAGGTATTCGGTAGCAATCAGCTCCTTTACGTTCCGACCATGCGCTATCCACAAAAACATTTATAAACACTGAAAAAGCAATGGCTAAGAACTCTTATTTTATGTCGTTCTATTATCAGAATGTTGGTGGACTAGGGACAAAAACTAATGAGTTATTTACTAATTCACTCGTTGACCAGTGTGACTGTATTGCTCTCACCGAGACATGGGCTCATGCGGGATTGTCAAATACCGAACTGTTTGATATAAATGTATATGATGCTGATAGGAACTTTCAAGCTTGTAAACGGGAGGAGATGGAGTATTACTCGCACTTAAAATTAAATACAATGCTTATTTACTTGACGTTCGTTCCCTATGTCCAGGTTTTAATAATCTCAAGGGCATCGATATACTGGGCGTAAGAATTAAAACGTGTAATCACTATTTTCTTATTTTTGTTTTATATATTCCCACTGACACTACCTGTGAGGATTATGAGTGTTTATTTGATAATATTGAATCACTATATGACCTGTATGGATCCGACATTCTCATTATTGGCGACTTTAACATCCCTGAATATTTCTCAAAAACTCTCAGTCGAAAATACAATTCCCTGCTGCTTTTTATGAACTTTTTTAATCTAAAACAACAAAACAATGTACTCAACGCTAATAACAGACTATTAGATCTCATTTTAAGTAATATGTCTTGTAACGTCCAAAAATCAACCTCAGTTTTGTTAACGGAAGATCCTCATCATCCTGCTCTTTGTATTAATGTGTGTGTACAAAATCTTATGACTAATAAGTTTCCTCTATTTAGTCACAAGTCGTTTAATTTTAAAAAAGCTAATTACCCTGCACTCTACAATGAGCTAGCTCTAGTTGACTGGAGTTTTATTTCTAATCTGGCAGTAAACGAAGCTGTGTTTGAATTTTATGACAAAATATATTCTGTTTTTAAGAAATACGTCCCTAAAGAAACACCATCACACAAACAGTATCCCCCTGGTTTAATTCCAATACAATTAGACTGCTTAAACAGAAGAACCGGGCACGTAATACATACAGAAGGACTAAAAACCAGGATGATCTAATAATATTCAATGAATTAAGAGCTTTGCTAAAAATTACTATTAAAGATGCTTATGCTGCATACATACGGGATGCCGAGAATGCCATAAAATCTAATCCAAATAAGTTCTGGGGTTATATTAATTCAAAAAATAATGCCACATCTATTCCTAGTACTATGAACTACAACAATGCCACTCTTGAAACCCCCCAAGATATAGTTAACTCCTTTGCTGGTTTTTTCTCTAATGCGTATATTAATTCTAGTGAATATTTGCTTGGTGACAGTGTACATAATAACAATGTTATGCATATTCGAATATTCACTGAGAGCGAAGTCCTAAACTCAATTAAAAAACTCAAGGCAAACATGACTACAGGACCTGATGAAATACCCGCGTTTATTATAAGAGACTGCGCTAATGTTTTTTACAAACCTCTCTGTATTATATTTAATTTAATCTTAAGCACAGAAATATTCCCTGATAAGTGGAAACTATCCAGAATTTGTCCAGTGTTTAAAAAGGGCAGTAAAAATGAAATAGAGAACCATCGTCCCATCGCAATTTTATGCAATTTTTCTAAAATTTTTGAATTTTTATTGCATGATTACGTATCCTTCCATACTAAAAGTTTAACAATTGAAGAACAACATGGCTTTATGGGCGGTCGGTCAACTGTTACAAACCTGGTATGTATCACCCAACTTATTTCTGAAGTCATAGATCGTAAGGGTCAGGTTGATGTAATTTATACCGACTTCTCTAAAGCATTCGACAGACTAGACCATGGCATTTTATTGACTAAATTAGAAAGCTTTGGAATCAGTACTTCGCTACTAAATTTATTTATATCTTATTTATCCTATCGGCCTCAATATGTTCAGTATCGTGGTTATTGGTCTGATCATTACAGCCAATACCACAGGGCTCGGTACTTGGACCATTGCTTTTTGTACTGTTTATCAATGACATTGTTGATGACTTGGATGTTCACTATTTGCTTTATGCTGATGACCTAAAAATATACTTTCCTATAAATTCCGACTGCGACTGCCTGAGGGTTCAGCGTAACCTGGATCTTCTTAATACCTGGTGCATTAATAACCGTCTTCCTCTTAATGCTGCTAAATGTAATGTCATGTCTTTTACACGTAAAGTAAATACAATTTCATTCAACTAAAAATTAAACGACTGTACTCTAAATAGGCCTGAGTTTATAAAAGATCTTGGCGTTGTTTTTGATACTATATTAACTTTTCCTAAACATATCGAGGAATGCACCAGTAGTGCATTTAGAAAATTAGGTTTTGTTTTGAGAAACAGTAAAGATTTTACTGAATTATCTACTCTACGTATGTTATTTGTTACATTTGTCAGATCCAAACTGGAATATGCGTCCATTGTTTGGAGTCCTAGTTACAACATTCACATAACGTCCTTGGAAAAATACAACGAAGATTTTTTAAGTCCGCAACTTTTATTCCGGAGGGCACATATCCAATAAGAGGGACACAACAAGAATTTTTTTTAAATAAATTTAGTATGAGTCGCTTAATGTAATGCATTCAATAATGTTCTTACACAAAATTATCAATAATAAAATCAGCTGCACCTGCCTCACCTCACTTCTTAGGTATCGAATCCCGAGATTAAATTCTCGAATAAATAATGTACTCATGCTTCCTACTCCACGCACTAATATATTAGAATCATCTCTCCTACATCAAATATGTTTAAATTATAATAATATTGAGGCTAGCCTGGATATATTTAACTGTAATATTGCTGATATAAAGAACATTTACTTAAACCCCATTTAAACACTATCTTGTGTATATTTCTGTTTTACACTTGTGATATATATGTGTGTGTATATGTACACACACACACATACATATACACACACATATATATCACAAGTGTAAAACAGAAATATACACAAGATAGTGTTTAAAAGGGGTTTAAGTAAATGTTCTTTATATCAGCAATATTACAGTATATATATATATATATATATATATATATATATATATATATATATATATATATATATGTATATATATGTACATGTGTGTATATATATGTGTATGTGTGTATGTATGTATATATATTTATTTTACTAGAGTATATATTTTGATTATAGTTGTTACATTTTATATTTGTGTCATTTGTGTGCCTTTTACTTACACCATATTGTTCTATTTATCGATATTTTATTTAAATCTGTTGTTATTTGTCCTGTAATTGAGTTTCACCCGTTGGATGAATTATATAAATAAATAAATAAATAAATAAATTATTTATACCGCCATATTTTCTGAACGGCCGGTAGCCGCACATATTGGGATAAAATCTGACTACACTCTTTTATCCCAATCAAAAGCATAATTTATTTGGGAGAAATCCAGGACCGGACGAATTTTTTAATGTTGCTCTTCGTATCTACACCCTGTATATCATTTATTGGAAAATTTTAGTAAACGTTTAGAAAGACAATAGAGCAGTGTGGAAAATAATGTCATAATATTTGAAGGCACATTTAGGGTTATTCTTTAACAAATTTTCGAGATTGTCGGTTGTCCAAATTTTAAATTTTACAAATAAAGTAGTCAGCTAGCCAATGTCATTAATTTCAATTAAACAACCAGCAAAAGAACTGTTTTTATGTACATGGACCGTATTTAAACTTATTTGAGTTTAAATTTCCATTCAAAAGACTCAAGCATCACATATAACTAATTATGATATATAAAATGTCTAACAAAAAAATATGTTTAACTTATAATAATAATAAATGACAAGTAGATGGAATAATGTATATAAATTATAATGAATGTAAAATAAACCCACAGTTGCAAATAATTTTTTATTTTTTTTGTAGTATTGATTTAATCCGAAATAATGGAAGGAGTACTACTTATGCGCAATTCCTGGCTCTTCGTGTGTATAAACAAAAAGATGTGTCTGGTATTTTCAATACGCCTAAGACACTTGTGTAGGAACAAGATCTGTGAATTTTTTTAGGAGAATATTTACGGGTGTAATAACGATTATTACTATTTACATAATTAAGTGTACTATTTCATAATTTTTTTATAACATGAGTCATACCTACCTAGGCTATGCGTTCTATCCTTAATTTTAAGTAAATAATAAGTATTGTTTGCACCATACCAAAAACATTAGCTTTGACCGAAAAACTAAAATTATTAAAAACGACACATATCAAAAGACACGACACCTGTTTATTTAAATTTCCTTTGTCACACTGTAAGACATCAATTTATAATATATTTTATTTTACTCAGACAGGAAAACAGTGAAACGTGATGAAAAACATAGCGCATATATAAAGTAAATATTTGTGCTCTGCGCGTTTACATTATGTCAACATATGAATGCAGGCGAGAGAGAAGAATACGCAATATACAACCTTTTTTTTTAAAAAAAAGAAATATATTTTCATCGAATATACGTCATTCTAAAATTAATGCTTATTAAACTGAAACCATTGCAGTTGTACGTAGTGGGTACATACATATTCCGTAGGTGGGATTAGGATAGATCCATGTGGCACAAGGCACCATACGGGTGTGTAATTATAAAACAAAAAAATTAAAACGAAATTGAAGTACTTACATTTGCTAAAATTATTACGTTCTATTAATGCTTTCTATAGTCCTGGTGTGTATAACAAATGGTACATTTTATAAATTTTGCTAAAAGTCCTTTTATTTTAGGTATATAAACCGTATACAGAGCTTTCAGTAATGATCACCGGACACGTGACCGCAAAAATATAGACAACCAACTATACACGATGGTATTGCACTAAACAGAAATACCCTAAATCCATTGGCGTTCTAGTTAAAGGTAAAAATCTTATAATTCATTTATTCATCAAATTTAAGAATTTTTTAATATTAAAAGCAAATTTAAATGGGATGCCTTTTATCTGAATAAAAAAATGTTCGCAAGAAATAAATTATTACACCTAATTCAAAATAATCTTTATTTCCACAGACAACATGAATATAAACATTAGAATCGAGCAATCCACAGTAAATAAAAGAAATTATATAATAAAAACTTTTGTTACATGAGATTTAAATTAGAAGATGAATGAATAGGTACATTTTAATACGAAATGCCAAGAAATTATAACAAATGCTCAAAATGGCTACCTTGAGTTTCTAAACACACGTGGACTCTTCGTTTCATATTTTCGAATACGTTCTGTAACTGATCAACAATAATATTGCGGATTTCTCTTTCTATTGCCCCTTGTAATTCGTCAATGGTATGTAATTTATTTTTAAAAACATTGTTCTTCATGCGTCCAAATAAGAAATAATCACAGGGCGTTAAATCTGGAGACAGTGTAGGCCATAATCCCTGGCTGACTAATCGGTCATCGTAAAACTTCCGTAAAAAATCAAGTGAAGCTCTTGCTGTATGGGCAGTAGCGCCGTCTTGCTGGAAATAACCATCTTGCAGTTCATCATCATGCAACTGCGCCAGAAATGGCTCTAAAATAAGAGTTTGATACCTTTGGGCATTAATTGTTTCACGAAAAAATATAGGGCCTAATAATTCGCCTTCTGGATATTGCCACCCATACACCAACTTTTAAGGGGTGTAAACGTGTTTCTATATAAGTGTGAGTGTTTTCTGTAGCCCATGTCCTGTAGTTCTGACTATTGATATAACCTGTTAAGTGGAACCACGCTTCATCAGTAAAATAGATTAAATCCAATACATTGTTGTTATTTAAATTTCCGTTGAACCAACGACAATATCTTACTCGACTTTCAAAATCAGGGGCTAATAGTTCTTGAACAACGGTTACCTTGTATGGATGCAAATGGAGTTTTTTGAGTGCTTTATGGGTTATTCCAACTGAAAGACCTAAAAAAAATAAATTTCGTTGATTTGTCGTTTAGGTATATTAAGACATCTGAAGAGAACCGATTCCCAGTTTTATATATTTTTTTATTTGCATTCAGGTTTTATATATAAACAAGAGTTTTAGTAGGTATCGTTATTAGTTGTTGATAATAATTTTCACTAAAGAAATTCATATTTTATATTTTCAAGAAACTAAATTTAAATGGTATGTAACGTATTCAGTAATTAAAAAATTTTGTGTAAAATTACCTACCTGTTTGAGCGGACAACTTTGGTATGAATTTTGCCAGGCTTTGATTTACTCTTTCTCGAACGTCGTTCATAACCACTTTAGTTAAAACAGTTGGCCTACCAGTGGATTTTCCCTTGCAAAGGCAGTGTTTCTTTGCAAAACGATCAACAAGTACATATTTACGATTTGGGGTAGTGAATGGGGTAGTGAAGCGCAAGTTATAGCCTCTCCTACTCAATTGTTAACCTCACCTTCGCGATGAGTTCAATTTGAACTTGGTGCACCCTGTTTTCACTAACGAGGCTCTAACGACCGAGTAAGGGCGGAATAACCCTTACCTTTTGCCGTGAGCACATCCACCTTCTCACGAAGAGTGCGGTAAAAATAACCCACCGCACACAAAGGTTGCTTTTGGAATCGTTTGGTTACCCCATCGTCGCAGTCTTCATCTGTACCATGGGACCACACCACTCGCCTTCCGCATCCGAGCTGGTCTGTTGCATACCTGCTCCAGCTAAAACTTCAAATGCAGCTTCGTTTTCAGTCGATTAAGGCTTTAAAAAATGATGGAGCGTTCAAGTGGGACAAAATCATCCGGAGGTAAAATACCCTCCCGATCGGATCTCCGGGGGAGAGTGCCCACAGGAACACCTCATCGAATGTCGAAAAAACACCGACAAGTTAAATCCAACAAAACTAATTCTTTCATCTACGGCGCTTGGAATGTTCGTACTTTGAACGACAGCACTCGCACCGATCGGCCTGAAAGAAGAACTGCTCTAATAGATAGAGAACTTCACCGACTCAATGTTGACGTTGCAGCTCTCAGCGAAACTCGATTTTTGGAGGAAGGCTCTCTCACAGAAAAGTACTACACCTTCTATTGGAAAGGTCTTCCCACCAATTCAAGAAGACAACATGGAGTAGGATTTGCCGTTCGGAATCAACTTGTATCCAACTTAACACAAGTACCACAAGGCCTATCCGAGCGTCTAATGCTGCTACGCTATGAGCTATCAGATGGCAACGCGGTAAATCTAATAAGCGCCTACGCTCCCACTCTGGATGCAAGTCACGAAACCAAGGAAAGCTTCTATCAACAGCTGGAAGAAACCCTCTGTAGAATACCTAAAACGGAACAACTCGTTATTCTTGGCGATTTTAACGCTAGAGTAGGGAGAGATGCAGACACCTGGCCAGGCATCATAGGCAAGAACGGTTTGGGCAACATGAACGCTAACGGACAACTACTCCTAACTAAATGCGCCGAACATGATCTAGTTATAACAAACACCATTTTCCGACAAAAGGATAAATTTAAAGGCACCTGGCGTCACTCCAGATCAGGTCACTGGCATCTACTGGACTATGTTATCGTACGTAAGAAGCATCTCAAGGACGTCCAAATTACAAAGGCGCGCATTGATAGCGAATGTTGGACCGATCATCGTCCTGTTGTCTCTAAAATGAAAATTGTTATGAGACCCAAACACCGAAGAACTCAAGTAAAACGTAGACACCGTCTCTGTATTAGTAAATTGCGTGACCAACAAACCGTCGAACAGCTAAAGCAAAAAGTTCAAGAGAATTTGAGTGCACTAGAAGAAACCAATTCTGTAGATGTCGCTGCTACCTGGACACAAATTAAAGACAGTTTAAAAAGTGCGAGTGAGGAAATTCTTGGCACTGCAGCAAGTAAAAAACAGGAGGACTGGTTCAATGATAATGAAGCTTTTATACAAGAACTTCTTGACCGCAAACATATTGCCTTACAAAACGCTATCAACCACCCCAACGACTCATCAAAAGCAGAAGCTTTTACCCAATCTAAGTATGAAACGCAACGCGAAATCAGAAGAATAAAGAACGAGTGGTGGGCAAGCAAGGCCAGAGAAATTCAAAGGTACGCCGATTCACACGACTACAGGAATTTCTTTCGAGGAGTAAAAGCAGTGCACGGCCCCAGTCGGAAAAATATGTGTCCTATTAAAGATTTAAATGGAAATCTCCTCAAAGAAGACCAGGAAATAAGAGCCCGATGGAAAGAACACTACTCTAACATTCTTAACCAGCAAAGTCAAGCCGACCACGATATTATAAATCTTATCCCTCAATACGACACCTTCGAAGACTTAGATAAACCACTAACAACGGAAGAGATCTTAACCGCCATTGGGCAGCTAAAAAATAACAAATCTCCCGGCGCCGACTCACTCCCAGCTGAGATCTTTAAAGCTGTGTCGTCAGAGCTCAGACCCTACCTCAAAAAACTGTTTGATGTCGTGTGGGAAAGTGGTCAAGCTCCGCAGGAGTTTCGTGATACACTTTTAATCAACCTCTTCAAAAACAAAGGGAGCGCTGCGGACTGTGGAAATTACAGGGGTATAGCTCTCCTGGCTGTTGGAGGGAAGATACTCACTAAAGCGATGGCAAATAGGCTAACACCTGTTATGGAAAAGTTACTTCCTGAAACACAGAGTGGCTTTAGACCAAACCGAGGCACATCGGATTTAATCTTCACACTTAAACAGCTTCAAGAAAAAGCACTCGAACATCAAGGAGAAATTCACATGGCCTTCATTGATTTAACCAAGGCGTTTGACTCGGTGGACAGGGAAGTGCTCTGGAAAATTATGTTCCGCTTAGGTATCCCTAGAAAATTTGTGGAAGTATGTCGCAGTCTATATACAAACAACAACGCCCAGGTTATGTATAATAATGAGGCAACCGAACCTTTCCAAACCCTCACTGGAGTTAGGCAGGGATGTGTCCTGGCACCCCTAGTCTTTAATTTGTTTACCACTGCTCTAACAATTATTGTTGACAACAAACTGACAGTCAAAGGAATAGGTCTCAGATACCGTTTTGATGGCGGTCTCTTTAACATAGGGTGCTTTAGAGCTTTCACGAAGACACGCACACGATTCATTTGTGATCTCCAGTATGCGGATGACTGTGCACTTTTAGCTTCTACGCCGGAAGAGCTTCAAGAACTTTTAGATGTGTATGCCCAGAGCTATGATTCCTTGGGACTTAAAGTCAACATTGGAAAGACTAAGATTATGTCAACTCCTCATCAAGTGAACCAAATAGATATTACACTTATCGGAAATTCTCTTGAAGTGGTGGATCAGTTCAATTACTTAGGCAACGTTGTTAATGACAAAGCAAACATGGGCAGCGAGATTCGCAATAGAATTAACGCTGCATCTAGAGCACTCTGGGGACTTAGAGAGAGAGTATTTGACAACCACGACCTTGCTTTGTCAACGAAAATGGCTGTCTACAGAGCAGTTGTCATTCCAACACTGTTATATGGATGTGAAAGCTGGGTCACTTACCGTCGTCATGTGAAAGAATTAGAACGTTTTCAGCAAAGACACCTCAGAAGTATGATGAAAATCCGTTGGTTCCATCACATATCAAACGTGGAAGTACTCAGGAGAGCAAACAGCCTTCCAATTGAGGTGCTTATTTCAAGAGCACGCCTAAGATGGGCAGGTCACGTTCATCGTATGCATGATAACCGCCTTCCTAAATGTACACTTTATGGTGAATTGCTAAGCGGTAGAAGAAGGAGTGGCGGTCAACGAAAGAGGTTCAAAGACGCTCTCCATGAAAATCTAAAATCCTGCGGTATTGCAGACGAGCAATGGGAACAACTTGCAGCGGACAGAACCGAATGGCGAGGGGTTGTGGCCAGCTATCAAGGAAATGTTGCTGCAAGAAGGCCGAATCCAAGACCTAACCAAGTCTATGTTTGTCCTGACTGCGGTCGACATGTGCTCTCCCGAATTGGCCTCTATAGCCATAGTCGTGTGCACCGTAGATGAATGGGAATTACAATAGACTACACCTTTTACTTGTTTTTTATTGTACACAATTTATCGACTGTAACATTTTTATACTCGGACTCGAGTAACGGCTAACGGCTAATAATAATAATTTACGATTTGAAAATGTGTCATATGGAATATTTACGTCAGGAAATTTTTCCATAAATTGTTCGATGCATGATTGCAATGAATACTTCCGTGATCCATCTTCGTTGCGAGTTCCACTTCGAAAATTAGCCATCAAAATGAAGGCATCTTGCTCTGGCGTAAAAACTATTGCAAGACAGGACTAGAATAAAATTTAAAAAACGTTACTTAACCTAACATTATTTATCTCTTTATCATTACTCTCCAGAAGATAACTGATGCAAATTATGTAGTTCCGAAAATAACTGATTAGTACTCAAATAATTAAAACAATTCCAAACTCGTGAAAAAGAACTGATAATTATGCAATATCCATCAAAACACTACTACTACGTCTATGATATGACATTACAGATTAAAATAAATAGTTAAATGTTAGGATATGCCTACAAGAAGACTGTACGGCGCTAAATATTCTGCGTAGACAAACCGTTGCATTATTGGTTCCGCTGGGCGTGTTCAATTTCAGAGCCAATTAAATCGTGCGTTTCGTCCAGATTCCGTGGAGAAAACGCACCCTTAGATACATACGAATTAAAATATCCCTAGTATGGAAGGTCCTGACATGGCTAAAACATGACAAGCCTAAAAGATGAACTAAAACATTACGTGTCCTGTGATCATTATTGAAAGCTCTGTAGTAAATGTTTTATTATGATAATCTAAGCGCTTTCAGAAAGATTCTTCTCGCCATTGGCGTAAATTATTTAATAAGTACTTCAGAAAGTAAAACCCGGTTTCATACTTTTGATTTAAAGGGCCTTCCACAAACGTCGATTTCATTTAATATAAGGTAATCGGAACTGTTTATAGTTGACTAAAAGTCCTTATTTGAATTTAATTAAAGTCAGTTTGAAGAACTTAACATTTATTTGAAGGAAACTTTACATTTTAAGTCAATTTTAACGAGTATATGAAACAGGTAAGTTATTGAAAACTACGAACTAAATGCCGAAGTAAACGAATATTATTTTCTGTCCTACTTTAAGGCGATTTCGTTAAAACTTCATAGTATATATAAAGCTGAAATTATATTTGTCCGGAAATTAGAACCAACTTCACGATGAGCTAAACATTTCTGATACAATCTACAAATTGTGTTTAAAATAAAATTAAAAAAACGATCCAAAACCCTTAAGATTAAACTCTAAGTGAGAAACGGAGGTCGAAATAGCAGTTTATATTACAAGCAAGATAAACAAGTGTGTTGTAAAAAAGATAAAAAGGAGGGGGGTGGAGTGGGTGAATTATCAACAAGGGAAATTTACGGGCAATGTGATGTGATTACGTGATCCATTTGTGTCGTTTGGTTCCTGAGCCCTTCCTTTCAACTCAGCTACACCGTACTGATGAGGAACAAAAATCCGAAACACGCGTCTACGGTTTGCACTTTTTCTTTGCGGGCTTACCCATGAACTTTCCTTGTTGATAATCCTGTGATAATCCTTGGGCTATAAACATCCACCTAGGTTGCTATAGCTTGCCTCCGTGGCATCAATGTTGTGTTGTTGCTCTGAAATGCAGGGTTTTCTAGCGGAGCCACAAATGAGGAGTTTGCCTCCTACCTGTGATCCATTTGTGTCGTTTAATTCCTAAGTTGAGCACATTCTTTAAACATAGCTACACCGTACTGATGAGGGCCAGAAACTTCGAAACACGTGTCTACGGTCTACGATTTGCATTTGATATATATGGGTGTAACAGGATCATGGTGTACCCCCCTTTTCTCCTTTAGTTTTGAAGATAATTGCTTGAAATTTACGATATACTACATACATAATAAGCGGCACTTTTTGACATACAATTGATTTTTTTCGCTTCCGGTACTGCATTTTTGAATTCTGCATAATTTTCTAAATCCAACGATGCCAAATAAGACATTTCAAACATAATTTTTTTTAATCTCGTGTGCAGTAGTCGGTTTGGATAATTTCTTAGAAAAAGAAAACCTCACATTCTCATTAAGTCGACGTTGCGACAAACTTTATTGTCTTCCTCAGGACTACAACGATATAACATAAATCAAATAATTAACAAGAAGTATATAAATTGAAATAAATATGAATAAAAAACATTCACCTTTAATCACACAGTATAAGGCTTTTGTTATTCAAAATGATTTAAAAAATAAAACGTTATATAATATATATGAAAATTTGGTAAAAAATGAGGAATAAATATAATCTTTAAACATGACACTGTTAAAAACCTATACTACTACTAACAATATTAGGACAAATCTCGCTTACCTAATGAGGTATTTGGCTCTCTGTCAACACAATCATCATCGTCAAATCAATAAATAAAAATAAGAATAACATCACTTATACCAATAGGTTCCTGTCTTCAATATTTATTCATAGGTGACACAGCAATATTTTATATTGAAAATTAGTTAATATGCGAATGCAGTGTCCAATGTAAACATACAAACAGAAATGGATCTTTAAATTAATACGATTTTTTTTATAATATAATTTTTAGTTTTCCATTTAAGTGTACCATGACGGTTCTGATTTATGCTAAATGACCCGTGTAATGCTACAAAAATCGAAATCCAGTTAAAAACGCTAAACTACGTTATTTATGAACAAATAAAATTCACTAAAATTGTTTTTGGGGTAAAACTCAATTTTTTCAAATGGAATCAGATCAGTACCGTGGTACCATTTATTAGTACTATTAATAAGGAATTTATTCAGACGTCGTATTAAAATGTGCGATAAATACAAATAAAATTACAGCTAAAAGAAAATAAGAAAATACAATTTCGTTCTAATTGAATGTTACAAAGTAAAGGTGGCTTTGAAATATTTAGCTTGTCAAACATTTGTTGGTTTAACGGTGTTTTTATTGTGTCTTTAAAAATTGTTTGAAATTCTTGTTAATTATCTTTAAAATGCCGCAAGAGATAAAAAAGTTGACATGTTAATTATTTATGGGGAATGTAAAAGAAACGCAGTTGCGGCTACGACCTTTAGGCCCGCTAGATGGCGCCTGCTGACTATTTTGCATGTCGCTATCGTAAAAATACCGAGATGTACCAAATAGTCAAAGGATCCTCGTGCCGATCGTCACATGCCTATCTTGCACTGACGAGAGCCAACAGCTCGAAACTGCTGTCTGCAAGTGGTGTGGCGCGACTGGCACGAGAGCTCCTTTAAGTAGGATCAGTCTTTCGGCTGGTGTTTGTTGCAATCGAAGCATTAGCGTTATGTTGATAATATGCGATTATTACACTTAACGCGCCAGGCTTGTAACGTGTAATTCAGCGCTCGACGGGGCACATAGCCCGGAGAGTAGCTGTTGGTTGCCTTATAGTAAAATAAGGATTTTATGGACTAGCTTACGACAGAAAAATTATGTTTTAATGTTCTGCCCTCTAGAAGCGCATTTGAAATATATACATATATAAATGCTGTGCAGACTTTTTAATAACAAAAATTTAAAAAATTCGTAATCTACTGGAATCTACAGAGTGGGCACATAGTTATACCTTGAATATAATGCAAATAATGCACTTGAATTTTTTTTATAACCTATTTAACTCGTCCTTGGAAATCAGCTTCTAAGAAATCAAGATTAATTTATGAAAGACAACCCGCGAAAACCATAGTTAACCAGAGGCATTCTAAATGTAAGGTCTTGTACATATAAACGCACCACTTCAGTTCTTATCAAAATATACAGTAATGATAAAGCCACCTGAATATGTAACAAAATATTGCAAAGTTTTAAGGCAGTTAATAAAAACTATTTCATTAAGAGATAAATCAGTAATATAATAAAATTAAAAACCCTGAAAAATTTGAAACTCATTATTAAAAAATAATACAAAAATTTATGAAAATATTTCAGTTATGGGAAACAATAGGTTATTAACAAATCCAGATTCTGTCGCAAACAAATTTTCTGCATTTTTCTCCACGCAAGCTACAAACTTAACCGCATCATTAAAAAGTAATACACCTTTTAAAAATTATCTGGCAAATTCAAAATTGAATAACACATCTTCTTTTTTCTTTCAGTCATTCACTGAAAATCATACAAGAGAATTGTAAAGATATTAAAACCAAAAAATTCTTGCGGTTCTGATGGTATTCCCGTTACAATAATAAAAGAAAATATTGATTTATTAAAAAAACCGCTAACCTACCTTACTAATTTGTCAATAAGTACAGGCCAGTTTCCGATAAATTTAAATTAGCAATTGTTAAACCATTATTTAAAAAAGGTGGAAAATTTGAAAAAAATAACTATAGATCTCTTTCGGGTTTTTTTCCAAAATTCTGGAAAAGTCTGTGGAGGAGCAATTGGTAAACTATTTATACAAATACAGAATATTGAGTACCACGCAATTCAGATTTGAAAAGGGGAAAAATACCAGTGACGCCATATCCTCATTAGTAAAAAAATATCTGAGATGCTGGAGGAAAAGTAAGTTACTCTAGGTATTTTTTGTGATCTCTCAAAAGCCTTTGACTGCGTGGACCATACTATTTTACTTGAAAAAGTTAATTACTACTCTACAAGAGGGATACCACTGCAGTGGTTTGAGTCTTACTTAACGGGTCGCAAAATTCTTGTGGAAATTGAACATCAGAACAATGATTTTATTAGTAAAGTGAATTCCGCAGAAAATATAGTAAAAAGCGGCGTTCCACAAGGTTCCATATTGGGCCTAATTCTCTTTCTGATTTACATAAACGACATTGTCCACAGTTTCCCTACTTATATTTTTCTTTATTTGCTGACGATACAAATATCATCTTAAATAATAGAAATTACGAGGTCTTAATAACACTTAGTCAAATATCAATGAACAAAATTATTCATTGGTTAAGTTCAACATGACATTTCAAACCTCGATAGAAAAGAGCACAGACATAAACCACACTCAGACTTCCATGGATATAAACCAGAAATAAATCTTTTTTCATTACGCCAGATTCCACTTACAATATACCAGAAGTGAGCCATTGTACGCAGGTGTAAGGATTTTTAATAGCCTACCATCTACGATAAAAAATATTCATAACCTAGTAATTTTTAGAAGGCAACTAAAAATTTTTTTGAAACAAAATGTATACTATAATTTACAAGTACAAAGTGTGTATACTTTCTACACTTGATAAAGGCTTAAAAAATTAAAATATTTGTTAGATAATTTTAAACATAGTAACTTGATACGTCTAAAGGCAGTGTTTACTTAAAAACAATTATTGTGAAGATGTTTAACAAAGAACCAACCACAAATTCGGTTCAGTATATTAAACGAAAAGTGTCCACAGAACCATTTTTTCAGAAGAAGATAACAGAGTTCATGAAAATGATTTTATGGGAAAGCTGGACCCATTTAAAACCAATTTTGTTTAAGAAGTTACCAAACAACACATAATGTAACTTTTTAGTAGATGTAGTGCTACATTACTTTTTAACCGCCGACAATTACCTCACTTCATTTGATGGTACGCTTTTGGAACATCCTGTATGTTAATAAATGAAATTGATCAGCCCAAAGGAATCGAACAAATAATGAACTTATTTAGTTTTCAATACTATTGAAAGAGGCGTAGACTTAGAGAGCTTAAGTAGTTCCAATACTAAAAGTGTTTCAAAAGAGTCTTACGCTAATAACTACATCGCTCGAGTCCACTTCCTATAATTTCCTTCAGGACTATTGTTCATCTTTTTTTCATTTCTTTATATCTTCTATTCTCGTAAATGCTTACTTCATATAGTACAAATAAAAATACGGTATTATGTTCTCTACTATATGAAAAAGAATAGTTTATAGTGGACTTTTATTTTCTCTTTTCATATCCTAGTAAAAGAATGAATAAAATATTATAATTGTAAAGAAGCTTACAGTTCTTTTACACAAAAGTATCACAGCTCGTTGAATAGTTTTTGCCAGTAAATTCTTTATTTATAAAAAAATGTCGTTGGTATATTTAGAGTTGCTTTGATATTTCCATTTAATTAATACACGCTGACGTTAATTATTGTTAAATTCATAAAATAGCCTTCAACAGGTATAAGGTTGAATATGTGGAACAAAACTAGTAAATATTTAATTTGTAATACAGCACAAAGTAACCGAAATATTTGGGTAATCCTAGACAATATATTTTTTTAGGAATTGGTTCAGAGTTAGGCAGAAAACAATAGAGAGTTTTTGCCCACTATACCTCCGTTACCGCTAACGTAGAAGGAAGGAGATAACTGCGCATGTGCACAGATAGCGTTCACCTTATTCTAATTACGTGTCTTCTTATTTCTTTCCGATAAGAGACGCTCGGTTACTCATACCTTAAATGGACCGTAACGCTTCTCATTGGTCAGAAATCCTAGTATAATTGGTTTTAGGTTTGTGGTAGTTATGCGGTGGCCGTGTTAAAGAACACGCCAAAACCCTCGATAAACTTTTCGAAACTGTAACAAAATCAGAAATATTTCGCATGAAAAGCGTGCTTCACGTAAAAATGCCGTTGGAAGAGGTTTTTATATGTTAAATCATATTCTCGCTCTACGGAACGTTTTTTATGCAAAAATCAAGGAATGTAATTTTAGAAAGTGTAGTAAATCTCGCTGCACGGGGGCATAATGTTGCCCCGACCACCAAAATTTAGAAAGTGTAACTAAAATCCACTTGCCTCTCACCCAAAAGTTCCGGGTTCAATCCACGGTCGTGGCAGTGTAAAATACTGTGAGAGGGATTTTTCCACTATACACGGATATTGGGTGTGTGTCCCGTGTCTCTAAATGTGTAGCCCCCTTACACACAAGGCTCATCTAGAGCCGTCCGGGCTAGAGGGGGTCGTAATTACCCGTGGTGTTAACTCGCCGGAATTAAACCTGCTTCATCTGTCGGCAAGATTCTTATAATTCTTTAGATATAAGCGTTATTATAGTAAAAAAGACATAGAAGAAAACATAAGAAAATTGTTGAGGCGAGCCAGATAAAGAAAAGACAAATTGAACATATTTGAAAGTAAAAACTAATATAGATAGAATATAATAATAATAATATATAATAATATAAAAATGATTTTATATTATATAAAATATATCGGTAATTATATGTGTTCTGTATTTAGTGGCACTTACCTTTAGAATGTACAATTTTTAAAAAATCATCTCAATGTGATTTTTATTTTGTAAATATTAGTTAAAAATAATCATCCAAATTTCTAAAAATTCTTCATCAAAAATTGAAAAAAAAAATGATTTACGTTTGAAAGATTTTCGGATTTGCTATATGTGGATATTTTTTTTGTTTTTTGTATAAACCACTAAGAAAAAATTTAATGCACGAAATTACGACCATTAAAATTCCTCCTTTTGGAAGTTAATAAATTTACTTAGCATCCAAAATGTATTACAAAGGTCATAATTTCATACATTTGATTTTTTATTGATGTACTTATATAAAAAATAAAAATATATTTCATTTCATATTTCATATTTATTTAGTCAAATCATATTTCACAATTCATTATTGTACATTTTCCTAGTACAAACCAATAGTTAAACAAGTAAATATTGTTAATACTAGAAGAAAATGAAAAATAAAGTATATGACTTGAAGCACCTATGGTAAGAGCACGTGTTGTGCTATTTGTTTGTGAAGGTTTATTGCTAATTACCTGTGACCGAATGCACTACGTAAACAATAGAAAATAATATGGAGAAATAGACTTGCCTTTACATTTATGCGTTATATTATTAATTAATTAATTAAACAATCTAAGAATATTTAAAAATGTAATTTTTAACTTTAATAAAAAAAATAAAAAAAAAGCTTTAATTTCAGGAAATTTTTCTTTATTTTCCAATATAAATGTTTTGATTCCTTTAGAGAAATTGTGATATTTACTTATATGCCTAATTTCTGGAGGAATTTTGTTGTAAATTTTTGGCCCTAAATAACTTATAAATAACTGACAAACATTCTTACTGAATCTTGGCCTGGTTAAGTTTTGATTAATATTAACTCGCGTTTCATATCTATGTAATATTGAATTTTTGTTATTTTTGTATGTGAAAAGGGATTCGTAATGAATATATAAGTAGCGTACCTCAAATATTTTATATGTATTGTATAACAAAGCCGCCGAAAAAAATCTGTTTTTATTAAATATAAGCCTCATTAAATAATTTTGCGTAACTGGTAATGGCTGCAATGTATTATTGTAAGTTCCACCGCAGCAATGTAGACCATATTTGAGTAGTGATTCAGCAAGTGAACTATAAACTATCATTATATTTTTCCGGTTAACGATAGATCTCAATGTGTAAAATTTGTATATTAGTTTCCTTAAGCGGTTGTTTACATAATTTGTATGATTACCCCATTTTAAGTGTTGGTCCACCATTAGTCCCAAATATTTAACATGATCTGATCTATTTATACTGTCAGTTGTATTCCCTATATGAATAATATCTTTTGATGGTAAATCTGCTGATGTTGGTGAAAATGTTAAAAAAGTGGATTTTTTTGTATTTAATGTTAGCTTATTGTTTTGTAGCCAATTACTGATAAGGCCCAACCTACTTTCTGTTTTTTCAGTTGCTAGTTCCCATGTATCACCTGAAAACAGTAGTGCAGTGTCATCAGCATACTCCCTCCTGTGTTCAGAGTAAAAATTGAGTTGATATATAGTAGAAAGAAGATTGGTCCCAATACAGTTCCCTGGGGTATACCTATTTTAATAATACCTTTCTCATTATAAACCTCGTCTATTTTAACGAATTGCTCACGATCGGTAAGAAAGCTTTGGAAAACATTTGACACAGCACCTCTAATACCAATATTTTTTAAACCATCAAGTAACTTTTTATGTGGCACTGTGTCAAACGTTTTTGCTAAGTCAAGGAATACCCCGATGGTTTTTTTGCCTTCATTACATCCATTTATTATTTTATTAGTCAGATTGAATAAGGCCGCCTCTATACCCCTACCTTCCAAGAATCCAAATTGGTTGATATTTATTTGATTATGCTCTTTAACAAAGTTAAGCAACCGGGTCTTTAGACATTTTTCAAAAATTTTTCCTACCACATTTATCAAGCTAATAGGTCGATAACTATTTTTATCGTCTCCTGATTTATAAATAGGCACCACAATTGATGAAATTTTTTGGGACAATACCGGTGTTAAATATTTTATTTATGATGAATACAAGTGGGGCCAGGATATGCTTATGAATTAATTTTATAATATCCAGGGTGATTCCGTCAATTCCGGGGGCACTTTTAGTTTTCAATGATGCTATGTGCTCTATTAGTTCCTCTTCTCGTACTGAATTTAAACACATAGAATTAGAGGGTGACGTTAAATTAATTTTATTTGGTATGTTATTAATCTGTTTTATCTCATTTGCCATTTTTAATCCTATATTTATAAAATGCGCGTTAAATTCAGTTTTAGAGTGTGTAATTAATTTATTATTTTCTGAAAGAATTGATTTTATTTCATTAATTTTTCTTCCATTGGTGGCTTCAGATATTATATTCCATATCTGTTTGTAATTATTATGAGAATTTTGTAATTTTGCTTTGTAATAATTGTTTTTAGTTAGTCTTATCAGATTATTTAAATGATTTCTATATTGTTTATACTGTTCGAATAAAATTTGATTATTTTTCTCTTTTAATACCTTTTTCATTAAATAATCACGATGACGTATACTTTTAATTAGACCATTTGTTATCCATGGTTTAATTTTAACATTTTTTGGTTTAACATTTTGTGTTTTTGTGCAGTTGTCTATGTACTGTTTTATTTTATTTACAAATATTACACTGGCCTTGTCTACATTATTTTCAGTTATATATCCAGCAATTTGCTTACCTCCTTTTAAACTTCATTCATTTTTTCTCAATTATTTACTCTGAAAAATGTTTAGAAAATTGGATAATTATTTTTATCTAATATTTACAAACATAAAAATTACATACCTAAATAGCACAAAAGGTCCAATGGATGTCCACCAGACAAACAATTAATTAATGTCCATTTCTGGTCCATACGTGGACCAGTTTTGGATGTCCATTTCATGTAGCAAACTGTCTCTATTGGACATCCATTGGACGTCCATTCAGAGTCCATTGTTTGTCTACTGGACATCCATTGGATGTCCATGATTTTAAGTGGGTTAGTCCAAAGGATGTCTATTGGACCTTGTTGTGCTGTTTGGGTATATATATACCCAATTTTACAGATTATAGAAATCGAACTGTTAATTGGCATTTTACACATCAAATCTGTCAAATAGCGTCTACTATTCGGAACTCGTACAAAAGCTCTTATACGACAACCCCCTTATTTTGTTGAACGTATTTGGTCACGTGACATCTAAGGTTAACGTGGGTGGTATTAAAGGAATTGGCAAAAACTCTCTAATTAATTGTGATACGATTAAGTACCCACGTCTATATAGAGATGTTCGTTTTGCCCCGTCTTGCCTCGTACACGTTCGTGCTCTGATGAGTATGCACCTTAATAAATATCTGCTGGGGTTTATAGGGTTAGTTCTCATAACTACGGATTGGATTTTTTAATTCGACATATGCGTTCCAGGAGAACTTAATTTGCTAATTTAACTTCTAGTTAAAAGTAAACGAATTGTCTTACGAACGTTTCGCTAGACCTGCAAGAAAGTTAGACTGTTTTAGAACAAATTTTATAAAAACCCGCACCAAAAAATTCGCATTACGCAACTATCTGAACGAGGCTATAGGCAGAATGAATATCTCTGTGTACATGTAACCGAAACGCGAAACCGTTTCAATTCGTGGAACGAACAGCCCAAGGCAGTTCGGAGCCTATCCGCTGCGAATCGGTACTTCAAAAAGAATTTGATGTGGATGTGCGCGCCAATATCCATTGGCTGGATGTCGGTCTCGATAACTAGGGCCGAGTAGGACTACTACTCTTTGCTCCTAGATTATCCCTGTAGATCTGGACCGGCCTTCGTAATAGGTGGGCCCGCTTACTTCTACCAGACCCAGCTCGCAAATGGGAGATGTGTCGTGGTATTTTCTGCGGACCTCCCCTGGTCCTGGCTGTTGAACCTCGCTGGCTGAGGTCTCTTCTGGCACTCTTCTTGTCTTGATATTTTCTTTCTTCGCCAGCTTGTCACCCCCGGGGGTAGTCATCGGTCCAGTTGGGTTTAGGAAGTTTTGGCTGGGACTGACTGCCGGTACGTAGGACATCAATTGATCCTACCCCGGATCATCGGAAAGGTAAGGATATGAGCTGTGTAGCTCGGGAGTGTGGAGACCCTAAGTGCTTATTTTAGCACTTTCGGACTCCACGGAGCAGGTGGGACAACGGGCGTTGGACGGTATGTTGTCCGACGCCCGCAAGGAGGTTGGGTTAGGGTAGAAAAACGTCATGTCTCTGGTAGTGGTGGTCCGTCCTGGGGTATCTGAACCAGATCGGTTAGCGGGAAATATAAGTTATACTCACCAGTTATTCAGTAGCTGTACCCTCGGCCGTTTATACCTCGGGGCGTCGGCAGGGTCATAATCAGTGGCCTGTCTGATCAGCGGGTTCCCATGCTCCTCGGCTTGGGCGTACAGCTTCTTTGCTCGTTCCCGGATGACTTCAGTGACCGTGGTGTACTCCAGGTCTCTGACGATATCTGCGGTTCTCACGTACCATGGGGCGTCGACTGCCGTCCTGAGGGCGATGTTTTCCACTGCCTGGATTTTCTTCATGTGGATGTACATCATAGGCCTCGTTTGTATTTAGTCCGCATTCATTGTTTAAAATAGGTGGCGCGTTTATTTTCAAGATAGGGATTAGTGTTTAAATATGAATTGGAATAACGAGGAAATATTAAACTTTATTAAAGAATATGAGGATCGTCCCATTCTGGTTTCGGTATATTATACGGGCTACTAGCGTTTAACCATTACAATGAATAAATCCATATGACGCGACACACGGTATTTTTAATGGTCCAACTGATTACGTTTGCCCCAATACGCATTCAGGTGATTAGAATTTTCGAATATTGTTTTATTAAGACCATTACATTTCCAAATTTCAAACGGCTTTTTAACAATTTACCGAATATACAGGTCGGTATGTCTGCATATCATTAATGTATAAAATTCAGATACATTTCAAGGTTTTTTTTTATCAATTTGTCCATAATATTAATGAAATGAAATAATCAGAATCAATTATACTTAGTTCCATTCAATATCTTCTTCATTTTTGTCACTTTCAAAATAAATGACAATATTTTCCAAATAATGTATTTGATTAACAACGTATAAAATTACCAGTTACACTTATAATTACATGAGTAAAATAAACAAGATAATTGTATATCTAGTCTCGTAGCAGTTTTCTTTCTGTACAAATATAAGATAACATAACATAATATTATTATATATATATATTGTTATCAACATCAACAGATTAAAAATTATACTTAAAATATAAAAATTCTCTTTATAAGTCGATTAGCAGTAAAAAAATGTAATAATATAAACACCATATATATCAAATAAAATAATGTTCGATAATAAATACAATATTTGCTAAAAGCTAACATTTTACGGTATAGTAATACAGGATAAATTACCTACATTAAAAGTCCATTATGACATATTTTAAGTTTAGTTTAATATCGTTAATCTAATTTAAATACAGATTGGTTGTGATATTCCTTATATTAGAGTAGTTACGGACGTGTGCAAGAAAATGATAATGTTTCAATAGATGCTGTGGTTAAATGAAATATTTTTAAAATAATATAGTTTATCAATACTATATATTGTATAATTACTGTTCATAATTACATGACTAAGAAGTTCACTGTTTAACGTACTGCTACTCCTCGTTGCTCGAACTGAACTGACGCTCTCCGCGTTGTGCGGCTCCTTATATATGCTGTTGTCTAAGGCGTGTCTGCATGACTGGCTACGTGTCACTGTTCCCCTACTACTTGTCGGAGGCGTAGTAGACGCCTGAGCCAACCCGAAAAGTGGCCTCGCTGAAACGTCACGCGCCACGTGACTTCTCGTTGGTGGTTGGGCATCCTCGTGTCCAATCGTTCCAGTAGAATACCGTGGTTTACTTTGATTGGTCAGCGCTCGCCTCTGACTCCTCGTGATAGGTCAATTTCGAGCAGGTTGCTGTGTTTCTTCACTATTTGTCAATACTTGAACATACCTCCTCGTGATTGGTTCATCCACTGTGGATCGTCGCGTGTTTTCGGTTACGAATCTTCCTACAAGAGCGGGCTTCCAAGACGTCTGCGTATGATCCCGTTTATTAAGATTTTGTGATTTTTTTTCGATCTGTATGGCCTCTGTGGTAATCCTTGACCTGTAATGCTCGATATTAGCTACTGTTCTGGCATTGTCGAAGTTTATTTTGTGTTCTGTGGATTTTACATGCTGTGCTAGGGACGATCTTTTTTCCTCTTTCCGTACTGCATTCATATGAACTTCCTTTATTACACTAATACAACTATTGGCCTGTCCTATGTATGATTTATTGCAATTTTGGCACGGGTTTTTGGTAGTTTTTGATTTTGGATTACGGAGAACTGCACTGATTTTTCGGTCTGTTATTGTTTCTATGTTATGTTTACGTAGAAGTTTGCCAATTTTATCTGTCGCCTCTTTCCACATAAGGTAGATATACTTTTGCCACTGGTTTCTCGGATTCCTCCTGGGTTTCCTGTCTGAATGGCCCCTGTGACTTCTGTATTGTATACCTCGAAAATCTATTTTTCATTAGTGCTTTCTGAAGTGACGACATCTCTTCGTTGATATGGTCGACGTCTGCCAACCTCTGAGAACGTGTCACTAGAGTCTTTATTACTAAATTTAGTTGTGCTGGGTGGTGATGTGATGCCGTATTTAGATATCTGCCCGTGTTAGTGGATTTTCTGTATACTGTGTGACCTAGTATCCTGTCTTGTTTCTTTTTCGCTAATACGTCTAAAAATGGAAGTTGTTCTCTTCCATGAGTCCAGATTACGAATGTCGTCCACATATCTCAACCAAAGTTTTGGTCTGAGTGGTGCCGTTTATATTCCACGAACTTCTAGGTCCTCCATGAAGAGATTAGCGATGGCTGAAGATAACGGTGAACCCACCGGTGCTCCTTCCGTTTGCTTGTGCACTGGTCATTGTATATAAAGTATGTGTTGTTTAAACGGTGTTTAGTTAGGCTAAGAATATGCTCCTCTGGATGATACTTTCGTTTGATCAATTCGAGTGACTCCTCTATTGGTACGTTAGTGAATAGTGACACTACATCGAAGCTCACTAGAATATCTTCAGGTTGGATAGTCTCGTTGCTCAGTAACACGATAAAATGTTGTGCGTTTTTCACATAAGGCGTTGCTTTTTCTGCTAGTGGCTGCATCTGTCTAGCCAAATATCTCGCTAACTCCTGTAACGGTGACCCTACAGAGCTAACAATAGGTCTTAATGGGGCTCCTTCCTTAGGGATCTTGGGTAGGCCATATAATTTGGGACATCTTGAAGATTTCTCTCTCAGTATAATCTAGTTTTTCACTTGATCGTCGATATGGCCTATGGTTTAGACATTAAATTATAATAAATGAAAGAATTATGTATGCAATATCACTCTGTTTTAAGATAAGTACTTATTGTTGTTATTAAGACTAATGAAAGCGCATCTCCCTAGTTAACTATAAAAATATATAAAAACAATAATTATATATGTACAAAGATTATAAATAATTAAAAAAATATAACTGGTCTGTTGGTTATGTTTATTCTTGAATCGTGAGGGGAGGTTCTGTGGTAGCAATGTTCCTAATAGGGTAAAAGTCGTGGACAAAATAGCGGCAATCGTGTGACGTCAAGTGTTCAACGGATAGAACCAAGAATCCCTAATTTTCGTCGGACAGTGTCCCAAAACAACAACAAAAAATAATGACTTCTATAAACCTCCTTACTAATTTTTCAAAAGTGAGGGTTTCCTGGAATTTTCGTGAAAATTCCCTATCCAAAAAAAACCCTGAAATAAAATAAGAAAAATACTAAAGATCGGCGTATGCCAAAAAGAAATTGAAAGATATAAAAAAACAGGTAACTCACCTTCCTTAGAAGGGTTTTCTATATCTAGAAACGACACGGGAACTGCATCGAATTATATCAATCGGTATCAAACTGAAATTGGAGAGAGACAACCTTAGTATTGTTAGATAATTATTAAGGGAAAGAAAGTGTACTTACTCAGGAGACAACCTCGGGAGCACGAGGGTTTCACTAAATCGGCTCAAAAACTAATCAGTTTTCTATGAAAACTCACTCCTAGACAGGGACGTGGGGTGTAGGTCGCTATTTTTGTGAAACGTATATTTTCAAATCCCAAGAAAATGGAAAACCACTGTGGGAAACCACTAATCACAAAAATGACCTTCTCACTAACGAAATGTCCATTCTTTAATGTTCTACCCGTTATAAAAAAAAAAACGGAAGTCCTTGATGGGAATTATTCTTTGGTATTCTTGACAACTTGGTCTGTCAAAAATATGTCAGCGAAACAAAAGACTAGGGGTGCCAGAGGAAAACTAACAACAATAACAAGGAAAATTCCGAAACTTATAGAAAGAAAATCATGGATAAGAAGACAGAAGAGGAAGAATAGGAGAAACACACATAATTATGAGGTTTATTAGAACTAGTTTATACCTACTTATCATAGCTCATGTCATTTTGCAGGCAGTTTTTAACTTCTGATAAACATTACAGATATGTTGCTAACCAGGTTATGAATTAAATCGCACGTATGGTGCCAGGCGGTACTGATGAGTATTTACTGCCTTCGCGGAATTAGACTTGTGTGATGTAGAAACAAACCGCTATACTTAAACATCCTTAATTCCTCGTTAAAAAACGAAAGCATTGGGTGATATTCATACAGAGCTTCCTCAACCTTTTAACGCATATTAATTAAGATTTAGAGATTATTGTTCTTATAAAAATAGTGAAAAAGAAATGAATTATACGTCATAAACAAATTCCATTACTTGTTTTATTTTCCAGCAACCAGTAATACAACTCAGTACCATGTGTGTGGTATCGTGCCATATTATTTGTAATGCATTAACCTCCCTTATTCTACGATATATTTGACCGTATTGCTCTAATTTAAAAAGTACCAAAAAATGCTACAGTATCTTGAAGTAATGTAATCGTTATATAAATATGCTATTAAAAACCACGATTGTTATTTGATGATTATTGTTTCTATAATAAGAATAGTCAAGCCTAAGGGTATAGACAGGAATATTTTGTATTTTTATTCTTCTGGACAAAAATTGAATTTATGACATTTCGTAGTGAAGTATATGAAGTTGTAATTACTTTACATTCTGTATATTTTTCAAGTACTTTAAAGAACGATTCCGTATCATTAAACTTAAAATATGGTTATGGTATTATGTTATGTTCCTGTTCTTAAGCTGTAATTAGGGAGTGCAGAAATATGCTGTTTTTAATGTGCCCTAATTACTATCAAGAGGAAACACAATCGAGAACAACTGCGAAAGAAAAATGGATTGCGTTTATTCTATCATTTACTAAAGCCCCATCTAAAGCGAACCGGAAACTTTTCATATTTACTTTTGTTGGGGATATAACTTCAATGTGTTACATTGAAATTAAACTTTCTTTATTATTTAGAAATAACGTTAGTTAATGCGTTTTCCAGAGTTATATATTTTAAACTTTTCCTTTGGTTCTGTGAGTGACAGAGTATTCCCATCTTGTAATAAACAATTAGAACAAGATAACAGATTCTGATTAACAGTATTAGGTTATCGAGTCTAAATATAATTGAAGCGGAAATTAAATTTGAAGTAAATACATTTTACGTAAATAAATTTAATGAAGCGGCGATGCAAAATGTAAATTTTTTTAGTGGTTTTCGAACTCTGAAGTGAAATCAAAACTTTATTAATTTGCTTTCACTTTGAGAGACTCGGATATTCACGTGATGTACTACATTAATTTACCGAATATTAATTTTAAACCAATAACCTTCAACTTGCTATTTTACTATACAATATTTGTTTCTGAAAACACACTTATTGAAAATATACCGAAAAACAGGAAGCAACTTTTTCAGCTATTTTGGGCTTATATGGCAAAATAAGTGTGGGGCGTTCATCACAAAATCAATGGTTAGGGCACATATCCAAATTTAATCATAGTTATTAGAATAAGGATCTTCGCTAACTAATGATTGACTAATGTATTGTCGCCGAGCTTATTTGATTGTACCAAATTTTGATTTTCTAGGTACACGGGAAGTAGGGGAAAGCCAGTTAATTACAGCACTTGTCACAAACAAACAGAGAATAATAAATGGAATACCAAAGATAATGACTCTGAATAATGAGAAATTCCAAAGGAATGAATCCTACATCCGAAAATGGTATAATTGATAATGAAGAACTAGAACTATAGAATATTAGGCAGATCTCTGATGCTGACATCATCATGGCAATAGATAAATTAAAACCAAAGATAACAATGGGACATGATAATATACCAGGTTATATAATTAAAGGTTGTCAAGAAGCATTGGTTAAGCCATTAGCATTAATATTTAATTTAGCTTTTAAAAATAAAAAACATCCGGATAAATTGAAAATAGCAAGAATTACTCCCATTTTTAAAAGTGGAGATCGAAAGGAAGTTACGAATGCTGGAAGGATATTGTCTAATTTATCTAAGATATTCGGGACCATTATATATCATCAGTATCATCACTTATGAGCACGCTAAGAGTAAAATATCAAGCATTCAATATGGGTTTCAGAAAAAAGGTCAGTAAATGGAAATCTAGTGGTTTATGAATTCTGTGACGGATGTTTTGGCAAACAATAATCAAATGAATGTGATCTATACTAATTTTGCCAAAACATTTGATAGTTGATCAATGTATATTGTTAAATAAACTTAGAAATTTCTCCATCTCTACTGATTTAATAACATTTATGTCTCCCTACCTGATAAATCGGCAACAATATGTAATAATAAATAATTTCGAATTGGATTACTACACATCAGATTTAGGAGTTCCCAGGGTTCAAACCTAGGTCCACTTCTGTTTTTAATGTTTATAAATTATATTGTAGATATGAAAATATTTAAGCAAATAGTAAATTACCAAGACTGCTTGCAATTACAAGATGACATCAAAGAAATATTTAATTTGCTTGTTGAAAATCAATTGCCCTTTAGTATTGAAGTACAAGGTAATAACTTTCACGTTGCGTAAAGATATGATTGATCATAAATATGAAATCGGAAACAAAAATTTAGAGAGGGTTTATACAAAAACTGATTTGGGTGTGATATTCGACCTCAAATTAAATTTTAACCGTCATGTAATTAGTATTTCAAATAAGTCATATAAAAATTTAGGGTTCATTCTACGTAACTGCAGATCATTTAAATGAGGAAACAATTTTAATGTTATTCTCTTTTGTAAGATCCAAATTAGATTACTGTTCCGTGGATTTAAGTCCTTTCTATACCATATATACAAATGTTGGAAAATGTGCAGAATAAGTTTATAAAGCATATTAATTTCATATCACAGATGAGGTATACTAGTAACTCCTCTTACTTAGATCATATTTCTATGTGTAATTTAATAACATTAAATAATAGAAGAATCCACTTTGACATTGATTATTTGTATAAATTTATACACAATCTTTCGTATAATGTAACTACCTTAAGTAAAATAATAGTCAATGTTCCAGAAGAAAGAATACGTTTTCATAGAACTTTTTCTTATATTACACAAACAAGAAACTATGAACTAAAGGTGGGTGGTTGGGTGTGTGAATGAGTGAGTGAGTTAGTCAGTAAGTAAGTAAGTAATTCAATGAATGAATAAATTAATAAATGGATAAACGGACAAACGAGTAAACGGGTAAACGAATAACCGAATAAAGGAATAAATAAATAACAAAGAAACGAACAAACAAACAAACAAACAATAATAATAAATAAATAAACACCACAGAAATTAGACAAACCCCAATCCCAGAAGCCAGAGGCTTGTGAGGAAGTTGCTTACACGTTGAAAAATCGCGGACAACAACCATTTCTTCCAACAGTGCCAGTGCCGGAGTCAGGATTCGAACCCGGTAGTGCAATACCCGTGTGATTAATCGCGATTGCCACCTCGCGCCTTAACCCACGCGGCTATCGGCAAACAAATAAATAAATTAAATTGAGTTAAATAGAAGCTTGTACAAACAAAATGATATGTAACAAAATATTTACAAAAGTTAACAATTGTGGGGATAAAATTTAATTAATGGAGCAGATCTGGTTTAGGAATAAGAAAATGTCCGATTGTGATTTTTTTCTTTTGCCAATAAGAAAGTTGGATCCCACCAACATTCCGACGCATTTGTGCTGAGGAAGTCAAAGGGGGGAGGAGGAAATGACGTGTTAAATGCATGGGAAAATGATTTTTCGAATATAACTCGGCGGCTTTTGATCTGACCAAAAACAATCTTCAGACCAAAAATGAAGAGCTCACGAAAATAAGCAAATTTTGTTCCCAACCTCATCGACGTCAGACCATTGATTCGCGAATCCAAAGTACAAAAATAAAAAAAATTTAATTCATTTCTTATCCTGAAGGAGTGGAGTTGAGGACTCATTTTTTTTAAATAGAAGAGTATTGGCAGATACTTTGTTG
Source organism: Leptura quadrifasciata (assembly GCA_963675555.1). Classification (NCBI taxonomy): domain Eukaryota; kingdom Metazoa; phylum Arthropoda; class Insecta; order Coleoptera; family Cerambycidae; genus Leptura; species Leptura quadrifasciata. The sequence goes on from OY776675.1 coordinate 45,218,079, forward strand.
GGCCGGGGGCTGGGGGTGGTGAGATGATTAGGAGGGGAGAGAGGGGGGAAAATGACAGTATTTGGCATGCTGTCTGATCGCGACAGGTCAAATATATGTTGAGTTATCAGCATGTGAAATATTTTCGTTTTCCGCCTCTCTCTTCCCTCCTAATTATCCCATCGCCCCCAGCTTCCGGCTCAACAGAATATCCGCCAATACCCTTCTATTAAATAAAAATTGGGTCCACAACTCCACTCCTTCATGATAAAAATAAATAAAAAAATTTTAATTTTTGCAACTTGGATCCGTGATTTCTCACGAATCAATGGCCTGGCGTCGATCAGGTTGGTAACAAAATTTGCTGATTTTCATGAGCACTTCACTTTTGGTCTGAGGATTTTTTTCGTCAGATCAAAAGCCGCCGAGTTATCTTCGAAAAAAAAATTTTCCCATACATTTAACATGTCATTTACTCCTCCCCCCTTTTGACTTCCTCAGCACAAATGTGTCGGAATGTTGGGGGGATAAAACTTTATTTATTGGCAAAAGAAATAATCACAAACGGAGGTTTCCTTATTCGAATCTGGTTTCCTTCCAGATCTGCTCCCCTAAATAGACAATATTATTTTGCTGAGGAAATAAACAACTTTTTCCTCCTTATTGCATATTTTAATCATAATTTACTGAAATCACGGAAGCATTTATGAGTTAATCTACTAACCCACGCCGCGTACTAAATGAGTATTCTAATAAAACTTAATTGCATTTTGAAATCTGCAAATAAGCTTCATAATGTATTTTAATTGCAAATCCTTTTAATCACTTTTATTTTGCGAACAGTTATGGGCTGAAGAAACTTTCTGAATACTTAAATTAGCGCTGAAAAAGTTTCAGACGTGTACACACATACCAAAATAACTCTTTGTGAAAAATGTATGTCTTCCGTTTACAAATTGGTGTCGTAGTATTCCAGACACGTTAGAATTTGTTTTAGTTGAGTATATAAAACTTGTACAATAAAGCGAAACATTCTGCTTATTTTCGTCATTAGTTAGGAAAGCAACACTGCTTTACTGCAGTTTGTCCTGAATTATTATGAAGTTTAGCATATTTTAATTTCCAAGTTTTAATTCAAACTTACTTGCATAGTTAGAACATTAGGAAAATGCCTATGTTGTGATATAATTATTATATTTGTTTGATTTATTAACAGGCGCAAATCATAATCGGACCAAAATTTTTAATAATTATCGTAAGAAAAATATACAGAAATAAGTATAACATATCGAAACTTAACTATCGATAATCACCAGATAGTGGCGTAGCTAAAAATCTCCCCCCCCGTAAAATATATGATGAGTGTCCCCATAAAATAGAAAATCGCCTCCAATTTTGTTGAACAAAAATCGTTAGCTGCATGAATATTTTACCACATTATACCTGCTCCAATTCTTATATCTCAAATATATCGTTTAACATAATGAAAGTATATTGATATGATATTATTTCTACTTAAGCTAGAAAACACATTCAAATCAACTTGGGTTGTGTATTGTGAACAAAATACATCTTATTTTTTTTCTGAGTAGAGAGTTGCATGCATGGTTTCTGTTTTCTGTTTTCGTTTATTTGTTCTGTTTGATAAGATACCAAAGTATTTTAAAGAAAACAGATATTTTTATTAAATATATGCAATTTTTATATTTCCGCCATTAAAAACAGTTAGAGATATTTATACCATAACTTAATGATGATTAGAATCAGTTATGTTATTTTAATTCACTTAGTTATTGTTCCACTAATTATCAATATGTTTATAACATTTCGAACTATTTACGCATTTACTATGTTCATGTAGATATAAGATTTTTAATTTAATTTGTGCGGGAAAGCGATAAAACTGAAAAAAAACTCAATACCACGTGATGAGAACCATTTTGTTTTATCAAGTTGATGTCAAGAAAGATTCAAGTTGGTGTCGGCGATTTTATTTATTTGCAGAAAATATAATGAGAGTGTGGAAAAATGGATAGAGGTTGCTAGAGGACATAAAAGATAACAAGAAAATTACAGAAAATTGCAGGGGTTGAAAATTTTTGGGAAAGTAAAGATTGGGATATAACACAGAGAAGTGACTTGAATTGGAGTAAAAAGAAGGAAGACAACTAGTTAAAAAATTTGAAACAAAGAAAAGGAAAATCGAGTTTTTTCAAAATTTTAACAAGCAGGGGAAAGGAGTTTAATCATAAATTATTTTAAGGTCCAGAAAATGATTCCTAGTGGAATCGATATATCACTTGAAAGGTGCAGGAGCTTAGCAGACAGCAACTGAATATCGAAATAAGTGATACTGTGCGGCTGGAGGTTTTTATTGAGTCTCGCGGACTAAAAGGTTGTAATAAACTTCATAAAAATTTCTTGTAAAATATTTTATAGTTTGGAAAATAATTAAAAATATTTTAAATTGAAAATTTCGACCATTGATTTTATTTTTATTAACAAATTTTATTTGAAGACAATCATTAACCAAATATTTAATTTTAGTGTCGTATTTAGTTTAGTTATATAGATGGGGAATTTTATTTATCTTTTATGTGTATCGAAATCTGTTCTCGCAATACAATGTTAGGCCGACCGCACACATATCAAGCACAACTGTTTTAGTTAAAAACGTCTCTGACTCACACAAAAACGTTTTTGTTTTGAGAAAGACGGGCGGCCGCATACATATCGAGCAAAATTAGTCGCAAACTGTTGGCACTGTAGTTGTTGGTATTGGGACATGCGCACAGACAAATGTTTCGTTATAAAACAAGGGTGGAGTGATTATGACTAAATGTGATTAAACGTGCTTTAAGGCACGCGACTAATAAGTGTGTATTTTGTAATTGAATTTACATTGAAGTAACAACATCGAGCTTGTTTAGACAAAAACGTTTTTGACTAAAACAGTTTTGCTTGATATGTGTGCGGCCGGCCATAATTTTGATTTTAATTTGTTTCATTTGTTTTATATTTTTATAGCTGTTGTTACAGTTCAATTTAACATTTATACATTATTTAAAAAAATTTCTAAATCATTACTTTATCTCTTACGTTTAATGTCTAACGAATTCGTGTTATCCGTCGTCACGCGTAATATTTATTATTTAGTTGTCTATATGAATTCGCAATTGTAAGGAATTGTTGCAGGTATAGGCATGGCTTTATACATTTTGTTGTGTAGCGTGTTGCATATACTTAAGCTCTCTATTTCTGTAATTCTTAAGCTAGGAAACCAATAACTTTTAATTAGTTTATAGGTAAATTCCTATAACCGACTGACGATCGGTAACACAGATTTATTTCTTCACAATAGTTTTTGGCTTAGGTTTTGTCTTCCGGTAGTCTGTCACTTTTCACGTGTAATTGGCTCGAACGCTTGGCAATTTATTAAGTGGTAATTTTACGTGCTCGTTGCGATTTTTGAAACAAGTAATTTCACCATTTTGGGATATTTTCGCAACGTTACTTTTCGGTTATCCATTTATGTTTGGACGAGTGCATATTTTTATGGTATTGGAAATCGATTGTCTTCATTGGAAGGATCTATACGTAAAAGCCATTTTTGCCAAATTTACACGAGGCCAAGGACATCCAAGGTCAACAACATTTCTCTAGGAAAACCCTCCGAAACGAGGTAATTATTTTATTTTTATATTCAAACTAGCAAAATATCACTTGTAGTAAATTGTTCAAATGGTAAAAATTTATTTTTAAGGTTTTATTTTCACCTACGGTTTCGTCTAGGATTTCGTAGTTTTTCATACGATTTTTTTTGTCTCCTGATACGAACGAATAACTTTTTTCCACTGGTCTACACGTACTTATGTTACTTCTCCTTACTGGACTGGAATTTCTTTTTTGTGGAGAGCCATCCATTTTTTTGGGTTAATTGATAGGCTGGAAGTTGCCCATTCCTGAAAATTGAGCCGAAGCTGAAGCCCTGCTGTCTGCAGTTTGTATTCTTCTTGCGCCATATATACATTGAATTTTTCTTAAAAATATATTATAAATTTTACTAAAAAAATTTCACCACTGTACCTATATATATATTTTTTAAAATTTTGCTAAACATTTTATGAAAATATTCTGTCAACTAATTATAACATCTATGATATTTGTTGGGGGTTTAAGCACTTACGTAAGACGCGTATACCCAGTTAGATATATTTTTTTTTGTGTGAATTTGTCTACCATCCCCTACGTTATTGTACTCTTGAATGTTATAAAGTTACTTCGTTTATTGTTATTAAAAGATAAAACTGAATTTGAATTTTTCATTATCGTCTCGCTAAGTAATTTATTTAGTAAATTTAAGGTTACATTGTACTTGAGCTGGTATTTGGAGAGGAAAAATTTACTTGGCGCCCTGATACATCATAGTAATTTAGAACCCCGACCATCTCCACTGTTAGTCGGCCGGCAAATACCGTTATGTCAACAGACAACGACCAACTAGTTACGTCAGATTGAGTTTTAAAATTTGACGTAGCACTGTGTTTTTTTTATTTCAACGATTTCGAACTTACGACTTGAGATCTAAATTAGAACTTAATTATCGTGTGATATTTTAACCGATATTACAGCGGGATATCATAGGAATATGCAATATATGTAAACAATACTTGTACTTGGACTTGTATTGTAATTTTTTTTACCTATACTGTATTCATCAATAAACTTTTTAACATGCCTTTTTCTCTTGTTTTTTGAAATTCTGGTTCTACACTCCATTCATTTGACAAAATCGATACTTCTACTTTAACTTCATCAAAATTATTCCTCATCAGTGTGCTAAAGCGCCTGGCTAGCAAACTGAGTATGACAGTAACTGATGTTTAAGACGTATGTAACATGTCGTCACTTTTAATTTCGACAATATTTTAGCGTCAAATTTCGTATCTAGATTTGGGGACCCACAAAATCTGAAGTTCCCTCGCATCGCAGGCCCGTCCGTAACAGAGTATGGCCGAGTGTTTCGCGGATATGGTCTACAATATATTCTTTATTAAAATTATGTATTTCGAAATTTATCAATAATTCTTTTTACTGGAGTTTTTTCAGAAGTATTTATATTTTTAGATCTCATAAACCTCATCATATAGTCATTTTTTGTTTTATCATTTGGTACTTTATTTAATAGTCACGAATGGTAAAAAGCGTTGTCCATAATTGTAACTGAATTTGGGGGAATATTAGGTAACAGCTGTTCAACCATTTTTCAAACAAATCCGCGGTTATATCTTCGTGATAGTTATTTACGAAGCAGCATTATTTTCCTACAAACATACAAATCTTTTCACATATACCGCAAGCACACACAGTCATAATACGCGAAGTGAAAATGATATGATATATCAAAATTTTAACTTAACCACATTTCAAAAGATCTCTTATTATTCCAGCGCAAATATACAGGCTGTCCATTTTATCAGGGCCTTCGAAAATATCTCACTTAATATCGGTCGTACAAAAAAAATATTTTTACGAAAATTGTGCCGATTTATATAACCTACAAAATTGTTTAAAGACATTTGAAATCCATGGCCTACTTTAAGAGTTATGGCGGAAAATATAGAAAATGCGGAAAACGTCTAGGCCAAATATTTCCGTTATTTGAAGAGATACGAGAAAAATTCTAAGGCGAAAATTTTTTGCAAAACAGAGTGTTTCAACGAGGTTTTTTCTAATTTGTTTCAAAACCGCTGTATTTTGAGATTTATTCTTCAGGCTGTTAAAAACATTATTTTGAAACGACCGGGAAATGGCGCCATTAAATAGAGTATTTTCCTCCCTTTTCACCGATATATCACATGCCATATTTATTCATTGGTACTACGTTAGTGATTATAAAAACATTTTTTTAAAACCAATAAATTTTTTTTTAACAAGCATTATACTTGCTGTGGAGAAGTATGATTAAATAAAACTATAATTTTTGCTATAATAAAACATTAACACAATTAAGAAGAATAAAGTAAATTCAGGTAACAAAAACAAATTAATAATAAAAAGAATATAACACACAGAACATTAATATTTATGTAATCCTCAAAATAATTTTTAAGATATCATATCAAGTGTTTAAATTGTCCACCGCGATTTCTTTTGCACAATCGAGCGCGGCGAGGCACTGCATTTAAAACATTACTCAGCATTTCGGGGGTAACTGTAATACATGCCTGTTGAATTCGAGCTTTTAGGTCCTCTACAATTTGCGATGTCGTCGAAAACACCTTATCTTTAATTTACCCCCATAGAAAAAATCCATTGGGGTTATATCTGGATAACGAGGGGGACATCGAATAAATCCATTGGTACCTATCCAATGTTGAGGCAAAATTTCGTCTAAATAATCTAGGCAAATCTAGGAATTGTGGGGAGGAGCTCCATCTTGTTGAAAATATTAAAAATTGTGTCGATTCTTTAAAGGTAGGTCATCTAAGAATTCATTAAATTCACTTCTCAAAAAGTTTAGGTATCTTAGACCACTGAGATGATCATCATAAAAATAAGGACCTATTAAATTGGTGCCTAAAATACCTATCCACACATTTATTGAAAAACAATTTTGAAACCCAGTCAGTCTATGCCAGTGTGTATGTCCGGAATTCCATTATTGGAAAAATTTGCCTCGTCGGACTAAAGTATTTTACTACATATTAATGGATCAGCACGCTTCTTTTCCAACAGCCACCTACAAAAAGTCGTCCTCCTTGGTTTGTCCCCCGCTTGTAAATTATGAACTTTTTTTGGCTTTATAACGCCGGTAACCATTTTTCTTTAAAATTTTTCTAGCACTTGTATTATTTATATGCCAAGCAATTTGAATTTCTCTTAATGGTGTTTCCAAATTTTTGTATTTCTTACATAATTAATAACTCGGTTTACCTTATTTACATTATCAGTAACACTGTTCAACCTTGTCTTCTTCTTTAAAAATGAACCATTATTTTTCAGTTTTGTAGCAAATTTTCTGAACAGAGTTTTATTCGGCTGTAGTGCTTGTGGAAATCTGTTTCTATATTCTACTTGAGCTAATCCAGAGTTAAAATTGCATTGGCAATATGTAATGAACAATATTATAACGATCAATGTGAGTGAAAATCATTTTTGAAAATTCTAAATTCTTAAACGAGTGTGATTGAGTGAGAGTTTAAGTATTAACTGAGATGATCTGTCAAAAAATTAAATTGTCAAGTTTGTTCATAGCCAACTATTTTAAAATAATTGAAGTAATAGTGAAATCATGAAATACAAACAAATGGATATTATACTTAAATTAATTGGTAAAGACATTTTAACTTTCTGAGCAAGGAGTGACGCTTTTATGGAGGACTTCTATAACATTGGCATAACTGCGAATACTCTTTTCATAATTGCTTCATGTTCATTTCTTGATTATTATTTTGTTTTTGTTACCTGAATTTACTTTATTCTTCTTAATTGTGTTAATGTTTTATTATAGCAAAGATTTGAATAACTTATTGAATTATTTTATCGTTTTATTTAATCATACTTCTCCACGGCAAGTATAATGCTTGTTAAAAAAATTTATTGGTTAAAAAAAAACGTTTTTATAATTACTAACGTAGTACCAATGAATAAATATGGCATGTGATATATCGTTGAAAAGGGAGGAAAATACTCTATTTAATGGCGCCATTTCCTGCCCGTTTCAAAATAATTTTTATAATAGCCTGAAGAGTAAATCTCAAAATACAGCGGTTTTGAAAAAAATTAGATAAAACCTCGTTGAAACACTCTGTTTTGCAAAAAATTTTCGCCTTTGGAATTTTTCTCGTATCTCTTCAAATAACGGAGATATTTGGCCTAGACGTGTTCCGTATTTTTGATATTTTCCGCCATAACTCTTAAAGTAGGCCATGGATTTCAAATGTCTTTAAACCATTTTGTAGGTTATATAAATCGGCACAATTTTCGTAAAAATAAATTTTTTTGTACGACCGATATTAAGTGAGATATTCTCGAGTGCCTTGATAAAATGGAGCCTGTATATAATAAATTGCCTCAAACCTTAAAAAATAACTGTATACACATATTAAAAATAAAAAGAGAGTTCTTATGTGTCGGATGTTTTTACACTCTACAGGAGTTACGAAAATGTGTAACGTAAAATTTTGTTGTAGTCTTTATTTTAAAATATTTTTAAATGTTTACTGTGTGTTGTATATGCAATCATTTATTATTTTTGTTTGTTCATTTATGTTACCCCACTATTTGCATATATTACTAATTATATTACTGTATTTACTTATCAAATTGTGTGTTCACTTTATCACATTATGACTTGTCACATATATTTTTGCATAGCTTAGGTGAAAAATACATTTTATTTATAACTAATTTATTTTGTTTGTGTATTTTTGGCTGACAAGAGCAGTACGTTGGGTACGAACCCATTTTTACTTTCGCCATGTAGACTTATAATGCGTTTTCTCCTTGAACATGGCGCATTTAAAGTACAATTTTGAGTCCTGTCTACCTAACCGTAATTAACAGTATCATGCGTATCGAACCTCATCTCGTCAAGATACATTACCGTCCAATTTGATTCGCGGTACTCTTTTATTTTACGCAAATATTCCTGTCGAATTTCGACAATACGGTGTGATTGCATTACTTTAAACGGTTATTAATTTTTTTTATATTTAAATCCACACTCTAATAAAATACCTCCTAAAGTTTCAAAAACTGATAATTATTATAACCAGGATATTAGCGCAATTTATTCGAAATCATTTTCAAAGTAGGGATTTCATTTTCTTGATAAAGATTATAAACGGTTCTTCTGATAGTCTTTTGAAGCATCGTAAATTTTTCTAAATTTTTAATTTTTCCGCTTTATTTTAACAGAGTGGTCTACAACAACTCCTTCTTTAATAACAAGATTAATAGTAGAAATCGGAATCTTAGTTAATTCAAACACTCTTTTTATAATACCTGTATCAGTAATTTGATTAATTTTTCTCTCTTTAAGCAGTTATAACTATTTAAAAGAAGACGCTGGGTTTGTAAGTGTAAATCTTGGTTCTTAAATCCCCCAACTCGATTAGATCGATTCCGTTGCTTCGTCTTCAACATTTTCATTATGGTCTCCAAAAAGCTATTTTAAAAATATTTTCTGAAAAAAATATTAGTTATTAATAATCATTTTAATTAAATATAACACAAACAACGTTTGTTTTCTTACGAAAAAACCACCGCGCAAGGTTAAATAAACTTACGGTAGTGCCCGGTTCCACGATAATAGTCTCGCACAGCACATTCTAATTTTAGAACTGGTCATTCCGAATATCAGCTTAAATTCTTTACTGGCCGCCCGCTTCGGCGTCATTTCAGATCTGCTCGACTACATCCCACATACGACGGAATAAATTATATCGATAACGCTGCACTGTAGAGAAGCATAGCAACGAACATCCCTGGTAGAGACGCTAAATTTATAATATTTTAAACTGACATTGGATAAACATTACTAACTCAGCACGTATTTTGAAACATCTGCTCATGCCCATTAAACGAAAAAGTCCATTCTCCCAGTTCAGACTTTTGTCTAACAATAATATAAGTTGCAAATAGAACAAAAGAACACGGAAACAATATATGTACGTGAATCGTGTGTTCCTTATTATTAACAGACTTTAATCTTATTTATTTCATTCAGTTTAATCCACCTGTATAGTAATCCTGTTGCGGAAATTATTATTTATTGTTCTGTTTAACCAAGGCAATGCATTGTTCTTTTGTGCAGCTATTGCCAGAAGTCCAACTAAAGTTTCAGCTTTCAGAAAAACGCCTTTTGTCCTATCGAAGTGCCTTCCTTTATAGCATGCAAATTACCTCATACTAAAATATTCATTAAGCCTTGCACAGTTTCCAGTTACCTAAACTAGAAGGAATGGTTCAGCTGTTGAAATAGACGTTTTAAAATGTAATCTTCTTAAATAAAGTATAACAGTAAATCATCCAATATACTTTTAGACGGATAAAATTTAAATAAAGAATACATTTTACAGACTAAACTTACGAAAATAGTGCGTTTGCTTTATATTTGGAATAAAAATAAATATTTGACGATCCAATAATTGAAGCAGAAAAAAATACTGTATCTACGTAATAGAGGGTACACCCCCAGTCAGAATATAATAAACGTTGAAAAGGTGAGCCCACACCAAAGGAAATATATAGAAACTTTCCGTCATATTTTCAATTTTTCAAAAAATTCCAAAATTTACCAAGTAAAAGAATTTTAGTTTTAGTTAACCCCCCCCAATTTGTTTGTCAAAACAACACAGCCGAAGAATTCTTTTAATGGTAACTGCAAATTGGTGACCTTCAAATTTTTAATGATTATTACAAATTGGAGAACCAAAATTAGTGTGCCTAACATTATCAAGAAATTTCAAACTAAAATTAGTCAATTCTAGGAAATGGTGTTATCCACATTTTAGAATGTAAATTCATCATGCGACTATCCATTATCTATTCCTAGCTTCTAGCTTTACATTCAGTCAAGATCACAAAAATCAATAATTAGTTGTGCAAGTAAATTAAAAATTTATGAGTGGCTATGCTGTTCTCATGGTCTCTCGTTGTTTATTAATTGCTCATTTGAAATCATTCTGCAGTCTGCAAGCCAAATAGCTTATCTGCTGGTCCTGACGGAATACCAGTCAGACTAGTCAAATTCATACATTTATTATCGTTAAACCTTTACTGCATATAATAAATTTAACATTTAAAACAAATATAATACCGTATAAATGAAAAGAATCAACATATATAAATCTACGGATTACAAAATCTGAACAACTACAGACCCAACTTAGTTATCAGTAATTTTACAATTTTTAAAATTTTTTATGCGAAGGGGATACGATTAAATATTTATTGAGCTCGAGAGTATTTTTTTTATACAGTTTGTGACTCGAAAATTCTACAATATTACAGTTCTTCATATTAAATAATTCTTGTTTGACATACTTTTTAAAATTAAAGTACATTTTTTTATGCGTAACCTGCTTATTTTCCTTTTGTTAAAATAACCAATAAACAAAACAACAAATGCGAAATGGTAGCTGGTTTAAGTCGGCACAAATGGTCATAGGCTCCGAGAAATTACAAGAGAGGTAAAACTTACTCTTTTGTGTGTGTGGTATAAATAAACATAATTTTGACATGTATGAAAAATAGTAACTGAAAAAGAATTGTATAGAGAGATATTTAACAAAAAATAATAATAATGGAAGATATAATTTACCAACGTAGCCTTATGGTTACAAACTGGATGTGTGGACAGGCCCTGGTCTCGCAGCAAATCTAAGAGTTATTAGACAATTTAGTTGTACAGCTAGAAAGCATATGATTCCAAAAAATACAGAAAAGCTTCTCAAACCTAATGTAGTATTCAAATGGATTCTTGGTTATTTCGATAACCGAATATTAATTAATAATAATTACTAAAAAACTAAAGGCATGAGCATATTAGCATAAACCAAAAAAATAAGTTATCAATCCTAACCGTTTGATTAAATAGTATATTTCATATTATTAGATGCGTAGATAAGTAAATAGCTAGAACGTTAGATAATTACGAAATTGCTGATTGCGAAGTAAATTACCAAAAGAAATAGATCAAGAATATTTATTACCATATGGTCACACGGAGAATTTTAGTTACATAAAGTTAAAGAAATTGAATCTACTTTTATTTAAATAAAATAATTGATAAAAATTAATAAATAAAATTTACTTGTATGGTGTTCTAAAACAGAAAGAAATGCGGATATAGAATGTAATAAGTATTACTCGAAGATTTTACAGTAGAGTAAGAGTTCAAACTTGGAAGGCAATTGGCTACTTCAGATGTTTAATTAATAAGGTAAACTTTTTTATATTACAATTTTAGTTGTGGTACCAATGTACAAACTTGAAGTGATTTGAAGACGAGGTATTTTTATACCTCGTCTTCAAATCTTGCATCCCTTATTTAACACACTTCCTGACATAATCAATTGATGAAATGTTGTACAGTTACTAAGATCGGATGACTATACAGTATGCCACTTTTACTTTTGCAAATATCCGCACATAGGCTGCGCGAGAGTGAAAATTGAAAAATTGAAAAATCTGCAAAACGAAGGAGCGATCAAAACAAATCGTTAAGAGACGAATTTTAATTGGGCGATCTCTGGGGAAAAAGTATGACTAAAGAGTACAAGATATTAAAAAAAAAACTTGCTTGTCTGTAAAAGGCCGTTATACATTATACATTGTACATTATGCATGATGCATTATGCATTATCCATTATACATTATACAGTATGCATTATGCATTATCCATTATACATTATACATTATACACTATACATTATACATTATACATTATACATTATACATTATTCATTATACATTATACATGTACATTATACATTATACATTATACATTATACATTATACATTATACATTATACATTATACATTATACATTATACATTATACATTATACATTATACATGTACATTATACATTATACATTATACATTATACATTATACATTATACATTATACATTATACATTATACATTATACATTATACATTATACATTATACATTATACATTATACATTATACATTATACATTATACATTATACATTATACATTATACATTATACATTATACATTATACATTATACATTATACATTATACATTATACATTATACATTATACATTATACATTATACATTATACATTATACATTATACATTATACATTATACATTATACATTATACATTATACATTATACATTATACATTATACATTATACATTATACATTATACATTATACATTATACATTATACATTATACATTATACATTATACATTATACATTATACATTATACATTATACATTATACATTATACATTATACATTATACATTATACATTATACATTATACATTATACATTATACATTATACATTATACATTATACATTATACATTATACATTATACATTATACATTATACATTATACATTATACATTATACATTATACATTATACATTATACATTATACATTATACATTATACATTATACATTATACATTATACATTATGCATTATACATTATACAACAGGTGACCCTGAAAGAAATCTTAGAGGTAAGAAAAATAACTACATGTTGTACAGAGTAAACAAATTAAAAAATGAAAATTTAAAATAATGTGTATGTTTTCCAGGTATGGTAGACAATTGGTGACCTAAAATACTGTAGCAAAAGTACATAATCTAGTGTGAGTTCCTAATATACAAAAATAAATCTATGAAAAATGTGAAGACATTTAGCAGTGATACAAAGAAAATTCTGTTATTTTGAAGTGGTCTCACTTACAAAAACTAAATCAAAATGCTACACAGATCGTGCTAAACATAAATAAATATCAGTTATTTTTATAAAGTTGTTAAATGGGCATAGAGAAAGAGTTAATTTGGCAAAAAATTGATTATAGCCCCTAACTGGACCGTCCCTAGCGCTTTGACCAAGTTTTATTAGAGATATTTCTTGATTCGATAAAAAATTGTTTTGGGCGCCGCAGGAAGAATTGGGATAATATTTTTTTTATGCAATTTTCCATCCTGAACAATTTTAACTTGAAACGGTCTTTGATACTACGAAAACTTGTTTTTGGGCCCTCTCGGGACCCCGATGATCAATTAAAAAAAACTTTTTTGATGCAATTTCCCCCCATGAACAATATTTATTTAGGATATTTTATGATTGAAACAAAATTTTTTGTGAGCGCTCCCTGTAGTCGGCCCCTGGTACTTTGATATCTTTGAAGGAAATATCTTTTCGAAACAGTCTTCCATCATAAACGACTTAAATCACAACGAAGTGCCTTTTGGCTCTTCCTGGAGTCGGAGGATCAAGACGAGAAATCGCATTTCGATATAATTTTCGATATAGATAATTTCTATTTGTCTCCGTATATGATGAATCTTAAAATTGAAACGACAAATCGAGAGAGAGAGAAAGTCTAAATCTGTAAAAATTTGCTTCAGAAATATTTCTAGATTTGAAATATAATAAAATAAGAAAATTTTATTTGTTTTTGAATTCGTTAAATATTCAACAGATGAATATTATTCATGCTTCGAAATCACTCAAAACTTAAAATATTAAAGAAGTCTTATAATAACAAATACACCAATATTACTATCAATCTGTATAGTTTATTCAGTATACATATTTCGATTACTGTTTAATTTATAGGATCAAATTTTGCCGTATAGATAAATCTCCACGCAGTTATGATATAAAAATCTGACAAGTTGGGCCGGCAGCTATGAAAAAATATTGGAACGATATAATTCTTGCGCAAATATTTCTCTTTTAGAGGTTACAAAAATCCTTTTTCTGCTATTGTGATATATTTATAGAGGAACATCTGGAAACATAAACAAGGGAAACTATGGAACAGGTTCTGTGTATTTATGGAAAATTGGGCGGTTTCGCTCGCTATACATCACGGTGGCAGCTAAACGTGGCAAGGGCAAGGGCTAATTTATCAGTTGGCACTGTTGTACTACACGACGATGCGGCTCAGCGGTTCCTTAGTCAAAACTCCCTCTTGTCCGATTCCCACTCACAGCATTTAGCGGCGTCGAAGTTCTATTATGCACGCAGCATACATTTGACCAATGAAATAGTGGCTGAAATAAAAGGCGAATACCTATTTGACCAAAAGCTATTCGAAATGATTTATTCGATTGTTATGCCCATAAGTGCTGGTACGTTTAGAGAATTCTTTGTCAGTCCGCAAATATTTGTCCTAAATTTTATATTATTTTCATTTTTCAAATATATTAAAATTGTCAAGTCGATTTTTCTTCAGTCGCCGAGGTGCGGGATTTAATTGCATATGTAAGCTAAATAATAATAATAATAATAATGAAATTTGTTTATCCACATAACTTACAAGCAATAATGTTACATTAGTGTGATAAAAAGAGGAAAAAAAAAATGGATAAAAAGGAGAACTGTCAAAGCAGCTTCTGTTCTTCCACGAATACTAAATGAGATAGATGATTTCGTGCAACAATACTGTGTAAATATGCGAGAAAACCAAGAGAGGGAAAAATAAAAATGGAGAGAAAAAAAGATGTATTAACTTAATGCTTTAGCAGCGTAGGCTTAAGGAAGGCTCGTTGTACTGTTTTACTACATTATAAGAGAACGATCGCTCAAGAAATGCAGTTTTGTGCATATGCTTAGAAAGCAGACCTTTACTACGCATATTAATGTTGTGTACGTCGGTCCTAAACCTTATTTTATTATTTAGATATGAAGGAGTCTTGCTGATAATCAGTTTGTAAAAATGATAATTTTGTCTACTTTTCATTGACAGCCATTTTAAATGTTTAAATTCATGAGAAATATAGATACATAGACAGATTGTTGACCTCTCCAGCAACTGTAAGCTTGTCATTATTAATTTCTCTTTGTATTGAGTGAACTACATCATCAAGGGAGTATTTTTGGCCAATCATCAAGACTGATGACTTAGTACCTATTAAGTTTTAAGGAGTGGTCCACGGCTATATTGATTAGAGCTGATAAATCTTCGTTAGTTATACGACAAGCAGCAATAACATCAGATGATGGAAATGAAAGATATAAATTGGGTGTCATCTGCATAATAAGGATATTTACAATGTAACATAAAGGTTTCAAAGTGTATTGTGTAAATAGTATATAGATGTGGACCTAAAATTGAGTCTTGCGGAACTTCAGAAGTCACCATTGCTTTCAGTGAATATTTGTCATTACTAACAATCCGTTGAACTCGATTACATAAACGATTTTTAAATAATAATATAGAATGATTTCTAAGACCTGCGTAGTGCAAAATTGCAAGCTGCAATATATGGTGGTCTAGGGTATCAAATGCCTTACTGAAGTCTAAGAGAACGAGTGCGATTACTTTTCCTTTATCTACTTCCTCAATGTTATCATCCGTTATATTTAGTATAGCAGATAGGCAACTATAATTTTGTCTAAATCCCGATTGACATGTTGGCAATAATTGGTTACTGTTAAGATACACACTACGCTGGTTTTCAATGGCGTTTTAGATAATACTGGCAGTATTGCAATTGGTCTAAAGTCTTTAAAATCTAATGGGTTAGACGTCTTAAGTATTGGCTTTATTAAAGTCTCTTTCAACAATACGGATATACACTATCATATAAACAGAAATTTATATTGTGGGTAATTAGTGGAATTATGTAAGGGCAACACAGTTTTACAAGGGTAATATTAAAGCCATCGGAGCCTGTCACTTTGGTAGAAATTTTATTAATTATCTTATGTCATCGTCATTGACTCTTGAGAATTTAAAATTGTTAGGTACAGAATTCTTTGTATGTGTATTATAAAAGGTTATTAAATGTTACTTATTGTTGGTACCGACTTGTTGAACCGAGTTAACAAAGTAATTGTTGATATAATCAGTGTCTTGTAATTCTTTAGGGATCATAACAGTATTTTTGTTAACAATATTTATTCGTTTTAGCTCTTTACAGGTGTCTTTTAATTTTAACGTTCGGAATTTATAATTGAGATAAGCCCTTTTCTCCTTTTTTATAGCAACATTAATATAGTTGCGCCATATTTTATAATCTTCCCAGTTAGTGGCAGTCCTATTAGGTATGAATTTTTTATGTTTCTTATCCCTGATTGTCATCAACAGCTTTACGTTGTCTGTTAACCAATGCGCATAAGGTTTACGTATAGTACAAATTTTGATAGGCACATGTTTATAATGTAGGCAAATATTGCGTAAAAGTACGTACACCAGACGAGTAATGTAATGAATTTCTTGTTCTGAAATATTTTAGGTTTACCACTAGAGATTTAGCTTGAGACATCCAGAATTAAATCGAGTTTATCTTTCGACCAGTCAGGATACTCTGGGATAATTATATTACAGATGTACAACTTTCTTCGAGTCAGAAGATAATGCTGACTTTTCAAATACTCCTCACAATACAGGGTGTCCCAAAATCTCCGGAGCAGCCTACAATGGCAGATTTTTACAGCGTTCTAGGGGAAAACCTAAATACAATGACGTCGGGGCTTCAAACGTTTTCGAGAAGGACTGTATTGAAAGTTAGCACAAGGGTGCTGGCTTACACTTTATTAAAATTGTAGGTAGGCTCTGTAAACAAAATGAATTATAACTAAATAACATTTTGGATATATCTAAAAGAGTTTTGTTTGGTAATTCAAATGATCAGTATAGCCCCCTTCCATTTGCAATCAAAGACGTGCTCGCCGGCTTAACCTAGAGCTTTTTGCACCATTTCTGGAATAACCGTCGCTAATGCTTTGATTACTATGTTCTTTAGGTCATACAGAGTATGCATAACCTTCCTACTGTAGAGATACTGTTTCTCTGTTTCCAAAAAAAATAGCCCCATGGGTTTAAGTTGGGCGATCAGGCAGGCCAGCTTCTAGGGCCACCACGTTACAACCACTGACTCGCATACATTCTGTTTAAAACAGCTTATTCATGCAAGCATATACGAACGTTTTGCATATTACGAAGCGACGTTGTAATAATGGTACATCTGACAGCAAGTCCGGTAGATCTTCGGTTAAAAATGTCTCGTAAGTTTATTATTTCAAGCGAGCAGGAATTCAAAACGTTCAATTACATGCCATTTTTTTTTCTAGTCTCATACTTACCCAAGAATTTCTAAAAATACCCGCTCGTAAATTAACATTCTAACTATTTGCGGATGCTAATTGTCCAAAAAATGGCAGTTGTATGTATTAAAGATTCGTTTGCGTGAGAAATTGGACTCATCCTTGAGAAGTGCCTTAGGGAAAAAAATTATCTATCTGTTCTTATTCCAAAATCCAAATGGAGAAATCTATGAGGGCCTGGTAATCTCGTGTCATAAGATTTTGTCCACGCGTAAAATAACAGCCATGATATCTGTTGCCCTCGAATTTTTTGTATCGATCTACTTTCATTGAATCACAGCATCTTCATTTACCTGGTTTTGTACGATTCATGGGTGATCAGCTACATTTTTCTAAGAAGGAACAAAATTACCTGTGCTTGCATTTCCATGCCTTCTTTCTGAAAACCACAACGCATATTTTATTACCAGTTCCTCCAGTAATTTTGGGACACTCTATATAATAAATCATATGCCAAATTGCTTTAAAATCTGCATTCATTTTGAGATAAGACTCATAATTCATCAAATAGTCTTCCTCTCTTTAGGGGTAGTTCAATATTGCAAGACATAAATGAAATGCCAATATATTTTTACAGAACAACCAGAAAATCCGTAAGTTTACTTAATATATGGTTTTGAGTTACTCCTCAATTTTATAATAAACCCGTTTAAAACAAATTATGGAACGTAAATAATTTACGCTTTGTAACCATGTGACAGCTTGAGTAGATAAAATAATCACTCCTTTAGTAGTGATAACGTCAAAATTTTGCATAATGTAAATAGGGGAAAAACTTAGAGGTGTTTGAAAAGTGATTAAGGAAGTCCTAAGAAATTATAAAAATGTTACGAATAAAATACAACTTTAATTCAATTCAAAGTAAACTTGTTATTATCTTCATATTAGATACAGCAATAAAATTAAAACCAAGTTTTTAACAGTAAGTACCTAATATTAAATTTCTAAAGAGTAGTAAAATATAGTTAAGCATTCCAAACCATACATAGAGTGTCACTGTTCATATTTATTTTAGTTTAAAGTTTATTTGATAGTGGTAGTCAAATGAAAACATACGCCAGAGAAATTCGATCGTAGAAAACCAAGTGTTTATATTTCTCATTTCATTTAGCACGTTTTGAAAAGAACCTGCCACCAAATGAGTTTAAGTTATTCAGAAAACATGTAAGTAAATTTGGTTAATATAGAAAAATATTCACAATCATTCAAAATAGTTATGGCATTGTGTGAAATAATTAACATTTCGATAAGAAAGAATAAGGATCAAATATTTAAAATTAGAACACAGGAGGGTATAGTAACAAGTTATGAATTGGAAATGTCTAATGTTTTTGTACAGTATGTCACAGGGGTAGATAAAAAACTTGCTGACATGAAGAAGACGTGGAAAATAAAAAATTGAAACAATTTCTAAATTAAAATCAAATAAAGACCTGGAATTGATAGCATACCGTCAGAAATATTGAAATATTGAAGAAAACTGCTTCTAAAATATCAGCACCTTTAAACTACATTATTAATAATTGTTTTGAAGCAGGTAAGTGCCCACAGTCATTTAGCTGTAATAAAACCACTCTATAAGAGTAACAACAGACTGTTTCCTTTATCCTCTACATAAATACCGTTTTAAAGAAAATATTGAAAAATAGAATTACTGTTTGTCACGGCAGTTTAGTCGGTATAAAAATCATGTAAAGAACCACCAATCGCACCACTTGCCGCTTAATAGATGAGTGGTTGAGACTATTGGTTTAAATGAGATGCCGCGTGGACACTTTGGCGGTAGTTTTACGGCTGTTTTATGACCCTGTTATGTAATCACACGTACTACTGGAGTATATAATCGGCAATATTAATAATGTTGATAAAACTACAGCCAACCCTGTCCCTCCTTCTCTGTCTCTAACTGACTAGCTAATAAGGCTTCGTTGAAGGTTGTTTGCGTTATTTTTTATATCGACTAAACTACCGGGTCAATTACTAGCTTTTTAAATCGGTTTAATATTTCGTCAGAGAAGCAATTTGGTTTTAAGAAGAGAGGTTGGTCAACACAAGATGCAATAACCTCTATTACCATGAGGTTTTATATATACACTAAGTATGTCTCACTTCTCATGACTCCCATAGTATAGCTCGCTATTAACCATGCGCTTTTCTTAAAATTTGGTTGGCAGATATTTACCCATAAGAAAATTGTGGCATGGTAAAGTATTTAAAAATACACCAGAGGCGTTCGTCGTTATGAAGAAAAATGGACCTAATTTTCCAAAAGAAAGATATTAGGCAAAGTTTTAACCTCGGTTTTAGCTGGAAAACAATATCATAATCTTATTAGTCGTTATCAGAAACCCATCAGTACCGAATTTCAAAAAGATAGTGTATGTGGTGTTCATCATACGTGCAACTTTTACGAAATTTGACCCATAACTAATTGCTTATGTTTTCTAAAATCACATTAATAAGGTTAGAATTTGACCCACCTTTTACATGATGTCTTAAACAAAATAACAGCAAAGTACATTTTTTGTTGGACTAAATTTCTACATTTGCCTTTTAAACATAAATTGGCCATAACAATTCAAAATTACTTTAAAGTTTGGGTGACATTTCATTATTTTTGTGTTTACACAAATTTAAGTAAATTTTTTTATTATTTAATAATGGCACGTTTAACAGTTCGTGAAAAGTGGAAATAATTTGTATTGTAGAGCGAGCAAATATCCACGATAAAACAGTAGCAATTACTAATAATTTGTTCAACGATACCGGTAACGATCGAAAACCTAGGCCAAGAAACCATAGTGTTAGATATCCCTATGACGAACTGATAATTACAGCATTTAGGCAAGATCCTCATGCCATTATCAGAAATGTAGCACGTCATTTAAACACTGACAAAACTAAAGTATGGAAATGAGTAAAAAGAAACATATTAAAAGCGTTCAAACCGAAGTACCTACATATTTTGTTCAAAGGCGACAATTTGAGAAAGCTAGATTATTATTTTTGGGCGCAAGGAAATTTTCTCAATATGAATTTTTTAAAGAAAATAATATTTACCGATGAAGCTACTACATTCAACACAAATGGTGTAGCTTGCAGTCAACATATTCGATACTGGGTTGCTGAAAATCCTAATTGGTGATAAACTGTAAAAGTGAACGATCTAAAAGTGAATGTTTGATGCGCTATTTTAAATGAGCAGATTATAGGACCTTTCTTTTTTGAAACATTAAACGCCGAAACATTTTTAAACTTTCTTGAAGGGGATTTCATTGATATTTTGGATATCATGCCTCTTCAAATAATTCAGCATTTAATACTGAAACTGGATGGAACACCAGGTCATAATGCGAACGTTGTTCGTAACTGGCTTAACACACATTTCCCCTGCAATGGATAGGCCCAAGAAGTCCTCTACAAGAATGGCCACCCCGGGTCCGGGTCTAACAAAAAAATACTTTTACTTTTGGGGTTGTATTAAAAATTTTGTATCCAAAGAGAGACCTTAAAATGAAAAACAACTACGGGATAGAATAAGGGAAGCTTGCCTACAAATAACACCTGCAGAATTCGTGCGGCACAACAGAAAAGTTATAGAAAAATATATTCATATGGATGGGGAATATGTTGAGGAAACTGTGATTTGGTTATCTTATGTAGCCCTTATTATGTATTGAATGTTCATGAATTAAATTTGTTTAATATGCAACTTTTTTGCCTCCCACGTCAATTATCGTTTGATTAAGTAAAGCTGACTAACGTTACGTGACTAATTCTGTCTTCCTCCATCTTAATTAACTCTTAATTGCTACCAAAAATAAAGTTATGATTCTAATAAAAAGTGAAATTTTACTATCTTACCACATGAACACCACATACACTATCTTTTTGAAATTCGGTACTCGTGGGTTTCTGATAACGACGAATAAGATTATGATATTGTTTTATAGTTAAAACTTTGCCTTTTTTTCCTTTTTTGGAAAATTAGGCCTATTTTTCTTCGTAACGATGAACGCCACTGGTGCATTTTTAAATATTTTACCGTGGCACAATCTCCTTATGGGTGCCACCCAAATTTTAAGGAAATCGCAAGGTTAATAAGGGAGCTATAATATGGGAATCATGAAAAGTGAGACACAGTGTATACGGATATTAGCAAACCAAGGCTGTGCATTTTCGTTGACTCTGAAGGCCTTCGATACAGTTAGAAATAAAGAGTTTTCTGTCAAATAGGCAACAATATGTAAATACTGGCAAAACCTCCAGTAATTGGTGTACCCCAAGGAACAATTTTGAGATCAATTCTTTTTAACATCTACTTGAATGGTCTATTTGATTTAGCTTTGTATGGTGACATATTAAGCTTTGCCGACGTCACTGTCATAATTCATAATATATACTGATAGTAACTGGAGAAGTTTCAAAGATTAAGTTGAACTTCTTTAACAACAGATATAACATTTTATAGCAGCAATTTAGCTGATTTCGATAGATTAAAATATAAAGTTGGTAATAATTAAACTTATATATTTCCAGGCTTGATATATTTCTAATTTAATTAGACAAAGGGAAATACAGTTCCCGATGAATAATGAGATATATTTTAAATATTTAGTTATTACAAAAGGGGGGGGGGGGGTGAGCACAGTGGTTAGCACGTCTAGCTTTCATTCTCAGCGTACCTAGCGAAGTGGGTTCGAGCCCTACCTACTGTAAAGTAATAAGTGGTTCGGATTCCACTAGAAACTGTATCTCCTTTACTCACACAAGTCTAGGCTTAAGAGGGCCTTTTAAGTCATCTGAAGGCGGTTAAAACATTTTATAACATTTATTTATTTTATTTATTTAGTGTTAAATGGAAATCGAACTAGGCATATCGCATACCGCCGTATTCGGAATAAAATTTTATATGAGGATGGTATAAGTTTTCCATTTTCAATGCTATTTTTTAAAAAAATGCCAATTTGTGACATATCACTAAAATCAACATTTCATGACAAATAAAGTAATACCAGAATATGCAGGGTGTTCTATTTAAAATAACTTCACATCACTTCTGGCTAGACCGTAAGTAGTATTTTGTATATATTATAGACTAGGAAAACATGTTGAAGGAAAAACACGCCCCATTAAAATCTGCTTAAAGTCAAAGGATGATGCTGTAAATTTGTTTAAAAATCGTGACAAAATCTACGAAAATTTCGCTGACATAAAAATATCATTTGACCAGTCCCTCAACCAACGGAACTATTTTAAATACATATTAGAAGAATTGAATAGACGAAAAGAAGGCGGTGAAAACGTAAGATTAAAATTCTATAATAGTGTACCAACAATTAAAATAGTGACTGAATAATCTATATGTTATATACCCACTAAGTAAGTTTCGACAAGCTTGAATTTGATTTGATCTGCTTTCTCTACATTTAGTTTAGTTTTAGTACTTTTATTAAATCATTATTATTATAAAAATATATATATGTATATATAATTAAAAAAGTATATATATACAAGATACAATTTCATATAAGTTTAAAAATAAGTAAGCATATCCAAGTATATATGTTTTTATATATATATATATATATATATATATATATATATATATATATATCAAACTGCAGTAGTATCTTTAGTTCTATTCTACATCCAGTTCTACCTAAATATTAAATTCATTTAAAGTATAGATAGTTTAGAAATAAGAGTATAAGGTATAACAAAATACAAAATGGATCAATTTATTAGAGATTATGATTATAAACTAATAGAAACTTTAGAACTCGACAATGTGGATCAGGTTAACGATACTTTTAAAGACAATGATTTGTTAAAATCATTTTCTGTATATCATAATAACATAAGAAGCATCCAAAAAAATTTCGATCAATTTGAAGTATATATGACACAATTTCAAAAAAAATTTAGCTGTATAGTTCTACCGGAAACCTGGAACATAGCAGATAAAGATTTCTTTAAGCTCCAGGGCTATGAAATTATCGAGAGTAGCAATAAAATAAATCAGAATGACGGTATTGCAATATACATTAGAAAAAATATTACAGATTATGAATATAAAAATATTAAAATAGGTGTAACCAATGCAATAAACTTGGCAATAAAAATAAATAATTATAAAATTAACATTCTTGCCATTTACCGGTCACCTTCTACGTCTGAATATGATTTTATTGAAAATTTGTCAGAACTTTTAGGCACTTACAATTTCAACTCATTTGATCACTTCTTTATTATTGGTGATATAAATATTGACATTAAAGGAAATAGAGGAAATTTAGATTATGTAGAAGAATATTTAAATCTGCGCTCTGAAAAAGGATTTGTATCTCTAATAAATAAAAATACACGGGTTACAGATACCTCTGCCACATGCATAGACCACATATTCCTCAAATCCAGAAGCTGTATACCTATTGAGAGTGTAATTTCAGCAATAATAAAAACAAATATTACAGACCATTACTCAGTCATCTCAAAAATCAATTATAAAGAAACAAGTAATTGTGATAAACAATATTGTGGTGAGTCATATAAAAAAATTAATAATGAAAAACTGATACAGCTGTTAACTAGTGTGTCCTGGGATCAGGTGTATAGCTGCCTGGATCCAAATGAGGCTTTTGACAATTTTTTTTGAAATATTCTCAAAATGTATCTCGGAATCAACACAAATTATAAAATTGAACCCTATAAAAAGGAAAAAAACCATGGATTACGCAGGGATTAGTTATTTCAATCAAAAACAGAGATAAATTGTTTCAAAAACATATAAGGCATCCCCAAAATGAACAATTTAAACAGGACTACATAACTTATAGAAACAAAATTAATTGTTTAATAAAAAAAGCAAAATATAATTATTTTAAATCCAAAATTGACACTAATAAAAATTGTACTAAAACACTTTGGAATGTCGTGAGAGATTTTTCGAATAACTACAAAAACGAAGACAAAAATATAGATAAAATCATAAGAGAAAACGAAGATGAAGTGATAGATCCTGAAGAAATAGGTAACAAATTTAACACCCATTTTTCTCAAGTAGGTGAAAAACTTGCTTCTAAAATAGTGCAGGTACCGATGTTAAATGAAATTGTGAACTTTCCCCATTCTATGTATATAAATTACACAAATGTAACAGAAATTAAACAAATTGTACTAGAACTAAAAAATAATAAGGCACCAGGTCCAGACGGTATAAAAAATGAATTATTAAAGTCAACAATTGATACAATTGTGGATCCACTGTGTTTTATTATAAATAAATGCATTGAATGTGGAGAGTTTCCTACGCATTTTAAAAAGGCAATCATTAGACCAGTTTTCAAAGGAGGAAGTAAAACTGATGTATCAAATTATCGTCCAATTTCTTTAACCTCTTCTTTCGCAAAATTATTTGAAAAAATTATAAAGTCACGTTTAGTTGATTATCTAAATAAAAATAAAATTTTATCCGATATGCAGTTTGGATTTCAAAAAGACCTCTCAACCCAAGATGCAATAGCAAAAGTGACATCAATAATATACGATGCTATGGATAACAAGAAAGCATGTCTGGGTGTTTTTGTTGATTTAGCAAAAGCCTTTGACACCGTCAGTCATGGACTTTTGCTAGAAAAACTTGAAAACTTTGGAATTAGAGGTAATGTCTTAAAATTATTAAAAAAATTTTTGGAGGAAAGGAAACAAAAAGTTGAAATAAAAAATGTCTTAAGCAAAGAGCAAACTGTAACCTGTGGAGTACCACAGGGTACAGTTCTAGGACCTGTGTTGTTTACTATATATTTAAATAGCTTACTTACATTGAATTCTTCTGGAACAATAATATCATTTGCTGATGATACAGTTATTTTGTATACTGGGCATACCTGGGATGACGTGAGGCATTTGGCTGAAAGGGATCTAAAGAAAGTTTTTGATTGGTTTAGTGCGAATTTGCTAACAATAAATGTAGATAAAACTAAAATTATTCCCTTTACGTCTTACGAGAAATATCTACCTGACTACAGCACCATATCAGTAAATAATCTTTTAATTTCACTAACTTTAGATGGAATATACATGTAAACAATACAATAACAAAAATTCGGGGCTTAATCTTTAAATTTTATCAATGTCGACAGATACTATCCTTGAATCATCTTAAAATATTATACTATGCTTTTATCGAATCCATTATTCAGTATGGCATAATTGGTTGGGGAGGAGTAAGGAAAGCATATCTGATACCTCTGGAAATTATTCAGAAAAAAATTCTAAAAATCATATATTTTAAACCCTTCCTATACCCCACGGAACAATTATTTTCGGAACTTAATATACTAGATTTGCGGCAGCTTTACGCTAAGAATATCCTGTTATTTTTGTTCCGAAATAAACAGTACATTAGTAGGATAAATCACGAACGTAATACCAGAGAACAAGAAGCGGCTCACTTTATTATACCCAGGACTCATAAAAGTATAGGTCAAAGACACTTTGTTTACATTGGGCCGAAATTGCTTAATATTTTGCCGATATCACTAATAAACATAAAAACAAAACATCTTTTCAAGAAAAAAGTATTAGCGTGGATGACTTCAAATGATGGAAATATGCTCTATAATATTATTGATCCCATGTAGTTACTAAATTAACTATACTTTGATTGTGTATATGTCCTTGTGAATATTAATTTCGATATTTTCTGTTTTCTTAGTGCAGTAGTTGTATAGTGTCTAATCAAATTATTAAAGAATTAATACAGTTATATGTACAATTTAGTTTCTGTTCTCTCTCTTGTTTTACTTTCACTGTTGTTCAGTTATTTTTCAGTTTACTTACTCTTTCCTTGCAACTTAAGGAGGTGTAACCCATAGACAGGCTTAAATAAGCCTAAATGGGTCTTCCATATTTATTTGCAAATGAAACCTCAAAATTGCGTATAAAAATAATTTGTATATTGTAAAATATTGTAATACATTGTATAAACATAAATGGTTAACACATTGTACTCAAAATGAAATTTTAGTTAAGATAACTTATTGATTATACATACCTGTAATTTTTGTGTGTACTTATTTGTGAATAAATAAATTATTATTGTGAATAAATAAAAATTATTATTATTTATTTGTTACACTCTCCAACAGGCTTTTAACTCAATTAGAGGACAGGGAGGTACAGTAAACCTATACAAATGTGTAATTAAACAACAACACTAACTAATCAAAAATATATTAAAAAAAAAAAAGGAAACAGAGAGTATGGTTTTCTACATTGCATATTATGATAGATCATAGAAAAGAAAAACAAACATGTTAAATCAGTGCCTGTAGCAATAGGTTTTTAGGGTGTTTACGGAGTAATTGAAAATGTCGCAGATTGCATTGTGATTGTTGCATATTACATAAATAGGTGAAAATTTCAAGATATTTGTGCGAGGCGTAGCTATATAAGATACTAAGCTATGGCGGGATATTGTTCTGAAGATATTAAAAGACAGTTTTGATAGTAATAATGTTAATAATTTTGAAAAGAAATATTTGAGATATGCATTCTCGCCTACGAAGTAAACTAATTAACGAGTACCTAACCAACGTTTCAGAAATTTGCGTTGTACCGATTCTAGATTGTTAACATACACATTATAGTGTGGGGCCCAAAGAAGTGACGCATATTCAAGTTTTGATCTAACATAGCAACAATAGAGCATCTTCAGTGTATCAGGGCTTGAAATATCACGAGAATTTCTAACTATAAACCCATATGTCTGGCTGGCTTCCAAGACTATGGTGTTAATATGTATATTAAAGGTAAGGGTCTTTCAGGCCGGCGAAGTATATTATTATTTATGGTATAATTGTAGGAAATATGAGAAGACTTGTGTAACAGACATAGCATTGCATTACTCCGAGTTTAATGGAAGGCTGTTTTTAGTGCACCTATTTACTATTTCTGTTCAAGTTATCCTGCAGTTGAGGACAATCACTAACAGTATGAAGTCTAGAAAAAAAGCTTTAAATCATCAGCATACATTTAGTAGTTAACCTCGTATGTTAAATTGCCCGCTATGTCATTGATAAATATGATGAACAACAGTGGCCCCAAAACTGAACCTTACGGTACTTCAGAGGAAGCAACGTATTCGACAGACTTAAGTCCATTGAAGGTAACATATTGGGTTCTGTTTGACAGATAACATCTGAATAGAGTTATCAAATTTCCCGAAAGGCCAATATTTGAAAAAATTAGAGACTGAAAAGCAAAAAATTAAGCAAGTATCTGGTGAATAGCAATCAATGGGTAATATGTTTAAAAATAAAATAAATACTAGTGAGACAAAACAAACAAAAAAACTTAAAATATTACATCAAAATATACAATGTATCAGAAACAAAATAGAACAGGTCGAGTTGTATCTGAATTTACATAATGTAGATATTGTTTGTTTGACAGAACACTGGCTTAAATTATGCAATAAAAATAAATGGTTATACAAGGGCAACAATATTTTGCAGGACTAAAAGTAATAATGGAGGTGTAATCATAATACTATAAAAATTATAGTGAATTTAAAATTAAGGAACTTCCACTTGTGCTTGAGCCATCAATTGAAAAAGATATTGAATTAGTTGGTGTTGAAATCAAATTTTCAGAATATTCAGTAAAACTCCTGACAATATATAGATCACCGCAGACTAACTTTAAAATATTTATAACAACATTAGACGATGTATTAAACAACATTATAAATAAAAATGATCTTATAATATGTGGGGATTTAAATATTGATTATCTCTCAAATTCGACTGAGAGGAATGAGCTATGTGATCTACTACAAACCTACAATATAAAGATGTTAATAAATGAACCTACTAGAATATCCTATAATTCTGCTACTTGCATTAATTACATTTGTACCAATTTTTATGATAAATATTGTAAAACAACATGTCAAGTTATAAACAATGGTATATCAGATCAAACATCTCAAATATTACAATACGAATTTATGGTACCATCACATATTAATGTAGACTACAGATATACCAGGGTTTATAACGAAGAAAATTATAAACAATTTTTTTATAATCTAGGCAAGGAATCGTGGAACAGTATCTACAGCGCAGTAACGTCAGAAGAGGGATTCACTAACTTTATTAATATTTTAATGTATTATCATAATATCTGTTTTCCCGTCATCAGAATAAAAAATAAAATTAATTCACAAAATGGATGGATAACCCGAGGGATTAAGATATCTTCACAAAAATTGAAATTACTGCACCAAATAAAAGTTCAAACAAACGATCTAAATGATAAAATTTTGTATAATAAATATAAAAATATTTACAAAGAAGTAATAGTTGTTGCTAAAAAAATGTACAATGATTCAATTTATCTTAAAGCTACCAACAAACCTAAAGCTGTTTGGTCAATAATAAATAACAACTTGAATAATCAAAAACCTAAAAATCGAATTAATGAAATTAAAATTAATAATAGTTTAGTAACTGATGCCTATCTTATTGCACAACATCTAAATAAGTATTTTATAGATCTGCTAGCTAAACTAAATGATGATCTTGGAGAAAATATTACTGAAATCAATTTCGATCCGAATTCAAATTTTCCCACTCTTTTTTTTAAAACCAGTATTGGAATCAGAAATTTACAATATCATAATGAAATTAAAAAATAGTGATTCTTTCGGTCTAGATAATTTGAGTTCTAATTTGATCAAACAATCAGTTAACTACTTAGTACTTCCACTTACTTTTCTAATAAATTTGTCACTATCAGAAGGAAAGTTTCCATCTATTTTAAAATCAGCTAAAGTTATTCCATTGCATAAAAAAGGAGATAATACATTATCTGAAAATTATAGACCCGTTGCTCTATTGTCAACTATTTCCAAAATATTAGAACGAGTTATGTTTAACCGTATTATTGAATTTACTACACAACATAATATCATTTCAGACTCGCAGCATGGTTTCCGAAAAAATCGTTCCACTGAAACTGCCATATTGTCATTTTTAAATAACCTGTATGAAAATTTGGACCAAAATAGTAAATGCATAGGGCTCTTTATGGATCTAAGCAAAGCCTTTGATCTAGTAAATCACACAATACTGATTGAACAAATAGGGTTTAAGAGGCAAAATAAACAACTGGATAATAACATACCTTACAAATAGAACACAAATAGTAGAAGTAAATGGAGTAAAATCTGATAAATTGAATATTAAGTTTGGAGTTCCACAAGGATCGGTCCTTGGGCCGTTGTTGTTTTTACTTTATATCAATGAATTACCTGGTTTCTTTGATGACCTTTTAATTATGTTTGCGGATGATAACTCCTATTTATGTTACAGGAAAGCTTTTGAAACGGCTATACTTGATATACAAACTTCTATAACAAAATTTGCGGACCACTTTAAATCAAATAAGTTGTTCTTAAACATATCTAAAACTGTTTTTATTATATTTTCTCCGAGGCATAATGTACTAGATAAAAGTCACTTGATAAAAATAGCTGGCAAATCTATTGAACAAGTAAGTTGTACTAAATTTCTGGGGATATACATATATAGATAATGCATTAAATTGGGAAACTCATATTGACTCCGTAGCAAAAAAACTTTCTTCCGTCTGTTATGCGTTGTATAGATTATCCAAAATATCAAGTAGGATAACTGTTATGGCATATTATTATACAAATTTTATTTCAAGGGCAACATACGGAATTCTTTTTTGGGGCTCTTCATGCCATTTTGAAAGATTATTTAAGCTTCAAAAGAAGGCTGTACGTAATATTGTGGGAGCATCTAAATATACGACCTGTAGAAATTTATTTAAAGAGTTGCACATTTTAACACTGCCAAGCATTTATATATTAGAAATACTTATATATGTTAAAAAAAATCTAAGTAACTTTTTACAAAACAATTACAACCATAAATATGACACTAGGGAAAGTAATAACTTAAGCACACCGTTACACAAAATATCAAAATATGAGGAATGCCCAAATTACATAGGAATAAAACTGTATAACAAGATGCCAGACTTTCTAAAAAGCATTGAAAATATAAAAAAATTTAAAAATGAAACAAAAAAATACCTAACAGTCAAATGTTTTTATTCAATTAACGAATATTTAAGTTAAGATATATGATTTTTTCTGTAGTTTTATCTAGTATTAAGCACTAATAAGAGCACTTGATTCATTGTAAGGTGCTCAATTTCTTTCTTTGTGACTAATCCTATACCAATGTAGTCTTTTGGATAATAAATTATTTTTTTTTTATTTTATTTTTTTTTTTACAAAAAACCAGTCACCTTATTCTGTAGCTCCGACCCTCACAGAGGGGAGCTGGTAATACCAGTAGCCACTCCCCACGCCCGTGGGGTGAGTGACTACCGGGTCCGTGAATCGTGTGCCCTGAGTAGACGTAATGAACCGAGGATGACAGCCTTCTGCATTATGCCGGCTAAGATCTCTGCCGAATCTCGGCATGCCGGTATGATCTTTAATTCTGAAAGCAGCGTCTGTCTCATTCCACCGAGGGCTCCTATAATCAGTACCACTATTTTAACAGAATGGCCTGGATAAAGCCTGCGGAGTTCGAAGAGCAAATCTCGATATTTTGTCCGTTTTTCCTCCTCTTTCAAGACAATGTTGCTCTCAGCGGGAGCTGAGAATTCCATGACATACATTGTCTTGAGTTGGTGGTCGAGGAGTACTATGTCAGGCTTGTTGGCTTGTATTTGCCTGACGGTGGGAAACGAGTAGTTCCAATAAATTAGGCACTTCTCATTCCCCACAACGGACTCAATATCCCCCGGAACGTAAGGCAGCACTGGTGTTTCGTCTATCCCATACGAGTGCCTTAGATGATAGTAAAGCACTCGTAATGCTGCGTTGTGTCTATGAATATAGGCCGAGACTGCGTATGTCGAGCAAGCCGACAGTAAGTGCATTACAGTCTTCGGCGCCCTGCGGCAGGCCCTGCAGCTGATATCAGGTACCTCCATACCCATGACACGACGCCGATAGACGAGAATGTTAAATACACCATCCTGGCAAGCCATTATGAATCCCTCGGTCTCAGACTTCAGCCCAGCTGACCTTAAGAAGGCGAAGGTCAGCCTTTCGGATAAGCCGAGGTCTTCTATATTTTTATAGAAGACCCCGTGCAATGGCTTATCCTTATGGAGCTGCAGAAGGATGTTGTGTTCTGCAGCTCTAATGTGGGCTTTTAGTCGAACGGGTTCCAACTCGGTGACAGAGTCGGGGTTTACCCGCTCGACGTCGAAGATGAGACCAAGTTCATCGGCTGCTCTCCGTGCTGCCTTAAAGAGAAAAGCTCCTACCTCTGCATTTTCATGGTCTCGGACCATGCAGAGGAGGGAATCCTAACTCCTGATGACCTTACATGCTCCATCCAGAACCATCCTGCTATGGAGACTCTCCAAGTTCAAGAGTCCACGGCCTCCCCGATGTCGTGGGAGATATAATCGTGGAACGGACGATTTAGGATGCAAGCAACTATTAAGATGCATCTTCTTGCGGGTTACTACATCGAGTTGACGCAGCTCTTCTCTAGTCCACTTCACTACTCCGAAAGAGTAGAGAAGGATCGGAATGGCAAGCATATTTGTAGCAGACACCTTGTTCTTCCCCGACAGTTCTGAAGACCAGATCTGTCTGAGTAGGTGCTGATACTTGCCGCGGAGAGCGTTTTTCACTACACTCACTTCTTGGGTGGAGCGTTGCTCGACACCCAAGTAAGTGTACGACTCTCCGGCATCTAGATGGTGTAAGATGCTTCCGTCCACGAGCTGCGCGTCCTCTCCATAGTCACCGCATCGTCCTCTCTTGAGATGGATCAGTGCGCATTTGTCCAACCCGAACTGCATACCGACAGCCTGCGTGTACTCCTGTACCACCCTAAGGGACTGTTGGAGATCCCTCTCTCCAGAGGCATAAAGTTTAAGGTCATCCATATAAAATAGATGGGTGACCTTATGCCTCCTGTCGCCGGGGGTACCGCAGTTGTAGCCATGGGTTTTCCGGAGCGAGACGGATAATGGCAGTAGTGAGATGCAAAACAGGAGGAGGCTGAGGGAATCTCCCTGAAATACTCCTCTTCTGAATGTTACCGACCCTGTTTGGACTCTATCGTTACCCGATGTTATGGTAAAGCGAGTCCTCCAGAGCGGCATCAGTTCTTCAATACATCTCACTACGGGACCGGGTACAAGACATCGGAGCAAGTGGACAATGAGCTCATGAGATGTCATATCAAATGCCTTGCGGTAGTCGATCCAGGCCATAGAGAGGTTCCGCTTATACTGCATGGAGTCCTGCGTGATACATCTATCGATCAGCAGGTTCTCCTTGCAGCCAGCGACACCTCTCTTCGACCCTTATTATTATTATTATTATTATTATTATCATTTAATTTTTTAAGCAGCATAGCATGGTCAAGTTTACTGAATGTCTTGGAAAAGTCAGTATAAATTATGTCGGTTCGAGACCGATCATCGATTGATTCCGAAATAAATTGCGTAACACAAAGCAAATTGGTAGTTGCAGAGCGTCCTTTCATGAAACCCTGTTGATAAATAGTGATGTCATTACTAATTTTATCATATATGGCATCATACTAACACTTTGGCAAAATTACATATTATTGATATGGCACGAAAATTGATTATGTCAGATTTGTCTCCTTTTTTTAAAAATCGGTCATTCTTTAGAACGTTTTCACGGATCTGGAAAATTACCATTCTTTAATATTAAGTTAAAAGTTGTCGTTAAGGGTGGATCAAAAATACAAGCGCAGTCTCTTAATAAGAAAGCTTGTATACCGTCTAGACCAGTGGTCATTTTGTTTTTAATTCTTTTTAGTGCTTTTATCATATTATCTTCTTTAAATTCTGATACATGAACTAGAGGGTTGTTGTTAAAACAATGTACGCTATTTATATTCTATACACTATGATTATGTCAGAGTCTAGCTTTACTGTACTTTCATACAGGATTCAAATTTCAGAAACCTACATTTCATAATAGTCGAGTTATTCCGTAGGCAATACTTTCGGGACCACCCGGTAAATAGCAAACGCAAAGTTAAATTTGGATTACCTTCAAGGTTTGATAGACATCTGCACAATTTAGCTACCGAAATGCTCCCATATTAAACTGAATCCCCAGTGGACAAGGAGTTGCGATAGCGATGTGTGTATGCACCGGCTGTAGGGCGATTGTACCACCGCTGATAAATCCACGGCATCGACATCTGCATCCTGTACAATACATACCATACATCATCAACGCATTATAATTAAGTAAGCTGGTGTGGGTACCCAATTCGTGCTAAACCCTTAGTTAAATCTAACAATGCCAAAGCTAAAATTGAATTAGTCTGTTAAGCGTTTTAGTATATAAAGCGAATCGAAAGTCGAGGAACAGAAGTGGTAAATCAGACTTAAGATATTAATTATTAATGTTTTACGTTTTGCCCTTCTTGAGTTTCAGCGAATTAATTATTATCCCTGCTGAGAGAATAAAGAGAATACTTACTCGTTAAGAGGCACTAATTTGAAGACTAAGAAAGTGTGAAATTGTAAATTTAAACGCGCGTCCAGAATTCCTTGTTAAGAAAACATCAGTGTACTAAGTAGGCTTCAAATTTAAATACTTGTTCTAGTACATGCGTTTAATTCTGGACTTAACCACATTTGACAATAATTGTAAATTATTGTACCTTAAGTAATGTCAGCTGAATATACAAAAATGAAATAGCATGGTTTCTGTCTTAATTGCACTTAAGAAGTAGCCAAGCGTAGGTGCATCTTTGCTATATATCTATCTATCTATCTATCTATCTATATATATATATTTTCGATATGTATCATTGGTTATGACATACAAATGACGAGACGAGAGTTTTTTTGTCAAGACTTTACCAAACAACAAAGCCGCGGACGAAGATGGCGTCGAGAATAAACTCTTCAAATATCTTCCAAATACAGGTACTCTGCAATTGACGTACATCGTTATAAACCGTGGGATAATGACAGATTTTTGAAACGTTTGGTTCCTATTTGGCCTTTTGGAAGGCTTTTGTGCCTGACTTGTACTAACCATTTTCGTGTTCATCAAACAGTTATCCAGGGCCCCTCAGCGGAAAACAAAAAAGAAAATTTCATGAAAATGAGCAATTTCAAACGTTTCCTATCTGGCATCAAGTTAGACTTACATTTTAAAGAAAAACATCCGACGGAAACTTATCTCCAGACAAATTCCATGGGTCCTAAGGCCCGAAATTTCAGTTGTAAGAAAAATGGTCCAGAATCAAACGATTTGGTTCATATCTGGGAATTGATATAGGTAATAAGATTATAATTATCGCGATATAACAAACGCCAGACAAATTCCGAGGGCCCAACAGTGAAAAAATTATTTTTCAAATTGTCTACTTTTCCGCGAAAATCAAACTATTTATATTCGTCTGGCATTTGTTTTTTTGTTAATATTAGGCAACAAGTAGTTTCAATTTAAGAGTCCCAGACGAATTGGCCAGGTCCCCTGAATAGCCAGACAAAAAGAAAAGCGCAAAAAATACCATTTTTCCAAACGATTATTCCTTCTTGGCATTTATATTTAAAAAAAATTTGTTAATAAATGAGCCATATTTCTAGTCCCAGATAAAAATCTTGGGCCCAGATGCACATATGTTGAGCGAAAGTATTGAAAAATCAAAAAACAGTAGTGTAAAAATCGATTTACACTCGTCTGGGATTTGTTTTTTTAAAAAGATATGTTAATAAATAAACCATATTTCAAGTCCCAGACAAAAATCTGGGGCGCAGCTGTAGATATTTTGACCGAAACTATTGACAAATCGAAAACAGTCGCGCAAAAATCGATGCATTTCCAAACGATTCACACTCGTATGGCATTTGGTTTGTTGAAAATGTATGTTTATAAAAGACTAATTATAAGCAACATTTTTACATATACAGTGCGTTCCAAAAGTTTTAGGAAAATCGCAAACTGGCACTTGCAAAAATCGTTCGGACAAATCAATTTTGTTTCATTGGGGCATGAACTTTGGTAAAGTTCAGTTCTCAAAAATGTTACAGTGGCGGCAGAAGGGAGTGAAATTGTTTTTTCAAATAGCAACCATCTTTTTTTATTGCACCGTATGAAAGCTTAGCTCTTTCTGATTCATTTGGTGTGCAACATGTGGGGGGTTGGTGAGGAAAATTTTCAAAGAGAATCGTATTAAACGGGTTTTTCGATTTTTTTCGTTCGAATATTTTCGTGACCAACCTACCACACGTTGCACACAAAATTAATCAGAAAGACCTAAGCTGTCGAACTATGCAATAAAAAAAGGTAGTTGCTATTTGAAAAAACTACCTTGTCCCCTTCCTACGCCACTGGTCACACTAAAATTCATGCCCTAAGGAAACAAATTTTCTCAAGATTTGCCCCGATTTCGAACTGCCGCACTGTACATTTGGGTATTGTTATTAATATATTATTATATTATCATAGACTTAGGGGATTCATATGAAATAAAAAATATTATGGGGTAATACTTACTTATTCTTTCTCAAAACTAAAAAGTATTGAAAACCATTTCTTGTAGATTATTATTATGAATTTTTGTCGTGTAGTAGGTAATATCGCCCATTTATTTTGACGTATATTATTAAAATACAAAACTTTATTAAAAAAAAAAACATTATTCTCCGTCCTAAATTTCCGAATTATCGTTTTCTATATCTATGTCGTAAAGGATATTACTTAACGCAAAATCTTCATCCATATCTAGTCGTCGTCGTCTTCAGTATCATAGTATCATCGTCACGTGGATACTTCTCGTCGTTGCCTTCGGGTTCTATTAATATAATTTTTAGAAACAATTTGTGTACTATGACATTACAACAGTAATATAGAAGTATTTATTTCTTTGATCTTTACCTTTCTGGTCTTCAATAACTACATATTCGACGAGCGGTGGTACTCCGTCACCCTCGAACCAATGAAATACGTATGTGGAATCCTGCAGATTCCATCCGTATTTCACTGATTCGAGTGTCGAAGGCTGCATCAAATGAACATTTCTCCACACATTTGCTAATATGTCGTTCGTAGCAGCTGCTGTTGTTCTTATACGACTGTTTTTTGATTTTTTGATAATTTCACTCAACATATCTACGGCTGGGCCCAAGCTTTTTGTCTGGGACTTGAAATATGGTTTATTTATTACCGTATCTTTTTAAAATCCAAATGCTAGACAGGAATAAATCATTTGAAAAAAACGGCTATCTTTCGTGCAATACTTTTAAGATTTAAAGTAGGTTATATCGCGATAATTATAATCTATTTACCTATATATACAATTCCCAGACAAGAACCAAATCGTTTGATTCTGGGCCATTTTTCTTACAAATTCGGATTGAAATTTCGGTTCTTAGGGGCCACGGAATTTGTCTGGCGATAAGCTTCCGTCAAATGTTGTTCTTTAAAACGTAAATCTAACTTGACGCCAGATAGGAACAAAACGTTTGAAATTGCTCATTTTCATGAAATTTTCTTTTTTGTTTTCCGCCGAGGGGCCCTGGATAACCGTTTGGTAAACACGAAAATGGTTAGTACAAATCAGGCACAAAAGCCTCCCAAAAGGCCAGATAGGAACCAAACGTTTCAAAAAATCTGTCACTATCCCACGGTCTATTAATGCTGTCTTGTGATTGCAACATTAGCGACGTCAATGAAAATGTGCGATGGTTGTACCCATTCTGAAACTAAACAAGAACGCGAAGTTCGCCTGCAGTTACCGACCTATCTCACTTCTATTAGTGATCTCCAAATTGGAGGTGAAGTCCACGTTGATCAGACTTAAGCGGCCTATTCACATGCGAACATGTCCAGCAGATTTATCCGACAGACAGATCTGTGGTAAGCTACATATAGATGGATTTGTCTGCACACAAATTCGGTACTGCTACACATTCACGGACAAATCTCAACAGACGTGCAGTTATAGTTTGTTTTTAATGAAAAAGTAATATCGATTTTAGGTATAGGATATTATTCACAAAGATCGTAGAGAATTAATATCCAATTCAAAAATACAATAATATACAGAATGTTCCATTTGAAAAAATTGAGAAAATTCACTTTGAAATGTCCTGAATTACCGCTAGTGTAAAATATATCCTGTATAATTATAATCAATATATGGTAATTGTGTCGTTGTAGTACATGCCTTGTCTACATAATTGCAAAATAAATCTTCTTAATTAATAGTAATACCACACACAGCGAATTAATTTGTTAAACCTTGTTCCAACCAAAATTTTCATATTTTTTCGAATAACTCGGCAACACCACGTCAAAAACAAAAAATTGGGAGTCGTTGGAAAGTCCGGGATATATCTTCTCAAAAATTCTACTATTTCAAACTGAACGGTAGCCCGCTAACCAGAAGTATAACACAAGTTAGATAGCATAGTGCACCATTTCGAATTTAACACGTCCTACCTTACTAGACGTTACCCATTTTCCTGAAACCTCCGTAACCAATTTTTACCCACTATACTTCCGTTTACCCTATCCATCTTTCGTAAGTTTCATACCTATAAACCTTTAAATCCCTTTCTTATCCCTCCATCTCCACTGTTTGTACTTTTCTGTTTTCGTCTTCCGTTTTTTGTTTCTCTTTCGTTTATTAGTCAGACCTTGTATTGTCAAACGATAGATTGAATGACATAACAAATTTCGATTTTTCCAAAAGGGCTTTAGAACAAATTTTTCCGCTAGAATATGTCTTCTTAAACATAAAGAAACTTCAACTCGAAGAGCATAAGTCGGCGTGGACTTCATAGCCCCTACACACAGCCGAATATATTGGTTTGGTAGAGTATTCCGACGATTTAATAAGGTATTGCTAGCAGTTCCATAAAAAATACACCCATAATAAGTGGTTGACCTACTTGTTTTTATAGAGCACTTCACTATTCCTTGCGCAGGGATGTTAACAAAAAATTATATATTTACCGAGTAAAAATTGTCTACATCAGACAGATAGATGGCTGTATGTGTATACATTTATATATATGATTTGATCATTAAAATATATTAAGACTAGTTAGTTTTCTTTACTGTTCTGTGAATTATGAAATTGTTATGGCTAATAAAACTTTCTTGTATTTAAAAATGGTTAAATTTACACTAGCCAATTAACCAACATCTCTATTTTTTCTCTGAATATATGTATAGTTTAAATCTGGCATATCTTATATATCTTATTATCTATTACATATTTAAATCAAAAAATTAGCGCTTTTATTTAAGTATTGGACCAGTGGGGTTGTAATAAAATTGGCTGGATTCTAAAGCTGGTGGCTGCTTTTTCTAAAAAAGAAAAAATTCATATGTAGCTGCTAGAGCACCCTGGGTAGTATAATTCATATACTTTTAGTATATTTATATATGCCGTCAATATTCCTCTTAACGACTTTTGTTCCTAAAGTAAACCAATGAAAAAAGATACTAATAAATATCTGATTAAGGGTAATAATTAAATTTTCCCCTGCTGAAAACACTCGCGAAGATTGGTATCTTTTTAATGATTCCGTTGATAATTGTCTTGAAACTCTTTCGGAAGTTTCATTATCCGTGCTAAGAAAATTATAAAACCTCGATTCACCTGCTTCCAAGAACTCCTCTGGTATCTTAATATTCCTTTTTTACGATCTAATCGCGGTTTCATCCATTATTTTCTTTCTGCTCTTTCTGACTCCTGAAAGAGTTCAGAACCTGACGACCTGGCTATGATTATATTTAAAGAAGCGTATAAAGTCAAGTTTTTGTAAGGTAACAAAGTTAAATTTGGCTTCTTTATACACAGGCAGCTAATCTTTCTGTAGAAAATTGTTTCGTTTTTAATGAGTATATTTATTTTCTGTCTATGTGCTATCTTATATTGCAATTGAAAATTGCAAGTTATAAATGTATTAAAATTAAATTAATTATTCTGTGAAATAAAAGTAAATTGAACAAGAGAACTAATAAGGGTCACTGCTGTTAGTCATTGTTCTGGATCTATTTGCCATTTTTCTAATTAATTAACTGTTATTGTTC
The DNA here is from genome assembly GCA_963675555.1 of Leptura quadrifasciata. Classification (NCBI taxonomy): domain Eukaryota; kingdom Metazoa; phylum Arthropoda; class Insecta; order Coleoptera; family Cerambycidae; genus Leptura; species Leptura quadrifasciata. Next base: position 45,258,080 of record OY776675.1, read on the forward strand.
AAATGACACTCGGAAATTAGTTACTTGGTCTGAAATACATATTGTTTTTTATTCATTTATTTAATATCGCCCTATTAAGGCTAACCTGACACTAGCAGACGTGCAACTTGAAAATGTTGCCGATTTTGTCGAAGAATAGGGATCAATAGAGCATTAGGGGAAATGAACATCATCAGAACCAAGAACTAGCTCCCCAACGGAGTATGGGCGGGTAGCAATGCAAAAAGTGCCTCCGCACCTACTGAAATAAAGTGATGAAGTAATGTTTTCGGGGTCATTTTAGTTCAGTAGGTGCAGGGCACTTTTATATTACTATTCGCCCTCTTTAAAAAAGAGATATAAGGTCACAATCAGTTATAAGTAGTGTAAATACTTCAACCTACGCAATGCCAAGGTATTTAGCCTATGTCAAACCATCATATCTTTCAAAAGCTAAAGACCTTTAGAGTTGACAAGGTATCTCAGTCAGTTTCAACGTAATATTATTTTTCGCAAATATATCAGCTAACAAGGCAATCGAATTAGCTCGAAGAAAACTGCAACCTAACGGATTGGATAATAACTTAGCTGATCTGCTGAAACCTTTGGTCAACTTGGCTTATTTCAACTTTAATGAAAACCTCCAAAAATAAAAAGGTGAAACAGCAATGGATTCACTATATTACTAACATTAACCAGGGTGTTTATAGAAGCATTTGAAGCATTATACTATGAAAAATCTTGAGGTATATGCGAATTAAAACACGCATATATATATAGAGGGTGTCCCACGACGAACTACGGCGATCGATATCTCGAAAAGTAGACATTGCAAAATTTTGAAAATTTGGTAGTAAACTAATGTCGATGGGGGCAACTCGGTTAAAATATTTTCAAGATGGCACTTCCGGTTATACCGGAGGCAGATATCAACTTGCTTATTTTAAATGGGACACCCTATATAATATTACATTTTTGCTTGTGCGTAAAATTCTAGGCCGATTTTGTGTATCATGTCGCTCCGTTTTTGACATGTTTCAATTTTTATGCCAAGAATGACGTTTTCAGGCCCTAAAAGAATTATCAATTCTTCCTATAAGGAAGCCTTATTATCTAATTCGGGTTGGATTCTTTATTGAAAAATACCTACTTTAATAGAGTCTTTATAATATTTTGATAAATATTAGAGTATTCAAAAAATTAGAATAAATATGAAATTAAGGAAACTGTCAAAAATTAATTTATTCAAATGGAAATCTCCAATTTTTGTAATCTTATCTTATTTACCATTAAAAATAAAGGTAAGTTTATGTATGGATGTCTATTCCGAAAACTTTTAATTTTCAAAGTATTGCCAATTCAATATTTTTATATGGGGGTTTTGCTATGGATTTTAAGTTCAATTACTATGACGGCGTTGAGTGCTAAACAAATGTCTACTTTTCGATATATCGATCGGCGCAGTTCGCCGTGGGACACTCTGTATATTTCATATATAGGTGCATTTGGTCGAGAGGTAAGCGCACTTGCCTCTCACCCAAAAGTCCCGGGTTCGATCCCCGGCCGTGGCAGTGGAAAATACTGTGAGAGGGATTTTTTCACTATACACGGATATTGGGTGTGTGTCCCTTGTCTCTAAATGTGTAGCCCCCTCCCATACAAGGCTCTTCTAGAGCCTTCCGGGATAAAGGGGGTCGTCGTTACCTGTGGTGTATTTATTATTATATTTATTATTATTATTATATATTTAAATAGTAAACACATACAAAATGTGGTAGCAGTAGTACAACCATCATTGTACGTTTGTAGAAAAACAAAATGTTAAGTTCTGTTCATATTAATTGCTTCTTTATAAAGGTATTTTTGCTACATATCAGAATATATGTGGTAGAAAAACTCTTAAAAAGAAGAAATTAATATAAGCAAACTTTAAACACAACCGCGACAAAGCTGCATGATATTAATATTACATTTCTATTTTAATATAAAAACACTGCTTATTGCGTTTCGTTTTTTAAAAAGTAATCTCTTTTTTTTAATGAAAACGAAAAAAAAATACTTTGTTGCATTCCTTTGCTTTATTGTGAGCACGGAAAGGAATTTTTAGGTAATTAAAATTGAAAAATATTATTTCAACAGGTAGAGATATATAAAAATATTTTTCATGTTGCGGTAACCAATTGGTATGCTTTGTCTGCCCTAAGAAAAGTTATTATGCTGCTATTGTAGCGTGTGTACATGCTGAATTATTTATTATTCAATAAAAAGAGGCATATTTGCTTTAATTAGTGTTTTATTTCAATGCAACGGAAAATGAAGAGAAACACCGTTAAATGTATCTGTTGAAATTTATTCCTAACGACAAATATCTTGTTACGTTTTATTAAATGAAATATCATAATTTTAATAATTCACTTCTATTAACTGGGGGTTGTAGAGAGGTGGCTAACGCCAAAATATTTTTTGAGACGTTTTGTTCTTGTATACACACTAAATCACATTTTAATTTTTTAACTCCCTTTCATAATAGTGTGGGGGTAGTATTGGGGGTGATAGTAAGGGGGAGGGAGTGGCTGATGCCAAAAAAAATTTATAGTCCCTTGGTTCTCGTATACACACTAAATTCCAATTTAATTTTTTACTCCCTTTAATAATAGGGTGGGAGTTGCAATGGGGGTGGTAGAGGGATGGCTGATGCCAAAAAAAAATTTGAGACTTTGACTTTTAGTACATGCCCTAAATTACAATTTTATGGACTCTTACCTGCTTGCTTTGCCTATGTATCCTTAGTTACCCCATTTACCCCCGAACCCTTCAACGGAATTAGATCAAAATATAATCTAGTTCCAGATCTCGTTACAATACATAAGTGTACCAAATTTATTTTTAAGTCACTTACATAAACGGTTCTAGAGTAAACGTGCACACAAAAGTTACAGACAGACAGAAGGGACATTTTTTTTTGTTCAAATTTAAAATCTCGACGTTTCATGACATTGTAAGCCTATTTCAACAAAAAAAACCATTTTTTTTGCGTTACTATACTTCCACTGGACGTGGAAGTAAAAAGTAATAATATAAAATGCCTCCTCGTAAATTACATTTACAGTTTAATTAGTTGAAGCAAATGCGCCGGTTGTGACGCATTTTTCTCCGCCCCACCTGGTGACGAGGAGAAAGAGGTCACTCGAGTCCCGGATACGAGTTTTCGATTTGCTCGCTGGGCCAGTCCTAGTTTAAGTGATAGGACACACTACCCTTAAGCTGAGTACGCGATGCTGAATAGCTTAAGTGGAGAAAGAATATTCCAGAATTTTCAATAATATCAGTATATTCAGTTAAACCTACTATTTACAATTCTACTTTTCTAATTGATTACCTCGACCAAACTTTACAGGTTTTAAATATCGATATGATGGCAAGCGATGCAACAAAAAGAATAATACCAGATGACTCAAGTGACAGATATGGCAAGCTGCAAAATAGTATCATAAAATACACGGTAAAGTATTAGCACAGAATAAGCGATGACATAGGGCAAAGTTATATACAGCACTTGGCTAATACATCAGTGTATTTACTCTTCCAGGGACTTACTTACTTCCTGTGGTTACGGTTGAGCACGTTTGCTGCGGTGAAGTGATCGGAATGGAATCCAACTGCACAGCTCCTCAGATCCTTTTCTGCAAATAAATCAACTTACTATCGGAGTGGGAGAAGACGCCAGATGGATGCTGTCGATGACGTGGCACGACACGGACTTGACCAAAATCCTGCTGATCGAATATGATATATGGCACCTGAGTTCGGATCTCGGAGTGGACACGTCTGTTGTCGATGAGTTGCTCTGGCTGACTGCCTACACGGGAAGAATTTAATTATTTCCTTCAAATAGTTATAAGCGCGTTTAGGTGCTAGATGGATGCGAGGCTGATCGATGAGGTCGACGGACTTAGAAAATACTTGTGAACTGACTATTGAACATTTCAATTATTCCCATGTACCAAAAGGATGACGTCAGATTAACTTAGAAAATATTTCCATTACCTTGCTTTGCCACTTCGAATTATTTCGCGGTTGGTTTTACGCAGAATGGCAGGCACTCACGTCTAGCTCGCGGGACTGCTGACTGTCGACTGAAATATTTACTGCGGCTTCGTACTGCTATTCACGTTCCTTGCGGTGCTTCTCTCTACCTGAGTGCATGTGTACTTACGATTGGTAGCATGATTTGGTGTATTAATAAATTAATATAAATTTTAAGGCTTAAGAAACGGTTCGTTACAAGGTAAATAGAGGTTAATGCATCTCTCAGCATTCCTAGCAAATTGGGTTCGAACGCCACCTACTGCGAAGTAACTTTGATTCATAAATTATCCCCAAGAAGTGGTTTGAGTCCCACTATGAACTGTAGCACTCCATCTTTTTTATTCGCTCTAGATGTCCTAGAGCCTCAAGGTCATTCAGGTGACCTGGAAGCTGGAAGGCAGTTAAAAATATTTTCGAACGCTCTAAAGTACATAATGTCAAAGACATACATTGTTCTTAGATTCCCACTCACTCAGATGTTTTTTGGTATTTTGGGCATGTTTGATGAATCTCCTGTAAAAACTACTGTAACACCGTCTAGAAATTTACCTTGTGACTATCGTATGTTTCTTAAGATATGCCTAGAACCCTATCCCAAGCAATTAAGCATCAGTTGCTCAGCACCATGGCCATTGGCAAATTTTTCTTAATGTTACATGTTGACAAAAGTTAAATCCAATGGCAGCTTAAATGTGAAGTGCACAGTTGTTTTCCGCCTTGTATTGCGGTGATAACAAAATACGTGGTATTTGACTTGTCTACCAAAATTTTACTAGGTAGCAATTTGATTGTGAAAGTCTTTCTAGTATCTCCAATGCGTTCACACAATATACCATGCCGTAGTATGGGAAATTTGCTGTATTGAATCTCATTCCGAATTTTTCTCTGCTTAAAATATTCCTTCTTGATCCTGAAGTAAGAATCGACAGGATTTCATTATAGTGCCTAATGATGCCAATTTCAAATAATTCTGTAATGGTTTTGCTATTTTTAATGTACACTAATATTAAATATTGTAATGATATTAATATTTTATTTGTCAATTTCCATATGGATTTTAGTGATATTAAACTGAGAATAGTAAAGTACATATCAGTTACTGCTATAACTTAAAGTTTCCATTACTACTGCATGGTTCTTGGAAGCTGTACATTAAAGCTTAAGATTATCTGCTTATTAAGAAAAGTTAATGCCACTGAAATACGGCTTCTTCCTTGGAACTGATGATCCTTGAACTCTGATAATGTGTAATTTTCAGAATGTCTGGCGCATTCATCTTTTAACAAATTAAAATATAGCACATTGTTCTAGTTTGCTTTATAAAATGTTTCACTCCGATTAAAATTTGCCATACCAATTTTAGGAAAATCCCAATCGATTTTTAGTTTAATATTGCCATTTTTAGCATTAATATTTTAATGCCCCCCGCGTATTTTTTTATTAATTTAAAAAAAATAAAGTATTCACCACCTCTGAATTATGACTTCCCTCCGAAAATTTTAAATTAGGAATGGCGTCATGCAGAACCTCGTTCGAAAGGGATTTTGATTCTCTATTAACCAGTATAAAGTTTTTTAAAGAGGCATTCATTACCGAGAACATAAATTTTGAAAATATAAAATTCTGTTAATATCTCGTAAACTCAGTTGAGGCATTTTTTTGCTAAATTATTGGTTTTGTTGAAACTGATCTATTGTTGTTTTTAGAAATTATTAATACGAACTTAAACTAATGTAAAATTAAGGGCAGAATCTCACATAATATTAAAAATGTATTCCTAATTTATTTGAATGTATTTCCAATTTGTTTTATCATTAAATTAAACCTTCAAAATGACCGCCAGTCACCTCTTGACAGTAAACAAGGCGATTTTGATTTCTTTGATGATATTTTGTATGACCTCAGGGTTTATTTTGTGAATTTCTTCGGATACTTATCCTATTTTTTAAATCAATAGCAATATTTTGGTGGTCGAATAGCATACACTTTTGATTTTAAATAGCCCTATAAAAATTATCAGGAAGGCTCAAATTGGAAAACCGAGGTGGCCATTCAATAGCTCTACATATTCCAATCGACCTGTTAATAAAAACTTCGTTTACATAATTTTTCACTCAACATGAATAATGAGGTAGATCTCAATTTTGTTGGTATTTTATTTGGATAATTAACATCAGATAATTAAGATAAAATAATAAGAAAAATACTATCAGAAAATGCGTAATGAAGACCGTGACGAATATAAGCAAGATTGAAAGATCACAGAAAGTATAAGACGACATGAAATAATCCCGAGAATAACAAAAAAGGAAATGTACGAAGCCCTGAAACGCACGAAAAACGGTAAAGCCACAAAACTCTGGAGATATTCCAATAGAATTAGTGAAAAATAGTCCGGAAGTTGTAATTGACATACAACACACTTTTAATAAATGCTTAATTGATAGTGCTTGGGTACATTAGCTCGATACATAAAAAATGAACTCGTACTGACTGTAGAAATTATCGGGGGATTACTGTAACTTATTCTATTGGAAGGTTGTATGGGCGAGTTATCAAAACCAGACTAGAACAGGAAATCGAAATTGGCGAAGAACAGTGTGGTTTCACGGCAGGAAGATCATGCGTCGACAATATATTCACTCTACGACAACTGACACAAAAGCGAATAGCAAGAAGTAGACAGACTCATATGGTGTTTGTAGATTTAGAAAAGGTATATGATACGGTTGAAATTATTCGGAATGCAGTACAACAGTTCTGTTCACTACAAATACGTTAACGCCAAGGATGCTGTCTATCACCGACGCTTTTCAAAATATATATAGACAAGGCCTTACAGGAATGGCAGACCAAATGCAGGAGTATGGGCGTACTTGTAAACGACAACTACCTACATTCCCTTCTGTTTGCAGACGACTAAGTAGTTATTGTATCAGATGAAGATGACATTAACTACACGATGACAAAATTAACGTAAACCTACAACAAATGGGAATTAAAAATAAACTTTGACAAAACCAAATATTTTGTGATAAGCGAAGAAGGGAACGACATGAATATAAATGGAAGGGAAATAAAGATCTGCAATGAGTACAAGTACTTAGGACCCGGTATATCAGTGGAGGGGAATAGCTGAAAAGATATAAACAATAGAGTAATCCAGGGCAAACAGCTATACAGGAGCTAAACTGAGTTTGGCGGCCAGAAAAAATAAAAATAGCCAACAAAAAAAAAGGATTTATAAAAGCATTGTCCAAAGTATCCTGACGTACGGATCCGAAACGTGGGAAGCAACACAAAGACATAAAGACAGGCTCCTTGCAGTAGAAATGGACGCGTTGAGAAGAAGCTGTAAAGTGTCTCGGTTGGAACATGTAAGAAATAGTGAAATAAAAGATAGAATGAATAGTAACACAGAAGGAACAATTATAGAAGACATAGAGAAAAAAGCTACTGTGGTATAGGCACTTAAGGCGTATGGAGCCTTATAGATGGCCTCAACGAGTATGGCAATGGTCTCCTCTAGAAATATGGAAAAATGAATACCTACGAAAGAAAGGATGGAGGGAGTGATGGAGGCGATAGAGAAAAGAAACATGAATGAGAATGACTGGATGGACAAGAAAGCGTGGCTTTTAGGATGCAAGGAGCGGCCCAATTAGCTGTAAACCACCCGCTGTTGTGTAATACACAGGTAAAATGTATTTTTAATGTAGGCATGTTCATCAAAAAATCTAGATAAACATTATCGTTAACTGTGCTTTTAAAAAAATAAGAGCCAATAACTCAACTAACCCATCTTACGAGAGGTTTCAAAAAAGTCTAGAGTATTCCAGCAATAAGTTGAAGTTACTTTAAATAAATAAAACATTGTTGCGTTTCAATGAATTATTAAAAAGTAAAAATCAAAATAATACGGTCCTGCTCACTGCATGTCTTAATAAATTAATTGATAAAAACTTTATTTTCTGTCGAAGAATCTAAAGTTATTTAACATCTGTATAAGTGTTTTCATCTTTATGATTATAGGAACACTCATATTAGCAATGGAATATTTAGTCAATTTCACAGATATATAATCAAATAGTTACTTATTAGGATAGTGACTCACGTATCTAATACAACATTTTATCCAACACTTTCATATAAATGCTTTTTCAGTGACAAACAATAAAATAATTAAAATGTCATGTAATCGATTTTTTTGTCAGTTATCAATGTCAAAGTCAACAGTATTTATCCCAAAAATATAAAATGCAAGTAGTTAATTGCTAAGTATATTCTGAATGCATGTGCCAAGAAAGCTATGGTTGTTATCCATTTTGCTTATAACCAGGGGTTTGTTTATTAAACATTGTGTAATTAGCATCAAAATGGAAATGATAGATATGATGAATACGACTACAATAAATAAAATAAGTGTTAGTGGATTCTTTGTTTTCTTAATTTTCCGTATAATAAAGACAATAAATAAACTGATTGGACATTTTTAGGTAGATTAAAAAAGTGAGGATTTTCCGAAGCATAATAAATTGTGACTATTAACAAATCCATTTTTATGAAAAGTTGCCTCATCATTGAATAAAACAGTATTGAAGAAGTTGACATCATGTTGCATTTCACCTCTGGCCAATTACAATATTGTAGGCGCTTTTGAAAGTCGTCATCAGATAATTCCTGGTGCATTTGAATATGATACGCATGCAACTTATTTGTTTTTAAGATTCGACCCACAGACCGTCTACTTATTTGTACTAATGAGGCTCACTTCTCTTTGACTGACATGGGGATTCTCAACCGTTGCCAGCACCACAGAAAACTCATTTTCTTCGTTCACAACACGTTTTATTCTTTCACTTTTTTTATATTCGACATTTCCATTTACATTTATACCAAACGGAGGTTTTATTGCTTGTCGAATAACGAAAACAGTAAAAAAATGTACAAAAAGAACATTACAGTAAAGGACCGGTAAATACTATTTCAATGGATTGGAAGAAATGATCCCGCTAATTGACCTCATTCCAAAATTGCATAAAAACGTGTGTCAATCAAAATGGGCAACATGTCGAACACCTATTATAAATTTTTCTAATGAATTATTTGAGGGAACTTCTTTTTTTAAATTTATTCTTGGATTTGACACTTATTTATTTATAAAACAAAAATGGTTGTAATTAACCCTAGGGAAGTACTTACAAATAATGTTAGTTTTTCAATTCTACATCACATCGTCGAGAAATGCACAGGGTGTTCCATTTGAAAAAATTTAGAAAATTCAATTTAAAATGTTCTTTATTGAAAAATAATTTTTGGTCACCATGTACATTTTTGGAAATGATAATGATTCAAAAACATTAATTAGATGTCTCGTAACTGGTATTCATATAAGTTTTTCTTAAAACCCATAATTGTGACTGTAGTGATTTTTTAAATAAAAAAAAATTCATTACATTCAAGTGGTTGGGAGATATTCCATGCTAATATAGGAATGAATAGAGCTTAGAAAGAGGCTTCGAAAAATATACTGATATACATAGCATTTCATTTTAAAAAGGCACTTGGTCCTATAATTTCGTCTTGGCTCGACCTTTATGTTCGAAAATAATTTCCAGTTATAGACTTTTTTTATCTAGTTTACTTGCAAATTTTCGAGATATCGAGGTCCGACGCACTATTGTCACACCCTGTATATCGGCTATTAAATATTTTCTCATTTTCTAACGAAATTTGTGAACACTCTAGAGGGCGCATTTCTCAACGGATCAAAATGAAATATGGCAGGCATATACTTTGGGTCCATATCTCGGATACGTTCGAGGATGGGTCAAATCGCCTTCTTCGTTTCAAAATGGCGGTGGTTCACAGTTTAAAAAAATTCTCAAATTTTTTTTTAGAATCAACTATGTACATGCGATACATGGTCGGATAGCACTCATCTAGATCTACAACTTTTGTCTAAAACATTTTTTGCTAAAACATGGGAAAAATTAAAAAAATGACGGCGGTTCAAAGTCTTCAAAAATCCTCAAAATTTTATTTCGAATCAAATATATGCGATGCACATGCGATATAGGACGAAATCTACCTTTCTGACTGGCCCCTGCCATCGGGTTTTTTTTTATATTAAAATTACTCTTCAGTGACTAAATCACTTTACCTCACTAGTGACCTAAAGTATACTTTAGCTCACTACTTTAACCCACTAATGACTTATGGGCCACTTTATACCTTTAAAATCTCATCAATAAAGATCACTTTATATGAAGTGTTAGATAATAGTCTATTTTTTTATAGCCCGATAATGTTTTTCACTAATTGTGAAATCAGGAATAATAGTGTACTGTATTATATGGATTAAATGTGATATTTTTTGTGTCGAGGATATACTTGATGGACGAACAAAGCAAGTCTGTAAGAACAGCCAAAAAATCATTGCACTAATCATAAAGCACACTATTTTTACTACCATAAGTAAAAGATTTCTACTTCCGCTCAGATGGAGTGTCAGAAAAATTACAGTTTAAGTTCACAAAACCTCTCATTAAACTCATGTTCTATTGGCGTTTGAAGAAAAAAGCTATCCTTAAACACTAGAGAACTGTAGAGAGCTCTGGAAAATTTGTTATGTGACAGAAAATTCTTGATCTTATGACTAACTATGCACAAGATTATTTTATTGCTTATCTGAGCATAACATAGGTCTCTTGTAATTTAATCGAATATCTATCTGCCATAGCTTTAGAAATTCCAACGTATATTAGGTTAATTCTTGTGGATTATAACTCTGCATTCCTACCTATTAATCGACATTGCAATTACGTGCGGGCAGGTTGGTATTTAACAGCGAGTAGAACTTTATCAATCTTTCAACGCTCAGTAAACTTCATGATTTCTTTTCTAAAATTACAAGTCCTATGTTTGTATCCTAACGTAATCACCACAACTTCGGCCCAGTTAGATCAAGGAATGAAGTGACTTTATTAGTACACGCAAATTAGATTAAAAAACAATGAATAGTAGAAATGATTTATAAAGGAATAATATTTGAGATGTGTACTCTCGATAGAATTAGAAATAGATATCCAAAAAGTTTCCACCCCAATCAGGAACGGAAAGTCCCTTTTATTGCAAAAACCATCCCTAACAGGGACTTGACGCTGGTTTTTCACTTTAATATTGTAAGCCGTCCGTTGGAAGCGAAAAAAGTATAAGAAAAAAAAGTTAAATTCTGTATAAAAAAATTCCTATTGACCTTGTAGCTTATCCCAATCTGTTTGGCAGTAACAGCATCCAAAATAAGGGGTAGTTTGGAGCGCACAAGTGAAAATTTATCTTACATGAAGTTTCACAGCGAATATCTCAAAACCGGTAACTTTATCGAGAGAAATGGCCAAGAATAAATTGATAAAGCGAAATTTTCTCTATAATGTTTAGCGGGTTTTGGAGCAAGTGATTTTTATTTATTTTTCCATCCATGAGGTAGAATTCTCGGTGCACTTTTTAAAAAAGTGGTTGCCCCTGTAGGCCTATTCCACTAAAAGTCTGTCTAATTTTACTCATTAGAGGGTTCTTCATAGACGAAATTTGGAATTTAAACAGTCTTGCCCATGACAATTAGAGCACATTGTTGAGCAGCGCAATTTAACCTTAATACAGCTGCATTGTTTTCCGCAACCCTTTTTACAGCTGCAGGACACTAGATGAAGGGTCGAAAAACGCCTAAGAATGAATAATAATAATAATAATATCTTAACTGTCGGGAAAGAATAAGGTGTCTACTACAAATATGCTTGCCGTCCCGATCCTTCTCTACTCTTTCGGAGTAGTGAAGTGGACTAGAGAAGAGCTGCGTCAACGCGATGTAGTAACCCGCAACCCGTTCCACGGTTATATCTCCCACGACATCGGGGAGGCCGTGGACTCTTGAACTTGGAGAGTCTCCATAGCAGGATGGTTCTGGATGGAGCATGTAAGGCCATCAGGAGATCGGATCCCCTCCTCTGCATGGTCCGAGACCATGAAAATGCAGAGGTAGGAGCTTTTCTCTTTAAGGCAGCACGGAGAGCAGCCGATGAACTTGGTCTCATCTTCGACTTCGAGCGGGTAAACCCCGACTCTGTCACCGAGTTTGAACCCTTTCGACTAAAAGCCCACATTAGAGCTGCAGAACATAACATCCTTCTGCAGCTCTATAAGGATAAGCCATTGCACGGGGTCTTCTATAAAAATATAGAAGACCTCGGCTTATCCGAAAGGCTGACCTTCGCCTTTTTAAGGTCAGCCGGGCTGAAGTCTGAGACTGAGGGATTCATAATGGCTTGCCAAGATGGTGTATTTAACACCCTCGTCTATCGACGTCGTGTCATAGGTATGGAGGTCCCTGATGTCAGCTGCAGGGCCTGCCGCAGGGCGCCGGAGACTGTAATGCACTTACTGTCGGCTTGCCCGACATACGCAGTCTCGGCCTATATTCACAGACACGACGCAGCACTACGAGTGCTTTACTATCATCTAAGGCACTCGTATGGGATAGACGAGACACCAGTGCTGCCTTACGCTTCGGGGGATATTGAGTCCGTTGTGGGGAATGAGAAGTGCCTAATTTATTGGAACTACACGTTTCCCACCGTCAAGCAATTACAAACCAACAAGCCTGATATAATAGTCCTTGACCACCAACTCAATGTATGTCGTGGAATTCTCAGCTCCCGCTGAGAGCAACATTGTCTTGAAAGAGGAGGAAAAACGGACAAAATATCGACATTTGCTCTTCGAACTCCGCAGGCTTTATCCGGGCCATTCTGTCAAAATAGTGATACTGAATATAGGAGCCCTCGGTGGAATGAGACAGACGCTGCTTTCGGAACTAAAGATCATACCGGCATGCCGAGATTCGGAAGAGATCTTAGCCGGCAGAATGCAGAAGGCTATCATCTTCGGTTCATTGCGTCTACTCAGGGCACACGATTCGCGGACCCGGTAGTCACTCACCCCACGGACGTGGGGAGTGGCTATTGGTATTACCAGCTCCCCTCTGTGAGGGTCGGAGCCACAGAGTAGGGTGACTGGTTTTTTGTAATAATAATAATAATAATAATAATAATAATAATAATAATAATAATAATAATAATAAATAAGCAGGAGGGGCTGACCTCCATCTATCAAGCCTTTGGTGAGTAGCGCCACCACTTACTCCAGCTGGGATGCAAAACCGAACCGGCAGCCCTAGTGCACCCGGGAGGGGAAAGCATCTTCCCCTCTGGTGTCGGCCGTGGACTTGTTGGGCTAACCACCCACAAGTTCTACACTCCGGTTCCAATTAACCGAAGGCAGGGCCCCCACAATCGACCCCATCCAGATAGGGGTCACGGGCAAGGTGGTGGGGCCCAACCGGATCGATTGCTTAATGACGACGACCGCGAGCAGGAGGGGCTGACTTCCATCTATCAAGCCTTTGGTGAGTAGCGCCACCACTTACTCCAGCTGGGGTGCAAAACCGAACCGGCAGCCCTAGTGCACCCGGGAGGGGAAAGCGTCTTCCCCTCTGGTGTCGGTCGTGGGTCTGCTGGGCTAACCACCCACAGACCCTAAACTTTGGTTCCGGCAGGCCGAAGACAGGGCCCCCACGATCGACCCCGTGCGGATAGGGGTCAAGGGCAAGGTGGTGGGGCCCAACCGGACGGACCGCCCGTTGACGAAATTGGCAATGTCCAAGGACGCTTTGAGTGGACAGATGAACTGAGAGATGAACTTCTGCATTGCTATGAAAGCAGTGAGCCCGCGCGGAGGGGATACATGGCGCGGATGCATGCTCTGTGGTGTGAGAGGCTACCAGAGCATAGCGCCTTCACGCCACAAAATCTGCGTGACTATGTATCCCACCTTCGTAGTAGGGGCTACGTGAGGGCTGCTCCTGGACCGGTGAATGAGGTGGCCGAAGAGCCGCCACAATCACCGGTTGAGGACGTAGCACTCCTCGTTCCGCCAATACCAGAGGGCCTCAGTACCAGAAGGGGGTTACACCATCTGAAAACCCCCGGGCCACAAGACCTGGCCAGAGTGGACGCTGAACTTCGTACAGCGCTACCAGAAGAGGCTGACATCTGGCACATAAATTGTGCCGTGTATGCCGCTGCTCAACGCTCGTCTCAGGTGGAGAGGCGAAATACCTCTTCCCCACAGGAGAGAGCGCAGCGGCGCATACAAAAGATGGAAGCCAAGATCCGGTCGGCGAGGCAACACGCATCCCGTATCCAATGTGTGATGGACTATATGGCGGCCAACAGGCCGTTCACGCCTAAAGTGCGTCGATTAGCCGCCAACCTAAGACGCGTCCATCACACACTCAATGAGGCAGTGCTGCGAACCACCAAACAGCACTGTCTCGACAGGATACGGATGCTAGTGACTTGTAAAAAATCACTAGTGAGGCGGGCGAGAGGGCTTGCGGAAAATAAACTGTTCCGCGAGAAGCCCTCGCGCCTTTTCCAACCGCCTCCGCGTGTTGTAGACAATCCGCCGACTGCAGATCAGGTGGAGAACTTCTGGAAAACGCTATACGAGGAGAGGCTTCCACTCAACCGAGATTCTCCTGCCCTTGCACACTTTGAAGCCTTTTGTCAAAGGCTTCAGCAACCACAGGAAGTGTGCGAACCAATAACCCCAGAAGAGGTTCGTAGGGCTCTTGAGGGCTCTAAGAACTTTGCTGCTCCAGGTCCCGATGGGATAAATAACTTTTGGTGGAAAAAGTTATCGAGCACCCACCACCATTTGGCCAGAATTTTTAATTCCTGGTTAAATGGGGAGCAGCAAATCCCTTCTTGGGTTGTTGAGGGGCGGACAGTGCTGATCCCCAAGAACGGAGATTTGTCCAACCCAAAGAACTACAGACCGATAACCTGTCTAAACGCATGCTACAAGGTGTTTACACGCATTTTGTACATGCGGGTGCTCCACGCAGTTGAACCGGTTTACGAACGGATATATGAGCAACGAGGGTCGAAGAGAGGTGTCGCTGGCTGCAAGGAAAACCTGCTGATCGACAGATGTGTCACGCAGGACTCCATGCAGTATAAGCGGAACCTCTCTATGGCCTGGATCGACTACCGCAAGGCATTTGACATGACATCGCATGAGCTCATTGTTCACTTGCTCCGATGTCTTGTGGTACCAGGCCCCGTAGTGAGATGTATTGAAGAACTGATGCCGCTCTGGAGGACTCGTTTTACCATAACATCGGGTAACGATAGAGTCCAAACAGAGTCGGTAACATTCAGAAGAGGAGTATTTCAGGGAGATTCCCTCAGCCCCCTTCTCTTTTGCATCTCACTACTGCCATTATCCGTCTCGCTCCGGAAAACCCGTGGCTACAACTGCGGTACCCCCGGCGACAGGAGGCATAAGGTCACCCATCTATTTTATATGGATGACCTTAAACTTTATGCCTCTGGAGAGAGGGATCTCCAGCAGTCCCTTAGGGTGGTACAGGAGTACACGCAGGCTGTCGGTATGCAGTTTGGGTTGGACAAATGCGCACTGATCCATCTCAAGAGAGGACGATGCGGTGACTACGGAGAGGACGCGCAGCTCGTGGACGGAAGCATCTTACACCATCTAGATGCCGGAGAGTCGTACACTTACTTGGGTGTCGAGCAACGCTCCACCCAAGAAGTGAGTGTAGTGAAAAACGCTCTCCGCGGCAAGTATCAGCACCTACTCCGACAGATCTGGTCTTCAGAACTGTCGGGGAAGAACAAGGTGTCTGCTACAAATATGCTTGCCGTTCCGATCCTTCTCTACTCTTTCGGAGTAGTGAAGTGGACTAGAGAAGAGCTGCGTCAACTCGATGTAGTAACCCGCAAGAAGATGCATCTCAATAGGAGCTTGCATCCTAAATCGTCCGTTCCACGGTTATATCTCCCACGACATCGGGGAGGCCGTGGACTTTTGAGCTTGGAGAGTCTCCATAGCAGGATGGTTCTGGATGGAGCATGTAAGGTCATCAGGAGTTCGGATCCCCTCCTCTGCATGGTCCGAGACCATGAAAATGCAGAGGTAGGAGCTTTTCTCTTTAAGGCAGCACGCAGAGCAGCCGATGAACTTGGTCTCATCTTCGACGTCGAGCGGGTAAACCCCGACTCTGTCACCGAGTTGGAACCCGTTCGACTAAAAGCCCACATTAGAGCTGCAGAACACAACATCCTTCTGCAGCTCCATAAGGATAAGCCATTGCACGGGATCTTCTATAAAAATATAGAAGACCTCGGCTTATCCGAAAGGCTGACCTTCGCCTTCTTAAGGTCAGCTGGGCTGAAGTCTGAGACCGAGGGATTCATAATGGCTTGCCAGGATGGTGTATTTAACACTCTCGTCTATCGACGTCGTGTCATGGGTATGGAGGTCCCTGATGTCAGCTGCAGGGCCTGCCGCAGGGCGCCGGAGACTGTAATGCACTTACTGTCGGCTTGCCCGACTTACGCAGTCTCGGCCTATATTCATAGACACAACGCAGCATTACGAGTGCTTTACTATCATCTAAGGCACTCGTATGGGATAGACGAAACACCAGTGCTGCCTTACGTTCCGGGGGATATTGAGTCCGTTGTGGGGAATGAGAAGTGCCTAATTTATTGGAACTACTCGTTTCCCACCGTCAGGCAAATACAAGCCAACAAGCCTGACATAGTACTCCTCGACCACCAACTCAAGACAATGTATGTCGTGGAATTCTCAGCTCCCGCTGAGAGCAACATTGTCTTGAAAGAGGAGGAAAAACGGACAAAATATCGAGATTTGCTCTTCGAACTCCGCAGGCTTTATCCAGGCCATTCTGTTAAAATAGTGGTACTGATTATAGGAGCCCTCGGTGGAATGAGACAGACGCTGCTTTCAGAACTAAAGATCATACCGGCATGCCGAGATTCGGCAGAGATCTTAGCCGGCAGAATGCAGAAGGCTGTCATCCTCGGTTCATTACGTCTACTCAGGGCACACGATTCGCGGACCCGGTAGTCACTCACCCCACGGGCGTGGGGAGTGGCTATTGGTATTACCAGCTCCCCTCTGTGAGGGTCGGAGCCACAGAGTAGGGTGACTGGTTTTTTGTAAAAAAAAAAAAAAAAAAAAAAAAAAAAATAAATAAGCAGGAGGGGCTGACCTCCATCTATCAAGCCTTTGGTGAGTAGCGCCACCACTTACTCCAGCTGGGATGCAAAACCGAACCGGCAGCCCTAGTGCACCCGGGAGGGGAAAGCATCTTCCCCTCTGGTGTCGGCCGTGGACTTGTTGGGCTAACCACCCACAAGTTCTACACTCCGGTTCCAATTAACCGAAGGCAGGGCCCCCACAATCGACCCCATCCGGATAGGGGTCACGGGCAAGGTGGTGGGGCCCAACCGGATCGATTGCCTAATGACGACGACCGCGAGCTACAAGGACGCTTTGAGTGGACCGATGATTTAAGGGACGACCTTCTGCTGTGCTATGAAAGCAGTGAGCCCGCGCGGAGGGGATACATGGCGCGGATGCATGCTCTGTGGTGTGAGAGGCTACCAGAGCATAGCGCCTTCACGCCACAAAATCTGCGTGACTATGTAACCCACCTTCGTAGTAGGGGCTACGTGAGGGCTGCTCCTGGATCGGTGAATGAGGTGGCAGAAGGGCCGCCGCATTCACCGGTTGAGGACGTGGTTCTTCTCGTTCCGCCAACACTAGAGGGCCTCAGTACCAGACGGGGGTTACACCACATAAAAACCCCCGGGCCACAAGACCTGGCCAGAGTGGATGAAGAACTTCGTGCAGTGCTACCAGAACGGGCTGACCTCTGGCACATAAATTGTGCCGTGTATGCTGCTGCTCAACGCTTTTCTCGGGTGGAGGCGCAAAACACTGCTTCTCCACAGGAGAGGGCGGAGCGGCGCATACAAAAGATGGAAGCCAAGATCCGGTCGGCGAGGCAACACGCATCCCGTATCCAATGTGTGATGGACTATATGGCGGCCAACAGGCCGTTCACGCCTAAAGTGCGTCGATTAGCCGCCAACTTAAGACGCGCCCATCACACACTCAATGAGGCAGTGCTGCGAACCACCAAACAGCACTGTCTCGACAGGATACGGATGCTAGTGACTTGCAAAAAGTCATTAGTGAGGCGGGCGAGAGGGCTTGCGGAAAATAAACTGTTCCGCGAAAAGCCCTCGCGCCTCTTCCAACCGCCTCCGCGTGTTGTAGAAAATCCGCCGACTGCAGATCAGGTGGAGAACTTCTGGAAAACGCTGTACGAGGAGAGGCTTCCACTCAACCGAGATTCTCCTGCCCTTGCACACTTTGAAGCCTTTTGTCAAAGGCTTCAGCAACCACAGGAAGTGTGCGAACCAATAACCCCAGAAGAGGTTCGTAGGGCTCTTGAGGGCTCTAAGAACTTTGCTGCTCCAGGTCCCGATGGGATAAATAACTTTTGGTGGAAAAAGTTATCGAGCACCCACCACCATTTGGCCAGAATATTTAATTCCTGGTTAAATGGGGAGCAGCAAATCCCTTCTTGGGTTGTTGAGGGGCGGACAGTGCTGATCCCCAAGAACGGAGATTTGTCCAACCCAAAGAACTACAGACCGATAACCTGTCTAAACGCATGCTACAAGGTGTTTACACGCATTTTGTACATGCGGGTGCTCCACGCAGTTGAACCGGTTTACGAACGGATATATGAGCAACGAGGGTCGAAGAGAGGTGTCGCTGGCTGCAAGGAAAACCTGCTGATCGACAGATGTGTCACGCAGGACTCCATGCAGTATAAGCGGAACCTCTCTATGGCCTGGATCGACTACCGCAAGGCATTTGACATGACATCGCATGAGCTCATTGTTCACTTGCTCCGATGTCTTGTGGTACCAGGCCCCGTAGTGAGATGTATTGAAGAACTGATGCCGCTCTGGAGGACTCGTTTTACCATAACATCGGGTAACGATAGAGTCCAAACAGAGTCGGTAACATTCAGAAGAGGAGTATTTCAGGGAGATTCCCTCAGCCCCCTTCTCTTTTGCATCTCACTACTGCCATTATCCGTCTCGCTCCGGAAAACCCGTGGCTACAACTGCGGTACCCCCGGCGACAGGAGGCATAAGGTCACCCATCTATTTTATATGGATGACCTTAAACTTTATGCCTCTGGAGAGAGGGATCTCCAGCAGTCCCTTAGGGTGGTACAGGAGTACACGCAGGCTGTCGGTATGCAGTTCGGGTTGGACAAATGCGCACTGATCCATCTCAAGAGAGGACGATGCGGTGACTACGGAGAGGACGCGCAGCTCGTGGACGGAAGCATCTTACACCATCTAGATGCCGGAGAGTCGTACACTTACTTGGGTGTCGAGCAACGCTCCACCCAAGAAGTGAATGTAGTGAAAAACGCTCTCCGCGGCAAGTATCAGCACCTACTCCGACAGATCTGGTCTTCAGAACTGTCGGGGAAGAACAAGGTGTCTGCTACAAATATGCTTGCCGTTCCGATCCTTCTCTACTCTTTCGGAGTAGTGAAGTGGACTAGAGAAGAGCTGCGTCAACTCGATGTAGTAACCCGCAAGAAGATGCATCTCAATAGGAGCTTGCATCCTAAATCGTCCGTTCCACGGTTATATCTCCCACGACATCGGGGAGGCCGTGGACTCTTGAGCTTGGAGAGTCTCCATAGCAGGATGGTTCTGGATGGAGCATGTAAGGTCATCAGGAGTTCGGATCCCCTCCTCTGCATGGTCCGAGACCATGAAAATGCAGAGGTAGGAGCTTTTCTCTTTAAGGCAGCACGGAGAGCAGCCGATGAACTTGGTCTCATCTTCGACGTCGAGCGGGTAAACCCCGACTCTGTCACCGAGTTGGAACCCGTTCGACTAAAAGCCCACATTAGAGCTGCAGAACACAACATCCTTCTGCAGCTCCATAAGGATAAGCCATTGCACGGGGTCTTCTATAAAAATATAGAAGACCTCGGCTTATCCGAAAGGCTGACCTTCGCCTTCTTAAGGTCAGCTGGGCTGAAGTCTGAGACCGAGGGATTCATAATGGCTTGCCAGGATGGTGTATTTAACACTCTCGTCTATCGACGTCGTGTCATGGGTATGGAGGTCCCTGATGTCAGCTGCAGGGCCTGCCGCAGGGCGCCGGAGACTGTAATGCACTTACTGTCGGCTTGCCCGACATACGCAGTCTCGGCCTATATTCATAGACACAACGCAGCATTACGAGTGCTTTACTATCATCTAAGGCACTCGTATGGGATAGACGAAACACCAGTGCTGCCTTACGTTCCGGGGGATATTGAGTCCGTTGTGGGGAATGAGAAGTGCCTAATCTATTGGAACTACTCGTTTCCCACCGTCAGGCAAATACAAGCCAACAAGCCTGACATAGTACTCCTCGACCACCAACTCAAGACAATGTATGTCGTGGAATTCTCAGCTCCCGCTGAGAGCAACATTGTCTTGAAAGAGGAGGAAAAACGGACAAAATATCGAGATTTGCTCTTCGAACTCCGCAGGCTTTATCCAGGCCATTCTGTTAAAATAGTGGTACTGATTATAGGAGCCCTCGGTGGAATGAGACAGACGCTGCTTTCAGAACTAAAGATCATACCGGCATGCCGAGATTCGGCAGAGATCTTAGCCGGCAGAATGCAGAAGGCTGTCATCCTCGGATCATTGCGTCTACTTAGGGCACACGATTCTCGGACCCGGTAGTCACTCACCCCACGGGCGTGGGGAGTGGCTATTGGTATTACCAGCTCCCCTCTGTGAGGGTCGGAGCCACAGAGTAGGGTGACTGGTTTTTTGTAAAAAAAAAAAAAAAAAAAAAAAATAATAATAATAATAATAATAATAAATTATGTCGGTCGTGGGCCTGCTGGGCTAACCACCCACAGGCTCTAACCTTTGGTTCCAGCAGGCCGAAGACTGGGCCCCCACGATCGACCCCGTTCGGATAGGGGTCAAGGGCAAGGTGGTGGGGCCCAACCGGATAGACCGCCCGTTGACGACGTACGCAATGAACAAGGACGCTTTGAGTGGACAGATGAACTGAGGGATGAGCTTCTGCATTGTTATGAAAGCAGTGAGCCCGCGCGGAGGGGGTACATGGCGCGGATGCATGCTCTGTGGTGTGAGAGGCTACCAGAGCATAGCGCCTTCACGCCACAAAATCTGCGTGACTATGTATCCCACCTTCGTAGTAGGGGCTACGTGAGGGCTGCTCCAGGGCCGGTGAATGAGGTGGCCGAAGAGCCGCCACATTCACCGGTTGAGGACGTGGCTCTCCTCGTTCCGCCAATACCAGAGGGCCTCAGTACCAGAAGGGGGTTACACCGTCTGAAAACCCCCGGGCCACAAGACCTGGCCAGAGTGGACGCTGAACTTCGTACAGCGCTACCAGAAGAGGCTGACATCTGGCACATAAATTGTGCCGTGTATGCCGCTGCTCAACGCTCGTCTCAGGTGGAGAGGCGAAATACCTCTTCCCCACAGGAGAGAGCGCAGCGGCGCATACAAAAGATGGAAGCCAAGATCCAGTCGGCGAGGCAACACGCATCCCGTATCCAATGTGTGATGGACTATATGGCGGCCAACAGGCCGTTCACGCCTAAAGTGCGTCGATTAGCCGCCAACTTAAGACGCGTCCATCACACACTCAATGAGGCAGTGCTGCGAACCACCAAACAGCACTGCCTCGACAGGATACGGATGCTAGTGACTTGCAAAAAGTCATTAGTGAGGCGGGCGAGGGGGCTTGCGGAAAATAAACTGTTCCGCGAGAAGCCCTCGCGCCTTTTCCAACCGCCTCCGCGTGTTGTAAACAATCCGCCGACTGCAGATCAGGTGGAGAACTTCTGGAAAACGCTGTACGAGGAGAGGCCTCCACTCAACCGAGATTCTCCTGCCCTTGCACACTTTCAAGCCGTTTGTCAAAGGCTTCAGCAACCACAGGAAGTGTGCGAACCAATAACCCCAGAAGAGGTTCGTAGGGCTCTTGATGGCTCTAAGAACTTTGCTGCTCCAGGTCCCGATGGGATAAATAACTTTTGGTGGAAAAAGTTATCGAGCACCCACCACCATTTGGCCAGAATATTTAATTCCTGGTTAAATGGGGAGCAGCAAATCCCTTCTTGGGTTGTTGAGGGGCGGACAGTGCTGATCCCCAAGAACGGAGATTTGTCCAACCCAAAGAATTACAGACCGATAACCTGTCTAAACGCATGTTACAAGGTGTTTACACGCATTTTGTACATGCGGGTGCTCCACGCAGTTGAACCGGTTTACGAACGGATATATGAGCAACGAGGGTCGAAGAGAGGTGTCGCTGGCTGCAAGGAGAACCTGTTGATTGACAGATGTGTCACGCAGGACTCCATGCAGTATAAGCGGAACCTCTCTATGGCCTGGATCGACTACCGCAAGGCATTCGACATGACATCGCATGAGCTCATTGTTCACTTGCTCCGATGTCTTGTGGTACCCGGTCCCGTAGTGAGATGTATTGAAGAACTGATGCCGCTCTGGAGGACTCGCTTTACCATAACATCGGGTAACGATAGAGTCCAAACAGAGTCGGTAACATTCAGAAGAGGAGTATTTCAGGGAGATTCCCTCAGCCCCCTTCTGTTTTGCATCTCACTACTGCCATTATCCGTCTCGCTCCGGAAAACCCGTGGCTACAACTGCGGTACCCCCGGCGACAGGAGGCATAAGGTCACCCATCTATTTTATATGGATGACCTTAAACTTTATGCCTCTGGAGAGAGGGATCTCCAACAGTCCCTTAGGGTGGTACAGGAGTATACGCAGGCTGTCGGTATGCAGTTCGGGTTGGACAAATGCGCACTGATCCATCTCAAGAGAGGACGATGCGGTGACTATGGAGAGGACGCGCAGCTCGTGGACGGAAGCATCTTACACCATCTAGATGCCGGAGAGTCGTACACTTACTTGGGTGTCGAGCAACGCTCCACCCAAGAAGTGAGTGTAGTGAAAAACGCTCTCCGCGGCAAGTATCAGCACCTACTCCGACAGATCTGGTCTTCAGAACTGTCGGGGAAGAACAAGGTGTCTGCTACAAATATGCTTGCCGTTCCGATCCTTCTCTACTCTTTCGGAGTAGTGAAGTGGACTAGAGAAGAGCTGCGTCAACTCGATGTAGTAACCCGCAAGAAGATGCATCTCAATAGGAGCTTGCATCCTAAATCGTCCGTTCCACGGTTATATCTCCCACGACATCGGGGAGGCCGTGGACTCTTGAGCTTGGAGAATCTCCATAGCAGGATGGTTCTGGAGGGAGCATGTAAGGTCATCAGGAGTTCGGATCCCCTCCTCTGCATGGTCCGAGACCATGAAAATGCAGAGGTAGGAGCTTTTCTCTTTAAGGCAGCACGCAGAGCAGCCGATGAACTTGGTCTCATCTTCGACGTCGAGCGGGTAAACCCCGACTCTGTCACCGAGTTGGAACCCGTTCGACTAAAAGCCCACATTAGAGCTGCAGAACACAACATCCTTCTGCAGCTCCATAAGGATAAGCCATTGCACGGGATCTTCTATAAAAATATAGAAGACCTCGGCTTATCCGAAAGGCTGACCTTCGCCTTCTTAAGGTCAGCTGGGCTGAAGTCTGAGACCGAGGGATTCATAATGGCTTGCCAGGATGGTGTATTTAACACTCTCGTCTATCGACGTCGTGTCATGGGTATGGAGGTCCCTGATGTCAGCTGCAGGGCCTGCCGCAGGGCGCCGGAGACTGTAATGCACTTACTGTCGGCTTGCCCGACTTACGCAGTCTCGGCCTATATTCATAGACACAACGCAGCATTACGAGTGCTTTACTATCATCTAAGGCACTCGTATGGGATAGACGAAACACCAGTGCTGCCTTACGTTCCGGGGGATATTGAGTCCGTTGTGGGGAATGAGAAGTGCCTAATTTATTGGAACTACTCGTTTCCCACCGTCAGGCAAATACAAGCCAACAAGCCTGACATAGTACTCCTCGACCACCAACTCAAGACAATGTATGTCGTGGAATTCTCAGCTCCCGCTGAGAGCAACATTGTCTTGAAAGAGGAGGAAAAACGGACAAAATATCGAGATTTGCTCTTCGAACTCCGCAGGCTTTATCCAGGCCATTCTGTTAAAATAGTGGTACTGATTATAGGAGCCCTCGGTGGAATGAGACAGACGCTGCTTTCAGAACTAAAGATCATACCGGCATGCCGAGATTCGGCAGAGATCTTAGCCGGCAGAATGCAGAAGGCTGTCATCCTCGGTTCATTACGTCTACTCAGGGCACACGATTCGCGGACCCGGTAGTCACTCACCCCACGGGCGTGGGGAGTGGCTATTGGTATTGCCAGCTCCCCTCTGTGAGGGTCGGAGCCACAGAGTAGGGTGACTGGTAAAAAAAAAAAAAAAAAATGATAATAAAGCAGACAGGCAGAAGTAACTCTGCCTGGCTGATGTCGGACGTGGATCCCAGGGCTAACCACCCTGTGATCCACGACTCTGGTTCCAACGGGCAGAGAAAGGGCCCTTCACAATCGACCCCATTCGGATGGGGGTCGGAGACAAGTTGGAGGGGCCCAACAGGACCGTCTCAATGGTAACGACCCTGGCAATGGACATGGACGCTTTAAGTGGACGAGGGAATACCGGGATGATTTGCTGACCTGCTACGAGAGCAGTGAGCCTGCGCGCAGGGGGTACATGGTGCGATTGCGCCATATCTGGTGCGACATGCACCCAGAACTTGCCACCTTCTCTGAGCAACAGCTCAGAGATCAAGTATCTTTCCTGCGCAGGTCAGGCTATGTAAGGGCACCCCGTCAGCAGGAAGAAGTGCCAGCCGCACTTCTACCGCGGCAAATACCAGCTGACGAGGAACATCCCAGAGAGTACACCGATGTTGACTTAAGGACGAGGGTTAGCCTTAACACCAGGGCTACCCTAAATCCACAAGACCTGGCACGAATGGACGCGGTCATCGAAGAGGAACTTTTGGAAGATGCCGACATCTGGCAGATCAACACTGCCGTGTACAACGCCGCCAGCCAACTCGTTCTCCGCACGAGGGAGTCTACTGCCTCGAGCGGAATCGAGAAAGCTAAGCGGCGCGTACAAAAAATCGAAGGCAAAATACAGTCGGCCAGACAGCACGCCTCTCGAATCCAGAGTGTGGTGGAATATATAACAACTAATAAGTCCGGCGCATAGCAGCCGGAGTAAGACGCCAACACCACACTCTAAATCTAACAGTGTTGCTTACAATCAAGCACCACTGTTCAGATCGGATTCGAGCACTTATGGCAATTAAGAAGACTCTAAGAAAGCGGTTGAGGAGTATGGAGCAAAATACACTGTTCCGTACGAGTCCCTCCCGCCTATTTCAAGAGCCACCGCGTGTTGTCAACAATCCGCCGACTGTAGCAGATGTTGAAGTTTTCTGGAAGGGAATTTACGAAACGACGCGTCCGTTCAATAGCAACACTCCAGCAATCGCACACTTTCGGGCTCTGTGCCACAGAACTTTAGGAGAGCCAGAGGAAGTGTGTCCGGCAATCAGTACGGAGGAAGTCCAGCAAGCACTTGTTGGCACCAAGAACTTCGCTGCTCCGGGTCCAGACGGCATAAACAACTGGTGGTGGAAGAAATTTCCTTCCACTCACCGCCATCTGGCCCGAGTTTTCAACTCATGGTTGAACGAGGGGCAGCAAATTCCGGACTGGTTTGTCGAGGGACGTACTGTGCTGTGCTTATCCCCAAAAAAGGGGATCTGTCCGACCCAAGGAATTATAGACCAATCACCTGTCTGAACTCCTGCTACAAGATATTTACACGTATTTTGTATGCTAGGACACTACGGCAAGTTGATCCGGTCTTCCAGCAGATTTACGAGCAACGTGGTGCCAAGAAGGGCATGGCATGTTGTAAGGACAGCCTTCTGATAGATCGTTGTGTCACACAGGATTCTGTGCAACGCAAACGAAATCTGTCGATGGCCTGGATAGACTACCGCAAGGCATTTGACACAACATCTCATGAGCTACTTTTACACTTGCTCCAATGTCTTGCGGTAGCAGCACCACTAGTGAGATGCATAGAACAACTGCTGCCACTCTGGAGAACCCGCTTCACCATAACATCAGGTGCGCAGCGGGTTACGACAGATCTGGTGGCTTTTAGGAGAGGAGTTTTCCAGGGAGATTCTCTGAGTCCTCTCCTCTTCTGCATCTCACTGTTGCCGTTATCTGTTGAGCTCCGCCAAACTTCCGGATACCATTGTGGGCCACCCAGCAACCGGAGGCATAAGGTCACCCATCTGTTCTATATGGATGACCTCAAACTGTATGCCTCCGGAGAGCGCGAACTTCAAAACGCTCTTAGGGTGGTCGAAGAGTACACGGGAGCCATTGGTATGGAGTTTGGGTTGGATAAATGCGCAGTCGTCCACCTCAAGAGAGGGCGGTGCGGGGAATTCTCTGAAGAGGCGCAGCTAGCAGATGGAAGCATTCTACGACATCTGGATGCCGGAGAGACCTATACATATCTGGGTGTGCAACAGCATCACATCCAAGATGTGAAACAGATAAAGGGGTCTCTCCGCGGCAAGTACAGACACCTACTTCGAAAGATTTGGTCTTCCGAGCTTTCGGGGAAGAACAAGGTGTCTGCTACGAATATGCTTGCCGTTCCTGTTCTTCTCTACTCCTTTGGAGTTGTGAAGTGGACGGTAGATGAGCTGCGCCAGTTAGATAGAGATACCCGCAAGATGATGAATATTCACCGTAGCATTCATCCTAAATCGTCCGTTCCTCGAGTTTACCTCCCACGTCAACGGGGGGGCCGAGGACTCTTGGGCCTGGAGTGTATGCATGGCCGGGTAGTACTGAGTATGGCATGCAATATCCTTAGGAGCTCTGACCCGCTCCTGCATCTAGTGAGGGATCACGAAAATGCAGGTGTGGGAGCAGGATTATTCAAGGCAGCAAAAAGAGCCGCAGATGAACTTGGTCTCATATTCGACATCAGGCGAGGAGGCCGGCGAGGTGCCGACCCAGAGTCAGTCACTGAGCTTCCGCCAAATCGCCTGAAAGCCCAGATTAAAACTGCCGAGCAGGCAAATTTGCTTAGGCAGCATGTCGATAAATCCCTGCACGGTGTTTTCTATAAGAACATAGAAACACTGGGTTTATCGACTAAGCTGACATTTGCCTTTTGAAGTCAGCTGGGCTTAAGTCGGAGACCGAGGGATTCATTGTGGCCTGCCAAGATGGTGTTATTAATACCTTGGTCTACCGAAGCCGTGTGATGGGTGTAGGGGTTCCTGATGTCAGCCGCAGGACCTGCCGTCAGGCGCCGGAATCGCTCATGCATTTATTGTCTGCATGCCCAGTATACGCGATTTCGGCCTACATCCACCGCCATAACGCGGCATTACGAGTGCTCTATTACTATCTACGGCACTCGTACGGGGTAGACCAAACACCAGTGCTGCCTTATGTCCCCGGAGATATTGAGTCCGTTGTCGAGAACGAGAGGTGCAGGATATACTGGAACTACTCGTTCCCGACCGTCAGGCTAATTCAAGCCAACAAGCCTGACATAGTACTCCTCGACCACCAAACCAAGGCGATGTACGTCATCGAGTTTTCGGCACCCGCTGAAACAAACATCGCCTTGAAAGAGGAGGAAAAACGGACTAAATATCGTGATCTCCGGTACGGGCTCCTAGTGCTGTACCCAGGCTACTCAGTCAAGATGGTCGTCCTCATAATCGGTGTACTCGGAGGTATGAAGCCCACGCTGCTCTCGCAATTGAAGACCATACCGGCCTGTCAGAAATATGCCGAATGGCTAGCAGGCCAAATGCAGAAAGCAGTTATCCTGGGGTCCCTTCGTCTACTTAGGGCACATGATTCGGGTGTTTACAGTCACTGACCCCACAGGTGTGGGGAGTGGCTGTGATTTTAATCGCCGGCGCGATTTCCGTGTGGTGTCGGAGGCCACGGAAGTCCTGTCCGGTATCGGGAAACCGCAAAAAAAAAAAAAAAAAAAAAAAAAAAAAAAAAAAAAAAAAGCAGGAGGGGCTAACTTCCATCTATTAAGCCTTTGGTGAGTAGCGCCACCACTTACTCCAGCTAGGGGTGCAAAACCGAACCGGCAGCCCTAGCGCACCCGGGAGGGGAAAGCATCTTCCCCTCTGGTGTCGGTCGTGGGCCTGCTGGGCTAACCACCCACAGGCTCTAACCTTTGGTTCCGGCAGGCCGAAGACTGGGCCCCCACGATCGACCCCGTTCGGATAGGGGTCAAGGGCAAGGTGGTGGGGCCCAACCGGATAGACCGCCCGTTGACGACATACGCAATGAACAAGGACGCTTTGAGTGGACAGATGAACTGAGGGATGAGCTTACATGGCGCGGATGCATGCTCTGTGGTGTGAGAGGCTACCAGAGCATAGCGCCTTCACGCCACAAAATCTGCGTGACTATGTATCCCACCTTCGTAGTAGGGGCTACGTGAGGGCTGCTCCTGGGCCGGTGAATGAGGTGGCCGAAGAGCCGCCACATTCACCGGTTGAGGACGTGGCTCTCCTCGTTCCGCCAATACCAGAGGGCCTCAGTACCAGAAGGGGGTTACACCGTCTGAAAACCCCCGGGCCACAAGACCTGGCCAGAGTGGACGCTGAACTTCGTACAGCGCTACCAGAAGAGGCTGACATCTGGCACATAAATTGTGCCGTGTATGCCGCTGCTCAACGCTCGTCTCAGGTGGAGAGGCGAAATACCTCTTCCCCACAGGAGAGAGCGCAGCGGCGCATACAAAAGATGGAAGCCAAGATCCAGTCGGCGAGGCAACACGCATCCCGTATCCAATGTGTGATGGACTATATGGCGGCCAACAGGCCGTTCACGCCTAAAGTGCGTCGATTAGCCGCCAACTTAAGACGCGTCCATCACACACTCAATGAGGCAGTGCTGCGAACCACCAAACAGCACTGTCTCGACAGGATACGGATGCTAGTGACTTGCAAAAAGTCATTAGTGAGGCGGGCGAGGGGGCTTGCGGAAAATAAACTGTTCCGCGAGAAGGCCTCGCGCCTTTTCCAACCGCCTCCGCGTGTTGTAGACAATCCGCCGACTGCAGATCAGGTGGAGAACTTCTGGAAAACGCTGTACGAGGAGAGGCTTCCACTCAACCGAGATTCTCCGGCCCTTGCACACTTTGAAGCCTTTTGTCAAAGGCTTCAGCAACCACAGGAAGTGTGCGAACCAATAACCCCAGAAGAGGTTCGTAGGGCTCTTGATGGCTCTAAGAACTTTGCTGCTCCAGGTCCCGATGGGATAAATAACTTTTGGTGGAAAAAGTTATCGAGCACCCACCACCATTTGGCCAGAATTTTTAATTCCTGGTTAAATGGGGAGCAGCAAATCCCTTCTTGGGTTGTTGAGGGGCGGACAGTGCTGATCCCCAAGAACGGAGATTTGTCCAACCCAAAGAATTACAGACCGATAACCTGTCTAAACGCATGTTACAAGGTGTTTACACGCATTTTGTACATGCGGGTGCTCCACGCAGTTGAACCGGTTTACGAACGGATATATGAGCAACGAGGGTCGAAGAGAGGTGTCGCTGGCTGCAAGGAGAACCTGTTGATTGACAGATGTGTCACGCAGGACTCCATGCAGTATAAGCGGAACCTCTCTATGGCCTGGATCGACTACCGCAAGGCATTCGACATGACATCGCATGAGCTCATTGTTCACTTGCTCCGATGTCTTGTGGTACCCGGTCCCGTAGTGAGATGTATTGAAGAACTGATGCCGCTCTGGAGGACTCGCTTTACCATAACATCGGGTAACGATAGAGTCCAAACAGAGTCGGTAACATTCAGAAGAGGAGTATTTCAGGGAGATTCCCTCAGCCCCCTTCTGTTTTGCATCTCACTACTGCCATTATCCGTCTCGCTCCGGAAAACCCGTGGCTACAACTGCGGTACCCCCGGCGACAGGAGGCATAAGGTCACCCATCTATTTTATATGGATGACCTTAAACTTTATGCCTCTGGAGAGAGGGATCTCCAACAGTCCCTTAGGGTGGTACAGGAGTATACGCAGGCTGTCGGTATGCAGTTCGGGTTGGACAAATGCGCACTGATCCATCTCAAGAGAGGACGATGCGGTGACTATGGAGAGGACGCGCAGCTCGTGGACGGAAGCATCTTACACCATCTAGATGCCGGAGAGTCGTACACTTACTTGGGTGTCGAGCAACGCTCCACCCAAGAAGTGAGTGTAGTGAAAAACGCTCTCCGCGGCAAGTATCAGCACCTACTCCGACAGATCTGGTCTTCAGAACTGTCGGGGAAGAACAAGGTGTCTGCTACAAATATGCTTGCCGTTCCGATCCTTCTCTACTCTTTCGGAGTAGTGAAGTGGACTAGAGAAGAGCTGCGTCAACTCGATGTAGTAACCCGCAAGAAGATGCATCTCAATAGGAGCTTGCATCCTAAATCGTCCGTTCCACGGTTATATCTCCCACGACATCGGGGAGGCCGTGGACTCTTGAGCTTGGAGAGTCTCCATAGCAGGATGGTTCTGGAGGGAGCATGTAAGGTCATCAGGAGTTCGGATCCCCTCCTCTGCATGGTCCGAGACCATGAAAATGCAGAGGTAGGAGCTTTTCTCTTTAAGGCAGCACGGAGAGCAGCCGATGAACTTGGTCTCATCTTCGACGTCGAGCGGGTAAACCCCGACTCTGTCACCGAGTTGGAACCCGTTCGACTAAAAGCCCACATTAGAGCTGCAGAACACAACATCCTTCTGCAGCTCCATAAGGATAAGCCATTGCACGGGATCTTCTATAAAAATATAGAAGACCTCGGCTTATCCAAAAGGCTGACCTTCGCCTTCTTAAGGTCAGCTGGGCTGAAGTCTGAGACCGAGGGATTCATAATGGCTTGCCAGGATGGTGTATTTAACACTCTCGTCTATCGACGTCGTGTCATGGGTATGGAGGTCCCTGATGTCAGCTGCAGGGCCTGCCGCAGGGCGCCGGAGACTGTAATGCACTTACTGTCGGCTTGCCCGACATACGCAGTCTCGGCCTATATTCATAGACACAACGCAGCATTACGAGTGCTTTACTATCATCTAAGGCACTCGTATGGGATAGACGAAATACCAGTGCTGCCTTACGTTCCGGGGGATATTGAGTCCGTTGTGGGGAATGAGAAGTGCCTAATTTATTGGAACTACTCGTTTCCCACCGTCAGGCAAATACAAGCCAACAAGCCTGACATAGTACTCCTCGACCACCAACTCAAGACAATGTATGTCGTGGAATTCTCAGCTCCCGCTGAGAGCAACATTGTCTTGAAAGAGGAGGAAAAACGGACAAAATATCGAGATTTGCTCTTCGAACTCCGCAGGCTTTATCCAGGCCATTCTGTTAAAATAGTGGTACTGATTATAGGAGCCCTCGGTGGAATGAGACAGACGCTGCTTTCAGAACTAAAGATCATACCGGCATGCCGAGATTCGGCAGAGATCTTAGCCGGCAGAATGCAGAAGGCTGTCATCCTCGGTTCATTACGTCTACTCAGGGCACACGATTCGCGGACCCGGTAGTCACTCACCCCACGGGCGTGGGGAGTGGCTATTGGTATTACCAGCTCCCCTCTGTGAGGGTCGGAGCCACAGAGTAGGGTGACTGGTTTTTTGTAAAAAAAAAAAAAAAAAAAAAATAATAATAATAATAATGACACGGTTGACAAAACACTCTCTGTTTTATTTATAAAAAAGGGCTACCTTTACCCCGAAACTGAAGGATTTATGATATCTATCCAGGATAAAGTAATCAAAACAAAAAACTATGAGCGAAACATTTTAAAGTTGAACACAATAGATATGTGCAGAAAATGTAGTCGCCCTGGAGAGACCATAGAGCACATTACAGCAGGATGCTCAGCTTTATCAGAAAATGATTATTTGAGCCGACACAATCAAGTAGCGAAGATCCTCCACATCCAACTAGCCCTAAAATATCAATTAATTAATAACCCTGAGCCCTATTATAAGTACTCACCTGAAGCCGTCCTTGAATCTACTGAAGCACTACTGTACTGGGATAGACTTATTTTAACTGATAAAACAGTAGATTTTAATCGACCAGATTTAGTACTAATAGATAAGGTCAACAAATCTGCATTATTAATTGATGTTGGTATTCCCCTTACCCACAATTTAACTAAAACAGAGCAAGATAAGGCCGTCAAACACCAAAATCTGGCAATAGAGATTAAACGTATATGGAAACTTCGGGAGATTAAAATCATACCAATGATAATTTCTGTTGAAGGTGTCTGCTCAAAAAACCTGAAACCAAACATGGAGAAACTGCAACTTCCTAATGGCCTTATAACAATCATGCAGAAGGCTGTTATCTTACAAACCTGCCATATAGTAAGGAAGTTTCTGTCGAAATAACAACAGTTGGATGGGGTGAATACCCTCTCAACTGACGTAATTAACCGACAAACATGTCGAGAAAAATTAAGGAATAATAATAATAATATCTTATTACCCATTTATACCACCAAATTACCAGTACCAATTTCCACCCTTCAGCTAGTATTCTGCAGCTGCAAAAAATACACATCGTGGCATTAAATTTGAATTTGTCTTTCAAAAAATTATTGAAATGTTTAACGGCACTTTCCTCGAAAACGGTTGGAGTTATCAAGTTCTACCAAGTGTACTTTTATACGTGGAAATGACGCCCTCATCAGATTATCTGATCAGAAGTACCACAACGTTTCATGAAAAAAATTAATCTTCAGTCACAAGTCCTGCGGCGCCCTCTATGATCTAATGTGATGTAATACATAAATTATTGTTTCTTAGAATAAAAAAAGTTCCTCTAGCAAATTTGGCGAAGATCAGTCAAAAGGCTGTTGAGTTATTGCAAAAAACGAAAAAATAATTTGAACTGTGACTTTTCTTTTTCCACAGCAATATTTTACTAAAGGATATTTAGTTATTTTGGCCCAAAGAATCCACGCCTGAATTATGGCCTATTATTAATGGTCCATCCTGTATAAACAGACAGGCATCATAATGAAAATTCGTTTTGGTTTCAATTGCGTAATTCCAATGAAAATCAATAAAACGAATAAATCTAATAGTTTATTAGAAAAAGAAGTGGTCTTTAGAACAACTAATTGAATTATAAACAAATTAAAACTGAATTGCGCTCGTATTTTCTTTATGTAATTAAATTTGATCTTAAAATTTCATCTCGCGAAACATCTCTGAAATATGATCTTTCAGCAGTTGATGAAACAAGGATCCCCTATTTGAAGCGAGATGAAATAAATAACCCAGATAATATAATAAATTATCTTGTCAACGACTTAATAAAATTCTGTTACACAAGCAAATAATAAAATATGTGAAACCTCAGATTAACTTAGGATTTAGTTAACTGAGAGGAAAGCATAACTGATGGAAATAAATTATGCGTGAACATTCTAATGGACCAAGAAATTGTATGAATACTTAATGTCTGTAACTTCTTTCAGTTAATTCAAAAGGAACCCTATAGAAAACTTATATTTAATATATTTGTGGATAATTACTTTAGCATAAGAAATTCACGCCCTCAGTATATTACATGTAATTTTTATTGATGTCGAACCCTTGCATGTAAGTTACTATGGAGCTAGTTAGTTGTCAAAATCGTTTAAATAATTGATAGTAATACGAGGTACTGACTGAAAAACTACGGCTGATAACTACGGTTGTTAACAAATGTTTATTTATGGGAAAAAAGAGGCAGTTTCATTAGATGTTTTACACACAGTGGAGTGCCAAGCGTTATCGCCTTGTAGTTGTTCATGAATCGTTATTGTGTACCTGTTTTTATGGGTAATTGATAGATAAGGCAGTTGACAGTTAATACGTTGTATGCTTCCGTCGAATAAACACATTTGTATTACAATCTCGTGTTTCAATTATAATATCCTTACGAATACTACATCAGAAGTGCTTGAATAGTGAACAAGTGTTGTGCTTTGATTATTTTAATATGTCTAAGTCCTGAAAAAGGAGTCGAAAAACGAGTAAAAATGATTGGTCACCATCGACGTCCAATTCGTCGTCTACATCAACATCTAGTGACCATAGAAGCCGTAAGCGGATAAAAGGGATAAAAAAAATCAAAAATCAAAAACTATATACTAACAAAAGAAGATTGGCTACAGCCTATTGAAATTGGAATAGTCCTCCTTTGCTAAATCAAAATACAAAATCGTTACGTAATTTGTTAGATATTTTTCATGAAAATTTGTCAGCTTTAGGTACGTTGGAAATTGAATAAATAACCTTTTAGATCATTTTGATCAAAATAGTTCAACTGGATGTGAAATGTATCATTCTTCTACATCAATACCTAAGTATACGAGAAGAGAATTTTTCTTAAAATACAGTGTGTCTCTTTCAACTATTACTTCCTCTTGTACTAACATGAAAAAAAATTGAAAAAAATTTACAAGTTTGTAAAAAAAAAGGTTGATGTTAATGATAGAAATTTTACACTTTTTAAAATCCATTAATTATAAGAAATACAGAAAATATTTGACGAATATAAAGATTTTCTTTAAATGTGTAAATTTTTAGTGAAACAGACTATACAGACCTAAATATTTTGTGATTATTGAAAGAATTACCTATTGGCTACTGTTTAGTGCATTAAAAATTCGTTCGTTTTAAGTGTTATTGATGGCAGTACCATCTGCTGGCACATGGTGGTATCGATAAATACAAACTTTATTACAGTTCCTTTAAATCTATGCAATCCATTGAACTAAAGAGCATCAACAGAGGTAGGCTTACCTAGGGGTAACGGTTAAGTGGAAAGGACTAATAGGACGGTCCTCGATGCACTAGCCACTATAGGCGCTAGTACAACAGCAAACAACTGGGATGCAAACGTAGCAAAAATTCAACAAGGCATCAACAGCACAAAACACAGTCACGCAAAGCACTCCTGCTGAACTACAATTTGGGTTCAAATTAAAAATGAATGGCGATAAGAATCCCACTGAGCAAAAATTGCTAGCCATCAAGCCAGAGGAGAAAGTTAAGAAGTTGTTGCCAAAATTCAGAGGCCCATTCCGGGTTGTAGAAATTTTGCCCAGCGATCGATATAAAGTCAAGGAAGATATTCATACTAACGGATCAATTCGGCCATATGAAGTCGTGGTGGGAATCGAATGTTTAAAATCTTTGAAGTAAATATATAGCCCTTTGATGGCAATTGTAGCCCTCTGCTGGCAATAGTAGCCCTTGCTGGCAATTGAAGTCCTTTGATGGAAATTGTAGCCCTTTAAGGGCAATAGTAAGTAGCAGCCATTTGATGGCAATGGTAACCTGACAGTGTTAGCCACCTCATACCGGTGTTAGCTGCCCTTCGGGAGCACTATCCTAACAGAAGTAGCAGCCCTCGACAGGCAGTCGTTGGCCCTGAATGAGATAAGTATGTTAACGCTACAAAAAGCCAGATTAGTTCAGGCAAGAACCAACGTCCATCTAATCTTAAAAACAGATACAGTAGTCATAGTAAATTAATATTCAATTTCAATTCAATTCAATCTTTATTGTTTCTGTTGGACCCTACGGGCGTAGGGAGTGGCTATTGGTATTTATTACCAGCTCCCCTCTGTGAGTGTGGGAGCCACAGAGTAGGGTGACTAGTAAATTAATATAAACATTGTTATTACAGTGCCAAGACATAATCCGAGGACAGACGAATGCAGGATGGCCGTGCTGGAGTGCCAAGCTTTATCGCCCTGTAGTTGTTCATGAATCGTTATTGTTTTACCTGTTTTTATGTATAATTGATAGATAAGGCAGTTGCAGTTAATACGTTGTATGCTTCCGTCGAATAAACACATTTATATTGCAATTTCGTGTTTCAATTATAATATGCTTACGGATACTGCACACATGAGTTTAAGTTAATTTCTGCTTAAGTCTGTGTTCCATTTTCGAACAGTTTTAAAGAGACTGCCTTTCAATATATATATTTTTTCTTTTTAAGAATAAAAGCAGTCTAAATTATAGTAAATGGTTGGTATGTTAATTTGTTGCTTAAATATTTATTCCATGGCCTTGTTGAGAGAAGATTGACTGCGATAAAATTTACTCACAACCACAAAATATTCCGCTAAACGGAACAACAACAGATTGAGGAAATTTTCTTGAGTTGATAATTCTAAAATCCACCGGGATGCCTTAGGAAGAAGTTCACAGAATTATCAGCTACCCACGCCTAGCTTCTCACTAGCTCACCAGAGGATGGACAATTGGCTAAGTTGTACGTTCCTCCTCCACCTAAGAGTAAATCTCTTATACCAGAGTTGGCTTATGCCTCCGCTAGTTCTACTACTTCTCGTTCGACCTCTTGTTCTAATCTCGTCGTGGATGAAGTCCAACACTCTGGAATCATATGTTTTAATTGTGGTCAAGTAGGTCATGGGCATCGGGAGTGTCAGGCTCCAAGGATGAAGTTCTGCTATAAATGTGGTAAAGCAGAGGTTACTGTTAGGTCCTGTCCTAAGTGTTCGCGTTCGGAAAACCGTCCAGGGAGACACTAATTGGTCGAACAGTTTCTCCCGGTGTATGTGAGTCGACCAGCAATGTTGTTGACTTAAAACAACAAATTTTTCTCGATTATGTCATTTCTCATGTGGTTGGTGATCAGCGTCCTTACTTACAACTTTCAGTATTAGTCTTTCCTATGATGGGTTTGTTGGATTCAGGTGCTACCAGGACAATGGTAGGATCATCTGGTTTTGAGGTCTTCCAGTAGATTGGTTTAAGTTTGAAGCCTTCTGTCAATGAGTGCAGAGTGGCTAACGGGCAAGTCTGTTCCGTTATAGGTTATGTATCTGTTCCCTTCTGCTTGCGTGACAAGGTTCATGTAATAGATGTCCTAGTAGTTCCGGAAATACCGCATAAGTTAATTCTAGGGATAGATTTTTGGGTGGCGATGAATATTATATCAGATTTACGACAAGATGTTTGGCATTTTTCTGAGCAGGAACCACTCGTTGAGGTTAACAGTGTCCTTGACGAAACTTCTTTAAGTGTATCACAGAAACTAGCTCTGGATAGTTTGGTGGACGAAAACCAGAAACTGATGGGTACTTCCCTTGGTCGTACACATCTCGTTTCTCATGAGATCGAGTTACTCCCAGATACCAAACCTATCAAACAGAGATACTATCCTGTTTCGCCTGCCAGACAAAAATTGATTGATGATGAAATTAAGAAAATGCTGGAGTTAAATATCATCGAACCGTGTAAAAGTCCTTGGTCTTCTCCAATATGTTTAGTGCAGAAAAAGGATCAAACTCTGCGTTTTTGTGTAGATTACCGGCGCCTTAACGCTGTTACTAAAAAGGATGCCTATCCTCTGCCGCTGATTTCCTCCATATTAGATCAGTTGAGGGATGACAAATATCTAA
Source organism: Leptura quadrifasciata (assembly GCA_963675555.1). Lineage (NCBI taxonomy): Eukaryota > Metazoa > Arthropoda > Insecta > Coleoptera > Cerambycidae > Leptura > Leptura quadrifasciata. Next base: position 45,295,706 of record OY776675.1, read on the forward strand.
GTTCATTAGATATTAAGAGTGCATATTGGCAAGTTCCTATTGCTGAATCTTCCAAAGATTATACCTCTTTCACTGTCCCTAATGGCTTATATAGGTTTCGAGTTATGCCTTTTGGGTTGTCAAATGCGCCTGCGACTTGGCAGCGTCTTATTGATACCGTGCTTGGAGCTGATTTGCAGCCTTCGGTCTATTTGGATGACATTGTGGTAGTGTCGAAGGATTTCGAATCTCACCTAGAAACGTTGCAGAAGGTTTTTGATCGCATGTATTCTACTGGGCTGATAGTTAGTTTTGACAAGTGTCAATTTTGCCGTCCCGAGCTTAAGTACTTGGGATATGTTGTAGACAAGTACGGTTTACGTCCTGACCCAGCGAAAGTAGAGTCGATTTTGAGTATACCTTCTCCGAAAAACGTTAGGGAAATTCGTATATTTATAGGCACAGCATCTTGGTATCGAAGGTTTGTGCCGCAGTTTTCTACAATAGTGGCTCCTTTGTCGAACCTCACAAAGAAGAATGTTAGTTGGTGTTGGTCACTTGAATGTGAGAAATCTTTTAAACTTCTTAAGGAGTATTTAGTTACTGCACCTATTTTGACCTGCCCTGATTTTGAGCGTACTTTTTATGTGCAGACAGATTCGTCGGCATTCGGTGTCGGTGACGGCACGGGCTCACACAGCAATTTGATGATGGCGAAAAGGTAATTTGCTATTTGTCCCGTTCTTTGACTAACCAGGAGCGCAAATATAGCTCGGTCGAAAGAGAATGCATCGCCGTAATTTGGGCAGTGGAGAAGCTACGTCACTATCTTGAAGGTTTCCACTTCAAAATCATAACGGATTGCCATTCTTTGCTATGGTTGCAGCAGCTAAAAGATCCCCAAGGTCGATTGGCCAGATGGGCACTTCGTCTGCAACCTTATGATTTTGAACTGATTCATCGCAAGGGCTCTGAACATTCCGTCCCTGATTTTCTGTCTCGTTCAGTACCAGTAACGGTGGAATCCATCGAGGTATTCTCGGTCACGGACCATGCTGATTCTCCCACCGATAAATGGTATTTGAGAATGCTGGATCGAATCGAACGGTCTCCTATGCGTTATCCCTTATGGCGTATACAGAATGGCCAGTTGTACAAGTATGTACGTTTGCGTTATCCCGAGTTAGCAGATCCTGCCGACACTTGGAGACTGGTTTTACCCAAAGAGAAACGCCTAGAAGTAATTAGGTCGTTGCATTGTGATGCAAGTTGTGGACACGCAGGGGTCCATAAGACTGTGGCTCGAGTGGGAAATAGGTATTATTGGCCAAAATTAAAGGCCGATGTGGCTAAGTTCGTTAGGCAATGTGAGATTTGCATAAGTACTAAACCCGAACAGAAGTCACTTATGGGAAATTTGTTGAGTAAGACACCTACCGTTGGAAAACCTTGGCAATTAGTTAGTGCTGATCTGATGGGTCCATTACCCAGGACGGCCAAGGGTTATCAGTTTATTCTTGTCGTGTGTGATAATTTTAGTAAGTTTGCCATGGTATTTCCGTTGAGGTCAGCTACCGCTAATAGCATATCGCAGGTCATCGAGGATAATGTAATTCTCTTATTTGGCGCTCCGAAGACTATAGTGGTAGACAATGGTCGTCAGTTTCAGAGTAACCGTTTCCAAAATCTCGCTAAAACCTACAACATCGAAATAGCATACACTGCAAATTACCACCCTCAATGCAACCTGACTGAAAGGGTAAATCATGTTGTTAAGACTATATTATCTGCATATGTAAAGGATAATCACAGGGTCTGGGATCAATTTTTGCCGAAAATAGGTTTCGCCATTAGATCGTCGAAACATGAGGTTACAGGCCTAACGCCTAATTTTGTCAATTTTGGACGTGAAATTTCGTTAGATGGCAACAGTGATAAGTACGTACCTTCTGAGTCTGAGTATCCAGTTGTAAACCCTGAAAACCGTAAGCTTGCCTTCGCTAAAATTTATAAAGATGTTCAGAGTAGAATATTAAAGGCCCATAAATCCAGTAAGAAACATTATAACCTCAGACGCCGACCCGATAAGTTTGTTCTGAAGCAAAAGGTCTGGAGACGTTCTCACGCCCAGTCTGATGCCTCTAAATATTTCACGGCAAAGTTAGCGCCGAAATTTGTGGGTCCCTTCACGTTCAGTAAAATTCTCTCACCATGGACTTATGAGCTCGAAGGTTCTGACGGTAAACGTTCGGTGTGGCACATAAAAGATCTGAAAGCACACCCTCCCGATGACAACTAGTTGTGGTCTGTTAGTTCCGTTGACGTACTTAGGCATCCGAATAGGCAATGATGAATTCGTTTTTTTTTGTGTAGGTCACTTCTGTCATTAATTTGGTAGTATCATTTGCTTTTCTGGTTCATTGGTCCTGCTCAGGTGGCTGAAACCCACTGAGTAAGTTTTCACCTCTTTCCGCCTCACGGGAGGAAGTGTCTTTGTTTGTATCTCTGTGATGGGGGATGCACGAATACCATCACCGTGGTTATACCTGCGAGGGGTAAGAGTCCCCAAAAATGGTCTTGTGTGGCGCTTGCGTCTTGAGGGACTCCGTCTCGTTGGGGACGCTCACATTGCTGGCAGCTGCCTTTAAAGGTATCCGTCTGGAGGGGCTTGAGATTGGGAGGTGCTGCTTGGAGGTAGCCTGGTCTAGGCCTGGTTACCATTACCCGGGTAGGCACTACTGGGCTTCAGACTAACCTCGTTGTTTAGCAAGGGTGGTCGTCGTGGTGTGACAGGGAACACTCCCGTACTTCATTGTTTTGCTGGAGGAGTAGCCTTGGGGCCAGCTACTTCCTAGCTGTTAAGTCCTTATGCGCTTTTTTGTTCTTTTTTTCCCTTCTCTTTTTTTTTCCTCCATGCATTTTTTTTTATTTGTGTTGTTATGCCTGATGATAACTTAGGAGACGAGTTAGTTATCCTCGTGCATTTAAGTCTCATTATTTTCATTGTTATGCCTGATGGTAACTTGGGAGGCGGGTTAGCCATCCCCGTGCATATTAAGTCTCCCCACCAATTATCCATCCTCTGGTGAGAAGCTAGTAAGAAAAAAAAATCTTCGATTTTTTTTTCCTGTGAGTAAAGGGGGAGTTGTTACGGACCTCTAGCGTATGCGACCCACCATACGCTTTAGCGTTTTGTGAACCGCATTATAACAACTGCTACGTCCGTAACACATTCGCTATTCTCCACGGGAGGGCGACACGTGAACAGCAGAGAGCGGAAGACGGGTTGGAACCATTTTTGTTGGCTTGGCGTGGGTAGCTGATAATTCTGTGAACCTTGTTAATCCAAGGCATCCTGGTGGATTTTAGAATTATCAACTCAAAAAAATTTCCTCAATCTGTTGTTGTTCCGTTTAGCGGAATATTTTGTGGTTGTGACTAAATTTTATCTGCGGAAGCAGGATATTAAATTACACAAGGTAAGCTAACCTCTTCACGCCATCTTGCCCGTTCTCTACCCACGTGTTTCGCAAATTTGCAGGCTTTCCTTTGGAAATACCGTGTCAACCTGAAAGGCGGACTCGACCCCATTTATCCGACTGTGGCTTCCAGGAGTTTTGGTGGATTGTTTCCTCATCAGTGAGGTAAATTATGTTTCATTTGTAGGTTATGTCAGAATTACTCACATTAGGCATGCTTCACGTGCATTTCTGACTTTGTGAATTAAATCGTGATATCTTTAGGGTTCCACGTGCGGGGCTTCTACACACGTCAGTGAGAGTTTCACGGACGGGGCATCCACACACAGTGGAAGGTTTCAGGGCTGGAGAGGCTACGATCAACCCCATCCTTGGGTTCATTTCTTGTGTCCCGAAGACATCTCCGTAGGGCTACAGTTCTTCCACGTCCGGACTCGGTATCGTACCGCCCTAAACAAGTGTGTTGTGTTGTTTATTTGTTTTACTTACCGGGGACCACCTTCAGTGGTTCGGCTGGATACTTTTGCATTTTAACTTGTAGATATTTAAAGATTTTATGCATTTACATATATTTAAGGAGGTTCTTTAAATCGAACCGTTGTGGCAGAATTTATGAGCAGTTTATGAGGACATTGTAAACCGATGTGTAGCTACACGAGGCATTTTTATGAATGTTATAACTTATTAATCGTGAAATTGGCAACAACTTAGAACATCGCCAGGTTACATGCTAGAGAACCAATATCTGTAAATTGAATAAAATAGTGCATTTCATTTTTAAAGAAAGTGTCATTATTTCGTCTGCGACCACTACATAGGGAAACCTCAATGAGTTGTTAAGCAAGTAAACTAATAATTTATCATAGTTTATGTAAGCTTGGGCTTAACGCCCTGAGATAGTCTGAGCTAGAGAAATTTTATCGTAGGCACGTACATCACTTTCCGGGTAAGTCAGTGCCTACGATATCTGCTATGCTACAGTAGCCCAAGTGATTTCGTTACGTAATATCTGATAATCATTAAGATCCAACGTATTGATTTGTTCATGTACGTGTAAACTCGTAGCATTTGTTTTTTCTCAGCCGATTTTAAATTCGAAAAAGAAAATTTCATTTCGAAATCAAGAAAAAAAGTGACCTCCATTTGAAAAAAAATTAAAAGTTACGACTCTCGGTTAAACCGCAAGTAGCAAAACGTATGGCATGTCAAAAGTAGCGCATTTATACCTTTATAAACATATCCAAATCTGAAAATTACATTTTGAAAAATAAGAAAGGTACAGGGTGCTACGTGCCCCCTATGTTACCCGGTATTTGAACATGTCAACAGGACTGGCGTTGGGTTGATGTAGATTTAGCCCTTATGGTGGACGTCGTCAGGAGTTCGGTACGAATTTCTTAGATAGGTATGTGGGCGCCAGTACCGACTCCAAGGGTTTGCAGAAGCATCAGTGTCGAGCTGCATTGTATCTCAGGGTGATTTCCCTTTGGATCCGGTTCGTGAGATAGACTGGGGATTAGTTTTGTGTAGAGGGAGTTTGTTTGTGCCCAGCTTCGGCGTAGTCACTTAGATTTTAGATATAGTTTTTAGATTTTGGACAGGGAAGGAGTCCCTGATGATGACTACTTTATGTTTAGGGTAGTTGGCCCTGCTAGGGAAGGCGTCCCTATGTGTGCCAATGGAATGAAAGTAACTTTTTCCAAATGCTAGTATATTAACACTCTATTTAAAAATATTTACAACACGGAAAAACGATTTATTTTGTTTATTTAGTTGGATTTTAGCAAGCACTTTTTTGTAGCTAAGACGCGTTACTAGTTAGGAATCCAGAATCTGGAGGAAGGGAGGGTGGTCAATAAAAATCATTGAACCACAGCACTTAGGTTCCATTGGGCCCCTTGTCCATCCTCCCTGTAGGCAGACTCTCGCCTAGGCCTCCAACCAACCTAATCTTGCGAAATAGGTAGTGATGCTGCCTAGGGACATCTTCTTTACATCGGCGAAAGTAGGCCAATGTTCTTCCAAAATGGATTCTCTGATTGAGGAGACGGCAGAACAGTCACAAAGTACATATTGAACTGTCTCATCTTCTTGTTCACAACCTCTACAGAGAGGTGTTTCGCTTAATCTCATATTATGTAGATGCTTCTTTAACTGACAGTGTCCAGTCTGGATTTCTGTCATGAAACGTAGGTTCCTTCTGGACATTGCTAGGTAGTCCATTGCTGTACTCTTGTTGGGATATTTTAATAGTTACCTAGCAAGCTGGCAACTGTTTGTTTCATCCCACAGTTTCTTGAATTCATTGTGGGTGTTCTCTTTAATTATTTGTATTATCGCCGTGATCTACTAATAATTTATATTGCTTAAAAACAATGATTTCAATAATATGGCGATAATATCAGTTTGTGAGACACAAGTGGCATTATAACTGTTATTATATTTAAATATTCAACAGTTTGAATTAAATATCTACTTAAATATCTGTTCTAATGACTGTTTGTTAACACTTAACCAATGTTATGAAGGAACTTTCCAAAAACTGCAATCATATTACAAACATATTTTTTTATAGTGCAATTACATATAATATTATATTTATTTTCGTATCTGCTACAAAAGTTACAGATAATTTTCTTTGGGAAATTTGCCACCTTTATTATAATTTATAAACTTTGTTTCTGAAGGTGCACTTAATTTCTCTTATTACTAATAGTACGGTAACCCGTTATCAAAATTCCGTGTTATCACGCCATGCCCAAATCGATAACTAATCGTTAGATTATAAACAAAAAATAAAAAATTTCCTGAGCGAACAAGTTCCACAACGTTGTGCTTTCCCGGTAGACTAATTTCAGTCTGTAGATAAATTAAATTTTTTTTATCGCGCAATGTCCGTTCTCTCGTTTAAAATGTAAAAGACAACTTAAATACATCAAGAACTGATGTTTTGTATATTGCAAAATTTCAATATTTTAAATTAAATTTGCAAGGTAATGTGATGTAAAAAAGGAAAAGCGCCAGGGTTGAAATTTACTGCAAACTGTTGAGAATAGTATAAAAAACAGTGAATGTATTTGAACTCACATTTTTCGTGTTGCGCAGCTGCAGAGAATGACCCGGAGTCGTATCCCTGAGCTCCGTGTCCAAACAGCGGCGCGCGCATAAGACGAGTATCTGTTGCACAGGCTAATTCAGACTTGCAACTCAATGTATATTACAAGTCGGCGAATGAGGTAGACAACACTATTCCATCTCTAGGTGATATAAAATGGTTGCAGATGGCGCCCAAGCAGCTCTTACCAGTAACCCGCGAAATTCAAACTGATTTATGAATTAACAAATCAGAAAAAATATTTACTCCCCGAGGTAAATAAATTCTTTACTGCTAATTGAAGCATTTCTCGCCCAAAAACCCCAAGAGTAAAAATGGTTTTTTTGCCAAAGATCACAATCCCACTCTTTGCACGATGCGAATGGTTAAAAACGAATTTATGGTGGGTAATTTTTAGCCAATGAGGGGTTAAATGGGAAGGGGGTGAAAAGTCTGGGACCTGGCACAATCTATAAAAAAAATTTACGTAGGTGGACCTGCATATCGTTGCTGGATCAAAAAACTAATTTTCCACAAATATTTTTTAAATTCATTAATTCCCCGAAAACTGAAAACGAGTTGGGTAAAAAATCCATTGTCAGTTACCACTTTTCCCTCATTTTGCACAATATATGATTTCCAAAAGAAAGTTTATAGTCGTTAAAAAATGTGTGCAAATTTTTAGAGAGATATTTTTCGACCACTCCGCAACGTTACCATCATCAGTCTACTTGAACTTTTTTGTTAAACTCATCGAGAACTAACAAAAAAATACAAAAATCACTGGAGCGTAATAAGTCGAAAATCCTGGTAACGGACTGCCGTATTATAAGGAAATAAATTTGGATTTTGGTCAATAAAAATTATTGAACCACAACACCTAGGCCCCATTGGGCCCCTTGTACATCCTCCTTGTAGGCAGACCCTCGCCTAGGCCTCCAACCAACCTAATCTTGCGAAATAGGTGGTAATGCTGTCTAGGGGCATCTCCCTTACATCAGCCAAAGTAAGCCAACGTTCTTCCAAAATGGATTCTCTGATTGATGAGACAGCAGAACAATCACATAGTACATCCTGAACCGTCTCATCTTCTTATTCACAACCTCTACAGAGGTGCTTAATCTCATATTATGGAGATGTTTCCTTAACGGACAGTGTCCAGTCTGGATTTCTGTTATTAAAGGTAGGTTCCTTCTGGACATTGCCAGGTAGTCCATTGCTGTACTCTTGTTGGGATATTTTAGTAAGTCCCTAGCAAGCTGAAGCTGTTTGTTTCATCCCACAGTTTCTTGAATTCATTGTGGGTGTTCTCTTTAATTATTTGTATTATGGCCGTGATCGGTAACAGACTAGCCGGGCCTGGTCCAAAGATACTTAGGCCTGCCGCCTTCTTAACCAGTATGTCGGTTACTTTGTTGCCACTACTACTACTACTAAATAAATACATTATATTTACAAATATTTATATTTATTTTGTTATAAATTTACACTATTTATTGCCTTGGAAAAAGAAATCAAATCATAAGTTAACAAACCTCGATATAGCTTATAATAATAATTGCTATTATCGACCTAAAATGTTGCTACGTGTTTACACCCTTTAGTAAACACCCCAAGCGTGGATTCAATGATTACAACACTATTAACGCTAACCAGTTCTAAGTAATTTAATTCACTACTCATCAGTGTAGTTTCCACTGGTCTAATCGGTTTGTTCTCTCTCTTGGTCTGATCACTTTACTATCCAAATTAGAATTACTCCAGTGCCTTAGTTCCGTTTATGAATTAAATATATTGCAATATTTAATTCATAATACATTTGGCCAAAGTTAGTTTTAGTCTGTAAACATTCATTCATTATACGCGTTAATTGTGCTGCATAAGCTACCCACTGAATAAAAGTTTTTCTGTTTAGGCCAATCTTTAATTTTTTTTTAGCGACTTAAAATTTTGATTTCCAACTAACATTGACTGAACTACTAAAGTGAACCTCCTCCTGGGGTAAGAGTACCACAAATTAAAAGTTTTTTTTTTAATGGCTGTCGATCGAAGACCATACTGCCAGTCACGAATTGTCCAATTGATAGTGGTTACAATGAGGTTAAATTTATTAAATATACTAAGATACCAACCAATTAGACAAAACATATACCTAATTCTAACCTAAAAAACGAAAAAGAAGAAAAAAAATGAAGAAAACGAAAAGGGATATAACAAGGACACACGCTTCTCGTTCTGTGGTCTATCAGGTCATTTTAAAATAGACAATACAGGAAAGACCACGGTTGACAGGGAAAAAATAACACAGGAAAAAATATACGGTAAACAAACATAATCTAAAGCTTAATACCAGTATCTTTCAAAAAAACAAAAATATACGTATAAACTTTCCGAAATCTTAAAGACAAAGTGTAAAGCATGTTAAATGTATTAAATGGAGTCAATGTTGTCACGACCGCCGTTTCGAAGGGTTGTAACTAGGGGCCACTTGGCTAATGAGAGAGGGTGATCGGGTTATCAAAGTAGATACGGAAGTGTAACAAACACGGTTTATTTACCAAAATCAACAATGAGGCCAAACAAAATAACAAACAATACAATAATTTAACAATAAAGGAAGGGGTTTTACCAACATTGTTCCATGATGAGGGGAAATTAATTAATTCAATATCAGGCCTCGTTCTTAATATTTGTTTGTTATTATTGTAGAGGAAAATAGTTTAGAATTTGGAAAAAAATAATTTGTACCAATACGTAACTTACTAAAGCTATTTTATAACTTTCTAAAACTCAAAATGAATTAAACTCAAATGTGAATATGCCCTACGTAACAATATTGTAGTTTTTGCAATATTAGTAATTAATGTATTAGAGGCATTTTGATCCGAAAAATATATGGTCCAGATCTGCTATGATGTTGAAGTGTTCACAATTTGGTGAGGTATATACCGGGTGTTAAAGGATCATGGTAGACCCCTCTTGTTTCATTATTTTTAAAATATCAGAATGAAATTTGGTAGATATATTATATGACCAAGAAGACATTTTGTGACATAACTATCATTTTTTTCCCACTTTCGATTACACCAGAAATGACCCCAACTTTGATTTTTAATTAATATATTTTTGGAATCCTTAAAAAATTCTGAGTACGGTGATACCCCCCCCCATAAGTGACATTTTGACTCCATGAAAACAATTTGACTCGAAATTTGTTGGTATATCTAGAGTGCCACGATCAGAAAATATTGCTTGTAATAGACCGGCGTATAAAAAATCAAATCGAGCACAAAAATTTGATAATGTGTATTTCGTGGGCCATCAAATTTGGCCTGAACAGTTTTTTTTAACAAAACTTAATTTTTTCAAATGGAACCATAATGGTAAAGTACCACCATAAAATAGCAGATGTTCTAAGGAATCGATGTGCCAAAAAGCAGTTTTTTCTGGTCATACCACTCTAGATGCACCAACAAATTTTAAATCAAATTTTTTTCATGGCGTCGAAAAGTCACTTAAGGGGTATCATCGTACTCAGAGCTTTTCAAGGATTCCAAAATATAATAACATACAGGGTGTTCCATTTAAAAATCAAAAGTTGGGGTAATTTCCGGTCAAACCGGAAGGTAGGAAGATATGACAGTTATGTCACAAAGTATCTTCTTGGTCATATAATACATCTACCAGGTTTCGTGCCGATATTCTAAAAAATAAGGAGAAAAAGGAAGTCTACCATGATCCGTTGACACCCGGTATACCAATTTTGAATAAGTGCGAGATAACATGCGTGGCCAAATTTTAATCTAATGTGGGATGTTACATATTTTCTCGATACTTGGAGATCTTCATGCCAAAGTTTATTAGTTACACTGGGATGGATCATCGTAGTCCTGGTAGGGTTGGTAAAGCAATACTCTTTCCACTGATAATTCCATTGACTCTCAAGTTTATTTTAAGAACACTACATATATTTGCTAAGAAGAAGAAGAAGTAGAAAAATAAGATCTTTATTGGTCATAACACACAAAAATTGTGCTTCGACAAGTCATCAGGTGCATAGTAGTAATACATATTAATAAAGAACAATATTTGTAAAAGAATAATAAAAATAAAATACAAGCAGCAAGTAAATAACATAATACAACAGTAAACAATAAATAACATCAACAAAAAAATAATATATACACATACATGTATACACACACACTCACACACACACACACACACACACACACACACACACACACACACTCATACAAGTTTTGCTATTATTGCAACCTCACCATCTCTAGGATCGATTGTTACCACAAGGGAATTTTGTGGTGAGAGAGATAGCAAAAAATAGCCCAGATACGTCAAACAAGGTTTCACACGAATACACTCCATGATAAATATTTTACAGAAATTTTTATACTGTGACCTCTTGTTGTATATCGTGACCTCAGATGTTATAATCATAGAGGAACATGTTAATGTGTATAAACGTTGTCGCAATAATAACAGAACATGATAATATGTGTCAGTGTTGCCGCAATCATAAGAGAACATGAATATGTGTAAATATAAATATGTGAAAATGATGTAGCAGGTTATTACGTTCCACAACTCACTAAAATATGTATTCTCTGAAGGGACTCTTCAGATAATTACGACTGTGGCCTGCGACAGCCGAGTTACTCGCTAGCAATAAACGGCCAGTAATAAATCAGAAATAATCTTTAATTATTAATTGCTGAATATTTTGTTCGATAGATATTATATTCTAGTACGATCTTTTATAAGCCGAAGGAAAACAAATTCCATTCCTAGATTCGCCTTTCCAGTCGTCAGAGGCGGCAAAGAAAATCTAACTTAGTTATTGAAAATCGTGCATATTTCATATTTTAGTATGGCGTTCCTGTCACTTATTGAAAACAAATGTCATTCGTAGATTCGTTTTTCCTGGCGTCGGGGGCGGCACGGAAAATCTAACCTTTTTATTGAAAATCGTGTATATTTAATATTTTAGTATGACGTTCCTTTTACCTATTGAAAACAAATGCCATTCGCAGATTCGTTTTTCCGGGCGTCAGGGGCGGCACGGAAAATCTAACTTTTTTATTGAAAATCGTGCATATTTCATATATTAGTATGGCGTTCCTTTCACCTACTGAAAACAAATTCTATTCGCAGAATTGTTTTTCCGTACGTCGGGGGCGGCACGGAAAACTTAACTTTTTTATTGAAAATCGTGCATAATTAATATTTTATTATGGCGTTCCTTTCACCTACTGAAAACAAATGCCATTCGCAGATTCGTTTTTCCGGGCGTCGGGGGTGGCACGAAAAATCTAACTTTTTTGTTGAAAATCGTGCATATTTCATATTTTAGTACGGCGTTCCTTTCACCTACTGAAAACAAATGCCATTCGCAGATTCGTTTTTCCGGGCGTCGGGGGCGACACGAAAAATCTAACTTTTTTATTGAAAATCGTGCATATTTCATATTTTAGTATGGCGTTCCTTTCACCTACTGAAAACAAATTCTATTCGCAGATTCGTTTTTTGGGGCGTCGGGGGCGGCACGGAAAACTTAACTTTTTTATTGAAAATCGTGCATATTTCATATTTTAGTATGGCGTTCCTTTCACCTACTGAAAACAAATCCTATTCGCAGATTCGTTTTTCCGGGCGTCGGGGGCGGCACGGAAAATATAACTTTTTTATTGAAAATCGTGCATATTTAATATTTTATTATGGCGTTCCTTTCACCTACTGAAAACAAATGCCATTCGCAGATTCGTTTTTCCGGGCGTCGGGGGTGGCACGAAAAATCTAACTTTTTTATTGAAAATCGTGCATATTTCATATTTTAGTATGGCGTTCCTTTCACCTACTGAAAACAAATGCCATTCGCAGATTCGATTTTCCGGGCGTCAGGGGCGGCACGTAAAATCTAACTTTTTTATTGAAAATCGTGCATATTTAATATTTTAGTATGGCGTTCCTTTCACCTACTGAAAACAAATTCTATTCGCAGATTCGTTTTTTCGGGCGTCAGGGGCGGCACGGAAAACTTAACTTTTTTATTGAAAATCGTGCATACTTCATATTTTAGTATGGCGTTCCTTTCACCTACTGAAAACAAATTCTATTCGCAGATTCGATTTTCCGGGCGTCAGGGGCGGCACGTAAAATCTAACTTTTTTATTGAAAATCGTGCATATTTAATATTTTATTATGGCGTTCCTTTCACCTACTGAAAACAAATCCTATTCGCAGATTCGTTTTTCCGGGCGTCGGGGGCGGCACGGCAAATCTAACTTTTTTATTGAAAATTGTGCATATTTAATATTTTATTACGGCGTTCCTTTCACCTACTGAAAACAAATGCCATTCTTCAGATTCGTTTTTCCGGGCATCGGGGGCGGCACGGAAAATCTAACTTTTTTATTGAAAATCGTGCATATTTCATATTTTTGTATGGCGTTCCTTTCACTTATTGAAAACAAATGCCATTCGCAGATTTTTTTTTTCTCGTGCGCCAGGGGCGGCAAAGAAAATCTAACTTTTTTATTGAAAATCGTGCATATTTCATATTTTAGTATGGCGTTCCTTTCACCTACTGAAAACAAATCCTATTCGCAGATTCGTTTTTCCGGGCGTCGGGGGCGGCACGGAAAATCTAACTTTTTTATTGAAAATCGTGCATATTTCATATTTTAGTATGGCGTTCCTTTCTCCTACTGAAAACAAATCCTATTCGCAGATTCATTTTTCCGGGCGTCGGGGGCGGCACGGAAATTATAAACGGCCAGCAATAAATCCGAAATGGTTTTTAATTATTAATTGCTGAATTTCTTGTTCGATGAGAGATGCCATATTCTAGTACGATCTTTTATAAGCTGAAGGAAAACAAATTCCATTCCTAGTTCCTTTCCAGCCATCGGGGTCAGCAATATATTACAAATAAAAAATAGATGCTTGGACTATCAAATGAAATAATAAAAAATGTCTGTGGTTCTTCAGTAATAATTTATCATTTGTCAGTCCAGAACAAACTAAATATTTATATATTTAAAAAAAATTGTAATAAGAATTTTGTAGTGAATAGGAACTAAGCTCAATTGAAACATTGTTTCGCTATTTTTGAATAACCCTGTATATGGTTTGCTTACTTAACATGTCTCACAAAATACGATTGTCAGGCCTTGCAATAGGCAATGTTATGAACTAATATTGGTCAGAAACTTGATCTATTTTCAAAAACAACTTACATGTCTGATACGAAATGTAATGGTTTACAAAATTGTTTCATCGTTTCTCCATGTCGTTTTCGAGTTATAAAGCATAAGAAGAAAACATAAAAGAATCAAATTTTCAATTTTTTTTTATTCATGAAAGTTTCAACCTGTAATAAATGAATTCCTTTTGTTGCCTAATTTTATTACCATAGCTGCTGACCCTACTAGATTCTCGCGCCCTTAGTGGTAGATTTATGAGTCTGTCAAACTGGCCCAAATCTGCCTTCAAAATTAGCGGAAGAAATCGGCCTATTCGCACTACCGTGTTCGGCGATGGATGGGGTGTTTTTTATTTTTACCCAAGATGCTGTATGTTTATTTATGATAATTCCCATTTATGCCGGAGAGAACAAGAAATTGCAATAAAATATTGTAACATCGGGTGCATAAGGTATAATATTTGGAGAGGCTGCAGCATATACTCATTCACACACAAGAGGTCACAGCTTATGGGAAACCTACATACATACACAATCTTGGGAAAGTAAGAAATAATTTTATTTTAGTTTATACATTCAAAATAGGAGGAAAGTAAAGTTATAATCCTATAAATTTGCAGTAAAAATAACTTGAATTGGTTGAAGCGACAACCTTTAAAAAAATTTACTTTACTTTCATTCCAGAAAATGTATAGTTATCTACATTTTATTGGATATTATTATCAGTTTATTTATTATATTATATTATAAATGATCATTACCAAAATAAGCATAGTAAAAATACAAACAAAAAATTAAATGTTATATGACGTAGAGAAAAAGATATTGCATTAAAATATGGCCGAAGTGTATGAGCTCACAATATTTGGAGATGTCACGATACGTCTTCATTCACACACAGGAGGTTACAGCTTATGGAAAACCTACATACAGCATCTTGGGTAAAAATAAAAAAATACCCCATCCGTCGCCGAATACGGTAGTGCGAATGGGCCGATTTCTCCCACTAATTTTGAAGGCAGATTCAGGTCAGTTTGACACACTCACAAACCTGCCACCGAGGGCGCGCGAATCTAGTAGGGGTCAGCAGCTATGGCAATAAAATAATATAACGAATAAAACGAATTCATTTATTACGGTTGAAACTTTCACGAATCAATAAAAATAAACAATTAATACATAAAACAAAAATGATTCATCAACAACTCTGGAGCACCAATTAAAAATAAATAAATTTAAAAAAATTGAAAATTTGATTATTTTATGCTTTCATTGATAACTCGAAAACGACGGGAGAAGCAATGAAACAATTTTGTAAACCATTAAATTTCGTATTAGATATGTAAGCTATTTTTGAAAATAGGTCAAGGTTCTGAGCAATATTTGTTCTTAACGTTGCCTATTGCAAGGCCTGACAATCATAATTTGTGAAACATGCTAAGTAAGCAAACCATATACAGGGTTATTCAGGGTTAGTACCTATTCACTTTATAAAATTCATATTACAATTTTGTTTTTAATATTGTATAAGTATTTAGTTTGTTCTGGACTAACAAATGATATAATTATTATTGAAGAACCACAGACATTTCTTATTATTTCATGTGATATTCTAAGCATCTATTTTTATTTGTAACATGAGCACATTGTTTCGCTATTTTTGAATAATCCTGTAAAGATATGGTTTACTTACTTAGCATGTCTCACAAGATACGATTGTCAGGCCTTGCAATAGGCAAAATTATGAACTAATATTGGTCAGAAACTTGACCTATTTTCAAAAGAAAAATAAGTGCTTGGACTATCAAATGAAATAATAAGAAATGTTTGTGATACTTCAATAATAATTATATCATTTTTTGTTAATCCAGAACAAACTAAATACTTATATAATATATTTTTTTAAATGTAATGTGAATTATCTCCACAACTGTTTGAACCGTATAATGATTAATTTATTTTAAACAGGTTTGTAATAATAATAACAAATAAGTTGTAATTTAAATAGGTAAGTAAAATGGTTTGTTAAAAATTGAGGTAATTTATTTATCCTTAGAGCTAATAGTAATGTCAAAGTCGCAACAGTTATCACTGTCCTTAGGTTAGGTCATATAAACTCTTCACTGCTCCAAGGGACTTTAGTGTTTCTTTTGGATTTAGTGGCTTCCTTGGTACCTGATAAAAATAAAACAACTCATTTTCGATATATTATATGTGGGTGCCCCTAAAATATAGAGGCAAATTCAGAGTGTTAAATTAAATGGATTTAACTCAAATTATAGAATATAGTCTACCTTTTTTGTCTCTAAAGAGAAAATAATGAAGAAAATTAAAAGTTCTTTTTATTATTATAATGAAAATGAAAAGACTAGAACACTGCGTCTGGTGATAAAAATAAACGACACAATTGATTTGTACCGGGAAACGTCGGGATAGGGTATTGCCGCCACATGATTACCTTGCGCCCTGTGATTGGTTAGTAATAGTAATAAAAGAATATTTAACAGTAAACGTTAATTCGTATTCTCCCAAAATGAGAATTTTTCGGTGCAAATTTATTTCAACATTTAAAATATTCATCCCTAGTGAACTTAATTTGCTGATTTAACTTCAAATTAGAACTCAATGAATCACTCTGCGAATATTTTGTTGCCTTTGCAAGAAAATTGGGAACTGTTTTGAAAGAAATTTTACACAAATTTCATACAAAAAATTCGCATTTCGGAACTGTGAGAACTAAGCTTAAAGCGGATTTCTGAAACCTGCAACTCACCTTTGTTTAAGCTAATCCGGATCAAGAATTTCGAATAGAGGGGAATTCAAAATTGTTGATCCGCATTAGCCCTCGGCGGCAGAATAGCCTTGAAATAAAATAGACAAAAAATAAACTGCCTAAACAAAAGTATTTTTTTCTGTTATTGCAAGAAATCTCATTTTTATATTCAACAAAAAACATATTTAAACAGAACGTACAGTATCTTGTTAAAAATAAAATGATGAAATACCAGTGTTTATATAGACCGGGTGTCAACGGATCATGGTAGACCCCCTTTTTTCCCTTATTTTTGAGAATATCGAAACTTGGATGTATTATATGATCAAGAAGACACTTCGTAGTATAACTGTTACTTTTTTCCCACTTCCAGTTTCACCGGAAATGACCCCAACTTTTGATTTTTAAATAGAATATCCTGTATATATGATATTAAAAAATTTACTTAAAATAAAAAAAAAATAATAAGAAAAAATTGCTTTTGGTCATATCCACCGATTCCTTAGAACATCTGCTATTTTATGGTAGTACTTTACATTATGGTTTCATTTGAAAAAAATAAGTTTTGGTAAAAAATCTGTTCAGGCCAAATTTGATGGCCCACAAAATGCACGTTCCCCAGTTTTTTATGCTCGATTTGATTTTTCTGGCATAACACCGGTCCATTACAATCAATTTTTTCTGGTCATATGGCACTCTGTACCAACAGATTTCGAGTTAATTTTTTTTCATGGAGTCGAAATGTCACTCAGGATTTTTCAAGGAATCCAAAAATATAATAATATACAGGGCGTTGAATTTAAAAATCAAAAGTTGGGTGGGTTCTTGGTAATATAATATAATCAACCAAGTTTCATTCTGATATTCTTAAAAATAAGGAAAAAGGGGGGTCTACCATGATCATTAGACAAGCCATAGTTTCCAGAGTCTTCAAGATATGTCTTAAACTTTGCAGGGATAATATGTACCAAAAATGACAAAATTTTTCATAATTTGATACTTTTTCATCACTTCCGTTTTCCCCAGAAATCGCCCCAACTTTGAAATTTTAAATGGAACACCCTGTATATTTTTACATTTTGGATTCCGAAGACGATTTTAAGTATGAGTGCCTAGTTTTAAAAGTTGTTTTGGTAGATTTTTTTAGGGCTATTTTTATTTTTGCATCTAGAGTACAGTGAATGCACTCAAATCAATGAAATGGATCAAAACAATAAGAGAAAAATGTAAATGTGAGTTTTTTTGAATTGGTTTAATCAAAATTTCCGAAATCACTAATTTATAATTGTCAACTTTTCAAATGGCACCATCTTATTTTAAACACCCATCAGTAGCTATAAAAATAATCTAATATTTTTGTTTCAAACTATTTAATTAAAAACAAATTGAGCGTATTTATTTTTTATATCGCATTAAATTAGTGCTATTATAAAGCGTATGTTAAACAAACAAACATACAATGTTATTTAAAATTTTGAAGTTGAGGTGGAGTTAAAGGTGAAACCGTGCGAAGTATCTTCACCGTTAATCATGTTCCCCAATGTACCAAGCAGACTCATGTTACTTTCTTTTGCTTATTACTTTTCGAGATATATCTATTAAAACTTATTTCCAATGAATATATTCGTCAAGGCACTTGCAACAACCCCAAAAAACATGATTCTAGATTACGTACTGTATAGTCCATTTAACGAGGTCCCGAACATCAAAAGTTTGTAGAATCTTTTGCAATACATTTCCCCCTCTGTTTTCGAGGGTGAGAAAAACGATGGTGATGGTTTCGAGTTCTGAAATCCTTGCGTACTACCTCTATCAAAGAAAAACCCCAATTTCGTGCTTGCTGCGAGGGATCGTCAGATCTGTTTTTTTTTTTTGAGGAATAACAATAAATTTAGTTAATTTACATTAGAGAACCCCGGACCGAACCCCGAGGTTTGAACCTACCCCCGAAGAGGGGGTGGTTTTTATACGTAGGGGGTAGTTTCGAGAGGCTACAATGAAAAAAATACCACCATCGTGTTTATCACCCTCGAAAACCCGTGAGAAACCCGTTTTCAAGTTTTTCGAGTGATTTTGATTTTGCAAGCAGGGTTGTTTCAACCCCCGGGGGCTGCTTAGGTCAACTGCGGTTTAGTAATGGTTAGCTTCCCTAATATTCCCACAAAAACTCCGATCCGACGAATTTTCGCTTGCCTAGGATCGACAGCATGGAAGACGGGGTGGTTTTATACGTTGGGGGTAGTTGCGGGAAGGTAGGGTGAAAAATAGCACCTTTATTATGATCCCTGCCCTCGAAAACCCATAAAAAACCTTGTCGAGTCCGTATTGTCTTGTTTTTGAGATATTGCTATTACGGTCGGGGGTAGGTTCAACCCCCGAGGGTCGTTTCGGGGTACTCTAATGTAAATTAACTTAGTTTGTAATTATTCCCCCAAAAAAACCAGACCCGTCGATCCCTCGCGAGCCCAAGACCAAGAAGCCGGAAACAGGGGTGGTTTTTCCTTGATAGGGGTAGTACGCAAGGGTTTCAAAACTCGAAACCATCACGATCATTTTTCTCACCCCCGAAAACAGGGGAGGAAATGTATTGCAAATGATCTTACAAACTTTTGATGTTTTGGCCTTTTTGTACCTCGTTAAATGGACTAGTAATCTACAACTTCATATAAAGTTCATTGAAATTCTTATATATTATAGATACTTTCATGTAAATAATTTTAATATAACCACATGTGATAGCAGAGAAAAATATTATTGTACCTTACCTTTATAATGTATTCCACTACCTACTATAAATATTCCCATACAACGTGTCACTACTGTCACTAATTGAACACTGAATGCCGTGTCAACTGCCAAATTTAAACTAGATATTATCATATTATTTATTCCTTACTGCTCGTAAAACTTGAAGGTCACGCGGCTATATGCGTAGAGTGTGTAAAGTAGAGGGCGCCACTATCCTGCTGTAGAAATGACGTCACAACTTATCATGTGTGAGCTATGTGAATGATCATCAATTTCAACATCATACACAAGAATTTTAAAAATAAAGTTTAAACGTCATAAAATGACGTAAATAACAAGAATTTACAATAAAATATTGTGGCATCGAATGTATGAGGTCATAATATTTGGAGAGGTCATAGTACACCCTCATTCACACACAAGAGGTCACATGTTATGAGAAACCAACACACACACACACACACACACACACACACACACACATTCATGCCTCTCAATGTTTCTGGCACCCCAGACTGTAACCCAAATTGTGGCAATCAGCTTAAAAATTCATATATTAGTAGTCCCATCTATTAGTGTCGAATCCATATAGTCGGTTCTACGATACACTTCATATGAAGGAATCTGTAATAGAATTTCAATTGTGGTACCCATGCCATAATTATAGCATTTCAGACCTTGAGTGTGCAGATGCCAATATTATGCAAATTTGTGAATATACACGCGCGCGGTGCCATAAGTTAGGTTGCGGTGTTGCCATCTAGAAAGTTCCTTATTTACTCTCCGTTATCGTGGTGTTCTTGTTGTTTAAACTGGTTTAAGTACCGATTTAAGTACAAGTTAATGGGTAAGTACATATTCCTAGTTCATTTCATATTCATAATTAACTAATACAATTGGTACTTGTTGCACAAATCAAGTTATCATTAAGTTTTTCATGTACTGGTGACAATAATTTGAGGTTAGGAATAATTTATTTATTTTCTCGATCGTCATAGATGTTACATTTTTGTGACTTGATTCACTGTGATTGTCCACATCCATCGCAAGTATGTTTTTAAATTGTGGTTGTTTTATTTATCTACTACATTCCTTTTCAGAAGTTTTTGAGCGCTAAAAGAGTTGGTAATTTAAGAGTCACTTCGTCCCACGTCGTAGTTTTTCCGCCACCAAATGCTCCTCTTGAAATTACATAAAACGTACAAAATTACCGTTTTTTACTTCTCTCGCCAACCGAAGGGAAGTATTGTAATCGTGAAAAAATCATCCTCCAAGATTTTTTCGGATTTTCACATTTCAGATGAAGTAGATACGTTCTTTCAATTCTCTCTGTCTTTTGGAGCAAAATCTAAAAAACGACTTGACGGAGGAAAACAATATTTGGCATATAGTTGACACTATTGCTAAGGAAGAAATCGGATATACATTTAGTGAAAAATATACAGGGTGGACGTCCTAAAATAATAAATTAATAAACATTTTTTAAGGAGTATAATAATATATGGCATGTAATTGGCATCATTGCCAAGGAAGAAACCGGAAAAACATACAGGGCGGACACCGTAAAATATTAAATTAAGAAAACATTTTTACAAATACAAATTCAATGTAAAATATATTGGGTAGACACCCTATTATAAAAAATTAAGAAAACATTTTTACGAAGGATAATAATGTGTGGCATGTAGTTGACATCATTACCTAAAAAGAAACGTGATATATTTTTAGTGAAAAATATACAGAGGGGACTAAAATGAAAAATGGCTTTATGAAAGTCTTATTATTTTCGCTCAAGGAATCTGTGGTTAACGGATTGGCCTCCTTTTGCCGGACGCCCTGTATATATAGTTTTTTATCGAAATTTTTTAATCTAAAGTAAATACAAATTGGATTTGTATGTAAGGGTCTATGTAATCACTCTGTATTTAAACAAAATGACCACAAATTTTAAAATCAATTTACGATGGACGATGATCAGCGAATTTTTCTAACGATCACAAGAAGCCGCATCAAGATTAATCTACTTCTAAAAATATAGAACTCCATATGTGGTCGATATTTTTCCAATATCCATTTCAATTGTACTGTCGTGATCAGAAAAAAATAGGACAACTTTTTTTTCTAATGTAAAACTGTCTCCATTTGAATATGTAATGAGTAGCCGAAATAAAACAGATACCACTTTTAATTTATTTTATATTTTAATGCTGCAGTTATTGCTATAGTAAATGATTATTGTATAAATTGTACTGCGTTATAACATTAACAAAAATGTGGTGTGTAACATTTTAAGAAAGTGGAGAATAAACGGTGCGATTAGTAGAAATCCTGGATCAAAGGACAAATGATATCCCACTTAACAAGAAACTAACTATTAATATTTTGTTATTGCACCATTTCTATTTATAACTTCTGTAAGTCTGTTTGGCACAGAATTAAATAATCTTATACAATAATCATTAGTAATAATATTTACTATTTTCAGTAATTCTTCGGCATTCCGTGGTCTCACATTTCGTTTTTGGATACTTCTTACGAGTAGTCCCCATACTTCTTACACAGGGTTAAGATTTAAGATCTGGAAAATGACCGGGCCAGTTAAGAACATTGATGTTGTTGTCTTGAAACCAGTTAGTTACGGTACGAGCAGTATGAACGGAACAATTGTCTTGTTGAAATATGAACTATGAATATTATTAGGAAATAATTATGACACAGAAGGGAGCATAATATTGTCTGAAATCGTAATATACGTTTCACTATTAAATTGGTCCTCAATATGCCACAAAACACCAGGACCACGTGCCGATATCAAAGCCCACATATTAACGGAAAATCTACCACTTTTATTATTGTTAGATATATATTTCTCATCGACTCGAGTATTCGGAGGGCGGTAAACACGAATACGACCGCTGTGTGTTGACTGGAAAGTTTTTTCGTCTTTAAAGATTACAGCGTACCAAAAATTTACATCATGCGCTAAAAATTCAAGCGCAAATCCTACTCGAGCTTCTTTATGTTCAGCTTTAAGTAAGTACTTCTGTGCTGCTGCATGACAGCGTAGCTCCGATTTTCTTACTTGCCGGCGACCAGTACTACTCGATCCAGTTAAATTCGTTTCTTCAGCAGCCTGAGTAACTGAGTAAAATGGATTTTCTACTAAAGCATTTACCAATTTCAAATCTTGTTGTTGAGTTGATATCCTTCGTCGCCCTGATCCAGGTTTTCCACTCATCGTACCGTTTATTCTCCACTTTCTTAAAATCTTTATATTTTCTATCTCCAATAATAAAAACGAAAATACGTTGCTAGAGTCTGCCAAGTTTTTGACTTATCAGAAAATGAATATGACTGGCTGGCTAGGCATTTGGGACATGACATTAAGGTCCACAGACAATTTTACAGATTACATGAAAATGTTGTTGAACTTACTAAAATTAGTAGACTGTTAATGGCTGTGGACACGGGTGAAGCGCATAAATTTAAAATAAAGTTAGTGATTTTAACAAGAGCCGCTTTATGTTATAATTTTCCAAAATTAACCAAGATAGCCGTACCATTTTTTGTTATGATGTTGCCCAAACTTAGTAAAAGTCTGAAACATATCTCGCTAATATCGACCACTCCCTTTATATAGAAAATTAATAAATCAGGTTGGAATCATAGTCAAAACAGTGCCCGTTAACAAAATAATAATTGTTGTTGAAACATTAATAAAACTGAGTTTGTACCTCAAATTATACAGATAATGTTTATTACCGATGTCGCTACTAATATCCAGACACTTATTTATGCACTTGTGAATGATGGTCATTTGAAAAATATTTTTTTATATTTGCTAACGATTAAAACAAATATATAACGCTTATATTACCATGGAGGTTTAACATGGCGTTGGGGAAATTTTCACTGTACAAATTGTTTAAATAAAACCTTAGTTGACTCGTTAAATGATGTAGGCTAAATTGAATTCACAATGAGTATCATAAACCTTTGCCATTGAATTGTTTCGTTGATTCAACTTACTCTAAAATATGTATGTTCGTTAAATCCTAGAATTACCCCCAATCGAAACTGAACCAGCTGACAACGGGGAAGACGATGACTTACAAGGGATTGCAAATAAGGAGAATATTGCCCCAGAAGTTTCAAGAAATGAGAACATACCGCTAGAACGTAGAGGCATTTCCGAAATTAGCGAAGACGATAGTGGTAGCGAAATAGATTTCGGGACAAAATCAAAACGAAACAAGCTGGTTAAAATGGGCACTGTAAAAGGTATATAAACAAGTGGTTAATTGATGAGAATCATTCATTATTTACGACAAATTAAACTTTCAGGAATTAAGAGAGGATGTATTAAAAACTCATGGGATGTTAATGATAAGAAAGCTGTCTTCCAATATTTTAGTATTCAAATCAAGAATAAAATTGTGCCAGGGAAAGCTGACTGTGAGGCATGCCAAGCAGAATACACAAGTCTGAAAAAACGCAAGTGGACTGACATAAAATTTTGTGTGAAGAACCAGATTGCAAAAACGGAAAAAATTAAAAAGAAGTAGTAATTCTGCTGAAATAATGCAACACTGTTAGTTTGCTTTCTGATCGGGGTGGACCATTAAAGAGGGCACTTTGATTTTATGGCTTAGTTATTAACATAAATTAGAAATTGCACATACTGCATATACTGCATTTTTTAAATCTTCAAATAGAAACAGTTGATTCTAAAAATAAAAAAGTTATGTAAAAAAACTATTTTTCCAAAAATGTACACTCTGTATATTTTGGCACATGATATGATATTAGGTCTTTATTGACACCACTCAATTAAATTTACTTTTTCAATTCAAATTTTGCTAAATATTGCAGGGTAGGTAAAAAATTTTAACTAGTTTAAAATTAATTTAGTTTTGGGCAATAAGAGCCTAATGCCAAAATGTGCAGGGTGTACATTTTGGAAAAATAGTTTGACATAACTTTTTATTTTACATTTAATTGTTTGTCTGTTCGAAAATCTCCTTGGAAAAAATGCAATGGGTGCAGTTCTTAAAATTTCAACTTACGTAAATAACTAATCCGTAATATCAAATTACCCTCTTAAATGTTTCACCCTGTACTATAGAATTATTTCGTTAAATTTTTTCTATAGGAAAATACTATAAATTTTTATTTCATGGTTTTACTTGTTTTTAAAAATTATATACTTATGTACCGTTACAAAAATAAATGTTTTTTTAATAAACTGCTTACGAATCGATTTTACATGAAAATAACTTAACGAAGCAGCAGTTCAACTTAAATTATTACATTATAATATTAAAACCAATTATGGCACCCCTAGGACACACACAGAGTGAAATATCGCTATTACTGTGGTTTAATATATTTTAATTGTGATATAAATGGCAACACCGCAACCATTACAACTATTACGGTAGGGGGCGCCACCGTATTGTTAATTTTTAGGTGCCATAAATATGCAAGTGCACACACCAACCATATCCTAAATTGTGGCACTTTACACACTTTTTTAAAAAAGATCCCAAATCTTGACTAGTTTTTCCCCCAAGTTAATCAAAATCATATGGGATAGAGGAAGTGCCGCAAGTATTCAAAAACAGTATTCAAACTTATCGTATACACCCTGGGATACCAGAAATTCAATCTGAAAATTGTGGAACCGCGTGTAAGATGCCATAATTCGTGAATATGCCATAATTCAGGTGTATGTACGCACAAAGTGCCATAATTGTAGCGATACAGACACAATCACACACACACTCACACGCACACACACGCGCGCGCGCGCGCATATATTAAATAACAGTTGTAAAAGTGCAAATAATCGTAACAAACAGAATTTAAAATTATTACATTAATGATGCTTCAAATTTGAAATGAGAAAAATCGGACAGAAGGAATTCGTCAAAATCATAAAATGCATTTTCAAGTAAGAAACGTTTAATTACTGATTTAAAACGAGTACAGTCAAGTACCTGTAGAGCATTCGGTAACACACTGAAAAATTTTATTGCGTAGTAGCTAGTCCCATTTCTGGTTTTCGAAAGACGCGAAAAATCCATGCATATCCATCCTTATTGCGCGTTGTATAATTATGTATGTTCTCATTTTTTGTGTAGTTATATAAATTAGCTTTTATATGCACAAGACATTGCAGTATATATGCGCAAGGCAGGTTAAGTATACCAAGCTTTTTTAAAAAAAATTGTTGATAAATTATAAGTATTAATGAATTACCTCAAAGATTTTTTTTTTATACATTTATTTAACGTCGATCTATTTCCGCTACTGAGGCCTAACACCGACGCCTGTAGACGAGCTACCCCCAACCAGGAATTTTGCCGAACCTCTTCCCTTAAGAAGAGTAGGGATCTTTTACTTGCCTAACATTTAATAGACAAGGGACCGACAGCTTTACATCCCCTCCGAAGGATGGTATATCTCCTATACAACCCTCGCCTAAGGTTGTATAGCTTCCGCGCTTACACTGTTATGCAAGCCGCTGGAAGATGTGTGAGGCGAGAACGCGGTTTCCGTTGGAATGGTCACCCATCCAAGTACTAACTGCGCCTGTCGTTGCTTTACATCGCATACCGAAGTATGTACATAGTAAAGACGCACCTACGCTCGCCCCTAAGATTTTTCTTAACTCGTTGATTTCACACAAAAATAAAGAAGGATTAACATATCCATCAAATGATGTTATACCAATTTGTCTTCCTTTCTGTTTGTATCCTTTTTATCGCGGTTGTTTTTCTTGGTTTCTTTTTGTAGATTTTTGTCTCTAAATTCATCCCGCTTCATACATTTTTAGAAAGTCAAAACATTATACAATCATTATTTTAAAATCAAAGTTTAAGCCAGCCACACGCAGCCCACCATTGACGTATCTCGCGGAAGGCGCTTCGTTCAAATTGAGGTGCTAGCGCCAGAAAGGAAGTTTAGAAGTGATTAGTGCGCGAGTTGTTAATTTATTATATAATTTTTAGTTTTGTTAAGTCCGTTTTTTAGATCTATTTGACACCACCTTTCTTAATCTGTCTTTTATCAGAAATGAGAATGTGTTTAGGTTTAAGATTTTAATTGTTGTTCAACCGAACCAGACCTACTCCGCCCGGTCCTGCAACCGGCCATCGTGATCAACGCGATGGTTGCATGATCGGTTCCGGGATAGGTCCTGGGGAGGTACTTTTATATTGTTAATTTGAATAAAGAAGTTTTGGATTGAATTGAATTGGATGGGAAGATAGTTAAATTTTAAATTATAGTGTATTCACTCATTTTCAAAGATCTGCGAAATATCTAATGGAATATTCCCAGAGCTATATGGAACCGGCAAAAATATACGTTCATTTATTTTATTTTTATGTTTTTGATTAATATAATTTATAAGTAGTGTCTTGTATGTCTTGTGATAATAAAACTTCGTCACATATAAGTTTCAGTACATAATTTTTCGTTGAAGATAAGCCGCATGAACTGATAGGACTCGAGATTGTAGTTTTTTTTTTATGGGAATATCAATATAGAAAAGGACTAACGTTAAGCTATATTGGCATGCTACCCTCTCATTACATAAGTTTTACTTAAACTCTGTTGAGGTTTTACTATAAATAAGTTACAGTAAAACCTCGAATGGTTTGTTGTGGATATTGTAAAGCCTAGTTATGGCTTTGCTTATGTTATGGATTTCATCTCACGCAAACATCTGGAGAATGACGAGATATCTTGAAACTCCCTGAGGAAACCATTTCCTGCAAGGATCAACGTATATTCTTTTTCCATTTTAATCGAGTAAAATGTATATAATTTAGTTAAACCTTAAACTATTTACCGAATTTACAAATATTCATGATTTGTTTGTATTGTTTTGACGCTAGAACCGATTCACTCTTTTAAACATGCATATAACGCTAGATTTCGTTTATTTTTTGTAGCTAAGTAATAATTTCTCTACTGTAAATACCAAAACAAATGAATGCCGGGTTTCTGAAACAGGCGCCAAGAAAGTTTCTATAAGAACAATTTACTTTCTGGGCAAGGCAATTATTTTTAAGGTTATAGGCCATTTAGAAAGCTTTTTTCTTCCACAAACGTTTTATCTCTATACGCGAGTTCGGAGTAATTTTAAGGGCTCGTCAGCCACATTGAGGCACCCCTCTCCTATCTATGTTTATACAGCTCTAGGCGGCTTCACAAGAGCTGGTACCTGTAACGAGATATCCAGAGAGTATTTAGAATATTTTTTAAAATGTTCATAAATTTATATGCAGAAAATTAGGCCGTTCTAAATCTTGCAATTATGAAAAGTGACCGAGTTTTCATAAATATTGCCCTAAAATCTTATTGTTGATAAAAGGTTTTAATGGGGTGATATAGCCGTTCATTTAGAACATATACGACTACATAAAGCAATATAAAAAGAATCACATAGAAATTTTTGTTTATTATTGGAATTTCTGTCAATAGACTGTTGAAAGATTGTATCTGTTTTAAATATTTTTTCAGAAGAATAAGAAGAAGAGTACAAAACGTGTTTTGTAGAATTAAATTTGAAATTTAAACGATATTTTAAAGAATAACTATTTACACTTATTAAATTCGATTTTAGTGGGTCTTAATAGACCTTGGTGACCTCCATCTTTTGACACAGTTTGATTTAAATCGGACAAATAACAAAAGAATTATTACGCTGTTACACTCTTAAATGGGATACACTGTATATAGTCCACCTTTCATTGCCATTTATTTAATTTTATTTTCTGATTTATTGTTAACATTGTTATGCGCTGCCCTCTGACGGAGGGAGATGTTACTAGTCTCTGGTCAGAGTGAAGGAAGACCTGTATTTGACGGCTGGTAGGGTAGTGCCATCTCTGGGCCAACTGGTGAACTTCAAGAGCATGGAATATACGCGAAAGAGCCAGAAATGCCGCGAATAACGCTGGATGATTCTAGAGAATTCGAGTACCTTTGTTACGATATATAAGTGAATCCGGCGCACGCGGACAGGACAGGATAGTTTAGTTCAGTATAGAGTACAGTTCACTTCAATAGAGAGTTTGATATGGGATTAGTAAGTGATCAGATAAAAATAAAGAACAGTAACAAGCTGTGATTTAAAGTAGTGAATTTATGTTAGATAAAGTTATAATTAGTTGTGTTATTTTTAATGATTGATTATTGTAATTTAAGCGATTAATAAATCAGTGGTCTGTGAAGATAATTGTTGCAATTTATTGAACCTACGTACAGAGTGTTTACTGAAGGGTCTAAACATGCAACATCTAAAGTCGTCGGAAGTGGAATTGCAACAGGATTTCTGGAGAATTCGACGAAATTCCAGAGTGCACTATTTGAAAATCACAGGAGATAGTGTACTGCTTTGAACAGGAAAGTGATATAGATATAACTTATATGTGTTAGTGTGAGGAAATTTCTAGATTTTGTGGAAATATTTGACGTTTACCTGATATAACCTCTAACTAGTGCTGTTTCAAGAACTTTTTAATGAAAACAAGAAATAGGGCTTCGGAAAAGTAAATACAAGATATGTTCGCGGAATCCCGAAAAATGATGCTAGCCCAGAAAAAAGAGCAAGAAAAACGACGCCAAGAGAAAAAAGAAGAACAAGAGAAACGACGCCAAGAAGAAAAACAAGATCAACAGAGACGTGAAGAAGAAAAAGAAAGAGAGCGCCAGGAACAATGGAGAAAAATTATACAGGTGCAACAGGACACTATCCTTTCACCCACTGAAGACCTCAAAAGTGATATCAAAGAGGATATAGGCATTGTAAAGGCTGAAGTTAATGAAGTTAAAGGAAAAGTGGATAAGGTCGAAGGAAAAATCAGTGACGTCGAAGGAAAAGTTACTGATATGTAAGAAAAATTTCGTGCAGTTGAATGGCTTCCCCTTCAACTGCTGTACTTCACAGCGACTTAAACGGCAGCTGAGGGAAAAAGGACGCCAGCTAGTATTATCATCCTCAGGTCCTCGATTACAACCATCCCCCTTTGATGGACACAGCTCATGGATGATATACAAAAGACAGTTTGAGGCAGCTGCATGCGCGAACAACTGGAGTGATGAAGATAAGGCTGTGGCATTAGTTCTAGCATTGAGAGAGCAAGCTTTAGAATTGTTGCAGATGATCCCAGTGGCGCAGCAAAAGGATTTTAAGGTATTGGAAGCTGCATTCGACTTCAGATATGGAGACCAACACTTTGCTCAACTATACGAGACTCAGCTGAAATCGCGTATACAAAAAAGCTGGGAAGAGCTTACGAGAATTTGAGGCTGCAGTAGAGAGACTGGCACACTTGGCTTATCCGAATGCACCGAGGCAGTTTCAGGAGCAATTGGCAGTTGACGCGTTTATATATGGTATAAGAGACGAGGAGATCAGACGAATCCTTAAACCATCTCAGCATAAGAAAAGTAGCGAAGCATTGATCTATGCATTAGAGGTAGAGGCCGATTATATGGATTCCTCATGGCACAGAATACGAACCCTATCTGTGGAAGAAGCCCAATCAGAGGAAACGAATTTAGACACCAAACTAAAAGACATACATAAGATGTTTACTCAATTAATGGCCAAGAGAAGTTCTCCAGGGAAACAGGAAAACCGACAAGGAAGTATAAAACCCAGCGGAGGTATCCGATGTTACCAGTGCAGCAAACCAAGGCATATGATGCGTGATTGTCGAAAATGGAACCTTGGGGGAAGTAAACGCTGCAAAAAAATATGAAATCCGCTCCGATAAGACGAGATCGATTGTTGCGCAAGTACTGAGCGAATTACGTCGCGACCGGAGCTGAAACAGGAACCACAACCACCGAAACAGGAGTAGAAGCAGCAGTGAAGTGGTGAAAATATGATAAAAGAAATTCGCTGTTATAATTGCGGCAAATTGGGGCATGTCAAGAGGCACTGTCGCTAGGGGCACCCTAAGGAAGTTAACGCCGAAGGTGTAAAGAGATAGCAGGGTGTAGCAGACGTGAAGGCGGTTAAGATAGAGATTCCGAGGGACTAGACAAAGGAAGTTGTAAGGTAGAAACAACTGTGTGACGATGAAACTGGGTCAATACTGAAGGCAAAAGAAAAAGGAATTCGGTCGGAATGGAAGGACTTTTCCAAGTAAAAGTGCTGGACTCAAAGCCTTATGGGCGCAATGGGATTTCCCTAAGGCTGAAAGATGGTCTATTACGGAGAGCATGGGAGAGATTGGATGGGAAAGAAGTTACCATGCGCTTGGTGATACTCAGATGCCGGGTACCCAAAAATGTACTTCGGGAAGTGCATGATGGAATAACCGGAGAACATTTTGGCAAAAATAAGACCTAGAGTACGGGAACGATTCTACTGGATAAATAGCCGCCAGGATGTTAGTGAGGCTTGGTATCGCAGTTGCAAGACTTGTGTGGGTGTGGTTGCCAAGGGGTCACCTACAGGGAGTGGTGACCGAATGAAGGCTCAATATGACCGCAATGTCAGTTCAGCAGGATTCAAAGTGGGGAACTTGATTTGGCTGTACAACCCACAGCGGAGTGAAAAAAATCCTGGAAGCCTCGCTCATCTTGGGAAGGATCGTATTCTGTCATCACCCAAATCAATGACATTGTTTATCGGACTCAACATAGAAAGAAGTGCAAGATGGGCTGATGAACTTTAGGAGCTCCAAATATACGCGAAAGGGCCAGAAACGCCTCGAACAACGCTGGTTGATTCTAGAAAATTTGAGTACCTTTGTCATGGACAGGACCAGTTCAGTTCAGTATAGAGTACAGTTCAGTAGAGAGTTAGTAAATGATCAGATAAAAATAAAGAACAACAACAAGTTATGATTTAAGCTTGCGAATTTATGTTAGATTAAAGTTATAATTAGTTGTGTTATTTTCAAGGATTAATTATTGTAATTTAAGTGATTAATTGTTGCAATTTATTGAACCTACGTACGGAGTGTTTACTGGAAGGTGTAAAAACGCAACAATATTATTTGTGTCTGCGTGTTCCATATTTTTTATTATTGTTTCCTTCGTTTATTATTTGATTTTTGTAATAGTTATTTTATATAATGGTCATAGTAGATGTAAAATCTAATTTAGTATTTGTTTCATAAATAAAATGTCATTTTCTCGTTCCTTTGGGCATCCGTTACATTATATTAGCATACGATAACGCGTATTGCGTTTGCCCAGTAGAGTTTTTGTCACAAGTATTACTTTATTTACTTCTGCCCACTACAAAACTTTATACATTTACCTGACAAAGTCGAATATAAATAACTCACAAGCTCCCCACATTAAATGAGAATATTCTAATTCCTGATTAACCTCTGTTCTCACACGTATCCTCCTAGACTAATTATATTTTGAAATGGTTAAAGTCGGATTACAATTTCACTTCCAACTTGAGCCAACTGAAAGTAATTTCGCAATTCTCTCGCGATATTTTTGGGGCAAATGTAATTTTATATGCCGTTTCAAAGGGACTACATAGAATGGAACTAATGGAAGAAAATAAAATAAAAACAACTACAGCGTAAGAGAGTAATGCAGAATTTACATTTTTTCATACACTTAATCAATTTTGTGCTTTTTAGTTTTTAAAACTAATTAACATATTTTATAGGCACTTTCTATCCATTTGCATTACAATTCGAATTAAAACTTGCTTAAGAATACCCATTGCACAGGCTTTTAAAACTAGAATATAAAATGATTTTCTACGACAAACTTAAACGTTCCATATTTTTTGAATAATACATAAAATCATGATCAATTAGATAGTAAAGTTATTTATAGTATAAATTACTCGATTCAGTAATACTTAAGGAACTTAGCTCGACTTCTGTTAAGCAATAAGACTCCTAAAAATGAATGACTGCAATACATTTTTGTTGTGAACGATTCAAGATACGTAATTTTTTCACTGCAAAAACATAAAACTTCCTTCTAGTGGAGCAGATCTGACTTTGAAATAAGAAAACATCCGATTGTAATTTTTTTTGCCAATAAATAGAGTTGGGTCCCCCCAACATTTCGACACATTTGTGCCGCGGTTTTTAAGAGGAGTGGGGAGGGGGAAATGATATATTTAATAAATGGGAAAATGATTTTTCGAAGATAACTCGTCAGGCTTTTGATCTGACGAAAAGATATCTTCAGACCAAAAATGAAGAGCTCATGAAAATATGCAAATTTTATTCCCAACCTCATTTATGTCAGACCATTGATTCGCGAAACATCGCGAATCCAATGTACAAATATTAAAAAAATGAATTCATCATTTTTTATCATGAAGGAGTGAAGTTGAGGCCTTAATTTTTTTTCGTAAATTTTGTTTGATTTAAAGAACACACAAAATGCAGTAATACAAGGAAAAACTTGCATTTCTAAGTTTTGCTAGTATTTTTTTTATTTTTTGATGAAAATATGAAATTTTTTTATCATTTATTTCGTTATTTTATTAAGGGGGGGGGGGGGAGATTAATCAAATTTCAAGCTGTGGGTCCTAGTTAAATGCCCCTATTATAAATAACTTGCCTTTAGACAAAACATCGGTCACAGCTTGCTCGGGATACCGAAGATTCGAACCATTGTGCGCGATAATAGTGTGGTTGGCACTATTAACGATCCGGCGCTTTAATCACTCCATTATTGGCCTGTATAAAGCGCCGTACAAACCATCCTCCTTATTCTGTTATAATCACATTCCGTAATGCCTGACACAGTATGACGTGAATCGAGAGAGAAAATGTTATGTATATTATTAGTAATCAATAGGAACGATCATTACCCTCCATTTGTGTGACAAAATCATTTGCTCTAAAATTCATTATGGTATTTTGAAATTAAATATCCCTTCAACTGTAATTTAAAGACGGTTTAATACTGAAGTTGAACGTGTATATGGTTCTTGGTTATATTTAGGCTCCCACTGATTTCAATCATTTTAAGAGACCCGTACATATAAAAGTTTAGGTCTTTTGGAATTCTGTCAGAACATTAATTGAAAATTATTATTTAAAATAAACATTAAAATGAATTTATTATACATACCAAGGGGCCAAAAAATTGAGGAAAAAATACTTTTAAAAGCAGTGTAATTGCTAATATAGAACAAAAATTTTATGTATTGAAATTATTGTGTTTTATATTGTTTTGATCGTATTAAATTGTAGTTCAAAATATAATGAATAGGTGTTTATTCATTTGGAAAATGCTGGTTAAATATATTACATTAATACAAAATGAATTATAGTTTTAGTATTTCACTCTAGTGAATAATAATTGGATTTATCAGATCATTACAGAGAACATCGTTCTTTCGACTGTGTATATTTCATTATATAGGGGTTTAAAATGTGAAAAGCAGTGGAATAGAATTGCTTTGGCTAGCAATATCTAAGTTTTCAACATTAAGCCAACTGACTTATTAGTAAAAATGACCTACATCTCGTATTGAAAACTTACTCTATGAAATTGATTTTGTGTAATTTCAACTTGACCAGAACTCGGAGCATAGTTATGGCTTTTATATTAATAACAATTTTATATTAAATTATATTAATTAATTCAACTGTTAATAAGTTATTTTCAGAATTAAACATTCCACCTTAATCTAGTGTAGTTTACCCAGGTCCTTATGGTTGTTATGATGAAATATACAGCGAGGTCCTTAAGTAACGAATAAATTCAATATCTACGTAATTAACAATTTATGAGTAAAATCATAAAACATGTCAATTTTTAATTATAAAATGACATTCTTTTAGCATATTTTTATACCTCCCCCTTTAATCCCCTTTCATTTTTTTAATGGACCGAGGGTGCGTGTAATAGCTCATTAAATTTGTTTTTTGTTTACTTACTCCTATTTGTTAATTTGATTTAATAAACACATATTATACAGCTGTTTCTTATGTTTATTAAAAAGGTAAAATTTATATATCTCCAATTATTAACTCATTCAAGAACTAATCTAATAAAATATAACTCAACCTTGATAAATTAGCGCCTATTACATTGTCACCGTTTTTCTCGAGTGCTCTCCAATTTGCCTCGATCACATTTTTCGTTAATAATCAAATACTAAATCCCTCGAGCTAAAGCTCTCGGGCTTTATTCAGAATATTAACGCCACATATGGTCTCGTCTAGTTGACAACCATCGCACTGTCGAAAAATTGATGATAATATAATAGTCGACTATTTATCAAGGTCTTGTTATATTATTACCCTTGACTATTTTCAGTCAATGTCGTGGCAACGGGAAATAGCCGCTGATATTCCTCGTTTCTAAGAAATTTCAAATATTGTAATTGGTTAAAAAAAATCGATTTGACACATGAAAGAAATAATCAAATATATCCTATTACACTTAAGGCGCCAGGCTTGTAACTTGAAATTCAGCGCTCGGCGGGACACATAACCCGGAGAGTAGCTGTTGGTTGCAGTTTGGTTACGTTCCTTATAGTAAAATAAGGATTCAGTTTGCGACTGAAAATTATGTTCTAGAATTGTAGATATTGGAGTATACACAGAAAATCCACATTGGATGATTGAGGCCAAAACTCAATATCCTGAGAAGGTGAATATTTGGGCTGGAATTATAAATTCTGAAATTATCGGATTATATTTCTTTGATAGCACATTAACTGGGATTTCTTGGAGAATTTCTTAGTACCAGAGTTAAGAATATTTTTCCCAAATGATGATGATTTTTTTTATTCCCTTTCATAATAGTGTCGGGGTGGTATTGCGGGTGATAGTGGAGGGTGGCTGATGCCAAAAAAATTTTGAGACCTTGACTTTTCGTACCCTAAATTGCAATTTTATGGACTTACATGTTTGCTGTGCCTATTTACCCTTATTTGCCCCATTTACCCCCAAACTCTTCAACAGAATGAGATCAAAATATAATCTAGTTCCAGATCTCGTTACAATATATAAGTGTACCAAATTTCAAGTCAATATCATAAGCCAAGAACTGGTGACAAATTTTGACTACGGATTTGATATAACTAGCCATAATGCATAAAGGTACTCTCTACGATAGTTGTATAGGGAATGGCCAGTCTGGCTGGCTTTAGCAGGTGGTCCAGGTACTGCGGAATGTGAGAGTTAGGTAAATATTACAGAAAATTACAAAAATTATAATTTATAATCAATTATGAACATAATATATTGACCACATACCATTTGAGTGGGGTGATGTGGAACCAAACTACCCCAATGAGTATTTTCAAAAATATGAAAGAAAATACTTTTGATACACGCTGAAATTTTTATAGAGTGTTAAGTACATTTTTTAAATAATAATGCCAAAAAGCCAGACCATTTCGTTGGTGTTAAAAAACTGCCAGACGCGATAAAAAATATTCCATGAACTACAGTGAGAAAGACTACGGGAAAGAACGAAAGTAAGAGATAGCGTTTATCTGCAGCTTCTTAGGGCCC
The DNA here is from genome assembly GCA_963675555.1 of Leptura quadrifasciata. NCBI lineage: Eukaryota > Metazoa > Arthropoda > Insecta > Coleoptera > Cerambycidae > Leptura > Leptura quadrifasciata. The sequence continues at coordinate 45,331,491 of OY776675.1, forward strand.
TGATGTGCTGCGTGTTCATTGGCTCTGAGCGTTCACGTGGTTTGAACAAATGTACTATGTTGCGGACCTCTAGCGTATGCGACCCACCATACGCCTTAGCGTTTTGTGGGCCGCATAATAACAACCGCTACGTCCGTAACGCAGTTTCGCTATTCTCCACGAAAGGGCGATACTTGCGGTTCGTGAAAAGCAGAGTGACGGAAGGCAACCATTGTTGTTGGCGTATATAGCTGATAATTCCAAGGCATCCTGGTGGATTTTGAGATTATCAACACAGGAAAATTTTCTCAATCTGTTGTTGTTCCGTTTAGCGGAATATTTTTTTGTTGTGAGTAAATTTTAACTGCGGAAGTAGGATATTTAAGTATACAAGGCTTTCCTTTGGAAGTATCGTGTCGGCTTGAAAGGCGGACTCGACTCCTCATCCAACTGTGGCTTTCGAGGAACATTGGTGGATTGTTCTCTCATCAGTGAGGTAAATTCTTTTGTAGGTTATGTCAGATTTGAATTGCCCACATTAGGCACGCTTCACGTGCATTTCCGACATTGCAAATTAAATCGTGATATCTTTAGGGTTCCACGGACGGGGCTTCTACACACATCAGTGAAGTTCCACGGGCGGGGCATCCATACACAGTAGAAAGTTCCAGGGCAGGAGAGGCTATAATCAACCCCATCCTTGGATCAATTTCTTTTGTTCCGAAGACACCTCCCTAGGGCTACAGTTCTTCCACGTTGAAGTCAGTATCGTACCACCCTAAATAAGTGTGTTCTTGTTTTTGCTTACCGGGGACCACCTTCAGTAGTTTGGCTCGGTTATATCAATTCATACTTACTGTTATATTTTAACTTGTACATATTTAAAGATTTTATGCATTTATATTTATTTAAGGAGGTTCTCTAACTCAGACCCATTGTGGCAGAATTTATGACCATTTATCCTCACATTGTAAACCGATGTGTAGCTACACGAGGCATTTTATTAATGTTGTAACTTATTAATCGAGAAATTTGCCACACCTTTTGAACATCGCCAGGTTACATGCTAGAGAACCAATATCTGTAAATTGTGTAATATAGTGCATTTCATTTTTAAAGAAAGTGTCATTATTTCGTCTGCGACCACTACGTATGGAAGCTTCAGTGATTTGTTAAGTAAGTAAACTAATAATTTGTCATAGTTTATGTAAACTTGGGCTTAACTCCCTGAGATAGTCTGAGCTAGTGAAATTTTATCGTAGGCACATACATCACTTATCCGGGTTAAGTTGTGCCGTACGATATCTGCTACGCTACAGTAGCCCAAGTGATTTCATTATGTAATATCTTATAACCATTAATATCCAACGTATTTATTTGTTTATGTACGTGTAAATCGTAACAACTAACCGTAATGATGCTCATCAGCTCTGAAAGTTTTAGAGTAAAAAAATACCGTTTTAAGTTTTTCCGGGTTATCCAGTTTAATAAATCAGAAATAACTGTTTATATTAATATTTAATTGATTATAGAGAAAAGTATATGAAAAAAAATATTTAATTGATTATAGAGAAAAGTATATGAAAAAAAATACCGAGTTGTTTAATAAAAAATAAATTTCTCAATGAGTTAATATTTGGTGTTACTTGTTAATGTTAGTTATTTTTATTCTTTTTTAATTTTTAAAAATTTTTGTTATGAAAATGTTCAAAATAAATGTAGAGTACTAAGTTAATTATCAAATAACATTAATATTTTTCCAAGTAATACAGAGGTACTTATTTAAAATTAAATCAATTGTTATTAACAAAAATTTTCACTGTTGAAAAAAAAATTAACTTAAAAAATATTGAGACAATTTTATTCCTTCAATTAAATCAATATTAAATAATATCAAAAATATAAAAGTTGTGATTTTGCATAAGAAATTTCTTATTTTTTATTTAATTACCGTTACTTATACATAATATTAAAAGTATTTATTTATTTAGTATACAGCAATAATTTATAATATTACGTATAATTGATGGAAAACGTGTTAACAAATTTATGATTTTATCATTTATAAGTTATAAAAAAAACTATTAAATCAATTTAAAGTAACTGAAACACCTGTACACGGTAACGTACCAAATAATTTTGTTCCAAAACTTTCAAGCTCTCTCTTACTTTAGATCTTTCCCGTAGCTTTTTTCACTGTAGCTCATGGAATGTTTTTTATCGCGTCTGGCAGTTTTTTAACACCACCGAAATGGTCTGGCTTTCTGGCATTATTATTTAAAAAATGTACTTAACGCGTTATAAAAATTTCAGTGTGCATCAAAAATGTTTTTTTTTCATATTCTGAAAATACTCATTGGGGTAGTCTGATTCCACGTCACCCGACTCAAATGGTTTGTGGTCAATATATTATGTTTATAATTAATTATAAATTATAATTTTTGTAATTTTATTATAAATCAATAATATTTTTTAACGCATACTTTCTACGTAACTCTCACATTGTGCAGTACCTGATCCACGTGATAAAGCCAGCCAGACTGGCCATCTCTTATACAACTATCGTAGAAGATACCTTTATGCATTATAGCTAATTGTATCAAATCAGTAGTCAAAATTTGTCACCAGCTCTCCGACTAAACGGTTCCACAGTAAACGTGCGCACAAAGAAGTTACAGGCCGACAGACAGACAGAAATTTTTTCGCTCAAATTTAAAATCTGTACGTTTCATGACATTTTAAGCCTATTTCAACAAAAAATATATATATATTTTTTGCGTTACTATACTTTCACTGGACGTGGAAGTAAAATTAAAGAAATGATTTTAATTGTATGACATCTATATAGTAAAAAATTCGTGATTTTGTTTACTGCTAGATATCTCTGCAGTTTTATAGTTATTTCTTATAGCTGTCTTTACTTAAATTTTTATTAACAATATGTACCGCTAGTTGTATGGCTACTAACTGCCATCATTATTCTTTACATTTTATTACTTAATGTGATTTATTGGATGATATCATTAGTTATAATTGTTATTGTTATTATTTTAAGGTTTTAAGGATATTTAATGTTCATTTTTAAACTTAAAAAATATTTGGTTAACTTATTTACTATTTTACATAGTTTAGAATTTATAGAATTTTTTCGCTTAGTAAACAAAACGTTGGTAAAAGTTTGATCCGAGCCAACAAATTTCCAACCACAAGCAATATTTATAATGTTATGCAACCATTCACTTATTTCGATATAAGTTATTTAGATATTTCATTTAATTTAAAATAGCTTGATTGAAAATAAATAATGTTACCATGGCTTTTTAATTAAACCACAGGTATATTTAATACGTTCGGTATTTGCGATAAATAATAATTTTTTAATAAACGAATTGGTGTTTGTTTGTATTAGTATATATGTTATATGAAAATATACCCTGTATCTCTGAGACATTGGCCTCACCACTCTCAGCGGTATTATATTACATAGATATCAAATAACGACTCCTCTCAGCATCCGCTCTCCCGAGAATTAGATAAGATTGTATTCTTGCAAAACTGCATAATTGCAGTTCCTTTGTTCCCAAAGGTTATAAATGGGAGTAGTGTACTTTCAGACGGCAGTCTTAAACTCATGTTGGAATAAACAAGTCAAAATTATTATTGTTCTAATTTATAAAGAGTCAAGTTGACTCCATTAATAAATAAATAAAGTTTTTAAAAAGTGATTTCAACAATCGATTATCTAACATTGGCGCAGTCGTACGGATCTGAAAAACACCCTGTAACCCAGAGGTGGTGGATTTCAATCCTTCAATCAGCAAAGAATCTACGAGAAACAAGAAAAATACAATTTCAAGCAGACAAGCAACGTCTCAACAAGCTCACAAGAAGCATCATATACACATCGAGAAATAATTAGCAAGTAAGAAACATCCCTGGCCCCTGAAAGTCGGTGTCTTCGGCACTTGGAACACGTCACCGTGGATAGGAACACCTAGTGATACCCCTGACGGTACATCCCAGTGTAGCAACGCTTACGAAACCGCATTCGACCTTCCATCTGGACCCCAGGCATGAAGATAGTAATGTAAGTAATTTAAGAATCATCTCGATTTATTTTCTATTTCAAACTGCACTAAACATTTATATTTTATCATTCGTACATTGCATTCACATTCGCATTAAACCCACGACAGTTCTGCAATCTAATTTAGTTGAATATATTATCTAAATATCGTATTACTTTAGCCGATATTTTATTTTATTTTAACACATAAATATTTTCATTGCAATCAATATATTAATTTGACATATATCAAGTTTAATCTTTATCTTGTAACGTTTTTATTGCAATTTAATACTACTACTACTAATAAAGGTTAACGTATTGTTTATACCATATGACTATAATATCTGAATAAGTGCAAATACCATCGCAAAAATAATTTGTTACATACTTTATACAGAAAAGAATACAATTTCGTTTCCTTTTATTCATTATTATTGCCAGTGGCGTACTCTTGCACCTTCTACAATTAATTTTTATTATTTTTTTGTGTGTACCAAATTAATTTTTGTTTGTTTATCTGAAATTTATATACAAATCTTAATAATACAAAATGGCGAACCAACCAAATACTACAGCAAATAATACCAATAACGCTGATGAAACTCTTACCATAGAACCCTACAGGTTAAGTGAGATTTTCTCAATAGTTCCAGAGTTCGACGGGAACCCCATTTTCCTACAAACCTTTATTTCCGCGTGTGTTTTCGCGAACGGAATGTCTATAGAGGACCAGCGTATTTTACTCACCCTGCATATTAAAAACAAACTTCGCGGAAAAGCTGCCGAATTAATAAATTCGAGGAACCCTGCCACTTGGGCAGAAATTAAAAGCCTACTTGAGGCCCACTTCGGCGATTCACGCGACTTGACAGCCCTTATACAGGACTTACAACGGATTCACCAACTACCTAATGAAACTGCCCTGACATTCGTATCTCGTTTACAAACACATAATGCCAAAATGCACGCTGCTGTGCAAAAACAGACTTTGACGTTGGAAGAAAAGACAGCCCAATCATCCCTAATTGAAACCATGACTCTAACAACACTACTTACCGGACTAGAACCCAAACTTGGACAAATAATCCGTGCCGGAAATCCCAGCGACATGCTAGAAGCAATCAATAGAATCAAACGCGAACTCCAACTGTCCTACTTCGAGTCACAAAAATTCCCAAAACAAACTATCAACAAAAACCCCATCCAGAACCAACAGAGGCGTCCCAACTCCCAACAATTCTGTAATTTTTGCAAACGTAACGGGCACAATTTTAATGAGTACCGTACAAGACTACAATTCTCACAACAAAATCAGAACTTTAGACAAAACAATTTTGCCAGTCCTCCACAATTTTCTAGACCGAATTTCCAAAATTCTCCCAACCATCAATATCAAAGAAATTTCACGCCGCAACAAGATTTTCAACAGAATAGGCCTTCTGTAATAAGACCTAATCCGAACTTTCAGAGATCCCCAAATCAACAAAATTCAAATTTCAATCCTAACTTTAACAGACAAAACCCGCAGAGAACACATCACGTTAATTTTGACAATCATTTCGACTCTCAAAATTATGATACTAATTTTTACCATGAAACTGATAATTTCAGCGACCCACAATTCCATAACTTCGGAAATTATCAAACTAATTCTAGCCTTGATAATATGGCAAACATGCCACAAGTAAATTATGACGATTACCCCCATTTCCCGCAAAATAACGACGATAACATGCCATACCAAAATGAGAATTATACAGCTAATTCTCAGATGTCGCAGGATTATACTGCTACTCCTCAGGATTTTCCATTAGGCCCGGAGTATTCAATGAATACTCCAACCCGAGAAATAAATTTCGAAGTGGACCAAATGTCCAACCAAATCCAAACATTAAACCTGAACGACAATTACAACCCCCTACTGAATTTCTCAGACCAGAACTTCGCTTAAATTGGCCTACACACACACTATTGACCGTGAATTCTAGTAATCTTTATTTCATAAATGACATTTCGAACAAATTTAAACTCTTAATTGATACTGGCGCAGGTATTTCGATTTTTAAGCATAAGACGGCGGAAAATTTTAAAAATAGATCTCCAGAAAACGCGATTATACAAGGCATAACCGACGAAAAAATTAAAATTAGCGAATCTGTTCTTATACCATTTAACGCACGCGACCCGCACAGAGTCTATATTCACGACTTGGACATAGACTTTGACGGATTATTAGGTGCCGACTTCATGGAACACTACGAATGTAGAATAGATTTCAAAACCAGGCAACTAATTACAAATTTTAAAACATTGCCCATCTTCAAAGTAACTGACGATTCCCCAACACCCGAAATCAACAAAATCCGACAAAATTATAATTCTAGCCAAAATACCATCCAAATTGACGGTCGCACGGAAAAGGTTTACAAACTAAAATGCAATCTTAGAAACACTGACGCTGTACTGTCAGCGCAGGAAAACGAAAAAGTTCGTTTGCCTAATGCTCTTGTTAGGGTAAACGAAAATGGAGAATTTTTGACAACCGTAATTAATGCAAACGCCATTCCGAAAATTATAAATTTTTCTAATCTAAAATTAGAACCATTGCAAAAATTTAAATCGATTTTTAATTTAAATGTTCAAAATTCCGACTCACACATACAGACCGACCGATCATCTGAAATTATTAATCAGTTACGTTTAGATCATCTAAACTACGAGGAAAGTGAACTAATTACGCAACTTTGCCTAGACTTTTCTGAAATATTTTACCTGGAAGGAGACAACTTGACTTTCACTAACGAGATTAAACATTCAATCGACACTAACAATTCTAAACCTGTATTTACAAAATCGTATCGCTACCCTCAATGCCATAAACAAGAAGTCAAAACACAAGTTTCTAAAATGCTGGACCAAGGCATAATCAGACCTTCAATTTCTCCCTGGTCATCTCCCGTTTGGGTTGTACCCAAAAAACTCGATGCCTCTGGCAAACAAAAATGGCGAGTCGTAGTAGATTACAGGAAATTAAACGAATTGACTATTGACGATAAATACCCTCTCCCAAATATTTCTGACCTTTTAGACCAACTAGGCAAATGCCAATATTTTACCACACTAGACTTAGCTTCTGGATTCCACCAAATAGAAATTGACGCGAAAGACATTCAAAAGACTGCTTTCACAGTCGAAAACGGTCATTTCGAATTCGTTAGAATGCCATTCGGTTTAAAGAATGCTCCATCAACGTTTCAAAGAGTGATGGATAATATCTTGTTAGGAATCCAGAATGAACGCTGCCTTGTTTACATGGACGACATTATCATTTACTCCCCTACTATTCACGATCATATTTCCCGACTGACAGAAGTATTCAAACGCTTAAGGAAAGCTAACCTCAAAATTCAACCCGACAAGTGCGAATTTCTACGCAAAGAAGTCGCTTATCTAGGACATCTTATAACAAAAGACGGTGTTAAGCCAAATCCCAGTAAAGTAGATGCCATTTTAAACTTTCCTCATCCGAAAAATCAAAAGGACATTAAATCTTTCTTAGGTTTAGCGGGCTATTATAGACGCTTTATTCCAAATTTCTCTAAGATTTCAAAGCCCCTGACCAAGCTACTACAAAAAGACACTCCCTTTAACTTTGACAATGATTGTATGAATTCGTTCGACAACTTAAAGCAAACATTGACGACGACTCCGATATTAATATATCCTAATTTTGATGAGCCTTTCATCCTAACTACCGACGCGAGCGCATTCGCCATCGGATCGGTACTCTCTCAGGGAAATATAGGCAAAGATCTACCAATTGCATACGCTTCCCGAACTTTATGCGGTGCGGAAACAAAGTATTCCACCATTGAAAGGGAATTATTGGCCATAGTATGGTCAGTAAAACACTTTAGACCATATTTATTCGGTAGAAAATTCAAACTAGTCACCGACCATCGACCACTTACCTGGTTATTCTCAATAAAAGACCCAGGAAGTAGACTTGCCCGCTGGCGACTCAAACTAGAGGAATACGACTACGAAATCGTTTACAAGCCCGGAAAAATCAATAAAAATGCCGATGCCCTCTCTAGAATCAAAATAAACCATTTTTCCAAATGTTCTAAATTCCATTCCAAAATCTTAGCCGCGAACGAAGACACAGACGATGACGGAAATCCAGACAATGACGATGAAATCACAAACGAACAAATAATTCAAGAATTTAATACTTTCTCCCGACTATACAAGACCAAATCTTTAATTGACTACTCTAAAATTCAAACTTCGAATAAACAACTCCTAGACCGAGAAAACAAACACATCATAACTTTCTTTCAACAAAATAACCTAAGAGATTTTCATCACCAAATTATTGACGACATTTTCGAGGAAAACCCTGAATTTTACGACGACAAAATAAATATCCTCTCTAGTAGATCGGTTAGACATAGGAAATACTATATCATTCCTCTACCCTTTGACCCTGAATCTGTAGTAGAACATTTGTTCTTAGCAATATACAAAAATCAAAATGAATTAGATCTTTCTAATACTTATCATGTCGAAAACAACTTAGACCTCCCCATACTCGAAATTCTGTCATTTATCTTCGCAGAAAAGGACCTAAAGCTCATTATCTGTCAAAACCTAGTACAAACACCTGACGAAGACCAAAGACCGATAATTCTTGACCAAAACCATACCGGCAAAAACAACCTACATCGCGGAATAAACGAGACAATGCGTAGGATCAAAAACAAATACAATTGGCAAGGACTAACCAAAGATGTTGAAAATTTCATTAAAAATTGCGAAATTTGTCAACGGACTAAAGTTTGCCGTAAAAATCTTAACAACCCTCTAGTAATCACTGAAACCCCGAGAACACCTTTCGAAAGAATTAACATTGATCTATTCGAATTTCCTACACGAAATTACGCTCTAACTATCCGCGACGAACTTACAAAATTCACACAAGCCTACGCAGTACCGGATAAAAGCGCAAAATCTGTGGTAAATACCCTATTGTTATATTTTCAACATTACGGTACCCCACTAAGGATTCACTGTGATTACGGCGGTGAATTCGACAACAACTTACTAAAAGACCTCTGTACCCTCTACAATATAAAACTGACATATTCTAGCGTAGGACACCCCCAATCTAACGGTTCTATAGAACGCTTTCACGCTACCTTAGCCGAAATGATCCGAATTCACAAAACTGAAAACCCAAATGAACACCCTTTTACCATATTACCATATGCAGTAATATGCTATAACAATTCGGTTAATAAAACGCATGGTTTTACACCATACGAACTGGTTTTTGGACACACAGCTAATAGACCACCAGAGACCCTGTACAACCAAAAAGACCTAATAACTAAATATGTTAGGGACTTAAATAATAGGATATCTCACTATTACCAAATTGCACGCAGTCGGACCGAAGCGCAAAAACAAAAAGCTAAAGTCAGATTCGACAGAAATATCCCAGAAAATCGCCCCACGTATAACGTTGGAGACGAAGTATATGTAAAGGAATCCCAAATCAAAAGTAAGTCACAAAATAAATTCAACGGCCCTTTCGAGATCAAAGAAATTTTCCAAAATTCTGCCACTTTGTTAAATCCCGAGACAAATCAAACAAGTAAAGTAAATTTTGATAGAATGAAACCATATACTGAAGATTAAAATTTATTTTCAGGTTTCTACTGCTGTTCGGATCAGCATTTTCTCAATACGAAATAACACCAATAAACAATACTATCGGTGTTTACTATCACAAAGACACGGACATTGTCATCTCACACAAGAAATGGACGTTACTCGTACATAAAAATATATCGACCTTTAAGACAACTCTTGACAGAAACGACAAAATCTTACAGACAATCCTTACCACCCTTGACCCAGCATACAAAAACATGAACGAATTCGCGAGTGAGGTTAAAACGCATTTAAGCCTCCTAGGACAAATCTCAAAATCCATACAAACTAAATTTGACGAAATACATCTCGACACGAAACGCTACAAACGCGGAATCATAAACGGAATTGGTTCAATATTCAAAGCAATTACCGGAAATTTAGACGCAGAAGACGGTAAATACTACTCTGACTGTATCAATAAACTAAACCAAGACGAACGTCAGATAGAAAATTTGATGAAAAATCAAATATCAGTTACAAATTCAGTTATTAAAAATTTTAACACGACAATTCAAAAACTACTAATAGACGAGGAGACATTCAACAAAGACATAAAAGAAATCGAATACGCAATCTTAGACATTACGTATAACGTACGAGCAGTTGAAACAAAATTAAAATTCTTGGAAATTTGTGAACAACTCATGGCGAGCTACCTATTTATAGAGGACAACCTCAACGATATTTTAAATTCGATCACTTTCGCGAGACTCAAAGTAATTCATACGTCTATCATTAATCCCCAGGATTTGGTAAACTCATTGCAGGAAATTTCACAAAACCTACAAAAGGACAATTTGCCACTCCCTATTAAACTTTCAAATATTGCACAGTATTTAGATATTATTGAATTAAAAGCTTTCCAAATGAACTCAGAATTAGTATTTGTATTAGATATACCCCTAGTAAATCCTCAAACGTACTCTGTTTTCCAATTATACCCCATTCCTATCTTAGATAGTAGAACTGGTCTGTATCATATTTTGTCAACTTCTCAAAAATATATCGCGAGAGATGATGATTCTTTGATGTACATACCCGTTGCTGACCTCAGAGAATGCAAGCCACTCCATACCAATACTAAATTATGTCCAAATTTGTTTGCATATCCAATTGACAACAACGCCATATGCGAAGCCCGCCTTTTCAAGGATCTACAAACCCTACCAGAAAACTGTCAAACGTTAACTATCATCGGCCAAGGATACAACATCCAAAAACTAGATGAAAACGTGTGGATGATCATCAATACAGAGCCACTACAAATGAATATCAATTGCCCGAAGGAGACTTCAAAAACCGACACCATCTTCAAAAACTCTATAATTAAATTACAACCAAATTGCTACGCCTTCATAGGCATCACGAAGATCCAAGCTAGCACAGACGAAACGACAGACGTGAAGAACGACGCTCACCCCATACAAATCCCTTTCGAGTGTTGCAACCAGGTTCCGGACAAAGTTCGAGTGCCCAATCTGAAACCACTAAAACTAAGTGATCTGAACACCGAAGACCTCGATATCGCCAGACACCAATTAGACCAGTATTCAAAAGACTTAGACGACCTAATCAAGGAACCCTTCATCACGAGACACATTTCTTGGTTTACCTACCTTACCATAGTGCTAATTTTCGGACTCTTATTCTTGTATCTATTCTGTAAGTGTAAAGCAAGAAGACGAAGACTAGCCATCAACGTTTCCACGACTCCTTCATCTCCACCAAGGCCTAGTGAACCCCTCAGGACATTTACTAGCCTATTTCATCAACGAAGACGACCCCCACTAAGAAGAGAGGACGAAGAAGATGAAGACATCGAACTTAATTAAACCAGACTGTTTGTGCCTTTTACTGACTTTTTGTACCAAGACTCTTCAGTGAATTTTTACTTCATTTCATTGTTTATTTAGTGTATTTTATTATTCCTATTTTTTTGTTAGTTTCAAATGACTAACATTTTAACATGCTTTTCGTAACACAAACAAGCTAATACGCTTGCGTCTTACGCCTAGCATTTTTTTTTACATTTTATGCTTTTACATTTTACGCTTTTTGTATTTTTACATTTTATATTTTACATTTTATATTTTTATATTTTTCAATCTTACAATTTTACCATTTTACATTACTTTATATTTTTGAATTCTTGTTAAATCACAAATTTTGTTCAACTTAAAAGTTGCTGTATAAACAACAACTTTTTTTATAAGGGGGAACTTGTTATATGAAAATATACCCTGTATCTCTGAGACATTGGCCTCACCACTCTCAGCGGTATTATATTACATAGATATCAAATAACGACTCCTCTCAGCATCCGCTCTCCCGAGAATTAGATAAGATTGTATTCTTGCAAAACTGCATAATTGCAGTTCCTTTGTTCCCAAAGGTTATAAATGGGAGTAGTGTACTTTCAGACGGCAGTCTTAAACTCATGTTGGAATAAACAAGTCAAAATTATTATTGTTCTAATTTATAAAGAGTCAAGTTGACTCCATTAATAAATAAATAAAGTTTTTAAAAAGTGATTTCAACAATCGATTATCTAACATATATACACATATCAATCCTCGAATTTATGGCTCATTGTTTAAAATATGCTATGAATTTTATGATACATTTGAATAGATTATAATTTTTATTTGTAAATTTTAATAACCATTGAAAAATGACATTATATTTTACTGGCATTTCATCAATATTATATTTATTGCTAAAAGCGTTCAATTTCAATGAAATTAAAATTGTTCCCCAGCCAATGAATTGAAATTTAAATTTTACTGGTCAAAATAGACAGTAGTATATATAGCAGTCATGCGTGGCCGACTGTGAATACCGATTTGTTCGATTACAGCATAATTCACTTTTACATGGTGCCACTGAGGTTAAGTACACAGTCAATATCTTTTTTATCGCGCCAATAATTGTCCTTTGTAAACAAATTTAATGAAGCTGGATCTGTAAACCCAAGAAAATGTATAATGAAAACGATGCGGAACATTTTTGGCAATAAATTCAATAATAGATATCTGAAATTACCTTTACGGAAACGCTCACAAAGACTGAAAGTAAGTAAAAGTCATTTGGAGAGAATTTATATGGAAAACAAAGTTCAACCGTTTAAGCCAACGTTCAGACATAAACTTGAGATGAAGAGAAGCGATTGGATTTTTGTTTATGGGTCAGTGAGAATTACATCGTAGATAAAAATTTTCACATGATGATCTTGTTTACTGACGAAGGAACATTTTGGACACGCTTCCAACAAACTAAGTCACTTACAAACGAAGTCAACGTTATAAAAAAGTGAATGTATGGTGTGGGATTTTTTACGATCGAATGGTTGGTCCATATTTCATAGAAGAAATTTAAAATTGGCATGTTTATTTGGACCTTTTGGAAAACTTCGTATTGCCATTTCTAAAAGCTCTGCAACCGGAGTAAGGCGCAAAATTTTTGGAAGCAAGACGGTTGTCCAGCTCATTCTTCAGTTTTAGTACGGCAGTGGTTGACAGATCATCTCGGAGACAGATGATTGATTGTGAAGTTATGGTCCAATTAATATTACTGCGAGATCACCAGACTTTATACCTATGGACATTTTCTGTGAGGTGTTTTAAAATAGGAAGTTTGTGCAGATGACCTACTCCATGATCAAGAAATACTAAAAGCACGAATATAAGAGGCGGTAAATGAAATGATTGTACGCGCAACCACTCGCAAGGTCTATGGAGAATTTATTAAAAGGATTGCCGCAATCGTTGAAGTTAATTTTAGATTATGTTATGTTAATGTTTGAAAAAAAATGTTGTTGACATAAACGTAAAAGTCAAAACTTAAACTTCATAATTTGTATTTAGGCTTTGTTTTTGATTATAAACAACTTTGATTTATAAACATTTTATCCAAAATAATAAGTAAACGCACTTCTCTCTTGAGGCATTTTGATTGAGTTTCCTTACTTCATTAACACCTGGAACATTTGATCTAAGGTTTTTATATGGTAAACTCATCTTTTCAACTATGTAAAGGTTAGTTCAAAAGTGCTTTTAGAGGGCGGAATATTAAACATAATATTTTTAGTCGCAAACTCCTCTATAAATCCTTATTTTACTATAAGGAAAGTAACCAGACTGCAACCAAAGTTACAAATCTGGCGCGTTAAGTGTAATAATTGCATATTACCATCAAAACGCTAATGCTTCGATTGCAACAAACACCAGCCGAAAGACTGATCCTACTTAAAGGAGCTCCCTTGCCTTGTCGTCGCATACCTACCTTGCAGTGACGAGAGCCAACAGCTCGAAACTGCAGTCTGCAAGTGGTGTGTGACGACTGGCAAGGGAGCTCCTTTAAGTAGGATCAGTCTTTCGGCTGGTGTTTGTTGCAATCGAAGCATTAGCGTTTGATGGTAATATGCAATTATTACACTTAACGCGCCAGATTTGTAACTTTGGTTGCAGTCTGGTTACTTTCCTTATAGTAAAATAAGGATTTATAGAGGAGTTTGCGACTAAAAATATTATGTTTAATGAAAAGGTTATTAATTATGAATAAAAAGCCTTGATCGCGAAGCAATCAAGAACCTATTAAATCCTACCCAGTAATTACTTATCTCACTTTTATGTCAAAGTAAATAAACAAATTGGCCATGTACGTGATCGTCTAGTTTTACTAACTTTGGACCCAAGAAATTACGTTGTGCGTGTGTGTGTGTGTGTGTAGTAACCCTTTATAATTACCCCAAGTTCTTTTATGCAAAGTTTGGTAATACTTGTTTCTATCTGATACTATTTACCTAAGAAAATTAATCGTTGTGTTGATTCAAATACCTTGTAAGTTTGGACGCAGTGTTTATTAATTATGACACCTAGTTAATTATTTATGTTATTTAGTTCATATTTTATTACTCCCGATTATACTGTTAATTTATAGATGAAGTTTGTCTCCTTGCTTCGATTGCAATGAAATCATTTATTTAGTTTATTATTTATGTGACTAGGAAGGTAAAGTTGAAATAAAAAACAGTAATTGATGACAAAAATAGTCACAAAAAATCCATTTTATTTTATAATACTCGATGCAGCAAATAGCCTTACATGAAATAAAAAACAATCCAAATATTTAAGACAATATTATATAGGAAAATCTACGTCGCTATGGTAATGACTATACTATACATGTTTCACGGTTGGCCATGCAATAACAAGAACCAGGTAATACAATAGTATTCCGCGTTATTTTGGGGTTGTAATCAAATATGTGGCGAATAAGCCAATTAAATGGTGATTGAAATTATGGTGTTGGCAATCGCTATGATGAGAACAAAACTTAATGCAAAACAGCAGAGAATAATCATGTCATGTTCATGCATTATAGTATTTAAGTGATAAATGAAAATTAAATACCCATGTAAAATATCATAGAATATTGGGGAAATATCATTTAATTGATTACACAAAAGGTAACTACTAAATTGTGTATGACTGTTCAACAACGTAAAATGGGGTGGGTAGATGTAATTCAAACAGACGAGACGTCCTGGTTCAGTACTCAACGAAAAGTAAACCCCTCAGAATAAGAGCAACTTCACGGGCCAATTGACCCAGCACTGATCGATGGTGGTCTGTACAGTTTGCAGTGCGCAAGAGAATTAAGTGGATGGATCGTTATTAAACAATCATTAGAAAACTAAATAGCTACCGGTAATAAACCTCCCAAAATAATTTGAAAGGAAAACATTCCTGCGATATTTTACATGTTAAGATAGGTACACGGTAGGCCCTTGATAGTACACCACTGAAGAATAATGAAAGTGAAAATTTCTTGTCATTGCATAAACGCTGAAAATATGTGTTCCTGAATATAAACTTGTTATTTAACAAACGTAAATCTCCCTAATAAAATATTCAACATGTGAACTTTTTATCTAAAGTCATGATTGAAATAATAACTGAGTAGATTGTAATATAATTTTATCATGTTTTCTTGTTAAAAATCAAAGCTAATATTTCATAGAAAAATCTAATGTTCTTTTTGTACCACAAATGCGCAAATTACCCCATTTCCCCAAACCCAGAATGTAAACTCAATTGTGAATAACAACGCAGAGAAATAAATAGGTTTTGATACTTGACAGTTATAACGGTGGGAGCGTCCTCGTGTAAACCGCGAGGTTGGGGGTGGACACGCGGGCATAGTTACTTCGTTTTCTGAAAAGATATTTTATTCACGAATTCATAGACCAAAAAAGGGACTTTCTTAGAAGGAACAAAAAAACGCGCTGTTGATAACACAGAATTATAGAATTTACCATAGCGTGGTACAGACCGATTTGTTGAGATAAGCAAAACATTCTCCTTGCGAGTACAATTTCTACCCCAATATTTTAAATATATAGGCGCCCTGAAGTCGGCGATCATTATATATTGAGTAAAATAATTTCTTTTTTTTAATTTTGCTTTCATATTTTTATACAATTTCCTTCTGCTATAAAATTGCTTCTTCAGTGAAAATAATTTCTGTTCAATCGCTGTTGTAAAATTTATATTTGCGTAAGTTTGGAATAAAAATAAGAATTATTTTGAAGGACTAATCGTCTAATGGTTTGATAATTTCCAGTTAATTGTCGTTGTAAACACAATGTTTTCCTGATTTTAAAAACAAACATAAGAACTATTTTAAAAATAGAATGGCTCTAGGTGTGGTACGCTTAAACAAGCAGAATTTTTTTATAAATAATGGTTTTTCGTCATAAAATCAACAATAGAGAGGATTTTCCTCTTGTCAACTCCATCTGGGTACACACTATATATTGCATGCTTTCCTTTCGGGTATTTGGTATTAACTAGTGTTAATTTTATTTCTCATCTCAATTAGAGCATCGAAGTCGTTGTACCAATTAAGTTTCAACACATTTGGTCCATGGCAGTGTCGTGAACGCTCCGTTTCAAACGATTAGTAGTGCAAGTGGCTTAGCGACTAACTGCAGGAACGGACAACGTGATCTGCTCTCAAATTTGATAGCCAACTTCAGGACCATATCTATCAAACTCAAATGAAAGTTTTACCAACAAATAAAAGAGCGGATACTAAATTACGAGTGTTCTTTACAAAAGAAAATATATATCCGCTTAGTAGGAGTTAGAAGTTTTGTTAGCAATGCTGCGCGGGGAAAAAAAATACTGCATGATTTAGGATACCGTTTTCTCTTAGATTACATATTATTTGCACAATTCCAGAAAAGGTCAAAAACTACCTAACATATTTAGTTAATTTACTGTGGATGAACTAAATAAAGGTTTCATGTGTAAGGATAACAATATACTGAGCAATAAATAATTTAACGTCGCTATTTCGGTGCTGCAACCTGCACTGTAAACTAGTACAAACAGGTTTTTTGCCTCGAGCGCCAGTTTCTGTTTATAGTGTAGAAACATCACTTTCTCTATTAACAGTATAGTAGAGGCCCCAGACAGAATCAGTGAAGACGGTTTATTACCAGGGGTCGAAACTTAGGCCGTAGTTCTCAAGGAATGGACAGCTGTAAGTAAAGATTTTATAATTGTAACACTTTTACTTTCTCAGGACAGTACAGACTAGAGTAGAGACTCAAAATAAGGCACGTAAAACGTTGTAATAATATATTGAAAATATTGACAGTGTAAAATAATATTTACTTAAGATATTGTGTTTATTTCAAGTTTTCATTTGTATTTACTAGACCAACAAATAAATGCACAGTTTGGATATTTTCCTTTATATTTACCAGAAAACAAATAACTAAATCGTTTGATATTTCAAATCACGTAGAATTTACCATTAATTAATTTTAATTTAACAATCTATGCGATTTTTAATTTTAAATTACCCAAGTTTCGAGAAATAATTAAATCCTTAGTTTTTAAAACAAAATCTCTATTATTATATACCAGGTTTCATAGAAAATTATAGCAAGTAAGTAAACGATGATATGCAAGGGCAAAAATGCAAATAAAGTAAACAGGCGGTAAATATGACTAGCAAAGCAAAGCGGCGGTTTGGCAAATGTAATAGAACGTAATTTGGACCGCTCTTTGGTGATAGACAGGCTGTTATTCAAATTTTTAAGAAATTTTTAACCAGAAGCAAATAATTTTACTTCTATAAAAATAACTAGATTTTAGGACTTGACGTGGTGAACCTGGTGAACAAATATTTAATTGTTAAACAATGCGGTACGTCTCAGGTGGAGTATCCCACTTAAAGGCAGCATCCCCAACTGAGAATTTCGCGGTGAAAAATCTGAAGTTTAATTTAGGAATGTTAAGGTACGGAGCGGGGCGCCTCATTTGAAGTGTCCCACTTAAAGGCAGCGTCCCCAAATGATAAATTTCACGCTAAATTTTCCCTAACTTTTAATTACAGTACGGCACGTCTCAGGTGGAGTGTCCCCGACTAAGAATTCCACGGCCAATAACCCGGTAAAATTACTATTATACAAATATGTTAAATGACACACAGGATCAAACGTCAAGTTTTATTTTACTGAATATTAATATGTCTTTATTCAGAACGATCGTGTAAAATATTAATTGATTGCAGTTCGACTCAGTCAGTCCTCAGCGCCCCCACTGAGAATTTCACGCACTAAATAGTCGTTAGGCAATA
The DNA here is from genome assembly GCA_963675555.1 of Leptura quadrifasciata. Lineage (NCBI taxonomy): Eukaryota > Metazoa > Arthropoda > Insecta > Coleoptera > Cerambycidae > Leptura > Leptura quadrifasciata. The sequence goes on from OY776675.1 coordinate 45,349,912, forward strand.
TTAAAAAAAATTTGAAATTTACAGTTCAAAACTTCGGTGTAACACCTTTGGAGTGTCCCATTTAAAGTCAGCGTCCCCCGAGAGTGTTATTTACGGTAAAATGTTTTCCCCGGATAAGCTAGATACGATCGTTAAATTCAAAGTTGCTACAGGTTGCTGAAGGCAGAATGTATCAAACTAAAACAAATACCAATTAAAATTATGTGAATCAATACTGAAAATATTGAAGTCCAAATTGCCAAAACAAAAGTAGATGTGAATTCGACACAATGAATTCTTACCAAAATAATCGACTGGTCAGGTCAGAAGTTGAACACCAAAGAGAACCTCAGCAATGGCCCGTTTTATGAACTCGCTGTGCTGGGCTGGAAATCATCCTGTCGAGCGCACATTGCACTCATATGTGAACTAGACAGTCATCAATCGACGGAATGACAAAAATATTTATAACTGACAGCGTTAACTGATATAAATAATTATTTTTGGGCAAATTAGATAACTGGAATCGATTGTAAATAAATTACTTATATTATTTCGGAAAAAATGAATTTAATAGCCCCTTGTATCAATGATAATCATTATAAATCAAATTGTGAATTTTGAAGTTAGTTTATTCTGTTACTGTCGAGCTGTACCTGTGGTTAAAACTACTTGCACTCAATTTGAAATGAAAACTTTACCTGGTTACTAAAAGAATCAAATTTAATCAGCCCTGGTTTAATAATTATTACTAAAATAAACTGGCTACTTATACCTCGTCGTTAAATGGCTTTTTAATATAATTTCTTCTTTGAAATTAGATTTTCGAAACTACGGTTGTTCCTAATGGAATTTACCTTCTGAAAATATATCTGGTGGATAAAAAAAACTAAATACTTCTCGGTAAAACTGAAAATGATCCTAGATTGATAGTTTCTAGCTATTGAAATAATAAAAGAAGTAACTTCTTTACAATAAATTAAGTTGAGCAAACTGTTGTGGGGCAGAAAGCTGCATAAATTAATTAGTAAATAAAATCATTAGAAATTAAATTACACGTTTTCAAGAAAAAAATGTTATCTGTAACGGAAGGTAATAACAATAATTACTGACGTATTAGTGAAATCACAGAAAAGCACAATTATTTAGAAGGTAATTTTAATGTATTCAGTTAATATATATAGAAACGTAACTAGATTGCAACCAACAGCTACTCTCCGGACTATGTGCCCTGCCGAGCGCTGAATTACAAGTTACAAGTCTGGCGCGTTAAATATAATAGGTAAGGTAAGGTAGGCATGTTACGAACGAGACTATTTGGTACATCTCGGTATCTTTACGATAGCGACATGTAAAATAGTAAGCAGGCGCCATCTAGTGGTCTAGTGTCCGTTGCAATCGAAGAAATAAATAGCCTGACTGGGCTTAGCATAGATCAAGTGTGCTTCTAGAGGGCAGAAATATTAAAACATAATATTTCAGTTGCAAGCTCCTCTATAAAATTCTTATTTTACTATAAGGAATGTAACCAGACTGCATCCAAAAGCTACTCTCCGGGCTATGTGCCCCGTCGAGCGTTGAATTACAAATTACAAGCCTGGCGTGTTAAGTGTAATAATCGCATATTACCAACAAAACGCTAATGCTTCTATTGCAACAAACACCAACCGAAAGACTGATCCTACTTAAAGGAGCTCTCGTGCCAGTCGTCTCATACCACTTGCAGACTGCAGTTTCGAGCTGTTGGCTCTCGTCAGTGGAAAGTAGTTATGTGACGAACGACACGAGGATCCCTTGACTATTTGGTACATCTCGGTATCTTTATGATAGCGACATGTAAAATAGTAAGCAGGCGCCATCTAGCGGTCCAGTGTCCGTTGCAATCGATTTTATAGAGGAGCTTGCGACTGAAATATTATATTTTAATATTTCTCCTCTCTAGAAGCACACTTGAAATATATATATCTTATTATATTTTTTAGATAGTTCGCTATCGCACGGGCCATTCATGTGTTTCAGTTCAGCAAAAATAAACGTTTATTTAGTAATTTGTGTGTTACTACCCTAAAAAATTACAATGGCGTAGTAAATCGGTGATTTGAAAACTTGGTGAATTAATTTCCAGTAAGTAAAACCTGAACAGTGGTTCGTGGCGAATGGAATTACTGACCACGATGTAAATCGCGCCATTTTTCCCTAAGCGATGAAACAGATATATTGCTACGAAATTTGTGTGTGCCTAAGGAAAACCTGATATTGACAAATTAGATGATCTATTACACGACTTAAATGTTCATTTTTCAATCGCTGTTCACTGCCGTGAAAAACTTTATCATGCAAGTCAAGAAAATATGAAGAGTGTTAGTGAATGGGCAGCTAGAGTGCGTAATTTGGCTAACAAATATTCTTTTTCCCAAGAACTATTGGAGACCGCCATGCGGGACATATTTGTGGTCGGGATGTTAGATGGTGAACAAGGAGAGGTTAAAGGAAGAACATGCTATGTCTAGTCAGGTAAAATTTCGGAAATTGTTGGAACTCGCTCAAAATAAAGAAGGGGAAAATATTAGGGAAAACATGAAAATTCCCAGTACATCATCCGAAGTTCACCGCTTGCGAGGATATAACGACAGATCTTGGGAATAGTGGCGGTAAGAGTAAGAGACCAAAATTTGTTGACAAAAGGTGCAGTATATGTGGCCGAAATAATCACATTTCTGCGAAATGCAGATTTGAAAATTATGTATATAATATCTGTAACTGTCATTTAGCACTGATCTGTTCACAAAGAAGCAGAACAGAAACAAAAAATGGATTTTTATCGTCCAAACAAAAAAAGTCACACTTTCTTTCAGAAACTTTAGAGTCCAACACTCAGAGTGGTATTGATGATAAAAAATTATTCTTATGGAAGAGATGAAAAATATTGAAATTCAAAATGATTGTAAACCAATTTTTGTCAAATTAATTGTCGGAAATATTCCACTAGATTTTAAGGCCGATACAGGGGCAAAACATAATGTTATTGCTGGAATTTTTTTTTTTTTTTTATACATTTATTTAACGTCGGCCTATTTCCGCTACTGAGGCCTAACACCGACGCCTGTAGACGAGCTACCCCCAACCAGGAATTTTGCCGAACCTCTTCCCTTAAGAAGAGTAGGGATCTTTTATTTGCCTAACATTTAATAGACAAGGGACCGACGGCTTTACATACCCTCCGAAGGATGGTATATCTCCTATACAACCCTCGCCTAAAGTAGTATAGCTTCCGCGCATACACTGATATACAAGCCGCTGGAAGATGTGTGAAGCGAGAAGGAAATTTATATTTACGGCATTTTCAACATATTCCATTGCAAAAAATGACTTATGTTTTAAAGATTATGTTGGTAAAATTTATGTAAATGTTAAGTATGAAAGTAAAAAGGTGCAATCAGAACTTTATGTCATACAGAATAGAGGATTACCTTTGTTAGGTAGAATGGGCCTTTTCAGTGAATTTTTTTTTATTGCTTTATGTGATAATATTTTATAAAAAAACATATCAAAATTGCAAAAATATTGCGCGGACTTTGAACGTGACGTCACACCACCTTATGACGTCAAAGAGCCTACGACCTTGAACAGGACATACGGGTGTATTAGTACTATATTGCAAAGTTGGTTAGTTATCTGCTTTTTGACAGTTGACGTTAAAATTGACTGTGACACTTTGACAGCCGCTTCTCTTGGATTTTTGTGTTTGAGAAAATGTTTAAAGGGTGCTTTGTTCCAACATGTACAAATAACAACATAAATTGTCCAAGCAAAATATTCACTTACGTTTCACGAGATGAAAGCAAGCGAAAATCATGGTTTAAAAATGCCAAAATTGAGAAGTAGAACCACAGAATATAACCACAAAACTAAACGTAAACATGTGTCAGCTGTGGTGTGATGTCCGTGGCTATTAGGCGTCCTGGCAAATGCTGCCAATATAATTCCGGACGTATGACGTCACTCAGTCCAGTGAAATGCATGTTCAAATTGCTGTAATAATGGTTTTTAACCTCAATACAATAAAATTGTGAGAGGTTACTAAAATTGTTTCAAAAACTAAAATTGAGATAACTTCAAATCTTTACGTTTTGAGGTCCTAGGAACCAAAAAAAATGGTTTTTGAAAAATGTCTGTGTGTGTGTGTATGTGTGTTAGCACAATAGCGCTGAAACTACTGAACGGATTTGAATGAAACTTTGCATGTGCGTTTAGTCCCAGAAGATCTGAAAAGGTTTTGGTTGAGATCGGATTACGTTTAGTGCCGGTTTGACGCAACAAGTTGCTTATTTTATAATTACTTTCAATTGAAAAGCAGTTAAAATTCTGATTTCAATGATATATCACACTTCCACCCTTTCTATTTGGTTTCCGTGAAAAAAATTTAAAAACAAAGCAAATATGAAGCATAGATCGCATTTCGCGTGACATGATCGATGCACGTAACCCTTAAGTCGTGAAACTCGTCAATTCACGTGTGAGGGTTTCTTCACTGCTCTAGAAGTAGAGCGGATTACGTCTAGTGCTATTTTTAAATATATATACAGACAAATCGAAGAATTAAACTATAAATATTCCTCTAAAATCTAGTAAAATTACTGAAATGCTAATGTTTTATTTAACAAAGACAACTGCGAGCGATCGGATTGCAATGAGCAAATTTTGACGATTATCATTGTCATCGTTTGTCATCCTATAACGTTGGTGTCATGTCATGTTAATAAGATTTCGGCATATTTGTAACTTTTAGTGACTGCACCAGTGGATTGTCACAAACTTTAAAGGTAGATGTAACAATATCAATATCATATGCTTTCTGTACCTTCGTTGGTGAATTTATTATAGATTATCACTTTACCAATTTTCAGTTTGTTACTTTACAAATCTGTAGTATTTAGTATAACTAGACTTTTTTTGTCGTTCAAGTGATGTTAAAGTTGTTAATATTCTAATAGTATATTATTCAACGAGCGATAATGATGTAGGTAATAACTCGCATAGATGAAATTTGCAGCACGAGCCACCAGTTTTGTAAATTCATTAAGTTGAGGGTTTTTTAAAGCCCCAGAAGATCTGAAAAGGTTTTGGATGAGATCGGATTACGTTTAGTGCCATTTTGTCACACAATTTAATGCTCTTTTCGGCTTCAAAGATCCACCGAGTGGGGAGGTTCCAGCCGCTTCCAGTAGCTGCCGATTTTTTTTATTAAACACTGTGAGATTTATATTCGAAACAAATTTGCATAAGGTGAATATCTATCAGTTAGCTTTCGATTAAACGAATTTTTGTTTTGAGGTTTAAGAATTTAGTGAAAAGGCCCATTGGACTAAAACAACTACATTTGTGTTTAGCAAATATAAATAAATTAGATGATAATGTTTCAATAAAATCACTTTGGAAAAATATGATATAGGAACGTTTAATAAAGGTAAAATATCTTTAAAATTAAAGTAGTGCGTCACACCAAAATTTTTTAAACCTGGCACAGTCAGAATTTGTGGTGATTCCAGAATTTCTGTAAATACATTATTAGAAACGACTCAATACCCTTCCCCGCGTCGAATATATTTTTGAAAAATGGAGATGGAGATTGACCTTTCAGATGCATATCAACAGATTTTATTAGATGAGGTAAGTAAGATTACCACTATAACCACACACAAAAGTTTCATATACTCGATTACCTTTTGGCATAAATCGTGCCCCTAGTTTTTTTCAGAAAACAATGGAGCAAATTTTAATTAACATACCGAGTATATCATGTTTTTTAGACGATATTCTGATAACTGGAGAAACTGAGGAGGAGCATTTAGTGCGACTTGGGTAGGTGCTAAAAAGATTATCGGAATGTGGCCTAAAAGTAAAAACAGATAAATGTAAATTTATGCAAAAATCTGTAACTTATGTAGGTCATGTGATCGATGCTAAGGGATTACATAAAAGTGAAGAGAAGGTACAGGCAATTAAAAATATACCTTTTCCATAAAATTCTAGTGAATTAAAGTCATTTTAGGTATCGCTAACTTTTATTGCTGATTTATTCCAAATGCAGCAACTTTAATGTTCCTCCTATATAAATTGCTAAAAAAAATGTACCTTGGAACTTTAATATAGAATGCCAAAATGCATTTAATAAGATTAAAAATATTTTAGTATCTTCACAAGTTCTGACACATTATGACAGCGAGAATTAACGGTTGATGCCAGCTCGGTAGCAGTGGGAGCCGTTTTATCCCATTTTTTTCCGATAAAACTGAAAAATCCATAGCGTTTGCCTCAAAAATGTTAAACAAGGTCGAGCAAAATTGGAGTCAGATTAACAAAGAGGCATATTTTCTAGTGGTGGGGATAAAAAAACATCAGTATCTCTATGGGCATACTTTTATATTGCACGCTGACCACAAACCTCTTGTGTCCATTTTCGGCAACAAAAAAGATATTCTATTAATAGCAGCAAGTCGTTTACAAAAATGGGCTTTATTTTTATCTAGCTTTAATTTTGATATTAAATACGTAAAATCGTATAGAAATGAGGCAGATGCATTATCACGTTTAATACAAAAAAGAAGTCAAATCTGAAAAACAAGATGATCAAGTATCATATTTAAATTTAATAAACCAACAACATAATTTTGTGATGGATGTTAATAAATTGAAAGTGGAAAATCGAAAAGATTTGATTAGTTGAAAAGTAGTTAAATATGTTTTAAAGGGTTGGCCCCTTAAATTAAGTTAAAATGAGAGAGAGTTAGAATCATACTTTAGTAGGAGACACGAACTAACTACAGAAAATGGCTGTTTAATGTGGGCACATCGCGTTATTATACCTTAAAGTTTATAAAACAAATTTTAAACGATTTAAAATCATCTGGGAATTGTAAAAATAAAGTTGTTGGCTAGAGCCTAACTAGATCATGATGTTAAGTGTATTACTAAAAATTGTGTAACTTGCAATACATATAAAAATTGAGCAACTCAAAGATGATTTATATTTACTTATATTCGTGGTCTTGGCCTGATATACCTTGGTCAATTACATTTAGATTTTTTAGGACTTTTCTTAAGTACTCATTTCCTAGTAATAATTGACGCTCATAGTAAATGGGTGGAATGTTTTAAAGTATCAAGCACCGCCTCAGCTACAACAATTTATAACTACGCGAATCATTTGCACATTTTGGAATCCCTCTTAAAATCGATTCAGATAATGCAACGAATTTTATTTTGGACGAATTTCAAGACCTCCTTAAAAAATTGAGCAGAACTTGTAACTATATCTCTGTATTATCCGCGAAGTAATGGTGCAACTGAAAACTGTGTGAAGTTAGTAAAGAATTGTTTAAAACATAATAAAAATAATAATAAAAATATAGAAGCGATTTTAAACCGGTTACTTTTTTAATATACTCCCCATTCGACTGTTAACGAAACTCCGGCTAAATTGTTATTGGGTAGGCAATTATGCTCAAAATTTGATTTGTTGAACCCTTTAGTAAATAATGTCGTTTATAAAAATCAAGAGGCAGGTAAAAAAAAAATTCAGGTAACAGGAGCCAAATATTTCATATATGTGATAAGGTGAGAGTAATGGATAACATAATGAAAATATGGGTTATAGCAACTATAGTAGAGAAAAAATCAGATGCAGTTTATAAACTACATCTGATAAACTGTCTATGAATTATAATGGAGAAAACATTTAGATCAAATTTAATAAATGTGCTGAGGGTCACGTTAAATATGTTGAAATAAGCACTATACAGTAAAACAAAATCACCAAACGTGGCTTCATATCTTGTACATGCTCTTTCAAAAACTATCCAAATAAGAACTTAAAATTCATTAGTGTTATAGACACAATAATTTAAGTGAAAATGGTGATCAGAACTCTCATATCATTGACCTTGTGAACGATCCATGCTTTGATGGAAGTCTGAAGGACGTATTTTCTGCTCGAAAAACTTAGAAAAATTGAAAAAAATAGGAAAAAGAAAAAATTAATTTTCTTTTTCCTCAACCTTTTCTTAAATTCTAAATAATAATATTACGTTCACAAAATTTTTAGGGTTCAACGTGACTGTTTCAGCCGGAGAATAATGGATAAATCATACTTACTGTCGTTTATGCTTAACTGCGGCTCTGATGGTATCAATTGGAAGACGTCGTAACACTATAAATCTAACACTGTCTGTTTCACACTCTCTTAAAATTAAATCTGAAAGGGAATTTTGTTAGAAAACACAAGTAAAAGACAATATAAAGTTCAAAATATGTATATTAAATCTTTTAAAAAATTTATGTTTTTACAACAACTTCTTCAGAGAAAATGTTGACAAACAATGGTCTGACCCGTGTACAACACATGGTGAGGAACGGGACGATTCATACGGTACCAACTACCATCCAATATGCAGTTTGATAAGCTAACGATGCACAAAAAGATTCAAGAAAAGTTTCATGTAACTGAAATTTTGGTGGGCTTATGCTTGCCTGTCTTATAAACGTATTTATTAATTCACATAAATTTTGGTCGCTCCTCGGAGCTTAAAATTGCTTGAAGCGTTTCTACTTCGTTTGTATTATGCAATAACAAATTTTACGTTCAGGCAAGGCAGATCCCATGCACGTGTGAGTACATGGTAATAATACTTTTTTGACTCCGAATCACTGAGGAACCGGTTTAGGGCAAACCCCGTCAAAACACATCATTTCCCCGTCAAATCCGACTGCTAGGAAATGATGGGGGTCCCATGTCGCTAAGGGCTATTTTCGCTATAACTTCCGATATACTTTGAATAGTCGTTGGACTAACTCGTCCTCATATTCAATACCTCGTAAGAGTTGCAGTGCTTGACAACGTGGATTCGTAAAAGGGTTTTTAATCTTGGAAATTTGGAAGTTCAAGTCCAATTTTATTATACTTTCTAAAATTGGGTGGTCGGGGCGACATTACGTCCCTGTGCAGCGACATTTACTACACTTACCAAATTAACGCTCCTCGAAGAGTTAGCGAAAATTTGGCATAAAAAACGCTCCGAAGAGCAAAAATATATTTCCAAGAATTAAAAACCTCCTCCACGGCGTTTTTACGTGAAGCACGCTTTTCTTACGAAGTATTTCCTAAGTCGGATTTTGTTACAACGTCGAAAAGTATATCGGGGTTATAGCGTTCTTTAACACTCCCCTCCTTTCCGTGAATCTTTTTGTGTAACGTTTGGTAAATTGTTTGTTTGAAAATAAAATGGATCATTGGATGTAGTCTCCCATGTGTTGTATTCGGTTATAGTTCAGACCGGCCTATCTGAACAAAACATAGATGCAAATCTAAAATGGTGATAAATTTGAACATATATCGATGCATAGCATTCGATTGAATTATTGAACATTGGGTTTCCAAAATGGCATAAAAAAAGAAAAAATCGAAAATCCTCGGATTCTCGATGACACAACACAAACACTTTCGACGCACTTATCTTTCTTAGTGTTCTTCCACTAATGCGGGCTTGCGTCTGCTCCTCCTCGTGTCTATGCCTCGTCGATCACCTTCGGTGTCGAACTGCCTTCTGGAACAGCTTAGGTGGTCCTCGGACTGCTTGGCTCCAGCTATACTATGGCTCTGCTCGGTTTATATGAAACAATATAAAACAAAATTTTAGTAAAATGTTTGTTCATATCCCGTCTGGGGATCTGCGACCGATAACATATCGTCGTCTTTGAGAATAGGAACACTGAATTTTGTTGACTTATATTGATTGAAATGGTTTCCGTGTAGTTAAAAAAAATCTCTTCTTGGGAGAAATCTGCGACCGATATCACATCGTCGTCTTTGAGAATAGGAACATTGAATTTTGTTGACTTATATTGATTGAAATGGTTTTTATTAAAATCTCTTCTTGTGAGAAATCTGCGACAGAATCTGCATCCGTCGGATCGTTGCATCTGCCCCTCCAGCAGACGTGGCGGCATCTCGCCCTTGAGTTGCTAGACTCGTCTGAATCGCGCTCTTGCGTCAGAGTCGTCGTCTTTCCATGCCGTGCCAATGGAACATTTGATTTGGACCCTTTGGGTCGGACTCTGCTTACAGATGTATATGTTTTGAACATATGAGGACTTAGAAAAATTATAAAAAATACCAACTCTGCCGGACACGGTCAGAGTTGCTGCAGTAAATTTTGAAGATTTGTATAGACGATACAATATCCTCGACAAAAATAACTTGTAAAAAAGGCATAAAAAATACCAACTCTTGCCTGACACGACAAGAAGTTGGTATGGAAATTTTGATATAAAATAAACCTAGCACTAAGTTAAAACTTAGCCTAGGTTGAAAAATATTATAAAAATATAATTGAATCTCCAGAACTTGATTCTGAATCAGAAGTGGAAGCATCTCGTGGCGGTGCATGAATTTGTACAACCGTTTGCTCCGGCGGTGGAGGTTCTGTGGAATCGTCTGAGAACGGGGAATCATTTCCATCGAGTGATGTTCCGCCTGGACTAGCATTTTCTTCATCGGAAGATTCGATTTCCAAGTTGTGCTCCTCCGGCGGGGCTGGTCTCAAATCATTGACATGTACTCTTGTCGTTACATTTCCCTTTTGCACGAGATATACTTCGTCCGAAAACTTCTTCAGAATTCTGGTTGGGCCTGACCAAGACGGCGTGAAGGTATGTACCTTCCTTTTTCTCTTACTCATGACTCTGTCTCCTACTTTGAAAACGATCGGAGTGACGGCCTCTTTCGGCGCATATTTTTGTTTGTAATTTTGTTGGGCCTGACGGGCTTCCTTGACTCGCTCGTATCGTGGAAGCGTTTGTTGCTTGGCTCTTTCTTGCCTCCAGGCATACAAATCCCATTCGCCTCTTTCGGCTGGATCATATCCTAACACGATCATGCTAGGTGTTTGATTTGTAGCGGCGTTCCTACGATTTCTTAAGATGTATGTCATCTGATGCACGTAGCGATCCCAAGTGTCGTTTGGCTTTTTGAATAAAAGAGTCTTTAAAATTTTCTTGCATTCCTGAACCCGTCGTTCCACGGGGTTGGATTGTTGGTGATATGCCGGAATTAAGTATCGTTCGATACCATTCCTTTCGCAAAATGTGATGTACCATTCGGAATTGAAATGACCACCGTTGTCTGAAATTATGACTCGGGGGACTCCGAATCTTGCTACTATTTCTTCGTCGATAAATTTGGCTATCGTTCTGCCGTCGACCTGAATGTATGCCTTTGCCTCTATCCATTTACTGAAAACGTCTTCGACGATAATCATGTATCTGTTTTCGGCGTCTTTAGTCCTCTGCAGCGGGCCAATTACGTCGACGCTCAAGGTTTCAAATGCATTTTGTGGTGCATGACTTCTAAGTGGAGCATTGGGCTGGGCTTGTCTTGTCTTTACAGACTGGCATATCAGACAGTCGTTTATGTATCTGCCTACGATCCTGGCCATATTATTGAAATAGTAGCGTTTGCTATTTTCCTGAGAGTCTCGTCTCTTCCTGGATGACATGCTTCATCTCGGTCATGATAATGGTAAATCAATTCCTTTATTTTCCTCTTTGGAACTATCAATTTAAAATTTCGATCGCAATCTTTAAAAAGTACATCGTCTTGGACGTGAAAATTTTTCATAAAAATAAGATCCGCATCGGAACGTTGTTCCTGTTGAAATAGATCATTCCAACGGCGGATCTTGTCTTGAATATCTCTTGAACTCAATTGAGCCTGTACGATATCTTCGTATATTTCTGAGTGCGTTAAAACAGAAATACGTTCTGGACACTTGTAATTTGGTAGGAACATTCTTTCCTCTTCATCGTCTGTCTCGACGTACTGATTTTGTGGGTTACGACTGAGAAAATCTGCTAATAAATTCTCCTTTCCTGGACAGTGTTCAATTTTGAATGCATATTCTTGCAATAGTAATGACCATCGTGTAAATTTTGTTTTGTCGTCCTTATGTTTGTTTAACCAAAGTAACGCCCTGTTGTCCGTCTTCACCAAGAACGGTTTGTCGGCTAAGTACATCTTGTACTTTTTAATATAGTTCACCACCGCCAAGCATTCCAGCTCGTTTATGTGGTAACGCCTCTCCGCTGGGGATAACGTGTTGCTTGCATACGAAATTATATATTTTTCGCCGTTGTCGCCTAATTGATATAATACGGCCGAAAGGCCTTGTAGGGATGCATCTGTTTGCAAAATGAATTGACGTGAAAAATCCGGCCGATGGAGTTCCAGCGGTCCGGATAATAATTCTTTTAATTTTCTAAACGCTTCATCGCATGTATGGTTCCAGTGAAAACGATTTTCCTTCGAAAGAAGTTTCGTTAGTGGCTTCGTGATCATCGCCACATTTGGTAGATATTCTCGTACCCAGTTGCAAAGCCCTAGGAAACTTTGTAGCTGCTTTTTTGTAGCTGGAACGGGATAATTTTGAATTTGTAAGACGTGTTTTTCTAATGGTTGGGAAGTATCAGTTCTAATGGTGTGGCCTAAATATTGAATTTCATTCGTCGCTATTACACACTTTTCCGGTGACACTTTTAGATTGTGCAGACGTAGTCTTTCAAAGACTAACCTCAAGTGGGACATATGCTCCTTCACGTTTACGCTGTAAACGATTATATCATCTAAATACACTTTACAGAAATGGTGCAGGTAACCCGTTAAAACGTCCTTTGCCATGAATTTCTGAAAGGTACAGGGAGCTGTCTTGAGGCCGAAAGGCATGACATTAAATCTGTAAGCTGCCCCATCAGGAGTGGTAAAAGTCGAGAAATCTTTTGATGCTTCATCTAGCGGTATTTGCCAATATCCACTTTTTAAATCCAACACAGAAAAAATCTTCGAATTGCCTAAATCTTTAATACTTTCGTGTATTTTTGGTAAGACGGAAGCCTCGTCTTCAGTCATTTCGTTCAAATGGCGGTAATCGATGCAAAAACGTGGTTTCTTGTCTGAGCGTTTTATTATCACGGGTGGTGAACTATATTGGGCAGTGCTAGGTTCGATGACGCCAGCTTTCAACATCTCTTCGATTTGGTCGTACATAATTTTCTTAGTACTCGGAGACATCGGATATGGTCTGATATTAAATGGTTTCGTGTCTTTTACTGTAATTTTGTGTTTAACAGTCACTGTGGTTGCTTGAGTCGGTTCCGCAGTGAACAGATCGACAAATTCTTCGAACAGCGGCCGTAGAAATTTGTCTTTAATAACAAGCTCTTCAGGAAGCTTTGCCTGCTGTCTCTCCCTCTGAGAAGCTTGATTCCAGAAGACGGTAATACGCTCTTCCGTGCCGGCATATAGGCATTTTCGGCCATAATCATATGCGACATTGTTCATATATAAGAATGGTGATCCTAATATTATCGTTTCGTTCAAATTTTCGATTACTTGAAAATCAATTTCAAAAGAAGTGCCTGAAATTATTACTTTTAATTTTGTCGTTCCAAGAGAGTCCACCATTCGATCTCCGCACGCCATAGCAAATGATCGACGTGTCGTGAGATTTTTTAAATTATCCAACATCCTCGGATGGATAACGTTTCGCGTCGAGCCTGAATCGATCAGTGCGTCGACCGCATGTTCATTAATTTGAACTTTTATACGAGGCAAAGGGAACGCTTCGCTCATATAATTTATTGACTCTCTTGTCTTGTGCAGAGGAGCGTCGTAGTGGTCATGAGTATCGGAAAAAATTACTGGACATTGCTGCCGCCTTGGTTCGGCCGTTGTGCCGGGGATCTTGCAGATGGACCCTGGCCTGGGTCACTGGCCCCTCGAAAGTTTCCCGGTCTCCTGTTGAGATGCGGGTTATTCGGGCATTGGCTATGGAAGTGCCACTGCACTGTGTCTGTACAGTATCGGCACGGGGTTGCCGGTCGGTCGGGTACTCGGAATTTCCCCGATCCGCCATTGAAATTGGTTTGCCTGCGGTCAGGATTCACTGATCCGCTTGAAGAATTAGGCATAAAAAAAGGACGACCAGGCGCTCTGCCTGGACCGTCCTGTCGAGATACGTCCTCTCGGAAATGCACCCTCGGTGCTGGCGGAGTTGGGCTTCCATTGCTCCTTATACTTGAATTTTGTTGACTTATGTGTCCCGGCTCTTGATAGTAAGACGCGCGGGACAAGCGTTGATCGATTAACTGGATTAGCGACGTCTGTTCGTCAGCTGAATCCCGCTCGACGTTAGTAGCCGCTGCTATTAACATCTCTGTGGTTGAAATTAGGTTGCTTCTCAAGCGTGACCTAATTTCTGGACGCAGTTGGTCCATGATGACCCGAGCTCTGATGGCTTCGGATTTGAAGGGATCAATACGATCGAAAAGACAGGTTTTCCTTGTGATAAACACTGCCGTGTCGTCTAAAGACGTTTGCTTGACGGCATACAGTTGAGCAATAGCTCGTGACTGTATGTCGGGAGAATTAAATCTCGTAAGGAATCTTTCCTTGAATAAGGTATACGAAGTAGTCAACGTCCTAAATTGTTCGGACCATCGTTGAGCTTCGCCCTTGAGTTGGCCGGTTACGTTATGGAGGCGATCATAGTCGTGGCTTATGCGAGCTCTGTCGAAATATTCCTCCATAATTTTCAGAAAAGCTTCTGGATCTTCATGATCAAGCCCATGGAACGTCACGTTCGGACATCTTTGTCTCTCATGGGGCGTACAGGTCGACACGTTCTGTATCGCCTGCACGAAGCCCTCTGCCATTTTCAGAAACATACTTTCCATCAAATTAGCAGTTTGTGGCTGTGAAGCAGATAAATTTACATTAATTCCCTCCGGAAACAGTCGTTGTGGTTCTATCCCTCTAGAACCGTCGTCGACGAGCGGGGTGACTCGCTCGTAAAATTCTCTTGGGGTCGACCCCTCGGAGTCTTCCGCCATGAATGAGAAAGGATTTGTTGGGTTTGGGGACGGCATGGTCCCTGTTCGGGCGCCATGTGAACGATCCATGCTTTGATGGAAGTCTGAAGGACGTATTTTCTGCTCGAAAAACTTCGAAAAATTGAAAAAAATAGGAAAAAGAAAAAATTAATTTTCTTTTTTCTCAACCTTTTCTTAAATTCTAAATAATAATATTACGTTCACAAAATTTTTAGGGTTCAACGTGACTGTTTCAGCCGGAGAATAATGGATAAATCATACTTACTGTCGTTTATGCTTAACTGCGGCTCTGATGGTATCAATTGGAAGACGTCGTAACACTATAAATCTAACACTGTCTGTTTCACACTCTCTTAAAATTAAATCTGAAAGGGAATTTTGTTAGAAAACACAAGTAAAAGACAATATAAAGTTCAAAATATGTATATTAAATCTTTTAAAAAAATTTATGTTTTTACAACAACTTCTTCAGAGAAAATGTTAACAAACAATGGTCTGACCCGTGTACAACACATGGTGAGGAACGGGACGATTCATACGGTACCAACTACCATCCAATATGCAGTTTGATAAGCTAACGATGCACAAAAAGATTCAAGAAAAGTTTCATGTAACTGAAATTTTGGTGGGCTTATGCTTGCCTGTCTTATAAACGTATTTATTAATTCACATAAATTTTGGTCGCTCCTCGGAGCTTAAAATTGCTTGAAGCGTTTCTACTTCGTTTGTATTATGCAATAACAAATTTTACGTTCAGGCAAGGCAGATCCCAGGCACGTGTGAGTACATGGTAATAATACTTTTTTGACTCCGAATCACTGAGGAACCGGTTTAGGGCAAACCCCGTCAAAACACATCATTTCCCCGTCAAATCCGACTGCTAGGAAATGATGGGGGTCCCATGTCGCTAAGGGCTATTTTCGCTATAACTTCCGATATACTTTGAATAGTCGTTGGACTAACTCGTTCTCATATTCAATACCTCGTAAGAGTTGCAGTGCTTGACAACGTGGATTCGTAAAAGGGTTTTTAATCTTGGAAATTTGGAAGTTCAAGTCCAATTTTATTATACTTTCTAAAATTGGGTGGTCGGGGCGACATTACGTCCCTGTGCAGCGACATTTACTACACTTACCAAATTAACGCTCCTCGAAGAGTTAGCGAAAATTTGGCATAAAAAACGCTCCGAAGAGCAAAAATATATTTCCAAGAATTAAAAACCTCCTCCACGGCGTTTTTACGTGAAGCACGCTTTTCTTACGAAGTATTTCCTAAGTCGGATTTTGTTACAACGTCGAAAAGTATATCGGGGTTATAGCGTTCTTTAACAACCTCACCAACGAAGCCGAAAGGACACCTTCACTTTCACCATGTGCTTTAAATCTAATTGATTCAGGAGAAACTCCACCAGGTACTTTTTTATACCCACTTCTCCCCTAGATAGTTTTAGTATAAGTAAACTTAAATATTTCTCTGACTATTCTGTGAATTATTCTGATGATGAAAAATTAGGTATTCTAAAAGTTTGTAATGTAAATGTACAGAGTATTTTAAATAAAATTGATGATATAGAGTTATTTATATAACTTGTAAATTTTGATGTTCTTTGCATTACAGAACACAGCTATCAATTCAGACATTGGTAACGTAAGCATGCAAAATTTTGGACTAACTTCTCATTTTTCTAGAAAAAATTATAAACATGGGGGATTTTAATATATAGCAATAACAAGTTAAATCATATCAAGGAATTTATACAAATTAAACGTATTTCGGTCGAATGTCATGCTGAAATGTGTGCTGTAATCTACAATGATATAACAATAGTGTGTATTTATCGACCCCCCGCAGGACATGATATATTTTTTAATTGTATTAGCAGTGCACTTAGATTAGCATTAGATAAATCTAAATATGTAATTTGCTGTGGAGATCTAAACATAGACTATAGTAAGGAAACAGTTATTAAAAAAACACTGGATGACATTTTCCACTCCTTTAAATTGAATGTAACAACTAGTGAACCAACACGAATATTCACAAATTGTCAGGGGCAAACAAATGTAAGTACTTTGGACTACTTAACTACGAATATTTCAAATGACATGTACCATGCTAAAGTAGTGAATGCATTTATAGCTGACCATTATGCACAAACCATAGACATTTGCATTAAAAAAGAACCTAGATTCCTAAAACCAAACAAAATTATTACATTTAGAAACATGACACCAGAAAATATAATTTTTTTCGTGAAAAATGCCCAAAAACTAGACTTTCCTATGGTATATTTAGCTGATATTAATACGTCATTTAATTACATATTAGAGTCTTTAACCTGGTGTTTAGAAATTAGCTGTCCTATTATTAAAAAGAAAGTACGTAAGGTAAATAAAAAAAATCCATTATATACTAAAGAATTAAGAACTGAAAGAAATGGGTTAAATAATCTACACTGGTTAGCAAAAACTTTAAATTGTAAGGAAAGCATAGAAACCTACAAAAGAAAAATGCAAAGGTGCAAACAAAACATAAGAATAACTAAATCAAATTACTACAAAAATAAAACAAAACAATCTACAAATAAGGCACGTACAACCTGGACATTAATTAATAAAAGATTAGGTAAACAAAAACCTAATATAAAATCGAACTAAAAATACAAAATGTTTCTATAAAGAACCTGATCAAGTTGCTAATTCATTTGCTCAGTATTTCTCTACTGTTGCAGATAAAAAATTAAAACAACATTTGGGAGAAACCTTTCATTACCTTATACAACATCATAAAATTATGTAAATTCATTATTTGTGCCATACATTAGCGAAAGTGATATGAAAGCTGAAATAAGCAATTTCAAAAATAAAAAATCCACTGGATTAGATGAATTTAGTGTAGTACTGTTAAAATCAATGAGTGATATAATCTGCAAACCGTTGACGTATCTAATTAATAAATCTCTTGCTATTGGTGTGTTTCCTGATGTTCTTAAAATGGCTTGTGTAATTCCACTCTATAAAAGGAGGATCCTTTAAGTATCGAAATCACTCCTTAGTATATTTTCAAAACACATAGAAAGAATGGTACATAATATAATAACTAAATATTTAAACGTATCTAACATTGTAACACTAAGTCAGCATGGATTTAAAGAAAACATGTCCATAGAGACGGCGTCATATCATATGTTATATTATATATATCAAGAACTGGATATGAATTAGTATGTAATGTCTTTAATGTTCGACTTGTCATGTGCTTTCGACACAGTTAATATTGATTTTTTACGCAAAAAACTTTTCTCTATGGGCATTCGTGAAAATTTACTAGTTTGGATTAAATCTTACATGACAAACAGGAAAATGATAGTAAAATATAATAACACTCATTCAGAAAGATACAATGTTAATATGGGAGTTCCCCAGAGTTCTGTACTGGGTCCTCTTCTTTTTATGTTATATGTCAATGATTTGCCACAACATATTTCAACGGGTAAAGTTACGATGTCTGCTGATGATGTAACGATAACAATCTCGGCACAGACACCTGAGGAAATATCACTTTGTATGACACGTGTCTGCGATGAACTTGAGGCATGGTGTCATCTAAATAGACAAATATTAAACGATAAAAAACCGTTTATATAAATTTTCACATAAAAAGACCATTGCCTTCAAGTTTCTAAGCTGAAAATAATATTAAACTATCAGAAAATCTTGACAAAAATCTCGAATGGGATATGCATATTGACTATATCTGCTTCAAGTTAAATTCTGCTTTCTTTGCTATAGTCCAGATGAAATCATCTCTAAATACTGAGGGACTGATGAATATCTACTATTGTCTAGCTTATAGCCATATTTCGAATAACATTGTTACATGGGGAGAGGTGCATCAATAAATAGATTTTTTGTAGGACAAAAAAGAATTTTAAGGATAATTTATAATACAAAACCAATGAAAACTTGTAGAAACATTTTCAAGATAAAAATATTCTAACTGTCCCATCTATATTTTTGTTTTTGTTTTATATGCCTTTAAACATAAACACCTCTTCAAACGCGTGGGGGACAGGCATTGTTTTAATACTAGGCACGGGGATGTATTACAAATCCCAAAGCATAAAACGACTACATTTAAAAATTCACCTGCTTGTAGTTTCATATATTCCTACAATAAATTACCAGTAAATTTAAAATAAATTGCAACTTGTAGTATGTTTAAAAGACAAACTAAAATATTTTTTATTGAAAAGGCTTTTTATAACGTAAAAGAATTTTTTAAATTCTTGAATCTCATATTTCAATTTAATGATTTCTCTAAAAAAAATTTTGTTTGTTTGTTCCGTTTTTATTTTATTTTTTTAATTTTATATACTGTATTTTTATATATTTACGTTTTGTAACTTTTGACATACCATATGTACTATTATTGTACCAACAAATGGTGAATAAAGATATTATTATTATTATCTGATCAAACGTCATCTTTTACTCCTTGTGTTGAAAATGAATTAAATAGCTGACCCGTGAATACTGAGCCTAATAAATATGAGTTACGCCATCGTAATCAAATAAAAGCACCCGAAAGATTTCAGTGTAGTTAGTAAGTTTTAAATTGATTTAAAAGGTACATTGTAAATAATGTCAGTAATATAAATAATAAATGTAAATTAAAACACATTCTCCTTTTTACGATTGTTTACAGAATAAAAAGTGTTAGGGATAGGACTTTTCAAATAGTTTGGAAACAACATGATTCCATAGGCCTGCTAATCAAATTTCCAGCTTTCAAGGCAATACAAAACTTACACCTGCACATTGTTTGCCTTAGCACTAAGTTAGGACAACGATATCAAGAAGATTTTCCCATTTTTACAAGCTTCTTTTTGTTGAACAAATCGCTGTTATAGATGTCTTCTGTTGCAAAACAAATATTATTACTCCTCAAAAATAAGTAATTTGTATTCGTTTAATAAAATAAAAGAAGTAGCAATACTACCATTTTAAGATAAAATGAATACACCATTTTCCTCCCATCTACAATTATGCTTAATATTTTTTTATCATTTTTCCAACGTTCCAACTAAATGCTGTTATATAACGCTCTTACCAATTTCCTTCACCCATACGTGGTTTAACTACGATACAAAAAAAGCGAGGCAGTTTTTCTAAATTGCTTTTATTTTCCCAGCCGTAGTTGATGGGTTTGCTTCCTAAGTAATGGAGTTTTAAAATACACGCAACAACGTAGGATCAACAACTTTACACAATAATGGGAATATTACCGGGACAGGAGCACGTTATGCATCACATTATTGCGCGGTATTAGTAAGAGCTTACATCTTAACGAAATACTTACAGAGCCGGTTGAAGCTAATGTTATACCTGCAACAAAGAAAGTAAAATTAACTTTTTGTGTAAACGAAAATTTCAGCAATATTTTTATTTAATTCTCGGAATGCGCCAAAATGAAACAAATACCCAGCAAAATGCACTCTTGATTGTATTAATGCCCAACATTTTTATGAAAAATGAACTCAATATGCCAAATATATGAAAATCTTACAAATAATAAACCAACATAGTTTTCTAGAAATGAAAGATATACTATGCGCGAAGTATTGTGATCTTGACGTCAGCATGTAAGCCAAATATTTTCAATCAAGAATAGCTTCAAAATAAATGAAATGGAAATGATAAGAATTTTATAAATTTCGGTGCAGCGGAATAGGTGTGTCCATAAAATTTGGTTTTTAATTGAAAATTGTAGATATACCCTACACAGTTTAAGAAAAAGTAATCATTTATTTTCGGCGTTATTTGTAATAGAAATTACCTCAACACATCGTGGCTAGGAAACGCTCCCTTGGAGCGAGGCTAGACGGGTGACATCACATGCCTGCTACGCGATATGCGCTACGCATTCTATGTGTTGTTATAGTGGCGTAGTTAGTTTTGCAACTGTTTGATCCATCTGTGCCTTGAAAGAAATATGGTGGTGGTTTGTGTCTGGATGCGCAAACACAACATAGTTCCCTGTGGAACTGCAAAAAAATGCGAAAAACGTTAAAGTACCGAGAACGTAGCACAACATATCTCCCTTCCCCGTTTTCGAGGGTGAGGAATATGATGATGACAAACCACCCCTTTATGCAAAAAACCACCACTTCTTCAGGTTTGTCGGCTTTGGCGTGTTGGTTTAGTGTTTAATTCCAGAAAATTAAGCAACTTTGATAAGTTTCTGCGTTTGGGAGTGGTTGGGAAGGGGTGGGTGAGAAAATATTGCCACCATCGTGCTTCTCGCCGTATAAAACGGGGGTATACCAATTTCTCTTGGGCTTGAAGCTTCTTGAGGGTATTTCGTTTTTTGGAAGTGTTGTTTCAACCCTTGGGGTCGGGCGGGTATCATTTATTGAAATTGAGCAGAAAAATCTCGATCCGACAAACCCTCGCACGCCAAGACTCAAAAAACTGAAAAGGGGGGGTGGTTTCTTGAATGAGGGGCGGTTTGTGTTAAATTGGGAGCTATTGTTGTTGAGTACCATTGCTACCATCGTATTTCTGATCCAGGAAAACGGGGCGGGGTCTTTGCATTTCCACAGGAGATTATGAATTAGAACGCTAACAAAAATATCCCAAAGCAAATAATAGAGAAAGAAATGGTGTTTGCGACAGTAAAAAGTCCCGACATTGAACAAGTTTCTTCGGCATCAACTTTGTATTGCTGCCAAGATCATACTAATGTAAGTCATATCTAGACTAGTAGTAGGTACCCACTGTTGAGCATAATTGCATATAAATAAATACACCACAGGTAATGACGACGCCCTTTATCCCGGAAGGCTCTAGAAGAGCCTTGTATGGGAGGGGGCTACACATTTAGAGACAAGGGACACACACCCAATATCCGTGTATAATGAAAAAATCCCTCTCACAGTATTTTCCACTGCCACGACCGGGGATCGAACCCGGAACTTTTGGGTGAGAGGCAAGTGCGCTTACCTCTCGACCATCAGTCATACAATAGCAATTTTTTTATAGCTTGAACTATACATGAAATATTATTTGGAATATAAACTTAGCAAAGTAAAAGCACGTATGAAAGATGATGTGGTGCCTTATATATCTGCCTGGCAAGCAGATAAAGGAGTATACAGAACAACTCAATTAACTAGTGAAAGGAGGGTCCGAAAAAGAAAAGTTGGAAAATTTCTGTGCAAATCTACCAAATGTTTGCAACACTTGCCGGTTCCATCAACTTCTCATAATGCAGAATACATTGAGCTGCAGAACAGTAGAACTGATTTGGCAGTAAGATGTGATGTATCGACTCAAACCCGAATATTAACTTATTATAGAAGTAAGACTAGTCAAGTTTCCTTTTCAACCTTAAGTAAAAATATAGCTACGTCTTCCATGAAATCTGAATTACTTCTACAAAAGGAATTTAAAAAACCTGTGATACAAAACTTACTCCAGTCATATTTAGATGCATCAAACACAGGTACCGACTAGCTTTGACACCACTTGATTGAAGCTGGTCAAAATCAGTGTTTGACGCGAGTAAATCGGACACCATAATCACGCCTACGTTCGGCAAATTATGTGAATCTACTTTTTAGGAACCCTCCTCCATATGTGACAGCAATAATAACATTCTGAGTAGTGAAAGCACTATTACTGCCGTGAATCCAAGCTTTGTTCTAACGAGAACGGCACGAAATAAACCTAACGCAGTTTACAGATGATCTGGCGCCTGCCGAACCAGCAAGCATGTGACATCAAACTTATATCTGGCAATTTCTACAACCGCTGTTGTAGTTCGGATTGACTTTTTTCAAACACAGTTCCAATATTGTTATTAAGTCAAAATCTTTATTTTTCAGTACATTCATTGTATTTTAATTATTTTGTGGACAGACCTATTATTAAAAAATTTCGCGACAAGTTGTATAAAGAAAGTATTTTATGAAAAGAGAAGACGTCAATTAGAAGGATGATCGAATGTTAAAATTATTTACGTCAATTAATTGAGCAGATAAAAAATATCAATAAATTATCTTTACGGTGACTAACTTCTTCATAAGGTATTTCAAATGTTTCTCACCTAACTCACACATGGTTTTAGATAATTACTTATCTTCTAAAGGACATGACATGGTAGCAACAGGGATCTTGAGTTTTGAGCGATTATCCTGATATTTTTATATGCTTTTTGGAACACAAACTAGAATATTTTCAATTTTGCGTGAGTCTACTGGATGTTATTAAAAGTCATCGTCAAGATCCATTATTAAGAAATTGTTTTTTAAATGGACTTCTGCCGGAAACTCAAACAGTTTTTATATGAAAACGATCGACGATCAAGTAAAGTTCAAAAATATATCTTTTAAGTACTTATGTACAGGTTCTACATAAAATTGTCACACATACACATCTAACATTTATTTTTTTTTTATATATAGATTTGTGTCTTAATTTTTAGTTAACTGTACGAGTACAGATTGTAATTAATATTGTCATTCTATTTTATATTTCAGACAAACTTAAACAAAACAACGATAGTCTTATTGAAAATATGATTTTTAAAATAAATACGCAAAACAAAGGCAAAAAAAGCAAAAATAATTTAAAAGTTTATCTATCATTTGTATTCTTGATTACCATCTGTGTCAGATCCCCTCAAAAGTTTGTTAAACGGATAGTGAATGTTTTGTTCATGTTGGAATAATGTTACCGTGTCATGTTCTTTTATCATTTATGTAGTCCCACATGACATTTTCGCATAAAATGCTCGACAAGGTAGATTTTATAATAACCGGCGCATTCGCCAGAAACTTCACCCTCGAATGTATTGTCGTATCATTATAATCTAAGAACCTGAATAAGGACGACCTTCACCCATCTGTTTACCGAATGAAAAGTATTTTTTTATCAGTTATAATACATAAACAAACATATCGCAAATGGGTTGTCTAATGGAATTAGTAGGTTAAAGCTACCCTTAATTAAAATTAATGTAATGAATGATTTTTTAATTTCTTCACTAATTTGTTTACTAAACGAATCAAATACTGATTGAGAGTACAAAACACAAGGAACTAGAAAAAGTTGGGTTGTCTATTTTTTTCTGGTCTCTATTAGCGGGTTGCCAGGTATAAACAGGTGAGTTGATACTATATATCGACACCCCCAACGAACAAGGCAGTAACTGTAGATACGCCTTTTTTGTGATATTCACATACGCGTACTCAGCAAAAAAAGACGATTTTTTCTGTATTATTGACGTATCTCTGAGACCCATGAATCCATAAATATTCGAGAAGAACAAAGACGTATCTAAAGCAACTTTCATCAATTTTACCTAAATAAAGTGGTATCTCAGTTTACGTCTATTTTATTATTAGCAATTCTCAATATAAGGAGAAGAAAAAGGCAGTTACTCAATATGTCACCATGTTCCCGGGAAAATTTTTGAGAATTTCTGATGTGTTCGACTGTAACATCAGAGTAATTCAAGTTACTTCTTTTTTTACACAAATGAAAACTGTATATCTTTTGTTGCAAATCAAGTTATTTCCTTGTTCCCCACGACAAAATTTCCAATTTTATTTTAATCGAAGGTAACATAGTGGTAATTTAAGTTACTCTTTATATTTCATCCAAAATCACTATGATGAAATTACGCACATAAAGTTGCTGCGTTGTTTCAGACAGTATTATTGTTTTCTCTGCTGCCAAGATATTAGATTTTAACATTTTTAAGTGATAAAAACTTTAAACAAAGTGTGGAAAATGAGTAGAGGAAGAATGTTATACAAGCTATATACTGAGTGGATGGAAAGCAACCACCATAATATGCACAAAGCTACAGAGAGGCAATATGGAGATATTTTTTATACAGTGTATAATATAGATTTTTTTTAAGCCTAACAAGGACCAATGTCCTACATGCGCCATATATATTCAGGTTTCCTAAGAAGAAAAAGAGAACTTCAGTGTAGACTATGCTTTACATCTTGGTAATAAATTCACTTCTCGAGAATTAAAGACAATTGACATAAACATAGCTACGACTCAGAAATCTAAAAATATGATTGTAGCGTGCTATGACTTACAGAAAATCTTATCGACTTTTTGACATTGTGACAAAGGAAGGATTTTGCTAGATGTGAAATGAAACCATTGCGAAAAAGGGATCCAATGAAATAAGTAGTTCGTTGTATTATTTTATTGAAACAATAATCAAACAAGGTTTTAAGGACTTCCGTTTACAAAATACAAAATAGAAATCGTATAGTGTTTTCTATGTATTACTATGCAGCATCTACTTTTAAAATCGATATTACCCACGTTTTTTTCGAAGTTGGACATACCCAAAATGAGGGCGATGCAATGCATGCCATCATTGAAAGGCGAAAGAAAAATCAAGTTATTTATGTTCCTGATCAATGGATTACGTTAGTATGCTGTGCTAAAACTACTGGAAAACCATACAATGTTACGGAATTAAACCAAGAATCTATATTAAACTTCAAGCACTTTATGGAAGAAAAAGAAAATTGGAAACTAGACAATTATAATAAGAACGATACTTGGAATAAAGTGAAATGTGTGAAAATTACAAAAGATAATCCGAACATGATAAGATTACATTACGATTTAATATCAGAATCCTACTGTGAAATTAACATAGAGACGAAACCCAATAGAAACACAAAAAGGAAAACTCGTAACACGAAAGTTGCGAATTCAAACAATTCGAATTTTATAGGTATACCCCTTGCATACAGTGGCCCCCTACCCATATTAAAAAAGAAATACGTAGGATTAAACAACCTCTGTACATCAAAAGTCATTCCGAAAATTTACCATGACTACTACAATAATCTCAGATACGGCGAGGCCCAAGAAAATCATTCGGTTTCAGAATAATTACGATTATTAATTATTAAGCAACTGTTACTGTAGTTTCCATTTAGCATAACCATTTTAATTTTTAAGCAAAACTTACTTTTACTAAGTTTTACCACATTATTGTAGTTCCAATTTAACACAACCGTTTCATTTTTATAAATAAAACATACTTTTACTACATTTACTGTATTATTTAATCATGCTACTATAGAATTTTCTTTGACCTTTTATTTAAGAATCAACACTATAGATTTTAAGGTACTCAAGTTGCGTCGTTATTATGGGTTAATAACAGGTAAGTATAATTGTTTGAGCTGTAAAAATGTATTATATATAATTACCACCTTGTTCTTTGAAAAATTGCTTATTTTGCTTGGCCGTAAGTCAACCTAAATGTGATTTCGAGCAACTTTTGAGTTATCGTGATTATAATAAACAATAGACAACATATTTTATTATATTATCTTTTGAAATTAGTGGCTTATTAACTTTCAAACTTTTCAAAAAAAAAACCGAAATTTAAAATTTGGCTTAATTGCATCTCCTGTAAAATTGCTTAAAATGAGATACTGCCTTGTTCGTTGAGGGTGTCGATATTTACACTCATCTGTTTTCTCATTGATATCAATAAATAAATAAATACACCACAGGTAATGACGACCCCCTTTATCTACACATTTAAAGACAAGGGATACACACCCAATATCCGTGTATAGTGAAGAAATCCCTCTCACAGTATTTTCCACTGCCACGGCCGGGGATCGAACCCGGAACTTTTGGGTGAGAGGCAAGTGCGCTTACCTCTTGACCATCAGTCATACAAATATAAATAGTATACAAATATATATATTAAAATACGCATAAATTTATTGCGAACATGGTGGTATTAAATTCGAAAATTCGAGCAAGCGAACAGCGCGCGACAGAGAAGCATTGCACGTACTATTCTGTGCGATAGAGAATAATACTGGTTCATATAAGTGATATATAAATAATATATTAGTAATATATATTTATTTATTTATTTATTAATCACCACTCTACAGAAATGATATCCCCAATTACAGAACTTTATTCTTTTCACATTTCATTTCAATAAATAGATTAATTATTGGTGAGCCACTAGTCTTCCTTTTTGACAAAACAGCCTTCTTGGTATTTATCAGTGCCGGATCTGAAAATTTACTTGGGGAGGGAACGAAGTTGAATTTTGCCCCCCACCCCAAGAAAACAATAATTAACAATAATGTATACACCACATTACTAAATTATTGTATGCTTTAGAAAATGAAGGGTGGGGGAAGAAATTCACTCTTTCTATTTTAATTGTTTCTTTCTTTATTTCTGTTCATAATATGAAGAACGCGAGGATCATTATATTCATGTCATATCATATTATTCTAATCGTCTCTGTTAAAACTACGATGAGCGGGAAATTTCTAAAGTTTGACAATCACTCTTAAGTCGTTGTTTCTTTTTTCCTCATTTTGTCGTTCCCTCACGAACCACCTGGGCTGTTTGCCTTATTTTGCCCCGCTCCCTCCCTCCCCGCTATATCTGACCCTGATACTTATGTTTAAAAAATTTAATAACTCATATAACTCTAGATAAAAAAAATTAAATTGGCGACCGCCCAACTGGAAGGTCCCCTGTGGGTGTCTTTTAAAAATTGAGTTTAATATTTATGATTTGTTGAAAGATAACGGAGATTTGACTAAATGAAAATGTCCGGACCAGGGCGTTCGGCAGATTTGCAATAATTTGAAATAAATATTTATTTATTTTTAAATGGGAAAGTTTGTCCGAGTTGTCAAGAACCAATTTTTTTTAATGGCATTTGGACATAGTCCATACAGCCAGATGCACTGTCCTATTACTTTAAAAAGCTAAATCTAATTCTAACAAGAGAAAGTTTTTAGAAGAACACAATGGGAATTAAACAAGGGCACACGCTTCTCGCCTAGGGGCCCGTCAAGGCATATTAATAATAATAATAATAATAATAATAGATTTTATTGAATTAAACAAATATAAACCAGGCGAAGTTTAGCAATTGCTACTCTTACACTTAACCTGGCTTATAATAAACAGAACATATATTTCAATACATGGATGTGTGTATATTAGAAAATGAAGAAAACTTAAATTTAAATTCAAGTTGAATAAGAGGGGTATATTACATAAAACATATCAGTTAATTAGGGAAGTTTGCATTATTTACAATACTTATTGTGTCTATTTAAATTTATCAGATTGATTTTATTTAAATTACACTACTTAGTTTACTGTTAAGATGAGCTTTAAACGAATACTTTGGTAAGTGGGCAAAATCTTTGATAGTGGAGTTGTAAAGCTTAACAGCCAAATAAGAAAAACATTTTTGAAATATGGCTGACGAGTGACGTGGGATATGTAGATTAAGTTTATATCTTAGATTTAAATCATGCGAATCAGATCTTTTTAATAATTTTTGAAAAAGGGATAGAGGTAATTGATCATTGATAATTTTGTAAATCAAATTACAGTAATTACGTTTTCGCCTAGTAGTCATATTCATCCAATGTAATTCCGAAATTTTACGAAAAATGTGATCATATTTCCTCAAACCAAATACAAATCTGCAACAAGAGTTTTGTACCTTTTGAACTCTATTTTGATTAAATTTATCTAGGAAGGGACCATAAATACAATCGCCATAATTGAAACGTGAGAGAATTAGGGAATCGGATAAGGTCTTCTTTACGTGGATCATTAAGATATTTCTATAGGAATAGAGTGATTTCAGCGTACTATATGATTTTATCAATAAGCTGTTAATATGCAGATTAAATTTTAAATCGCTGTCAAATATAATACCCAGCTTCTTTAAAGAATATTTGGATTGTAAAGTTTCAGATTCAACTTTAATGGTAATATTACTATCAACAAACTCTCTATTTCTTTTATTTCCAAAAAATAATACATGGCATTTACTTTCATTTAATTTTAGATTATGCTTATTTGATAAAGTGCTAATTGTATGGAGATCTTCATTGATAAAATTTTCTGCATCCATAATATTTTCAACTTTAAAATTATATTGAATCTGTGTATCATCCGCGAACGCTTGAACTTTACAATGTCTAACTGATCTTAGTATATCACTCGTGTAAACTAAAAAAAGGAGTGGCCCCAATATCGAACCTTGAGGTACACCGGATGTAACACTTCTTACAGAGGACACCCTATCATTTATATGAACTACCTGCGACCTATTGCGAAGATAAGAGCTAATAAGATTAACCATCTTATCAGAGCAACCATAATAAATCAACTTACTGCACACAAGTTTATGATTAATAGTATCGAATGCCTTGGAGAAGTCTAACAGTACTAGGGCTGTTACTTCTTTTCTATCTACAGAAGATACAATATCGTCACATACGTTTAGAAGAGCGGTTGAAGTACTGTAACCCCGCCTAAAACCCGACTGACACTCTGGTAATATTTGTTTTTGCTCCAAGTATTTTGTAAGTTGAATAGAAATGGCTATTCAACTTACAAAATACTTGGAGCAAAAATAAATATCACCAGAGTGTCAGTCGGGTTTTAGGCGGGGTTACAGTACTTCAACAGTATTGATTTACACAACATAGGTAAAGGCCTCGGATTATACATAAAAGGTTTAAACACAGGACTGCCAACTCTAACCTAAATTTTTATGCCACTTTTATATAAAAAAGGTATCAGACAGTCTAGAATGTCGTTATTATTAAGACATATTAAATATAGTAGGTTGAAAAGGGTTTCTATCTTTAAATTTATCAGTTGTTTATACAATTCATTACTTGCGTCTGTGTGTTTGTTACAGTTAAAGAATATGTGATCTAAATCACTCTCAATGTTACATGTATCGCACAAATTTGTAGGAGAAATTCCTATTCTGAAGAGATGTGAAGGGTAACAACCATGTCCAAATTTTATTCTATCGATAATTGTTATGTACTTTCTAGGTAGGTTAAAATTGTCATGCCAGAATTTGGATGGTATTTCAGGATTAATTTTAGTATACCTTGTGGTAAAAACAAATCCTTGCCACATGTTTGACCACTTTCTTTTTATTAAAAGTTTACAGGAGTTCACAGCATCATCGTAACTTAATTGTTTTGGAGATTCTAAACCAGATGAAATGCTTTGTTTAGCGATGGAGTCGACTTCTTCGTTAAAATGAAAACCAATATGCGCTTTGACCCACATAAAAGCTATGCGACCTCCATTTGCGTATAACTGTCGAATGATTATTTTAATATTAGTGATAAAGGAATTTGATGGAATATTCGGCGGATAACTATGATTAAGGGATGTTAAAACTGACAAGGAATCCGAGATTATAATATAGTTATTATTAATATTTGAGTGAGAGACATGCTCAATGGCTTTGTAAATGGCAGTTGCTTCTGCTGAAAAGATAGACATTTCTTGACTTAATTTAAATTTGGCGGAGATATTGTATTGGGGTATTATGAATGCACATCCTGTTCCTTGGGGTCAAAAACCAATAAGAAACAATTTTCCATGAAAGTAGGCAAGTTGAGGTTTATGAAAAAATATGGTCTTATTTTTCAGTGTATAGAAACCCAATTAGAGACAGAGACGATGAACGTCTAAAGTAGAGAAAATGAAAATTGAAAAGACTAATAATAATTATTCATAACTTGTTAATAGTTTAATGAAAAGACCATTTCTTATGAAAGTAAAGAAAATAATTTTCTTTCATCATAAAATGTAAAATAACGTAAAGCAATATGTTTACTGAAATAAGTATCACTTTGATGGTTAAATTTAGACCTCTTTAACCGTAAGTGTATGAGGGAAGCTTCTAAAGTAACTCTAATTGAATATAACGTACAATTAATGTTGAAATTATAGTTATATCTTGTAAGTCATAAAGTGCTAGCTGTAGGAATAGGGCCTATAATATGTAACTTTGCAAGTAAAAAAAAATGGGTCTGGAACAATCCGGACAAACTCACCTACTTAGGAGTAAATAAATGTTGTTAAAAAACTATTTCAAATTATACTAAATCTGCCGAAGTAATATGTTCTGTTCCCACAATAAATTTTTATTGCATCACATCTCCGTTATTTTTCTACCAATATTCTTTCCTATTATTTGGGTTTTCTACCACATGTACTATTATCCTCTTCAAAACAAATCACCGAATCTACAAAATAATAGAATTATTGGAAAAAAGGCCTCTGCGCCCGTGACGTTTACGCCAAAGGAAAAGTCAGAGGTTATGTTTTGCAAATAATATAAATCGGAATAAACACAAAAATAATATATTTTGCTGACGTTTCGGAAAGTAATCTCTTTCCGTTTTCAAAGCTATTTTTTGAAGAACTCTTATTTTGCTGTGTATGTCAAATACACAGCTTTAAGATTCTGTTTATGTTATTTCCATAGATACTTACTACTTACACAGAACATAGAACTGATGATTTTTTTTTTTTTTTAGATAATGTTGAGTTTGTTAAGTTCTTCTTTTAACATTGGTAGCCAGGTTGTACAAATATCTACAGAACAATTCGATACGCACTTATCTTCATTTAATAAGATTATTGCTGATTCTTTAATTTTTCTTTTTTTGGTATCTGTTTCTTTTGTTAAAATTTTTGCCGAGTCCCAGTTTATTCTATGTCCGTTTTCCCAAGCATGTTCACAAATCTTTGATTTCTGAATTTCATTCTTTCTAATGTAATTCTTGTGCTCATCCAACCTCACACTGAAAGGTCTGGATGACTCACCCACATAACATTTATCACATTCGCACGGGATATTGTAAATACAGTTTTTTGAATTCTGCTCCCTGTTTATCGGTTTTGTTTTTGTTAAAATAGATCTTAAAGTGTTCCCCGTTTGAAATATCGTCCTAACATCAAATTTGTCACCTATACGGCGTAGCTTTTCCGATAGTCCGTATACATAAGGAATTATTGCTGTATAATGACGTTCAGGTTTTTGTCGTACCTGATTGTCCCTATTTTCAACATTTATGAAAACTCTATCAACAAAGGCTTCAGGATATTGATTTTGTACTAGAACCTCTTTGATAAATTTTTTCTCGTTATTTAATATTTCATCATTAGATGAAATTATTTTGGCCCTATCGTATAAACATTTTACAACACCCCTTTTAACATTTATTGACTGATTTGAGTTAAAATTTAGATATCTATTAGTATGTGTTGGTTTTCTATAAACGCTTGTTTCAATTGTATTATTTATCCTTCTAATTAAAACATCTAAAAACGGTAGTTCATTCCTACTTTCTACTTCTAATGTGAATTTAATAGACGGTTCCTTACTATTTATATTTTCTAAAAAACTATCGACAACCGGTTTGTTTATACAATTTTGAACATGTGTGTTCTCAAAGTTCTCCATAAATATGTTGCTTAAAATTGGTGATAATGCAGACCCCATAGCCATACCAAAATCTTGCTGATAGAACTCATTGTCCAATTGAAAATAGGTTGTTTTTATACACAGTGTTAAGAGTTCCATTATGCTATTTACACTTAATTTAGTTCTAGTTTCCAAATTATTATCATTTAGCAACCTGTCTTTAACTATTTTTAATGTTTCATCTACCGGAACATTGGTAAAGAGGCTAACTACATCAAAACTAACCATCAGGTGTGATTCATGAATATCGGTTTCATAAATTTTTTCTATGAAATGTTTACTGAAATATTGATAAATAAATAATTTTAAGAGGCACCAAGTTGCATTTCTGCAGTCATTACAGTTTTCTTTAATGAATTCAACTTTTACTAATTTGTAACCCCTTCCCAGAAAGATTCTCTGCTTGCATTTCCTAGGAGAAAGTAAGAGGAATTAGTCACATCATCTCAAAGTGGTACTAACGGTCAGCAATCTGTGTTACAGGTATACACTATTTTCTATTTATGCATTAATAAACATGACAGGCTGGATGTTGCAAAATTATTTGTTAATTATCATACTAACACCCTATATATAAACTTGTTAGTGGTAATAGCCTTTTTTCTCTTTTTATATCCCTTGTATATATTTCCGAAATAAACCATACTATTTTTATATTAAATTTAGAAAATTACGTTTGCTGAATGCCGAACTAATTTCTCGTCAATTATAGCGAAGTTATTGCAAAAAATCTAAATAAATGTCCGCAATATTTCACTTTCATAACATCCCATATGTGAAAATTTATGTCCTATTTTCGGCTATGTAAACGCAAGCAAGAGCTAGAAATTTTATGCTCCAATAGAACCTATCAAAGTTAAGCTCTCAATTTCCACGGGTGAAGAATCGTTTTGTTTGAAAAAGGGTATCCACATTACAATTTGTTTTATATTCATATAAATAATTTTAAAGTAATTTATATATTGAAATAAATAATTTTACAGTAATTTATAATTGTGATATAAAAGTAATTTGAGTTATTTCATAGTAAATCAACTTTATAATTGTCCTGAATTTTACTAACTGTCCGAAAACAGTTTTATAACAGTAATTAACGATGGGTTTCCAAACGAAGTACCGCTGCTGAATCATAAAATTATTCAGCAAAGCCTGCTGCATACTTTGTAACGCATTTAATTTATTACACACCTAATAAAACTAAAGTAAAAAAAGTAAAAATAATCAGGGAATTTTAGATCTGCAAACATGGAACGTGGGAATCGTAATAAATTGACAAAATATAGAACAATTTTAAAACGTCATGAGATGTAAGTAGATCGTTTCTACGACTGCTCCCACGTCTGTTGATTATTTTTATTAAGCGTAGAAACTGGTGTTTACTTAAAACTAACACGTACGCTAGATTTCTAATAGAATCTCGCGCCTCGTTACTTTTTACCAAGTTTTCGTTATCTGAGTTATAGTAACACTGCTGGTCAAAATTCACATCCCGTTAAACATGTTATTAAAATATTCATAAAAAGTACGTTCATTTTATGTAATTATTCTGACTAATAACGTTGATCATACGTATATTTCCAACGTATTTTTTACGAATATTACAATTGCACATATTTACGTATTCCGAAAGACGTAAACGAAGTTTTATTTACATCAGTATAAGATGTATTGCCAAGTGTATTGCAATAAAGCTATTACGACCTACAGTCAGGTCAAGCAAACGAGGTCCCAGATCTTATGAATCCTTGTAGTTAGAGCGAACAATAAAAATAACAAGTAAAAACAAATACAATTAATTATAAAAATAAGCAATGTACAGTACAACAATTTAAAGGTAGAAATCAATCTTACAATAAAATATATCAAGAGACATCAGTCTAGGATTGTTAAGCTAACGCTAGAGAAAGTAATTATTGATTTAAGCAGTTTTACAATAAAAATAATATACAGAAATTACTTAGCGTTTATAAAAATTTGGAGAGTTTCCAGGCGCACCAGACTTGAAGGTTGTTGATCGACGTCCTTGCTGATTGTAGAAAAACTTCAGAAATACTTCAATAAGTCTTTTCTGAAATCTTCATAAATAATTAAATAAGTTTTCCAGAAATCTTCACCAATATGAAATAAGGCTTTTCAGATATCTTCACAGATAATTATATAGAGTTTCTCTAAAGTGGAGGGCAAAATCATATACCAAAAATCGTGCACCAAAGAATGACAAATGGTCCAAAATTCAAATAATCCAAAAACAGAACAGTTGGAAAGTTCTAACTGTGTTCAAAATCTAGCGGTACCAATTCAAAGCTGTACCAAATTGAAATCTAGCCGTACCAAAATCGTCTATAATTAAATTTACAAAATATGTCTCAAAATTTAACTTCTAACGTGAGCACACGTCTATAATAAATCAAAGAAGTTAAACTTACCCAGAATAGGTACTTCTGGACGATAGGTACTCGCTAATTAAATGCGAATATCGAAGTTTCAATTAAAGTAATTCAAGATATTAATAATTACAAAATATGTGAAATCTAGTTTTTGATCCGTTACCAAACCGAGTAGCAATCACGCGCCTTTTAAACTAAATTAATCACCTAACAAAGTTTTCAACTTGAATTTCTTGATCAAAAAGGAAGTTTGAAGGAACTTAGCTGATATTTATAATCACTTTAACTGATAAAAACAAGAGGAAATGACTTTTCGACAATTCGGATGTCAGAGTACCGACTTGGGAAATTTTAAAATCTAAATCGATTATTAAGGACTTTTCGATTATTACTACTCTCTGCATACTGTTTATATACAATCTTTATGCACCAATAATAATAATAATTTACATGATATACATATTTATTCAACAAATTGTTATATTTTGTAGGAGAATCATCTTGCAGACGGAAATCTTAAATTTATGTGGTATATTGAACCGGAAATTAGAACGTGGCGACATCTATCACTGAATGTGTAGTTTTCACTGTAGATGGGTGAATTTTGAAGTTTTGAATTAATATGTTTCTACAAGCTTCTTTTTTAACGTAAAGTATTTTTTTCGGTAATCTTTCGGTTGCACTGCAAAAGACTAATATTTGTTTATTCTATTTTAATATTAGCCCTTCCCAGAGAAACCGTAAGTTGACCAGATTTTACTTACTTTATGTAAAAAATGAAGTTTTACAGTAATATTAATTGTATTATTTTAAAACTTTAGTTCCATTAATAAAGGGATAACTGTCAAAATGACTATAATTAAGTACTTTATACTATTTTTTGTGTTAAAATAAATATTTAGGTACCTATTCTCAGTTAATGTATATTTTAACACAAAAAAGGATCAAAGATATATTTTTAACGTTAAATATAAGCAATACATAATTTTTTATTTATATTAATTTTTTTTATTTATATTTATATTTACCTAAATCTAACAAAAATTAATTTTGAATTTACTGGCAGCAAGTTGACAATACAGTTTAAAATAAAATTACAACAAAATTATCAGAATTGTAAGGATACAAGTACTAATTTATTTGATTTATTCAGTTTGAAGCACTATTGTTTCTATTTTACTTGTTATTCAGGTATGGACTCGATGTAATGGCGGTATTCCTCATGAGGTCATCATAATTCATTCTATAAATTTGCAAAAACAATAAATACTGGTTATGTGCTATAAAGTAAACATTATGAAGAACTATTCATCAACTTACCTCAGTATTTAACAGTTGAAGACGCCAAAAATTTAAATATAATTTGTCTCCAAATTTTAAATATGAAATATATTGACAAGTTAACGAAAATCGATATTTGATTGGAAACATTTGTCTCAACATCGACGAAATCTATTAACAATTGAGTGGTTCACCAGTTCGATGACAATATGTTTTTTTTTCTGTACTTGCGATATGTGCCTATTAAATGCAATATACTGTTCATATTATGCGAAGAGTTTAACTCACATTACTAAATTTTATATTTCTCCTTTACATGCACCAAGTTTCATTCCACTGCTCCTGTCGCTATCATTTCTCCGCAGAGTAGGTTCCTATATAACTAAAAATAAGACTACGAACTTGCAGAAAACTCATCTAGCGTGCCTACATAAGTAAAGACACAGACAGCAAATCGAACACCGTTTTATAGGCCAACTGGAACCGGAGTAACAGATTTAATTTTAGAGTAAGTTATATTTCTAGAAATCAATGAACCGCCGGGTTTTAACTTCTGAAAAATTTAATAGAAATATTCTCATTACTGATATTTCCATTCCAAATGGTACAAATTCGCTAGTCTAGATGGTAACGCTTTTTTACGAGATGAGGGAGTATTTTATTTAATTGATGTATGGTATAGAGCCGGTTTTATAATAACAGATTAAACTGTGGTGTGCCGATTATACTACGACCTTGAAAAAAACTGTTTTTTAATGTCGGTAATCTTCAGTTTGCAGATTAATTACTTAACAGTAAGGTCAAACTTCAAACGGTAGATGGGGAGCGTTTAAACCGTGGATTATCAGATTTCAGAATATTCGTAACCTTAGAATTGAACAAATTTTTATATCTGAGGGATGTATTCAAAATATTTGATTATTTACTATCTGAAATGGGACGAGCGTAGGTGCGCCTTAGCTATGTAACTGTATAGGGTTACTCATTATATATTATTGACCCCCTTTATTATAGGTCATGTAATACGAAATAAATATATGTTTTTTTTTAAATTTAACACTCTATATATTATTGCATTTTCGAGAAACCCTATTTTCCCTAATTTCAAATATATATTATTGTATAGGTCTATCTTAAATACTTCTTGACATATTTGATATTCAAAATTCAAATGAGCTGCTTTATTGCGAGAAGAGTGAGCCATGCATGTCAAAACACAAGTGAAATAAAAATAACAAAGTAGGCCACGAAAATAATTATTTTATTGTTTATTCAATTTGGACATTTCATTATTCTCCATAATAACAACCATAAATAGTTGTTTATTCACTCATAAAATAAAACGTTTTTCTACGACTGCTTTGAAAAGTGCTACTAACTACGTACTACTAATTACGATTGAAAATTATTGATTTCAGATAGCGTGTGATAAATCTTTAGCACGCTTTCATACATGAAAAGTGCTATTCTCAACATGCAGGGGAGAGGGTGGAGGTTTTGAACACTGGGATGATTTGAACAGTCCTAATAACGTTTTTGTGGGTACTTTTCTTTTAGCGATTTTTACAGTGAAACAGTGGTAACACTGACCTCCTTAGCTGTCATCTATTATTTGTGATATTGACAGTTTGTTATTGGCCATTTGTTAGATAGTGTGTTTTTCATTTGTATTGTTGTTTATTTTCGTAATCTTTTCAAATAGATTCTTACAGAGAAAGTGGATTGTTTCATGAATTAACGAGCAACTGATATTTCTGTGGTAAGTTTACATTAGTTTACTTTAAAATATCCATAACCTAAAAGTTACAAATATTGAATTTTTATTTAAATTGTGCTACAGGGAGGCTTTGAACAAATTTGCTAGTGAGGCTTTGAGCAGCGTTCAAAGTATCCCGTCATGTTCAAAACCTACCCGTGATTAATTTTAATCAAGATTTATTTCTTAATTTTTATTCATTGCGTTTATTTTTAGTATCATTATGCCCCGGAAATACATGAAAAAGGGCACCAGAGTAGAATTTGGTGAAGCTGACATGCAAAATGCTATCAAAGATGTGCTCGAAAATAAAATGACGCTTCGTGTGGCCGCTGAAGCTAACAATGTGAAGCATACAGCCTTATACTACCGCATAAAAAACCGAGATAAAAACAAAGATTAGAAGTTCAAGTATCACACCAAACAAGTGTTCAGTAATGAGGAAGAGGCGGAGTTGGAGAAGTATCTATTAAAAAGTTCCCGCATAAATTATGGACTTACGTATGAAATTATGAGAAAACTTGCACACCAGAACGCAACGTTATTGAAGAAGAAAATGCAAAATAGTTGGGAACGCGACAAAAAAGCTGGTGTGGAATGGATGAAGGGATACATGGAGCGACATCCAACACCCAGAATCAGAAAATACAAGTTTGTCGCGTGCAACAAGTTTTAACTTGACAAATGTAAACCTGTTCCAAGAAAATTACAAGAAAGTAATGGAAAAATATACGTTCTCAGAAGACAGAATTTTTAACTTAGATGAGACTAGAATAATGACCGTAGTGCAAACGCCACGTGTGATTGCAGGCAAAGGAATAAAGCAAGTGGGCCAAGTGGTGTCTGGTGAACGCGGAAAGCTCGTAACTATGTGTTCCATAATATGTGCCAATGGAAATCCTGTTCCGCCAGTATTTGTGTTTCCAAGAGCCTGGATGGTGAACACATTACTGCATGGTGCACCTTGTGGTAGCTTGTGCTTCAGTCCAGTCCAGAAAGCGGTTGGATGACATCAGAGATTTTTTAGAAGTTCTAGAACATCTTCACAAGTACTCAAGGTCGACCAAGGAGGATCCGATCTTATTGCTTATGGATAACTATGAAACACATTGTAACTTGGAAGCTATACAATATGCCAAACAAAATGGTATTGTACTACTGACCTTTCCGCCCCACTGTTCGCATCGGCTCCAATCTTTGGACCTTGAAGTTTACGGGCCCTTCAAGGAAAGATTTAAGATTTCCTCTAACGACTGGTTGCTCAATCATCCTGGCAGAACCATAACGATACACAACGTAATAGAAATCGCTGCTTCTGCCTATGAACGGGCTTTCACAATCAGTAACATAAGGGAAGGGTTCAAGAAACCAGGCATTAGGCCTGTCAATAGAAATGCTTTCAGTGAAAGTGATTTTGACGCATCTAATGTCACAGACAGGCCACTTTATACTGAAGTGCAGCCATCTCTATCAGACACGACGCCGACGCCTCGGCTAGAGCCATGGCCTTCACTTAATGTGACACCTGGACCATCACACAAAATGGCAGAAAATACTCCACCAGATGAAATACCAAGACCATCAAACGGCACAATAGAAAATACTCCACCACTCAATATGAGGCATCAATCTTCCCTTCTGTTTACAGAACTCAATTCAACGCCTGATTACAAACAATTAGAAACATTTCAGATAACTCAACGACAACAACAAAATATTCCAACTCCAGATATGGTTAGGCCCTATCCTATCCTTCACTCAGCCTAAGAAGGTAACAGGAGGAAGAAAGAAGGGTTCGTCCAAGGTATTAACAGATACTTCTGTTAAGAACGACATCGAAGACGATATTGTGACAAAAATAGTAAAAAAAGTACTAAAATTACTTCCTAAACAGTCTGTAAAGAAGGGTATCGCTCTGAAAACCCAAAAAAGAAAAGGGACCAAGAAAAGTAACAATAACCTAGAGACTCGAGTAATGACGACGCTAGAAAAACAATTAAATGAAAACAAGAAAAAAAATGCCGCAAAGAAAAAAATAATGCAGAGTGATAGCGAAGATGAAGGCGACGAAGACATGTCCATACATGACAGCAGTTCTGATATAAGCTTCGAGAAGGAGATAGAAAATGAAGATATTCCACTTCGGCAATCCCCAGATCCTCCCATCGAATCCACCGTACCCGCCATAGCTGTGAATGATTTCGTACTTCAAATTCAACACTAAAAAAACTGTTGTATTTTATATAGCCCAGGTAGAAGAAACGCTTCAGGATGATCTGAAAGTGAAGTTTCTGCGAAAGACTGGGGACGATTTATTTTCTTTTCCAGAAAGGGATGATGTATCATTCATGGCTCTTGTGGATGTTATATTAGAGTTACCGCAACCAACAATAAGTGGTGGCACCCTACGTGCTACTAAAAAATTCAAAATTCAATGCTGACTCGTCCGGGCGTGATGTCAGGTAGACATAATTAAGACGCATATAGATCAAATACCTCTGTTAATGAAAATAAACCTTAAATGATTAAAAGAAATTTGTCTTTATACTAGTTTTTACCTTATAATCCCGATTCCATTTCTTGTTAAAAGCTACCCCATTTTTGTTCAAAGCTACCCTCAAGTATGGGGATGGTTTGAACCAAGTAGTGGTTTACTACAGGTAGTTTTGTACAAATTACGTGACGTTAAGAATTTCTTAATTAATAAAATTTTATAATAAATAGACCTATCCATTATATAAATCAAAAAGGCATGATGAGAAATGTTTGAAAAAAAATATGACCATATTACTAAAAACTGTTCATACCATCCACCCACTCCCTAAATTATATATGACCTAACTATAATCACGTGTAAATAATTAATATGATATTAGAATTAACTTCATATTTAATTTATTAAAAAACAGATTTAACAAAGCAAGAGAAAACTCTTTATAATAAATTAATACTAAATATGACTAAAGAAATTGTAAAAATGGCCGCCATTATTTTCAATGCAAAGCTCATAGGAAAATATTGCAAATAGCGTTATTGTGTTTCTGTTTAAGTTGTTAATTTATTCTTGAATTTTTGTTTTAATGGCCTGAATATTGTGGTTATGATTAAAATTGACTTTGTCTTTTAAAACCCCCCTATAAAAAGCTATCTAATGGCGTCAAATCAGGGCTATTTGGTGGCCATCGAATGGTCCCAGTGCCAAATCATTCTAGACAATACGTCTATAGGAAATTCTTGACGATCTACATCTGGTAAAATTATTTCGAGATATGTTTGTCCTGTCAAACTAAAATCATAAAATATAGGCAAAACTACTTTGTTTCTCTACTCTAACAGATACATTTCGATTGCAGAATTGCATTGGAGGGTCGGGGTGCCCATGATGAAAGATTTCATAATGGAGGCCTCCGAAAAATTAGTCCGGTGCAAAATTCAGCGACCGGAACTAATTAGACATATAACCGACGTAAGGATACACGATAACCCGACTAACGCACATAGACTGATACACCTGAAACTTTTGCTCTTTCTGGAGAGGCGGTAATGACAGTACTTCTACGCAGAACACCGTTTCTCTCTAAATAACTTTACTTCTCCTTCTTCACCCTTTTCTCTTTTTATGTATACCAAACATTTTTAATAAACCAGAGAAAACGTTAAACGTCATAAATCTTTCGTTTTTAATATAATAAGACAGATTAAAGCAGGTTTTAGCACTTTTTCCTGCATTTGAACATCAGAAAAACATAAAACACATATAAACTGGTCATTTTCAATTTACATAAAATTGCAAAATTAATAAAAAATAAAATTGAATGTTCAAATGTAATTCAGATTAATATCACTCAAGATAAATTTGTGCCGATAATATATGGCTTCTATCTGCCCCCCGACTCATTTCTATACTTCTAATATACTGTAACGCGTCGGGTTTTATAATGTAAAAATGAAATGAACAAAATACATATATATTATCTTAACGCTAAATGATTTGTAAATATTAAAAAATGGTAAATAGATGATATTGAATTCTGGACGTACACCTCCCGCAGAGATCTCTACGAACGCTGCTACGACATAACCCAGATAGCGGACTACGTGCAGCACATCTCTCAAAACTTCTACTCCTTTCAGCTGGGCGATAGTCTGCTAACAAGACACATAACGCAAATCAGACAGCATAATGTCCCATTTCGTATACAACACCCCTTACTGTACCAGACGTTGCCTATTTCCCAGCAACCACTATAGCCAAGTTTCAACAACTATATCGTTCTCCTATCATATCCACCTTTCGCTAGTATTTCATACCTTTAGCTCATCTTTAATCCTTTTCTGTAATCCTCTTCCTTTCTGTCTATGTTTTTGCGTTTGTTTTTTCTTCGTTTCCTTATTATTCTACATTTTTTTTTTCTAAATTCATTTAGGAAATTTAAATTTTTAAACTCAAAGTTTAGGCCAGTCCTGCGCAGTCCTGCATTGGAATATCTCGTGGAAGGAGCCTTCTTTAAGTTTGTGAGTTTTTTTTTTAAAACTGTGTATTATTAAGTTTTAGTAAAGTTTTTTTTGAAGCATGTTAAATTTTATTACCTATTTTTATTTTGTAGTAAAGGAGGTTAGGTTTAGCTTTTTCCAATTTGTCGTTTGCACCGATCTAGGCCCGTGTCGACCGATTTTGCAATCTGCTACCGCGTCAACGCGGTGGTTGCACGATCGGTTACGGGGCAGGTCCTGGGGAGGCATCTGTTTATAATGTTCTTAAGTTTAATAAAGTTTTGTCTGAAAGTTATTTGTGGCATTCTACGAATATTCTTTCCTATTATCCCACCACCGAATCCTAGCTCCGGCACTGGCACTGCCGGAGGAAATGGTTGTATGTCTGTCTTTTTTTCAATGTGTAACCCCCTTCCGCACAAGCCCTGGCTTCTGGAATTGGGGGTTGTTTAATTTCTGTGGTGTTTATTATTATTATTATTATTATTATTTATTATGTGTATAAATAAATACTTATTACTTAAAACAGAAGTAAAGAAATTAGCGATATATTACATTAAAAAAAAACTAACTGTTTGCAACTATCTGACAATTTATTTCTTAATTTTATCACATTATAGATTCTTTTCACATTATACTCCACCCTTTAAAATTAGTTTTATTGTCGTTCAAGACACTTTATGGTTTCGTTATTCACCCTCGCTTAAATAAAAGTTCTTAAAATCGTTTTCTTTTGCATGTCTATCCTTTTATTTTCGTTTGACAAATTGTTGCCGTCCTTACGATTCCAATTTAAGTAGGTGGAAAAATCATACTTGACAGGCGCAATTGGACATTAAATTTAATTTATTTTTATCGCTGGGTGTTTCTGACAGACCTATTCTGCCGTTCCTATTATTTTAATAACGTTGGTTATATGCGATTAACAAATGATTTGTTGGAAAATAAAGTCAAAGATAAATGAGCCATGAAAGTATACTTATTAGTACACGCAAATTAGATTAAAAAACAATGAATAGAAGAAATAATTTATAAAGAAATAATTTTAGAGATGCGTAGTCTCAATAGGGTTAGGAATAGATTCCCGAAAAGTTCTCACCCCATTCAGGAACGGAAAGTTTATTTTTTTGCAAGAAATCACCCCCAACAGGGATTTAACGCTGGTTTTTCACTTGTATCTCGTAAATCATTTGTTAGAAGAGAAAAAAGTATAGGAAATAAAAAACATTCATTAAATTCTATATAAAAAATGTCCTATTAACTTTATAGTGTATCCCCACCTATTTCACAGTAACAGCGTCCAAACTGGGAGGTAGTTTGGAGCGCACAGGTAAAAATTGACCGTACACGAAGTTTCACAGCGAATATTTCAAAACCGGTTACTTTAAGAAGAAAAATGCCCAAGAATAAATTTATAGAGCGGAATTTTCTCTATAAGATGAATGTCTAGCAGGTTTTGATGCAAGTGATTCTTATTTGTCTCCCTCTTTTTTCCACAAAGATGTTTTTTTATTTGAGGTCGTTTCCAAACCACCATTGGGGTGCATTTTTTTAAAAGTAATTTCCCCTGTAGGCCTATTCCACTAAAATTCTGTCCAATTTTACTCATTAGAGGGTTCTTCATCGATGAACTGCTCTTCAAATTCGGAATTCAAGCATCTTTGCCCATAGCAATTACAGCACATTGTTGATTAGCGCAATCCAACCTTAGCACAGTTGCATCGTTTTCCGCAACCCTTTTTGCAGCTGCAGAATACTATCTGAAGGTTGGAAATTGGTTCTGGTATAAATGGGTGCTAAGATATTGCCCACTTTCTTCAATCCTCATTCTTTTTGTTCCAAGTTTTCTCCTCGCCAAGATTGAATTTGATATATATAGCCGGAATATTTTGAAGCTGTTTATTACAGCTATTGTCTCCGTATCTATAGAAACACTTTCACGCACATTAAGTCTATGTAGTAATAACGTTTTGTATCTTACTATTACGCGCATGTTTATTTAACAACTGACGGTTCGAGGGACAAGGAATTCTCAGGCTTAACAAAGAGGATATTCTGATCTTCGCCTTTTTCTTCTCCTACACATCACAATGCTTCAAACGTATGTCTCGTAAGTCGTCTAGAATGAATGTTTTACGTAAATTAGTGAGGTACAAATTTTTCCCATTTTTCAGATAACCGTTAGTGGTTAGGACTCTGTTCCCATTAATTGTTCGAATTAATGTTTCCATCATCAGATGGCCCTACTTGTCTTGTTTATTAGTTCGAATGTCCGTCTTTCGTTTTTTGTTGACTTTTTTTATAGAGAGAAAAAACATAGAGATGAAATACATATTCAGTTACATACAGTGTTGTTGAGAGATAGTTATATACATTAGTATTACCGCATATTAGTGATTAATAGTATTACCGGTTATAGCTGTGTTCAAAATTGAGTTTCTGTTTATTATATCCTACCTCCTTATTGTCCATCTCTTTACCCCTTTAATAAACAGTGGAATACCACATTGTCCTTTAATTATTTTACTTACTTAATAATAGTTCCTAGCAAATATCGAAATGTGTATAACCTGTATCTAATAATTTAAAGAATCGCAATAAATTTTCTTCATTGGAAGAAAAATTATTTGAAATTAGTTTTAAGCTATCTGTCATATAAGACAATACAATATCTCATTTATAAGATAGAAACGTATAAAATGAAAAAAATTATCAAACTACATATGAATAATAGAATTACGTGCATGAGAATA
The DNA here is from genome assembly GCA_963675555.1 of Leptura quadrifasciata. Taxonomy (NCBI): domain Eukaryota; kingdom Metazoa; phylum Arthropoda; class Insecta; order Coleoptera; family Cerambycidae; genus Leptura; species Leptura quadrifasciata. Next base: position 45,394,869 of record OY776675.1, read on the forward strand.
TATCAGGGTTACAAAGCTATGTAACTCTTAGTTTCCAAGAGATGATTCGAGAATATATTTTATTCCGGCACAAAAAAACGTCACATCAGGGTTTATTTGGATTCTAGTTAGAAAGTTTCCTCTGTAGAATTAAGATATCCAAGTTAAAACAAAGTTACAAGAAAATTCTCATTTCGTGCAATGTTATGTCCCACTGTGTAGGACGTGACCGACCATTTAATTTGTGTGGTGTTCGATTTTGTATAATTCCTTGTTAAAACTTTATACAAACTTTCGACATTTTAATATCCCTCGATGAGATTAAAATCTATTATAATAAAAATTAAGAACTCTTGTCTTTGCAAGCTATAGTTACTGCACATTGAAAGTTTTAATTGAATTAAATATTTTTTAATCAACTAATGACACATTTTAACAACGTTGCGAGGTAACATTATAATTAAGAATATTGTTTCTAACGGATACATAATATAGTTAAATCAAGGCAATTCATTTTATTTTCATAAACTTTTCCACAAGATAAGAGAAGCAAAAGAACGGTTATTTTCAGCCATGCCCATTTAATAATTTATTAGTTATTGATACACATTTCACATAGGTTTTTTGCAATACATCTATCTCAAGTATTCGTTATAGATTTTTAGAAATAGATTATACACAGAGTCTAGAAAGAGATTTCTAAAAATAAACTGATATTTATAGCATTCCATTTAAAAAATAGTACTTGACCCTGTACAGTCGTCTTGGTTCATCATGTATATTGCTACGGTTTATCAATCCCTTACTGTGGAGCGGTAAGAGTTGCAAGATAATACAAAAAGAAAACACACTTGGGCTGCTGTTCGTAGCAAACCGTGGACACTACCTAGCTCGGATAAGTGAAGTAGCGTGCCATGACAAAAATTTCACTAGCTCAGAAATCTCAGGGCGTTAAGCCCAAGTTTAACATAAACTATTAAAAGTTTTTAGTTTATTTAATGTAAAGTTGCTGAGGGTTCCATTCTTAATGGTCGCAGATGAAATAATGACACCCTCTCTCAGCACGAAATGGACTATATTATTGTATTTACAACTTAAGGTTCTCTAATATGAACCTGGCGATGTGTAGTTATATGGCTATATTCTGATAAATATATTACAAAGTAAATAAAGATAAATTCCCCTCATGTAGCTACACTTGGTTTACAAGTGTGAGGATTAACTATAATAAATATACCCGCAATGGGTTACATTAGAAAATGTTCTTAATTAATAATGAATTAATAAAATCTTTATTTAAATATATACAAAAGTAAGTTAAAAGAAAAACAAATATTGCTGCGCAGAACCACTAAACCACTAAAGGTATAGGAAACAATAACACTCATCTAGGTGGTACGATACCCAGATGCCAGCAAGTGGTGAAGCTGCAGCCCTACGGTGGTGATTTCGGGTGGCCAGACGATGGTGGTTGGTTTATAGCCTCCTCAGCTTTGCAACGTTTTAGCTTAGTCCGTGGAACGTTTTAGCCTAGTGCGTGGATCCTAAAGATACATCGATTTAATGAGAGCAATTGAAATCAGATATAATTCACAAAAGAAATAATTTACCTCTGATTCCTCGAGAGTACAATCCGGATAAAACTCTGGTAGAATGATACAGCTCAATTAACAGGATCGAGTCCGTCTCTCTAGCAAATGAGATTATTCCAAATGAAGGTAATCAACCAGCCCATAAATTTTTGACACACGTGGGTAAGGCCCGGATAAGATGGCGATAATAAGGTTAACTCACCAGTACACCTAAATCCCGCACAAATGCAGATAAAACTCCCTTCATAACATCAAATTTCTCTGACAAACAGGAACAACCAAAGCGGAGGAAAATTTATTGTTGCCAATAATCCCAAAATCCAACAAGAAGACTTAAATAAATTAAGTTTCAGGAATTACTCACAGTGTACGCACAACTAACACATTTTCACCTTTCCATTTAACAAGCCGGAAGTCACTCCAGCAACTCTAGCGGACAGAAGCAAAATCTGTGCTACCAACTGTTCGCTACGGCGATATGTGGCCCGTGAAATACAAATGCGTGTTACGGCTAGCATATGAATTAAACCCGAAACAATATTCTAAAACAATTTTCAGTTATAGATATTTTATGTAGGTAGTTTACCCGTTATATTTTTAATTTATAGCTATTGTAGAAGTCGGAAGCACTATTGCCTCACCCTGTACGTTTCTAATGAACACTAATCTGTGATTAATATTATTTATGATTAGTTTCTTATTTAAAAAAGCGTTCGATATACTGGCAGTTTATCTTACATTGGTCAACTGCTATTATTAAAGCGCACTTTTAAAATAAAATTTCATTATTTTTATTTTTACTCACAAACTTTTTATTACACCCTTGTAACTAAAGATTAGCTCATCAATGCGGTGTAGCTAAGTTGAAAGGATGGGCTTAACTTAGGAATCAAACGACACAAATGGACCACATGCAGGAAGCCAGTTGCACATAAGTTGAGCCAATCCTTTCAACTTAGCTACACTACACTGATGAGGACCAGAAAGTCCGTAACACGTGTCTACGGTTTGCACTTCTTTCTTGGTGGGCTTGCCCATGAATTTTCTTTACCGATAATTTGTTTCCGTGTTACCAATCCTTTATCTTGTGATATTCTTAGACTATGGATATCCACGCAGGTTGCTACAGTTAGCCTCCGTGGCAATGTTGTGTTGTTGCTCTGGAATGCAGGGTCTTCCAGCGGCACCACAAATGTGCAACTGGCTTCCTGCCTGTGATCCATTTGTGTCGTTTGATTCCTAAGTTGAGCCCATCCTTTCAACTTAGCTACACCGCACTGATGAGGACCAAAAAGTTCGAAACACGTGTCGGCGGTTTGTACTTTTTTCTTGGCAGGCTTGCCCATGAATTTTCAAGCAGGTTTGATTGAGGAAAACCAATACGCGGATATGTATTTAGATTTGAAGTAGAGATATTTAAGAAAGTGTCGCTGCACGTTTTCTAATTTCGTAACATGAGTATTGTAGCAGGCCTTCCAAACAAGGGATGCATAACTACTCTAGCTTAGATCTCAGAAGTGAAAAGTATAACTTTAAGGTTGAAGTATTAGTGAAATCACGGCCATTACATATGATAAAATCTAAAGTTTTGTTTACGTCACGTACAGACATATCGATATGATCAACAAAAGTTAGTTTTTGTCAAAAGTTACTCCAAGGTCTTTAAAGGTAGAATGTCGCCGTTCCCGAATTTTTTATAAGGCAGTGGCGTACTCGTGCACATAACAGTATATTCGCTAAAATCAAATAAATGTACAGTACAATCAGCAAATTGAAACACTATTTTCCTACAGTGTCATTTTTGTCAGCCTTTATCCCCTTTTATAAATAACGCTTAAATTCAAGCAAATTCTAGCCTTAATAAATGTTCTATTATTTAAATTTTTTAAAAGTGCTTAGTACTATAAAAATAAAAGTTCTTTTTTTGAGTGCTTAGTGCTCGCGAGCACTTTTTATCCATCCTCGGCACACCTCTGCATACAATGATTATTGTAGAACGTCCAACATGGATTTTGTGAGCATTTTAAGCACATTGGTGGATATTTTGCAATAAAATTCTTCCATTATTTGTAATGTTTAAACAGGTACCAATCCCGATTTGAATTCAATTTATAAAATAAACTATAATTTTCTATTAAGATTAGAAATCTGCCCTTACCAGAATATTTACATATATTTTCTTCCTGAGCTTACCGCCGCGCCGGAATAAACTTGTGTACTTTGCATATCTATGACTGCATACATAGTCTGCTGTCACTCTGTCCAAAATAAAGCCTCATTTCTCGACGAAACTGTTTGCATAGCTTTATGTTGTCGCATTCGTAACTGCCGTTACATTTTTGCTATATTTCCTATCAGTTATCCGCGATTTGTCTGATGTCTCACTTTCTACTCCTGTGGAATTATCGATAAATATTTTTCTACGCAGCAGTCTTTTTTCGTCTATCGAAAATATTAGTGGTAATAATATCAGTCAAATTATATGTATTAGAAATAGCCTAATCTAACTTACTTTTATCACAACAGATATATTTGAATTCTAAAATACATCGTTAGAAGTGAGGTTCATAAGTTCATTCACAGTTTCATCTGGTACAAATAAAAAAAATTCCACATTGTTCTGATGCATGAATATAAACGATCAAATTCGGATGAGAGATCTCTCTACTCTATAAATTATAATTGTATTATATCTTTCCTGTAATTTGGTTACCTTGACCTGTTGGAAATGTAAGAAATAAATGAATGAGTGAAATGAATGACTAAGAGGACATTAAAGAGGATGAAAAGAAAATTCGATTGCAAAAAAATTGGGCCACCTTTAAAAAGCCACTGAAAGTTGTCGAGTAAAATTTAAAAAGGGGTTGGGTTAAACTTTATCTATCTTTATCTATTTATCTTTTTCGCCAGCCGCGACGACCCATCTCGTGATTGATCGACTGGTCCCGGGATGTGCACTGACGAAGCCATATTTGTAGTTTTAATTGAAAATAAATATGTTTTGAATTGAATTGAGACCCACTTCGTCTGATTATGCAATCACCACTACGCTTCGCATTGTGGTTGCACGATCGGTCTCGGAGTGACCCTGAGGAGGAAACATATAATGATAAAAAAAATTGTTGAATTGAACTGAAAATTGTGTGAAATTTTATTTAATAACTTTTAGTGACTTTTCTGGCATTTTTTTTCTATACATGACAATGTAAATCTGATATCAAATTCGAACTCGACAGTAGTCAAAAAGTTCCAGATCCATAGTTTTGAGCTACTTCATAAAAAACATGATTTGTCCACTTCAATTCATGGACAAAGAATGGGCTATAAAGGGGCGAGCGTAGGTATGTCTTTAATACGTACATATTTTGATATGCGATGTAAAGTAACGTTAGGCGCGGTTAGTGCTTAGATGGTGACCTTTCAAGTTGTTATTACCTTTCATGTACTGTCAGAAAAAAATTTAAAAAATCCTAAAATTTGCAAAATAATTCAGTCTTCCATGCCACTTGGGCAAACCAGGAAAAAGTAATCTAATATTAAATTTAATAACCACAGTTTTCAAAAATAAATTCTGAAAAAATTCACGAAACTTCGATAATTCAAAATTAATCTCAATCCACCAGCAAATATAATAAATTATTCAAATTACTTATTTTACGGCCGCGAGCTTACTAAATATCGTCTTAAAAAATAACAGGATTGAACTTCTTCAACTTCAAAACTACTCTCCATACCTCGAATTCCCTCCCGTTAATTTTCTATTAACCAACTTTCCCTTCAATTTCAAGTCTCAATCCATTTTGCATCGTTAAAATTAAAACCCAATCAATTTTTATTCGTATCCATCAATAAAAGTACCGGCACTATCGTCCCTATCAATATCAGTAATTAATTCCAGCCGGTTACCTTTTATCATTTATTCTCACTTCCCATTTAGGTATCTCAGACCTATCGGCACAATTTCACATCATATCAAATTCTCAATACTGTTAAAACTCACTTCCTTCGTTTACCGCGGACGCATCAGCACAACTTATAATCATATTAAAACTTTCCGCGCACAGACCTTCGGGACAATTACGGAATCATTTCATCTATCTTCAACATATCTTCGTGAATAACTTCCGAACCAAAGCCGATACGACCCTCATTCTTATGTCAAAAAATTCCCTTTTCTAATGCCGAACCGGTCATGTAATTTTCATTTCGGAATTCCCCATTTTTTAACTTTGATGATACAATATTGCGAATTGTTGTGCCATATTGCGCAATCCTGCTCGCATGGAATGGCTGGGGAACGCTTTCCAGACATATCCAGCTCCCGATCAAAAGGCTGAGCGCTACGAGCTCAGGCTAAGTGCGTTCCAGTTCTGTATTTCTAAAGTTAGTTCCTGTGTTTTATCAAAAGTTTTAGTAGTGAATAAAAGTAATATACTATTAATACTTCCGGTTTCTAAAACTTAGTACCGCCAGTCTAGTTCACGCGTAATACTCTAAACCCCCAGTCATAATGTTTTACTTCGCTTCCGTAAACATTTCACAAATTAATTTTCTCTTCAGTTCAACTTCCAATTTGATTTTCCATTCATACACTAAATTACACTCCATTTCAATTCATAATGTTCCGTCGAGATGCCGACATCGCATTCTCCAAAAATCTCCTTCCCGTCATATCGATGTTCAGTCATGAAAACTAATTTCCTCTTCGTTTCAATGCAGACTACGTACCTATTGGAACATACTTAATATGACATTAATATGACTTGATGACGTCCAAATTACTTTACGCGACCAAGCCCATTTTCAGCAAGTTCTTTAGACAGTTATCACCGATAACTTCCAAACCTGAATCGATTCAAATTTTAAAAATATACCAAAAAATTCCCCTTTTCATAAGCTTTTTAAATTTTCGTATATTTTTCGACCCCGGATTCCAAAATGTTGTCACTATTCCGCAATATTTCACAAGTATAGCTCAAATGACTGGCACGAGACATATCCAGACCTTTCCAGACCTCGGCGAGCCTATGTATAAAAAGCCGAGCACGGAGAGCTCAAATTAAGTTCAAAACCGCCAGCAAGCTATATGTGAAGTTAGTACGATAAGTTTTCGCAAGTGGAATCATTAGTAGTTACTTAAAAGTGATTTTAAATTTAATAAGCTAATATACTAGTAATTCTGTTCGATTCTAATTAACTTAAGTTTTAGTTTCGACTGTCTAGTTAGCTATCCTATTTCGGCCAGAGCCTATTTTCCTGAAACAAAACTGTCGAGATCTGCTTCCTTGGCTGAAACCAAGTAAAAAAGTGTTTTTTATATTAAATCGCTGTCGCGCATAAATCATACAAGTGAATTTTTTCAGATTATTTAAGAAAATTAGTTAAATAATTTTATTTCTTAGCAAAATATTCAGATACGACTGAATTTCTGCTGTCGAATAGTTATCTATTATAAAATTTTGTTAAATAAAAATATATTAATCCAAATACGTTCGAAACTCTGTTAATTTAACTTAAATAAGTAAATAATTTTCATTTCGTTTTAAAAACAAGTGTTATTATTTCAAGAAAAATATCTACAGGGTGTAGCTTTCAACCTTGACAAAGATAATAAGAACTCAAAAAGTGCTGAATAAAATAAATCTTTAAAGGCAAGTGCCTACAAAGTTTCAGAACATACATACAGGGAGGGTGTAGCATTTGACCCGAAACACAACTTCAGAAATCGAACCCCAAGGCTTCTCTGAACAAAATAAAGTACACGAACGCCCCCAAGGGTCTCTACCAAAGCTCTCCGGCGCAATCATTTTTTATTTTGCTAACTCACGGGGCTTATTCGTGTTCACAAGAAAGACTGCGTCCTGGCTTCACATCTTCCAGCGGCTTGTATATCAGTGGAAGCTATGCAATCTTAGACTAGGATTGTGTAGAGGATATACCATCCTTCATAGGGGATGTAATGCCGTCGGGCCCTTGTCTATTAAATGTTAGGCAAATAAAAGATCCCTACTCTTCCAAAGAGAAGAGGTTCGGCAAAATTCCCGGTTGGATGTAGCTCGTCTACAGGCCTCAGTAGCGGAAATAGGTCGACGTTAACTAAATGTTAAAAAGTGGGCTATGTCAAATCTGATATCAAAATTGTACAGAGCGCGGATAAACCCAGTTGCTGTTGACATATTTTAAATTCACCAGGTTTCTCTGTTTGTCTGCCCATCTGTTCGCCAGTTTGTCATGTTTTGTATAAGCATGATAACTGAAGAAACAGAAGTCCGATTGAGTTAAAATTTTGATTGTGATTTAGTAGAAAAATCGTATTGATTTTGAAAAAAAATCAATCAGTAACTATAAGTGTTATGAAATACTTTAAGAAAAAAATACAGGACAACTATCATGTATTTTTACAGAAACAAACACTCTGCTTACGAGCATTTCGGCAACCAAGCTAGCACCATCGAGACGTAATTATAATCGACGAAGACTTGTCATTTTCAACCGTAATTTAATTTTAATTTTATTTCCACCAGAATAATATACATTAAAACTTCATCTCGTCTTTAATGCGTTTTCTACTAGTTAGATTTCATTTCCCATTATCATAAATCATAAACCCTGAGTGCTAAATCCATATAATATAACTCTTTAACCACGTTAAATTGCGAATTTTTCGTATTTAAAATACTGTTACACGAATTCTCCTGTATACAGCGAATATTACCAAATTTTAATTTCACTCGAGTTTTACGTACATGTATAGCAGTCTGTTATCTTTATTTGGCTAATGCAAACGCTCATTTAGTTGTAGTCGAAATTTATTTTTAGCCTGGGCTTTTATTAGTGTTAAACCCCTTTACAAATTGCAAGATGGCTTAAACTAAATTATGAGAGCAGGATAACTGCCTCAGTTTGGTGTAATTTGGTTTTGTACGTTTAAATTAGAAAGAGAGATTATTGAAATATAATATGGTTGATATCGATGAATTAAATTTAAATTGAATATGTGAAATACGCATAATTTAATATGTAATGAAATACATTTTTTGCTTGTATATAGTATGTTATTAATTACCTACAAAACAAACAAAAGGTGGGATGTGAAGCTCTTAGAAATATAGATGTGAGGATAAATAAAAAATTTGTGAGGCGAAGAAATAAAAAAAAAACATGAAGAATTAGAAGGTTTTTATCTAAATATGTCGCGGACAGATACTTGGATCCACAAGGTGAAAGGAAGCTTGGAAGCTTATTTAATTTGAGGAAGATAGTAAAGAAAACACAAATAAATATGATCAATGGACGACAGAAGCAAGAACATTATGAAAACTGTTGAAAGACAGACCTCAAATTCAGATAGATGGATACATATAAAAGGCAGACACTGAGCAAGGAAGTAGAAGTTGCAGGAACTACGAAAAGACCTGGATTCTGGATTAACAAATAGGGGGATGAACTTAGGTTCTTATATACTCGAGCCTCGAAAATGCACCCACTGACTTCATGCACAAGCAGTGGCAATCCCACTGAGCCCTTCATCTCTCAAGCTTATCAACACTTGTGATGAACTTGACGGGGAGGCCAGGACCTCTATTCTGTAAAAGCGTGAAAGCACATTCCTGTGAGAAGTGGGCGAAGTTCACTTGAAAATATATAAAAAGTGTATTCTGTAATTACGGGGGTGTTCACATCGTGTGAATATGCGTGAACTTACTTCTACTGGTAAATTGTGAGGGAATCCGCCAGTTACCCGGGAGAACGGTGATCCTAACCGTACTTTTATGACAGTTTGCATCGGCCAAAAATTATTGTTGTCAAATGTGTGAATCAGAATAGACATTGCGGATTTACTCATCGCCAACGAGGTAATAATAATATAATTCTTATGGCCAGTTTCTGAAACGTAAAATAAAGTTATCTATTAATAAATGTCATAGTAACAATTGTTGTCACAATTGTAACTATGACAGTAACTGGCCATTAGCAAAGCAATTACTCTTTTAGTTTATTATAGTCATATTTAAAAAAATATATATTACCAATAACGAGGGTACATCCTTACGGAATTTTTGATCAATAAAAATTTATTCTGCCACCTTTTACCTAATTTAATTAATGACATGTGTCATGACAATGACAACAACTGAGCACTGAACAGCTGATGCTTTTGCGCCAACCTAATTGGTTGTAAATTCGCCTATTTTCGCTGAATTCATTCACGTTTACCACCTATTCACTGCACTAACGGAATACAGTCTAGGACGGTCGGGTGAGATACGTGTGATGTGAGCTCTCGCTTCGCACGATAAATGCTCACTCTCCCCATAATTACAGAATAGAGGTCCAGGTGGGATGCTATTGAATGAAAATTTCCCAGCATGGATCTTCTCTATGTTGGTAAAGCAGGGCAGTGGCACAGCACATGTTCGGCAGTTTCATATTCCAGATTACATCCTTTACTTGGAGTGTGTGAAATGTGAAGACGCTTATTTAGTTTGCATGCTCTGTTAATTATCCTACATGTATTAGTAGGTTATTAAGGGACATCTAAGGACAATGCTTTCCTAGCTTAAAACTAGGTGTAGACAAAGCCATTTTGCTATTGCGGGTTCCGGACTAGATATACTGTTCTCAGAGATTTTACGGGCTAAGACATATGCTGCCTTGTTAATTACTCAGAACTCAATCGTATTTTTCACCCAGCAGAGTTGGACATTGTTGTTTTGTGGCAGCAAGCCTTCATGATACGAATCAACAATGAGTCTGTCCTACAACTGTTTAGGGCAATCAGTTCCGTGGATTTATGCACATTTTTCCCATTAATGTTTGTACTAGCAGTTTCTATTTCCACTAACTCTACCAAGCAGTATTATTGAATGTCAGTGCTCAGTTTTGCCTCGAAGTTTTAAAAAAAAATTATTTAGGATAGGATAGATATCGCATGTCTCGTGGCAGTACCTTTTATATTCAGATAGATAGAAAAAAAATTTGACGCTTATTAAAGAACAGATTTTCAAGTAGTTGAAAGGACGTAGAGAAAAGGAATAAATTTCATACTTGATGGAGGTTTGTCGATATTCTGCCTAAAATAAGTGATGAAATGAAGAACTGCATGAAGTATAGAAACGCTGGTAATATTCGTTGATTTGCACAGGGCAATTAACTATACCAGGTGATCCAGAAAGTACCCCCCCAATTTTTTCTACAATTTAAAAAATAAAATTCTGAAAGGACCCCACACATTTCTTATGGGAAATGGCCCCCGGTGAAACTCGCTGGAATCGATATATGTTATTCCTCTTGATCTCCTGATCAAAAGTCCTCATGGCCACAAGGTCGGAAAATGTACAGTTTTCCAAATATGGTGGGGAGAGTGGGGAAGTCGATTTTTTGGGATTTTTCCACTAATAGTATGGATCCATGGTCCTTTCAATGTGGCATTGCTAGTATTCTACGGGGGTTTTTCGGGTCGCTGATTTCAAATCCGATGTCAAAGGTAGCATTTGACAGTTGACAGTTGTCAGCAGCAGTGTTAGCTGTATTACCTGGAAAGATTTATCACTGTATCAATCAGTCTCTCTTTGTGTATCTCTGTGAGATCGATCAATCTCTCTCGCTGTGCTTCTGCGTCAATGAGTCTCTTTCTGGGTGTCTGTGAATAAATGAAAGTACAAAAATCTCTTCCTCTCAAAAAATCATTTAATTAAATAATTTCTAGTTCCCTCATTTCTAATGAAATGTTTGAGAAAATATTAATTGATCCGGGAACACTGTGATTAAAAATTAGACCCATACTATTTCAAGGACCACTAACCGGCGCGCGTTACTTAAGCTTTTTGTAAAATGAAACAGAAGACGAACTAGATGAACTTTCCTTGGAACATTTCAGAAATATGTACTTCCAACAAGATGGAGCACCGCCCGATAATGCTTGTTTTGTGGGAAATTACCTTAGTGCAAAGTTTCACAACCGGGTAATATCTACTAATGGAACTATTAGCTGACCTGCTAGGTCACCAGACCTAACTTCACTTGATTTTCTTCTTTGGGGTTATCTGAAGGACAAAGTATACTCAACGTCGTCTGCAACATTAGAAGAACTCCAAAATAAAATTTTAAATGCCGTTGAATCCATAACTCCAGTCATGTTACAAAGTGCTATGAGAGAAAATATTCGAAGAGTGAACAAGTGTTCTGAAATGGGGGGGCGTTATATGTTTGGTATTTAGTTGTGTTGTAAGAAAACATTTGAAGAAAACATTTACAAGCAGAGAACAAAATAGGCTAATTTTACATTTAATTTGTTGAGAAACCTTTTATTTAAATTCACAGTCTATATAGAAAATTTTTCCTGAATTCCAAAGCCAACTAGAAATAGCAAATAAATGCCATTTCCAAGGTTATTTTTCATCCGATTTTAAATCTGAAAAAAGCATTGGAGAGAGAAATTAAAGATTTATGAGAAAAGTTAGTTAAATATACAGGGTGCTATTTAAAACAAGAAAGTTGCGGCAATTTCCGGAAAAAGTGATTTTTTTACTTCCGAATTGGCAAAATGTGGACATTGATACCTATATTTGATTTCCCAAATTTCAGAATTTTATTTTTAAAACTGTGGAAAAGTGGGGGGGGGAGTTGGTACTTTCTGGGTCATCTGGTACATATAATAATAATAATAATAATGTTTTTATTATTTCCAATTAAGAGAAAAAGAAAATACAGTCATATATTAAGTGTATACATAATTGGAAGGAAAGGGAGAATTTCAACTAATTTAGTGAAAATAAAACGCTAAAAAAGTTTCTCTTCCACTTAACCCAAAAAATTATCCCTACAATCTAAATTTCTCAATAGAATATATATGTTATATAAAACACTAATGTAAAGAGACATAAAACGTAAAAAAGCATAAACCCCCAAAAGGGCATTTATTCTAATTGCACTTATAATAATTAGCTTTATTGTTGTTTGTTAAGAAGGAACATTTTGAATTTTGTTTTGAAACTGAATATTTTTAGTTTTTAAAACCTGCGGAATGAAATTATAAATTTTATCTGATAGGTGAATGATCTCTTAAAAAATTCTGTTCTAAATTTTGGTGGAGTTAATAAAGTTTTAAATCTAATATTAATGTTATGAATATCAGTACGAAATATTATTTTTTTGTGTAGATAGGATGGCATTTTATTGATAATAATTTTATGGAAAAGTACGGCAGCATGCATAATTCTACGATTTTCCATATTTAACTCTCCAGCATTTTTTAATTTATGAGATATTTGACGTTTTCGTACACCAAATATAAATCGTAAACATGAATTTTGAACAGTTTAAATTTTGCGTTTTTATTGACTGGTTAAATATGGACCATATACAGTATCCGCATAATTGAATTTTGACAGTACCAAGGATTCACAAAGCATTAATTTTATTTTCAGTGTCAAATAATGCCTGCTCCGTAAATCAATTTTAAAGAAAAGTAAGAACGATGTATAATATCATTATTATATTTTTCAAATCTTATGTTATAATTCATTAAAAACCCTAAATTTTTTATTTGATCAATAATTTTAAGTGAAGAATTATTAATTTTTATATTAATGGTACTATTTAAAATTTGACTATTTATTTTATTTCCAAAAGTTAATACATTAGATTCAATAGGGTTTATAATTAAGTAGTGGTCTGTAGCTGTTTTAATAAATGACTCAAGCTAACTATTATAACATCTGTGAAGCTGTAGTAGATTTGGGTATCGTCTGCATAAAAATGTGTTTTGCAGTGCTAAATGTGTATATTGAAAAGAGCAAGGGACCCAAAATTGATCCTTGTGGTAAATCTGCGTTAAGAGTTAGATAACAAGAGCAAACCCCGTCAACGCAGACTTTTTGTTGCCTATTTTTAAGGTAGTTTCCAATTAGCTTAATTGAATTTTCAGAAAGACCCATACACTGAAGAATAGCGAGTAATATATCATAATTGATTGTGTCAAAAGCTCGACTGAAACCGAATAAAACTAGGATTGTCCAATCACCTTGATCTGTAGCCCTAATAATATCATATATCACCTGTAGTAATGCTGTTGTGCAGCTATAACTCTTTCTGAAACCCGATTGTACTGATGGCAACAAATCAAATTTCATTAAATGACTAGTACAACTTCCTCGCGACAAGTGACTAAATCTAAAAGAGGTACTATCAGTAATTCTTGTCGGATCATCAATAACTTGACAAAGCCCAAATAAATCCAGTACAGAAAAAAAACTTTCCGCATTATTGCTTCCATAATAAAGTAAGTTGATATTAAAATCACCACAATCTATAATTTCATCTACAGTTGGAAATATAATACTTAGACTTTCTTCAAACGCAATTAAAAAATTCTTTGATTAGGAGGCTTATAGATAATTCCTAGAGCAATATTCTAATTTTTCATTTGTATACTAACCCACGGCTGTTCACAAAAATCCCACTGTATGTTTATCACCTCGCTTCGAAAATTATTTTTAATAAAAATCGATAAACCTCCGCCTATTGTGTTCCTGTCCATCCTGTATATGTATATGCCTCATCTCTGTAGATACATTTAAGTCATCAAAGAAGAAGACAAAAGCAACATTTATTATGCGCTGCGGAAACCTTATAAGGCATAGAGGGCTTACAGAAATCTATCAAAAATGGAATGTCTTGCTCCAGGTAACAGACGATAAAAATCAATTATTATCTAATCCATTTTTATAGATACAGTATTAACTTATCCCCTGTTCTGGAACAATTTTAGTGCTGATAAATTTAAACTGCCGACGGCTCTTAAATGAACACAATTTCTGAAATTAACACTTCAACACAATAGTAAAACTCCTCTCGTTTGTCTATAGTTTAAGACCTAATTTGAAGCAATACGATAGAAACTGTAAAAGCTTTTATCTAAGATGTGATTTACACGAAACGCGGATATTCGGTGAAGTCATATAAACTTGTAAATCAAGTTGAAATTGCTCTTTTATGATGGGAGAACCAGTGCTCCCCCATCTTTAATTTAGCTGAAATTAAAAATTTGACGAAATGACGAAATAAATTACTGCGTTAGCTGTAAAAAGACTCCCACGTAAGAAACGATTTGTAATTTAAAACACAGGTACCAAATGTGATTTTAAAGCAGTTCATTTAAAATTTAAAATTGAAAAGAAGGAAGATATAACTTTCGCTGGAAATATCATTTCATTTTTATAACAGCATGGCAAATAAAATAAAATAGAGTTTATTCCGAAAAAATTCAAGGAACGCGTTTTTTATAAACATAAGTTGGAACAAATTAAATTAATTCTATTAAATTCAAAATTTTACATTTTGTGTTACTTTAAACCAATTAACTCTAAAATTACGGTCTAAATATAACGTTTTACAGCTGCAGGAAGTAATGTAGAGTGTCTTAAAGTGGAACAGGTAAACGAGGCGATAATAGCTGCTCAGCAGGAAAACTGCCCGGAGAAAACAAGGAAAACTACAGCTAAAACAATCTGGTTAAATGGCTATTTAATATGGCCAAACTCAACCAAAATTAGGATACCTACAAAACAAAGCTCACGCAGTACAACAAAGAAGGTCCCAAGGTAAAGAAAGATATGCGGATAGGGTTCTACATCCCAGAGGTCAGTGAAAGTCTTGCAGTTTAAAAAATCCAAAGTTCTGGCCAGGAATAGCTGCACTGCAAATGAAGTAGGTTTGATCAAAATGAAGAATGACACCTGCACAGGAACACTAACAGTAAGAATTAATTTGCTCATGGTAGAGAAAGCTCGGAAAGTGTTCTGAACTTATATGAACAATCCATGCTACGTGCGTCTGAGGGATGTTTTGTTACTGTTACTAAAATGGATACTAAGATGTTCATCTGAAGGGTTCGATGCGACTGATTCAGATGTAAAATATAAAATTTATACTTACTCTTTAGTTTTGCTTAACTAAATGGTATTGATTGGACGTCGTTACACTGTCTTAAAACTAACACTCCTAATAATATAACTTTTTCTTAATTAATAAAAATATGCAATATAGGAATTAATATTCCAATCTATCTGCAAGTGCCTTATATAAGTAAGGACTCAACAAATTAAACCAAACAGCTATTCCCCCTTACGAGCGATGAATTATATGGTAAAATTTGCGTATTTTGTCTAAACACAGTTAGAACTCAGTGAATCGCAATGAAAAGCTAGAATATTTGGGAAAATATTTTGTGTTTTCAGATAATTTTTGTTGTAGTTACAAATTCCAAATATATAAGTATAAAGTTAACAGGCGTACAAGTTCAACAAGAATATCGGTCCATACCACCTATGGTGAGGCTTAGGACGGCTCGGGCAATGCAGTCTCCAACTATCATCCAATATTTAAGATTTTAGCAAAACGATTGACACAAAAAGATTCAATTAAAAGTTCAATATTTACGACTACGTGGGCTTTTAGTTTGCCTGTCTTTATAAAAGTATCACAAATAATTTCGGGCGCTCACACTAGAGCTTGAAAACGCTTGATTTGCAACAATTCAGAATGATAAAAGTTATTTTATATTCTTACGTTCAGGCAAGGCGGTCCCATGCACTATGTACATGGTAATAATTATTACGACCTAAAGTCAGGTCAAGTAAACGAGGTCCAAGATCTTACGAATCCTAATATTGAGAGCGAACAATAAAAAAAGACAAGTAAAACAAATACACTTTATTATAACTATACGAATGCAAGGTACAATACAAAGAAAATTTAAAGGTAAAAGTGTTATAATAAAATAAATGTTAATAATATATCAAAGTCTAGGGTTTGGAGAGGAATTATTTAATTTAAGCAATTTTTACAAGAAAAATGATATACGGTAGTTACTTTTACAAAATTGGGAGATTTCCAGGCGTTCCAGACTTAAAGTTGTTGATCTAGGTCCTTACTGGTTGTAGAAATTCTCGGAATGATTAGATAGGAGTTTTTTCAATCGTAAAGTATAAATAAGGGCAAATTCCTATACCAAAATTCATGTCTTTGATCTACTCTTTGCGAGTGATAATGTCCAAATTCAAACAATTGTACATATTTCGAACAATTAATCTGATATCATTTAAGAGCAACTGGGAAACATTAGGTTTCTTAACAGCATGACAATAGCTCCAGTTTTCAATTTAAGGATATGTGGAGGCAAACCACTTAACTCTAAACTATTTAGACATTCCATAGGAAACTTAAGAATTTCATTCTCTTCCTCCGTTATCAAATTATTTACACTAATATATTATGTTCTTGGCGTTCCGGTTATAAGGTCTGTAACTTTAGAATTGATCTCATCGCAGTGTTCATTTTTTTGGGCTAATATGGCAAATTTTGAAAAATTAATAATGACATGTGGTGACGTAAATTCTTTCATAAAATTTCAGAACCAATGTCTTCTTTCGCAATTACACTGGACGGTAAATCAATAACATCTGATAATGGTAACGATTCATCATTTACGGAAGGATAATCTCCATTACCAATTTTAAGCAGAAAATTAGCAAATACAACTTAAGTACCCTAAATTCTGTCTATAGGGGAGTTTGTCGTGAGGCATGTGGAACTACTGGCAAGACATGCCTAAAATTTCCCCCAAGTACAATAATTTTTTCTTCAAAAAGAATGTCATTACCCATAATGTCTTTAAGAAGTCTATGAATGCACAGTAATGCATAGATATTGGCCATGAATGCTTCATTCCACATAATCAGTCTTGCTGACTTGATATCAGCTGCTGCTTTACTGTTAACTTTTAAAGATGATATAGAATTCTCATGCAGTTTTAAGGGTAACTTAAACCTACTATGTACCGTACGACCAGTTGGTAACAGTATAGCAACGATACCAGTCCATGCCACAGATATTACTTCCAAGCCTAAATTGAAATACTTTCCGACAAGATACTGGTACACAAAAGTCTTTCCGATACCGCCCGGGCCATCTATAAAATAGGCATTGCATTTGCCTGTATTATTCTGTTGCATTACATGAATAATTTCATTAATGATCAAAAGTTGTTCATCATTAGCTTATTATATCATCGAGTCATAATTCAAATTCGGAATTATGGAAGACTGTATGCTTGAAGTTGCTAGTGGTAAATCATCGATACTGGGTAAGTTGAATGTTGAAAGACAAAGCCCATGTAATTTTAAAGTTTCATTTATATCTCTGAGACTCGATTGATAAGCTATATCCTGGCCATGAAGCTATATATAATATTCGCTGACATAGTCTTTAAAATTATTCCATAACTGAACTACATTTAATGGCTACTGAAATATGCAAATAAACGAAAATAATTTCCTTAATTGAAACGGCGTTTGAATGACTGATGCTTCAAGTAGACAACACGTTCAGCCTTTAAGTTTCCGTTGTCGATGTCGGCCCTTACATGTAAAGCATCTGCAAGACCAACATATGTATCTGCTCGCAATTTCACCTGTTGTTTAAGGATGAATGTCAAATTGTCGCCTTCAATGCGACAGTAATAATCAACAATCAACTGCTGCTTAACTTCCCAGCATTAATTATTGGATTGAAGTCTCCTACAGGAGGTAAACCTCGAACCATAGGTCTGTAAGATACATATTCTTGCATAGACATATTTTAGCAAATTTTAATTTTGCGTCCTTCTCCAGTTGGCATTGAAATATGCCATCCTGGTTCCCCGCACGGCAAGATTAACGCATATGACATCGGATCGCAATGCTTTTTGTCAAAATCTATATTTTTTATTCCATCGTCATGTGCGTAAATAGCAATATTAGTGGGGTAGATCGGGATTTTCAATTCATAGTCTTCAAATTGAAGAATTTTTTCCCAATCGACTAAGTCGAATCTCGGCATTGTTTCCTCACTTACGTTCCACAGATCTGAAGGAAAATTATATATTTTTTTGCGTTACTATACTTCCACTGAACGTGGAAGTAAAAGTACAGCAAGGTCCACATCCCGCGCGCGACAGTAGAGTTGACGATTCATAACAAATGGTATTCTCACATCGTAGTTTCAAGTGCCGGAGTGCAACTACCAACAAACATGGCAATGAAAAGACCAGCACTTTGAAAAACTTCATTTCGTTTACATTCCAAAACTGTATATGGATACTTAACCATTTACCAGTAATTCTGTAAAAAGAGCCTGCCAGATTGCTATTTGTTAGAATATTAGAAAATGCGATTTTATCTGGTCCTCAAGTGACTCTCAATTAATGACAGGAGAATTACGACAATCGGAGTAAGTGCACGTGTGTGTGAATCAGACAGGAGAGAGAGAAGTGAAGAGAGTAAGCTCCGCCCCCGGCTGCACGTCGCCCGTTTCTATTTGTTTTTTTAATTGTAACTCGCGCGGGCGGGCAAGATACGGACAGGGCAAAATAAGTGGATGAATAAAAATAAAACTGTTTGCCCTCTGCTTTGAGCCCTGCTAGAACCCCCCACTCCTCCTCGTTCTCCCGCTATACAGCAAAAATTTTGCACTCTCCCTTAATAATTATCGGATTGCAGTCTAGTTGGGCGGAAATTGAAGATAAAATATGAAGCTGACCCCTCCCCTTCATGACAAAAATATTTTTGGAAAGAAAGGTAAAACCACCAGCCGCGTGTTTTTCGCAAAAGTCGATTTCTGGCAATTTTATTTAGTTCCACGTGAAAAACCGAAGAAATGTCACTTTGTTTTTTTGCGATCCTCCTCTCCGGTCACGAGTTATCGGGGTTTTAAATAAATTTGTCCTACCTCCCTCCCTCCCTCCTCTACTAATTGTTCCACCACCCTTAGCCTCCGGCCTCTTAGAATGGACGACTTACCCTTCTATGAAAAATATTATAAAAGTCATACGTGCATGTCGAGCCGAGAAAAAATTAATTAAAAAATGTTCTTTCCTGTAATGCTAATTCGCGATATCTCGCTAAATAATGGTCCGACGTCTGTGAGGCCGAGAACCAAAATTACGTGTTTTGTCAAGTTCTTCATTTTTGGGAAGTATATTTTTTTTGTGGAATCAACACCCGTCGACTTATTGACGAAAAACCCGAAAAATAATGTCGAGACCCGACTTAGTCGATTGGGGAAAAAATTCTTCAATTTGAGGACTACGAATTGAGGATCTTTTTTCTGCCCGATCCAATCCACACTCATATGTCTATATGAGAAGTTGGAGCGCCGTCGGTCGGTTGATTCAAAAACAGCTGCAACTTCAGAACATGTAGAATCATTATACCGTCGAGGATCTGATTTGGATTCGTGATAAAAATTGCATTAACAAATTAATAGGTACACGATTTTCTTTTAAAGCTAACTCCTTCTCGTCACATATCTTCTGATGCATTATCTTATATGACATCACATAAGGATTACAGTGATTTGGCATTTCTAAAATGTCTTTTCTCAAGGAACTGTTTGCAGCATGTTCAAGTCTAATTTGATTGACTTCGGAAAAGTGTAAAATGTACAACTGTCCATAAGAAGCACATCCTCCATTTTGATGGTATAATGAAATCTTATGATGTACTACACCAAGAATTTCGAAACAATACGGACCATATCCAGAAGGTAATTTCATATTTGCCCCGAATGACACGAACATATATTTTTTAATATTATCTCGAAATTTTTTTGATATCTCGTTATTTCCTGTAAGTAATTCTTTAATTTTATCAGGAATCCGAAATTTCAACATGACCGGCGAACTCGCCATCTAAAGATAATACATTTTCGTATTCAGCGGAATTTGTAATCGGTAACCGATACGATGGATCATCAACAATAAAACTATTGTAATATTTCCATTGATTTTTTTTACGACTTGCATGCGTATCTCGCGATGATGTTGGTCATTATTAAATAAGCAATGCGAAACAGAACGAAATAAACAATTTCAGTCATCTACAATAGGAACAACATGTCGTTCCATGCTTAAAATCGGTTTATCCCGAAAAACAAATAAAAATAATAAACCAAACTGAAAATAATTAGCTTAAATTCATAGGAAGTTTTTACTTGCTTTGCAAATAGTTGCAAGTAAAAACTCGAAGTCACATGTAAACAATCCTGTTTGCGGCATAGTAACTAAAAACTCGAATGTCAACAATAACCGAACAGCACACTGACACAGACTTAAGCCAAGCCGGCTAAGATGCGTTAGTTCTATGAGAGGTCATTTCTTGTAGAAGTCGGTAGAGGTCGCATACGCTAACGTGTATTAGTTTTTGTTTATTTTATATGTGAAAATGTTGATTAAAAAATATAAAAATGTGTCATGAAGCATCTGAGGGTAGAGACCTTTCATTGAAAAAAATAAGTTATCAAAATTGGTGAACGTCAGGCGCAGTTAGTAGTTGGATGTGTGACCGTTCCAACGAAGATCGCGTCCTCGCCTCACACATCTTCCAGCGGCTTGTATATCAGTGTATGCGCGAAAGCTATACAACCTTAGGCGAGGGTTGTATAGGGGATATACCATCCTTCGGAGGGGATGCAAAGCCGTCGGTCTCTTGTCTATTAAATGTTAGGCAAGTAAAAGATCCCTACTCTTCTTAATAGAAGAGGTTCGGTAAAATTCCTGGTTGGGGGTAGCTCGTCTACAGGCGTCGGTGATAGGCCTCAGTGGCGGAATTAGGCCGACGTTAAATAAATGTATTAAAAAAAAAAATTGTTGAAGCGGTAGCCGCTTGAGGAACCGGAGAAGAAAACCTTTTGAGTTTTTCTATATGTATGGATATGGATTACGTCCGAGAATTTTTTAAACAGTACCAGTATATTGACGCATAAAATTTAATTTACGTCAACTAAACCCAAATGAATCGGCAGCATTAAATAAATCTTATGTTCCGAGAATTTGGTAAAATTGCTTTGAGTTTATAACTTTACCTAATACTAAATCATATTGAATTTTGTTAAATTAAACAGTCGATTAAATTCGTTTAATCAAATAGGTTACTTTGAACTTCTTATATTTATCTGAAATATACATCCGAATTTTCAAAGATGAGACAGAATTATCTACATTCTATTGACTCTCAAAATTGTACTTTAATCATTTTCCTGTGTACTTATTCCCACTCGTCGATGTAACCGATTTCCTGCCCATATTTATCTTGAATATCATATTTCCGTTAAAATTAGTTGACCCTAGAAATGGCCCCATTTACAATTTTACTTTTAAGTATGTTTTTAAGAAGTTTCCTCTACTGATACTGTTCCTGTTAGAGCCTATGGTTCTATAAATATTTGAAAATCATTTCACAAACATGTTACGGATGGTATTGTTCTTATCTTGGGAAGAATTTTGTGTGTTGTAATATGACAATATAATTTTTCTAAATGTTTTAAAATGAAATCAATACAGAGAAAAGTGTATATTTAACATTTTTTAAAGTCAACTATTAATTATTCCTTAAATACCTACCATAAAGTACTTGTCTGTATATAAAGTTTGTTTACCCTGTATATAAAAGAATTGAGGTAAACAAAACTAAACACATATTTAAGCGTTTCTAGCAAACACTATTAAATGTGCATTAGTCATGGTTTATAGTCGTAAACCCGAAGTCTCGTAAGCACTCCGGGCGTCGCGTGCGGCAGAACCCGCGCTTGGTGACTCCGGGAATTCACGGTGGGGAGTAGAAACAACATATTTGTATGCAAGGCCGCGTCACGTTAAGCCAAGTAGCGGAGGTATCTTGTTTAAGAAGGCACTCATTATCTACACAAGAACACTTCGCTTTCCATTTGCACGAGTCTAGTCTAGTGTTGTTTTATTGCTTCTGGTTTTATTGCAGACAGTGGTGTCCCCAAGAATATCTGACCTATTTGTTAATCATCACTCAACAAAAGTTTGCGGTAACAAGTTTAACCAACCAGCATTTCTTTAACATAAATTCACAAATAATATTCTACATTTATCTATATAAATAAAAATGAAATGCTGTTCATTAGTAAGCGCATCACTTGAGAATAGCTGGACTGATTTGGTTATTTTCTTTATATGTTCGTAACAGTCTAAATAAGGTTTTATGGAACGAAAAATTGGAAAAATTGCCGGGAAAATTAGAAAATTCTGGAAAAACTGAATATGCTTTCTGTGACAGGGATGTTCGTTGTGACAGGACGTCTGTCGGGTCAGCTAGTTTTTTATAAACTTAAACTTACTTTAATATTAATATTAAAGTACTTTAATATTAATATTAAAGTACTTTAATATTAATATTAAAGTAACATTTGGCAAATTATAGAAAACAACATCAAAGTATTAAACATAATATTATAATATAAGCATGACTGGGCTTAGCTTATAGAGGAGTTTGCGACTAACAATATTATGTTTAATATTCCGCCCTCTAAAAGCACATTTGAACTATGCTAAGCCCAGTCAGACTATTTATTTTTCGATTGCAACAGACACTGGACCTCTAGATGGCGCCTGCTGACTATTTTACATGTCGCTATCCCAAAAATACCAAAATGTGCTAACTAGTCAAGTGATCCTCGTGTCGGTCGTCACATGCCTACCTTGCACTGACGAGAGCCAACAGCTCGAAACTGCAGTCTGAAAGTGGTGTGTGACGACTGGCACGAGAGCTCCTTTAAGTAGGATCAGTCTTTCGGCTGGTGTTTGTTGCAATCGAAGCATTAGCGTTTTGATGGTAATATGCAATTATTACCCTTAACGCGCCAGGCTTGTAACTTGTAATTCAGCGCTCGGCGGGGCATATAGCCCGGAGAGTAGCTGTTAGTTGCAGTCTGGTTACGTTCCTTGTAGTAAAATAAGAATTTTATAGAGGAGTTTGCGACTAAAAATATTATGTTTAATATTCCGCCCTCTAAAAGCACATTTGAACATCAAAGTATGTCGTTAAGCTATAACACACGTTAGGGCGCAAAATGCTTGTTAGTTATATTTAATAATAATGATAGTATTTATTGATTTCAGAAAATCCAATATTATAATGTATATAAATTAAGGAAAGGGTATTATGAGCAAATTGGACTGTGTGTAGCTCTCCATATATATAAATGATTTCTCTCCAGTTTTTTCATTTTTATTTAACTTCGCTTTTTCTACGTAATTTCAAAAAAATTTTTAATTAATCCTGTCGGTGGATTTGACAATAGACATTTTTTGTCTTAAATCCTAGGTTTTGACGTGTTCTTCAAAAATAATGGGATTTTTCTTGAAACAAAAACGCTATTTTTTTCAATTCAAAATTAACACTATTCTTTGACTTTTCGACTAAAATGAAAAGCAAAAAGATGACTTAGTTTGATTAACTTAAAGTTCTCAAAGAGATCTTAATTTAATGATGACCAATGAGACCTTATTTCAATGATTTTTTTCGCTGAATCCAAACTGTGAACTAATAACAGAAAATGGGCATCACATTTAAGAAACATGACATTTAACGTTGTTTCTCTAAATGGAACACCCTGTGCACTTTAAAATAATACACTATATGTGCCATGTTATCTGAAGAAAATACTTGGGTTTTATAATTAAAATATCGTTAATGATGTTGTTATACGCAGTTTTATCGACTTGGTGTGATGGACAGTGGCGCGTCCTCTCACGCAGACGGCCCGGGTTCAAAACCGGGTCACAGCAGGTCGATGAGATATAGTGGATGAGCGGATCTGCTCGCGCAGCTATCTTTCGAAAGAGATGTAAAACTGTAGGTTTCGTGTATCTACGATGTGAGCACGTTAAAGATCCCTACCCCACGACAAACTGTGGGGTTCGGCAAAATTTCTAGGTTAGTGGGCCCTAGCGTCTACATTGATGAGCTTATCCCCTGGCATCTGTGATTGGCCTTGGTAGCGGAAATAGGCCGACGTTAAATAAATTAATAAAAAAACATACGCAGTTTATTGCAATTCATCAACTAAGAATTAGAATTTCTGAAATAAATATCAAATTTATTTGTCAAGGTAAACAAGCCAAACATCTATTTTTAACTTTAAAATATATTCTCGTTAGGAAAGATGCGATATTTTCATTATTTTCTGTATTTACTTAGAAAATAAGAAACATGCGAATATAGGTAAGATAATAAAATGATTTATTTTCCAAATAAACAACAAAGCTTGGTAAACATTTCATTTCGGAGAATAAATCGACGATAAAGTGGAAACTGGCTCGTTAAAAGATAAACAAAGAATTATCCCTAATCATCGCCGAAGAGACAGTAACATAAGATATTTTAAAGAACATCCCGGTTATTCAGTAAATTAGGCCGTTTAGGTATATATTATTCATTTAGACGGATCCAGAAGGCCTTGAAGAAATATAAATAAAATCCAATAAAAGCACTAGTATTGAGCTAACTCTAACAACAAATTTGAATTTAGTTAGTGTATAGTTAATTTGGTTACTTAGCTGTTTAATACTTTTGCGTAAAACCAAATCCCTTTAACGATATACAGGGTGTTCTATTCATAGACGTCCAAAACGAACAGAGTGATAGAAGACCCTAATATAAATAATAATGACTATTACATATGGGGTCCGATTCTGAACGATTTAAAAGTTACGCCGCTGGACCCTATACTAAAAAATTCTTCAATGTGAAGAAAATAACTCGTGCATCTCATTTTTTTACCTGGGATAGTTCATTAGTGTAGTATTCTAATCAAGTACTATTGCTTACTATTACAATAGTATATTAAAAACAATTTGTTTGCAAAATTTTGTGTAGTATAATAATGTTTCGTCATACTTGACAAGCGATTTAAACAAATAATATGTAATTTAAAAAATCGGGAGCTACTGGAAGCGGCTGGAACCTCCCCACTCGGTGGAACTTTGAAGCCGAAAAGAGCATTAAATTGTGTGCGAGTTTCACGGCACAACGGCACCGCGCACCGGCTGTGTCACGCGAAAAGCGATCTTATGCTTCACATTTGCATTGTTTTTAATTTTTTTCGCGCAAACCAAATCGAAAGGAGGTTTTTCAATGGTTGGATTGCAAATTGTAAGTAATTATAAAATAAACAACTTGTTGTACCAAAACAGCATTAAACGTGATCTTCTGGAGCACTAAAGAAACTCGTGCAAAGTTTCATCAAAATCCGTTCAGTAGTTTCAGCGCTATCGTGTTAACACACATTAACAGATTTGATGTTATCTCAATTTTCAATTTTGCACCAATTTTAGTAACCTTCCACAATTTTGTGGTGAGGTTAAAAAGTTTTCTATTTTAAAAACTACCTTATTATGTCCCGAATTTAAATTGGTAAACACAATGGACCTATGAATACCAAATCGGACATAATAAGACATTAGAGCGAAAAGATAAAAAAATATGAATTTTTCATTTAATGTTGAAATTAATCTAACAAATATTATCCAAAATAAAAACATTATTCATATAATTTATGATGATTTACTGGTATTTGGAACAAAAATAAGTATGAACCTGTGACTACTATAACGGTTTAAAAAAAGAAAGAAACATCGAATTTGTCCAAGAGACGAAACACCAGTTTATGCCAAAAGTTATAGGTGTAAAAAATGCTCAGTGACGGAATCATCAGACCATCCATATTTCAGTCCTATATGGGTCGTACCTAAAAAGCTAGACGCTTCAGGTATCAGAATATGGCGAATAGTCGTCAAATATGGAAAATTAAACGAGGCAATCATCGACGATATCCGATATCACATGTAGAAGATATTTTTGACAAACTAGGTAAAGCGCAATATGTTGAACATTGGATTTCAGCTCAGGGTTTCACCAAATTCAAATGCATGAAAAAGGTATGGAAAAAACAGCTTTTTCGACAGAACAGGGGCATTATGAATACACCCGCATGCTATTTAGTTTAAAGGGAGCACCCTCTACGTTCCAAAGGATAATGGATAATGTCCTACGATGATTAGATAATAACATATACCTTCAAGACATAATGATTTTTGCTACCAGTCTATGTAAAATATTATGCGAGGAACAATTAAAAGTTCAGTTAGACAAGTCTGAATTTTTAAAACAAGAACTGATGTACTCAGGCCATGTAATATCACCTCTAGAACTAAGATCTAATCCTGGAAATATAGCAGCTATGAAAAGTTTCCAATTTGAAATACATCGAAAAAAAAATATTTTTTTAAGCTATTCAATTATTACCGATAATTTATCCCAAATATTGCGAAATTAACGAAGCCAATGACGGAACTTCTCAATAACAATGTAAAATTAAAACATATTACACACGATTTCATCGAAGCTTTCGAAAAATATAGAGAATTATTCATCAACCCACTAAGATTTTCAGAAACCAATCTATAAAAATCGATATATCATAATATTAGTACACAGGTATTGTATCACGATATGGATCATTCGACTTCATCTGCTTATTGAAATTTACGAAACAGTGACTATAAACGATGGTACAGTATATTAACCTTCTAAGTAATACTGACATTATTTGAATTTTATAATCGAACTTATATGTGAATTCAGCGTGATCAGATAAGGCTTAGTTACAGTATACATTGTAAGTACAACTGTTTCTACCTATAAACCTTTCTTGTGGCCCACGATCATGTATACTCCGCACGTGCTTCATCTTGTAACATTTAACATTGTAGAAATACCAAGTTTTGTGTATACAGTCATGGTTTTTTGTGTTCGAGAGTTTTTTTAAATATATCAGTTATTTTCATTTCGTTACTCTCTTGTATGAATAGCATATAAATGTTTGCCTTCATCCGCTCTTAAGCAAACACATTTCACTGGCCAATATTTATTTTCAGGATGCTACGATTTGTTATGTAAATACTAATAAGATTGGTAGAGGTATTATAGTATTTTGTAAGTACAGATTATAACTACACATAAAAGATGTAATTCCATTATTTTCCAGAATGTTCAATAAACAGATATGTGTATTTGTATTATAATATGAAATACGTGATCTCTGTACAACTGGTATTTTGCGTTTAATTATAAGTACATCTTTTTAGTGATTCAACATTCAGATTTTCTGTTGAGAGGTTTAGAAGGGCGAAGTATTTATGGTTAATTTTGAATTAAAATATTATAAAATTGTTAGCTAAATCATAGATAAAAATACGTGATTAACTAACAAACAGTCGAAGTTATTAAATTCAGAAACTCTGAAAAATATAACAAAATCTCGGTTGCAGAGAAATCGGAGGGTCTTACTGGTGCCGCCTTGACCAAGGAGTCAAATCTCATGAAATTTTGATGGGAGACACAGTAGCGTGGACACAAAAATTACCCAAAGTACTAATTTTTACAGAAAAATTAAATAAAACTCAGAAGAACCGTGATTTCGTTATACCAATGTTAACATTTGGAAACAATTTTCTATTGATTAAAAATCATAAGTAAACCAATCCTAGAGTACTAAAATGTAACGTGGCCACGTAGTTCTTTGCCACTATCCATTTGTTCGTGAAATTGAAAAAAAAAGAGAGTTCCTTGAGATACTAGTACTATTAAGAGCACTGCACTGACTGAGACTGCTGTCGTCCTGAGGCCCTCTTAAGTCAACGTGGCACACTTCCTCCCTGTCCTTTCCTATTAACCTATAATATTAAAAACTCAGTAAACTTACTCAAATAATAAATACTCTATTTACTTTTGGGGAATGGTCATATGAACTATAATCTGCCTAATCGGCAAAAGAATGGATTGCCTAGTGATATCACATTTTCCAAGGTCGTTGCTTGGAGGAAATACAAGCCTTCACTTTAGTTCTTTACAATGTAAAATATCATAAACCACAAGTAGGCAATCCAACGACCCGTAAAATATGGCGGGGGAGATTATTTATGACGTTGACCAATTGCAACGCTTATGGCTACCGGCGCAGTCAGGACGTTTGCAGCTGTTGACGTATCACAATTCGACAATTTCTTCCTGACAAGATGTTTTGCGCTCTGCCATCATTTGCATTGTTGCCTAACACAAGGCATTATAAAACGTGCAGATGCTCTATCCTAACCAATTTTGTAAATTCCAGGTAGCGGACTTTTCGATTAGAATCATCAAAATGATTCAGTCCTATATTTCTAACCGATAAGTCCGAGTAGTAGTCAATCAGGGTAGCTCTGCCATATCCCCTATCCATTCGGACATCCCCCATCCCCTGGTGCGACCAATTTAACCTATACATAAACGACCTACCACCCCGACATACCATTGAGTGATACTGTACCTCTTCGCCGACGACACAGCGATACTCAACTTCAAAACTACCCCTCTTAGCGATTAAACTTCTACAAGACAAGACAGACGCAACGATTAACCTCTATAATAAAACTTATTGAAGCGCAAAGTAAAATCACAACTAATGGACAAACTATAAGCTGGCATCAAGAAATAGACTACCTGGGTCTCACGTTAGATAGAAAACTCACTTTCAGCAACACCATAAGAAAATACAAATTAAATGGTGGAGGCCCACCTCCACCAATTACCCACTTCTTAGAAATTCTCCATTGGTACTCTCTCATACCCCCAACATGTCAATACACATTTCAAAAAATTCAAAATGAACTTCTCAAAATAGCGAACAATTTCCCAATATATATTCCCACTCAAGCATTGCACGATTTAACTGGCATTCCTACACTATCTAACTCAAGACCATGCTTCCTAATCTCGCCAACTCTCTAGTACAGTTAGAAAATCCATCCCTTATTAACCCCTTACTCCTAAATTCTTCAATGCTCTTATAAGCTTTCTGAGTAACGCACATATATTTATTTATCAAAACGTCCAAAAGCAAATGAGAAATTAAATATTATGGAAAATTGCAAAGATTATCCAGTCAATGAATACTATTTAGCGATCGATGTTCCAGTAATCTTGAACTTGTTTGACTAAGCACGAACTAGCACTGTCATCTGGTAAAACAACTAAAGAGTTGCTAGTGTATGTTTACAGCTCTTGCCGCGGTAGTAGTGAAGGGTTGTTTTTACATCGTGCTAATTAGAACACTCAAGGTGGACGGCGCGCGGTGGACGTAATTCGACAATTTCACCTACATCCGCGAACCGATTCAAAAATTTTTTTCATAGGCTTTTAGAGAAAACTCGATAGAATGGTACTGTACGATTTCTGTGTGTGAAGAACAAAATAGTACTGGATTTTTGTCTCCTGTGAAAGGCAAAAATTAATTTTTTTGAGTTTTCCATAGTCCAGTACCATTTTATCGATTGTTTTCTAAACGCTTATCAATTTTTTTAATCGGTTCAGGGATGTAGGAGAAATTATCGAATTACGAAAACGTCTTTTTAAAAACGGCACCGCCACCCCTAGTTTAATTAATGAAGTAAATAATAAATAAACACCACAGAAATTAGCCAGCCCCCAATTCCACAAGCCAGAGGCTTGTGCAGATGGGTTACACATTGAAAACGCGGACATGCACCCAATTGAGATTGGAGATATTTGTATCTCCTTTGGGCGAGTCTAAAATTATACATAACATATGCATCCGCAGCTTAAAATATATAAATGTATTTCAAAAACACCCTACATAACTGTGAAAGGTATCAACTTTCGCAGTTTCTTGAAAATGAATAATTTTTAAGGTATAATTGCTATATTTGTAATTATAATTATCTCCTGATGATGCCAGCATGGATAGCGAAACGATCTTTGGTACATTATGCAGTGTTCTTGCTTTAATAGTTTTATCAAATGTAGTAATACTCTTCATGTATTTTTTTGTTAAAATATCCCATTATTTTATTATTTAATGATTGATATTTTCAAAAACAATAAGGGTCTTCCTCTGGTTAACTAACTGTCCAAATTTAAATATATTTAGAATTTTGCTGTTCAGTTAGCAGAAACGTGACGAAACAATATACGGACTGACGAACAGATATTTCGCAAGTTGTTCAGAATGCGATAACTAACACAGTCAGGATTTTCTTTTCTACTTGCAATAATTTTGGTATACAAAAGCGGATAGTAAGTGCATTAAACTTTTCTGCGATTTTTTTTTATAGATAGCTACGCGTATGGTGTTAATACTGTTTAACTTGTATAGACCCAATCTGGCTTCTTTTGTGGTTGGTATTATTTGGAATTTAATAAATATGCGGGCCACAAATAGAACATTGACAACATTCAAATGTTTGCATAGGACTTGGAAATTCAATCTTATATAACTACATTTATTTATTAACGGTTTGCCATTTGCGAACAGAATTGTGTTAAATAATTTCTGTTTATGAGGAACACAAAGCGCATTTGGGTCACCCTGTGAATGAAACAGCAATATCTGTAAACACTCATGACTTTTACAGAAATGGAAATAACTTGCTATATTTGAACTACTACCGTTTAAGTCATACATTTGTTTAAATAGAATTGAAATAAAATCCGAGACTAGTATGGTACTTGGAAACTATATGCCAGTTGGGTAATGGGTATCTAGAGAATATTTTTCAACCATAATTTCTAATATTTAGTTAAAAAAACTTTATGGGAATATTATGTTATACATTAACTTTGCTATAACTTCAAATTTCAAATTCAAATTTTTATTAAGTCGTTTTGTCTCTTCGGGGCCACCATCAACTTTATTTTCTTAAATACGAACCTGTCTTTTTTATTTAAAATGTTTAAAATATTCGAAATTAAATTGTTTATTGGTATAGGTCGCGTGCGCGTGACGTCACAACGTTTGACAGATCCCAGCCCCTAGGAAAAAGAAACCGAAATTCGTTAAGCGGCTTAGTGAATTGTTCGCAATATTTGTGTTTTTGTGGATATTTATCGTACAAAATGCCAAGTTTTTGCTGTGTTGTGAATTGTGGGAGTGTAGCAACCCGAAATAAACTAGTTTTTTTCAAAATATCATCCGTTTTCGACTCGAAGCAAGTTTGAATAAGAGGCGTCAAATTTGGTTGCAATAAAATTAAATATGCAAATGTGTGTTCCAAGCATTTTGTTAGTGGTGAGTTATTACACGTTAATATAAAGAATTTGTTTTTAATTAAGGTTCGTGTTGCAGGTAAAAGTGCCGATCTACATGATCAAAACAACCCAGATTGGGTACCATCTCTCCACATGGGATACAAATTGAAACCCAGATGTGAAAGTGCTAGGGAATCGCAGCTAGAACAAACAATAAACAAGACATGGTAAAATTGGAAATTTATGTTGGTTTAATTGTTTTTAACAAACATTTTTTGTTAGTGCACATTTTTCTTATCGTATCGTATCGTAATGTATATTATCTAAATAATCCGTCTATGATTTTGAAAGTTGAGTATAGGAATAGCCATGGGGCTAAATTTTACTTAGTATATATATATACCCAAATATAACATACTCTTTTATTTCATATATTGACATTTTATTCAATAAAGTTGATTATTATCATTGTTGTATTATTATATGCCTGTAAATTAATTTGTTTACGTGTAAGTGAAAATAAAATAAAATGTTGCCTACAATATACAATTATTTATTATCACAAGGTTCGATTACTGTTCGTAAGAAGGACCAAGAAGAAACTTATGAAAGGTATAATTAATTCCATATCGTAAGAAAAATACATAATATATTGATAGTGTCACTCTTACTGTTCAGTAATAAATATCTAAAACGAAATATACAGTAACTGTTTGTGATAGTCAAGAAACTTACGAGAGATAAATATAAACATCTAATATCACATCTCCCTATAAAAATAAATCCATAAGAACTAAATATATTTGTCACAACCAAAAAGTTTAACGAAAGGTAAGTATGAACATCTATATCGTAACAAAAAAAAAACATGCTAATACTATATGAAAACTCACTCACATTTACCGTATAAAAATAAATATAATATGTAAGGCTAAATTTACAAAAATAATAAGTAACGTTATGTTGGAAATTTTATTTTAACACTGCTCTGACATAATTCAATAAAAACTAAAGCACTTGAATACTGTACTCGATGTGCGATTGGTCAATCATCTAGAGATGATTAAAAACTTTTTAAACAGTTCTAGATAGTATTAATATGTTTGGCAAAATGTATATTATTAAGTAAGTAGAGTATTCGAGTGTAACGTTGAACAGATATAGTATTTATGGGAACTACGCCTGAGGAACACTTTTCACCTAGACCGGCTACACAATCACAATGATTGCTCAGTATGGAACCTTCTGGATCGATAATAATCCAAGGGGTCAATGGCTTCTGCTGAAGACGTTGAGACTGTGTAACCTGAAAAACGAATAATGCCTGTTATATTGAGCTACAATATAAAATACACAGATATTACGTATCATCAAAGTCCCTGTCAACGTTCAGCCAAATTTTCCATAACTAGACTAAGCTGTGACATGATCTGAGTTAAATACTTTAGACGAAACTTTTGTACTTAGTGGCTGGCAAACTAAATGTTACACAGAAATTAGCAAACGTTCAGGAATGTTGACTGTCCGTTTAAAAAAAAAATTGGCATCTATCATGAATATTTTCTGGTCACTAACAAGCTTTAAAATGATCATAAATTAATCCTTATTTAATAAACAAAAACACTGTTTAATTTATGATAATTAAAAGCAGTAAGCAAGTTCAAAACAGTTTTTGCAATTCAAAAATTGAAATATATATGGTTAATATTTTTCTCACTAATAATTATAATATTAATACATTATTATGCCAAGAAATTGTATTTAGAGCTAAATCATTGATAAATAATTCTTACCTTTGCAACAACAAGTTTTTTGTTGTAAGTTCCTTGCCAAAAAGCTCATTCGCCCAGCCACAAACATACTGGTTGTAAGCTTCAAGACTTTTGAACTCCTAAAACTCATCCTTTGTATATGCACTTCTCTCAAAAACTAAATAATTAACAATATCACCATATGTAATATTTGGAAATACCTCAATATCACTACTAAAGTCTTCCTTTTTTAAAATATAAGGGTCTAAACCGATGGCACTAACTTTTTCTGCATACCTAACCTAAAATATAAACTCATCTCCATCTTAACAAACAAAATTTACCCCGCGAAATAATTTAGGATAGTTATGGATGTTAAATAATCCAAAATCAACTTTTAAAACACCACAAAAAGTGCAAAAAACACTTTACGACGAGGCGTTTAATATACGCATTACTCAATGACAGCTGTTTGTTTTTCCTAAGGGCTGAAAAGCTGTGACGTCAACGCACGCGACCCATTATAACGTTATTAATTGTTTTTTTTTTTTTTTATAAAATAAGTGGTTAAGATTTTATATCCCTGAAATGAAAGAAAATTCTATATCAGATTTTGCACGCAGTTTCGGAACATAACTTCTTGAAATTATGGTGTTTACCAAGAGATCTAATTTTGGAACTACAAATAAAATAACTTTTGTTTCCTCTTCAAGGATTTTTCTCACTACCAGCAGAAAATAAAATACTCTAATATATGACAAAGTTTATTACAGTTTTCTCTGTTTAGTATTTATTCTATTCTCTTAATATTTATAGCGCCCATATTTATAAGTAATTTCTATTAAGTAGTCTATATTTTATCCGGCAGATATTACACTCAGTTATAGAGAATAATATACGTAGTATGGTTAAGAGTTGAAAATGATAGAATTTACGTCCAATTGTTATGAAATATTATACAATATAATAAAGAATATTGTTTAATTTACATGAAAACAAATTAAATTTGTATTTGCGTCATTATACGATTAATTTGATAATTATAATAAATATTCTACGCGGTCCAAATGAATAAACTCTTATTAAAATAAATTCTATTTCTATAAAATATCACTGGTATTATTTATTTTAATGGAAAATTTATTGTTTATCCAACAAATAATTTACAAAACCAAATACTAATGAAATATTTGCTATTAATAAATCTACATTTAGTTATTTTTTAATAATAAATAATTTACAATCAAAGTCATGGTATATTGTATTTGCACAATTGGTATCAGTAACCTCTAATGTGGCCTATATTTCCATTTTTTTTTGCAAAAATTGAGACAGTTTATTGTATCCAACGTTAATGAATTTTTACATTAAGAGCAAGGTAAAGGCACATGCTACAAATTGTTTGCGATTGTAAGTTTTCTCACTACCCCTAATTAAGTTACTATATCTGTTTAACACTTCCGCACATTATCTTAACAATGTTCCTTACTGTGAAGAATAAATTGAATATGGATTGTATTGTATGATAACATTGTATGACTTTATCATACAATGTTTTTCAATAGGGCGCAGCTCTAATTTCTTTGTACATACAATTTAATTGCTAGAAATTATAAATTATGTTAAAACATAAGATTTCAGTCGCAAACTCCTCCATAAAATCCTTATTTTACTATAAGGAACGTAACCAGACTGCAACTAACAGCTACTCTCTGGGCTATGTGCTCCGCCGAGCGCTGAATTACGAGTTACAAGTCTAGCGTGTTAAGTGTAACAATCACATATTACCAACAGAACGCTAATGCTTCGATTACAACAAACACCGACAGAAAGACTAATTCCTACTTAAAGGAGCTCTCGTACCAGTCGTCTCACACCACTTGCAGACTGCAGTTTCGAGCTGTTGGCTCTCATCAGTGCAAGGTATTTTGTGACGACCGACACGAGGATCCTTCGACTATTTGGTACTTTAGGGTATATTTCAATATCCTTAGGATGGCGACATGCAAAACAGTCAGCCCGCGCCATCTACCGGTCCAGTGTCTGTTGCAAACGAAAAGTAAATAGTCTGACTGGGCTTAGCATGAGTTCAAGTGTGCTTCTAGAGGGCAGAATATTAAAACATAATATTTCAGTCGCAAACTCCTCTATAAAATCTTTATTTCCTTGGTTGCAATCTGGTTACATTCCTTATAGCAAAAGACTTGTAAAGAAGAACGATCTTACTTATGTGAGCAGTCTCGTCGAAGGATCATAACACCATGTAGTTGTAGCTCGCTGCACGAATCGTACGACGTTCAAAAAGTAAAATTTTTGAATCCTATTCTGGGTGCGTGGCTACCCAGTTCGCCTCTGTATACACTGCCACCACGCAGCCGTTATTCCTCAAATACATCACTGGTTTAAATATTTTAAGTTTAGATTGCTTTTATCACGGGTTGAGATTTTACTTTTTGGGAGGGTTGTTATAATCCTTCGACGAGACTGCTCATATAATTAAGATCATTCTTCCTTACAGGTAAGTCGACTGATCTATTAATTATATTTCGCAGTCTCGTCTCGAATTATAACACCATGTAGATGTTTAAAGGACTATGCAATCTAAAGTTAACCTCGTATTTATGTATTATTTTCCTGTTACTAACATCTAAACAATACCTGCTCGCAAATATTTAATTAAAACACTTTCTAATGCTAGACAAACAATAATCCTACACATAATTATATTATACTTTATAACTTATACTATCTACTAATACTACGGCAAATTTTCAAATGCCATGTATCACAATTATTAATTTCCTGGCAAATGTATCTGAAAGAATTGCCAACAAAACTCAACAAAACATGTTAGATTGCATTATATCCTCTATAAAGCTTTGTATTAATTCCACATCCCTTTAACACATTCTTAATCCACTCACTTAGACTTGAGTAGATGTAGTGCATTTTGGCATTGTTTAAATAAGGCTGTTTTTGAAGTCCATGTTTTACAGTTTTTGATAAACAATTAAAAATAAAGCTCATGTCAAGCAAAGATTGGGAATATCCCTAAAATAAGATAAAACAAGTATTGGGTGCTGCCTACCTCTGCCAGTATTATTCCTGTCCCCTATAATTCTTTTAATACGATTTCCCAACTGTGACATGACATATTATTTTTTTATCAAATAGTTTGCATCCTATGCACTGCAATGTGAACTAATAAAGTTGCTGGTTTTAATGTTAATTTTCCCATGGTCAAATATTCTACCGGATACGAAATTTGACAAATAAACTAACACTGGATGTGGGTCCCATGGTGTATAATACTTTAAGGTCTTATGTTAAAAAACCCTTTTATAAACCTGTATTTATTAGTAGAACAACATAATTAGATCAGCCTCCCTCAGTACTTCGTTTGAAAAATTTGCCACAGATTATAAATTATAAATACATGGATCCAATTGTGTTAGGGCACAATAAGCCCACCATTAACTGAATTTTACAGAATCATATCCTTACAAGAACCCAAACATAAAAACTCACCAACTAATAGGTTTTTAAAAACTGGGTACTATGGTTTCCATTTTGGAACCACCACCTTGCGCCTGATGATTAATAATTTTCTTTAACATTTTGGATATTAACGCAACAAGTGGAAATGCATAAAATAACAAGTTATATTGCCAAGACCTGCTGAAAGCATGAATCTAACAAAAATCTGGATCTGATCTCCGTGAAACAAAATCTGCATATTTTGCATTTAGTATTGTAGCATACAGGTCCACTTGTAGTATACAAAATTTGCTGTAACTAGTTTAAAAATAACTAGCAGGTAACTCGTCTTAGTTGGACTAGATCTAGACTCTATATATCATATAATATTACCTTTCGATTTTATATATGAGGGCAAACATATCAATATGTTTCTCTTCACAGTAGTTCCACCTTTTTATAATTCAGGTCTTTGTATTTTATTCAACCTATTCGGATTATAGAGCTAACGCTGTATTGTTACCAATTCTCGTACTTATATCACTGAATACATACGTTCTGTGGAACATTTCAAAGTGTTGAAGGCTGTTTTTAACTCTACCTAATTTATATGATTATCCCCTTTCTAATGGGACCTTACAAATTTCTCAAACTCTCTTATAGATAAGATTTTATTTCTATAAATTGTGTACATAATTGTTGTATTTTTAGTTGATAAAAATATATCCATGTTTACAGTGTTTTAATGAAATCATAACAATTTATGCATATGATTAGGCAGTACATTTTTCATTTCACTATTTACAATTTTTTACAAATGAATGCAGCTGTACACAGCCTTATGCATACAATACAGTTCAATTCATATAATTCATACGAAAATTTAAATATAAAATATTTTCTAGCAAGTTTATCAATAGTAACTAAAATATGCATCTTTAAGTTCCACCAAACATAAATAATAACCTTTACGTAATAGACTTTTTACGTTGTGATAATCCTCCAATTTCAAATGATGTGAGGTTATACTTTTATTATGGTTGCACAATCTCAATATAAAATGGTCCCTTCCATTTGACTTTCTTTTTTTAAAAAATAATTGAAAATATATTATTCCTGTGTATAGCGTGATACCACACGGTTTTTATATAGTTCTTGAACTTTTTGCCTTGCTTTTCCTATTTAGCAGGCTTAATAGTATTAGAAGGAATCTACCTATGTCTCAGAGCAGTATTAACGAAAAATTTGTACCCATTTTGCCTCTTTATATCCTGTCGTTTCTCCTTCATCTGCTCCCCTCCTCCTTTTTCTTCGTTACATACATATGCCGATCATTACCCCGTATACTAGGTTTTCATCCATAGGTAGTTCCATTTGTTTGATATACTATTAATTTCATTGAAAGGAAAAAAACATATTAACGGCCTTTTACCATATTCAGGCATATGATGTGGTGCATAGCCCTTCTTTTAGTTTAATTATATTACAATATTCACCATACCATAATTGACCTATTATTGTTATATATTTTCAAATGCATGGTATATACCAGCAATTTGACGAGGGGCATGTTTATAATTCGAACTGAACCAACATTTTTTAGACTGCACTCATGGTACAACATATGTCGACCATTACCTCTTATACTTCCATTTGTTTGACATACTATTAATTTCATTGAAAGGAAAATACCATATCAACGGTACTTTACCATATTCAGGTATATAATGCGTAGCACTTTTTTTAGTTTAATTATATTAAAATAGCCCTATTCACCATATCATTATTAACCAAGTATTTTATTTATTCTGTATTGCATGGCATATAGCAGCAATTTGACGAGGGGCATGTCTACTTTCGAACAGAACCAATATTTTTTAGACTGCACTCATAGCATAACATATATCGACCATTACCTTGTATACTTGGTTTTCATCCATATAGTCTTTACCTAAAATAGAAAACCACATTTGTTCGATATTTTATGTATTTCATTAACGGTAAAAAACCATTACCACGATTTTTTACCATGTTCGGGATTATAATGCTTAGCTCTTCTTTTGGCTTAATTATATCGATATTCCAAATAAACGGGAAATTTTTATTTATTACATATAGCATAACATATATCCGCGATTTGACGAGGGGTACGTCTATATTTCGGACTCATGTGAGCCAAATTTTTTTGACCGCACTCATGGCACGTCATATGTTGGCCATTACCTGGTATACTAGTGTAGTAGATTTTTTCATGTGTTCTCTAACATTGGTAACAACTTGTTTGATCTGTCGGATCTGTATTTTAATTATTTTTTTCATATTGTCTCTCACTTTTCGTTTTCTCTTTTCCCATTTTTAAATCACAAGCACTAGCACTTTAATACGTCCTTCCCGATGCGCACGACAAACTACAGTGATGTATGTGATGAATAATGGCTGCGTGGTGGGAATTTATACAGACATGAACTTGGTAGCCACGCACCCAGGATAGGATTCAAAAATTTTAATCTTTGAACCTCGTACGATTCGTGCAGCAAGCTACAACTACATGCTGTTATAATTCGAGACGAGATTGCGAAATATAATAAGGATTTTATAGAGGAGTTTGCGACTGAAAAATAAGATTTTAATATTCTGCCCTCTAGAAGCACACTTAATTTAAAAATTATTTGTCAGATATAATTGAAAAATGTCTAAAATGGTACCTGTTTAGTAGCTTGGTATAAAAGTGTCTAAAATGTGACGTTTTGTGATTTAATTGTTGAAATGTCATCCTAAAATGGTTTATAAGACCATTTTTGGATAAAAGATCTTTAGTGATTTACCCTACATTTAGTTGTTGCCCAGGATTCCAAGACTTTTTACAAAACTTGTGATTTTCCTGGGGGCTAATTTCGCTATGTCTTCAGGCGGTAATTCCGTCTGCTCTAGGAACTTTAGCCTAGTGTGGATTAACACCTTGCTCCTGTAGTCTCTAAACAGGCAAGGCGTTGCAGTTTCTGTAACTTTCCTTGTGCTATTTTTCCTCTGTTTTTGGCCACCATACACATGATGCGTAGATCACCATAGGTCTGACAACCGAAACGTAAGACCAATGTGTCATTTTCAGCTTCAGATCCCAAGTCTTACCAAACGGCCTACGGCACGTCCATATTGCCGCTGTTGCTTTATTAAGAATTTTCTCCAGGTGTGAGTTCCAGGTAAGTTTTTGATCCAGGATTACTCCTAGATACTTGACTTCACTGGAAATGTTTAGCATCGTTCCATTCAGCATAGGAGTTCTAAGATGATTGTCATCCTCATAATTCTGCTGCAGTTCAGGATTTTCTAAATATTACATTTCCAGTTCGTATATTAGGTGGACGGGGAGCCATATTATGGCCAGCTAAATCTCCCGATTTGACTCCAAATGACTTCTTCTTATGGAGATGCATATACAAATTTATGGCTACCAGAAGAACAAGGCTTATTTAATCTTGAGGAGTCGAGAATCGTCAAATAAGCTCTATATATTATTAAATGTTAGAATTTTAACATTGCAAATTGAATAATTGAAAAAGCGTGCACCCACACCCTACCAGTAACAACTGCTGACTACTAAATAAACATAAACGCTAGCATATCTACAGCAGATCACCTATCTCTATGCGCTGCAAGTCCGCTGCCCATTTATGTGGATGCAAATATAATAATAATTTGTCTTTATTATGTTAATTATAAATGAAGTTTACAATTACATTTAATTTAAGCGGACTCTAGCCTAAACTACACGTATGTACTCGGCTGCCGGAATCTGTATAATATATTACCTACAGGTGGCGGCGTATGTACTTGGTTAGTTGACGGTTTATTCAGCTCGGTATATACATTTCCTTTATAGGAAATTTTAATATTTGTACTACGAGATGTCGATACTCTATAAATATCAAAATTTGTTGCCGAGCGTTTAAAATGTTACATGAATTGCGAAATTTATATTTATTCGCACATAATTGCCTCTAAATTGTGTTACTGAGAGTTCGAAGAGGTAAATAGTAAAGTATGTGATTGATTACGCTAACGTATTAATCGTATTTTAGGCTGGCGCAGACTAATAAAAAGTCACTTAAGGGATTCCCGATCCCTTAACTATGCTTTCGAGATTGTTCTTTTAGATTTACGGCTGTACAGTGGAAATACACATCAGTTAGATCGAATACTTTTTGCGACAAACTTGAGTGAAGTATGCTCGGGCTCTTTTTGTTTTTCAATGTTTTACATACGTTATAATAATTCAGTTTCTTAATTGTTCTTATCCATTGTTACATTCTAAGTATGTAGTAAATTAGAATGGTATAGTACCTTCACAAGTTTTATATTATTTTTTTATGATCGGTACAAGGCATTGTTGAAATATTGTTGCTTGCTGTTAAGAACGTTTCTATTTAGTTATTGTCTGAAAGTTATTTGTGGCATTCTACGAATATTCTTTCCTATTATTTGGGTTTTCTACCACATGTACTATTATCCTCTTCAAAATAAATCACCGAATCTACAAAATAATAGGATTATTGGAAAAAAAGCCTCTGCGCCCGTGGCGTTTACGCCAAAGGAAAAGTCAGAGGTTATGTTTTGCAAAAAATATAAATCGGAATAAACACAAAAATAATGTATTTTGCTGACGTTTCGGAAAGTAATCTCTTTCCGTTTTCAAAGCTATTTTTTGAAGAACTCTTATTTTGCTGTGTATGTCAAATACACAGCTTTAAGATTCTGTTTATGTTATTTCCATAGATACTTACTACTTACACAGAACATAGAACTGATGATATTTTTTAGATAATGTTTAGTTTGTTAAGTTCTTCTTTTAACATTGGTAGCCAGGTTGTACAAATATCTACAGAACAATTCGATACGCACTTATCTTCATTTAATAAGATTATTGCTGATTCTTTAATTTTTCTTTTTTTGGTATCTGTTTCTTTTGTTAAAATTTTTGCCGAGTCCCAGTTTATTCTATGTCCGTTTTCCCAAGCATGTTCACAAATCTTTGATTTCTGAATTTCATTCTTTCTAATGTAATTCTTGTGCTCATCCAACCTCACACTGAAAGGTCTGGATGACTC
Source organism: Leptura quadrifasciata (assembly GCA_963675555.1). Classification (NCBI taxonomy): domain Eukaryota; kingdom Metazoa; phylum Arthropoda; class Insecta; order Coleoptera; family Cerambycidae; genus Leptura; species Leptura quadrifasciata. Next base: position 45,436,703 of record OY776675.1, read on the forward strand.
ACCCACATAACATTTATCACATTCACACGGGATATTGTAAATACAGTTTTTTGAATTCTGCTCCCTGTTTATCGGTTTTGTTTTTGTTAAAATAGATCTTAAAGTGTTCCCCGTTTGAAATATCGTCCTAACATCAAATTTGTCACCTATACGGCGTAGTTTTTCCGATAGTCCGTATACATAAGGAATTATTGCTGTATAATGACGTTCAGGTTTTTGTCGTACCTGATTGTCCCTATTTTCAACATTTATGAAAACTCTATCAACAAAGGCTTCAGGATATTGATTTTGTACTAGAACCTCTTTGATAAATTTTTTCTCGTTATTTAATATTTCATTATTAGATGAAATTATTTTGGCCCTATCGTATAAACATTTTACAACACCCCTTTTAACATTTATTGACTGATTTGAGTTAAAATTTAGATATCTATTAGTATGTGTTGGTTTTCTATAAACGCTTGTTTCAATTGTATTATTTATCCTTCTAATTAAAACATCTAAAAACGGTAGTTCATTCCTACTTTCTACTTCTAATGTGAATTTAATAGACGGTTCCTTACTATTTATATTTTCTAAAAAACTATCTAGTAAATCAACACCATGAGGCCAAATTGCAAAGATGTCGTCAACATATCTCCACCAGACAACCGGTTTGTTTATACAATTTTGAACATGTGTGTTCTCAAAGTTCTCCATAAATATGTTGCTTAAAATTGGTGATAATGCAGACCCCATAGCCATACCAAAATCCTGCTGATAGAACTCATTGTCCAATTGAAAATAGGTTGTTTTTATACACAGTGTTAAGAGTTCCATTATGCTATTTACAGTTAATTTAGTTCTAGTTTCCAAAGTATTATCATTTAGCAACCTGTCTTTAACTATTTTTAATGTTTCATCTACCGGAACATTGGTAAAGAGGCTAACTACATCAAAACTAACCATCAGGTGTGATTCATGAATATCGGTTTCATAAATTTTTTCTATGAAATGTTTACTATTTTTAATATATGAATCGGTATTTCCAGATAATGGATCAATAATTTTAAGTAAAAATTTTGCCAAATTATGACATGGTGAATTAATAGAATGTCGGGAACATGACGTAATTCCGAAGTTTTTACGGCTAAAAGTACCTTTCCAAAATGCGAAAACCAGAAAAATTTTGGACAAGGCAAGCAAGTCCATGGTTAGGGAAAGGATTCAATATCATAGATACCAAAAAGAACGAACTATTGGGGACATTACTTACACGGAGAATGAATTAAGCAGAAACATTATAGAACAGGATTATCATTTTATAGTCCAGAATGTCAGGTTGAGTTACGAAAAATATTTTAATCTGCAAAAAGGTACGCATTTACATAAATTTAGAAACTTAATAAGGGAAAAACAGATTAGGCAATTACAAAATATAAATAATAATCCTTTAATTGACAGGACTGTCATTAATATGTCAAAAAGACTTTTGTCCATTTCAGACAGGCTTGTACTATCAAAAGGTTTAAATTTTGCAATAAACCCGAAAACTGTTCCAAAATTTGACATAGTAGCGGCAATAGAAAAAACGGCTCAAAATTTACCAACAGATAGTGGTAATGAATATCGCATACGGGCAAAAATTGCTTTAGAGAAGCAATACAAAATTAAAGATAATTTAACTCCAGAAGAAAAGTTATCGATAAATTCTTTAAAACGCGATGAAAGTATAAAAATATTGCCAGCAGACAAAGGTAATGCCACAGTCATTATAGATAAAGATATATATAACACAAAAATCATGACTCTTGTAAATGAGGGACCCTACTCAAAACTAAACAAAGATCCAACAAAATCAATAGAGAGCAAAATTTACAGAACTTTGTTTAAATACAAACATGAATTTAATGATTTTGAACGAAGGAAACTTACACCACATCATAGTAAGCCCCCTCATTTTTATGGCTTACCAAAGACACATAAACAAAATATTCCTTTAAGACCAATTGTTAGTTCTATTAATTCACCATGTCATAATTTGGCAAAATTTTTACTTAAAATTATTGATCCATTATCTGGAAATACCGATTCATATATTAAAAATAGTAAACATTTCATAGAAAAAATTTATGAAACCGATATTCATGAATCACACCTGATGGTTAGTTTTGATGTAGTTAGCCTCTTTACCAATGTTCCGGTAGATGAAACATTAAAAATAGTTAAAGACAGGTTGCTAAATGATAATACTTTGGAAACTAGAACTAAATTAACTGTAAATAGCATAATGGAACTCTTAACACTGTGTATAAAAACAACCTATTTTCAATTGGACAATGAGTTCTATCAGCAGGATTTTGGTATGGCTATGGGGTCTGCATTATCACCAATTTTAAGCAACATATTTATGGAGAACTTTGAGAACACACATGTTCAAAATTGTATAAACAAACCGGTTGTCTGGTGGAGATATGTTGACGACATCTTTGCAATTTGGCCTCATGGTGTTGATGTACTAGATAGTTTTTTAGAAAATATAAATAGTAAGGAACCGTCTATTAAATTCACATTAGAAGTAGAAAGTAGGAATGAACTACCGTTTTTAGATGTTTTAATTAGAAGGATAAATAATACAATTGAAACAAGCGTTTATAGAAAACCAACACATACTAATAGATATCTAAATTTTAACTCAAATCAGTCAATAAATGTTAAAAGGGGTGTTGTAAAATGTTTATACGATAGGGCCAAAATAATTTCATCTAATAATGAAATATTAAATAACGAGAAAAAATTTATCAAAGAGGTTCTAGTACAAAATCAATATCCTGAAGCCTTTGTTGATAGAGTTTTCATAAATGTTGAAAATAGGGACAATCAGGTACGACAAAAACCTGAACGTCATTATACAGCAATAATTCCTTATGTATACGGACTATCGGAAAAACTACGCCGTATAGGTGACAAATTTGATGTTAGGACGATATTTCAAACGGGGAACACTTTAAGATCTATTTTAACAAAAACAAAACCGATAAACAGGGAGCAGAATTCAAAAAACTGTATTTACAATATCCCGTGTGAATGTGATAAATGTTATGTGGGTGAGTCATCCAGACCTTTCAGTGTGAGGTTGGATGAGCACAAGAATTACATTAGAAAGAATGAAATTCAGAAATCAAAGATTTGTGAACATGCTTGGGAAAACGGACATAGAATAAACTGGGACTCGGCAAAAATTTTAACAAAAGAAACAGATACCAAAAAAAGAAAAATTAAAGAATCAGCAATAATCTTATTAAATGAAGATAAGTGCGTATCGAATTGTTCTGTAGATATTTGTACAACCTGGCTACCAATGTTAAAAGAAGAACTTAACAAACTAAACATTATCTAAAAAATATCATCAGTTCTATGTTCTGTGTAAGTAGTAAGTATCTATGGAAATAACATAAACAGAATCTTAAAGCTGTGTATTTGACATACACAGCAAAATAAGAGTTCTTCAAAAAATAGCTTTGAAAACGGAAAGAGATTACTTTCCGAAACGTCAGCAAAATACATTATTTTTGTGTTTATTCCGATTTATATTTTTTGCAAAACATAACCTCTGACTTTTCCTTTGGCGTAAACGCCACGGGCGCAGAGGCCTTTTTTTCCAATAATCCTATTATTTTGTAGATTCGGTGATTTATTTTGAAGAGGATAATAGTACATGTGGTAGAAAACCCAAATAATAGGAAAGAATGTTTCTATTTAGTTTCGTAATTTAATCTGTCTACACGTCAATTATCTCCTACAAATATTTCATTACAATTTAAAAACTCGATCTCGGGTGGATACACTTCGACAATATTTTCTTATCTCATATCCTAAATAAATTTTGAATTTTCTAAAATTTTCTGGTAGAACATAAAATTTGTCTGAATACAATTTTTGGCAATGTTTCATATAATGAGATATTTGCAAAAGGCCTCTTCGAAGCAATATTCCATCCTGGTCCTCCGATTTCACTAATATTCTACCTTAGATCTCCCAAGTCATATGTCTAAAATTTCAAATTTCCACGTTGAGATGTGTTCGTGAAAAATGTATAACCCGCAGACAGACGGACAGACTCCTTCGTCATCCTACATCCTGAATTTTTTATTCAACAGAAATTATTTTTGAGCCTCTTTGGAACCTTTCCTGGTATAGTGATGTGCAATATGCAAAGATCTTTTCGATATAATTTTTCTTAGTGAACAATTTTCATTTGAAATATCTGTTGATTTGACGAAACATTATCTTTAGGTCCTCTCTGGCTCATTGATGAGAAAATTACAACAGACCATTTCGATGCGATTTTTCATCCTGAAAAATTTTCGTTGGAGCATTTTTTGATTTGACGGAAAACTGCTATTGTTCCTTAGTTCATTCGCGAGAAAACAAAAAAAACTGTTAATACAATTTTTCATATTAAACAATGTTCATCATAAACAATTAACGAAGTTTGGTCTTCTCTAGAGCCGTCCCTGGCGTACCGATTATAATATGATGCAGTAGTGTTCCACCTTGTCCTTCTACATCTTATGTCTCAAATTTCAGCTTTCTACGTAGAGTGAACATGAACAGACGCCTCTTGTTTTAGTGTTGAAACCTTACATTGGGCGTCGTGAATACGGACAACGATAACGAGCGTAACAGAGACCCTTGAGGCGTTACGTGCACTTAATTTGTAGAAGAATAAAGTTTAGGGGGATTGCACTTAAAAAAGTTGGAATAGGATAAATGGTTCACCCTGTATTGCTTTGAGTGATTTCTGTTGATTTCTGAAGTTAAATTGATTTTAAACTGAATTTGATACTTTTTGTCAGGTAATTTTCCAACATCCTGTATATACTTCTCAGAGTATGTTACTTCTGTGAGCAAGAATTAAGCTGACGCACTTTTGTTTAAATTGAAATTTTTTTATAAAGATGTCCAAGTATTTTGGAGCACCCTGTATGCAGTCGTTATAGAAACACTCGGTTTTAGAACGAATTGTAATATTTATTATTTAAAACGAACACAGGTCTAAATAAAATTAAAGTATTAATTTTTTACAGTTACTAGTTTGTAACTTTTCGACAGTGAATAAATTTCGGCTTCGGAGATTTGATTCGGTGGAGTTTTGGTTTTAAAATGTCAAAGATTCACTTAAAATTAGGTGCGCTGTGGCAGATTAAATTAATTAGAAAAAGTATTTTTTACTAGGTTGCGGCCTAGGAAGTAGCACGAGCACGAGTTACACTGGCGAGATGCAGAATTACTAACTTCGGGTATCGACAATGACTTGTCTAAAGCGTATTGAGCTCGGTCTTTTATACTGTTTGCTATCGTTTCATTTGTCGTGCCCCGTGAGTCGCGCACGATCGTTTTTGGACCCATTATATTCTAGAAAGTTGGATACCGACATTCCGTGCGGGCGAGGGTTGCGCAATATTGCATCATCTTTGCAAAAATTGGAAATTTGGAAACGAAAATTATGCGATTGTTTGGGCAATTTGAAGTTAATTGTTAATGAAATGAAGGCACACACACACACACACACACACACACACACACACACACAGAGACAGACTGACGGCATGCCAATTCGGGTATATTTGCTGCTTTTGGCCTACAAAGTGTTCATTTTGATCAAAATTTAAAATTTGGATATTTTACGACGGCAATACTTTATGAGAAAGTAAAAGTAAGATCCATAATAACATCATGAAATTAAGGCACATGCGCACAGAACACCTATTTTTGCAAAGTTAATCAAATGACAATGTGAACAAGCTGCTACAGTTAAATATATTATGAAATTTTAATAGTTTTAAATTTAATTGGAAATCTAAAATCAATGGAACCGAATTTAATTGGATATGTGTGTATGGCTAATAGTTTTACCGTTGAGTTTAACTTAATTAGCTGGTAAGTTGAATTTCACAACACTGCTTTAAAAAAAACTGATTTTTGATGACGTCCGCGCCCCCTACCGCTAGAAATATTAATAAATTCGAGTGTGCAATTTTTTTCAGGTCATAGGACTTTTTGGTACATTTTTACTGTACTATTATAAATAGTGCCCGTTGGTCCATTCCATACGGATAAAAAGGACAGGAGATGCAGTCACGTAATCAATTCACTCTGCCATATTGTTACCATATTTATGTCAAAGGTGACATTTGCTCTCTGCTGCGGTTTATAGTGTCCTTTCGATGTTCTTTTACCAAAAGAACAATAGTTTCATGTGCCCAAAGACGTTGTTCTTCTAAAGATGGTGCTGACAAGAAAGAAATTAGCGGAACAAAATTTCACAAGTTAGTATCTAAACAACACACACACAGAGAATTCATTTACTTAAATGCATTTACATATATGCATTTATTAAAAACATTTATTTACGTTCTTATAATTCTATATAGTCTGGATCTAGCAAGACAACCATATTGTCACTATACTTAACTACGTCTACCAGTGTCGTTTCTGCATGCAAAATTTGTATTATATGACGTCTCCTGTCCTTTCTAACTCTGGCCCATTTCATGATTCAAATTATCCGATGAATTCAACATTTTGTGTCTTATTATAATAAATCTTAAAAAGTTATTCTTTAAATTGGACTTTTAATTGACTCAGATGGAGCTAAGGAACTGAATACGCTGATCTCTTCGTCCAACATTGAATACTAGACCATGCTCTTCAGTGGCTTCTCTTACTGCTTTGAACTACTCTGCGGTGACGTCATAACTTGTACTAACCGCAGAAGTGGTTGTGAGCTCTTGAGGATGTTTCATGCTGTATTACTCTGTCTTGTATACACTCTAGTTTCAAGAGCCCTTGGCATGCCTGTGGGTGAAAGAGATTTACGCTAGCGGCAATATACATAGAAATAATGTTAGACACAAATTGTTTCTGGCTCACTGGACAGATAATGTGTAAATTATGTAATAATTTTACCTTGCAAATTCATCTAGTGGTAAGTATTTAGTAATGAAAGGAATGGCTTCTAAAAGGGAACAACTAATCCAATAAATATTATACCTGTTTCCCTATAAGTTCTGTAAGCGTTGAAACCGCTGGTTTGGAATATTCTTCTAATTAAACTTAATAAGAAAGTTTTGATAAAGTTACATAATGATGTTTATATTTTAATATGACTGGCACCAGAATTAACCGCATCATTAAGTTAAAATGTTCAGTTGAAACTAACTGTTTATTAATCTGTGTAGGAGTGTAGGGTAGGACTAAATCAATATGGATTTGAGAGGAAGCGGAAAAATGTGGAAGCAGTAAATTTATCAAAGTTGCAAAGTTTTGTTGTTATAATGTTAACAGTATTTCAAAATACACTCCCAGTAAATGTTTATAAAATAGATTCATTCCTCTTGAAACAATATGTTCCTTTTTTCAAAAAAATTACGTAAACATTCCATGAACCTTATTCAGGTTTCTATGATATGTTCGAAATGTTTTGTACTTGCAATATTATATTAACTTCAGCACTTCAGAATCACTGTATGTATATCAAACGAATTCCTAATACAGCAATTCATATTTACATCTTTATTAATTCCTCACGTGGCCAATAGGTTCCCGAAAGAGTCATGCTTGTGTAAATACCGTTTCGGCAGAATCTTACGGCCATTTTCAGATTCTGTTTGTCTGAAGTGATGGGAACCATTTCTTATTTATAGTAGACAGCCTGGATAATTCTGAAAGACAAATGATGCGATTATAAAAATCCAAAACTGAAATCAAGTCGCTGATCGTCTAGAAGTGATAACATTAATTGCTACTGAAATAGTACCTTATTTAGTATAATAATAAATCGCAACTGGCTTGATTTAATAAATCAAGAAACCCGGTCAGGTTTCGCAACTAATTTTCTCTCTCTTACATGCGAAAACGAAACGAGACCGGGGTCCATATACAGCAAGATGTTGCTTTCTGCGTCATTTGGATATTTCTTTTCTTTAATAAAAAAAACATAATCATTTAACATTGGTAATTACATGTGAAATAAATTGTTTGTCATTTCATCTTTCAAATAAATACCTGTCTTTAACTTGTCATCTTATTAAGCCAAAATGATACGAAGTATTAATCACATTTGTGCAGTTTTTATTTAGTATTTTTTGTTCAATAAAACACCAAAATACGGATTGTATTAACTTAAAAATATCCAAAATAACAAATTTGTAATTATCTGATGTAAAAAATGGAAATGTTTAATCGCAAAAACATATTGAGTGTCGTGTCGAATCACGTGCCGAACAGGTTATGAAATAGGTATTTTGTAAGTATTACACATATTGTTATACAGATTTTTAGGAGACCGTCAGGTGGAGTTTACATTCGGATTTCTTTTTCATTGTCAAAATGGATAAAGAATTTGTATGCAGAGAATTAACGAAAACAGATGTCAAAATTACCAAAGAAGGTCGGCGGCTTGAAGATTTTCACTTTTCTTTTTTCTTTCCCTACATTTTACGTATAAATGCTCATTATGAAATACGAATTACAAATTATGTGGAAATTATGATGCGATTCAACCTATCCCATCTGGAAAATACAACTTTTGCATCGTCTAAATCATTGGGTATGCAATTATTATGATGGTTGCAGTGTTTATATCTATGATTCCTTACATAATAAATTCAATCTTTTACATCTAGAACAAAAATTCTTTCTGCAGAAATTATATCGTTATTTAGAGAGTAGAAAAGCTATTGTTCGATTTCGACTTGTACAACAGCAGACAAATGGTTTTGATTGTGGAGTATTTGCAATAGCTTTTGTGGTTTCTTCTAGTATTTGGTATTTTCCCTGAATGTTGTATATGAAATACTACTACTTGCAGTGCTTTTCTTCTTCGCCTGTTAGAAATAAATTTATAAGTATGGATGTGTTTATATTTCACGGTTTTTCTACATAACCTGTCTTAATAGTTAATTGTGAAACCACGTACTATTTCATAATGAAAAAATTAATTAATGACATATCTGAACTTATATATTTGATAACATTATATATCAACCATAACCATGCCATTAATTTCATTCAATAGTAATATCTTCATAGTAACTCGGTTATATAATACTATTGTATGTCGAAAGATTCCAAGCATAACAATAGAGAGAAAAATTGGAAAGTTTCCAATTAAGTATATGTTTTCCTATTTCCTAGTTTGGCAAAACAAATATCGATGTTATTAAGAAGAGCACCATAGTCGAAACATGTATTATACAAAGAGGAGAACAATAGCAATTTGTTCGGAGCACAGGCAGATAAAATTGCGATGATTATGAACGAGTTCCTAGAAGTGGAGTGCAATAAATTTTACTATTTTAAAATTTATTAAGAACGTAAAGAGAATAATATTTGCTTTGCGATTTTAAGTAATGAGATATATCTAACAGTTTGCGAAAGGTAATATATTTATTTAAAAAAACGCGCATGAACTTTTTTCATAACATTAACTCATATAGCAATAAAAAAGGCATTTATGTGCAGGTTTACTTGTCTATCTATTTGGCACATCTGCACATGTACTATTGCGGCCAAAGATAAGGTTGATTTTCTCATTGCAACTATGGTTCTATTCAGTGACGATCAATCACAATATTTTTTAATCGGTGTCAAAGTTATTATCATATTAATAATATTCAATTAGGCTTTGAAACAGATTTATTAATATGTATATAGAGAGGTCTATTGTCAGTAAGAATGAGTCATACAATTTGGGTGAAAATTACAAATAAAATTTTATTATCATTATGCATAGAAAGCCGTAGTGTTCTAAAGAAGAATAGTTGTTCTACCAAATATTGATTTTGTCTTAACATTTTTTTCTCTTGTTTCGATATTTACTTCTTATGTCTCTAAAATCATATTAGCATTATTGTAATTGTAACCAACTTTATACCTATAACAGTTGCATAAAATGGTTCCTGTTGCGTATGGCAGCTGTTATTTGTGTGAGAGTAGGGGGCTATAAGTTTGGAGTGTGAATTAAGAGCGGGCGCCACTTAGTTGCTAAAAAATCTCATTAGAATCTTACCCAGCCAAGAAGGCATGGTATGAAAAATACTAGGTTCTCGGGTTGAACCACGTCTGAGATTATTGATGTCTTGATGTTTCAGCTCCCGTTTTGGAGCCATTTTCAAATTGTTCAAGGAACTAATGCTAGGAGTTCGTACGACTAGTTCGATTCCGGGGTCTCAATCCGCCTACTCGCCAGATCTCACCACGATCCCTTTCTAAGGCCTCAATCTGCCTACTCTCCCTCTCTAACTAACTGGTTCTCCATCTACGTCCCGTATGACTACTGTGATGAAATATGCTGCATTTATTTTTATATATCCTTTTAAATATTCCGTACTACACACTGTTTGTGAAATTTAAAGGTAAGTGATAAAAATATTGTAATTTTCTGTTTTACGTCAAAATTTATATCAACTTTTCACTGTTGATATGTCACTAATTGTCAATATACCATTTATAGGTTATAATTTAAACAAAATTTTGCCATAGTAACGCGTCAATAACTTTTCACGCTCTCCGGTGCCAAATCTGATATTCCTATTTTTCTTTTTTTCTGTTTTTGCTTGTTTTCTTCTTTGTTATTCTTTATCCTTGCCTTTTCCTGATTCTCCCGGTATCACTAATATGTCTCTACGTATCCGATTACTTTTCTTGCACCTCTCATGTCTCTTTCTCTGAATGCAGTTTTACACTTTTTTTTACGTTCCAGGTTAGATTTGAATAATTGGTTTAACTTTATTCACTTTCACTTTTACCAATTAATTAAATTTTTTACATAAATTTGATAAGGTTAAAACGTCAAAACTGTTCATTTATGGGGCCTTCACTCTACCATTGGGTACTATCCTTGTCTAATCGCTATTCTAATAATCTGTTATAGTTTTTGCCCAAAATTTTTTACATTTATTATGAATTTTTAATTAAATTTGTCTGTCGGCAAATAATTAACAAAAAAGAGAGTGATACATGTGAGCGTGGAAATAGTGTTTATTTCATATATTTTTTTTAACATTTATTTAACGTCGGTCTATATCCGCTACTGAGGCCTATCACCAACGCCTGTAGACGAGTTACCCCAAACCAGGAATTTTACCGAACCTCTTCCCTTAAGAAGACTAGGGATCTTTTCCTTGCCTAACATTTAATAGACAAGGGACCGACGGCTTTTCATCCCCTCCGAAGGATGGTATATCACTTACACAACCCTCGCCTAAGGTTGCATAGTGCATAGCTTCCGCGCATACACTGATATACAAGCCGCTGGAAGATATGTGAGGGGAGGACAAGGTCTTCTTTGAAACGGTTTTCCATCCACGTACTAACCGCGCCTAACGTTGCTTTATATCGCATATCGAGGTATGTACATAGTAAAGACGCATCTACGCTCGCCCCTACAAGGCTTATATTTGAAAGAAATATATAAAATGTATTCAGACTATGTATCCCATAGCTCAGCTTAATCTGAATTCAAGAACAAGGTGAACTTTACGTGAGTTTTTTCTTGAAAGCAATAACAAAATTAAGTATGATTATTTTTTTTTTATGAATGGAAAGAGAGAAAAATAAAAAATACCTGCTCCAAAAGAAAACTTATTCCAGCACGGATTTGGCAACTCGTCTGTGACATGGCTCGAATATCCCTGCAACACCTCGATATGGCCTGGTCGTCTTTATGAGGAAGGTTATCACGATGATCTCTGAGAGTCATGGGTGGTAGTACTCCACCCGAAAAATAACCAGTCCCAAACACTCTGTAAATTTACAAGTATGAACAAGATATAAAACTCACCCCTACAAGTAGAGAGTAGCTCATGAATTCCACAGAAGAAAAAAAACAAAAAAATCATAAGGCTTCTCCTTGATCAAATAGAAAATAAAATGTTGAGATGACAGCTGACCAAGCTTCCACACAAAAGAAGTGCTATACTTCGCTTAACTTAAATAGAGAAAATGTCCTTCGCACACGTGCACCAGCTGAGACAAGAAGTTCGCCATCTTTTCCTCGGAAATATGACGTCTTTCCAGTGCTGCCAACTTCAATGTTATCTCAGAAGACCAACCAATGAGATCACAAGGAAATATATTTACATTAAAACAAAAATCACCCCTACTGACAAAAAAATTAATGAATACTAAACAAATGAACAGTCTGAAAATGAATTAATTGACAAAAAACATTCATCCGATAATTTATATCCTCCCGTCAATAATAAAACTATATACAGCTCGAGTGTGTGTCTGGCTGCATACTCATTGCCTCCATATAATTTCCTAAGTAGTATTCTAAAATGCTACATAATTTAAAAAATATGTACCACATTATTTCTTGTTAATTTTTTCTTTATAAAAATTAATATGACTCCACCAATGATCTGCTGTCAAAATATAATTGGCATAACTACCGCCTATGGCGTATTCATGAGAGCTAACAGGCTCGAAACTAATCAGCGTCTGATGATGCACACGGCTCTGCACTGGTCATTTCTTTAGGATTAATTTGCTTGCTGGGGGCGCATTGCAATCACCATTTTATTTTGAGTTTTCCTATTGAAGACGTAGTACGTCGCAAGTTATAGAACAATATTTTCAATCGTTTTGGAAATACATTTATGGTATTTTACCACACATTAATTAATAACTCTGCATTGGCTTTATTTTATTATTATGTTTAATTTTTTTTTAACTTGTATTTGTACTTTTTTATATAACTTGTGAATGTCTCTACATCTTTACATTAAAAATATTTTTTGTTAAATAGAAAACCCATCGAGAAAATTAATGACTAGTTATTTAGAATCAATATGTATCCTTCCAATTCCCGAGGTATATTTTTATTTTAATGCACGTTCCTTGGTCGGTATTTGCAGTAATATTATTGGCAAAATATCTCTATTCCCTTTGATCTATTCCCTTTCCATTTGGACCACTTGAGGCTGTGGCATCATTTGATTTTACGTGCTCTCTGTCATCTTCTCTTAGCATTTTTATATCTGCTTGCAATTCTACACGGCATCCAGTACAAATGATAACTATGTACCTGCTTTTGAATATTTATGTATACAGTTTCCATTTCCTTTTTTTCTCTAATCTCCCTCCCGTTGATCGATACCAATCGACGTCGGGAATTTTAATTTCATAAAATAAATTAATAAAATGGAATACGATATTAATTAGTTCCACAATCTTTGTCATTCAAATAGCTGTGAAATTAAATTTGCGTAGTATTAGTAATTAGAACTTCAATTTATCTGAAACTGTATATCTGTGAATTCGTTGATGGTGGCGTAAAATTTGCAAATCATAAAAAACTTTATTAAATCGAGACTAATCAAATCTGAGTAATATCCCATTGCATTCGTTTAGGAAAAAATACATTTTCTGGGTAGGTCTTGGTTATTTAAAAATATATACTGGGATAAGCCAAAAATTTCAGATTTATAATTCCTTAATTTTTGTACTTTAGGAGCGATCATAGAAACAATAAAAATCTTGTAATGCTGAAAAAAAAAAGAATTCCAAATTGCCACGGATTTAGACATTTTATAGTCCCCATATACCAATAAGGCGTGTTTCAGATGTTGGTTTGTCGTTTATTCATCTTTTTGTCGTTCCTGTGTTCAAAGTCTTGACTGGCACACCATTAAATGCATCGAAACCCAATTGTAAATTCAGAAATTTCAGAATATTCCTCAGATGAATTTTAAAATTGTGATCTTTCTTCTTAAGCCGAGGGCAGTTTACTGACGAATGAGAACTTACAATTTCGATATATCGAAAATTAATGTAATTATTTTGTTAATATTTCATTAGTAAACCTAAAAAAGTCGGCTAGAGAGCGTTATGTAGCAAATTTGCTTTGGTCAGATTCTGCTGTGTTCTGGGTTCGACACTGACAATATCGGTACGTAGGCAATGGATGTTGTCTGTGTTGTTTCAAATGTGTAACCCCCTTTCGCCCAGCCCTTGTCTTTGAATTTGGAGGTTGTTAACTATAGTCTAGTTGATAGTCACGTTGGTTAAAACGCGTGGTAGCAATCGCGATTAATCGAATGGGTATCGCACTACCAGGTTCTAGCCCCGACTCTGGCACTGGCACCCTCGGAGGATATGATTTTTTTTTAATACATTTATTTAACGTCGGCCTATTTCCGCTACTGAGGCCTAACATCGACGCCTGTAGACGAGCTACCCCCAACCTGGAATTTTGCCGAACCTCTTCCCTTAAGAAGAGTAGGAATCTTTTACTTGCCTAACATTTAATAGACAAGGGATCGACGGAAATGATTTTCTTTTACATTGTTTCAAATTGTTTTAACTGGTTGTCTTCCTTCTTACTGTACTCTACTTTCACCAACAACAGCCTATTTTCTCTCGTATCTTCCAATATTTACTATCTCTCAAAATTTCCAAACCAAACGATTTTTGTAATTTTCTTGTTATTTTTCCTGTCCTCTAGCAACCTCTAATTTTCATTTTGCCACACTCTCATTATATTTTCTGCAAATAAATAAAATCGCCGATACCAACTTGAAATCTTTCTTGACATCAACTTGATAAAACGAAATGTTTCTCATCACGTGGTATTGAGTTTTTTCCATTTTATTACTTTCCCGCACAAATTAAATTAAACATCTTATATCTACATGAACATATTAAATGCGTAAACAATTAGAAATGTTATAAACATTTTTATAATTAGTGTGACAATAACTAAGTACATTTAAATGAAATAACTGATTCTAATTATCATTAAGTCACGCTATATCTCTAACTGTTTTTTAGTGGTAGAAATATAAAAATTGAATATATTTAATAAAAATATCTGTCTTCTATAAAATACTTTGGTATTTTATCAAACAGAACAAATAAACGAAAACAAAAAACAGAAACTACTACTCAGCATAAAATAAGATGCATTTTATCCACAATACACAACCCAACTTGACTTGAATGGGTTTTTTTATCTTAAGTACAAGTAATATCATATCAATATATTTATAATGTTACTGTCAGACACCATTAAATATTACATTTTTATTAAGCGAAAGACTTTTTTAAAATAAATTAAAAACTCCCCCTTCTGTAAAACGTCGTACTAAAAACTAAAAATTAATAATGCTACGACTGCAAGAAAAGCAAGGCGTGCACACTTTGTAATAAGTATGTATCATCTTTATGTTCACATGATTGTAGGCAATATATGTACAACGATTCCACCCCTTTCATACAAACATGCGTACAATCATACAAAGTGTACACGCCTTGCTTTTCTTGCAGTCGTACATTATTATTTTTTACTATTTAGTACGACTTTTTACAGAAAAGCAAGTTTAAATTTTTTTATTATTTTCTACTTTTTAGTCATACTTTAATTAACTTATTATCATACATTGCCTAAGTTTAATTAGTAGGTTAATTTGGATTTTCAAAGATTTTTTCCTTTCTCACTCCCTCGTTTTGCATATTTTTCAATATTCACCCCCGCGCCCCCAATGTGCGGATATTTACAAAAATAACGATGGAATATTGTATTGTCATGCGATCTTAGTAACTGTGCTAATTGTCATCAATTGATTATATTAGGAAGTGTGTTAAGAGCGCTCCGGATATAAGCCGGAAAGACGGTGCAAATTACTCTCATATAAATCATTATTTTAAAAAACGGCTTTCACTAGAAGAGATTAAAAACATGTTACAATGTGGGACGATGAGAGAAAAAAAGTATATATAAAAAAATAATTTTTTTTTCTTCTATTATCGATTTGTAAAAATATTTTAGTATCATTAAAATAAACATTTTCCCTTTTGTAGAACTAAAATAAAATTAGCCCTAATGTCCTCAAATGCACAGAGAAATTTAAAGATTAGGTATAATAAATTTGTCCAATGTCATATTCTACTACATCTCTATCTCTCGCCTTCCAAGCACACCGTACATTCAGCTGCGTCATTTTATTGACATTATTATTAGAAGCATGTATGACTAATACACTCCGACCAACTCTTAAATAAAGGATGAAATATTTGAACACAGCCATTATAAAATATTGTGAGTTAAAGAAAGGCAAGTAAAAATGAAGAAACGTGGACTAGTGATAAAAAAAGATGGCAAGAAAAAAATATTCATATACAATATACAATAAACGATACACAATATGCGATATACAAAATATATTACGGACAAAAAGCAGCCTTTAAGACAAGCTAAGCATATCACTAAATAAATGGTCGTATTTATCTAAACGTAGGGTTCCCTCAGTGGTTGAAAAACAGCTAAAATTTACATACAATGTCGTTGTCCATCACTTCAACACTCTGTGCACGCTTTGCTTCATGTGGCACACGTTAGATTTAAAACAGATACTAGATAATGTTTCATGAGAGGATAAATGGTAAATTAGTCAACAAAAATACTCATTAGATGGGTAATTCGATAAAGAATTACAAATAAATAAAAAAATAATATCAGCAATTTCTTATTCAAATTAAAAAACAGTTCTATATTATTATGTTACTGTTAATATATTTTGTTTTCTTAAAATGTTTTCTTAACCGCCTCTCAAGTTACCCAAGTAACCCCCTGGAAGAGCTCAAGGATCTTGTGCTAGGCAAAGAGATACGAGGCCATACAGTTTAATGTGGACTCCGAACCATTCAATTTTTTTTTAATGAAAAATTGTTTCGCCTTTTGGGAATCGAACCTACTTCGCTAGGCAACTCAGTTTGCTAGCCAGTCGCTTTCAATTGAATTCAATTCAAAACAATTTTATTCATAGTAAACTGAGTACAAAAACTGGCTCCCCAGAACCCGTCCCGGGAACGACCCTGCGACCACCGCGTTGACGCGGTGGCGCATCGCAAGGTCGGGCCGAGGCGGGGCTGGTTTGGCGTAAGTAAAAAATGTAAATATAAAAAACTCAAAACTCCTTTCACCACAAGGTGAAATAAAAAAAGTAATATTGTATAAAAAAAGGCTTAAAAAGTAAAGCTTAACAAAGATTAAAACTATCACTCGGTTTTACCCGTTTGCGCACTACACTTTGTTTAATTTTGGCACTTTTGCTGACACCATAACTTGTACGGAGTGCCATCCGCGAATTACTCCAGCGACGGGCTGCGCAAGGCTGGCCTAAACTGTGATTCTAAATTTTGAATTGTTTTGGCATAAAAAATTTGGAAACTGTTACAAGATTAATGAGGGAAGAATGAATTTACAGACAAAAAGGTACAAACAGAAACGAAGGAACAAACAAAAATACACAAAAACAAAAGAAGAGGGGGACAGGAAAGAATTAAAAGTCGATGAAAGGTATGAAATATCAGTGAAAGGTGGATAGTAGCAGGGAAGGTATAGTAGGTGAAAGTTTGGTTAGAGTGGCTGCCGGAAGATTGGCAACGTCTGGTAAGGTAAGGGGTGTTTAATCCGAAATGGGGCATTATGCTGTCTAATTTGTGTAATGTGTCTTGTTAGCGGACTATCACCCAGTTTGAACGAACAAAAGTTTTGGGAGATGTGCTGGACGTAGTCGGCTATCGGGGTTATGTCGTTGCAGCGTTCGTAGAGGTCTCTGAGGGAGGTGTACCTTCCAGAGTTAGAGATGAGGCGCATATATTTTCGTTCTAAAATTTCAAGTTTTTTCATTGTCATAAAGCCAGTCGCTTTAACACAATGAGCTACCATTCCACTTGATGTGCATGACCACTTGCACATGCATACCACTTGATGTGCATGACTCCTTCTTTTCCCGGTGGGTCATTATCTAGCTCAGCTATCTCGGGGAATCTCATCTTAAACTGCTTGCCTATTCCCTTATTCAGCTCTTCGCGTCCTTGGATACACAATCCCATATCGCGTTCTTTCGTTTCCCATAACGGGTTCCCTTCTGCCTCCTCAACCATCTCAAAGACCTGGGCAGGCCAGTCTTTTTCCACTAGTTCTTTATAATCTTCTAAACTATATCCTTCTCTGATAGCCGTACTTATTTCCTCGACTATTTTAGCACTTCTTACCCTTGCCATGGGGATATCCGTCTGTATCCCTCCTTCTTTCATCTCTGGTTTCATATCTGCGTCCTTGCTTATAAAATCCTCCTCAGACTGTACGTATTTATTTTGTGTTGTTACCTCTACTGTAGCTTTAGGTTTGCTCTCATTCGCTACGCTCTCATAGACCTTTTCCAGTTATAGCCCATAGTAACCTAAATCGCTAATCTTCTTTTTGATGTTGCACTCCGTGTTAGCGTTTACTTTTACTAACGCCTGTAACTGTTAACTGTTATAATTTCCTTGTCTTGTCCCATAATACTAGCGTAAAATATTGCATTACTGAATTTCAATTAATGTACACGTTATATATACAGGGTATTCAATTTTAGCAGCCAGTCGAGAAAAGAGAAAATTGAACCGTTGTAAAATACAGGAGTTTAACAAATCCTCTTGCCTTTGTTTTGTTTTAATTTAAAGATTAACTACAAAAATTCAAAGAATTTAAAAAGGAGAATTTTAAAATAGATCTAATACTACTAAATATGTTTATGGACGATTTCACCGTTCTATAAAGTTTTATTTTTATGGACATCTTAAGGATCTGGTGCTTAAATTATATAAAATCTTTGAATTTTATATCAAAAGGTTAACGTAAAATATATATAATCAACTATTTTCCCGTTAAGACAAATGAAAATTTGATGCTTTTTCTTTACAAACTCTAATTTTAAATCTAAATATATTATTTAATTATCCATCTCAAAGTACAAATACGAATTTAATATTTTAGAAGCACATTGCAAGGTAGGCATGTGACGACAGACACGAGGATTCTTCGACTATTTGGTACATCTCGCTATCCTAAATATACCGAGATGTACCAAATAGTCGAAGAATCTTCGCGTCGGTCGTCACATGCCTACCTTGCACTGACGAGAGCCAACAGTTCGAAACTGCAATCTGTAAGTGGTGTGTGACGACTGGCACGAGAGATCCTTTAAGTAGAAATTAGTCTTTAGGCTGGTGTTTGTTGCAATCGAAAGCATTAGCGTTCTGTTGGTTATATTACTTAACGCGCCAGGCTTGTAACTTGTAATGTAGCGCTCGGCGGGGCACATAGCCCGGAGAGTAGCTGTTGGTTGCAGTCTAGTTACATTTCTTATAGTAAAATAAGGATTTTATAGAGGAGTTTGCGACTGATATATTATGTTCTTCTTTTCAAAATTCATCAGCTCTATCGTATCCATCAGATATGAAATAAACACACTACAAATTAAACAACCAGCCAAAGGTATCTGGAAGGGTCCCACGCTTATTAAAAGCGCAGACACATCCATTACCCACCAACGTTGTTAGTTTCAGAGCGAACCCAGTATACGACAGAAAGTCGAGCAAGCATAATCGAAACACAACACATTTTGGTTCATTACGTTACCATACCCATTAAGTTCAGTATAAATCTCGGAATTTGTTCGAGTGAAGTAGACGGAGTCCTACAGATTATAGTAGAATCCGAATCGCTTTTTAGAAATGGCTTATAAATAAAAACTATTTAACGATAAACAGGCCTTTAATCCAATTGCTGCTCGTTTCTCGCAAGGATGTTGATTTGGCTCAAGTCGAAGAAAATTAAAGCGGCCAATATCAATATTAATCGTAAATAAATTAATTTTGAATATAAATTTTGGAAATGTTCTGTAAGGAATAAAAATTAGCTCATAATTAAACTCCCTCATTTTCTTGGATTTCAAATCGAGTATAAAAATATTTCACAATTGCATGTTCTACTTCGCAGATAGATGGAGTGCTCTTTTATTTATTCCAAAACAGGAGTTACGCCGTAAATTAAATTAAGTTTATTTTACGTCGACGAACACGTAATGTAATTATAAGTGCACGATCAAATATAACTTCAACATGTTAAAGGATTTAGGTAACATTTTTCCCTACCCCGTAATTAATTAAGTTGAAATACCTGCCCCAAAACATAATGTGGTGGAAATTCTATTTATCCTCGACCAAGTAGATCTGTCAAGTGGTGAGACCCTTTCCACTTATCGTATTTGTTCGTGATACTTAATTTGAATCATTTGGTTATTTAAGAACGTCGTTATGTCAATAAACTCTGACGTATATTGTTGGAGTGTTAGGGACAAAAATTACTGGTATTTTCAAACAAATCAGTATTATTTCTACCACATGTAGCAGTCGGGCCGAGATAAGAATTAATTGTCACATTGTGTTTAAGTCGTATAATTATCTCAAAAACTCGTTAAACATAATGGTTAAGACTTTGCTACACGTAGGTATCATTACGTTGTTATGGCATAATAAAAAACACTTTCAAAATGACACATATTTACATAATTATAACTAAATATATTTATTTACCGGCACGGTAGCTCAGCCGGCTAGAGTACGTTATGTGTCAGAATTCGCTTTGGTGTGGCTCGGCTGTGTTCTGGGTTCGATCCCCGGCACCGACACTCGCAATGTCAGTGGGTATGGGACAGTGGGAATCTCGTTAATCCATTCATACTCGTCACTAATTAGATGGCGTCTGTCCATAAGGAGGGGGAAGTGTAATGTGCGCGCAGAAGCGAGCAACAGAATGATAGCTCGCTAGTCAGCCCAGAGCTGGCGCTTCCTGGTGGATTTGGTGCCCCTACCATTGATATGCTACATAAGAGGGCTCGTCTGGAACAGTCTAACATTTGCCTAACATTTAATAGACAAGGGACCGACGGCGTTATATCCCCTCCGAAGGTTGGTATATCCCCTATACAACCCTCGCCTAAGGTTGTATAGCTTCCGCGCATACACTGATATACAAGCCGCTGGAAGATGTGTGAGGCGAGGGCGCGGTCTTCGTTGGAACGGTCACCCATCCAACTACTAACTGCGCCTGATGTTGCTTTACATCGCATATCAAAGTATGTCCATAGTAAAGACGCACCTACGCTCCCCCCAAGATCATCTTACTTGAAGTCAGCAAAATCTCGTTAGAAGGTATTTTGCGGAACTGTAGCGAAATATTTTATATGCGCAGCGTGTGACACGTAGAAATACCACCGGAAAATATTTTTGGAAGTACTATGAAAATTCTCGAGACATGAGTGCAAAATGAAATGATTGGAAACTACAACGAAAAACAACAAAAAAACGCTCCACTGGGGGTAATTCGTAGCTGCAAAGCTGCAATGAACGACGTCTCACGGGATGTAAATTGCGTAACTGAAATGAAATTTGCTACAGCGAGGCGTGATGCCCGGGACGTAGGTAATGCACAAAGTGATCATTTTAGCAACTGCCTTGAAAACGGACTTTTCGCGCGCGACAATGTTTTTTTACACCATTTTTCAAACTAAGCAGTCGTTTTCGGCCGTAAATTTATATGTGGTTCCTCAGCGATTCGGAACACATACCGCTCTATTACCATGTGCATAGTGTACGGGACCGTCTTGCCTGAACATATGAATATAAAAATAATATTATCATCTGTGGCGATTCAAGCATCTTTAAACTCGATAACAGTGTGCCCGAAATTACCTATGATATTTTACAAATACTTATAATGTCAGGTACGCTAAAAACCCACAAAGTATTTGGTGTCAGTCGATGGCTTTAACGTAAACTATTAGAGACTACATTTTCCGAGTCGTCCTAATCCCCGCCACGTGTGGTATGGAGCTTGAACACGGAAAATCTCCGTCTTTTGGTAAAATAAAAAGATTTCGACAGAGCTTTGAGCCTTAGAGCTTAATAGAGACCCTGGGAGCCTTTCGTGCACTTAGTTTTTGAATTTGTCAAGAGAGGGGGTTCACACTTAAAACGTTGAACAGGGTCAATTGCTACACCCTGTATAAGCCCTGGATTAGGTTGCCTCACTTGGAATAGCTATTATTCCCTTGGATTTATTTTATCGTCTATGGCAATACTTCAATCTGTATATACTTCTTGAGTAAAACATTTGGTTTTAAAACGAACAAGAATAAATTTATTTATTAAAACTGAACAAAGTTTAGAACGGTTTAACTTAAAATATTTAATTCACAGAAGTTAAAATAAATACTTTCGACACTGAAATTCCGTTAAAAATAAAATATATTAACACGATTAGTCTATAAAGGATTGAAAAATTCACTTTTGGTTTTATGCGCAAAAAAACTCTTTTTTACTTGGTTATGGCCAAGGAAGGAAGCTGTAGTGGCCCGTATTACGGCGCACGTATTGAACTTAACTTGCCCGAGCTCATCGCGCTCGGTTCTTGTACACGCTTCGTCGGAGACCCGACGAGCAGAGAGCTGGAAAGGTGCTCACCCATTCCGTGCGGGCTTCGATTACGCAATATTGTACAATATTTCGCAATGTTGCATCAGAAATCTTAAAACTGAAAAATTAGGATATGAAAATTATATCACCGTATAGGCCTTAGAAAGGGGAATTTTTGATATGTGTTTGACATTCGAATCAATTGGAATTTAGGAATTATTAATAAAAATTGGTTGAAAATATTTATTAAAATCGAAATGACCCCGTAAAGTAGTCCTGAAGGTCTGTGCACAGAGGATTGAATATGATCTGAAATTGTACCGATGCGTTTACGGTGAATAGAACGTGTATTCAATTTGATTTGATACGTAGCTTATGTTTCGGAAGTGAGCTATGATATTGATAGGGACGAGAGTACCGGTGCTTTATTTGAATAATTTGAATGGGGATTGGATTGTATATTGATATTTTGAATACGAAAATGATTGGGCGGTGAAATTTGAAGGAAAAATAATTTATAAGAAGTTTGTTTGATTGAATTGAGACGTTACTACAGGGGGGTATGAAAAGTAGTATTGAAATTTGTGAGCCAGGTAGCGAAACAAATGAAATGGGAATAAGTTTGATGTAAATGGGAGCTTGTGGAATGGAAAGAAAGTGAGATGATTGATTACCTGGAAAGTGAATAATGTATGTTTTGAAGTATGAATGGAAACTTGAATGGGAACTTTAAATTGAGAGGAAAATGTTTTATAAAATTTTTTAGAAGTACGGTTTGGGGTGAGTACGGTTTGGGGTGTGGAAATTGGTTATGATGTGAATGGAAATATCGAGGGAGCTGTATTTTTTAGGGCTGTCATTTATAACTTTTTGCTGTAAAGTGACTAATATGAATGTTTGAACGGTGTTTCTGATAAATTCGGACTATTTGTGAATTATTGGTGTTATGTAAATTTTTCCAGATTTTTTCATAATAAATTGTAATTTTTTGTTAATTTAAGCGTATTAACGGCTTTTTTTTATAGTTTGTCAAGATGAGGTGAAAGAGTTGATTTTTTGACAAATTTTGAAATTTTTGCAATTTTTTGTGGCTCCCGTTTATGGAATATACTTTAATAACCGACACCCTTGTCAACTTTATACCTCCGCATATATATAAATTGTTAACTAATAAAAATTTTACAAAAGGCCTATATATAACTTTTCCTGAATCTTATCATCTTTCATTGTGTCTTACTGAGTTATTGTTTTACAACATTCCCTTTCAGGTTAACTAAGAAGTGTTGCAAGTAAATTGTTAGATATAAGACTGTTCTAGTTGATACCATTTGATGAATTTCCGTTGAACAAAATCGACGAAGTATGAATGTTGTATTTTTCGTCTGCCTGAGTTAAGTTGAACCTCAATCAGGTGAACGCCCTTCAGATACCCAAAGCATAGATCGTTCACATAAACACGTAACACTATATGATTTAATTATAACGAAATATTCATCATAGCTTAAATGCATTCTCCTACGTATGCTATTTTTACAAATCATTAATTATTAATCATTTAAACTTAGGTAATTTTGAACAAAATGTACACAACGTATGACGACATTTTATATACGGTTAATACGACTGCAACTTATTAATATAATAATATCCATTTAATAATTTTCATTATGAGAATGATATCCGATAATATAAGTAATAGACTATTAATTTTATGTTGTCATTAATACATATTTTTACATACAATTAATATACAGTTGTTCACATAAATCATATGAAAATGATATAATTTTAAAGCAAGTTTTGAGAAGGATATTTTAAAGCTGTATTATACATAATATATTAGAATTTACTTGCATGTACAGTTAAGTTGTTCAATGTAAATTGTAATAAAGCACATCATCTCCTAATATTATTGACCATTCAGGTGTTTGTCATTCGTAAAGAAGCATTCTCCTACAAATTGGCTGGTCGCTGGTAGCCGCTACCGGGTAGCTGCTAACAACTCGCCAAGACATGTACTGTTCTCCTACAAATCCGTATTATTAGTGTCTGGCGAATACCCTACAGTCGAAAATAAGTATTAATACAAAGATACTTATTTTAATGTTATTACATTATTAAGCTCAAGAGAAAAATCTACTTCTACCCTTAACACTAGAAAATGAGAGACGCAGAAAGAAAGAATTACCCATATTTAAAAACAGACAGACAGACGGATTTCAATCAATTTTAATTAAAAATCATGTAAAAGATGGTGAAACGAAATTTAAAAAAAAATTCGTATTTCACGATATCAAACAAACAAAAACGAACAAATTCGCCGCGAATTGGGACGTTGCTCTGCTCTCGGATGAGACAAACGACTGATGACCAGCGACCAGCTACTTAGTAGCGTGTAGGAGAACAGTCTCATTAAATTGCATTGGCGATGTCTTGGCGACTTGATGCCAGCTACCCGGTAGCAGCTGCCAGCGACCAGCCAATTTGTAGGAGAACGTTGCTTAAGAGTAAAGATGTTTCTAATGCAGATTTAAATTTAAGTAGATTTAATTGATGGTGAGGTAAATGTTATAACTTATTATTTATCAGGTCAAGCTATATTTTAATTTCTTGCATCTTCAACTTTGTATTCTTAGGAACATCTGTAAATATATAGTTTTCGAAAGTGGTCACCTAGTACATAACCAATAATTATAGTTTTTACAAATATACAGAATGAATTATGATCACCTCGTTAGGGATGCTGCCACCACATCAAGTCCAGCGGATAACAACAAAATAAAACTAATAATAATGCTTCAAAGCTGAATAAAAAAAATAAAGAAAGGAACTTAATAAATAGTAATTAATTTTTTCGAGGATATGTAAGGGCTTAGGTTTAAATGACTTTTCTTGTGCCGATCCGACGTTATTTTGATTTATGAGCGGGAAGACTCAAAACTGTTTTTATCACGACAAAATATTTTTCGCGTGATTTTGGAGGAAACTGAGAGGAACTTTAAATTAAGCGTCAGCAATTACTCTTACACTTTTAGTTGAATCAAAACTTCGATTAATTTTAAACGTTGTTACATTTGAAATTTAATAACGATTGAAGTGTATACTTTAGTGGCCGCCCGTGTTGAACGCGCATTTTCAATAACGAGTTAACATTATCTGTTTTTCGTTACTTTAAACTTGTGATATTACTAAACAGTTGGTTAATGTACATGCAGCAAATATACCTCTACAAACTCTTTGTAATGGTTGTTAATTTAATAAACAACAGCATTATTTTTCCAAACTACTATATTAAATTAAATTAAAATTAAATATTAACAGGAACAATTTTTAAAATTCGAATTTAATTATTGAAAATAATTATTTCGGTATAGAAATCTCCTATGTGCTTTTGTTATTGCGGCTCAGTGGCTCAATGCTTACGTGTTAGGCTTGCAACTAATGAGTCCAGGGTTGGAATTCTGGCTAGGGTATGGATGTTTAATGGCGTTTTTCATATGTGTTACCGAATTGGTGACACTAGACTAGACGCGGTTGTGTGAGAGACAACATGGCTAGCTGCTGTAGTTGCAAACCTGGTTATTGACTATTTAGTTGCTAAACAAGCCGGTAAGTCTCAATTGAAGTGTCGTACTTAAAGGCAGCTTCCATAAATGAGAAATTTCACGAAAAATTTACCTGGACTGAAATTACAATACGGAACCTTTCAGTTGGAGTATCCCACTTAAAGACAGTGTCCTCAACTGGAAATTTCAGGAAAAATCACCCGGAATTTAACTCAGAAATTTGAGATTCCAGTGCGTCTCAATTGGAGTGTCCGACATAAAGGCAGAGTCCTCAAATAAGAAATCTCACGGAAAATTCACCCGGATTGAAATTGCAAAACGGCACGTTTCAGTTGGAGTGTCCCACTTAAGGGCAGCGTCCCCAACTGAAAATTTCGCAGAAAATATTCCGATGTAAATACTAGTGCATAGAAAGTAAGTACGAATGTCAAGTTTTATTTTAGAAGACATTAATTTGTCTTTGAATATAACGATCGTGGCTGTAAATAACTTATTTCTTTAACCGTTCATTCCATAAAATACGGTTCGATTGAATTGGAGTGTCCCACTTAAAGGCAGTGTTCCCAAAGGAGTTATTTCGTGAAAATAATCGGTTTAGCAAAATGAAATACAACAGAAAGTTAAAATTACAATTTCGGCACGACGCCACTGGTGTGTCCCACTTAAAATCAGCGTCCCCAGAGGGTATTACTCACGATAATATAGGGTATCTTCCCGGATTTTTATTAACCATGTTCTGTTAATAGAAAGTTAATATCAGTTGCTGAAGGCGGAATTTCTCTGAAAATTACAAGGACAAATTAAAAATTACGCAAATCAATACAAGAAAATATATATTAAGTCCAAAATTACCACAAAATAAATATGAATTCAAAGTAGAGAACTGGTAACAAACAGTCGACTGATCACCTCGAGCGCAGAAAATCAAAGAAAGTCTTAACAGCTAGCCGTTTTAGGATATCACCGTGCTGAGCTTGAATTCAACCTGTCTAGCGCCGAATGCATGGTCCAATATGAGCCAAGCAGTCATCAGTCGATAGCGTAGCAGAATGTTTATAATCGGCAGCGTCAATTGATATAAGTAATAATCGCTTGCAAATAATTTATATTATTTCGGAAAAAGAATGAATTTAATAGCCCCAGTATTAACAATTTAACTATAAATAAAGTGGTTATTTTTGAGCTGGTTTGTATTGATAATTTAGAGCGTTAACTAGTTTAAAAAATAAATTTTCGCGATTGAAACTTCTTGGAATCAGTTTGAAATTAAAACTTTACCTGGTTACTAAAAGGAACCGAATATAATCGTCTTTGATTTGACAATTATCAATAAAAGAAACAAAAATATATTACTACATACATAAAGTTAAACTGAAAATATTTGCCAAATTTCCCATTTATAATTACCTTCATTACAATTTCTTCGGTGGGTTATTCACAGGAAGAATTTCTTTAGGGGTCTGCGGCTGTCAATTTTCCGTTAAAAATGTTAATATCTCCAAAGCTATAAATTTTAGGTATAAGGTTTGTTATAAAAAAGTAACCTTATCAATTCCGCAAATAAAAATATGAGTATTCCGTTTAAAACAACAAAGTTGACATCTGTTTCTGGTATTAGTGGAAGTGACAGAATTGTCAAAATATTTTAGTTGGAAGAAAGATCATACACTATTCCGGCTGGACACACTTTATATAATAATTATATGACATGTTATTTGAGACGTAAAATGGCCTTAATTAAAATAAATTGTTTTTATCACACTTAGTAGTCATTGCCCTATTAGAATATATTTGAATTTTTCAAATATATATATATATATATATATATATATATATATATATATATATATATATATATAAGAAAAAGTCCTCTCAAATACTAAATATACGTGCTCTTTTCACCAGAGTCAATTAGTTTTATTAGATCTGCTCTAAAAAAATTGATTAAATCGGCTCCTGCCCGACTAGGAGGGGTTATTTCCAGCAAACGAACTAACAAAAACTCAAATGGAAACAAGAAAACAGCCACACTAGCTTGGATGATTTTGAGGACATAATAAAATGACTTTTAGAAAACTACTACGCGTTATAGATTTAATTTAAAACCTTCTCATGAGAGATAGGACAATTTAACTTTTTCGTATGGAAAATACAAAGCAAAGAAAATGTATTTCATGCCTTCGATATCTGAGAAGCGTATACAAAATCAATATTGACGCAAGTACGCGAAAGCCAAGCAGATAATACATGAAATTTAAAAAATTAAATCGACGTACTATAGTTGGGGATCTAGTGTTGTGTACTTATACGCCTCACCTGAAGGATATACAAAACCAAAAATTAAATATTATATAAGTATTCTGCCACATATGATTCTTGAGTACACTTCATTTGGAACTGAGAAATAGGTGAAAGAATATTTGGAGATAAAACCGGCATTCCTGAATTAAGTATATTTTCTATTTACCTCTTCATATCTAACTAGTTATCCTTAATATCAACGTGGAATTCTGGTGAACAACTATTATATCCCTTTTAACACACAACTACAATACTACAATTAATAGCTGGAAAGTAGCGGTAACTGTTATACGAACTTTAGGTGTTTCGCTCCTAATCACGAGCACGTAATAGGAACTCCACTACGTGGCAGAATCAAAACATAAATATAAGCATCACATACCACATTTAGTCGACAACCGTCAAAACCAAAGCCAAAGGGTGTTCGGAAGGGGGTTATACATTTGAAAAAACGCACACAACATTCATTACCCACAGGAACAAAGCAGAGGCATACCAAAGCGTATTTGTCACAAAACCCGCTTTAGTCGACTAAAAGAATTAAACACTGTTTGGTTTAGAGACTTTGCTCGCGGGACGCAGAAACTAACTTGAGGTACGCCGAAACTACCTTGCTTTGAGCTCGTCATGCTCTTCTATTTATATAGTACGGGGATTTGGCTCGCAGAAGTCTGGATAGGGGTGGATATGTCCCCGGCCAGTCTATGGGGTGATATTGTGAAATATTGCGCAATTGTTTAGAAAAATATATGATAATTACGGCAATGAAAAATAGAATTTTTCGGTATATAAATGAAAGTTGAATCTAAATTGGTTTTAGAAATATGAGTGATAACTGTCTGAAAATATTGCTAAAATTGAATTGGTCCCGTTAAGCAGTTCCGGAAGTCGTAAATTAAAGCCATATTAATGTCATACTGAGAATGTTCCGTCGCCGGTTTTAAAATGAAATGGAAGTAAGTTTTGATGTTTTTTTTTTTTTCAATGGCTTTGGGTCGTAAACCATGCAGCCAGTAACAATTTGAGTATGCAATAAAAAAACAAAAAAAAGAAAAACAATTTTTTTGTGCCTAAAACTAAACCTAACTCAAACCGACAGAGATATTAGTTAAAAAACGACAGGAAAAGACAGGGTCACACGTTTCTCGATCAGGACATTATTGTAATTTAGACAAGACTGGGTAGACCTCGGTAAGTAGGGATAACCAACACAGGGAAAAACATAGGAAGTTTTGATGTTTGAAGTAGAGATAGTCGAGAGTTGCTGGCAACGCGTATGGAACATATGAATGGGAGAGAAAGTTTTGATGAATATGATGATGGCTTGTTGGAAATGTAAACGAAGTATTACTGCAGTGAAAATTGCAGCCAAAAGTACCTCAACAACATAAAAATTAGTCCGTCCTTGAAACTTTGGTTGTTAGTGCTACTCGACATGTAGTTTGCAGGGGTGGAAATGAGATTTTTGGGGGAGGGAGGGAGGAGACATTTTTGAAAATGTACTTTTTGAAAGTAGAAGTGAGGGGAGTCGTTTTCAATGTTTTTTGCATGCTGAATCGAATAAGACCAAAATCAAGTCGATAGAATCAACCCTTAACGAATAAAAATTGTTCTAATAGTGGAAAAATGAGAAAAAGATAGGTAGGCAACGGACGTACGAAGAAGAAACTTTTTTCGTCAGTAAGCCTTGAGAACCAACATATGCACATCAACACGTACATCGTGCTGGCTCATTCTTTTAGTGGTTGTGACACCATAAGTGCAATTTATGGAAAGGAAAAAAAACATAATCAAGCTGCTTGAGACAGAACCTGGATTGCACCACGCTATACACGTATTCTAGCTATAAACAGCTACAGTAACTCACACTGACGTAGAAAAAGCCGGGAAGACTCTTTTCTTGTATATTTATGGCTTCAAAGATGGGAAACATACGTTAGATGAACTACGGTACGTAATGTTCCAGAGATCGCTCACTAAGAATGTAGCAACACTGGAATCACTTCCTCCTACAGCATCATGTGCTGAACAACATTCATATGGTGCCTTATATCAAGTACAGTTGTTGCTCGGGTATAAACTGAATCCACAACAGGAGGGTTGGGTTCGTCGTGGCAATGGTTTGCACCCAATCAGGACAACTCTTGACGCTGCTCCAGAGGCCCTTAAGTTGATCTCCTGTGCCTGCAAAGGAAATTGCTCCACTTCTCAGTGCTCCTATGTAAAAAGCGGTGTGGAATGTTCAATTTTGTGCAAAATTTATGAGGGAGGGGCCTGCACCGAAATTGCAGTTTCGTCGGACGTGTTACCTTTGATGAAGATTCAGACTTTGATGACGTCACTAGCGAAGAGTACATGTTCGATGAATAAAATACTTATTACCAAGTATTACATAATTCATATAAAAATTTTCTAGTACCACATTAATATTGTACTTTTTTTCCTTTTTAATAAAATCCTTTGCATTTTATCGTATTATTATTATTATAATCATTTTTTATTCATTAAAGGTTGATACTATCGACTTGATTTTGATCTCATCAAATTCAACATGCAAAAAAAAATAGAAAACGACTCCCCACACCTCTACTTTCAAAAAAGTACATTTTCAAAAATTTCTCCCCTTTCTCTCCCTCCAAAAAACCCTTAGTTCCACTCCTCCAATTTTTGGGAACTGTATGTATAAATGGAAGACTGAATTAGAAGTTGATTTGAAGGGAAAAATAGTTTATAGAAAATTTTAGGAAGTGAATTAAAATATTCTGATGAGGGGTTTGGAGAGTGGTTTTGATGAGAATCGAGATAATGAAGGGGCGGTATTTTTTAGAGCAGTCGTTTCTAAGGTATTTGCAATAAATTGGTTAATTTGGATATTTGAATGATTCTATTGATAAATTTGCTAATTGTGAATTATTGATATGGTCTGAATTTTCTCAGAATTATTTTTGAAAATTTGTGGTTTTTGACTATTTTGAGTGTCCGAAGGACTTTTTTATTAGGTTTTAATTCGACGACCTTGAAGATTGATTTATTTTGAAAATTATAGTACTTTTGACCTTGACTATATTGTTAATGCGTGAAACCTACTATATCACTTGAAACTGTCACCCATAAAAGTACTAACCTCGTCTAACGTTGCTTTACATCGCATATCGAAGTATGTACATTAGGGTGGGTCAAAAATGGTCATTTTTAAAAAAATGAAGGAATGAAAAATGCAATACTCATCAAAAGTTGCCTTTTACTGTGTATAGTCCCTATGATTTTTTTAATATTTTAAAAAAAATAACTTCAGTCCTCTACCACCCTTAATATGACAAAAAAAATACAATGAAAATCGTAATACACATCTAATGCTGTGTTTTACTCCTTATCGTCCTTTTCATTAATTATATCAAATTTGTACCTTCACATCTACGTAATAATAATAATATTTAGTGCATACATACATGAGTCTGAGACAATTGAAACTAATCAAAGAGTTTATTAAAGCCAATATAAAGAAATAATTTTTAACTTAACATAAAACACAAAAGTAAGCGCTCGTATTTTATTACATTATATTATATTTCAAACGTTTAGGTAACTTTAAATTGTCCTTTATTTTCAAAAATAGAAATAATTTCCCTAGATTTTATTCTTGAACGGATAAAGCCATCTCTAGATTCCGGACCTATAACTAAAGAAGATGACTCCGTTATAAATTTGACACATCTCTCGACCTTAAGTTCAAAAATCTATTATTGCTTTCCCAATCGACTGAGCCTTGCCTGTGATTGGAGTAACGTGAACAGAGAATTCGGTTCTTCAATTAGGAATATATGCTCTTCTACAATAGTGCTCTTATAGAACCTGGTACCTTTTTTTTCCTGCATTAAAATTTGTCCTTTCTTCCATCAAAGTAAAGACTGTTAATGCTTCTATTTGCAGTCTGGAACTCTTTACAAAAAGTATTTCTAGTTGTCTGGCATACTCTTTTCACTTTATTTTTGTCGATAATTTTAGAGGGATCATCTGCACTGACAATTCCCATATCTTTTAGTACTGCAGTAGCAATAGCAGCAGCTGATCTGTCAGAAATGCCATATTTATCACATAAATACCTAATGTGGGTAACTTCAGCCTCATTTGAGTGTACTTTGATGTTGAAGGTAAGTTGCTGTCTATTAGTTCATCCTCGGATGACGATTCAAACTTTGAAGACTTGTTTGAGTCTGACGGTAATGTGCTTACTTGAGTAGAAGTGCCGGGTGTCAAATCGTAACATCCGGAGATCTGTACTTTTTTAGTCTTTCCGTTTCTCTTGAGTGTCTATCTTTCTTGACAGTTAACTTTTTTGTTTTTGCACGGTCACTATAGTTATCTTTTTAAACAACCTTTGATCCAAAAGAAATTTTTGTTCCTAATCGGCACTTTCCTTAATTTTTCACATTTACATGCAGAAAATTCCCATTTACATGAGGCAATGTCAAATAGTCTTTCCGAACAGTCTATTTTTAAACTATTTACTTTTAACTCATATTGCATATTTCGTTTGCTTTTGGAATATCTTATTAGGCTGAAATACTTGTCATGGTACTTGATTGATTGATGCCGTTTTCCAAATATTGGCAATTTTAGGCACAAGTTCATTGCAAATTTCTACAAAACTTGATTCCTTCCCGCACTGTTTGTTATATTTTATTTCATACCAAATAAACAAATAAGACAGTTTAAATCGATAGGCCTACCAAAAATAGGACACTCAACTTTACTCCTTGTTATGTTTAATTTAGGTGCATTCATTATTATAGTATCTCGTTTATTTTATTCACTGCATAAAACACAGTTATTGTAATAATTTTTAAGAACAAATTAGACACCAGCTTCAGATGTTCACTGATTAACTTCTTAATTACTAACATAATAACATTCGATGCATAGGTGCAACCTATTTCACAGAATATCCTGTGAACATGTCCAAACTTGCAATATCTGTTTCAAAATAAACCGTTGTCTGTATTTAATGTTATTTTAAGATAAATACTTTGCTTAATTTCAGTTGTGTTATAATTACTTTTACGATTATTATTACATATATATGAAAGTACAAATTTGACACAATTATAGGCGGGATTAAAGGGGTGGTAGAGGGCTGAAGATAGTATTCAAAAATTAAAAAAATAAATAGAGTGAATTATACACAATCAAATACAATATCTGATGGGTATTGTAATTTTAATATTTTCACTTTCTTTAAAGATCATTGGTGGTAGAGGGCTGAAGATATATTTTTTTAATTTGAAAAAAATTACAGTGACTCTACACACTGAAAAGCAACTTTTGATGGGTATAGCAAATTATAATTTCAAATTTAATTTTTTCGGCCCACCCTAATGATAGTGAATACGCATCTACGCTCGCCCCTGACAGTTACGTTCTGGCGACGTTTTTAGAACTTGCTCAGCTATTTGTTCCAATCATGTTGTGGCCACGTATCATCGACGTGTAGCCCAAATTCTCACAGAATTTTACCAGCTTTATAAATTAGTGTTGCTGTCTTAGTCTACCAACTTATTTCGGTATACTTATATTACATTCCTTCATGAGCTGCTAACCCAGAAACTAGACAGCAAAACTCGTACAATTTTACAATAGTTTGATTCACATTGTTATCGAGCCTTTTCAAAGACGCTGAAAGAGTTAAAATAAATATGACATCACGACATACGACCGTTATTCGTTGTAATAAAATAGAGGCTTATAAGTGAAGCAAATATATTTCGTTAAAATTACAATTCATAAAGTTAGTTATTTTATGTCTTTTACTAAAAGTAAAGTTTCCATTCGTGAAAAAATAAAATAGTTGATCTTGCTATTTTATTTCTCAATTTATCTTTTATTGAGTTTAAAACCGACTTATGGCTTTATGTTGAATGCTGATGAGACCGTTGCCATAAATACGAAAGTATATCTTCAGAACAGAAAGGCATAACCTTAAGAGTTGCTTGCATTTTGCACTAGATTTGGATTTTAATGCATCATTTGTATAAATATTTATGATTTGATTTTTGGCAATTTACTTCGTATGTTATTTTCATATTGGTAACATTCTATCTACATGGCTTCTCTGAAAAGTCTAAATCAAAACCATTCAGAAATTTTAAGACAGTAGCTAAAATTCAGTATTTTCCACTTTAACATAATTTCGTAGTGGATTTGGATTCGATGTTACTTCTATAGTAACATAGTTTCCACCTTATTAATAATCCATTATGCAAACTGTTTCTCAATTTTTTATTATGAGACTGTTGAGTTTTTACCTAGTACCCTCGAATAGTTTTGAGTGATCATATATCACATTGTTCAGCAATTTTTCTTTGCCTGATGAATTATCCATAATTTCTGAAGAAGAGATATTTAGATTCTATTTCCTTGATACACAATTATCTCCATTACAATGTTTTCTATTTAAGAACTCGATAAGTTTGCCAACTTCTTTTGTTACATACGAATTCCAACGTAAGGAAACTTCTTTATGTTAGATGTTAAAGTAATGTCCTGTAATTCTGTTTTGGCTAAAGGCAAGAAAATACACACCCCAGTATATAATGATTCTTTTCATATCACCCGAACTAAACCAATAAAAAAAATGCTAAATCAATCAACCCTCAGACACGAAATTATGTATTAATTGGCTAATTCAACTGATAATGTTTATTAGATATCCCTTGAAAATTAATGAGAAGGTTTATCGGTATATGTAAACAAAACAGCGTTGATATGTCAATTTCTACTATTTAATTTCCATTTTTATTTCTTTATCGTTACTTTGTAAAGAAATTAATACGTCCTCTATTAGAAACATTTTTATAAAACAATTGAAGTATTCCTGTTCCATAATATTTTCTGAAAACAACTGAGCTCCCAAAGAAAGTTTCAACCATTAAGTCCGAAGGTTTAGACCATATCCTGGCTTCTTTATTTTGATCAAACAGTGTCTAGTAATGAAATTAAGACATTTAGTTGATTGCCTCATAAAACTAAGAAAAGTGAAGTCCTTACCTTTTGTTTCTTTTTTGAGGAATAGACGTATATTCAATGATTCCTAATTTATAAATAAATCGTTTAGTTGACCTATCTTCATTACAATAGTCTATCACTATGAGAAAACTTTAAGGCGACCAGAATAGTAACATTGTTATATAATTTAGTGAAACAAACATCGTCACTATAAAATCTTTAAGGTAATCCGTGTATACGCAGAACAGTAAGACATTCGCTAATTACCGTTGCATAATTTAGTGAAACAGTCAGTATGAAAACCTCCATAAATCATTTCATTAAACACTAAAATTTCCACTAATTGACACAAAATAATGCATTGAATAATAGTTCTAGGAGTGTATCAGGCGCCTCAGATGGGGTAATAAACTTCTTATTTTTAAACGTTTTTATGTTGTGTTTTAATACATACTACTATGTAATAATCATGTATGACAGCAGCGAAGAACAGTTATTCTATGCTGTTGTCCAACACGATTGTTACCTCTTGTAGTAAGAATAGTTTATGCAGGCCGAACCCAGTACCTAACGAAAACAAGGCGAAAAGACGTACTCCGATAACACAGTTAGTACACCTTGGCAACTTAATTATTTAATTTATTGCGATCTGTACATACCCAATTTTATGTTTTAAGATCTTTAGAACGCGCCGGGTGGAACGGGATTATAAGTACATCTTTTGACATCGAATATTACAAAGAGAAATTAAACAGCTTACAATCAAAGATATTAAAAGATACTAATTACTAATTTTTTAATACATCTGACTGTTCTGATTCTAATAAAGACTAACTTATTTTAATTTTATTTAAATAACTGTCCTATAGAGTGTTTCCTTGTATACAAAATGACAATTCTTTTCCTTGTGCAAGAAAAGACACATGCTATTCTGTAGGGCAACAACATGAATTGAAGCTGATCTAAAGTTGACTTGACAGTTGACCTATGAAAAATTGTGTACAAAGTTATAAATTTCCCTACAAACTCGTGACCAGTTTCGACAGAATCGATTTCATATTCTTGCCTTCTATATTAATGTACAGTTTTTCAGAGAGGCAGAGGTATTTATTTGTCGGTAGGTTAGAATAGGCAGTGATGTTAAAATGTTAGAATTCAAATAGGAATCTCTACAATTTAATCATCATATATTAAAGTAGACACCATAGGTAGAATTTGTGCAAACGTGTTATAGCCTAGACAGTGTAAGTACATTTAGAACGTTTAGAAGTGTTTGGAGTAAACTTACGTCTCGTTATTCTGCGGAATGTTAAAGTATATCGGACTGGCAAAGTTCCGTGTGTTTGGTTATGTGAGTATTGGCTTCTTTTATTCCTTTCAAGTTTGATATACTCATGCGACACGCTTAGAACTGAGATTTAGAGAAATATTCTCCCTATTACCTATTTCTGTTTAATCAAATTGATTGAATAAGATAGGGAAAATTTTTTTACGACGCCGACGTGGAGCTTTATAAAATTGATTATGAAGGAGAATCAATCAATCTATATAATATTTTAAAGGAATATACAATGAGATAGTCACATAAAGTTGTAAAGAAACTAATTCTGCACTAGAGTTTGTTCCAGTAGAGGTAACGAATATTAAATCGGTGCAAATTATTAGGAAAAATGGGATATTATTCCCAAACGTTAATTGTGATGTTCTGTTCTGATATTATTAAGAAAAATAGCCTAATAAAATATATGATATTTTGTAGATTGTTATAGATTGTTTTAAGGGTCGCGTCGTTTGGTTTTGAATAGCCTTACTTCACTTCGACCTAAAAGATCTTTTATGAATAACCCCATAACTAGTTATTGTCCAGGATTCCAAGACTTTTTACAAAGCTTGTGTTTTTCCTGGGGGCTAATTTCCCTATGCCTAGGCGTTAATTCCATCTGCTCTAGGAACTTTAACCTAGTGCTAGTGCGGATTAATACCTTGCATTCACAAAGTATATGTTCCGCAGCTTCAGTTGCAGTATCACAGTATCTGCATTTGTCGTCTACGATGATATCTCAAGGAGCAGTGGCCAGTTAGAAGGCCTGTTATCAGCCTTAATTCGGACTTTTCAAGTTCGAGAGGCCTTGTGGCATTGTTTGTCGAATAAGTCTGGAGTATTCCTCCAGTAGGACTTTTTTTTGTTCAATTTCACATTTTTGGATCTCCTCCATTATGTGTCCCTTGGCCAGGCCACAAAACGGTTCAGGTCCAATGAATTATGTTTCAGCTCCTTTTTTTGCAAGACTGTCAGCAAGTTCATTACCTCGTACTCCCTCATGCCCTGGCACCCACAACAAGGTAACCTTGTTGTTGTTGGCCAGTTGCTTCAGGGATTGTTTACATTCCCAGGCAATTTTAGACTCAAAGGTATAGGACCTTAGAGCTTTTAATGCTGCCTGGCTATCTGATAGTATATAGATCTTTTTTCCCTTAGGATGCCTTTATTTAGGCATTCCTAAGCACACAGATCTACAGCGTGAATTTCTGCCTGGAAAATGGTTGGGGTGTTACCGAGGGCTTTTGATAGCCTACAATTGGGCCCTACTATGCCCACTCCTACCCCTTCAGCCATCTTAGATTCATCTGTATTCCAGATGAGTGACCCTTGTTCCAATCGCATTGCCTCTATCTTGCTCGTCTGACGGCTTTCGATCAGCATGTCAAGCGGACAGTCAAAGTCCTGTTTGCGTATTGAGTCAGTAGGTTTGGTCATGGACTCAAAATGAATTAACTCCAAAATCCTTAAGTGACAAACCAGATCGCCTGGTTTAAATTTGAGTGCCTGATGCAGCCTTAAGGCATTAAGTGCTGCCTCCTTCTTCACATGCAACTGCAAAAGAATTAGGTCCAGCATTGCC
Organism: Leptura quadrifasciata; assembly: GCA_963675555.1. NCBI lineage: Eukaryota > Metazoa > Arthropoda > Insecta > Coleoptera > Cerambycidae > Leptura > Leptura quadrifasciata. The sequence goes on from OY776675.1 coordinate 45,474,771, forward strand.
TCCATAACTGCTGCGGGACACAAGTGCATGCCTCCTGTTGTAGTCCCTAAACAAGAAAGGCGTTGCAATTTTTGCAAGTTTTTTTTCTTGCTATTTTTTCTTCTGTTTTCTTTGGCCACCATATACATGATGCGTATGTCACCATAGGCCTGACAACCGATAGATAGGACCAGTGTATCATTTTCGGTTTTAGACCACCAAACGGTTTACGGCACGTCCAAATAGTCGCTTTAGTAAATGGCCTTTCTAGATGTGGATGCCAGGTAAGTTTTTGATCCAGGATTACACGTAGATAGTTGATTTCATCGGAAAAGCTTAGGATCGTTCCGTTCAACATATTAGTTCTAAGATTAAATTTTCTCCTTTTGGTGAATGGAACAATAACTGTTTTGCTCGGATTGACATTGAGCCCCCCTAACAAGCACCAATTGGATATTATGTTTAAGGCAATTTCCATGAAGTTCGAATATAACAGTTTTGTTTCTTTCTTAGTCTACACCATAAAGACCTTATTTAAGGCAAAAAGAATGAAATTTTCTAACTGGCCTTGTATAGATGGTAAAGGGTGATAAAGACGCTCTCCAAAACATTTATAACAAATATAAATAAATAACACCACAGGTAATTACGACACCCTTTATCTCGAAAGGCTGTAGAAGAGCCTCGTGTGGGAGAGCGCTACACATTTAGAGACAAGGGACACACCCCCAATATCCGTGTATAGTGTAAAAATCCCTCTCATAGTATTTTCCTTTGCCACGACCGGGGATCGAATGCGGAACTTTTGGGTGAGAGGCAAGTGCGCTCACCTCTCGACCACCAGTCAGTCATTTGATAACAAAAACATCTGATGATATGACGTTTCAAAAAGTTTATGAAAATGAGTTTTGGTGAATCTGAAAAATAACAGCGACAACTTGCGTAATGCTGTCAGACGTTCGTAGGCTAAGATGTGCTTCTTGCCCTAAATCCATTTTCAACATCGCTGCATAGTAACTGAAAAAATATAAAGTCTGGTTGTATAATATAATTATAAATGTTTAGAGTAAAGGATATTTTAAATCCAACTATGATGAAAATCATATTTATAAAGTTCTCATACATAATTTTCAGTAACAGTAAAAAATTATACTTCAAGAATATTAAAAATGCAAAATTTGACTAGGGTGTGTACGCTTACCGACAGAACAAAACAGTGACATCGATCTAACTGACTGATGTCACTTAGTATATATACTCAATATTTATGTACTACAATTTGATAATTGTCGATGCTCTCAATTATAACCGACTGATTGATTTTTTTACTTTATCAGTTCTTTTTTCGTAATCAAAATGTTACATTTCTAACATTTTTTGAGATACACCACTTCCTCTTTTACGTCAGTAAGTGCAATTTCTAAAAAAAAATTGTGAAAATCCATAAATTTTTCAATATTTCAAAATTTAAGAAGTTTTAAAATTTGAAATATTAAATGTTGAAAATTTTATAAATTTGGAAGACCATTGAACTCAAGAACGCTTACTACGCATCCATACAACCATAAAAAACCCACTGCGCATCGATGCTAAAGTCGAGGCAAGTATTCAAGCGATGCACATCACGAGTGATCTCATTAAAGAAATTTTAATACTAACATAATTTTTAATCATTAATTACGTTAAAAAGAGTAATTCTTGACACCCAGTTAAGCTTTTTTCAGAAATAGGTACAGTTTCGGGGCTTCATGATTCTTAGCTGTATTGTCTCATTTATAGAATCGATCTGTGATGTGCATCGCTTGAATTCTTGCTTCGACTATACTCGAAAATACTGCCTATCAATACAACCTAAAGAAACTCAATGTGGATCTAAAAGACTCGTGGGTTTGTACTGCGTATGCGTATCTGTTCAACGCAAGCAAGCACATATACAAAAAAATTTTTTGGAAAATCGAAACCATTTGGAAATCTGAACATTATTGAAAACGAATTAGAAAATTTGTAAAAATTGATAAACTTTAAATGTTGGTAAGACCAAAAGTTCACACCTCCCAAGAGAAAATCTTAAAAATATAAATTCTAGTCCAAAAATTGTTTATTACTGAGAAGGATTCCAGCGGCTTGTACATCAGTGTATGCGCGGAAGCTATGCAATCTTAGGCGAGGATTGTGTAGGGGATGTACCATCATTCAGAGGGCATGCAAAGCCGTCGGTCCCTTGTCTGTTAAATGTTAGGCAAGTAAAAGATCCCTACTCTTCGAAAGAGAAGAGGTTCGGCAGAATTCCTGATGGGAGGTAGTTCATCTACAAGCGTCGGTGTTAGGCCTCAGTAACGGAAATAGACCGACATTAAATAAATGTTAAAAAAAAGAAAGAAAGATTTGTCCGGATAAATCAATTTTAAAAACTGCTTATTCTTAGATTCTTAAAGATTTATTTTCTCAGAGATGTTTTATTGCTTCATTCGGCGCTTCTAAGTCGGATTATCAAAAATAATATTTTTAACAATTTTTTCAACAGCAAAATTGTATTTTTTATATTATATATAATTGACACTATTGTTCAGCCACAAGTTTATCTGATAAATCAGTCTTTATTCCAAGGGCACTTTCCAGAAATATTTAAAACTGCTCTATTTGTACAAATGCATAAAAAATGTGATATTGAGGACATCGAGAACTAGAGGCAAATTTCCTTACTCAACTCCTTATGTAAACTTTTAGAAAGAATTGTTTGCAGTCGCTTGACGACTTATCTTGAATTTAATAACATACTGTGCATGTCACAATATGGTTTCAGGGCAGATAAATCTACTGAAACAGCCACATATTGAATGTTGAATAATGTATATAAAAATCTGGACAATGGTAAAATAGTCGTTTCACTACTTTTTTATCTTTCGAAAGTATTTGACACAGTATGTTCACAATTCTTAATTACTAAATTGTCAAATATCGGACTACCGGTATATATTTTGCACTAGATTAATTCATATATGGAAGGGCGAAGTATGATCATTAATGTTAATGGGGCCAGATCACAGGCACAAGACGTAAATCTTGGTGTTCCTCAAGGTTCTGTTCTGGGTCCCCTCCTATTTTTGGTATATGTAAATGATTTATGTGACTATATTATCAATGGGCTAATTACAATGATTGAAGCCAATACCCCGCAAGAATTGGAATCTATAGTTGCTTATATAATGAATGAATTTAGCATGTGGTATCAACGAAATAGGCTCATCCTTAATGAGTCAAAAAGTACAGCCATTAATTATTAAGAAAAGGTTTGCCGAATGATACATGTCTATTGTAATACATCAACTTTAATGAGAAGGTAAAATTTTTAGGCACCCACATAAACAATAAACTTACCTGGAATGGGCAAATCGAAGTGCTTATGCAAAATTAAGTAAGGCATATTATGCCATAAGACAAATGAAAGATTTCTTTAATACTCCAAGATCGCTAAATATTTATTATGCCTTGGCATATTCTCATATCTATTTAAACATAATCAGTTGGGGTTTTGCTCGAGAAATACAAAGTGTTTATTTTGCAAAAAAGAATAATTAAATTAATTTTTAACGTGGATACAAGGAAAGCTGCAGACAAGTGTTTATAAAAAAATTCTGACCATGCCCTGTATTTTTATTTTTAAATGTTTGATATTTGTTAAAAAAAACGAACACCTTTTATTTTATTGTCCAACTCATGCACGCATAACCACAATACTAGGCACGGTCACCTAATAAGAATTCCCTCTCACAAAATGTCAACTTATAAAAACTCACCTAACTATAACTGCACTACTTTGTTCAACAATTTGCCAGCCGAAATTAGGAATATTAAAAAATCATTTATGTTTAAAAATAAAGTAAAAACGCTATTAATAAATGGATATTTTAATAGCACGTGTAAGTTTTTAGATCGTTGGGAAAATGATAATTATATAATTGTTTGTTAATACTGCATATATACTTGTCCATTGTCTTATACTTATATTTATCTTTTAGATCATGTACATATGTTTGTGTGGATGTATCTGTAATTTATATTTTTTATATCTTCTACTTTTGTGTTGACATGCCATGTACACTTCGTGTATTTCTTTGTCAATAAATATTATTATTATTATAGCAAAGTCTGGTTTAGTTCAACATAATAGATTTATCTTGTCTCAACACATTCTGGACACGTCTTGTTTTCACTAGTTTAAAATGCGAAAAATCATTACATGTTACTCCTATTGTCTTAGTATAATAAACAATTACGCGCTAAAGTAGCCATCTACGCAATCACATTTTTTTTTCCTTGATTTACGCCCCCTTCTTCAATATCTTGCTGCCTTTCCTCGAGCATTTTCCGTCAAAATCCTAATTCTGGAAGGCTCTCCTAACGCGGTTTCATTGTACCCACCCAGCGACGGCCGCTCAACTTTCCGTAAAGGAAAGCTTATAGAATTACACAAAATATGCATAAATAACTATAAACTCGAAATATATGTAATATCTGGTCGATAGCTGAGTGGGTTATGGCGCAAGGTGGCAATCGCGAACAATCACATGGACATCGCACCACCGGGTTCGAATCCTGGCTCCGGCACTGGCACTGTCGGAGGAAATGGTTGTATGTCCGCGTTTTTTTAATGTGTAACCCCCTTCCGCATAATCCCTGGCTTCTGGAATTGGGGGTTGTCTAATTTCTGTGATGCTTATTTATTTATTATTTATAGTAACTTAAATTACGGTTAATATAGGTATTCTAATGTAAATGAATTATTGCATTAAAGCTTTCATTTGACATTTAGTTATGCAAAGCACAGTTGGATAAAAAAGTTTGGAAATCAAATTATCCTAGGTTAATTCATAATTTTACTACAGTATCAGTAGAAGCACATGAAATAATTAATTGATCAGAATTTCTTATCTTAGGGTAGCGCCTTTATTAAGTGATTACACAAGTCGGTTTGTTTATGTAGTTAATGGACGAAAATCCCGATCTAAACAATTTGCTGATCCGAGTGAACACACTATTGAAACGGAGCACACACAAATCAACGAGTCGGCTGCAGTGTCGTTCCCTCTGCCTTAGTTAACAGAATACTTCCTGCCTCACAATGAATATATGACAAGACAAGAAACTAACAATTTAAATAGAAATTTAGTCTATTATAATAAACCATAATTTGAAACATATACTGGTTGGTTTACAAACTTTTTGGCAAAAAAATTGGACCGGCCAAAAAGTTACTAAAAATTATGAAATAAAAATTTATGTAAATGTATGTAGTTAACTGGACCTGGTTTTTAAACTCGATACTCTATAACTATTTCTGCTTTTTTTTATAATTGAATCGCTTATTTGAGAAACTCAGTGTGTCCAAATCATGTGATTTTGAGATTTTAGTAAAAATCGTATTTAAAATGATTCCCCGTCGTTTGCTTTAGAAACCCAACAAGAGTCAGCCTCTCTGCACAGTATACATGCGCTTCTCTCGTTTATGAGAAAGTCAACATGTGTGACACATATCGGATTTCTCAAATAAATCATCAGTAAGTGTCAATAGTGTGCACTATGGCGACCGTTGCTGACGAAGGTTTAGATTTAGCAACTCGAAAACGTACAAAAGGTGTTAAACGAGTTACCTTATAAAGAATTATGGAAGCTAGAGTGGAGGGTCAACAGTGAGTAAATTATAAAGGCAAAAAGATACCAAAGAAACACTAGGAAATCCTTGCACTTAAGTTTTTTAACCTATAAGTCATGTTTTCATGGAACCTATAAACTTTATTTTTCGTTTAGATGCAGAACAAGTGTTTCAATTGTCTAACGGATGGAGAAAAACGAGATACTTACAAAATTTTATACATTTAAAACTAAAAATGAACAAAATGCCTACCTCCAAGCTCTTACATATTCTATTCCCATCCGGCGTAAACGTTCCAGAATAAGAGTCGACAATCATAAAAAACCACACAGTACCATCTACTGATATTCAGTTTTACTTAGTACAAGAAAATTTGTAACCAGGCATTTCTAAATCTACATGCCATAATTAGTGATCGGGTGTACCGGTTATGTCGACTCTTATCGGCTGGAAAATCCCATCAAGATTTAAGGAGTAGGTAAGCTCCTGGAAACACAAAGCTAGTGTCTCCTATTAAGCTTATAAAAACTCACATAAAATCCTTTCCTAAAGAAGTAAAATATTCATTGTATTATAAAATTAAAAAAAAAAAATCAGTTTATGTATTGAACAACCACAAGTGGACACATGTTGTAAATGTGAGGAGTTAAAAATGAAAATAAAGTCTGCTCATTTAAACGACACTGCCAGAAGAGCTAAGAAGTTTTTCACTAAGATGGAACAAATTAAAGAGGAATCCAAGAACGATCCTAGTACTGCAGTGATCTGTGTTGACTATATGCAGAACCCCTTTTTACTCAACACACCAATTCAAGACACCTTCTATTTACATCAGCGGACTGTTAATGTTTTCGATGTCCATGATATAAAAACAGATAAAGCATTCATGTATTTGTATCACCAAGGTTTGGGTTATTATTATGAATTATATAGAGATAAACATGTCCAAGGACATCCAGCATTTACATATTTTGTCTGATCGATGCGGTGGGCAAAACAAGAATCACTGCATTTTAAGAATGTGTGCTGGACTGGTTAGGACTGGACGATTTGCCAGTGTAAATCAATATTTTCCTATTCGTGGGCATTCCTATATGGCATGTGATCGCGATTTTGGGTTAATAAAGCGCAACATTAAAAGAAGTGACAGAATTTATACCATGAAAAGGTATACCGAATTTATCGTAACATCAAGTAGGCAAGATAAATTTACAATATTTTTGATGGACGATAACCTGTTACCGATGCTACTGAACAAGAAGATGGTGATTTTGATTAGTTTTACTGCAGCAACCTTGTTTTATTTTTTAGTTTATTTTATATAATTCAAAATTTTTAAAATATTTTATAAAGATGCAAAATAAAATGGTTTTTCATTAACATTTTTTTTGAGAAACCCAACACGTCCAAATATTTTTCATATATCAAAATGTATGAAAAATGCTGCTGACATTGATTTAACTTGTATTAAAAACAACGTCTTGACATATAGTGATAAGTGATTCAATTGCTCGTCAATAATTTTTATCTATCAGTACGTCTGTCTAAGTTTATCAGTTTTAATGGTACTAAATCAAATGCTGAATTTATTGTAATCACTTTAGATTTATCCTAGAGCATTTAAAGGATTTTTAAAATAATATCGTGTATGTGGTCTGAGTATCCATATTTATTTAGTTAACCTCAATAGAAAATTTAATTAAATATTTGAATTGCAGAACCTTTTTCTTTTCCATTTATATTGTCCTCTTTACGCCCACTAATGTTTAAAATTAATCAACACTTCCCCAAAAAATACATTTTCGACACTACAATATAATCTAGTAACTAAAAAATAAGCAATCGTTTTAGGGAAAAGTAGAAACAATTTGCCCTACGCTAATAACTTAATTAACTTGATGTTGTATGTTGCTTCTATTGAAAATGCGTAAGTTTTAATGGGAAAAAACTTTCCCGTCGTGTCACCCTCAAACTTGACAAGACATCAAGCTTAGAAGCAAAGTAGTATTCTGATGAATATCATCGTTCTCTGAAATCGAATTCTCCAGTTGCTTGTTGCAGTAATCTCTAAAACTACCTAGTTTTAAAAAGAGTACGAGTTTATTTATAATTTTTTAATACTGCAGTTACTCTTTAGAAAGGAATTTTTAATGTTGTTCTATTCAAACAAGATTTTAATTTTTTAAAAGCTAAGTGAATAAGATTAAGTATTCTTTTAATATCACAGTAAAAAATATTCTTGAAATAAATAGTAAGACGCTTTCGTTGGCATGGAGCGGCTACAAATGAGTAAAGAAGTCAGCATCTTACTTTTTAATTATATATTTTATCTCTTTGTAGATATGAATTTAACTATATGTCTGTTGTAACAATGCTGCCTTAATGGTATTTATTATCTAGATTTAGTACAAAACATGAAAATTATATCCAATTAAAAGAAAGATATTCTCACAAACGCGAGTGCCACATGTATGTCCCTATCATATTTTAAATATTATATAAATAATTGATTTTACCATTTATTTCCACTAGTGTAGCAATCATGCAATAATCATCTTTGTTTAGTATTGCTGCTATTTCCAATAATATTTAGTTTCATTAAAATATATGGTACATAGGTAGTTTATGGATAGATTTTTTAGTTGGCTATATGTTTTAATGTTTTCTTAAAATGTTTTCTTAACCGCCTCTCAAGTTACCGAAGTAACCCCCTGGAAGATCTCAAGGATCTTGTGCTAGGTAAAGAGAGACGAGGCCCTACAGTTTAATGTGGACTCCGAACCACTCTTGGGGCAATTTTTTTAATGAAAAATTGTTTCGTAATTGTGGGTATCGAACCCACTTCGCTAGGCAACTCAGTTTGCTAGCCAGACGCTTTAACCAACTGAGCTACCATTCCCCAGTAACGAAAACATTAATTTTTATTTTACAGTGGAAGTAGTCACATAACTTAATTAACCTAATTCAAATAATCTAAAGCAACAATAACCCATTATTATATTTTTCTATGGCTCGTAAAGGTCACAATGTTACTATGGTTGTCTGACAGTCTGTATGAACGTGAATATAGGTAGAGTATCTTCCAAATCTTAATAGTAGTCCAATTTTGCGTTACTCATGAGAAAAATACTGTTTTCCTGCATTTTCTTTTGAGGTAAATAGAATTTTCCTTAGCCTAACGAGACTATGTCCCCTCCCATTTTCAAGGATGCTTAACACGATGGCGGTGGTCAAATCTCTCTCCGAGGTCGTCTCACCAACCAAACGGCCAAAAACCACCCCCGAAAGGGATAAACCGCGTATCCACCGTCTCCTCCCAGCCAAACCTGTGTTCTGTGTTTTCAAGGATGCTGAGCACGTTGGTGATGACTTGCTATGTGTTTTTAGTTATTTAGTTTAATTTTTCATCTTATACTTAATATGATTGTAAAAATAAAGTTAGTTGTAAATTAAATTTAAGTAATATTAGTCTAGACGTCTAGGGATTCCATTTCTTTTATATATACTCGATTGGCTTAGATACCAGATTTAAAAATGAACCCAATTTCAAGTTTCTCACGAGAAGTTAGAAATTGTGCTTTTGGTATTTTCTGTTGAGGTATACTTAAGTATTAATGACCTCTTTCTTTTCAAGTACTTGGAGCCCTGAAGGTTTCAAAATTAATACTATGATTGGTGCATAATTGACAGTTATCAGTTTACAACTTTCATCAGGCAACCAGCATTCCTATTTTTAAAAACTCAGTGCTCCAAGAACTTGGAAAGAAAGCGGTCACTATGTTAGTTTTTCTGTAAACCATATACCGTATTTTTTTGGCATTATATTTTGAGGCATACGGAAACTACAATATTGTTAACGTACACCACTTTCATTATTAGCGACATGATAGAGGCGCTGGTAGCTAGAGCGAAGGAAGAGTCAACACTAGTGGTCGAAATATTGGTTGCCTTTCCTTCAGGAGCAAACAGTTAGAAGCTCTGTAAAACTTTTACAACAATTAATTTCAAATCTGGAAAATAGAATCAAAATGTTGTCAAAAATAAAAGACGGTCAATATCACGTGCTAACATATGTATAATTTATATGCATGTCAAATCATTACTATATTTAAATTACATAAGCTTAGGATCAGAAACTAATTAATTAATCGTAATACAATTGCTACTAGAACGACCCCAGTCAGGCAGCTCTCCCAATAGAGTAAAATTCCTAAAGTTCACTTTCGTGGAATTTTAGGAAGACGTCCTTATGCCAAAGTCTCCCTTTCATCAACTTTTAAAAGAAAATCCTTACACATTTCTGGGGGCTAAATTAATATAATGTAAGCGCAATTTGCACTAGGTTATTTTCAGTACACGGTAAATCAATTTCGATAAATATACACCAAAATCTCAATATCTCAATAAGCGAATAACATGAGAGCAAGAAATAAAACTAATATGTTAATATCTGTGGAAAAAATGCAAAAAGATCATTTTTGGCACGTTCTCGAGAATAATTCAAAATTGGACCACTTTTGGAACCTATGACGAATTCTAGTCATCACAACTGGAAATGCCATCGCAACAACGCGAACGGCAACACTCTATTCGACTGCGCGAATAGTCGATATGTCATCCTGCAGTATCTGGACGATCCCACGCATTTTCCTGAATGGTAAAACACCCACAATCCTTGACATAGTGGCCAACAAGGGCGTGAGAAACTCCACGGCCCCTGTGGCCCTGGAGGAACTTCCGTCCGATCACAATCCTATTGTTCTCGAATTGAACGGTATGTCAAGCGAGGACGTAACATGTAAAATTGCAACAAATAGAGACGCCAACTGGAGTCTCTATAAAGCACACATTAAGACAAACTTAACACTGAATAACACACTCAATACACCCGCCGATCTGTAAAATTCTGTGGAGGAGTTTACGCGATTGCTGCAGGATACCAAGCAGACTGTTGCCACAACTATCACCATAAACCCAAACAGAGACAGACTCGATGAGGCGGTCATACGAGACATACGCAAAAAGAACAGACTGAGGCGGCTTTGGCAGCGAAATCGCGATGTCAACGCCAAGGCCGAGATGATCAGGCTGCAAAACAAATCAGAATCTCCATCAACAACCAGAAATGGGGGGGACAAGCTGGCAGCGCTGAATTCTCAGGACAACTCACTGTGGAAGCTGATGAGGGCCCTTAAAAACACGCGGGAGACGCCCTGACACGCGCAAACGGACAGACGTCGTTGACAAACGCACAAACAGCGAGCAACTTAGCTGACCACTTCCAGAACATACACAACGCTAACATTCTCAATAATCTCGAACACGACCGCATCGAAAATGACGTACACGAGCTAATTGGTCACGACACATAATTGACGAGACAAGAATTTCATATCTCTCAAAGGCTCAATTCGTTCAAGTTGGACAATAGTCCGCTAACAAGATACATAACACAAATCAGACAGCATAATGCCCTATTTCAGATCAAACACCCCTTACCATACCAGACGTTACCAATTTTCCAGTAACCTCTATAGCCAAATTTTCACCAACTATAACTTCCGCTAACCCTATCCTCCTTTCGCTGGTATTTCATACCTTTTGACTATCTTTAAATCTTTCCTCTCCACCTCTTCCTTTCTGTTTGTCACTTTTGTCGCGTTTACCTTCCTTCATTTCTTGTTGTACAGTTTTCTCTCTAAATTAATTTCATCATTGAAATCTATTAAATCATAATCTTTGTTGAAACCAAAATTTTTAAAATCCTAGTTTAGACCAGCACTGTGCAGCTCTGCATTGGCGTATCTCGCGGAAGGCGCCTCGTTCAAGTTAGGGTGCCTGCGTCAGATAAAAAATTAAAAAGTGTATTGTGCCTATAAGTGTTTTTAAATGTTGTGTAGTTTTAAGTTTTGTTAATTCCGTTTTTTGGGAATTTTTAAATGCTAATACTAATTTTTATTTGTTTTTGTTCAAAAGGAGTTTAGGTTATTTTTAGTCAATTTTTCGTTTTCGCTGACCCAGATCTGTTCCGCCCGATCCTGCAACCCGCCACCGAGTTAGCGCGGTGGTTGCACGGTCGATCCCGGGGCATGCTCTGGTTAGGCAACTGTTTTGTATGCTTTTAATGTCAATAAATCTTTATTGATTGATTGACGAATGCCAATCCATTTGGCACAACATAATTCGTAATAAATTACACTATTCGAAGCCGAAAACTGATTTAGGTACGTGTTACAACATATTCAAATTTTTTATCAGAGTAAATATTTCTCGAAAATAGTTACCTTCGAATTTTATTTACCATGCGACCATAGTAGCCAGATTGTTTAATTGTTGTATTGAACCGGAAAAAACTCATTTTATGGAGTCCCTAAAGTAGCTATTTTGGGGACCAAATACAAAAAACGCCACTTTTGACACATTTCTTGCCTTATTATATTACCGTCGTGGTGGACTTTAGCCATAGGCTATTCCACTACTCAACCAGGACTGCTGCAACTGCGATTAGAAGTCAAAAGACATAACAGCGCCTAGCCTGTCTTACAACCGCGGTCTAGCCCACTGCTACCAATAACACATGTACGAGTACTTACAAATACAAATGAAAGGTAACATAAATCAATCGATTAATGGTATAATTCATTAGAATTTAATTATTACATTACTCATCTCGCGTGGGCTCAAGTTCCGTATTTATAAGTTTAAGGTTAACTAAATATTGTATTGAATTTGAACTACGTGTAAGAGGTAGTAATAAAATATGGAAAGATTTACATCTGTTAAATATACGTAAACAAGGAAAATCCATACCTAACAACCTAAAAAATGCTGACGGACTGAATAATTATTATATAAATTGTATTCCTACAATACCAGCTAATCAAGATATTGTCAATTTTTACGAGAATAATGTTAAAGCGGGGATTGAACCTTTTCAATTTAAGCCAGTATCAGAATATGACGTGCAAAAAAAGTATATAATATAAAAACCAATGCTCAAGGCTATGATGGACTTAATATCAAATTAATATTGTTGTGCTGTCCAGTTATTATACCGTATATAACACACATTGTTAACTTTTGTCTCCAGGAGGGTGTTTTTCCAGATTCCTTGAAAGAGGCTTTAGTTCAACCGATCCCTAAAGTTGATAACCCCGAGGAATTTAAGGACCTTCGTCCAATCAGTATCTTACCTGTACTATCTAAGGTAGTTGAACGAGTAATAGACGAGCAGTTGCGAGAACATATCACTAAATTCAATATATTACCTGAAGTTCAATCTGGTTTCCGTCGCCTGCATAGTTGTGAGACGGCCCTGCTGAACATTACAGATGATATTTTGAGGGGGACAGATAATAAAAAAGCTACGGTGTTGGTGCTTGTCGATTTTTCGAAGGCATTCGATACCTTAAATCACGAAGTATTACTGTCTGTATTAAAATATCTAGGAATGTCGGAACATGTAGTTAACTTTTTCTCAAACTATATTTCTAAGAGAATCCAAAGAGTCAAAGTTGATAATGACATATCTGCTCCACTCGAAATATCGTCTGGTGTACCACAGGGCTCGATCTTGGGTCCTCTTTTGTACACTTTATACACGTCTAACTTTGTAAAAGTACCCCGACATTGTAATATACATTTCTATGCTGACGACACGCAGCTCTATTTGTCGTTCGACCCAAGTAATAGCGCCGTTGCCGTAAATAATATTAATAAGGATGTTGAGGCTATTATAGACATATCTAAACGACATTCGTTGAACATTAACGCCAATAAGACATCCGTACTTGTTTTTGGTCCACGAGATGTAAGGTTATCGTTATCAGAACAAATTCACATAAGTGTTGATGGGCAGCAAATATCTCCAGTTGAACATGCCAAAAATCTAGGACTGACTTTTGATTTAGTTCTGCGATTTCGAGCTCATATTAATAAGTGTATACGTGTGGCATACATAAACTTAAAAATGATATTCCAAAATCGGTTTTTCCTTAACCAAAAAACTAAAGCAATCCTGTGTGAGTCATTAGTGCTGTCCAAATTTAATTTTGGTGATGTGATTTATGGCCCTCTCATATACGCCGAGGATGCTCAAAGGATACAAGTCATACAAAACTCTTGCCTGCGATTAATATTTGGTATTAGGCGTAGGCAACACATCTCGCATAAGCTTGTTCAAATAAGCTGGTTAAATATGTCAAGGCGGCGTATACTGCATTCTGCTTGCTTATTTAAAAAAATTATAGAAACTAAAATACCCGCATATTTAAATAGTAAAGTTGCATTTAGAACAGACGTCCATAATCTAAATTTGCGACATAAAGGTACACTTACTCCCCCTTTGCATCACACGGAACTATTTAAAGCTTCATTCACATATCAAATTACCAAGATATATAACTCCATACCCGCGGATATAAAAAACAAATCATTTCTATCTTTTAAGTATGCGTACAAGAAGCTGTTGTTAGTAGAGCAGAATAACTCCTTGAATTAGTGCATAATAAATCCCAGTAGATCAATATAATTTTTTTTTTATTTCCACTTTTTGTCTATTTAGCTGTTATGTTATTAGGTATTAGTTGTTGTGTATCTGTATATTCGTATATTTATATATTCGTTTCTGTCAATTTTATAGCTTAAGATGAAAAACAGAGGTCATGCTTCATGACCACCTGATCTTCGGCTTTTTTCAATGATATGTGTTTTTTTAAAGTTTCTCTGTAAATAATTGTAAAAATATTAACTACATATTGAAAATAAAGGCCATTTATTATTATTATTGCATTTCCAAGTTACCTGCTTTGTGAAATTCAATTGATCCTTATTAGCAGTTCGGATGTGCCAATCGTTGTTTAATAATATGTGCCTTGTCTTAATATGTTTAAATTTTTTTCCTATTTCAAGGAGTTTAAATCTCATATGTATATGTATTTAGTTTTAAAATAACTTTCGTAATTCCCTGGACATGAGTCGACTGTTGCAATATTATATAATTATATATTATTATTAATATATATGATTTAAACTACATAGCGCTTTAGAAATTATGGTAAGACAGTTTTTTTTTATACATTTATTTAACATCGGCCTATTTCCGCTACTGAGGCCTAACACCGACGCCTGTAAACGAGCTACCCCCACCCAGGAATTTTGCCGAACCTCTTCCCTTAAGAAGAGTAGGGATCTTTTACTTGCCTAACATTTAATAGACAAGGGACCGACGGCTTTACATCTCCTCCGAAGGATGGTATATCCCCTATACAACCCTCGCCTAAGGTTGTATAGCTTCCTCGTATACACTGATATACAAGCCGCTGGAAGATGTGTGAGGCGAGGATGCGGTCTTCGTTGGAACGGTCACCCAGTTAATTGGTTAATAATTACTTTATTTTATATTGACTTATTAAAAAAAAAATTAAAAAAAAATGCACCCTGAGAGATGTGTTGATTTTTTTTAAGGATAACCTACCCCAGCGCCACTGATCACAGTCTGCTTGTGCGTCAATTTTGTTTAGTGTTATTTTAAAAATTCTCTTCTATTTATTCTTTCGCACGGTTTTATAATAACATAATAGTGCGTCCGATTTCGGTATCTCGAGTTCTACAACAGCTAGAAATTAAAAAAAAAATACAGGTGATTTACATGCAAATTTTATAATTAGAAATTATTTTTGAATATACAGAGTGAACCAAGACGATTGTACAGGGCCAACTGCCAGTTTTTGAGCGGAATGCTATAAATATCAGTACATTTTAGAAGCCTCTTTCTAGACTCCTTTCACTCCTATATTATTACTGACTATTTTCCTCTGCAGATGAATCTTGTATAAATAAATAAATAAATACACCAAAGGTCCCGGAAGGCTCTAGAAGAGCCTTGTGTGGGAGGGGGCTACACATTTAGAGACAAGGGACACACACCCAATATCCGTGTATAGTGGAAAACTCCCTCTCACAGTATTATCCACTGCCACGGCCGGGGATCGAACCCGGAACTTTTGGGTGAGAGGCAAGTGCGCACACCACTCGACCATCACTCATACATTACTTTAAGACTTTGGATTTATCTTTTTCGTTTATTTGGTGCATAATGATGAGGAGATATTTGATAAACAATAAATTACAAATGAGTTTAACAACTTTTTCAACAGTGTAGGAATAAATTTAGTAAACAAAATAAGAGCTGAGCAAGTAGCATCATATTGTCAGAGACGAAACGAACAGTGTTTGCCAAATACTCTATATTTAGAAGAGACTACATCAGTTGAAGTTAAAAACTTTATTATATCACTGAAAGACAAAAATCCCCAGAGTTTGATAACACCACCACCACAGAAATAACACCACAGAAATTAGACAACCCCTAATTCCAGAAGCCAGGGCTTGTGCGGAAGGGGGTTACACATTGAAAAAACGCGGACATACAACCATTTCCTCCGACAGTGCCAGTACCGGAGCCAGGATTCGAACCCGGTGGTGCGATGTCCGTGTGAAATTAATCGCGATTGCCACCTCGCGCCTTAACCCACTCGGCTATCGACCAGAGTGAGTGAATATTGAAATATATATTGGATCAAGTATCGGAACCCTTTGCACATATTGTAAAACTATCTGTTCAATGTGGTCTCTTTTCAAGAAAGCTTAAAATTGCTGTGGTAAGACCGGTATACAAATCTGGAAACAAGCTAAAAATCAATAACTACAGACCTCGCTACAGACCAATATCAGTGATATATAATTTTGCGAAAATATATGAAAAGATTCTAAAACTCATAATATTTTTTAAAAATATAACTTACTATATGATGGGCAGTGTGGATTTCGCGAGGGCAGATCTACACAGGATGCTATTGCTTAACAGAAAGAATGCATCAGATAACAAAAAAAAGTCGCTTTGCATCTTCGTAGATTCGGCTAAAGTATCCGATACAATTAGTCATATAGATTTGTTAGTGACATTGGTCTGCGTGGTGTGAAACAACTTCTGTTTAGTTATCTCGCAGAGAGACAACATTGTGTAGACTTAGATGTTATATGCAGCAAATTTCAAACTGTCGAGTGTGTTGTACCACAGGGAACTATGCTTGGTCTACTACTATTTATTATTTATGTAAATAAGTTATCTGAAATACATTGCACTAGTAGAATCATACGCTTTGCCGACGATACCTCAATCTTCTTTCAGAATGAATCATGGGACACATTAAAAAAGAAAGTGGAGCTAAATCTTACTGCGGTGATTGACTTTTTCAATAAAAAACTATTATTCATAAATTTTCAGAAAACATTTTATCTACCTTTCGCCAGCTATGAAAATAGTTTGCCAAATTTTAATTCTCTAGAAATCTGTTGGTACCAATACTGGATTCTGATTCAGTCAAAGCAAAATATTAAATATTTAGGGTAATATTGGACAGCCACATGAGATGGGATGCCCACACTGATTAAAACTAAGGTGCGTACTATCAAAAATAAAGCTATTAAAACTTTTTTAGACGAAAAACGGTTAACCCCATTATATTATGCGTTAGTGCAATCACATCTCACTTACGGTCTAATGGTATACTAACATGGGGTAGTAACCAATAATTATTTCAAAAAACTTGAGGTTGTCCAAAAATGGATATTAAAAATTGTATTTAACAAATGTAGAACTAATTCATCAGATCTACTATTCAATGAAACAGAAATGCCTATTTGATATTAGACAACTATTTTGCGAAGCCCTTCTATCTGTATCAGAAATAAACACGAAAAAAAATTACATACTTTCACAAGACAAGATACAAGGAAGGGGAAGTTACCCAAAATTTTTAAAACTATTGGCCAGAGATGTCACAATTTACTCTCCACAAAAATATTTAACACTCTCCCAACTGAAATAAGACATATCTAATTAATTGTAAATATCTTAAAACAGAAATTAAGTTGTGGATAAAACGACAAACAAGGAAAGACGTTAATAATATGATTGACATAAAAAACACTTATCTATAGAAAAAACTTAATATTATACAGGGTGTTGCATCATGAGAGGGACATAGCTTAATAGGAGGTAGAGAACATCAGTGGTAACCGGAACCTCCCATAGAAATGTCTCATTGGGCCTTCACTACGAAGTTACAGGGCGTTTTATAATTTTTGGCCAAACCTGTTTTTTGTCATAACTTTGACAGGGAATGAAATAACGGATTCATATTTGGTACGGCTAATGTACTAACGAGCCCCAAGAGGTACATGTATAAAAAAATATATATTCAGGTCCGGATTCACTATAATTTATGTTTCTTCTTTGCATCAATAAAACATCACCCTGTATATGTTTTTTTGAAATTTCGATACGATATTCGAAAAGAGCAAGAAAAAACAAACAAAATGGCCTATTTCATTTTTTTGTTACACCTTCGTGGTTATTTAAATACGTTGTTAAATATGCAAGAAAATGGATTACAGAACCCTATTAAATGAGAGGCACGTGAAATAAATAGTTTTATAACTAAAATTTGCAAAAATTCTATTGAGCCTAGGTGGTCTGAGTGAATCCTAATTCCGGCATGTTTTAAAGGTCCATTTTGGTAAAAAACTGTGGTCCTAATAAGTAATCGGGTATGAAATAACAAAATTTTTAATCAATCACAGTAGGCTTGTTCAAAGAATGAAAGTGACAGATTATTTAAACCATTTAGGCCTAAGCAACCAGTTACTTTGATCAAGAAAATCATCAACATTTTATACTTAATAAAAATTGGAAAAGAGAACAAACTAAAATCTAAATAAATAAAATATTTTCCATTCAATTAACAATAAATAACAAAACAATAACTAAATGTGTTTAAAAATAAAACGTAATTGACACTAAAGTAAATTTTCAAAATGTCCTCCCCCACATTCTGTGCATTTTCTTGCGCGTTTAGAAAGGTCACCAATTGCTCGACGTATCATTTCTGGATTATTCCGTATTTCGTCGCAGGTTGTAACGATGCGCTGGATTAAATGTTGTCTACTTTCAATTTTAATGCTATAAACCTCGTTTTTTAAGTGGCCCCATAAAAAGTAATCACAAGGGATACAATCAGGAGATCTTGGTGGCCATTCATGTGGACCCCGCGTCCAATCCATCTATTAGGATACACATTGTTTAAGTGTTCTCTTACTTGAAGGTTAAAATGTGGTGGGGCCCCATCATGCTGAAACAACATGCCTCTTATACCGATATTTTCTAACATATTCGGTAAAATGTTTTGAAGAAAATCAAAGTAAATTTCACCATTCAATCTTTCTTCAAAAAAATGTGGCCCTATCAAATGTCTATTCACAAGTCCGACCCAAACATTTACAGAAAACCTGTGTTGCGAACGGCGTTGGCGTACCGCATGTGGGTTTTCCTGTGCCCATTTATGATTATTTCGTGAATTGTTTACTCCATCCCTTGTAAATTGTGCCTCATCCGTAAATAAGGTTCTGTAAATGACTGGGCGATGGTTAGACAACCAATGACAAAATGCCAGGCGGGGGATATCGTCGCCTTGTTGAAGACGCTCTCTTTTTAGGGTTCTCCATACTCGCCAATGAGGAATACCAGTTGCCAAACTGATTCGTCTAGTGCTCATATTTGGGTTTTCTTGAACTACGTTTATAATATTGTTTTGTTCCTGCACACCTTGTTGTAAAACACGCTCCACAACTGCAGAAGTAGGAAACTTTCCGTGTTGTCTTGCATACTGGAACACCGTACTAAAGGTTTTATGATTAGGGCATCGACGACCAGGAAAACGCAGCCGATATTCTCTTTCCGCCGACCTACCATTTCCATTACAGAAACCATAGATGAATATTATGTCAGCATATTCCACGTTTGTAAATTTTACTGGCATAGTTAAAAGTTTTCACTAACTAAATGCGGATTATTGACACATAAAATTACTAACAAACAATTATTCAACTGTTTAGGAGATTTCTTTTTATTATCTGTCACTTTGAACAAGCCTACTATGATTGATTAAAAATTTTGTTATTTCATACCCGATTACTTATTAGGACCACAGTTTTTTACCAAAATGGACCTTTAAAACGTGCCGGAATTAGGATTCACTCAGACCACCTAGGCTCAATAGAATTTTTGCAAATTTTAGTTATAAAACTATTTATTTCACGTGCCTCTCATTTAATAGGGTTCTGTAATCCATTTTCTTGCACATTTAACAACGTATTTAAATAACCACGAAGGTGTAACAAAAAAATGAAATAGGCCATTTTGTTTGTTTTTTCTTGCTCTTTTCGAATATCGTATCGAAATTTCAAAATAATATATACAGGGTGATGTTTTATTGATGCAGAGAAGAAACATAAATTATAGTGAGTTCGGACCTGGATATATTTTTTTTATACATGTACCTCTTGGGGCTCGTTAGTACATTAGCCGTACCAAATATGAATCCGTTATTTCATTTCCTGTCAAAGTTATGACAAAAAACAGGTTTGGCCAAAAATTATAAAACGCCCTGTAACTTCGTAGTGAAGGCCCAATGAGACATTTCTATGGGATGTTCCGGTTACCACTGATGTTCTCTACCTCCTATTAAGCTATGTCCCTCTCATGATGCAACACCCTGTATTGCTATACAGATAGGGAATATCTCATACCAAACGGTCAAAAATATCAAAACCCAGACATATTATTAAATTAGGATAGTAATTATGTATTAGTCCATAGCTAATAACTCATCGACTTACCGCAATTTTCCTTGTGGGTTATCCACATATTTATTTGTATACCTACTAAACTGTTACTACCATTGTATTATTGTACTATCTATCTTATTGACGTTTTCCATCTGTATATTGTACAGTTTTACATGGATAAAAATATTATTATATTATTGTTGGCTTTGCATTTGAAGGAGGTGAATGCTTTTTTGGGCATATGTAAACCCTGATGTGTTCTTTCTTTGAGGAGAATTTGATTCAAATCGTATAAGAACTAGAATATTTTAGGGTGTAATATTTATGTGGGTCACGCTGTATAGGAAAACGAAGATGGACTTCTTCCTCTGTACTTTTAATTTTGCGGTAACAAAAGTAGTTTTTCATGCACTATGTATCAAATTATTAACGAAAAAATGCTATATCGTTAGATTCAGATGAACCACCGCCAGACAGGTTTAAGCAAATTAGGTAACTCTCTGTGGTAGGCACATATACCGCGCTCAACCATCTCGCACTGATTAGAATTAATTAATTATAAGCTGCAGCGCAAAGGGATGATAACACCGTATAGACAGTTCCTTGATTTGGATAACTCTATTTGACTGCGGTTTGTGCAAATTACATTTTGCATTGAAGATGAAACGGCCGTTGTTTGTAACGCGAGGTCTGAAGAATATTTTATGAGTTGTTCGATACTTGTCCACAAGATTTATAGATGTCAGAGCTTACATAATATTTTTGAAAGATGCATTTTATGTGAGGGAAATTAACATTTTAGTTTTAAATATTAATAATATTTCATTTATGTAAATTTGGATGGAAATTTAAATTCACTTTAATAATGAAAAGAAATGAAGACGCAATTTTATTTAAAAAAACCGCTGCCCAAGGAAACATTACTTCCACACCCAGATTTTGTATCCAAGTCTTATGCACACTAAATCCCAATGCAATATTTTATTCCCTTTAATAATAGAGTGGGGGTGGTAGAGGGGTGGCTAATGTAAAAAAAAATTAAAAGTTCTTGGTTCTCGTATACACACTAATACCCAATTTAATTTTTTATTCCCTTAAACAATAGGGTGGGGGTAGAAATGGAGGTGATAGAGCGGGTAACTAATGCCAAAACAAATTTTAGAGGCCCTTGGTTCAAATTATTATTATTTTTGGTCATAACTTTTTTTAATTACATATGTTGGTATAAAAGTATGAGACTACCTAAGTAGAACTATGACAGGTGTGGTGATATGAATTTTCACTCAATAATTTCAGTTGCTTGCAAAATTAGTTAATTTAAATTGAAAATAGTGTTAATTTTCATATCTTGTGGTTTTAGATTAACAAATGAAATTATTGAGTGAAAATTCATATCACTATACTTATCATAGTTCTACTTAGGTAGTCTTATACTTTTTTTTACCAATATAGACTATGTCTAACTTTTTATGACTCCCATATCATTGCGCCCTTATTAACCATGCGATTTTCTTAAAATTTGGGTGGCAGGTACTTCCCCATAAGGAGATAGTGCTACGGTAAAATATTTAAAAATATACCAATTGCGTTCGTCGCTATGAAGAAAAATGAACCTAATTTTCAAAAAAAAAGATATTAGGCAAAATTTTAACTGTAAAACAATATCATAATCTTATTCGTTGTTATCAAAAATCCACCAGTGCCAATTTTCAAAAAGGTGTTCATGTAGTAGTAAATAAAATTTCAGTTTTAAACAAATTTAACATTCTCAATTTTAATGATGTGCAACTTTTGCGAAATTTGACCAATGTCCAATTGCTTATGTTTTCTAAAATCACACTAATAAGGTTAGAATTTGACCCACCTTTTACATAATGTACGTAAACAAAATAACAGCAAAGTATATTTTTTGTGGGACTAAATTTCTACATTTGCCTTTTAAACATAAGTTGGCCATGATAATTCAAAATTACTTTAAAGTTTGGGTGACATTTCATTATTTTTGTGTTTACACAAATTTAAGTAATTTTTTTTATTATTTAATAATGGCACGTTTAACATATCGTGAAAAAGTGTAAATTATTCGTATTGTAGGTGAAAATATATCATTCGCAGAGACTACAAGAATTTTTAACGCACGGCATCCAGAGCGAGCAAATATCCACGTTAAAATAGTAACAATTACTAATAATTTCTTCAACGATACTGGTAACGTTCAAAAACCTACGCCAAGAAATTATGTTATAAATCATAATGTTAGATATTCCTATGACGAACTGATAATTGCAGAATTTAGGCAAGATCTTCATGCGAATATCAGAAACGTAGCACATCATTTAAACATTGACAAAACTAAAGTATGGAGATACCTAAAAAGAAACAGATTAAAAGCGTTCAAACCGAAGTACCTACATACTTTGTTTGAAGGCGACAATTTGAGAAGGCTAGATTATTGTTTTCAGGCACAAGGAAATTTTCTCAATGATATGCATTTTTTTAAGAAAATAATGTTTACCGATGAAGCTACAGCTACACCTACAAATGGTGTAGTCTGCAGTCAACATATCCGATACTGGGCTGCTGAAAATCCTAATTGAATGATAAACTATAAAAGTCAACGATCACAAAAAGTGAATGTTTGGTGCGCCATTTTAAATGAGCAGATTATAGGTCATTTCTTTTTTGAAACATTAAACGCCGAAACATTTTTAAACTTTCTTGAAGGGGATTTTACTGATATTTTGGATAACATGGGTCCTCAAATAATTCATCATTTAATACTACAACTGGACGGAGCATCAGGTCATAATGCAAACGTTGTCCGTAACTGGCTTAACATGCATTTGCCCCTGAAATGGATAGGCCCAAGAAGTCCTCTTCAAGAATGGCCACCCTGATCTCCGGATCTAACAACAAAAGACTTTTACTTTTGGGGGCGTATTAAAAATTTAATATACAAAGAGAGACCTCAAAACGCAGAACAACTACGGGATAGAATAAAAGAAGTTTGCCTACAAATAACACCTGCAGAATTACGTAAAGTCATGCGGCACAACAGAAAAGTTATAGAAAAATGTATTCACATGGATGAAGGATATGTTGAGCAAACTATGATTTAGTTATCTATGTAGCCCTTATTATGTATTGAATGTTCGTGAATTAAATTTGTTTAATATTGAACTTTTTTTGCCTCCCACGTCAATTATTGTTTGATTAAGTAAAGCTGACTAACGCCATGTGACTAATTCTAAATGGAAGGCCTGTCTTCCTCCATTTTAATTAATCTTAATTGCTAACAAAAATAAAGTTATGATTTAAATAATTGGTCCTTTAAAAAGTGAAATTTTATTTTCTTACTACATGAACACCATATTCACTATCTGGTGGGTTTTTTATAACAACGTATAAGATTATGATATTGTTTTACAGTTAAAGCTTTGCCTAATATCTTTTTTTGGTGTATTTTTAAATATTTGACCCTGGTACAGTCTCCTTATGGGTAAGTACATGCCACCCAAATTTTAAGAAAATCGCATGGTTAATAAGGGAGCTATAATATGGGAGTCATGAAAAGTGAGACATAGTGTATATATTTAAAAAAAAGTTATGGCCAACAACAATAAATATTTGCTTATCGGATATCTCTCTCTCTCTCTCTCTCTTGGATATGTTCACCTTAAAGTAAGAATAGCAAACAATTCTATTAACCCAGCGTAACTCGTGGAAGAATTCTATTTCGACCCGCATATTCCATTTCTAGTAAAAATTGTATTGGTTTTGGATTTGCTTTTATTTCAAATGCATTATGTATGCATGGTCCAAGGGATGTAGGTGGATAAGTCATTGAAAAGTGCCCCTGCAGCTTTAACAGTGATACTGTGTCCAAATGTATTTTACAGATGCGAGTCATACTGCGAAGTTTCATCCCCATATGACTGATTGTTTAGTCTGCAGTTTTCCAGATATTTCAAACTTTCTTGTTTTAATTTGTGCCCTCCTGATCGAGACTGGAATAACGATTTTGTTTTTCGAGAAGTTCTGGAAGAAAGCTGCCCTTCCTGACTTCTCCTCGTTGATCCTTATCTTCCACTGATTGCAGTACATCATAGCAAGAGTCATGTGTGATTCATCATGTTTGCCGCCTGGACTCTGCCATTGCGTGCGTCGGCGTACATGGCCAGTTTTGTATTCGGAAATCTACAAACTGAATAATTTTTGTGCGAGGCATGGCTCTTGCGGAGCACCCACACGAAGGTCCCCACTCCGCAGAGAGTTTGTTGTTCATTCGTACATCGACAGCGCTAATGATTTTCTTGTGAACTATAATATATTATTGTAAAGATGCCATATAAACTAAAGGTAAAATTTTTATTTTGACTAGGTATATTCTGCGTGAGAATTAATATAATTTTTTATAATATATATGTATGCATGTATTACGTATAAGAAGTATGTTCCACGACGTGTTCACAGTTACAATCCTTGCGCTTTGTGATATGCCATATTTATTTCTTGTTTTATAAATAAGCTATTATGTCAATAATAATAAAGACACTGACACCATAAAATTGTTCCCAGCACTCTGATATGAAGTCTCTTAATCCGTTTAATCTCATCATCATTGCTACTGTATGCTCTCATTCCATTGGGATCATCTTCATTGATTTTTCCTGTAATTTAAATACTTCTAAAAATGGAAACTTCCTTACGATCTTGAAAAGTTTTATTCAGATTTTCTCTAATCCAATATTTATAATTCTATTATGGAATAAATCTGCTGATAAATTCTTGCAGATCAGATTTCTTTTCCCAATATTAGAAACTATAAAATTAGAACACATTAATTAATATCAAATGCCCGTGTTTAGTTTTCACATAGTACGGCAGTGCGTTACCAAAATTCCGTGTTATCACGCCATGCCTAAATTGATAACTAATCGTTAGATTACAAAAAAAAGTCCTGAGCGAGCAAGTACCACAACGTTGTGCTTACCCGGTTACCTCAGTTTGTAGAGAATTTTTTTTTATCGTACAATATCCGTTCCCACTGGAATCTCATTTAAAATGTAAAGAACAACTTGAATTCATCAAGAACTGATGTTTTGTTTATTGCAAAATTTCAATATTTTGAATTAAATTTGTAAGGCAATGTGGTGTAAAAAAGGAAAAGTGATAGGGTTGAAATTTAGTGTAATAATTGCATATTACCATCAACACACGCGCTAAGCTTGTAACTTGTAATTTAGCGCTCGGCGCGGCACATAGCCCGGAGAGTGGCTGTTGGTTGCAGTCTGGTTACGTCCCTTATAGTAAAATAATGATTTTATAGAGGAGTTTGCGACTAAAAGTATTATGTTTTAATATTCCGCCCTCTAAAACCACATTTGAACTATGCTAAATTCAGTCAGGCTATTTATTTTTCGATTGCAACAGACACTGGACCGCTAGATAGCTCCTGCTGACTATTTTACATGTCGCTATCCTAAAGATACCGAAATGTACTAAATAGTCAAGTGATCCTCGTGTCGGTCGTCACATGCCTACCTTGCACTGACGAGAGCCAACAGCTCAAAACTGTAGTCTGCAAGTAGTATGGGATGACTGGCACGCGAGCTTCTTTAAGTAGGATCAGTCTTTCGGCTGGTGTTTGTTGCAATCGAAGAATTAGCATTTTGTTGGTAATATGCGATTATTACACTTAACGCGCCAGGCTTGTAACTTGTAAGTCAGCGCTCAGCGGGGCACATACCCGGAGAGTAGCTGTTGGTTGCTTGGTTGATTTTTTTTCACCTCCCAAAACTCTCACCTATAATTTGGTTCGAATCGTACGCCCGGTCCTAGAAGTAAAAATTGTTGATAATGGTATGGGCTACTGTTTGGATGAGCCATGCGGACAGTCCGTTTTTTTGGTCTCAAATCGAAAGTTCAGGAGTTGGTTCACCAAATCGTAAGAGCAACTTATTCTTACTTTCCAAAACACTCGGGTACAACTTGGTTCGAATCGTACACCCGGTTCGGGAGGTAAAAAATATTGATCATGAACCTATGGGCGATTATAGGGACGGGGCATGCGCGTAGACATGAAACTTATGCTAATTATGTTGATAAATTTTTTGCGTCCCCGGAGACTTAGAACATTTTTTTAATATTAGTTCTAATTATGCTATCACTTTTTGTGACCCGCAAAATTGCCAATATGATGATTAATTTTTGAGATCCAATGTCGCTCCGCCGCCCATGTACCCTTCCTAAAGACACGTTCCATGTTAAAATCAGAAACATAGTTGTTCCCCGAGGTAAATAAGTTCTTTACTGTTAATAGAAAAACTCCAACAGTAAAAATGGCTTTTTTTGCCAAAGATCACAATCCCACTCTTTGCACGACGCGAATAGTTAAAAATTTATTTAAGGGGGGTAATTTTTAGTCAATGAGGATCAAGCGGCTAGAGGTGAAAAGTCTGGGACCTAGCAAAATCTATAAAAAAAAAATACGTAGGTGGACCTGCGTATCGTTGCTGGATCAAATAACCAATTTTCCACAAATATTTTATAAATTCATTAATTCCCCGGGAACTGAAAACGAGTTTGGTAAAAAATCCATTGACATAAATATCAGTTACCACTTTTCCCTCATTTTCCACGCTACAATATATGATTTTCACCAGAAAACTGATGTGGCGTATTAACTTTAGCGTCATTAAAAAAATTACATCATTGGGATACAACGCGTCCTTTATGATGCGATGAAAATGTCAGTTCATATTTTTTTCTTATAATAAACTCTTCAAAATATTATATGATCAGTGAAACTGACATTGTGCTGTAACCTGAATTTTCACCTGCGGGCAAATTTCAATTTTCTAACCATAATAATAATAAGCACGGAAAATGCCAGATTCTATTTTTTTTTAAATCATATGTATCCCTCTCGATAACCCAAGCCAGAAAACTGACATGTCGGGATAACAAAATCGACCATTTTTTCTTTACATATCCAAAAGAATTTTTCGACCACTCTGCAACGTTTCGTCAATCCACTTGAACTTTTTTGTTAAAATCATCGAGAACAAAAAAATACAAAAATCACTGGAGCGTAATAAGTCGAGAATCCTGGTAACGGGCTGCCATACTAATAGTATTATAAAGCCAAATCCTCTCGGTTGCTTTAAAAATCCATAGTCTACAGATAGAGACGCGTCTGAGGTACCATCTAGTCTAGTCCGTACGTAAAACTGTCTGGAAATATAAGGGAAACATGTATACCTTATACCTTTGCCAAAGCAATTTGACCGTCAGTTATAATTTTTTTTTAATTAAATACAAAGTGAGACTATAGCTAGAAAGGTGTAAACTTTCCTCTATAATGCAGTTTCATGTAATTCGTAATGATTTATACAATCTCTATATTAAAAATTATTTCTTGACTTTTAAATACATATAGGGCCTTTTTCCGAGCGTGACTTGCCTAGCTTGTTAATTATTTTTCTGTTAATTTAGCAGTGTTTGGCAATAACATCTACCTTGAACTTGATGAATATGATGAATTATATAAAAAAATATTTTTAAAAAAAGCTTTTACTTAAATGCTCTAAAAAGTAGAAAATAAAGTTTGAAGTAAATCAAACCCATCATTTTGTTATATTATGTAATTTTTTTTATGATATAAAAGCTTGTCGCGAGATTTTCCCGTGTAAAGGAGATTGCTCGCGACGAGCTTTTATATCATAAAAAAAATTATATTATGTAACAAAATGATGGGTTTGATTTATTTCAAAGTTTATTTTCTACTTTTTATAGCATTTAAGTAAAAGCTTTTTTTAAATATTTTTTTATATAATTTTATTTTTTACTTTTTAGTCTTTTAATATGCTCTAATTCCCAGATATCGATTTTGATCGATTTGGATCTAAATGACAAAAGTCGTCATTCATATTGGCGCAGCCATTTTGAATTTCCCAATTTTGACCAAGAATTCATAATTGGCGAACTCGAAAACCTCAAGATATCGATTTTGAGTCGAATCGGATCTTAAAGGATAAAGTCGTCCGCCTTCTTGAAGCCGCCATCTTGTTTTTTTCTTATATGAAAATGTTAAAGTGTATTGTCACCGGACTTATACCTATGTGCAAAAGTTCAAAGCTTTAGCTTAATTAGAATTAATCAAAATTTTGATTGCAAGATTTGACGTAAACAAACTAACTAACAAACAAACATTGCAAGTTTATTAAAATCTTTTAAAAATTACCGTTGTTTAGACAATTCTGATTTTAAAGACTATGATGATCATGGCAATGACTGAAAAGAAGGTATCAAGGATTCCCAAAAATGCACTGAAGACGTCACATTTGAAGAGGGTGCCGAAAAATTTTTTTATGAGAAACACTGAATGGTTTGAATTTGGATTCTGATATTTTATTAAATAATCTACAAGATCCTTGAAAATGAAAAATTTCTAACAAGTTATTTTATAGGATAAAACTTCAAGAGCAAGAGAAAATTTCCAATAAATTTATCGAGAGAGACATTTGGCAAGAGAAACTATAAAACCATAAAAAAAATTAATTTAATTTGAAAATGTAAGATTGCATCGCACGACATTATTTATAACTAGATATTACACATTATTCGTCTGCTTGCTAAAGGTTTTGTATAATTGTTGAGGATTCTATTGGATACTCTAAGCAATTTTAAGAAAATAAATGTAATTCATTTCTTGCTGATGCCAGCTTGGTTGACAAAACACTCCTCGGTATACTATTCAGTACTTTTGTTTTAATGGACTTTTATCAAAGGATACAATAAGTCTTCATGTACATTTTTCAAAAATGTTATACAATTTATTAATCGATTTTTTAAAAATCAATAAGTTTTTTTCCTCAAAAATTAAACTGCCCAAATTTCAATACAATTGAGCTCTCTGTTCTTCAGTTACTGTGGTCATCGACAGACTGACACATAGATGGACGGATATTTGGAAAGTTGTTCAGAATTTGATGACTAACACAATGGTAAGGAATTTTTGTACAAGCGATAAGTGTAAAGTTTCCTATAAACGCCTATAGTTTTTCTAAAAAATTATAGACGTTTTGGACTCTAAACCCAAACCCAAACTAGGCTCATCTACAGCCAAACGATCGGTACTAAATTATGATGTTACTGCTACCCTATTAAAAATATTATGTCCGCGTGGTTAAAAATCTACAGCAACCAAGATCGATGTTAGCCCAAAAGAAACTAAGGTGTCATTTTAATATCTCGTGTTAAAATGATGGCGTGAAATTTGTCGCTTCAGGACAATAAAACAAGATGTATTCTTTCACCAACGTACCGTTTACTATACGCAAACTTCTACAAACTATCCACCAATTAGGATTATAGTCCTGAAGAACTTTATGCTTGTGAAAGAATAAAAGCTGTTTTACTATCCCGAAATGACAAATTTCCCGCCATTATTATTTATAATCAAGAACACGACTTCTATATTACAAGCTTGTGTCAAAATTTGACAGAAAAAATTCACGCCAAGTTTGGTCCTGCAAGTTAGGAAAACCCCAAAAGTTCTTGCACAAAGCAATAGCGTTCAACTCTATTGGACAAAAATCACGATGGCATGACAAAGCGGACGCTTTAGCCCGCAAAGGCTCTGAGAGCGCCTTGCATGATCCAGAATCTACAATGCTCCCAGAAGATGAAGCAGTCTAAGCAGCTGTAGGTATAGTAGATCGACTTTGACTGGTCGCAATCATAAACCAGTCAAACAGTGTCTCCATCTGTCCAGCAAGAATCTGCCTCTGTACCTAGGATGACTAACAGGACGCTGCAGACTAAATAAGCACATGTTCTCTCAACAAAAAGAGGATTCACTCCGGGGGAGCAGGGACTCTAGTCCAGTATGGCTAGTATGGGTGGCACCCCATCAGGTCTCCTCATCGAGTCCATCACAAGCGTTGCTTGGCTTGAGGAATGAAGTACCTTGCAGGATTGCTACTATTTGCCGGGGGGTGAGCACAGTGGGTCCATTTTCAAAGCCTGAGTGATTGTGAACGACAACAGTAACGAATCCTAATAAAAACATTTGATTGGCTAGAAAATATAGGTAAAAATATTTCACTAACTGAGTCTAACAAATTATAACCATTGTACAACATAAGCTATGAACAAAATTGTTAGCAATTTTAATATACTTATTTACGTATTTTGCAAATTAACGTTTGTTTCAGTATCAGTATCACAAATCTACAAGCGAATATTTCCCTATCTAATCGAATGATGATTGGCTGTCACTTGAAAGACAATGCGTTATGAAACATGTGTGGCAAATTCTTCATATAAACGTTATCCTTCTGTGGAAAACAAATGATCTGAAATATCTCCTGCGTGCATTAACCTTGTGTAACCCTAAGCTTCCATTATCCTATTTTATCATTCCAAGCCTTCTAATATATGCTTGTATATGAATCGGTTACATCTAAATATCAATTTATATCAATTTGTTGAGGTTTCTCACCTTATTTATACTTTTGTGGTCTCACCAACGACATCCAGCCATGTTCGCATTTCACACTTCCTGAATCAACCAACCCAGCATTCCTGCCTCCCGCTGATCCCATATCCGGTGAATGTTATTGAAAATGTTGAACGTGTACCTCAGCTGAAATCTTAATATATGATAATGATGATTTAGATTATTATGACAATACGTTCTTATCGAATGTGAAGGTGACGTATGCGGAATATATCTATAATTGATGTTACATTTTTAACTCTATTAAACAAAAATTAAAAAGAAGACAAGCTATATTAGACCATTTTATGATTTACGGCAATTTATATCAAGACTCAAGGATTCACCAGCCGACATAAGTAGAATTAAGGAGTGTCATTTTATATGTTCCACGATAACGTTGCTCTAAATGGACCGAATCAACTAAATTTCAGCTCATTTGATAATATGCGAAATCCTGACTGTTTTAAGCTTACGTATGTCATCGTAGCTACATTATATCTCGAGAGATTTCAACTTAAGTAAATGGTGAACATATGAAAACGATTTTAATATACTGATTGTCTTCACTAAGTAGGCCCTAAATAATTCATGTTGTTACTAGCAGCAATGTAACCTAACCTAACCTGATAACATGAGCTTTGTATATTTTACACATTTCTATTCTAGGAATTAAGTATTTTTTAGCAAAAAAATGGCAACGCCTCTGGTTTGAACGATGTGCCTCTAATGAAGATTTATGCTGGCGCTCCCTTTTGTGAGCATTCAGTTACACCAAATATCTTTAGAGATTAATCAATCACTCATTTACACGGACTGCACAATCGTCTATTTTACATATAAACATATCAAGTAGGTTTTAGATTTCCGTTATTTTGTTTTAAATCAATATGTCAATTTAGTGGTGCGCTTAAATGGTTTATCTACGTCAGTTGATTAAGTGACAGAGGGCTAGTAGATTAATGATGCAGTTCTCTTTTACTTTTATCCGTGTCAAAGATTCACCTTCGGCATATCAGTCAATAGTTGATTTTAGCGCGAATTTTGGTAAATTTGTTTAATTAAAACTATGTCAAAAACAAAGATCTATTCATAGCTCTATCGGATTCTTTTCTCCTATGTTTAGGTTTAATTGGACGTATCCTTTAATCAACAGACCGTAAATACAATTCTTGTTAATGCTAATTTCGTAAACTGAAGTTAAAGAAAGGGCCGACCGGTCCGAGGACCTTTCTTTCACTTCAATCTTGTCGTCTGGCTTGTCTATATTTAATTTAGTTTTCCATTTAAGTGATCATGCCTTTTCCGATTTATTCTAATTGAC
The DNA here is from genome assembly GCA_963675555.1 of Leptura quadrifasciata. Lineage (NCBI taxonomy): Eukaryota > Metazoa > Arthropoda > Insecta > Coleoptera > Cerambycidae > Leptura > Leptura quadrifasciata. The sequence continues at coordinate 45,506,919 of OY776675.1, forward strand.
CTGTGTACTGTGTAATGCTAGAAAAATCTTAATCTCGTCGAAAATACTAAATTATGTGATTTATGAGGAAATAAAGTTCATCAAACTCTTCGACGTAATAATAATAATGTTTTAAGGGTGCGTTACCAAGGTCAAATAGTGTGTAAAATATCCTCATTCTTTTTTTACACTCTTCTTAAAAACGAGCCAACAGAATTCAGAATTGATTTCACTATGTAAACTAGCAAACTCTTAAGTTTGATAAGGACCTATTATATTTTATAATGCAATCCTGTCGGCTTGGTGGTGTGATGGACAGTGGCGCATCCTCGCATGCAGACGGTCCGGGTTCAAAACCGGGTCACAGAAAGTCGATGAGATATAGTGGATGAGCGGATCTGCTCGTATCACCATCTTTCGAAAGAGATGTAAAACTGTGGGTTCCGAGTATCTACGATGTGAGCACGTTAAAGATCCCTACCTTACGATAAACTGTGGGGGTTCGGCAACATTTCCATGTTAGGGGTCCCAGTGCCTACACAGACACTGATGAGCTTATCTCCTGGCGTCGGTGATTGGCCTTGGTAGCGGAAATAGGCCGACGTTAAATAAATGAATAAATAAAAATATTGTAATCCTAGGTAAAATTAAGTTTCCAAAATTTTCTCCTCCTTGATTGTTTAACCTGAACGTACCTGTCATTCGTCCCAAATCACCATAAATTGTTTTATCCTATACTTTTATATAAAGTGATCTTGATTGATGAGATTTTAAAGGTATAAAGTGGCCCATAAGTCACTAGTGAGGTAAAGTAATTTAGTCACTGAAGAGTAATTTTAATATAAAAGAATTCCAAGCAGTTTATGTATTGTCTTTATTATACAAAAAATTAAGAAAACAAAGAATCCTCTAACACTTATTTATTTATTTATATTTATGTTAACATTTATTGTCATCATGTTCCATTTTTCACAAAGAAAACTGCTCTCCTGTACACAATTTTTCTTTATACTAGTAACGATGTCTGTACGGCCTGACTCGTTGCGTTGCTCTCTCTGTATTTTTTTAGCAATGACAATCTTGTTTGAGATTGAATCTTCCAAAGAACCCTCCGCCACGGTGGATGATTTCCACCCATCGTGACGTTTTAAGGGTGGTAATGTCACCTCCAGTATTGGCCAAAGAACGGCGCATGCTATGGCCAGTATACAAATCTGCATCTGGCAATTGCAAATAATCCATATTTAATCGAACGCATTGAACAGTGCACTTTCCCTTTTGAAATTTTACAAAAGATCTTTTGTGACACACATTTTGCGGCCTTAAAGATACATATTTTCTTATCAAATCAAGTGGGTTTACAGAAAATCTTTCATTTAAAACTGTGAAAAGTTTCACCACAACGACAGGCACCGCAAACTCCCAATATCAATACAACCTAAAAAAACCAAACAATTAAATTCATAAAAGCAAGAATATCATAATAAATACCTACCTTTGACAGAAGATGCTTATCGTCAGGGGCATCCATCAAATATTTTTCGTTATCTGCTCTTTCCAAGTTTTTGGCCTTTTTGGGTTTGAAATTTCTTGATCGGCTTTTTAAGTATGTCACAAGTTTTCCACATCTTGTTATATCAAAGTTACTGTATACTTTTAAAGTCGCCTTTATCATAGAATATTTAGTCCACATCGAAGAAGGTGCAATTTTTTTACTGAAATGTAGAAAGTAAGCGAGAAGCACTTCTTCGTTTAGAGCACTAACTTCTCAATTTTCAAATTTTACAGAGGTTACCTTGGACTTTTCTGAAATTAGATTGGCTGTAGCTTCTTTGGCTTCTTGCAAAATATCGGTCGAAATTTCCATATTATATCTTTCATAATTTTCCATTTTGATGCTAATTACACAATGTTCATTAAACAAACCCTTGGTTACAAACAAAATGGATAACAATCACAGCTTTCTCGGCATATCCATTTTGAATCTACTTAGCAATAAGCTACTTGTATTTTATATAGACTTTAACACTGACAACTGACAAAAAATCGATGACATGACGTTTTAATAATTTTATTGTTTGTCACTGATAAAGCATTTATATGAAAGTGCTGGATAAAATGTTGTATTAGACACGTGAGTTATTACATATATCACTTAAGAAAGACTTGTATGAAATATGACTCGCTACCCTAATAAATAACTATTATATTCTACAAAGGGACTTAAATATTCAAGTAAAATATAATACGATGTAGTATAAAATAAAATAACATGAAAAAAAATGAAAAGTCCGCATAATATTTGCTCCTATTAGTTTATTGTCGAATACCAATTTGTTAATTTCGTGTAAAATAGTTGGGCGTTTTGCTACTAGAGACAGCATCATAGCCATGATATTGCTAGACGTGTGTCAAAGCAGCTTCGGGCTCATAATTTTTCATTTAACCTTGAGAGCTTCGAGTGCTGGTATCATATGTAAATAAATATGTTATATGTTCCTGATAGCTAAATTCGGTGATTTACTAATATTTCGTCTTTTATGCCAACCCACAATACTTCAAGATGTTCTGCGTGTCATCGATGTTTTATTTGTAACTGGTGCATATAAACATAAAATCACGCCGCGATTACGGTCCTGTACGCCGCCTAGACTATTGTGGCTTTTGTGTTATCGACAGGACTATGTAATTCGATTACTTTTACACAATCTTAAAGCAGTAAGTCTGCAGCTGAATATGTCAAAAGTCAGTACAGATTGCGTTGTAGTTGTCACAAGCTACATAAATTGGCGGAAATTTTAAAATAAAGAGCCGTAGTGTAGCCATGTAAAGAACACTGACGTTATGAGACGTTCTGGGGATATTAAATTCAATTTTTGGTAGCAATTGTGGCGCATCAACACTGATGTTAATTATTTTATGACTAAATATTTGTGGAAAACATTCTCGCCTGCGGCTCAGACCAATTATTGAGTGCTTACGCAGCAAGTCCTCTTGTGCAAAACCTAATGCTGGTGCTTAATAAAAAAAAACTTAACTGATTTAAAATACAATCACTTGACAAATTTACTTTGTACTGATTCTAAACTATTAATATGCACATTGTAGTGTGGGTTCCAAACAAGTTATGCATATTCAAGCTTCGATCCAACAATAATAGAGTACCCCTATTTTAATTTGAAAAATCACGGGAATAACTGACTAAACGTCCATACATTTTACTAGATTCAGTGACAATGGTATTTATATGTACATTAAATGATAGTAGTAGATTCTGTGAGTCGGAAAAATAGGAAAATATTTTCTAACGCAAGGAAACTAGTTACCCCCCCGTTTTCGAGGATGCTGAACACGATGGCGGTGATTTAAACTCTTTTTGAGTTAACCGTCACCCCCAAACGGCCAAAAACAACCCGCAAAAGGGGTGAAACGCGAAAACACCGTCTTATATTGAGAAAAACTGCGTCACCCCCCGTTTTCGAGGATGCTGAGCACGATAGTGGTGGTATAGACTCTTTCTGAATTGACCGTCACCCCCAAACTGCCAAAAACAACCCCCAAAAGGGGTGAAACGCGAACACACCGCCTTATACCGAGAAAAACTGCGTCACCTCCCGTTTTCGACCATGCTGAACACGATGGCGGTGGTTTAAACTCTTTTTGAGTTGACCGTCACCCCCACCGGCCAAAAACAACCCCTAAAAGGGGTGAAACGCGAACACACGGCCTTATACCGAAAAAAACTGCGTCACCTCCCGTTTTCGAGTATGCTGAACATGATGGGGATTCTGGATCTTCTCCCCGAAGAAAAGCAACCCCTGAACCGGACAAAAACTACCCCGTGAGACCCTGCCTTATGAAGTGGATAAGAAAATTCCGATATGACAAAATGAATAACAAATCATTGAATACAAACCGGATGATGATTCCTCGTTTGTTGACTGATCTCTTACCCTAAAAAATAGGCGCATATATAGGGTCTGGTTAGGTTATTTGGTGATTTTCAGGCGGGGAAATCTGCTGTATGGAATCAGTGGTAAATTTCATATATTTTATTACATTAACTTATCAACAAGCCTAAGAGCTGGTATTATTTGTTCTTGCAACATTTGCAAATAATTTGCACCGTTCAAATTAACATGATAAATAAGTGGTCAAATAATGCGATTACCTGGAAAGTATTTTTTTATAATGAATTATTGTCAATGAACGATTTAAATAAGTTTACCTATGATGCCACACCAGACATTGAATCCAAATTTGGTTTGAAATCTTCTTTGGCTAATTATGTGAGGGTTCTGGATACTCGAGTAGTGTGTTTTATGTCTATTGAAAACATCATAATTAGTGAATCTAGACTCGTCTGTCCATATTACTTTTGAATGAAAGTTTGGGTTCTGTAGACATTTTCGTACAAACCAATCACGGTATGTTACTCTTCTCTCATAGTCATTTTCTTGTAAACCTTGAACGACGGTTGGTTTGTATGGTTGATAATGATTTTTCTTTAAAATATTATGCACATTTGTTTTGGGAACATTTACCTGATTTAAAATTTGTCTTTTACGTATTCTAATACAACGTTATATCGCTCTTCATTATCTATCGCATAAGTGTCATTTCTTTTTCCATTAAGCCGTCCATAATTTAATAAATTAATAACAAGACATAACAACCTTTGATTCGGTTGCACACGTTTTGGAAAGTTATGATACCTCATCAGTATTTCTATTTGATTTAAAATAAATCTCTAGCATATCTAAGTTTTCTTCGTTTGTATATCTCAAAGCCAAAATAAATTCAAAAAAAGAGCTTAATAAAAAAAAACGCACAAAATTAGTTATTACAAAGTAATGGTAGATCACAGTGAAGCAGTAGTAACAAGAAAATCAGCAATTATGACAACAAGAAGTGTAATTTTAAGTTGAAGCTAATAAAATCGGATTATTTTTAAACAAATTTTCTTCATAGACAACTTAATTTTTTCATATTTTACACCAGTAAATAATGTTTTCCTGACATTGTGATACATCATCGAAAGGGGAATTAAGAATACTATTGAACATATAAAAAATCCAATAGTCCATAATAAAAAACAAAGTTAGTGGCACTAACTTAGAAACAAATGGCGTGTAGAAATTTTTTGTGATAACGTCAGCAAAAGAACCTTAAAAAAATGTCCTAACAATGTAATTATTAAAATATCACCAGTCATCAAATTAGTCAGATACAGGAAGTTTTCTAAAATGCACCTTTTCAGTTTTTGAAAATATTTCGGAAACGAAAATAGCTGGGCCAATTTAAAAACGGAATCGAAATGGTCACAAAATTCATCAAAAAAGTCCCCATTTAACCGTTTCTCTATCTTTAATAATAACAGAGATAGAAATACATGCACCCCCAATTTGGGACACAGTGTATACCTATATCATGTGTATGATCCCAGCTGAGATCTTTAAAGCTGTGTCGTCAAAGCTCATACCCTACCTCAAAAAACTGTTTGATATCGTGTGGGAAAGTGGCCAAGCTCCGCAGGAGTTTCGTGATACACTTTTAATCAACCTCTTCAAAAACAAAGGGAGCGCTGCGGACTGTGGAAATTACAGGGGTATAGCTCTCCTGGCTGTTGGAGGGAAGATACTCACTAAAGCGATGGCAAATAGGCTAACACCTGTTATGGAAAAGTTACTTCCTGAAACACAGAGTGGCTTTAGACCAAACCGAGGCACATCGGATTTAATCTTCACACTTAAACAGCTTCAAGAAAAAGCACTCGAACATCAAGGAGAAATTCACATGGCCTTCATTGATTTAACCAAGGCGTTTGACTCGGTAGACAGGGAAGTGCTCTGGAAAATTATGTTCCGCTTAGGTATCCCTAGAAAATTTGTGGATGTATGTCGCAGTCTACATACAAACAAAAACACCCAGGTTATGTATAATAATGAGGCAACCGAACCTTTCCAAACCCTCACTGGAGTTAGGCAGGGATGTGTCCTGGCGCCCCTACTCTTTAATTTGTTTACCACTGCTCTAACAATTATTGTTGACAACAAACTGACAGTCAGAGGAATAGGTCTCAGATACCGTTTTGATGGCGGTCTCTTTAACATAGGGCGCTTTAGAGCTTTCACGAAGACACGCACACGATTCATTTGTGATCTCCAGTATGCGGATGACTGTGCACTTTTAGCCTCTACGCCGGAAGAGCTTCAAGAACTTTTAGATGTGTATGCCCAGAGCTATGATTCCTTGGGACTTAAAATCAACATTGGAAAGACTAAGATTATGTCAACTCCTCATCAAGTGAACCAAATAGACATTACACTTAACGGAAATTCTCTTGAAGTGGTGGATCAGTTCAATTACTTAGGCAACGTTGTTAATGACAAAGGAAACATGGACAGCGAGATTCGCAATAGAATTAACGCTGCATCTAGAGCACTCTGGGGACTTAGAGAGAGAGTATTTGACAACCACGACCTTGCTTTGTCAACGAAAATGGCTGTCTACAGAGCAGTTGTCATTCCAACACTGCTATATGGATGTGAAAGCTGGGTCACTTACCGTCGTCATGTGAAAGAATTAGAACGTTTTCAGCAAAGACACCTCAGAAGTATGATGAAAATCCGTTGGTTCCATCACATATCAAACGTGGAAGTACTCAGGAGAGCAAACAGCCTTCCAATTGAGGTGCTTATTTCAAGAGCACGCCTAAGATGGGCAGGTCACGTTCATCGTATGCATGATAACCGCCTTCCTAAATGTACACTTTATGGTGAATTGCTAAGCGGTAGAAGAAGGCGTGGCGGTCAACGAAAGAGGTTCAAAGACGCTCTCCATGAAAATCTAAAATCCTGCGGTATTGCAGACGAGCAATGGGAACAACTTGCAGCGGACAGAACCGAATGGCGAGGAGTTGTGGCCAGCTATCAAGGAAATGTTGCTGCAAGAAGGCCGAATCCAAGACCTAACCAGGTCTATGTTTGTCCTGACTGCGGTCGACATGTGCTCTCCCGAATTGGCCTCTATAGCCATAGTCGTGTGCACCGTAGATGAATGGGAATTACAATAGACTACACCTTTTACTTGTTTTTTATTGTACACAATTTATCTACTGTAACATTTTTATACTCGGACTCGAGTAACGGCTAATAATAATAATAATAATAATAATAATAATATCATGTGTAACAGGATTTTGGTACACCCCTTCTTTCTTCAGTTTTGAAGATTAACTTTTCAAATTTCTATAATCCAGTATACTAAATAAACGCCACTATTTGACATATAAAGGATTTTTTTTCCACCTCCGGTTTCAACGGAAGTGACACTACTTTTGATTTTAAAATGGGATACCCTGTACATTGTTGCATTTTTGAAATCTGCATAATTTTCTGAATTCGATGATACCACATAAGTGACGTCAATGTTTATTTTAGTTTTCCATTTAAGTGTGCCATGACTGTTCCGATTTATTTATTCTAATTAATCCGTGTAATGCTAAAGAATTCGAAATCCCGTCGAAAATATTAAATTATATTATTTATTACACTGATTTTATTTTGTTCCTCGTCTATGCAGGATGTCTCATCGGGAACTGAATCGATCGATATAGAGAAAAGTACGCATCAGAAAATTTTGAAAATTTAGATAATTACTAATGTCGGTGAGGCCAATCCAACTTGCAGCTGGCGCTTCCGCTTATACCGGAAGTCGATACCAACTTGGTTATTTCAAATGGAACCCTATATATTTTGGGGTTTTCGAAAAGAGCATAAAATTCTGAGCCAAGAATATGTAGCATATCCTGTACCTAAACCTAGCCGTTTCAGAGATATTTGACATTTTATAGAAAATTTGATAGGTGCAACGGTTTGCAAGAACCGTTATAACTTTCTTCGTGTAAAAGATCCTCATTTGCTTATTGTCACGTAAAAAGAACACAAGGACAACTACGTTCTACAACTGAAATAAATTCAATAATATCATACCAACTGTTCCGTTTTTCGCGTTATATTTTGTCAACTTCAAATCGCGAAAACTTGTTTAGGTCAAATGGAACATCCTGTATTTTTTTAGTTGTGTAAAATTGATTTCTTTTTTTCCTGATATTAGCATTGTGGGGGTTAAAGTTACAACTTTTTGAAATATTTGGGATTTTATTAGAAATTCATGAATTGTTGTAATCATTTCATCAAAATAGTCATGATTAGAAACAATCAGTCATTATCTTATGTCAAAAAATATCAGCACGTTTAAATTATACCAACGAAAGCTTTTTAAATTTGTTTATTATTTATGTAGAATGTGATAAAGTAATATCAAGAACTTGCAGCACATTTGCTACTCGATATCCACAAAAACGCAAAATAACACTAACACTGTAACATGCGTATTAATCGAATTGAAGATATGGCATGAACTAAAATAGCAGAGATAAGATCAATTTAAAATATGATTTCATTTTAATTTAATAATTGCTCAAAATTCCGCCCTCGAACCTCGACACATTTTTCGCACCTTCGGATTAGTTCCTCATGGGTAGCTCTTCTAATTGAATCCTGTGATATGTTTTGAAATGCATTTCTTACTCTTTGCATACAATCTTCAATGATTGTTAATGGGCTCTCATAAACTTTATTTTTAATAGTTCCCCAAATAAAACAATCCAGAACTGATAAATCGGGCGAGCGAGGAGGCCATAAGAAAGGTCCATTATTGGCAATCCATTGATAATAAAATGTTTCTTGTAAATAATTATTAATTAAATATGCGTTATGTGGGGGAGCACCGTCGTGCTGATAAAAAATGTTTCTATGTTCGGCGAGAAGTAAATTTTCGAAATAGTTATTATCCAAGATATTCAGATATCTTTCACCTAAAAAAAAAAAAACAAAAATTTACCTTATGACGCGTTGGGTGCCAAGAATATATGACGAGCCTATTTAGTCACTAAACAAAAGTAATATTGATATGACAAAAAGAAATGAAGTAAATATAAACAGTAGCGTTCGAGTCGCAGAGGCTCGCAACCGGTGTGCCGAGGGCTAGCTCAGCTCTAGTCGGTGAGGGGGTAGGTTAAGGTTCACACACAAAAAAATAATAATAAAGCATATACATATTAGTTACTCATGTATATGTATAAGGGGCGCCACTAGCTAATAAAATGACTGCAACCTAGCTAGAAGGCACCCAAAATTTACAAGGGTACCCAAACGCTACACTATATTTCTTCGAGGTATGAATTTAAAAGAAAACCAGTATGTAAAGATAGAATTTGGATATCAAATTTATTCAGTAAAAGGGTATACACCTGGAGTAGATATATATATTCACAAACAATAAATATATTTGAACTGGTCCTTGGTTATATAATTTAATCTTACCGTGCGTGATATCACGAAGGGTTCACATTAGGTTCACAAGAGATAATAAGAGTCGTGCATATGAACTTATTTATACTTATATATCATATCTTATATAATATACCTCCCCAAATGATAAAAGGTTTGAATTGAATTACCCGACATTACTTATTTACATTTTACATAAAAAAAGGAATCTATCCAAATACTTAAAATTTTGAATAGCCAAAAAAATATTAATTATTTACCAAAATACAGGCATAATATATTTACAAATCATACACTACACATAAAAGAAAACTGTGCTCAAATACTTAAAATTTTCAAATAGTCAAAAGTGAAATCACAAATTATGTATCCCGAACTCATACGCTAAGTATAAAAACCTGTATGGCGAGCTGAGCAGCTGCCTCCCAAGAAGTACCACGAATCATTGTCCAAATTGGTCGCATAAGTTGTCGTTGTTAATTCCCATCCATCAAAATGATCCAGACCACGAATCGTTGTCCCATGTTGAAGCCTGCAGTTGTCAATTCAGTTCCATACCTGTTTTCCAAAACCCCGAATCGTTGTCCAAAGTGAAAGCAAAAGGTTGTCAATAAAATTCCAATTAGGGGTCCACAAGTGGAGAACAAGAGTAGGTGACCGAAACCCAGGCCTCTCTTGCTCGGGAGATGGGTAACGCCAGGCTCAATAATTATGTGGGGGAATTCGTAAAATTCGGGATTGAACATTACGAAAACAACAAAAAGTAACAAAAAGTTGAATAAAACAGAAAAGAAGGAAAAGAAGAAGAAGAAGGAAGACGCCCTAAAAAATAATTTCATAAGTATACTAAAAAAAAATTAAAAAGATCTTTTTTCCTTACTCAAAGGTGTAAGGCCGCTTAAAATCGGCGATCCAAAAGATCAAACTTGGAAGTAATTCCTCGTGGGACGGCTATCTACAACTACCACAGAAAATGCATTAGGAAGACATGTGCTTGCTTCACAAAAAAAATATAACGTACTTACAATTCAAAATCCGAACTAGTCGAGTAAGGTGTGTCGTTCTAAACAACCATAACGTACACAACCAACCATGAATTTCCAATATCCCATGAAATCATCAAATGGAAAGCCCCATTAACGGCAATTAAAAGGAAAAATTCACAAAGAACGCCAAGCGCACTGCACCTAACGGCTACCGTCTCCAAACTCAACTTCCTACCTTCATCTCGTGACCTTACAAGCCGACAAAAGACGCAACCCCTAATACACCTGCGAAATGCCTACTGTATAGCCAAAGGATTCTAGTCTCAGCTACAAAATTTAACAGCGCGGAAACCCTGGATACACCTCTCAATAATTACCTACTGTCTACCTAAAAGGCATAAATCAGCATTTAGCACGTAACAGCGTATACATATTAGCAGAAGGAAAAATTTAATTTACCATTTAAATTCTTCTGATAAAATTGTAATGCCACCACTCTATCGTTTCTTAAGGCACAGTAAACATTGAACTGCCAACTTTCCTGAAAGTTTCGCTCTCTGAACATATGAGGATTTGAGTTACCCCAATAATGCGAATTGTGTCTATTAAAAAGTCCATTATTAGTAAATTTTGCTTCATCTGTCCATATAATGTTTCCCAAATAAGAATCGTGACCACCAGACCTTATTAGAATAAACTCACAAAAATTTTGTCTTCTTAGGATATGGAATGAAAACGGGTGAAATTTATGTTTTAATAAGATTCTGTGAATTGAATCCTTGCATAGTCCCGATTCCAGAGCAGCTTGTCTTAATGACATCCTTGGAAATGCATGAAAATATCCCAGAATGACTATTTCAATGGTTTCGTCATCAACAATAGGCTTTTCTCTTTGCATTTTTGTCTTGACAGAGCCATAATTTTAAAAAATTTCCAGTATGCATTTTACAGTGTTTGGTGACGGTTTCCGTTTTTCTGGATATCGAGTAGCAAATGTGCTGCAAGTTCTTGATATTACTTTATCACATTCTCCATAAATAACAAACAAATTTAAAAAGCTTTCCTTGGTATAATTTAAACGTGCTGGTATTTTTTAACATAAGATAATGACTGATTGTTTCTAATCATGGCTATTTTGATGAAATGATTAACCACAATTCATGAATTTCTAATAAAATCGCAAATATTTCAAAAAGTTGTAACTTTAACACAATGCTAATATCTGAAAAAAGGGAATTCAATTTTACACAACTTGACGTAAAAAAATACAGGGTGTTCCATTTGACCTAAACAAGTTTTCGCGGTTTGAAGTAGACAAAATGTAACGCGAAAAACGTAACACTTGATATGATATTATTGAATTTATTTCATAGAACGTAGTTCTCCTTGTGTTCTTTTTATGTGACAAGAAGCAAATGAGGACCTTTTACACGAAGAAAGTTATAACGGTTCTTGCAAACCGTTGCATCTGTCAGATTTTCTATAAAATGTCAAATATCTCTGAAACGGCTAGGTTTAGGTATAGGATATGCTACATATTTTCGACTTAGAATTTTATACTCTTTTCTAGAACCCTAAAATATATAGAGTGTTCCATTTGAAATAAGCAAGTTGGTATCGACTTCCGGTATAAGCAGAAGTGCCAGCTGCTTGTAATTATTTTAGTTGGATTGGCCACGCCGACGGACGTTAGCAATTACCTAAACTTCTAAATTTTTTGATGCGTACTTTTCTCTATATCCATCACATAAAAAGTTGTGAGGAAGTAGGAAGATGAAACTTAGTAAGGAGTTAGTGTTGGTAGTGAAAAAGCCACGCTAGTAGGTCTTGCGGAAAGCACCGCCATCTTGGATTGAAGTGGAATTTCAACTTTTTTGGCGTTATTATTCATCTCATGCAAAAAATTTTTAGATAAAAATTGTTCAGGATTTAATTGTGCATAACATTGTGTTCTTTTATTTTTTTGATATCTCAAATATTAAAAAAATTAGAGGGCCCTCCTTGATATAATTCACTATCCTCCGAATTAAACATGAATTTTCATTATGTGGTTCACTGAATTTAAGGAAGGCCCTATAGCTTATTTAATATTTGAGCTATAAAAAAAATATAAGAATAGACAGTTACGTGCAATTGAATTTTGAACAATTTTTATTTAAAAAATTTTTGCATAAAATAAATAATAACGCTGAAAAATCCGATTTTCCAATTCAATCCAAGATGGCGGCGCTTTCGTGAGGTCTACGAGTGTAACTTTTTGGACGAAAACTATTCTCTACCAACATTACCTGCCCACCAAGCTTAGTCTTCCCCACAATTTTTTATGTAGGTAACCTATTACAATCACGACAGAATTCTTGAACTAATAGCCTTTCTACTTTGATATCGATTGAGGAACGTAGGAAACGATTCATTGCATGTAAGTTTTTCACGTTCCCTGCCAAGTTTTTTAATTTAGGCGTATTTCACGAGAATATGTTAAATCGTTCTTAAGTCACTGTGTGTAGGTACTTTAATATTTCATACAGAAGGCATTCAGTGAAAGAACCCCATATTTTCCCACATTAGTGCTACGTCATTTCACGTAATACTCCGCGTATTATAAAACACATTAACTTTAATCTTGCCGAAGTGTACAATTTCGCGTTTAGGCGGAAATAAACCTCAATAAATGTCGTTCCAGACCGGATATAGAATCACGCCATTAATATTACGATCGCGGTGCTTGAATAACTTTGAAGAAGAATAAGCGCAGTAATTTAGCTCTAATGGGATTGGTCAATATTTCGGTCATATGTATGATACTGACGCATTTTTCTTGATTATATTTTCAAAATATTTTTTCTAGGTGATCTAGAGCAAGGTTACGATTCAGGACTTTACCCCCAAATTTCTACGGGCAGCAGTTTTATTAGTCCAACATCGGTCTTATTAGAAGACTTTAGAAAATTATTTTTTATGGAAGTGGTAGAGTGTGAAAAGGCGCACATTTTAAAAGTATTTTGAAATATACAGGGTGATTCGCAACAGCGGAACCTCTTCGAGGTAATTTTTATTAAAAGGAACACCCTACATATTTTTACATATATGAATTCAACGTAAAATTACCTTTCCATCGACCTCCAGATTTTTGATTTTTGACATGGCGTTGTCGGGTTATTCGAAATAATATGACAATTTTGGTCGGAACAAGGTTTAACAAATTAATTCGCTGTGTGTGTATTAGGAAGATTTATTTTTCAATTATGTAGACTAGGGATGTACTACAACAACACAACCACCAAATATTTATTATAGTTATACATGGTGTATTGTATACTATCGCTAATTGAAGACATTTCAAAGCGAATTTTCTCAATTTTTTCAAATAGAACAGTTTGTATATTATTGTATTTTTGAATTGGCACGTTAATTCTCTACGATTTTTGTGAATAATATCATATACCTAAAATCGATATTTCCAGAGATATTTTTACTTTTTCATTAAAAACTGTTAAATTATAATACTTTTCATTTCAAACTGATCGAGTAGCCTTGATCTTGACATAAGGTGAGAACAATTGAAAGTTATTTTATTGTTATTATTAACTATTATTGGTAATTATTAACTATTGTGGCAAAATATTTACATTTATTTTAAGTTAAGTAAATTAGTTTAAAATTCGCACTTACACTAATAATGAATTTATCGAGAGAAGAAATGGTCGATGTGGTTTGTGTTCTGGGTGCGAGTGATAAAAATTGTTTTCTATCAACTCGAATTCATAAGGTGCAATAGCCGGAAAGAAGACAGTCCTCTAGAAAATCATTTGAGAGATTGATGGAACAATTTGACAATACGAGGAAAGTGGAATATGAGAAAAAGAAACGAACAAAAAATGTAGTAACTGAAGAAAACGAAATAGTCATACTTTTGAGCGTGGTTGACGATCCTCATCGCAGTATAAGATAATTGGCGAAAGAAAACGATATAAGCCGATCTTCAGTCTATCGAATCCAACCACGTTCAAGTAATGGAGGAACTGATTGATAGGGATTGGATTATGAAAACCGAATACAATTTTGTCAATGGGCAAAACAAAACATAGGACAACGAAGAAATTTTTTTGACATTGTTTTGTTTGCCGATGAAGCAACGTTTCATAAAAATGGACCGAATGTTAATCGTCATAATTTTCATTATTACGACACAACCAATCCTTACGTCTCACGAACAAATAGCCAAACAAGATGGTCAGATGGACCACATTTTTTTGATCGACTTATGAATGGTCAAATTTATTTCAAATTTTTGCAAGATAGCTTGGAAAAATTACTGGAGGATTTCCCCGGGGGTATTAGGGAGAGAATGCGGTACCTCCGTGATGGAGCACTTGTGCACCACACTGCAGCTATTCACAAACATTTAAACGACGCTTTTCCAAATGGTTGGATAGGAAGAGGAGGATCTCATAGTTGGCCTGCCAGAAGCCCTGGTTTGACCAAAATAGTCTTTTTTTTGTGGGGCTATGTTAAGAAGCAAGTGTACAAAGCTCTTATAACTACAAAAGAAATTATGAAAGAAAGGATAAGGGAAGTTTTTCAGGAAATTGCTTTAGATATTTTAAGAAATATCGGTAGGTCATTCGAAAATCGTCTACATAAATTCACTTGTACTGTCATTTTGATTTTGCGGATGTAGTCTATAATTTTTGCCTTACCAAAGTAGAAGAAAAACGAATTCAAAAGGTTCAAAACTCCTGTGTCAGGCTGATATTTGGTTTAAGAAAATATGACTCTGTTTCACTGAAAATTAAGGAAATATTGATGTAACTTTTATTTGAATATTATATAGAGTAATAGGGTTAAGTGGAAGAGCGAGTTTGTCACTCTACTGACAAAAACGAACTTCGCCCTTTCATCACCGAATTAACATATTGTTGAAATATATTAAGTTATTTTATATCCATTGGTGATTAATAAAGGCGTTATTATTATTATTTATTATTATAAAATTAGGTTCAAAATAGCTTTGAATTTTGAAACAAGTGCCAATTTTCGTACTACCTAATACGGTATTTTCTGTTCCTATTATCTATGTCAACTTTTTTGTAATATTAAATGATTATTTATACATTTTTAAGATGAACTCAAATGTGATTTAATTAAACTGAAAAAATATTACTGAGGCAACCAAGATGCATCCAGAAAAAAATGTAATACTACTTTCAATTATTCTCACTTTATGTCAAAATCATGGCTACTAGATCAGTTCGAAATGAAAAGTTTTATAATTTAAAGGTTTTTAATGAAAAAGTAAACATATCTCTGAAAATATCGATTTTTAGGTATAGGATATTATTCACAAAAATTGTAAAGAATTAACGTGCCAATTCAAAAATACAATAATATACAGACTGTTCCGTTCCAGAAAATTGAGAAATGTCCCAAATTAGCGCTAGTATAAAATACACCCTGTATAATTATAATCAATATTTGGTGGTTGTGTCGTTGTAAAACATCCATTATCTATATAATTGCAAAATAAATCTTCTTAATTAATAGTAATACACACACACGCAGAAAATTAAGTTGTTAAACCTTGTTCCAACCAAAATATTTATATTTTTTCGAATAACTCGACAACGCCACGTCAAAAACAAAAAATCTGGAGGACGTTGGATAGGTAATTTTACGCTGAATTCATAAATGTAAAAATATATAGGGTGTTCCATAAAAAAATGACCTCGAAAATGTTCCGCTACAGCGAGTCAACCTGTATATTTTAAAATATTTTTAAAATGTGCGCCTTACACTGCCATAAAAAACAATTTTCCAAAGTGTTCACAAAAATTTCCAACTTCGTTTGTTACTGCGCATGACGTCATTCTGAGATAGTCGGAAATACGTTACGCGGATGTAGGAATATTAAGCTAAACATTAATTTTAGGGCCATTTCAAGTGTATGTGTCTTCTGGATTACATAATAACTTTACTAATAAAGTTTAACAACGAACGAGCTTTCTGATCGCATAAGTTTAACGTTAACAATGTTTTTAAAGGTTGTGTGTTTTAAAATGAAGTAAATTTGGATATCTGCGAAAACTGTGATAAATCTCACATTTTTATTACAAATTGAAAATATATGTATAAGGACAGAGTAAATACATGCACTTGAGTAAATCTCTTAAATCTTAGTAGCAATATAAAAAGTATAAAATAAAGCAATCAGGTCAGGCCCCCGATTTTCTGCTGGGCTAGGTTTTGCCTATATACAGGGTGCCTCACCGGGAACTGAATCGATCGATATAGAGAAAAATACGCATCAGAAAATTTTGAAAATTTAGATAATTACTAATGTCGGTGTGGCCAATCCAACTAAAATAATTACAAGCAGCTGGCACTTCCGCACCAACTTGTTTATTTCAAATGGAACACCCTATATATTTTAGGGTCTTCGAGTCGAAAATATATAACATATCTTATACCTAAACCTAGCCGTTTCAGAGATATTTGACATTTTATAGAAAATTTGACAGATGCAGAGGTTTGCAAGAACCGTTATAACTTTCTTCGTGTAAAAGATCCTCATTTGCTTCTTGTCAAGTAAAAAGAAAACAAGGACAACTACGTTCTACAAGTGAAATAAATTCATTAATATCATACCAAGTGTTCCGTTTTTCGCGTTACATTTTATCAACTTCAAACCGCGAAAACTTGTTTAGGTCAAATGGAACACCCTGTATTTTTTTATGTCAAGTTATGTAAAATTGAATTTCCTTTTTTCTGATATTCTGAGCATTGCGGGGGTTAAAGTTACAACTTTTTGAAATATTTGCGATTTTATTAGAAATTCATGAATTGTTGTAATTTCATCAAAATAGCCATGATTAGAAACAATCAGTCAGTATCTCATGTCAAAAAATGCCAGCACGTTTAAATTATACGAACAAAAACGTTTTAAATTTGTTTATTGTTTATGGAGAATGTGATAAAATAATATCAAGAACCTGCAGTACATTTGCTACTCGATACCCACAAAAACGCAAAATAACACTAACACTTCAACATGAGTATTAATCGAAATGAAGATATGGCATGAACTAAAATAGCAGAGATAAGATCAATTTAAAATATGACTTCATTTTAATTTAATAATTGCTCAAAATTCCGCCCTCGAACCTCGACACATTTTTCGCACCTTCGGATTAGTTCCTCATGGGTAGCTCTTCTAATTGAATCCTGTGATATGTTTTGAAATGCATTTCTTACTCTTTGCATACAATCTTCAATGATTGTTAATGGGCTCTCATAAACTTTATTTTTAATAGTTCCCCAAATGCAATAATCCAGAACTGATAAATCGGGAGAGCGAGGAGGCCATAAGAAAGGTCCATTATTGGCAATCCATTGATCATAAAAAGTTTCTTGTAAATAATTATTAATTAAATATGCGTTGTGGGGGAGCACTGTCGTGCTGATAAAAAATGTTTCTATGTTCGGCGAGAGGTAAATTTTCTAAATAGTTATTACTTAAATTTTGTAAGGTATTCAGATATCTTTCACCTAAAAAAACAAAAAAAATTACCTATACATATTAACAGAAGAGAAAATTTAATTTACCGTTTAAATTTTCCTCATAAAATTGTAATGCCACCACTCTATCGTTTCTTATGGCACAGTAAACATTGAACTGCCAACTTTCCTGAAAGTTTCGCTCTCTGAACATATGAGGATTTGAGTCATTCCAATAATGCGAATTGTGTCTATTAAAAAGTCCATTTTTATTAAATTTTGCTTCATCTGTCCATATAATATTTCCCGAATAAGAATCGTGACCCTCAGACCTTATTAGAATAAATTCTGTCTTCTTAGAAAATCTGTTTCTTTTAATTCTTGAACCATATGGAATGAAAACGGGTGAAACTTATGTTTTAACGAGATTCTGTGAATTGAATCCTTGCATAGTCCCGATTCCAGAGCAGCTTGTCTTAATGACATCCTTGGAAATGCATGAAAATATCACAGAATGACTATTTCAATGTTTTCGTCATCAACAATAGGCTTTCTTCTTTGCATTTTTGCCTTGACAAAACCATAATTTTTAAAATTTTCCAGTATGCGTTTTACAGTGTTTGGTGACGGTTTCCGTTTTTCTGGATATCGAGTAGCAAATGTCCTGCAAGTTCTTGATATTATTTTATCACATTCTCCATAAATAATAAACAAATTTAAAAAGTCTTCGTGGGTGTAATTTAAACGTGCTGGCATTTTTTTACGTAAGATAATGACTGATTGTTTCTAATCATGGCTATTTTGATGAAATGATTAACCACAATTCATGAATTTCTAATAAAATCGCAAATATTTCAAAAAGTTGTAACTTTAACACAATGCTAATATCTGAAAAAAGGGAATTCAATTTTACACAACTTGACGTAAAAAAATATAGGGTGTTCTATTTGACCTAAACAAGTTTTCGCGGTTTGAAGTTGACAAAATGTAACGCAAAAACGGAACACTTGGTATCATATTATTGAATTTATTTCAGTTGTAGAACGTAGTTCTCCTTGTGTTCTTTTTATGTGACAAGAAGCAAATGAGGATCTTTTACACGAAAAAAGTTATAACGGTTCTTGAAAACCGTTGCATCCGTCAAATTTTCTATAAAATGTCAAATATCTATGAAACGGTTAGGTTTAGGTATAGGATATGCTACATATTTTCTACTCACAATTGTATGTCCTTTTCGAAAAGCCTAAAATATATAAGGCGTTCCATTTGAAATAAGCAAGTTGGTATCGACTTCCGGTATAAGCGGAAGATCCAGCTACTTGTAATTATATTAGTTGGATTGGCCACACCGACGTTAGTAATCATCTAAATTTTCAAAATGTTCTGATTCATACTTTTCTCTATATCGATCGATTCAGTTACCGGTGAGACACACTGTATAGTATTTGAATATGCGTTAAATCTGTTGCTTGGTTAAGAGTAAAGTTTTCACGTCTATATCTCTAGCCAATTTACCATAAAAGTCAACAAGTGGGATTCTACTTCACTACTTTACAACTAACAAAACTTATTACTATAATTACAAGTTCAGTGCCAGTATCGATTCCGAGTATAGTGGTGTGCTTTTGACGTTATCCGTGAAATCTAATTATTTCGTGATTAATCTATCATTTTTAATTATTTTAAAAACTAATTGTGACGTGCATGGTGAAGTGTTTAACTTAAAATGTCTAGTTCGCATCCTCCCCCTTTAGACAAAGGGGGTACAACTAAATGTGCTCCAAATGTGCATATCCTCGATTTGACATACGAAGAAGAAACAAATAGTTCTATCCGCAATCACAGCGAGACGCAAGATTCTCCGATGAATGAAACCGAGACCGTATACAATGAAGCATATGCGACCAGCCGCACATCTGATATGTCGACAAGAACTATCCCTGAAACAAAAAATCCACTACCTAAGTTTTTCAACCTAAATACAGATAAGTTCTATAGCAATAAAAATATTTATGTTTATATTGAGAAAATGAATGAACAAAACATTGGACGATTACATCCAATGTATATAGGTCATATTCTCCATAAAAAATTAAATATTAAAAATATTACGACCATTGAAAAGGTCGGTTTTAATCGAATCAAAGTAGGTCTAAAATCGACTTTAGATGCAAATAATTTAATTAAAAACGAATTATTACAGCTGGAAGACCTTAAAGCCTTTATCCCGAACAATTTATTAGTTAGAAAAGGTGTTATAAAATTTGTCGATACAAGGTTCGATGAAGATTATCTATTAAATAATATAGAATCTGACTGTAAAATACTTGCTGTACACAGATTAAATCGAAAAATAATAAACGAAAATAAAACCTCTTATGTCCCTAGGCAGGTTGTTATAATAACATTTGAGGGTAATAAATTACCTAATGAGGTCGTCATAAATAGCGTAGTTTGTCCCGTAGAATCATATATACAACGAGTCATTCAATGCTATAAGTGTCTAAGGTTTGGGCATGTCTCAAGCCAGTGCCGTAGTAATAATCCACTTTGCATTAATTGCAGTAAACCTTCGGATGATAATCATAAATGTGAAGATAAAGATATTTTTTGTTATTTTTGTAAAGATCATGGCCATAAATCTATCTCAAAAGACTGTCCTCATTATCAAAAACAAACCCAAATTAAAAAACATATGGCAGCCTCAAATATGACTTATTCAGAAGCAAAAAGACACATTAATTCATCTTACTCCGGCCTTTTTACATCAAACAACAGATTTGGATTGTTAAATAATTTAGAAGATTATGACAATAACTTTCCTAAACTGACCATACCTAGTACCTCTCGATCACAAACCCTGTCGCAACCTACCAGAACCTCGGCTCATACTAACCATATCAATAAACCTCCCATCAAAAAAAGAAAAATCAATACCCCCCCACTACAGTCACCCCAAATCCCCCCAATGTTTCCATTTGTTATGGGCCCTTCCCAACCATTACCACATAATACTAGGGAAAAAACTGAAATAGAAACTGATAAAGAAAAAATTATAAATGAATTTACAAAACGCATACATACCATTTTATCGAATATAAAATCCGTACAGGATCTTAAACATATAGACGACCACTTCTTAAAATGTGAATTCACTTCCCTTCTAGATAATCTTAAAATTCACACCTAAAACACAAAACTTTCTCAAAATAATGCAGTGGAACGCACGTTCCGCTGTGTCCAATAAAAACAGTTTAATGCATTTTCTAAAAATAAATCAAATTGATGTTGCAATCGTAAGCGAAACCTGGTTCAAACCTGGCGTTACATATAAATTTCAAAACTATAGCGTTGTTAGAAAAGATAGGCATGATGGCAAAGCAGGTGCCGCCATATTTATTAAAAACAATATACCTTTTAACGAGATAGATATATCCAATGATTTCACGAATGAGGTATTAGTATGCGGTGTACAAATTTCATTCAACAAAAAAACACTCTCGATATTATCAATTTATAGACCACCTAATATTAACACATCTAAGAATGATTGGATAAATATCTTTAAAAACTCCAAATCACCTGCAATCATTGGTGGAGACCTAAATGCACATAGTAATATGTGGGGTTCACCTAAAAACGACGCTGTTGGGGCTCAAATTATAAACGCGAGTGATGATTTAGAACTAGTAGTTTTAAATAATGGTACAAAAACAAGATTAACCGCCCCAAATGTTCAGGCATCCGCCGTGGACATTACATTGAGCTCTGCATTAATTTGTAATCAAATTAACTGGCAAGTTTGTTCAGATACACTAGGATCTGATCATTTTCCAATTTTAATGGAACTCAAAGCCTCGTTTTCTTCAGAAGATATTATTCACCCCAAAAATGAAATGGAATGTCAATAGAGCGAATTGGGCCCTTTATGAACATCTAATTTGTACTAATTTCACCAATATACCAAATCAATTTTTAAACACTGAAGAAAAATATAACTATCTAGTTAACCATATCAATGAAGCCTCTCTAATCGCAATCCCAATCAATAAACCATTTAAAATTAGAAATTGTACTCCAGCCCCTTGGTGGGATCCCGAATGTGACGACTTACTGCACAAACGAGAAAACACCCTAAAAGTGTATAAAGTATCCAGTACGTTAGAAAACTACATTAAATGTAAAAAAGTTATGGCGGAAACAAAACAAAAATTTAAAATTAAAAAAAAGGAAAACTGGATAAAGTGGATTTCAAATTTAAATAAAAACACTTCAAACACTGACTTATGGAGACAGTCCAAAATAATTCAAAGAATCCCGATTCAAAATAAAAAATGTGATAACTATGATTGGTTAGACGACTTTCTAGTTCGAATATCTCCACCATCAGTCAATTTTCCACCTGACAAACCTGGAGTTCCCCCTCCGACGGACAATTTCTTCTCTATTCCATTCTCGATGTGTGAACTCGATTGGGCAATTAAATTATCTAGTAATTCTGCGCCTGGGTTTGATGAAATCAAATACCCTATGATAAGTCACCTTCCACAAAATGCTAAACAATTTCTATTAGAAATTTTTAACGATGTATGGGTAAGAGGCGAATCTATTGAATCATGGAAAGAAATTGTTGTTGTTCCAATTCCTAAACCCAACAAGAACCTTAATATAGCGGACTCATATAGACCCATTTCTCTTCTATCATGCATATTTAAAACATTCGAGAGGATGATTAAAAATAGGCTAGAGTGGTGGCTTAAATATAAGTGTTCGCTCCCTAACAATCAATTCGGATTTAAACGTGAGTTTGGGACACTGGACGCAGTAAGCAATGTAGTTTCAGAAATTCATGACTGCTTCACCAATAACAACTATCTTACAGCAATTTTTTTAGATATTAAAGGTGCATACGAATCAGTAAACCTCCATACACTGAAAAATAATTTATGTAATTTTAACATTCCCCTTCATACAGCCACTACTATCACAAACCTATTTTCTAATAGAGCAATATATGTACGCCAATTTGATAATGAAAAACTGGGACCGCGCTACACATCGTCGGGTCTCCCTCAAGGTTCCGTTTTGAGCCCCATTTTATTTAATGTCTATACTGCCGACTTCCATTATCTTAACCTTAAACTACACATTACTCAATATGCAGATGATTTTGTTTTATCATATGAACATAAAAAATTTGATCTTTGTAAAAGCACAATGAATAATGAAATTACAAAATGCGATTCCTGGATGTTGGATAAGGGGTTTGAAATATCAGAAGAAAAATCGGTTGCTACAATTTTTACTAGGCATAATATTAAATGCGCTAACAACATAAAATTAGGTAAATTTAAATTTCCTATAACAAACGAAATAAAATATTTGGGTATTATTTTGGATAGAAAATTAACTTGGAAGCCTTTTATTGATAATATTGCATCCAGATGCGAAAAAGGATTGAATTTCCTTAAAACCACTACCAAAACGTGGTGGGGCTCTGATCAAAAAACTGCTCTATTATTTTATAGATCCTATATTCGCTCAATTATAGATTATGGCTCAATATTCTATGGAGCGGCCTCAAATACCAATCTCAAACGAGTTGATCTCATACAGAACAAGGCACTTCGCATTTGTCTGGGCGCTTTATCATCCACCCCTATTGAAACACTGCACGTGGAAGCATTGGAACCCCCTTTACAGCTAAGAAGAGACTATCTATCGAAGAAATTCATCCTAAAATCCAAAGCTAAGAACTCCAATCTTTTGAATAAAATACATAAAACAAGCATCTCTGACTTGTCAGAAAAATATTGGCAAAAGAAAAATTCCCCGCCTCTATGCGCTGCTTATCTAGAAACATATGACTTATTTAAATTTATTGAACCCCTATATCCATCTACACCTGAATATGAGTTCTTTGATCTTAGTATTAATTTACCAATTATTATTCCAAGTTATAGCGAAAATCATCTGGAAAGCCATTACATTTTTCTACAAAATGTAAATCAATGGCCACACTACACAAAAATATACACGGACGCTTCTAAAACCACCGAAGGAATAGGTTGTGCTTATATAATACCCCAACATAATATCTCCGCCAAATTTAAATTAAGCCATGAAATTTCCATATTTTCAGCAGAAGCAAGCGCTATTTACAAAGCCATTGAGCACATAGTTCAGTCAAATTTGACAGGTCATTATATCATAATATCAGATTCATTGTCCGTTCTTAAATCTCTCAACCAAAATCATCCTCCAAACATCCCAGCGAATCCTTTCATTACAAATATTAAAAAAATTACACGACTGTTACATTTAAATGGGGGCCATATTATATTCATGTGGGTTAAAGCACACATTGGTATTCGTTATAATGAAAAAGTGGACACAATCGCTAAGCAAAGCGTCTTAACAGGTTTAGAAACTACAAAGCAACTAAGTTACGATGATACTGTAAATATCTGTAAACATGTATTGAAAAAATCGTGGTCAAACATGTGGCATGAATTTGTTTTCACCAATCCCATAAGATATACTAAAATAAACTCGGAAATACCATCCAAATTCTGGCATGATGATTTTAACCTACCTAGGAAATATATTACCATCATTAATAGGATGAAATTTGGACATGGTTGTTACCCCGCACATCTATATAGAATTGGAATTTCTCCTACGAATGAGTGCGAGATATGTAACGTTGAGAGTGACTTAGATCATATTTTCTTTAACTGTATCAAACACACAGTTGCAACAAATGAATTGTATAACAGCCTGTTAAAATTAAATATAGATACACCTTTCAATATATTATCTCTGCTCTGCCTAAATAAAACGGAGATTCTACATTGCTTAATATCATTCCTATATAAAAGTGGCATAAAAATTTAGGTTTAGAGTTGTTAATCCCTTGTTTAACCTCATGTAATCCATCCGTGGCCTTACCTGTGATGTTTTTTTTTAAATGCCTTGACAGGCCCCTAGGCGAGAAGTGTGTGTCCCTGTTATTCCTTATCGTTTTCATTTAGTTATTATTCACGTTAAAATTAGGGTTAGATCTTTAGCCGCTTATAAATTTAACTGTGTATCTGGCTGTATGGACTATGTCCTAATGCCATTTAAAAAAAAAAAAAAAAAAAAAAAAAAAAAAAAAAAAAAAAAAATTACAAGTTGAAGAAACTACATGATACACACAGACAACACAGATAAATGCAGGCTGTCTTGAAATATATGAGCTCCGGACGTCGTAAAATGAATTTTCTTACTCTAACACTTAATAAATTTAATTGTCCTTTTATAAGATCCGATTATTTCGTTTTAATCTGGCTTTAGCGCACTTTCATTGCATCCTGTATTGCACAATACGACACCAGTTAGTTGTAAAAGTTGAGAAATACCACAAAGACTGCTATTACGTCGAGGCATAAGGAAGTTTGACTTTATAAGGATAGGAAATGGTGAGACGACAATAAAATCCACATGCATGCTGCTAAAATACCGACTATTAAAACAATCAATTTTATGCAACCGAATGGAACCACGTCCAATTATCCACCCATAAAATTCCACTATAAATTATATATGATTATAGACATTTAAAGCAAACATTACCATTATTGATGGCTTGCATTATACGTCACTCACGAACACACCTATGGCAAACTGGATTGTCTCGGGCAAATTGCGCACTTATGAAAATTTTAATTTTCATAACTTCGCAGCATAAAGAAAATAATGGATAACAAAAATCCAGTGGCTGTTTCCAATCGTTACGGATCAAGAGTCTAAGAAACCGTATTAAAACTAATATACCTAGATCCCATGTTTCATTTAAAAAATGGCCAACTTATATTAAGGTTAAAAATAGTTTGAGAAACCCCCATCAGCTTTAATGGTATTTAACATAAACGGCAAATATGAATAATTGTTGTATATAACTTTGAGAAATAAAACAGATTTTGTTTCTAAAATATAAACGAACTTCTTTTTAACTTCAATAGCTTTTGGTCTATAAAACATGTTTTGAAAAATCTGTCTACATCCTCAAATTATTATGAACTTGAATTTTTAAATAGTTTCAGAGAAAATTTGCGTAACATATTAATTCAGAAATGTTGTCAATCAATCTAATTCATTTACAATCTGTCATCTTACAGGAATAGAATAATGAGGAGGAGCTCTATCTTGTTGGAGATGAAAAAGTTTCTCTTCGGGTATTGCATTTCCTAATGATAAGTGAGGTTTTCTCTCATCCCAAGAGTTTTAGAGTATCAGGTCATATATCGATCTTTTTGAAAAACTGTGTATGGTCCTCCAGAAACAGATGCCTATTTTTATTCTCTCAATACTTAGATAGTTAAATGGATAATACTTTATTAACATGAAAGTTATATACAATTGTGGCACCTAGAAATCTTGGGTCGATCCCTATAATAAAATAGAGGAACATAAATAGCAAAATAATATACGAGAAAGAAAACGACATATTAGCACTGATGCCAACAGCTCAGCAAGCATTTTAGAGTTTAGCCCGCTAAAGACAAAAATGGCAACGGCGTGGTTTATATCTGTTTCTTTTGAGCATAATATTTGTCCATTTCTCTTCTCTTCTACCTTACATTGGCATCGATTCGATATTTTAAAATGCCAAAACTGTTAAAACCTTTCAAGGTGTGGAACATGTCACACATGAAACAATAGCATTCTTACAAATTAAAATATTGTTTACAACCTACCCTACCACATTAATGAAGTAATATTTAAAAACATTGCAAAATAAAATTCATAACATGCTATAGCACAAAAAACACATTGCACGACAAAAAAAAATTTCACCAAACTCAAATAGACTGTAACAGTACCTATATAGGTCAATCAAAATAGTATTTACACAAAAGAATATATCCACACAAATATAACATAAAAGCACTAAACCAAAATTTTATTGCTCTAACTAAACATACTTTTAACCATAACTTTGAATGTGACAAATGAAAAAATATTAGAAAAGAACCAAACTATCACCGAAGAACTACATGTGAAATGCTATGAATTAAAACACTTAACAACACATTATACGACCGTACTGATACAGAAAACTTAAACGAAACATATTTCAGTTTATTGAACTAAATATAGATTATAAAAAATTAGAACATTAGAAAAATATTAATAATTCTATGATAATAGTGCAATAAGCAAAGTTGTAAAAAATTTGTAAATTTGGCAATATATTTTTTAAATAGTCTTAGGTTATAACCCTGGCGGAGTTTATTCCACCACTCAACCAGGATGCATACATACAGACAAATCCACAACGATAATTCTCTACGACATTGCCATCTGCCGCAGCTGAGACTTGAACTCAGGAGTGTTACAGCGTCTATCCGAGTTTCCTCTCACACAATCCTGTTTAATCAACTGCTACTGACTCTGTAACACGTGAAGAATGCCACTAAACATCCATACCCTAGCCAAGATTCACACCCAGGACGCCTTAGACCTGTGAACGATCGATGCTACGTTGCCTGGAGGACGTTTTGTTACTCTTTCTAAAATGAATAGTAGGATGTTCACCTGAAGGGTTCGATATTACTGATTCAGATGAAAAATACTCTTCACTTTTGCGTATGGTATCAATCTGGTATCCCTGTACTGTCTTATAGCTAACACTCTTAATATATAACACTCTCTTAATTAACCTGAAAAGGAAATTCGATTAGTTTGGACTCAGTAAGATACAACGATAAGATAGGATGCTAGGTATAGGTACAGGTATATTTGTGTTTTTTAGATAATTTTTGTTTCAGTTCAAATTTCACATGTATAAGCATAAGGTTAACAAGAGTATAAGTTCAAAAAGAGTGTCAGTCCGTACCACACATGGTGAGGATTAGGACAACTCAGGCAATGCAGACTCCAACTACCATCCAATGATTTACTTTTAAGCAAACGATTGACACAAAAAGGTTCAACTAACAGTATAATGTTTACGACTAGCTTGTCTTTATTCGTATTTAAAAATATTCCATAAATAATTTCGGGCGCTCGTTGTAGCACTAGAAAATGCTGAAATCGCAACAAATTTGGATGATAAAATCATTTTATATTCATACGTTCAGCAAGGACACTTTTGTGATACCGAAACACTGAGTAACCTCTTAATGGAAAACACGACGGAAACGTATAAGTTTACCTCCAAAAATGACTGCAAAATGTAAAAAATTTACCATCAAAAATTTCGTCGCTCGCGCCAAATCTCCATTCAGGAACTTTAATACAAATTATTTATTTAAGTTTAATTCACAGAGTTTCGAACGTATTATTATTATATTTTTATTTAACAAGGAGGCAGCAGAAATTCAGTCGTGTCTGAATTTTGCGAAAAAATAAAATTGTTTAAACGATTTAGCTTAAAATATTCTGAAAAAATTGACTTTTTGTGTTTTAAGCGCGACGGCGATTTAATTTAATTTATAAATTGTTTTTTACTTGGTTTCGGCCAAGGAAGCTGGATCTCGACAGTTTTGCCTCAGAAAAAATAGGCAGTGACCGATGTAGGAAGCTGACTAGATGGTGGGAACCTACAACTTAAGTTAAATAGAACCGGACCGACTTATACTAGTATGTAAACTTATTAAATTTAAAATTACTTTTAAATAACTACTAAAGATTCCACTTGCGAAAACTTAACGTACTAATTTCACTTCAATTTGCTGGCGATTTCGAACTTAGCCAGAGATCGTTACGCTCAGTTATTTATACGGTTCGTCGGGGCTAAGGTATGCCGAAAGCTGGAAAAGTCTGGATACGTCCCCCGCCATTCAGTGCGGGCAACGATTGCAAAATATTGCATCATTTCGGGAAAAATGGGAAATGCTGATTTGAAAATTATATGGCCGTGTCGGCGTTGAAAAGGAGAAATTTTTAATATAAGAACGCAATTCGGATCGGCTTTAATTTAGGAGTTATTAATGAAAATATGTGAAGGAATTAATTAATTTTGGAATGACCCCGTAAAGTAGTCACGAAGGTGTGTGCACGGAGAATTGAAAATGTTCTATTTTGGAAATTATTAATGTGAATAATTAAACTTGAAATAAGATAGTTAGATCTTTATTTGCCACCAGATAAATATACACTGTGTGAAGACACTCGGTACGAGGCCGCAAGCCGTAGTTACAAAAAATGTCATCTTTTTATAGAATGTTTTATATATTATTTTATACCGGAGTATTTACAGATTTAAAATAAAATACAATGTGTTGCCATACATAACAGAAAATGATATGAAATTGTGCCGACGGTTAGTGGCGAACGAAAGAAGATGAGAGTTGAAATTGAAAAGGGTTCCGAATATGATGTTGATGCGTTGTGAACTTGAATTAGGTGCGATTTAATATACGAATGTGAAATTGAATTGGAATTTGAAAATAAGGCAAGATATGATTATAACATAATTTTGGAAGTGAAATAAAATAATTTGAATAGGGGCGTGAAAAGTAGTTTTGCTATTGTTGGTTATTGAATGGGGGAGGTACTTCTTAGGTTGATCTTTTGTAACGATTTATTAATATAAATAATACAACAGTTGCCTCCCCAGACTCTGCTCCGCGTTGACGTGGTGGCATTGCAGGATCGGGCGGAACAGGTCTGTATCGGCGAAAACAATAATTGAAAAAACAAACTTCCCCTGACTCCATTGAGACCGCTGGGATCATGTGTACTCTCTCATGATATTGCGCTCCAGCCACAGAAAAATCCTTCAAAGAGTTCCGCTACAAATCATCTGTCAAAGCAGCTGCAAACATGAAGCCTGATCTCTCAACTCTTCCTCCAACTGAATTAGCTGTGGTGGGGCGCCGAATTGGGGTTGGGAAAGAAGAAATGATCAACTAGTTCCGGAAACTGTCAGAGTTGGATGCTGCTCCTGAAGAAATCTTGGGGATGATTTTTTTGCTGATGCATAAAAGGACGTGACAATGGCAGGTGTGGTTGTAGAATAACATCGTCAAACTGCTCGAAGAGGGCGACGACGACGACATCGATACACTACCAATCTCTTTGGAGAACGTCTCCACTAGTGACAAAGATGAATGAGCATCGACCCTTTGGCCTCAAAAAAACCAAGATGTCACCTTGAATTCTTATTTTTTCATTTTTAATTAATATCAGTCCATCTAAATAATTTTATTATATGATTCGTAATAACATAATAAAAGCTAGAATTATTAAAAAGTGTTCTATGTCAATTGCAACTACGTTATTTCTATTGTTAAAATGTTGTTAATCATCATGGTAGCGTCAACATACTCATTACTAGAGGAACATCTAAATTGAGCGCACATGTTAGAAATTCTATAACTTTTGATTGGTTGAAGATAAAGTAGCAAAAGTATATGGTCTCCAACTTTGTTTCTGACAATTTTTCTGAGAAACGATCGTGGGAGGTACTAGAAGCAAATTTTTGACAAAACGAGTTAGGTAAAAATAATTTTTCCGAAAATTATCGATTTTCAATAAAGTATATCTCGAGAACCATTGGAAATTCGACAAATATGTATAGAATAAATAAATATGAATGGCATAAATTTGTATTCACGCCCTGGCGCCGCGTATGTGATGGACGGCCTGACCACCAGAGAGTAGACCGTCCGTACTGTCTCATTTATGTGCATATTGAACGTCAGTCTTTGATCTAGTCTCACCCCAAGTACTTCACGCATCTTTTGGTTTCAATTTTACTTCCCCTGATCGAAATTGGTGTGATGATCTTGTGCACTGTAAAGTGATGACGCCTGAAGACTGTCGCCTCTCACTTCTCAGCGTTTACTTTAACCTTCCCCTGGTCGTAATAACGAGCCACGTGCGTCTTCAGCAGCATGTTAGCTGCTTGTGCGTTATGAGAATGCACGTACATGGCTGTGTCATCAACGTACTTGGCCAGCTTCGTATTCGGGAACTCTGGGAAGTCAGAGACGTACAAGTTGTACAACTTTGGTGACAGGCATTATCCCTGCGGGACACCCGCGCGAATGTCCCGCCGTGTTGAGAGTTTGTTATTCACCCGAACTTGCAGGGTTCTGCCCGTCGGGAACGAGTGAATAAGTTTTGTTAGGTGACTCGGAAAGTTATAGGTGTGAAGTTTGTAATCCCGGGATCCAGATGATGTCGAGCGTCTTCTCAATATCGAGGAGCACCATGGGGGTACTCTTCCCGAGGTTCTATTGCATTTTGTCGTCATTAACTATCCTAACGACCTATTGCGCCGTGCTCCTGCCCTTCCTGAAACAGAATTGGGACTCACCATCGATGTGAAACTCCTCCTGAACAGTGTTCAATCTGATCAGGACGACCTTCTCCACCAACTTGGAGATCGCCGATAGCAACGAGAACATCGAAAATCGAAATATGTACATAGTAAAGACGCATCTACGCTCGCCCTACTGCCATTATAATAATATACACAATAGTTACACTTATTTTTAATTCTATAATCATCTGTTAAATTTGTGCGACATTACTTCTACCCTACGTCCATTCCCATATTGATTTCATTTAAAATAACCACAGTTTTCGCCCTGCAGCAATTTATTTGTTTGCTTCACAGGTAATATGAAATATTTTATTTACTTGCCACATGTAATTTAGCTATTATCCTGTATACTAAGAATTTGCATATTTTCATTGCTGGAACAATCAACAATTAGATTGTGATTTAGTTATCTACACAATAGCTATTCACATGCAAAACGTAGTCACGTTCCTTGCTACGGGTCATTTTCATTACCTCTATCTAGGAAAAGTAGTAACACATTGATAAACATCTAATTACACTATAAATTACACATATTTTAAAATATATATAAAAGACATGACGCGAATTTCAGTTTATACTAATTAACGAGCAACCCCGACAAAGTGTCATTGCATTAAAATTTATGTTTTCATAAAGTGGTCGAATTGAATTTATAATCTATGTGTATATGTCAATTTATGGCCCACTATGAAATATGGATAAAAGCCACGGGGTTAATAAGAGTCTCAAAGTACTACCGGCACTTTGCCAACATTATAATGTCTACGTAGGAAGTTTTCTAGGATAGATATTTCGTTCCGAAAACTTCCGAAAAGTCTTTAAGGCCGGAGCTCGAGTAGCATTAACAAACCTAGTATTGACTTTAAACTTTTAGTTCAAGCTGAAGTAGAAAGTAATCATATGAAATATTATGAAGTAGGAAATAAAAAAAAGTATAGCAATGTTTAAAATATTTGTTTACTTTTATTAAAAAACTGGATCAATATTTGTCGGTTTAGATACCCTTAGTAATTATCTAAATTCTACTTTCATTTTTCGTTTAACTATTTAGTTAGCATCAATCATGACGGTAATTAGATTGCAGTATTACATTAGGGAATTATAATTACATTATGGGGTGTTACATTATATGTCATTGCTGTCGGAGACGTACGCCAATAGATTTGCTGTTAGTCTTCCTCGAATATGCTGTTTCCTTGTAATAATAATAATAATAATAATAATAATAATAATAATAATAATAAACGAAAAAAAAAAGTCATTAGTGAGGCGGGCGAGGGGGCTTGCGGAAAATAAACTGTTCCGCGAGAAGCCCTCGCGCCTTTTCCAACCGCCTCCGCGTGTTGTAGACAATCCGCCGACTGCAGATCAGGTGGAGAACTTCTGGAAAACGCTGTACGAGGAGAGGCTTCCACTCAACCGAGATTCTCCTGCCCTTGCACACTTTGAAGCCTTTTGTCAAAGGCTTCAGCAACCACAGGAAGTGTGCGAACCAATAACCCCAGAAGAGGTTCGTAGGGCTCTTGATGGCTCTAAGAACTTTGCTGCTCCAGGTCCCGATGGGATAAATAACTTTTGGTGGAAAAAGTTATCGAGCACCCACCACCATTTGGCCAGAATATTTAATTCCTGGTTAAATGGGGAGCAGCAAATCCCTTCTTGGGTTGTTGAGGGGCGGACAGTGCTGATCCCCAAGAACGGAGATTTGTCCAACCCAAAGAATTACAGACCGATAACCTGTCTAAACGCATGTTACAAAGTGTTTACACGCATTTTGTACATGCGGGTGCTCCACGCAGTTGAACCGGTTTACGAACGGATATATGAGCAACGAGGGTCGAAGAGAGGTGTCGCTGGCTGCAAGGAGAACCTGTTGATTGACAGATGTGTCACGCAGGACTCCATACAGTATAAGCGGAACCTCTCTATGGCCTGGATCGACTACCGCAAGGCATTCGACATGACATCGCATGAGCTCATTGTTCACTTGCTCCGATGTCTTGTGGTACCCGGTCCCGTAGTGAGATGTATTGAAGAACTGATGCCGCTCTGGAGGACTCGCTTTACCATAACATCGGGTAACGATAGAGTCCAAACAGAGTCGGTAACATTCAGAAGAGGAGTATTTCAGGGAGATTCCCTCAGCCCCCTTCTGTTTTGCATCTCACTACTGCCATTATCCGTCTCGCTCCGGAAAACCCGTGGCTACAACTGCGGTACCCCCGGCGACAGGAGGCATAAGGTCACCCATCTATTTTATATGGATGACCTTAAACTTTATGCCTCTGGAGAGAGGGATCTCCAACAGTCCCTTAGGGTGGTACAGGAGTATACGCAGGCTGTCGGTATGCAGTTCGGGTTGGACAAATGCGCACTGATCCATCTCAAGAGAGGACGATGCGGTGACTATGGAGAGGACGCGCAGCTCGTGGACGGAAGCATCTTACACCATCTAGATGCCGGAGAGTCGTACACTTACTTGGGTGTCGAGCAACGCTCCACCCAAGAAGTGAGTGTAGTGAAAAACGCTCTCCGCGGCAAGTATCAGCACCTACTCCGACAGATCTGGTCTTCAGAACTGTCGGGGAAGAACAAGGTGTCTGCTACAAATATGCTTGCCGTTCCGATCCTTCTCTACTCTTTCGGAGTAGTGAAGTGGACTAGAGAAGAGCTGCGTCAACTCGATGTAGTAACCCGCAAGAAGATGCATCTCAATAGGAGCTTGCATCCTAAATCGTCCGTTCCACGGTTATATCTCCCACGACATCGGGGAGGCCGTGGACTCTTGAGCTTGGAGAGTCTCCATAGCAGGATGGTTCTGGAGGGAGCATGTAAGGTCATCAGGAGTTCGGATCCCCTCCTCTGCATGGTCCGAGACCATAAAAATGCAGAGGTAGGAGCTTTTCTCTTTAAGGCAGCACGGAGAGCAGCCGATGAACTTGGTCTCATCTTCGACGTCGAGCGGGTAAACCCCGACTCTGTCACCGAGTTGGAACCCGTTCGACTAAAAGCCCACATTAGAGCTGCAGAACACAACATCCTTCTGCAGCTCCATAAGGATAAGCCATTGCACGGGATCTTCTATAAAAATATAGAAGACCTCGGCTTATCCGAAAGGCTGACCTTCGCCTTCTTAAGGTCAGCTGGGCTGAAGTCTGAGACCGAGGGATTCATAATGGCTTGCCAGGATGGTGTATTTAACACTCTCGTCTATCGACGTCGTGTCATGGGTATGGAGGTCCCTGATGTCAGCTGCAGGGCCTGCCGCAGGGCGCCGGAGACTGTAATGCACTTACTGTCGGCTTGCCCGACATACGCAGTCTCGGCCTATATTCATAGACACAACGCAGCATTACGAGTGCTTTACTATCATCTAAGGCACTCGTATGGGATAGACGAAACACCAGTGCTGCCTTACGTTCCGGGGGATATTGAGTCCGTTGTGGGGAATGAGAAGTGCCTAATTTATTGGAACTACTCGTTTCCCACCGTCAGGCAAATACAAGCCAACAAGCCTGACATAGTACTCCTCGACCACCAACTCAAGACAATGTATGTCGTGGAATTCTCAGCTCCCGCTGAGAGCAACATTGTCTTGAAAGAGGAGGAAAAACGGACAAAATATCGAGATTTGCTCTTCGAACTCCGCAGGCTTTATCTAGGCCATTCTGTTAAAATAGTGGTACTGATTATAGGAGCCCTCGGTGGAATGAGACAGACGCTGCTTTCAGAACTAAAGATCATACCGGCATGCCGAGATTCGGCAGAGATCTTAGCCGGCAGAATGCAGAAGGCTGTCATCCTCGGTTCATTACGTCTACTCAGGGCACACGATTCGCGGACCCGGTAGTCACTCACCCCACGGGCGTGGGGAGTGGCTATTGGTATTACCAGCTCCCCTCTGTGGGGGTCGGAGCCACAGAGTAGGGTGACTGGTTTTTTGTAAAAAAAAAAAAAAAAAAAAAAAAAAAAAAAAAAAAATATAATAAACGACTTTATTGCGATACTAAATATCAACAATGTAGGGCGAAGTTTAGATCATATAATCTATTCTTACACTTAACCCTAAGGTATATTTATTTATTTATTTATTGATACACTGGCCAACAGAAAAATCAGTTACATAGCAGGGATGTACAACTAAATGTATATAAATATATACGTACGTAAATACACATACAGGGTGGGTCATTGAAAACGAAACACGCCTGTTTTGGAAGAGCAGTTTCTTGAAAAAACTGGTCGATTGACACATCAGCCCCATAGCCCCAGCAACCCCTAACTCAAGAATTTTAAATAGGGAAATG
Organism: Leptura quadrifasciata; assembly: GCA_963675555.1. Classification (NCBI taxonomy): domain Eukaryota; kingdom Metazoa; phylum Arthropoda; class Insecta; order Coleoptera; family Cerambycidae; genus Leptura; species Leptura quadrifasciata. Next base: position 45,542,365 of record OY776675.1, read on the forward strand.
GGGTTGAGGGGGTGTTGTTTGGGAAAAATCCTGAAATACGCCACCTTTTATCTTTTGAAAGGCACATTTTGATATCAAATTTGACTTTGTCAGGTCAACCCCCTAGCCCCAACAACCTCCAACAAAAATAAAAATTACGGTAAGGTTAGTCGAGTGTCCCCTCATTTTAAGGGTCTTTTGATTCTCTATGCGAGTTCATACTTGGTTTTAGGTTATTAAAAATGGGAAAAGTGTAGAAAAAAATTATAACATAAAAATTCAATGTCAGAAGAAATTTGTATTAGTTCAACAAATGCTCAAATTTTGCGCCACCAACTTACACCATACAATAATACAAATTCTGCTCGAAACGTTTTCTTACATTTTGGAGGATTTATGGCGTAATTTGGCCGCATTCTTCAACAATGCGTCGACGCAACTCTTCCAGAGACCCTGGTTCTGTTGCGTAAATTTTACGTTTCAGATGACCCCGCAAGAAACAGTCCAGAGAACTTAAATCTGGTGAGCGGTCCGGCCATTCCAGAGTACCTCTTCGTCCAGTCCAATGTCCCGGGAACACTCTGTCCAGGTACACCCGAACAGCAAGCGCATAATGCGGTGGAGCTCCATCTTGTTGGAAAGTCAAATGGTCTTCTAGATCATCATTTTCAACGATATCTGAAAGCAATTCCAATACTTCGAGGAAATTGACATCAAAATGTGCTCTTCAAAAGATAAAAGATGACGCATTTCAGAATTTTTCTCAAACAACACCCCCACCTTAGTTAATCCAGAGGGTGATTTTCATGGGGACGAAAAAAAAATTGAAAAGCTAATTTCGACCATGCTGTCGCTTAGAGAACTGAAAGCCACTTCATATGAGGGGTCGCTCGACCCCCTTTCCCTATTTAAATTCTTGAGTTAGGGGTTGCTGGGGCTAGGGGGTTGATGTGTTAATGTCAAGTTTGACCACAAAAGTTGCCCCCAAAAATCAAGAATCGACCTATCCTAGCGTTTTTTTGGAAACAAGTCTACGTATTCCAAAACAGGCGTGTTTCGTTTTCAATGGCCCACCCTTTATGAATACAAGGCATTAGTACATACAATAATATACATAATATATAATTCAATATAACAGTAAAAAGAAGAAAAAAACATATATTTAGTAATAGTACTAGTAACAATATAAATTTCAGTTATTTAAAATTGCTTGCCTAATATCCTTAATTTTACAATTGATTATGTCAATATTACAGGGTGGAGAGTTAAAATTAGAACACATTACATGTAGGGGGGAGTTTTGAGTAAATTTGTTCAACGTATGCTTAAGTAAAATAAATTATATGATCTAGTCTGGAAAATTGGTATATGAAACGTAATCATTTCTGAAATTTGGGGCGAATCAAATTTGAAATTAATAAGTTTGTGTAAAAATACCGAGGAACTAAATATTCTCCAGGTATTTAAGTCAGGTACATGAAATTTAGCAATTCCTCATTACGAAAATCACTAGGTGGATAAATACCTTCTTCTCGAAAATACAAATATTTTGGAAATCACCTTTGGCTACTTTCAATGTTATTCTTGTGTATTAGGTAAGCGGGATTAAAGATGATCGACGCGTATTCCAATTTAGATCTTACAAAGGCATTAAATAGGAGAAATAAGGTGTTGGAGTTCTCAAACCTTTTAGAATTTCTTACAATGAAAGCTAATTTTTATAAGCACTAGCTGTATTTTCAGAGATATTATCATTAAATGTGAGTTTAGTGTCAAAAGTAACGCCAAGGTGTTTCAGTTTGTCGCATCTCTGTATTTTCATATCATTGATAAAATATTCATTTAATGACAGATTATGTTTCCTGTTATAGTGTAGCATTTGTCTATATAGGGGTAACTCGTTTTTGTCGCACCATGAAGGAAGTTTAGCTAAGTCATCTTGTAATCTCTTGGTGTCGTCCGGTTTATTAAATTATTAAAAATTTTCATGTCATCGCCATACAACAATGAATTGCAATTAAGACAATATCGTTTACAAATATGTTAAAAAGTAAAGGCTCAAGCACCCAACCTTGAGGTATACCAGATTTTACATGAATTACGTTGGACTTAAAGTCCCTATAGAGGTCAAATTGATGCTTTTCAGTCAGATATGATTTAAAACATTCAATCAAACTGTGAGCAAAACCAAAGAAACTTAGTTTTTTAAGCAGTACGTCATGGTTTAGACGATCGAACGCTTTAGAAAAATCTTTGTATATGATATCAACTTGTCTTTCCATGTCTAACACTTCAGCCATTTACTGCGTTAAATAATATAAGGTTGGTGGAAGTAGAACAGTCTGGCATAAATCCGTGTCGATTAATACATATTTGTGTTTTAACTTGAAAAAATACAGATTCATGAAGTAATATTTCGAATGCCTTACTAAAATTACATAAAATTCAACTGCCGTCTTGTTTCTCATTCTTTTTGTAGACCGGACAAATTTAAGATTCTTACATATTTCTGAAAATGTGGAAGTTTTGATTGATAGGTTAAATATGATAGACAAAGGAAGAGCAAGTATATGTGCACAATCTTTTATTAAGAATGCAGGAATGTCGTTTGGACCAGTAGTAAGTTTAGGTTTCATTTTTTGAGAGCTTTTAAAGTGTCTGCTTCTGTAAATTTCTGGATCGCAAAAATAGGAGCACTAGATGCTGCTTCATCATTTGACTGATTAAATAGCGGTTTCAAAAAGTTTCAGATAAGCTGGCCCTATTCTTAAAATAACAATTATTGTTACACAATACATAACCTTAATGGATGCTGTCGGTTATGAACCTCAGCACAAAAGTATACGAAAAAACTATAAAACTGTTAACAGCTAAAAAATACAAAATATCGACTATTCATTTTGACACATTTTTAGGGACATGGGGTCATTTATTGAAAATTTGTCAAGTGTTATTGTGAACCTTATGTACACCATACATTTTTTTTCAATCAAATCAAATTTATTGCTTTTTCCAATTACAAATCAATAGTCAAATTTTATGAAATACGATACGTATTTGATATTTATTTTATAACATACATATTGGTCATTAATTTTTATATAGTATACCTGAATTGTATAAAAGAATTGTATGTATACCAATATCTTAATTATACTGTGAAACGTTAATTATTATTTAATATTTACCTATACAATGATCGCAAACTTAATACATAATCAGTTACATTTAATGAACACGGACACGCCTCTATACTTGGTATTTTGACTCTAGATTGGGTGCTAAACACGCACCCCAATAAGAGCTATGAGATTGATAGAGACCCTTGATGAGTTACGTGCACTTAATTTGCAAAAGAATTAAATTTTGGGGGGATTGGGACAAAATAAATGTGATTTCTGTTGATTTCTGAAGTTAAATTGAATTTAAACTGAATTTGGTTCTTTTTGGCAAGTGGTTTTCCAACACCTTGTATATAATTCTTAGAATGGAATATTTCTGTGTGCAAGAATTAAGCTGAAGCACTTTTGGTTAATTGAAAATTTTTAATTAGAATAACCAGATAATTTGGAGCACCCTGTATACAGTTTTTGTAGATTAAAACACTCGGTTTTAGAACGAATTATAATCTGTTTTATTTAAGACGAACACAGCTTAAATAAAATTAAAGTATTATTCTTTTTACAGTTACTAGATTGTAACATTTCGACAACGAATAAATTCCGGTTTGGGATATTTGATTCGGTGGAGTTTTTTGAAAAAATGTCAAAGATTCACTTAAAATTAGGTGCGCGGTGGCAGATTAAATTAATTAGAAAAAGCCTTTTTTTATTAGGTTGCGGCCTAGGAAGTAGCACGAGCGCGGGTTACATTGGCGAGATGCAGAATTGCTAACTTACTAACACTGACTTGCCGAAAGCGTTTTGAGCTCGGTATTTTATATGTTGGCTACCGTTTCGTTTGTCGCGCCTCGTGAGTCGTACACGAACATTTTTACACCCATTATTTTCTAGTAAGTTGGATCCCGACATTCCGAGCGGGCGGCATATTCAAATGTTACAGACACGTCCGCTGTTCGGCAACTTCGTGGATATGTGTCTTAAATATTCATAATAATGTATTGATATCGCAAGATTTCGTTCACTAAGAGCCATCCGTGGTGTAGTGGTAGTTAGGTTAGGTATCAGATATCTTGAATTGGCATTCCAGCAGCCGGCCGGCTCGTTTCGTATTTGTTTCAAATATTTGTAACGGGTCGATGTATTTCATTCAAATGTAAACCATGAAAGACATAAATGAAACCCTTTTTAAACTCTGTTCCTCAAAAAAGAAATAAAGTTATTTTAATTGTTTAACTGCTTGCCCGATATTCAGGCGTGAGATCGGGGTTCGAACCAGCTAAAATATGTAATACTAATATTTTTTTTAGGTTAGTTCGTTAGGTTAAATATTGATGTAGTATAATTGCTTATGATAGATAATCTCCCTTGCCCTGCAAGTTACAGACTGCTGCAACTGCAACTTTTGCACTGAACTTCGTAAAATGTCGAGCAGCGGACATGTTAGTAACATTCGAATATGCGTGAGGGCGAGGGTTGCGCAATATTGCATCATCTTTGCAAAAAGTGGAAATTTGGAAATTAAAGTTATACGATTGTTAGTTATACGAAAAGTTGAATACATTGACCGGTCCTCGTATGGTCATACTTTACGCACGTACGTAATATGGTCTTTGAGTGTCACGCGTGATGATATTTGAAGAGGGTAAATATGGAGTTGAAAAGAAATGAAAGTGTGCTAGTGCGAGTGCTAAACGAGAATAAGTCGTGACATTAATTTGGAACTGTAGACTGAAATTAAATAGATAAAATAGTTCGGGAGCAATTCGAGAAAAGGTTAAAATTGAATAGAATATGAGTTGTAGAAAATTAATGGATATGAATTTAAGATTTATACCGGAGGTACGAAAAGTGTGTTGCGTGTCGAATGCTACTATACGGAGGCTGTATTTTTCAGATTAGTGATTTACAAAAATTATGTTGTAGAATTGATGAATGGAATAGTGGAACGTGTTTTTTTTATTGTTTTAGGTCATTTTGGAATTATAGATGTTTCGCACATTTTTTCAGATTTTTGTGACGTAATTGTGATTTTTGCTTGAAATGAAATTGAAGGTGACTTTTTTATCGGGGTTTGTCCTTTTGGACCGAAAGATTGAATTTTTTGGCTAATTTTGACATTTTGCGGTTTGTACTTACTTGTAGGGAATGGAATGTATTATAACATTAACCGATTGTACAATATCAATATAATACAATACTATCATAATGTTATTATTTTTATTTTTATGTTTAATATTTTAACCACCTAGATACCAATAATCTTTATCAAGTGTTTAGTTATTTTATCACAGAATAATTCTGTTATTATACTGCTTAAAAAGAATAGATAAAATAGAAAATTTTGGACCATAATACGTTATAAATCTTTTTGTTGTCGTGTATCTAACTTGAAGTATTGTGACATTATATTTTTGTTTTGTGTTGTATCTATGTTGTATTTTACTTAGTAAATTTTTATGTTTATGTGTATGTAAATGTTGCAACACACTTGGTATATAAAAATTGGAGATTAAATACAAATTGTTTGAGTAGCAGTTCAGTGGAGTGGTATTTATTTTTTCCTATGATAATTTTTATTATATGTCTTTGTGATGTATTTAAAGACTCTAAATTTGTCGATAAAGAATTTCCCCATATTATTACTTCATATCTAAGAATTAAATCGAGAATTTAGGATAACTGCTAACGAATATGATATTGAGATTACACCATTAAAATGTGACAAAAATTGAACTCAGTTGTTAATTTTCTTACACTTTGCTATTTTAACATGTTCCAAATACTCAATTGACATCTAGTTGGAAATACTAACTTTATGCATTTAGTAGGCTGAAATACTTATAAAAGCAAAACACAGAATTATTTTAATGTAGGTCTATTCACTTTCTAATGTAACCAGATACTTTGTTGTTACCTTATAACAAACATACAAAAGTATAGAATTGTTAATATCATAATTGATAAATTTTTATTTTAGATAAATTGTAAATTATTTTTAAGTACTTGCTAAGTATTGTATATTCTGCATACAAAAAATGATTAATTTAAATGTTGTAAACCGTATCCTGCAATTTGCTTATAGGGTTATAACTACAGTCCTTTAAAGTTTATTAATTATTATTTTCGTTTAAGAATGAGAGTGAAGAAACAAAGGATGATTATTATCGACTAATACCTGAAAGTGAAAGATGGGGTTTCAACAATACCCAAATTAGGCGATCTTTGCAGTCGATAGCGACAGACCCCCAAGTTATTTATGTTTTGTACAGCAGTTGTTCTTTAATTAAACAGTTTGATAAGAGGGAGTTAATGAATAATAAATAACTTCGCTCTTCAACACCTCCGGAGAAACTAATAGAAGTTTAACGCTTCACTAGAAGTTCTTTATTTTCGATACTCAAGGAAAGAGGCACTTAGCACCATACCCGTTACTTCAAAGGGTTGAAACAAAGGCTAGTTTTTAAAGAACACTTGCACATATTGGTCGAACAGATTTCTGCAAGCTAATTGAAAGTTTCTAAAGGTTTCTAATCAATTACGTAAAAATGACTCGCCGAGTTCTAAAAAAATAATAAAAATGGTAATGGTCACGTAGTGTCGAGAGAGTAAAAATGCTTCTTAAATTGCAGTGAGATAATATCAACATTTTAGTAAGCACGAGTTATAAATACTTCTGTTAAGAAATTAAAATTTCCTATTGCTTCTAAAGGTAAGAATCTTTAATGTTGAAAGTTTCTTTAGATTAATTTTCTTGATTGGATAAATCAATCGTAAATATGATTCCACATGTTATGAATATTTTAATTTAGAGCTAACACAGACACATATATGAGACTCTTTTTTGTAGTCTGTAAAATATAATGAAATACAAAGCAAGGCAAGAACTACCAACGATTTATACGCGTTAAACATCTACTATTGTTATCGAATTTACACGAACATTATAGAAATTTTATTGAGGTACGGGTATAAAATTGTTTTGTATGATTTTGATGAATAATAACAATTTTATGTCGGCCGGCGTCAGTCAGCGTGCTAGAATATAATATTAGTTACTGTGAATAACTAAATATAACTATGTATATGTAACTAAATTGTATTTACAATTGTTTGTTAATTATCTAGAAATTATGAGTTTCCAAGTTCAATTTTACAAAATTCATAACAAGCAATCGCATTAATTTTTCATTACTTTATTACCTCCGCTACCCGAAGCACAGAATTATACGCTTGTTGAGAAAGTACTAAAATAATATGTATGACAATCCTTAATACACTTTCTTGACAAATATTTTGTAACTCTTACGTTATTCTAGTTACCCTTATCTTTGTTGTATGCCACGTCCAATAGCATCACGCGATTTGTCACAAGACTTCAACAAAAGTCTTCCTTTTTAAGCCCAATGTTTTGTAGAATGTTTGTAGATAAATTTATAAAACAAATATTTTTTATACATTTATTTAACATCGGCCTATTTCCGCTACTGGGGCCTAACACCGACACCTGTAGACGAGCTACCCCCAATCAGGAATTTTCCCGAACTTCTTTCCTTAAGAAGAGTAGGGATCTTTTACTTGCCTAACATTTAATAGACAAGGGACCGACGGCTTTATATCCCCTCCGAAGGATGGTATATCCCCTATACAACCCTCGCCTAAGGTTGTATAGCTTCAGCGCATACACTGATATACAAGCCGGTGGAAGATATGTGAGGCGAGGACGCGGTCTTCATTGTGAACACGAACGGTACCTCTGGTTTGGGAAAAATAAAATAATTTTAGCTAGAGAGCTTTATATGAGACTCTTGAGGCCTTCCGTGCGCTTAATTTTATTTGATTTGAGTTCGGGGTGGATAAACTTGAAAAGGCTAGGAGGGGCCAACTGCTTCGCCCTGTATAAAGTCAGAGCTTGTTTTGTACTCGAATTTAATCTAATTTGATTTATTTAACACTTTACTGAATATTCTTTCAGTTAGCAGGGTCAAAAGCTACACCCTGTATAGTATAGTAGCTCGAATTTAGATTATACACTTTAGTTTAGAACAAAATTAACAAATGATTTATTTCCGGTTAACACACAGAGTTGAATATTTAAATAGTAAAACCAAATTTCTATTCACAACAATTATTTTAACGTATCGACACTTGAAATTTGCCTGAGTCGGGTTTGCTGTATTTTGTTTAATTAAAATTTGTTATTTATTAATGAGAAAATTCACTTAAAACTAGGGCCGCGAAGGCGATTTAAAATACTGGGGCTGAATAATAAAGTACTTTTTTACCAGAATCTGCCTAGGAAGGTGATACGGGCACTAATTTATATTAATTTTACTAGGTACGACGGAAACACAACTTGCCGGGGCTTGGCACGCTCCCGAATTTATACTAGTGATGGGGCACGACGCTCGCTGAGAGCTGGAAAAGCCGGAAAGGGGGCCAGACCATCATATAGTGCTTGAATTATAAAATATTGTGCAATGGTTGTTGAAATTTTAGAAAATGGGGTCGAAACTTATATCATTAAATCGGTTGTAGAAAATGTAATAATTTGATATGAAAATTTCAGCGGAATATAATTCGATTTTAGAAATATGAGCGATAACTGTCTAAATAATTGGTTAAAATTTGAATTGTGAATTGGTCCCGTGAAGTAGCGTTGCTAGTCGTAGTTTTAATCCATATTTAATGTTATACTAAACCATATTGAGGGTATGTGATTGTCTGCGTCGAGCAGAGCGGGATTCCGTTTTAGGGTAATATGAAGTGAAGATAGTGACGAGTTGCTAGCAACTAGTGGGAACACGTAAACTGGACTTATTTTTTGAATGAGCGTTTTATGGGCTAGCTGGGGAGATAAATGAAAGACGTTTTGAGATATTATTGGAAATTGAAATTGGACTTTGAATTGAAGCGAAAGGGACTTGTAGAAATTTTAGGGAAGTGAAATAAATTATTCTAATTTGAGATTTGGGGAGTCATTTGAAAGTAAATTGAGATGATGAGGGGGTGTATTTTTAGGACGACCCTTTGTAAGTTTCTTGCTATATTTTGATGGGTTTTGATGTTGGGGGGTTTTTAACGTTATATTTAGATTATACGGGAATCATAGATGTGGTGTGAATTTTCTCAGAAATATTATTTGAAATTTGGGGTTTTTGAGTTCCTCAGGTGCTCAGATGACTTTTTTAATATGTTTTGCCAAGTTGACGCACCCTCAAACTGACATTAATAGCAGAGATTTGAGACATGTTGAAAATAAAGTTTGTATTCCCCATCCCCCCCCTCCCATAATGCTTCACTTTTTCGATCGCCCGTTTTCTTCATAGCAGCTTACATTATTAATAATCTGCCAATTCAAAATATCACAATATGTCAGTGGCAATGGTTTAATGCAAACTAAAGGAATACATAATCCTCTCAAGGTTAGAATATATTGATGTACATGCGTTCTAAATTAGTATTGTATTTTTATTCGTGTTCACTAGTTACTTATATTATTACATGTATGTGCTTAACTGAATCTATATATAGGTATAGGAAAAACAGTAATTGCTGAAGAACTCACAAAAACAAAGATGGAATTACTTAATCACGTACAAGAAAAAGTTGGCGACAAAAAACTAGTACGCAACTTCTATGGCAATATATTCGTACACAGGGATAACAAAAAGTATAAAATAAATCAAATCACGGACCTGGACATCATATAATAATAATAATATCGTCTTTATTATCACACTAGGCAAAAGAACAATACATTTGTCTCTTAACCTAGATAAAGATAATGAGATGTAGGCGAAGTTTAGCCTAAGGCTACTCTTACACTTAACCTACTACTAAATTTGAATCAAACGAAACTTAGTAAACAAACCAAATTACAACTCAATATAATAATAATAATAGTGATTTTATATAATACAAATAAAATAAACAAATACACAATAAAGAACTGAAATGAGAATGATTTATAATCCTTATTTACAGAATTGTACAGAGTTACTGCATTGTATGTAAAAGATCTCTGAAACATGGCAGTGGAATGTTGAGGCATGGTTAAAGTTAATTTATGCCTAATATGACGAGAATGGACATTATCTCGACTAATCAATTTTGCTTTAAGATATGCAGGTGCTGAAGTCATGAGGAGGCGATGCACAAAAACAATATATCGGAAGCTTACAAGCTTGCCTAGTTTAAGCCAACACAGATCTTTAATTTTATTAGAGATTCTGTCAAATTTCCTTAGACCAAAGATAAATCTACAACATGCATTTTGCACCTTTTGAATTCGATTTTTCATTGCTTTATCTAAGCACGGATAATAAACCATGTCACAGTAACCAAGAGTTGATAATACAAAAGTTTCGCACAAAACCTTTTTAACAGAGAAATTTAGCATATGTTTACTCGAGTACAATAATTTTAATTTAACATAGCTTTTTTGTATTAACTTTTTGGCATTATGGTGGAATCTTAAACTTTCATCAAAAATTATTCCCAAATTTTTTAATTTATCAGTGAAGGTTATATCTTTGTCGTTGATTTTAATATTTAACTGCATTTTAATAGTATCTCTTTTTTCTTTTGAACAAACATATCATAAACTTATAAGAATGTTTTCAATATATTAATAACTTAGTAATAATTTGGATTAGGAGCATAAGTTACTTTTTGAGTTTAGTTTCGATATATTACATTCAGTGCAAAGGTGATAAAAACATAGTAGAAAATTGCAGACCTATATCTATTATAAATAATATTGCTAAATTACTAGAAATATTATGAAAAGCAGATTGGTCAAATATTTAAATGAAAATAAATTATTATCTAACTTTCAGTTTGGTTTTAGGGAAAATATGAGTACTGAGGATGCAATGTACGAAGTAACTAAAACGTTATATAATTCAATTGAGAAAAACAAAAACAAATCGCTGTGTTCCTTGATTTAGCCAAGGCATTTGACACTGTGTATCACAAAAAATTGATTGAAAAGTTAGCGACATATGACATTCAAGGAATAGAAAATGAATTATTTTGTAGCTATCTAGAACCCAGAGAACAGTGTGTTAAAATAGAACAATTTATAGGCAATAATAAACATCAATTAAAATATGGAATTCCACAGGACACTCATTGTGTTAGGACCAACATTATTTTCAAGTTGTATTAATGAACTTCTTTACATTAAAGCACAGGGCAAAATTATATCTTATGCTGATGACACTGTTCTACTGATGGAAGGGGTATACTGGGAGCAGGCGAAAGAACTGTTACTGATTAGATTAGATTAGATTAGCAAAAGAGCTTTACCACCGCGACCTATTCAGGTCTATTGTGATGCTCCCAGGATATCTTCCTTATAGTACCTCATCCAGCTTTGTCCTTTGTACTAGACTCCATAGCTTTGATATAGGCCCTTATATATAGCTGTCCGCCCTTGGTTTTCCTTCTCCGAGTACTTGGAATCTCAGCCTCACCAGGCCTTCACAGTGGCACAATACGTGGACTGAGGTTTCCTCTTTCTCTTGGCAGAATCTGCATGTCGCGTCCTCTGCCAGGCCCATTAGACCCATGTGTCTATTGAGCCAGCAGTGGCCAGTTAAAAGGCCTACTATTACTCTGATGGCCTTCCTATTCTGGCTTAGTAGGTCTTCCGTAAATTTGGCCGAACGTTCTTTAATGAATTCCTTGGCCTGTCTCTGTCTTGGGAGATTCCTCCACCATTCCAGAGATTTATTTTGCACCCATTCCTTAATGGCTGCTCGTATGCATGGCTTTGCCACGCCACAAAAGGGCTCGGGTCCTATTGGGGCTTCAAGTGCGCCTTCCTTGGCCAGTTGGTCAGCTTTTTCGTTTCCTCTGTGTCCCTCGTGTCCTGGTACCCATACTAGGGTCACTCTGTTCTGACTTCCCAGCTCTGTAAAGGCCGTCAAGCAGTCCCACACCAATGTTGAGTTAATTTGCATGGAACTGATTGCTTTTATTGCCGCTTGGCTATCAGAGAAAATGGCAATCGACTGGTTAACAGTACCTTGTCCTATTATCGCCCTTGCGCAACAGTGTATGGCGATAACTTCAGCCTGAAACACCGTTGCGTATTTCCCTAGACTTATCGGAATATTGGCTTTTGACCTTGTCCCGTAAATCCCGGCTCCGACTCCTTGTTCTGTCTTGGAGCCGTCAGTGTACCAGACTGTTTGTGCTGTTATGGGAGGACCGTTTTTCCAATCCTCCCTGTCTGGTATAACAGTCTGAAAGTTCTTATTGAAGTTATACCTGGGGACCATTACATCCGTGGGAATGCCTAGAATGGGATCTGCCCTCATCTCCGGGTATAACTTCTAGTACTCCATCCCGTGTTGCTGGCTAATTAGCGTTTGGCCTTGCATTAACCTGTGCACCACTGACCGAGCTTCACCTTGTATGAATACATGTAAGGGTGGCAGGTCCAAGAGGACCTCAAGTGCAGCCGTAGGATCAGTTTTTATAGCCCCCGTGGCGCACTGTTACTGATAGAATTTTCCAAAATTCAATAATGGTTAGCTAAAAATTTGCTTACCTTCAATCTTGAGAAAACTAAATTTATGTGTTTGAGTATTTACAATAAATTTTTACCTTATTTTCAAACAATAAATTTACACACTTTGCCCTGTATTTCAAAGAATTATTTAAATTGTCATTGTGCACAAGTATTAAAACCTACTGATACTGTGAAATACCTAGGTATTACTATAGATCAAAATTTAAAGTGGATTGAACATATAAAAAATCTAAATAATAAAATTCGTAAAATTATATGTAAGTTCAATCAACTGCGAAATATTTTGCCTGCACCCATATTAAAAACAGTGTACTATGCCTTGGCCGAGTCAGTACCACGATAAGGAATTTCAATCTGGGGCGGAGTATATCCTTCAAACTTATAAATGCTTAGAATTACTTAAAAAATGTTTAATAGAAGTTATACTATTAAAAAATATACAGTACCCTTAAACCAAATATTTCAAGAGTTCAAAGTTTTTAGTCTAGACCTCATCTATATAAATTCAGTACTTATATTTTCCTATAAACACAATTTATTTCAACACAATCCTATTAAACATAATTACTACACACGATGTAACGAAAATTGTAATATCAAAGTCCACTGTTTAAATAAAACAAGTAGTCAAAGATTTATTTCCTACTATAGTACAAAGTTTTATAATATTTTACCAATTGAAATAAAAATGAGTAATAACATTAAATTATTCACAAGAAACTTAAAATAGTTATCTAATATCCAAGGATTTAATTGTTTTAAATACACTTTATGGAAAGAAAAATATATATTTGAACATTGTTTGGGTGCTGCATGAGCTGGGGATTCGCACTGGGGAGAAATTATCTTGGTAATCTCTCTTTAGTGTAGGTTTCTCGCTTTGGCAGTGCCTGAGTAATGTGTAAATACTCATTGTACCAAGCAAGCTATAAAATACAATATATTATTTGAGGATAAATATCTTATAAAATATGGTCTTTTTGAATTATAGATATTTCTTTGCAATAGAGGTGTACGTAGAATCTCGCAAAATATGTAATTTCATTACGTATGAAATAAAAATACAAAATATAAATTCTAATATGTAATAATACACACAAAAATTGTATATAAAAAGAGATTAGATATATGTACGTACACAGACAGGCTTTCTGTAGCTTAGGTGTACAAATGAAACCTAATTGCTTTCTAAATTGTGCAAACTTAACATGATGAATAAAGTTGTATGTATTTGTATATATTATATCATATTTTTTTACTTCTATACTCCGGAAGGGTTGAAAAACATCATTGTTGGCACACTTCCTTTTGAGAAAATTTGTAGTTATACTGTTACTTCAATAAACGTATTGTATTGTATCGTATCGTATCGTATCGTATCGTATCGTATCGTATCATATCGTATCGTATTGTATCGTACCGTAACGTATCATATTGTATTGTAAATATTTTGACTTGTGTAAAATGGAATTCATAAGAAAACGTTCCAACATTTGGGTCTCCTTATACAGATAAGAAGACCATTCAAGTTGAATAAATGTCTCAATTACACCTCAGTGGTAGTTATTACTCATACCTTCATTTGTACTAATGTGAATGCACATTTCTTTACTAATTGCATAATTAACTATTGACGAAAGCTACAAAATTAATGAACAATCTACATAGAGCACCATTTATAATGACCTTACCGAATTTCTGTAAAATATCTATGTTTATTGTAATGAATCGCATGAAATGCTAATGAAAGACGTACCATTTTATATTTGAAGTTGCGAATGGGTTAAATTGATATATTTAGTACGTGCTTGCGGTGTGATTTATATTTTACATACATATTTAAAAGCTTATGTATTCATATGCATTTAGGCCAAAACGAACTCATAATATATCACGGGTGACAACACCATAACGCTAGGCACTTTTAATGCATTTCTAGTGTAATAATATATACGGTATGTTTATTTAAAGATTTTATAAATCATCAATAAAATAATGTTGCAGATGATTTGTATAAAATAGAAAAATACAAAAGAAAAGTTTTGGCATATTAACTAACACGTTTTCAAAATGTAACTATAAATTTTCCGAAAATGCAAATAAATATTTATTACTTCGTACTAGTCCGGAAAGGCGTAACTTTCGAAATTGAAAACATCATTACGTTACATTTTTGCATATCTAATATGAGACCTTTCTCACCACAAAAATGCTAAGATTAGATATTATTCTATTTTATAATTTATTATAATCGCTTAAATTGAAAGTTCATAACAGTTTAGTATCAACTGCATACACATACATTAAAATTATCAAATTCATCTTTTGTCATTGATAAAACATATTAAACAGGAGTGAACCAAAACTGGGCTCTTGCAGTATACCGGAAAAAGGTATAAAGTCGGTAAAATCAGAAACATGCTATTTTCAATTTGTTAAGTATGCTTTAAAACATTTCTTTGACTTTCTTCTCAAAATAGTTGATATTGATAAATCATACTTACGTTAAAAGCCTAATAAATGATGTAAACACAAGAATCGCGTGTACCTGAAAAGAAAAATATAGTTAGCTTATAATTATTGGAACTGGATTTATAAATGATTTCACTTCACAATTATTAAGGTCTTTCAAATAAACAATAAATAAACAGTTACATAGATGCTAGCAGTAACTAAACTTTGAAAATATATCGTGGTTCTAACGAAAAAAAGCCAGTAGAGTAAAATGTCAGGGCATAAAATCTCCAAGTCAAGTTTTATAAAATTGCATAAAGTTATCTATTACTTTCTAACACCAATGTAGGCAACAGTGTGCCTTCACTGCATTTTTGTATCCGTAAATAGCTTAAAGTAAAATCTATTTTGCAACTGCAGATGTGTTAAGGAAGCTGGCAAGCTTCACTTGAGATTTATCGGTTCTCGCAGGTATTTTAAGAGAGATGCACCAACTTACTGACTTTTATGATATTAGCCAATATTGATATACCGTACTAGCATAAATGTACTCGTAAATGCTGAAGGCAACGGATTATTAAAGTAACTACAAGTTCTTATTCGATTTAATAATGTAGACATTTAATAAACTTAAAGTATATCGTTGGTTAGCAGTAGCAGAATATTTCAGATATTTTGGAGAGTTTACTTAAATTATACATAAAGAGGTGAAACTTATAAACATCAAATGCAATTAAGGTACAGAGTACAAACGGAAGTGTAAAGAATATAAGAGTTGACAAATTATTTAAGTTGGCGATGCTTTTAATGTACTGAAGAAATTAGTTTATGGTATTTTGAACTTAGCTGCTTGCGCTAGATAAAAATAGTCTTAGAAGACTTTCCTTTTGAGTTTAATAATGTTAATCAGATTTATTTACATTACTAACTTATATATTTCACTTTACAAATCAATAATTAAATGTAATTAATATATGTACTTGTTATATAAAATAATATATAATTACCACTAAACGCTAAGCGTTATGTGGTATAATAAATAAATAAATATATAAATAAATATATAAGTAAATAAACAAATCTTTATCTGATGAAGTAGTTTCTTACGGGTCTTGCCGTGGTCGTCGAACTTGACTTGATGTTCCGCTGACCATCCTGTCAGCTTCTTCAGAAGGATTCTAAAGACTGAATGATTACCTAATGATTCGCGGATAATAACGCGTATTCCTGTCTAATATATTGACGTCCTCGTAGTCGACTTTATGGTTCTCGTTATTATGTGAATGCTCTGATATCGCCGACCTATCCGTGTATCCAAATCTGGTATTTCTCTGGTATTCTTTGATTCTGCACTGGATACTCCGTCCTGTTTGTCCGATGTAGCTCTTACCACATGTGCACTTCAACTGGTAAACACCTTTTGATAATAGTGTGGGTACAGGGATCTTTGATTGAGGGAAGCATCTGCTGTATTTTCTTCATTGTTCTAATCCGTACACCTACTTTCTTTTTGAATAAAATCTTCTTCAACCTATCTGTGACTCCCGCGACGTAGGGTAGGCATGCATACGTTGTTGTTTGTTGCTGTTCTTCTTCTGTAGTTCTCCTCTGGTTATTTACTATTCGTTGAATATTGCTTTGACTGTATTCGTTCTTCTCTAAAGCTTATTGGACATTCTGTAGTTCCTCGGGTTTGTTATCGTCGTCGCATATTGTGTTGGCTCTGTGAACCAAGGTTCCAATTAGCGTTCTCTTCTGTTGTGGATGGTGGTGAGATGTCGCATGTAGGTAACGATCGGTGTGCGTTTTCTTTCTGTAGACGCCGTGAGTCAGCTTGCCACTGTGTGACCTTTTCACTAATATATCTAAGAACCAACAACGTATGCATGTCTACCCTACGTCGCGGGAGTCACAGATAGGCTGAAGAAGATTTTATTCAAAAAGAAAGCAGGTGTACGATTCACTGGAATTATGAAAAACGTGAACAACTTTAACAGAGAGGATGGATATCGACTTAGTAACACGGGGAGACTGGTATTGCCAAGTACCAGCACCGTAGTAAGTCACGGTCAACCAAACGACGAATGAGCAGCGAAGCGAACCAAGCACGACCAATGACTAGCGATGCGAAGCGGCGCCTAGGTATATAACGAGGAGTGTACACAACAAATTCAGTCTTTAGAATCTTTCTGAAGAAGCTGAAGATTTCTAAAAGGAATATTGTACGCAAAGCGCATGCCAGCATTTTGAACTTTTTGTAACAGGAAACGGCACTAATAAAATTATGATATACTATATCGCCATAATCATGAATAGGGAGAACGAGGCTGTTTTACACAAGCGATATTCAGCAGTAGGTGATGTGAAAGTTTTATATGAGTATAGACTTTTTAGACAGCTGAAAGCCAATCCTATTTTAGTGGAAACATGTGATTGAAATGTAAATGCGTTATCCATGACTACATCAAGGCTCTTTGCTTCACTCAATTTTAGGATTTCATCGTTATTAATTTTGACAACAAAATTAGTCTATCTCTACAATATTTTAAGCCTGCTGTCAATAAGACAAACTTTGAAGCATTAATTTTTAAGTTAAAATGGTACCATTCTCATTTGTTAACCTAGCACTTTAAAGGGTCTAAGATAAATTAAGTCTGAAAAACCACCCCTAAAAATGACCAATTTACCCCTTTTCCGTGAAAAAAAGGATTCCCCCACCTACTTGAAATAGAAAACTCAGGGTATCTTAGTTTCACCAAAATAAACTTTTTCTATGTCGCGTTGCTCCATGTAAAATTTTCTCTATCGCCTTATTTTTGGCTATATTTACTCCACTATATCTGTATTTTAAATTACCCTTGATTGATACATAGAATTTTGATTTCAAATCTAGAGAGCACATACACACGTGTCTAGCTTGCGTTTATAATTCACGCGTCTCTTCATCCGGCTTTCTTCGCGGTAGGTCGTGACTCCCTTGAACTAAAATGACTATACGGGGTGAATCATAATTACAGTACACAGAAAAGATTTAACAGACATAAAAGATAATCAATGAATGCCGGCAGTTGTTGTATCCAGGGTTGGACTGGAATTTTGATATGTAAATGAAGTATTTTAAAATGTACAGCAGGCAACATTTATTAACAGAATTTCGTAGGATATTTTTTTGTTTATTTTTCTTCAAGTGGAATAAATAAATGTTTGCTTACTTTTATACCTAATATGAAAATAATGAGTTAAATCCAGAGCCGCTTCCATTTCCCCATGGTCTGAAAAATGACATCTTCACTGATACTCTAACAATATCATATTGAAACGCAACTCAAATATTCGGTAAGATTGCATCTGTTGATGTACCTCAGAATATATAAATTTTCTTAGTCCATCTCGGTACATAAAACGATAATTGGAAGGTCCAGGAGAGAGTAATGTAGGAGTGATCGGGGAAAACACTACAGAAGTTTCTTACTTGAAAGCTTATACAAATAATAAACAAATATAATGGATTATGTAAACATGTGAATACAATATGGTTCAATAATTAATCCGACTTATATTCAGCAAGATTTAGACAATTAATGATTTTTGGTATAATAAAAATTCAAACCCCACTTACCCTCAAAGAACACATGTTTACTACGAGCACAAATTTATGCGCCTCATTTCTAATTCTGGAAGGTACACCTCCCTCAGATACCTATACGCACGTTGCAACGACATAACCCCGATAGCGGATTACGTCCAGCAGATCTCTCAAAATTTCTATTGTTTCAAGCTGGGCGATAGTCCGCTAACAAGACACATAACACAAATTAGGCAGCATAATGCTCCATTTCGGATCAAACATCCTTTACCGTATCAGACGTTACCAATTTTCCGGCAACCCCTGTAGCTAATCTTTAACAACTATAACTTCCGCTTACCCTATCGACCTTTACTGACATTTCATACCTTTTGTACCTTTAAATCTTTCCTGTCCCTCTCTTCCTTTCTGTTTGTAACCTTTTTGCCGCGTTTGTTTTTTCTTGTTTTCTTTTTATACATTTTTGTCTCTAAATTCACTTCGCTTCACAATTTTTTAGAAAATCAAAACATATACAACCCAATTTTTTTTAAATCAAAGTTTAGGCCAGCCATGCGCAGCCCAGCATTGACTTATTTCGCGGAAGGCGCCTCGTTCAAATTGAGGTGCTAGCGTCAGATACGAAATTAAAAGTGATCAGTGCGCAAGTGTTTTAATTTAGTATGTAGTTTTTATTCAGTTTTGTTAAGTTTGTTCTTAAAATATGCTCCTAATTTTAACACCTTTCATAGTCCGTCTGCGACGGAAGGAGCCTAGGTTTAGTTGTGTGGGTTCTGGGGAGGTACTGTTTTATATTAAAATAAGAAATAGAGTCTTATTGATTGATTGATTGATTGATTGACTCCGCGGCGCGTGTCGTCGGTAAGCTATAAAGACAGTACCTTTTATTTATAAATTTTTTATGTCTGTTAAATCTTTTCGGTCTACTATACATAGAGAAATAACGTTTACTTAAGCTTACAATAAAAACAATAAATATTTTTTATTATTGAGAAAAGCGGAAAAATAAAAAGAGAAAGAGGTTAAAGAAACAAAAAATATGGTTACTAAACAACCCTCCAAGGAAAAAACTGCAAAAGATTTCCCGTAACAAGGAAACATGGTGTAATTTACGCAGATTTCAATAATATAATTTATATATTTTCTTAAAATTTACTTTAAAACATACCTTATTTGTAGAAAATGAAAATAAAAAAAAATCGTTAACATTCCGAGACAAAAACCTTGTACATTTATATCGAAGCTCCAACCGTTTTCGAACGGGACTCTATCAAAGGTTCCCCTGTACGAGGATAATGATGTATTATTTGTGGTTGGCTCTATAACCTATATTTATAGAGTAGTAGCCAGTCCTTATGTTACATCCTTTCTCTTATTATTTATTTTTGAGAAAGGATTGAGGCAACATGTGCGGACGACTAGCTGGTTTAAGCCGGAGCAGAGAGCCGTGGGTCCAGAGCGTTCGTAAGAGTGGAGAAACTTACCCTTTCTGACATGTACAGCATCAGCGACAGATTTCTGTTTATTTCGAGAAAAGGAGACAAAGAAAAATTGACGTTAAATTGGGCACCATCTATAGTGAAATAAGCAAAATTGTCTCTTTTTCTCGAATAACCAGTCTGCTATAGATCAGTCTGAAATTGTTGGTAAGAGAAATAAAGAGATAGTTTAAAATGAATGACAAAATATATTACATGAAAAAAATTAGACAAATCGGTTTGAGACAAATTGAAATGTAAAAAAAATATATATATATAAAAGACAAATTGATACCAGTATCCTAGATGGTTTATGTTTCAGGTGGCTGGTTTTGGGACAGCAATCCAGGCCCACAATTGTCTCTTGTTACAAGAATTCTAGATTTTCCTTGGCAATTTACGTCTCTCAATGAATGGGGTGAAAATTGTAGGAAATTTAACCAAATATAAGCACATACAAAATTTATGCAAGTTAGTTATGCAAAATTTAAGCAATGTTAGCTATGCAAATATAAACTAGTTAGCTGTACAAAATATATTTAAATTAGCTGCACGAAATATTAAGCTAGCTATACAAAGCTGCAGGAAATTAATTTAAGCTATACAAAAGTAATCTGATTAGCAGTACAAAAGTAATTTTAGCTATGCAATAGTAATTATTAGCTATGCACGAGTTATTATTAGCTATGCACGAGTAATTATTAGCTATGCACGAGTTATTATTAGCTATGCACGAGTTAGCTGATTTCTTAGACTATAAATTGCCAAAAAAATGAAAAGAAAAGAGAAAAATATTTTTACAACCATGTGGTACATATAGTATTTTAACTACTTATTAAATTAAAAAGAATTGACTTTGAATTCAAAATTTATTTTAAAAATAATTGAAATTATATCAAAGGCAAAATTTGAAGATTAATTACATTTTAAATAAGTATAATGAAATTACCTGTATGTTAAACACTTTGTAACTGGTATATAAAAATTGTAATATAAATTACTGAAGTCCGCAGTTAAAAATTATAATGTTTGAATCAGTACAAAGGCCGCAAGCAAATGACTTCCTGGTGAGTTTTACTGATAAGGTAAACTTTTTGTCCTGTTTACTGGAAAACAACGCCACCAAAAAAATGTGAGAAATCTAATTCCCTATTGAAATTGAAAGCTATAAAATATAAAAATAGTACCAGTATGGCCATCTGTCAGTGGTTGCGTTAAGCGCACCAACTTGCCTTGTAGATTCCCATACTCAACTAAAGTAGTGGCATATAATCGATAAAAGGAATCTATAATAATAGTTTATTTTCCATGCCAGCTGATTTGCCTTTGTAATTTCTATTTTATGCATAACAACAAATATTAACAGATGTAAATAAGTAGTAAAACGTATTGATATTATTGATAAATCAGTAACATATTACATGTTATAGGATTTACTATACATAGAATGAGCGAAGGTAAGGAAAATAACCATATGTACTCCATAGTAAACAAAAATATAAAAATTGAAAAATAGATATCTGATGTAAATAAATTTTGTAGACAAATTGTTTCCTGGGATAATAATGCTGTATTACAACGGATATGAGATACATAATAGTGTTAATAGAAAAACAGGACTAAGTTCCTAAGATATAAAATTAAGTACATAAAACAGTGTGACATGGTTTAGCAGTTATACATGTAAAATTCTGTTAGTTGAAAACAGTTTCACCTGCAAAAACTGAATCCAAAAAATATACAGGTCGTGCTAACTATCCATAAAACACTAGTTTTTAAATAAAACTGTTAAATGGACACTTAGTAAAACATAATTTTCTAATATTGAATCCCAAATCTAGTAGATCTAAGACCACTAACAGTAGTAAAATGGTTGGAGAAACTTTCGCTAAGTAAGATTTTTGTTATTGCAGGCTTATGAAATATCCCAAACCTTTTCGGAATTTTTTTCGTAAAATGTTTAAATTCTTGTATTAACACATACCGATTTTATTCAAAGACATTATAGGTTTCCTCTGGCTAATATTAACTCATTTAAGTTGTAACACTTAGAAAAAATGTGACAGAAGGATTAATATACGTGGGTATGTATTGAAAATTATTCAAAATTCGATCGCAAATACAATGGTACGAAAATTGCAACTGCAATTCATAATTACTGATTGTTACTGGACTATTCTGTGGAAGTTTCACTTGTTTGCATTGCGCAATGAAACTAAATTGAGGATCAAAATATGCCAGTTGATATATGAAGGCAAATTCCAACTTGTGAGTTACAATTAAAGTTTGTCTTTCCTTAATTTGTTAGAAACTTTAACAAGATATACAAGCGGAAGTCCACAAGACACGGGATTATAATAGAGTCCTGTTAGAATTTCAATTACAATTTGCCAACTAATGTCTGTGGACACTGGGATTAATTCTATTTACGTGCGAGCAATAAATTTATGTCACTATTCCGGAGATAATTTGGGAAATGCAGATCCATATGTTAAGATGTTACTGGTTACAAATGCTTGTTGGAATAACATAACAAAATATTTACATAAAAGATGTTGTTTCGCATATGTCCAAAAAAACGTCACGTTATCATAAAATAATAGATTAGTTTCAGATAAATTTATCCAAAGAAAACAACAATATTTTGAAATTTTTAATAAATTCAATAGATTTTGCGGCTGACGCAATAGTGCATTCTGTGAGTCGGATAGAACCTCGAAAAATATGAATATCCCCGAAAGGGGTAAACCGCGGATAGGCAGTCTTCTCTCAGCTAATCCCGTGTTACCCCTTGTTTTCGAGGATGCTGAGCACGATGATGATGCCGAGACGTCTCCTCCACTCCCAACCTCCCAAACGGCTAAGAACCACCCCCGAAAGGGGTAAATCGCGGATAGACGGTGTTCTTGTGGACGATTCATCTTTACACGTCTGAATGACTTTTATTATACTTTCCAAAATAGATATTAAACGTTCACAAAGAAGGGTTCAAAGCGACTGTTTCAGATGGAGAATAATACAAAATCTGTGCTTATTGTTTCGTTTTTGCTTAACTGCTTCACTGATGGTACTAATTGGACGTCGTAACACTATAAATCTAACACAGTAAATACTAACAGTTTCTTAAATTTAAACCTGAAAAAAAATTTTGAAAACACAAGAAAAAGACAATATAAAGTTCAAAAATATACAGGGTTACTGGTAATTCGATACATTCCTTTGGAGATGTGATGGGGCATGAGCTAAGGAGTAAATCTAGCCCTAAAATACATTATGCAAAACTCAATAGTTTTTGAGATATTTCAATATTTTTGTTTTTCTCAAAAAAGTAAATCTCTTAAAAGTAAATTTCCGAAAAATCTACTTGACATTTTTAATTTTTTTTGGATTACTTGTCCAAAATTATAGATATCCGTTTGGAATGAAAAATATCCGGAAACATTTCGATCATGTGAACATTTAAAATAAAAACTTGTAAAAATTTTTTTTTAAAATCAGTTATGAAATTTACCTATTAGGTTTTTTCAAAAAAATATTAATGTAGCACGCGTACAAATTATTATAAAAAACTTCCTTATTTCAATAGCTATCTAACTAGGTAGAAATGTTTAATGTACCCTTGATAGTTCTAATAAAAAATTAGTAAAGATAATGCTGGTGGCGGAATTTATTAAACGACTAATCGTTCATTTTGATTTAAGTCAGTCAGTCCTTGACTTTGACGTTTGTGCATATATGTCATTAACAGGCATTCTTATCTCCGTGTCCCTTAAGTTTGTTGGTCTTATTAAATTAGTTATCGGAGATTTTGATTTTGCTCGTAGTTGTTGTTATTAGTTGTTGTTATTGTATTGTGCCATGGCCGCGTATGCCAACGGAGAATACGCTGATATCTTGTTTGTCTATGGCTACTGTGGCGGCAACGCTGCTGAAGCTCGCCGAGAATATGGTCTTTGGTACCCTAATCGCCGCTTACCAAATGCACGTGTATTCAGTACGGCATATCGAAATATCGCTGAAACTGGCTCCGTGAAATGTAGAAGAAGTGACGCTGGTGCTCCTCCCGTTTATGAACCAGATGATGAGGAAGAAATATTGAGGTATTTTGAGGAAGCCCCAACTATTTCAACTAATAAAGTCGCAAGACTAACCGGAGCGTCACAATGGAAAGTTTGGTCTACGACACGTAGAGTTGGATGTCATCCTTACCACTATATGTCCACACCAATCTAAGGCTTGGAGGAAGGTGATCCTGGAAGGAGAGTGGAATTCTGCCGCTTTATGTTAAATTCAGATGCAGAAAGTGCAAAGTTTTTAACAAGTTTTTTATTGACGGACGAGTCGAAATTTAATCGCGAGGGTATAACAAATTTCCACAACCTACATTATTGGACAGAGGAAAATCCTAAATTAACACGTGAAACTAGTTTCCAAATGAAGTTTTCTATTAATGTGTGGATGGGATTGGCACCTTTTTAATAGGGCCACACTTTCTTCCTCAAAATTTAAACGGGGAAATCTATGAAAATTTTTTAAGAAATGATCTGGCGGTGATTTTAGAAGATGTTCCTCTCGCCGTCAGACAGCGAATGATGTTTCAGAACGACGGTTGTCCAGCACATTATCGGCTGACAGTACGACAGTTACTTGATCAACGTTTCCCTAACCGTTGGATTGGAAGAGCGGGCCCAATACCTTGGCCAGCGCGAAGCCCTGACTTAACACCCCTTGATTATTACGTATGGGGTCATGTGAAGGAGATGTTCTATGCCACACCAGTCAATACTATGGAAAACCTTAGACAAAGGATAGTCGATGCTGCCCCACACATAAGGCATAATCTGACAACCAGAGTAACAAGGATGGAAATAAGAAGACGCTGCCGTGTCTGTATACGGAATAGGGGCTCCCATTTTGAGCAAGACATATAAAAAATAAAGTACAACTTTGAAATTAATGAAGAATTAAACTCTACTTTTAAAATGTTTTTTACTGTTTATCTAAAAATAAAATTCGTACTACTTGTGTTATTTTTACTAGTATTTTCTTAGAACTATTAAGGGTACATTGAACATTTGTACCTTGTTAGATAGCTATTGAAATAAGGCAGTTTATAATTTATACGCGTGTTACGTTTATAATATTGGACAAGTAATCCAGTAAAAAAAAATTTTAAAATGTCAAATAGATTTTTCGAAAATTAACTTTTAGGACATTAAGATCTACTTTTTGAGAAAAACAAAAAAAATTAAATATCTCAAAAACTATTGAGTTTTGCATAATATATGTTAGAGCTAAATTTACTTCTTAGATCATGCCTCATCACATCTCCAAAGGAATTTAATCGAATTACCAGTAACCCTGTATATTAAATCTTTTAAAAAAATTATATTTTATAAAAACGTTCAAAAAAAATGTATTGACAAACTATAATCTCGCCTGTGTACAACACATAGTGAGAAACGGAACTACTCATAATGTAACCAGCTACCATCCAATGTGCGGTTTAGAGCTAACGATTACATAAAAAGATTCAGTAAAAAGTTCAATGTTTATAATTTTTGATGGGCTTTTTCTTGCCTGTCTATTGACGTATTTTTAGTTCAATATCAATTTAGTTAGCTCCTCGGAGATTAAAAATGCTTGAATCGCAATGACTTTGAATTATATTTTGCAATTATAAATTCATTCGTTCCGGCAAGGCGGTCCCATGCACGTTCTGAGTACATGGTAACTATACTTTTCTGACACCGATTCACTGAGGAACCGGTTTAGAGCAAATATGCTTAAAACCCATCATTTTCCCGTCAAAATCGACTGCTAGAAAATGACGGGGCACCCTCGGCGCTAATGGTTATTTTCGCTAAAACTCTCGAAATGCTTTAACTAGAGACTGGATAACTTGTCTTCATATTTAACATAACGCATTAGTTGCAGTGCTGCACAACGTGGATTCGTAAGAGGGTTTTTATTTTCAAAATGAGTAGGTTTTCGTTATCCTTTCTAAATTTTGTGGTCGGAGAGACATTACGTCTCCGTGCAGCGACATTTACACGACACTTTTTAAAATTACACTCCTTGATGAGTTTCCAAGATTAGTATAAAAAAACGCTCCGTAGAGCGAAAATGTGATTGAATGTAAGAAAACCTCTTCATTTTTACGTGAAACACGCTTTTCATGCGAAATGTTTCGGATTTTGTTACAGTTTCGAGGGTTTTGGCGTGTTATTTAACATTCTATTAGTTAAATCCGTGTTACCTCCCGTTTTCGATGATGCTGAGCATGATAGTGATATCGAGACCCCTCCTCGACTCCCGCCAACCCCCCAGATGGCCAAAAACCACCTCCAAAACGGAGCCGTCTCCTACGAGCCAAACCTGTGTTACCCCCGTTTTCGAGGATGCTGAGCATGATGGAAATGTCGAGACGCCTCATCGACCCCCGGTGGGCAAGGAGAGGTCGCTATATTTTTTTCATGCTCGGCATCCTCGAAAACCTCTCCGTGGTTTGCCCCATGCGGGGGTGGTTTTCAGCCGTTTGGGAGGTTGGCGGAGGTCGAGGAGATCTCGACATCACTGTCGTACTCAGCATCCTCGAAAACGAGGGTAACACAGGTTTGGCTGGTAGGAGACGGCGGATACGCGGTTTACCCCTTTCGGGGGTGGTTTTAGGTCGTTTGGGAGGTGGGGTAGCCTCGAAGAAAGATTTAACCACAGCCATCGTGTTCAGCATTCTCCAAAAGGAGGGGGGGGACATAGGATCGTTAAGTTAGGAAATATTCATATTCCTGTCAGACTTACAGAATGCACTATCAAGTGAAAAATTATTAAATATATTAAAAAACTGGAAATACACTTTTTAATGTTTCTGGAATTTTCATTAAAACTTAAACTCTACACATGTTTCGGCTTCTTTAAGCCTTTTTCATCTTGGCTGCTAGAGTCAAGCTGACATTTTTATGTACTCAAGTTCAATTCAGCTAGGGTTTAAGCAAACGTGAAATTGAAAATCTATTTCCCTATTAGTTTTATATCTTTATATCTCGAGAAGAATTAGTAAGAAATAGAAAAGCTGTTATGAATTAACAATGTCAGTATATGTCTGCTTTCAATTATATATACAAAATACTGCCAATAGTTGTAAATTTTATGAATTATCGCTGAGTATAACATAAATCTATTTCGACGCATTGTTAGAAGCAGTTTCTCAGTAAGGAACAATTGTATATAGTAATAGCCTTGCCTCTGGTACTGTACTTTACGACTTTATGTGTTTACGATATTGAAAATAATTAAAATCAGTGTCGTGATTATCCTCTGCTATACAAGTGTTTTGAGAATCGTCCTCTTCATTTACCTACTCTTTGTTTTTAAGCTTGGTAAGGAGTTTAATAGTTCTGTCATCTGCGTGAAATCCCGCTAACTCACTGCTGCCAATCAAAATATGTAATCCGGCCGGTGTAATATCAATAATGTTCCCTTTTTTATTTGCTCTGGATTAGCCAGTATCCGTTTACTCACATGTAAAATATATAAAACGTACAACATACGGAAACGAATCCCACACATTTAATATATTTTATTTTATTTACCTTTTAATGAATATAGCAACCTTAAAAGTCTATTTATTCGGTTGTGCGTATAATTTAAATTTCAACCCCTGCGGCATTCAAGCTGCAGTTGTGATATTAAAATTGATGGCAGCGATAACGATTATTACTTTACAGTATACTCCGTTCTTATTAACTCAACTTAGTTAAAATGGAGCACTTTCATAAATGCATATGTGCTTATAAATTACGATGGCGACTAAGAGATTATCAATTTTTACTTTCTAATTTATTTTTCTTTTCAGGTTCTACTAAAAAATGATGAACTATTTTTGGAACTAAGGAATGGAAATGTTACAACGACTAGATTTTTTTAAATTTGAGAATGTCGGTAAAGAATGAGGGGTGGTATCGCTTTGTGCATGTCATAAATATAGTAGGTTAGTCAGCTCTAGGATATATTTGATTTTGCAATTTTCCTTTTAGTGAATTTTGTTCGTATCGTAGCGCAATTACTTCAGTGGCTAATCGATCAACTATTCAGCAGCTTAACACGATAAAAGCTCGTTATCAAAACGATGAAAGTGCACAACAACCAGAGGGTTGCAAATATTGAATGAATATTTCAAGTCTGCTGATTTAAAGCAAAGTACAAATAGAACAAAACTGACACATCATAGGTCCCTATACCACCATGTCACGTACAGTAGGTATAAGCAACCAGAAGGTCATGATAATATTGAACTCCTGCAAATATCTTCTTTAGAGTGACATGTATTTCAACTAAGTCAGAACGAATTTTGTTTCAATTTGTATCAACACATTTTTGAACTTCGGAAAAGAAAATAATAATATTTGAATGCATTTTGGTACAATAGTTATATTAACGATAGATTCAATAATATTGATCTCAATTTTGAGTCTTGTGTAAAACTTGATGAAATGCATGTCGCTAAATTATAGCCAATACAGTACACTGCTTGCTTACGATCTAATATAGTTACAAAACTTCACAAGGAAGATACATTGATTTATAATTTTATCATATTATCTGCTGTAGTATATATATTGTTGGTTACAGTATGTTCTGTTAGAAACTGCACCTAGTAGAATACATTGTTTTTCTTAACTAATAGCCCAGGCGGTATCTGCTTAAATGTTTAGGTAAATCGGGTAGTATGGCAGAATTTCGGCTTAATCGCTCCTAAAAATTATAAGCAATGATAATTTCACTATGCGCTAGTTTGAAAACGTGGGCGTAATTCTTTATTAAACAAAATGCAAAAAAATCCTAAAAATCCCGTTCTTTTCTTCCTATTTTTTCATATATCTCAGTAACTATTGCTTTTAGAGAAATAAAAGTAATAGTAACGAAAAAGTGTTATAATTAAGTTTTAAATAAGATGCAGTTAGTGGTGAGAGGTAAGTGAAACCTCTCAAATGGTCAATTGCTACTCTACACCATACATGTCTCCATGGGCGTATAGCGACTTGCGATTCTGCAAGTACCTGAGAGTGGCGACCTTTCAGTCCTAGGTGGACTTAACCTACTGTTATAATATATGATTTGTAGGAAACAACTACTCAGCGGGCAAATACCCCGTCCTGCATTGAATTACACCTTACAAATCATGAAAGAATGGTAACCAATATCATTTATCAATTCCCCGACCAGACATAGCCCGGTTTCGAACTTGTTAGTTCTCATCAGTATGCCATAAGTCATGGAATAGACAAATGATATTGGCCAACCTGCTAGTTTTATACAAACTATAGTAAATTGAGTAGTGGTGAGAGGTAAGTGAAACCTCTCAAATGGTCAATTACTACTATACACCATAGATGTCTCCATGGGCGTATAGCGACTTGCGATTCTGCGAGTACCTGAGAGCGGCGACCTTTCAGTCCTAGGTGGACTTAACCTACTGTTATAATATATGATTTGCAGGAAGCAACTACTTAGCGGGCAAATACCCCGACCTGCATTGAATTACACCTTACAAATCATGAAAGAATGGTAACCAATATCATTTGTCAATTCCTCGACCAGACATAGACTGGTTTCCAACTTATTAGTTCTCATCAGTATGCCATAGGTCATGGAACAGACATATGATAGTGGCCAACCTGACTGAGTGAGGTTATGTCCTCCAGAGGACGCATTAGGTTATGTCGAACCGGGGCCCACTGGTGAGGTTAGAACATAACCCCAATAGTGGACTACATCCAGGACATCTCTCAAAAATATTATTCTTTCAAACTGGGCGATAGCCCGATAACAAGAAATATAACACAAATCAGATAGCATAATGCCCCGTTTCAGATAAAACACACCTTATCATACCAGACGTTCCCGATCCTCCGGCAACCTCTGTAGCCAAACTTCACCAACTATAACTTCCACTTACCCTATCCATCTTTGCTGATATTTCATAAAGTGTATACGACCAGAATTGAAACCGTATAAAAACTAAAAGCCGGTAAAAACAGTCGGCATCTCTTTATTGTTTTTCTTATGACAAGCATTTCTGTTTACCTCCGCAAGAGATGCCGACTGTTTTTGCCGGCTTTTAGTTTTTATACGGTTTCAATTCTGGTCGTATACACTATATCTGTTGTATCTTTAAATCTTTCCTGTTTCTTCCTTTCTGTTTGTAATCTTATCTTTTTGTCGCGTTTGTTTCTTGTTTTCTTTTTGTACATTTTTGTCCCTAAATTCATTTTCATTAAAATTTTTAAAACCACAGTTTAAGCGGCGTTTTCACACCTCGCGGAAGGCTCCTCGTTTATGCTGAGGCGTCTGCGTCAGTACCAAAATTTCAAAAAAGTGTTTAGTGCAAAAGTTTCTTAAAAGTGTAAAAGTTCTAAATTTGTAAATTTAGTTAAGTCTGTTTTCTAGATGTATCCCATTTTATGACCTAATTTTATCGATCTGGGATGCAAGGTGTTTAGGTTAAGCTGTTTTTAATTGTGTTTTAGCTGATCCAGACCCATTCCACCCTACACTGCAATCCGCCATCACGAGCAACGTGTTGGTTGCACGGTCGGTTCCGGGGTGGGTTCTGGGGAGGCAGATGTAAATTTTAATTTTTAATAAAGTTGTATTGATTGATTAGTGAGGCTAGAACGGTTTGAATTTCTCACGTTGCAAAAATTGCGTCGGCCAACCGGGGGCCTTAGCGCGAGGGCACACAGAACAAGGGGGAACACAGGGCCCCTTGATAGTACGGGAGCCGCGGAGTGCTAAGGTCATTTTTGACAGCCCAGGGGCTCCATTTTTGACAGCACGAGGGCCGGGATGGAGCCCCCTAACTCGAAGCCCTGTAGTCCTAAGGGGGCCATTCTGGGGGCGGAAATCCGATTCAACTCGGCCATTCTTACTTTTTTCTACGATCGTGTA
Source organism: Leptura quadrifasciata (assembly GCA_963675555.1). Lineage (NCBI taxonomy): Eukaryota > Metazoa > Arthropoda > Insecta > Coleoptera > Cerambycidae > Leptura > Leptura quadrifasciata. The sequence continues at coordinate 45,573,475 of OY776675.1, forward strand.
AAAAGTAACAGTTTTTTACATCATTTCCAGTGTAAAAAATGGTCTTTTATAAGAAACTGTGCAATAAAAATTTCTATTGCACGCTTTTATTGCACGATTTCTAAAAAATTTAAAAACTACGCCAGTTTGTTTTTAATATCGTTTCCTTAGTTACTATCATCACAGATTTTCAGTCACGACATGACATGAAGTAGCATAATTAGAATGGAGACTTCAACCACAACTCGAATAATACTAACCGTCAAAGTGACATTCACAAAAAGTTGATACAGTTTTACAAATATTCATGAAAAATTGCCCATTTCATACAATAATTGGAACGATCGGAGGTAAAACGCAATAAGACACACTTGTAAAAAGCCTCTTTATTGCATTCATTGCTTTAAAAAACACTCGCTTCGCTCGTATTTTTAATCTAGCCATTCGTACAATAAAGAATGGCTTGTTACACTTGTATCTTAAATAACTATTTACTAACCAAAGTTTTAAACAATTCCCTTGGATCTCCTAACTAACGGATTTTAATATCTCAAAATTGATTTGAAAATCTGACTGCTTATTTATATGTCAAAAAAATTTCAACTTTTTAAATGTTTTAGTTTAGCTCCAGCAACATTTTGAAAATTTACAAATATTTTTGGGAAGTTTAGATTGCAAAATTATTAAGCAAGAACTAAAGGTCCGATCTTGATGAAATTTGGTGGGAAGATTTATGGTATTAAAAAGTTTTCTTTAGCCAGGTATGAAGGTCTACACCTTCTATTGGAAAGGTCTTCCCGCCAATTCAAGAAGACAACATGGAGTAGGATTTGCCGTTCGGAATCAACTTGTATCCAACTTAACATAAGTACCACAAGGCCTATCCGAGCGTCTAATGCTGCTACGCTATGAGCTATCAGATGGCAACGCGGTAAATCTAATAAGCGCCTACGCTCCCACTCTGGATGCAAGTCACGAAACCAAGGAAAGCTTCTATCAACAGCTGGAAGAAACCCTCTGTAGAATACCTAAAAAGGAACGACTCGTTATTCTTAGCGATTTTAACGCTAGAGTAGGGAGAGATGCAGACACCTGGCCAGGCATCATAGGCAAGAACGGTTTGGGCAATATGAACGCTAACGGTCAACTACTCCTAACTAAATGCGCCGAACATGATCTAGTTATAACAAACACCATTTTCCGACAAAAGGATAAATTTAAAGGCACCTGGCGTCACCCCAGATCAGGTCACTGGCATCTACTGGACTATGTTATCGTACGTAGGAAGCATCTCAAGGACATCCAAATTACAAAGGCGCGCATTGATAGCGAATGTTGGACCGATCATCGTCCTGTTGTCTCTAAAATGAAAATAGTTATGAGACCCAAACACCGAAGAACTCAAGTAAAACGTAGACTCCGTCTCTGTATTAGTAAATTGCGTGACCAACAAACCGTCGAAGAGCTAAAGCAAAAAGTTCAAGAGAATTTGAGTGCACTAGAGGAAACCAATTCTGTAGATGTCGCTACTACCTGGACACAAATTAAAGACAGTTTAAAAAGTGCGAGTGAGGAAATTCTTGGCACTGCAGCAAGTAAAAAACAGGAGGACTGGTTCAATGATAATGAGGCTTTTATACAAGAACTTCTTGACCGCAAACATATTGCCTTCCAAAACGCTATCAACCACCCCAACGATTCATCAAAAGCAGAAGCTTTTACCCAATCTAAGTATGAAACGCAACGCGAAATCAGAAGAATAAAGAACGAATGGTGGGCAAGCAAGGTCAGAGAAATTCAAAGGTATGCCGATTCACACGACTACAGGAATTTCTTTCAAGGAGTAAAAGCAGTGTACGGCCCCAGTCGGAAAAATATGTGCCCTATTAAAGATTTAAATGGAAATCTCCTCAAAGAAGACCATGAAATTAGAGCCCGATGGAAAAAACACTACTCTAACATTCTTAACCAGCAAAGTCAAGCCGATCACGATATTATATATCTTATCCATCAATATGACACCTTCGAAGACTTAGATAAACTACTAACAACGGAAGAGATCTTAACCGCCATTGGGCAGCTAAAAAATAACAAATCTCCCGGCGCCGACTCACTCCCAGCTGAGATCTTTAAAGCTGTGTCGTCAGAGCTCATACCCTACCTCAAAAAACTGTTTGATGTCGTGTGGGAAAGTGGTCAAGCTCCGCAGGAGTTTCGTGATACACTTTTAATCAACCTCTTCAAAAACAAAGGGAGCGCTGCGGACTGTGGAAATTACAGGGGTATAGCTCTCCTGGCTGTTGGAGGGAAGATACTCACTAAAGCGATGGCAAATAGGCTAACATCTGTTATGGAAAAGTTACTTCCTGAAACACAGAGTGGCTTTAGACCAAACCGAGGCACATCGGATTTAATCTTCACACTTAAACAGCTTCAAGAAAAAGCACTCGAACATCAAGGAGAAATTCACATGGCCTTCATTGATTTAACCAAGGCGTTTGACTCGGTGGACAGGGAAGTGCTCTGGAAAATTATGTTCCGCTTAGGTATCCCTAGAAAATTTGTGGAAGTATGTCGCAGTCTACATACAAACAACAACGCCCAGGTTATGTATAATAATGAGGCAACCGAACCTTTCCAAACCCTCACTGGAGTTAGGCAGGGATGTGTCCTGGCACCCCTACTCTTTAATTTGTTTACCATTGCTCTAACAATTATTGTTGACAACAAACTGACAGTCAGAGGAATAGGTCTCAGATACCGTTTTGATGGCGGTCTCTTTAACATAGGGCGCTTTAGAGCTTTCACGAAGACACGCACACGATTCATTTGTGATCTCCAGTATGCGGATGACTGTGCACTTTTAGCCTCTACGCCGGAAGAGCTTCAAGAACTTTTAGATGTGTATGCCCAGAGTTATGATTCCTTGGGACTTAAAATCAACATTGGAAAGACTAAGATTATGTCAACTCCTCATCAAGTGAACCAAATAGACATTACACTTAACGGAAATTCTCTTGAAGTGGTGGATCAGTTCAATTACTTAGGCAACGTTGTTAATAACAAAGCAAACATGGACAGCGAGATTCGCAATAGAATTAACACTGCATCTAGAGCACTCTGGGGACTTAGAGAGAGAGAGAGTATTTGACAACCACGACCTTGCTTTGTCAACGAAAATGGCTGTCTACAGAGCAGTTGTCATTCCAACACTGCTATATGGATGTGATAACTGGGTCACTTACCGTCGTCATGTGAAAGAATTAGAACGTTTTCAGCAAAGACACCTCAGAAGTATGATGAAAATCCGTTGGTTCCATCACATATTAAACGTGGAATTACTCAGGAGAGCAAAGAGCCTTCCAATTGAGGTGCTTATTTCAAGAGCACGCCTAAGATGGGCAGGTCACGTTCATCGTATGCTTGATAACCGCCTTCCTAAATGTACACTTTATGGTGAATTGCTAAGCGGTAGAAGAAGGCGTGGTGGTCAACGAAAGAGGTTCAAAGACGCTCTCCATGAAAATCTTAAATCCTGCGGTATTGCAGACGAGCAATGGGAACAACTTGCAGCGGACAGAACCGAATGGCGAGGGGTTGTGGCCAGCTATCAAGGAAATGTTGCTGCAAGAAGGCCGAATCCAAGACCTAACCAGGTCTATGTTTGTCTTGACTGCGGTCGACATGTGCTCTCCCGAATTGGCCTCTATAGCCATAGTCGTGTGCACCGTAGATGAATGGGAATTACAATAGACTACACCTTTTACTTGTTTTTTATTGTACACAATTTATCGACTGTAACATTTTTATACTCGGACTCGAGTAACGGCTAATAAAATAATGAAGGTCTTACGTATAATATAAGTATTTGAAAAAAATTCTGCAAATAACTTGCTATTTCAATTTTTTTTGCGATTTTTACTGCTTTTGCAATAATAAAAATGAATTTTCGGAATCGCAACCAACTGCATCTTATTTAAAATTTAATTACAAAACTTTCTCATTTGTATAAATTTTATCTAAAAGCAATAGTTACTGAGATATATGAACAAATAGGAAGAAAAAAACTGAATTTTTAGGAATTTTTTCACATACACAGTGAAATTATCATTTCTTACGATTTTTAGGAGCGATTAAGCAAAAAATCTGCCATACTACCCGATTCACCGAACCCAAAACAAATACTACCTGGGCTATAAGTAAAAGTATATAATATACATATATTCTTGTGGTTTACTATTTTTTTTTTAATTGGGTGATATTTTTTTTCACTGGCGACAGTCATGTGGCATCATGCAAATAATTTTTTTTTTTAAATGTTTATTCAAGGTATATTATTTGTTATTAGGCTTAGCCGTTCCTGCCCCCTGATGAGAAATAATGTTAAAGACTATTTCGATACAATTATCCATTCTAAGAAATTTTTGTTTGAGATGTATTTGGATTTGACAAAGAATTATTTTTTGGCCTTACCTGGAGGCGCCCCTAATTCGCCAATTTTACCAATATTCGATAGGGTTCTCCCTTATAGATCTTATATATAAAATTTTAGATTTCCCGCTCGGAAACGGAACGGAACGGAGCGGAACGGAGCGGAACGGAGCGGAACGGAGCGGAACGGAGCGGAACGGAATGGAACGGAATGGAACGGAATGGAATATTATGAAATATTTATTTACCAATGTCTTCGCACATGTATTATATACATTTGGTACGTCTAAAGTAACAATAGGAAATATTATTAATTCTTATAAATAAAATGATGCATAATTAATTTATGTCCTATTATCAAAATATATGGTAAAACTCATAACATAGATAATAACACATATAAAAACTCTAATATATAAAAACTGTAAAAAGCAATTATTGTCATTACTAATGTCTTTTTAAATAAGGATAAATTAATTTTTCTGATGGTTTTAGGAACGTTGTTAAACAAAATAATAGCCCGTGAGTTTTGAATTCAAGCTGTTTTATGTATTGGGATCGATAAACAGATTTTTATGTCTTGTATTATACACATGATTACATGGTGGACTGGAGAATGTATACAAATATTTTTTTCAAATACCAGATTTTGTAGGTATAAATGCTAGGAACAGTAAAAATTCTATATTTTTTAAATAATTTTTTATACCTAGCTCTGTTATTTGTGTTAAAAATAATCTCAATAATCTTTTCCGGAACACAAAGATTCATTGTACATGGCTCGTTAGTCCTCAGGCTAATATATTTTATTATAAATGTATATAAAAGCTAAAGCATAGTACACACTTAGTAGATATGTCTGGGCACTTGTATCCTTTAGCTGCAAAATAACAAAGTAAGCTTTATTAAGCAATTTACAAATTTGCTCGATCAGTGCATCCCATGTTAAATTACTGTCTATGTAGGTAGCATGAAATGCTGTTGAATCTGTAAAATTTATGTTATCACTAGAAGTTAATGCTCTCATGAAATGAAAACTTATATCGTTCAGAATGAGCTTATTTCTCTGGTACCATACATGTACATCATCTAGTGTAACAAATTTTCTGATTTCATCTGCATACATCGTGGTAACGCGTTATTACGTATAATCAGGTAAATCGTGAGTATATATGAAGAATAGTAGGGTCCCTAATATTGGGGGAACACCTAAGGTGTGTGTGTTCGTGTGTATGTACCACAATATTGTATGTGCACCAAGTCATTTGTGGGATACCCCAAAACTGTGGTATACATACACGCGTATACCAGAGTATTTATCCGCCATTACTCCACAATTCGTTATATTTTGACGGTCTATTCATAATAGAGCTTCGGGAGACATTTAACCTTCACGATGCATATGTTTCGTAATCATAGAGAATGAGTTACTCAACTGGTCTCTCAAAAGGCAAAATATGTAAAAACTTGTCAGAAATGCTCTTTTTTATAAGGGACATGTTCCACAATATATGTGGCATACACGTACTGTGTATTATTGTATTGTGCTAGAGCGCCCTCTACGTTATATTTTTACCAGCAAGCATTTTTAGAATTTGTTGCTTTCAACAGATTCAAGTTAGCCACAACTGGGTATTTTAAAGCAGACAAAAGTAAAAGTAAATATAACAGTAATGTGCTCAACACATATTTGTTATTAAGCATGCATTTACATATTTATTATGATTATTATTAATATATTTATATAAATATAAAAAATAACATTTGCAAATATTGATTTATACTGAAAAAAGTTGAAGGTCGCGAAAATTTTTACGAACATTACTATTATAAGGCGGAGAAATCACAAGCAATTAAAAAAAAAATGTATCCGCACCAAATTGCCTGTAATTTCTCCCCTCTCATAGGTAGACGTGAATTACATATCATATTATTGTTTATTTAAAAAATGAAGCCAACTGTAAAATTTAATTATTCATACCATTAGTTTCCTTAGATATGCATAAGACCGTCGAATTATATTTTAAAATTATTATTTTTCAATCTATACGTCGACACAGTGCCACGTCCGTTTTTCCTGAAACGGGGCTTTATCGTTTAAGAATAATCACAATGATAGTTGAAAAAAATTTAAAAAAAAAAAATGAAAAGAGAAGCTCCAACCCCAGCGGCGGATATACAACTGGGCAGTTCGATACAGTATGTATCGTCATTTTACTAGAAATAACAATAAATTTTTTGCTCATTTTTGCTAACAAAACACGAGATATTGTCGTTAACATAAGAAATGTGCTGTTTTGCAGTAAAAAATGTTTAATTAACAATTTAGATAGATTCTTTCAAAAATTCTTTTTTCTATATATTTATTTTGACATTTAGCAGAATTGAATGGAAAAAATCGCTACTTCTGACATTTCCCGAATCCAATTTTTTTGGCCGTAATTGCGCTGCACTTGTAAGTATGCCAATTTGAAACACCGTATGAGTATGATCAATATCATATTTATTTGTGGCATACTTACTTGCTACTGATAAATTTTAATTCGATACTCTTACTAATACTCATGATAACTTGTGGCATACATACACACACCTAAGCCATTATTTTCCAGAATGATGTGCGCAAGGTCAGCATCACGCTCGTCATCACATTTATTTGTGGCATACTTACACGCTACTGTACTAAGATAAATTTCAATTGTATACACTTCTATGAATATTTATGATAACTTGAGGCATACACACATAAGTAAGCTATTAGTTTTTAGTCGGATCGGCAGCAGTCTCTCCCATTTTTCACGGTAACACTTTCGTAGCTCAATTATTAATTTATCGATTTGTTTTGAACTTTCGTGAGTTATACATCTCTTAAAGATAATTAAAAACGTATATACCTATCTCATTTATTCCATAGACGTGCATCCTATATGAAACTTTTGCTGTAATGTCTTTCATCTCCAGGAAATAAATAATAATTATTATTATTATATTAGGGTGTGAAATGAGTATTTTTACTGTTAAATGATTATTAGGGTTTTTTTATATAAAAAATACTACCCCCGTCTCATACGGCATCGTATGAAACTTCCTTCTGCCGACTTTTGTTGATTTTTTAAATTATCTTATTTTTTGTGTTATTGTCAATTTTATTCTTTTCCCTTAGTATTTTTGGGACCACGATGATATTTTTGAATATTACATCAAATTTCTAGCAAAAAATGTAAAATAACTTTGCCTCTAAATTCACCTCGTTCCAAGTTAAAGGGCATTAATTCTAAAAAAGTCATATTTGCCTATTTATAAATCTAAAACTACTTTGGATATTTCAACAAAATTTGGAGCCCTATCAAATGGTGGTAATATTTTTATTGCTATAAAATTCTCTACTATTTATCTGAATATTGACCTTATTTTCAGTTACCCTCAAGAGGTGTATCTATCAGTTACCCGAGTATAAGATAAATCGATTTATTAATAACTGAGTCACGAAGATGTGAAAAATTGGACACACTGTATACTATAATAATTTTTATTACATACAATAATTGTTTTTCCGTTTTTGCAATAGAATTATACGGAAGTGAACCGAAAAACATCTGTTTTTGAATTGTTTCCCAATTAAAAAATATTGGCAGAAAATCAAATGAGCAGCCTTCCAAATTGAGCACCATTTAACTAGTTTGTATCGCATTTTACAAGTTTAATATTTATCACTGTTTTATGTAAGATAAAAATTACCTATTATCGCGTTTCATTTCATTTAGTACCTAGTAATTGTTCAGCAAACTGCAGCTTACCATTAAAATGCAAATTAATTTTTACCTACTAAACATTCAATAGAAACGTTACAAATAAAATAAAAATGTATGTATAAATAAATAATATAAATAAATACACCACAGATAATGACGACTCCCTTTATCCCGGTGGGCTCTAGAAGAGCCTTGTGTGGGAGGGGGCTACACATTTAGAGACAAGAGACACACACCCAATATCCATGTATAGTGGACAAATCCCTCTCACAGTATTTTCCACTGCCACGACTGGGAATCGAGCCCGGAATTTTTGGGTGAGAGGCAAGTGCGCTCACGTCTCGATCATCAGTCATCATTTATAATATCAGTAAAATATCAATTACTATTATATTTTTACAAAATGCTTTTCACGGAATACAGAATATATAGAAGGAAAATATGTATTTCATATTCAACACAACTTTATGCTATTTATGATGTTATTAATTACTGTTACTTCAATTTTAGTTAATAAAGTCTTATTCAACGGAACCAAAAAAGTAATAAAACGAAAAATAAGTATGTATCTACTTACAGTAACTACATACAATTTTTACTAAGATTTACATAATGACAAATTAATAAATTAAGAACGTATATTTTCTATAACGTAATCTGTAACTATTAATTTAACAATATATCTTAATTTTAGCTACAATGTTATGTACCAAAAGCAGATACAAAAATTTCTTTATTCAATATAGCTATATTAATGGAAATTTTCACTGATATCTCTCACATAATTCACACACATTCATTACATACAGGCTCGATAGTGTTCAGGAGGAGCTTCACATCGACGATGAGTCACAATTTGGCTTCAGGCGGGGCAGGAGCACGGTGCAGCAGGTCGTTAGGATAGTTAACGATGTAAAAGTGCAATACAACCTCGAGAAGAGCACCACCATGGTGCTCCTCGATATTGAGAAGGCCTTCGATACCGTCTGGATCCCAGATCTACTCTACAAAATGCACGACTACCACTTTCCGACTTATATCATTAAACTTATTCACTCGTTCCTGACAGGTAGATCCCTACAAGTCCAAGTGAATAATAAACTATCAACACGGCGGGATATTCGGGCGGGAGCCCCGCAAGGATCGTGCCTATCACCAAAGTTGTACAAAATTTACGTCTCCGATTTTCCGGAGTTCCCGAATATTAAGCTGGTCAAGTACGCCGATGACACAGCCATGTATGCGCATTCGCACAACACACAAGTGGCTAATATGCTGCTGAAGGCGCACATGGCTCGTGCCACGGCTTATTACGGTCAGTGGAAGATTCGGATAAACGTCGAAAAGTCAGAGGCGATAGTTTTCACGCGCTGGTTCACTGAGAACAAAATTCTGACGCCAATTTCGATCCGGGGACACCAAATTCCAACCAAACGGTGCGTGAAGTACTTGGGGGTAAGACTGGACCAAAGACTTACGTTTAACACGCACATAAATGAGACATTACGGACGGTCTACTTTTTGTCCAGGAGTCTGTATCCGCTCATGGTTAGGGGTAGCAGACTTAACAGACAAAATAAAAAATTATTGTACACAATGGTGATCAGGCCGGCAATCGCATACGCGGTGCCGGTGTGGTGCAGCATACCGGTCAAGACAATGAACAAACTAAAAGTGTTAGAACACAAATTTATGCGCCTTATTTCGGATCCCGACAGGTACACCTCCCTCCTGGAGATCTCTATGCACGCTGCCACGACATAACGCCAATAGCGGATTACATCCAGATTATATCTCAAAAATTCTACACCTTCAAACTGAGTGATAATCCGCTGACCCAAAATATAACACAAATTAGACAGCATAATGCCCCATTTCGAATAAAACACACTTTACCTTACCAGACGCTGCCCATCTTCCGGCAACCTCTATAGCCAAACCTTCACCAACTATAACTTCTTCTTCCCCTACCTATCTGTACTGATATTTCATAACTGTTCAATTTTTCCTATTACTCTTGGTTTATGTTTATACATTTTTTATTTGTTCTTGTTTTGTTTGTTTTGTTTGTTATATAAATTTATCTCTAGTACATCGTAAAATTAAAATTAAATTTAGACCAGAAATTATAGAGTACAAAAGATTCAGCAGTAACAACGTCTGCTCGCTATTGGAAATCTTGCAACGGGGTCCGTCATTATAAACTTGGGTACCCGCAACAGTAGCACAAAATTAAATATAACATCAAATTTTATTGTTAACTATTTTCAGCTACTTAGTAGTGTACAATTATTTTATTACTCATTTTAAATATTATTTGTAAATAGGAGAATGAGTGTGTTGATTGTGTCTTGAATGCATCACTAAATGTATTCAAGATACAAGATACAATCAACAAGGTTATAAATTGAACCAGTACTGCTCCGCTGGACTCTGTTACCACCAACGTGACAAACAATATACGTTGGTCACAGAGTCAAATGCGAGGTAGATATCTGGTTAAATATTTGTGTAATAATATGAATAAAGTTGTTTTGATTGATTGATTGATTAAATATACATGTATATATGTATATACATGTATATATGTGTCGTACATCAATTCACAGTAAATTTCTGGCATACCTGTTACATACACATATGAATTTTATGATTAGTGGCAAATGTAGCCAGAAATATATGTACCTTATAATTTTTTAACAACAAAGTGTTTCGAAAAACGAGTCATATCTGCAAAAAGGAGATAGGTAGGTAACCATATTAACAAAGCTTCCACAAATATATTTGAGGATGCTTTGTCACAAATATTATCAGACCTGTATGGGTGTGGGTTTATTTTCAACAAAATCTAATAATAATACTTTGTAGATGAGAAAGTAAAAAGATATAAACAGGTAAGACCTTCAGGTATCTATCAGTTAATATTACAGGGATAAAATAACAGAATTTTCTAGTATACTAGTGAAAAGAAAGGATCAGTCAGAGTGTTTATTTTCAAACAATACAAATCTGAACAAGGATAATGTGTCAAAACATACGTTATGCCATTTAATTTTCAGATTGGAGGTCATCCCCACTTGGAGTTAAAGAGGCGCAGATGAAAACATTCAAATAATGTGTCCTACACGAACAGAAACGGACGGATGCAGGCACGTTTCTTCTTCCATTCAAAAACAACAAAACATTTAGAATATCTTCAGTATGCCACCCTGTGTGTGGATTATTGTTGTATACTTTATAAAGTATGTTTATTTTGTATACTTTTAAACTGAAATTAATATGAGTTTAAAGTTATCAAACATTAACAATCCGGGTGGGGTTCTCTCGAATTTGTATCTCTTCTAAAATGAGGTAATTTTAACGAAGGGTCGAAATTAATATGCTCGATATAAACCGTGCCAGACATCTGCATCTGGCCAAGATAGTTGATAGTTACTGCCAAGTAATAATAACTGATGCCACCAGAAGTTTGCCAATTCGCCAACAAGTCCTAAATGATTGATGGAATTGCGGTTAATAATTTAATCTAGATTGATGCGGCATATTAATTTTAGCTAATAATTTCCAGGGGATAAATATTGAGATGATTTACTAAGTTTAATACTAAGATTAGAAGTTAGTACGTGCCTATATTTTGTTTCTAAATGTCTCAATCAATTTTTCTCCAAATTTTATTTAAGTTTAAATTCCAAAATATTCCATTACTTCAAACAAAAATTGCTTTATTTAGAAATAAAACATCTGTATAGTAAACGACTGTGCTTCAAATAGAAATACACGAGCTTTTCAAAAAGCTTACCTCTAACTTAAATAATTCTGAACATGAGCAATAGTCTGATTTTAATAGGAATATGGTTGTAGTAATTAACGCCTTTGTAATTAATATGTCTTCATGAAATAAGAGACTCAAGTAAAGCAGTGCTAAGTTAATTTTTGTATTATTCTAAGATAAATGATTATTATAATATTTAGGTATTATTTACCGTATTAAATATTATGTAGGCATTTCATTTATTATATAAGTTGGAAATTATTTCCTAGAAATGTTTACCGGCGCGCGTGTAACTTTACTCGTATGTATCAACATACATCACAATTTAGTTACCGCACAAAGTACTTCAATACCAAGACCATCGGGCGCGTACCGAGACAGCTGTGAATACAAAAGATCGGTTAAAAGTCCGTGCGCAAATCGCCGATCAGCGAATTTTCATTAAAATCAGTTTATCACCAACGGTTCAACTAGGAAGATGTGTTCAATAGTTACTCCACCAAGCTAACAACAGCCAGTTTCTAGTTTGTAAGTCAGCATTCATATTCTCTTCATTTTATCTCATTTTACCACCAAATAGCATGTTCCAGATGGAGTCCGAAGTATCGCGTAGAAATCAGTCCAAAACCGCCGTCTATACGTAAAAGACGTGTCAGCAAGAGATATAAAATGAAGCTAAAGAAAAGACTATTGTTAAGATCAATCATTTTTCTTTTGCGGTTTTGCTGCTGCCTTCCGTTCCAATAATAACTTATATATCAGTTTGAGCGACGGCGCCGATGGGGGAATCGTATAGCACTTGACAGTGTCATATTAAATACGTCATTGGTGTATTGGGAATAGTCCTCTACATGAATGCAGTGAAACATAATACTCAGCTATTCAGATCAGTCTGTCCGGTGTGTTCCAGTAGTTATTTATTTTCAAAGCGACAGCGGGAACTGTACAGTCATCGACGTCGCTCCTGCTAAATAGGTCCTTTATTCGGTATAATCCTCGACATGAAGCGTATGTCGTAGCTAATCATACTTCTCTTTAAGATTTGGTTGTCTGTAGTGTTATTTATTTTCCGTTTAGTGTCAGAAATAGTGTATAACCCTCGCTGGCGGTCGTGCCATGTACGTCATTGCTTCATCAGGTATAGTCCTCAACATCAATGAGGTAAATGTTATTATCACCATATTTTCTTTTCAGGCCTCTCCACAGCAGTAATCTATCGCAACATTGTGGTTTTTACTGCTGGATTTATAAAATTTAGTTTTTTCCTTGAACATTCCATGTCTCCTTTGTAGTTACTTAAGCCCTGCTTAACCGACTTGTAAAGCAGTGGGGTTCCTACATTTAAAATAGGAACAGGCCCTTGGACAACCGTACCGATCAGCGATCGCTGCTCACGCTGAGATGCGAAACTGACATTTTTCTACTGGTCTACAGAGGCTAAGATCCGTCACAAAACATTAGATCTTAAAAATTCGAAATCGACGTGAGGAAAGCATTCGAGTATTTCTATGGGATATAATGTATTTCGTAAATACACCCGATGTTCAATAAAGTTACAGGATATCAACTGTATACAATTAAATTAACTGTAATTAATTAAAATCGATCAAATTTGTGACAGACGCCTTGTTACGAATATTTCTTTCACAAATGCTGTACCTATCTTATGACATGACAAGTTTTGCATTTTTTTCACCAAAATGAATATGTTATTTAATTTATCTAAATTGTAAACGTCGTATTGTTTATATTTAATAAATAACTCAGTAACACATTATTCTCTACTTTCACATTAATATCACATCATGAAATTGCGCTCGGCCGGTAGTTGCCAACTGCTCTAAAAAGAGATGGATATACCAGGCATAAATCAAATAAGTACAAAAAGCAATTTCATAGGTTCAGAGTGAGCAGTTTTGTTAGGGAAGGTAATTGTTTGATTAATCTGATGATTAAATCAATTTAATGTTATCGTGAACACTATAGCTTACATCTACATAGAAACGCCCTAGCGCAACCTGTTTAATTTCATGTTTCCAGGCAGGATTTACGTGCAAAATTTTCAACCAATTTAGTGAGTAAACTACCATTTATTATTTTTTGTTTCAAGATTTATACCCCGATTTATACCATGAAATTTCGCAGTCTCTTTAATGTTAACTGTTTCAAAAATATTTTCAAAATATTGTATTTTGTAGACGTAATATGTATACAGGGGATGGTTCATGTGTGAACATTGGATTTCCTGACCGTATTATTCGAACGCATACTAGGATATTTTAACAACGGCTATTAAAGGTATAGTTTTGCCGTAAATTACGATGAAAATAATATACGAGAATCATCATCACAATCATTTTAAAATTTTTCAAATATTTAATGCTATTGCCACGATTTTGTGACACAATATATATATATATATATATATGTTATATAGTATTTGAGCCACTGTATACAAGACGATACGTGACTTTTGCTTCATTTCAGTTTATCCTATAATATCATATTTCAGATACGTGCAGATAACAAATTCCCGCTATCATTTATCGCTTACAAAGTATCATATTATATTATATTACATTTTAACTTATCGTGATTATGCTGAATCGCTTGCTTGCTTTTCTTTGTTCATCATTTAGATGACACTGCATCTAAATGTCATAAATAGAACCACGAGACATTTCTGTGGCCAGTTATCATACTCACTTCAAATTAAATACTTACATTTTATTACTGTATTATTTCTAAGAGTCAACGTTGACTCTCTACAAATAAATAAAATTGTTTTTAAAAACTTAGCTACGAAACGCGAGCTATAACATTGGCGCAGTCGGTAGGATCCGTTAAACATCCCTGGAACAGGAAGCCTAACTGGTAGTGAAACGTTCGAGAACAAGGAGAATATCTCAATAAGGGTGCCTAACTAGTGCGAGTGATCTACAAGAACAAGGAGACTTTCCTCACCAGTGGTGGCGGATCCCAATCCCTCGACGGAGGAAAGAACCTACATATGAAGATATTTACGTAAGTCATTTTAAGAATCATCACGCTTTATTACTGTTATTTTTATTTTTCACATTTCGCAATCTATTTAAGTGTATTATACTGCTAATACATTCAACGAAAACAAAACAGTTCTGCTATCAATTTTATCCTTATTATTCCCCAAACGACATAATTAATTTTATTTTATACGTATTATACTGTTAATACGTAATCGTGTGTATTATACAGCTAATACACTCACCGAATTCCATTTTATTTTAAAGCGACATCGAAGCGTATTATACTGCTAATACGTACTTGTGTGTATTATACAGCTAATACACAAACAGACAAGAAAATCTTTTAAATTTAACTTCAATAGTTTGTAACTAAAAGCAACAAAATGTCAGAACAAGAAGCCACCGTTCAAATCGAAGAACAAATTGAGGCTTATAAACTTTCAGAGATATTCTCGATAATACCTGAGTTCGATGGAAACCCCATCAACCTACCAACGTTTTTAAATTCTTGTACATATGCTCAAGGAATGGCAATTAATGACCAGTTGTTATTATTGACTATTCATATCAAAAATAAATTGCGTGGCAAAGCTGCCGAATTGATAAATTCTGCTACATATGCAGAAATAAAATCCTTATTAGAAGCGCACTTCGGAGATCCTAGAGACCTAACGTCTCTAATCACTGACCTACAACGCATCCATCAATTACCTAACGAATCTGCGTTAACCTTTGTATCACGGTTGCAAACGCACAATGCAAAAATGCATGCCGCAATCCAAAAACAAGCTTTGTCCAAAGAACAGAAGAAATCTCAAACTGATTTAGTCGAAACTATGACGCTAAATAATTTATTAACAGGCTTAGAACTAAATTTAGGCAAATCGAATTAAAAGAGAACTACAACTCTCTTATTTTGAGTCACAAAAATTCTCAAGAAATAACCAAGCTAAAAACCTAATTCCTCCCCAACAAAAGAGACCAATTTCAACTTTCCAACAGAAAATGTGTTCATTTTGCAATCGCATTGGGCATACTGTAAGTGAATGCCGTACTAGGCAACAACAACAATTTATGCCATTAACGTCCCAAAACTTTCAAATACCAAACTTCCAAAGAAATTCAAACTTCCAAAATTTTTCGCAAAATAATCAATTTACTCACAGGCAATTCCCACAAAATAATCAATCTAATCTTCCACAGCAAAATAGGCCTTCAGCCATCAGACCAAACCCGAATTTCAATCAGCAGAGACCATCTGCAATCCAACCAAATCCAAACTTTAATCGTTACGATCAACAAAAGGCCCATCATTTGAACTATGAACCTTATGATAGTTATATTGATAATTCCAATCAATATGAGACCTACTCAACCGATTACTCTCCAAATTACCAACTTCAACAAGATAATTGTGAAAATTATAATTTCGAAACCAATCAAAGTTTCCCAGAGAACTATAATTCTCAGTCTGAACAGTATGAGGATTATACCGCTAATCCTCAGGATTTTTACCAAGGTTCCAACCAATTAACTCATCCTCCCAACCAGGAATCCGAACCAATTGCAGAATTGGAAACTCAGATCCAAACGATGACTCTAAAAGACAGTTTCAACCCATACCTGAATTTCCCGGAACACAAATTCATGTAAATATTCTTTCGCATGCATTGCTAACTGTCAACTCAAAAAATCTCTATTACATGAAAGACATAACTGGTAAATTTAAAATTTTGCTAGACACAGGCGCCGGTATTTCAGTTTTTAAACCTAGGACAGCTGAAAACTACAGGCGCCGATCCCCTGAAAATGTGATTGTTCAAGGTATAACGAACGAAAAGATTAATATTAATGAATCTGTTCTCATACCATTTACCACAAGTGATCCTCATAAAGTTTATATTCACGATCTAGACATAGACTCTGACGGACTTTTAGGCGCGGACTTTTTTCGAACATTACGAATGCAGGATAGATTTTAAAAATAAACAATTAGTGACGAATTTTAAAACCGTACCGATATTCAAAGTTACTGATATTTTACCATCGCAACCAAGCGTAATCCGCGGTTTAAACACCATAAAAAATCGAAACTTAATTTCCATTGAACCGCGCACGGAAAAAATATTCAAATTAAAATGTGACCTACGAAATACCGAGGCTATACTGGTAGCCCAAGAAAACGAAAAAGTACGCTTACCCAACGCTATCGTCAAAATAGACAACAACGGAGAATTTTTAACATCTGTAATAAACGCAAACGCTATTCCAAAAACTGTAGATTTGTCAAACCTTAAACTCGAACCAATAGAAAAATTTAGGGCAATCTTTAATTTAAATTGTCAAAATTCAGACTACCAACAACAAATAGACAGGAATTTCGAAATTAAAAATCAATTACGCTTAGAACATTTAAACGAAGAAGAAACCGATTTAATAACACAACTTTGCCTAAATTTTTCGGACATATTCTACCTAGAAGGAGATAACTTGTCATTCACAAACGAAATTAAACATTCTATTGACACCAACAATGCCAAACCGATATTCACAAAATCTTATCGTTACCCCCAAATTCATAAGCAAGAGGTAAAGTCACAGGTTTCAAAAATGTTAGACCAAGGCATAATCCAGCCTTCGATTTCTCCCTGGTCCTCCCCAGTTTGGGTAGTCCTAAAAAAACTTAACGCCTCTGGCAAACAAAAATGGCGAGTTGTAGTCGACTACAGAAAACTTAACGAACTAACTATTGACGACAAATATCCCCTTCCGAACATATCTGACCTTCTTGACCAACTAGGAAAATGCCAATACTTCACAACCCTAGATTTGGCCTCTGGGTTTCACCAGATAGAAATTAATCCCGAAGACGTCCAAAAAACTGCCTTCTCTGTACAGAATGGCCACTATGAATTTCTTCGCATGCCATTCGGTCTTAAAAACGCCCCATCCACTTTCCAAAGGGTTATGGACAATATCCTACTAGGTATCCAAAACGAACGTTGCCTCGTCTATATGGACGACATCATCATTTATTCCCCAACGATTCACGAACATATTACCCGACTAAACGAAATATTCCAACGCTTAAGGAAAGCTAACCTTAAAATACAGCCCGACAAGTGTGAGTTTCTTAGGAAAGAAGTTGCCTACCTAGGACACCTCATCACCAAGGACGGTGTAAAGCCAAACCCTGCTAAGGTTGAAGCAATCCTAAACTTTCCTCAACCCAAAAACCAAAAGGAAATTAAATCTTTCCTGGGTTTAGCAGGCTATTATAGACGTTTTATCCCCAATTTCTCTAAAATATCAAAACCTCTGACCAAATTACTACAAAAAGACATACCCTTTAATTTCGACAATGATTGTACGAATTCATTCAAAAACTTAAAACAAACCTTGACAACAACTCCGGTACTAATTTACCCGAACTTCGACGAGCCTTTCCTATTAACCACAGACGCGAGTGCATTCGCCATTGGTTCCGTGCTTTCGCAGGGCCCCATTGGTAAAGATTTACCTATCGCTTATGCCTCCCGAGTTTTATGCAATGCCGAAACTAAGTACTCCACGATAGAAAGAGAGCTCTTAGTATCGTGTAGTCAGTAAAGCATTTTAGACCATACCTGTTTGGCAGAAAGTTTAAACTAATCACCGATCACAGACCACTTACCTGGTTATTTTCAATAAAGGACCCGGGTAGCAGATTAGCCCGTTGGCGCCTCAAACTTGAAGAGTATGATTACGAGGTCATATACAAATCCGGCAAAATAAACAAATACGCAGACGCCTTGTCCAGAATCAAAATAAACCACTTTAACGATTGTTCCAAATTCTATTCTAAAATTTTAGCAGCTAACGAAAACACAGACGATGACGAAAACGAAATAACTAACGAACATATCGCTCAGGAATTTGACACATTCTCTAGACTATACAAGACAAAATCCCTAATAGATTACTCGAAAATCGAAATTACAAACAAACAATTGTTAGATCGAGAAAACAAAAACATAATTACGTTCTTTCGGCAAAATAACCTAACAGACCTTCATCACCAAATTATAGAAGATATTTTCGAAGAAAATCCCGAATTCGACAACAGTACAATCAATATTCTCTCTAGTAAATCAACCCGACATAGAAATTATTATATTATCGCTGTACCTTTCGACCCCGAATCTGTAATGGAACACTTGTTTTTAACGTTGTATAAAAATCAAAATAAACTAGATCTTTCCAAGACCTACTATGTCGAAAATAATTTGGACCTCCCAATACTCGAAATTCTCTCATTCATTTTTGCGGAAAAAGACTTAAAATTAATCATTTGTCAAAATCTAGTGCAATGCCCCGACGAAGACCAACGCCCGATAATCCTCGATCAAAATCACACTGGAAAAAATAATTTGCACCGCGGAATAAACGAGACAATACGCAGAATCAAAACCAGTATAATTGGCAAGGGTTAACGAAAGATGTCGAAAATTTTATCAAAAACTGCGAAACATGCCAAAAAACGAAAGTTTGTCGAAAAAATTTAAGTAGTCCACTGGTAATTACAGAAACACCAAAGACACCATTCGAAAGAATTAACATTGACTTATTTGAATTCCCTACGCGCAATTATGCCCTGACTATTCGCGACGAACTGACTAAATTTACACAAGCTTACGCAGTCCCCGATAAATCCGCCAAATCTGTAGTAAATACGCTACTGCTTTATTTTCAACATTATGGTACTCCATTAAGAATACATTGCGACTATGGAGGAGAATTCGATAACAATTTATTAAGAGATTTGTGTAGACTATACGATATAAAATTAACTTTTTCGAGTGTAGGACATCCCCAGTCAAATGGTTCAATTGAACGATTCCACGCAACCTTGGCCGAAATGATAAGAGCTAACAAAACGGAAAACCCGAATGAACACCCATTTACCATTTTACCGTATGCAGTAATCTGTTATAATAACTCTGTAAATAAAACTTACGGATTTACCCCATACAAATTAGTTTTTGGTCATACATCTGTTCGTCCACCGGAAACATTATACAATCAAAAGGAGTTAATCACTAAATATGTCCGAGATTTAAACAATCGCATTTCTCACTATTATAAAATAGCTCGAAGTCGAACTGAAACTCAAAAACAAAAAGCCAAAGTTCGGTTTGATAAAAACGTCCCCGAAAATCGCCCCACATATAATGTTGGCGACAAAGTATACGTTAAGGAATTTCAAATAAAGAACAAATTACAAGATAAATTCAACGGTCCGTTCGAAATTAAAGAAATTTTTCAAAATTCCGCTACGCTACTAAATCTCGAAACGAACCAAACAACTAAAGTAAACTTTGACCGAATGAAACCATATACTGAAAATTAAATTTATTTTCAGGTTTCTGCTGCTGCTCGGATCAGCACTTGCCCAGTATAAAATAACATCGATCAACAACACGATCGGAGTGTACTACCACCGAGACACAGACATAGTAATCTCTAACGAGAAATGGACTCTACTTGTACATAAAAACATATCGACTCTTAAAACAGCATTTGACAAAAACGACAAAATCTTACAAACCCTCTACAACACACTCGACCCAACATACCATTACATGAATGTCTTTTTCGGTGATGTAAAAACGCATCTCAGTTTATTAACTCAAATCTCTCAATCGATACAATCAAAATGTAACGAAGTTTACCTTGACACAAAAAGATACAGACGAGGAATACTAAACGATATCGGAACGATTTTCAAATCGATAACTGGAAATCTAGACGCAGAAGATGGTCAGTACTATTCTGACTGCATCAACAAGCTAAATAATGACGAACACCAACTCGAAAATTTAATCAAAAATCAAATATCTGTCACGACTTCAGTCATCAAAAAATTTTAATTCAACTATTCAAAAACTACAAATCGACGAAGAAACTTTCAATAAGCATATCAAAGAAATCGAAACCTCAATTCTAGATATGACTAAGGATATAATAATAATAATAATAATAATAATAGGTCTTTATTTTCCATTAAGCAAATACAAATAAACTACAAACATCATACATATAAATAAATAAATAACATTTAAGATAGCCTAATGGAAAAATGCCGAAGATCAGATGGTAGTGAGTGACACTACCCCTGTTTTTCATCTTAAGCATATAGCATACTATAATAATAATAACTATATTATACACAACCCACAAGAACAATACAACTTATAAACAGATAAACAATGATACTTACAAACATATCCTACAACTCAATTACAATGCAATGTAATAACAATGAAAGAAAGCGGCGAAAATAAAGAATGTGCCGTTTTGGCCATTTTCCTCCTTTCTTTTTTTTTTTTTCTCTTTCCTTTTTCTTTTTGCCTCTTCCCCTTTTTTCTTTTACATTTTTTGTATTTTCCTTTTTCTTCTTTTCTCCTTTTTCGCATTATCCTCGACTACATTTGCATAAATAGATACTTTTTAACATAACGTTTAAATGTGGATAATGATTTGTTTTTAAAATCAGATGGTACGGTATTGTAAATTTTGGAAATTTGGTACGTAAATGAACGTTTGAACAATTCAGTGCGGTGCATGGGAGGTGTTAGGGTTCCTTTAAATCTGATGTTGAGGTTGTGAACATCAGACCTATACGAAATTTTTTTATGTAGATAATTTGGAATTTTATTTATAATGATTTTGTGGAATAAGCACGCCGAGTGTAAGAAACGACGTTTAACCATGTTAAGCCATCCAATTTCATTCAGTTTATACGAAATACCCTGCCGGCGCCGGACACCGAAAATTAACCTTAAACAGGAGTTCTGAATAACTTGTATTCTACGGGAGTCTTCATAATCCAAACATGGGCCATATACCGAGTCAGCAAAATTAAATTTTGATAAGACAAGAGATTCGCATAGTATTGTTTTAACCTTTTTATTTAAGAAATGGCGGTTATTAAAAATCATTTTTAAATTCATAAATGCTGTGCGAATACAGTTATTAACATGAGGTTTGAATCTCAACACCGTGTCAAAGGTTAGGCCTAGACTCTTTGCGGATTCAGTGGGCAGTATATGGTGACCGTTTACATTAATCTGAAGTTGTTCTGCTAGAACTGACCTTACATTTTGAGGCCCAAAAATAAGCATGGCAGTTTTATCGGCATTAATATTCAAGGCATGATTTTTAGATATTTCTACTAGAGCCGCAATGTCTATATTGATCATAGTCGATGCTTCGACATGTTTAGAGGGATCAAAAGAGAGGTATAACTGCGTATCGTCAGCATAAAAATGAACGTGACAGTTCTTAAATATTTTTATAAAATCTGAAGTATATAAAGTATACAACAGTGGACCCAAGATAGATCCCTGTGGAACTCCCGACGATACACTGAGGGGGGCAGACACATTGTTGTCAATTTTAACTCTTTGTGTTCGGCTGGATAGGAAACTACGAAATAAACTGATAACATTGTTAGTTAGACGGAGGGATTTCAATATAGCTAAAAGTATTTCATGATTAATAGTGTCGAATGCTTTCGAGAAGTCGAAAAGCACTAACACTGTAGCCATTTTTTTATCAGTCCCCCTCAATATGTCATCAGTGATGTTCAGCAGGGCCGTTTCACAGCTATGGAGCGGGCTAAAACCTGATTGTACCTCAGGCAAAATGTGAAATTTTGAAATATGCTGACGGAGTTGCGAGTCTACCTCTCTTTCCAGTACCTTTGACAAAACTGGCAGTATATTAATGGGACGCAAATCTTTAAATTGTTCAGCATTCGATTTTTTAGGGATCGGTTGTACTATAGATTGCTTCCAAATTTCCGGAAATACACCATTCAGTAAGCAAAAATTAATAATATGGGTGACGAATGGTAAGATAAAGGGACAACACATTAATAGCAATTTAATGTTAAACCCATCTGAGCCTTGCGCGTTTGTTTTAATATTATATATAATTTTTTGGGCCTTATATTCAGATAGAGGATTAAATTCAAAGGTATGAGTTATACAATCTCTAACGGTATTATTATAATGATCAATTACATTTGGATTGGGTGGCATATTAGGAATACTATTGATGAAGTAACTATTAATTGCATCAACATTTTTCAAGGCATTAGGTATATTTTTTTTCCCCCGGTTTTTAATGTTTAACACATCCAAGTCTTTCCAAAGATTATTGATGCCGGTTACCCTCAATCTGTATTCAAAGTATGCTTTCTTCTCATTTTTACAGGCCAGAGTGGTATAATTTCGCAAAGTTTTGTAATAATTATAATGCGCTTCACTTTTTGTTCGGCGCCATTTGTTGCGGGCTTTATTTCTGAGCGATATAAGCAATCGTATGTTGTCCGTTATCCATGGAGAATACTTTTTAGTGATTTTTACGGTTCTTAGTGGTGCATGGTAATTAAAAAGAAATAGAATATTATCATTTAAAAATGAGACCTTATCATTAACGTCATTCATGTCAAAAATCACTTCAAAAGGGATAGAACTTAGGTCACCATAAAACGCTTCCTGATTGAAATTTCGAAAGTCTCTAATTGTTTTTAGAACTGGTAATTCTTTATTAAGTTTTATGTTAAGATTACAGTAGACAAGCTCATGATCCGAGATATGATCCACAGGCTTAACATCTACACTTTGTATGATTTCAGTATTATTGGTCGTAATAATTAAATCGATTAGAGATATGGAGGTAAGTGTAATGCGGGTAGGTGAGTTAATAAGTTGTACCATATCAAAAGCCTCGAGCATCGAGTTAAGTTTATTAAATGCCGAGGACTCAGATTTCAACATATCAATGTTAAAATCGCCCAGACATAGTACCTCGTCATAGGAGGGTAATAAAATTGAGAGACTTTGTTCCAAACCATTTATAAATTCAACATAGGAGAAATCTGGTGGCCTATACAGAACCCCCACAGCATAAATTTGTTTATTTACTTTTAATTTAATCCATAAATATTCCAAATTATTAATTTCAAGGTCAATAATAGTATAAGACAAAGGTTCTTTAATATAGATACCCACACCTCCGCCTCTACCCCCTCTACGATCTTTCCTTACAAATTTGTATCCATCTATTTGAAAAACATCATTATTCATAGCAGGTGAGGTCCAAGTTTCAGTTAGACAAAGTACAGAGTAATTAGATGCCAATATATGTTCTCTCAGATCATTAATTTTAGGCAGTAAGGATTTAATGTTAAGGTGTGCGAAAGTAACCATTATGCACACAGTCGAGAAAAAAAAAGAAAAAAAAAAGTACATATAAAAGAAATATATATAAATAAGACACAGC
The DNA here is from genome assembly GCA_963675555.1 of Leptura quadrifasciata. Classification (NCBI taxonomy): domain Eukaryota; kingdom Metazoa; phylum Arthropoda; class Insecta; order Coleoptera; family Cerambycidae; genus Leptura; species Leptura quadrifasciata. The sequence goes on from OY776675.1 coordinate 45,597,744, forward strand.
AATCAGAAAAAAAAACAAATAAAGTGACGGAATAAATAAATTATATGTAAAATCTTATCTAACAATAATAATAATAATAAAAAAGACAAGTCCATAAATTTGTGTCTTGTTGCATAAAGAGAACAAAAGGAAAAAGATAGTTAAATAGTTGTAATCTATATAAATATATATGCAGGCTTAGTGAAAACTAAAGTTAGGAGAGAAAGATTATCTTGGTTTTCTGGCCCTCTGAGCTGACTTTCCTCTTTTTGCTTTATTTACATCAGGCGGGTGTTCTTGTTTTCTTTTCTTTTCTTCTAATGTTGTACAGGCAATGGAATGTTCGGGTGACTGGAGCTCGCTTACCGTCGGTGTAGAAGGGGCGCTGTTGGAAGTATTGACTATATTTTTTACAGCATTATAATCTGTTGCAGTATCAAAAATATGTTCATCTAACTCCTGATTATTTTTCAAGTCTTCAAAAGTGAATTTTTCTCCATTTACTATCAGCACATCTTTTCGAATTGTTGCATTAAGTTGTTTTTCTCGTGCTAATTTCAGGTGATTTAATAAAAATTTCTTTTTCTGATAATCTTCAGATATATAGTCCGGAGATATAAATATACCGGTTCCCTTAAGTTTTTTAGCATTCTGTAAAATTTCAGTTTTTAATCTGTTATGTAAAAGTTCTATGGCAACAGGACGAGGTTTATCACGTGAAACTTCTCCAAATCTGTATATGTCTCTAATTTCGTTGTTAGTGCATGCAATATTAAGCTTTTCATTAAATATGTTTAATACAGCTAATTCAGTTTGGCCTTCTTCTCCATTTACACCATAAATAATTAAGTTATATTTTTTAAGTTTCCTTTCAGTTTTTAAAAGCCTAGCTTTTAGTTTATTGTTTTCTTCTCGAAGCGAACAGATTTCAGTTTTGAGATCTTTATTTTCTTGTAAAATTTCTTGTCTTAGTCCCTGTATTTCATCTTTTAATTCCTTTCCATTATTCTTTATTAGATTATACAAATCTGTGATAGATACTTCATTTTTCAAGTTAGAACCAAACGACATATTTCAATCAGCAAGTATTTGCGTAAACGTTTTCGTATACACGAATTTTACAGACTTCCCTGCGGAGTAACTGCTTATTGTAATAATAATATCTAGATATGTAGCCGTTCGATTTAACAATTAGCACACAGCCATTTACACTTTATCAAATTCGTTGCCACAAAAAAAGTTTGTAAACACTTGTGTTTTCTACAGGTTATACTATCAAATGTACTTACAGTTTATTGTTTAAACACAAATTATAACTGTCCAACAACAGATTTATGTATTTAGGAGTAATTTTGCAATTTATTTTTGCTTATTTCCACCACAAAACTATAATTTTCACAAGACTGAGAAGTTTAGCAGCCACCCAGGCTGTGTACAAATTCTGATGTTTCGATGTATCGAAAATATCCACGCAAAATTAAGATTTTTAGAAATTTGCGAACAACTCATGGCAAGTTATTTATTCAATGAAGACAATTTAAACGATATTTTGAATGCCATAACATTCGCTAGACTAAAAATTATACATTCGTCAATAATAACTCCTGACCATTTAGTAACAGCATTACAAGAGATTTCTCAGAGTTTACAAAGAAACAATTTGCCTCTACCTATTAAATTATCAGCAGTCGCTCAGTATTTAGACATTATTGAGTTACAAGCTTTTCAAGTAGATTCTAACTTAGTATTCGTTCTAAAAATACCCCTTGTCGAACCTCAAAATTACAATACCTTCCGCCTATACCCGATCCCAATTCTTGATAACAGAACTGGCCTTCTGCACATTTTATCTATTTCACAAAAGTTTATCGCGAGAGACGATGATTCTTTGATGTACATACCAATTTCAAATTTAAATGAATGCAAACCACTATACTTTGGAATGAAACTATGCTCAAACCTGTTTGCATACCCTATCGATCAAAATGCTATATGTGAAGCCAGAATCCTGAAATAGTTGACTAAACTCCCCGAAAATTGCCAGAAATCCTTCATCATTGGTCAAGGATACAACGTTCAAGAACTTGAAGACAACACATGGTTAATAATAAACTCCGAACCACTTCACGTCACCATCAATTGTCCAAAAAGAGATTCAATAACCGAATTAATCAACAAAAATTCAATCGTCAAACTACAACCCGGATGTTACGCCTTTGTAGGAATCACCAGAATACAAGCTAGTGCCAAAGACTTTTCAGACATTAAAGATAATTCTCATCCCATCTAAATTACTTATGAGTGCTGCAATCAAATGCCCGACAAAATTAAATTACCAAAATTAAAACCTCTCAAATTAAACAATCTAAACGTAGAAGATTTGGACATCGCCAAAACCAAATTGGAACAATATTCGAAAGACCTGGATGATCTTATAAACGAACCATTTGTCAACAAACATGTATCTTGGTTCACGTATTTTACCATCACATTCGTTGTTTCCCTAATTCTACTTTACATACTCTGTAAGTGTAGGAAAAGACGACGTGGAATGCTGAAAATCCAACATTCTACAGATGACGCCCCTTCACCCTCTCCAGGACGAAGCAAACCATTTATGAAACTTCCCGGTTTTATCCTTCCAAGAAAGCGACCCGTTATCAGACCCCCAAGAAGGAGATGACATCGAGTTAACATAGACTTTCACTTGTGATTTATCATTCACATTATTAACTTAACCTTTGTATATTTTTACCTTTATTTTTATTATTTTTTATTGTATTCATTCACTATTTTATTATCTTTTCAATTTCAAAAAGTTCCTGTATAACAGCAACTTTTTCATTAAGGGGGAAGTTGTTATATAGTATTTGAGCCACTGTATACAAGACGATACGTGACTTTTGCTTCATTTCAGTTTATCCTATAATATCATATTTCAGATACGTGCAGATAACAAATTCCCGCTATCATTTATCTATCATATTATATTATATTACATTTTAACTTACCATGATTATGCTGAATCGCTTGCTTGCTTTTCTTTGTTCATCATTTAGATGACACTGCATCTAAATGTCATAAATAGAACCACGAGACATTTCTGTGGCCAGTTATCATACTCACTTCAAATTAAATACTTACATTTTATTACTGTATTATTTCTAAGAGTCAACGTTGACTCTCTACAAATAAATAAAATTGTTTTTAAAAACAGCTACGAAACGCGAGCTATAACATATATATATATATATATATATATATATATATATATATATATATATATATATATACGAAATACCTTGCTCAAACTGTCCCCAAACCTACATTGGACAAACCAACAGACGGATTAACAATAGAATATATGAACATCGTCTTGCAGTTAGAAAATCCGATCCCACATCATCACTTGCCCAACACCGCCTTCTAACAGGCCATAATATAGACTTCGATAACACCAAAACCACAGCACCATCATTTTTCCAGAAACCGCAAATCATCCGCGAAGCAATTGAGATTGAAAAACGTCCCAATTGTCTAAACAAAAGGGATGACGGTCATCGTCTTCCAGTCGCTTGGAAATCATTGATCTCCAGGCTAGCCCCACAATATTCATCCACACCTCATAATCCTGATAGCAGCCGTTCTGCTCTGATGCCTCCATCAACAGACCCTCAACCCCCCACCACTCCCCCACCCACAGACAGCTTTCGTATAAATAACACTTCGTCCGATACTGCCAGCGAGTTCGCTCTAAGGAGTAGGCAGGTTGAGGCCTTAGAGACGGATCGTGGTGAGATCTGGGGAGTAGGCAGATTGAGACCCCGGAATCGAACCAGTTCCACGAACTCCTAGCATTATTTTCTTTGACAATTTTTACTTGATCCACTTTTTCTCTTGAAAATGGCTCCAAAACGGGAGCCGAAACGTCGAGACATTAACAATCTCAGACGCGGTTGAACCCGAGAACCTAGTATTTTTCATATATATATATATATATATATATATATATATATATATATATATATATATATATATGTCGGCTTCTTCAGGAGTCACGGTTGTCTAAACGACGTTTCGGCAGAATCTCATCTGCCATATTCAGGTTCTCACTGAAAGTTCAGTTCGAGCAACGAGGAGCAGCAGTAGGCAGCTTTATTATTACTATTATTATTTATAACTAAACTATAGAGTGTGGAGATAGTGTCAAAAATGGCGTCTGCTAAGCAAGTTGCAGCATTATTACTTTTAAATGCAGAGAACTGGACAGAGGCAAATATGTGGCCTCACTGTTATTTGACCTCTCCAAGGCATTTGATTCTGTATGCCCTAATTTTTTAATAATGAAACTTAGCAGATATAACTTGTCAGGCAACATAATTAGTTGGATCCAATCGTATCTTGAGGGACGAAATATGGTCATTGATATTAATGGTGTCAAGTCAGCTGTGCATGATGTTAAACTTGGTGTGCCACAGGGATCTGTGCTAGGTCCATTATTATTTTTACTATTTATTAATGACTTGCCGAATCATATAACTGGGGGCCTTGTTACAATGTTCGCTGATGATACTACCATAACCCTGTCAGCTGAAACACCCCAGCAGCTGGCAAATATGATTCATGATGCCACCTCTGACTTAAGTACTTGGTGCGAAAGAAATAGACTCGTTTTGAATAAAAGTAAAACAAAATGTATACACTTTTTTAAGAGAAGAGACATTCCTAACAAAAACCTGATTAGCGATATCCAATTCTCGCAGTCGGTAACGTTTCTAGGTACCTGCATAGATGACAAACTTACCTGGGATGCGCACGTGGATGGTGTCTGTAACAAACTGAATAAAGCCTTTTATGCCATTTTGCAGATGAAAGATATTTTAACTGTTCCAGGACTTCTAAACATATATTACGCTATGGCATACTCACATATTTCTCTAAATATAGTTAGCTGGGGTGGTGGGAGAGACTTCAAGAGAATATTTGTAGCTCAAAAGAAACTTCTAAGACTAATTTTTAATATGAAGTACAATGAAAGTTGTAGACAGATTTTTGTAAATAATGAAATCCTTACAGCCCCATCAATTTATATCTTTAAGTGTGTAACGTTTGTCAAAAGTCACTACAATTTATTCATCAACAATTCATGTCTGCACGACCACAGTACTAGACACGGTGAATTATTGCGTATTCATCACCATAATATCTCTACATATAAATATTCACCTAACTACAAATGTATCAAACTGTATAATAAATTGCCCACTAACCTCAAAAATGTGGCAAGTTTTGATACCTTCAAAAAAATCTGTAAGAACCTTGTTAGTCAATGGATGTTTTTACAGTGTTGACGAATTTCTATCAGCCCCCTTTGATTATAATATGTGATATAAGATTTAATTTATTAACCAATACATATATATCTCAAACTTTGCTTGCCTCACGATGCATTTAATATATTTGATTTTTCTCTATATTTTTATCACATACAATAATTGTTGTAAAAGTCTGTATTCTCTTTTACTTATATTTTATTTTTTGTATGCTTGTTTGTTTGTTACTCTTTTCTATTTATTGTATCTTGTGACTTTTACATATAGGTATATGTTTTATATTGACGTTTCACATCTGTAAAATGTACAGCTCTATATGAATGAATAAATTATTATTATTATATATTAAAATTCGAAGTTTTTTCTTAGGTTGTATGTGTTGGATCCAAATGATTTTTACGGCCTCACTTTCACTATATTGTGTTTTAGCCAAAAGAGCGTGATTAATATTTTAAAGCTTAAAAATGCACAAAATTATAGATAAAATAACGAAAATAAGTAAAAAGTAAATATATGAGAGTGATAAAGTCCGTAATTGAGGACGAGATGGCAAAGAACGAAAAGAATGCTACTTGAGGTCAGTAGATATCAGTTTAAGATATTGAAACATTAACCCATTCACTACTGACATAGAACATCAATGTTTGCCTCAGACTTACTAGGTTTTGAAACCAAAAGTATGCTTATATAATGTTTTACAGATAACGACAAAGCTGTACATTTATATGTGGAATTAAGATAAGGCATAACGGGAAATAAAACATCAGACAAAGAGAAATGTAAATCTTACGTTCGTCTACACAGATGCATTATATGCAAGTAAATTTTTAAAATCACTGAATTAAATACTGAGTGTTTTGACAACTATACTATTCTCAGGATCACAATATAGAAACAGAAAAAATATATTTAAGTATAAATGACCACGCATCAAAATACATGGGATTCAGTATCTTCATGAAATGTAATGAAATAGGTGGATATCGGCAGCTCAAAATTTGTTGAATAAAGGTTCAAATGGCGGTAAACTTCGAAATGACCATTTTAGCCCCTATTTTGGGGCGTGAACTCACTAAATAGACTAGTAAAAGTGAGAGGTGAAATGACCTCTTGTAAATAAGTTCCACTGCATTTTAGACAAAAAAAGTTAATTTGGACCAAGACTTAAGTGTCCTAAACTTGACAAGTAAGTTTGTTCGCTTCCTTAACTTTATAAAGAGTTACTAGCTGGTTAAACAACTAAAGAATGGTTAGTGTATGTTTACAGACCTCGCCATGGTAATAGTGAAGTAATATTACATATACTTTGTTATTTATGGCACAGTTAAAAATACACTTAGTGTTATGTACTTTGCTAGTAACAGTTAATATGCCTGCCTGTGATGAAACAAACCTTCCTTATAAGGAGTGCGGACCGTGAATGTGTTTTCAAAAGTGTGCGAATGTATATTATTGTAGTGGGCTCACTTCAAGCCCTTACTTTAATAAAATAAAATAAATATAAACTCTATGTTTGTATGGTTTATCATTTTTTGTAAACCTGGCGACGTTGTAAACCCGGCTGTGATAAAAGTGAATAACTTACATTGTGGGTGTCGGAATTGTAAGGATAAAGGTGAGTTTACAATTGTGAGCTTCTATATATTTAGCTGACCATTTTTTATTTTTACATTTAAACAGCAGCATATTCTATACACTAACTAAAGACTCAGATTAGAATGTATGTATTTCAAAAACACCTTGTATGCTTGCTAGGCATAGCAAATCTATTAATAAACACGAAGAAGTACTCGAATTATAGTATGAGTTATTATAGTATTCTAAGTCAAATTGCTAACGAAAAGAAAATTAATACTAAGTCATATTAATCCAACGTTTGACAAAAGAAAACAAATGATTTTTATAAACGTTTATAGTAAAAATAAATTTCTTTTATAAAACAAAAAGATAATCCAAATAAATTACATGCTGACTAAGGAGATTTTAGTATTGCATAAGTTTTGTATCCTTAGATACTTATATCTAAAAATATTACAAGCACCGACAGCAGACACTCATCCTTCTTTAATAGCGCTGTAGCTTAACTCAGTTTAAAAACTCATTAATTTTCTAAAACGACAAATGTAAGACGTATAATATTGATAAAAGTTTTTAATAGAACTTTAATACAGAACGAAGTGAAATAGGTTATTTTTGTCGTTTGTTTAAAATCTTATAATTCTAGAACAGATGTACGATTTTTAATAAGAATAATTGATTAAGGCAGGAGATTATATGCTGCTTATCCATAAAGAAGTACCTAAATTAGAACAAGCAGATACTCCTAATGAGAGTCTAAAGTTTTATACCATCTGTATATTTTATGAGGGCGTCGTCAAAAATCTGCCGTAATATCTGTTACAGAAGAAAAAGTATCCCACTTTTTGTGAACTTTACAGTAAATGATATATGAAATTTTTAGCCTACTTTGAATGAGTGAGGTATAGTATAAAACCTGAAAAATAGGGAAATTACCTCCACCTCATTTGAAAAGATACGAAAAAACTTAAAGGGAAAGTTGACGGCAAAGATTATGAGAATAATAATAAAATTCGAAAAACACAGTTGTGATGGTCTTGTGCAAAAATTAAAAAAAAAAAAAAAATTCAAGGTAGGCCATGAGACCATTAAATCCATTACTTCTTTCTCTTTCCGATGATATAAAACATGTCATAAAATTTTTAACCGATATTGCCAAAATTTAAAACTTTATGAAAACCCCAATACGTATCGTAAAAATCAGCTATGCCAAAATATCAATTTAATACAAACAAACAAACATCTCATAAATAAATCGGCAGCTACTGGAAGCGGCTGGAATCTCCCCACTCGGTGGATTTCTGAAGCCGAAAAGAGCATTAAATTGTGTGACATAACGGCACTAAACGTAATGCGATCTCATCCAAAATCTTTTCAGATTTTCTGGGGCACTAAAAAACCCTCAACTTAATGAATTTACAATCATCTATGCGAGTTATTACCTACATTATCGCTCGTTGAATAATATACTATTAGGATATTAACAACATCACTTGAACGACTAAGAAAGTCTAGTTATCCTAAATACAACAGGTTTGTAAAGCAACAAACTGAAAATTGGTAAAGTGATAATCAATAATAAATTCACCAACGAAGGTACAGAAAGCATATGATATTGCTATTGTTACATCTACCTTTAAAGTTTGTGACAATCCACTAAGAGTTACAAATATGCCAAAATCTTATTAACGTGACATGACACCAACGTTATCGGATGACAAACGATGACAATGACAATCGTCAAAATTTGCTCATTGCAATCCGATCGCTCGCGGCTGTCTTTGTTAAATGAAACATTAGCATTTCAGTAATTTTACTAGATTTTTGAGGAATATTTGTAGTTTAATTCTTCGATTTGTCTGTATATATATTTAAAAACGGCACTAAACGTAAACCGCTCTATTTCTAGAGTAGTGAAGAAACCCTCACACGTGAACTGACACGTGATGTGACGAGTTTCACGACGTAACGGCTACGCGCATCGATCATGTCATGCGAAATGCGATCTACGCTTCATATTTGCTTTGTTTTTAACTTTTTTCACGGAAACCAAATCGAAAGGGTGGAAGTGTGATATATCGTTGAAATCAGAATCTTAACTGCTTTTCAACGGTTCCATTGCAAATCGAAAATAGTTATAAAATAAACAACTTGTTGCGTCAAAATGGCACTAAACGTAATCCGATCTCAACCAAAACCTTTTCAGATCTTCTGGAACACTAAAGAAACGTACGTGCAAAGTTTCATTCAAATCCGTTCAGTAGTTTCGACGCTATCGTGCTAACACACACACACACAGACATTTTTCAAATACCACTTTTTTGGGTTCCTAGGACCTCAAAACGTAAAGATTTGATGTTATATTAATAATCGTTTTTGAACCAATTTTAGTAACCTCTCACAATTTTATTGTGGAGAGGTTAAAATACAGGTACAAAAACATCCAAAAATTTATCCTTATCGATTATTTAACAAACGCCTATTATTTCATGTCAAGATGACAGTGAAGGTTTTCAAATTAAAGAAAAATTTATTACAACATACAAGCGTCGAAAAGGGCAAACATAGGTATACGTTGCAGGGTATCGATAAGATAGATGAGGGGTACAATTTTACACGGAAAAGCTCTTTATGAATTGTCAAAGCTAATAAATAGTAAACCGTTTCGATTGAGGCCTGCATACGCTATACAATTTAAATTAGATACAAGATTATTAAATACAAAATGAAATTCCTATTATACTCGACCTCGTCTCATAAATAGGTTTAATGTAGTATCCTCTCTTCGTGCTAAGCGATCACGTATTTTAAAGGACACAAATCTGCAACCCCTCCGGCTCTTCTCTCATTAGTATACCTAATCAGTCTTTCTTTTCGTGCATAAGACGGTGCATTGGGATGCATAAACATTCACGTAAACGGGAATATACTCGCTTGCGCTCTCGATATAGGGATGCGCCTCCAGTTCCCGACGTAGGAATTATCGAGCTCGTTCTCCGGCGTACCCAGTGGATATTGTAAAGGAGTTATTGTAAAGGAGTTATTGTAAAGGAGTTTAGTGATCTTAAGAAACGATTAGCATTATTAGAACACGGACCGGAGAGAAGAGAGGCTGTGAGACACATATCGCCTGAACCACAGCCGAACTCGAGACGGAAAGTATCGAGCATTATGATGGCTCTGTTGACAACCTTTATGATAATTCTCAGACATCTACGTCTTATCTATCAGAGGACAGGGGTAAGTTATTTGTAAAATAAACAAATATATTGTGGTTGAACGATGTTCATTTAATGTTATCCCGTAAGATGAGGTGTTTAGAAACTAAATTATAAACGAGTTGGCTGTGATGCAGTAAATAAAAATATTTTGTGCTTTTGGCAGCACTATCCATGAATTATTAAATAATTTCTTTATTTTATGCATTTGGTTGTATTGACTTTACAGACAGTTTCCCTTTAATGGTAGTAAAATTATTTTGTGCTTTTGGCAGCACCATACACTTTACGTTAATTAATGCAAGCGCCTGCTTTAGTGCTTTGGCTAACTACCTAAAGTGCCTGCTTTGGCTAACTACTTAATTTTTAAATTTGCTTGTGGTAGCAAAAATAAATTACTTATGGTGGCATAATGCTTGTGGTGGCATAATGCTTGTGGTGGCATAATGATTGTGGTGGCATAATGCTTGTGGTGGCATAATGATTGTGGTGGCATAATGCTTGTGGTGGCATAATGCTTATGGTGGCATAATGCTTGTGGTGGCAATTCATAGAAATACCAATACCTTAACTAATGAGTTAATTATTATAACTTGCTTGTGGCAGCAAGAATAAATTGCTTTTGGTGGCAATTTATAAAAATACCTTAATGGACTGTGATACAATTATTATCAGCAAACAATTTTCTATAGAAAAGGCCCAGGATATTCAGACCACACATACATACAGATGGCAATGAATCCAATGATGATATTGTATGGTCCGGATATTAATAAAAATATCATTCCTAGATGGAATTTTGTTCTTAAGAATGGTCTTGCAGACAAGAAGAGGACCGAAATTATGGAGAAATTAACCCCCCCCCCCACAAATAATTTTTAGAGCCTTACATCACGAAGTTAAACACAGAGGTAAAAGACGCTGGTAACTGCCAGGTGGTAAAAAGAGATGATAAATTAGTAAACCGTCAACAACAATTAAGTACTGGTTTGACCGGTATGGCATATGTCCTTTCCAATATGATACAAAAGGGGGGAGGGAAGATAAGGAGCAGATAGAAGTCCTTAGCAATGCGTGCAGGCTGATCGCGGATATTTATCATTCGGAATCACGATCCAGACGAGATTTGTTATTGATAAAGCTTAGCAAGGGCTTTTCAAGTAATATTAAAAGATGCTTCAATAACACATTTTCTCTTTAGTGATAAATTAGACGAACGAGTGAATGCAGCAAAAAATATGAAGCTCTTTAGTCAAGGATTGCCCCCTTGCGTAAAACCAGTCCCAGATATGTTACAAACAAAACATTTCCTAGTAAGCCGAATTTAAACTCGAAAAGTCCACTCGGGGCCAACGCTCAAAAATGAGTTCGACCACGGCAATTTTGTCTTTACGACTCCGTGGATGTCTGAAGTATTTTCTCAAGTAATGGTGTCAGTTTACTTCGGATAAAATTATTTTATCTTATATAGAGGGGCTACAATTACCTTTTGGTTATGAGCCTTGATAAAAAATTTGTTCCAAATAATTCTATTTTCTCTACATCTGGCCAGGCAGATATCACCTTTGCAGTTAATAAACTACTCGGTACAGGAGCTACATGCCGAGTGAATCCGTGCAAAAATAAATATTTATCAATTTTCCTGACACCAAAAGCAGATGGCACAAAAAGGTTAATTTTAAGCCTAAAACCATTAAACAAGTACATTACTACATCACATTTTAAGCTGGAAGACCATAAAACTGTAATCCGATTTATTGGAAAAGATTATTTTATGGCCACCTTGATTTTAAAGACGCATATTTCTTGATGCCAATATGAAAGAGTCACAGGAAGTATTTAAGATTTTCTTTTAATAGATCAATATATCAATATAATGTGTTCTTTGGATTGAATATTGCTCCATTTTTTTTTAGGAAATTAATGAAACCTTTCCCATTTAAGGCAACAAAGATATGTGTCTGTTTTGTATTTGGATTATTTATTTTTTATTGCCAGGCAGGTCCTATCAGGAATGCATGGATAATGTAAGAACTACCGTAAAGCTTTTACAGTCCTTAGGGTTTGTCTTTAATTTTGAGAAAAGCAAACTTATTCCAAATCATACAATTCATTATTTAGGCTTAGTCTATGACTCCCATAGTATGACTATCTCTTTATCTACAGATAAACAATCGAAGATGTTAGATCTTGAAAAAATTTCTAAAACTAAGAGATCAAAAATAAGAAATTTCGCTCGATTTAGTGGTAGCATAGTCTCAGTTTGCCCAGCGATTAGATATAGTTATGTATACTCAAAATTGTTTGAAAGAGGAAAATTTCTAGCCTTACAGAAATTATAGGGAAATTATAACCAGTACACGTGTTTACCAGAAAATTTATCAATGGATACCTATAGTTCAAAATCCTATTAAAATAGATATATTTGCAATGGAGATATTTTCAAGTTCGTCTTTAATAGGGTGGGGAATTTTTTGCAACGGCGTAAAATTACAAGGTTTTCTGGTCAGACAAAAAAAAAACAGTTTCATTTTAATTATCTGGAATTATTGACAACATTTTTTGCTCTTAAATGTTTTGCTTCTAGTCTTTAAAATTGTAATATTCTATGTAGAATAGACAACACTACAGCAATGGTATATAGAAATAAGATGAGCACCATTCAGTTTCTAGACATTAATAACTTATCCAGGGAAATCTGTTTTGGGTGTGAACAGAGAAATATATTTTTATTTGCGTCCTATATTAAACCTTCAGAAAACACCATTGCTGATGAACAATCACGTAATCTGGAAATAGAGACAGAATGAGAACTGAATGAATCATCATTCCAATATATCCGAGAAAAGTTTGGCACCCCTGGAATTGATTTATTTGCCAGTAGAGTCAATACTAAGTGTAAAAAATTTAATTCCTGGTTAAGAGATCCAGACTGTTACAAAGTAGATGCTTTACATTTAATTGGAAAGATTTTTATTTCTATTCAATTCTAAAAAGGACTTCAGAAAATTATAAATGATAAAGGTAGGGGAATAGTTATTGTACCGCTCTGGACCATTCAGCCTTGGTTTCCTATTTTTTATAACTAGAAGGGGATCCTTCATTCTATTATTTTTAACCCTAATAAAAATTTATTATCCTTTAACTGAACACCCCACCCGCCTTGGAAATCCCTTCTCGTAAGTGTTATCTTACAAGCATTACAGAAAGGTGAAGAGCCACAAGGATGCCTAGAGATCTGTCTCGCAACCATCACGGAGAATGCATTAAACTAGTACAATACCGGATTAAAGCCATGGTAGAACTTTTGGGGGACAAACAAAATTGATGCTTTCTCGCCTACAGTAGAATTAATTTTAAATTTTTTAACAATACAATACAAAAAGGGGTATCGTATAGCTCGCTCAATACTTACAGATCCGCAATAGCACAAATTTCAGGACTTGAAATAGGTCAGGATTTTAGAATTAAAAGATTTTTTGAGGGAGTTTATCATTTACGGCCCAGTATTCCTAAATATGACAAAATATGGGATCCTAATGTCGTTCTTGAATATATTCAATCAAATCCGGAAGAAAATATTACGTTAGAAATTTTAACACATAAGTTAGCAACACTTATGATACTTGATACGGGGTAGCGTGTTCAGACAATTAATTCAATAAATTGTTCGGACATTGTTAGATTTGATAATAAAATCCAAATCAAGATTCCCAAACGTCTGAAAACATCAGATAAAAATAGAATACAGCCTACCTTGATTCTATCTTTCTGCCATAATGATCCGGTTATTTGTGTAGCAAAAACCCTACTGGACTACCTAGATAGAACAAAAGATTTACGTAAATCAGAGCCTAGCCTTTATCTTACTACATCTAAACCGCATAAAGCATCATCTACACACACTGTATCCAGATGAATAAAAGTTATGCTTAATAATAGTGGCGTGGACACCGCTAGGTTCACTGCAAACAGCACTAGGCACGTGTCCACCTCGGTGGCAACTAGGAAAGGAATTACCATTGGCACAATTTGTCGAGCGGCTGGATGGACACAAAAATCAAAAATATTTGCCTTATTTTACAACAGGTCTCTAACATCAGATAATAATTTAGCTGAGGCGATATTACCCACAAGTGGCTAATTCTCTTAATAATAAGGTTAAGAAAATTTTCTTTTTTGTTATTGGCTTATTACAGATTGTACCTTTAGTTGTTAACTGCATGTGAACGTTATTGAGTACACAAAATAATAATAATAATGTTGGTATCAATAAAGCCCTCAGCTTACCAGATATTTGTTGCATTTTGCTTTAAACATCTACATTAAACCTATTTATGAGACGAGGTCGAGTATAATCGTAAGATTAAACGAACTTACCTGAGTGAAGTTTAATCTTGATTATATGAGGCCTCGTCGAAATAAATAGGTCCCACCCGTTTTTTCACTTCCCATAACCCGAAATAAATGCAACAAAAAACGCTTTAAAAAGACTGATTAGGTATACTAATGAGAGAAGAGCCGGAGGGGTTGCAGATTTGTGTCCTTTAAAATACGTGACCGCTTAGCACGAAGAGAGGATACTACATTAAACCTATTTATTTCGATGAGGCCTCATATAATCAAGATTAAACTTCACTCAGGTAAGTACGTTTAATCTTACGAATATTATGACAAAAAACTAATTATCAATAAAAAAGTACAAAATTAAAAGTTTGATACCAAAACTGCCGCGGTATCAGAACGAAAGTAATTTAGTTTTATAATAATGTTCATGTTACTAATTATGAAATAATTATTCTCACAGAAACTTGGCTATGCGAAAACATTTCAGATACCGAAATATTCGGCCATAGTTATGTAATATATAGAAAAGACCGTAGTTCCTTGACTAGCTCTAAACTTATAGGAGGAGGTGTTCTAATAGCTGTATGTTGCAAATGCATATATTCAAGCGAATTTAATGTAAATAGCACAGTAGAAGAGTTACATGTTTCGGTTTTGATTAATAATGTTGAACATATTTTTGGTGCTGATAATATCCCTCCATCTGCTGATTCTAGAGTATACGAAACCCATGTGGAAACCGTAGGAAATATCACGGAACGCTTCCCCAAAGCTGTTACATATAGGTGGTGACTATAATATTCCCCAAATCACGTGGTGCATAGATGGCATAGGCATCAATGTAGCTGAAGGTACATATATCCGTCAAATTGAAATTATCTGTGATTGTTTTAATTTCTTAAATCTAAATCAGTATAATTTAGTTAAAAATTCCAAAATGTAATTTTAAACTTATGTTTTTCAGCTCATTCCGAAGTAAAAGTTTTTCATAGCGACTTTTTTTTCTGACAATGTCAATGAATCGATATTTTTTTTCTATAATACAATTGCCGTTGCATTAGAAACATATATTCCTAAATATAAAATTCATAACAACAATTATCCCTCGTGGTATAGCATAAATACAAGAACCAAATAAAAAAATAAAAACAAATTATATAATCGTTATAAAAAAAAATCGCGGTCCTGAATTATAGTCTCAATATAAAATTGATTGATTTAAATGTATCGATAACACACAAGCAAATTGAAATTCAAACAATATCAAATCCTTTTGGAAATTCGTCAATTCTAAAAAGAAATGTATATGAAGTTAGCAGGTCAACTTTTGCGAATCGGTCTCGGCATAGCATAAACATTTGCCGTTTTTTAGCCGTTAAGTAGCCGTGAAAGAAAAAAATTTGCCGCTTTTGTTTTTTAAAAAATATGAGATGTGCTGCTAACTTCATATGAAGTTAGCAGGTCACATATATAAAAAATTATTTTAAAAAAAATTAGGTAGCTTAAAATTTGCCGTTTTTTTGCCTCTGGGGAATGGCTATAAGCAAAATATTGTAGGACTCGATTTACATTCGGAAAACTTACTTTTTTGCACTATAAATTCCCGGAAGCGATAAAAAACGTTTGAGATAGAGTAATAATACACTGGGAAAAAATAGGCTAACGTATATCTTCGTTGAAACGTCAGAATTAGAGTTTGTCAGACTGAAATATAATTATGCTGGCGAATAAGGGGGTTGCGTTGCTTAGATTCCATGGATTGTTTATTTTTGTCGATAAAAAAATTCCGAAAAAATCATACTATCCACGAATAAATCAAGCAAGTCGAACGGCAAATTCCTATGCAGAAAGCGAGTAGAAAAAACAATTTCTAAAGTGCGAAACTCGGTTGCCTCGCTGAGATTCCGTGGATTCGAGCTTTATTATTTATTATTGGCCATAAACAATTTCGGAAAAGTTTTACTCTCCACAATTAAATCAAACATAATTAACCGCGAAAGAAAAAAATTTGCCGCTTTTGTTTTTTAAAAAATATGAGATGTCCTGCTAACTTCATATGAAGATAGCAGGACAGTTCATATGAAGTTAGCAGGTCACATATATATAAAATTATTTAAAAAAAAATTTGCTAGCTTAAAATTTGCCGTTTTTAACCGTTAATTAGCTGTGAAAGAAAAAAATTTGCCGCTTTTGTTTTTTAAAAAATATGAGATGTACTGCTAACTTCATACGAAGAAATTATTTAAAAAAATGTAGGTAGTTTAATAGAATAGAAAACGAGCCGGAAAACAAATTTCCGAGGCGCGAAACTCGGTTGCCTCGCTGAGATTCCATGGATTCGAGCTTTATTGTTTATTAATGCAATAAATAATTTCGGAAAACATTTTGCTCCTCACGGTTAAATCAAACAAGTCGAACGGCAAATTCTCAAATAGAAAACGAGCCGGAAAAAAAAATGTCCGAGGCGCGAAACTCGGTTGCCTCGCTGAGATTCCATGGATTCGAGCTTTATTGTTTATTAATGTGATAAACAATTTCGGAAAAAATTTTGCTCTCCACGATTGAATCAAACAAGTCGAACGGCAAATTCTCAAAGAGAAAACGAGCCGGAAAAACAATTTCCAAAGCGCGAAACTCGGTTGCCCCGCTGAGATTCCGTGGATTCGAGATTTATTGTTTATTGATGGGGATAAACAATTTCGAAAAAAATTTTGCTCTCCACGATTAAATCAAATAAGTCGAACGGCAATTGCCATCGACCAAATGGGTTGAATGGGTTGAAGATATTTGAAAAACCTTTTTAAAGACAAAAGCTTTCACTAAAAATTTATAAACAATAATATTTTTAGCTATCACAATATTTTAAGGCTGTTATATATTTAAAATAAAAGCTTGGGGCGTTCATGAAGACAAGCGTGTTGTACGAAATATTTTACTGTCTATATACAGGGCAATTGTACACATAATTTGATATAATATCAGTTAACTCTTTTTGTATCTGTTTCTTTTTTTAGCCTTTCTTTCTCGTCTATCTATAATTATGTAAATTATCCAGTGAAAGTATAGTAAAAAAAAAATTTTTTTTTGTTGAAATAGGCTTAAAATGTCATGAAACGTCGAGATTTTAAATTTGAGCGAAAAAAAAAATTCCTGTCTGTCTGTAACTTTTTTTGTGCGCACGTTTACTCTGGAACCGTTTGTGATATTGACTTGAAATTTGGTACATTTATGTATTGTAATGAGATCTGAAACTAGATTATATTTTGATCTAATTCCGTTGAGGGGGTCGGGGGTAAATGGGGGTACATAAGAGTAAATAGGCAAAACAAACAAGTATTTTTTTTATAAGAGTCCATAAAATCGCAATTTAGGGCATGTACGAAAAGTGAAGGTCTCAGAAATTTTTTTGGCATCAGACACCCCCCCCCCACTATCATCCCCAATACCACCCCTACACTCTATTATGAAAGGGAGTAAAAAAATTAAAATGTGATTTAGTGTATATACAAAAACGAAACGTCTAAAAAAGTTTTTTTAGCGTTTTCAACCCCATGTACCAACCCCATTGCCACCCCCACCCTATTAATAAAGGGGGTAACCAAAATTAAAATGTAATTTAGTGTGTATACAAGAACGAAATGTCTAAAAAATATATTTTGGCGTTGACTACTCCCTCTACCACCCCATTGCCACCCCCACCCTATTATTAAAGGGGGTAAAAAATTAAATTGGAATTTAGTGTGTGTGCGAGAACGAAGGCCATCTAAATTTCTTTTTACATTAGCCACCCCCTCTACCACCCCCACTCTATTATTAAAGGGAATAAAATATTACATTGGGATTTAGGGTGCATAAGCCTTGATACAAAAACTGGATGTGGAAGTAGTGATTCCTTGGGCAGCGCTTTTTTTTCTTTATCACATACATTTTACCCCATAGGTGTAGAATTTTAACAGTCCTCTCTTAGCTAGGTCCTGCGGTTTGTGCTGGGCTTTGCTGTCAGTCATTTCAAATGTCTTTCTCTTTGAGAATTTGCCGTTCGACTTGTTTGATTTAACTGTGAAGAGCAAAATTTTTTCCGAAATTATTTATCGCATTAATAAACAATAAAGCAACCGAGTTTCGGGCCTCGGAATTTTTTTTTCGGCTCGTTTTCTATTTGAAAATTTGCCGTTCGACTTGTTTGATTTAATCGTGAAGAGCAAAATGTTTTCCGAAAATTGTTTTTTCTACTCGCTTTGTGCCTAGGAATTTGCCGTTCGACTTGCTTGATTTATTCGTGGATAGTATGATTTTTTCGGAATTTCTTTATCGACAAAAATAAACAATCCATGGAATCTAAGCAACGCAACCCCTTTATTCGCCAGTACAATTAAATTTCAGTCTTGCAAACTCTAATTCTGACGTTTCAACGAAGATATACGTTAGCCTATTTTTTCCAGTGTATAACTCTATCTCAAACGTTTTTTTATCGCTTCCGAGAATTTATAGTGCAAAAAAGTAAGTTTTCCGAATGTAAATCGAGTCCTATAATATTTTGCTTATAGCCATTCCCTAGCGACAAAAAACGGCAAATTTTAAGGTACTTAAATTTTTTTTTAAATAATTTTTTATATATGTGACCTGCTAACTTCATATGAAGTTAGCAGGACATCTCATATTTTTAAAAAAATAAAACTGCTAACTTCATATACATTAAAAAGAAACCACCAAATTGCATGTACTATGGTGATGACAAGTCAGAAAATGGTCTGGAAATTGCAAATATGTTTGATAATTATTTCATGTCAAGACATACTCCATGAACAGTAGCTTAAATCGTCATACTTTTGACACGTCTTTCTTTAATAATTATAATTTAAACTTATTTAAAATACAGTTTTCAGTTGATGAAGCTTTTAATAAGTTGCAGTCCCTCAATATTAATAAAAGTGCTGATCCTGACAACATCTCATCATATTTTCTAAAATACACTAGTCCGACGTCGGCCTATCCGTTTATCACAAATACACTGGAAAACGAGTCCAAATGGATGCTGTCTATACCGACTGCAAAAAAACCCTTTGATTGTGTTGATCACAAATTATTGTCGTTTAAACTCGAACTGTATGGTATAGGAGGTAACCTGCTTGACTGCTCAAAAGCTATTTAATAAATCGTAAACAATATGTAGTAGTCTAAGGATATAAATCTGAGGAACTAAATGTCACCTCAGGTGTACCTCAGAGTTCGCACCTCGGTCCAGTTTTGTTTCTGCTTTTTACCAATGATATATCGAGTGTTATAAAATTTAGTGATGTATTACTTTTTGCGGATGACCTTAAATTATTTAAATCGGTGGTGTCAATCATCGATTGCCTTACGATTCAAAGCGATTTGTCGAACATCGCCTTTTGGTGCCAACAAAATTTTCTGGACTTAAATATCAACAAATGCGAGGCAATATCCTTTTTTAAGAAAACCTTTTAAAATACGGTTACATTATTAGAGCTCATATTTTGCAACTAATCTCTACTGTCACGAATTTGGGCCAAATTTCTTGACGAAAAAATGTCTTTTATCCTCGTAGATAAGACATAGAAAATGTGTGGTTTTGTCATTAGGCAATGGTAACATTTTACGGACATTCCAGCTATTATTTTATTATTTAATTCCTTGTCATGGAGCATACTTGCATATGGATGTATCATTATGGTCACCGAGGAGTAGACTGCTGTAGAAATCTGGTGTACACACCACTGGAAATCAATGGAAATCAGTGGAAATCATTGGAATTCAATTAGAAATCTTTGGAAATAAATAGAAATAAATTTGACAGCAATTGCACTGTGCATGCATCTACAACGAATTTCCAGTGACAGGTATAGTTTAGTTGTGTGCGAGGTTGTACTCCATGAAAAAGTTAAACACAAAAGTTCTATAACAGGAATGAAACATGGATACCCCCGTTTTCGAGGGCACTGAACACGATGGTGATATTTTTAAGGTTCTCACCCCTTAGCGACTACCCCTATTCTCGAGAAATCACCCCTATTTCGGATTTTTCTCTGTCGTAGCCATGCATATCAGTTTCTTGGGCAGGATTCAGGTAGGTTGTATGAAATTTAACCATACATCTTATCCTCCCCTGGGGTTGAAACTACCACCACCCCTAACATTGAAATCCACCGAAAAGTACAAAATAGTGGAAAATGTTTTCTCCTCGTTTTGGAGGGTGCTAAACACGATGTTAATACTATTTCACCCCCGCTCTCCATCAACCACCCTTCTTTCACATTTAGAGGTACTGGGCATACGAACACTTATTGGATCGGATTTCATCATGGAACTGGGCATATTGTAGTCCTACCTGCCCAGTACCAAGAAATATGAAAAGGGGGTGGTTTTAGCGGTGGTTGGTGGAGCGTGAGGGAGAAATGAATATTACCATCGTGCTGAGCATCTTCGAAAACGGGGATAAACAAAATATCGCCATCGTGTTCAGCGCCCTCGAAAACGGGGGTATTTCAACTTTTCCATGGACTATTGTGTGTATAATAAACGATAATACACTAGATGAATGTGTGGCTCTTATACAATTAGGTATGTAACTCGGTATGTAAATACTTATTCTTCTATCTTTAATCTCGTGTTTGGTCCCGTGTTTAGTGAAAACTCTGAAATAAATCGAAATAACCTTACTACAACCACTTAAACCTCGCACAAATCAGCTTTGTTTACGTAATATCAGAGCTGGCCCACAGATTTTATTCAGGGAATCCCACATTTTGTCAGAATTTATTATAGGGCAAGCATATAAAACGAAATACAAAATATTTGTCTGACATTAATCTTTACAAGACGCCAACATAAACAATGGACTTGTTTTAGAGTACCATAGTCTGTATTATACTTATTGTGAGATATGTACATCACCGTTTTTTCTTTCCGATAAAAGTTATTAACAATAATAGCAACAAAGTAAGGGTTCTTATGCTTTTTCGCCAATATCTTGAAAACCAACTAACTTCTTGAGGGAATAAAATTACAACAAAGAGGTACAGTGATAATTTTCTTAGAAGCACCTGAACCTCGACCTCAACAGTGGACGAACAGTTGTCTTTCACTGAAATGGTCGAAATAAATTCAATAATATCACACCAAGTGTTCCATTTTTCGCGTTACATTTTGTCAACTTCAAACCGCAAAAACTTGTTTAAGTCAAATGGAACACCCTGTATTTTTTTACGTCAAGTTGTGTAAAATTGAATTCCCTTTTTTCTGATATAACATTGTGGGGGTTGAAGTTACAACTTTTTGAAATATTTGCGATTTTATTAGAAATTCATGAATTGTTGTAATCATTTCATCAAAATAGCCATGATTAGAAACAAAAAATGCCAGCACGTTTAAATTATACCAACGAAAACTTTTTAAATTTGTTTATTATTTATGGAGAATGTGATAAAGTAATATCAAGAATTTGCAGCACATTTGCTACTCGATATCCACAAAAACGCAAAATAACACTAACACTATAACATGCGTATTAATCGAATTGAAGATATGGCATGAACTAAAATAGCAGAGATAAGATCAATTTAAAATATGATTTCATTTTAATTTAATAATTGCTCAAAATTCCGCCCTCGAACCTCGACACATTTTTCGCACCTTCGGATTAGTTCCTCATGGATAGCTCTTCTAATTGACTCCTGTGATATGTTTTGAAATGCATTTCTTACTCTTTGCATACAATCTTCAATGGTTGTTAATGGGCTCTCATAAACTTTATTTTGAATAGTTCCCCAAATGAAATTATCCAGAACTGATAAATCGGGCGAGCGAGGAGGCCATAAGAAAGGTCCATTATTGGCAATCCATTGATCATAAAAAGTTTCTTGTAAATAATTATTAATTAAATATGCATTATGTGGGGGAGCACCGTCGTGCTGATAAAGAATGTTTCTATGTTCGGCGAGAGGTAAATTTTCTAAATAGTTATTATTCAAATTTTGTAAGATATTCAGATATCTTTCACCTAAAAAAAAAAAAAAAAATTACCTATACATATTAGCAGAAGAGAAAATTTAATTTACCGTTTAAATTTTCCTGATAAAATTGTAATGCCACCACTCTATCGTTTCTTATGGCACAGTAAACATTGAACTGC
Source organism: Leptura quadrifasciata (assembly GCA_963675555.1). Lineage (NCBI taxonomy): Eukaryota > Metazoa > Arthropoda > Insecta > Coleoptera > Cerambycidae > Leptura > Leptura quadrifasciata. The sequence goes on from OY776675.1 coordinate 45,620,351, forward strand.
CAAATTTCCTGAAAGTTTCGCTCTCTGAACATAAGAGGATTTGAGTCACTCCAATAACGCGAATTGTGTCTATTAAAAAGTCCATTTTTAGTAAATTTTGCTTCATCTGTCCATATAATATTTCCCAAATAAGAATCGTGACCCTCAGACCTTATTAGAATAATCTGTTTCTTTTAATCCTTGAACCATATGGAATGAAAACGGGTGAGACTTATGTTTTAATAAGATTCTGTGAATTGAATCCTTGCATAGTCCCGATTCCAGAACAGCTTGTCTTAATGACATCCTTGGAAATGCATGAAAATATCCCAGAATAACTATTTCAGTGTTTTCGTCATCAACAATAGAACAAGCTTTCTTCTTTGCATTTTTGCCTTGGCAGAGCCATAATTTTTAGAAATTTTCAGTATGCGTTTTACAGTGTGGTGACGGTTTCCGTTTTTTCTGGATATCGAGTAGCAAATGTGCTGCAAGTTCTTGATATTACTTTATCACATTCTCCATAAATAATAAACAAATTTAAAAAGTTTTCGTTAGTATAATTTAAACGTGCTGGCATTTTTTGACATAAGACAATGACTGATTGTTTCTAATCATGGCTATTTTGATGAAACGATTACAACAATTCATGAATTTCTAATAAAATCGCAAATATTTCAAAAAGTTGTAACTTCAACCCCCACAATGCTAATATCAGAAAAAAGGGAATTTAATTTTACACAACTTGACGTAAAAAAATACAGGGTGTTCCATTTGACTTAAACAAGTTTTCGCGGTTTGAAGTTGACAAAATGTAACGCGAAAAATGGAACACTTGGTATGATATTATTGAATATATTTCAGTTGTGAAACGTAGTTCTCCTTATGTTCCTTTTACGTGACAAGAAGCAAATGAGGATCTTTTACACGAAGAAAGCTATAACGGCTCTTGCAAACCGTTGCACCTGTCAAATTTTCTATAAAATATCAATCTCTGAAACGGCTAGGTTTAGGTATAGGATATGCTACATATTTTCGACTCAAAATTTTATGCTCTTTTCAAAAACCCTAAAATATATAGGGTGTTCTATTTGAAATAAGCAAGTTGGTATCGACTTCCGGTATAAGCGGAAGTGCCAGCTACTTGTAATTATATTAGTTGGATTGGCCACACCGACATTAGTAATTATCTAAATTTTTCAAAATTTTCTGATGCGCACTTTTCTCTATATCGATCGATTCAGTTCCCGGTGAGACACCCTGTATAAAGAGATATAATAATTTCAAATATATTATAGCCATATTAGAAACTAAATCAGTTATTAACTTCTGGATGTGTGTTAAAGTTGGAAATTTAATTACATATAAATTAAAATTTCAAATTTTATTTTTTCCATTTTTGGTTTTCTCGCAATATTGGCTTTGTTGTCCAGTTAGCAACACAAAGTTCACATATTTTCTCTTTCTTTTGTTGTAAAAGATATTTGACTGATAACATTTATTTTCCTATGCACGAGACCACGAAGAGGGTTTCAACTTAGGAAGATTTCTGTTATATAAGATCTGACAGCAATACAACTTCCATCCGCAATTATCACCTTGTCTAGAGGAGTAGAGGTCATCAATATCTTCTATATTTGGACAGCCATTAGCTAATGTGCGACCATGTTGTCCGGAAAACCACTTTAAAGATTGTACCTACCACCTCAACTACCAGCATAGGAAAGGTATATGTTCGTCTGTCTGTCTCTAAATTGTCTTCGAACTCAACAGGTCTTAGTATATTTCATTTGATCTTAATTTTTCATTAGAGTTAAATTGCATTCATTCATTCAACTAATTAAAATAGTAGTAATTTTGTTTTTTATAAAAAATGTGCTTTTGTCAAACTTTTATTTTTAATATAGGTATATACTTTAAAGTGCTGTGATATTTGTTCCACATTTGATTGTGATAATATATTGTTTGTTTTGAGACAGTCTAGTTTTATTTCTCTGCTGTGAGTCTGAAATTTCAGAGTTTAAACCACCAATCATATTCAAATTACTTTAATCTTGATTTGCTGAATTTAACAGTTTGAATTCGCAGCTAATATTTATATTGGTTGCGTGTCGTCCAACGCTATCTTATAGCGTTATTTTTGTGTTAACTGCTAGAACCAATCAAATTAGATGATTTCAATTTTTTTGTCAAATTGCTCACTGAAAGTGTCCTGTTAGCAAATAGTAAGTGATAAACCAATTTGTTTTAGTTTGTTAACTTTCAAAATATATACTTACTCACACCCACCGTATAAACCTGAACAGCCGACAGGCACGATAGCGCCTACTGAAAGTATTTGGATACAAATTTTTAGTGCTACAGAAGATCTGAAAAGGCTTTGGTTGAGATCGGATTACGTTTAGTGGCGTTTTGGCACACAATCTAATCCTCAAAAATCCACCGGGTGGGGAGGTTCCAGCCGCTTCCAGTAGCTGCCGATTTTTTTCTTTAAAAACGTAAATAATAAGTCATCATGACAGTTCGGCTTTTTTTAAGACATATTACCGAGGTCGTCTCATTCCCCACTTATCTATATATCACGTAAATTTTAAGTTAATTAGTTTAAGTTAAACGGGTAAATGAGACCTAAATGAGGTCAGCATTACATAATTCTGACGTACGGTGCTGCTTGGGATTGCATATTATCTTCTTCTTTGCACTATTTGAGCTTTACCTGTAATGTACAACCACTACCAATAAATAAATAGATTAGATACAAAATTCAATCTTTATCAGTACAACTGTGTTGGAACCTTATTTAAGGAAAATATGACCAAAATAAAACTATCAGTAATCTTATGTTCATTTTCATTTGACCAATGGCAGTATTCAGCACTCAACCACACCATCAATTATTAACACTTCAGACCGCTGTAATATTCCGAAGAGACCCAGAAGCATTTTTCATTATTGTTACATGTACGTACAACCCTCTTAATGGATGATGCAAATATCACTTGAAACAACATTAGAAAACCATTTGTCGAATCATTACTGATACGTTTCAGTCCATGTTGAGCTCGTTAGTGTAATCAATCTTTAAGTTAGGTGGTTTATTGATAACTTTACAGAGTATATTTACGTAGGCGGTGAAGAGGTGTATTTGAAATTACATTTTATTTCACCGTGCTCGTATCAGTTTATTTATAATACACGTACATGTCATTTTATCGTTTGAAACCACAACATTATTTCCATACAGAAAAGTTCTAGTTAATTCATATAGACGTTACTTCCTAACAAACTTCTGAATATGGTTCGCATTCATTTATTAACAATAATATAATGAACACGGAGCTCGACAGAGCAGAGCGAATAATGATACCTCTCTAAACAAAGCAACTTGCTAACTAATGTTTTGTAAATTAGGGGAACAAAAGCATCAGATTGCTAACTCAAAAACAATTAATTTTATCATTTGTCAGAATCTGTTTGAAACGAGTTAATAAATATCAATTTATTATCGAGATTGTTGCGCAAATTTTATAACTTTCCATCGGGGATAATTGCTATTCTATCACATAAAATATACACGTATGCTAAAGGTCAAAAGCGTTATATCATCTCTGGTTATTTATTAGGGGTAGCCAATGCGTTTATCAACAATTATAAAAAGATATAGGTCTAATTCATTTTGAATTAGACCTATAGTATTACACTACTGCTATTGAAAATTCCTTCATAGGGTATCAGAGTAGCATAAACAATGACCGTTAAAAATCTTGGACTATACTGATGCAGATGTGGTACATGAGTATGGAACATGAGATGATACGTTTATGCTCTTCTTTTACATAGTAATACAGGCGGAGGTTAGGCTGGGACTCCTCAGGCAAAACTCGGGGGAGCTTACACACACTGCCCTCGCTTAGCCCACGAGAGAATAAGACAAATCGTGACGGACCCCATTCTTGAGATGAAGTCAGACCACATGGTAACAAAATACTCGCTCTATAAACTTTTTGAGCTGGTTATACCGAATCGCGAGCAATGGAAGGGAGGGACATCAGAATTCCTACGCAAAGGGCTGGAATATATGGAGAAAACGCAAAAATCTTTGCTTTTGGGAAATACAATTCTGTATTCCAGGTGGTAATTCACGCAATGCTCAATCGTATTAGTGAAATTACAAAGAGAGCTTACGTAAACAAGCAGATCTACATAATCTCAAACAGTCAAACGTCACTGCAGGCCACACGATCGAGCCACAAAGTGACGTCGAGATTGGTTTGGGAATGCTTAGAAGAACTCAAGACATTGGTAGAACATAATTCAGCAAAACTGATCTGGGTGCCAGGATATGGTGGGGTCCTAGAAAAAAATCCGACGAACTTGCCAAACAAGGACCGGCTATATAATTCCTTGCCCCAGAACCGTGCCAAAGTGCAGTGCAAGGAGGTGCATAACAGACTGGGCCAAGGAAGAGCATATCAGATACTGGCAGAACATGCCAGAGCTCAGACACGAAATTCCTTCGTGTCCAAATCGTGTACAAAACGAACTCAGCAACTGTTTGTGTTAAGCAAAAATCAGCTGAGAATAGTAACACACCTGCATAAAATGAAACTGTATGAGGGCACCCTAAACTGCAGACTTTGCGGAGAGGTGCCTGAGAGAGTAAACCATATACTTTAATGCGAGGTGCTGAACCGTAAGAGGCTAAATATTTTTGGAGCCACAGATGTGGACCCGAAAACATTAAACCATTTGCCGGTGATAAAACTGTTCCAGCTAGTTAGCAATACAGGAATCATCGGTAGAATCTAGAAACAGGGAGGGGCACAGTAGGCCAACTCTGGTTGCAGACCCCGGCATACAATCCTGAATGCTACGAAAAAAAATGCTCGTCTTCTCATTGCGACTTCTTTGTAGTATTAATCGTTTCCTTGCTGTTTTCTCGCAGTGCGCTTAGTCCTTTTCTAGTTTATTCACAATCCTCATCTCTATCTTGTTGGTGACATGTAACCTATTAGACTAAGAACAGAAATCCAAATTTGAGCTGCGAGAAGCATTTCGTATAACAATTTGGCAACCGGTGCTTTTAAGGGTTTTCGACCCCTCTGAATCCAAAAATTCTTTTTGCCAGGAAAATAAGCCGGAAGCCCCTTATTGAAGATGGCGTCGAAGGTAGCGGTAATTTTTTAAATATTGCTAATATGAACTTATAAAAGGAATCCAGTGCTTATCTGGGGATTGTCGACATCTCTAAATCCAAATTTGATAATACCATAGTCATATGGCCCACCGGAAGTCCGTAATTAAAGATGGTAGTCAATATGGCAGATATTTTTTAAATGTTGCAAATATGTACTTACAGAGGGATTCCAGAGTGTATTGGGGTTTTTGATACGGCTGAAACTAAATGAGATAATATCACAGTCAAAAAACCCACTGCGAGTCAATAATTCATGATTGTGGTCAGTATCAAACGTTTAAATGCCATAAAATGAAAGTATTTCTTCACTTTCGACATGAGCGCTTTCCAATTATCCTTCTTTATTTAGTAAGCCTAGGAAAAGCATTACGTTATTAAATGTTCGTAGATCTGAGTACAAAGTAATAGATTGTATAGAGTGCCAGGGATGACAAATGCATTTTGTTTTACGAAACAGATGTGATCTAACCCGCGCAGCGCGGGTTATTTCAGGCCGCCAGCTCAGCGGTGGGCCCAGGATCTACCTGCAAGTGTAAACTTGCGTTAGTGAAAAGTCGGGGGTGGCCATAAAGTTCTGAAACACGTGACAGCAAAAATGATCTCATCCGCCAAATTATTGGAAAAGTTTCTTATCTCTGTCTGAGAACAAGGCAGATCTTGCATTAGTAATAAGCTGCCAAAATATCCTTTCGCCAATCATGATGTTATCGTTTCTGGTGGGTTTCAAGACGAACGACGAGTGGAGAGTACAAATCCAAATATTGACGTCGATCACCTAGCGGCAACACACGAGGCGACACACGAGTGTATATACCCCTGTATAATCACTCGTGTACAGTAACTTCAATGTCAAAGTCATCATGGTTAGAGACTCATAAAATTGTCTTTTAGCTGTGCACCATTTCCACACAATGAAATGTTTAGAAGATTGGCTGATGTCTGGGACGGCAAAGGACAGAAAATTCATTCCAGTCGTAGAAACTTTGTAGAGAAATGCGGAGAGAAAATATTTTCACTTTCCATGCAATCACCGGTTCGCACACCACATCTAAACTTGCCATCGTCAGTAGACCGGCTGCATGCGCGCGGTACTTAAAGTCATCTGACCTGCTCTCCGGACTAGGAAATCATCCACTGGAGGAGCAAGTGGAAGTGGATATGGAAAAATTTGTCTTCCAAGTCTACAAGGTCAACACTTATAAATATCAAACTAAAACTTCGCTACCGCTTTCCACTATTGAAACTTTATAAAATCATTCTTTTTAATCTTACAGGTGCCACCGCAAACTTCCACGGGTGATGAAGAACGACACATTCTATTTGGGACAGTTGAGCCCAAGTGATGCTTTGACTACACATACTGTGAAGTCATTATCAAGTAAGTATTCTTTTAAAGACCGTGCATATCTAGCACTTAATACACACTATTAATTACATTTTTCACTTACAGTGCTGCGTTTGGAAAAACGTCCACTTGCCAAACTCTCCCTTACCGCACCCTCGGGAAATGGGATGGAAAGCTGTAGATGGGAATTTTGTCCCGGTTCTACGACATTGGAATCAGTTCCGAAAGCCTGTACGGACATCCTAACTTGTGGGTGCAAGACCGGGACCTTATTGTTGCGGTAAAAGTAATTTACCTTATCTAAAGACATGCACCTGCAGTGCCTCCAACGTGCGATGCGTAAACAAGATTGAGTGATTACTACTCTCAAATATTTTAAAACTTGTACCTGTACTGTATCTTAAGAGCCACTTGACTAGAGACGTGCAATTAGTCTTAGAGTTTTTAAAACTTTAGTGTTATTTCTAACGTACCATAAACGTGACAATGTGACCCGTTACTTAGTTTTTATCAGTTTAAATTAATACATTTTATACTGTCTTTCCTCCTAATTTGATAATTCTTTCTAAATGTGTTGACTTTTTTCTCCTGAGCGCAAACAATGCCAGTAGTACACATAACAATCCTATAAGAATAGCCGCCGTCTTAAATTACGAACTTCCGGTTAGCTATATGAATAGGATATTATTAAATTTGGCTTTGACGATGTCTAAAACCCCCCGATACGCCCCGGAATCTCTTTGTATGTTCATATTCGCCATATTACAAACATATCCGCCATATTAATCGCCATCGTTAATTATGGACTTCCGGTTGAAAGTGTGACTAGGAAATTATTAAATTTGGTTTTAGCAGTGTCGACAAACCCTCTTTCTATAAGTTCATATTAGGAATATTTCAAAAATAGCCGCCATCTTGAATAACGGGCTTCCGGTCCATTTTTCGATATGGCAATATGCATTTTCGGATTCAGTGGGGCCAACAACCCCTAAAAACACCACTTGCCAAATTGTTATATAAAATAGTTCTCGCAAACTTAAAAACGTTTTTACTCAGAAATGTTTCTTGTCTATATTCTATTCATACGTACTATGGTTTATTATTACCTTCAATTAATTGGCGCCCGATTAAATAACGTTTTTCATACTGGTGTAGTATTGAACTCGAGACCTGTAACACGGAGACTTAATCTGCCCGCTACGAGTAACATTTCTCAACAGTTATATTCTGGAGAAAACTGATACTGGTAGCCAATGAAAATAAGTTACGACTTTCATTCCAGCCAGAATTCGCACCGATTAAATTCTGCATAGTTTAATGAAGAGGAAAGATTTTAAAAAGCTGAATCTCTAGATACATCTTTATAAAGTTATGTAGTTTTCTAAAACATTATTATATTGCTAAATATACAATAATAATCCAATCCATAGTACATCCTGTTAAATAAAAGATATATTTTTATCCCACAAGCAATTTCAAGTCTGAAATTACTACGTTGTAAATTTGTACCAATTCAATTACACAACTTATGAATTTCCTGTTCGCTCTTATAAAATTTAATAAAAGAGAATTAAAGGAAATAAAGCAAATGAAATGTTTCCAGCATGAAATAATAATAAAGCTGAGTAACGAGAGAAGCCGCGTGACAAAACCCGCATTGGAGAACACATGACCTACCTAAAAGATAAACACGTTAAAAACTGCACATGTCAACCAGAAACTTTGCAATAATCTAAGTGATTATAAAACAACTCTCAAGGCGCGTCATAAAAATTGCATATTTGAGAAGGTACCGACATGGTTATACAGTTTTAAGGTACAGATTATTACAACAGCTATTATAACAAGTCTTGTGGTACATGCACTAATGGTAAGATACACGTGATACTGGTATGGAGGACCACCAAAAAATGCAGGAAACAACGATAGAAGGTTGGAACACAGCTTTAAGGTGGGCATATACAAGAGAGAGAGAGAGAGAGAGAGAGAGAGAGAGATCCGATAAGCAAATATTTACTATTTTTTTTAAACATATATTCGTATACAAAGTATAAGACTACCTAACCTAATGACAGGTGTGGTGATATGAATTTTCACTCAATAATTTCAGTTGCTTGCAAAATTAGTTAATTTAAAACTATAAGATATGATGATTTGCACTAATTTTTAACTATAGTTAACTATACATGCTTTTTTACTTAAATGTTCTGGTATATGGTTTTGTGGGCACCTTCCGGTGACAAAAGATATTCCTTTTTTTTCCTAGGCTGCTTGTTGAAAATATACTAGTATTGGATATTTTACAAACAAGTTATTTTTCTTTATAGAAACCCAGATAAGGATTTTATACCTATATATACACTTAAAAATAATCGATTATTCTAACGTCAGGTACCTATGCATATGTACTTATTTATGTATTTTTCTATTGCAGGTTTAAATACTCATATATAAAAGAAAAAATATATGCACGGTTGGCCAGAGATAACGTTTAAAAAAACAGTTTTGGTAACGATCTTGGCAAATAACGAGACATTTAGACAAATTTCAGGCAGATTTAATATTTCGTTAAGCTCCGCACATGTAATCATATGTGATTTTACCAAATATTTGGTAAAACAATCAAAAAAATTACATCATATGGCCGTCAGAAAGGGATGCAAAGAAAATTGCAAATGAGTTCGTCAAAAAAAATATGGAATGCCAAATGTTATAAGAGCTATAGATGGAACCCGTGTAAGAATAACACAGCCAAGGAATAATGGGGATGACTATATAAATAGAAAAGGTTATGCAAGTATTTTGTTACAAGGGTTAGTAAATCATCGTGGATTGTTTACGAATGTGAGTATAGGAGTTTCAGGCTCACTTCATGTCAGGTATTTGCGAAAATCAAAACTATTTGAGAAAGCAGAAGGAGGAGAAAATTTATTTTATGATAAATATTATTTATTAGGCTTATTATTTATTAGGCTTATCCCCTGTTAAGCTGGCTTATGCCTATATTTAAAGACAATGGTTTACTAACTAATGAAGAAATAAGTTTCAACTACAAACATTCAGCACACGAGTAGTGATTGAACATTCATTTGGCCTGTTGAAGGCTCCTTTTCGCAGAATTTTTCATTTTGAAATTGAGAACTTCCATGTTATCATTAACATTTGTTATTGCTATATGTGTTTTGCATAATATGTGCATTGTAGAAAATGATGAAAGACACGATTTTGATGTAAATGAAAACGACGAAGTATTTGAGGTAGAGCCTACATTAGAAGAAGCTAGAGAGATGGATAGAAGGCAGCAAATATTTAATAAAATATTTAATAGTTAGTCATTTTTTTCTCCCTTACTTCATTTAATATGTTTTACTCACTTTAAAATTAGACTGGACTTTTATATTTTTAACTCGATATGATATTTCATATTATTATGCAATTTCTTTTGAAACAGACTGATTTAGATAAAATTATTAAGTAAATCAGGTATTATTATAGTTCTTGGAAGCATTAGTATAAGTAATCTAAATTTAATGTAAAATATTAACCTGTCGATGTTTATGTCATCTGACGGGGTTGTCAATATAATAATTATTATAAACTTTTTTGGTAATAAATAATTCTATAAACGAAATTTTTTATTAATCACAAACCTACTCCATAATTTCCATTTAAGTAGTAATAATAGGGTACGTTTTTCGTTAGTTTAAAATGAAAATTTGTTCTTGTTGTCATCAAACAGAAATGAATAAATAGATCATTCTCTCTTTCTGCTACATTTATAGGTACATTGTACCTATATTAAATTTAGGCTTAAGTACCTACTTAATTCTTACAATTTATGTACTTATTTGCAGCAGCACCGTATACTTCATTTTGTTTGTGTGTAGCCCTGTAATTGGAACTGTTGATATATTCTGTTGGGCTACCTGTACTGTAAATAAATTTTTTTCAAACTAAATATATTTTCAGAGAATAAAACATAAATATTTTCATTTTGCAACAAAATAAGTTATATAATATGTACATAAATAAATATAAAATATAATAATAACTAATAAAATAATAATAAATAATATAATAATAAAATATAAATAAATATCTACATAAATATATTACGCATATCAATATCCTCATTTGGGACCACTCTGTTTAAACACCTCAACAATCTCTTTTAACACTTCTACTTTTTTCTTTCAATGCAATTTTTTTTCTCTATCTCCATTCGTTCCTCGTGACGTTTCTTTTTCTCTCTTCTTTCTCCTTTCTATATACTTTTTTTTCCAATGGCATTGGGTTGTAAACCATGCAGCCAATAACAATTTGAGTATGCAAAAAAAAAACAAAGAACAAAAAAAAATATATTTTTTTTTTTACCTAAAACTAAACCTAACTCAAACCTACAGAGATATTAGTTACAAACGACAGGAAAAGACAGGTTCGCACATTTCTCGTCCAGGATATTATTGTAACTTAGACAAAACTGGGTAGACCTCGGTAAGTAGGGATAACCAACACAGGGAAAAACATAGGGTGTACGAATTTAATCTATAACTTAACTTTGGTTTCTTTTATAAAGTCTACAATGCAGTTGTATATCTTATTTGATTCTATCACCAACAGGCTAAATAAATTAAATGGAGCTATAATATCACAATTTTTAATCCTTTAGGCTTAAATAATTTGTTTTAGCTTTATAAAATTCTTGAGTGAAATTTTTTCTTTTCCTCAACTTTCGTTGTGTACTATCCACCACCATCGCCACCTTATGACTTTCAGTAACATTAATATTTTCTTTATTCCCATTGTCTACATTTAAATAGATGCATTTGGACTCACTTGTGAATCATTATCGCACAAAATATTTGGATCAATTTGCGAATAATTAATACTGCTAATAGATAAAGTGCTAGTAGATGGTTGTTGAGATTGTTGGGACTGTTGTATACATTCCCTAACACTGAAAATATATGTTGTGCCAGCATTGGATGGCCTGTTTCCTACGATTTCATCCAAAGGGTCAAAGTATTTAAAAGATATTCGTCCATGTCCTGTCTTTCCTAACTTATCTTTAACATATCGGTACACTCTCGTCAAGTTTATCCACTTCTTTTGGCATTTTTCAGTGGTCTTAGGCATTGCCTCACTAGCCATTCTTTCAGACACTATTTCCCATATATGTTTTTTCTTTTTAGCATGTTTAAAATCTTCTTCGCGATCCTTGTACAAGCTCATTGAAAACCGAGTTTACTTACTCCATTCTTCCTGCGTTTTATTGATTTCTCCATTATTTTCCTCCAAAACGCTATTATCATCGAAGATCATGGACATTGTCTGGATCTACGTCTTCGGACATCCTTCCAACACCTTTGGTAGTCAAAATTTGTGACTTAAAATATTCTCAATTATTTCTAAAATATGAAATGATGAACATGAAATTTAGATAAAGTTTATTGCAACCTTTTAGTCCGCGTAGCTCAATATAACTTCCAGCCGCACAGTATCACTTATTTCCGATGTTAAGCTGCTATCTCCAAACTCCTTCACTAGTCAAATGATATATCGTTTCTACCAAGAATTGTTCCCTGGACCTTAAATTATGATTATGCTTCTTTCTCCTACTTGTAAAAATCTTGAAAAACTCAATTTTTTTATTTCTCTCCTTCAAATTCTTAAATTAGTTGTCTTCTTCGTTTTACTTATCTTCAATTAAACCAACAACAGCCTATTTTCTCTATTTTACTCCAATCTTCTCCATTCTCCAAAATTTTTCACCCCTTCAATTTTCACAATTTTCTTGTTATATTTTCATATCCTCTAGCAACCTCCAATTTAGGGGCGAGCGTAGATGCGTTTTTACTATGTACATATTTCGATTTGCGATGTAAAGCAACGTTAGGCGCGGTTAGTTAGTACTTAGATGGGTGACCGTCCTCGCCTCGTACATCTTCCAGCGGCTTGCATATCAGTATATGCGCGGAAGCTATACAACCTTAGGCGAGGATTGTGTAAGGGATATACCATCCTTTGGAGGGGATGTAAAACCGTCGGTCCCTTGTCAATTAAATGTTAGGTAAGTACAACAGTAACCTTTTAGTCCGCGTAGCTCAATATAACTTCCAGCCGCACAGTATCACTTATTTCCGATGTTAAGCTGCTATCTCCAAACTCCTTCACTAGTCAAATGATATATCGTTTCTACCAAGAATTGTTCCCTGGACCTTAAATTATGATTATGCTTCTTTCTCCTACTTGTAAAAATCTTGAAAAACTCAATTTTTTATTTCTTTCCTTCGAATTCTTAAATTAGTTGTCTTCTTCGTTTTACTTATCTTCAATTAAACCAAAAACAGCCTATTTTCTCTATTTTACTCCAATCTTCTCCATTCTCCAAAACTTTTCAATCCTTCAATTTTCACAATTTTCTTGTTATATTTTCATATCCTCTAGCAACCTCCAATTTAGGGGCGAGCGTAAGTGCGTCTTTACTATGTACATATTTCGATTTGCGATGTAAAACAACGTTAGGCGCGGTTAGTTAGTACTTAGATGGGTGACCGTCCTCGCCTCGTACATCTTCCAGCGGCTTGCATATCAGTGTATGCGCGGAAGCTATACAACCTTAGGCGAGGATTGTGTAAGGGATATACCATCCTTTGGAGGGGATGTAAAACCGTCGGTCCCTTGTCAATTAAATGTTAGGTAAGTACAACAGTAACCTTTTAGTCCGCGTAGCTCAATATAACTTCCAGCCGCACAGTATCACTTATTTCCGATGTTAAGCTGCTATCTCCAAACTCCTTCACTAGTCAAATGATATATCGTTTCTACCAAGAATTGTTCCCTGGACCTTAAATTATGATTATGCTTCTTTCTCCTACTTGTAAAAATCTTGAAAAACTCAATTTTTTATTTCTTTCCTTCGAATTCTTAAATTAGTTGTCTTCTTCGTTTTACTTATCTTCAATTAAACCAAAAACAGCCTATTTTCTCTATTTTACTCCAATCTTCTCCATTCTCCAAAACTTTTCAATCCTTCAATTTTCACAATTTTCTTGTTATATTTTCATATCCTCTAGCAACCTCCAATTTAGGGGCGAGCGTAAGTGCGTCTTTACTATGTACATATTTCGATTTGCGATGTAAAACAACGTTAGGCGCGGTTAGTTAGTACTTAGATGGGTGACCGTCCTCGCCTCGTACATCTTCCAGCGGCTTGCATATCAGTGTATGCGCGGAAGCTATACAACCTTAGGCGAGGATTGTGTAAGGGATATACCATCCTTTGGAGGGGATGTAAAACCGTCGGTCCCTTGTCAATTAAATGTTAGGTAAGTACAACAGTAACCTTTTAGTCCGCGTAGCTCAATATAACTTCCAGCCGCACAGTATCACTTATTTCCGATGTTAAGCTGCTATCTCCAAACTCCTTCACTAGTCAAATGATATATCGTTTCTACCAAGAATTGTTCCCTGGACCTTAAATTATGATTATGCTTCTTTCTCCTACTTGTAAAAATCTTGAAAAACTCAATTTTTTATTTCTTTCCTTCGAATTCTTAAATTAGTTGTCTTCTTCGTTTTACTTATCTTCAATTAAACCAAAAACAGCCTATTTTCTCTATTTTACTCCAATCTTCTCCATTCTCCAAAACTTTTCAATCCTTCAATTTTCACAATTTTTTTGTTATATTTTCATATCCTCTAGCAACCTCCAATTTAGGGGCGAGCGTAAGTGCGTCTTTACTATGTACATATTTCGATTTGCGATGTAAAACAACGTTAGGCGCGGTTAGTTAGTATTTAGATGGGTGACCGTCCTCGCCTCGTACATCTTCCAGCGGCTTGCATATCAGTGTATGCGCGGAAGCTATACAACCTTAGGCGAGGATTGTGTAAGGGATATACCATCCTTTGGAGGGGATGTAAAACCGTCGGTCCCTTGTCAATTAAATGTTAGGTAAGTACAACAGTAACCTTTTAGTCCGCGTAGCTCAATATAACTTCCAGCCGCACAGTATCACTTATTTCCGATGTTAAGCTGCTATCTCCAAACTCCTTCACTAGTCAAATGATATATCGTTTCTACCAAGAATTGTTCCCTGGACCTTAAATTATGATTATGCTTCTTTCTCCTACTTGTAAAAATCTTGAAAAACTCAATTTTTTATTTCTTTCCTTCGAATTCTTAAATTAGTTGTCTTCTTCGTTTTACTTATCTTCAATTAAACCAAAAACAGCCTATTTTCTCTATTTTACTCCAATCTTCTCCATTCTCCAAAACTTTTCAATCCTTCAATTTTCACAATTTTCTTGTTATATTTTCATATCCTCTAGCAACCTCCAATTTAGGGGCGAGCGTAAGTGCGTCTTTACTATGTACATATTTCGATTTGCGATGTAAAACAACGTTAGGCGCGGTTAGTTAGTACTTAGATGGGTGACCGTCCTCGCCTCGTACATCTTCCAGCGGCTTGCATATCAGTGTATGCGCGGAAGCTATACAACCTTAGGCGAGGATTGTGTAAGGGATATACCATCCTTTGGAGGGGATGTAAAACCGTCGGTCCCTTGTCAATTAAATGTTAGGTAAGTACAACAGTAACCTTTTAGTCCGCGTAGCTCAATATAACTTCCAGCCGCACAGTATCACTTATTTCCGATGTTAAGCTGCTATCTCCAAACTCCTTCACTAGTCAAATGATATATCGTTTCTACCAAGAATTGTTCCCTGGACCTTAAATTATGATTATGCTTCTTTCTCCTACTTGTAAAAATCTTGAAAAACTCAATTTTTTATTTCTTTCCTTCGAATTCTTAAATTAGTTGTCTTCTTCGTTTTACTTATCTTCAATTAAACCAAAAACAGCCTATTTTCTCTATTTTACTCCAATCTTCTCCATTCTCCAAAACTTTTCAATCCTTCAATTTTCACAATTTTCTTGTTATATTTTCATATCCTCTAGCAACCTCCAATTTAGGGGCGAGCGTAAGTGCGTCTTTACTATGTACATATTTCGATTTGCGATGTAAAACAACGTTAGGCGCGGTTAGTTAGTACTTAGATGGGTGACCGTCCTCGCCTCGTACATCTTCCAGCGGCTTGCATATCAGTGTATGCGCGGAAGCTATACAACCTTAGGCGAGGATTGTGTAAGGGATATACCATCCTTTGGAGGGGATGTAAAACCGTCGGTCCCTTGTCAATTAAATGTTAGGTAAGTAAAAGATCTCTACTCTTCTTAAGAGAAGAGGTTCGGCAAAAGTCCTGGTTGGGGGTAGCTCGTCTACAAGCATCAGTAGCGGAAATAGGCCGATGTTAAAATAAAATGTTAAAAAAACTCCAATTTTTCCACAACCTCCTTTATATTTTTCTCAAAATATAAAACCGCAGATACCAACTTGAATCTTTCGTGACATCAACTTAACAAAACGAATTGGGTCTCATCACGTGATCTTGAGCCTTTTTTCACTTTCATCATTTTCTGGCACAAATTAATTAAAAATCTTACATCGACATGACCATACCAAATGCCTACACAGTTCGAAATGTTATAAACATTTTGATAATTAGTATAACGATAATTAAATACATTTAAATAAAATAACTTATTCTAATTACCATTAAATTATGTTATAAACATCTGTATCTGTTTTTAATGGCTGAAATATAAAAATTGCATGTACTTATAGAAAATATCTGTCTTCTGTAAAATACTTTGGTATTTTATCAAGCAGAATAAATAAAAGGAAACAGAAAACATGCATGCAACTCTCTACTCAGAATAAATAAGATGCATTTTATTCATAGTACATAACTCAATTTAACCCGAATATGTTCTTTAGCTTAAGTACAAGTAAAAATTATATCAGTATATACAGGGTTACTGGTAATTCGATACATTCCTTTGGAGATGTGATGGGGCATGAGCTAAGGAGTAAATCTAGCCCTAACATACATTATGCAAAACTCAATAGTTTTTGAGATATTTCAATTTTTTTGTTTTTCTCCAAAAAGTAGATCTTAATGTTTTAAAAGTTAATTTCCGAAAAATCTATTTGACATTTTAAAATTTTTTTTTACTGGATTACTTGTCCAATATTATAGATATCCATTTGGAATGAAAAATATCCGGAAACATTTCGATCATGTGAACATTTAAAATAAAAACTTGTAAAAATTTTTTTTTAAATCAGTTATGAAATTTACCTATTAGGTTTTTTCAAAAAAATATTAATGTAGCACGCGTACAAATTATTATAAAAACTTCCTTATTTCAATAGCTATCTAACTAGGTAGAAATGTTTAATGTACCCTTGACAGTTCTAATAAAAAAATTAGTAAAGATAATGCTGGTGGCGGAATTTATTAAACGACTAATCGTTCATTTTCATTTAAGTCAGTCAGTCCTTGACTTTGACGTTTGTGCATATAGTCATTAACTGACATTCTTATCTCCGTGTCCCTTAAGTTTGTTGGTCTTGTTAAATTAGTTATCGAAGATTTTGATTTTGCTCGTAGTTGTTGTTATTAGTTGTTGTTATTGTATTTTCTGTGCCATGGCCGGCCGCGTATGCCAACGCAGAATACGCTGACATCTTGTTTGTCTATGGATATTGTGGCGGCAACGCTGCTGTAGCTCGCCGAGAATATGGTCTTTGGTACCCTAACCGCCGCTTACCAAAAGCACGTGTATTCAGTACGGCATATCGAATTATCGCTGAAACTGGCTCCGTGAAATGTAGAAGAAGTGACGCTGGTGCTCCTCCCGTTTATGAACCAGATGATGAGGAAGAAGTATTGAGGTATTTTGAGGGAGACCCAACTAATCCAACTAATAAAGTCGCAAGACTAACCGGAGCGTCACAATGGAAAGTTTGGTCTACGATACGTAGAGTTGGATGTCATCCTTACCACTATACCCCTGTCCAAGGCTTGGAGGAAGGTGATCCTGGAAGGAGAGTGGAATTCTGCCGCTTTATGTTAAATTCAGATGCAGAAAGTGCAAATTTTTTAACAAGTATTTTATGGACGGACGAGTCGAAATTTAATCGCGAGGGTATAACAAATTTCCACAACCTACATTATTGGGCAGAGGAAAATCCCAATTAACACGTGAAAATAGTTTACAAATGAAGTTTTCTATTAATGTGTGGATGAGAGTCATTGGCCACTATTTAATAGGGCCACACTTTCTTCCTCAAAATTTAAACGGGGAAATCTATGAAAATTTTTTAAGAAATGATCTGGCGGTGATTTTAGAAGATGCTCCTCTCGCCGTCAGACAGCGAATGATGTTTCAGAACGACGGTTGTCCAGCACATTATTGGTTGACAGTACGACAGTTACTTGATCAATGTTTCCCTAACCGTTGGATTGGAAGAGCGGGCCCAATAACTTGGCCAGCGCGAAGCCCTGACTTAACACCCCTTGATTATTACGTATGGGGTCATATGAAGGAGATGGTCTATGCCACACCAGTCAATACTATAGAAAACCTTAGACAAAGGATAGTCGATGCTGCCCAACACATAAGGCATAATCTGACAACCAGAGTAACAAGGACGGAAATAAGAAGACGCTGCCGTGTCTGTATACGGAATAGGGGCTCCCATTTTGAGCAAGACATATAAAAAATAAAGTGCAACTTTGAAATTAATGAAGAATTAAACTCTACTTTTAAAATGTTTTTTACTATTTATCTAAAAATAAAATTCGTACTACTTGTGTTATTTTTACTAGTATTTTCTTAGAACTATTAAGGGTACATTGAACATTTGTACCTTGTTAGATAGCTATTGAAATAAGGCAGTTTTTATAATAATTTATGCGCAGTTAGTACTTGGATGGTGACCATTCCAACGGAAACCGCGTTCTCGCCTCACACATCTTCCAGCGGCTTGTATATCAGTGTATGCGCGGAAGTTATACAACCTTAGGCGAGGGTTGTATAGGAGATATACCATCCTTCGGAGGGGATGTAAAGCCGTCGGTCCCTTGTCTATTAAATGTTAGGCAAGTAAAAGATCCCTACTCTTCTTAAGGGAAGAGGTTCGACAAAATTCCTGGTTGAGGGTAGCTCGTCTACAGGCATCGGTGTTAGGCCTCAGTAGCGGAAATAGGCCGACGTTAAATAAATGAATAAAAAAAAATATATATATATAATAATTTATACGCGTGTTACGTTAATATTTTTTTGAAAAAACCTAATAGGTAAATTTCATAACTGATTTAAAAAAAAAAAATTTTAAGTTTTTATTTCAGATGTTCACATGATCGAAATGTTTCCAGATATTTTTCATTCCAAACGGATATCTATAATATTGGACAAGTAATCCAGTAAAAAAAAATTTTAAAATGTCAAATAGATTTTTCGAAAATTAACTTTTAGGACATTAAGATCTACTGTTTGAGAAAAACAAAAAAAAATTAAATATCTCAAAAACTATTGAGTTTTGCATAATATATGTTAGGGCTAAATTTACTTCTTAGATCATGCCCCATCACATCTCCAAAGGAATGTATCGAATTACCAGTAACCCTGTATATTCAAGTTTGAAAATCATCATCAATAGTATCTTCATTGGACTTCACTATCGGTGCAACGCCACAAACGTCAGTTATTACTTTTAATGGAGGTTTGAGAGATTAAGGAATTATTTGGTGAAGGTTTTATCTGTGCCGCTGTAACTCTATCGAACCTTTTTTTAACAACTGATAAGGGTGTTATAAATGTTTTGTGTCTTCATCGGAATCGCCTTCACTATCGGTGCAACGCCGCAAACGTCAGTTATTATTTTTAATGAAGGTTTGAGAAATTAAGGAATTATTTGGTGAAGGTTTTATCCGTGCTGCTGTAAGTCTATCAAGCCTTTTTTTAACAACTGATAGAGGTGCTACAAATGTTCTGCAACGCCCTAAATGTCAGTTCTTGATGAATTCGTGATCTGTTTTATTTGTTTAACAAGATTCCATCAAGAATTGACGGGTCGCTGTAACTAACTCATATCGATTTTTTTGGCCGCCTGAAATAAGTTTTCACCCCTTTCGCAACATTTTGGGACTTTGATACAAGGGAAAAAGTTATTTATTTTTATTAGTGGACTGGTGGTCGAGAGGTAAGCGCACTTGCCTCTCATCCAAAAGTTCCGGGTTCGATCCCCGGTCGTGGCAGTGGAAAATACTGTGAGAGGGATTTTTTCACTATACACGGATATTGAGTGTGTGTCCCTTGTCTCTATATGTGTAGCCCCTCCCACACAAGATTCTTTAGAGCCTTCCGAGATAAAGGGGGTCGTAATTACCTGTGGTGTTATATATTATTTATATTTATTATTGGAACTAAACATTATTCATGAATTTAACCATGGCACTATTACACAAAATTTAGGTCGAGGGCTCCCGCTCTGTATATGTGTCTTTATCATTCTACTGATAAAGAAAGCGGCATTAAAACAAAAATTAGCGCTTCACTTAAAAACTGTGAAATAAACTGTAAAAGATAGAAGGTAGAGAAAAGCCATAGCTTTCGCAATAATTATTATAGATTCAGTCCATCGACAGCTTTACGGATCTCTGTATAAATACTTCTGTTCGAATTGTGCATCCAATGTGTCAACTGAAAATAGGAGTCGTATACATTCGTGTAGACACATTTCAAGGATATTGGCAGCATGTCTGATTGCCCTAATGGGTTCATAATTCAGAATAGTACTATTATCGTCCTCTTTAAAAATTATACTACATACCTGGAAATATATGGCACAATGCAAAATTTTATAATATTTCGTCGCCGTATATCATGCAGATTTGTTGCACTATCGGATGAAACTGTAATAAATAGGAAGTGTTATAAAATTCAGTCAGATATTAATAATTTCGGCACATAGTGCGACAATTCTGTACTCGAGCTGAATACTAATAAATGTAAATTAATGCCATCCCGTCGAATAAATAACTGAATTAATTAGCCATACGCAATTAACAGCTGAAATTTTTTAAAAATGGGATACCGCAACGATCTGTATGCAAAAGTTAATTTTGCACGTTAAATACTTCAAATACATTAAAGATACTCAGTTAATCTTGTAATGAAATCAAAATTGTAATTTGTTCATATATTATTAATTTATCAGTAGCATAGTATTTTTGACCTGTTTATATTTTAAATGATTTTAAAAAACATTCCCTGTTCGATCTACATATATGTATGTCATTATCTTAGGAATTTTAACCATCAAAGGGAGGTTTATTACTTAAGTTACGGTTTTGAAAGCTTTACACATGATTGTACGTGGTACGACCCAGACGATTACTTCGAGGACCATTGAGGTGATTTTAATGAAATATTCATTGATTTATCTACATGAAGAAAAGATGCATGCATGCATACATATGTACGTTCGGGAATTTGAGATAAAAGACGAACACGATTTTCAAATTTAGTTTTATTTAAATATTCTCTGTTATTTTTAAACGAACAACCTTTACAAAATAGCCACTCCGTTAATTGGATCTTACTATCCAACGAACACCGAGTTGTTTAGAAAACGTTTATTTTACAAAAATTACGATGGTTTAATTTTCGAAATTGTAAATTTATGATACATTTTCTATAAACGTTTATAATATAGACGTATTTAGGACGTATATAATAAACTAGTGAAATTATATTTTTATATTAATGGTGGCATTATTTTTTTAGTTAATGTCAATAGAAGTCAACATTTTTATAAATTCAAGTTAAATGAAAAAAAATTCAATAAACTCAATTTAATGAAATTTATTGTTTTAAACTAGTTTTCCATGAACGTTTTTTCAAAGTCAGTTTTATATGCATAACATATAATAAAAAACCATATTTATACCAAACGTCTTGATTCATCGTATCCTACAAATGCGCTCGACAAAGTACATCCACATGATACTGATCAAGACGATGGACAAGTTAAAACAAAACACGCATGCATTGGCTTACCATTTGTGTTTGCGAAGAAAACTCTTCTGTTCATATTTATTTAATAAAATTGTGGCATTCTTTGCCATTGTCCTGTGTGTGTATTTATTGAGGGTGCTATCAGTTTCATCCAAGGTAAGAAACATAATTAATAGTAGTTTTAGGTTAAGATGCACCTAATTATTCTACTTCTTTGGCCACATGTAGCATAATTTTTTTGACTTATAGAAACATTATAATCAAGATATTTTCGCGATTTACTGGGCAAATAATAGTTTGTTATAGATTAATTTTTATGAGGACTAACAATATAAGTATTTAATGATGTTAAACATTTTAGATTAAAATAAATGACGCAGTGTGCACCAATATAAGATACCTAATTGTACATATTGTTTTAAAGAACTTCAAAGAAAATTCCACTAGCCGTTATATTACAGTTTTCAGCGATATTGTTATGTTGGCCGTGTCACTCTGCCCAGTGTAGTCGCCGAACGTGGCCGATTGCAAACTAGTGGTGGGTTGCTAAATAGCAGTCTGCAAATTTTTAACTGCTGTTTGATTAGTACCTATAGCAACTTCTACGTGTTCTAATGAATAGCTGCTATTTCTAGTAGCAGGTTGAAATTATTCGTTAAAGAAAACGAATATGTATATATTTCAAGTATAGGCTCAGTCTGGTGTTAGAAAAAGCGGTTATTTTTAACTGCTAAATAAAATAGCGGGTTCAACGCATCCAGATGTACTCAAATGCTCTCACGTCATACCAGTCTACAAAAAAGGAGATAACTAATCCCTTGATAACTATCGCCCCATATCTGTCCTTCTCATTTTTGGGAAGATATTTGAGAAGATTCTGGTAAAGAGATTGACCAACTATCTTGACAGGCATTCACTTATCAGTTCTGATCAGTTTGGTTTTCGCTCCGGGCGTTCGGTTTTCCAAGCTGTTCTTAGGGTCGTGAGCGATATAGTTGAGGGCCTTGAGGTAGGTCTTCACACAGTTATCTCACTGTGTGATGTCTCCAAGACCTTCGACTGTGGCTCTCACGACATACTAATAAAAAAGTTACGATTATGTGGTATTAGAGGATTACCTCTTACCCTTTTTGAGTCATATTTAAGAAATCGCAAACAGTGTTTGTCCGTAAACAATAATAATTCTGATTTTCTAAATGTCACGCACGGGGTACCTCAAGGTTCTGTCTTGGGACCCCTACTGTTCATACTTTTCGTCAATGACTTTTCTCAATGTATGGACCCCACCAAGACTATTCTGTTTGCAGATGATACCACGCTTCTGTGTTCTGATAAAAACATAAACAACTTTTTAGATCTCTCATCATCACACGAAAAACTAGCTCAAAATTGGTTTACATCAAATAAGTTAACGGTCAACCAGGGGAAAACGCAAAAGCTCACCATATCTTCAAACAGCCATCTAACTACGGGTGCCTATGTAAAACTCCTAGGTACTTATCTGGACGATAACCTTAACTGGTCATATCATATAGAACAACTTAATTTGAAGCTAGCTAGCACTTGTTTTCTTTTCAGAAAATTAAAAGCTTTTATTGATTTTAACGCACTGAAAAATACTTATTTTTTCCTTTTTCATTCAAAACTATGTTATGCAGTTGTCTTGTGGGGAAATTCCTCACATGCAATAAAAGCTTTTCGGCAACAAAAGAAAATTGTAAGAATTCTTGTAAATGTCAACTTTAGAGAACACCGTCAACCTATATTTATTAAAGAAGGCATTATGCCTCTTCCTTCACTTTACATATATTACAGCTTGATCAAAGTTCATGAAAGCGTCTACAATTTCTCTACCCACTCTGATTACCACCAACACAATACTCGTTCTGCAAGCCTTGATGTACTATAGTCAAAGGATTCTCATGTCGGTCGTCGCATACCTACCTTGCACTGACGAGAGCCAACAGCTCGAAACTGCAGTCTGCAAGTGGTGTGTGACGACTGGCAAGGGAGCTCCTTTAAGTAGGATCAGTCTTTCGGCTGGTGTTTGTTGCAATCGAAGCATTAGCGTTTTGATGGTAATATGCAATTATTACACTTAACGCGCCAGATTTGTAACTTTGGTTGCAGTCTGGTTACTTTCCTTATAGTAAAATAAGGATTTATAGAGGAGTTTGCGACTAAAAATATTATGTTTAATATTCCGCCCTCTAAAAGCACATTTGAACTATGTTGTTATATTGGCTGTCACTTTGCCCAGTGTAGTCGCCGAACGTGGCCGATTGCAAACATCTGTTTGATGAATATTTTGCTTAAATATGGCATAATTTATTTTAATGCGGCCCCACTCACATTAAATAAGCAGCTTATATATTTACTTCCCCCGTCTACTGAAGAAAAAAGTTGTAATCGTGAAAAAAGCATTTTTTTAGTTTGTTATATTTCAGATTATTAAAATCTATGTCTTCGTTGGGACAATATTTCTAAAAATTCATTTAAGAGAGAAATATTTAACACTAACACAATATTATTGACAAAGAATACAACTTATATATATATTTAATGAAAATAATAAAGGCTGGTCACCATAAAAAAATAATAATTGAAAACGACGTACGCCAGAAATGGATATTTGATATGCCAAAATAATCTGATGTGTGTTTCGTTTTAAAGAAATATACAGGGTGATGAATAAATATGTAATAAATAAATAATAATCGAAAAAACAATATTTGATTTGTAATTGACCTTGCTACTACCAAGGCAGAAATCTGATATAATTTTAGTGAGTGAGGTTAGCCATACAAAATGTTTAAAAAATTACAGAGGAAACTAATATTTAGGTATGTCACAGTTATCAAGGAAAAATATTTGAAACACATTTATCGAAAAATATACGAGTTGTTCAGGTTTAGTCTTAAGACATAATTTAAAATATGCCGAAGAAAAATAAAACTAGACACTTCATATAGGTAAGTCGTTTACCGATCTTTTTTAAATAAGAATTAAAATTGGGCATTGCCGACGCAAGGCAATCCCCAATTTCAACTTTATTTGTATAGTAATGTGTTTCAGCAGAATTCTTCAGCATATCAAGAGCAGTTAATAAAGGACGTTAGACAATAAAGGCTCAGCAGATCAGTATTAGAACAAATTTTGAAAGCCGTACAAACTAAGAAGATTTAAGGTGATCAACGGCCCAATAATATTTCTGACCTTCCGCTGATTAGGAAATTGGCTTTCAAACAGTTTAAGCAATGGATTTTTATCGAGTGTTACTTTTTGTACACGGTAAAATTTAACAATATGCCTATATACGTTATGCTGATGTTCGGGAAGCAACAATGAATATTTTTAAAAAAAATTGAACACTGAAATGACGATGCGGTTTAACTGGACAGCTATAGTGCACCCAAAGATGAATCAAAGCGAAGAAAATATGCATTATATAATTAATGGTAAGAGATGTTCTTTATTCAATAACAATCGTAGTTATTTTTTTTGTTCCTTTTGAAGAAGCAGTGAAGTTAGGCTTCTATGTTAAAGAATTGTTTTGTTCCTACTTCAAATTTTCTATTCCCATTAATTGTTTTTTTTTTCTGTATTGTGAATCGAAATTCAATTCCTAACGCTTAAGGATATATTCTACGGAAAAAAATAAATCAAAATTGAAGAAGGCCAAAATGCCGAAAACATTTATTTCTGTGAAAAAAATAGTAACTCGGAATAGAATGATTTTCTGTTTTTTTTTTAATTCTTATTGTTTCATAAAAAATAAAAGCGTTTTCAGATTTATTTTTTATCGCAGAATATATAAGAGCTAGGAAATGTATTTTAAGCCACCCTGTAGGTTTATTCGTGGTGTGTCATATTCGGAACTTAGACGTTTAAGATATAGTCTAGTATACTTTAACTTGGCGTGTGTATGTATAAGTTAATATTTCCGTACGATTTCATTTTCTCTTGTACACAAAGATCTAGAAATATTGCCCACGTAGACAATGTTTCTGGACTATTGCTTTAACTTTGTGTACAATATGGGAGGAAGTGAAATCGTACGGAAATATTAACTCATACATACACACGCCAAGTTAAAGTATACTAGACTATATATGTATATAATTGATGAGCCATATACAAAACATGTACGTCTTAGGTATATGTTTAATAATAGGGTATAATATACCAAATATAAATATCATAGATATACGTTTATTAGTGAGGTGCCATATACGAAACATATACATCTTAGGTATATGTTTAATAGTAGGGTGTGATATACCAAATATAAATATCTTAGATATACGTTTAATAGTGAGTTATAATATACAAAATATAGACATCTTAAATATATGCTTATTGGTGGTTTGGCATATACGAAATATAAAAGTTTATTGCGCAGACATTTTTAAGTACTTTCAACGTAACTATAAACTTCAATTATACGCACGGTATAAGAAAAATAAAAACCATTTAGTGTTCTTTGGATAACTTAAGATTGATACTAGAATAGGTGTAAAAATTTAAGGCCCAAAATAACACGAAGTCGGAGCTGGCCGCTAGTAAAAACTAAATAAAATATATAGATTTATAAATTAAATGTGTTTTTATTATATTGCATAAAAATAGTATATCCTCGGATATATTAATGCTGCCAAATACGTGCTTAGTTATTTTTCTAATTTACATCAAGTCATAAAAGTTTATATTCGGTGCTTTAGTAAAGACATTAACTTATAATGTTTCTTTATTAACTGCTATTTTATAAACTGTTAATTAACGTTTTACTGCAGTTTAGGAAACAACACACATAAAGTTAGTTATTCATGTTCCTATTGATGCAGTATTTCCTTCAGATGAAACGCTATATTTAAGAGTAATTTTGTGGTGTTTATTAAGTTTAATGACCCGACGTTGACTAATGATTTTTAAAAAGAGGTTAAGTTTGCAATGTATTGTTTTACACTGTCTCATTCCATGTAAATATTACATTTTTGTTACATTTTAAATTTTGGTTTAATTTTTAGAAAATCACGTGTGGTGGTGTCTGTTTGGATAATACGTAAAAGAACATATAACTTACATAGATGTAACAAATAAATGCTTATACTATTGTTTAGGCACTAGCAGAAATAGAAGAACAAACATAATTTCGTATGTGTACTTCTTGTGTATAACAGAATGGAAAAAAAATCACCGCGAAAATAATTTTAAATTGGGTAGTATGAAAAATAAAATGTATATAATTGTTTAAATGATACTAATGTAGGGCCTTCGATCATTTTTTGGCAGTCACAATGACAACAAGGCAACATTAATAAGTTTTAATGATACAAAACCAGTAGTATCTCAATGAAGAATGTCACATGTACGGAAAAATCTAATTTTACTCATGTAGTTATAGTGGGGCAATAATACGTGTAGTCTTGTGTAGTCCCTTGTAGTCTTTATATTTTTATATAGTTATATCCGCTTTTATTATAATGGGGTATAGTGGACGGTAGATGAGCTGCATCAATTAGATAAAGGTATCCGCAAGATGATGAATATCCATAGGAGCATTCATCCAAAATCGTCCGTTCGCCGTGTATACCTCCCACGTCACCGGGAGAACCGAAGACTCTGAGTTTGCATAGCCGGGTAGTACTGAGTATAGCATGTAATGTCTTTAGGAACTCAGACTCTCTCCTGCAATTAGTAAGAAAACGCAGGAGTAGGCGCAGGATTGCTTAAAGCAGCAAAGAGAACCGCAGATGAACTCGGTCTCGTATTGGACATCAGGCGAGGAGGCCGGCGAGGTGCTGACCCAGAGTCGGTCACTGAGCTTCCGCCAAATCGTCTGAAAGCCCAGATTAAAGCCGCTGAACAGGAAAATTTGTTTAGATGGCACGTCGATAAATCCATGCACGGTGTATTCTATAAGAACATAGAAACGCTGGGTTTATCGACCAAGCTGACGTTCGCCTTTTTAAGGTCAGCTGGGCTTAAGTCGGAGACCGAGGGATTCATTGTGGCCTGTCAGGATGGTGTTATTAACACCTTGGTCTACCGAAGTCGTGTTATGGGTGTAGGGGTTCCTGATACCAGCTGCAGGACCTGCCATCAGGCGCCGGAATCGCTCATGCATTTACTGTCTGCATGCCCAGTATACGCGATTTCGGCCTACATCCACCGCCATAACGCGGCATTACGAGTGATCTACTACCATCTACGGCACTCGTACCCTTACGGCTCCGGAGATACTGAGTCCATTGTCGAGAACGAGAGGTGCATAATGCACTAATACTACTCGTTTCCGACCATCAGCCTAATTCAAGCCAACAAGCCTGATATAGTACTCCTCGACCGCCAGAAGAAGGCGATGTATTGTAGAGGAAAACGATAGATGAAAACAATCACAGACGTAGTGGGAATAGTGGTGGGCAGTAGCGATGCTGATGCATCGCTACTGCCCACGTCACGTCTTACGTCTTTTATGTTGCGTGCATTCAAATGAGAGAGAATGTTTGGGGGTTTGTCTTCGTAGCGTCTCATCTGGCACCTCCCTTCTCGATGAAAGCGTTACATCTTTTATGTCTCGTGCATTAAAATGAGAGAGAAGGTCAACCATGTGGCCCGCCTTCTTAGCGTCTCACCTCGCATCCCCTTCTCAATTATATGTTTCCCGCACAATACATCATCCAGTTTTCAGTGCTTGCTGAAACAAACATCATCATCGTATTCGCTACACTCGCTCGTCCATAAACCGGACTCGTTCAATAAAGCCGTGTATTATGGATTTGATACATAAATAGCTATTATGAATCGAAGTGGTTATCATGTCCAGTCTATGTCTAAAAGTTGATAACTATTTATTAAGATATGATCACATATGTTGCTCCGGAGATGTGAGGGAGGTTCTATCTATAATATAGAAATGCAACACGATGAACGTGCCTGTGTTATATTCTTTATTTTATTGGAAGAAGTAGCGATATTGAGTAGTTCAGTTGTCATATTATGTGTAGTGTTAATAAAATGTCTTAGCTTAAGCATTGCCTATTATAACCAGGGGTGCATACTGTAGCTCCTTGCATGGGTTAAATATGTTAAAATCATGACGGGTATGTTCTAGCTCTAAGTTTAATATCTCCACATGTATACACGTATACTAGAATAACGTAACTTACGTTCATTTTTATTTTCATAGCCCACTACGAAACAATAAATATTTAATATTAATAGATTTAATATGTTATTATTACGTTCCTATACGCCTCTAATTTAAATATGACCCTAGTATATGGAAGCCGCATTATCATGCGTGGTAATGCTATTGAACAGGCGATATTTAAAGTTTATGGCTTTTAAAGGGGATAAAACCTATCCATCAATGAATTTCCTCCAAGGGTTTTCACGGGATAATTTATTAGGCAGATTTAATTCCAGTGATCTTCACAGAGGACGGACTTTTCAAATGGCTGTATTTTAAAAACAAACTTATTAACAAAATAAAATGTTTCCCAATGCCAATCAATACTAAGTTTACAATTATTATGATTTATCGTCATACTCTTGAATGAAGTAGGTTAATTGAATTGAATTAAAATGTATTTATTACATGAGCAAACATAATATTATTGAATTTACCATTTAAATACTTCACTATTCAGAAAGTTCTGAATTGGAAAATCATTTCTGGCCACCCTGTATATTTCTAGGATGTGAAAATGATTTAAAAATATTACACAGATGTCTGTAAACAAAATTATTTCTTACAATCCCTAATGGTGACTGTAGTGATTTTTTAAAATATTCATCTACAGATGGAATTATATCAATAAAAATAATCACTACAGTCAAATGGTTAGGAGATAGTCAATAATAATATAGGAATGAAAGGAATCTAGAAAGAGTCTTCTAAAAATGTACTGATATTTATAGAATTATAGTGCGGTCCTGTACTGTTGTGAACAAAAAAAAAAAAAAATAGGACAACTATAAATCTATTTCTATTTGAACACGTAATGAGTAACCGAAAATGACCATGTCACAAAAATTAAAGTTAGATGTACACAACTAGATTTTAGCAAAAATACGTTAAAAGACGTCCCATTTTTTTTCGCACGATAGTACAATCCTCTTGGTTAGATCTGTTTATTCGAAAATAAGTTCCAATTATAGACTTTTTTATGTAGTTTAGCTCTATTTTTTAAAATTTCTAGCTATCGTAGGACTCGAGCTACTGACGCCGGACGCACTATTGCAAGCTATCTCGACAACATATTGTTACGTGCTGCCCTCTGACGAAGAAAGGCGTAATTAGTCCCTGGTTAGAGTGTAGGAAGAATTATTTAGTTAATGCAAGGTAGGGTTGCAACATCTGTAGGCCAATTGACGAACCGCCTTTTAGCGCCTAGAAAACTGAAGAAACTGCCACATATTCCAGAACGTTCTAGAATGAGATTCGAGTATGTTCCACGTTTGTATATAAGAAGATGAATCCGGCGCACGCGGACAGTTCAGTTCAGTTCGGTATACATTACAGTTCTGATATACAGAGAGAGTTACATATGAGATGCAAGTGATCACATAAAATAAAGAACAGTAACAAGTTGTGATTTAAAGTAGTGAATTTATGTTAGATTAAGGTTATTATTAGTTGTGTTACTTTTAAGTATTAAATTATTGTAATTTAAATGATTAATAAAGTAGTGGTTTGTGAAAATGATTGTTGCAATTTATCGAAATATAATATTCAGATTAGATTAGATTAACAAAGGAGCCGGTTATTTAGCCTTTAAAACCGCGACCTTTTCAGGTCTATTGTGGTGCTCCTAGAATCCATTCCTTACAGTACCTCATTTAGCTTTGTCCTTTGTACTAGACTCCACAACTTTGAAAAAGGCCCTTTTGTATAGCTGTCCGCCTTTGGTTTTCTTCTCCGAGTACTTGGAATCTCAGTCGCGCCAGGCCTTCACAGTGGCACAATGCGTGAGCTGAGGTTTCCTCTTCCTCTTAACAGAACCTGCATGTTGCATCCTCTGCCAGGCCCATTAGACTCATGCGTCTATTGAGCCGGCAGTGCCCAGTTAGAAGGCCTACTATTACTCTGATGGCCTTCCTATTCTGGCTTAGTAGACCTTCCATAAATTTGGCTGAACGTTCTTTAATCAACTGTCTCTGTTTTGGGAGATTCCTCCACCATTCCAGAGACTTTCCATTCCTTAATGGCTGCTCGTATGCATGGCCTTGCCACGCCACAAAACTGCTCGGGTCCTATTGGGGCTTCAAGTGCGCCATCCTTGGCCAGTTGATCAGCCTTTTCGTTTCCTCTGTGTCCCACGTGTCCTGGTACCCATGCTAGGGTCACTCTGTTCTGACTTCCCAGTTCGGTAAGGGCCCTCAAGCAGTCCTACACCAATCTTGACTTGATTTGAATAGAACTGATTGCTTTTATTGCCGCTTGGCTACAGAGAAAATGGCAATCGACTGGTTAACAGTGCCTTATCCTATTATCTCCCTTGTGCAACAGCGTATGGCGATCACTTCACCCTGAAACACCGTTGCGTATTTCCCGACTTATCGGGATACTGGCTTTCGACCTTGTCCCGTAAATCCCGGCTCCGACTCCTTGTTCTGTCTTGGAGCCGTCAGTGTACCAAACTGTTTATGCTGTTATGGAAGGACCGTTTTTCCAGTCCTCCCTGTCTGGTATTACGATCAATTCTTGTTGAAGTTATACCTTGGGACCATTACGTCCGTGGGCATGCCTAGAATGGGATCTGCCCTCATCTCCGAGTATAAGCTGGTACTCCGTCCCCTGTTGCTGGCTAATTGACGTTTGGCCTTGCATTAACCCGTGCACCACTGACCGAGCTTCGCCTTGTATGAATATGTGTAATGGTTCAAGAGAACCTCAAGTGCAGCCGTAGGAGCAGTTTTTATAGCCTCCGTGGCGCACAGGCAAGCAAGCCTTTGTACGCCACTTAACAGCCTTATTGCTCCCGATTGCACCGTCTTAGTCCACCATACCACTGATCCATAGGTTACCATGGATCTCACTACTCTGGTGTATAACCACAGGTTCATTTTGGGATTTAGCCCCCAGTTTTTTCCACGCATTTGCCTACACATTCCCAGGGTGATTGTCGCCTTCTGAGTGACTTTTTGGATGTTAGAGTTCCATGTTAATTTCTGGTCAAAAATGACTCCTAAATATTTTGCCACACAGGCAAATGGAATTTCCACTCCGTTGAGCCTTAGGGGCTTTAGGCTTCCAGTGTTCTTCTCCGTGTAAAATTGACGACTGTGGTTTTGTGGGGATTTATAGAGAGTCCTTCCTTACAACACCATTTGTCGACAACATTAGGGCTCTCTGCGAACGCTCCGTTATTGTATTCGCGAATCGCCCCTTAACAACTATTGTACATGGTGTTTACTGGACGGTGTAAACACGTTACAATATTTATTAATTTTTCGAAGGTTACTTGAAAAATGCATATTTTTGACCCTAGTTATCTGACCATGGTGCTTTTAAATTTAGTATTAATAGTTCCAAGTCCTCCAAACTACCCAAAAGAATTAATTATATACCTATCAACGCTTATTTGAATTAAACAACTTTTTATCCGTTGTTGACTGGGGCTTTATTGACAACCCAAGTCTAGATCTCAATATCAAATTTGAGCTTTTCGTTTCCAACATCTCTTATACTCTGGACGTTACTTGTCCTATTAAATCTAAAGTTGTAAACCATATTAATAAAACCAAAATAAACTGGTGCACAAACGAAGTGAGGCAGATGAGAGCCTTACTTTACTTCTTACAAGACGTGCATCGAACTCGTCCATCAAATGATCTGAAATCTGTAATGGCCAATAAGAAACGAATTTACAGATCGAAATAAAATAAAGCCAGGAAAACTGCTAGTGACAATTATATCTCCACGAATAACAATTATATTCCCCAAAGGCGATGAGGAATTTAGTCAACAAAATAAATCAACAAAAACAAATCCGTAGTTGGAGTCTTCTAAATTCATATCTTTAAGATATATCCCACTATATACAGGGTGGGGCAATAGTGCGTCGGACCTCGATATCTCGAGTTCTACGATAGCTAGAAATTATTTTCGAACATCCAGGGTGAACCAAGACAAAATTACAGGACCAAGTGTGCCTTTTTTAAAATGGAATGCTATGTATATCAGTATATTTTTTGATTATTTTTTTTTCTAGGCTCTATTCATTCCTATATTAGCATTGAATATCTCCCAACCACTTGGATGCAATGAATTTTCTTGTTGAAATAATGCAATCTGCAGATGGATATAAAAATAATCACTACAATCACAATTATGGGTTTTAAGAAAAACATATGTGAATACCAGTTACGAGACATCTATTTAATGTTTTTGAATCATTTTTTTTATACATTTATTTAACGTCGGCCTATTTCCGCTACTGGGGCCTAACACCGACGCCTGTAGATGAGCTACCCCCAACCAGGAATTTTGCCGAACTTCTTCCCTTAAGAAGAGTAGGGATCCTTTACTTGCCTAACATTTAATAGACAAGGGACCGACGGCTTTACATCCCCTGCGAAGGATGGTATATCCACTATACAGCCCTCGCCTAAGTTTACAAGCCGCTGGAAGATGTGTGAGGCGAGGATACTTTGAATCATTTTCATTTCCTAAAAATGTACAGGGTGACCAAAAATTATTTCTATCTATGTATCTATTGCCAGTATTGCTCCACACTGAAAAATATTTTTTAAACTGAAAATAAATATGTTCTTATAATAATTATAAAAAGACACATATTATAACACTTTTACAAGGCATTATTGTTAGCAGCGCGCCAATATCCATTGGCTTGATGACGGTCTCGATAACTAGGGCCGAGTAGGACTACTACTCTTTGCTCCTAGATTATCTCTGTAGACCTGGACCGGCCTTCGTGATAGGTGGGCCCGCTTACTTCTACCAGACCCAGCCCGCAAATGCGAGATGTGTCGTGGTATTTTCTGCGGACCTCCCCTGGTCCTCGCTGGCAGAGGTCTCTTCTGGCGCTCTTCTTGTCTTGATATTTTCTTTCTTCGCCAGCTTGTCACCCCCGTGGGTAGTCATTGGTCTAGTTGGGTTTTAGGAAGTTTTGGCTGGGATTGACTGCCGGTACGTAGGACACAGTAAAGGTGTGTCCTACCCCGGATCATCGGAAAGGTAAGGATATGAGCTGTGTAGCTCGGGAGTGTGGAGACCCTAAGTGCTTTTTTAGCACTTTCGGACTCCACGGAGCAGGTAGGACAACGGGCGTTGGACGGTATGTTGTCCGACGCCCGCAAGGAGGTTGGGTTTGGGTAGAAAAACGTCATGTCTCTGGTAGTGGTGGTCCGTCCTGGGGTATCTGAAACAGATCAGTTAGCGGGAAATATAAGTTATACTCACCCGTTGTCCAGAAGCTGTACCCTCGGCCGTTTGTGCCTCGGGGCGTCGGCAGGGTCGTAATCAGTGGCCTGTCTGATTAGCGGGTTCCCGTGCTCCTCTGCTTGGGCGTACAGCTTCTTCGCTCGTTCCCGGATAACTTCAGTGACCGTGGTGTACTCCAGGTCTCTGACGATGTCTGCGTTTCTCACGTACCATGGTGCGTCAACCGCCATCCTGAGGGCGATGTTTTCCACTGCCTGGATTTTCTTCATGTAGGACTTTGCCTGGTAACCCCACGCTACCGAGGCGTACGTCAGCTGCGGCCTGATGAGGGTTTTGATAAGCGTGAGCTTATTCCTCAGGTTGAGACGGCTACCGTTTCCCATCATCGGGTAGATGAGGGCTCTTGTGCGCCGCGCCTTGGCTGTAATAGCGTCCGTGTTCTGTCTCCACGTTAGGCTTTTGTCCATGACCACGCCAAGGTATTTGACGGTGTCGTGCCATTGGATGTCCTCGCCG
The DNA here is from genome assembly GCA_963675555.1 of Leptura quadrifasciata. Taxonomy (NCBI): domain Eukaryota; kingdom Metazoa; phylum Arthropoda; class Insecta; order Coleoptera; family Cerambycidae; genus Leptura; species Leptura quadrifasciata. Next base: position 45,654,733 of record OY776675.1, read on the forward strand.
TTCATGGAGACGTGTCCTGCGGGAATTTCTTTCCGCACTCGTCAGAAGAGTATGGCTTGGCTTTTGTCGGCGTTGACGGCGACTTTCCACTTCGTGCACCATTCTTCCAGGAGTGTGGCCATTTCCTGGAGTTTTCTGGTTGCGTTCCTGGCTTTCCAGGATCTGGCAATTATTGCTGTGTCGTCTGCATACAGGGCCAGGGCTGTGTGGTCGGTCCTGGGGAGGTCTGAGGTGTAGATAGCGAACAGGTGCGGTGACAGCACCGAACCTTGCGGGACTCCCGCCTCCACGGTCCTGTAAGTGGAGAGTTGGTCCGAGATTTTGACCCTTAGCTGTCTGCGGTGCAGGTAGGACCTCACTAGTTTGACGAGTTCGATGGGGTAACCCATACTCATCATTTTAGCTAGGAGGCCGTCGTGCCAGACCCTGTCGAACGCTTTGGCAACATCTAGGAACAGCGCCGCGGTGACTTGCCGCTGGTTGAACCCCTTAGTAATCTCCTCGGTGAGGCGAAGTACTTGGAGTTCGGTGGAATGTCCTGTTCGGTACGCGAACTGTTCATCCGGGATGATATTCAGCTCTTCTGTCTTTTCTGTGAGCCTCTTCAAGATGACCCGTTCTGCAACCTTGCTCATGGCTGGGAGGAGGCTGATGGGCCTGTAAGAAGACGGGAAAATTAGTTCTTTCCCTGGTTTAGGGATCATAATGACGTCGGCCTTTTTCCACCTGGCTGGAAAATGCCGTAACCTTAACATCGCGTTTACGATGTTGACTAGCGCCGCTACTCCTTTCCTGGGTAGCTTTTTGAGAGCGATGTTTCCTATCTTGTCACATCCCGGAGCTTTTCTCGGCTTTAGGCTCCTAAGGATTTCCTTGACTTCCTCGGGGGTAGTCGGGCGGATGTGGTCGTCATCAGGCAGGCGGTGGATCCTACGTACTCTGCGCTCGACATCGTCCACCCAGTCCTCGTCCTCGTCATCGAGCTCGTTCTCTCTACACTGCAGTTCTAAGCTGTCGGCAAACGCCTCGGCTTTTTCCTGGTTAGTGTAGACGATCCCTCGCTCTCCGTGAATCGGGGGTATAGGTTTCCTCCGGTTTCGCAGGGCACGTTGGGTATTCCACATACTTCTGTCCTGTGGATCGAGTGACTCAAGGTGGCGTTGCCACCCCTCCTGACGGTGTTCTTGGAGGGCGGCTTTCACTCTTCGGCTGAGGACGTTATACTCCCTTCTGTCGGCGGGGAGCCTCGCCCTCTGAGCCCGTCTCTTGGCGCTACTTCTATCCCTTATCAGCTGCCTGGTGACCTCTGGTAGGTTCGCCATCGGTGCTGGGTGTCTTCTTACTTCTGTTTCTGTCGTGCTGGCCCTTATTGCCCCCAGGATCTGCTCCTCTAGGGTAATGACGGCCCTCTCAACGTCCCCCACGGTATCTAGCCTGGGAATTTGTGCAATGTACTGCTGCAGGTGCAGCCGGTACGATTCCCAGTCCGTTCGTCGCTTCGTGAAGGTAGCGTTGTCGTCACCCGCCTGTCCTCCTAGAGTTAGGAAGATCGGGTTGTGCTCGGTAGATCCCTCCGTTCTGGTGGAGATCTCCGCTTCGAGGGTCATCTCCTTTAGGATGGCTATGTCCAGTACGTCTGGCCTGTTTCTACCGTTGTCAAAGGTGGGCTGGACTGGTCCTACCACCAGCAGTTCGCCGGCGTGCTGTCCCAGGAACCGCAGCAGTTCTCGTCCTCGAGTGTTGGTTACGCCGCTGTTCCATTGCTGGGATTTGGCGTTAAAATCGCCAATTGCGACGACCTGTGTCCTAGCGGGTAGAATTGCGTCCAGATCCCCCTCGGTTAGCGTGCTGTGGGGTGGCTGGTAACATGAAACCACTTGGACGTCGCCGTTTCATGCTGTGGACACTACTACGGCGGTGGCATTCATATTTTCTAACTCAGGTAGTACCGTCGGATGGTGGGCTATGGTCTTTTTAACGAGTAGAGCCACTCATCTTGCGGGTCGCCGAGGTATGTTTACCCAGTCCATCCTGTACGTGTGGTATCCTGAGAAGTTGATCTCCTTGGCCGGGGTCATCTTGGTTTCCTGCAGTGCCATGACGTCTATATCGTACCTGGCCAGGAGCTCTTCGACTTCAAGTCTCCTTTGTTGCAGGCCGTTTACATTCCAGGACGCCATCTGCAGGAATTCCGGTTTAATCTGTAAAGGCATTACAGATTAGTAAAGTTTGGCATTTGAGCAAAAAATGCACTCATCGCTGAGCACATTTGTTGCATCTGTGCTAGCACCGCTGTGAGGTTTTTGGCCTCTGGCGATGCTTGTTGTTTTGAGGCAGGGACGGTGTTCTGTCCTGCCTTGCTCTGGGCTACTTTTGCGTAGCTAGTGCCTGGCGCTACGCCGCCCTTCTTTGTTGAGGTCGTCGTCGGCCTCTGTACCGGCCTTTGAGTGACGCTGGCTGATTGCTTGGGGTATTTTGGACACCCCTTGTAGCTGGCCGGGTGGGCCCCTTGGCAGTTCGCACACTTGGCCGGTTCGTCTGCCTTCTTCTTGCAGTCAGTCGTCCGGTGTGCCTCGCCGCACTTCACGCATTTCGGCTGCGCGGTACACCTGGATTGTCCGTAGCCGAAACGCTGGCAGCGGTGGCATTGGGATGCCGCTACCTTGGCTCTCTGTCTCTCTGTCCTTACGACTAGAGAGCAGCACCTCGTGACTTGGAGTATCTTGTCCTGGTCCTGTGGGACTAGGACAAGTACGAGTGGCACCTCCTGTTTCGTCCGTCTGGACGTCATCCGTTGCACTGCGGTAGGTGCAAAACCTTGGTCTTGGAGGTCTTCTGCCACCTCTGTACGAGTAACGCCGCTCGGGATCCCCCTGATGACTACACGTAGCAGCCGTTCCTCTGGCAGAGTGTACGTGTGGTACTCCCTTTTCTCGTTTGCGAACATCCTAGTCATCTTGCGATAATCTTCGGATGTCGCGGGCTCGATGGAGATTCCCTCCGCGGTAACTTTAGCCTTGCTAAAGTTAATGCCGGTTTCGGTTAGACGACGGCTCACCGTTGTCCATGTCTCCTTGTTTCTCAGCACTACCGGCGGTATGCGCTGGCTTCTTGTTTTTGTTTGAGGGGCCTCAGTCTCCTCTGTCCTGGCGTTTTGTCTGGGGACGTTAGCCTCCTGCTGGGGAGCTCTAGATCCCGATCTGCTTCGTCTGGATGGCTCTTGGGGGCACTTGAGGGGCTCTTCAGCCACCTTCTTTGCCGCCTTAGGGGCCTCTTCGTCGGAGTCCGTATTAGTGGCGGGTGGGTTTTTCCGCTTCCGCGTTTGCTCCTCTATTTTCTTTCTGAGGGTTTTGTTTTCTTCTGTGAGACGTTTTATCGTCTCTTTATCGTCCCTTCTGTCATCCCTTGGGGTTGGGGTATCCCCTCGGGAGCTACCGCTCTGGGACGTTTCGTCTTCACTGTAATCCATGCTACCGTCCTCCACGGTAACGTCGCTGTGGGTGTCCTGCAAGGGAATACCTATAATATTATTGGGAAAAGTTATGGTTAGTAACAGTAAAAATGGTGTCTCCAAGGGAGGGAGACTTTATTTATCTTTTTAGAACACCGTCTTGAAAAAGACGTGTGTACTTCCTCTTCTTAGAACTGTCGACGACGACACTAACTGTGGGGCTGCCACTTCACTGTGCACTTTCTTGGCTCGGTACGTCTGCACTCGGTCACCTCTCGATGCACACTGTTAGCAGCGTTGTGGTACTATAGCCCTCTTGTTTGCCGCGCCGCTACTGTGTTCCCGTGGCAGGTGATCGAGGGAAGTGTTTGACATTTGGATAGCAGGTAATGGAGTGCGGGCAAGCCCGGGGTGGTTTTGAGCACAGTACAGACAGACTTGGCTTGGGAGCAAAAGTGCACAGGGACATTCGCCTTTGTAAAACATATAAACAGTGATAGACATTACATTACATACACCCGTTAAAACCTTTCATGTATTGGATTATTGTAACTTAGTATTAGTGTTGTTTTAGTATTAAAAGTGTTGTTTTCCACTGAACCCACATGTGTCATTTCGACTAACCTCCGTAATACCACAAGCGTTGTGGTAGGAGTAGGAGGATATTTATTATTTTGCAGAAGTAACTGATCCGTATTCTTTTTCCGCAAATTAGTGATAAGTCAGATACATGAAAATGTATAGTACCAAAGCAATTCATATATGTAAATACATTTAAAAACCTACAAACTAGGTTATTAGAAGCAATCAAGGCGGTGTCTAGCACAGAGAGACTATATGATATACACTACGATGAGGACGAGGAGCAACTAATTCTAATTTAAATGAACATCCGGTTTTAAACGAATGCGCGCTAACAGGAAAGTTGAAATTAATACCGGGCTCCAAGGATCAAAGACTACACTAGGGCCGAGATCAACCGCGCCAAAATCTCTTTGCGAAATTACAGTTAGTTATGCTCATCAAGTTCTTATTTGTTGTTATTAGTTTTGAACAAAACCGCGTGAAAGGCATATTCGATGATAAAGCAAGATCTGCTTATCATAAATTGAACACATTAACAACATCATTAACAATTTCTTAACTCGTGTCGTACTTATAAAAAGCATATCTTAATTATTACAAAAATATAGACGAAATTTATTATTATTTATTTAAAATTAGATGATAAATTAATTGTAGCTGACAAGAATACAGATTGCAGCATTTTTCAGAAATTACCATTCGATCTGCGACTAGGCAGCCCTATGATTGCATAATTTAATACGGATTTAGACTTGAACATCAACCGCCTTTTTAGTTTTGGGAAATATAAAAATAAAAGTCTTGGGGGATGACTTCGCGCACTTTAGATGTTCTACTGTTTGAGGTGAGTAGCAGTAGTATTGAGTTAACCTGTATATGAATATTATATGATGACAAACACTAGATAGAAGTTTTTTTTTTTAAATATTTCGGATGAGTGGTAGTGTTGGATGACACTGTATACAGCAGCGGCAGATTTTAGAACATCGTCTTGCTTACTACGGGGCCTATCCACTACCTACTAGTTTTCTTTTCTCTTTGCTGTTTCCGCCATCTTTAAGCACTTTCAGCGGTATGGTACTATTGCCATGTCTTTTTAGTCTGTGTCAGTAGGGTTATTATGAGGGTTGTATTTTGTTAGGTATAAATAAATAAATAAACACCACAGAAATTAGACAACCCCCAAGTCCAGAAGCCAGGGCTTGTGCGGAAGAGGGTTACACATTGAAAAAACGCGAACATACAACCATTTCCTCCGACAGTGCCAGTGCCGGAGCCAGGATTCGAACCCAATTACCAATTAAAACATTTTATTCAGCTGTTAAAAAGTATATACAAATCATTTTTGCCTTAATATATCTCAATATTTTGTTTATTGCATTTAACAATACATATATATATGTCTGCGGCGTGACAAAATGCTAGTAGCATCGACTCACTGCAGCTGCAGGATGTTCTCGCAAGAGGTATTAGGCAAATTTAAATTTTTAGGGAAATGATAACCGCTCACAAAAGTATTCGGTATGTTTATTTCAATGACTTTATTACCAACGTAATTTAAATTAATTATTGTTCTAGTATTTATGTTTACTGTGTATACTGTTTAATTTTGTAGGAAAACCACGAAAAAACCTACTTCAAATAATGATATGATTTTCAACTATTCATGGAAATAAATTTAATATGTAGAGTTGTGCACACACCCTAGTGTGTAAACTATGGCTAAGAGAAAAGGATGAGAAAGGTGTGATAAAGAGTATGTGGTGTAGGGGGAAAAGAGGGATAGGGGGAGGATTGTCTGGTCAATCTGGTACTAGTGGTATTTGTTCGTCATATATGGGCAATCTTTGATATATTAATTTATGTGGATGTCCAGTGTTGTGGTATCGTCTTGTCGCTTTTATGTCCCTTGTCAGAGTGGAGAAGGCTATTTTAGTTTTGTAGAATTTCTGCGATGTTTCATCAATGTAGTCTCGCACTCTGAGTAGTCTTGTTTGTCTGTGTAGTGCGTCTATAGTTATGTATCTCGTTGAATTCGTAAGTAGTCGTAGTAGTTTATTTTGACTTCGTTGGAGTCTGTTGCACTGCGTGTCTGAAACCATGTTCCAGAAAGGACAGGCATACGTCAGTATAGGTCTGAATATTGTTTTGTAAAGTATTAGTTTGTTATCTGTCGTCAGCAGGCTCCTCCGATTGCAAATCGGGTAGAGCCTGCTGAGAGTCGCGTATGTTTTGTTTATTGTTTTAGTAATCTGTGGTCCAAAGGACAGTCGAGTGTCTAGAGTGACACCGAGGTAATTGACCGTGGTCTTTTCCTCGATGTCCCTGTTGTTGAGTTTCAGTCTGGTTATTGTTCGTATATTGGTAAATTTGCGGTGAAACGTGGCAGTCTGTGACTTGTCCTCGTTCACCGCAATTTTCCATGTTTTGTAATAGTCCAGTAATTTAAGTAAGTGGTATTGTATTCTGTAGGTGGCAGTCTGTGCGTAAAATGACGTCGCGTAAAGTAACGTATCGTCTGCGTACAGTAATAAGTTAGCGATCTGGTTAGTCGGTATGTCTGAGGTATAGAGGGAGTAGAGGAGGGGGGATAGGATGGATCCTTGTGGGACTCCCGCCGTCATGTGCGCAATTCTAGATAGTGACCCTCCTACATTCACCCTAATTTGTCTGTTAAATATGAAATTTTTTATTAGTGAAACTATGTATTGTGGTAACTTACAGATTTCTTTCAATTTGTATATTAGCCCATTGTGCCATACATGGTCGAATGCACTTTGTATATCTAGCAGTAACAGGACGGTGCACTGCTTCCGGTTATACCCATCAACAATGTCCCTCACCACCTGTACTAATAAAAGAGTGGTATTGTGTCCAGCCCTGAAGCCAAATTGCCTCACCGGAATTAAAGCTTTTTTTGTTACAAAATTTGTTTAGAATTTGTAATATTACTTTTTCTAAGATTTTCCCCATGGTGTTCAATAGGGTGGTGCGATGTCCGTGTGATTAGTCGCGATTGCCACCTCGCGTCTTAACCCACTCGGCTGTCGACCAGATCAGGTATGTATTGTGTGTTGTATATTTTAGTCATTCGTGGCAGTTGTCTGGTCGGTTTTGTGATGTTTTTGGTGTATAAGGTAGGCTGTAATGTTGTTGTATATGTGTTATCTTATGGGTTATATATTTTTTCTACTCCCTTATGTAAATTTGCTGTTTTCCGTACAGTCTGTAGAATGGATAAGTGGGCCATTCCAGTTAACTGAACGGATATATTTCATATACGTTCTAGGATGGATATGAAATCGACCAATCACAGTTCGTGTATTAAGTACATAGGCAACTATTCGTTTAAAAAAATTCAAGTTAGTGCGTAAACTGTCAAAGTAATTGTCAGTGTGTATTCGCGCAGTTTGAGCTAGAAAATAATTTAAAATGGGTGTTTCCAGTGAACAATCGATAAACGGTATACCACCTAAAATTTTATAGAACCTATGATCTCTTGCATTTCGAAGCGTGCATATAACCGCTAGGCTACTGAAGCTTTTATAAAATGTTTGCACCTAGAGCATAAGATTTAGCAGAAGCTAAGTTTGTATATTAAAATTTGACTAAAACTATTATTTGTAGTTTTTTCTTAATCCGGTCGTAGAAAACGGATACTGTACAACTCGAGTGGATTATCCATATCGCACTCGATAGATTCAGGCACTCCGCCTACGGCGTCGTGCTCAAACTTCTTTCTCGTGCGATATGGCTATCATATCCAATCTTGTTGCACAAACTACTATTATGTAATTAATCGAAGGGTATTTTTGATGGCTATTGAATTTGGGGGTTAGTATGGTGCGTATGGTTGGATTTGAGCATAAAATCAGTTTTTCTGCGAAATTTGGGATTAGTTTTAATAGTATATTTTCCTGTAGGGTTTCGGTGCCGGATCTGTTATGTAATAAATGTGGTTAATTTAGTATTTCTTGGTTGGCTGGTGGCAAGTCAGAGTGTTGTGGATTAAATTTTCTGGCGGTTATTTTGGTTTGTTTGGGAAGTTAAGAGATACAAGGCCGGTGCAGCGTATATGAGAATGAGTCGAATGTAAATTTTATATTGTTATGGAGTAGTGTTAATTAGTGCGTGATTTATTATTAGAAATAATTAATGCATTTTGATTTTTGCTTTATGTTTTATTTTGTTGATGTGTCTTGTGAAGTTTAATTTGTGATCGATAGTTACCCTCAAGTAGTCAATGTCTGTTTCTCATTGTATCTGTTGGTTATTGATGACTATGTTTGTGTTCGGGTTTTTCGTTTCCTTTTCTTATTGATGCACATGGCTTTTGTTTTAGTGGTGTTTGCACGTAGGCCTATTTGGTTAAACTATTTCGTCGTAATGTCGGTGTTCTAGTACATTCAGTATTAGCTGAGGTGGCTGTAATTGCCGTGTCGTCTGCGTATATGGAGTAAGTGAGTCGGTGGTCCGTGGAGGTTGGTATGTCGTTGATATAGAGGATAAAAAGTATGGGACCCAAGGCTGAGCCTTGGAGGAGAGCCTTTATAGGTTTTCTTCCTCTGATAGATCTGACGTCGCTAGTGACCTTGGTGACACTGTTATTTCGTTTAAATTATTTGTCTTTTTGGTTTTTCTTGTTTTTAACTTTATTTATTAGTGATGTTTCATGGATTACTGTTTGTGTTTTTATTTGAAGATTTAAATGTTCTTCGGAATGTTCGTTAATTATGAACTAAACATGTTTGTTAATGTTATCATCATGGCTGACTGTTAGTCCAATGAAATTAGCATTTTGTCAGCACCTAAATCTAAGTGGATAATTGTTCCCTTGCATTATTAGTAATATATTTATTCGAGTGAAGTTGAAAATACTGTCCAAGTATAATTCAACTAAACCTGTACATACGGGTCAAATTTCATAGCTTCATATAAATAAACATGGGAGTTATGATTTTTTGAAAAAAAAAAAATGTATCTGCTCCAAATCAAATTGGAAAATTCTAGTTCAGCGCAAGATAAAGTTCAAGGCCTTAGTTTTAATTTGATTCGTTTGACAATAGGTTGCGTTAAAAATTCAGCGAGTAATTCAATTTGTTTATGTGAAAAATATTACGCCATTTTTAACAATCAAAAAAGTTATTATTTGACTGGGTAACAATTGCATTAAGAAGTAGCAACCTTTATCTTTTAAATGAGCCTATTTTTATAATCGTATGATTGAAAAATTTACCGTTACTGTACGTTAAACTCATCGTAATTCTATAAACAAATTAAATTATCTCGGAAAATATTTAATATTTTTTAATCAAATTTGAACTGCAGTTTAAGCATACCACAGACTAAACTTTTAAAAAATTTACACTCGGATATTGTTTATTTTTCTATTAAATAATAGCAATCGAATAATAATTGATTTTCAACGGTTTTTTACGATTTGCGGATAAACTATTGAACCGATTTTGGTAAACTATAGCTTAAAATTAAAACATAATATTTTACTCGCAAACTCATCTATCTAAATCCTTATTTTACTATAAGGAACGTATGCAGGCTTGGAACTTGCAACTCAGCGCTCGGCGGGGCACATAGCCCGGAGAGTAGCTGTTGATTGAAGTCTGGTTACGTTATTTTACGGTAGGATTTTATAGAGGAGTTTGAGACTAAAATATTATCTTTTTATATTCCGCCCTCTAAAAGCACATTTGAACTATAACTTAAAATGTTCGTATTGTCAATACCTACATCTTTTATATTAAATTTTTTTCTCGCCGAGCGCTACGATCAAAGTTATTAAGAAAAAACTGTTTATTACTACATTCAAGGTGCTGTTATAAACAAATACGAAAGTATGTACATATCACCTTTGAACTCTCTGTTCATGAATCACTTTACAATTATCCACTCAGATTTAGGTACTGATTTGGGTACTTTCGGAGCTAATTCCACTGGACTATATGTGAGGTATGGATCTCTGCGCTTGTCATAATAGTAGTTGGTGAAGTGGCAGTCACGGTGGAGGTAGTGGTTATCGTGTTCGTGGTGGCAGTATGTGTCTGCATGGTTTGTTTTTGCGTAAGAAAGTTCAATGATCTGGTTTCATATTTTAGTGGGGTAGTTTTAAAGTATTATTTTCTGGTTCGTTCTGTTGTTTAGTTGGAGAATATTGTGTTTTCCGAGAGATTTGTATTTATGGATGAGTCATGGCTCTTTCTCTATTGTACGACACACGCTTTTTCTCGCACAGCGATATCGACGGGCTATTATTTTTATTGTAAATTAATGCACTAAACTAAGGAGGGCAACTTGTTGGGACGTGTTCACTCTTTGGCTGCTGGGCAAATACATATAATATAATGAGGCCTATACACAGATATCAAATGGTCGCGTTTCATACACAGTCCGACCGAAGTCTAAACGATGACGAAGTGGTCGCCTGGTGGAGGTACTGAGCATAACTTTTGAAAATATTAATTATACAAAAAGGTACTATGATAAGACTAATGTTATTGATTAATTTATCTGGATATTTCTGAAGTTGTTTACTAGTCGAAGATAAGATGTAAGGCATTATTTTATTTTCTATATATAAAATAAAAGCGGGCAATTGGACTCCTGAGCAGTAATAACGTAAGTCTTAGATTGGACGGAGATTCAGATCGGCGTTAAAAGTGATTTACAGAAATACACATAAATTTATTTTGGAAACTGCAACGCGAAGTTAGTATTTTATGAATTGCAATGAAAAGTTTAGTTCTTGTGTGGATTAGGGTGCTTCGTAGAAGCATGTTGTCCCTTATAGAGGTTCGCCTAATATAAAAAATAAATTCCAAATAATATGGATATATTTAAACATATAGTTTACTCGCTAACAACTTTATTGCTTATACAAGAATATTGATAACATTTATTGTATGAAGACCGAATCCCGTACTCCTCCTTCAGTTAAGAATCAGCAATAATATTTCTGACCTAGCTCTCTTAGAAATTGACTAGTGCTGGATCGTGATATGCTGGAAAGCACTACGCACATGCCCTTACTGGTGGCTAGTAAGCTTAAAACTTGCCTGCAGATACTACTCCTGTGTTACTGATATAGAGGGATTTTATTTCGGAATAGATTGGGTCTGTAATCAATTAGTCTGTAAGTTAACATTAGGTTAGATTACAGACTGTGAATACCTCAGTAATGTATTTTAATTATAATGATAGTACGTGTCCATAATTTAAAAAAAAAACCGTTAGACAAGAACGGGTTATATAGGCACAGTACTAGAAAACAATTTAAATAAAGTTTAGTAACGTTAATCAACATGTGATTTTAAAAGAATAATACAGTTACTTATGGAATTTAATAAACATTGACAGTCTCTATTTGTAATCTCCTTTATAAAAGAAATTAAATCAAAAATATAATTGAAAACGAACGTAATTTTAGAATTAATTAACAATAATAATTAGTGATTTTAACTACATCTCAGATATTTCAATCCCATCTAATTACAATGATTTTAAACCAGGCAGCTGCAAAAATTTAATTAAGATCCGTTTACAACAAGAAACAAAGTCTTCTAGAAATTGAAACGACATATTGAAATACAATTTTATTTAACTTTTCTCTGTTCTTTATGTTGTCCCTTTAGACAATCTACATAATATGTGTTTGCAGTAAACTATATAGAAAATGTAGGCACAAAGTTTGCTGCAGACGGTATCTCTTTCAATAAAATATTCATAAACACCTGTCTGCTTCTTACGTAACCTAATTTTTCCGTATTCTTCACAAAGTTGCCAGTTCAGACACAATCTTTATACGTGCAATCTCATCATATGTAATAAATTACATTTAGAATAATTTATCAAGATATTTTACTTGAGGTAGTTATAACTAGTTTTTGAACGAATTTTGAGGGAATTTTATTTTAAAAATAAATAATTGCCAAACGTAGGTAAAGATGTGAAATAAAGATGAAAGTTGTGTTAAATTATTATAATAATAAATATATATTTTAGTACATAAGTTTCGTATCCACATAATGAATGTTAAGCAGCTCTTTCGTCGGTAACTGGATAAAAAAGGGTAAACCTTATCTCCTCTTTAGAGTCGACGTTTCGACAATCCTTATTGTCTTCCTTAGGATTAATGAAGTGAAAAGTTATCAATCATTAAAATCAGACAAAATATCATCGTTACCATTTTAACAAAAACCATAAATATAAAATGTGTCTACAGCAAAGCGGTATTATAGGTTTAAATGACAACTTTTTTTGTATTACAAACACGATTATTTGTATTCTGCTCTTATGAAATAGGGGGCATTTCATAAGAGCAGAATACAAATAATCGGGTATTAATTATGAACAAAAATCCTTGATCGTGACGTAATCAAGAACCGATTAAATCCCACCCCGAAATTATTTATCTCAATTTTATTTTTATTTTTTTTTTATATACATTTATTTCACGTCGGCCTATTTCCGCTACTGAGGCCTAACACCGACGCCTGTAGACGAACTACCCCCAACCAGGAATTTTGCCGAACCTCTTCCCTTAAGAAGAGTAGGGATCTTTTACTTGCCTAACATTTAATAGACAAGGGACCGACGGCTTTACATCCCCTCCGAAGGATGGTATATCTCCTATACAACCCTCGCCTAAGGTTGTATAGCTTCCGCGCATACACTGATATACAAGCCTCTGGAAGATGTGAGGCGAGGACGCGGTTATCTCATTTTTATGTCAAGATAAATAAACAAATTGCCAATTTATGTGATCATCTAGTGTTATTTGGTTAGGACCTTAATTACGTTGTGTGTGTAGAAACTCTTTTTATTTACCCCAGGTTCTTTTATATAAAGTTTAATATTACTTGTTTCTATCTGATACTATACACCTGAGAAAATTAATCACTCTGTTATTTTAAAATACCTTGTAAGCTTGAACACACTTATTAATTTAGACATCTAGTTAATCATTTATGTTATGTAGTTCATATTTTACTACTCTAGATTGTACTGTAAATTCATGTTTAAAGTTTGTTTCCTATTTTATTTGATTGGAATGAAATCATTTATTTAGTTAATTATTTGTATGGCTAGGAACGTAAAGTTAAGGACACCGGAAGCCACTAGTTTATCAAGAGCCACTAGTTTCAATGGAACAAATGTCGCATAATTTTTTAAGAATTTGAAAACAGTATCTGGTCGTTATAAATTTGGCCCAGAGTCAATATATAATATTGATGAAACTGATTTAACTACTGTGCAACGCACCCAAAAAGTCACAGAATTAGAAAGTGCGAAATAAGTCGGGCAAGTTCCATCCGCTGAAAGGGGTTCCTTGGTAACATTGTACTTTGGTATTAATGCCCTTGACAAAAGATGCCTTTATTTATTTTCTCGCCAGCAAAATTCAAACCGTATATGGTTCAAAGTGCCTGTGTTGTTTCTGGCGGTTCCGCTTGTAAATCAGGGTGGATGACAGCTCCACATTTTCTTTTATATTTTATTAAGTTTGTTAAACCAAAAAAAGACTCGCAAGTATTTTTATTAATGGATAATCACGAAAGTCATATATGTCTGTGGATGGCTTGAATTTTTGTAAAGATAATGGTATAATCATTGTAACGTACCTACCTTACTGCAGCTATAAGCTGCAGCCCTTAGATTTGTTAGTATATGGATCTCTAAAAAACTATAATAACATTGCCACAACTAATTGATTGGTTTCAAATCCAGGAAAAACGTTAGATATTTACGAGATTCCACAGATAGCATTAATTGCTATTCCTCAAGCCTTCAAGCAGTAAAGTATCCAGAAAGGATTTGAAAAGGACTGAATATCCTCTTAACATGGGAATTTTCACAGAAAATGATTTTCTTTGTTCGGCGGTAACTGACAGACCTATGCAAGAAAACACAGACAATGAAGGCGACAAAGACATTTTAAATGAACACGTTACTACAGAAATTGATGATTCAACAAATTCTATTTCAACTTCAAATGAACACATTTCTGTAGAACTTGATGATCATAGTATATCAATTGTTATCAGAAGCCCTGAAATGGCAAGACTCTATCTCAAATCTTTTCCTAGGAAGGCACAAACTAATAGAAGGACTGCTAAAAAGAGAATTCTTACAGATACACCTGAAAAAAGAAAAATAGAGTAGGAAGCTGAAGAAAGACAGATAAAGTTAAGAGAAATGGAATTGAAGAAACGTAAAAGAGTACAATTGCCAGCAGACATGACTATCACTAAAAACAAGAAAAAGAGATCTAAACTGCGTGTAGAGCAGAGTTCAAGCGAAAGTGAAGTAGATATTTCAGAACATTCCGTAATTCCGAGATCAATTCAATATATGAAGAAAGTAAATCAGTTGAGGAAGTAGACGAAGACGGTGTTATTTGCTTAGACAAAAATTTTAAAATTGACGATTTTGTTTTAGTGAAATTTGAAAAAAAAAAACTTTTCACTATGTTGGGACAATGGAAGAGGTTAATGCTGAATATATAACTGAAAAATGTATGCGCAGCTTAAAAATAAAAAATACTTTTCTGTCCTCCGACATAGAAGATAATATAACAGTTGTACTAAAAGAGGACATGAAAACAAAATTACCCTCTCCTTCTATTTTAGCATAGTCAAAAAGAGAAAGCAAAAAAAATGTTTTAATACACTCCTTTGGGTAATACCAAACTTAAACTAAATATGTTATTTGCTGTATTATTTATAATGAACAAATCGTTAATTTTCTTTAAGATTACTTATATTATAGCTTAATTACCTAGCCTGTCCAAGTCTCCCACACATAGAGAGGCTTGGGTATTTCCAATTCTTTTCAATTACTACTTATTTTCCAGAAAACTGTTTACTCAACTATTCCCATATTATTATAAATTTAAAATAAATATATGAAAAATAATTAGTGCCAATAAGAAACATAAAATCATATAAGGTGTAATTTTTACAAATGTTTTTATAAAATAGTGCCCAATGGTCCCCACTTTTGCCTAATTTTATATTTTTAAAACAATTAATTTCAATTTTTTAACTTTTACTAACCCTATTTATTTCTTGCACTGCAAAAGTTTAATTTTGTTTAAAAAGATATTTATTGTGCTCGAAAATAGTTGAAAGGCATTGAATCAAAATTTAATGAATGGTTAAGGAATTGTCACTATTTTTATACACAGTCAACAAACAAAAAATATATAATAGCAATCTGCAAGAGGTCTTCCCTATTTCGCATTAAGTATCATTTTTATCGGTAAAATTTTATCTACAAAACGTTTTCTTTTCTTCATAAATCATTTTGATGCCTCAAGTTCTTAATTCATGTCCGCCTAAGTTTAAATATTCATTATTTTACGTTCCTCGGGAAACAACAATAAATCTACATCTACAGCTTGTAAACAGTTCATTACTTCAAAGCAACAACAAACATCAGCAGTTAAATAAGTGCTGTGTATTGGGTAATAGTGAATTCTATTATTAGAGTAAGGGGAAGTTGAAAACACATTTATTTCTGAAAAAGAAATATAATCTCTCTTGAGGCCCTTTAAGTGCATTATCAATATATACCGTTCAAACGCTTTCAACATAATTATTTACGTGGTTTTTAATGAACGATGCTTTCTTTTTATAATTATAGTTGTGTAGTTGGAGTGAATAGTTACTGTCTGTAATATAATGATTTAAATGATGAATGAAATTACTTCAAATTAAATATTGAAATTGAATTTTATTTTGAGAAGCCGCACCTGGTGGATATAAATATGTCTATAGTGATACATAATTATGAGAATCCATTAATATCATGAGTTCCACGTATAAATCTGGAGTTTATAGTTGAATACCAGCTTTAAACGATTATATGTATTTATAAATCTAAGGATTTTATCTATAATATACTGTGAATATATTATTTTTTCTTTAATAGTTTATTTTCTTTATATGTAACTTGGCGTGTGAATTCTATGAAATACAAATAATTTTTCCAACACCTACATAAAGTTATAGTTTAATCACCTAAAATTCTTTTCTAAACAGTAGTTTATTTTTTCTACAAGCGTTTTATAATAGTGACTTTTTGTCATTGTCATCTTAGTTGTTAAACGAGGTACTTTTACGCACTACTTCCCAAATCGCACCTTTAAGAACTACTGCATACTGTCAAAAATAAGAAATATTTTGTCGCGTCGCATGCTGAAACAATGCCTTTTCACTACTTATTACTTAAGTTTTTCATCGCAGTGAGTTTTTAATAAGCAAAAAGTTTACTTCATTTGACACAAAACATTGATGGTATTCTCAAATTTAATATTAACAGGAGAAGGAATCAATGCTGCTGAAGGCGCACATGGCTCGTGCCACAGCTTATTACAACCAGTGGAAGATTCAGGTGAAAAAAGTCGGAGGCGATAGTCTTCACGCGTCGCTTTACTGAGAACAAAATCTTAACACCAATTTCGATCAGGGGAAAAAATTCCAACCAGGTGATGCGTGAAGTACTTGGGGGTGAGACTCGAACAAAGACTGACGTTCAATACCCATATAAATGAGACAATGCGGACGGTCTACTTCCTGTCCAGGAGTCTGTATCCGCTCATGGTCAGAGGTAGCAGGCTCAACAGATAAAATAAAAAATTGTCGTACAAGATTGTGGTCAGGCCGTCATCACATACGCGGCGCCGGTGTGGTGCAGCATACCGTCCACGACAATGAGAAAACTCCAAGTGTTTGAGCATAAATTGATGCGTCTCATATCGAGTTTAGGAAGGTACATCGCCTTCAGAGATCTCTATGCACGTTGCAACGACATAACCCCGATAGCGGACTACGTCCAACGCATCTCTCAAAACTTCTATGCGTTCAAGCTGGACGATAGTCCAATAACAAGACATATAACGCAAATTAGACAGCTTAATGCCCCATTTTGAATTAAACACCCCTTACCATAATAGACGTTACCGATTTTCCGGCAACCTCTATAGCCAAGCTTCACCAACTATAACTTCTGCTTACCCTATCCACCAGACCCGGTCCGCCCGGTCTTGCTATCGGCCACCGCAATCAGTACGGTGGTTGCAATGTTTTTATTGACGTCTAGTGTACGACATTTTTTTACAAACATCTACCTAATAGAGTGAAAAAGATTCATTTTACGTTTCTATTAATGCATTAATCGATTAAAGTTATGCTGATTTCCCTTCATTTACTTAGGGCCACGAAATATATAATAATATTACTTCGTGCTTAGGGCACATGATTTCGGAATCTACGGTCACTATCTCCGCGGGATGCTGGGAATGACCGTAGATAATTCGCTAGCGTTTGTTCCATGATAATGTCGGAGACACAGTGGAACGGTCCAGCATCGCTATCGCGAAAAAAATTTAACAGTAACAACTTGTAAAAAATATAACATCGTCGTAAAATAAGAAAAACCGCTAGGCTGTGTCCGAGCAAGTAGTGCAGAGCACGAACCAATGCATTAACTTAGTTTACTATAAGACCAAAATTAATAGTAATTTACATTGCCTCTCCTAATCCCATAGTATGTTCTTAAATTACTACTTTTGTAAATGTTGGTAAATGATCATTCTTAATGTGGGTATATTATTTATAAAATGATTGCTAATTGTGTTCAGTTCCTTAAGTTGCGCAGATAATTCAATATATTTCTGTTGATTCTCACTTAAAGACTTAAATTCTTTCCATATAATTTTAAAATTATTTGTTGTACATTTTGAAATGCAATATGACCTTTTTTCCTTTCTTGCCGCCACCTCTGTATAATTTAGAATTTGTTTATAATAATTCTAGTGAACAAACCTAGATTTTTTAAATTTCGCTCTAACTTTATCACATGATATACGAAGTATAATATTATCTGTTACCAAGACTTTGACTGTCTGTTTGACGTGCTAATTGAAAGCCGCCGGACGAGCAAGACTGAGGCACTGCGATTGGAACAAGGGTCACTCATCTGGTATACAGATTGATCTAAGATGGCTGAAAGGATAGGAGTGGGCGTAGCAGGGCTTAAATGGAGGCTATCCAAAGCCCTCGGTAACACCCCAACCATCTTCCAGGCAGAAATTTACGCTATAGATATGTATGCCCAGGAATGCCTAAATAAAGGCATCCGAAGGGCAAAGATCTATATATAGTATCTGATAGCCAGGCAGCACTAAAAGCTCTAAGGACCTATACCTTTGAGTCTAAAATTGCCTGGGAATGTAGACAATCCCTGAAGCAACTGGCTAACAACAACAAGGTTACCTTGGTGTGGGTGCCAGGGCATGAGGGAGTACGAGGTAATGAACTTGCTGACAGCCTTGCAAAAAAATGAGCTGAAGCACAATTCATTCGACCTGAACCGTTTTGTGGCCTGGTCAAGGGACACATAATGAAGGAGATCCAAAAATGGGAAAAGGAACAAAAAAACTCCTACTGGAGGAATACTCCAGGCCAAGCACAAGTTTATAACTGCGGAACATATACCTTGTGAATGCAAGGAGTTAGTCCGCACTAGGCTAAAATTCCTAGAACAGGCGGAATTAACGCCTGAAGACATAGGGAAATTAGCCCCCAGGAAAATCACAAGCTTTGTAAAAAGTCTAGGAATCCTGGACAACCACTAGATGTAGGGTAAATCATAAAAGATCTTTTAGGCCGAAGTGAAGTAAGGCTGTTCGAAGCCAAACGACAATCTACCAATGGTTTATGTCGGTTAAATACTTTTGCTGTTTTGAGGAGCGCATGCACATTAAATAGATCAATAATTATACAGTCATTAAAAATTGAGCTTTTTGCTCTTTTCGCAAAATTATATACTAGATGGAAAGGAGTATTTACTAAGCCGTTTGTAAATTGCTCGTTATTAAACATTTGAAAATCGCGGTAAATAATATAGAACGGTATAAATATCATCCATCTTCAGTTTACAAAACACCAATTCGTTATCAGCCTCGTTATCAGCTATGAGCTGCTAGCTGCTTTTATATTGAACGGTATTGCTATCTTGTAAACCATACCGATTACGAAGTCGGTTAAGTAGGAAAAAACTTTCGCATTTTGAAGGCCACTGAAAAGATTATGCAAACTGAAAATATTCCAATTGGTTTCGGAGATATACGGCAAAATTCGAAATAACTTGTTATCTTTTTTTTTTAACTAGCGCTGTCATAAAAAATATTTAAAGACTTTACAGGAACTTTGTAGGAATTCTTTGCTATAACCTACAGTAATCAAATCTCTATGACGTTTTGTCCTTTTACTTTTTTAAATACGGGGGTGTCTCTTTTATAATTTTTTTAAAAGCATATTAGGTAAGCCTATATTTAAATCGTCCAAAATTACAAACCTATCACGTTGAGGAATATTTTTGCATACAGAGTCCTCTAAGTTTGAAAGAAAATAAAATTATATTCTGTAGCATGCGACTCTATGCCACTGCGTATATTTTAATATCATTCTGAGTTTTAATAAAAATCCATAATTGCTTTCTATGATTTTCAAATTTAACCAATTTGATATATAAAAACACACTCCCCTTACCCTTATTAAATAGTCTTTTCTAACAATACTATATTCATTAATATATAATGAATTATTATTTATATTTTTCTGATATAGTTGAAATATTGTATTGATAGTTTCTTGAAACATCTTTTTATTTATTAACCTCTCCACAATAAAATTGTGAGAGGTTACTAAAATTGGTTCAAAAACGAAAATTGAGATAACATCAAATCTTTACGTTTTGAGGTCCTAGGAACCCAAAAAAGTGGTTTTTGAAAAATGTCTCTGTGTGTGTATGTGTGTATGTGTGTTAGCACGATAGCGCCGAAACTACTGAACGGATTTAAATGAAACTTTGCGTGTGCGTTTCTTTAGTGTCCCAGAAGATCTGAAAAGGTTTTGGTTGAGATCGGATTACGTTTAGTGCCATTTTGACGCAACAAGTTGTTTATTTTATATTTACTTTCAATTTGCAATGGAACCATTGAAAAGCAGTTAAAATTCTGATTTCAACGATATATCACACTTCCACCCTTTCGATTTGGTTTCCGTGAAAAAATTAAAAACAAAGCAAATATGGCATAGACCGCTTTTCGCATGACATGATCGATGCGTGTAGCCGTTACAGCGTGAAACTCGTCACATCACGTGTCAATTCACGTGTGAGGGTTTCTTCACTGCTCTAAAAGTAGAGCGAATTACGTTTAGTGCCGTTTTTAAATATATATACAGACAAATCGAAGAATTAAACTACCAATATTCCTCTAAAATCTAGTAAAATTACTGAAATGCTAATGTTTGATTTAACAAAGACAGCCGCGAGCGATCGGATTGCAATAAGCAAATTTTGATGATTGTCATTGTCATCGTTTGTCATCCGATAACGTTGGTGTCATGTCATGTTAATAAGATTTCGGCACATTTGTAACTTTTAGTGGATTGTCACAAACTTTAAAGGTAGATGTAACAATATCAATATCATATGCTTTCTGTACCTTCGTTGGTGAATTTATTATAGATTATCACTTTACCAATTTTCAGTTTGTTGCTTTACAAATCTGTAGTACTTAGGATAACTAGACTTTCTTAGTCGTTCAAGTGATGTTAAAGTTGTTAATATCGTAATAGTATATTATTCAACGAGCGATAATGTAGGTAATAACTCGCATAGATGATTGTAAATTCATTAAGTTGAGGGTTTTTTAGTGCCCCAGAAGATCTGAAAAGGTTTTGGATGAGATCGGATTACGTTTAGTGCCGTTTTGTTACACAATTTAATGCTCTTTTCGGCTTCAAAGATCCACCGAGTGGGGAGGTTCCAGCCGCTTCCAGTAGCTGCCGATTTTTTTTGCATTATAATCAATACTAACTGGCTCAACAATATTAACTTCCAGAGCAAGGTGATAGATATCCTCAGGGACAAGAGGCTCCATAGTCCTTAAAACGCTGAGGTTTGATAATTCACTGTTTATTAAAATAAAATCAAGTAAAATATTGTAGATGTGGATCCTAATGATGACTTAATAGCCCAGAAGCCAGCGACCTTTTTTGGTGATCAAAAGCACAAGTGCTGGAAATTTTTTCTATACTTTATTCGGCAGTCCACGCAAGGGAGTGAACCATCAGCTTGCGCAGCTGTGGGGGGTTTAGCTGCAGTAGCGTCCCACACACGTAAAATAATTATTAAAAAAAACTAATACAACAAAAGCCGAGACTTGATCGACATGTTCATGATGTTGAAAAGTAACTGAAAAACATAATCATCTGACTTTGTGGTGGGGGATTATGCTTCAGCTTTTCATGTAAACACGTCAAAAAGATGCGCTGAGTATTAACTGATACCACAAAAGCTGAAATTTGGTACAGTAACAGCTAATTTAGTAAATTACAGGAAAAAATAGTCTGAATTTTTCGCGCTAGATAAGTGCTCAGCTGACGTAAAGGCGCAGCGCATCATCATCCGCATGCGTACGCATTACGTTTTGACTGCATCAGCTGAGCACTTTTCCCTCGCTTATTGCGAAGCGGAGTATTTCATATTTCAGCTTTTGCGGTATCAGATGTCTATTGTTTTTTATCGTAAACATAGCGGGTGCATGCATTTTTTGGATCATGCAAAATCAATAAAAATAGTTTTGACAACTAATTAAATGAAAATATTCATCATTTATTCTCGTATTTATATACAAAACGCGTATCCATATATTAAAAAATTTATTCAATTTCATCTAAGTGTGAGCGTGTCTTCCGAGGAGCCAAATCCTCGTACTTCTGGTTTCGACGGTCCGTATCTCTTACATAGTGCAGTAAAAAAAGCATTTTAAATTGCACAGTCTGGTAACAGCAAGATTATGATTATATCCTGTTTGGGGTATCACCCGAAGTATATTCCTAATTTTTGGACCTCGAAAACCTTGTGCCACTTTTTGTACAATCAATTAAAGTTTTTTTACCGCGTTTTCCGAGCTTAAAATGTAAATAACTCCGGTTCTATAAGTCGGATCGGGGAAAACTACTAAAAACCAGTCTCTTCGTAATAAAGTTGCCAATAAATCTTCTTTGGCTTCAATTCTTTGAAGTACATACATAACCTACAAAACTGAAGAAACGAGGAGAGAACAGTATTTTTTTCATTTTAGTGCCCAAGACCGTCAACTAGACCAATTTACATCAAACTTTCAGAAAATGTACTTTCTGATGTAATAAAAAGATTCTGAAAAGTTGGTGTCAAAATATTGAACTTATTGGCCAAAATTGCATTTGTTATCTAAAATTTGAAATGCCCGCCATTTTATGCCATTAAGTCCAAAATGAAAAATTATTTTTTCAAAATGTAGATCTCGACGCCAGCTTTCAAATGCAATTAAAAAGAAATTTTTTTATTGTAATTTTGGTTACTTTTTTAAATTTTTTATAATTCAAACAATAACAATTGCATTTTTTCGACCATTTCGAAAAAAAAATTTTTTTATCAAGTCTGGTAGAGACTTTTGGGACCTTTAATATAAAAAAAAGAAAGTTCATTTTGTTAACGTGAACTCGAGATATTTAACTTTTTGCATTTTGGTCGATTGTTAATTAACAAATGCATATTTTGAGCTAAAATTTGGACTGTATCATTTAGAAACCTATTAATTTGCATGTGATAAATTTAAACAAATTTTAAGTTTTATAGAACCTTATTTACAAGCATTATAATGTAAGTATTGTTAATTGAGCTACAAAGTGATTTAGTTGCAAAATGCAATAACTTCCTTGTTGAATACTTAGATTAAATTTATATTGGCTTCTAAATATAATGTTTTAAGTTTTATTTAAAAAAGAAAATAGTAAATATTGTAATATAAGTACTTATTAGAAAAAGTTTTAAAGGCGTGGATTAATAATATGGTAAAAACATTTTATTATTTAAAAACATTTTTATTCTTATAAATGTACAAAATCATAACGGAATGAAACTGGTGGGGAATAAGAAAGAGAAAGAAAATGTAAAAATTTATCCTCATTTATAAGCAACTATTCGCTCCGCAAGTACAGTGTATACGAGCATAATTGAAACCGTATAAAAACTAAAAGCCGGCAAAAACAGTCGGCATCTCTTTATTGTAAATGGGCGGAGGTAAATAAAAATGCTTGTCATAAGAAAATGTTAAACTTTTTTGAAAATTGTATTCATTTTAATTATTTTCTGTTTATTAGATACTTATATTTGTTCATTTCGACAATAACATATTTTTAAGGTATTATATCAGTTTTAGATATAAAGTCTAAATATTTAAATTTATTATATATTATAATAAGTATTTATGCACTGCACTGGAAAACCATTAAAACACACTGACAACACATCTCACAAATCCACGTTGACTGTTTAACAGTCAACATCTCTTTATCTCTTAATATGTATGTCCTCTGTATGTTACAAAACAAGGAAGTTATTGCATTTTGCAACTAAGCTTTATGAAAAAATTAAAAAATAATTACAAATTTTAGTAAAAAAAAACAAAATACTGAGTTTCTCATTGGTCCCAAAATTCTCTACCAGATCTGATAAAAAATTTAATTGTTTTTTTCAAAATGGCTAAAAAAATGCAACTGTCATTATTTGAATGATACAAACATTTAAAAAAAGTAACCAAAATTACATTTAAAAAATTTCTTTTTAATTGCATATGAAAGCTGACATCGAGATCTATATTTTGAAAAATAATTTTTAATTTTGAACTTAATGGCATAAAATGGCGGGCATTTCAAATTTTAGGTAACAAAGGCAATTTTGCCCAATGGGTTCAATATTTTGACATTAACTTTTCAGGACCTTTTTATTACATCAAAAAGTATATTTTCATGCAAATTGGTCTATTTGACGGCCTTGGGCACTAAAATGAAGATAATATTGTTTTTTGCCGCTTTTTCAGTTTTGTAGGTTATGTGCGTACTTCAGAGACTTGGAACTAACGGGGATTTATTGACAATTTTATTACGAAGAAACTGGTTTTTAGTTTGCCCCGATGCGACTTATAGAACCGGAGTTATTCATATTTTAAGCAAGAAAAACGCGGGAAAAAACTTTAATTGTTTATAAAAAAAAAGTAGCACAAGGTTTTCGAGGTCCAAAACTTAGGAATACACTCCGGGTGATACCCAAAACAGGATAAAATCATAGTCTTTCTGTATCCAGACTATACCTATCTCTTCATTTTTTTTGGCCCTTTTAACCTCTCCACAATAAAATTGTGAGAGGTTACTAAAATTGGTTCAAAAACGAAAATTGAGATAACATCAAATTTTTACGTTTTGAGGTCTTAGGAATCCAAAAAAGTGGTTTTTGAAAAATGTCTGTGTGTGTGTATGTGTGTTAGCACGATAACGCCGAAACTACTGAACGGATTTGGATGAAACTTTGCATGTGCGTTTCTTTAGTGCCCCAGAAGATCTGAAAAGGCTTTGGTTGAGATCGGATTACGTTTAGTGCCATTTTGACGCAACAAGTTGTTTATTTTATAATTACTTCCAATTTGCAAAGGAACCATTGAAAAGCAGTTAAAATTCTGATTTCAACGATATATCACACTGCCACCCTTTCGATTTGGTTTCCGTGAAAAAAATTAAAAACAAAGCAAATATGAAGCATAGATCGCATTTCGCATGACATGATCGATACGCGTAGCCGTTACGTCGTGAAACTCGTCACATCACGTGTCAGTTCATGTGTGAGGGTTTCTTCATTGCTCTAGAAGTAGAGCGGATTACGTTTAGTGTCGTTTTTAAATATATATACAGACAAATCGAAGAATTAAACTACAAATATTCCTCTAAAATCTAGTAAAATTACTGAAATGCTAATGTTTCATTTAACAAAGACAGCCGCGAGCGATCGGACTGCAATGAACAAATTTTGACGATTGTCATTGTCATCGTTTGTCATCCGATAACGTTGGTGTCATGTCATGTTAATAAGATTTCGGCATATTTGTAACTTTTAGTGGATTGTCACAAACTTTAAGGTAGATGTAACAATATCAATATCACATGCTTTCTGTACCTTCGTTGGTGAATTTATTATAGATTATCACTTTACCAATTTTCAGTTTGTTGCTTTATAAATCTGTAGTATTTAGGATAACTAGACTTTCTTAGTCGTTCAGGTGATGTTAAAGTTGTTAATATCCTAATAATATATTACAACGAGTGATAATGTAGGTAATAACTCGCATAGATGATTGTAAATTCATTAAGTTAAGGTTTTTTTAGTGACCCAGGATATCTGAAAAGGTTTTGGATGCGATCGGATTACGTTTAGTGCCGTTTTGTCACACAATTTAATGCTCTTTTCGGCTTCAAAGGTCCACCGAGTGGGGAGGTTCCAGCAGCTTCCAGTAGCTGCCGATTTTTTTTTTATACAAACGTGCTGACATTAAGGTTGGCATATTTAAGAGAGAGAGAGAGAGAGAGAAAATTATAGTTAATTTAAATTTAAAAATAGTGCCAATCTTCATATCTTGTAGTTTTAAATTAACTAATTTTGCAAACAACTGAAATTATTGAGTGAAAATTCATATCACTACACCTGCCATAGTTCTACTTTGGTAGTCTTATACTTTTTTCGGATATACATTCTACTTTAACTTTATCCGCTTCTTTGTTTAGGTATTAATTATTCACCTTGAAATGTTGTATAATATATTTATTTTTGTATTTATTTACATACACCATCCAACAGCCAAGGCCAATTACTGGATGAGAAAATACAGGTTTATGAACAAATATCGCAAATTACAAATTAATAAGTCAAACAGAATAACATATATAACAATATATAATACATAATATAATTTTAACAAGCGTGGAAAGAGAAAGAAAAACAGGAATAGAGAAAACAGAGACTATGCAAAAAATAAGAACTATTATTAATGACTGTCTAATTCTGCGATCTTTAAAGCTAGGTAATGAAAATCTATCAAGTAGAAGGCTTGTGGTATTAAAATTGGTGGATATATCCTATCCTCCTTAAAAAACAAATACTTAAGGAACCGTCTTTGCACTGCCTCTAAGCTGTCGATATAGGTCAAATAGTTGGGATTCCATATTAGTGAAGCATATTCAAGTTTTGATTTGATAAAAGAATTAAAAAGCAGTATTAACGTGTTCACGTCAGTAAAGCCGGTTGAATTTCTTATTATAAAGCCCAAATTTTTAAGAGAAGATTAAATTACGTTATTGACATGTATATTAAAAGTTAATTCACTGTCATAGGTGACCCCAAGATCTCTTATGTGCTCAGGGTGGTGTAATGTGTTGCCACTTAATTGATAATCTTTTAGTAGTGGACTTTGTTTTCTATAGTAAGACATCGCATTGCACTTCTCAACATTTAGTGGAAGATTATTCAATGAGCACCAATCATTCACCCTTCGCTTTGCAATTTTTCGCAGTCTGCCTCAGAGCTAATATTGCAAAACAACTTCATGTCATCAGCATAAAGTAAATAGCATACATCTAAATTATCTACAATGTCATTAATAATCAGTATAAAAAGGAGAGGCCCCAGAACAGAGCCCTGGGGAACCCCTGATGTAACTCATATTTCGAAGGATTTTACACCCCGACGTTCAACATATTGTGTTCTTTGGCTAAGGTAAGATTTGAATTAATTTAACAGTAATATAGAAAGCCCAGCGAGATCTAGCTTATATAAAAATATATTGTGGTCAGTTCTATCAAAGATTTTGGAGAAGTTCATGTAAATAACATCTACTTGGTCGTTTAGATCCATACATTGAGCGATATGCTGCGTGACGTATTATCATCATTATTTTCACTAATTAATCGGATATTAATACACAAAAGTCAATTTTTTACAGGGTAAATTTTTTTTAACAAAAACCTCTTTTCCCCTGAAAATTACCCAAGAATTAAGGGCAAGAAAAAATCGCGGCACGAAGTGAAGTATCTAGCTGGGGATACGGGATTATTGATTTGGTATTTGCATGATCAGTTATTTTGATTAATCTGAAAATACCAGATTTAGCAAACTTTGAAACTGTACTGCTACTATTAAAATGGTTTGTTAATTTATTGTTTTCGACATCGAACCCAATTTTCATGGCTTCTTCTTTAGTCCATTTTTCATGAGTATTCTCTCCCACAGGCATATTTTGTACCATCCACTTAAATTTTTTGATTCCAGGTATAGGTGTCAAAAATAATCCGTCTGGTTTAATTGAATTCGATCGTTTACTCATTAATTTTTTGAATAAACGTACAGGATAGATGGCAGGTTTTTCTAAATTAGCTTGTTTTTACCTCATTACCGTGTCTTAAAAAAACAGGAGTGTATTCTATTCTATTAATTAAACTTCCGGCCCAACAAAATATTTACCAATACCCGTCTATTAAAAAAATTGAGTCCTTAACTCCACTCCTTCATGATAAAAAATTAATTCAATTTTTTTAATTTTTTCACCCTGGTCTGACGTCGATGAGGTTCGGAACAAAATTTGTTTATGAAGGTCTTCGTTTGTGGTCAGAAGATTTTCTTTCGTCAGATCAAAACCCGCCAAGGTATGTTCGAAAAATCATTTTCTCATACATTTAATATGTTGTCGCCTCCCTCCCTTTGATATCCATGGCAGCAATGTGTCGGAATCCTGGGGGGACCCAACTCTATTTAATGACAAAAAAAATCACACTCGGACGTTTCCTTATTCGAGCCTGGTTTTCTTCCAGATCTGCTTCACTATAAGGCGTTTATTCATCCCAAACCTACATCATTTCATTTAAAGGTTCTTTTTCAGTAGCAGCTGAGCTTTGTTTGCGTTTCTCTGGAATATCTTGAAGCCTTCTTCTATTGGCATTTTTGAATCCCTCGCGTTTTTAAATTTTACATCAATAAGTGGGTTAAAACTCCTATTATATTTTTCGAAATATGTTTCTCGAAGAATATTTACTGTTACATTCCACATTTTTTAACGACAGCTTCTTTATAATAGATTTTTTTCATGTTATAACCCCAGTATCTGCAAGTTCATCGGTAGTAGTATCTTTTCGATAGAATAATGCTTCTCTTTGAAAAAAGCTGTAAATTGTTTCCATTTAGAAATTTTAGTGTTTCTAGTTTTAACTGGGACACTTTCATTGACAGCTTGATGGAATAATTTCTTGTGAAACATCACAAAATCGCTTTTTCCCATTCATTTTGTGTACAAATATTAAGATGAAAACGCGAAATAATTTCAATGACTTTTTTAGTTTGAGACATGGCTACTACGAAATAAGTAACATATTGTTATATGCACACCCACGCCCTCTCACGAAGAAAGGTTCAATCTCTGATGATAGAGTGAAGGGAAACCTGCATATTAGTTAGTCGCCGGTAAAACAGTGCCATCTGTGAGCCAACTGACGAACCGTCATTTAGCACCTAGAGAACTATATAAATTTCCAGCATATTCGAGATGGTCTCTGGAAGGAGACTCGAGTACGTTGGACGCGTATATATAAGGAATGAATTCAAGCAGAGAGTTCAGAATTTTATATTAGACGAACGAACGAACGAACGAAGTGATCAGATGAAATAAAGAACAGTAACAAGTTGTATTTTAAAGTAGTGAATTTATGTCTAGATTAAAGTTTTTATTCGTGTTAACTTTAAGGATTAATTATTGTAATTTAAGTGATTAAGAAAGTAGTGGCCAGTGGAAATTCTTGTTGCAATTTATTGAACCTACGTACAGGGTGTATACTGGAGATTGTAAACACATCACAATACATTTTTCTCGATTTTTTCCACTGATCGATAGCCTCGTCGATAGCCGTATTTCTCAGTTAAATCCTATTGGTTGATTTTTGCGAAAATGCACGTTTTGATTGGTTAATAAAGTAAGAATATATAATCAATTAATGCATTAGTTAAAATTTATTTTCATTTTAGATTAACTTCAGGGATGTTTTGAAGTTGTGCTTTTAACATACGGCACAAATAAGGTTTTTTTCCTAAAGCTGTAAAAAGGAAATGAGCTTTTCTATCCGAAACGGCAGCAAAGTACAACACGTCCTATTTTAATCTTAATTCAACTATTGCTAGTAATACTTGGCACGATAATTTAATTAATTATAACCAATGAAACAAATTGAAATTATTACTTAAAAGTAGAAATACGAACAAACTAATTACCGCTAATACCCACATGGACTAAATACGTCTAACTGCAACTTAACAGACATGTTTACTGCGACAAGTTTGTATATTTAAAATAGAATATGATTTTGTTTTTATTCTAAAATCGAAAGCGGGGCTGGAATCCAAATATAGAATCAATCAAGAATAACATGGGGGTCAGCTGTCAACTTCGAGTGCTCAGCGTGCAACACGTAAAAAATGGCACGGCTTAGCTAGTTAGACGACAGATGCATTTGACGAAAGTGATTGGTGTTTCCCGGTCTCCTACCAGTGACGTTCAACGTAGGTATAGATGAAAGTATTGCTTGCCTCTTTAGAACGCTGATTATCCACTTTAAATTTTAAATAACAGATGTTACGGAATCCATAAAATATACAAACTTAAAACTGCCGGAGCCTTTTTCTGGATGACCAAGAGATATAGTTGAATACTGTAAAAAGCATTCACTTGAGTATGTAAATGACCAACTTTTGAGTGAAAACGGACTTTCTCCTCGTTGAAAGATAGACGGCGTTGAGATGCAAAGAAATTAATCGATCACAGGAACTTTCAAAAGGGGCAATCATAAGAATTGTTTATAATAAGAACAATTTTAGAAAAAACAATGTTCTTCCAGATATTTCGATTTCAATATAATTTGTTTTAATAACAAATATTGCCGTAACTTTTTGAATCAAATTTTAGACGATAGGGCCTACTTTGACCAAAGTAAGGGAGATGCCCCTAGGCAGCATGACCGCCTATTTTGCAAGGTTAGGTTGGTTGGAGACCTGGGCTAGGGTCTGCCTACAGGAAAAATGTACAAGGGGCCCAATGGGACCTAAGTGCTGCGGTTCAATAATTTTTATTGACCACCCTCCCAACCAATTCCAGACGATAGGGCCTTTAAAACGTTTTTCATAGTTGTAATGCTTTCCACATGGAAAACGTAGGTATATGAGAAACAAACAAAATTATAATACCAATCTAATATGCCAAAATAAAA
Source organism: Leptura quadrifasciata (assembly GCA_963675555.1). NCBI lineage: Eukaryota > Metazoa > Arthropoda > Insecta > Coleoptera > Cerambycidae > Leptura > Leptura quadrifasciata. The sequence continues at coordinate 45,684,970 of OY776675.1, forward strand.
ATTAAACGATCTCCAAACCATGTACACAATTATTTAGATAGAAAATTCTTACAACTAATAGTATAGACCTGATCTGTTCTATACAAGACACATAAACTACTACAAATCACAAAGAAAAAGAAATACTTATACATTAAAAGAAACTCGGGAAAATATATCTGTCTTTATTACTATCATACACTCCGCCAATAACACCACAAACACGTGGTAGCTTACTGTATCTAACAGCTCTTAAACTAATAGGACTTAGGTACGGTTTATCAATGCAGGGTGAACTCGTAACTAGAGGATAAATGTCAAACAAAACAATGGATATCCATTGTTTCCTTTGACATTTATGCTCTAGTTAAGAGTTAACCCGCTGGGTACCTAGGCGTATTATTAATTCCTAGTTTGAGTTCCCTCCTTCGACAGATGACAGCCTGGATAGCCACTTTCTCCAATGAATGTTTCCAAAATATCTTAGTCTTTATAACTGTATAACCTTAGTCTCGGTAGCTCTATCACAACAGATCTGCAACTCCTCCAACATGGACCACGCTACCCAATTTCCGGCTTTGTGGTTTTTCTTTACACAAATGGTCTGGTTTTCAGTCTTTTTATACAGCCGTTTGCGAAAAATTCTTATAAATTCACTCAGAATGACTAAAAGAAATATTGTTAGGTACGCCGTTTTTCTCCCTTTCCATTAGTTCCATAATGACTTTAAGGTGTATCATTTTGGCTATGGTATTGTGTTTATCCCAAACCATGCGCGAGCTCAATTTATCTACCTTTAATGTAGGTCTTATATAAGAAATCCTAAATCTCTGCTCCAATTAGTGGTTCTGTAGTTACCCTATCTGATCCAGTTACATGTTATTTAATCGAACGACTTTAATAAGAATTACGTTGACACACTTGTTGAGATTTAATTCTAAAGGTACGTTTAGATTGGGCACAAGTATCTGGATCTGTATCAAGATTCATGCATATACATGTATCAGAAAAGACTTTGTTTAAAAAAATTTGTATATGCAATATGCATACATGTTTGAGGTATTATAAAGCGTTCACATTTAAAAAGAAGTTAGTCAATGTCTCACGAAATTGCGAATAATTTTCTCTTTTTGCATGCTCTCTTATTATTTGTAAATGAAAAAAGAAGCGTCAAAAACGCGGATGATGGCAATATACATATTTGAAATACAGGGAAAATGAAGGGGCCTGCGATATGTTAATTTCTGAATTAACGATGGAGAATGGGACTTGTTTCAGAAACTATGCGTCCACGACATTTTTTATATGTCACGGCTTCTAAAACCAACACAAGTTATAAAAGTATGCGGAGATTTGTTATGTATATTGAACTAAATCCATTTACACAATGTATGAGGCACAGTCAACGCACTGTTACTGCGCACACAAAATGTATGACAAGAAGTATGAGAAGTTTTAAAACGATTTGTCAAATAAACAAGTATGTCGCACAAATCAAATCCAGATACTTTTATGGCCAGTCCAAACGACGCTTAACTAACTTTGTCAGCGCTGACTTATTTCTAACTTATTTATATTTCCCTATACAATTTTACCAACAACAATAACAATAACTACGACTTTTGAATAAGCTAATTTAGCTTTTAAATAACAACCTTTTCCTGGGATTACTCGAACATTTGTATGAATTCAGAAATAGGTAATACGCTATCGTATGTAATTGACTACATTTTCATTATAGGAACGTAGTTTAATAACGGGGTACTTTATAATTCCAACAAACGAGGTAGTAGATTTTTTTTATCATCTTGTATATATTGTAGAGAGTACGCAGAATCCAAGTTTTAGATCTCCAAACCTTTGGCAGACTTTTGTGTGGCCGAAAAAACCACTAATTTTTGGCACTTTTTTCAGTTTGTGCATCCAATGCAACAATGCATCCAATCGAAAACTCATTTATTACCAAAATTAAAGACCATTAAATTTCACTTCGAATGAGTACCTCAAAGTTGAAATTTTGTCAAAAGATATGGGCGTAATTAGCAGTCGAATAACAACAATTTTTACCAATTTGTAAAAAATCGTTTAGAGATATCATATTCTTTACCAGACATCATTTTTAGTGAAGAAACAAATGCTGTGGTATCACAAGAAAAGTTTCTTGCAAACGAGAGCAACAAGAACTATTTGATTTTGATACTTATACAAAAATTTAAGAAAGGAGGAATCCAAGCGCAATAGGCAGAAGAAGATGCAGATTTATTAATTGTAGAAACAGCTATTTCCCAAGCAGCAAAATCCAACAGTGTGGAAATTGTTAGCGAGGACATTGACGTTCTCGTTCTCCTAATGGGCCTCGGAAGCAAGTACGAGAAATTGTACTACTACAAACCAAGGAAAGGGAAAAAAACCAGGTTTATGGTACCCAAACACTTCCTCTTCATGCATGCATTTACTGGGTGTGACACGATGTCATCATTTTTTGGACAGGGAAAGGAACATTTTTATTCCCCATTGAGCAACGTCCTTTGCTGAAGGCACAAGCAGCTACATTTCTCGAGAAATCTGTTTCTCAAGACTTAATAGAACAGACAGGGGAACAGCTGATCTTGGCACTGTACGGACAGATATACAGTAGGCCTCTGGATGAGCTGAGATACGAGCTTTTTATAAAATCCGCCTCAAAAAATTTGTTCAACCTAGCATGGTTGCTAGCAACCTAGGATGCAGCAAGGTGGCACTCAATACGAGCATTCCACCAAGTACAAACTTGGCTGGGAAACGTAACAAACCCACGCCAATAGGGTTGGGAGAAAGGCTCGTCAGGCTTATTGCCTATAATAATGTCAAAGGATGCTGCAGCCGACATGCTGCTGAAAATGGTTTCGTGTACATGCAAAAAAAGTTGCACTGCAGCATGCAGCTGTCGGCAATCAGGCCTGAATTACTCTTTGACCTATAAACACTGCTCTGGCCTCTCCTATCAGAACGCTCCTGAGATTAAGTTGAAAGAAGATAAAGACGACGACGAAGATTACTTCGAGCTTGAGGAAGTTGGTTGTGCTGCTGGAATGAAACAGGAAGATAGGATGCAGTATGGCAGCATGAGGACATTAGTCGGCCCCAATCCAAACGGATTCGACTACTATAACCACTACACACAAATAACTCATTTTTACTTCATTTCAGTTTTTCTTACGCCTATTTATTCTATATATTGTTCTTATACTTTGTATTTGTTTATTTTTTTTTACACTTTGTTACATTACTACTATTGGGTAAATTTTTATTTTTGGTTAACAGACTTTGGGCCTTTCTTTCGATTATGCTTTTATTTGGACAACCCACTTTCTCAAACTAATGTTGAAAAATTAAATAAAAAGAAATAAAAGAAAATAATAAATATATATAATATATATATGTAGGACATTTTGGATTCTGAGTGTATTTTGCTCAATATTGATCGAAATTGGAAAACCTGGTAATCCATGAACTTGAAATTACATGCTCTACAAATTTCATTCTATAGATTTTTTCATTTAGATTAACCGTTTCAGAACTGAAGACGTTTAAAAAGTTACCCAGTGTGAATTTTTTACAAGTTGGTAAAAATTGTTGGTATTCGACTGCCAATTACGCCCATACCTCTTGATGAAATTTAACTTTTAGGTACTCATTCCAGCCAAAATTTAATGCTCTTTAATTTTGATAATAGATGACTTTTAGATTGGATGCATTGTTCTTAAGTTATAGGCCACAAACGGAAAAAAGTGCCAAAAATTCGTCAAGGATTTGGAGGTCTAAAATCTGGATTCTACATACTTTTTACAATACATATAAAATGATTAAAAAAATCTACTACCTCCTTTGAGGTAACTATCACCCCTTTCGATGACTCGCCTTACAAATGACTATATAATATTCTGTGATATAAATACACCTCAAGTATCTACTTTTTCTAATTATTGGCAAGCTAAAATTTCAATAAAACTAATTACTTAATAAGTATGAATATCGTAACAAAAATATTTAAATTTTGCATCGAGAATGTGGTAAAGTTATAATTTATTTTATCGTCCATTTGTGGCTATCCATACTGAGGGATGGTTTTCAACGTAATCGCTATCTGTAAACATTTTTAGTTGTTACTTTTGGTATACAGGATGCTTTATTAATGAAACGAACCTTAAATAAATATGTCTTTTTCCTAATCTAATTCCTAATAGCAAGTGTTTATCGATCATTTTACATTTCATACCATAGACATAAATCATATTTATTAACCATCGCATAATAAAGCAGTCTGATTTGGATAGTAATGAAAGTTTGGCCGAAAATCACACTTTTGTCTCGATTATTGTTTAATTTTCAAAGTGATATCTTGTGCGTTTTCATGAAAAATTAATGAAAATTAATTTTAAGCATTTTTTCAAATGTAGACATACATTTACCATTAGTTGTAATAATAAAGTTAATAAATAATTAAGTGGATTCATTTCATCATGCATTCAATTCGTTTTAACTAATCTCTTTCAACTAAAGTAAAAATTGCTGAAACTGTTGTTTCGAAATGGAAGATTTTGACAATTATGTTTATTGTAATTTGATGCTGTACTATTTATTTTAATTACTATCAAAATGGTCATTCGCACTAATGAAGACAAACACAATATGACGATAATTTATGGTGGATGCCATAAAAATGCAGCAGAGGCCACATATAGTTAATTTAAAACTACAAGATATGAAGATTGGCACTGTTTTTTTTAATTTAAATTAACTTATTTTGCAAACAACTGAAATTATTGAGTGAAAATTCATATCACTACACCTGTCATAGTTCTACTTAGGTGTACTTCTTTTACCAATATATGTATTAAAAAAAAGTTATGCCCGAAAATAATAAATATTTGCTTATCGGATCTCTATCTCTCTCTCTCTTGGATGTGCCCATCTTAAGAACCTATATTAAAGGAGATGAACTTATTCTTATGTGTTTTTGCATTCTAAAGCCGAATTTGAGGTTTTCCCGTATGTCAAAATTTAAGACTTTTGGTGCAATCTACGTATTATGTTCTGGTATTGTAGGGTCGAAAGTACGACAGTGCTAAGCCAATGCCAGTGCTCTTTATATGAAATCGACTAGTACTATGAGTTTTTAGATACTGGTCGATACGTGAGGAATTCAGATACTTTAGTAATACAGCGTTGTATTATATTGATATATTTTATTGCAATATAAAATACTCGATCAAGCCAAGCACTAGTTTGCACAACTAGACTATAACAATAAACTCATTTTGAAACTATCCTCATGGACATAATCGTAAATCATGTCAGAAAGGAGATTTAAGCTAGTTAGAGCTTTTACTCGATAAGAGACATTAATAAATTAATATCCCTCATAAAATAAAGCTCACGGTCAGACTGAATTAATCTTAAATATTGTTTTGTGTAGGCAATAACTAATAAAATAAATCAATTTAATAACGTCTGCCTTTCATCCTTTGTTATAAAAGCTATTATTCGAATTAATAGGTGTGTAGCATGCGTTTGTGTAAACATATTAAGGTGCAACTCCACTTATACTCACTATACTTTAAGTTGTCAATGCCTGCACCCCAAATGCCGAAGGTTGGCATAATATGGCAAAATCCGAATTTCCCTAAATAGCTTAAATGAAAATTTATCCCAAAATTGTTCTGTTCAAAATGGCACTATTCAAAAGTGTTGAGTTATTAACATTAATGGGTAGCCCATATCATATTCTATATTTTGCCAAATTATGAAAACAATATATGTGACCGTTCAGGTGTAATAAAATTAAATAATTTTCAAAAAGCAATAACAGGATGACATTAGTTTATGAGCCAGGGACCCGATTCTCAAATGACGATCAAAATTGTCACGTGTGACAAATTGTCGGTCACTGATGTCGAGTAACTTGTGAAGAACGTATTCTCGAGAGCTCTGCAACAACAAATCTTAGTAGACAATAATTGTTTCTCGATGATTAGCAGGTGGCAACATCGCATTCGGATAATTTTACCACATTTTTGTGTTGATTCCGAGTGTGCCCGAGTCCCGACGCTTACATAAATCTGTGGGGAATATATTTAATTTTTTCCTTGAGGTTAGGTCTTTCCATTCTTTCAAATATAGATAATAAAAAATTGTCCTACTGCTCACAACAGCAAAAGAACATGGTAGATTTATTGAAAAGTCGAGAATATGAGATTCTAATTTCGGGGAAATTCTCCACAAATTTTTCATTTAAAGATGCTAAAAAATTGAGAAGAAATAGCAGTGATCCTGAATTCAATACCATGATCGAAAAAAGATTGGAAACAATGGAGAAAACTAAAAAGCCAAATCTTGAAATGTAATTAATTTCACAGAAAATTGTTTTGTTAGAATCGGCAAGATAGCCGTTCTCATATATAGGTACATATAGGTTTTCTCTGATTTTGCAGTGCAGCTTCATTATTTTCCACATTTAAAATTTCTATGTCTTCATTCATCAATTGGTAGAAAATAATAAATAATTAAACAGCGAGAGCACGTCAATTATTATCCTTTCTTATCTATGGTGTCGGATCACGACATTCGATTGTCAACGGGTTATACCCACTCTACATTATGTCTATTAAGAATTGTCTACTACGACATTAGAGAATAATGAAATGTTCATTTCAATAGACAGAAGGTATTTGTCGTCCACGACATCGGTGTGATGACATTTGAGAATCGGTTCCCAGATCTCGAAGATCGAGCTGACTACTATTAGGTGGGACTAAACGGCACTTAGATTTTAGAGTATACTATACCTGAGTTTAAAGGGATCACATTCTGGACATTTCAGATTTCTACCTAAATACGTTTTTTAGCCGCCATTTTGAAAATTTGATCCTAGCGGGAAATAGTCGAATTTGAACAAACTAACCAGCCCTCGAGATAATCGTTACGGCCTTGATACACAATAGTTATTTGTGTATCAAGGCCGTAAAATTGATCTTTCTCGGCCGAATTCGAATTTGCGGCCGAAGTACAGCCGAGGTCAAGCAAACTTCGGATAAGACCAAGATCATTTGGTCGAGGTCTCGGTCGAGGTGCATACAACATTTTTTTTAGGAAACCGTCTCAAAAAGTAAAATAAACTATTTTTAAAATTGAGACATAGAAAAAATTTAGCAAGAAGGCTACCAAGTTGACTGTTTTAATTCGTTTTCAACGAAAACAAATGAAAACGTCATTTGACAGTTTACTGACAAGCCGTGATATATTTCAAATATTAGTGATGATCAAGTAATACATGCGATCCTGAAGTGCGGCCGTGTAGTAAAAGTGACCAAAAAAATAAGATTGACAAATGAGTACAAAGAGATGACACTTTAGGAATGCTGTCAGATCCGATAAACGTCATTTTTTGTGACAATTGTCTAAAAATAACTATTACGTGTACTTTCGTTACTGCCTTTCTAATTGTGTGACAACACAATAGTAGTCCTTATTTATATAAGGCACTTGCAGATAGATTGGAATATTATAATTCCTATATTTTATATTTTTATAAAATTTCCGTCTGCTATAAAATTCCTTATTCGGTGATCATTTAAGTCTATGTAGTAATAATGTACCTGCATATACTTTTTTAGTATATCTTTACCGTATTTCATAAGCGTGTTCTATCGTACTGACGGATCGAACCAACGGAATTGGAGTTGAAAGAAAGTGGGCAATACCTTAGCTTTCATTTACACAACGAAGTTACCAGCACCAATTCCACCCTTCAGCTAGCATTCTGTAGGGTTACGGAAAACGATGTACCTGTGTTAAGGTTCGATTGCGCTGCTCAACAATATGCTCTAATTGCCATGGGAAAGGATGTTTAAATTCTGAATTTGAAGAACTGCTCGTCGATAAAGAACCCTCTAATGAGTAAAATTGGACAGAATTTTAGTGGAATGGGCCTACAAGGTAAACCACTTAAATAAACGCATCGAGAGTTCAAATACAAAAACGCATCTTTGTGGAAAAAAGGGGAAAATTAATAAAAATCACTTGCGTCAACATCCACTAGACATGCATCTTATAGAGAAAATTCCGCTTTATAAATTCATTCTTGGACATTTTTCTTGTTAAATCATCCGGTTTTGAATTATTCGCTGAGAAACTTCATCTAAGATCGATTTTTACCTGTGCGCTCCAAAGTACCCCTTAGTTTAGACGCTGTTACTGCGAAATAGGGGGGGATAAGCTATAAAGTCAATACATTTTTTATACAGAATTTAACGAAAATTTTTATTTCCTACACTTTTTTCCCTTCCAATAAACGGTTTACAAGATAAAAGTGAAAATCCAGCGTTAAGTGTCCGTTAAGGGTGGTTTTTTGCAAAAAGGGACTTTATTCCTAACCGGCCCTATCGAGAGTACGCATCTCAAATATTATTTCTTTATAAATTATTTCTTCTAAAATATCTAATTTACGTAGACTATAAGCCGAGTTTAATCTCTCTACTTTTACATGATACCTAAATTCTAACAATACACCGCCGTCTCGAGAGTTATTTGTTACATGAAATTTGCGGTCATTTCTATGTACGCTTTAAACATCGGTTGGGAATAATTCACAGTCTTGAACATCTGGATGAAGCCATCCATGTCTCGCTGACAACGATTATGTAGAATTCACCTTGATCTGAAGATGTAATTACCTTTTCAGTTTTTGACGCACCGCACGTTTTGATAGCTGCGTGTTATTTCGTGGGTATTGTTGGACTTGCTCTGTTTTCGGTAACAATTTTTTTGTGTTCCGTTAATACATTTAATATTAATTTAAAGTTGGGAATCTACATAAGAAGCAACCACAGATATCGTTTTTATAATTTGGCAGAATATAGAATATGATACGTCTGTTCAATCATATTAATAATTCGAAAATTTTGAATAGTGTTTTTTACACAGGACAATTTTGGGGTAAACGAGTATTTATTTAGGGCACACGTTTTTGATTTGATCATGTTCTGCTAGCTTTTAGCGTTTTGGTGCCCTCGGGATCAATTTTAAGGGACTTGAGCAGAAGGCACTTTCCTATTAAAGCACGTTAATAAGTAAAATTAAAATAGTTCCAATATAGTATTTTGGATTAGCAAGAGGAGGAGCTCGTCGCTAAATTGTGGATAAATTCTACGAAATAATGCTAATATCAAAACTTATAGTAGTTGTATTCGCCTGTTTTATATTTGTGTAATATTTACATTTACAACCTGGGTTATTTTATCCAATTCAAATTCAAAGTTAGGTAGGTAATTGTGTCGGAAGCAGTACAAGTGTATAGCGTGATTTCGTTTATGTTTAAGTTACTTCCTTGTTCAATTTCCATATTCCTAATATGACTTGTAATTGAACCACGTTTTATCTCAAGTAATCCCTGTATCTATGATGTTGAATCCTTTTCCAATCATTTCTTCCATTGTCGATAAATCATGTCACAATTTTAAAAGTAATTTATTCGATGTAATGTCTCGGTAACCTTTTTAAATAGTAACGTAATTTCGGAATTATCGGTATTAGTTGAAGCTGCAAAAGTAAATTCTCGTGATAAACTACAATTTTGATATGCAACTTGCTATTGATCAATTCATAACATTTATTTTACATTTTTAACCGAACGCACACAAATTATCAGATAATGTTTGTTGTTAGTGTTTAAGTTTTTGCGTGCTTTGTCGTTTTTACAACTTTATGAGTTATAAAAGTAGTTGAAGTATTGGAGAATGTATGGCCACGAAAGATTAAGACGCTAAGTTATACGAAGATTAATTCCTTATATCTATCTATCAATCTATAAAAGTGAGTGTGTGTTTACCCTAAAAAGTAAACTAACTTTCAGATACCATGGAATGTTGCGATCCGCATCATCTTAAATAACATTCTGAAACTATTTGGTAAAATTCAAAAAGTAAAAAAGTCAATTACGGTACAAATATTTTTATATAACGGTTTGAATTAAACAGACTTAAGAACTGCATATTATTAGATACAATTTTCAGCCTAATGGGGAAAATATAAAAATATCATATATTGAAATGGAACAGTTAAGAGTGGAGATTCAAAGATTCTGAGGTCAAAATTTAAATACTATATATTAGGATACCCTTTATTTTAAATTAATAAGATTCAGTTGTGCAGAAATAGGAAAACGAAATGTTTTTCAAAAAAATTTGACAGACCCACGTGCACAAAATAAATAATAAATAAATAATTTCAGTTGAAATTTAACTTTTAAAAATCACCTATGGTTCTTTTTTTTACTAAGAAACGGTTACAAACCATTTAACCAGCATGTAACAGACTCACAGAGTCGTTGTAATTTTTATTGGCAAGTTGAGAATGAACTCGATGCGATGATATGTAATAAAAGTTTACTGAAATTTTCCTGCTGGCCGCCACTGCTTCGCGCACTTAATTGGACATACATCCGGCCTGTAGCGCAGACTGACACATTAACAAAATCACTACAGCATAAACAACTCGCAGTTTACTTATGATTTATATCCACTAGCCTTGTATGAAGATTAATTTTGGGTGGATGATGTGTATTTATATAAATACGTATTAAATTGAATTTACAAGGATTTATAATGGATGTTATTATTCTATTAACTTCATAGTAACCAACACGACAAAACTAAGAGATTAATGTTCATTAAATGTGGGGTGTTAACGAAAGTTGTTCGAAAAGTTTAATGGCAGCATAAAAAAGTTCGTAAAGATGTATATGTTTACGAGATAATGAAAACGTACATTTTGTTTGAACTATTTGAAATTCTCTTGAAATATATGTACTTATATCTAACAGCAGTGTAGAAAAAAATAAACAGAGCTTTATATTGAAAGGCATTGAAGCGGATTTGGGGTAGAACTATCAAGTAATTTTAATATCTTGTCTTGCTATTTCTGACATTACATTTCTAATTATACCACAATATATTTAAAACTGACAAAAGAGTAATTTTTGAATTTTTCTGTTATATGAATGACGTAATAACGCAACGGAACTGAGTTAATAGTGAGAATAGGTACTATTATATTACTTTCCCATATACATTGTATATGGAATTGGGAAGGTGGTCAAAGAAAAGTATTGAACCACTTAGACCCCGTAGAGGACCCTTGTACCTCCTCCCTATAAGCAGATCCTTACCTAGGCCGCCACCAACCATCCTAGTTTTGCGAAGTAGGTGGTGATTCTACCTAGGAGCATCTCCCTTACATCAGCCAGAGTAGGTCGACATTCTTCTAAAATGGATTCTCTGATTGGTGAAACGGTAAAACAAAGTACACAAAGTACATGTTGAACCGTCTCATCTTCTTGTTCACAGCCTCTGCCTTCGCTTAATTTCATACTGTTTAGATGTTTCCTTAACGGACGATGTCCAGTTTGGATTCCTGTTATAAAACGTAGGTTCCTTCTGGACACTGCTAGTTAGTCCGTTGCTGTGCTCTTGTTGAGATATTTTAGTAGTACCCCAGTAAGCTGACAGAAGTTTGTGTCATCACCGTGATCGGTAACAGACTGGCCAAACGATGGTGATGGTTTCGAGTTCTGAAACCCTTGCTTACTACCCCTAATAATAAAAGACCATGTAAAGACTCGACGGATCGAGTTTTTTGGAGAATAATAATGAATTCAGTTAATTTACACTAGAATACCCCGGATCGATCCCCGGGGGTTGAACCTACCCCCGCCCGTAATAGCAATATACCAAAAAAGAAAACAAATACTGACTCTACAAGGTTTTTCTATGGGTTTTCGTGGGCAGGGATTGCGATGGTGGTATTATTTTTCACCCTACTCTCCCGCAACTATCCCCAACGTATAAAAACCACCCCCTCTTCCATGCTGTCGGTCCTAGGCTGCGAGGGTGTGTTCCATCGGGTTTTTAAAGAGAATATCAGCTAAATCACTTACCTGAGATGGAGTTACCAATGACTGCATCAATACACGGCGGTTTTTGTTGTGTTTGTGGATTGATTTATTGGGGAAAAATAATTTTTTATTTAAATAATTATTTAAGAATTGGTGTACTCATATGATATTCTAATTTAAAAAAATTATTTAATGTTGTTCATATTACGCAATTACAATACAATTATATTAATCTTCCCTTTGACACTTACAGCTACATTGCAAACGATTTTCACAATAATTATTGATATTAAAAATATCGTGTCTTGTTACGTTCACAACTATCATTTACATCATAATTTGTACCGATACATATACATATAAATACATATATAGTTTATAGAAAAGGGGGTATTTTTATACGTTGGAGGTAGTTACTTGAGGGTTGGATGAAAAAAACACTGCACCACCATCGTGATTATCGCCCTCGAAAACCCATGAGAAGCTCGTTCCGAGCCCGTTTTTCGAGTGATTTCGATATTGTGAGCAGAGTAGTTTCAACCTCCGGGGGTTACTTATGTCAACTGCAGTTTAGTAATGGTTCGTTTTCCTGATATTCTCATAAGAACTCCGATCCGACGAATCTCGGAATGCCAAAGGACAGCATGGAAGAGAGAGTGGTTTTTATACTTTGGGGTAGTTGATGGATGGTAGGATGAGAAATAACACCACTAACGTGATCCCTACCCTCGGGAATCCATAAAAAAACCTTGTCGAGTCTGTATTTTATTTTTTGGGAATATTGCCATAACGGGCAGGGGTAGGTTCAACAAGCCTTCGCAAGTCCAAGACCGAGGAGTTAGAAATTGGTGTGGTTTTTCCTTGACAGGGGTAGTACGTAAAGGTTTCAGAACTCGAAACCATCACCATCGTTTTTTTAACCCTCAAAAATGGTGGGAAAAATGTATTGCAAAAGAGCCTACAAACTTTTGGTGTTCGCGACCTCGTTAAATGGACTACATGTACATGAATTTTGTATTATTTTCTCTCTATATTCGTGTTAACAAGCAAATTTCATGAAATCACATATTTTTACTTTACGCGAATTTGTATTTTAATGTACAAAAGGAATGTCGACGTTCAAGACAAGTAGATTACATCACTCTTATTTCACTGAAAAGGGTTTCAACAATAAAAGAAATTCCAAGAGCGTATGGTAAAATATAATAAATTAATTTGTAACGTGTAAGAGACACTAGTGAGCCTATAAATCTTATGAAAAATAACAGATGGAATGTCGAAAAAGAGATTTAGTAGATGTATACAAAAAGCTCAGGAAGAGTAAGAAAAAAGACGTTCTTTATACGGCATTTTCGGCTTTGTACAATAGATTTAACTTTGTGTGCTAAGAATTGCTGAGTTTTTCAAATCGACAGCTCGGTGGCAACTTATTTTATATGTTCATAGACAGATAGATAGTTCATTAGTTTTACTTTTTAACTTCACTTTCCATATATTAACTTTATTTATAGAAAATCATAAATATGTAAAATTGTTTATATACATTTGCATTTTTTTACATCTTATTCACATTAACATAAAATAATAGAATAGTTTTAGTGCAGTAAAAAAGGGACAAAAAAAAATGAAGAGATAGGTATAGTCTGGATACAACAAGAAGATGTTGATGCAAATATTGTGAATATGGCAATATTAAAAAAAACAAGAACATAACGATGTAATAAATGTAGGTGAAGGTATCGATTTGTTTTTTTTATTAACACACTTTGGATCGGTAGTAAATGAGGAAATTTATTTTTTAAATCTAAAATGGGCCGAGTTAAGGATTTATCCTTTCACTCAAAGAAGTTTTGTGTATGGGGGGCGAGCGTAGGTGCGCCTTTACTATGTACATACTTCGATATGCGATGTAAAGCAACGTTAGGCGTGGTTAGTAGTTGGATTGGTGACCGTTCCAAACGAAGACCACGTAAGCTATATAACCTTAGGCGAGGGTTGTATAGGAGATATACCATCCTTCGGAGGGGATGTAAAGCCGTCGGTCCCTTGTCTATTAAATATTAGGCAAGTAAAAGATCCCTACTCTTCTTAAGGGAAGAGGTTCGGCAAAATTCCTGGTTGGGGGTAGCTCGTCTACAGGCGTCGGTGTTAGGCCTCAGTAGCGGAAATAGGCCGACGTTAAATAAATGTATAAAAAAAAAAAAGTTTTGTGTATCCTGAATTGACGAAAAATATCCTGTTTTTACACGCTTTTTCAGGATGCGGTACGATGAATGCTTTGTGTGATAAGGATAAAAAAAATTGCAGATATTTCAATAAAATATCCTGGGGCGAGCGTAGGTGCGTCTTTACTATGTACATATTTCGGTATGCGATGTAAAGCAACGACAGGCGCAGTTAGTACTTGGATGGTGACCATTCCAACGGAAACCGCGTTCTCGCCTCACACATCTTCCAGCGGCTTGTATATCAGTGTATGCGCGGAAGCTATACAACCTTAGGCGAGGGTTGTATAGGAGATATACCATCCTTCGGAGGGGATGTAAAGCCGTCGGTCCCTTGTCTATTAAATGTTAGGCAAGTAAAAGATCCCTACTCTTCTTAAGGGAAGAGGTTCGGCAAAATTCCTGGTTGGGGGTAGCTCGTCTACAGGCGTCGGTGTTAGGCCTCAGTAGCGGAAATAGGCCGACGTTAAATAAATGTATATAAAAAAAATAAAAATAAAATATCCTGAACTCCAGAAAGAAACCGATTTTTTTTATGGTCGGCCAGCAAACAAATTTAGACTTTTCTCCGCAGGTCAAAATATCATGAAAGTTTTGTATGGGTGGAATCCAATAAAACCTATGGATTTAGGTGATTTAAGATTTCATTGTTTCCAAAAACTTACACTAAAAACCGGTTGTAATTTGAAAAACTTTCCTCCGACCGAAGAAGCTACAGACGAACATTTATTGAGAGTGTATCTTCAAATACAAAAATGGCTGGGAGATGAAGAAATAAATCTAAGATGTCGATGCAGCAGATGCAATTTAATCTAAGTATTCATATTTATATAGAAAAATAGTTTAAAAAAATATACAGGTGTATACGTTAGCAGGCATTGGTACATGTGTACATATGAATTTGGAAATAAAAATATTTTGATTATTAATAAAAAACTAAGTTAATGATCGCATTGCAAGGAAAAAAAATGGCATATTTAAAAAAAAGGAAGTTATTGCATTTTGCAACTAAGCTCTATGAAATTTTTTTTAAAAAATTGCTGTTTAGCTCAATTAACAATACTTACATTGCAATGCTTGTAAATAAGTTTCTATAAAACTTAAATTTTTTAAAACTTATCACAAGAAATGAATAGGTTTCAAAATGATACAGTCCAAATTTTAGCTTAAAATATGCATTTGTTAATTAACAATTGACCAAAATAAATATCTCGAGTTCACGTTAACAAAAATGAACTTTCTTTTATTTTAAATTAGAGGTCCCAAAATTCTCTACCAGATCTGATAAAAAATTTAAAATTTTGTTTTCAAAATGGCCGAGAAAATGCAATTGTTGTTATTTGAGTTATAAATAAATGTAAAAACGGTAAGCAAAATTACATTAAAAAAAATTATTTTTAATTGCATTCGAAATCTATATCTATATTTTGAAAAATTAATGGCATAAAATGGCGGGCATTTCAAATTTTAAATAACAAATGCACTTTTGGCCAATGGGTTCAATATTTTGACACCAACTTTTCAGAGTCTTTTTATTACATCAAAAAGTATATTTTGTGAAAGTTTGATACAAATTGGTTTAGTTGACGGTCTTGGGCACTAAAATGAAAAAATACTGTTTTATCTCGTTTTTTCAATTTTGCAGGTTATGTACGTACTTCAGAGACTTGATACTAACGAAGATTTGTTGGCAATGTTATTACGAAGAGACTGGTTTTTAGTTTGCCCCGATCTGACTTATATAACCTAAATTATACACAATTTGATCTCGAAAAACGCGGTAAAAAAAACTTTAATTGTTTATAAAAAAAAGTAACACAAGGTTTTTGAAGTCCAAAACTTAGGAACATACTACGGGTGATACCCAAAATAGGATAAAATCATAATCTTGCTGTTTTCAGACTATACCTATCACTTCGTTTTCTTGGCCGTTTTTTACTGCACTACTATGACTGAAGAGAAGGCAGCAGTTTAATGCATGCGTAAATGCACGCTATTTATTAAGTAAAAAATTTTGGTGTATTTGCAAACTTGGAGCGGAACCGAAAGAGATTGTTGTTATTCTTAGGAACTGGAAATTTTTATATCTATATCAATTTACGATTATAATAATTTTCAATCTTTCTTATACATTCCCACTGTTCATAGTTTTCTTTGACGGTGATTGGGCGGATGTGACGTGCCATCTTTCGCTGGTATCCACAAACTAATAATAACAGATTTTAGTCGATGAACTTATCAATACATCGTAATAAATTCACCCATTCAGCGTTAGATGTCACCACGTTCTAATATAATATTCAAGTACCACTTTTAAGCTTTCCTCCAAAAGATGGCTTCCACTAGGAAATATACCAATTTATTAAATAGATATGTATATCATAGAAAATCTAGAATATAAACTATTACTATAATTAGCGGATAAAAGTTGTCTACAAAATGATAGTGTAAAGATTATTAATGATCGAAAGTCCATAAAAATCGATTTAGTTTTTAACATGTCACAAGTTGGTACTCTGACAGCCGAATTGTCAAACTGTCAGTTTAAGTAATTTCCTCTTGCTTTTGTGAGTTAACCATGTTATAAAAGTCAGGCAAAACCGTCAAACTTCCTTTTTTAAATCAAGAAATTAAGCCGAAAACTTTGCTAGGGATTAATTTAGTTAAAAGGTACGTGGTTGCTAGTCGGTTTGATACCGGATCAACAACTAAAGTTAACCTAACTGTCAATTAATATTTTGGTTTGTTTAATTGAAATTTCGATATTCGGATTAATAAGCAGGTTATCGTCAAGAAGTAGAATTCCAGATGATTTTGGATCATTTGCTATTCTTTGGTACACGATTTTTGGTATACGAACTTGCTCTGATTGCCACTTTACGATTGAGAAAACCTATCTAATTATTGCGACGATCTCTACAACCAGCAAGGACCTCGATCAATAACCTTCAAGTCTGAAGTGCCTTGAACTTTTCAAATTTTCTAAGCTAAGTAATTACTGTAGGTAATTCATTTTTATTGTAAAATTGTTTAAATTAATAATTCTTTCCTTAGCGTAAGCTGAGAAAAACCCTAGACTTTGATATATCTGTTATATATTTTATTGTAAGATTTTTATCTTTCAATTATTGTGCCTTGCATATTATTTTTATAATAAATTGTATTCTTTTACTTGTTTTTTTATTGTTCGCACACACTACAAGAATTCGTAAGATCTGGGACCTCGTTTGCCTGTACCGACTTTAGGTCATTATATGGATTACAAAAATATGCAGAAATCTATCTACAAGTACTGTCGTGAGCAGAAAAAAATAGGACAACTTTTTTTTTCTATAATGTACATATGTCTCTATTTGAATATGTAATGAGTAGCCGAAATAAAACAGATATCACTTTTAATTTATTTTTTATTTTAATGCTGTAGTTATTGCTATAGTAAATTATGGATGGTTAATGAGACAAATTGCACTGCGTTATAACATTAACAAAAACTTGGTGTGTAACAAGTGGAGAATAAGCGGTACGATTAGTAAAAATCCTGGATCAAACGACCAAAAATATCCTACTTAATAAGACACTAACTATTAATATTTCGTTATTGCAC
Source organism: Leptura quadrifasciata (assembly GCA_963675555.1). Taxonomy (NCBI): domain Eukaryota; kingdom Metazoa; phylum Arthropoda; class Insecta; order Coleoptera; family Cerambycidae; genus Leptura; species Leptura quadrifasciata. Next base: position 45,702,710 of record OY776675.1, read on the forward strand.
CATCTCTATTTATAACTTTGGTAAGTCTGTTTGGCATAGAATTAAATAACCTTATAGAATAACCATTAGTAATAATATTTTCTCATGCATTATTTACTATTTCCAGTAATTTCTTCGGCATTCCGTGGTCTCTCATTTCGTTTTTGGATACTTCTTACGAGTAGTCCCCATACCTCTTCCACAGGGTTAAGATCTGGACTATGACTGGGCTAGTTAAGAACAGTGATGTTATTATCTTCAAACCAGTTAGTTACAGTATGAGCAGTATGAACGGAACAATTGTCTTGTTGAAATATGAACTCATTATTAGGAAATAATTGTGACACAGAAGGGAGCATAATATTGTCTAAAATCCTAACATACGTTTCACTATTAAATCGTTCCTCAATATGCCACAAAACATCAGGACCACGTGCCGATTATCCAAGCCCACGTATTGACGGAAAATACAAAATATAAATATAAAAACATAAAATACTTTTACATTTGTTAGATATATATTTCTCATCGAATCGAGTATTCGGATGGCGGTAAACACGAATACGACCGCTGTGTGTTGACTGGAAAGTTTTTTCGTCTGTAAAGATTACATTGTTCCAAAAATTTACATCGTGCGCTAAAAATTCAAGCACAAATTCTACTCGAGCTTCTTTATGTTCAGCTTTACGTAAATATTTCTGTGCTGCTGCATGACAGCGTAGCTCCGATTCTCTTACTCGCCGGCGACCAGTACTACTCGTTTCTTCAGCAGCCTGAATAACTGAGTAAAATGGATTTTCTACTAAAGCACTTACCAATTGCAAATCTTGTTGTTGAGTTGATATCCTTCGTCGCCTTGATCCAGGATTTCTACTAATCGTACCGTTTATTCTCCACTTTCTTAAAATGTTACACACCGAATTTTTGTCAATATTATAACGCAATAATTTGTCTCATTGACCATCCATCTTCTGCTTTAGCAATAACTCCAGATTTAACTAAATCGCTTATATGAGGCATATTAGTTTTTTGCACACTTGCAATAAATTACGACAACTAACTGACAAAAATTAAAGTTAGATGTACACAACTAGATTTTAGCAAAATACCGTTATAAGACTTGTCCTATTTTTTTTTGCTCACGACCGTACAATCAGACTATAAACTGACATTATTGATTGGCACTACACTTCAAGGTTCAGTCCAATCTGAAAATTTTAGAGGTAAGAGTAAGAACAAGCACGGTAACTCAACATTTTAGCCATTTCATAGGCGAAACTTATTCTGCGAACAACAGATAGAGTATCTGATCATGTTGACACTTGACATGTTTTGTTACTGTGACTGTTCTTGCCTCAAAGATAGGTAGACAACAGGCGACAAAATATCAAGCTGTCCTCATAAAAAGCAAGTCCAAGTCTGGAAACGCTAATCCTCCATTGCACTACACTGAAAAATTTTTGACGAAATTGAAATCCAATCAAACTCATCTATTTCTAATCACGTGTGCGCAAATAGCCAATGAAATCATTACACTGCAATGCGATTATCGCGTTGTCTTTCCATTATAATCTTTTCAAATTATTTGAAATGTCAAAACTATCAAATTCGCGTTACGGAAATTCAGTATTATCATAATAATAATTGTTCCATTAATACATAGTTTTAAATAAATAATTTAATATAATTTAATTGTCAAAAAATTTTCATTGATAAATATTCAAAATTTTGTCATAGGGAATGCTTCAAATGTGTTTCTTAAAGGGAATGACACTTGGCCTACGGCTTCGTGCTATTACCAAGCAACACACTTTCAGTAGTCTATATGACAAAATGCTCTAGGTGTATTACGGATGAGAAGATTGCCAAGATTGGAGCTGCAGAATTAAAAACAACTATTTGGGAGTTTTTGAAATGCTCGCGTGCTCTAAAGTGCTTGCGAGCCCTTTCGATTTCTCGCGATCACTAAGCCCTTTCGAGAAGTGCTCTAAGCACCTATTTTAAAAAGCGGTTCAAAGCACAATGCTCCCGAGCACAAAAGTGCTTAAATTGCCTAGGCGAGCACTAAGCACATTGCTTAGAAATAGCCCTGCATGTACGGTATGAGTAAATTTATATTCCAATCTTTTACAGATGCGACTCGAACTCAGAGGAGACACCAGCAACTAGTATTGTTGTATCTTGCACAAACGACTCTAAAACACTACACACTACACTAGTCGGGATTAGAATGTCAACGACCAATGGATGAAGTCAATAATCTAATGCAGGTTTACATTTATTGTATCTACAAGAAAGATTAATTTTTTTCGCAATCAGTAGGTTTGTATTATATCATTAATAGAAAAAAGTGTATTTTAGATAACAGCTTCCTTCTATATTATATAGCAATACATTTTATATTTTAGTAAATTTTTACTAATAAAATCTTTACACAGAAATATGCTTTTTTATCATATAAATAGTTTTAATATTCAATTTGAAACTGATTTGTTGAGCCGTAACGTCCATTATATAATTGCATAGTGTTATTGAATACATCGTATTTACATATCTACTGCTAGATATGTTCATAGACATAAAGATCCGTATATGAACGAACTACTTCACATAAATGAAGAATAAGCTTTTGAACATTTTCTATTCCTTTCTGTAAACATGTAGCCGAGCATTTGCATGGATAATCTTAATATTACTTTACCGGAATACAGACTTCGTAATCAGACTCTACAAAATGGATGCATTATAAACATATACCTCCAGTTATGAATATTACGTATTACTGTAATTATCTATGGAAATCAAGTAGGTATATTACTATATTCAGCACTGCGAAAATCTCTGTAGTAATATCGAGATGAAAATGTATAAAGATAAGTCGTAAACTTTTGAATACATTTAATAAGCTCCCAATTGATTTTTGTTGGACAATCGTTCTCAAGAATTTTGAATCGAAATGCTGTATTAGTATCTAGGTATTTCGAGATTAGTTTTGATATAATTTAATGTTTAAGTAGGTAGTTCCATGAAAAACAAGGGGTGTCAGATCAGTAATCTCGGTAGCTCCTTATATCGTCTTGATATTGTGTGCTATTAGCAGGAATTTTAGATTTTAACGCAAAGAAAATTTGAATGAAGTTTATAATTAGGTTAATTATTCTATTTAATGTGGTTGGAAATTAAATCAAAAGCTCGGAATTTATATTACACATAACTGGTTGGATCCATGGCTCTCAAATAGGACCCAAATCAAAAAGTTGATCCCGTGAAATCTCCCAAAATTCAATAATATATTTCGTATTTTTTTCCACCGTCCAATAGACTTTAAATAAAATTACTTCGGCGAGAAATGTGCCTTCCATAGATAGATACTTTATGCAGATATTCATTTTTTCTTATTCTTTCGAAGACATTAAGTCTGTCCCAGGACCAAGGGCCAACTTATTTTGAGGAATGGGTAGGGTATGTGTTCTTACAAATACCTTAAAATAGAGTTATGTTTTCGTTATTGTTTCCTCTCAACAATGATCACAGTACACAACAATGCTAAAATATCCGTCTTAGTTTCCCAATCATTTATCTGAAAATAGCGTAGTTAAGTACTACGGATAGGAGCTTACATAGCACCATGATGATACAAAAAAAGTAGGTAGATATGTATTATTTAGAAACAGGTCAAGGTCATCATATTTTAATTTTATTATGGTTGAAAAAAGAATAAACTGAAATTACCAGCATCAGTTTTACTAATTTTATTTCAAACTTTAATCTAACATTAAGTATATGCTTAATTTGTCATTGTATTATATCAAATATCCACAGTCTGTTAACATTAGTCCATCAGCATAAATTCTCGTATTGTTCGTGGTTATCACATGGACTAACAATAGTAAATAATTTTTAGTGCAAATCGTAAATGTTTCAAGTTGAGACCTGAGTTTATTTTAACCTATTTCCATACATCAGATATTTTATGTAGTTTTAGACATTCTTTAATGTAATTTAAGAACGTTTTCTCTTCACGAATAAGTATAATATACTTTTATCTGCTATAATGCTATAGGCACTTGTAACAATTTGTTACTACTATCTATAAAAATTCATATTGTTAACACTCTATATAAAGGTTATAGGTCTGAATAAGTTGACGTTAATACAAGAGACCTTTGCCAATTTTTTCATTTATTCTGGCAATTTATTTTGACCTTCATTCTTAATACAATATGGATTACAAAAATTCTATCAATTCCGTCCCATTGTTTGTGCTTAAATCTATGTTGATCTCTCTGATTTATTATGTAGTTCACAGTTACTATCTACGATATGATATATTTTAGGGGGGAATATATAGAGTATACTCACAAGTAATTGTGATTTCTTAACAAAAACTGCTCCAATTTTAGCACCTAACCTTGTAAATATAAAGATACTAAAACAATGTGCTGTTAGTTATATACACAGATGAATGTTCCAAAACTACATTCAGATATTATTTAGGCATACCTTTGCATGTAATCGTTATCGATTCAAGTAAATTTTTAAGTTATTTATGGTAAGAGATCGTATGGTGATCTCAAAAAGGATTAAAAATATCAAAAATAACAGGGACGGGTTTGCGACTTCTTATAAAAAACGACCCCAAACATCACGAAGATCTAGCTTTGTTATGTTTCAAATTTTTAATCCATTTTGAGAAAGGTATGATCCTTTTGTATAAGAAATATAAACACTGACTTGAATCGACAATCATCAGCATCTGATGCTAAGGTACACTCTTATATCTGCATGCTTGCGAATTTACGATTTTTTTCTGATATAAGTTAACCAACAAGAGAAGCTGATAGATAATACCTCTACTTTAATTGATCATATGTTTATTAGAGTTAATAATAAAAACCTATTTAAAAAAAAAACGAGAGAAAAAAAATTATCTAAAACTTATATATTCGAAACTAACATCACTGATCATCACATGATATTACCACAATAATTAATAGCACAAGTAATTTTAAGCAAAATTGTCAATTACCAGCTAAAGTATTGAAAACTATAAATTACAATAGCTTAAATAATATATTATCATTTTAAACCTGGGATAATATTTCAGTGATTAAATATCCAGAAAAGGCGTATAATTTGCTTATTGAAAAGTTAGAATACTATATCACATTAAATTCTAAAAGTTATAAATCAATAAATAGTAAGATAATCAAATTAAAACCATGGATAACGCAGGGTTTAATAAATTCAATTAGCCATAGAGATCTATTTCAAAAAAAAGCAAAAAAAATCGTAGTCAGTGGAGCTTGAGAATGATTATAAAAAATATAAAAATATTGTTAACAATCTAATTAAAAAGACTAAAAATTATTTCTATAGAAATAAAGCATAGTCTGCACAAAAAATTATAAAAAATGTGGCAAGTTTTTAATGAAATAAAAAACGTTAACAAAAATAAACAAAACATTAAAGATGCTAATATAGTTGATAAAAATAACATTCAAATTTTAGATGATAAAGAAAAAGCAAATTATTTTAATAATTTTTTTATTAACATCGGAAGTGAGATGGCACAATCAAGTACGAAACCTATTAGGGAGCCTGAGACAAAAGATTATATTTCAAATGTGCTTTTAGAGGGCGGAATATTAAACATAATATTTTTAGTCGCAAACTCCTCTATGAAATCCTTATTTTACTATAAGGAACGTAACCAGACTGCAACCAACAGCTACTCTCTGGGCTATGTGCCCCGCCGAGCACTGAATTACAAGTTACAAGTCTGGCGCGTTAAGTGTAATAATTGCATATTACCATCAAAACGCTAATGCTTCGATTGCAACAAACACCAGCCGAAAGACTGATCCTACATAAAGGAGCTCTCTTGCCAGTCGTCACACACCACTTGCAGACTGCAGTTTCGAGCTGTTGGCTCTCGTCAGTGCAAGGTAGGCATGTGACGACCGGCACGAGGATCCTTTGACTATTTGGTACATCCCGGTATTTTTACAATAGCGACATGTAAAATAGCCAGCAGGCGCCATTTAGCGGTCCAGTGTCTGTTGCAATCGAAAAATAAATAGCCTGACTGGGCTTAGCATAGTTCAAATTTGCTTTTAGAGGGCGGAATATTAAACATAATATTTTTAGTTGCAAGCTCCTCTATAAAATCCTTATTTTACTATAAGGAACGTTTGTTGGTAAATCTCTATTTCTCTATCCTGTCCAATAATATGAAATCATAAACATGATGAAATAACGCATCTCTAGGACCTGATGGTATATCAGCAATTACAATAAAACATACATAAATATATAACTATTATTTTAGTATATATAAGAAATTTATGTTTTGTTATTCCTAAAATGTGGAAAGAATTCAATAAAATAGACAAATTTTCAATGAAGGCTAAAAATATTTAAAACAAAACTCAATACAAAACACTGTAGAAACACGCACTAATTAATTTGGGTTGTTGGTGCAGGTAGAACCTTAACGAGAGAACCCGTTAAAGAGATGACCACTAACAGTCTGCGCATCGGCTGTCTAATCTGTTGCTTTTCTAACATTTTGGCCTAATGAAATTTTTTACCATAACGCGTACGGGGATTGAGAAGTTATATTTAGAAGAGAGAACAAAATTCCAAACGAACATAAAAGGATATACGATATACAGAAACGAGAAGAGGGATACAGTAAATGGAAGTTATATTAGGTGCAGATTGGCTAGAGTGCCGGAAAATGGGCAGCATGTGGTAAGGCAGGATGTATTTTATTCTAAAAGATGCATTATGATGTCTAATCTGTGTTAAGTGAACTGTCCGCCGCGCCGTGGAGGTATATATACGCCTTACGATTTTCTTGAGTTACATAGGTAACCTATTCGCAATACAAGTTCCCTCTACACAGAGTTTTTTGCCTGTGAATGTAAATATTTTTAGCAGTCTAAAACGTTCCTACAATAACACGCCCAATAACGTCATCACTCCTCCTTTAACAGATCGAGTATAATTATGGCGAAAATATGAAATTAACTTGAATATCTCTTTATTTCTTTTTAAAATTATTCGAAAGAGAGAACAATGCCTGTATAATTATTTACTATTCACCTGCCTTACGTACATTATTGTTTTGAAATAATGCACTATTATATGACAAAGCAAATGATCAAACGAACTCACGTATCTGAACATGTATGAATCGAAAATAACTCACAGAGAGAATAGATGTATTTATTTTATTGCAAAAATCGTTATGTTCTTGTTTTAATTGTTACAAAGTATTTTGCAGTGCTACGTGGTTTAATTTTGCTCATTACATACATGTGAAGTAATATGAGGTATTTAGTCGAATATTAATTATTAGCGAACATATATTCAATCATATTCAATTTCAACATAGAAATGATCTATTTTCAGGCACAGTTTATCCGTCGTCGGAAAGATATGTATATATATACCGGGTACCTACCACCCACTTTTTTCTACAGTTTTAAGGATAAAATTGAAGACATAAGTGGATAAAGGTGTCATGTCGCAATTAAAAAAAATACTTTATGCAATTTTTGAACACTTCTGGTATAGATGTAACCCCTAATAAACGCTGAATTCCAAATTTTTAATATTTTAAAGAAATTTTTTGATGATAAAGGTGCCATTCATACAACTAGTTGATTTTTAGTGGATAAAAGTGTTATGTTACATTTTTGATACATGAAACTGAATTATGACACACATTAATCAGTTTTTTGCAGAACAATCGCACTATTTTAGAATCAAATATCACGGTAGAAATATATTCCACCGATTTCATATAGATCAGTGTAAAGGAAAAAAAAAGTGGAAGACAAATACATGGTTAAAGTGTCTTTCTATAGACATATTTTTGAAACAAAGTTCAATTTGTCTTTTAGTCACCTGAAAAGTGACACTGTATGCGAAGCTGGAGAAAATTCATCAGAGCATAAATAAAACATGAGAATTTACTTTTTATTCCCAAAATGTAGACAGGCATTTGAGAGGAAAATATGTTATGCGACGGATTTACGATAGGCGATACTATTGTTGAAGTTATCCACATCTAAGGCTTTTGGCTTTGAGGCAAATGTTGTTATATAACGTTGGTATCCACTGCGTTAAACAGTCAAGCCACAAGCTGTATTTTTTACCTGGACAGAAGACATTGCTAATAGAGGCAATAAGTTGTTTGCTACAATTTTGCAACTTACTCAAAGAAGAGGATTCTGAAATTGATCATTTAATAACTTTGTCTGATTCATATAGAGGACAAAATATTCGCGTTACGGAAATTCAGTATTATCATAATAATAATTGTTCCATTAATACATAGTTTTAAATAAATAATTTAATATAATTTAATTGTCAAAAAATTTTCATTGATAAATATTCAAAATTTTGTCATAGGGAATGCTTCAAATGTGTTTCTTAAAGGGAATGACACTTGGCCTACGGCTTCGTGCTATTACCAAGCAACACACTTTCAGTAGTCTATATGACAAAATGCTCTAGGTGTATTACGGATGAGAAGATTGCCAAGATTGGAGCTGCAGAATTAAAAACAACTATTTGGGAGTTTTTGAAATGCTCGCGTGCTCTAAAGTGCTTGCGAGCCCTTTCGATTTCTCGCGATCACTAAGCCCTTTCGAGAAGTGCTCTAAGCACCTATTTTAAAAAGCGGTTCAAAGCACAATGCTCCCGAGCACAAAAGTGCTTAAATTGCCTAGGCGAGCACTAAGCACATTGCTTAGAAATAGCCCTGCATGTACGGTATGAGTAAATTTATATTCCAATCTTTTACAGATGCGACTCGAACTCAGAGGAGACACCAGCAACTAGTATTGTTGTATCTTGCACAAACGACTCTAAAACACTACACACTACACTAGTCGGGATTAGAATGTCAACGACCAATGGATGAAGTCAATAATCTAATGCAGGTTTACATTTATTGTATCTACAAGAAAGATTAATTTTTTTCGCAATCAGTAGGTTTGTATTATATCATTAATAGAAAAAAGTGTATTTTAGATAACAGCTTCCTTCTATATTATATAGCAATACATTTTATATTTTAGTAAATTTTTACTAATAAAATCTTTACACAGAAATATGCTTTTTTATCATATAAATAGTTTTAATATTCAATTTGAAACTGATTTGTTGAGCCGTAACGTCCATTATATAATTGCATAGTGTTATTGAATACATCGTATTTACATATCTACTGCTAGATATGTTCATAGACATAAAGATCCGTATATGAACGAACTACTTCACATAAATGAAGAATAAGCTTTTGAACATTTTCTATTCCTTTCTGTAAACATGTAGCCGAGCATTTGCATGGATAATCTTAATATTACTTTACCGGAATACAGACTTCGTAATCAGACTCTACAAAATGGATGCATTATAAACATATACCTCCAGTTATGAATATTACGTATTACTGTAATTATCTATGGAAATCAAGTAGGTATATTACTATATTCAGCACTGCGAAAATCTCTGTAGTAATATCGAGATGAAAATGTATAAAGATAAGTCGTAAACTTTTGAATACATTTAATAAGCTCCCAATTGATTTTTGTTGGACAATCGTTCTCAAGAATTTTGAATCGAAATGCTGTATTAGTATCTAGGTATTTCGAGATTAGTTTGGATATAATTTAATGTTTAAGTAGGTAGTTCCATGAAAAACAAGGGGTGTCAGATCAGTAATCTCGGTAGCTCCTTATATCGTCTTGATATTGTGTGCTATTAGCAGGAATTTTAGATTTTAACGCAAAGAAAATTTGAATGAAGTTTATAATTAGGTTAATTATTCTATTTAATGTGGTTGGAAATTAAATCAAAAGCTCGGAATTTATATTACACATAACTGGTTGGATCCATGGCTCTCAAATAGGACCCAAATCAAAAAGTTGATCCCGTGAAATCTCCCAAAATTCAATAATATATTTCGTATTTTTTTCCACCGTCCAATAGACTTTAAATAAAATTACTTCGGCGAGAAATGTGCCTTCCATAGATAGATACTTTATGCAGATATTCATTTTTTCTTATTCTTTCGAAGACATTAAGTCTGTCCCAGGACCAAGGGCCAACTTATTTTGAGGAATGGGTAGGGTATGTGTTCTTACAAATACCTTAAAATAGAGTTATGTTTTCGTTATTGTTTCCTCTCAACAATGATCACAGTACACAACAATGCTAAAATATCCGTCTTAGTTTCCCAATCATTTATCTGAAAATAGCGTAGTTAAGTACTACGGATAGGAGCTTACATAGCACCATGATGATACAAAAAAAGTAGGTAGATATGTATTATTTAGAAACAGGTCAAGGTCATCATATTTTAATTTTATTATGGTTGAAAAAAGAATAAACTGAAATTACCAGCATCAGTTTTACTAATTTTATTTCAAACTTTAATCTAACATTAAGTATATGCTTAATTTGTCATTGTATTATATCAAATATCCACAGTCTGTTAACATTAGTCCATCAGCATAAATTCTCGTATTGTTCGTGGTTATCACATGGACTAACAATAGTAAATAATTTTTAGTGCAAATCGTAAATGTTTCAAGTTGAGACGTGAGTTTATTTTAACCTATTTCCATATATCAGATATTTTATGTAGTTTTAGACATTCTTTAATGTAATTTAAGAACGTTTTCTCTTCACGAATAAGTATAATATACTTTTATCTGCTATAATGCTATAGGCACTTGTAACAATTTGTTACTACTATCTATAAAAATTCATATTGTTAACACTCTATATAAAGGTTATAGGTCTGAATAAGTTGACGTTAATACAAGAGACCTTTGCCAATTTTTTCATTTATTCTGGCAATTTATTTTGACCTTCATTCTTAATACAATATGGATTACAAAAATTCTATCAATTCCGTCCCATTGTTTGTGCTTAAATCTATGTTGATCTCTCTGATTTATTATGTAGTTCACAGTTACTATCTACGATATGATATATTTTAGGGGGGAATATATAGAGTATACTCACAAGTAATTGTGATTTCTTAACAAAAACTGCTCCAATTTTAGCACCTAACCTTGTAAATATAAAGATACTAAAACAATGTGCTGTTAGTTATATACACAGATGAATGTTCCAAAACTACATTCAGATATTATTTAGGCATACCTTTGCATGTAATCGTTATCGATTCAAGTAAATTTTTAAGTTATTTATGGTAAGAGATCGTATGGTGATCTCAAAAAGGATTAAAAATATCAAAAATAACAGGGACGGGTTTGCGACTTCTTATAAAAAACGACCCCAAACATCACGAAGATCTAGCTTTGTTATGTTTCAAATTTTTAATCCATTTTGAGAAAGGTATGATCCTTTTGTATAAGAAATATAAACACTGACTTGAATCGACAATCATCAGCATCTGATGCTAAGGTACACTCTTATATCTGCATGCTTGCGAATTTACGATTTTTTTCTGATATAAGTTAACCAACAAGAGAAGCTGATAGATAATACCTCTACTTTAATTGATCATATGTTTATTAGAGTTAATAATAAAAACCTATTTAAAAAAAAAACGAGAGAAAAAAAATTATCTAAAACATATATATTCGAAACTAACATCACTGATCATCACATGATATTACCACAATAATTAATAGCACAAGTAATTTTAAGCAAAATTGTCAATTACCAGCTAAAGTATTGAAAACTATAAATTACAATAGCTTAAATAATATATTATCATTTTAAACCTGGGATAATATTTCAGTGATTAAATATCCAGAAAAGGCGTATAATTTGCTTATTGAAAAGTTAGAATACTATATCACATTAAATTCTAAAAGTTATAAATCAATAAATAGTAAGATAATCAAATTAAAACCATGGATAACGCAGGGTTTAATAAATTCAATTAGCCATAGAGATCTATTTCAAAAAAAAGCAAAAAAAATCGTAGTCAGTGGAGCTTGAGAATGATTATAAAAAATATAAAAATATTGTTAACAATCTAATTAAAAAGACTAAAAATTATTTCTATAGAAATAAAGCATAGTCTGCACAAAAAATTATAAAAAATGTGGCAAGTTTTTAATGAAATAAAAAACGTTAACAAAAATAAACAAAACATTAAAGATGCTAATATAGTTGATAAAAATAACATTCAAATTTTAGATGATAAAGAAAAAGCAAATTATTTTAATAATTTTTTTATTAACATCGGAAGTGAGATGGCACAATCAAGTACGAAACCTATTAGGGAGCCTGAGACAAAAGATTATATTTCAAATGTGCTTTTAGAGGGCGGAATATTAAACATAATATTTTTAGTCGCAAACTCCTCTATGAAATCCTTATTTTACTATAAGGAACGTAACCAGACTGCAACCAACAGCTACTCTCTGGGCTATGTGCCCCGCCGAGCACTGAATTACAAGTTACAAGTCTGGCGCGTTAAGTGTAATAATTGCATATTACCATCAAAACGCTAATGCTTCGATTGCAACAAACACCAGCCGAAAGACTGATCCTACATAAAGGAGCTCTCTTGCCAGTCGTCACACACCACTTGCAGACTGCAGTTTCGAGCTGTTGGCTCTCGTCAGTGCAAGGTAGGCATGTGACGACCGGCACGAGGATCCTTTGACTATTTGGTACATCCCGGTATTTTTACAATAGCGACATGTAAAATAGCCAGCAGGCGCCATTTAGCGGTCCAGTGTCTGTTGCAATCGAAAAATAAATAGCCTGACTGGGCTTAGCATAGTTCAAATTTGCTTTTAGAGGGCGGAATATTAAACATAATATTTTTAGTTGCAAGCTCCTCTATAAAATCCTTATTTTACTATAAGGAACGTTTGTTGGTAAATCTCTATTTCTCTATCCTGTCCAATAATATGAAATCATAAACATGATGAAATAACGCATCTCTAGGACCTGATGGTATATCAGCAATTACAATAAAACATACATAAATATATAACTATTATTTTAGTATATATAAGAAATTTATGTTTTGTTATTCCTAAAATGTGGAAAGAATTCAATAAAATAGACAAATTTTCAATGAAGGCTAAAAATATTTAAAACAAAACTCAATACAAAACACTGTAGAAACACGCACTAATTAATTTGGGTTGTTGGTGCAGGTAGAACCTTAACGAGAGAACCCGTTAAAGAGATGACCACTAACAGTCTGCGCATCGGCTGTCTAATCTGTTGCTTTTCTAACATTTTGGCCTAATGAAATTTTTTACCATAACGCGTACGGGGATTGAGAAGTTATATTTAGAAGAGAGAACAAAATTCCAAACGAACATAAAAGGATATACGATATACAGAAACGAGAAGAGGGATACAGTAAATGGAAGTTATATTAGGTGCAGATTGGCTAGAGTGCCGGAAAATGGGCAGCATGTGGTAAGGCAGGATGTATTTTATTCTAAAAGATGCATTATGATGTCTAATCTGTGTTAAGTGAACTGTCCGCCGCGCCGTGGAGGTATATATACGCCTTACGATTTTCTTGAGTTACATAGGTAACCTATTCGCAATACAAGTTCCCTCTACACAGAGTTTTTTGCCTGTGAATGTAAATATTTTTAGCAGTCTAAAACGTTCCTACAATAACACGCCCAATAACGTCATCACTCCTCCTTTAACAGATCGAGTATAATTATGGCGAAAATATGAAATTAACTTGAATATCTCTTTATTTCTTTTTAAAATTATTCGAAAGAGAGAACAATGCCTGTATAATTATTTACTATTCACCTGCCTTACGTACATTATTGTTTTGAAATAATGCACTATTATATGACAAAGCAAATGATCAAACGAACTCACGTATCTGAACATGTATGAATCGAAAATAACTCACAGAGAGAATAGATGTATTTATTTTATTGCAAAAATCGTTATGTTCTTGTTTTAATTGTTACAAAGTATTTTGCAGTGCTACGTGGTTTAATTTTGCTCATTACATACATGTGAAGTAATATGAGGTATTTAGTCGAATATTAATTATTAGCGAACATATATTCAATCATATTCAATTTCAACATAGAAATGATCTATTTTCAGGCACAGTTTATCCGTCGTCGGAAAGATATGTATATATATACCGGGTACCTACCACCCACTTTTTTCTACAGTTTTAAGGATAAAATTGAAGACATAAGTGGATAAAGGTGTCATGTCGCAATTAAAAAAAATACTTTATGCAATTTTTGAACACTTCTGGTATAGATGTAACCCCTAATAAACGCTGAATTCCAAATTTTTAATATTTTAAAGAAATTTTTTGATGATAAAGGTGCCATTCATACAACTAGTTGATTTTTAGTGGATAAAAGTGTTATGTTACATTTTTGATACATGAAACTGAATTATGACACACATTAATCAGTTTTTTGCAGAACAATCGCACTATTTTAGAATCAAATATCACGGTAGAAATATATTCCACCGATTTCATATAGATCAGTGTAAAGGAAAAAAAAAGTGGAAGACAAATACATGGTTAAAGTGTCTTTCTATAGACATATTTTTGAAACAAAGTTCAATTTGTCTTTTAGTCACCTGAAAAGTGACACTGTATGCGAAGCTGGAGAAAATTCATCAGAGCATAAATAAAACATGAGAATTTACTTTTTATTCCCAAAATGTAGACAGGCATTTGAGAGGAAAATATGTTATGCGACGGATTTACGATAGGCGATACTATTGTTGAAGTTATCCACATCTAAGGCTTTTGGCTTTGAGGCAAATGTTGTTATATAACGTTGGTATCCACTGCGTTAAACAGTCAAGCCACAAGCTGTATTTTTTACCTGGACAGAAGACATTGCTAATAGAGGCAATAAGTTGTTTGCTACAATTTTGCAACTTACTCAAAGAAGAGGATTCTGAAATTGATCATTTAATAACTTTGTCTGATTCATATAGAGGACAAAATAAAATCTTTTGTATTCTTTATCTTTAGCAATGTTTAATACTAAATAATTTTTTAAAAGTAGTTCCATCATACCACTGGTACGGTAGCTCAGTGGGCTAAAGTGCGTTATGTGGCAAATTCGGTCTGGTCATCAGGCTCTGCGGTACTCTGGGTTCGATTCCCAGCACTCAACACTGGCAATGCCAATGGGGAATGGATGTTGTCTGCGTTTTTTCAAATGTGTAACCCCCTTACGGACAGCCCTTGGCTTTGGATTTGTGGGTTGTCTACTATATTGGATGTTTATGTTATACTGTGATATGTTATGTAACATATATTTCCCGTGGTTGGACACAGTTTTTCTCATTTAGACAGACTTTGGATGCACTGAAATAGTACTAAGAAAATGCCAAAACATTTTCATTCCAGACCAATATCGGGAAATGTTTACATCCGCAAGTACTGAAAATAGCTTAGGTTTACATATTGAACATTTCTTTTATAACTTTGAAGAGCTTCCAGCCAACCCTCATTTGTATAAGAAAGTGAACAATAGTATTAATGAAAAAAATTGTCTACGAGATAGTGCCAGATAGATCAGAGTAGACAAATTTGGATTTTATTGAACAAAACCAATCCAGAACTTTTTACCCCATTTTTCCAAGTTGGTTTACACTACGGAGGTTCAAACTACGGATATTGGCCCAAGTGCTTTACCCAAAGTGTGTAGTTGAAACAATGCTCAACTTAGGAAAGTAACTGAAGTTTGTTGATGCTGATCGTAGATGGTCCTATGAGATATTTTAGAACAAAATATTGGAATTCTAAAAAGAAAAACTTTACTTTATTGTTACTTTTGTATAGTGCTTCTTGGTTAGGTTTGTAATCTTTTTATAATTTTTCAAGAAAAATCATGCTAGTAAACTTTTCTTCATTTTGCGAGTGTTTACCATTTCTATATTAAAATAAATTTTAGTTTAAAGCTAGGTACATGACGTCTTTATCCACGATGAAAATATATCACAGTTTGAGTTTAAAATAAGTAGATAAAGGTGTTATGTACACAAAAATCTAGTTTCACAAGAGTTTGGTGTTTTTATTTAATATTAGGATAAACAAAAGAAAATAACCTAAAATTATCTATTTTATGAGATATTGCTCATTTAAATCGAAAACGAAATAAAAAAGTTCCAATTCAAAACACGTTTTGTTAATTTACTCGAAACTTTAAAAATGTGACATGACACCTTTATCCAGTTATGTCTTCAATTATGAAATTTGGAAAATCAAATATAGATATCAATGACCACATTTTAAGCATTCGGTGGTATAAAAATCACTGCCGGTATGGCCGGAAATACCACAACTTTCTTATTCCAAATAACACCCTGTATATTTAAGTCACTTTTTCATAAAGTTATAAGTTCTCTTTCCGAAGCTTTTTTTCAGATTTAAAATCGGATGAAAAATAACTTTGGAAATGGCATTTATTTGCTATTTCTAGTTGGGCTTGGAATTCAGGAACAATTTAAAAAAATTTAGAAGTAGACTTTGAATTTGAGTAAAAGGGTATTTCTCAACAAATTAATTGTAAAAATTGGCCTATTTTGTTGATTTGCTTGGATTTAGAAATGTTTTTTCCATTTTTCCATTTCCTGGAAATTCAATTTGTCATAACTCCAATTTTTCAAATAGTACCCTGTATGTTCTATTTTTTTATCAGATAGAGTAGTAAATTTGCATTAGACTGGTTTCTCCCGATTAAAAATTGAATATAAATTAAAATAAATATTAAGCTTTTTGTAAAAGCGTTTCGAATTGTGTCCATATCTTGCAGTAAGCCATGAAAAACAGATGAAAAATTGCACACAGCATATGTCAAAAATGTTACTGTTAAGTGAAATAGAAACATATTTATTATTTGTTAATTTATAATTAGCTGCTTTATTCGAAATAAGATACAATTTACGATGCAATATATACAAAATGGAAAGGTAGATTTACTTTTAATTTACGGCGAATGTCAGAAAAATGCCCATGCGGACGCACGTCTCTATTATGAAAGATATCCCGATTGTCGTCAGCCATAATGGCAGTATTTTAAAATTCTAGAAGAGTCATTTCGAAATGCAGAAAATATTGAGGTGGCAGAGGACAGATTTATAGTAACCGAAGAAATTGAGACACACATGTGTACCCAAATGTTTCTACAAGAGAGCTGGCAAAAGAGATAGACATTTGTCGTGACACAGTAAGACATACGGGTGTCAACGTATCATGGTAGACCCCCTTTTTGCGTTATTTTTAAGAATATCAGAATGAAACTCGGTAGATGTATTATGTGATCAAGAAGACACTTTGGGAACTTTTGATTTTTAAATTGACACCCTGTATATTATTATATTTTTGGAATTCTTGAAAAATTTTGAGTACGGTGATGCCCCATAAGGGACATTTCGACTCCATGAAAAAAAATTGACTCGAAATTTGTTGATACATCTAGACTGCCATGACTAGAAAAAATTGCTTGTAATGGACCGGTGTGATGTCAGAAAAATCAAATCGAGCATACAAATTTGAAAATGTGTATTTTGTGGGCCATCAAATTTGGCCTGAACAGTTTTTTTACCAAAACTTAATTTTTTCAAATGGAACCATAATGATAGAATACTACAATAAAATAGCGGAATATAATAATATACAGGGAGTTCCATTTAAAAATCAAAAGTCGGGGTCATTTCCGGTGAAACCGGAAGGGAAAAATAACAATTATGTCACAAAATGCCTTCTTGGTCATCTAATACATCTGCCAAGTTTCATTGAGATATTCTAAAAAATAACGGTCTACCGTGATTCGTTGAGAACCGGTATATCCTCCAAAATGAACTGAATTTATTTTTATATTATATTATGTGTTTAGTTCTTATTTCCTATTTTATTAATTGTACAATAGCACTTAAAGAAATTAGAAAATTTACAATTTTTTAAAATGCATTTTTAGAAAAAAGCTAAAGTTACTTAAATAGTTTTTTTTATATTTATAACTGCATTACTCTCCCATTTCCTTTTCTTTTTGCAATAAATATTAAGACTTTAAGATTTAACTAAGTGAAAATTCAGTTTATTAATAGTATAAATAAAAATCAACAACTATATCCTTTTGTAATTTTTTTTTGTTAATAAGGGCAAAAGCTAGTAGACTGCCGCGCTCCCCTGAATCTCTCGGAGGGCTAAATTGCTGATGCATCGAATTCCAGTTTCTTTTATATTTATTTTATTAACCTACTTCTGGATTTAAAAATTAAAGAATAGCAAAAGAAAAAGGTCATAAACAGCAACCAAAAAAGAATCTTGCAGCAGTTTAATGCTCTCATGCATTTCCCTCTTGAACACGACCTAGCAAAGCAAGTCTTTCGCAGATATACGAAAATCAGCACAGTTCGTATTTCTCTTTTAAAATAGAAAAGTATTTTGTGTGTGTTTAGCAAAACTGGAAAACTGACGACGGGTTGCAAATTTATATTGACATTGATACGTTATATTTCGTATGCAAAGATGAATATGCCCTAGTTAAAAATACATTTCCTGTTACACGCTTATTAGCTGCAAAACGAAATATGCCTTTACTGCAAACATATACAGTATAATACGTATTTTATAAAATACACATTTTAGCTTCATAGACATGAGAATAATTTTTCCCAACTTTTGTCTGATGATTTATTTTCACCGATGCTTAATTAGTAAAATTTGTTGTTCTATTGTAAATAAATTAACTAAATGACATTTATTAAATTGTTCAAGAAATATACTGGATAAACACAAAAGAAAATCAAATAAAAAATCAACCATACTGTTTTTGATAAAAGTGATGAATTGGTTAATTCTCTACAGTTGCTTGTTATTCTATTAAGAAACACTTTGGGCTATTATAATATTTATGTTTATAAATAAGAGTTAGTTCGTATTTACTTGTATTGTTTTGACACCAGTTGGCGTTTTTGTACGTGGTGCGTATGTTTGGCTTGTGAAAATAAATTGGATGTGGCTATTTATACATACTGTATGTATACGCAATTGGCTATTTATACATACAGTATGTATACGCAATTGGCTATTTATACATACAGTATGTATAAGAAATTGGCTATTTATACATACAGTATAGCCGTCGAGGGCAAGGGACATTATCTATCATAAACAACTATACTACATCAAAAAATATTAACATATTTAACCCAACGAACTAACCTAAAGAAATATTCGTATTACGTATTTTAGTTAACAAAATGTGGTAAAAAAAAAACTGTAGCAAGCGGATTCGAACCGTCGACCTCACGTGTGAGAATCGGGAACACTAAGTATTACACCACAGACTGCTGATGGTTAACCTTATAATTCTTACTATATCAATATGTTTGAACGTCATCGCGCATGTGCGGCGTGAATTGCCTGGACAGTATGTATAAATAGCCACATCCAAATAAATTAGTCAGCAACCTGCCTTGGTAGCTTCATATTGGTTTAAATAAATTGCTAAATATAATTATAAATCTGAGATATTTAATTATAACAGTAAGTGGAACATTCAAAGATATATCATAACTGCAATATCTTTCCGTAAATATAAAAGTTATGAGACATATTTAATAGAAAAATACACATAAAAAGTAGGTAGCAAACATTTGATAAAAACCGACAAAAGCAAAAATACTGCCTAGACTAGAATTATAAGTATAGCAATTCCACCTAAACATTTTATTTATTTTTAAAGACTGCAAAAAATATCACATAGAATGTTCAACAACTACAGGGTGTCCCAATAGTGCGTCAGAGTCCAATATCGGCCTTATTAGAAGAAAATGATTTTTTTATGGAAGCGGTATACTGTCAAAAGGTGCAGCACATTTTAAAAATATTTTGAAATATACAGGGTGACTCGCTACAGAATAGCATCTTCGAGGTCATTTTTTTTTAAATAGAACACCCTATATATTTTTACATTTGTGAATTCAGCGTAAAATTACCTTTACAACGACCTCCAGATTTTTGGATTTTGACGTGACGTTGCCGAGTTATTCGAAAAAATATGAAAACTTTGGTCGGAATAAGGTTTAACAAATTAATTCGCTGTGTGTGTGTGTGTGTGTGTGTGTGTGCGTGTGCGTAGGTTAGCTCATAGTTGTGTGGCCACACACCAAGTTGTAACATACTTTATGTGGCCCTGACGAATTGTGTTGCCATACACATGGCCACACAATTTTAACCTACTTTAACGGACTCTATGGGTCCCTCCCCACCCCGAAAAAATGGTTTTTAGAAGATGTCCACATAGGTCACGTTATATTATGGTGTGTGAGTTAGTCGACCTATTACTCACCTTGTGTGGCCCAGTATGGTGCTGCCACCTACATCTGTATTCGAATTATTTTACACAGCTTCCAATTTCTGTTTTCACACATTGTGTGTATCATCAAACTAATTATGTGGCCAAGTTAAGAATTGTCGTATAGTACAATTTATGCGTAATCGGAGTGAAAGTTATTATATATAATATACCTACTAAATGAAAATGTTGCCACAATCCTAAACGGCTTGAAAATAAAGTTAGTATTATTTAGACGACAGAAATGTTTTATGAAACTGACTTCCCTGATAGAGTACCTACATTAATAATTTATCATCAAATTCTCATTAACTAGATCATTTTTGCATAGCACGGATAGAATATGATACTTTAAAAATACATCACTGTTTTACTTCCACAAAATTTGTTATACACGGTAAAATATTGGAAATTTAATAAAAATATTGTGAATAGCTGAAATCTCCAATAATGTAAAACTTTGTTAATCAAAGTAGAATATTCAAGTAAGTAATTGAACTCGAATAGGTAAGTTGGTAGTTAAATATTGGAGAATTTTAATGAATGTTTTTGGACTTTTTAAAACTTTAAATGTAAAAGAAATTTTTCGAATTTTCATTTGATTTTTTTCTTATTTACAAAATAAGAATTCTAGATCTTTCCATTCTACAAATTTTAGAATATGCGACATATTTCTATTAGAAGTTAGTTAGGAACGTGTTTTGCTAAATTTATTCAGCTTCAGTTATAACTCTTGAAATAAAATAACAAAGTAGAGACAAAACTTACACGGGCGGCAATAGATTTATTGCACTTTCTGTGTTTATATAATTGTTTCATATTTTACTACGAGTTTTAAAAAATTGATTGCCTTACTGTAGCATCTAATTTTACTTATGCGTCTACTAATTAATAAATCCTGTAATATGAATTATATTTCGATTGATAAAACGCGCGTCAGTATCTAATTTTATTAAAGGTTGCAACAGTCTTCAGGCCAATTCTTTTTATTAATATGTTTAATAACTTTCTATTATATATATTTTAAAACTATATCTCTAGCTAGCACTTATTTACTGCCTAAAAGTAGGATAGTAGTTATTGGACTATCCATTTCTAAGTTATGTGTCTATAAGAAACGTGCGGCAGACAGAATGATGGACATTTTGAAAGTTTTTAGAATTCAATACGAAAACAGCTATGTATTTTTTTTTTATTTGAGAGTGATATTGACAAGTTATAAATGTGCTGCCTGAATTCAATATGCCCATTCTTTGCTTTTCTACGAGGAGAATTATAACTATATCTAATCCCAATAGGATTTCTTATTTTAATTACATGCATTATTTAATTTTAGTATTATTAGCATCAAATGATTTTTATTTAAAAAATAATAAAGTCAAACCGATTTTGGTTTAAATTCTACATCAATAGCTAATTTATTAGAATAATTATGTATTTTTGTTGTTGACTATATTTCAACATTTTTGTGAAGTCTGTGAAAATAAAGATTTTATTTATTTTTTATTTATTTATTTATAAGTAATCTTGGTTTCTTGAACAATTTTTTTAAAGCAAATTATTTTTTAAAATCAAATTTGGTATAGTAGATAGAAGCATTATTTGAAATTATGTTACGTTTAATGATTGGTAAAATCATGGTTCATTTGTTTTAAATGTAAACTCATATTTTTGCTGAGTTAGAAAAGTACACGATTTTTGGATTACAGAACTAAGAAAAACTTAACAGGTTACAAAATCCTTTTATGCCAAAATTTTGTAATTTTTATTGTCAAGAGGATTTGTAAACAAACTGACTAATGTCACAGGAGGCAAGAAATTGGACGGCTAATGGAAAGAATTAATATACGCAAAATATTCATTACAATAAAACGAGGTCAACCCATCTTTGAAAGAAATATTATAAATATATAACATAATATATAATATATAACAAATAATTAATATTGTCTATGCAAAATAAAGAAAATAAATATCTTTATTTTTATGTCAATGTAAGTTATCATTGTAGTAATCCCTTTACTGAGGACGTACCAGTCCAAATTTTAGTAAAAGCAAATAATTGACGATTTTCTAGAGAATTTTTTTAAATATTGTTGCGAAGTTTAGTTAGGTGGTGTTTAAATAGGACGGTAATGAAATAAATAATTTTAAATAACAGAAAATTAGATTACGAAAAAGGACATTGTAACTAAAGGGAACCAAACAAGTTTACCGTCAATATAAAAATCCCATCTTCAGCCGCATTTGGAGTCCTACCAGCACAAATAGTTTATTTACTATATATCAACTATCACGTCATTCTCATAGATAAAAAATATAATTTTATCAGTGATTGAACGTTGTTTTATTAGATGCAACCTTGTTTAATTTTTTCTAGTTCGAATTTTCTTTTTAACAGAAGGTTATTTGTTTTTAAATTTATTTACGTTATATTTAACTTTTGCATGAATTACGATAGTTGATATACTTCTCATTCCAGTTTTAATTCATCTAAAAACTCTAGAAATTTAGAAATTTTCTATCGTGGTTATTTTTATTGGACGATATTTTTGTATTTTTATTTTATATTAGAGAATTTTCTAGATTACGACAGATTAGTAGTTTATACTTTACCACCATATCCTAAGAGAGCAGGAATCAATTCCCATACGTGAAAAAACTTGAAATTTTTGTGATAAGTTACATCTCTTGCAAACTAAATGGGGGAATACAATGCATAATTTTGTTTATGAAAATAATTTGAATATTCTGGTTTTTATTCAAATTGCGTTTTCTTAGTTATGGTGTTTTTTAATTTCCTAATGCAATGGCCGGACGATCCGAAATTTTCTAAAAAGCACATACGTATTGGATGTCTTGGATATAATATACTTTTATATGTTTTTTTAAATGAAATTAAAAGGTTTGTGTGAAAACATGTGTATGTTCATATAATGTATATCTATCAATGACCTGCATCACATAGATTAATGGGGTCAGTCCACATAATGTCACTTGCTCCTCAGAGACTAATGGGGCCAGACCACACAAGTCTTTTTCCAAAAAAAAACAATCGATAGACCGAGTGTATAAGACTGAAACAAATAGAGAATTTGAAAGCTAGAAAAATCCAATAACCTGTATATAGCAACTTTGATGGCCACATTTGTCGGTGACATACAGGTGGCCACACAATTATTGACTAACCTGTATGTGTGTGTGTGCGTATTACTGTTAATTAAGAAAGTTTATTTTGCAATTATGTCGACAAGGGATGTACCATAGTCTGATGTACTACAATGACATAACCACCAAATATTGATTATAATTATACAGGGTGTATTTTATATTAGCGCTAATTCAGGACATTTTAAAGTAAATTTTCTCAATTCACTCTATATATTATTGTATTTTTGAATGGGCACGTTAATTCTCTACGATTGTTGTGAATAATATCCTATAACTAAAATCGATATTTGCAAAGATATTTTTACTTTTTCGTTAAAAACCGTTAAATTATAATACTTTTCATTTCGAACCGATCTAGTAGCCATGATTTTGATATAAAGTGGGAATAATTAATAGTTATCTTATTGACGTGTAATTAACAACTATTGTAACAAAGTATTTACATTTATTTCAAGTTATAAATTAGTTCAAAATTTGCACTTTCCAATAATGAATTTTTCGAGAGAAGAAATGGTCGATATGGTTTCTGTTCTGGGTGCGGGTGATAAAAATTGTTTGTTAACTCGAATTTATAAGGAGCGATATCCGGAAAGAAGACAATCTTCTAAAAAATCATTTGAGAGGTGGATGGAACGATTTGACAATACGGGAAAGTGGAATATGAGAATAAGGAACGAACATAAAATGTAAATGAAGAAAAAGAAACAGTCATACTTTTGAGAGTGATTGAAGATCCTCATCGCAGTATATAATACAGGAAAACTGTCGAAAGAAACCTGAATTGAAAGAACTAAATCTAAGTGATCTCGTCTTTTGAGGAATTGTTGTTTATAATGTATATAAACGTTTTTTGTCGAATCACCTGCCAGTGGTGCCTGGGAAAAAAAGACTTCAGTCTTTTGCTCATAACTCTCTAATTTTGTCCATAGCCATAATTTTACAAGAATTGAATTTTGAAGCTGAGGAAATTCTACACAAATTATATTACAGAAACATTTTTGTGGGAGCAAAAACAAGCGCGGAAAATCTAAATGTTTATAACATATAACTCTGGCGTGGTGGGGATCAAGGCTAGCGAGCGGAGGCACGCGCGCGCTTCGTTATAACATCATAACTGTTTAAATTGTAATATTTTAATTAAGCAAAGTGCCTATCGAAAAATAATAGTTTTTCACATGCGACTGTTATGAAATTTGTTTAAGATTTCATTTTGTGTATATTGTACAAGAGATGAAATTACAAAAGGCTGTTTTTTTAAACAATACGCAATTAAATAAACAATTAATTTTATAATGAACTTTCCCGTATAAATTTATTTTTTAGACCCTTTTAGTTGATTACAAGGAAGAATACAAAAAATTACGAAAATTTAGTTTCTAAGATTCGACATTTTTAAAATCCACTTTATTTGCAAAAACGTAATAGCTAAAAAATAACTTTATTTCACTTTTGGTGCAAAAACGGTCATTTTTTTGCAAATTACCCTTATGCAATAATGCAAAAACATTAATTATAATAAATTTGATAATGGTATATTTAATTACCAACGTCGATTAATAGCATAAAATTTAATGATTAAGCAAGCCTTATTTTCTAATTTTATTAAATAATTATTGTAAACACCGAAAAATTATGTTTACTTGAACATTACAATACCCCCGACAATACCTGTAAGTTGCACAAAAATAAAATATTTTTTTTATAACTTTTCCAGGCATCAACATTTTGGCAAGTTTTGGAGTCGCTTGGCTATCGGGTCAAGTATCCACAAATTATTACTAATTATCCCAATTTAACAGTAAATTTTCATAACTGTTACGATTAAATATTAAAGAGCAAGAGTTAAGCTTTCGAAGTTCCTTATAAAATTAATTGTTTATTTAATTTCATATTGTTTAAAAAAACAGCCTTTTGTAATTTCATCTCTTGTACAATATACACAAAATGAAATCTTAAACAAATTTTATAATAGTTGCATGTGAAAAAACTATCATTTTTCGATAGGAACTTTGTTTAATTAAAATATTCCAATTTAAACAAGAGCGTGCCTCCGCTGGTTAACCTTGCTCCCCACCACGTAAGAGTTATACGTTATAAACATTTAGATTTTCCGCGCTTGTTTTTGCTCCCACAAAAATGTTTCTGTAATGACATTTGTGTAGAATTTCCTCAGCTTCAAAATTGAATTCCTGTAAAATTATGGCTATGGGCAAAATTAGAGAGATATGAGCAAAAAACTGAACTTTTTTTTTGTTTATAACAATTTTTCCCAGGCACCATTGGCAGGTGATTCGACAAAAACCATCTAGTACATTATAAATAACAACTTCTCAAAAGACGAGATCACTTAGATTTAGTTCTTTCAATGCAGGCTTCTTTCGGCAGCTTTCCTGTACTAATGAGGGAATTAAAACATAATATTTTTAGTCGCAAACTCCTCTATAAAATCCTTATCTTACTATAAGGAACGTAACCAGACTGCAACCAACAGCTACTCTCCGGGCTATGTGCCCCGCCGAGTGCTGAATTACAAGTTACAAGCCTGGCGCGTTAAGTGTAATAATTGCATATTACCATCAAAACGCTAATGCTTGGCACGAGAGCTCCTTTAAGTAGGATACAATTTTGCCAATGAGCAAAACAAAAAATGGGACAACAAAGACATTTTTTTGACTTTATTTTGTTTACCGATGAAGCAACGTTTCTTAAAAATGGATATGTTAATCGTCATAAGTTTCAAGATCAAGTCTTTCAGGAAATTGCTGTAGATATTTTAAGAAATATCGGTAGATCATTCGACAAACATCTACAGAAATGCATAGACGTACTGAGAGGCCACTTTGAACAGTTCCTATAAATACTAGGTATTATTTATTTCATTAAATTAGGTTCAAAATAACTTTGAGTTTTTAAAATAGTGTCAATTTTTGTATTACCTAATACTTTATTTTCTGTTCCTATTATTTATGTCAACTTTTTGTAATATTAAACGATTATTTATAAATTTTTAAGATAGACTCAAATATAATTTATATAAACTGTGGAAAAATACTACTGATAAATAAATAATGCATTTATTTCCAACAGGTAAATACCCAATTACAGGAAACATAGAATTGTTACATAGAACATGAGAATATAAATTACAAAAATATGAGAAAATATTCAAATACAGAGTAAGCCTAAAATTATGGAATAGTAAGTATGAGTAAAAAAAATATGAGAAAAACATTAAAATATACAAGTGATCAGAACATTGTGAAATAATAAAAATATAATTTCCAAATAATATGACGAACTGGTCCCTAATATTGTACATTCTATGCATTGGAGATAACAAAAATCTAAATAGGTGGCTTTTAAAATGCAGTGAGCCGTACATGAGGCAGTAAGGGTATATAAATAAATAAATAAGGTAAGAAACAGGGTAGGTGTACATATATTATGAGTTGCTTCTTAGATATAAGTCAATTATACTATTTAAATTGTTGTGATTAATATCGCAAAGACCGGAGATCGAATTGAATACCTTACACATTTTAAACATTGGTACGACTAAAGGGGGTATAAAAATAATCACTATCACGAGAATGCAATCGAGGGACCAAAAAGCAAAGCTTATTAACAAGGGATGAACAATCAATTTTGTTGTTAACTAGATTGTACAAAAATGAAAGAGTAGCGCAGTTCCTTCTTTCACTAAGTGAAATCATATTAAACATATCTAACAGGAGGTTATTATCAGTGCCTCGCTGTGGAAAAAAACCATTAGTTTTAAAAAACATGAACTTTACAAATTTTCTCTGGACAGATTCAGTTAATAAAATCAAATTTTGGTATATGGGTGACCATATGAGAGCGGCATATTCCAGCTTGGATCTAATGTATGTGAAATATCATATTTTCAAACTTTCAACGCTAGAGAAACAGCTCAAGTTTCTGACAAAGAACCCGAGCAACTTAGAAGCTGACTTTGTCATCTGATTAATATGGCTTGAAAAACTAAGTTTGCAGTCGAAAATCACACCGAGATCTTTGAATTCCAAACAACGCTCGAGTGGAAAATTGTTTATGTTGTAGTCAAATTGTATAGAATTGTGCCTACGAGTAAAAGTAACGATTTTGCATTTGGAGACGTTTAATTTAAGAAAGTTGTTGGAACACCACATAGAAACTTTGTCTATTTCTGTTTGTAAGTAAATACAGTCACTGAGACTATTTATATTTGTAAAAATTTTGAAATTATCTGCAAAAAGTAGATGCTCACAACTAATTACTGATGTTATGTCAATTATGAAAATCAAAAACAGCAGGGGCCCCAAGTTGGAACCCTGAGGAACGCCTGACGTTGCTGTATAGTTAAGAGACCTGTGACCGCCGTGTTCCACAAATTGCTTCCTTGAGAACAAGTAAGATGTGAAAAGCAAGGTTAATGTATCCGAAAATTCAAAAGCTCTTAACTTGGACAATAACAAATAATGATCTATCTGATCGAAGGCTTTTTGGATGTCCGTGTATATGACATCCACTTGCCCCCCTGGATCCAGGCTGTCACATATGAATTGGGAAATACAAGCTAGATTTGTTACTGTGGATCTTTGTGCCATGAATCCATGTTGCATGGGTGATATGGACGATTTTATTGCGCTGTAAATATGGTTATACAAAATTATTTCCAGTGCTTTCGCAAAATTGCATAAAACGGCAATGCAACCAAGACGCACCCAGAATAAATGTAATACTACTTTCAATTATTCTCACTCTATGTTAAAATGATGGCTACTAGATCAGTTCGAAATGAAAAGTATTATAATTTAACGGTTTTTAATAAAATAGTAAAAACATCTCTGGAAATATCTATTTTAGGTAGGATACTATTCACAAAAATCGTAGAGAATTAGCGTGCCAATTCAAAAATACATTAATGTACAGAGTGTTCCATTTGTAAAAATTGAGAAAATTCACATTGAAATGTCCTAAATTAGCGCTAGAGTAAAATAGACCCTGTATAATTATAATCAGTATTTAATGGTTGTGACGGTGTAGTCCCTTGTCTAGATAATTGTAAAATAAATCTTCTTAATTAATAGTAATACACACACAGCGAATTAATTTGTTAAACTTTGTTCCGACCAAAATATTCATATTTTTTCGAATAAGTCGGCAACGCCATATGAAAAACAAAACATCTGGAGGTCGTTTGAAAGGTAATTTTACGCTGAATTCATAAATGTAAAAATATACAGGGTGTTCCATTAAAAAAAATGACCTTGAAGATGCTCTGCTGTAGCGGGTCACCCTGTTTAAACTATTTTTAAAAAATCCGCTTCCATAAACAAATAGTTTTCCAAAGTCTTCTAATAAGGCCGATATTGGACTTTGACGCATTATTGAGACACCCTGTATATGAAAACTTCAATAATCGGACGATCAAAGTCTATCTAGTTGTCTAAATTACTTTAGATTATTGATTAAAAGCTCGATTAAAGGCATTATTAGTTTTCATAATCAAATTATAATCGACGTGTTTTTATACATTACACTATTTGTTAATATTCTGAAAGTTTGCACCAAAACTATATGAATTGTTTTCAAGCCATGTGAAAAATATGTGTAATCCTGTATACTTGTACAGGATTACAAGATTATTTTATGATAAACTACGTTCTTTTTTCACAGAAGCTTTTGGTAATAGGACCCGCCTTAAGAGAAACCAACAAATAGATGCAATTTGAGATTCTGAGCTTGAAAATATTTATCATTTCCTTTGGAGCACTAAAACCTAAAAGCATATATCAGGAAAAATATTGAGAAAATAAAATTGTTTGATTTATTTTGTGGTTTCATAATATCATTCTTTATCTAAAGCATAAGTTGATTTCTATTTTATAAAAAATACGTTGATTGTGGAAGAAAGAGGAATCTGTGGGATATTGCATTTGAATGAAAACTATTGAGTCCAAATTAATGTGGATATATTGATTTTTGCAAAAAACTCAAAAATACGACAAAACAAATTATGGGGGGACACACTTTCTTATGAATAGACCTGGGATGAGCTCCACCCCTTCATCCCCAAAGCCACCTGTACAATTTTTTTACATGAGACACCCCTTATTTCTTTAGGTTATTAATTTCCCATCAAGAAACTTATCTAGAAAAATTTGTAAACGTGGGGGTCTAAACTAAACAATTTCGGAGTTACAGATAAATTTAATTTGAATCGATCCACCTAAATTTCTATAGCAAATTACCCATACTAAATGCATTAAAAGAATAAATACTAAAGTAGATAAGCTTGCATGTTCTGGGTCACTCAGTAGAGGAACATTGGACGTTTTTAATGACGTTACAAACTGGATGACATTTGTCCATCAGGAGTCGTTGTGATTTAAAACCTGTTTATAACTGTCTAAGGCCTATTTACAGCTGTTTGAAACCTGTTTAGAGCTGTTTGAGACCTGTATAAAACATGTTTATAGCTGTTTAAAATATGTTTTATATCCTGATGACGTCCAGTTAATGACGTCATTAAAAACTCAGCCAGTATGAGCCCGAACATACATAGCCTATCTACGTACTGATAAGAAGTGTGTTCTTTTTGCTAAAGGCATATTTCGATAGTTTTGATATTTTTTAACAAGTTAATTCATTGAATGCATGTAGTGTAGAACACTGATTAGTTTCTTAACTAATTATCGTTACTATTATAATTGTTTTAAAACTGGTGTACACCTCGCAAGAAAGAATTGAAATTATAGGTTTATACTACAAAAACAATAATTCAGCAGCTAAAATTTTTAATGATAATCATCCCGAAACTTGGGTACCTACGTAATGCAATTGATTTGAAATTTAAGGAATCGGGATCAATTGGTACCAGAAAATAATAAGTCCATAAAAATTTGAAAAATCCCGAAAAGTTCTGTGAGAGACATAACATGGGTACCTCCCTGTTTTCGAGGGCGCTGAACACGATGGTGACATTTTTCAGGTTCCTACGCCTCAGCACCTTGCCTAAACTCGAAAAAACGTTTTTTTCGCCGTGGATATGCGGATCGATTATTTGGGCAGGATTCTAGTAGGCCGTATGAAATTTAACCACACAACTTCTTATCCACACCCGGGATTGAAAGTACCCGCTCCCTTAATACTGAAATATCTTCAAAGGAATTGAAATACATGGAAATTTGTTCATTCCTGTTTTTAAGTCCTCAACATGAAGGTAATATTCATTTCTCCTCCACCCTTCGCCAACGACGAAGTGGTTGATGGAGAGTGAGGGATGAAATAGTATTGACATCACGTTTAGCACCCTCGTAAACAAGGAGAAGATATTTTCCACTATTTCGTATTTTTCTGTGAATTTCAATGATAGGGGTGGTTGTAGTTTCAACTTCGGGGTTGATGGCGTGTCTCGTCACTTAACTCCATTTACAATGCCGAAATCCCCTTGAGAACCCCGATCCAACGAGTCACTACATGCCCAGTATCAGTATGAAAGAGGGGTGATTTTAGGGGTGGTTGGTGGAGGGTGGGGGAAAATTAATAATACCATCGTGTTGAGTACTCTTGAAAAACGGGTATAAACAAATTTTCATGCATTTGATTTTTTTGGAGATATTTTATTATTAGGGGAGGAGTTAGTTTCAACTCCGGAAGTGATAAGATGGTGCATGGTTAAATTTCATATGGCCTACCCGAACCCTGCCCAAAAAACCTATCCGCATGGCTACGACAGAAAAAAAATGCGAAATAAGGGTTGGTCGAGTTTAGCGTAATATTGAGTGTGTTTGTTGACTTACAGAGAACTTTTGAAACAATCGATCGAGGAATTTTAATGCAAAAGTTAGAAGTTTATGGTATTAAAGCGAGAGCATTGGACTGGTTGAGGGATTACTTGACAAATAGGCATCATAGCACTAAGGTGGATAACGAAACATCAAAGAAGGTGACAAGTATGTTTGGGGTTCCGCAAGGAAGTGTACTGGACCCATTGCTGTTTGTTGTGTATGTAAATGATATTCACATGGTGTTAAAGAATTCATATGTCAGTTTATTCGCTGATGACAAATTAATTTCTGTTGCTGGAAAAGACTTTGTGGGTACAACAAATGCATTAAACAGTGAAATCGCTATATTATATGACTGGTTATTCATAAATAAATTAAAATTAAATAGCTCAAAAACTAAATGTATGGTATTAGGATCCAAATGTAACTGCCAAAAATATTTGGCAGAAAGTTTAGCTTTAAAAATCAATGAATTAATTATTGAATATGTTAGTCAGTTTAAATACTTGGGAGTGTATTTAGATCCACAACTAAATTTCAATTATCATATTGACTATATTTGGAAAAAAATAGGGAAAAAAGTAGGGTACTTTCGACGCATCTCTGGATCATGTCACTTATCAAAATGGTGTAAACTGTTAATATATAATACGATTATCCATCCTCATTTCATGTATTGCTGTTCTCTCTTAATCTCATGTAACAAAACAGAAATCGATAGGCTACAGACGTTACAAAATAACTCCATGAGAGCAATATTGAATTGTAATATATACTGTAATATAAAAAATAATATGTTAAATCAGCTAGAATGGCTGACAGTGGAGCAGAGTATAGAATAGGCTAATATGGAATTGATATACAAGATCTGAAATAATCAAATACCTATCTATGTATCTTCAAAACTTTGAACAAACCAGATCTAATTTTCATAACTATAACATCAGATCAAGAAATGATTATAATATTGTTTCAGTTAAAACAACAGCATTTCAGAAAACATTATTTTACGAAGGGCTATGCCTCTTCAATGCTCTGCCGAATAGCATAAAAGAGGCTCCAAACTTGGCATTATTTAATATATAAATAATATATAAATAAATACACCACAGGTAATGACAACCCACTTTATCCCGGAAGGCTCTGGAAGAGCCTTGTGTGGGAGGGGGCTACACATTTAGAGACAAGGGACACACACCCAATATTCGTGTATAGTGAAAAAATCCCTCTCACAGTATTTTCCACTGCCACGACCGGGGATCGAACCCGGAACTTTTGGGTGAGAGGCAAGTGCGCTCACCTCTCGACCATCAGTCATACTACTAAATAGGAAGGTAATATCTCATTTACGTAAAAATTAACTAAAAATTTATAGCTATAGTATTTTGTAAACTTTATTGTAAAATTGTAATAGCTATTTTTGCTAAAATAAACCTTACATTACATTAGTTGCTGAGGGGTGGGAACCTTAAAAATATCATCATCGTGTGCAATGGCCTCGAAAACGGGGGTTCTCATATTTCATCGCCCTCATAGACCTTTTGTGTGTTAACTTTTTTTTGCAATTTTTCATGGATAACCCAAATCGAGTTACTGGCTATGGAAATTGCAGTTTTAGGAGCAGTTACTTTAGAGGATCAACGGACTTTATCACAATTATCTAGAGCAACAGGTGTTACACACAAGTATGTTTTTAGAATTTTACAGAAACATAAATGTCATCCATACAAAATAAAATTGCATGCGGATGATCCTAACCGTGGGTGGTCTCGAATTATGTGAAGTAATGAGTCAAAGTTTAATTACCACTCCAAATTTTCTTCCAGTGCATTTGCTTCTCAGATGAATGTACATTTACTCTCAATGGATTAGTAAATAAACACAATTGCATACAGGGTTGGCAAATGTGTGAAAACACCTGGTTTCTCGCTAAACTATAATTTTGAACAAAAAATACACTTAACAAAAGTTTTGTAGTATTTTAATTCTATTGAGTGACGTACTTTGATTTCCAGTAGCTACCCTGTTTTTCGAGATATGACGTCATCTGTAGATTTTTTAAATGGATGACCCTTATATTTTTACATTTTCAGATAGACATTTTTTCATCGATTATAATGACGTAGGGTTTGGCGGGTGTGCGACTTGTGGTTATCTAAATATTAAATAAATTAATAAAATAAAGAGATGGCTACAATACGCACTTGGTTTATTGTTTCATTAGTTTTGTTCAGATTTCTCTGACATATATTTCGGCCTTGCGACTATTATCAAAGAGTCTTAAAAACATATGTCAGAGAAATCTGAACAAAACTAATGAAACAATAATTCTTTTGAATATTTATAATTATTCTATTGAATATGTTTCATCAAGAACCTACCGCAGATTCCATCCAATTAATTAAAGAGATGGCAGTTTACATCTTAATTATCAAGGCTATCAGAGATAAAAACTATTCTTTTTTTTTTTGTTACCATGGTTTTTGCAAACTTTCTTTAACAGAACTCAAATCATTCGTATTACGTCAGTTGCAGTCTATACTGTCAGGTAGTTTCCGTGTAACATATTAACATTGTTTTTCAATTATGGTTGAACTAACTGAACGTGAAAGAATTACGTTGTTAATGATGGTTGGTTTTAGAGACAGGCAGAAATCTCTAAAAGAGACGTGCACTATTTTTAGTGCAACATTCCCTGATAGAAATTCTGAAATTTCTAAATCAAGTTTCAAAAGTTGTGCAAAAGTTTCACGAAATAGGAAGTGTTAAAAATTGTCCAAAATCCGGTCGAAGTAAATCTGCTACAAATTATGATATTTCTTCTTAACGTGCAGAAGAACCAAAAAGTTCAGTACCAAAACTATTCAAAATATTTTTTATCAGATAGCCTTGACAATTAAGATATAAATAGCCATCTCTTTGTTTTATTATTTTATTTAATATTTAGAAAACCACAAGTTGCACACCCAACAAACCCTATATCATTATAATTGATGAAAAAGTGTCTATCTGAAGTTGTAAATATATACAGGGTCATCTAGTAAAGAAACTACCGATGACGTCATATCTCCAAAAATATGATAGCTGTTGAAATCAAAGTACGTCACTGAATATAATAAAAATACTACAAAAACTTTTGTTAAGGGTATTTTTTATTCAAAGTCATAGTTTAGCGAGAAATCAGGTGTTTCCACACATTTGGCCAACCCTGTATATTATACTGAGAGTGATCCACATATAATTTCATACTCAAAAATCTCAAAAATTGAATGTTTGGTATGGTATCCTAGAAGATCATAATGTTGGATCCTTTTTATTAGCGGAAACCTAAATGGTGGATTTTATTTGGAATTATTTAGAGATGCAGTTATAATGGAGTAAAATTAGATTTTCAGAGAAAATTTTACATGGAGTAACGCGACACAGTTTTTTTTTTGGTGAAACTAAGAATACCCTGAGTTTTCCGGATCGAGTAGGTGTGGGAACTCTTTTTTTTCGCGAAAAAGTGGTAAATTGGTCATTTTCAAGGGTGGTTTTTCAGTTTTAATTCATTTTGAACCCTTTAAAATGCCAGTTAAAAAACGAGCACGGGACCCTTTTATTGTAGATTATCAAGGAACCTTCAGTTGAAATTTTATCGGCTCACCGCTTACCACGGCGGTGGGGGAGTATATAAGTATACTGAAAAAACGTCAAAAATTGAATTACGGCTAACTTGGCCAAGATTAAACCGAATTTGATGAAATTTTAGAAGAAACTAACCTATGTATAACTGTAAAATAACTTTTTTTAATTTTATTTTAAATTTCAATATTAATAATAAAAAATGATTGTGGGTAGGTTTTAAAAATTTAGATTAAAAAAAATCTCGAAGGTAGGACATAATTTTTTTTTCGAAAATTCACTTGATTTTTATCAAATTTTTTACATATATTGATTATTATTTTATTTTATTCATGTTTTCTTTTTCTAACAGTTGTACTAGATGTGCTACTACAAGAAGTGTCTACTTCCGAATCTGTAACTGGAGTTTGGAATATTTCTTCACCCCCGTCATCGCTAAAATCGTATGCATCTGAGATATTTTATGAAGTACAAACATCTTCTTCGTAATTATCATCTTATTCGAATTCTTCAATGCCATAAATATCAGGACTAATTTCTAATTGCTCAGGCTCTTCATCAACCAAGACTTCGTTAACAATATTGTCTGCATTTTAGCACAAAGTATTCCTTCCATTGTGGCATAAATTGCTGCACGTGACGCCAACGGTTTTGCATGAGCAAAGTTTAGTTGTGCAACCGACCTTACGATCACAAGCAATTATATCGAGTAATTGATTAGGAAAAGAGGAGCTTTATCAGTCCTTTTCGGCATCAGTTCATTATCTGTTGTTTGCTGCCATCAATTCAAGTCAATTTTGGTACTTCAGAGAATATTTCAGATGTGTACGACTTTAGCGATGACAAGGGTGAAGAAACATTCTAAACTCCAGTTACCGATTCGGAAGTAGATATTTCTTACAGTAGCACATCTAATGCAACTACTAGAAAAAGAAAACATGAATAAAAGAAAATAATAATCAATATATGTAAAAAGTTAATAAAAATCAAGCGAAGTTTTTTTATCTAAATATTTAAAACTTGCTCACACTCACTTCTATTGTTAATATTGAAATTTTTATAATGAATAATTACATGTATACATGTGCGCGCATACGTATAATACCGAAAATGACGGGAAATCGCCGCGCACACCAAAAATAACAAAAATCAGCTAAATAAAAAAAACTAATTTTTTAGTTACATCACATTTATATACATATTGTAGGAGGTGGTAAACCCATTTTCACGAAATTGGAACTGAAGGTTCCTTGACCATCGACAATAATCGACAATCTCGTTTCTTAACTAGCATTTTAAAGGGTTAAGTAAACAGAAAAACCACCCTTAAAAATTACCAATTTAACCCTTTTTCGCGAAAAAAAAAGGGTTCTCCCACCTGCTCGAACCAGAAAACTCAGGGTATTCTTAGTTTCTCCAAAACAAACTTATTTTTCTACGTTGCGTTGTTCCGTGTACAATTTTCTCTATCACCTTATTTTGGGCTATTTTTACTCCATTATTAATCCACAAATAACAAAATATTAAAAACTAATGAGATTCTTTTTGAATATCCCCTTGCACTTCAATAAGACGTACCTCCACATTTTGCCGTGATGTTTTTAGTGATACATTTTCTGCTCGTTGGATAGGTAGAAAAGGTTCCACGATGGAGTTGCCATCTCGGTCACCAGATTTGGTTCCCTTAAATTTTTTTATGAGGTATTTGAATACGAAAGTCTATGCAGCTTAATCAGTCTCTAGATATCAACACTAAACGTCGTAAATTTTTAACATAGCATATCTAGACAACACATTTTATAATCACAGTAGTCCATTATTTATTATAATCTGACTCTCAAATTAAACATTTAAAACACGTATATCTGTTTAAAGTAAAAATATGTATGAATAAACATGTGCTCGAGCTTATAAAGTTGTACAACGTATCCCGGGAGCTTAATTATTTAATTCTAGTATTATGTAACCTGCGAGCCCTCCAAACCCGATGCCATTAATTTGAAAGGAGACCAATAACAATTAGACAAATTGGTTCATAAATATCCACTTTGAGCGGCGCACCCATACCATCTGATCACACATTAGTTCAATTTATTGGAATACTTGAGCATCGTGGTCAGTGACTTCAGCAACATCTATATTACTGCTAGAAAAGTCAAACTGTTTATACGACAAAATGTAACAACCCTCATTTCTCTGAAAATGCATTACTGGCGTAGTTTTTTAATAATGATAATAATAATAATAATAGTCCTTTATTGGTCCAAGATATCATACAAATGATATATGATAAGTCATGTACAAAAATATTAACAGATATAAGTAAGAAACAGAAGAAATATACATACATACACCCATGAATGAATCCGTACATGCATTCATGCATGTATGTACATAGATAGAAAATACATAGAAATTTTAAAAAATGAGAATAAAAATAGGTTAATTATTACAAGATACATTAATTTAAGACACAAGAAATTCATTAACAG
Source organism: Leptura quadrifasciata (assembly GCA_963675555.1). Lineage (NCBI taxonomy): Eukaryota > Metazoa > Arthropoda > Insecta > Coleoptera > Cerambycidae > Leptura > Leptura quadrifasciata. Next base: position 45,740,114 of record OY776675.1, read on the forward strand.
AGTGTAACCTCTCTTTAGTAGCATTTGTTTAACAGCAGATGTGAACTTCTTAATACTGGGTATGGTTTTATACTATTATCTAGTTTATTATACAAAGTGATACCCATGTAGTAGGGATTTGCTTCATATAATTCCATTCGATGTATATTATATTGCAAATTAAAACTATGACACGTAGGGTAATTATGGAAAGCATTTTGAAAATTGAAATGAGCAAGATTCTTTTTAACGAAAGTTAATATTTCAAGAATGTACAGTGATGTAAGGTTAATATATTATTCTCAATAAATATGGACTTGCACGACTCTCGGTATTTGAGTCCAAACATACAGCGTATGGCCTTTTTTGCAACAAAAATGCACGATTTGACATTGATGAGTTCCCCCAAAAGATAATACCGTATCTCAAACGAGACTCAAAATTAGAATAATAAAAAAATTTTATCACGTAAGAACTGGAAATTTGGCATAACCTTTTCAACGCAAAACAGGTACTGGTACACATATTACAAAGAAAATTTATATGAAATTACCAATCGAGGGATAGATCAATGAAAATTCCTAATAATTTAAATTCCGTTACTTGTTGAATGCTCTTTCCATTTAGCTTAATTAAAGGATTAGATATATAATTCGAAGAAATAGAATGGAACTGTAGCGAGTATGTTTTTTCTTGGTTTAGAATAAGTCTATTTATTTTAAAGTAATTAGCAGCAGCAGACAAGTTTTCGTTTAGCTTGGCGATAGCTTGTTTTTCACTTTCCGCACTGACAATGATAGTTACGTCATCTGCAAAAGCATTATAAAAAATAGAAAAGACACTGTCTACTCATTTATATATAATAAAAATAATAATGGTCCTAGTATATTTCCTTGAGGGACTCCTATGTCCACCATTAATACTCTTGACCTGGTATTACAAAATTCAACTAATTGTTTTCGGTTAGCTAGATAAAATTGGAGAACAGGCTTGTACTGACCACGCAGACCATAACACTCAATCTTTTTTAGTAGAATGTCGTGATCTACGCAGTCGAATGCCTTTGATAAATCAATGAAGACAACAATTACCTTATTTTCTCGATCCAGATTTTAATGAACATAATTTAAACTATTTGCAAGAGCCGATATTGTTGGTCGATTTTTATAAAATCTGTGTTGATTTTTCGAGATGACATTATAATTTTCTAGGAAATTTAGGATTCTATTTTCTAATAGCTTTTGAAAGATTTTTGAAAAAACAGACAACAATGAGATGGGTCTATAGTTGCAGAGCAGCGTAGCGCCTCCTTTTTTATGCAATGGAATAACCTTTGAATGTTTTAGTAAGTTAGGAAAACAACCATGGTGGAAACATTAATTTACTATTTGACATAGAGGTTCAGCTAATAGGTGAGCAAATTTCTTTACAATTTTTATTGAGAAAAAATCAGGACCAACTGACTTGGAATTTTTTAAACTGTTTATTACATTGATAAGTTCAGATTTTGACACCGGATTTAAAATAAAATTAAAATTTGGGTCATTGAAGGGAAGAAAGTAGGGAAAATCTAGTGGATAATCTTTAATATTACTGGGGATATTTTGCCGAATTAGAAGAAAAATATAAATCTTCTTCATTGTGGCCATATTACTCAATGTTGAAAAGTGTTTTAATATTAAAGCACAACGTGAATATGGAAAAATATAGTAAACTGCGTTCTTTTTTGAGAAGAAAATCAGAAGGCTATCAAGTAAAGAAATCTGAAACATTAACCCCTGAAGGAATTAAGAAATTTATCCCAGAAGCACCTGCAACCTGACGTTACAATTTGTTATAGGTTATATTAATTACCGGAATTATGGGTGCCTGTCACTTTAATGAACTCTATAAAATGCAAATACAGGATGTGAAGAATCTCGGTAGTACGTTATTAATACTATACCTAAAACAAAAACTAAGGTTATAAGAAAATTTACCATTAGTGATTATTTGTGTGTGAAAAAGTATATGAATCTTCACCTATCTTACATAATAATAAATTCTTTTTTTTTTAAATTACCAAAAATCTAAATGCATCTATCCTTCAAATTACCAACTGTAATGAAAGGAACCACAGTAGCGCTGTGCGGCAGGTGTTGCTGACATTGCTCCCGTTATCTCCAGTAACGATATTCTTTGTAGTTTTGCAAATTTAACTATCACCTCCTTTAGAACAGATTGATATGATATTAATCTCTAAATATTAATTAAGAGATTGCAAGAAAACGTAGACAAGTTTCTTAAATGTTTTCTTAACCGCCTCTCAAGTTACCGAAGTAACCCCCTGGAAGATCTCAAGGATCTTGTGCTAGGTAAAGAGAGACGAGGCCCTACAGTTTAATGTGGACTCCGAACCACTCTTGGCGCAATTGTTTTAATGAAAAATTGTTTCGCCGTGTGGGTATCGAACCCACTTCGCTAGGCAACTCAGTTTGCTAGCCAGACGCTTTAACCAACTGAGCTACCATTCCCCAGTAGATGTATTACTTTATACTCTTCAATTTAAACTTCTCAAATTATTTTTCAAATGTGCTTTTAGAGGGCGGAATATTAAAACATAATATTTTTAGTCGCAAACTCCTCCATAAAATCCTTATTTTACTATAAGGAACATAACCAAACTGCAATCAACAGCTACTCTCTGGGCTATGTGCCCCGCCGAGCGCTGAATTACAAGTTACAAGCCTGGTGCGTTAAGTGTAATAATTGCATATTACCATCAAAACCCTAATGCTTCGATAGCAACAAACACCAGCCGAAAGACTGATCCTACTTAAAGAAGCTCTCGTGCGAGTCGTCACACACCACTTGCAGACTGCAGTTTCGAGCTGTTGGCTCTCGTCAGTGCAAGGTAGGCATGTGGCGACCGACACGAGGATCATTTGACTATTTAGTACATTTCGGTATCATTGGGATAGCGACATGTAAAATAGTCAGCAGACGCCATCTAGCGGTCCAGTGTCTGTTTAAGGAACGTAACCAGATTACAACCAACAGCTACTCTCCGGGCTAGCTGTTGGTTGCGGTCTGGTTACGTTCCTTATAGCAAAATAAGGATTTTATAGAGGAGTTTGCGACTAAAAATAGTATGTTTTAATATTCCGCCCTCTAAAAGCACATTTGAACTATGCTAAGCCCAGTCAGGCTATTTATTTTTCGATTTCAACAGACACTGGACCGCTAGATGGCGTCTGCTGACTATTTTACATGTCGCTATTCCAAAGATACCGAAATGTACTAAATAGTCAAGTGATCCTCGTGTCGGTCGTCACATGCCTACCTTGCACTGACGAGAGCCAACAGCTCGAAACTGCAGTCTGCAAATGGTGTGTGACGACTGGCATGAGAGCTCCTTTAAGTAGGACCAGTCTTTCGGCTGGTGTTTGTTGCAATCGAGGCATTAGCGTTTTGATGGTAACATGCAATTATTACACTTAACGCGCCAACCCGGAGAGTAGCTGTTGGTTGCAGTCTGGTTATGTTCCTTATAGTAAAATAAGGATTTTATAGAGGAGTTTGCGACTAAAAATATTATGTTTCTCAAAATATTCGGAACGATTGTAGGCTAAATATTTTTCTCATTTTTGGAAGGTTATTAGTTATTTGATATGCATTCTAGTTTCTAGTTTTATTTTGAGTTACTAATGTTTGATCACTTAATTGTAAAATACTCTGTATACAAATAAGTCTATAAAATGATAAATTTTGTATAAAATAATCTATCTATCTATACTCAAGAATTTGGCTAGGGTAGCGAGACCATTCGCATAGTGCCATGTATAAAATAATCATTTGACACATAAATCGTTATACACATACATACTACATACATATGAATTATTTGCATGTGTTTAATATATTAGAAATACTTTTCCAATTTGCGTGCGTCTTCTAAACAACAAACATGCGTTAGAAACAGAGGAAATAGTCTATTAACCATTTAATGGTGATTGATAGGAGGATGAACCCACACGGTCAGTGTTTTGTTTGATTTTGTACTTGAATTGCAGTAACCAAAAAAACTTACAATTGCGTGTTGACGATTAAAAGACCACACAAAGTTGTAGAAAAATATATCATTCTTATTGATATTGTAATTCTTGAAGAATATCCTTTCTTCAAGCTAACATCCGCAAAAATTCTTCGGCTTTCTTGTCGTAATTACGCTCATCTTCTTCTTTTTCAACGAAAAGTATGAGGCCTTTCACTAGATACGGATTTAGTTTATACCATCTGTTTATTTTACGAGAGACACACCAAATATCTCGCTTAATATCTATTGTAGAAGAATAAAGCTTTAGAAACAGTTATCCCATTTTCTGTGAGCTATATTTCAGTAAAAAGAAATTTGAAATCCATATCCTACTTTGTGTGATATATTACAAAACTAGGAAAATCATAAACGGTTATAGTTTCCTTATTTGAGGAGATACGAAAAAAATTAAAGGATGAAAGTTGTCTTCAAAGAGAATAAGAATAATGTGTATTAAAAAATTCGAAAAACGCAGTTGGCTTTAACTCGCTCTTGCGCAAAAATGAAAGGAACAAATGTCAAAGTAGGTCATGACACCATTAATTCCGTTTAGGACTTCACAATGCTCATCGTTCGTAAATAAACTTATGGGGAACGATGGGTTCGTACCAAATAAAATATCGAATAAAGAATGAGATATTGGTTAATTGTTTAGTGTTTTAGTGTTAAATGGAAATAAAACCCGATAAATTCCTGATGTTTCTAGTTTCCTTGGCGTTCCTTAATTAGAAAGATGTGCAATCCTCCATGTTAATATGGTGGAAACGTCAAGAATTCAGTAATTTCAACGCGAGAGAAAGCCTGGAAAAATATATACAAAAACCATCAGCTCCGTGAAAGCCTAGATACCAAACTGCCTCATAAGAGTTGTGAGATTTTTACTTGAAGTTTGATCAACTAATTGTTTCACACTAACATAGCGACCTCATATGTTGTTTATGCATAATATGCGCTAAACTGGCAGGCTATGAAAATTTAATGAATAATTTTATTATTCAACAAACTCTTTGTTTTACGGATTATGTCGTAAATTATTTACACCACAAATAAAACCCAAATGAATTTGCTTTATTGTGGTTATATAAAGCCACAAATTAATTTGAAATAATGAATACAAATAAATTTACTTTGAACGCATTCAATAAAATAGAATACAGCTCCAGTGTTAACCAAAGATAAATATTTTGCAAATTAAAATTTAGCTTTACTTGTGCAAATAAAACAATTTAATCCGTTTGAAAATTTGGTAGACGAAGACTTTAAAAGAGCAAACTGCAATCTCCAGGGAATTTGCAAACGGCAACTACTTGGAGTGCATAAATATAAAATCTGCCTTAATTAAATTTATGAAGGAATTCAAATCTATTTACTGGGTTACATTATGCATATATTTACGTTGCTTTAAGAAAGTTTTCCAAGAAATGGATGCTCCAAGTATTTTAATTGAATTAGCAGGTGATGAGAGTCTTAGCTATCATATTTTCGCTGCTGAAAAGGTAACGTCTAAAAAAATTTAGCCAGCAAACATTCTTCTTAAAATAGCTTTATTATGTAAATCATAGGTTTACAACATAATTTTTGCAAAAAGTTGTGAGCCGTTGGCAAATAATGTAATAATAACCCTCTAAAAATAACAAAAGTGATTAATAAATAATCCATATACAGGGTGTTTCAAAGTTAAAGGTACATAAGTTACTTGTGGATAGAGGGCACTTTGGCGGTTCCAAATTACTCAGCATTAATGCATCCACCTTATTCCTTCCTTACTAAGATACAGGACGTTTTACTGATTTTGGCCAAATCTTTCTTTGGCCATAACTATTGAACTACCCTGTATAATCAATTCATACTTAGGATATATGATTCACTTATTTTACCTGATACAATTTCTTAATACACCAAAATATAAATTCAGGTCCGGCTTAATAAAGAACTGACAATATGTTGTATGTCAAAATCAACACCCTGTATGACAAAATTTTGTAGATCTGTTTCGATATTCGAAAAGAGCGGAAAAATTGAATGGAGCAGCTCACTTAATTTGTTTGCACATTTCATTTATCAACCTGGACTACTTTCCGTAAATCCAATTTCATTAAAATGATCGAGACAGTTGGAAATTGAATATTTATTTCAGGATTTAGTTAACAAAAAAATTTAACTGACAATTCTTGCACTTCGAGACTTTAAGTGAACAAATGGTTTTAAAAACAAGGTAGATTTGCACACATAAATCAAAATATTTCTTAACTTTCTTATTCTACATTTAAAAATAATACTATTTTTATTGTATGCATGTGCATTAATAATGAATAAGTGAAAGTAATAAATACATAACTACAATCACTGTTCAAAGTGGCCTACATTTCATTGAATACATTTCCGTGATCTAGTAAGATTTCTAATTGCATGTCTAATCATATCTGGATTATTTCTAACTTCTACGCAAGTGTTATTAACGCGTTCCAAAAGTTCCTCTCTACTATTAATGGCTACGTCATATACCTTTGCTTTTAAATATTCTCAAAAATAATAATCAATAGGATTGAAATCCGGTGACCTTGAAGGTCAATGTTGGGATCCATTTCGACCTATCAACATATTTGGAAAATTGTCGTTTAGAAAATTTCTCACAATATTCCTAAAATGAGGTCATGCTGGTAACATATTCTCACAAAATTTTCATTTTTCAATAACATGGGGCAAAAATTTTGCAAAAGGTCTAAATAAAGTTCACCTGATAATCTACCAGGGAGGATATGCGGCCCAATCAAATGATTGTTGAAAGCACCGCACCAAATATTAACAGCAAATCGATGTTGGAATTTATTCTGTCTTACAGCATGTGGATTAGCTTCTGTCCATACACGTGAATTTCTTAAATTATAAATACCATCTCTTGTAAATTGTGCCTCATTTGTAAATTGACATCTGTTAAGAGTTCTTCGATTCCCAATAATCCAGTTACTAAAATTTAACCAATGAACTTCATCCCCTCCCTCTAACTTCTAAACCTGTTGAACATGAAATGGATAGAAATTTTTTTTAGTACTCTCCAAACACTGACATGTGGAACACCTAAAGCACGACCCACTCTTCTTGTACTAATTTTTGGATTATTTGTAACAATATTTAGTATATTCTCTTCTACAGCTAAAAGTTGCCTTACTTGATGCTCATTTAAAGTGTTCGTCGGCTACCGACCATGGTTTTTAGAATAATTGACAACTCTAGACAAGTTTTATGATCAGGAATTCGGCGTCCAGGAAATATTCTTTGATATTCTCTCACAGCAGCCCGTCTATTGCCATCACAAAATCCATACACATAGATTATCCGCATATTCTTCATTTGAAAATTCATAAGGCATATTATTTATTTTGTAATGTGGGTAATAATATTAATACAAATAACAAATATTTTAGACTAATAAAACGCAAGGATGTCGAACCAGGAAATATAAACTGTCAAATACTAAAATTTTCAACATTGCCTACTGCACGACAAAGCAGCTATGTTATAAAATAGAGCTAAGGAGTAGTGACAAAAAGGAGTAGTTGCTCTCCCAAAATTTCATTTTTGAGACTTAAATTTAACAACAAAATTATGGTTGTGTGAAAGTCATCACTTTCTTGGCTTTTTAGTGACAAGTCGGGGAGATTATCTAGTGACGGGCTGTTAGGGTTCGCGGTATGGAGATAAATTACTCTCAGATAAATAAATCCAGAAAAGAAAAAGAAAACTGAAGAACAAGAAAAGAGGAAGAGGTAATAGAAGAAGCCGAAGAAGAAGAGGGAGAAATAATAGAAGAAGAGGACGAAGAAGATGGTGCGTATGACGAAGAAATAGTGATCGACGATGAAGATGATGGACTCGATGATGGATTTGAACAAAACCAAAACACTAACGAAGGTTCAGAAAAAGCAATAGACATTAAAATTGTTACTATGCCGTTTATTATGAAGATTGGTATATTGGGGGAGTGTTGGAAAAGAATGATCATAATAAGTCTAAAATTAAATTTCTAAAATCCGAATTGGATTTATTTGTCTGGCCCCCGAAGGAAGATGTTCAGATGGTTGCAAATAAATTTATATTTTATGGGCCAATAAATATTGTGGGAAGTGGTCCATTCACGATTAAAAGGCATGAGCATATTATAATTAATAAAATGAACAAAGCAACGAAAAGAACCTTTAAAAATTAGAATGTAGTCTGTTTTCTTAAAAATAAACCATGCATGTAAGTAAGAATGTATTTTATTTTGCGTCAAAGATATTTTCTCACGTCGACGACATACTCTCGGACATATTATACAAGTAGTTCAACTTACGCAATGTTTTCATAAAAATTGTTGTTTATTGTCTTGCCCCCTCTGCTTCTATATATAGTACTGAATATACAGCGTCATAATAAATAATTAAAACTTTTAAAGGGAACAAAATGTATGAAATTGTTTCACGCTGCATTGCACAGCATTATCACATTACACTACATTCCGCTGCATTACGTTGCGTTACCTTGCATTACATCGCATTACCTTATATTACGTTGCATACTCCTGCTTTACTTTGCATTACATCCAAATTATGTGCAATTTTGCGGCAATACTCGAATTACCTGCAATAATTCCCGGTTTTTTTTGCATTACATGCACATATTTTTCCAGAGTGGTTCACCCCTCGGTCTCGAGTATTTTAATGAAATTGGATTTACGGCAAGTAATCGAGGTTGATGAATGAAATGAGCAAACAAATTAAGTGAGCTGCTCTATTCAATTTTTTCTGCTCTTTTCGAATATCGAAATAGATATACAAACTTTTGCCATACGGGGTGTTGATTTCGATATACAACAGTCAGTTTTTTATTAAGCCGGACCTAGGTTTCTATTTTGGTTTATTACGAAGTTCTATCAAGTAAAATAAGTGAAACATATATTATAAGTAAAAATCGAGTATACAGGGTGGTTTAATAGTTGTGACCAAAGAAAAGTTTGGCCAAAATCAATATAATATCCTATATCTCAGTAAGGAAGGACGATGGATGCATTAATGCCGAGTAGTTTGGAACCACCCAAGTGCCATCTATCCACAAGTATGATTAACTTTAATCTAACAACTCGGTGGTGTAGGTTACTCAAGTATTAGATTTGTGTTTTCCTTAAATATTCCACAGTTTCCTTCCGTTGTCCTGGAAGAAAGTGCACAAACATCGCAGAGAAAAAACAATATTGAAAATTATGATGAAAAGATTCAATTACAGAACCCCATGACTCAAGAAGCTGTGTAAACTGTTCTCTCGGTGTTAGAAAATGAGGAATGTGTCGAAGAAGAGATACCTCGACTCTTTCAATCGAAGAAAATTGATCTAATAAACTATAGTAGATTAAACCTACACACCGGAAGTACGTAAAAACACGCGCCTTGTGCTCTATCGTCTGTGTGGAAACGATTATAAATTTTTTTATAAAATATTTATTAAGATCGGTAAGGGTAGTTTAACGGCCAAAGACAATGTTGACAGACTGAGCGAAGAGAAGTTTCCAATTTTGTTTAAGACCCTGAAGATCTATAGATTCGTTAAGCTTTTAATGTTATTATTATTTTAAGTATGCAGTGCTTTGCGTGTTTAAGAAGATTTATACGCTTTTACCTTTCCTTTCTGTGTGAAGTAAATTTATATTATCTGCGCCTATAAAATGGTGATTTTCAATCCAATGTGATATCATCCCTTCCCTTTTATTGTTAATTAAAATTGACTGTTTGTGTTCTTTTAACCTGTTTTCACAACTTCTACTACTCTGACCAATATTTACAGACAACATTTATTACAGTCTTTATTTACATTTCATTTCACATACATCAGATTTATTTATTAAATTTGTTTATTTTTCCAATTTATTTCACGCTTACCGTAGAATTTGCACAAATTTTGTCGCTATTTTTGGGATATGATTAATAAAGCCATATTCTGTAAAATTTTTGCAGTGAAAAATTAATTTTGAAGCATTTAACTTTTTTTTATCAACTTATTTAGATTATTGTCTTGGCGAAGTTTCGCATTAGGAATTCCACCACTCAACCAGGGCACGTACACATAGACCTCGACACAGACAAATACACAGCGACCATTCCCTACGACATTGCCATTTGCCGCAGCTGAGACTCAAACTCAGGAGTGGTTACATCGATTAACCGTGATGCTTCTCACACAACTCCTGTATGGTTTACTGGACAAATTATACAAGCACATCATCATAAAAGATATAAGAAAATTAAATTATTATATTACAAACAACGATTTTGTACCCTGAGGAAGGCAGCTTGAAATTAGTAAAGCCTTAACTAACTTTATTCATGCAGCTGAAAACAACATGGAGCACGATCCTTCTCAACTGCGGACTTATATTAATGCTAGAAAAGGTAGCACAAGGATATCTGCTTTCTGTTATAGTACGGGATCCCGCTGCAGGTCCCATTCAGGTCGATTTCGTCGATGAAACCTACATAACATGAAAGCTTGCACCTAAGGGAACTCACAAATGCAAAGGTTGGCGGAAAAATGTGTGCATAATTTTATTGCGGAAGCATTTTTGAAAAAAAAAATTAAAAATTGGCAAAAAATTGTTATATTGATGCCGTAAAAAAAATTGACGAACGCAAAAATATCATTTTTTCAATAAGGAGCCAAAAACTGTACTAGGGACTCCTTAAATTTATAATTTTTTAGACTTTTCATAAAATCGCTTGGTAGAGACTGCCGAGGACCAACTATTGAAAACGGGATGTCTACCTCATGCCAGCTTTTGTGTTTGCTATCCTTAATTGATGGTGAAATGTATCGGTAAAAAATAAGATGAACTTCCCATACTTTGGAAGCGCAAATTTTTTTCTAAATAAATTCCGAAATTGCAATGGTGCAAAAATTAAAAACCGCCAATTATTCCAACGTCAATAACAGGTGTAGAAGAAGGATTGATTGTACTTTTCAAGTATTTTGCAAGACTTGTCTTATCAGTTTTGAAAAGCTGATACACAAACAACTATCTGTGGCTTCCCGGAATAAACATTTAAATGTTCAGCTTTCATATTTTGGACGTGTATAAAATGAACTTTATATTTGCAAATGTAAAAACTTATAAAAAAAATTTTGAGCGAGAAAACATTTCTTTCAGCGTAAGGGATTTAATAAGAAAAGGCGCAACAAATTTTTGTGTGCCCGCAAAGATAAATTAATGAAGAAAACATTTTTTTCGACATAAAAATAACAATTTTCTGGATGAAATATGCCCGCACTAAAATTGTGTATACATTTTCTCGCCAACCTTTGCATTTATGAGTTTCCTTAGATCCAAGCTTTCGTCTTATGTAGGTTTGATTGACGAAATCGATACCTGAATGAGACCTGCAGCGGGATCTTGGACTATTAGTGAAGTGAGTGTTAGTGACATCCTTGAAGCAACGAAGAAGCTTTAACCTAAATTAACTATGGGTCTAGATTTTGTTTCAGCCTTTATTCTAAAGGACTGTATTTCATGTTTTGTTAAACCCGTCTGTTATATCCATAATCTTTGTCTCAAATCTGCCACATTTTCAGATAAATGGAAATTATCGAAAGTAGTTCGTGGATTCAAAACAGGTGATAAGTGTCAAGTAGAAAATTATCGACTTATTGGCGTAATTTGCATCTTAGCCAAATTATAAATAAACACCACAGAAATTAGACAACCTCCAATTACAGAAGCCAGGGCTTGTGCGGAAGGGGGTTGCACATTGAAAAAACGTGGACATACAACCATTTCCTCCGACAGTGCCGGAGCGATGATTCGAACCCGGTGGTGCCAGGTCCGTGTGTTTAATCGCGATTGCCACCTCGTGCCTTAACCCACTCGGCTATCGACCAGAATCCATTATTGCATGTTACATGTACAATCATGCATTACATTGCATTGCAGTAGAACAACATGGTTTTATGAAAGGATCTATTAGTATTAATCTTTGCAATTTTACACTATATACTTCTGACGCTCTAAATTACAAAAAGCAGGTTGATGTTCTATATACGGACACATCAAAAGCTTTTGAACAGGTGGTGATGCACTTCGTAAGTTGTGTGGTTACAATATCTCTGAAAATCTAATAACGATTTTTTAACTCTTATTTAACTGATACGATGCAATATGTCGAGTGTATGGAATAAAGGTATTAATACAGTAACGAGTGGTGTCACCCAAGAGAATAATTTGGGCCCGTTATTATTTTTGCACTTTATTAACGATCTTGTTATGGCTATTAAAGCATCTAAATTTTTATATGCAGATGGCCTGAACATTTTTAATATCGTAGATAACTTCGAGAGCTGTTTGTCATTGCAGAATTATCTTATGGTGTAAAGTAGTTCAGTGATGTGTTAACAATAACCTGAAAATCAACATAGGAAAGTGTACAGTAATAACTTTTGCTCGCAAATTTGACTATCAAATTAATGACCAAAACGTAACCAGAGTAACCGTGGTTAAAGATTTGGATGTTATATTTGACCCCAGAAGTTATCTTTTATTCCTCGCACAGAACAGGTTTCTAGCCAGGCCAGGTGACGAAGGTCTTAGGTTTTGTAATTAGGAGCACCATGGACTTTCATAACATTAAAACTTTGAAAACATTATATTATGCCTATATGCGTAGTAAACTAGAGTAGACATGCTTGTTGCATAGGCTCCATATTACAATGCTCATATCCAGTCTCTAGAATGTATATAACTCACATTTTGTAGATATTTATATTGTACCAAATTTAATGTACGCTGTTTGTACGCTGGCAGAGACGTTTTATACTGTGAAATTCATAGTTTATTTGACCTCATTAGCATAGAACTGAGATGAAGAAATTGTCAGGTCACTTATCTTTACAAAATATTATATGGTCAGAATTTCACGTGCCAAGATTTTCTGCAAAAAATTATCTTACGTTTACTTACAAAGTGCCTGGTACGAATCAGCACCTGTTTTCTCCATTTATTTCCATGTGTCGTGCTTATAACCACACTCAACATAGTATTTTTTAATTGTTCTGTTAGTCAACTTACTTCTACTAAATATCTCTTAAATGTATCTATGTTATTACTTTCTTCATTTGTATATATTTTTCACTAATGTTAATGTTTATTATCACTTTTCATATTTGCTTAATTATATAAAAATTTCCATTGCTGTGGATAAGTTTATTTGTGTACTCGGCTTTATCTTTTTCTTTCTATATTGCTAAAAAGTTTATCATACTTGTAATGTATATTCATTATATGGACATATGTCTGTTGGATTAATAAATCTACTATTGTTACTATTATTATTAACTCCGTCTAGTCCGCCGTTACAAGCTCGGTAATATATTAAAGACGCCACTAAAGACGCCACTAAATATTCAAACCCGAGACCCCTTAATCTAAAGGCTAACACGTAAACATTGAGCCATTGAGTCGTTTTTAATTATATTATCTATTAACCACTCGTATTCATTCATTCATATACTTAAAAAATCTTTTCGTCTAAAAGGAATCTCGCGAGTTCCTGTATTAGGTATGAAAGGGTAAAAGTTTAATTTTCCACGATTGCTGTGAATTATAATGGATGATTGTGTTCGTGGAAGTGGATTTACGGTAAGTACTAAATTTTAACTGATTACCGGTTGACCAAAAAATTTTTTGAATATTTTGGCTCACACGTACTCTTTATTCACCTATGTATACAATGAAACACTTAAATATCATCTTATTTCTTTCTCGTGATGAAGTCAAGGTCTTTAAAGAACATTGCGTCCTCCACTTACTGTAAAAAAATCTGTTTTTTCTATAAGTACCAGAATATTATCTGAAATTCCATTATATCTTCCACCATCTGTCATATTATTATGTAATCATTTGCACATGCGTGCGATATGCAAGACGCGGTCCGCTGTAAGTACTATCAAGATAAAATTTTCTGATAACCAATTCTAAGGCATTAGGCAATGTTAAATCGTATAGGGAAAAAGATCATACCGTATCAACCATCGAATTATGAACAACTTCCAAAATGTTCGTCTGTCTGTCTGCCTGTTTACCTGGCTGTCTGTTCACTTGTCCATATATTCATCTATCTGCCTCTTCGCCTGTTTCTTCGGCTGTCTACATGTTCATCTGTCTGCTTATCTGCCTGCTCTCCTGTTGATCTGTTGGTCGGTTTATAGCCTATTTTTAGTCTGTCTAGATTTTTAAAAATTTTGCTTACCAGTTTGACAGCTATTGATTTGATTTAGGACATCCAGATTTGTTTGCTTCAATACTATATACAATTGGTTGCTATGCAAGCTCAGCCGAAGTGTAATTCATCCGCTTCTTTTATAACTTTTGCATTTTCTATAATATCCTTTGTCTGTCTGATTATTTATTATTTTATCCACACTATCTTATTATTTTCCACCTCAATATTTATCATAATTCTTTAAATACCTTCATTGATTTATTTTTACTTCCGCTCTAGAAAATACTTTATTAACTACGTAGCAAATTTTGTGGTGGATTTTGTTTCTGATTAAATTTTATAAGGTCAAATACTTCTGAAAATTTACATGAAAGTGGCGAAACTACCGGGTATGGTTCAACGATCAATCCATTAATCGTTGACCCTTACAAAGATAAAGCAATAGAAAGTTCAACAGTTTGCAGTAAGGATGAAAATAAAAGGTAAACGAGAAAGGAATACTTTAAATTTTGTTCCATAAATGTAAAACAGACAAAAGAGAGTTTTGGTTAGAGATATATTTATATTATAAATACTTATCTACCTATGCATTTATATTTCTAAGTGACTGTTTAAGAATAATACCGCAATGTACACATTCAGAGGAAGCGATGTTTGCTAACTTGTTAATTATATCCACCATCAAATTCTTGAATCTACTGTTACGGGTTTATGCCCTTATAGAAAATTGCAGTATGTTCCTTCTCAGTAGGGGCATACAATTTCTGTAGTATATATGCAGAATAATGATAGCTGACTTGATTTGGTTTCACAGAAGTTGTGCTGTGAGATTATTTTCGCATGCATCTACTGGCAAGTGTATGATTTTTTTCATAAAATGATGTATGACTTGAGCGTCGTGCTATAGGTTACTGTTAATAATAATAGCTTTATTTCCCAACAGAAGACCCATTTACAGGACAATATATAATAATACATAATAACTGAATAACTAAATATATATACAGTGTGTCCCCGGATGGACCTAACTATACTTATAGCTTTCCTTACTTCACATTTTACGAGAAAAAGTCATTCTTCATAAAAAGTTTTTCTTATCGTGAAAAGCCATTAGCCGTACTCAGACTTTGAAAATAACATACAGAGTGGTTAGCAAATAAGGAACCGTGATTTTGTGCCAAGAGTAAAGTAGTAGTTTTTTGAGAGGCATATAAAAATTTTCCCGAAAGAAGTTGCTTCTAATGTTAATAGTAGTCCAGATATGAAATTTGAATGTCGTATCTCAAAGTTGATATTTTTGCGAAAATTATGATTAAAATAATTTATTAATTCAACGAAAGCAGATAATTTATTGAATAAAATGATAACAAAACTATTCTATGTGCTGTATCCATAGCAACATATACAGACATTAATTTATAAAAAATCAAGTCCTTGTCAGAGAACTTTTTAACTAATCTTGACTCTAGAACAACGAATTTATTTAGTTAAATGCTACGTGAAATATCGTACAAATATGCTGTTGAACTTTTCAATAATAAAAAATATCCCGAGGTGTACGGTCGAGAGTTGATTTAAAAGTTCGAGTTGTATATAAAATATGTATGTATGTTTATATACAATGACCAGCGCTACAAGCAAACGGAAGGAGCACCGAAGGGTTCACCGTTACCTTCAGTCATCGCTAATCTCTTCATGGAGGACCTAGAAGTTCGTGCAATACAAACGGCACCACTCAAACCAAAACTTTGGTTGAGATATATGGACGACACATTCGTAATCTGGACTCATGGAAGAGAACAACTAAATAGTTTCTTAGACCACCTGAATAGCATTCATGATAAGATCAAATTTACCATGGAGGTAGAAACAGAAGGCAAGCTTCCATTTTTAGACGTATTAGTGAAAAAGAAATAAGATAAGACACTAGGTCACACAGTATACAGAAAACCC
This sequence comes from Leptura quadrifasciata, assembly GCA_963675555.1. Classification (NCBI taxonomy): domain Eukaryota; kingdom Metazoa; phylum Arthropoda; class Insecta; order Coleoptera; family Cerambycidae; genus Leptura; species Leptura quadrifasciata. The sequence goes on from OY776675.1 coordinate 45,756,359, forward strand.
ACTCACACGGACAGATATTTAAATGCGGCATCACATCACCATCCAACACAATTAAATTCAGTATTAAAGACTCTAGTGACACGTTCTCAGAGGTTGGCAGACGTCGCCCATATCAATGAAGAGATGTCTTCACTTCAGAAAGCACTAATGAAAAATGGATTTTCGAGGTACACAATACAGAAGTCGCTGGGGCCATACAGACAAAAAACCCAGGAGGAAACCGAGAAACCAGTGGCAAAGGCATATCTACCCTACGTGAAAGGGACGATAGATAAAATTGGCAAACTTCTACGTAAACATGATGTAGAAATAATATTTAAAACATACCGAAAAATCAGTGCAGTCCTCCGTAATCCAAAACCAAAAACTACCCTAGAAAACCAAGGAGTATACGAAATCCCGTGCCAAGATTGCAACAAATCATATATGGGACAGACCAACAGACGTATTAGTGTAAAAAAGGAAGAACATATGAATGCAGTACGAAAAGAGGAGAAAACATCGTCCCTAGCACAGCATGTAAAATCCACAGGACACAAAATAGACTTCGACAACACCAGAACAGTAGCTAATATCGAGCATTATAGGTCAAGGACTACCAGAGAGGCCATAGAAATCGAAAAAAGACTACAAAATCTTAATAAACGAAATGATACGCAGAGATTGGCCAGTTCCTGGAAGCCCGCTCTTGTGGGAAAATACGTAACCGAAAACACATGACGATCCACCGTGGACGAGCCAATCACGAGGAAGCATGTGCAAGTATTGACAAATAGTGAAGAAGCGCAGCAACCTGCCCGAAATGGACCTATCACGAAGAGTCAGAGCCGAGCGCGGACCAATCAAGGAGAACCACGGCATTCTGCGGCACCGATTGGACAGGAGGATGCCCGACCACCGGCGAGAAGTCACGTGGAGCGTGACGTTTCAGCGAGGCCACTTGTCGGGTTGGCTCAGGCGCCCGTTACGCCTACCACAGGTGGTGGGAGACCGGTAACACGTAGTCAAACGCGCAGGCGCGCCCTAGACTGGAGCATATATAAGGAGCCGCACAACGCGGGGAACGTCATATCGAGACAATGTATAATTCTCAATTTGATATGCAAATCCACATATTGTTTCCTTTCCTGAGAAGCTATTGATCTTGCATTTGGAAACATTGAGGTCTAATGTATTGTCTAGGTACCAGAATTGAACGTGATTCGGATCAGATTGTAACTTCCTACAGTCATCAATACTAGTTATAACTGAATATATTTTTAGGTCGTCAACGTAGAATAGTTTACAACAATCGATTACATCATTTAAATTATTAATAAATAACAGAAAGAGAAGGGGACCAAGATTAGACCCTTGAGGAACACCTGGAGTAACAATGTAACAAGAAGCACTAAAACCATTGTACGCGACATACTGCTGTCTCTTCCATAAGTAAGATCTAAAACATTCTATAGCGCTGGGATGGGAACCAAATTGTGTCAGCTTCCTAAGTAAGGTGGTATGATCTATCCTGACGAAGGCCTTTGAAAAATCTGTATAAACGACGTCTACCTGCCCCTGCCTATCTAAGATAGTTGAGACATATTGGCTAAAACCGCTAAGTTTGTAATCGTTCATCTATTACTCATAAACCCATGTTGATCAGGCGATTTTTTATTCATAGAAAATAATTTCGAAGACTTTCAAAAAATTTGATAGAACAGAAATAGCCGTATAATTAATGAACCAGTGCCCTATCACCGCACTTAAACACTGAACAAACTTTGGCCACTTTCCAGGGCCTTAAAGGTTTTTGTTTTTAATGCAAGATTGAATAGTGTCCGCAATGGAACTGCCAGAATAACAGTCTTTTATAATAAAGGATGGTATATTATCGGGACCTGACATCACTTTGTTTTTTAATTTTTTTTATAGCATTTAAAACATCATTCTCAGATATATTTTGAAAAGTAATACTTTCATGAATATTTGGCAATTCGGTATGTTTTTCATCATCAGATTTAAGTGGTAAGTAGACATGCTTAAAAAAAAATATTAAAAACATCCACAATATCCTAAAGTTTAAAATATATTATTATATGATATCTTACCGGGAATTCTAGAAGTTCCATTTTCAGAATGTACATATGAGCAAAAATATTGGGGATCGTTGGAAATTGAGGACTGGACATTTTCAATATGACAATATAACTAATTGTAATTGTTTTATGTATGTTCTGCAATGTGGGTGACTAGTTTTATTTGAGATATTATTAAAACTGTTACAAATTCCTTGGGCATTCCATGACAATAATAGATCGATTAAACCCTACAAAACAACTTCCGGCATGTTATTCTCCCACCTCTAGGCCATATTTGGACGTGAAATGATTAATTAATATCAAAAAACTTCATTACAAAACTGAAAAGAAAAATGCAAACGATAATAATATTAATCAAGACAGAAACCAATCAAAAGCCACATGGAAACTAACTAATGCAAATAAAAAATGAACACGTAATCAAGTGATTATTTCCCTAAATGAGTTTAACAATTACTTTGGAAACATTGCTGAAAATCTAACAAACTCTTCACCACCTAATAATTAATTTTCTTAAATAATACTACTCCTAGCTATTTTACAAGGAATTTAATTTTGCTGAGGTATCCTACAATGAAATTATTGATTAAATCGATTTTTAAATATATTAAACGAAAATATTAATAAAAGAAGTATTAAAAAATTTAATATTATTCTGCGTACCTCAGAACTGTGTTCTTGGACCTGCCCTTTTCCTCATGTATATAAATGACTTATTATTAAACCAGAGTTGTTCAGAAACTGCTTACATCCAATTATTCACCTCGACACTGCCTTTCTTGGAGTTGAAATTAGGACTCAAAAGGAATAGCCAGAGACTGAATTTTGGTCACATCACGATATAACCAACTGAGCAAATATGTTTGCTTAGGTTTATATCATAGCCCAGTTGTCAGAGACTAATTTTGATGAAAAGTTAACATTAATTGTTACCTCGCTAATTTTTTCATGAAAGACTAGTTTTTTGCAAAGTAAAAAATTTCTCAAAAAAGTTTACCAAAACATACTCCTACGAACCCTTAAAAACAACCCTCTGAAATGAAAAAATTCAGTTTTTTGCTAATATCTCTAAAAATAAAAATAATAAAAAAAACTGATAGCCCCACGTGAAAGAGCGGGAAACTTTACATACAAATAGTATAAAAGCTTTTTTAAATGAATTTTTCCCTTAGCGTGAGAAATTATTACAGTTCGCTAGTTCGGCTCAATATTTCAAGCGCGTCGCACAGGGAAATGAAGTATTTCTCGACTGCCGCTACATAATAAAGACAATCTGCGCCCATTAAAAATGAAAAAAAAACAAAGGTAGCATTTTAAAGAGGCAGAATTGAGCTTTCCAATGGTATACTTGCTTTTCATTTTTATACTTTTTATGTCTTATAAAATTCTCGTGAAAGTTAAGCTTTACCATTTTTTCTCACTCTATATTAAAACATAAATATTAAATAAAATACTAATTTTAAAAAAATTCTTGTAGACACAGCTTGTTTATACCTTAAACTTCAATCTAAGATTAATTTTTATGCTCTAAAGTATCCAAGGTAAAAAAAAATAACTTTTACATTGATATTTTTTCAAATTTTTAGGGTTAGGAAATTTCCACTTGAAAACTTGTCTAAAACGGCCAAAATAAGCTTGTAGGTAAAAAAAACCTACCTTTTTTACCTACGAGCCTTTATGACCGTTTTAGACAAGTTTTCAAGTGAAAATTTCCTAACCCTAAAAAATGGAAGAAATACCAATGAATTAAAACTTTTTTTTTTACCTTGAATACTTTAGAGCATAAAAATTAATCCTAGATTGAAGTTTAAGGTATAAACAAGCTATATCTACAAGGATTTTTTTAAATTAGTATGTTATTTCATATTTATGTTTTAATATAGAGTGGGAAAAATGATAAAGCTTAACTTTCACGTGAAATTTATAAGAAACAAAAATTTTGATAATTAAAAGTAAGTATACCGTTGAAAAGCTGAATTCTTCCTCTTTAAAATACTAACTTTTATTTTTCGTTTTTAATCGGTACAAATTTTGTTTATTATGTAGTGGTGGTCGAGAAATGCTTCATTCCCTGTGCGACGCGCTTGAAATACTGTGCGAACTATAATAATTTCTCATGCTAAGGAAAAAATTTATTTAAAAAAACTTTTGTACTATTTTTATGTAAAATTTCCCGCTCTTTCACGTGGTGCTATCCGTTATTTTTTATTATTATTATTTTTCGAGATATTAGCAAAAACCGAATTATTCCGTATCAGAGGGTTGTATTTAAGGGTTCGCGGGGGTAGATAGCGAGGTAACAATAATTAATTACGACTTAAAACCCCTGGCAAATGGGCTATCGATACAATTAGAGAATTTAAATAAATTTTCATTTTGGCAAATAAAATAATTTCGAGAGTACACTGGTATTTGCGTTCTCAGCTGCATGCCGTTTTCGTCCTTCCTGGGCGGTTTCGGCCTACTGATATTGATTTTAAATTTTTTTGTCTGAGTTCTAGGTTTGTTTTGATTTATTTTCATTTATTTGTGGTGTTTTAAATAGTTTTTTTATTTGCTTTGTTTTCCTTGATTTGTGATGAATCTTAGAATTAGTTGCTTTTGTTCATTTATTAGCAGACATTGATGGTAATTATTTTCTCGAGGTTTTTGGACGGGCAACGCAAATTTAGGATAAAATTTAGGAGTTGTAGACATAATTGATGGATGGATATTTTGGATCTAAGTTAAATTTAGGGGTAGGATAGTGGTGATTATTGGGTTTGAGCGTGTGAGTAATCCCTCGGCAAAGTTAAAAGTATGTGGTCTTGAAGTATTGGGGTTCCTGTTTCGTTGTCGAGAATCTTGGGAGGTTTGTGGTTATTCTGGGGATTTTTGATTGTTGTCTTTGTAGTGTAGTGTGATTTGTTTGGGAAATTGGGGTACCAAGCTGGAGCGGCGTAGGTAATTACTGGCCTGATGTATGATTTATATATAGATAATTGTGGTTGCGTGTATTGATGGTTTTTAAGTATTGCATAGAGTTGGTGTAGTCTGATGTTTACTTTGTGTTTGACTTTATGTATGTGTCTATTGAATATTACTCCTAGGTAATCTAGTTCGTTATACCAAACGATGGGTTGATTTTTAATGATGTTGAGTGATGTTGGGTTTTGGCTCTTCTGTTTTTATTGATATACATAGATTGTTTCACTTTTAGTAATTTACGTTAAATCCGTTATTTCCAAAATATTGTGTTTCTATGTCTGACAGGTGAGAGTTAATTTAAGTAATTATGATGGCTGTGTCGTCGGCGTATGTTGAATATGTTAGTCTGTGGCTAGTAGTGCCGATTTATCATTGATATAAAGAATGATTGGGACCAAGGGCTGAGTCTTGGGGACACCTGAGGATATTGGATTTAGCATGAGAATTCCCTGTTTGACTCCACTTAGAAGTGGAGATTTGAAAGGTAGCATGGTATTATTTTTATAATACGAATTGGAATTTTCGCAAGATAGAGTTTATATAGCAGTGCGGCGTGTCAGAATTTATCACACGGCTTCTCGAGATTCAAACACGCTAGTCCTGTGTTCTATCCCAGATTGGCGTTTGTGATTGCGATTTTTGTGAGTCTAAGAAGCTGTTGGGTAGTGGAGTGTTCAGATCTAAAGCCGAACTGGAGGTCGCAAAAGATTTTATTGTCTTTTGCGACCTCCAGCTTGTGTGATAGTAGGATAGAGTCCAATAAGCAGATTTATAGGACGGTAGCTTATGATAATTTAGAGAAGCAAGTAAATACACTAATACCGTAAAAGAAATGGACTGGCTCCTATATTTTATGTAGGACGGCATGAACTTTTGTAAAATTGTGTTGTATGGAACCGCTGATAATGTTGAGAGACCTGGCTGCACATCAATTCGCTCTAGATGCTGTTTGATGTGGAATTGTGGATGCAATATTTCCCATTTGCAGGACTTTGAAAAAATATTGACTTAAAAATCTGTAAATTACACCATAATACACAATTTTATAGAAATAATACGTCAAGCTGTATTGTTCATCGAATCGTTTTGTGAATAGATCTGTAACTCGCGTTATCATACTTTCAGACTTTTGTTTAATAGCAATATGGTCGACTGTATTAATAATTTTATTCGATTTCCATTTTAACTGCCTGTCTGCTTTTTGACAAATTTAAAATGAAATTTGCATATATGTATTAAATATATTTGCATAATACACGCCGTCGCATAATTTTTTCTTTTATTACTTGTGCATATATTAATACTTCGGCTTTTTCATCCAGCAAAATAAAAGTCTTATTTGAAAATTTATTTTAGATAAAATGCTCGCTATGAATAAATTAAATTTATATCAACCTAGCTAGCCCGTAAATTTGTAAATTTAAATTATACTGGCAGGTTTATATAGGGCTACTTTGCAAATAACCTGCGACTAAAGTTATAATCGTTTTATTTGAAGAAGCTGTGACAGCCTTTATCCTATTGATTGTTGAATAAATAATTTGATTAATTCACTTATTTACAATTTAAGGGCCAAATCTTAGGCGTGGCTCAGCCAAGGTAGTCTTTGGCTCAAATGAATTATCGTCGACTAGGGGCGAGCTTACATGCAAGTGGACCTTCCCAAACATACCGGGTGTTAGAAAAGTATGGGAACGGTGGAATATCTCAAACAGTTTGCATCAAATCGAAAAATAAAAAAATACTTGTCAAAAATGTTTCAAAAAACTATCTACTGATACCAAAATGACCTCCCCACCCACCCTGTGAGTGGGGCGAGGGGCAACTTTAAAATTTCAAATGGAAACCCCTATTTTTTATTGTGGAATCGGATTCTACGGCAAAAAATACGTAAATTTTATTCCGGACATATTTTTCGATTCTTGCATGGTGTCGCTGTAATCGCAAAAAATGAAAAGAAAATATTACTGTTTCAAGAGTAGCGTCTTGTGCCCATAAAAAAACGTCCAATTCAAAAACTGAAAAACACGTATGTGTTATTTTTACTAAATCTATCCAATGACATTGGATTCGACTCTCCCACCCCTAACCCTGTGGGTGGGGTGGGGAGCAACTTTGAAATTTCTACGGCCAAAAATACGTGAATTTTATATCGGGCATTTATTTTGATTCTCGCAAGGTGTCGCTGCAATCGCAAAAAATTGAGTGGAAACATGAAAGTTTTGAACGCATACTTAAAAATATACGAAAAGTAAAACTACTGATCTCAGAGTGAATGATTTCCCGAGCTGTTTTGAAAACAGTGATTTTACACGGCCGTGCGGAAATTACAACAACTATTAACATTCTGTAAATTTATTAGCAGCTAGTAATTCTCAATTTACATTATTTACAGGGCAATAAAAAACTCGATTTAAAAAAAAACTAACAGTGGTTTTACCTCTTAATTCAGCCACTTCAGACAAGTTCTTGATCCCAGCCAGTGAAAGCAAGGAGGTAACTCAGCCATTTAAGGCAAGGTGAGGATTTCGGCCAGTTGAGGCAATTAGTTTACAGTTTACAACAATGACTGTTTGGTGTGCAGGTAAACTATTAGCGGACTGTAAATTCTAATAGTAACAAATATGTGAATGATAGCGATAAATGCTATAAAATCTAAAACTTACCATGTGGTTGATCTTCGATCACGGTCAAGAGTCTTCGGACTCTTGACCGTGTTATTGTCGGGCGATTGTAGGGAAGGGTGGAGAGAATATCAAGGAACGATGGGAAAATCTGCGACACTCCTATGCGTATTAAACTTCTCACAACAGAAATAACTAATAACTATAATAATTAATCTAAATATTGTAAATAAACAGAAATTGTACTCGCGAGGAGAAAATGTTTGGCTTGTCTCAATTAAACTGTCTGCACCACGCTATGGTAAATTCTATAATAATGTTTTTATCAACAGTGCGTTTTTTGTTCCTTCTAAGAGAGTTCCTTTTTTGTCTACGAATTCGGGAATAAAATACCTTTACAGAAAACGGTTTACAAAAATAAGTTTGTTGTGTTGCCTATAATGGGGTAGTGAAGCGCAAGTTATAGCCTCTCCTAGTCAATTGTTAACCTCACCTTCACGATGAGTTCAATTTGAACTTGGTGCACCCTGTTTTCACTAACGAGGCTCTAACGACCGAGTAAGGGCGGAATAACCCTTGCCTTTTGCCGTGAGCACATCCACCTTCTCACGAAGAGTGCGGTAAAAATAACCCACCGCACACAAAGGTTGCTTTTGGAATCGTTTGGTTACCCCATCGTCGCAGTCTCCTTCTGTGCCATGGGACCACACCACTCGCCTTCCGCAACCGAGCTGGTCAGTTGCATACCTGCTCCAGCTAAAACTTCAAATGCAGCTTCGTTTTCAGTCGATTAAGGCTTTAAAAAAATGATGGAGCGTTCAAGTGGGACAAAATCATCCGGAGGTAAAATACCCTCCCGATCGGATCTCCGGGGGAGGGTGCCCACAGGGACACCTCATCGAATGTCGAAAAAACACCGACAAGCTAAATCCAAGAAAACTAATTCTTTCATCTACGGCGCTTGGAATGTTCGTACTTTGAACGACAGCACTCGCACCGATCGGCCTGAAAGAAGAACTGCTCTAATAGATAGAGAACTTCACCGACTCAATGTTGACGTTGCAGCTCTCAGCGAAACTCGATTTTTGGAGGAAGGCTCTCTCACAGAAAAGTACTACACCTTCTATTGGAAAGGTCTTCCCCCCCTTCCAAGAAGACAACATGGAGTAGGATTTGCCGTTCGGAATCAACTTGTATCCAACTTAACACAAGTACCACAAGGCCTATCCGAGCGTCTAATGCTGCTACGCTATGAGCTATCAGATGGCAACGCGGTAAATCTAATAAGCGCTTACGCTCCCACTCTGGATGCAAGTCACGAAACCAAGGAAAGCTTCTATCAACAGCTGGAAGAAACCCTCTGTAGAATACCTAAAACGGAACCACTCGTTATTCTTGGTGATTTTAACGCTAGAGTAGGGAGAGATGCAGACACCTGGCCAGGCATCATAGGCAAGAACGGTTTAGGCAACATGAACGCTAACGGTCAACTACTCCTAACTAAATGCGCCGAACATGATTTAGTTATAACAGACACCATTTTCCGACAAAAGGATAAATTTAAAGGCACCTGGCGTCACCCCAGATCAGGTCACTGGCATCTACTGGACTATGTTATCGTACGTAGGAAGCATCTCAAGGACGTCCAAATTACAAAGGCGCGCATTGATAGCGAATGTTGGACCGATCATCGTCCTGTTGTCTCTAAAAATGAAAATTGTTATGAGACCCAAACACCGAAGAACTCAAGTAAAACGTAGACTCCGTCTCTGTATTAGTAAATTGCGTGATCAACAAACCGTCGAACAGCTAAAGCAAAAAGTTCAAGAGAATTTGAGTGCACTAGAAGAAACCAATTCTGTAGATGTCGCTGTTACCTGGACACAAATTAAAGACAGTTTAAAAAGTGCGAGTGAGGAAATTCTTGGCACTGCAGCAAGTAAAAAACAGGAGGACTGGTTCAATGATCATGAAGCTTTTATACAAGAACTTCTTGACCGCAACGCGAAATCAGAAGAATAAAGAACGAGTGGTGGGCAAGCAAGGCCAGAGAAATTCAAAGGTACGCCGATTCACACGACTACAGGAATTTCTTTCAAGGAGTAAAAGCAGTGTACGGCCCCAGTCGGAAAAATATGTGCCCTATTAAAGATTTAAATGGAAATCTCCTCAAAGAAGACCACAAAATAAGAGCCCGATGGAAAGAACACTACTCTAACATTCTTAACCAGCAAAGTCAAGCCGATCACGATATTATAAATCTTATCCCTCAATATGACACCTTCGAAGACTTAGATAAACCACTAACAACGGAAGAGATCTTAACCGCCATTGGGCAGCTAAAAAATAACAAATCTCCCGGCGCCGAGTCACTCCCAGCTGAGATCTTTAAAGCTGTGTCGTCAGAGCTCATACCCTACCTCAAAAAACTGTTTGATGTCGTGTGGGAAAGTGGTCAAGCTCCGCAGGAGTTTCGTGATACACTTTTAATCAACCTCTTCAAAAACAAAGGGAGCGCTGCGGACTGTGGAAATTACAGGGGTATAGCTCTCCTGGCTGTTGGAGGGAAGATACTCACTAAAGCGATGGCAAATAGGCTAACACCTGTTATGGAAAAGTTACTTCCTGAAACACAGAGTGGCTTTAGACCAAACCGAGGCACATCGGACCTAATCTTCACACTTAAACAGCTTCAAGAAAAAGCACTCGAACATCAAGGAGAAATTCACATGGCCTTCATTGATTTAACCAAGGCGTTTGACTCGGTGGACAGGGAAGTGCTCTGGAAAATTATGCTCCGCTTAGGTATCCCTAGAAAATTTGTGGAAGTATGTCGCAGTCTACATACAAACAACAACGCCCAGGTTATGTATAATAATGAGGCAACCGAACCTTTCCAAACCCTCACTGGAGTTAGGCAGGGATGTGTGCTGGCACCCCTACTCTTTAATTTGTTTACCACTGCTCTAACAATTATTGTTGACAACAAACTGACAGTCAGAGGAATAGGTCTCAGATACCGTTTTGATGGCGGTCTCTTTAACATAGGGCGCTTTAGAGCTTTCACGAAGACACGCACACGATTCATTTGTGATCTCCAGTATGCGGATGACTGTGCACTTTTAGCCTCTACGCCGGAAGAGCTTCAAGAACTTTTAGATGTGTATGCCCAGAGCTATGATTCCTTGGGACTTAAAATCAACATTGGAAAGACTAAGATTATGTCAACTCCTCATCAAGTGAACCAAATAGACATTACACTTAACGGAAATTCTCTTGAAGTGGTGGATCAGTTCAATTACTTAGGCAACGTTGTTAATGACAAAGCAAACATGGACAGCGAGATTCGCAATAGAATTAACGCTGCATCTAGAGCGCTCTGGGGACTTAGAGAGAGAGAGTATTTGACAACCACGATCTTGCTTTGTCAACGAAAATGGCTGTCTACAGAGCAGTTGTCATTCCAACACTGCTATATGGATGTGAAAGCTGGGTCACTTACCGTCGTCATGTGAAAGAATTAGAACGTTTTCAGCAAAGACACCTCAGAAGTATGATGAAAATCCGTTGGTTCCATCACATATCAAACGTGGAAGTACTCAGGAGAGCAAACAGCCTTCCAATTGAGGTGCTTATTTCAAGAGCACGCCTAAGATGGGCAGGTCACGTTCATCGTATGCATGATAACCGCCTTCCTAAATGTACACTTTATGGTGAATTGCTAAGCGGTAGAAGAAAGCGTGGCGGTCAACGAAAGAGGTTCAAAGACGCTCTCCATAAAAATCTAAAATCCTGCGGTATTGCAGACGAGCAATGGGAACAATTTGCAGCGGACAGAACCGAATGGCGGGGGGTTGTGGCCAGCTATCAAGGAAATGTTGCTGCAAGAAGGCCGAATCCAAGACCTAACCAGGTCTATGTTTGTCCTGACTGCGGTCGACATGTGCTCTCCCGAATTGGCCTCTATAGCCATAGTCGTGTGCACCGTAGATGAATGGGAATTACAATAGACTACACCTTTTACTTGTTTTTTATTGTACACAATTTATCGACTGTAACATTTTTATACTCGGACTCGAGTAACGGCTAATAATAATAATAATAATCACAAGGATAATTTGATTACTAAGAATTATACAGGGTGGCGCAAGCAATGACAGGTATGGTAAGAAAGATAGGCAAACGTTACAACAATTCGAGTGACTTTTCCGGGGACATTTCCCAGTAAATATTTTTCGCTACTAACAGTAGTACCTGGTTATATAGAGAATACATAATTTGTACATAATTTTTAAAATAAAATATATCCAACCCCTAACAGTTTCAACCGGCGCAACATTTCAGTGGTAGAAATGTCAAAATTGAACATTGACATTTAATAGCTCTGAATCACCCCTCCAGAACACTTCCAATGTATAATACTACAAGTTAATTTTCTAAGTGGCTTCCCCGGACCCCGTGACCATCCTCATGACTATATACTTCATGATTAGCAACATAACCTTTGCTTAAACCAAACTGGAAGACAATAACAAAAAGCGCCTACCGTTATCATAGTCCCCTGCAACTTCTGACCACCTTTACTTTCTGATACAGATTAAAAATTCATGAAATCGTGTAAGCTCATTTTTATCCTTATTTATTTTATTTTAACAGACTAAAATTTCTCCTATTAATGTACGTTGATGGTAGAGAATAAAATATAACAAAAATTGCTTTACTGTTACCACAGCAATAATCCTGCTTTTTGAAACCGCTGAGTATCCGCTAGTAGTACATAATTAATATAACATCATAAGGTAGGTATTAAAGTTGGAACTAGCGCTTAACAAGGACATATACAACGGCAAATACGTTATATTATTAACTGCGACGCCTCCGCCAAAATCTCGGCTATAGATTAGTCATTTTTTAAATTTTATTTTATCCTGATGATTCTGGTGAAGATGTAAAAGAACACACCAAAACCTTCGATAAACTGTTCGAAGCTGTAACAAAATCTGAAAATGCCGTTGGAAGAGGTTTTTATACTTTAAATCACATTTTCGCTCTACGGAGCGTTTTTTATTCAAAAACATCAGAAACTCATCAAGGAGTGTAATTTTAGAAAATATAGTACTTAAGTGTCGCTTCACAGGGACCTAATGTCGCCCCGACCACCAAAATTTTGAAAGTGTAACAAAAATAGACTTTAATTTCGGAAATTTAAAAATTAAAAATCCTTTTACGAATCCACGTTGTGCAGCACTGCAACTCATACGTTGTGTTAAACATGAGGACAAATTAATCCCGTCTCTAGTCAAAGTATTTCGAGAGTTTTTTCAAAAATAGCCTTTAGAGACAAAGGTGACCATTCATTTTCTAGCAGTCGATTTTGACGGTAAAATGATGGATTTTAACAGCTCTGTGAAGTTAGCACTACCACTTTAAAATTTTGAAATCGTTTTGGTCTCATCTATTGTAGCTTTTTTGTTGCGAATTTGTTGCGGTAAGAAAAAATTTGTAGCTCTTTATTTTTAAAAAATAACCCCTGGTAATGCTAGCTTCACAGTGAAGGTAGCATTACCACTCACAGAAATAGCTTTAAAAAGTGCACAAACATTTTCTTATCATAAAAATAATTTGTTGCGAATTTGTTGCACACGATTAATAGCAAAAAATTAATGAAAAAAATGTTTTTTCTGGTAATGCGAACTTGATAATCAAGATAACATTAATACTTATGAAAAATCGCTTTTAATAATTAGCCCAATAAAACGGGAGGTTTGTCGATTTGGATGAAATAATTCAGAGCGGGCTGAAATTTTGGGAGCAGGCGTGTTTTGTGATAATTTTTAACATATCAAAAGTCCCCGCCCGTAGATGCCGACGGTGGGGAGGGGAGGGAGAAAATAGGTAAAAAAATCGGTTTTTCGTAAAAACTCGGAAAGTATCAATTTTACTGTAAAATATGTACACACGAAAATGATAAGTAATAAAAATTCGCACAATTACGTTTTTTTTTTTTAACTTCGTTCAACCTATTGGGGCCGAGGTGTATTTTTTGAAATTTTGACACTTTTACGACGCAACGGAAACGCGCGAGTTTTTCGCTAAAATCTCGAAAATGATCATTCGGATCGCAAAAAGTTTCAAATGTAAGTTTTAGAGAATCGATTACGAACAATTTTCTTTTATTTTTCATTTCCATTCAATCAATATTGGCGGAGATATGAATTTTTAAACATCTTTATAGCGCGCTATCATAACACTTGTTTCATGGTAAAATCGGTAAAAACTCAAAAACGATAGATCGTACGCATATAGTGTATCTAATGAAAGTTAAGTTAAGCTTTCGTTTAGGTCTTATGAAATTTTGTCATAAAGTCAAAAGAAACGATGATATCTACAAAAAAAGGAATGAAAAAAGTATTGGTTCCATTTTTCTGAACAAAAACAGTTTTCAAGAACCTTCTTTTTTAAAAAAATATACCTTGCGAAAGACTTATGCTATTGCATTACTTTCATATGTACATAAACTAATAAAACTAATAAGCTTTCATTAGATACACTATATGCGTACGATCTATCGTTTTCGAGTTTTTACCGATTTTATCATGAAACAAGTGTTGTGATAGCGCGCTATAAAGATGTTTAAAAATTCATATCTCCGCCAATATTGATTGAATGGAAATGAAAAATAAAAGAAAATTGTTCGTAATCGATTCTCTAAAACTTACATTTGAAACTTTTTGCGATCCGAATGATCATTTTCGAGATTTTAGCGAAAAACTCGCGCGTTTCCGTTGCGTCGTAAAAGTGTCAAAATTTCAAAAAATACACCTCGGCCCCAATAGGTTGAACGAAGTTAAAAAAAAAAACGTAATTGTGCGAATTTTTATTACTTATCATTTTCGTGTGTACATATTTTACAGTAAAATTGATACTTTCCGAGTTTTTTACGAAAAACCGATTTTTTTACCTATTTTCTCCCTCCCCTCCACTCCGCCGGCATCTACGGGCGGGGACTTTTGATATGTTAAAAATTATCACAAAACACGCCTGTTTCCAAAATTTCAGCCCGCTCTGAATTATTTCATCCAAATCGACAAACCTCCCGTTTTATTGGGCTAATTATTAAAAGCGATTTTTCATAAGTTTTAATGCTATCTTGATTATCAAGTTCGCATTACCAGAAAAAACATTTTTTTCATTAATTTTTTGCTATTAATCGTGTGCAACAAATTTGCAACAAATTATTCTTATGATAATGTTTGTAATGTTTGTGCACTTTTTAAAACTATTTCTGTTAGTGGTAATGCTATCTTCACTGTGAAGTTAGCATTATCATGGATTATTTTTAAAAAATAAAGAGCTACAAATTTTTTCTCACCGCAACAAATTCGCAACAAAAAAGCTACAATTAATGGGGCCAAAACGATTTCAAAATTTTAAAGCACTGGTGAGTAGTAGTGCTATCTTCACTGTGAAGTTAGCATTACCACGGGTTATTTTAAAAAAATAATGATCTAGAAATTTTTTCTCACCGCAACAAATTCGCAACAAAAAAGCTACAATTAATGGGGCCAAAACGATTTCAAAATTTTAAAGCACTGGTGAGTAGTAATGCTATCTTCACTGTGAAGTTAGCATTACCATGGGTTATTTTTTTAAAATAAAGAGCTACAAATTTTTTCTCACCGCAACAAATTCGCAACAAAAAAGCTACAATTGATGAGGCCAAAATAATTTCAAAATTTTAAAGCACTGTGCGTGGTAATGCTATCTTCACTGTGAAGCAAAATATAATTCAAAGTCGTTCGTTACGATTCAAGCATTTTTAAGCTCCGAGGAGCGACCAAAATTGATATTGAACTGAAAATACGTCAATAGACAGGCAAGCAAAAGCCCACCAAAAAATTATAAAGATTGAACTTTTTACTGAATTTTTTTGTGTAATCGTTAGCTAAAAACTAAACATTGGATGGTAGTTGGTACATTATGAGTCGTTCCGTTCCTCACTATGTGTTGTACACGGGCCAGACTATAGTTTATCAATACATTTTTCTTGAACGTTTTGTAAAAATATAATCTTTTAAAATGATTTAATATATATTTTTGAACTTTATATTATCTTTTTCTTGTGTTTCAAAATTCCTTTTCAGGTTTAAATTTTAAGAAAGTGTTAGTATTTACTGTGTTAGATTTATAGTGTTACGAATTGGTACCATCAGTGAAGCAGTTAAGCAAAAACGAACAGTAAGTATAGATTTTGTATTATTCTCCGTCCTTCAGACGTGTAAAGATGGATCGTTCACAAGGACATTAGGACAAAGTTGTCAAATTATTGTATTGTCATCGGTCCTTGATAAGTGCGCAATGTTGCAGTTTAATCTGAGATTTTGAAGTGGGTGAGAATCACGTTCAAAGATTGAAAAAGTTACATACAAACAAACAAGAAACAAGCAAACAGGTGAAGCTAATATAAAGAGTGTAAAAATTAATAACGCTTTAATTGTAACTGAATCACGCCATATTGTGGTAATTCGACAGGAATATTAGTGTAAAATTAAAGAGTACCACGAATCAAATAGAACGGTGATATATGTTGACGAACCGTGGTTTGATACGCATGATACTGTTAATTATAGTTGGGTAGACACGATTCAAAATTGTACTTTAAATGCGCCATGCTCACGGGGAAAACTTATTATATTCTGCATGCCGGAAGTAAAAATAAGTTCGTACCCAACGCACTGTTCTTGTCAGCAAAAAATATAAAACTGTGTTCTGCTGACTGTCATGAAGATATAACTGCGGATTTGTTTGAAAAATGGTTTGCTCAAGAGCTGTTACCTATTATGTTATTCTTTTATATATGTTGTTGTTAATACAACTTAAATATTATAATTATTATGTTATTAATGTTATTACCGTTACCAAGTTTGACATTTTCTATGATATCAAGTTTATCTAGTTCTCTACATTAAGAGTCTGAAATTTTTACGTTCTGTAGAAAATGTCATTGACTAAGTGAGTAAAGTTTGTTGTTAGTTTATATAAAAGTATATAGGTATTATCATATTATAATCCTTTATATAAACGAACATATAATATACATATACCTACCTATCATTTCACCACTTTAAGTCATAATTTGTTAGTTAATAAATCTGCAAAACAGTGTTATGTGTATAATAAACAATTTTTAAAATATTGTAGGGCATGTATTGCCTTGAAAAGTAAGTTACGCGCGCCTACGGATGGCACATTTTATCGCAAAAATGCCTATATCTCCCCGCGGTTATTGGTGCACTGTAACAATATTAGTTTTCGAATAATATTATCGATCGATTATTATTTTTCCTAATAATTAATATTCTTATGGACTGAATTGGGCAATTCATTTTTTGTTATCAGTTTCATTTGTGCCTATATGTCATTAGAATTACACTAAACAACGAAGTTAGTAAATTAATACTTCTTAACATTTTATGATAACACTTTTAACATTTTTATAATTATTTAACGACTGCATCAGTTATCATTCATGAGCTGTTTTAGAACCACTGGCATTTCTAGCACATTCAATACATTTTAGTTCAGACGGCGAACCGACCTTTGGACCCGCCAAGTTAAAATTTACTTTAGTCGTTGCATTGGCCTGCATGTTTACCAGACCTATCTACTTTTCTCTTGGCGGTATATGAGAATAAAATCTATACATATCTTAGATATGAGTAAAATATCATGTTTTAATCATTTTCATGCGATATGAATGAAGTACTAATAATTCGTTATTTTTTAATAGCATATAAAGAAGTATCATCAACAAATTACAATTTGTCCATTATGTCAGATACCATCCGCGTTTCAAGAATGCTGAAGTCATCCTCAGAGGAGCAGGTTTATATCGTGAAATATCAAAATTTTACGAAACAGTTGAACTTCTCAGTTAATGCGTCAAAGTGTAAGAATAAGTGCAAGAGAGCAATCAAATAACAAAATATATATTTTAATAATTTCACAGATGTAAATTTAGTATTTTCTAGAATACCATAATATGTATTATGATATCATCTTTATTTCCTTTAAATCAACTCGATATCATAACGTGTTTATTTATGTATTAACATTACCGGGTATTTTTATATTTGCCTTTCTGAGCGTGTTCTTGGTGACATTGCATGTATATGCTAGTCGCATTTCAATTAATATAATTAAAAAACTTATTTTTATAACCAAAATAA
This sequence comes from Leptura quadrifasciata, assembly GCA_963675555.1. Taxonomy (NCBI): domain Eukaryota; kingdom Metazoa; phylum Arthropoda; class Insecta; order Coleoptera; family Cerambycidae; genus Leptura; species Leptura quadrifasciata. Next base: position 45,774,260 of record OY776675.1, read on the forward strand.
TCATCTAAATTCATTTGTTTAAAATGTATAAACGCAGTTTTATAAATATTTTGATCATTGTTAGCCTACATACTATTAGGCATGTTTTTATATTATAATATATATTTCAGAATATAGAACATATTCGCCCGCAATACCACTATTGATTTTTATAAAAATATAACATTATAGATTTTTAACCTATACACACACTTATTATTAACAACAATATTCTAAGGAAACAGAAACAAGGCAGCAAAAATTTACTTTTTATAAAGTTGTAATACTGTTTTTACCTTGTTTTATTAATAATTTGCTGTAGTCTCGCCTTAGTTTTAATTAAATAAATTGTTCTCCAAAGTAAAATATTCCCATATGTGTCCAAACAAATAACAATTAAACCACAAATTCACTAAAAAAAATTAATAACCACCAAACGATATCAATCACTGCACTTACTCTTCGTTAAATTATAAATCAAAACAGCACGTCGATGTATGACGCGATTACTGGTTAAATAGAACGAGCGTCGCGATGCGAGCGTCACGGGGCATCAGCGTATACTGCAATTTGGCAGGAATATAAAGCTCAAGCTCGGTGCTTTCCCCTCCAGTTTGATTTGTCCGAAATTAGTTTTATAAGTATAGTTTTTTAAGTAGGTACAAGACGGTATGCCTGAAAAACGGATTATTAAGCAGATGATTTCTGCTATTGTCTTTAGTATTTTAGAGTAGCACGCGAAACTATTTATCGGTTTTTAAAATAATTTATTAAGTAACAAACATATGCAAAAAAGAAAAAATTTAAAATTAAAGGATACTTATGAATGCTTTACTTTTTCAGATTAATTTTTCAATTTTCTATGAAAATTTTTAATGAAAACGAGTGAAAATAACAGTCGGATTTTTCCGATTGCAAATACTTTTTTTTGTCTTGTTTATGCTAATGTCCTAACAGAGTTTACCTACAGCTATTTTGCGATTTAATCCGGACGCGTGCGCACCTACAACTACACAATAATCATTCCTTGGATATTGTCTGCCGTATCAGAGACTCGAGCACAGGAGAGCTACCAGCGACTAGTCGTGTTGTCCCTCACACAACCACTTTTAACTCCTTGCTGACGTCTTAGTAATCCATTAAAACCGCCTCTAAATATCCACATTTTAGCCAGGATCCAAATCCGTGACCATTGGTCTCACGTCAACTAAATTCAATTCGAGAAGACGTCATTTTAAATTAAATGATATAACTTTCATTATGCTTATAGCCTTATAAATTATATATAGCATCTTCTAGAGCGAAGTGTTTAAATTGCAACATTATTTAACACTAAATTTAATTTCTTATAAAGCCGACTGACCGATCCAGAACATTTTGATGATTTGAAATATAAGTAACAGCTTAAAGAAGACAACATTTTCGCACTTTACACACATTTCTAATTCTACCATCTTCTCTAAAAGGCTGAATTATTCCTAACTACATATACAGTGTGTCCAGCTAGGAGCTTGCTCTCTGACACTTCCGATTATACTAGAAGTAAATGTCAACTTTGTTATTTTAAACGGAACCCATATTTTATTTACGGAATTGACTTTTTACAAAATATTAAAGTCATTTTGAATAATAAATCTTATACCTAACATTTATAGTTTTGGAGAGATTAACATTTTTAAGTAAAATTGTCAGCTGCAGACCTCTAACGAAATTCTTCCTATGAATAACCCACCGAAGAAATTAAATATCTTTTGCTGTGGAAGTAATCAGCACAGCCGTGAGTTATTTCAAAATAATTAATTAATAACTCCAAATAACTCCAAAATAACAGGTTATCGAGCCTCAGTCCCATTTGAACTTTTCATCGGGAAGGTCTGAACTACAACATATCTCAATTTCGATGATTTTCACCGGGATCCCAATCCCCATATTTCTGTGCGGGGCCCTTTGTCGTAATTGTGCGGTATGTTTACAAGATAGTCTTTATTTTTATACTGATTCAAGCAGATTGCGTTTTCTTTGTTTTCTTGGGTCGAAAATTCCTATTTCGTAGTATAATTCATCAGTGGGGAATAAAATTTCTTTTTTGTACATTATTTGTATTATTATTTTTCGAGTCAACTCGAGACAATTTAAAACGGTTTTATTTATTCCATCCCAAGTATCCCATAGTTTACGTGGGACTCGACTAGACCATTATAAATTATTAATAGATTATCTCTCGGTAGAATATCCTTAATAATATGTCCAAAAATTCGAACTAAAGATATAAATTTTTGTATCAAAATACTAAGGTACTTAATTGTATCGGTTTTGTATATTGTTAGTGAATTATCCCTATTCTTAATCGTTAGCCATTCGCCAGCTTTAGTTTTTAGGTCTTACCATGTTTGGTCAACATAATAAATGACTGTGTCATCGGCGGAAGTGGGAATATCTCCACAAGATCCATCAAAAACAAATTGTTTATATTTAATACAAATAGCGGAGGTCCCAACATTGTTCCTTGTGGAATTCCGTATTTTACTGTTTGAAAATTACTTTTTATTCCATTAATTTCTACGCATTGTTTTCTATCGATAATATAACTGACTGCTCAGTAAACTTAGTGACTTACCTCTAATACCTATATTTTGCAGAGTGTTTAGTAACAGTGGAAAACTAACGCTATCAAAGGCTTTAACCAGGTCCAGGAATAGAGCCAGCGACGGTAATCCTTTATCCATGGTACGGTATATATTAACTGTGCGGTAACTAATTGCATCTTGATATCTTTCTTAAAACCATATTGCTTAGAACATATTACTTGATATTTATTAATATAACTGTCTAGACGAGTTTTTGAGTATTATTTCTATATATATATATATATATATATATATATATATATATATATATATATATATATTGGTCTGTAGTTCTGACATGACGATTTATCTCCTTTTCTTGTATTTTGGATTAATAACTGACGACTTAAAATAGAAGGAACAGTGCTGGTATCAAATATTAGTTTATAACATAGGTTAATGAATCTATGATAAGACTAGCTATTTCCTTCATTATTTTTACATTTATACTATCGATACCCGTGGATTTCTTGTTTTAATTGTATTCAAAAGCTCATCTTTATTTTTGAGGAATAAATAAAATGAATTCAAGACTTTTTTGGGTTCGAAATTTTGATCGGGGATAATGTTGCTTGCTAATTTTTCATCTAATTCAATGTATGTATGTATATATGTATGTATGTATGTATGTATGTATGTATGTATGTATGTATGTATGTATGTATGTATGTATGTATGTATGTATGTATGTATGTATGTATGTATGTATGTATGTATGTATGTATGTATGTATGTATGTATGTATGTATGTATGTATGTATGTATGTATGTATGTATGTATGTATGTATGTATGTATGTATGTATGTACCCCATAGCGGACTATGTCCAGCATATCTCTCAAAACTTCTACTCGTTCAAGCTGGGCGATAGTCCGCTAACAAGACACATAACGCAAATTAGACAGCACAATGCCCCATTTCGGATCAAACACTCCTTACCATACCAGACGTTATCGATTTTCCGGCAACCACTATAGCCAAGTTTCAACAACTATACCTTTCTCTAATCCTATCCACCTTTCGCTAGTATTTCATACCTTTTAATTATCCTTAAATCTTTCCTGTCCCCCTCTTCCTTTCTATTTGTGTATTTTTGTCGCGTTTGTTAGTTTTTCTTCATTTTTGTAGATTTTTGTTTCTAAATTTGCTTCACACCTTTTAAAAAATTGAAACCTTTTCGAAATCAAAATTTTTAAAAATCAAAGTTTAGGCCAGCCCTGGGCATCCCTGCATTGAAATATCTCACGGAAGGCACCTTGTTCGAGTTGTGGTGCCTGCGTCCAGATACCAAATTTAATAGTGTTTTTTGTGCGCCAGTGTTTTTTAAAAAAATAGTGTAGTATATAAGTTTTGTTGAGCTTGTTTTCAAGCATTTTTGTTAATTTTATGATCTTTTTATATTTAAAAAGGAGTCTAGGTTTAGTTTTGTTGAATTTGTTGTTTTCGCTGACCCAGGTCTGTTCCGCCCGATCCTGCAATCCTTCACCGCGTTAATGCGGTGGTTGCATGATCGGTTCCGGAGCAGGTCCTGGTGAGGCAACTATTTTATCATTATTATTAATAAATACTTTTTTAATTGAATTGAATGTATGTATCGTTGTATTCATTGGTTATTAGATAATCTGAATTCATAATTATATTTTTTTGTTTTTTTATTGTGTTTATTTGGTATTTGTCGACGTATTTCTTTAATTTGTTAACAGTCTTCCAAAGATATTGTTTATTATGCTTATTTTGCTCAATTTGCTGCTAATAATAGATGATTTTCTTTTTTTGATAAGTTAATGTGTTTTTGTAGTTGTTGTATTCTAATTCTAGAACATTGTCTGCAGGGTTCTTTTTAAGTTTGCATAAAGTTCGTTTTTATAATTTACAGATTTCACTAAACCGTTGGTTATCCAATTTTCTCTTTTTACATTTTTGTGTCTTGCTTTTTATAAACTGAGCATAATTTGATTAAGTTTTTTATTGTTTCGACAAATAAATTTGTGGATGTGCACAGTTTCATACAAATAAATCCACTGGATTGTACTTCTGTACTTCTTAGGTTCTGGAAATTCGTATATTTTATATATTTAGAGTCGATATTTATGAGCTTATATTTTTGGTTTTCGATAATTATTTGAAAAGCAGTGATATAATGGTCTGTGATACTTGTTTTAATGATTAAGAGTAGTGTCAATTCATAGCTATGTTTAATATTAAAAAATATATGGTCAATGCAAGATTTTGTATTTTGTTGAACGGTTTTAAACAGGCTGTCTAGCAAATCTTAACCTAGAAATTTCCGTATATTTCCCGCAAATTTCCGGTAGTTTCTAGAAAATTCTCGTATATTTTTTTCATCACAATATTAAAATATACTGAAAAGTCCTTCACGAGTCAAGAATTACAAAATTTTTTCTCTACTGATTTTTCCAGAAGAAGCTTACCTGTGAGATTTTCCGGAATAGCACATAAAAATAGCAAAAACCGAAAAAGAAAATCATTGAAAAAATGTTTTCTTAAAAATCTGAAAAAATACATAATAGTAGAAAATTTGATTGTAAACAATTTCCATCTCTATTAATTTTTTTAAAATGCATATTTTTCGAGATACGAGCAGTTCTTGGTGAAAAAAAATTACACTTATTTCACGCACAAAGCTCATATCTCGGAAAATATGCATTTTTAAAGAAATTATTAGAGGCGAAAATTGTTTAAAATTAACTGTTGTACTATTGTGAATTTATTCAGATTTTTAAGAAAATGTCTTTCAGTGGTTAACTTTATCAAAGTTATTACTATTTTATTGGTTTTTCCGGGAAAACTTTGCAAGTATGCCTTCTATAGAAAAACTGATAATGAAAAAAGTTTTTTTATTTTAAAAATATATTTATAGTCCAAGTAAAGACTTCCCTACACTCAATAAACGCAACAAAAATTTTACGATATAATTATATCGCCGCGGGCCGTGGCACCAAGTCTGTCATCAAACGAACCGATGCACACTAAAAACCTATAAAGGTAAGTGAGTCAATTTGCGAACAGCAGTACAAAGAGTACCGGTATTTTAATGAGGTCGTAAAGTTTTTGATGCGTTTTTTATTTGCCGGGAACTCTTTACTTCAACTATACATGAATTCTTTTCGGATTTTTTATATAATATTATGGTTTCCCCTCTCCCTCTCTTGGAAAATTTCAGATCAATGTATCTCCGAAACTACGCTTTTTTCAAAAATTTAATAAGAGTAATTAGTTTTTAACAAAAAATACACGAAAATTCTATTATTGTTTTATTTTGCTCGTCTTTTGAATGTTAACAAATCAACAACATAATAATTTTTTATAACAATTTTTAAACAAGAGTAGCAAAATCGAAATCAGCGATTTTTTTCTAAACAATAACACAAACACAATACAGAAAGTTTTATGAAAAACCAACAACTTATCCAAAGTTCCAAGTGACGCTAAATCGAGCGTACCTTCTAGTGTTATAAATTGAAAATATTCTAAAAAGTTTCGTTATTTTTAAATAGCACCCCATTTTTTTTCATACCGTCACATTAATCGAATAATTCTTAGTAAAAAAGTGATAAGATTTAGGTTGTATGTGCCTAAAATTGATATTTTGTGAGAAGGTTTTAAATTTTTATTTATTTTACACGTTTTTATTTCAATAACACAGGAATACAAAAAGCTAAACAATAACAAAAATGTTATCGCCTAGTTTCTCCCAAATATTTCAAAAGTTTTAACAATTTAATAATAGGCTTTTTGAAAAATTAAATTTTTCGATTTTAAATTTATTATTTGGAAAAAATAACGTCATTTCCGTGTAAACCGAAAGTGAGATTTAAAATTTTATATGTGTATTTTTACTTCCCTTTTATAGTTAATTAAAATTACGCAAACGGGCAAATTCTGAATTATTTTTAAAAATTAATTTTTCACCCATAACATTTATTATTGTTTATTTTTAAACAGGATTGGATTTCTCAGAAAAACTAAGTCAGACTGAATTTTCAACCAAAGATTTATATAAAAAATTACAGAGAATATCAAGTGTAACGCATAAACTGGAACACACTATATTTTTTACTGTCTAGCGCGTATTGTCAGCAAAATATAATGATGCATTTTTATTCTTAGATTTTATATCTATCTCTTCAGTTTACTATGCTATGCAAGTTACCAACCCTCGCTTTGTAAGAAATTAAAAAGGTCTATTTACAAGTTACTTTTAATTAAACTGCCCACATTTATGGAAGCGGCAGATCTATTATCGACATTATCAATTAAAAATTATGACTACTTACCAAGTACATTTTTAAGAAAAACTCTTAATAAGGCACACATAGTTTATTCAAAAACGAAAAAGAAATTGTGGTTGCATTTATACTATTTTTTTATTGGTTTTCTACAACAATGCCAAAAATAAAAATATCGTGTATTATTGTCGGCCTAGCCAGAGTCCTTTGGAACGAAACGGAGAAGTCATAAAAATGATGATTTTTGTATGTACATGTTTGCTGAAAGCATCGGTGTCCTACCTCTGAAATTTAAAATGTTCTTGTGTGTATCTATACATCAGACAAATACTAAACAAAAAACTCTCACTGTGCACTTAGAAAATCATAGAATTTAATGAGACGCTACTGTGAAGTTTATGGCATTACATTGCGCCCTGCAAATATTCACAGACTATATAAACCATTTGATTCCGTAATTAGGGACAATAAGACCAATTGTGAGTTTCAAATCACTTGAACACATTAGGCTGATGCGGATAGGTAACTAACTGCCTAACGTTTTAAAATTTCATCACAGCAATTTCTTTAACGGTTTCATTTACAAAATCGGATGTAAGTACTCGTTTTTCTATGGCTTTTAATGAGGTGAAGATTATTAATGCAAATTTATATCTCCAAATTTCCCGTATATTTCCCGCATTTTCAAGGGCACTATAAAAATCCCGTATAATTCCCGGTTTTCCCGAATTTCCCGGTCGCTAGACACCCTGTTAAAGATATTTACGAACGTTAGAGTAATTTTTTTACAACTTTGAAATATTGGAAAATTATTAAAGCAATTAATTAAATTGAATAAATGTACTTGTTTCGAAAAATTGTAAGATGAAGCTAGATGTAATATACACTGAATATAAACATCAGAAAAATATTTTTATTTCTTCAGTGCATAAATTTCAAAATGCATAAATACTAAAATATTCACACCTGAAAATTGAAATTAACTTTGGTAATTTCCATATTGCACTAACCGAGGTGTTTCATTGAATAAATTTAAATACACTAGAATTCCCAATTACGAATCACAAATTAGTTTATTACTCAAATTAAAATTTTAACAAAGTTATCTACTGATTTTTTAAGAGTTTTAATTAATTCTCTCTCATATTGGCAAAACAAAAACACTAAAGTTATGTATATGATAACCTAACTGCTTGATATAGATAGAATTTAAATGTGTTATCAAATATTTATTTAATTTTATATGAAACATGTATTTTTCAAAAATCGATGGATTAAAAAAAACGCAAAAACGTTTTATATTCCACTCCTTGCTATTTATTTTTCCCAGTTCCATTCTATATTTCATTTTAGGGATCCCTTTCATGAATAAGCTAATCAAATTTCATGTTTAAAATTTCCAATAACAGTGTGGATAACACATTAAATTTGATGAATATTTTACCACCTGAAAAGTTTGGCTTTTAGATTTTACGCGATTATTTAGAAATTGGAATACTTTTCTAAGATTCAGCCTTAGATTTCAACTAACAAAATTTTAATATTAGCAAAATTCTACGTAAATTATTTTTTCTACTCCCTTATGTAAATTTGCTGTTTTTCGTGCAGTCTGTAGAATGGATAAGTGAGCCACTCCAGTTAACTGAACGGATATATTTCATATACGTTCTAGGATGGATATGAAATCGACCAATCACAGTTCGTGTATTAAGTACATAGGCAACTATTCGTTTTAAAAAATTCAAGTTTGTGCGTAAGCTGTCAAAGTAATTGTCAGTGTGTATTCGCGCAGTTTGAGCTAGAAAATAATTTAAAATGAGTGATTCCAGTGAAGAATCGATAACGGTATACCACCTAAAATTTTATTGAAATTTTAGAGATATATTATGACAAAAAAAAAGTAGCTATATCTGGGGATTGAACCTATGATCGCTAGGCTACTGAAGCTTTTATAAAATGTTTGCACCTAGAGCATAAGATTTAGCAGAAGCTAAGTTTGTATATTAAAATTTGATTAAAACTATTATTTGTAGTTTTTTCTTAATCCGGTCGTAGAAAAAGTATACTGTACAACTCGAGTGGATTATCCATATCGCACTCGAAAGATTGAGGCACTCCGCCTACGGCGTCGTGCTCAAACTTCTTTCTCATGCGATATGGCTATCATATCCACTCTTGTTGCACAAACTACTATTAAACTCCTAAGATGGCCGACTTAATAATCTTTTTTATTTTTTATATGGGTAATACATAATCACGTGCTATTTCCCATATAGCCCTTAGAGTGAAGTAGAAAGAAACCACTATTTTCCTTTTTATCTTTCCTTTCAAATTGGCCTAAAGCCATTAATAATAATAATTGTTTATTGGTCCAACAGTACATAACCAATTGCAGGAGAAAGTAATAAAGTAAGATTGCTTATAAGTAAATCTATATCTATATCTATATCTATATCTATATCTATAACAACTGTATTATTATAACAGATAGCACAAGAAGGCATTGAGCTATAATATGAGTATACAGTTAATAGAATATAAAACAAGCTGTGTAATAATGAAAAATGAGAAACTAGTAGTATTCCTGAAAGATCCATATAGGTTTTCAGGTGAACAGTTATATATATCACAAATATGTGATATTGTATTATAATTAGAACAAATCAAATTTATGGGGATCTTCACATAGCATTTATGTTTGTCAATGAGTTGTTAAATGTAGCAGAGATGTAACTATTAAGCCTTGGCACCAAGAAATGTAATTGACTTAATATTTCGGGGGAGCCAACCCTATTATGTAATAGCATGTGTAAAAACTTTAATCCGTACAAATGTCTCCTAAATTCTAAGTCTATTTAATAAATACTGGTTGTCACAGCCTTTGTTAGGATACCTACCTTAATCCGGTAAATAAGATATTTTACAAATTTTCCTTGAATAGCCTCGATGGATTTTTATAGCAGTCACAAATGAGGTTCCGGACAGGAGAGCAGTATTCGGGCTTGGAATGAACTAGATGGAGTACAGCGTATGAGAACATCGGTATCGTTAAAATCTTGACCCAGTCTAACTACAAATTCCAACATTCTCATGGAGGACGAAACGGTTTGCTCTATATTTGTGGAAAAACTTAATTTACAATCAACATAAATTCCTAAATCTCTCACTGCATCGGTGCGAACTAGTTCCTGCGATTCAATTTGATAGTCGTCTGTAACTATGTTGACTTTACGAGAGTAGGTCATGACTTTACATTTGGAGATGTTCAAATTAAGAAGATTTTTGTTACACCAATATACCACTTTATATTTAAGTTGTTATTTTTAAGTCGTCTGCGAAAAACAGTTTGTGACAAACAATTACATTACTCCGGTAATTAATTATAATAACATAATACAAAATAATAAAGGGCCCGAGTTAGATCCTTGTGGAACTTCTGAAGTAATTACTTATTGACTTGATTTAAAACAGTTGTATGTAACGTATTGGAGACGAACTGTCAGATGTGAGTGAAAGAAAGCGAGTAACAGCGCAGAAAACATTGTCCTTCTAGTTTGATTATTATTTTGTGATCAATACGATCGAAGGCTTTCGAGAAATCGGTATATATCACATCTACTTGCCCCTTTTTATCAACAATTTTAGATAATAGTTGTGTGAAACATATTAAGTTTGTATTGGTAGAGCGTTTTTCCATAGCCATGCTGATCAAATAGTTTTTAGCGAGTGGGTAAATACGATTATATAAAGACATATCAAAAGTCTTTGCGAAGTTACACGGTAAGGTGATAGGGAGATACTTCGTTACCTCAGAGTTATTACCGTTTTTCAGAGTGGGACAGACACTAGCAGTTTTCCAGATATCGGGGAAAACAGCTTACCTCAGAGATAAGTTAAAGAGAATTGTTAATGGTTGCGCTAAGGCATGTGCGCAGTCATTAACAAAAAAGCTGGGAATACCGTCCGGACCACAAGCTATTTTATTTTTTAAACTCCTCATTGAAAGTACTATTTCGTCCTCCCGCAATGATGTAATATTTATACTGGGCATGTTGGAGTGGTCGGTGTCGTCGATATATTGCAACTCAGAAAATGTCGAATGAATGATCTGGTGGAGTAATTGATATATTTCACTTTTCATGATGTAACTAAAAATAACACGTCTCCCTTTTTTTGTTTAAAATGATTCGCTTGGTTTAATTTTTATTAAATACTGAACATACGTCGATATATGCATATTTCAAAGGCTTTAATTCATTTTTCACAGTTATACAAACTTTGTTAATTAAAATTTTAATTACAAATGTAAAAACGGTAATTTGCTCAAAATCGATATCGATATTTTCTAATTTTTCGAATACCCTGTACAATTTCTCTTAAATTTGACAACTGTTATGACTGCCTAAGACATATAAAACTGTTTATAAAGAATGACTTTTAGTGACAACACGGAAGATTGCTCTATTTGCAGAAATAAATGGATCTCGATATGTGACAAAAGAAAGTAACTGAAAATTATATCATTTTAAAATAAGTCTAAATGATTTTGGTTTTATTAATATTTTCTGAAATTTTCTTAACCACATTAGAATTTGGATTTGGGAAGTGTAACGAAAAAATTTTCAAGACTTTTGTTATTTGTCGATAAAAATTATGATTTGTTGAAATTATTGAAAGATTTTTATGTTAACAAGATAAAACTAATTTTCAGGTAGATATATACTATATAACGAAAATTGTGAACACTCTAGAGGGCGCATTTCTCAACGGATCAAAACAAAATATGGCAGGCATTTACCTTCGGACCATATCTCTGTTAAGTTCGAAGATGGGCTAAACCGCCATCTTCATTTCAAAATGGCGTTGGTTCAAAATTTTTAAAAAATTCTCCAAATTTTATTTCGAATCGAATATGTACATGCGACACATCGTTGTATATTGCTCATCTAGCCCTACAACTTTTGTCTAAAACATTTTTTGCTAAAACGCATAGGAAAAATTAAAAAAATGGCGGCGGTTCAAAGTCCTCAAAAATCCTCAAAATTTTATTTCGAATAAAATATGTACATCCGATACATCGTTGTATAGTGCTCATCTAGCCCTACAACTTTTGTCTAAAACATTTTTTGCTAAAACGCATAGGAAAAATTAAAAAAAAAATGGCGGTGGTTCAAAATCTTAAATTCTCAGAATTGTATTTCGAATCAAATATGTACATGCGATATAGGACGAAATCTACCTTTCCGACTGGCCCTTGTCATCGGGTTTTTTTAGATATAAGATAGTTTTGTTATAAAATGAAAAAGTAAATTTTGGTATCTTTAAGTGTTTTTTTTAGTGACTGGTGTAAAATTTTCAGCAAACGTTGATTATATCTTGAATTAGCACACGTAAATTAAACATAAAAGCATAGAATAGGAGAAATAATTTATAAAGTTTTTATATTACGTATAAGTCGCAAACTCCTCTATAAAATTTTTATTTTACTATAAGTAACGTAACCAGACTGCAACCAACTGCTACTCTTCGGGCTATATGCACTAAATTACAAGTTACAAGCCTGGCGCGTTAAGTGTAATAATTGCATATTATCAACAAAACGCTAATGCTTTGATTGCAACAAACACCAGCCGAAAGACTGATCCTACTTAAAGGAGCTCTCGTGCCAGTCATCCCATACCACTTGTAGACTGCAGTTTCAAGCTGTTGGCTCTGGTCAGTGCAAGGTAGGCATGTGACGGCCGACGCGAGGATCCTTGGACTATTTGGTACATCTCGGTATCCTTAGGGTAGCGACATGCTAAACAATCAACAGGCGCCGTCTAGCGGTCCAGTGTCTGTTGCAATTGTAAAATAAATCGCGAATTAGAATTTAATGGGCAACATTTTTGGTCCTATACGTTTTTTACATTTGAACAACTGTTCACGAGAAAATTAAGAAAAACCGCCAGAATGTACCACCGGGGGGAGGTTGTTACGAAAATAAGAGATGTTGCGGACTCCGGTTAGATGGGAACTTTTTGGGTCTTGTTCCTAACTCTATTGGGAATATATATACGTAATATAAAAACTTTATAAACTATTTCGTCCAAAAAGTACTATTTGCATGTACTAAATTTAGTAACTGAAAATGTGAGTTTATTTGATAACAAGTGCATTTTTTATATTAATTTTTTCAGCTATATCTGAAAGGTACTGTTACACTAGCGGGTGTATCACATTATATTAGAGATTGTATCAAACAATTTCAAATATTTTTTCAAAAGGGCAATGTCTGGTCAAGAAATCAACTGCTTGAACTACTTGAAGAATGATGCTGAGAATAAATTAGGCATTGACGAAAAAATGTTAATATCATTTATTGATTAGTTCTCAACTATATTAATTATTCAGCTTACCTCACAGTTAGTAAGCCTTGTCGTCTAAGTCTTGTTCTGTAAGCGTTGTACCCTAAAGATTATAATAATGTAATCGGGTTAAAATTTGCTATAGAACATATTCTACGTGCAGCTGTTATAAGTTAAACGAAATTATTGTTGCTGCTCAAATTTGTGTTTATTAATTCAGTTTCTATTTAAATGCCAAATCAATAGTATTTTGCGCTACAAGCAAGGTAAAACAGTTTTTACTAGTCTTAGGAGGAAATGATTACCGAGCTGTCAGACGATCCTGTCATCTTCTAGAACCTGCGTGTGATGTACAATATTTTATTTGCTATTTATTTGTACATATTTCTTTAATAAAAAGTGAGAGATAATAGAGAGTTTTTGCCAACTAACGCTATACCTCCGTTACCGCTAACGTAGAAGGAAAGAGATAGTTGCACATGTGTGCAAATAGCGTTCACCTTATTTTAATTGCGTGTCACCTTATTGCGCTGCGGATAAGGGACGTTAGGTTACCTACCTTAAATGGACCGTAACGCTACTAATTGGTCAGAAATCCTAGTGTATTTTTGTTTTAGGTTTGTGGTAGTTATGCGGCGGTCGCTCTGGTCACGTAGTTTGGTTCTTGCTAATGGTTGTTTGATGTTGAGAGTTCAAGTCAAACCTGTCATACATTAGTAGATCTCAAGAAAAGGGGCTGTCGAGGAGGATTTGGTATTAATAAAGACTGTATCAGCGCATCTTCCACCTCATTCTCCAAATTTACTACAAAATTTAATACACCTTCCATAGTTCAAATGTGCTTTTAGAGGGCGGAATATTAAACATAATATTTTTAATCGCAAACTCCTCTATAAAATCCTTATTTTACTATAAGGAACGTAACCAGACTCCTTATAGTAAAATAAGGATTTTATAGAGGAGTTTGCGACAAAAAATATTATGTTTAATATTCCGCCCTCTAAAAGCACATTTGAACTATGCAAAGCCCAGTTAGGCTATTTATTTTTTGATTGCAACAGACACTATCCCGCTAGATGGCGCCTGCTGACTATTTTACATGTTGCTATTGTAAAAATATCGGGATGTACCAAATGGTCAAAGGATTCTTGTGCCGGTCGTCACATGCCTACCTTGCACTGACGAGAGCCAACAGCTCGAAACTGCAGTCTGCAAGTGGTGTGTGACGGCTGGCAAGAGAGCTCCTTTAAGTAGGATCAGTCTTTCGGCTGGTGCTTGTTGCACTCGAAGCATTAGCGTTTTGATGGTAATATGCAATTATTACACTTAACGCGCCAGACTTGTAACTTGTAATTCAGCGCTCGGTGGAGCACATAGCCCGGACAGTAGCTGTTGGTTGCAGTCTGGTTACGTTCCTTATAGTAAAATAAGGATTTTATAGAGGCGTTTGCGACTAAAAATATTATGTTTAATACACCTTCCCTAGCTGCGGAAAATTTGCTTTAAATTATGGTTGTTTGTATTGTTCAAAAACTTGTTATATACATACACAATTTTACATATATTATAGAAATCGAACTGTTAATTGTCATTTTACACACCAAATCTATCAAATAGCGTTCACGGTTCGGGGCTCGTGCAAAAGCTCTTGTACAACAAATCCCTTATTTTATTGACCGTATTTGGTCACGTGACATTTAAGGTTAACGTGAGTGGTATTAAAGGAATTGGCAAAAACTCCTTATTAATAGATTATTACATCTAAATGACGAATTGTACAGGTATGCCAACACGGACTCTTTTGTAGGGAATTTAATGCTCTACGAAAAAAATCCTGAGCAATTTTACTCTATCTAGCTCCGTTTTAGCAACATTTCAAGCCATATGCGCCTTTAAAATTATGCTTACAGCTTGCGTACTGTAAGAATGTGCATATGTGGCTGTGTCATCGGAGTACTTGGTTAGTCTGTATTCGGGAACTCTGGGAAGTCGGAGACGTATAATTTGTACGATTTTGGTGGCAGACACAACCCTTGCGAGACTCCCACGCGAATATCTCATTGTGTTGACAGTTTATTGTTCACTTTGACCTGCAGCGATCTGCCTGACCTACGCTCGCCCCTAATGTCAACACTACTAACTTATAAAACTGAGACCAGTTAATAGTGATTTTAAATATATGCATGCTGTTTTGATAAATATCGTTTTACAAGTGAATACACCTGGTATCAGAAAAAAATATATAATTAGAGTTTCCGGACCACGCTACGCAAAAGGAGGGTGATGTGATTCACACGTCTGTTGTTATAGTAGATTGATGTAGATTGTGCTATTGTTTTAATAGTCTATTGGTATAACATACATATTTTTTTTCTTTATTTTATACAATTACATTGTTAAAACTAGTTATTGATTAAAGCGTCTAGCCTGGAATTTGGAATTGGTTGGGAGGGTGGTCAATGAAAATTATTGAACCACGGCACTTAGGCCTCATTGGGCCCCTGGTAATTTCTCACTGTAAGCGAAATAGGTGGTGATGTTGTCTAGGGGCATCTCCCTTACATCGGCCAAAGTAGGCCAACGTTCTCCCAAAATTGATTCTCTGACTGATGAGACGGCAGAACAGTCACAGAGTACATGTTCACAACCTCTACAGAGAGGTGTTTCGCTTAATCTCATATTGTATAGATGTTTTCTTAACGGACAGTGTCCAGTCTGAATTCCCGTTATAAAACGTAGGTTCCTTCTGGACATTGCCAGGTAGTCCATTGCTGTACTCTTGTTGGGATATTTTAGTAGTTCCCTAGCAAGTTGACAGCTATTTGTTTCAGCCCACAGCTTATTGAATTCATTGTGGGTGTTCTCTTTAACTACTTGTGTTATCGCCGTGATCGGTAACAGACTGGCCGGGCCTGGTCCAAAGATATTTAGGCCTGCTGTCATCTTGGCCAGTCTGTCAGCTACTTTGTTGCCACTACACTATGCATGTCCTTTCACCCAGCATACCGGCTATTCATGCTGGAGGAACCCACAAGTGTTTGGTGACATTCCCATACTGCTCCTGTAGTAATTTTAAAACTTCTTAGGGCTAGTCATGATTGTCTACAATCTGTGTAAATCCTGATTGTTTTCTCCCTAGTTTATCTACGGACAATCTCTTTTACAGCAATAGTTATGCCTGCCAATTCCGTCTGTACTACTCTGGCTCGCCCATCCATAGCTCATTTATATTGAATTTGCAGACGCCAATGGATGCCAACGGATTTGAGGCGTACCATTGTTGCCAGAGCCACTTCTAGATATATATCTAGTGGTGGCAGACACAGCATTACATCCGTAGCTCTCGTTGGCGTTATTCGCATAGCTCCGGTTATGCTTAGACGGGCAACTCTCTGCACTTGGCTGAGCTTGGCCTACTTGGTTGTAGTCTGTTTGCTCTTAGACCACCAAACCATAGTTCCATAGGTTATCATTGGTCTTATGACGGCAGTGTATATCCACATGACAACTTTGGATTTCATTCCCCAGGTTTTCCCCTCGGTCCTGACGCACTGTTAATAAGAAATGTAAGCCTCTTTAGTCTTCTATCTATGTGAGGATTCCATGTTAGTTTGGCATCCAAGATTACCCCAAGGTATTTCACTTTCGATGAGAAACTTAGTATTGTATTCAGAAGGGCAGGTGCCTTCAGTGCACGTATTGTGAAGAGAATCATATCCATCTTACTGGGATTGACAGATAGGGAGTGTTCCCTGCACCATTTTTCAATTATTCTTAGGGCAACCTACATTCTTTCGCAGAGAACTTCTTCGAATTTTCCACTAAGCATTGTTTTTAGATCATCTGCGTAAGTAACTGTGTGGAATACTTCTGAATTGAGGCGATACAAGAGGCTGTCAAGAACGAGGTTTGTTATCTCCTTTCCCTTAATATATATTTTTAGGAAACAATTGAGGCAATATATATGCGGACAGCTAGCTGGCTTTAGTCGGAGCAAAGAGTCGTGATTCGGAGCACGTGCAAGAAATGTGAAATTTACCCTCTTTGAATGCATGACATAATAGACAAATTTTTGTTTTGTTCGAGAAAAGGAGGCAATGAAAAATTGATATTGTTTGAGCACCATCTATAGTTGATAATTAGTTAGGCCTGTCTCTTTTTTCCGTAAAACCAGTCTTCTATAGACGAGACCGAAATTAATGGTAAGGGAAATATAATAAGTTGTTACATATGAAATAATCAAATTTGATTTCAACATCCTTGAAAAAAATATGTACGTTAATTGAAATGTAATTTTAGGTGACATTTTGATAATAAAATTGTGTCAGTGAAAAGAATAATTTTAGTACAAAAAAAAAAAATAATGAATATGATACCAACCTCCTGAACTTTCAGTCAGTATAGAACCCTATTATCCTTGCAAGACGACGTTTGATTCTCAAGAAAGTTGATGTGTAAAGATTGCTGAAAGACGGCTAAATAAGACTATACTTAATATTTAGAAGTAAATGGTGCATAGAAATAAATACTGCATGGAAGTAAATGCTGGATAGAGGTAAATAAATGCATAGGAATAAATTAATGCATAAAAATAAATTAATTTGCATAAAATAAATTAAATTGCATAAAATAAATTAAAGCTGATTTGCAAACTATAAATTGCCAAAAAATGAGATAGAAAAGAATATTTTATTGCTATGTGGTAACATGTAGTATTTTAATTAGTTATTGAATTTAAAAAAATTGAATTTGATTTATTTAAAAAATTGAAATTGCCTTAAGGACGTAATTGAAAATTATTGAAATTTAAATGACTATTAAATAAAATTTACCTGGTAGTAGTAAACACAGCCAAACGTGGATATGAGTGTAATATAAATTACTGAGGATCGCACAGCTGAACGTTTGTAGACTCAATCAGGCCAAATTTGACTTCGTGATTTTAACTAATAAGCTAACTATTTTATATTACAGTCTGATGAACGGTACCAATATATAAACTTGAAAAATCCACTTTTACTGAGAAAATTGAAAGCTGTAAAATAGTACGGGTGTTGCCATCTGTTAATGGGCGAGTTAAGCGCACAACCTGGTTTCTTAGTTAGGTTTCCTTACTCAAGCAAATTACAGAATTACAGATTAATATAATGGATAGAGGAAATCTATAATATCTACATAAGTTTTACAGCTAACAAATGGCATTTATTGGAAACATAACCTTCGCACGAACTGCCCTAATAAATAGTAATTTGTTTACAACTGTTTTGTGATAATTCAGTAAATACATTACATCATATATGATACACTATACAACAGGAGAATGAGAAAGTTTCACAGGTAAGGAAAATAGCTACATGTGCATAGTAAACAAAGTATAAAAGTGAAATATAAATGAATGTAAATGTTTTTGTAAGCTTGTCATAGCCAATGAGTTCTGAAGGGCTGTAGCAGAGATACATAATTTAGTGTTAAAAAAAAAACATGACTGCGTTCCTAAGACACAAAAATAGGTACATAAAACAATGTGAAATAATTTAGCAGTTGTACAAAATTTCTGATAATAGAAAAACAGTCTCACTTACAAAAACTGAATCAAAATGCTATACAGATCGTGCTAAATATAAGTAAATTACCAATTATTATATAAAATTGTTAAATGGACATAAGCCATGCAACAGGTTCCATAGCAGTGGTGATATTACACCTTCCTGTGGACAGACTTTTGCGGCCATTTCTCGTACGGAAGCATCTCCCGCACTGATTTGTACAGCTCTCTCTCTTCGAGATCATGTTGGATATCCATCTTTCCATGATCGTAGGGACACACTCAAATCTACTTATACCTCAAGAGAAACAACAATGCAGCTACGGACACGTGTTTCGGAGTTGGTTTTGTTCGATTATAAGATATATTCGCTAAGCTACGCTACGCTGATGAGGAGCAATAGCTCCGAAACACGTGTCCGTATCTGCATTGTTGTTTCTCTTGAGGTATAAGGCAATAACTTTTTCTTTATTTAATTATTTAGCCTCATAAACCCCCATCTATTTTACTTAGTGTTTGCCAGGTGGAAATAGAGTAGTACACATAGAGCTCGTCGTACTGATTGCTCTCATTTGAGGCTCTAAATGTGGCACATGAAGTATAAAAGTACAAATCGAGTACTGTGCACTGCACTTTCCGACCTTTGTTGGTTTTGCTCGACTATAAGATATATTCGCTAAGCTACGCTGCGCTGATGAGGAGCAATAACTCCGAAACACGTGTCCGTAGCTGCATTGTTGTTTTTCTTGAGGTATAAGGCAATAACTTTTTCTTTATTGTTATCAAATATCATATAATAGAGTCATCTAGTTTCATTTCTAATTAATCTATGCACATTGAATGATCAGCAATGGCAACACGGAAGGGAGGCACTACGTTTGTGAGCAGTTTTAACGCTATAAGCTCAATGTTCAAAATTGTGACAAATGATATTTTTTATACGGTATAAAACAGTGCGTAAATAATTAAAAAGTGTTATTTGATGTTGAATTTGACGTATTTACCAGAACGTTATGAATAGTTTAAATATTATTTTTCATATACACACGTATTATTCTTGTGTAATAATGTTATTCGAATCTTAATTAATGGATAGCAAGGTATTCGATTTTCTCTAATAATTGATGAAGTTTGAAATGATGATAACATTTTTAATGTCTACCCCTATTTTGTCATTTAAAATATTGATTTACTAATTATTTAAAACTGACAGCTTAATAGCCATGTAAATGATTAATTCACCCCACTAACATGTTTCGAACCATTTATAAATTCCGAAACTTTTAACTGTTACATGTAAAGCAAAATGACTGTTTGTATATTAAGTACTGAAAGCTCATAAATGACCGATGTTTTACAATATTTATTAACTGTAATTAATAAAAGGTAAAAAATAATATTGACTATACAATAATGTGCAGGGATCAGATTGCAAATATATTCTTATTTCATAATGCATATTTTAAAAAAATTGCACAAGGCACGAAGAAATCAATAATCGAGAGAAAAATGTATGTTTGAATTTGTCTATGGGGACGAGCGTAGATGCGTCTTTACTATGTACAGACTTCGATATGCGATGTAAAGCAACGTTAAGCGCGGTTACTACTTGGATGGACTACCGTTTCAAGTGTTATAGTACGTTCTCCATATTAACAAGATGGCCGAGGAAAGAAATTGTAAAACTATCAAAATAATTCAATCTTTAAAGTCAATCAGTCAAAACCCGATAAAAAGTCATTCGACACTCGCAATATTCAAAAACCACAATTTCCAAAAAATAATTCTGAGAAAATTCATGCTACATCGTTAACTCACAAACAATCCAATTCAATCGACAAAATCATTCAGGCATCAAAACTCACCGAATTACAACCCAAACAGTACAAAAAATTGCCCTAAAAAATACAGCCACCTCAGTAACTCGTTTCACTTCAATACCCACTCTCTCAAACCAGTCAGAATATTTATATTCACTCCCAAAAATTTTCTATAAACAAATTTCTCTTCAATTTTACTCAAAAACCAATCTTCTATTCGTATCTCAAAACACGCTTTATTCACCTTTCCAACCAGCCCATGAAACATTCATCCGAATATAAGTCCAATTTACATGTTCTCCATCGACTGCAAGCCACTCGCCGCTATCTTCATTCTGTTTACCCTAAAATTGACTTTCGCTCCGTTCAACGTCGACGATACAATACCCTCAATATGACTTAATATAACATCAAAATATGGATTAAAGTACAGCTCTCAACGTTACTTTACGGGACCAGTTCAATTTAACATGTTATATCAAAATGTTCACTTTTCATCGCCGTTTTATTGATATAATTTTCGACACGAAATTCCAAAATTTCAGCATTTATAGCGCTTATTTCACAATTAGAGCCCCCATAGAGCGGCTAGAGAACGATCCGGCTCTCATCCAGACTTCCGCAAGCCAAGTCCCCATCGTCAGTATAAATAAGGGAGCACGCCAAGTCCCCGGCAAGTTGTGTTTTTCGGAATATCTCGCAATAAATAAATCCAGTGCCCGTATTACCTCTTCGGTTGCCCAAGCGCGTAAATCCAAGTGTGTTTCCAAGGTGTATCTAGCGATATTAAATCCATGCCTGTGCATCTTCCTAGGCAGATCCTATTAAAAAAGTATTTTTATAAAATCGCCCCAGTGCATTTAGTTAATAAAATTCAAATCGCCGTCGCGTATAATAATTAAAGTGAATTTTCTCAGATTTATAAAATCATTTAATTCAACAATTTAAACCGAACCCTACCTAAGGCAAAATTTCAAGTGTCGATAAGTTAAACCATTTATACCGTGTAATAAAATTTAATTTTAAGTGAAATAAATAATCAACTCTGTTTTTACGCTTAAATAATTATCTGTTAGTTTTCGCTTAAAACAAAATGTTTAATTTAAAACTCTAGTGCAAAAATAAAATACGTCGGCCTATTTCCGCTGCTGAGGCCTGACACCGACGCCTGTAGACGAGCTACCCCCAACCAGGAATTTTGCCGAACCTCTTCCCTTAAGAAGAGTAGGGATCATTTACTTGCCTAACATTTAATAGACAAGGGACCGACGGCTTTACATCCCCTCCGAAGGATGGTATATCTCCTATACCACCCTCGCCTAAGGTTGTATAGCTTCCGCGCATACACTGATATACAAGCCGCTGGAAGATGTGTGAGGCGAGAACGCGGTTTCCGTTGGAATTGCCACCCATCCAAGTACTAACTGCGCCTGTCGTTGCTTTACATCGCATACCGAAGTATGTACATAGTAAAGACGCACCTACGCTCGCCCCTTGCCTTCCCAATTAAAAATAAAATTATTTACGTTTACAAAATTTTAGTTTCAATTTGTATTTTGATTTGCTGTCAATATTAATATATAATATCTGAAAATGTATGATGTAACTGGGTAAATAACAGTGTTAACTTAATGATTAATAGAAATATTTACAATAAAGTTACACGAGACATGTGAAGGGGAGACACCATTTAACACAATAAATTAAGTCAGTCCCAAGTGAGCCTAGGTTAAAAAAAATAATAATAAAAACATATACATTTATAACTGCGCAGTTACTTACAGGTATATTTATCGTCAAAGCTAAAGGCCCATACCATCTAGGCGCACAAAATGGTCGTCTATATCTATAAAAATCTTATACGGAAAATAAAACGTTCTTTCAACTTTATTATGAACACAATAATGAATTTCAATGGTACTTATCCCAGCCTCCAACATCTCCAAGGATGATGAAAGATAAAGGCAATTCAGGCTTCCTCGATTCATATTCTCTATAACTGCGGAAGGGTCTGTTACTCCTCTCCAGTCTCAAAACAATATATGCTTGTAGCATCCTCAATCAAAACAGAATTTCCAGCAGCAGAAATCGGCACGTGGTCATCCCACAAAAAGAAACGTCAGTCACAAAAAATCTTAACTCCCAAAACCTGACTTTACAATTTACAGTAAGACTTGGAGTAGTCTTACAACCATACAACATTTGTCTATAATAGGAATTAGCGCTTTAGAATTTGGTATTTCTAGGAAAATTTGCAAAGCATCCTTACCCAACAAAATGGCCTGGGCACACAAAAAAACAAGGATTCAGTCGCTTCGTTTCTAGGTCTTTCTAGAAGTTCCACAACCAATATAATCGGTTTCAAACAGCTCACCATTCAAAAAGGCACTTCTAAATTTAAGATTTCCAGGGTGATCCCCAAAACTAAGGGTTTGCTCTAAAAGCATTTAACAGGAAAAATCTCATATTAACGGTAAACGACGCGACGCTGAATAAGGAATAACTTAAAAAACGGCTCGTTGCTTTTTTGCTCAACCACATGTTCTGGAACACCAATCACAGATTGACATTTCATCCGAAATTACCCAAAATCCCTAAAGACGCGCGCGTACTTATAAAATGATAACAGCACAGAAAACAATTCTGGAAATATTAAAACAAATATTAAAATGAAATCCCATATGTACAAATCCCAATCTCAAATAATATTTTCCCATAAAGCAAATAAACCTAGAATTAATAAATTGAATGACAACAGAAACAGTCTCCTTTCTCAATGTTGGTAACAATATCTTTTTCCCAATGAAATATGACAGCTGACGAAAAAGAATGGATAGAGGATTCTTATTTATTTAAAAATAAGTTCTCCCTTCATAAGTACAAGTAAGAGAATATTGTTGGTATGAGTAAAATGCATCGCAAACAAGAATGTTTCCAGATTACTTTTATTTGAACCAACAATATGTATACACTATCACCTACTCTATCAACAAAATTAGAGGAGTACCAGAAATTTTTTCGGAGGTACCTTACTACAATCATTTAAAAAACAAAATATAGCCTTATTCACTTTAAACTTTAAATTCTTATATGCAAAAATATATGCCTAAATTCTAATTTAACATTACAAAACTATCATTTCTAGGTTTCCTGGAAAATACAAAAAATGTTACAGGTGTAACAAAATGTTGCTTTGCACAATTAGATCTGCAAAAAGATTGCATTAATACCATGATTAAGAATGTCGGCAAATTACACAGACCCGCAAAAAAAAAAATTTCTACACCATGGATTAGACCATTGGATTTTTATGTATTTTCGAACACTGCCAATATGACTTCGTTATTATTTAACTTAAGAACATTAATAAATAACATATACAAACTAAACCTGACAATTGGAGTAACCCCATTGACTCAAATATAAAGGTATTGTTATGTAGTGCCCTCTGACGGAGAGAGATTTAATTAGTCTCTGGCACAGAGTGAATGGAGACCTGTTTAGTTGACGGTCTGGAGCTTTGAATATATAGATAAGGAAGGAATGCTTTGCCAGAAAAACAGGAAAACCGAGAAGGAGGTGTAAAGCCTAGCGGAGGTATCCGACATTACCGATGCAGCAAACCAGAGCACATGATGCGAGACTGTCGAAAATGAAACCCCGGGGAAGCAAATTGTGAAAGAAAAGATGAAATCTGCTCCGATAAGACGAAATTGATGGCTATACTAAAGGACATACAGAAAATGGTCACACAAGTACCGAATGAATGAAGTTCGCGACCGGAGCCGAAATAGGAACCGCGACGGCCGAGACAGGGACCGAAGCAGCAGCGATGTGGTGAAAGGCTGACAAAAGGAATCCGCTGTTTCAATTTTGGCAAATTGGGGCATACCAAGAGGTACTGTCGCCGGAGGCACCCTAAGGAAGCAACTGCCCAGAATGTAAAAACACAGAAGGATGTAGCGAAAGTAAAAACGGTTAAGATAGAGGTTCCGAAGGATTGGACAAAGAAAGTTGTAAGGAAGGTATAACTGAGTAACGACGGAATTGGATCTATACTCAAGTCAAGAGAAAAAGACACGCGACCAGAATAGAAGGATGTTGCGAGTAAAAGTGTCGAGCTGAAGGCTTTGTGGGTGCAATGGGATTCCCAAAAGCTGGACTATTAGGGAGAGCTTGGGAGAGCCCGGATGGGAAAGAAGTTTTGTGATACCCAGGTGCCGGGTATCAAAATTACTTCGGGAAGTGAACGAAGGAATATCCGAAGAGCATTTTGGCAAAAATCAAACCTTGGCTAGAGTACGGGAACGATTCTACTGGATAAATAGCCGTCAGGATGTAGAGGCTTGATTTCGCAGTTTCAAGGGCTTTGCGGATGTGGCTGCCACGGGGGCACCTATAGGGGAGGTGACCGAATGAAGGCTTGATATGACTGCAATGTCAGTTCAGCAGGAATCAAGGTGGGAACTTGGTTTGGCTGTACATACAACCCACAGCGGGGTGAGGAGGAATTCTCGAAGCCTCGCTCACCTTGGAGAGGACCGTATTCTGTCTCGGATTAACGACGTTGTTTATCGGATCCAACGTAGAAAGAATTCCAAGATGAAAATCGTGCACATGGACAGACTTGTGAAGTATGTTGGGGAATCTTAAGAAGAGGGCAGTGTTATGTGCTGCCCTCTGACGCGGAGAGAGACTTAATTAGTCCCCGGTACAGAGTGAAGGGGGACCTGTTTAGTTGACGGTCGGTAGGGCAGCGCCATCTCTAGACCAACTAACGAACCGCCAGAAGATCACCAGAAAACTTTAGAAATTTCCAGGCTATTCGCAATGGATTCTGGAAGGAGAATTCGAGTACGTTTGATACGTGTATATATAAGAGGTGAATCCGGCGCACCCGGACAGTTTAGGTCAGTATAGAGTACAGTTCAGTTCTGATATGAGAGGTCAGATAAAAAAAGAACAGTAACATATATACAAGGTGATTTCTTTATAGTTATCCGAAAAATCAAATGAAAATTATTCTGTCTTGGAATTTCCCAAAATTAATAATGACCGTATGTCAACTACGATACGTATACACAGTGTCTAAAATTTAAGCAATAATAATAGTAAGAAAGTTCACTATCAGAAATTATAGATTTTAATCTTGCATATGCTTTTTCAAAATACGTACGATCATTTTCAATAAATTTCTGGTAAAACCGCATGCAGATTTACCAAAAATATTAACCGAGAGTGTGTTTTGATTCCCGTATTTATTACCTGTTAATGACTGTATTTACGAAAATTTTGCCTTTTGCTTTACAATCACGCTCTTTAAATTTGTGTAGAAGGTATTTTTCATTATCACTTGTATTAAAGGAAATAATTGGGTAATTTTACACATTTCCACTGGTTCTTCCATTTTCCAGAAAAGCTGGTAATTGTATTTTTTTAATTCTAATTTACCTGTCGTTAAATTAGATAAAATTTATTTTTGCTAATTTAAGTATTTAATTTTCTCGCGCAGCGATCCTTTTGTATGTAAATAGGTAGGTAACTGACAATTCAGAATATATGTTTAATATTTTGTCTAGTAGCGTCGTCGCTTAAGTATAGTTAGCGTAGGTTTTTTTTTATTAGGAATATCCTAGCCGGCCACCATGAGGACTCCGTCTCGTTCATTTTACTTGAATCCCTTCTTAAAGACACAGCGGAGCAATAAATTCAGAAATTTCAACCCTCTGTGCTAGAGTTTTCCAAGAAGCCACTTCCATCCAGGTAACAATCCTAACTCAATTAATTATACGAGGGAATAATGGTTGTCTGGCCGATAGCCGTGTGGGTTAAGGCACGAGGTGGCAATCGCGATTAATCACACGGGTATCGCGCCACACGGTTCGATTCCTGGCTCCGGCACTGGCACTGTCGGAGGAAATGGTTGTTATCCGCGTTTTTTCAATGTGTAACCCCCTTCCGCACAAGCCTCTGGCTTCTGGAATTGGGAGTTGTCTAATTTCTGTGGTGTTTATTTATAATGAAAAGGGGTCGTTGTTTTTTTGTAATTTTTTTGGGAATACTTTCTTCAAAATACATTTCTATTTAGGCTTTAAAAAACCAGTTAGACATACCAGTTTAACATTACCAATTTAAATTCGTAATACCAATTTATTTTAACTTGAAATAAAAACTAAAGTCAAACCTTGGATTAAACTATCTATATTTTGTAATTCGTTTGGACACTATCGAATTTCTGTAAATTTAATGGTAAAGTCGTACATGGCGCACTGAAGGTTCGAGACCGCCATTTTGTCAGGACCAGGGCACGTGAAATTTTGGGATGAGGTAATCCTGTTACTTTTGGTTGTTCGCTGCCCAGGTGTTTCTGTAATAATCCAGGGATATGGAAACCATATACAGTTTGGACATCCACGCACGAATAATTTGGTAACACCTTTATGTACTTACGTAACATCAGGAATTTCATTTGGCAATAAAAGTTTTACATAATTATTAAAAATTATTATTCAACATATTAATTTTGTTGTCCTCTACACTTGGAAATTATAGTATTATGAAGATATTTTTGGTATTATTATTATTTCGTGGTTTACTTTAAGAGACAAGTTATTTTATTAAATTCATGTACACCATCGATATATTTGGTCATTTATTCGAAGGGTTTAATCTTAACTAAATATTACATGATATTTTAATCATCCTCATCGTATATTTTCTTGTTTTTGCTCATATTTGCTTTATCAAAAATTTGGTAGACCAATGTACATTATATGTTATTATATAATTTGTATATATTAATCTGTATTTAAACTCTGTACATAAAATTTTCTTATCGTAAGTTGGGAGTAATAATCTATTATAAACGTAGATATTTCCTTCGTGGCTTAAGGTTGCCAAGGAAAAGTTACATAATAAAAAGTCAGTGGCGCCCTGGACAAGTAAAAGAGTCTAATTAATGATTAAATAACATCTTACATCAAAAACTATAATCATTTATAACACACCGAACTCAACCATTCTCTCCAAACAAAAGAGCTGCCATTCGCCTTGCGTGTAAAAAGGTAAGGGTGGCATTTGTAAACATTACAACGTAAAGTTCCTCCCGTTTATTTATTTTTTTTTTTGTTTGGAGCGCAAATCTCTGTCGTCCGCTACAACAAATTCCATTAAAAATCGTAATTATGTATAGCATTGTATAAAGAATTATTAGTGTTTTCTTTAAAAAAAGCAGCGGTGTTAAATTACATTAAAAGTATATTCTGAGGATATTTTTACTAAGGGATGTTAGAGGGACTAAGAACATTTTCATTGATATCTTATTCATTCTTATTTTGTGGAAAAGAAAGTTACTGCCTCTCACACCAAGTCTGAAACACTAGGTACATAATTCCTCCACAGCTATTGCTTCAGTTTTTTTTTATGGATACATTTTACTTAATATTGTTTATTTACACTGTACATTTTTTTCTATATGTAAATGAATAACGATAAATTGTTTCGATCCTAGGCAACTTCGTTATTGATATAGTAGTTAAACTTTGTACATCGTTATATCACGAGTACTTAACGGAAGACTATTTACATTTGCTATGAATCAAACTTTACAATGAATATATGCACAGTTCCAGCGAACACGTTATTTAAGTTTTTAAGTCTACTAAATGTTATAAAGCTGGCAGGAGAAGGTAGATATACATACATACAAATACGTTCACAAACTATTTTACAGTATTTTTTATACTGTAAAATGGACTTGACTAGGCGCTATGGGAGCTGTCGTTTCAAATTGAATTCGGGTTCGATTTTTTTTGCTGGAATAAGTTCAGGAGATAGTACCGATTATGAAAATCTACGCTACCAGACGGTAAGCTGGGTCGTTATTTTATTTATGACAAATAGAAAAAAAAATTACATAAAAAAATTTAATTGAATTAAATTGAAAAATCGCCAATTTCACGTTTTTACGTTCTAAAAGTGTAATAAAAAAATGTTGTTTTTATATTCATAATTTTTTATAATATCTAAACTTCGTATATCAACTTCAAATAAAGAAAATTTTCGATTTTTAATTCGTTATAGATGTAAAAATTATTTGTTTTCACCCGCGCGCACGTGCCAGCAGTCCTAATTCTCTCCGAGTACTGTTGCTGTCTTCTATGTGTATCGTGCAATTTCTATTGTTTATGTACCTATTTTGATCATTAATTTATTATTAACTATATTATTATTATTATTATTATTATTATTATTATTATTATTAATCAACAATTATACATTTATTTAATTAATTGCGTATTTAACTTAATATAGGTTTTCATTAAATTACTCTCTTCATGAAATTAAAAAAAATTATTTATTGATATAAATTATTTGTGCATATATATTTGTATATTTTTTAATACATAAATATTCTGTGAATACATGCAATAATAGTTTTTTCTTAAATATACATATATAAATAAAATTCTAAACTAGAACAAGGTATTTAAATATTCTTTTCTTTCTATTATTTGGGTTTTCTACCACATGTATTATTATCCTCTTCAAAAACAAATCACCGATTAATAGAATTATTGGAAAAAAGCCTCTGCGCCCGTGACGTTTACGTCAAAGGAATAGTCAGTGGTTATGTTAACTGCAATAATCTTATTAAATGAAGATAAGTGGGTATCGAATTGTTCTGTAGATATTTGTACAAACAACCTGGCTACCAATGTTAAAAAAAGAACTTAACAAACTCAACATTATCTAAAAAAAAAATATATCATCAGTTCTGTGTTCTGTGTAAGTAGTAAGTATCTATGGAAATAACATAAAAAAAATCTTAAAACTGTATATTTGACATACACAGAAAAATAAGAGTTCTTCCAAAAAAAGCTTTGATAACGGAAAGAGACTACTTTCCGAAACGTCAGCAAAATACATTATTTCTGTGTTTATTCCGATTTATATTATTTGCAAAACATAACCTCTGACTATTCCTTTGACGTAAACGTCACGGGCATACAGAGCAGGTATGTCTACAGAAACGGCACTTCACCATCTAATTAGAAGGGTGGAAAAAAACGTTGGAACATAAGGAGGTGGCACTGGATGCCTTTCTCTACATAGAGGGGGCATTCGACAACACCTCCTTCAACTCCATCATCAGAACTGCAAGAGAGCGTGGCGTTGAGGACACCTACTGCAGGTGGGTTGGCTGAATGCTCAAGGGCAGGATGGTATTTACTACCATGATGGGTGAAACTTTAGGTGCCTCAGTTGCAGGGGGTTGCCCGCAGGGGGGTGTGTTATCTCCCTTGCTATAGAACCTGGTAGTTGACGATCTATTAGTGAAACTTACCAATGAGGGGTTTGAAGCTCAGGGGTATGCTGACAATATACTCATCATATCAAGAAGAAAGTTTAATAACATAGTTAGGGTCCGCTTACAAAGGGCCCTGAATATGGTCAAGAAATGGACCGATGAAGAGGGGCTGAGAATAAGTCCCTCAAAGACCAATATCGTTCCATTTACTAGAAGGAGAAACCTGGAGGGATTGGGTCCTCTGGTTCTTCAAGGTACAATACTGAGGATGTCGGGGGAGGTAAAGTATCTTGGAGTTATCATAGACTCTAAACATACCTGGAACCAACATCTAGACAGGGTAACACATAAATCGGTGGCCATATTGGCCACATGTAGATGATTATATGGCAAAACATGGGGCTCAAGCCTGGTATGGTGCACGGGCTCTATACCAGTGTAATAAGACCCTCCATTACATACGCTGCCTTAGTTTGGTGGCCTAAAACCACTCAAATAACTGCAGCCAACAAGCTAAGCCAGGTACAGAGACTGGCTTGCTTGGGAATCACGGGTGCCATGAAAAGCACCCCCACAGCAGCCATGGAGACCCTATTGGACCTCCCCCTACTCAGCGTAGTGATTCAGGGAGAGGCAAGAATGGGGGCATACAAGGTGCAAAACTCACGTGACGTGGCTCTCCACACAGGGGAGTAAGGACATATGAGGATAATCAACATTGTAGTAGATCCTCTATTGAACATGAGGTCAGACTACATGGTCCCAAAAATCACATTTAACAAGCCCTTCAGTATCTCTATTGGAGAGAGAGGGGATTGGTCAACAGGAGCTCCTGAGTTACTACGCAAAGGCCTGGCCTGGTATACTGACGGGTCCAGGATGGAATCAGGAGCTGGACCAGGAATACATGGAGTGAGACCGAGGGCACGTATAAGCCTTTCTCTTGGACTTCCGCCCACTGTATTTCAAACTGAAATTCTGGCTATACTTGGGTGTATACGTGAGAATGTCAAACGACGATATGTGAATCAGCAGATCTGCATTGCATCTGACAGTCAGGCGGCACTAAAGGCATTAGCCTCTAATAAAGTGTCCTCCAGACTGGTATGGGACTGCCATAAAGAGCTCGAAGTTCTGGGTGAGCAGAACACAGTTAAACTACTCTGGGTGCCGGGATATACCAGAATAGACGGCAACGAAAAAGCTGATGAACTTGCTAGACAAGGAGCAACTAACACATTCTATGGCCCAGAACCCATGCTGGGTATTACCAAATGCTCAGCTAGAGGGGTAATTAAAGACTGGGTCAGGAATAAACACAATCATTACTGGAGGAACATACCAGGTAATCGACATGGGAAAGCACTTATTGAAGGACCATGCCCAAAACAAATTGCAGAACTGCTCCCAAAGAACAGGTTACAGTTGAGAATTGTAACAGGCCTCTTGACGGGATATTTTCCTGTTAAGAAGCAGCTGCACAGAATTGGCAAGTTCGATGGCGACCTTGACTGCAGATTATGTGGCAAGGTACCAGAATGTGAGGCATTGGCCCGCAGAAGATATAATATTTACGGGCAAACACAAACAGACCCGCAAAGCGTTAAAACTCGCCCATTCTCAGACCTGTATCACCTTATCAGTGGCACAGGAGTATTAAAATGGGCAGTGTAAATCGGAACAGGGAGTGCACAATAAGCCCAAGAGGCTGTAGTGCCCTCGGAGTCTTACAGACGACCCTGTGGGGAGGGGTTTTAGTCAGTAAGAGTCTGACACTGACCCAACTCAGGTTGGGAGCCCATGAGGGTTTCCCCTCCTCGTCAAAAAAAAAAAAAAAACGTCACGGGCGCAGAGGCTTTTTTCCAATAATTCTATTATTTTGTAGATTCGGTGTTTTTGAAGAAGATAATAATACATGTGGTAGAAAACTCAAATAATAGGAAAGAATATTCGTAGAATGCCACAAATAACTTTCAAACAATAGGTATTTAAATTATAATTTTAATAAAAAAGTCTAGAACACACGAATCCATAAATTTAGTTCTAAAACATATTAAAGAATTAAACATGAAAACAAACAGAATCATTCATTATATTTTTTACACTCTAAAACAAAGTCAGGCAATATACAGTCTTGTGATACATAGATGCATAAAGGAATTATTCTTCTCATAAAAACATGTTGTCTTACAAGCTTTCTGGCAATTACATGACTTTAGCAAGTTTTCAGGCAATGCAGATTTAGTCAAGAATAAAGATAATAATGCACCTGTTTCGATTTTATAACCAAAGCGTGTATAATCTAGAATTTGATAGTGCGGATATATTGAATTCTTCCAAATATGTTTGTGTAGAAGCCCGTAATACATGCAGACGCACAGCATTACAAGTGCATGAAATTTTTGATAAATCCCTATCCTAAAAGATCGGGACCAAATAAATAGGTTTAGTTTCATCTGCATTATTACCTTGTTTCCCTGATATTCATAAATAGTTTTTCCACTTTTTCCAGATGTTCTGAATTCAATTCGAAACCAGTACCTAGACATCTAAGAGAGTTAATTAATAATAATAGAATAAATAATAAATTAATAATCACGATAGGCACATAAACAACAGAAATCGCACGATACGAATAAGACATCAACAGAATACTTGGAGAGAATTAGGACGGCTGGTACGTGCGCGCAAGTAAAAACAAATAATTTTTACAGATATAACGGATTAAAAATTGACAATTCCCTTTATTGGAAGTTAATATAGAAAGTCTAAAGATACTATAAAAAATTATGTATTGCGAAAAAAACATTTTTTATTACACTTTTAGACTCGCTTTTAGAGCATCAAAAACGAAAATATCAACTTTACGAAAAAAAGTTATCGAACATTTCTTGTAGGAAATTGATAAAAAAATATTTAAAAAAATGTTTGAGGAAATTTTTTTTCTATTTGTCAAATAAAATTGTTTTAAAAAATAACGACCCAGGTTACCGTCTGGTAATATGGATTTTTATAATCGGTGCTATCTCCTGAACTGATTCCGGCAAAAAAAAAAAAAAACGAATCCGAATTTAATTCGAAACGACAGCGCCAATACCGCATATCTAGTCTATGAATAAAAATGTGATGTTATTCAAAATTACAATAATAACATGTATTTAAAAGATATAAAAGAAATTATTTCCATATGAATCTGAAAAAATAATATCTGCTTATTTCATTTGATTAAATGTAAAAAATCTCTTTCCTAGGATAATTCAAAACCAGTTTCGTATTGGTTGAACTTTATATTTAGAGATATAATAAAAAGGAAACGTTATAAACTACTAAGCACTGTTAATGTAGTTATATCCACGAAAGAAATATATTAACAGGCCATTACTTAAATAAACGACTGAAATATATCTTTTCTTCCTGAAAACGTACACGAACCCACACTTTATAACTTCCAAAAGATATTAGCAAAATGAATGAAATAAATATATCTTTTATTTATTCCGGTATTGCACCCATTTTGTTAAATACAGTTTACAGTATATGAGATAAGCAGAATTTGAAATGTTAACAGTTGGGACCAAGCGAATGATACTGAAAACCTATAGATTGATATTAATACTTGTATTGAAATCAATAATATTTCGGCACCTCCTTGCCTTCTCCCCATCACTGTCTTTCATTTTTCCAGTACATTTTTCGACTTTCAAACCATATTTTTGCTCAATACATTAATCCACTACCCTACCATCTTCTCCATTTTCTCATCACCTTCCTCTAATTTACCACTATTTTCTCTGATTTGCCCATGATCTCCTCACACTCTCCCTCACTTTTCCATTGTCTTTCCCTCCCATTGTCACTTAAGTATGTGAGTTTTCCACTACATTCCCTCATTTCTCCATCTTCTTTCCCCACCTTTCCTCACCGTAATCACATTATCTCTCCCTCCCACTTTGCCACCATCTTCCTATAACTTTCTCATACCTTCTCTCTACCTTTTCCCACTTTCTTACGGTTTATCCTGCCGTCTTCTATGGCATTTTTTTTATTTAAATTTATTTAGTGCGCAAAGTCAATAAAAACTCTTTGAATTTTTTTTTTAATTTACGAACCAACGCGTTTAACTTAAGTAAAACATGTATAATTAGGATCTTTAACATATTTAGGAACAACAGGATGGAACAAAAGCAAAAAGCAAATAATTTATTCGTCTTAAACAAAAGTCACTAGCAATTATGGGGTAGAATTTCAAAAATCACAAGAGAGAACATTTTTGATGTCAATAAATATAATATTTGGTCACCTTATGATGCCTTAATATGAGCATATTGCTTCCTTCGCGGTCATGGTATTGAATTTCAATGAAACTTGAAATATACACCATATGATGCCTCAAAAAGTATTTAAGGTTTCTATTTTTTTTTTCAATACACCTGCGATACTTGCGTTAGATGCAAGGTCTGTGAATTTTTTAATTTGTATAAATATTAAGAATGTTCTAAATTTTACAAATATATTGACTGGAATTGTGTAAAATTACAGTGAAACTACTTAGTAGGTGAGATTACATATGCATTTTCTCCTGCACTGACATACAGACAGGTACATAAATAACTATTTCAAGTATTTACAAACAAGCGTTTCATATTACTAGTTATAATAATTTCGGTGATAAAATACTGTGGCAGACAAATGAGTCACCTTCTAAGAGTTCTGCTGTCAATTTTATGTACAGAATCCTAAAAATAACGTTAATTTTTAGGTAGATTTCTAATCTACCTATTGAAGAGAGCAACATGTTACGACTTCGGGAAAATTTCACTATAATTTCTTCGAATATGGTCCCCAGATCCCAATATTGCTCCCCGTTCAAAAGTTTATATATATATATACATATGCTATATAACGAAATTTGTAAACACTCTTGAGGGCGCATTTTTCTATGGGTCAAGACAAAATTTGACAGGCATATACATTGTGTCCATATCTCGGTTAATTTCGAAGATGGGTCAAATTACCTTCTTAGTTTCAAAATGGCGGCGGTTCAAAATTTTTAAAAAATTCTCATAATTTAATTTCGAGTCAAATATGTACATGCGATACATCGTTACAATTTTTGTCTAAAACACTTTTTTGCTAAAACACAGAATTTTTTTTTAAAAAAAAGCGTGATCCATTTATATTTTGAAGACTACCTACGTACTAATAGTTCATAAATGGATGGCAATAAATTGAAGCCCAATAAAATGAGATGATTTGGATGAAATAATTTAGAGTGGGCTGAAATTTTGGCATTTATTAACATATCAAAAGTCCCCACCCGTAGACGCCGGCGGAGGGGAGGGAGGAGAAAATAGATTTAAAAAATAGGTTTTTCGCAAAAAAACTAGGAAAGTATCAATTTTCTGTAAGATATGTACACATGAATATTATAGGTAACAAAAATCCGCACAATTTCGTTTATTTTTAACTTCGTATGACCTATTGGAGGCGCGATAGATTTTTTTGAAATTTTGACAGTTTTGCGACGCATCGGAAATGCGTGCGTTCTTCACTAATATCTCAAAAATAATTGTTCGGATCGTAAAATGTTTCAACTGAAAGTTGTAGAGAATTCGATTATGGGCAATTTCCTTTTATTTTTCATTTCCATTCGATCAATATTGGCAGAGATATGAATTTTTAAACATCTTTTTAGCGCGCTATCAGAACATCTGTTTCATAAAATGAGCTCCAAGTGACCTTCATTAGATGAATGGTTCACGAGTTACAGCTGTTTAAGGCTACGAGCAAATATTCCTTTTGTATTATAAAATAAGATTTTCCTACAAGAACTGTGCATAACAATTTTTTAAAAATTTGTTTTGACCTATTTTTATTAGTTTTTATACATATAAAAGTAATGCAATAGCATGAGTCATTCGCAAGGTATATTTTCTTTAAAAAAAGGTTCTTGAAGACTGCTTTTGTTCAGAAAAATTGAACCAATATTATTTCTTTTTTTTTGTATATATCGTCGTTTCTTTTGACTTTACAACAAAAATTTCATAAACGAAAGCTTACAAAATTTCCTACAAAAAACACTTTTTCGTGTATTCATCATATAAAGGTCACTTGGAGCTCATTTTACAGATAATTTAATTCTCTTCAAAAAACCTTTGGTCTCATTATTGCCTAAAGCCAATCAAGAAATAGCTATTTGTCTAAATGCATTTGAAAATGACAATTTTTCCTGTGTTTCCCTTTTATCTTCATTCACTCGTTATCAAAACGATTTTGTACATACACCAACATATTCAAAAGTTGATTCTCTTTAACTTTCATTAGATATACTATATGGCTACCTTGTATCGTTTTCGAATTTTTATTATTTTATCATGAAACAAATGTTCTGATAGCGCACTATAAAGATGTTTAAAAATTCATATCTTTGCCAATATTGATCGAATGAAAATGCAAAATAAAACGAAATTGTTCGTAATCAAATTCTCTACAACTATCATTTAAAACATTTTGCGATCCGAACGATCATTTTTGAGATTCTAGCGAAAAACGCGCGCGTTTCCGTTGCGTTCCAAAACTGTCAAAATTTCAAAAAACCTATCTCAGCTCTAACAGGTTGTACGAAGTTAAAAGAAAATGAAATTGCGCAGATTGTTATTACCTAAAATTTATTGTGTACATATTTTACAGTAAAATTGATACTGTCCGAGTTTTTTCTGAAAACCGAATTTTTTAACCTATTTGCTCCTACCCCTCTCCCATCCACCCCGCCAGTGTCTACGGGTAGGGACTTTTGATATGCTAAAAAGTACCACAAACTAAGCTTGTTCTCACAAATTCAGCCCGCTCTGAATTATTTCACCTAAATCGACAAATTTCGTCAATTTTATTGGGCTAATAAGATATACATAATTACTTACTTATCACTTATTTACTAAAATAATAGAGATCTAAAGCAGTGCAACTTTTCTGCCTTTCCGACTGGCCCCTGACGCCGGGGTTTTTTATTTTTGTCGCTGTTAAAAAATTTCCCCTTTCTGTCAGGACGTTTAGACATGCAGGTCCTACATATTTCTGAAAAATTCTAGAGTAATATTTAGTCTACAAAATCCACCTAACCTAATAGAATTTTTGTCATTATAAAATCAA
Source organism: Leptura quadrifasciata (assembly GCA_963675555.1). Classification (NCBI taxonomy): domain Eukaryota; kingdom Metazoa; phylum Arthropoda; class Insecta; order Coleoptera; family Cerambycidae; genus Leptura; species Leptura quadrifasciata. The sequence goes on from OY776675.1 coordinate 45,811,287, forward strand.
CTAGATCAAATAAACATAATAAGATAATTATGTTTGTTCCTACTTTAATCTAGTCGTCCTCGACTTTAATGTGCTTCTCCCGAGCTCAGATAACTTGTTCATTGTTTTGTGAGTTTTGATCTACAATTTACGCCTTTGATGCAATAAAAAGAAGTAAATATGAGAAAACTTTTGGTTGTAGTGTTGAATTACTTACCATTCAGTAACTTGAGCTTTTCCGGGAAAAAATAAAAGATTAAAATTAGATGATATTGGGTATGTATAAAACATTTGGAACAGGGAGTGTAATACATTACATAAGAGACATAATTTGAATTTCTATTGACTGGAGAGGCATATAACGATCCCTCGTGCGACTTTGATCTTCTCGAGCTGTTGTAAATGTCGAGCTCAAACGGTGTCTTCCTGCCACGTCTCTCCACACATAGGGTGTTGGTCTGTTTAATAGGCCAATCTTTCACGAACAGCCTCATGTTTGTTTCATCTTTGCATGTAGACATACGCGAGTAACAATGTTTTAAAATTCCGAGCTGCTTTATTTGAAAATGTCATCCACATGCATAAATTTAAAATCCAATCGCATTTTACAAACAGGAAAAAGTCAATAATGCTAATTTCCCTGTGACTGTTTCATTTATAATTTAAAGTCCATCAAGTTGCAATATTTTTCCTACAATATGATTTGAAAATGTTTAATATTCGATAACCATTAACGTCGATTTTATTCTAATTCATGATAACAAAATTTTGTAAACGAAATTAAAATAAACTTAAAACTTATTAACGTTTTAATAAAGACAAAATAATTTGGCTAGCAAAAGAGGGGTGGCGACAATACCTAAGCTGTGATTTTTCAACGTGTTGTGGGCTTCAAATCAAATCAATTTATTTCTGGCAAAATGCATACATGAGCCATATAATTATTTCACATGCAAGCATATAAATAAATAACAACCTGATCCGATCATCTAGACATGAAATGTGTGTATTATGAAATAGACCAACTACATACTTACATACTTTAGCCGGAAGCCTACACGATCCATATCTCGAAAAATAGTGAAAGATTTTTTGTGAAATTACGTATGTATAGTAAACAATGTATGGTCTATCCAACTAATATATTATGATAGTTCTATCACTTCCGATGATACCGGAAGTAGATGTCAACTTTGTTATTTTAAATGGAACACCCGTATCTTTATGTTATAAATAGTCAGGCGGACATTTTCTTCAAGTTCATGACATTGTATTTGAAATAACAACCTCATGATGTGTACTGACAAAATCAGAAGAGAAAATATTTTTGATAAATCAATAAATAAAAATATTTGACCACCTAATAATGGGGGGCGAGCGTAGATGCAACTTTACTATGTACATAGCTCGATATGCGATGTATAGCAAGGCGCGGTTAGTACTTGGATGGGCAACCATTTCAAATGTTGCAGTACTTCTCTTCTATCAGCACTATAAAAAATTTCAAGTGCACCATGTCAAAAGCAATAGAAAAAGTAATTACCACATTCAAATCAACTAAAACATATAGTATTTTAAAAACAATTCTGGAAAGTTCACGTACAACCAATAATTCTCAAAGAACATACATTCATCGTCAAATACCACCAAACGTTCGAATTTACCATTTTAAGACTCGAACCCAATAAAAAACACATCTTAAAAATATCAGTCCTAAGTAATCTCCAAATATATCAAAACCACTATTCATACCCATAACCATAACGTTTTATCTCTATTCGTTAATCTTCCATAAACAGGTTTTGCATTTTAAATTTCACTACTTCTCAACCACTCCTCGTATACTTCAAAGTACTCTCCGTGCTTCTAACAACAACGTTCCGATTCGATTCATCAATTTCCATCACTCGCTTTCCATTTCAATTTTCACTACTTTTTAACGACCCCTCGTTTACTTCAAACTACTCTAACAACAACGTTCCGATTCAATTCATCAAATTCCATCACCCGCTTCCCATTTCAATTTTTACTACTTTTTGCTCACCCCTCGTATTCGGCATACGATATTCCCTTACAATCAATATCTTATCTTATCTTCGTTCCACGCGTATCGAGAACATTTTCATATATCTTATTTTTTCACCTCGCACCTATCGGGGATATTCTCATATCTTATTCATATCTTGCAACCGTAAAACGTCGGACCTTCGTTTCGACTTTACGGGGTCATTCTGAAAATATTCAATTTCCAGATAATAAAACCTCAATAACTTCTAAACCCGAATAGATTCAAAATTCGTTTTTATATCAAAAAAATCTCCTTTTCAATGCTGATTTTTTCATATAATTTTTATTTCAAAATTTCATACTTTTGCAAAAGTGTTGCGCAATATTGTGCAATATTACGCAATCGTGCCGATCCAGACTACATGGTTCCAAATCTAGATCTAAATAGGGGGTAAAAACGTTCGTGCCCGACTCGCGAAGCACGAAAAACGCAACGGTGGTACAGTATAAATAATCGAGCTCCACGAGCCCAAATCGAATTAGTTCCCTCGGTGTTACTCGTGATCTAATACAGTGCCCGCGTTACTTCAAAGGCCGAAACCTTATAAAAAAGAGTGTTAAATTTTTAAAGAATAATCTGCCCTCGCGCATAAATAAATTAAAAGTGAATTTTTTCAGAAATAAAAACTCTTAAATAAATTAAAACTAAACCAAACTTTTCCAGTAGAAATTCAATTGTCGAAAAGTTAACTAAAAATAATCTATTGTAAAAATGAATAAAATACGTTCTAAACTCTGTTCAAGTGATTAAATAAATTTTGTAAATTTGTTTTAAACAAAGTGTCGTTATTTTAATATACAGGGTGCTACTCTCGATCCTGCCAGTGACTTTCAAAATCGCAAAAAAATTAAATTAAATAAAACTATTAAACAAAAAGTGATCCAACCATTCTGGTTATATACAGGATATAGCTATTGACCCTGTCCAGTAGTTTTAAGGCAACCCCCAAACTTTAAAATCAAATCAAATAAAGTGCATCGACGGCCTCTCTACGGAGTCTCTAGCTTAATTTTCTAAACGACAAATTGTTATTTTTCACGACGTGAGAGGCGCGTTGGTGTTCAGAAAAAAGACTGTGTCCTCCCTCACATATCTTCCAGCGGTGTATAGGCACGGAAGCTAAGCAACCTTAGACGAGGGTTGTGTAGGTGGTATACCATCCTTCGGAGGGGATGTAAAGCCGTCGGTCCCTGATCTATTAAATGTTAGGCCTACTCTTCTTAAGGGAAGAGGTTCGGCAAAATTCCTGGTGGAGGCAGCTCGTCTACAGGCGTCGGTGATAGGCCTCAATAGCAGAAATGGACCAACGTCAAATAAATGTTAAAAAAAAACCTAATAATGCCTAAATATCTAAACAATATTCACATGTATGAAATTATACTTCCTTCCAGTTCATGGGGTTGAATTTCAATGGGACATGAAATATGAATCTGATTATACCTACCGATTAGAGTGAATGAAGCATACATAAGTTAAAAAACAACCCTAAAATCAATATATATTTTAAAATAACTTAGACATATACAGTAAGGTCCATAAGTAATGGATAAATTCATTATCTACGTAATTAAAAATGTATGAGTAAAATCCTAAAACAGATCAATTTTGAATTGTAAAACGAAATTTTTTTAGCATATTTTTATGCCTCTCCTTTTAACCCCCTTGGAGTTAAAACATTTTTTATTCTCTATCCAGCAATTTTTTTGATTTCTCAAAATTATTTATTGCAAAATATTACATTTTTAATGTTACTAAGTAAACAAAACAACATGAAACAGTTTAAATCAAATGTTCAAACTGGGCACCCGTAGCTTTTTGGCAACAATGGAGGCGTTGCTGAAATTCTTCTAAAACATTTTGAATCGTTTCCGGGGTGATTTGATTAATTTCTTGGGTTATTCTGTCTTTTAAATCATCGACGTTATTTGGTCTGTTGAAGTAGACTTTCGATATTAAGTAACTCCATAAAAAATAGTCAAGCGGGGTCAAATGGGGAAAACGGACAGGCTACTCAATTTCACCGCGTCTACCAATCTACCTAGTGAAAATTTGCGTTATAATACCAATCCAAACGTTCACCGCCTCCATCATCTAATGTAGATTTTCTGTACTCCAGTATCTACAGTTCTGTTTGTTGACTGTTCCATTTAAGACGAATGTTGCTTCATCAAAAAAGAATGTTTTTTTATAAATAACGGATCATCTTGGCATCTGTCTGTCATGATTTCGCAAAATTCCAATCGCCGATCAGGGTCATCGTCGTTAAGTTCTTGAACCAAATGAATTTTATATGGACGGTATTTTTAATTTTTTAGAACACGCAATATCGACGTCTTACTAGCATTATTATCGGCGGCAATTTATCTTGTTGGTTTATGTGGATTATCTTGAGTATCTAACAATATATCCAAATTCTTTTCATCGTCTAAAATGTGTTTCCTACCATATTTAGAAATATTTGTGACATTTCCAAATTCCTGAAATTTGTTTTCTGCTCTACTAACATTAGACTGAGAAATGCGACGGTCAGAATACTTAGTATTGAAAGTTCCGCACACCTGCTTCTGCGTTCTTGTTTTATCACCACTTCCTAATAATATCAAAATTTCAATTCTTTGGGTAACCGAAAGACTCATTGTTCAACTTGGCATTCAGCGATAAATAACTAGAATCATAAGTTTGCACAGATGTAGCAAATAAATAAATTATATTTTTTTCTGATGTTTAAAAAAAACTCTTTTCACTTCTTTCTTTTTGTTGTCAATTTTGTCACATGCGTATCAGAAAAAATTATACGTTTTTTTATTAATTTATTTAACGTCGGCCTATTTTCGCTACCAAGGCCAATTACTGACGCGAGGGGATAAGCTCATCAGTGTAGGCACTGAGACCCCTAACCTGGAAATTTTGCCGAACCCACAGTTTGTCGTGGGGTAGGGATCTTTAACGTTATCACATCGTAAATACATGGAACCCACAGTTTTACATCTCTTTCGAAAGATGGTGAGGCGAGCAGATCCTCTCATCCACTATATCTCATCGACTTGCTGTGACCTGGTTTTGAACCCAGTTTTGAACACGAACTAAGCCGACGAAACGTTACATTTAAATTGAATGTTATGACACAAAATGAATTAGAAAAGTCAGATTTGACAGATTTTTGGTACATAAAATAGTTTAGAATACACTTGATTGTATTAATTTCAAATACATTTCAAAATTTTCAAAATAATTTTCTTGATGAAGAATATACAAAATTCGAAAAATCTTGTATTGCTGGATATGGAATTAAAAATCCTTTCAAATGAGCTATCACACGCACCTTCGTTCTATTTAAGAATTTTAAAGGGGTAACTGTTTACTACAAGGGAGTTGACGGGATGGTATAAAATTTTGTTCCAAAAAATTTCCTTTTAGAAATAAGAATTGACGTGTTTTAGGATTTTACTTATAAATTTTTAATTACGTAAGATAATGAATTAATGCGTTACTTAGGGACCTCATTGTATATTAACATTTACTTGTATAAAAAACACAAAGATGTCTACTCAGCAGAAATATTATTAAATATACTTCCTAGTATACCGGGTGTGACAGGATCATGGTATACCCCCTTTTGTCATTTAGTTTTGAAAATAATTGATTGACATTTAGAATATACTACATACATAATAAGCGGCACTTTTTAACATACAATTGATTTTTTTACTTTCGGTTTCGCCGGAAATGACACTAACTTTCTATTTTTAAATGGAACACCCTATATATTTTTGCATTTTTGAATTCTGCATAATTTTCTGAATCCAACGATGCCAAATAAGTGACATTTCAAACATCAATCTTTTTTTAATATAATTTTTAGTTTTCCATTTAAGTGTGCCATGATGGTTCCGATATATTCTAAATGACCCGTGTAATGCTACAAAAATCGAAATCCCGTTAAAAACACTAAATTACGTGATTTATGAGCAAATAAAACTCACCAAAATTGTTTTTGGGGCAAAACTCAATTTTATCAAAAGGAACCATATCGGTACAGTGGTACCATTTATTAGTACTATTAATAAGGAATTTATTCATATGTCGTATTAAAATGTACGGTAAATACAAACAAAATTACAGCTAAAAGAAAATAAGAAAATAAAAGTTTGTTCTAATTAAATGTTAAGAAGTAACTAAGGTGGCTTTGAAATATTTAGCTTGTCAAACATTTGTTGGTTTAACAGTGTTTTTATTGTGTCTTTAAAAATTGTTTAAAATTCTTGTTAATTGTGTTTAAAATGCCGCAAATTTATACAAGATATAAAAAAGTGGACATGTTATTTATTTATGGGGGAATGTAAAGAAATGCAGTTGCGGCTACCGACGTTTATACCCTGATAGACAATGTCCCGCGAAAAATTATTATAAACGTGTTGAAAACCAATTCCGAAGAGAGCAGAACAATGATCGCGAAGAAAACTTCATTATTGACGAAGGAACGGAAATTAATGTTTTGGCTCGAATGGAAGTTGATAAAACTGTTTCTTTAAGGCAAGTTGTGTTTGAATTGAACATCAGTCACCAAACAGTAAGCCGAATTTTGCACAAATACCACTATAAATCTTTTAAATACCAATTGTACCAGCATTTATACGAAAGCGATTACGAACGTAGGATGGAATATAACATATATATAATTGGATTTTGTATAATAACGTGGAGCCAAACATTGATTTTTTGGGACTGATTTTATTTTCGGACGAGTCTGGGTTTACAAATTTGGGATTATTTAACCGACTAAATACAAAATATTGGTCACAAAAAAATCAAAATTTATTACCGGAGGGTAACTTTCAAGTGCGGTTCGGTTTCAATATTTGGCTTCAAATAATAGGTAGTAGAATCATTGGTCCAATAATATTTGAAGGACCTCTGACTGATGCCACATACTTCCAATAAGATGGCGCTGCTCCCCATAATTCAAGGATAGTAATTTATTGATTACCCTCAACGGAGATTCGGAGAAAACGTAATTTCGATGAATGGTCCTGTAAGGTGGCCTCCAAGGTCACCTGATTTAACGCCCCTTGATTTCTTTGTTTGGGGTCATTTAAAAAATATTGTCTATGCAACCGCCGTTACAACCCGTAAAGACGTGGAGCTACGAGTAAGACGAGCAATTAATAGCATAACGGCCCAGCAATTGGCGAACGTTCTTCGAGAAACAGCTATGCGAGTTCAGAAGTGCATTGACGTTGATGGACAGCATTTTAAACAACTGTTGTAATGTTTTGTGTTAATTTTTTATATTCCAAAACCGCCTTATGTGTAAAAAGGTAATTAGAATAAAATTGTATTTTCTTATTTTTTTTAGCTGTAGTTTTATTTGTATTTATCGCACATTTTAATCGACATATGAATTAATTCGTTATTAATAGTACTAATAAATGGTACCATGGTACCGATATGGTGCTATTTGAAAAACCTGAGTTTTGATCCAAAAACAATGTTGGTGAATTTTATTTGTTCATAAATCACGTAATTTAGTGTTTTTAACGGATTTCGATTTTTGTAGCATTACACGGGTCATTTAGAATAAATCGGAACCGTCATGGCACACTTAAATGGAAAACTAAAAATTGTATTATAAAGAAATTGATGTTTGAAATGTGACTTATTTGGCATCGTTGGATTAAGAAAATTATGCAGAATTCAAAAATGCAATAATATACAGGGTGTTCTATTTAAAATCGAAACTTAATGTCACTTCCGGCGAAACCGGAAGTGAAAAAAATCAATTGTATATCAAAAAGTGCTGCTTGTTATGTATGCATGCAGTATATCCTAAATTTCAATCAATTATCTTCAAAACTAAATGAGAAAAGGGGGTATACCATGATCCTGTTACACCCGGAATGCTTCAAATTAGTAAAATCGTTGAACATTAAGAAAGCTTCAAATTTGCGATTTACACTGACTGTAAATACTATACATATATTAGTTTGCACTTATTCACCTATTTTTCTACTAATTAAGTCATTCGTTTTTTAATATATTGTTACGTGCTTACAATTTTCAGTAAACACTTTGTGGATTCCAAATAACTTGCAACAAGAATTTTCACAAACCACTTATTTATTTAATCACTAAAATTACACTAGGAAATATTTAAAAATCACACAACTAATAATAACTTACTCTAAATGAATTCACTACTTTTAAAACACTATGTACTTTTCTTCCTAAACTTGACAACTTTATCTAACCTAAAAACTCTGTATTGCCTACTTCACTCAACTGAACTCTTCTTCTACAAACTGTCTCTGTAACCAGAACCACAGATTACCCAGAACTGAACTGGATACTGAACTGTTCCTTATTCTTCACTAAACTGTACTGTTCTCCCATCTGCTGGCTTCACCTCTTTATATACCCACTTGGAATGTCCAGAATATCATTGTAGAACTTTTCAGAAATATACTGGAATTCTCCATAATTTTCTTAGGCACTACTAAATGGTGGTTCGCCAGTTGGCCCACAGATGGCGCCACTCCTCTGGCCAGGGAGTAATTACAACTCTCCTCTCTGTTAGAGGGCAGCACATAACAATATGCATTATTAGTATAGTCCAAGTAAGGAGTTCCTGAGACGTAAAAAATAAAACAAAAACTTTACGACCTCGTTAAAATACCATTACTCTTTGTGTTGTCGCGACCGCAATTGACTCGCTTACCTTTATAGGTTTTTAATGTGCGTCGGGTCTCGGGTCGTTATTTGATGTCAGGCTTAGCGCCATGGCCCACGGAAGTCCTTACTTGGACTATAAGATCCTACAACTTTTATACGAAACTTTCTTTTTCTATTTGCGATAATAACAGAACTAAAGGGAATAAACCTGTACAAAGCAAAAAAGCTACCTATGTATCTTGAAAATAATTATTTGAAAAAGCTCCTGACAATATTATGCTTAAAATTTATTAACCTACAGAATTTAACATGTGTTAATAAAAGCAAAAAAAAAATATCAATTTGTGTATAATAAATGCTTACACGTATTTTTGTTGCATCAGTTAAATTATAATATACGTAGTTTTACCTTTTCATGTGTCAAAATTCGTTTCAGCAACATCTTGCCATTCATTAATCATGATGCAGCCAACTCATGCCAAACCAGTTTATGTTAAGTTAATAAATATCACTGATTTTAAGAGATCCACGTTCACGTGATTTTAATACACATAAATTACATCCGACATAACTATGCACTGTAATTCAATCATTAAGCATCACAATAACAACACTCGACGCTACCGTAAACAATATCTGTGTTCAATTCGACGCCGGTCACTAAATTGTTGATGTTTTGTCACGAACACCTACTTGATTTTGCCGATATAATTCGCACCGCCTCGCTGCTATGAATAATCAATCATTGCAATGCTGACTGACTTGATTTTTCTGTAGGAATTTAAGAGTCCCGTTTGCAAAGCACACAACTACTAGTCCGGTAAATTATAATAAAAACGCTGTACCGAGGGGTGGAGCTTGCATTACGGTTATTGTTTTGCTATTGGCGTAAATATTACCTGAGATTTCATCAGAGTTGGAGTCGAGCTCATTGTGCCGTTTGTGGAGTGAATTATCGTTAGAATATTTGGCAGTAAACGAGGCCACAAATAACACTGAATACGCGTAGAGACGCGCGGAGATATTGCATATACGAAAATCGAAAAAGAGCCACACAATTAAAAATACTTACAGTTAAGATAATTAATTTTTTATTTTTTTCTGTGATAAACGTTATTATATTCTACGTTGCTGTGTTTTTAGTTTTTTGATTTTCACATTTTAAAATTTTGAAAATTCGTAAAGAAAAAAGTGATTTTTTTTTAAATTCCACGCAGCGACACAGATTGAACTTTTATGTATTTACCTTCCAAATTTCGTATTCATATCTTCTCTAATTATGTCACAGTTATCTGGCTACTATTTCATGTTTTTCGTGAACGCAAATAGAACTCTTAACCGGCAGAGTGAAATATTGCAGACTTAAGTGTACGTTAGTGTGCCAGCGCGCATCAGACTTGATCTTATACGGACTTGTCGACAAACTTGCAACGCAGGTTAAATCCGTTGTGCCCATAAATGACACAGTTTTGTCCCAGCGATAAACTCTGTCGGTTTTAGTAACATTTTTTGGGAAATTTTATTTGTCTTTGTACATTTAATAACGAACAATAGTGGCTGATACGGATACTAGATTTAAGAGTAGAGAGTTTTTATCAGGATTTAGGGAAATCTATAAAGAACATTCCAACTCCATGAAAAACAAAATCGAATGAATATTGGAACAAAAACTTAACAATAGGGGTTATGAAGTTTTAGTAGAATACTGCAAACAGATTTATCCAGAAGCAAATCGAAATTTTATTTACAAAAAGATACAAAATATCACTAAAACCTGTAACGTTTTCCACCAAAAACTTATGTCTAGAGTGAATTCCACGGCTTTTCCGCAGGCCACGGACAGCAACAACAGATTTCACCCACTAAGAGTCGGTTTTGCCGGGGAAAGATTTAAACTGTCCATATTAGTCTGCAGACTTCTTTGTTAGTTAGTGAAGTACCTCGGTTTTATCCGTCACATACCAAATCTGCAGACTTACAAAATTGAGAAAGTTTAATTTAAAATGATCTTAATTGAAAAATAATTTTTGGCCACCCTGTACATTTTTAGGAAATGAAACCGATTCAAAAATATTAATTTGATGTTTCATAACTCGTATTCACATAAATTTTTCTTAAAACCCATAATTGTGACTGTGTTGATTTTTTAAATATCCATCTGCAGATTGCAGTATTTTATCAAAAAAATAATTACACCCAAGTGGTTGGGAGATATTCAATGCTAATATAGGAATTAATAGAGCCTAGAAAGAGGCTTCAAAAAATGTACTGATATACATAGCATTCCATTTAAAAAAAGGCACCTGTAATTTCGTCTTGGCTCGCCCTGTATGTTCGAAAATAATTTCCAATTATAGACTTTTTTATCTAGTTTACTTGCAATTTTTTTAAACAATTCTAGCTACCGTAGAACTCGAGACATCGATGTCCGACGCACTATTGTCCCACCCTGTATATTATTATTTAGTTTTAACAGAAAAAAAAAACAAAAAAAGACGAGGAGCCATATTTTTCAGTCGTCTGTAATATTAAAAAAAATCATGCAACTTCCTTATTGAAAAATGAACAAATAGGAAAATAATTTCTCAGAAAAGAGAATGAGAATGTAAAGTAAGTTAAATTAATTAACAATTAATCACAGTTTTTCTAATGTAGTGATTTAAGGGAAGGATAGACTGCTATTTCTAAAAGCTCTCCAACTCTCTTAATTATTACATACTCGATTGGATAATAATTTCTTTGAACTGCTGGACAATTACTCTTCGATTAAGGGCATCTGGTAACATGGCAAGGTTGAGACCTGCAATTTCAGCCGAAGTTCGAACTGCGATTTGTGCTGATATTATCCTTTCTCCCTGATTTACTATTTCAATTTTCCTTTCAAGTCGGGGTATTTCATTCAGAGAGCGCGAATGCAGCATGTAGCTAATGATAGAAATTTACTCTCAAGTGACTTTTGAGATTGTGGTTATTCAAATTTATCATAAAATGAAGTTTCGTTACTAACTAAAATCTTATTATTGCTACATTTAATTACGTTACATATGTAGAAAAAAAAAATTCACCTATTTTAAATTATATTTTCAAAATATAATTTAAAAATTAACGCTCCAATTTTAAAAATATCTAATATGATCAGCATATGATATATTGTTATTCAGTAGTCCTTGATTATATTTTAAAGTTTAAATATACAGTGAGGTTCATAAATAACGGATAAATTCATTTATCTACGTAATTAACAATTTATGAGTAAAATCCTAAAATACGTCAATTTTTAATTATAAATAAAAATAAATGTTTATTAACCGCCTTCCAAGTCACCTCAGTAACCCGCTTAAGTCTAGGAGATCTAGATTTGTCTGAGCGCAAGAGGCGAGGCCCTACAGTTTATAGTGGGGTCCGAACCACTTGTTGGGAATAATTTATATTTGAAAATTACTTCGCAGTAGGTGAGGCTCGAACCCACTTCGCTAGGCATGCACAGAGAGAAAGCTAGACGCGCTAACCCACTGAACTACTGTACCCGTTTGAAAAAAAACTAAAATTACATTTTTTAAGCATAATTTTATACCTCCTCCTTCAACCTCCTTGGCGTGGCAGCTACCCCTTTAAAATTTTTAATTTAAGCAGTGCTCCCATGCAAAACTGGTGATGCAATCGCTCCCCTAATTCAACAATAGCAAATGCCAAATTTTCATGTGAACTCCGCCCACTTTCTCACTAGAACGTTGATCGAGCAACTCAACTAGTAACGTTTTACTTATTTCTGATCTTTAGTTTGGCCACAGCACACTTTTCCCGGAACCGTTGGTCGGATCAATTCGAAAATGGTCGGGATACCTCCCGGACCTTCGTGTGTCTTCGGATGTCCTCGGGTATCTTCGGGAAATTGTTCGTGCAAAGTACGGATTTTTGCTTAATATCCTAACTTCCACACGTGTGAATTCCCCTGCAACTTGTTTCGGTTTTTCAATTTCCCAAGTCGTTGATAAACCGGTGAATAACGCCCTAGGGAGTGATCGGATCGATTCAATAACCATCGTAATCGATTCCCCGTGGTCGGTATGGCCGAAAATGCTACCCCACCCGACCTTGTACGCCTTTGGGTCACCGTAGATAATGTCCCGGCGTGTACTCGGAGGACGCCGACCGCCTGTCAACCTACTCGCGTCTAACTTCACTATGTCTTTGAAAAAATGTTAGGTTATGTTTACACTAGTTTGTTTGTGTCTATATTCACGTTATTTATAAATGTCACTGTCACAGAATTAAATAAAGCGACTCCCGTATCCGTCAACGTTGTACTTCCGTTATTGAAGACGTACTTCCGTCTAGTAGACAAATATAAACGGAATAACAGATCTCAAAATTCAAAATCAATAGCAATGCCGTAATAAGATGACAAGTTAAAGACAGGTATTTATTTGAAGAATGAAACGATAAATACCTCATTTCGCATATAATTACCAATGTTAAATGTTTTTTTTTATAAAAGAAAAGAAATATTGAGATGGCGCAGAAAGCAATATCTTGCTGTATATGAATCCCTTCGCTTTCGCATGACAGAGAGAGAAAATTATATGGAATAAACGAGACCTTTTTTGTGTAGAAGATGTACTTGACTGTCAAGCAAAGCGAGTCTGGCAAGGACAGCCGAGACTCAAAAAACACTCAATTTCGCATATAACACGCTATTTTTTCTTCAAACGTCGAATGAATTAAATACAAACTGTTATTTTTTCTCCGAATACTTTTAATGCCGTTCGTAATGACAATAAGAGACTCAATAAGTCGGTCAGACAAAGTGTCAGAGAAATGACAGTTTAAGTTAAAAAAATTGGTCGTAAAAGTAACTTTTTTTGACAAAATTGAGGCAAAATAAAATTATTCTCCGAAATTTTGAAACTTCATTCAATTTCGCTTCATCATATTAATTTTTTTATGATTTTCTTGTATAATCCCAAGAATATTTTAATTTTCTTATATTCTACAGGTGATACAGTTTGCCAATTTATTCTTAACTATAAATAAGTTTTTCCGAATCTTACTTTTATTTGTTTTCTCGCTAATTAAAATTATTGTAAATAATAAAAAAATCAGCAGCTTATTAAATACAACTAGGATCTGTTGGAACTGGAAAAGTTCCATTGTTTAAATTTACTAGACAGTTAATTATGCTCATCGTTAACGTCTCCCATTTTATACAATTTTGAAAGTATTTGCTATAAAAAATTATAACTTTAAACTTTCTTGTTGAACTAGAATCTGTTACAGAAAGTTTAATTGAATTTTATTTCCCAATACTTGTAAGCTGCAATATTATAGTTAAAACTTAAATAACTTTGTATTTAAATTAGGAAACTTGTTATCGCTTCTCTCGAGGAAAATGTTCCAGATAATTTTAGTTTTATTAATATAATTAGAATATCAATTAGTGACATTTATAACAACGTGCTAACTACAAATTACAACAGTTAACAGTCGATTACAAAAGGAGATAGTTGTTAAAACCGAAAATACACCATTCGCAAGTTGAAAATTTTGATCTTGAAAATATAAACTTTCGTCAAAGTTTGTAATAATAACTTTTAATAATAAAATGAAATAATCATTTCTATAATAAATTGTATAACATATTAGACGAATGCGTTCTGAAATACAAACATTATAAAGGGTCTAGACTCCAATGGTATACGAAAGAAATTATTAACAATATCAAAGAGAAGAATAGACGTCAGGGAAGTTATAAAAAGACAAAAACCAACATCACTTAAAAATAAATTCAGTGACCTGCGATCGTTAATCAAACAAGAGATAGACAAAGCATATGACAGCTATTTCATAAAAATCTAGAATTCTATATCTTCAGACGCTAAACAATTTTTATCATTTGTACATTCAAAGAGAAAACATAGAAGGATACCAGATAAAATAAAATGTATTGATATAACCTATGAAGATTCCGAGGAAATTGTTGACTTAATTAGTAAGTTCTTTAGCTCAGTATTTGCAAAATTGCACGATAATATAAACATTAACAACAATAATGCAGGCAACGAATGCTCAAAAAAGGGTGTGGGGTTAGGGACAGAAAATTTGACTTCGTTCGGAACTTTGTTTAGACTGGTCTGGAGATGAACATATTAAAAGTCCCCACTCCTAGGTGGAGAGCGGGGAAGAAGTGGGTGGCACTCTAAAAGTCCCATTTTTTGTTTTTTCGCTTATATCTCGGAACTATTCGTCGTAGTGGTTTGATCACTCTATACAAAATTGAAACTTATTACTATATTTGTTAAAATATCTCTTCAAATATTGTTCCCACGAAAAAGTCATGGGAAAGGAAGTTGTAGAGCATTAAATTATCTTCAAGAATATATATTATTTTCATTTTTTAAATCAAACCGTTCAAAAGTTTAAGATCAAAACATTATATTTTTCTACCCAGGAGCTTCAGACACAGGGCCTACGAAATATTTTATTCTTGCATGCCTTCAGAGGGTGCGATATGACCTCGCCTGCATTCCGTAAGAGCAAGGTTGCATTTTCAAATCTTTATCTGAAGTCCTTCGACATCCAACAGGCTGCTGCAGTCTTTAGAAATGCTTTAGCAACGAAAGAAGACATAGAAAAAGCTGGGAACAAGTGCCTTTTGAAATAGTGTGGGGCCCCACCCAAAGAAGAATCTCAACGCTTACCGGTACCAATCCTTCGTTAAATTAGTTGCTAACATCAAACCGGACATTTGTTGCCTTCCACCTTCTGAGGGGGCTGCGAAACAACATTCCCTCAGAACCTTCCACAAAGTTCAATTGTGGCTAGGAAATGAGCTGCCCCCTCACATGTATGGATGGGAGCGCTGAAACAATCTTCTATTCCCAGTGTACAGTGAGTTGCCGGATACACCTGACGAAATTTTGAAAATGATATTTTGTAGATGCACAAAACTTTTGAACAGTTTGATTAAAAAAATCAAAATAATATATACTCGAAGGAAATTTAATGCTCTACAACTTCTTCTTTCACGACTTTTTCGTGGGAACACCATTTAAAGAGTTATCTTAATAAATAGAGCAAAAAAAGTGAGGCGAAAAAATTGTTTTCGGCAATTTCCGAATTTCGAGGGCGGATATCTCGAGAACAGAACAACATACCTCAAATGTAAGTAGTAAGTCTTATAGAAAATTTTATCAGCTTTAATTTTGTATAGAATGGTCAAGTCGCTACGAAGCATAGTTTCCGAGATATAAGCGAAAAATAGCCAGGAGTCTGTCAGGACCTCTATTCTGTAAAAGCGCGAAAGCACATTCCCGTGAGAAGTAGGCGGAGTTCACTTGAAAATGTATAAAAGTCTATTCTGTAACTACGGGAGAGATCACATCGTGCAAAAAATCCGTAAACTTATTACTACTGGTAAATTGTGAGGGAATCCGCCAGTTCCCCGGGAGAACAGCGATCCTAACCGTACTTTTATGATAATTTGCGTCGGTCAAAAATTATTGTTGTCAAATCTGTGAATCAGAATGGACATTACGGATTTGCTCATCGCTAACGAAGTAATAATAATATAATTATTCTTAGCAAATGTTACAATTACTTTTTTGGTTTATTATAGTCATATTTTAAAAATATATATAATACCAATAGCGAGGGTATATCCTTATGGAATTTTTTATCAATAAAAATGTATTCTCTCACCTTTTACGTAATTTAATTAATGACATGTCACATGACAATGATAACAACTGAGACTGAACAGCTGATGCTTTCGCGCCAACCTAATTGGTTAAAAATTCGGCTATTCTCGCTGAATCACTTGACGTTCACCATCTTATTCACTGCAGTTACGGAATACAGTCTAGGACGGTCGGCTGAGATGCGTGTGATGGGAGCTCTCGCTTCGCACGATGAATGCTCACTCTCCCCATAATTACAGAATAGAGGTCCAGGACATTAAGTTTGCCATCACAAAAAAAAACCACGATAAGTTAGGTAAAAACATAAAATTTAAACAAGTGGGAAACAAAGCTAACCTATAGTTTGATATTAATGTCTATCAAGAACCAATGATTGGTTGATAGATTTTCTTGGTACCTATAGCAAGTAAATTGTCTACGTTGAACGGAGTCATCATATTGCAGCATGAGGAAATATTTTTAACAAGTGAATCTGTAACTGTTTTGTGCTTATCGCAAGCGAAGAAGGTGATCAAGATCGCCAATAACACCACATAGATCACAAAGTTGCGATGTGACTACACCAATTTTATACAAATGGGCGGGAAAGCAGGCATGACCAAATCTTAGTCTAATAATAGTGGTAATTTATTTTCGTGGAACGTTTAAAACTGTCATGCCAGAACTGTAACGGGATAGTTGGCTGTATTTTGGAATACAGTAGAGAACACAGTTGCTTTCCAAAAAAACAACAAGAATTTTTTCTATACTAGTAATCGTCATAAGAATGAACAAAATTTATTACTTTATTCTCTCTCCCTCTCTCGAATGAAGAGAGTTTCAGGATAACGTAAAACATTGTACAATATTTAATCGTTATAGGGTTTAACATGCTCATATGAATAATTGAGATCACTACGGCTTGTTCAGTTAACTTCCATGCTCGCTTGTTAAACCCTATATATGCCTTATAATATAATATACCATTAACAAAGTTGTATCCTGATAATTGACGAAGAAAATAAAATAATTAAACACATTCATACAGATTGTATAGACCAACCGACAATGGCGCATGGCGGTTTTAAATCTAGTTATTTTCAATATGGATTTCTTGCAAGATACAAACGGGAAAGATAGTTTTGAATAATCATATTGGCTACAGAGCATATTGAAGAGGTTCCCACCCCCCTATCAATTAATAACAAAAGTCTTTGATCGTGAAGCAATCAAGAACTCAATCAATCTCACCCAGTAATATTAATCTTAATTTTAGGTTAAGATAAATAAACAAATTGGCCATTTACGTGATCGTCTAGTTTTACAAAGTTAGGACCCAAATCACGTTGTGTTTGTAGTAACCTTTTATATTTACCCAAATTCTTTATGCAAAATTTGACATAACGGTTTCCAATCTGATATTTGCCTTAGAAAAATTAATCACTCTTTTAATTTAAATACCTTGAAAGTTTGAACACCCTGTTTATTAATTGGGAAACCTAGTTAATCATTTATGTTATTTATTTGCTGTTTTATTACTCGAGGTAGTACTGTGAATTTATAGTTGAAATTGTTTATCAGATTTTATTTGATTGTAATTAAATCATTATCATTTAGTTTAGTATTACTTGTATTACCAGACAGATGAGGTGGAAAGAAAGAAAACAATAATTGTTGGAACAACAGTGACATTTTATTTTATAATTTATTTATTTGATAAACATGTCTACAGGATGAATAATTGTTGTAGCAAATAGCCAAAAAGTTTATAAGTTAAACAATCCAAATATTTAAGACAATTGTCTAAATATTATATAGGAAAGTTGATGTTGCTACAGTAATGACCATGCTGTACATGTTTCAGTATTGTTTACATAAATATCAAGAACCATGTTATGCAACAGAATTTACATGTTATTTTAGTTGTAATTAGAAATGCGGAAAATGACCTATAGAATGATTGAAATTAGTGTGGTAGCAATCGCTACGATAAAAAGAAAACTTAATGGAAAACAGAGAACAATAATCATTTCATATTCGTGCATTATAGAATTATAGAATTTACGTGGTAAATGATAATTAATACTCATGTAAAATATCATAGAATGTTAAGGAAGTATCCATTAATTGATTATACACACGGCAACTACCGAATTGTGTATGACTATGACTGTCCAACAACTCAAAACGCGGTTGTTCGATGTAATGTAAATAGACAAGATGTCCCGGTTCAGAACTTCGTCGAAAAGTAACTCCCTATAACATGAGCAAGGTATACAGATCCAATGGGCCCAAGGACTGACAGCTGGCCTGTACTGTTTGTAGTTCGTAGAATAATTATAGTAACGGATCGTTATTAAACAATCATAAATAACTAGGTACATTGCCAGTGAGAAACCTCACATTTGAAAGTTAAAACATTCTTGTAAAATCTTACGTGTCAATAGGCACATGGTAGCCACTGTTCGTACATTAACTGAAGTATAATTGAAGGTAAAGTCGCTTGTTATTGTATGTACTCTGAAAATATACAGCTCAATGATATAAAGTTGTAATTTAGCAAACGTAAACCTATAATATATAATATAATATTTAGAATGGGAACTTTTATCTAGTCTTATTATTATCATTGAAAATAATAACTGAGTAAATTGCAATGTGATTTTATCCTACTTTATTGTTAAAAATCAAATCAAATATTTCATAGAGAATCTAATGTTTCTTTTAGTACCACAAACACGCAAATTATATATTTCCCATCCGAAATCAGAATGTAAATTCCGTCCGACACAGATTTACCTAAGGCAATATAAACCTCTACGTAGTTCTTGGGGACTCTATCGGAGCCCTCGTCTATGCTTGCATAAGTTGCCATTTTATTGTTG
The DNA here is from genome assembly GCA_963675555.1 of Leptura quadrifasciata. Lineage (NCBI taxonomy): Eukaryota > Metazoa > Arthropoda > Insecta > Coleoptera > Cerambycidae > Leptura > Leptura quadrifasciata. The sequence goes on from OY776675.1 coordinate 45,830,564, forward strand.
AAGTGGTCAGCAGCGTTGCCTTGAATATTGAAATGCAGTCGAAGTAAATGCGCCATTGGCGATGAATACGACGGCAATTTTGGTATTCATAAGATGTCCGAAGAGTGTCTCTAATTCACGAGAATGACAGATTATTTCTACTTGGTGCAGAGATTCGTTATGTGGAAATAACTTGTACAGCAAATAGTTTGGTAATGTGTGTGGAGAGAATCGCTCATATCAAACAGACTTGTAGCTCGTAGTCCTCGTAATGCTTCTAGTCCTTCTTTTATATGATTAGCGGCATGTAGCGGCAGGGAGGGAATGATACTTTTTGTACCTCTTTTTAACACACTGGTTACATGTACATTCTAACTAGTCAGATCTCCTTTTGTGCACAGCCCTATATACCACGCTGACCGACTCGACGTAGGGTTCAGCCCTTTTTTTGTGTAAGTGGGTTGGTCTTGTTTATTTTAACACAGTTTAGGTAAGAACTAATGTCTTAATGCTGAAGGCAATTTTTAAACGTTATTTTATACTTATCTAAACTTATATGTCGAGATTTTAAAACATTGGAAAAGCCGTTGTAATTTTGTGTTGAATTTAGGATTTCTTGTAGGATGCAATGATAATTACTGTTTAATCGTTGTTGTAGAAATAATTTTTACATAAATTTTCAATAAAAATAAGAATTATTTTTGAATAGAATGTGCCTTTAGTACAGTGTGTTTCAATATCTCGCAAAGTGAGTGGAGTGTAATAAAATGATCTTTTACATTGTACTCTTGCAGGATTCAAGACAAGATGTCTTTGATAAGGAAACCGTATCTCCAGATATATACAGGTAGTTTTAAGTTATGACATTTTTACAGATATTTATATAATTAGTTTCTCAATTACACATAGGCTTGTAAAAAACAGAATAGAACACCACATTGAGTAATTTTATTGAAATTTTCACCAAAATTATCATCCTGTATGTCATTAAAGCGATTGAAATTTCAATGTGATGAGACGCGGAATAAAAAGTTGAACGTTTGGAATGGCGCCATCTTAAGAAATAATCTTAAATGTCATGTGAGTTCGAGAGATATATAACTCGTATTTAAGGTGTCATTAAGGTTGGTATTATGCTAACTTTAATAAAATACATTCATTCGTTTCAAAATGGTTGCAAGTCATTATTAGTGCAGACATTTGTTCTCCTACTTGTATGATTTAGTTTATTATTTTATTTTATTAATTTACGTCATCTAAACTTATAAGAACCTTCTACAGGAACATACCATAGTTTATTCAACAAAAAAAATATATAAGAAATATTGCCTTTAAGTGCAGATGAAAATTATTGGTAAACGCAATTTAACAAAAATATTTAAAATCAATTCTAGTATTTAAAAATTTGACATTCGTAAATACAACATAACATGAGCACTATTGAAATGTAACAACAAACAAAGTAACTACATATATATCAATAGTTAACGATACCAATATACAATCAAATACGTGTATTTAAGGATTCAATATCCAATTAATATTAATACAAATATAAATGTTTTATTCCTGTTATTTCACAATACTTAATAATTATATTAGTCAAATGGTTTCGGTAATTCATAGTGGACAAATATATTTTTAAAAAGCATAATATTGCATATATGGAGAAAGGGAAATTATAAGTTCTTACAATACTGTCAAAACTTAAACTAACGCCATGTTTCAACAAAATTTCTCAGGACATTACTGGAGTTTATTTTCATTAAAACCGGTATACAGTTCAAGATATTTAATTCATATTAATAAACGTCGCTTTGAACGGAAATAGCACAACGATAAATAGTTTGAAATTCACTAAACGTTTTCGTGTGTTTGCCAAAAGTGGCGAACTGTTAAAACAAACAGGGTGCTGTATTTAATTCAATAATCACAATTAATCAGTGAGGATGAACGACATGCTCGACCGGTCATTGTTAATGGCGTTCCCTCAAACCCCTCTTGATAGATAGATTCCACTCACTACAACCATTTCCTCATACACAACTAAATTTAGGCGTTGTAATCCAAATTATATCGTCTATACAGCGTGAATGATTATTCTAATAAATGTCTTGATGTACAGGAAATCATAAGTTGAGAAGTTGATGAGTCGATAAATCATATTTAAAATGGTAATAACTCTATAAGACATTACAACAAAGTACTTTTCAAGCACTTCCGATATTATATATTGTTTGGTCGATAGCTGCGTGGATTAAGGCGCGAGGTGGTAATCGCGATTAATCACATGGGCATCGCACCACCGGGTTCGAATCCTGGCTCCGGCACTGTCGGAGGAAATGGTTGTATGTCCGCGTTGTTTCAATGTGTAACTCCCTTCCGTACAAGCCTCTGGCTTCTGGAATTGGAGGTTGTCTAATTTCTGTGGTGTGTTTATTTATTTATATTATTAAATATACCGCTGCGCTGTGATGAATATCTATCCCTGATGTTACTTACAATATTTCTAGATAGTTGTTTCAATGTTACTGTATAATGCGCGTAAACTTTTTGTGTAAATAATAATTGTTATTTCAAGAATAACAACAATAATAATTTGCTTAGCTTTCCCAACACGATACATTGAATTACAGGACAAGTGTATACCTACATACATACTAAATGGAAAATTTGGCTGTGCCAGGGCCGGTTTTCTGACTAGGCCTCATAGGTCCAGACCTAGGGGCGCCTTTACCTTTCATCTTAGTGAATTATTGCCTATAAACTGATAGCAATAAGCATAGAGATTATAATACGAGACATAGTCTATCATAGTCATATCACAGAGAAAGTATATTATACTGGCAATGATGCTCCTATTCCGAGGGGGGGGGGGTGCAAAATTGACCTGAGTCGCGGGGCGCAATTTATATCTGAAACGGGCACTGGACAGTTCCTGAGAGACTGAGGTATAAAAATGTTATTTATGCTGAAATTATAACCTACACGTGTGTCAAATTCGAGTTTGCCACGCAAGAAATATATGTGTCATCCTCCTGTTAAAATTTAGGGGGTTTTGGATTCTGATGTTATTTCCATTAATTTGGAAAACTCACGTTTTAACTAAAAGTTAAATAATTCAGACAATGCTATTGAGAGTTAATAGGGGTATTATCTTTATAAAAATGATCTTTAGTCTGGATCTGATATCATTTCAACCTACTTCTGACCTAGTACATCGTACTGTCTAAGACATGACTTAATAATTCAATTAAGGCATGGAATCTGGTTAACTAATAGTTCTCAAAACATAATGCAGATACGGATTTCGTATTTTGTAAATAACTCTTATGCAAATATTAAACATGAAAATAATATAAGATCAGCTTGATAATAAAAGCCTCAGGTACATAATAAAACAGCATTTTTCTAAAAATTATAATTTTACACATTAAAAAAATATTGAAAGTGACCGACATGGCGTAAATTTTAATACCAAAGACATTTAATATGCAAAGGATTATTGTTAATAAAATAGGTTCCATAAGATACCATCCATAAGAGACCGTTCCATAAGATAAGAATAATAACTTCAGCGTATATAGATACACTGAAGTTGTTATTTGCAGAGAAAATGTAGAAAAAAATACAAGAGTAGTTATTCACTAAGTAGACTTATTTATAAAATATAAATTGACGAGTCATCCGAAAAATTTATAAATACTTTGCAGAAGTGTTCAACGAGATGGCATTTTAAGAATATCATCATCGCGCGGCTGTCTTCGAGCAAAGAAAAGCGATGGGCAACTGTAAACCCTTTGATTTTTACAGGCATCTGTTAGATATCGTTGGCGTTTCACATATGGTTAGTCAGGAATTGCTAATTAAATAATGAAAAAGATGACTGCCTAAAGCGAATTATATCGCGATTACTGCTTCCGGAAAATCTGAAATAGAAGATATTATCGATATGGCAGATAAAATTTGGGAATCTTGCCAAAACCCTCTCGTGTCATCCATCCAATCTAATTCCTTGACTGACCATACGCAAACCCCACCTACGACCGCATTAACAGAGTTGCTAACAAATTTCAACACCCTTTCTGTAAATATGCAGACGACGTTGAATCAAGTTTTGCACAAGCAACAAGTTCTTAAATCTCAGATATCGACTCACCAAATTTCTTTTCCCACTGCCAACCGTTGTGCCAATTGTCAGGGCCAATCTCGTTCACGCTCTCGCTCTGCCATCCGCGAGCGTTTTGGCCCGACAAACAATTCTGTCTGTTACATTCAACTATCAACTATACAAAGACAGAACCTTGAAATGTGGTGGTTCTTGGTGCATTTACAACAAAACTCTTTTATGTACTCCTAATTTCGCAGGTTCCACTTCTAGTAATTAAAAAAACTAATGGATGCTAGTATTTTGCCATCAGGCACTAGTCTATTCAACAGTAAATATTGCCTCTTTGTTTACGATCAATCTAACAAATTAGGTTTTTTAATTGATACTGGCGCTGATTTGTCAGCCCTCCCTAGAGATCCTTTTGCCGATTTTAAGGAAAATCGTCGTTTAATTTTTACTGCAGCTTCTATTATAAATACTTACGGCAAGGAATTGTTAAATGTTAATTTAGGATTACGGCGCGAGTTTTCGTTTGTTTTTAATATAGCTGACATATCATTTACTATCATTGGCGCTGACTTTTTAGCACATTTTGGATTGTTAATTGACTTAAAACATAAACGTTTAGTAGATGACAAGACGTCACTGTCAGTTAATTGTGCTGCCATGCTTTGTTCCCTCTCTTAAACCCTCTAAGTGTATTTTTAGAGTGAGCGCCAAGCCAGCCAGCTCACGAGCGTGTTGACGTTATCAACAATTATCCTAAACCGTCAGTCCTCAAGCAATTTCAGGGGTTTATAGGAATGATAAATTTCTATCACCATTTCATGCCTAACCTCGCAGAAATTTTAATTCCCTTACATACACTCGTAACTCGACTGATTCCCGATAAACTTAAAATCATTGATTTTTGGCTTTCTACCAGTTTTTCACAAGCTAAACAAGCTTTGGTAAATGCAACAATTTTATCTCACCCCATTTAGAATAGAATAGAATAGAATTCTGCTGATGATGTGACCCTGTCGTTGACAGTAGACTGCTCGAACGTGTCGAGAGGAGCTGCTGTCACTTTATGCGTCAGTTAGACATTTCAGGCATATGTTCGAGGGCCGTAAGTTTATCTGTTTCACGGATCATAAACCGTTAACCACAGCCCTAATTTTTCGTTCCGAAAAGACTCCTCGCCAAACTCAACATTTGGAATATATAGCAATTCACGAACGACATCAGACATGTTCGAGGTAAAGAAAGCATCTCACTCTACTCTATCACGTACAAACGATTTTTCTTCCCTCGAACAAAAAATCTATTTACCTCCTGTTCAGATGTCTGCTATTAATTCAGACAGTTTCAATTTGCAAACATTAAAGGACGCACAAACGGATGATTGTGAACTTTTACTTTTGTTATCCAAACAGACAGGTGATATTACTGAAACGAAATATTTTTCCAAGTTGCTATTCCAGGTTCATAAGATAACATTTGGTGTGGTGTATCTTATTCCAAATATCTCTCCTACCAAAATATTTACGTTGCACAATTTTTAAAATTTTCCACAATATAACTGCCGTTATTCGAGCCACGAAGAAACTAGTAACCGCAAACTATTTTTGGCCCAAAATGAATACTAATTGTGTTTTATGTACCAAAACTTGCATGAATGGTTAAATTTCTAAGATCACCCGTCATACCAGGACACCAGTTAGAGATTTTGAAGAACATAAGGGTCGTCCATATCTATCTTGTCGGTCCCTTGCCTTCATCGAATGATTCCTCTTACATTCTCACTGTGGTTAAATGTTTCACTCGCTGGCCAGAAGCTTACCCGTTACCGGACATTTCTGCCGAAACTGTCGCTAAAACTCTATTTCAAAATTATGTGTGTCGTTTTGGTATTCCGCTATCTGTCACTACAGATCAGGGCGTCCAGTTTGAGTCAACGTTGTTTAGGGAATTTTCAAAATTTTTAGCTTATCACCCCCAAAGTAACGGTATGGTTGAAAGGTTTCACAGAAATTTGAAGACTTCATTAATAACTAGGGCAAACGCAGTGCATTGGTCTGATAAACTGCCAATCATACTATTAGGTTTGCGGGCAATGCCAGAAAAAGACTTACTGTGTTCATTTGCAGAGCTGGTTTTCGGTCAAACTTTACGCCTTCCTGGCAATTTTCTTATTAAATCGATCGTTGACAGGGACGTACATTTTTTATTCCTAAATTACAGGACTATTTTAATAATTTACAATAATTTACCAGTCCTAAACGTAGTTTCTCCCGGCATACTTTTGTCAGTCCTGATACTAAAAGTTGCAAATTTGTTTTCGTACGAAAGGACAGGCTTAAGCAGACTTTGACTCCTTGTTACGAAGGTCCTTTCTTTGTTGTTTCGCGTTCTGATAAACTTATGACGATCCGTAAACGCGAGAAGGATGTCACTGTTAGTGTTGATAGGATTAAGCCAGTGTATTTATTAGCCAATTTTGTTGATCCACCTGCTAAGTCGAATAGTAAAGAAAGTAAGTTTTGCTATTGATTCTTCAGTGGATTGATTTGTTTTTGTGAGGGAGTATATATAGTGTATTAGGTAGAACACACTAATACTACCCAATAGCCATCTTTTGGTAACTGCGATTGTGAATGTGTAGAATGTTATATTTGTAATGGGACTTCCAAATCTCAATAAATCTGAAAATCTGTATTCATCGCTTTTATATACACATTATTTTGCCTGTTTTACAGTAATAACCTGCTCAGAGCCTTTCGATTTTCTCCTTTATTTATATATTCCCAAACCATGTTCCGATTTTAAAAAGACAAGAACTGTTGAAATCGTTTTGAGAACTCATGTATACGTTTTATACAGGGTGCCTCTAAAAGGTGCGGAAAAAATGCTACCACAAATTTCTGAGGCTAAAATATGACAATTTAACCCAACTTACCTCATTCCAAAAGTGGATGAAAAATCAGTCCCAAGTATATGCTTTATGCTTATGTTACAGAATTATTGTGACAAAAGTAACTCCATATTTCATTAATAAGATATCGTTCCCCAGTGACGTTGACAACATATAAGAAATAAGAAGAATATAAGAAGCAGAGGACTACTAACTTTACCACCCCACACAACTTCACGTTTTGAATGAAGTTTTAAATTTACGGTATATAAGTTGTATAATTCTATCCCTACTAACTTTAGAAAAAAACGCTTTAATATGTTCGTCCCATCTCTATGGCAATGTATTATTATACATCAGTATTTAATGGTTTTAACTGTTTTTAACTTTATTTCAGATGTTACAGCATAGAATCAAATTCTGGTAAACCTCTTTTAGTGCTGACAAAAAAAAATCCAATATCTCACGTTCAACTTTATTTTTCAGAGTTTTCCAGTTATTAGCCTCAAAAAATATGGCCGTGTCATCAGCGAAACTGATTACTTTACCACTGATTAGTATATCAAATAATTCGTTTACATATATTATGAATAGTAATTGACCTAAAACTGTACCCTGTGGAACTCCGCATTTGACGGAATTGAAGCGACAAGTACGTGATTCCGGAGTGTTTTTACTGGTTTCTAATGCTAGATTTATGAGGAATAAGGAATTCAAAAATGCAAGAAGAATGAGGGTCCTCATCTAAAATAACAAAGTTTTGATCAACCTCCGGTATAAACGGATGTGATAGAAATTCGAAAATATTTTAGAATTATAGTTTTTTCCTGGAAACCCATTCGCCTAAAATTTCAAAACAATATTCCAATTCAGTTTCGAGATATGTCTAGGGGGTAGGTTGAAAACGACCACCATGTATAGTAAAACTTGTTTCATTGGTTCTTTGACTTTATTATATTCTTACATTCTTGTACTACTATTTCTTTTTAGCGGGTATTTCAAATTGTTCGAGATAGGGATTCATATTTGAGTTACGACCAAAAAAGTGTATATTTCATTCTGTTGAATTGAATTTGAATTTGCTAAAAATTATCCCCACTTAAAATTTATAGCAATCTTTAGACTGAAATTAAATGCAATTAAATTAAACTATTATACAACTTGCCGTAGTAGCAACTCAATAAGATATGTTATGTAATATATCCATATATTTGATCTACAGTAATAAACTGTAGCAACGAACCGCATCATCAGAGGGTAATATCTGGATCCTCCCTTGGCACGTTTAATATACTTATCGATACCCACAGGCTATGTGATAGGAATATTTGTTGACTTCAGGAATTTTAATATTGCCATTAACGTCTGGGCAAATACATGAATATATTACTCGTCAAAATTATAAAATCTATCAGTACCTTTGTGAAATACTACGGCTACGATTATTAGCATTTATAATAATTATATATCATGAATAATTATTAAAGAAATATGGTCCCTACCGATTTCATTCTATTAAATTTAATTGTCAACTTACTATAATGTTCTGAATAAGTGATCTACCCTTTTTCTAATTATTTTGGGTTTATCTTGCGTCCGTTATCGAACTCCAAAGCGTCTGTTTATTCGTAAGTAAAGAATCTACAATAATGTACTTGTTTTTAAAATTGTATTGACATACATAAGTCTTTGCAAGTCTAAATATAAAATGTGTAAGTGTTAGGTCACGTGCCAGAAGAAGATAATCATATTTTTCTAGTACAAATTGAAATAAACGAAAGGCATTTACAGAACTGATTATAAAAATTATATTTTATATTGGGCAAACCATCTATCAAATGTAATTAGATTAAAGAACCACATGGCCCACTTCAAATAGTCAGAAGCCGATAAATTTACTATTGCCTAGCCGCTGGAAGATGTGAGATGAGGACACGGTGTCTCTTGAAATGGTCACCCATCCAAGTACTAACCACGCGTGACGTTGCTTTACATCACATATCGAAATACGTACATAGTAATGACGCAGCTACGCTCGCCCCTTAGATCTTTTGAAATATCAGTAATAGTAGAGGTTCCACAAGACTCCGTTCTGATGTCCTTCTTTTCATATTATTGACTAAAAATGTTGTAGATATTTTAGTAGATGAGCACCATTTGTCTGAAAATTATTTGTGACATTCTACGAATATTCTTTCCTATTATTTGGGTTTTCTACCACATGTATTATTATCCTCTTCAAAAACAAATCACCGAATTTATTATTATTATTTGCAAAACATAACCTCTGACTATTTCTTTGACGTAAACGTCACGGGCGCAGAGGCTTTTCTCCAATAATTCTATTATTTTGTAGATTCGGTGATTTGTTTTTGAAGAAGATAATAATACATGTGGTAGAAAACCCAAATAATAGGAAAGAGTAGCACCATTCCCTTTTGCTGATGACTTGAAATTGTAATATCAACTCTGAGACAGACTGTGAAAAGATAAACGACTTGAAGAAAATTAATTACTGATGCTCATTAAATAATCTTCCACTTAATGTTGAGAAGTCCAACGTAGAGTCTCATTACAGAAAACAAAATCCAATTTTAAATGTATATCGACTAAATAGCGACGACATATCACTGTCACGCTAATACATGAGGTCCTAGGTCCTACTAATCCTTGTAGTGAGTCAGAAACAATAAAAGAAAACAGTTCTAAAAATTACAAGTTATTGTAATAATAAATTATAGACAAATAAATGTTTTAAAATTTATTGTATGATATAAATGTCTACGGTTTTCTGTTAGGGAAAAATGTTAATATTAATTTATAACAATTATGCAAATACTTTAGAAAAATAACGAGTAGCATAACGATACCAAAAATGAACTAATCTATTATACAAAAGGAGTACAAGCTGGTATCTTCACATACAATCAAAATACATGGAATTGTCAGGTTAATATCGAAAAACCAAAGTAGTTGCCAAAATGCAAAGTCCAAAATATATTTATCAAATTACCAAAAGAATTGTACTAATAAATTGATGCTGGTCCAAATAATCTGCAATAAAATGACCAAAAAATTAATGTCAAAACTAACCTCTAATGTGAACACGCGTCTATTAAAAATTGAAATAAATCTTATCGAGTCTTGGACGATAAACTTACTAAATAATCTGATATGAAATCGATATTCAATCAATTAACTAAAATGTTAATTGAAATTTGGTGTTAGGCTTGATTCAAAACCCGGTAAATTATGGACCGAAGGTATACCCCATCCGTAGGATTTTCTAACTCACATATTTTTTTTGTTGGTATTGCCATGTACTTTAAGGCTTTAATTGTTTGCCCCTTGACAATTACCTTTGCTCCCAATATCATGGCTCATTGTTCATGGTACAAACCTTTACTTCTTATCACATAATGATCACTGCATATTGCTTACTAGCAAAGACGATTTTTTTATGGCATCCGGGCGGTTGACCCACAGCAAGGCACTACTAAATTGTTATATAATTAAATACCCTGCTTCTAACCCATTCCATAAAACATACATTATTTTGTGACAAAGGAGGAAGATGCCGGGGTCACGCAGTATACTATACAAGAAGAGCTATGCTCTTCTTAAGAGGAAGCGGATACTAAAATTATATTATATTACATTGCTTCTATGTTTCTCAATTCTGTCCAGACAATTTGCTTATCGGTATTGTGTCACCGGATACAGATATTTTTATGTTTCTGTTAAAGTAGGTCAACGAAATTAAAACATGTTCCTGTTTGATACAGGAACTGAAAATAAGCGAAGGGTCATTTCATTTCATTTTTCGGAATTTAGGTGCAGTAATGATCCATGCTATGATGAATATGCAATGCATGCACTATCCGGATGCGATACTACCAGATCTTTTGTTCTTTGCGGAAAGTTGTTAATGAAGTCTATATTGGAAAACTACTCGAAATTCGTGCCTATTCTTAGATCATTAGGATCATCACTTACAATTACAGATATGCTACTGTCAGGCCTAGAGGAATTCGTCTGTTTTTTGTACAGTAATAAGGGATACGTAAATATAAATAAGCTATGGTATGATTTGTTTACAAAAAAATACTCTTCCACAATGACATGTGCACTACCAAATACAGAAGATGTCGAACTGAGGCTACTACCTCCTTGGAAAGCTTCATATGAAAATCACATCAACCGCGTAAACTAACACTGCTACATATGGAACAATGCACACATCGCAAAACCCATAACACCAACTCCAGTAGGACATGGCTGGAAATTGGAGAATGAACAACTTATGCTTGACTGGAGTAAAAGGAATCCATTGGCACATGAACTAACAGACTTCATGGAAAGCTTTGATCCAGATGAGTTTGAAGATGGAGATGAGCCAGAACTAGATAACTTAGCCGATATACTAAATGAGGATGAAGAAGAAGACCGATTACAAATGTTGTTATAAATTTAAATGCCGTTATTTGATTGTGCGATTGAAAGTTTAAATTTTCATTATCATTTAACTTGAATGTTTTCATTTATATATATAATAAGAATTTTGTGATAAGATTCATATTAACAAAAAAAATGGAAGAATGTGTAACTAATAATTTCATTTTCCAGCTATTTTCCCAGAAAAGCAAGTAAAGCTAGAGGAAGAATTTCTGCACAAAGTATTGGTTATAAATATACATTCTTTAAATAAAAAATTTAAATGAAATGAGAATGAATTAAAAATATATATTTTACCAGATCTCTGTAGTTTTCCAGGTTTTTCTGGGATATGTTGTAACTGACAAGAGGAAAACAACTAAAACCATAAACTAGATGGCAATACCAACAAATTCTCATAGGGGTGGGGAGGGTTTCATATTGGTAGCTCATGGTCTAACTATTATACTGACTAGTTAAAAGCTGTCGCTTCACAGTTAGCAAGTGATTATTTCGAGTTCTTAATTCAAAAAGAGGGAGTGGTTCACAATTTGGGCATTTTTACATACTTCGATTTCACAAAAAATATCCGATGGTGGTGGATATGCCTTGAACTTATAGTTTGACAGACGTAACAGTGTTACCAATTTTTTAAAAACAAATCGATATTATGAACTTTCGATCATTATAACTCTTTTTACACTATTGCCCCATAAACAATCTTTACGCATTAATTTATTAACAATAATTTATATTTATCACATCTTAGAGTATACATTTTTACTTAAGTAATTCCTAACCTTTCATAGCGTTCAATCGATGGCGACACTTGATGGTGAGCAAAGTAACTTCAGTCGTGATTCTTGATGGATTAATAGTACATTAAACAACAAGTTTAGAAAAGCAAAGATTTAATAAACGAGTATAGTGTTTGAGTACGAGCGAGCGCAGCGAGCGAGTAACTTAAAAACTATATGAGTTTAGCCAAACTGCTTTTCTTAAGAGATTTGTTTATATTATTTTTTCACATTTTGTGTTAGTAAGTAATTATAAGTAAGCAAATAGAGATAGATATAGAAGCATTACTAAGTTTACTAAGTTTAAAATTTAAAAAATTTCATAGTAGGTACTTGTGTAGGATTTCCGTAACCTAGTAACTGACATGGTTTTGTTTATTTATATAACAACTGTCAGCCATAATTGTCGAATTGATTCTAATTTATATATTAATTGCAAAACTGACTCTTGTTACTGAAAACAACTTGAAAAATTGTTCTGAAGGCATTGTAAATGCCGCTCGAGATGCATCTTCGAGTTTACTGCCTTTAAAATCCAAGGAATAATACGAGAAAGTATATGAAATATTTTGTAAATGGAGAATGACAAAAAACGCACAAGAAACTGTTGAAACTGTCATGCTAGCATATTTTTTTGAAAAGGTAAGCTATTTTTATACATATGTTAGTATTTTTCATACAAACAATGTCTCGTTATTTCAGGCAAAATCTCTTAAAGCATCCAGTTTATGGTCTACATATTCCATGTTGAAAAGTACTATACAAATAAACGAAAATATGTCTCACAATATAAAAAGCGACTTGCCCTTTTAAAACGTCAAAATAACACATACAAAGCAAAGAAATCAAAAGTTTTGACTATGGAAAACGTTCCTATGTTTTTACAAGAGGATCCAGACGATAAGTTCTTATTAATAAAAGTAGTACTCATATTTGCTTTAAATGGGGCTTGTCAGCATACAGAGTTATACAGTTTAACTATAAAAGATATCAAGACACGGGAAAAATTTTGGTTATAACTTTACATGATACCAAAACCAAAAAGAAACGTGTATTTACCGTAGGATCAGAGTGCAATGGATATGAAATTTATTGTAAGTATTTACGATTGAACCCCAAACAAGTAAAACGCAATAGATTTTTCATTCAGTATAATCACGGTAAGTGATTCCCCAAAGAGTTGCGGAATACTTAAAACTCCCAAATGCATCCAGTTACACTGTCCATTGCTTGAGCAGGACGTCTGCCACCTTCCTCGCTGACAGTGGAGCTGATATTCAAACAACTAGTGTAGCTGAAAGGTATATCGAGGAAAGCATTGGCAATAAGTTGAAAATTTCCAAAAGTATATTACAGCAGCAAGGACTAGTGACACCTCATGTTCATTCAGGAATACAGATACAGAATCACAATAGTTTTCAGGAAGAACAAGTGGAATTCAATACGTATCGTGTTGTTAACTTTTCAAATTTTTATAGTTCATCATCATAGTTCAAACGTGCTTCTAGAGGACAGAAAATTAAAACATAATTTTTCGTCGCAAGCTCCTCTATAAAATCCTCATTTTACTATAAAGAACGTAACCAGCCTGCAACCAACAGCTTCTCTCCGTGCTATGTGCCCCGCCGAGCGCTGAATTGCAAGTTACAAGCCTGGCGCGTTAAGTGTAATAATCGCATATTACCAACAGAACGCTAATTCTTCGATTGCAACAAACACCAGCCGAAAGACTGATCCTACTTAAAGGAACTCTCGTGTCTGTCACCCCACACCACTTGTAGACTGCAGTTTCGAGCTATTGGCTCTCGTCAGTGCAAGGTAGGCATGTGATTAACGACACGAGGGTCACTTGACTATTTGGTACATCTCGGTATCTTTACGATAGCGACTTGTACAATAGTAAGCAGGCGCCACCTAGCGGCCCAGTATCTGTTGCAATCGAAAAATCAGTAGCCTGACTGGGCTTAGCAGAGTTTAAGTGTGCTTCTAGAGGGCAGAAAAATTAAAACATAATATTTCAGTCACATCTCCTCTAAAAAATTCTTATTTTACTATAAGGAATGTAACCAGACTGCAATTGACAGCTACTCTCCGAGCTATGTGCCCCGCCGAGCACTGAATCACAAGTTACAGGCCTGGCGCGTTAAGTGTAATAATCGCATATTATGTTTGTTGCAATAGAAGCATTAGCGTTTTGTTGGTAATCATCGCGCGCATATGTATGGCAAAGGGCTAAATTTAAAAAAAAAAAATTTTCCACTTACATCACGTGAAATTACATAAGAATACCTTCATTTTGGTAAAAGAAATTCGTTCGATCATTTGGGCAAATTGGGGAAAGTTTTGAAAATGTTGTGAAATTTGGACTTAAATGGAATTACGGCTAAACTATTGGATATTTTTTACTAAAATATGGCAGGCTATTTATTGGTGATATAGATTACTGTCATCTAGATTTCATCAAATTCACGAAATTTCGAATATATTACTTAATTTTTATATTTATATCGACGTTCTTCGATGCACTAAGTTTAAATAATGCAGTTTCAGCACCTTCATCCTCAGTATGTCCTTCATAGGAAAATACAATATGAGTAGTAGAGTAGTATTATCCGAATCATCTAAAATAATTTTAACTGTATCCCATTTTTCGATAAAGTCTTTGAGCTCTGTTTGTATGGCTTCTTTGATTACACTTTCATCAATATTATCATCGCCAAAGTGATTGGAAATCTGTTCAGCAACATTTTTAAATCCATCTTGCGGTAAATCTTTTCCATTTTTAAAGAAACTGGGATCCAACCATGCAAGATCCTTAAATAACCCTTCATGTTTCTCAAATCGTTCTTCTAAACTTTTTATGGTCCTATCGTAAATGGCGTTATAAACGCTCACTTGGAATCACTTTTGGATCAGTAAAAGGAACATCAGCAGTAGATCTTTTTTTTTCTTGAAATTTTAAAAGAGGAAAACTCTGTAGTGATATAGCTAGTTATCTCTGATGCTGTTTGACACGTCTCTTCCATTATTATCGTCAGTGTTAATAAGTTTATGCATGTGAATATTTGCCCAACTAATAAAATCTTTGGCATATTCAAGTAAAGATTCTTCCAAACATTTCAAAAGTTTCAACAATTTAGTAATAATAGGCTTTTTGAAAAACGAAATTTTTCGATTTTAAATTTATTATTTGGGAAAAATAACGCCATCTCCGTGTAAACCGGAAGTGATATTTAAAATTTTACATGCATGTGTTTACTTCCCTTTTATAATCAATTAAAATTATGCAAACGTCGGCCATTCTGGATTATTTTAAAAAATCGGTTTTTCAGCCATAACTTTTATTATTATCTATTACTGAATATAATAACGCAAAAAAATATTTTTTTTTTGTTGAAATAGGTCATGAAACGTCGAGATTTTAAATTTGACTGAAAAAAATTTCTGTGTCAATCAGTCTGTCAGTCTATAACTTTTTTGTGCGCGCGTTTATTCCGGAACTATTTATGATATTGACCTGAAATTTGGTACACTTATGTATTTTAACGAGATCTGGAACCAATTCCGTTGAAGGATTATGGGGTAAATAAAGGTAAATAGGCAAAGCAACCATACAATTTAGGGCATGTACGAAATTTAAGGTCTTAAATTTTTTTTGGCATCAGGTTTAATTTTGGCCGAGTTAGGCGTAATTCAATTTTTGACGTTTTTTCAGTATAATTACATCGTGGGTGGCGGTGAGCCGATTTTCACGAAATTTGAATTGAAGGTTCCTTGATCATCTACAATAACAGGGCACTATTCTCGTTTCTTAAGTAGCATTTTAAAGGCTCCAAAATAAATTAAAACTGAAAAATTACCCTTAAAAATGATCAATTTACCGCTTTTTCACGAAAAAAAAGGGTTCCTCCACCTACTCAAAGTGAAAATTTCAGAGTATTCGTAGTTTCACAAAAACAAACTTATTTTTCTATATCGCGTTGCTCCATGTAAAATTGTCCCTATCGCCTCATTTTGGGTTATTTTTACTCCACTAGTAGTCAAGAACGTTCTCTCAGTTAAAGTTAAAGTATACCCACTCATTAATGTACCATAAAGCTTTTTACTTAAACGATTCTCTTTTTCAAGCCTATAAGATAGTATGATTAGATAGGCGAGTCGTTAGTATTTCCATATCAAATGCTAAATAATAATATAGGCCATCCTCAGATATCAGAACAAATTTCTTTTCATGTGCCCAGAACTGGAGCTTGTAATAATACCACCTTTTATTTTACCAAGTCGAGTATAAATTTGTTGAAATATGCATCGCTTTAGTTTATGAGCGATAATTATAATAGCCCGCAAGACAGAGCTGACATATTTAATTGTAGCATAAATAAGCTCAAAGAAACTGTACATTGTGTATATAGTAGCTCTCTTTTTACTTAAGTTTCTATATAGATACAAGTTCGGTATGTTTTTGTTGTATAATTTCTCTGTAATTTAATAATGTTTAATGTGTGATATGTACGTTTCAAATGGTATATTTCCATCCTGTAGTGTAAAAAGGTTAATATGAAATGTAATATGTTTAACTTTCCATCTATAGGAATTATAATGAGAAAGAACGTTTTGAGGCCACATACTAGTACACGTACACGTAAATTAAACATAAAAGCATAGAATAGGAGAAATAATTTATAAAGTTTTTATGCGTATATATTCCTAATAGTGTTAGGAACAAAACCCAAAAAAGATCCCACCTAAGCAGTGTCCGCAACATCTCTTATTTTGGTAAAAACCTCCCCTCGGTGGTATATTCTGGCGGTTTTCTTAATTTTCTCGTAAACCGTTCGTCAAACGTAAAAAACATGTAGGACCAAAAATGTTGCCCATTAAATTCTACACAAAAACATTTTAGCTATTCCTTACTCAATTCTCGCAAATAAATCAAAGTTAGGGGTAGCGTTTATAAGGTCGTTAAAATATGTAGAATTAGATTTTAGTGGTAATTACAAGTGGTAATATACCTACATAGGTAAAATTATCTAGGCCAAATTTAAAAATTTTGCTAAAATATTTATAGGGCACTATAACTGATTTAATTCTTTTAATAAACTGGTTGATCAATCCGTTCATGCTGTAATTTTATCTAAATTGCTACCAACATCTGCAACATTAAAACAACACTATTACCGGGTATTTCACCAAACTCAATCTTGGCTTGGAAAAAATATGCAGCCGACGCAGTGGGGTTGGAAAAAATGTGAAATACTTTATCACCAGTTTTTACAGCAGATTCTCCTGCTCCAGTTTCTATTTTAAAAGTTATATCGTTCAATGGGGAACATTCTCTTTTATTTTATCCGCCAGAGTACACCAGCTGTACTCGGTTGTTTGTCCGTCAATGTCAATATGAAAGAATATGTCTTTGAAAAACTAATTAGAATGTAAAATGAATACTTGTTGCTGTGTACCAAAGTGCTCTACTTCAAGTGTACTAACTAGAATATCGTCATGATTGATTAATCTAGAATAAAAGAGGATTTATAAACAAAAAATTCAACAAGTTCATAAATGTAATTATATACCTTTCAACCAAATCAACTTTTTTTTGATGAACTCTAGCACTTCTTTCTTTTTCTCAGCTCCGCTTTTAAACGATTTAATGATCAACTATCGTAATCCTTTTTATCAATTTGGCTCATTTCTACGAATAAGAGATAGGGAAACTCTCGGAAATCGGGAAATTTAAACTATGGTGCAAGTTGAGAATGAAATTAAACCGAGTACGCATGGCGTCATCTATTGGATATATTAGAAACTGGCTTGGATTTTCCTCATACTTTTTATCAATTTGGCTCATTTCTACGAATATGAGATTGGGAAGCTCTCCGAACATGGGAAATTTAATCAATTTAAAAGTTATAATATAACTTTTAAATTGTAGTTTAATGTCATTCTCAATTTGTATCATATATGATATAAATTGAGAATGACATTAAACCGAGGACGCATGGCGTCATCTATTGGATATGTTAGAAACTGGGTTGGATTGTTCCCCATTGTAAAAAGAGTTGCGGTAAGCGATGTGGATGTGTTAGGGTTGGATTACGCTCTTCAGCTATGTGCTCGAACTGCCATGGACAAGGTTGCCTAAAATCACCACCTGAGGAAATGCTAAATGTATAGAATCTAATAAACGAATAAAGGATCGAAACGTTGGTGGAGTAAGCCTACTGGGGACACCACTTAAAAAACATACATATTTTAACGGTATTATAAACGCTACCCCTTATTTTGAACGCTATTTGCGAAAATTGAGTAAGGAATAGTTAAAAGGTTGATATAACAGTTTTTGCGTAGAATTTAATGGGAAACATTTTGGTTCTATACATTTTTTAATTTGAACAACGGTTTACGAGAAAACTAAGAAAAACAGCCAGAATGTACCACAGGGCGGAAGGTTTCTACCAAAATAGGGTATGTTGCGGACACTGGTTAGATGGAAACTTATTTGGGTCTTGTTCCTAACACTATTAGGAATATATTTACGTAATATAAAAACCTTATAAATTATTTCTTCTAAAAAGTACTATTTGCGTGTACTGTATGTAGCTTTATCAATCGGTGTGTATCTGGGTGTCTGTCTGTCTGTCTGCATGCACCAAAAATAATTTACCGTCAAAGCACCAGTTTGGGCCCAAATAAGTTTTTGTTGAATTAGACAAATTTTCAAACAAAATCATTTCGAGTGGGATTGTATTGTAAAAGCGTTATTCAAATTTCTTGTGAGAATACCGGGGGCATCAAGGGCAGTTCAAGGAAGGATCCAAATTTATCGGCAGATCAAAAAATATTTCAAATAATTCGAGTTGTTCAGGATAAAACATTGTATAAGAAAGTTGTGCGTACATTTCTACCTAACGTGTATTAGCCACTTGATGTCCAACTAAAAATTTTATTTTTTGTGTAAAATAGCTAATTTAGGGACTCATTTGAGTCCGTAAGATGAGTATTTTCCTGACTCAATCCCAAAAAGTTGCCATAGCAACTTTTGAGGATTATTTAGGTAAATGAAAGAAAATGATTCAATACAACAATTAAATAATCTGGTTACTATAGTCGCATGGTAATTAAAATTCTAAGGTCACTATTTCTGAGAAATATTTGCTCTGACCAAAATTTCGAATATGTTTTAAGGACCTTTAACAAAAAAAAATTGTTTGTAACATGCACCTAAATCAGTTTTTTGGGACTCATCAACTATTCCGGTCGAGGCAAAGTCGATTCGTCTCAAAAAACATTATCTTAGGTACTTGTTAGGTATTTATTATAATAAATAAATAAATGTTTATTTGTCACTGATACATTATTTTATAACATCTGTTGGTTTATAATATAAACAAATAAACACATTAGTCCCACATAAGGCAAACCTTGTTCGTGGGCCACTGTGTAACTTATTCATACTTATTGTTATTTTGCAGTGCTTATGTGTTCCAAATTTCTCATCTTTTTAATATATATTCTAATAACATGTCTTTCTATTATACTATAATAATACGTATAATATGTACACCTAACTATTGTCTCTGCTTAATTCGTCACTTAATACACCTATATTTCTTTACGACATATAAAGTAAAAATAAATGATTCTTTCACTTTTTTTCTGTTTTCTTATTTTT
Source organism: Leptura quadrifasciata (assembly GCA_963675555.1). NCBI lineage: Eukaryota > Metazoa > Arthropoda > Insecta > Coleoptera > Cerambycidae > Leptura > Leptura quadrifasciata. Next base: position 45,850,453 of record OY776675.1, read on the forward strand.
GTTCAATTAGCACATGAATTTCTGACCTTTCTTTCTCTAGCATGAACTGTTTTACTTTCTTTTAAAAATATTGTATGAAACTGAATTTCTAACGGGTAAAGGTAAGTTGTTAAAGAATCTAGGAGCCAGATATGTATAACTTCTTTGTCCAATACTTTTTGTCGTTACTTTCATTTTAACTGCATATTGCTTATACCTTGTTTAATAGATATAACCAACATGCTCTAACTCATTGCAATAATTATAATGCCTTGTAGCCACAATTAAAAATTATAATTGTCGCAGATCTAAAATTTGTGCCTCGCGGAAGAGATCGTTGGAGGGGTAAGTGTTTTTCCTACCGAGTATTATTTTAAGAAACTTTTTCTGTAATATTAGCAGTTGTTTAATGTGGCTGTAGGTAGTACTGCCCCATCCAGTGATCCCATATTTTAGTCTGGATTCTATTAATCCGTAGTATATTGTTTTTAAAGATTTTATGTCGAGAAAAGTTTTCATAAATTTAAATTTATATAGCAGACCTCTTAAATTATTTACTACGCCAGCTATGTGAGTATCCCAATATAAATTTGAGTCCAAGTGAACTCCTAAATATTTAATTGTAGTGGCTTTTTCTATTTCAAATTTGTTTGGATCTTGCGTAATCTGTAGACAGTTAAAAGTCGGTAGGAAATGGCAAAAATTTCGTTTTAAAAAATTTATCGTTAAAAGCTTTTTGTCGAAAAAGTTTTTTGTGTTTCCTAAGTCTATTTCTGACTTCGTTTTTAACTCTGCCCAAGAATTAGCTGTGTAAGATAGAGCCGTATCGTCTGCAAAATTAATGATTTTTCCGCAGGAACTTAGACAGAGTAGCTCATTTACATATAGGGTGAATAGAATTGACCCCAACACGGTTCCTTGTGGAACACCGTATCGAATAACTGATTCTTTACTTTGAGCTGTATTTATTTGAACGATCTGTTTCCTATTACGTCAGTAGTAGCTCCTCATTAGTGTTAATGGGTTACCCCTAAATCCTACATTTTCTAAGCACTCTATGAGTTGAGAATGACAAACAGTGTAAAAGGCTTTAGAGAGATCTAAGAAAACAGCAAGTGCAGGCTTGCTTGCTCCGACTGACTGATAAATTTCCTTTACTAAGCATGCAATCGCATCCTGCGTTGACCTGCCCTCTCTAAAACCAAACTGTTTTTCTGATAATATATTGTGTTTAGTGAAAAAGGTGTTAATTCGTTCCTTCAGAATGTTTTCAAAAATTTTACAGATGTTACCCACACGAGATACTGGTCGATAGTTAGATACATCGCTCTTATATAGTGGCTTCACTACCGGTATTTTAAATATAAAAGGACATATTTTACTCCTGTAAAAAATATTCTGTTGATTAAATAACATAAATGTTTGCTTATAGTTTCTGCAATTTTTTGTAAGTCTTAGATTTGATTTGGTCGACGCCAGGGGCTTTATGGTCTTTTAAACTTAGAATGGTTTTTCTGATCTCCTCTTCATTAGTTTGCGCTAAAAAAAATTGAATACGGATTCGTGTTCACAGTATTCCTTTTATTTCCTTTTACCAGCTTGATTTTGATAGCTAAGTCTTTACCGATATTTATAAAGAATTTGTTATAAACTTTGCATATTTCCTGTTCTTGTATTATCTGTGTTCCTCCTGTATCTATAATTTTTAAAATTTTGTTTCTTGAGTTGCTCTTCAATTTCCTTAATTGTTTTCCATAGTACTTTGCAGTTGCTTCCTTCTATTTTCTTCTTATAGTTATTTGAATTAGATCGTTTAGTTTGTTTCGATACATTCTATATTCCATTGCTAATCCGGTGTTTTCTGGGTCTCTTTGTAGTTTTTTAAATAATTTATCTTGCTTGCATATTGATTTTACCAATCCTTCAATTATCAAACACTTCCTCTTAATTTCTATTCCCTTCTTTTTTAAAATGGTTGTGAATTGGTATATTTCTTTTTTTATTCTATTTATGATAATTTCTATGGCTTTATTCACATCTGGTGTGTGTATTCTATAAATCTTCCCAATCATATTCACTTAATTTGAATTTCAGTTTTTCATAATCCGTATAGTTTACAGTCCACCTTTCTGTGGGTTGGTGATTGTTTTCCATTTCACTATGTAATTCGAGTGCCAATATTATTGAGAAATGATCCGTGATTGAGGATTTATAAACCACAGGGGAAATTTCATCAAAATTCTCATTTATTTGGTCAACAAACAAATGGTCTATGCAACATTTTGAACCTCCCTATGTCCGGGTATATACGTTTATAGTTGATATAAAGCCATATTCTGCCATAGTATTAAAACTACTACTTACTCCTCTGCTCCAGGATCGTTTTTTCCAAATTATTTATGTTTAAATCACCTATCACAATATTATGATCATTTTTTTCTTTTTTGACATTATTTAAATAGCTATTTAAGTTTGTAATTAATTCTTTGGGGCATGTTCCTGGTGGTCTATAGATTGCTATAATTGAAATAGTTTTGCAGAAATATTCATTTTGACTTTTACTACACAGTTATTGCCTAAATAATACTCCTCCTAATTGAAATCGATATTTTCTCTAATATAGATTACTACCCCATCGTTTTTATTTATGTTACCATTATTGTAAATAGACGTATATCCCTCGATATCAAAAAATGTTGTTTTCGTAATATTAAAAGTTTCAGTACGCACTACGCAGTCAAAACTACAGCGCAATTGTTTTAAGAATATGTTGAGCTCGTCCTATTTTCTTGATAGATTTCTTATATTTAAGTGATAAATTTGTAAATTTGTATTTTTCGTAAATGCAAGATAATTATAAAAGTCGTTGAAATTATCCAAAACTTGTGTTTCGACTGTTTTGAAGTTTACAACTTTAATAAAGGCATCCATTGTTTACTTTATATATTGCAGAGAATTAATTAATAGTGAAAAAATGATAATGCTAATAATAATAATAAAATCTAAGCAATACTTAAAAAATTTAAACAATACTTAAAATGGATAGATAGATTGAATAAACTGATTATTATCTATTTTATCTTTATTTTTATAGTTCAGAATCCAACAAAAGTCTTTCCAAATTTCTCGTCAGAGTAACAGAGACGACTTTAGAAAGAGCTGCTCAAAAATAAATTTTCGACGTATTAAAAGTTTAAAATAAAAATTGTCTGGAATGGAAACTTTTAACGAAAAGGCTTTTTGCAAATTTCCTCAGAGCATCAAGGCCGGCTCTAGGAAGATCCCATTTTTTTTGTCGAATTGTATCTACAGCGCCCTTTACAAATTTTTAATCAGATTAAAGACTGTCAAGAAACATTCTATTCAGGCTAATTTTATGTTCTTGCCAATTTCTTTTAGAAAGTTAAAAATAATATATTTAGAATATGCGATGATGAGACTACTGTCGAAGTAGATCCACCCTAGATCAATTTTTTGCTGAACTTTTAATTACCTTTCATTGAGGACTATATAAAAAATTTAAGGTAATTTGATTTGAAGAAAATATTGTATATTGTGAATAGGGTGATACACTCTTTATTATATTTCAGAATTTATAGATTTTTATAAAACTGTTATGGGCATTTTCTTCTGAATAATTATTTTTGGAAATCTTTGAATTTTTTCACTATCACTTTTTCTTTAAATTTGAAATTGAAATTACAATAATTTAATGGCAGCAATGGAACAGATATAATGAACAATTTTTTTTTTCAGTAGGATTGCACCAAGTATATTTAACAGAAGATAAAGCCTGAATCTAGCAAACGGAAAGTTTAGATTGAAAATCTAATTTAAATAGTTAATTTGTTTCAAATTAATGAACTCACATGGCAGCCACACATAACCTGCTGTAATTAAATCATACCATACAAACGAAACAATGAATTCGGAGCTATACATTAAAATAGTTCGAAATGCTAATTGGATCCATTTACTTGGCATTATTAAACTTAGAAAATACAATAATGCTGGATAAATTAAATGAAATTTTGCTGCGTATGCCTTTTACTGTTCGCTTGTCATATTAATTTGGTGGAATTTATTATTAATATAGTCGGAATGTTGATCCTGGTGGAAAATGATTATTAATCATCTACTTTATTGGTCCTATTCGAATGAGAAAATTTGAAATGTTAAAACGTACCCAAATCATAAAATAATTTGTGTTGGTTGTAGACTCAATGTATGGGATTATATTTGTGAGGCATAAGCTTCATAAAAACTTCTTTGATTTTTATGGAGTTATAATAGTAATAAGCAACTTCTTTATTGTCCAGCAGATATCACAAGAGGGCAGAATTAAAAAAAATATATATAAGTTTTCTGTAATATGATACGTTAATTTTATATTCATCTGAATTTTATACGAACAAAATGTAAATAAAAATGAATTATTTGAATTTGGTTATATTGTATTAAATTGTACTAAAATAATTAAGCCGAATTAAAGAATGGACCGTATTGCATGAAATTAACCAGACATTAAGTGCAGACACAATTAATAGCCTAGTCACACAGTGCACGGATCTTGCAAAAAATAGGGAAGAATTTTTCAGTGGCTTATTTATATACTGCTTTTGAACTTTATTATTACTTTGAATTTTGCCGGGAAAAAAGTTATAAGCAGAAACAGTAACAAAAGTGATTTTTTTTTTTCATAATAGGATCGGAAGGATTTCAGTTTTTTAGACATGATCGAGCTACTAGAGGTGGTGAAGTAGGGATATATGTGAGTAATAAAATACAGTGTAACTTAATTTCAACTGATTTACCTGAAAACGTTCATGAAATATATTCTGATCAATTTAAAAATTAATAAAGAAAATATTGCACTTTGTGTTTGTTATAGGCCTCCTTCACATATTTTGACGGGCTGTGTTGACCAGTTGGATAATATTTTTCCATTTCTTACACCATCCTTTCATAAAATGATCTATGTGGGTGACTTAAACGTAAATTTCTTAAATTTTACAAACCCAATAACAAATGTTTTAGATGCATATGAATTAGAACAAATTATTAACGAGCTTATCAGAACTACACAACAATTTTTTTTTAAATTGTAAAGATATAGTTGTTACAACATTGGTTGTAAATGTTGACTTGATATCTGATCACAGTTTAGTTTTTTGTCAGTTATCATTATTGGTTTCAAGGTGTAAACCGAAATATATCACATTTAGGTATTTCAAAAATTTTAAATATCAAGATTTTGACATTGATTTGCAATAGCGACCTTGGGATTTGATTTTATATGAAAATAGTATTGAACATAAAATACAGCTCAAATCAAATTTTATTACTGAAATTTTTCATAAGCATGCTCCACTGAGGACAGTTCATGTAACAAATAGCAGAGCCCCTTGGCTTACAGATACTATGAAACTAATGATACGTGAGAGGAAGAAAGCATTAAATAAATGTAAAACTTCTAAACTAGATTCGAATTAGTCAACTATAAAACGTTACGCATTTAACCTTAACAACTATTCGGAATGAGAAAAAAGCATAATTAACCAGTATTCGTATGAAAAATGATGCTAAAGAAACTTTTAAAACTTAAAAAAATATGAATATTCAGAGCAAACCTTCTAGGGAAGTTCCTAAAAATTTAGCAAATCCTGACGAAGCAAATAAGTACTTTTCCTCAATTTTTGTTCTGAAAGATGACGGCAAAGAACAAATAGCATTCTACAACTCTAATAGATATAATACTGCTAAATATGAATTTAAACTAGCTAATATTCAACAAATTAACACAATATTGCACAGTTTAAAGTCAAATGCCCAGGGTAGTTATGCAATTAGTGCCTCAATGTTAAAATATTGTAGTCCATTCATAGATAAGTATATAACACCTAAGCTATGCTTTTTTCGACAACAACGTCTATGTACAAGAATAAAATATATAAAAATTCCTAAATCCCTGCGCGTTCACATCACGACCGTGGCCTTCAGAATGAAATGTAAAAACCTGCTTCCTTCACTATCGGCTCAAAGGGGAACCGTTTGAGACGTGGGCGGCTGGGTGCATAATAACTCGAATATCAGACTTGACTATATTCCAAATAAAAAAGACACTATATGCTTTAGAAATTTAAATCAGAAAAATATTGATAAAATAAAAATAGATTTAATTGAACGGACTGCCGATACAAAATAAAACAGGGTACGTAGGAAACAAGTGATATAACCATAATATTCAATGTGCTCAGAAGGAACGTGACAAAAAAATACTAAAAATTCCAATTTACACAGTTCGAGGAAGACTAAACGGATTACAAGCACAAAAGAAATAAAGTCTTACAAATAATTAGGAATTAAAGAAAATTCATTTTAAACGGAAAATAGATATGTGTGATGTATGTAGACGTCTGAACTACTGCGAATAACGAACTTGCGAACTTGCTGTACGTAACCAGAACGAAAAGCAGATGTGGAGTCCTTGGGCTCGTATCAACGGTATTATTAAAACTGCAAGTGAAGAAATTCTTGGTTTTGAACAGGATAGAAAGCAGGAGAACTGGTTCAAGGAGAATGAAGGAGCTATACAAATAATTTTAGAACACAAACAGAATGCTCTTCAAGCAATTCTTAGACACCCCAATGACCCCTCCAAAGTAGATGATTTCAAAGGAATAAATCACACAACACATTGTGAATTAAGGAAAATAACAGATCAGTGGTAGATGGATAAAGCTAAATAAATTCAATTGTATGCCGACCAACATGACTATAAGCTCTGCCCAGTTGAAGATATTAACGGACACCTTATCAAAGAGGAAGAATGTATAATGTTTCGCTGGAGGGAATACTACTCGAATGTTCTAAATCATGAGATCACGGCAGACCATGATATCCTGCAAGACATACCCCAATACCCTTGTTTCAGTGACCTGGACAATCCGTTACCGATTATCGAAATCACGACAGCTGTAAACTAGCTCCTGCAGCAATATTCAAGGCGTTAAGATCACGATGTTTGTATCCACCTCAAAAATCTTTTCGACAGAATATGGGAAACTGGTAATGCAGTCCTGGTTAATTTGTATAAGAATAAAGGAAGCGCCTCCGATTGTGGGAACTACAGAGGCATAGCTCTCCTAAGTGTCGGTGAAAAAGTGCTCACCAAAGCCACGGCTAACAGATCAACACCTGTATTGAAAAAAAGTCTTCCTGGAGCGCAGAGCTGTTTTAGGTCAAATCGTGGAATATCTGATGGCACTTTTACCCCGAGACAACTGCAAGATTTCTTTTTCTCCTTAGAACAACAAGGAAACATTTACATGACATAAACCTAACTTCGATTCAGTAGACAGATCACTGCTATGAAAAATCATGCTTCGCCTGGGTATACCTTCGACATTTGGAAAGGTGTGTTGTATGTAGCTTCCACATAAACAATAATGTCAAGGTACTCTATAATGGAGAACTTACCGAACCTATCACAACATGCACTGGAGTCCGTCAGGGGTGTGTTCTAGCACCTCTGCTATTCAACCTGTTTACAACTGCTCTTACAATGATAGTAGACAGAAAATTGACTATGTAAGGGGGACCGGCCTGAGATACCGAATCGACGGAGGATTGTTCAACTTTGGGTGGGGGGGTTCAGAGCCTTTACAAAAACCCGAATACGGCATATCTACTACTTACAGTATGCTGATGATTATGCACTCTTAGCGCACACCCCTGAACAACTGAGAGAAATTCTTGAAGTACATGCTTGGGCAAATGAAGCGCTGGGCCTTAAAATCAATATTGTTAAAACTAAAGTAATATCTACTCCAAGAGCAGTTAATGAAACAAACATCAAACTCAACGCCGGACCTCTTGCAGTGGTGCAACGATTTACTTACCTGGGGAGTATTGTCAATGAGAAGGCTAATAGACTATGAGATACGTAGTAGAATAAGTGCAACATCAAAAGATTTCTGGAAACTGCGAGAGCGAGTTGATAACCACACCTCTCTCTTACAACGAAACTGTCTGTTGACGGATCAGTTGTCATCCCAACCCTGCTGTATGGATGCGAGAGCTGGGCCACGTACAGCTGCCATGTTAAAGTCTTAGAACTTATCCAACAGAGACACATTAGACGCATTATGAGAATTAGATGGTTTCATTATATCTCAAACCAGATTCTTACGACAGCAAAAGGCATATTCATCGAAACGCGTATATCAAGAGCCAGACTTCGTTGGGCTGGACGACACGTTCCGCATATGGAAGATAAGCGCCTACCCAAGACTGTACTGGAGAAATGTTAGGCGGCAGAAGAAGGCACGGAGGACAGCGCAAACGTTATAAGGATGCCCTCCATGAGAACCTTCAATCAATTCGTATCTGACGAACAGTGGGAGCAACTAGCCGCAAGCCGAACAGAATGGCGGCATGCAATTCACACATAAGAGAAGGAAGAATACTGATGAGAGGACTAAATGCCAGAAATAACACGGTTATGAGTGTCTCGATTGCAGTCGGCGTATTACATCACGTATTGAAATGCACAGCCACAGACGAATACATCAGAGATAATTCCGCTACCTAGTACCCCTATTATAGCATATCTTATTTAATGTAAATATTACACTATGTATACCTGACTAATTGTATGTTCGAATACGAGTAGACAGCTAATAATAATAGTAATAAATAATAGATTTGTGTAGGGGTGATGGTAAACAGATGTGATAGTCAATAAAAACTTGATTAGGTAATAATAAAAAAGTGTTTTGAAGGAACCAATATAATTTTTGAAAACGACACAGGGCTTATTGAAGAAAACAAACAAATATTATGCTGATAGTATAGAATCTATTTATTGCCAATAGTATTGACGATATACCTGAAGATGAACATGATGAGATACAAAACAAGGTGCTATAAATGACTGTGCTATTTGAGTTTTTTTTTTTTTTTTTTTTTATACATTTATTTAACGTCGGCCTATTTCCGCTACTGAGGCCTAACACCGACGCCTGTAGACGAGCTACCCCCAACCATGAATTTTGCCGAACCTCTTCCCTTAAGAAGAGTAGGGATCTTTTACTTGCCTAACATTTAATAGACAAGGGACCGACGGCTTTACATCCCCTCCGAAGGATGGTATATCTCCTATACAACCCTCGCCTAAGGTTGTATAGCTTCCGCGCATACACTGATATACAAGCCGCTGGAAGATGGGTGAGGCGAGGACGCTATTTGAGTTTAAGACAATAATCTTGAACAAGTTAAGAAAAGTTATTTTTAGTTTAATCTACCGGAGACGAAATATTAAATATTAACTTGTCGAAAGAAATATTTCACAGAGTGGGATATCCATTATTAAATTTAATAAACACATCGCTGACAACCGGAAAAATACCGACTGAATTAAAAATAATCGTTATAGTACGGTCGTGAGCAAAAGAAATAGGACAAGTCTTATAAGGGTATTTGCTAAAATCTAGTTGTAAACATCTAACTTTAATTTTTGTGACATTGTCAGTTAGTTGTAATAATTTATTGCAAGTGTGCAAAAAATTAATATGCTTCATATAAGCGATTTAATTAAATCTGGAGTTATTGCTAAGCAGAAGATGGATGGTCAATGAGACAAATTGCACTGCGTTATAATATTGATAAAAATTCGGTGTGTAACATTTTAAGAAAGTGGAGAATAAACGGTACGATTAGTAGAAATTCAGGATCAGAGCGACGAAGGATATCAACTCAACAACAAGATTTACAATTGGTAAATGCTTTAGTAGAAGATCAATTTTACTTAGTTATTCAGCCTGCTGAAGATACGAATTTTCCTGGATCGAGTAGTACTAGTCGCCGGCGAGTAAGAGAATCGTAGCTACGCTGTCATGCAGCAGCACAGAAATATTTACTTAAAGCTGAACATAAAGAAGCTCGAGTAGGATTTGCGCTTGAAAATGTTATTACTAATGATCATTGTATAAGGTTATTTAATTCTATGCCAAACAGACTTATAGAAGTTATAAATAGAAATGGTGCAATAACGAAATATTCATAGTTAGTTTCTTGTAAAGTAGGATATCCTTTGTCCTTTGATCCAGGATTTCTACTAATCGTACCGTTTATTCTCCACTTTCTTAAAATGTTACACACCAAATTTTTGTTAATGTTATAACGCAGTGCAATTTGTCTCATTATCCATTCATCATTTAAATATCATTAAAATAAAAAATAAATTAAAAGTGATATTTCGGCTACTCATTACATATTCAAATAGAGACAGATTTACATTAGAAAAAAAAAGTTTTCCTATTTTTTTCTGCTCACGACAGTACCAGTTCCAAAATTTCAAAACACAGACCAATATATATTTAATTCCGATAGTGGATAAAATATTAGAAATCGTAGTGGTCGAACAATTGAGGAAGTACTTTAAAGAAAATATATTTTTATGCAGTGGTCAATCGGGATTTAGTCAAAGTCATTCATGTGAAACAAGTTTACGATCAGTGTGTCGAATTGGAGAAATGAGATCAATGACGGCAATGTAGTTTTTTTTTAGTGTGTTTGGACCCCTTCTATTCATTATGTATATGAATGATATAAGTCTTGTCCTAAAAATTCATATGTAAACCTTTTTGCGGATGACACCTTAATTTCTGTGTCTGAGAAAAATCATTTTGTAATCACGGACATAATGAATAGAGAGCTTAAAACTAAATGTATGGTTCTCGGAAGTAAAGCTAATTGACGGAAATATATATATGTTCTGCACGCTAATAATACAAAAGTTGAATTTGTAAATGAAATTAAATAGTTATAAGGAATTACTTTAAGTCATCGTTTTAAAAACATGATTATTTATGTAAGAAAATTGGCAAAAAGATATCCTTTTTCCAAAGAATAACGGCAGATTTAACGCAATGGTCAAAATTAATTGTATACAATACTATAATTTTTCCACATTTTAATTATTTCTTCTCACTATTAATATCATTACATGTAGCATATTAGTCCATTGAAGAATTCAGACGAACTACCGAATGTTTGCGAATCGGAATAGACAATGGTCCTTCCTCGTTTTCTACGATGCTGAATTGATTTCCACGGTACAGTACAGTACAGTATAGTATAATTTTATTTATGTAAACTCATCAGTAATAAATTAAACTATCCCTCTGTCAACCTATTTATTAAAAATCGCAATCGGTGCAAATATCATGCAACAAATATTGGGATAAAGAGATGCAGATACGAAAAATATTTAACATTTAAATTAAGCATCAACACTAACAAATTCGTGTGGTAGCAGTAGGTATGTTATGTTTAACAGAAGTTTCTAATGTCATGCCTTGACAAATGGTCAATATTATTCAGTCACTAGAACTTCACTAATGTAAAATTTAATTAGAAATTTCGATTTAAACTTACAGATCAGCTTCCGTACTTATTTCACTGGTAACAATATTCCAATTTTTTATAACTTGAACAATTTAAAAATTAAATCTTAACACGTGGACCGCCAACAGAGAAGATATACATTATTAATAACGTTTACTGAAAAGAATCTACAATAATTCTTATATAACTACTTGGCGAAGTGAAACTTACCAACCGTAAAGCAACAAATTTGTGCCAAATTGAATTTCCCAGTTTGATATAAATTTTTCTCCCACACACTAAGTTGCCTATGGGAGAAACAGAGCTAAAATAACATCTGCTGTTAATTAAGATCGCCCTATATTGTAACCCGGGCCGGGTTAATTGATAGAAATACATCCTCCGGTTGTAAGAGGAATCTTGTTTCTATTATATAAATATATGATTTAGATATAGATGAGGGAATGAATTTACCTACGTAATTTATTATCCAATGATTTTCTATTCATATAATCAATACCTTAATGTGATTTTTCCAATATAAATTTAAAAAAGATTGAAACAAATATTAAATTCACCACTTATATTAAAATACTTAATAATTACGTATCGTTCTATGTAGTTGTAATTATATATCCTAATTAAATCGATGTGCACAAATATATGTACAGTTTTGTGTACAATTGTGCAACACTAATATTATTCCCTTTGTTTTAAATATTTAATAACTGTGCTTATTTTTTGCACTGTTCTAATAACAGTTTGGTATACTATCAAGCATTCTAAAGATTCAAAGATAATACAACAAACAATTTTAATTTATATGTGCCAGGCAGTTATTTTAGAATTTTTCTTAAAGGATATCATACTTGTTAAATGGATGGAGTCTGCGGTAGGTTCTTGATGAAACATATTCAATAAAATAATTATAAATATTCAAAAGAATAGTTACAATACGCACTTGGTTTATTGTTTCATTACTGACTGACCTGTAAGTGGTGGTTAACAGCATATATCTTACAAATCCTCTACCCACCTAGAGGGGGATAATAACTTGATTTGCTATTTCTTAAAATATAACAATACAGGCCGGAACTACGAACTTAATTTTAATTTTATTATTGTGTCTAGTACAGGATTGTTCATAAATTCTGTTGCCAACAAAGGGAAAATATTGTCTGAAAGTTATTTGTGGCATTCTACGAATATTCTTTCCTATTATTTGGGTTTTCTACCACATGTATTATTGTCCTCTTCAAAAATAAATCACCGAATCTACAAAATAATAGAATTATTGGAGAAAAGCCTATGCGCCCGTGACGTTTACGCCAAAGGAATAGTCAGAGGTTATGTTTTGCAAATAATATAAATCGGAATAAACATAGAAATAATGTATTTTGCTGACGTTTCGGAAAGTAATCTCTTTCCGTTTTCAAAGCTTTTTTTTGGAAGAACTCTTATTTTGCTGTGTATGTCAAATACACAGCTTTAAGATTCTGTTTATGTTATTTCCATAGATACTTACTACTTGCACAGAACATAGAACTGATGATATTTTTTAGATAATGTTGAGTTTGTTAAGTTCTTCTTTTAACATTGGTAGCCAGGTTGTACAAATATCTACAGAACAATTCGATACGCACTTATCTTCATTTAATAAGATTATTGCTGATTCCTTAATTTTTCTTTTTTTGGTATCTGTTTCTTTTGTTAAAATTTTTGCCGAGTCCCCGTTTATTCTATGTCCGTTTTCCCAAGCATGTTCACAAATCTTTGATTTCTGAATTTCATTCTTTCTAATGTAATTCTTGTGCTCATCCAACCTCACACTGAAAGGTCTGGATGACTCACCCACATAACATTTATCACATTCGCACGGGATATTTTAAATACAGTTTTTTGAATTCTGCTCCCTGTTTATCGGTTTTGTTTTTGTTAAAATAGATCTTAAAGTGTTCCCCGTTTGAAATATTGTCCTAACATCAAATTTGTTACTAAGAACACAGGTTGAGTAGTGGGTGCAAACAGGCTCTAGGCTTTGTGATGGGGGCGAACAAATCGGGAACGACCTGATTACTAGACCGAAGACTCTGAACCAATTGGTCGGGGCTCTGAGTGGTTACTGTAAACTTAGAAGACACCTGTTTCTGATAAGTGTTGAGGAAGATCCTACGCCTGCCCAAGATGTGGAAACGATGAAAAAACATCGTTCTACTTCTTGAAACAGTGTAAAGCGTTCGGGTGCCTGAGATACGAACTCTTGGACACAATGATTCTCTCAAAAGAGATTAACTATCTTGATTGGAAACATTTCCTGACATTCATTGAAAGATCAGGAAGGTTTCAAGAGGAGTAGGAGGCCGTGTATATATTTTTTCCATACGTAGGAAAGTAGGAATGAAAAACCAACAACTTTTGTATGTATGGTTATTTCCATTTTCGATCTATTAAGCAATAAATAAAAGTAAAAAAAAATGTTTTTTACCTACAGGCCTTTTTTGATCGTTTTCGGCAAATTTTCAAGTCAAAAGTTGTAAATGTGTAAATGTACCCCTCGCGAACCCTTATAAATAACCCTAAAAAATGGAAAAAATACAAATGATTTAAAAGTTAATTTATTTACCCTGTATATTTTATAGCATAAAAATTAATCTTAGATTGAAGTTTAAGGTATATCTACAAGGATTTTTTTCAATTGTATTTTATTTAATATTTGTTTTAATATAGTGGAAAAAATTGCGGAAAAAAACTTTCAAAAGATTTTCGGGTATTATTATATTATCCTCTGTTTCAAATGTTCTCCAGAAAGCCATGGTAAATTAGTAAATAATTAAAATATTTTACCTTTTATATAGTAGTAAATATTTATAAATATGAACAATAACTAACTAAACTCCTACGCTTGATGTTATAACAGGTAAATACCTGCGTAAATACGCACTGCACTGGCACATTAACAGCACAGCAGAAGTCCACCTTTGACTATTGAGAAGCGATTTACGAGTTTTTTTTTATGCTAGTAGACCTGTCCGTTTTATTATCTTTAAACCAGTGCAGTCGTAGATGGTTCATTCAGGCTGATTACATTGCCAGTCTCGGACTCGCCTGCACAGTTTCAACTACCATTCGAATCTCGATACCATTGCTAAATATATAGGACAAAATATCGAGTTCAGTGCGCACGGCCCTGTACTTTAATACTGACCAGTTCCAATTATCCTCGTATAAAATATAACAGTTAATTCCGACTTAGAACCCCTGGCAACTGGGCTATAAAGGATTGGGGCTTATAATATAAAAATGAAAACTGGAGAAGATTACAAAGAATATGCAATTAAAACAATCTGGAATTCAACTGCGAAGGTGATTCAAGAAAAATATTTCAGTGAGTACAATATTAAATTTGATCCTTTTATCGACATAACTTTTAAAGAAGCATACGATGCAAGAAACTGTAAACGGAAGGAATTACAAGCTCTTCCAGAGAAAGGAAAGGCATGTTCTGTAGCAATAGACAAGAAAGATATGCTTAAAATGGCAAAATTGTGGAATATAGACAAAAGAGATTCTTTCATATAGCTTCTTATGAATTAGCTTAGAGAGGAGGAGAAGCAGTAAATTGTAAAATTTATCATTTTAATGAAGAAAAAAATCAAAATAGACCTCCAACAGAGAGAATTGAATACAATTCGATTTTTTCAAAGACGGCGCCCAAGGTGGGTCTAAAAATTTGGCCGGCAGCAAATGGATGATAAAAGATGACATATGGATAAATGTATTTGTCCCGTTACATTGTTAAAATTACTCTTAGAAAAAAGAAACAAAAACATAACATCCGAACGACTTTTCTTAATTTCAAATCTCTTTTGGAAAAACAAATTCTAAAGGTTGGGATAGAACGTTCCACTGGGAATTAGTACGATATCGACTTGGACCAAAAATTCTGCAGCTAAAATTAGACCGAACATTCCAAATAATAAACTTACCAATCATTCAAATCATACCAGTACAGTTTGCCATTTAGCCAAAGCAGGGGTAAGTGACCAACAACTTATAAAGATAACCGGATACTCATCATCACCATCAATTAAACCCTACCTCCAAATAAAATAAGTATATAATCACCACCAAAATTTCAAAATATTCGGATATGAGATGAGTGAGATATGCGGGTAGCTCCATAAAAATCGGGACATGTTGTCTATTAGAAGTAGTCGATTGCTTTAAGTAATATATTTATTGGATAGAAGTTGGGTATAACCTAAAAATCTATATTTCATCGAATTAAGAGTTAGTCAGGTGTCCTTGAAGGACGTTAAAAAACAAACAATAAACAAACGCTTCACAAGATGCCTCATATTCGACCAATATAATTTATATTATTTAATTTAAAAATTTATACGTTTGAAGTGAGTATAAAATTTTATAATTCATCAATCTTGAGATGAATGAAACCTAATTTGATGGTGAAATTCTCAAACCTATGTCTTTACAAAGGGTTTTATAACAAATAATTGATACATGTCCTTCAGACAGACAGAGCATGAATCTTTCTCACTGTCTGCAGATGTATGTTTCATTAAATAAGTAGGTAGACAAGTCTTGAATGAAATGCACTAAGTTTGTTCTTTTTCGATTAGACATTCGTCCGGAGGTTTGTTAAAAATAGAATAAAATATTTTTATATACATTATATATATAATATATATCAACGTTCCCAGACATAATAAGCATATATGAATAAGAATTCTATTGAAGCAAATTTTTTGTAATAAAAGCATTTTATTAAAAATGAGTCTTTCTTCAGGGTGATAAGGTTTCAAAGAAAACCACAGCTATAAGAATATCGGATCCAATTCGGTCGTAATTTTATTCTCCAGTCAAACAGAATATTCAACAGACGCGCTGAGAAGTATAATGGGCACCTTTTCATTCTGTATAAGTAGTCATCGAGATGTTGATCCTATTGAGGGGATGTAATTGGCGGTGCAGATCAAATTTAATAATAGCGATACCTTTTCAACCAATATAAAGAGTAAAGTTTAAACTAGGCGTTTTAATTCTTATCTGGCAACTTAACAAATTAAATTATTTCTCTTTAATACATACCAATCTTTATTTTGCATAAAACTGTAGACTCTTTGTTTAATCAAACTAATATCCATATTTTTATGAATAATTTAAGCACTTTTCTAAGATACTTATATACAAATGTATAATATGCCAGAGTGAAACATCGTATAAAAAGTACAAATGATGTCATAAATTCAAATATCCTGTTTTAGAAACTATGGTAAACTTTTTAACTGGCCCACAAAGTTTCGATGTGTCCTGTTGGTGCAATATATGGACGTCCGTGTAAAGAGAAGGTTTAAGTTAACCAAGCCGCATCATTTCCCACCAATTCAATTAGATTTTAAAGCAGTTTAGAGTGGAAAGCTCAAAACAAAGTGGAGGCAAGCCTCCTCGATTTCGCTTCGCTGCCAGCTTGCAATCTACTCTTCGAAACAACTCTCATTATTTCCAATTTCTAACCAAATTCGCGTTTGATTTTACAATACTGAATGTATTCTGATTCCTCTCGAGGTAAAATTTATGGAAAAGTTAAGTAAAATTTTAGTGTTTTTGAACACATAAAATAAACTGTTTTAAATCTATCAGACGACTTCATAAATATAAGAAAATACGTAATATTTATTTGTTATTGCAGCTATTTAATAAAATAAATGAACCTGCATATTATAAAATGTAAAAAAGAAGCAGTGTTGTCTCAGGCCATTCAAATAGCCATATAAAATTCGAATATGAGATATAAGTACGTAATATATAATTGTAAAAAATGTCACAAATAAATTAAAATAATAACAGAAAATAGATCTAGATATAATAGTTTCAAATAAAATACAACAGATGTACTGTAATATTAACATGCAATTATAATCAATTATTCTGCAAGGACAAAGTTTAGACTAAAAACTCTTCCATGCTGTAAAATACACTTTTAATAAGTACTCTTTATATTTGAATCTTATGCTTGGTTAAGGTCAGACTTAGTCTAGTATACTTTAACTTGGCGTGTGTATGTATGAGTTAATATTTCCGTACGATTTCATTTTCTCTTGTACACAAAGATTGTCTACGTGGACAATATTTCTGGACTATTGCTTTAACTTTGTGTACAATATGGGAGAACATGAAATCGTACGGAGATATTAACTCATACATACACACGCCAGGTTAAAGTATACTAGACTATATCTGACATTTCCAAAAATAATATTATAGAAAATTTTTCTATTATAGTGGAGTAATTCTTTAAATTTGGTTTTCTTATGATTGGTGTGGGATTGATAGAAGCTTCCTATGCCCCGTATTATTAAGTGTGGCTGTTATCAAAAGTATTAAATTCCTGCAAATTTGTTTAGGGTATATTAAACATTTATAGATGAATATTGCAAGTATACAACCTTGATTGTTTGGAAATGTTCATTTATTGCAGTCCAAGTTTATATTAAACTAATTATTTTTGACTATCATTTAATTTGAAGTTTATAGACATTTAAAAAAATTTAGTTAAATTTTTATTTAATTTTATCAAGTATATGTCCGTAACATTTGTAGATTCTGACAGTGGAATCTGAAGTCTCATGTTACTATTTTAAGGTTATGCCCAGTGTTAATTTACGGGGTAGTTTAGATTTATGTTGGTACGATTGTTTTGCGATTATCAAAAATAATGAAATTTTTAACGAGAATGTTTTATTTTTCGAAAAATATAGCCCAATAAAATGGGTCGAAATTTGCCGATTTGGATGAAATGATTGAGAAAGGGCTGAAATTTTGGGGACAGACTTATATTGTGGCATTTTTTAACATATCAAAAGTCCCCCACTCATAGACGCCGGCGGGGGGATAGGCTGAGAAACTAGTTTAAAAAATATGTACAAATGAAAATTATAGATAATAAAAATTCGCACAATTCCGTTTTTTTTTAACTTCGTACGATCTATTGGAGCAGAGATAGATTTTTTGAAATTTTGACAGTTTTACGACGCAACGGAAATGCGTGCGTTCTTCGCTAAAGTCTCAAAAATGGTCGTTCAGATCGCAAAATGTTTGAAATGAAGGTTGTAGAGAATTCGATTACGAACAATTTCATTTTATTTTTAATTTCCATTAGATCAATATCGGCAGAGATATGAATTTTTAAGCATATTTATAGCACGCTATCAGAACACCTGTTTCATGATAAAATCGATGAAAACTCGAAAACGATAGATCGTGCGCATATAGTGTACCTAATGAAAGTTAAGGAGAACCAAATGGAAAACATGAAAAATTGTCATTTTCTAGTGCACTTAAACAATTGGCTATTTTTTGATTGGCTTTAGGCAATAAGGACACTAAAGGTTTTTCGAAGAGAATTAAATTATCTACTATTTATGAGATATTTGTTTGTTTGTATTAAATTGTAATAAATAATTACTGAATTATAATTATTATAAAGTAAATTTTTAAGATTAAAGCATAGCTAATTTTTACGATTCAATGATATGAATTGCGGTTTCCGTAAAATATTAAATATTGACACTATCAGTTAAAATTTTGTGTATGAGACATGTTTCATATTATTGGAAAGAGAAAAATAAACAGAATTAATGGTGTCATGGCCTACTTTGAGATTTGTTCTTTTCATATTTGCACAAGAGCGTATGTCAAAGCCAACTGCGTTTTTTGAATTTTTTGATACACATTATTATTCTTATTATCTTTTCCGTCAACTTTCATCCGTTTTTTCGTATCTCTTCAAATAAAGAAGCTATAATCTTTTGTGCTTTTCCTATTTTTCAGGTTTGTATAATATATCCTAGGCTATGGATTTCAAATTTCTTTTTACTGAAGTATAGCTCACAATAAATGGGATAACTCTTTCTAAAACTTTATTCTTCTACAATAGATATTAAGCGAGATATTTGGAGTGTCCCTCGTAAAATAGACAGGCGGTATATTTAAGTTAACGATTTTCGCATGAGAGTTCAATATCAATATTGTTACAGAATGCAACTGAACCCTGAAGTATTTTTAAATTTTAAATTAAACATAAACAACAAACATAGTCGATAACCCCCAAATCCAAAGGCTGACAAGAAGGGAATTACATATTTGAAAAAAAGCAGACAAATATTCAGTACCCACCGACACAATGCCAGTGTCGGAGCTAGGGACTGAACCCAGTACACGATGAACAATTGAATAAGCAAATTTGTCATGCGATACGCTGCAGAAAATAGCGCTTTTTGTACTCTGAGTGCGGGCTAATAAATCACAAATTAAGTTAGGAAAATTAATAATCCTTTGATATTGATATATTTGTTCTGTAGATATTTCTACAACCTGGCTACCAATGTTAAAAGAAGAACTTAACAAACTCAACATTATCTAAAAGAAAATATCATCAGTTCTATGTTCTGTGTAAGTAGTAAGTATCTATGGAAATAACATAAACAGAATCTTAAAGCTGTGTATTTGACATACATAGCAAAATAAGAGTTTTTTCAAAAAAAGTTTTGAAAACGGAAAGAGATTACTTTCCGAAACGTCAGCAAAATACCTTATTTCTGTGTTTATTCCGATTTATATTATTTGCAAAACATAACCTCTGACTATTCCTTTGGCGTAAACGTCACGGGTGCAGAGGCTTTTTTCTAATAATTCTATTATGTAGATTCGGTGATTTGTTTTTGAAGAGGACAATAATACATCGGAATGTCAGTTCAAAAGTTATCAATAAATTCTTTAAAACGCGATGAAAGTATAAAAATATTGCCAGCAGACAAAGGTAATGCCACAGTCGTTATAGATGAAGATATATATAATACAAAAATTATGACTCTTGTAAAAGAGGGACCTACTCAAAACTAAACAAAGATCCAACAAAATCAAGAGAGAGCAAAATTTACAGAACTTTGTTTAAATACAAACATGAATTTAATGATTTGGAACGAAGGAAACTTACACCACATTATAGTAAGCCTTCTCATTTTTAGGGCTTACCAAAGACACATAAACAAAATATTCCTTTAAGACCAATTGTTAGTTCTATTAATTCACCATGTCATAATTTGGCAAAATTTTTACTTAAAATTATTGATCCATTATCTGGAAATACCGATTCATATATTAAAAATAGTAAACATTTTATAGAAAAAACTTATGAAAACGATATTCATGAATCACACCTGATGGTTAGTTTTGATGTAGTTAGTCTTTTTACCAATGTTCCGGTAGATGAGACCTTAAAAATAGTTAAAGACAGGTTGCTAAATGATAATAATTTGGAAACTAGAACTAAATTAAGTGTAAATAGCATAATGGAATTCTTAACAATGTGCATAAAAACAATCTATTTTCAATTGGAAATGAGTTCTATCAGCAGGATGTTGGTATGGTTATGGGGTCTGCATTATCACCAATTTTAAGCAACATATTTATGGAGAACTTTGAGAACACACATGTTCAAAATTGTATAAACAAACCGGTTGTCTGGTAGAGATATGTTGACGACATCTTTGCAATTTGGCCTCATGGTGTCGATTTACTAGATAGTTTTTTAGAAAATATAAATAGTAAGGAACTGTCTATTAAATTCACAATAGAAGTAGAAAGTAGGAATGAACTACCGTTTTTAGATGTTTTAATTAGAAGGGTAAATAATACAATTGAAACAAGCGTTTATAGAAAACCAACATATACTGATAGATATCTAAATTTTAACTCAAATCAGTCAATAAATGTTAAAAGGGGTATTGTAAAATGTTTATACGACAGGGCCAAATAATTTCATCTAATAATGAAATATTAAATAACGAGAAAAAATTTATCAAAGAGGTTCTAGTACAAAATCAATATCCTGAAGCCTTTGTTGATAAAGTTTTCATAAATGTTGAAAATAGGGACAATCAGGTACGACAAAAACCTGAATGTCATTATACAGAAATAATTCCTTATACAGGGTGTTGCATCATGAGAGGGACATAGCTTAATAGGAGGTAGAGAACATCAGTGATAACCGGAACCTCCCATAGAAATGTCTCATTGGGCCTTCACTACGAAGTTACAGGGTGTTAAATAATTTTTGGCCAAACCTGTTTTTTGTCATAACTTTGACAGGGAATAAAATAACGGATTCATATTTGGTACGGCTAATGTACTAACGAGCCCCAAGAGGTACATGTATAAAAAAAAATATATATCCAGGTCCGGACTCACTATAATTTATGTTTCTTTTTTGCATCAATAAAACATCACCCTGTATATATTTTTTTGAAATTTCGATACGATATTCGAAAAGAGCAAGAAAAAACAAACAAAATGGCCTATTTCATTTTTTTGTTACACCTTCGTGGTTATTTAAATACGTTGTTAAATGTGCAAGAAAATGGATTACAGAACCCTATTAAATGAGAAGCACGTGAAATAAATAGTTTTATAACTAAAATTTGCAAAAATTCTATTGAGCCTAGGTGGTCTGGGTGAATCCTAATTCCGGCACGTTTTAAAGGTCCATTTTGGTAAAAAACTGTGGTCCTAATAAGTAATCGGGTATGAAATAACAAAATTTTTAATCAATCACAGTAGGCTTGTTCAAAGAATAAAAGTGACAGATAATTTAAACCATTTAGGCCTAAGCAACCAGTTACTTTGATCAAGAAAATCATCAACATTTTATACTTAATAAAAATTGGAAAAGAGAACAAACTAAAATCTAAATAAATAAAATATTTTCCATTCAATTAACAATAAATAACAAAACAATAACTAAATGTGTTTAAAAATAAAACGTAATTGACACTAAAGTAAATTTTCAAAATGTCCTCCCCCACATTCTGTGCATTTTCTTGCGCGTTTAGAAAGGTCACCAATTGCTCGACGTATCATTACTGGATTATTCCGTATTTTGTCGCAGGTTGTAACGATGCGCTGGATTAAATGTTGTCTACTTTCAATTTCAATGCTATAAACCTCGTTTTTTAAGTGGCCCCATAAAAAGTAATCACAAGGGTTACAATCAGGAGATCTTGGTGGCCATTCATGTGGACCCCCGCGTCCAATCCATCTATTAGGATACACATTGTTTAAGTGTTCTCTTACTTGAAGGTTAAAATGTGGTGGGGCCCCATCATGCTGAAACAACATGCCTCTTATACCGATATTTTCTAACATATTCGGTAAAATGTTTTGAAGAAAATCAAAGTAAATTTCACCATTCAATCTTTCTTCAAAAAAATGTGGCCCTATCAAATGTTTATTCACAAGTCCGACCCAAACATTTACAGAAAACCTGTGTTGCGAACGGCGTTGGCGTACCGCATGTGGGTTTTCCTGTGCCCATTTATGATTATTTCGTGAATTGTTTACTCCATCCCTTGTAAATTGTGCCTCATCCGTAAATAAGGTTCTGTAAATGACTGGGCGATGGTTAGACAACCAATGACAATGCCAGGCGGGGGATATCGTCGCCTTGTTGAAGACGCTGTACCTGCTGGATATGATATGGATGGTAACGTTCTCTTTTTAGGGTTCTCCATACTCGCCAATGAGGAATGCCAGTTGCCAAACTGATTCGTCTAGTGCTCATCTTTGGGTTTTCTTGAACTACGTTTATAATATTGTTTTGTTCCTGCACACCTTGTTGTAAAACACGCTCCACAACTGCAGAAGTAGGAAACTTTCCGTGTTGTCTTGCATACTGGAACACCGTACTAAAGGTTTTATGATTAGGGCATCGACGACCAGGAAAACGCAGCCGATATTCTCTTTCCGTCGACCTACCATTTCCATTACAGAAACCATAGATGAATATTATGTCAGCATATTCCACGTTTGTAAATTTTACTGGCATAGTTAAAATATTTTCACAAGTTTTCACTAACTAAATGCGAATTATTGACACATTAAATTACTAACAAACAATTATTCAACTGTTTAGGAGATTTCTTTTTATTATCTGTCACTTTGAACAAGCCTACTGTGATTGATTAAAAATTTTGTTATTTCATACCCGATTACTTATTAGGACCACAGTTTTTTACCAAAATGGACCTTTAAAACGTGCCGGAATTAGGATTCACCCAGACCACCTAGGCTCAATAGAATTTTTGCAAATTTTAGTTATAAAACTATTTATTTCACGTGCCTCTCATTTAATAGGGTTCTGTAATCCATTTTCTTGCACATTTAACAACGTATTTAAATAACCACGAAGGTGTAACAAAAAAATGAAATAGGCCATTTTGTTTGTTTTTTCTAGCTCTTTTCGAATATCGTATCGAATTTTCAAAAAAATATATACAGGGTGATGTTTTATTGATGCAAAGAAGAAACATAAATTATAGTGAGTCCGGACCTGGATATATTTTTTTTTATACATGTACCTCTTGGGGCTCGTTAGTACATTAGCCGTACCAAATATGAATCCGTTATTTCATTCCCTGCCAAAGTTATGACAAAAAACAGGTTTGGCTAAAAATTATTTAACACCCTGTAACTTCGTAATGAAGGCCCAATTGGTTTAACTAAACTGTATTTACAATATCCCGTGCGAATGTGATAAATGTTATGTGGGTGAGTCATCCAGACCTTTTAGTGTGAGGTTGGATGAGCACAAGAATTACATTAGAAAGAATGAAATTCAGAAATCAAAGATTTGTGAACATGCTTGGGAAAACGGACATAGAACTAACTCGGCAAAAATTTTAATAAAAGAAGCAGATACCAAGAAAAGAAAAATTAAAGAATCAGCAATAATCTTATTAAATGAAGGCAAATGCGTATCGAATTGTTCTGTAGGTATTTGTACAACTTGGCTACCAATGTTAAAAGAAGAACTTAACAAACTCAACATTATCTAAAAGAAAATATCATCAGTTCTATGTTCTGTGTAAGCAGTAAGTATCTATGGAAATAACATAAACAGAATCTTAAAGCTGTGTATTAGACATACACAGCAAAATAAGAGTTCTTCCAAAAAAAGCTTTGAAAACAGAAAGAGATTTCTTTCCGAAATGTCAGCAAAATACATTATTTTGTGTTTATTCCGATTTATATTATTTGTAAAACATAACCTCTGACTATTCCTTTGGCGTAAATGTCACGGGCGCAGAGGCTTTTATCCAATAATTCTATTATTTTGTAGATTCGGTAATTTGTTTTTGAAGAGGACAATAATACATGTGGTAGGAAACCCAAATAATAGGAAAGAATATTCTTTGATAGACAATTGCTCGTTCAGTAGTTCTATCAAAAGTTTTAATTTACCTACTCGTTCATGTGAAATAGGTACACTACATTAAAATAATTACCAGTTTGGAGGATTCTAAGGGATATATTTTATAAACGATATATAGAACAATTTATTCTTGACCACAGATTTTTATGTATTGTAGTCAGTACACGCAACAAAAGGTAAATTGGCTTCAATACAATCATGAACAATAAAATAGGTAGGTGTAGTTTTTGAAACATCACCCGACTATTATATTACCTGGTGACATTTACGTTGCTTCCGTCTAGAGTGGATATGAACGCGGCATTTTAATAAACTTTTTATATTCTCTCTATGAATGCTTTAATTGGCATTAGCTGTATGCTTTAGTTGAAAAGAGATGTTAAATTTTAATATATTACATTTGGAGCAACGCCAGAGTGATGCTGTTATATCATCAGCAGGGAAGCCGGTAAAGGAATTCTATATTTAGTTTACGTTTATGTCCCATTGCCATTGTTGACTTGTTTTCTATTGTAGTGTGCTTGTGAAATACATTCGTTCCATGGTGCTAAATTTTGAAAGCATTAAGTTATCTCCGACTAGCTGTTTATTTATTATTGTGGAAGAGCTAAGCGTCCATTTTATTTCCGTAAAAGAATTTTTAAAGTGGTAAATTAAAATTAAAGGAGGCATCTCGATAGTACTTTCTTATCATCCCATATTCTGAATATATTCTTAACTTTCTAAACCTTTTTGGTTTAACTAAACGTAATTTTGCTTAGCAACGGTTAATCTAACGAAACATTTGCAACGGGTATTTTCGATATAATTCAATTCAACAAATCTTTATTCAAGTATAAAAATAAACAAATACCTCCCGCGATGGCGAATTGCAAGGTAGGGCGGACCGGATATGCTTTGGTTAGAAGACAAATTTTTAATCTTAACTAGACACCTTTTACGAACAGTAAATAAAAACAGTTAATAACATTAACAATATCTAATACAAAAATATTTTAAAAAACTTAAAACTACACACTTATTTCTAGGGACTTTTCACTTTACACTTTCCTTTTTAATTTGTTGACACAGGCAGCTCAGTCCAAACGAGGAACCCTCTGCGAGATGTATGAACGCCGGGCTGCGCAAGGCTGGCCTAAACTTTGATTTTTAGAATTTTTGATTTGGTAAAAGATTTTGTGACGGAAAATGCATACAATATATATTAAACGCTGAAACGCTTTCTAAAATTACGTCAAGGGGACAGCGTTCGATAAAATAAATATTTTTAGGCCTTCCCGAGCACCAGGGGCGCTGGTGCTCTGACGAGAAATATTCAGGAGAAATTTTCGATACAATTTTTTTACGCTTATACATTTTTACTAGAAACATTTTTTGATTCGAGGAAAATTTGTTTTAGAACTTTTCTGTAACCAACCCTGACGGTGTGAGGCTAAATTTAAAAAATGCCTTTTTGATAAAATTTCTTGTCCTCATCAATTTGTAGTTTTTAGGCCCTCCCTAACGAGAAATTTGCACAAAACGCTTTGAATGTAATTGTTTTATGATACTTTTATAATTGTGATATAAAATCACAATTTAGTTACAAATCAAAACTAATTGTGTCAAATTTTACTACTTATTTTTAAATATTATTCATCATCTTAACAGATCCGTATTAATGATATCTGAGTGCAAATTAACTTAATATTTGTAAACCATCAAACAGCTGTTAAATGGGTTTATTTGATATCTTTGGCCATATATGATACAAACTAGTCACTTACCTCTTCGAATCGTAGTCGCAACAACGAAATTTATGTATTGAAAATTTCAACGTGCGGGTAACTATATTAAATGTTCGAAATTTCTATGTACTATATGTAAAGGGAATATGGTCCAAAGATCGAAAAAGTTAAAACAAAAAAATTAAGCCGATATCTTACACAGTTTTCAAGTTACAGATTTTTGAAGTGGGCCATAATTGTGTGTTGTTATGTTAGCGCGCAATGTGATGACATCGGCAGCGTCGGCTCTGTTTACTTCAATACGTACGCATAGCCAATTAGTCTATAACATATTGTTGATACTACCGGTACTTGATCGTTTGATTCGTTTGCAAATTATTAGACTATTATTTCTGTGTTATAAATATTTGGTTTGAAACTGTAATGTAATTTATTATATGTACTATAAACGTGCAAATACAGAAAGAAATAGTTTATAAATTATAAGACAGCGGATATAGTAAAAAGGTTTCAAATGACTGAAATTTTAGATTTAAAAAAATGCATCGTATGTCAAGATGCATCTTCCGAAGTTTTAAGTAAGCTAAGTGAAGGGGGTTTGCAACGTTAAAAAATGCCATTTTTATTCGAAAAGACAAAGTTTACAGAACGTTAAAAAATATTATCGATGACAATTTTATTGCTAAAAACCACTGTATCATCGAAAATGTTGGTCCGAATACACCCACAAAAAAAATCTTGCAATAACTAATACGAAAACCTGTGACAATGATGAACTTATAGGTGAACAAAAATCTAATCGCAGTAATCGTCAACAAGTGAAATGTATCTAAATAGTGATAATAAAAAAATTATCTATCCATCTCTCTATCTACAACACCTTCATAATCCTTTGCCAAATGTGATTTTCATTTTACATATTAGTTCTTTACTAGTTAGTCTAATTACTTGCAAAATTGTAAAACTGCAAATAATAATAACACAATTCCAAAAGGTGTTTTGATCTACTAATCTTGATGAATTGCAATAAACCAGATAGCAATATGCCAGAAAACGCCGAATGCTAACAGGAGTCCTGCGAACGTAAAATACGGTCTATTTAAAAAATGTATAACTCAAAAACTGTATAAGATATCCTCCTAATTTTTTTTATAACTTTTTCGATCTTTGGACCATATTTCATTCATATATAGTACATAGAAATTTCGAACATTTAATATAGTTACCAGCAGGTAGAAATTTTCAATATACATATTTCGTTGTTGGGAATTTAGGATTTATTAAAAAAAAACGTAAATTATTTTTAAATTTTATTACTACAGATGGAGGCGCGGAGACTCTAGTATACAAGTCTCTAGTATACAAATATAAAAAATTAGATCAATATCGCAAGTAGCTAATTTTTTAGGGAGAGGTAAATGTTTAAAAACACGAATTCTTGAAATAACATACCGCCATCTTTTTTCTTTTTGAGAAGTTGTGCAACGACCTACAAAAATTCAACAAGTCATTTCTGATGCCTCTAAGGACCCTCTTTCGACATTTGAAGTAAAAAATTATTTACCTTGCTGGAATGGTTACTTGCCGATATTAACTATTTACTATTTAAAATCTGTAAGTATACGCCACAAAATTTATATAAGAAGAGTAATGTAAGATATTGGATTCGAATCTAGTTAAATATTTGTTTGGCAGATGTTCTTATGTAAATGTTTAACTACATTTCCTTCATTGTTTCTTAAAAATATAATTCTTTAGTACTGCCTATGTGCCTTTGGGAATAATTTTTATTGCTTAATAGAGCGATTGATTTCAAATGTTTTTTTAATATCAAAAGACTGTTCAAGAATGGAATGGCTTTTAGTATGGTATATCTCTGCTTTCTTTGTATCTTATCAAACATCCTCATTTATAAAATATTTTATAAACATATTTTCGGTTTTGCATATTTCAAACTATTAAAAGTTGGCAATATACACTAACGTAACTAACAATGTAGCGAAGATCAAAACGTTTTAATTTACTATAGATACCAGCATTGTCACAAGCGTAACATCCACTTTAAACCTATATGTGCGTGATTGCGTGGGCGTTTTTTGTCACTGTAAAATTTTGTCCCTTTGATCATAAACGTACTCTACAAGCATTAATATGCGAAATAAGCACTTTTGCCGCAGCGACCCCTCACTTTTTGATAATTATATTTACCAGATTTACACAACTTTATTTGCATATTTAAGAACGTTATTTAAAAATGTGATCTAATTCAACATCATGTTACGTGTACACATATGTTACATGATGTATATTTATGTTAATAATAAAACGACATGGTTAAGTAGGTACTAAATTTTAGGGTTGTAAATTTAATCGTAAAATTTAGAATTATTTATTTTAACACAGATTTTATGGCTCTGAAACAATAAAATACTGAACAGTCCTTTATCAAAATATTATTATAGATGTTGCAATTTAAAATGATTTATCACTTAATATACCTTTACCGTTCGATATGTTAAAACAATGGTATCGAAGCAATTTAAAGAATTTAATATTTGATAATCATATTTATCTTAGTGCTGAAAGAGAAGCAAACGTTTGATACAATTTTTAATGTAGCAATACTTATCAAAATAAAGAAAGGTAATAGAGCATAAAATCTTAACTGTTTTAAAGATAACCACATCATATGATTTCCAATAAACTTAATTATAGTAAATCTTGTAACAAAATGGACGGAAATAGATTTCCCTTTTGAATTAAGCAAGCAAAACTAATAACAAGCCACAAAATATTTTCAAAAACCACACAATAGCAGGTTTTCCTGATTTATTTGTTCTACGTTCGGCTTGCGTGACTTGAGTTTATAAATCATACTGGGAAATATATCTTTCTAATTTGATATTTTCTGGTACCACTTTCGTTAGGCATCTTTGCTATACTTACATAAATTATTTAATAGTTATAGTTGTTTACAAGGTTTTTGTCAATAATCAATTTAGTAACTTGATGATTAGTTCGATAAAAATAGTAAATGTTCTGAAACAAATTTGATGAAATGAAATTTTGTTTACATGTTTATTTTTACTTGCTTTTTGAATAACTAACACACAATACATAATAATTTCATACATTATAATATATATCAATATTCATGTGTAACACAAATTTGTAGGTAAATGAACAAGGAAAATACCACAAAAGTGTAACTTGCAATATTTTCTTAGTCATATATTGGTACATATATTTGTTTTCCACATACAAAATGACATAATACTCACACAAGCACCCCCCCCCCCCCCTCACATACACAACACCGAAACAATCACCAACCTTAAATTTATATTCTTAATATTACAAATAATGATAACAAATGCATATGAGAGTTTCTGATAACCTCTCTGACTGGTGTAAATTAGCGGTGTACAATACTATCATCTTTCCACATTTCAACTATTGTATGTCATTATTAATTTCTTGTAAAAAGGATGATATATACAAGTTACAACTATTACAAAATAAAGCTATGAGGATAATACTGAATTGTAATATGCATGTACCAGTAAAAGATATGTTGAATTCCTTAAAATGGTTAAATGTCGATCAAATTATTGAACAATCAACTGTGATCTTAGTATACAAAATAGCAAATAACTTGACTCCACAGTACCTACAGAAATGTTTGATAAAGAGATCAAGTTTGCATGCATATGGTACCAGAAACTGTGATAATTACCACATAGAAAGAAGTAAATCAAATATTCTCAAAAAATCACTATTTAATGATGGCCTTAGACTTTTTAATGAATTGCCAAACGAAATTAAACAATCAAAAAATGTCCAAACTTTAAAACATAAGACAAAAGCTTTATATTTAGGCATCTAATGTATTATACTCTATTTGTTTATATCATGAAATGTACTTTTGCCACTGTGCTTTGTAGTTATAAAGTTATACAATAAGATTAATAATGTAAAAATTTTGTAAACTAGCAATATGCTAAATAAATTAAATTATTATTATTATTATATACTTTATTTATTATTTGCATTACTAATCTGTGCACCTCGTCCCTACTCAAATTAAGTACAAATTGTTAAGCCCTAGCTTTAAATTTATTTAAGAGAGTTACATCCCTTTATTAATTTATAGTCTAGGAGCTACGAATTCTAAACTTCTTTGACCAACTAATTTTTCAGCGGCAGGCACTTTCGCTTGGCATTTAGTTTTATTTCTAGTTTCGTACGTATGATCAATTAAAATTAATATACGTTTGTTTTTCCACTAGTGTATAAAATTTTTTAAAAAGGATATTTGTCCAAGGTTCAAAATTTTTGCTTCTTGATAAAGTTGGAAGGGTAAATATTATTTTTCTGACATATTATTTATAAAAACATATTTTGTAAGGTTTCTATTTTTTTTAGATAACTATTACAAGCTCTGGTCCATCCAAGGATTCCATATAATACACGTGTTTCTGTGAACGATCCATCTTTTGCGTCTGAAGGACTTTTACTATATTTATCAAAAATGAATGTTAACGTTCACAAAATAAGGGTTCAAAACGACTGTTTCAGACGGAGAATAATATAAAATTTATGCTTACTGTTCGTTTTTGCTTAACTGCTGCTCTGATGGTATCTATTGGACGTCGTAACACTATAAATCTAACACAGTAGGTACTAACACTTTCTTAAAATTATACCTGAAAGGGAATTTTGAAAACACAAGTAAAAGACAATATAAAGTTCAAAAATATGTATTAAATCTCTTCAAAAATTTATGTTTTACAACAACTTCAAGAAATGTGTTTTTACAAACTATAGTCTGGCCCGTGTACAGCACATGGTGAGGATCGGAACGACTTATAATGTACCAACTACCATCCAATATGCGGTTTTTGAGCTAACGATTACACAAAAAGATTGAAGAAAAGTTCAATGTTTATAAAATTTTGCTTGCCTGTCTATTCACGTATTTTTATTTCAATATCAATTTTGGTCGCTCCTCGGAGCTTTAAAATGCTTGAATCGCAACGACTTTGAATTATATTTGGGCAATTACAATTTCATACGTTCAGGCAAGGCGGTCTCATGCACATATGAGTACATGGTAAAGACACTTTTCTGACACCGAATCACTGAGGAACCGGTTTAGGGCAAATCCCGTTAAAACTCATCATTTTCCCGTCAAAATGGACTGCTAGGAAATCATGGGTGTCCCATGTCGCTAAAGGTTATTTTCGCTAAAACTCACGATATACTTTGAATAGAAGCTGGATTAACTTGTCCTCATATTTAATACCACGCATGAGTTGCAGTGCTTAGCAACGTCAAATTTTGTTATACTTTCTAAATTTTGGTGGTCGGGGCGACATTACGTCCCTGTGCAGCGACATTTACTACACTTTCTAAAATTACGCTCCTTGAGGAGTCATTGGAGTTTTTGCATAAAAATCGCTTCGGATTTTGTTACAGTTTCGAAAAGTACACCGAGGGCTTTATCGTGTTCTTTAACATTTCCACCAACGCAAAATTGAGTATTTTTAAATGTGGTATATCTAAAAACGATCTGAAATATTTAAATTTATATAGAATACTTCTCAATGTTCGAGTTACGTTCTCGATATGACATTCCCAACGTAGAGGCTTGTCGATGGTTATTCCAAGATATTTAGCTTTTCCTACTGACGTAATCTCGATTATTTTACCATGGTTGTCAATAGTTAATTTATCATAACTAGATAAAGAATTCTTGTAGCAATCAAAGGGTACAAACAAAGTTATAACAAAATTAATGGATGATATATTATGGTTAAACCAATCTGAACAATATTTACATTATTTTCGACCTTTTGCTTAAGGCCCTCACATGTTGTATCCGCATAGTAGGTTGGGGCCGTTACCTTTTTGAGATGAAAAAATTAATAGCAGGCAGCGGCCGGCTGGAATATATAGTTGAGGTCCTAAAAAATGAAAAAATAAACTTTGGAACTTGAGATGAAAGGAAGTAGTGAAATGGGGTGCTATTTAAGGGATGAAAACCGTTTTTCGTTATTTGTCACGAAACGTGACCTCCTAGAGAAAAGTGTTTGATACAAAAGTTGTAGATAATAAAAAAATCTAAAACTTTTATTCTATAAATTTTTCGACATAACCTCAAAGTTTGCGAGAAAATGACGAAAAAACGATTTCTCTGTTTTTATTTCTTTTCTCGCGTGAAAATTATTTAATTTAAATGAAACTTTGTGAAAGTACGTAATTGTTTGCATATAATAAGCATGAATTTTTTCAATTATGGGAAATAAATATTTTTCGAGATTTTTACCATTTCCGAAAAAACACCCCTATTTTCGGCGAACAACTTTATTGTTTTTTTTTTGAATCTTGATGTTCTACTAGTACTCACTTTTTTCGTCGAGATGTCTAATTTCAAATGGTACGTCGATGATAGTGATTTATTGTCATTTAGCAGCTTAAAATTAAGAAAAACCGAAAAAAAAATTTCGAATCTCGAATTTGTCGATTTCTTTCATTATTTTCAATTTTTTAGCAGATTTATGTTAATAATTCATAATATTTTAATGAAAAAACTTCCTTTGGTATAAAATAAATAAAGTTGAATGAATTTCATCACGGAAAGGTAGGGAAAACTTCATGAAACTTAACATTTACATGGAAATCAATAATACTTTATTAATTTTCATAAGCTGCTACAGTTAAGTTTCGAAAACTTTATATGCATATTAAATTATTCTAAATACATATGATAAAATACAACATACAATTTATTTATATTGGCTACGAATTCTTTACTTTATTTATAAATATTTACTTTATTAATATTGTATAGCTTATCAAAAGAAAAATCAATAAAATAATTGTTAAAATCTAATCAATTTTAGGCCTTTTTTGTTGTGGTTCGTTTTCTTCATCGATCAAACTCTCAAATTCTATATTATCTTCAAAATCATTGGCATTTTCAGGCTCATCAATTTCGATGTCATTATTCTTTGCTGGCTCTTCATCAATATTTTCAGAATCACTTAAATCTACAAATACTTCTCTGTCTCTATTTGAACAGTTCTCAGTGCATGTATTGCATAGATTGGTACATTTTAAGCCGTGTTTTCGGAAGCCACACCTTTGATTATTGCATCCACTTTCACAAGTACAGCTAACGCTTTTTAACAACTTTCCGGGAATCAAGTCGGAACTATCAGAGATGTATTTCGGCACGAGTCTTCCTACATTTTCGTTCCAGCACCAGTCCTTTGCTTTTTAGTTGTCCTGATCGTTGTCAAGATTACCCAACCAAGTTTGCAATTGGTAATAGACTCTGTAGGAGTGTTGTGCAGCTGCTTCTTCAGTTGGAGGGAGTTTTTCCAATTTAAAAGTCTTGTAGCTTGCTGATATAGCTCAAATGGTAATTGATTTAATGAGTTATAAATTTTCTTACTTTTGTAAATACTAGCTGTAAGTTGAGATCATCTTTTTGATAATAAAACCTTGCTAGGTTTAATAAATTTTTATTGTCCAATAAAGATCTTACTATTGTTTTTTCCTCTTTCCAGCAAAACTTGAAGTTGTATCACACCCAGAGAAAGCATGAAGAAACGTAACAGTATTTTTTTGTTAGTATTCAATTTTACCGTGGTGTCCAATAACTAAATTCATTCAACTTTAGTTATTTTATACCAAAGTAAGTTTTTTCATTAAAATACTATGAATTATTAACATAAATATCCTAAAAAATTGTAAGTAATGAAAAAAATCGACAAATTCGAGATTCAAAAATTTTTTTTTCGGTTTTTCTTGATTTTAAGCTGCTAAATGACAATAAATCACTAACATCGACGTACCATTTGAAAGTAGACATCTCGACGAAAAAAATGAGCACTAGCAGAACATCAAAATCAAAAAAAAAAAAAAATCAATAAAGTTGTTTGCCGAAGATAGGGGTGTTTTTTCGGAAAAATCGTAAAATCTGGAAAAATATTTATTTCCCATAATTGAAAAAATTCATGCTTATTATATGCAAATAATTACGTACTTTCACAAAGTTTCTTTTAAATTAAATAATTTTCACGCGAGAAAAAAAATAAAAACAGATAAATCGGTTTTTCGTCACTTTCTCGCAAACTTTGAGGTTAAGTCGAAAAATAGACACAATAAAAGTTTTAGATTTTTTTATTATCTACAAATTTTGTATAAGACACTTTTCTCTAGGAGGTCACGTTTCGCCACAAATCACGAAAAACGGTTTTCATCCCTTAAATAGCACCCCATTTCACTACTTCCTTTCATCTCAAGTTCCAAAGTTTTTTTTTCATTGTTTATGACCTTAACTATATATTCCAGCCGGCCGTTGCCTGCTATTAATTTTTTTTTTTTCAGTATTAAAAATCCGTAACGGCCCCAGCCTATAGAAGACAGCGATGTCACCTGAAAAACTAATAACATTTCCTTCACAATCAATTGATAATAAATTTTTGGTATAGAGTAAATAGAATAGGACCCAGAACAGTGCCCTGTGGTATCCCACACGTTACTGTTTTCTCATCGCTAACTATTGAGTTTACTACAACGGATTGTTTACGATCAGTTAAATAGCTTATCATTAGTTTGTGTGCATTTTCAGTGAAGTATATATCTTGCAAGACCTCCAACAACTGTTCGTGATCAACAGGGGTAAAGGCCTTCGCAAGATCTAGGAACAGAAAGTTATAGAACATGACAATTTCCGAATAATAAACAAACTTAAAGTAAGAAAATCTATAGGCATTGACGATTGCCAATTACAATTATAAAAGAAACTAGCGAAATCTTAAGGACTATCATATTTTTAGTTAACCTTTCATTAACTTTAGGGAGTATTCCAAAGTGTTTTAAATGCTCAATTGTAAAACCATTGCAAGAAAATGACGACAAAACACTAATTGTAGACTTCAAGACTATTTAACTTTTATCCCTCATTATATAAAATATTAGAAGCAGTAGTTAAAGAACAACTCTTAACTTATTTGAAAAGAGCGAATTGTTGGATGATATTAATGATGTACTAAGAACTAGACAACTAGCTCTTAGAAAATTTTGTGATATAAACAAGGCGTTTGATTGTGTGGATTATTGGATACGTTTAAGTAATCTTGAGTACTATGGACTGTTTTTAATTTACATTAATGACTTAGTATGTTATTTTGTCGTCTCTAATTATGAATTGTATGCATATGAAAAAAGAATTATACTGCAAGAACAAGACACCCGCATTCTTGCAACATCGGCATTTTGATAACCCATATATCAGATTAATTCACATATAATAATCATTATTAAATTCTAAAAAAACCTTTAATACGTTATTTCATCCTAACAAATCTGAACTGTAAGTTTGTTACAAAATGGATGCTTCTATCATAATATGTCAGAAACAATCATGTTAATGCATATATTTGGTACAGAGTTCATTAAAAAACAATGGCAAGGTTCTTTCCTTTTGTTGACTCTTATAGGGAGCGTGTGAAGTTCAGGTACTCCTAAACTTTAAGCCAGTTCTTGCGTATTCATTCAAACTAAGTGAATAAATTCCAAAACAAATGCTTCCCATAGGATTTGCCACTGTTTATTAGATTACTTATATAGCCCTTTTAACCTCTCCACAATAAAATTGCGAAGTTACTAAAATTGGTTCAAAAACGAAAATTGAGATAACATCAAATCTTTACGTTTTGAGATCCTAGGAACCCAAAAAAGTGGTTTTTGAAAAATGTCTGTGTGTGTGTGTATGTGTGTTAGCACGATAGCGCCGAAACTACTCAACGGATTTGAATAAAACTTTGCGCGTGCGTTTCTTTAATGCCCCAGAAGATCTGAAAAGGTTTTGGTTGAGATCGGATTACGTTTAGTGCCATTTTGACGCAACAAGTTGTTTATTTTATACTTACTTTCAATTTGCAATGGAACCATTGAAAATCAGTTAAAATTCTTATTTCAACGATATATCACACTTCCGCCCTTTCGATTTGGTTTCCGTGAAAAAAATTAAAAACACAGCAAATATGGCATAGATCGCATTTTACATGACATGATCGATGCGCGTAGCCGTTAAGTCGTGAAACTCGTCACATCACGTGTCAATTCACGTGTGAGGGTTTCATCGCTACTCTAGAAGTAGAGCGGATTACGTTTAGTGCCGTTTTTAAGTATATATACAGACAAATCGAAGAATTAAACTACAAATATTTCTCTAAAATCTAGTAAAATTACTAATGCTAATGTTTCATTTAACAAAGACAACCGCGAGCGATCGGATTGCAATGAGCATATTTTGACGATTGTCATTGTCATCACTTGTCATCCGATAACGTTGGTGTCATGTCATGTTAATAAGATTTCGGCATATTTGTAACTTTTAGTGGATTGTCACAAACTTTAAAGGTAGATGTAACAATATCAATATATATGCTTTCTGTACCTTCGTTGGTGAATTTATTATAGATTACCACTTTACCAATTTTTAGTTTGTTGCTTTAAGAATCTGTAGTATTTAGGATAACTAGACTTTCTTAGTCGTTCAAGTGATGTTAAAGTTGTTAATATCCTAATAGTATATTATTCAACGAGCGATAATGTAGGTAATAACTCGCATAGATGATTGTAAATTCATTAAGTTGAGGGTTTTTTTAGTGCCCCAGAAGATCTGAAAAGGTTTTGGATGAGCTCGAATTACGTTTAGTACCGTTTTGTCACACAATTAATGATTTTTTCCACCGAGTGGGGATGTTCCAGCCGCTTCTAGTAGCTGCCGATTTTTTATTATTATATGCTCATCATTGTTACAACTATTTATATGCTTATCGCTAATATCATACTATGAAACAATATATTATATGCAATAAGCGTCACATTTAACTCCATTTATTGCTGGTCTGGTGGCATACACTTAGTTGATGAACCATTAATATTTGTGGATCCGAACTTAATGTATTGTCTAATGTAACATTTTACAGTCTGGGGATTATTTTTCTTATTAGAAAAAGTAGTGTATATGTTTTTTGTATTCATTTATTAGTATGATTAGAAGATTTGTTTAAAATGGTATTAAAACATTACTATCAGTATCTTGAGTGCTCCGTAAAAGTAATGGCATTTACAAAAATGACTGTTAACGCCGAATGTATATCAGTTAAATGGTTAACGTAGATTAAAAATAGCGCCAGTCCTAGTGTACCCTGCAGAACAAAGTGTTTTTCTGACACATTGGTGAATTTATCTTTGTAACACACAATGGTATTCGTTTGATGGAGAATATGATATAATTTATATACTATAAACTTAAGATACAATTCTAATTTATTTAATAACATTTCTTTGAAAACGCAGTTAAATGCTTTGCTCAGATCTAGTAAAATCACTAATGCTAAATTAAAAGTTTGAAAGAGAATATAAGCGAAATTTTCTTTACACATTAATTTAACATCGCCCTATTTCCGCTACTGAGGCATATCACTGACACCTGAAGACGAGCTGCCCCTCCCCCCCCCCAACTAGAAATTTTGCCGAATCTCGTCTCTGTCGATATTTTACTTGCCTAACATTTAATAAACAAGGGTCCAACTAATGTACATTCCCTCCAAAGGATGGTAGATCCACTACGCAATCCTTGCCTAAGATTGCATAGCATATACACTGATATGCAAGCCGCTAGAACGTAGGGCGAGAGCAAAGTAAGAAAGTCAGATCTACGCTCATCCCCAATAATTGAAACTTAATCCGTTAACTTTACTTTATATTACACGCACTCTTCATATGGAAAAAGTGGTTTCCATTAAATTATCTGAATTTTTTATATGTTATGTATTTTTGAATCTTGAACAAATGCCTCCATGAGCACGATGTCCGAAACATCAAGGGTCTCGAGATAGAGGCGGTTCTTATCAGATAAATTAGGAATTTATATTAGCGATTGAGATAGGGTTTTTGTTTTTACAGAATCTTGTTCGGCATGACAAAACCCTTGTATACCAATTCAGTTCAATTCAACAAATTTTTATTCAAGTATAAAAATAAACAAATACCTCCCCAGAACAGGCTCCGCTACCGACAGTGCAACCAACGCGTTCGCGGTGGCGGATTGCAAGGTCGGGCAGACCGGGTCTGGTTTGGTTAGAAGACAAATTTTTAATCTTAACCTAGACATCTTTTACGAACAGTAAATAAAAACAGGTAATTAAAAATATCTAATACAAAAAGATTTTAAAAAAACTTAAAACTACACACTTATTTCTAGGGACTTTTAACTTTACACTTTTTTTTTTAATTTTTATAGTTGACGCATATAGTTTTTTTTTTAAATTAAATACCCCTACTATGATCAAAAGAAATTGACAAAAATTAGCAATTTATAATAACGATTGAGATAAGGTTTTTGTTTTTACAGAATCTTGTTCGGCATGACCTAAAACCCCTGTATACCAAATTTCGTTAAAAAATATTCATTCCTTTACAAAAAAAAATCATATCTAAGATTTCACTAATAATCGCTCTACTATTCGAGTTATTTATTGTCTGATATTTACATAACTTGGTAGTTGTGTAATAATGACGCTAATTAAGCATTAGAACACATTTCTTATCCAAAACACTATTATGAAACGAATATTTGAAAATTGGTAGCTATTTTTTAAAATACTTAGAACTCGGCATACCAATCTTTTTGTTAATATGGAGTGCTTTGGAATGGATTTGACAATTGTATCGAATTTCAAATTAAACTTAAACATGGCTGCACACACAAGTATTGCTAATAAAATTGAAATAATAAAATTGTTATTGACAGTATCGAGATACTGCCAGTATCTTCGATTTGAGACATCCAGAACGCCCACAGATCCACTACACACGGTTTGTTCATTTAATAGAATATTTAATAGAAGTGGAGATGTATCAAAACTTAGAGCCAAAAAATACAACGTTGCCGACCGTCCACTGAACCAAGTAATATTAGATGCTCTTAATGCTGAACCACGTGTTAGTGTCAGAGATTTATCTCTAACCTTGAGTGTAGACAGAAATAAAATTTGGAGGTGCCTTAAACGTCATTATTTAAAGCCATATAAGCAAAAGTTTTTACACACTATGGAAGAAGAAGACGCAGAGAGGAGACGGAATATTGCTTCTGGGCACAGAACTTGTTTTTAAATGACACACATTTTTTGAAAAAATTATTTTCTGTGATGAAGCTAATTTTACGACAAATGGCGTGGTCTCATCACAAAACTCAAGCTATTGATCAACCGTGAATTGACACTGGGTTATAAATTGTAAACGGCAATACACCGGAAAAGTAAATGCCTAGTGTGGAATTTTAAATTAGACCTCGATTGGACCATTTTTCTTTGATGACACTTTAAATAGTGTGAGATTCCTACATTTTTTAACACATGAATTTCGAGATGTCGTTCAAAATTTACCTTTAGCCTTACAACAAAACCTCTATTTTCCACTAGTTGGGGCTTCCATTCATACTGCAGTAAGAGTTAAATATTGACTGAATAACAACTTCCTTATGCGTTGGGTTGGAAGAAATAGTCCTTTAATTGTTTGGCCACCTAGATCACCAGACGTCACCCCTATGGATTTTTACTTTTGGGGTACCTTAAAAAATAAAGTATATAAAAATAGGCCACGAAATAAAGCAGAACTATGGGACAGAATTAGAGAAGCATGTAATGAAGAAACCGTTGAAGAATTAAGAAAAGGTGTTAAAAATAATAAGAAGAGAATTGAAAAATGTATCAGAATTGATGGAGGGCTAGTAGAGAAAGATTATGTTTAACATTTACTTTTTCAAATTATATTTTTATTTGAGTAATAATTTTAAGTATTGTTTAAGTTACAATGACTTTACAAAAATATAAAAGTTTAGTTATTTGATATTTTCTTTAAAGAAAGAATGTGTCCTAATACTTAATTTGCATCTTATTATACGACTACCAAGTTATGTAAATATCCGACAATAAATAACTCGAATAGTAGGGTGGTTATTACTGAAATCTTAGATACGACTTTTTTTGTAAATGAATATTTTTTAACGAAATTTGATACACAGCGGTTTTAGGTCATGCCGATCAAGATTCTGTAAAAACAAAAACTCTATCTTAATCGCTAATATAAATTCTTAAATTTTGCCGATTTCTTTTAATCATAGTTGCGTATTTAATTTTGAAAAACATTTCTTTAACTAACTTTTTAATCAAAATCTGAAACGCAAGAAGTATGCCAAATTTGATCTAAATCGATCAACAAATGGCCGATATATTGGGGTGTAGTGGTGAAAAATGAGACACACTGTATCGATAAAATTTTATATGTCAATTTTATTGTAAAATAGGTATTATTCGATATCCAAACAATAGAAGTCATTAAGTTGTAATATTGTACTTAATTTAATTCCTTTATTGCCTGAATGGGTAGTTCCAAAACTTATAAAAACAACACAAAGTGATCTAAAGTTTTTTTAACATTTACTTAACGTCGGTCTATTTCCTCTACTGACCTATCACCGACGCCTGTAGATGAGCTATCCTCTACCAGGAATTTTGCCGAACCTCTTCTCTTAAGAAGAGTAGGGATCTTTTACTTGCCTAACATTTAATAGACAAGAGACCGACGGCTTTACATCCCCTCCGAAGGATGATATATCACCTACACAACCCTCGCTTAAGGTTGCAAAACTTCCGCGCGCACAGTGATATAAGAGCTGCTAGAAGATATGTGAGGCGAGGACACAGTATTCCTTGTGAACACGCACTCGCCTCTAAGGTTTTGAAAAAATTAAAAATGTTACAGAGAAATTCGAAGCTGAGAGTGTGTGCACTTTATTTATTGAAAATTCGAAGTTCGGGGGGGTTCCTCGAAGACTGCTGGACAGGGTCTAAGACTACACTCTGTATAGAAATAACGACACTTGTTTTTAAACGATTTACAAATTTTTATTTAGGTACCTGAACAAAGTTTCGTACATAATTTATTTTATTTTTTCACAATAATATTTATTGAAGGTAACTTTTCGACATAAAATTTCGACTAGAAAGTTATTTAATTATTTTTTGAATTATTTATTTTAATTCTGGAAAAATTTATATAAGTTAATTTAGCGCGAAGGCCGGTTAATTTTTGTTTAAAATTTAAAAATTGAAACAATATTTTTACAAGGGTTAACCTTGGAAGTAGCACGGGCACTGTATACAAATTCATGAATAACACCGAAGAAACTAACTTGCTTCGAGCTCGTGGAGCTCAGAAATTTATACTATTCGGAAATATTGCGTTTGGCGCACCCCCTGTAGTCCAGCATCCCGTTTTAAAAGAGCTGGTTACGGCACCGTGTAGTCTGGATCGGCTCGATTGCGTAAGATTGCACAACATTGCGCAACCTCTTGCTAAAGTTTAAAATTTTGAAACAAATGTTATATGGAAATATCCGTCTTGAAAAGGGGAATTTTTTGGTATAAAAATAATTTTGATATCGACATTAGTTTAGAAGTTATTGAGGTTTTATTGACATTAAATTAAACGTTTTCGGATTGACCCCGTAAAGTCGTAACGAAGGTCCGATGTTTACGTGTTGGAAAGCTATTAAAAAGGTGCGATAGGCGGGCTGTGTCTGGAAATAAGATAAGATAACGGGTTAAAGATAATGCCGATATGGAATGTGATATACGAGGGGTGATTGAAAAGTAAGAAA
The DNA here is from genome assembly GCA_963675555.1 of Leptura quadrifasciata. Classification (NCBI taxonomy): domain Eukaryota; kingdom Metazoa; phylum Arthropoda; class Insecta; order Coleoptera; family Cerambycidae; genus Leptura; species Leptura quadrifasciata. The sequence goes on from OY776675.1 coordinate 45,892,583, forward strand.
ATTTAAAGTAGAAGCGGGTGGTATCATTTTGACGAATTTGATGGGAGTGTGGTGTCGAGAAGTACGGAGAGTGCTGAAATTAAAAACGTAACATCTGGTTACGGAATAGTAACGAATCGAGATAGAATATCGTGAGTAGGGGTTTGGAAGGGGATTTTGGTGAAGTTTAAGATTATACGGGGTGGATATTTTTAAGGTTGTTTTTTTGGATGATTTTGAGTTCCGACAGGGCGAATTTGGGTGTTTGGCGTTGTTCGACGATGAATATAGGTTAAGTGAGAATTATCGGTTATGTTTGCATTTTTCCAGAATTATTTTAGGGAAATTGTCTATTTTTGTTAATTTAAGTATCGTAACAACTTTTTTTATCGTTTTTGACATGGCGTACGATACTTTTGATTTATTTTCAAATTTTTAAAAATTTCTATTTTTTTTATAGGGCTGATAGTAAGGAAGTACTATAACACTTGAAACGGTCGCCCATCCAAGTACTAACTGCGCCTGATGTTGCTTTACATCGCACATCGAAGTATGTATATAGTAAAGGCGCATCTACACTCGCCCCCGTGATGAAAGGAGATTGATTATTATTTAGTTAATCGTTAAATTTAGCCAAGTTTCTTTTACTGAAACAGGCGCCGAGATACAAGAATAGTTAACAGTTAGCGAAGTTTCCATCGATAACTATCGGTATTCTCGCTTTATTTAAGCTGTGAGCAAAAGTAAACCAGTGAAATTGAATTCATTACCATTAAACCCTTAAACATTAAAATCATTTATTTAAATACTTGTATTTCACAATTCATTTGGTTTTGCCTTAAGATAATATTTCGTTTTTCATTTGATCACCCACTCATAACGCAGCTCAACAGCATATATTTCGTGTTTATTTTCAAGTATAGAAATAGTTGGGTAATGTAATAGTTGGATAATGTATTGAATCCTAAACAGCCGGGGTGGATGTCAAAAGATACTATATTGTGACTAAAAATAACATCACAACTTCCTGCACCTAATTGCCTTTTGAAGATGATTTTCTGCAACTGTACGAAAGGCTGTGGACCATTGTGTGGCTGTCGGAGATTGGGACACCAGATTGTGGCAACTGCCATAGACAATCCTGCTTGAATGCTGAACCGGTTGAAGACTCGTCAGAAATAGAAGTCGTCACTGAAGCAGAAACTCAAAGTTCTCAGATTGGTTAGGACTTTCTCGAACAATGAATTGATGAATTTATAGAAGGAGAAAACGGACAAAAAGAAAATTATTAATTTGACAACATTTTAATAAGTATGACAATCGTGGATTAGGCCTGCCGGGGAAACCACATAAAAAACGCACCTAGTATTCAACCTCAAGAGTGGTGTGGAATAGAGTACACTTAAATTATTCACATCACATAAGTTCAAATTCAATGCAATATTGTTTACACGAAAAAAAGACCCTAGCTTTTGTCTGGACTGATGTATTTTTGTCGTGGAGGCAATGAAAACCGAGATATCTGAAAAAACTCGTTTCAGAACAAAATGTTAGCCATTTACAGCTTGCCAAATTTTATCCTTACGCTCCCACTTCGGGGACTTTTGAGACCTTATTCAGGACACCAGAACTTACCTGGAAACCATCATTTGCTTTTGTATGAATTGGTCTGTAGAAAAATTCTAAATGCAGTGGATTATTATTTATATCAGATAATGAGATTGTTAATAATTCTAGTACAATTTTTATGGAAGGCATCTCTGAGCACAGAATGGTTTTTTGTGATATAAAAACTAAGTTTTTCAAGATGAAACCTAAATATGTAGTTTCTAGTTGCCATAAAAATTTTGATTTAAATCTATTTACAGCTTATCTGTATGTCCTCCCTTGGTTTAATATAATTTTCGTGAACAACATTGACGATAAACTAAAATTATCTAATGAATATATAATTAATCTGTTTGATAAACATGCACTGGTTAAACAGTTGAGGGTTACGAAATCTCATGCGCCGAGGCTTACCCTCAATTTAAAAATTAGTATGAGATAGAGCTTTACAAAAATGTAAACGTACTCGTACTAACAATAATTGTTCTAGATATAAAGAGATTCGTAATTTTTGCCGGTCATGTAAAAAATGTTTGAACAAGTTTTATTTTACCAAATATATGATTATTTCATACTCAATAAATTTTTGCCTGATTCGCAATGCGACTTTAGAAAAGGATTTAGTACTACCACTTCGTTAGCTGTTGTTACCAACATATTTGAGACGTTGGGTAAAGGGTTGGTAAGTGTGTTGGTATTACTAGATTTTTCTAATTTATTTGACACAATCAATCACGAACTTATATATGCTAAAATGAAATATTATGGTTTTGACCAACCCGCTATTGAACTTATTTCATTTTATTTAAATGCACGCTCACAAAAAAAATAATTAACAATGCTTCTTCTCCAACTTTAGATATATTATCAGGTATACCTCAAGAGTCAATTTTGGGTCCTCTGTTGTTCATTATTTACACATCTAATATTCTTTGCTCTATTTCAATTTGTTCGATACAAGCCTATGCCAATGACGCTATACTTACTCATATTTTCGTAGTGAAAATATGGTAGATGCGTGATATCATAAATCATGAGCTCAATAAAGTTATGAGTTTATCAGTCGAGGATGATTTAAAGATAAACTCCGTTAAATCTGAATTCATGTTATTTGGTAGTAAGAAAAAAAATAACGTCGGAGAATTAAAAACCCTTTCAAATGGGCTATCACACGCACCTTCGTTCCATTTAAAAATTTTAAAGGGGTAGCTGTCACTTCAAGGAGATTGAAGGGGGAGGTATAAAATTATGCTCAAAAAATGTAATTTTGGAATTAAAAATTGACGTGTTTTAGGATTTTACTCATAAATTGTTAATTACGTAGATAATGAATTTCCCAGTATGAGAAGAAACACAACAAAAATTAGGAACAGAAAGTCGGACATACTTCTCTCGACCTGCACACTTCATGGAATATTGTTTTTATCGCCTTGTCGCGTATCAACGCAGAGCATCGGTGGTATCGGTATTGTCGTGGTAAGGGTGAAACGGGAGGTCAGGAAACTTTCATTCGAGCCCCACTAATATAACAATCATTTGTCTTGCTTGCACGTAAGCGATTTTTGTTTTCTTTCTTGCACTCGTTTACTTTAGGATAGTTGGTTGGTTGATTTTAATTAGATGGCTTTGGTTTAATTTTAGGACATATAAAACTACTTTTGCCGAAACTGTATAATATTTTGGACATATTAATTGATTAGTTCTTTCTCACCATTTTCTTATTTCATTGCATATAACTAGGCAGCTAATACATATAGTATTTTTTTGCCAAAGTTGCTATATACAGAATAATACAATGTTGAAATCTTCTTCTCGAATATATTGAAATAAAAATAGGGAAATCCTCCTGTATCTAAAGGCCAATGGTGAAATTTTATTCACAAATCGCCTAACTTTCAATTCGTTACCCGGCATTAAAGGCTATCGGATGCATATCATCCGCTTATGCGAAGAGCTCTCATGAATTACTAGGCAGCGAGACAATTTATCACATTATTCAGTTAACTGGACCATTTTATGGCATCATCTGAAGCAACACCCAATAAATTTACTCTTACTATTCTCGTGACACCAGTACTTGTGGAAAAGTTAGTTTTCATGTTTTATCATGATATGTAATTTTTAGCTACATATAAGCGAATTTAATTAACATTCGGTCACTCCGAAGCAACTCAGTTTAATATTAATGGCAATCTCTTCCGCTTGTCGCCTTTGTCATTTCTGTTATGTGAACATATAAGCACCTTTTTTATTTAAATATAATATTTGTGTTATTATTGTGTGGCATTAATTTATTTAATGAAGATAAACACTTCACCAATTAAGTTGGAGTCATCGGGAGGTGAAGTAAACTCGAGCAGGTATTGTACATGTGCAACTATGATTACTGTAATTAAAATTATTCAAATTTATTTAACAAACACATTGGTTTGTTATAATCCTGATTTTTACTAAATTGGTTTAGCAAATTAGTCGCGTTTGTGTATTCAAATTGGTCGACAATACCGATATTGTATCCAAAATCATTCTGTCTGTAGTTGTACAAAAAAATTTCATGAGCGACATCAAGATTTCATGGATTACATAGCAGTTATGAATATTGTTACATGTTTACAATTTTCAGTAAACACCCTAGGTTCACATAATTGCAACAAGACTTTTCATTAACAACTAATTTATGTAATACTTAATTATGATACTCAAGTCCCTATATAGATTAGTACACACTAATTACAAGTTTCATCTACTATAGTCTCACTATTATAATTCACAAATTATTACTTTCTTTATTCTGTCTGTTCACTTGTTCATCTCGTATAAAATTCTGCTATAAAATTCTACTCGGAATTCACTCCTTATATATCTAAGGCGCTTTATTCTCGAACGTTCCAATTTAACCCTCGCGGCGTTTCTGGCACTTCTCGTATATTCTATGAGGTAGTGGCATAGGCGTACATACAACTTCATTAATCCGAGTGATGACAGAATATGGCCCTTCCCAACGTGGGTGAAGCTTTGAGAATCCCTCTTTATTCCGCTGTGGGTTATACAACCAAATCAAATCCCCCACCTTGAATCCTGCTGAACTGACATTACGGTCATATTGAACCTTAATTCGCTTACCACTCCCTGTAGGGGACCCCTCGGCAGCTACATCTGCACAAATTTTGCAACTGCTACACCAAGCCTCTATGTCCTGACGGCTATTTATCCAGTAGAATCGTTCCCGTACTCTAGCCAAGGTCCTATTTTTACCAAAATACTCTCCGGATACTCCTTTATGCACTTCCCGAAGTACTTTTGGTACCCGGCAACTGGATATCACCAGCCGCATGGTAACTTGCTTCCCATCCGGGCTCTCCCATGCTCTCCGTAATAGTCCATCTTGAAGCCTTAGGGAATTCCATTGCGCCCATAAAGCCTTCAGTCCAACATTTCTGCTAGAAATGTCCTTCCATTCCTGGCGGATTTCTTTTTCTTTTGTCTTCAGTAGTGGTCATTCAGTTAGTTGTTCTTTTCTTACAACTTCCTTTGTCCAGCCCTTCGGAACCTCTATCTTAACCACCTTCACTTCTGCTACATCCTGCTGTTTCTTTACATCCTCAGCATTCAGTTCCTTGGGGTGCCTAAGGCGACAGTACCTCTTGACGTACCCTAATTTGCCCCAATTATAACAACGGATTCCTTTTCTCAGCTTTTCACCACTTCGCTACTGCTTAGGCTCCTGTTTCGGCGATTGCGGTTCCTGTTTTGACTCGGGTAACGAACTTAAGTCGTTTCCGCAATTGTGCGACCATTTTCTGTATGTCGTTTAGCATAGCCATCGCTTTCATCCTTTCGGAGCTGATTTTCTCTTTCCTTGCAGTTGACTTCCCCAAGGTTCCATTGTCGACAATCTCACATAATATGCCCTGGTTTGCTGCAACGATAACATCGGTTACCTCCGCTAGGCTTTACACCTCCTTGTTGATTTTCCTGTTTTCCTAGGAAACTTGTCTTGGTCATTAATTGAGTAAACATCTTGCGTAAATCCTTGATTTTGGTGTCTAAACTCGATTCCTCTGATTGAGCTTCTTCCACAGAGACGGCTGGTACTCTGTGCCACGAGGAATCCATTTAGGCGGCCTCTACCTCAAGTGCATGGATCAATACTTCACTGCTAGTCTTATGCCTAGAACCCGCTTGATCGCCTCGTCTTTTATGCTATCAATAAACGTCTCAACTGCCAATTGCTCCTGGAACTGCCTCGGTGCACCTGGGTAAGCCAAATGTGCCAATCTCTCTACTGCAGCCTCAAATTGAACGTTCCCCAGTTTTTTGCATACGTGATCTTAGCTGGGTCCGATATAGTTGCGAGAGATGTTGGTCGCCATATCTTAAGGCGAACGCAGCGTCTAAACCAATGGAATCCCTTTCCTGCTCCACTGAGATCGTCTGCAGCAATTCTAATGTTTGACCTCTCAACGCTAGCACTAATGCCATTGCTTTGTCCTCATTACTCCAGTTGTTTGCGCATTCAGCTGCCTCAAACTGTCTTTTGTATGTTGACCAAGAAGTTTGTCCATCAAGGAGTTGTAATCAGAGAACTGATGATACTACTGGCTGACCACCTTTTCCTCAACTACCTTTTAAGTCGCTCTACTTCTTCTTCGATCAAATTTACTTTCCATTCGACATCAGTAACTTTTCCCTCGACGCCATTAATTCTTCTTTGACTTCATCTTATTTGTTTTTCCTTTTACTTCATTCAGCCCTTATTTTGCTCATATCCTCCTTAATTTCACATTTGAGATCTTCAGTGGCTGAAAGGATGTTGCATCTGTATAATATTTCTGAATTCTTCCTGGCGCGTCATTTTTTCCTGTTTTTCCTCATCTTCTTTCCTTTTCTTCTTCACGTCTTTCTTGTTCTTCTTCCTCTTCTTGACGCTTTCTTTCTTGTTCTTCTAGAGGTTTCTCTTCTTGCTCTTCTTTTTCTTCGTGACATCGTCTTTCTTGGTCTTCTTTCTCGAGTTCGTTTTCTTCTTGACGTTCCTCACGTCTTTCTTGTTCTTATTTCTCGAGTTATTTCTCTTCCTGACGTCGTCTTTCTTCTTCTTGTTGTCTCATTTCCTGGTCTAACATCATTTTTCTTAGTTTTGCGAAAATGTCTTAAATTTATTTTTCAGCAGCCATGCCTCTTGTTTCCATTAAACTTCTTGAAACGGCACTAATCAGTCTTCTTTAAAGTCTTTATTATATACAGGGTGTCCCACGACGAACTGCGGCGATCGATATCTCGAAAAGTAGACATCGAAAAATTTTGAAAATTTGGTAGTAAACTAATGTCGATGGCGGAAACTCGGATAAAATATTTTCAAGATGGTGGCACTTCCGGTTATACCGGCATAGCAATTTCGATATTTTCATCATTGACAAATGGTTTTATTCTATGAACTGTTGCCTTAACGGTGCCAAATTTTTTGAAATTCTCCATTATTCGTTTAATACTGTTCGGAGACGGTTTTTGTTTATCTGGATATCTATTAGCAAATATTTCACACGTTCTTGATAAAACTTTGTTACATTCTCCATAGGTAATCCTCGTGTGCATAATTTAAGCGCCCCAGCATGATAATTAATACTTGTCAATTGGTAAGTGACAGCTACGTACATTTGTTTAGCACTCAATGCCGTCATAGCCATCTAAAAGTAATTTAACTTAAAATCCATAACAAAATACCCATATAGTAATATTGAATTGGGAATATCCCGAAAACTAAAAATTTTCGGAATAGACATCCATATACAAACTTACCCTTATTTTTAATGACCAATAAGATAAGATTATAAAAATTGGGGGTTTCTATTTGAAAAAATTGATTTTTGACAGTTTTCTCAATTTCATCTTTATTCTTATTTTTTGAACACTCTGTATTAATACTTATCAAAATATTATAAAAACTCTATTAAAGTAGATCTTTTTCAACAAAGAATCGAACCCAAATTAGACAATAAAGGCTTCCTTATAGAAAAAATTGATAATTCTTTTATCGCCCTCAAACGTCATTTTTGACATAAAAATTGAAATATCTCAAAAACGAAGAGACCTAGGTATAGGACATGATACACAAAATCGGCCTAGAATTTTGCGTACAATCCAAAAAATGTAATAATATATAGGGTGTCCCATTTAAAATAAGCAAGATGGTATCGACTTCCGGTACAACCGGAATTGCCACCATCTTGAAAATATTTTAGCCGAGTTGCCCCCATCGACATTAGTTTACTACCAAATTTTTAAAATTTTCCGATGTTTACTTTTCGAGATATCGATCGCCGCAGTTCGTCGTGGGACACCCTGTATACTATATTCAAATATTCCCAAAAATTCCGGAATAGAATGTTCTAAAAGTTTTCTCGAAATTTTACAAGTAGATCTTACTTGACGTTTCTATCACTTTCCAATTGACAGTTAACTGCACTAGTTTCTAAGTAGACGGTTCTGGAAATTTCCTCAAAATGTCACAAATAGGTCTTATTTGATGTCTATGCCACTTTCCATTTGACAGAATTTAGCTAACTGCACTAATATCCGAATAGAAAGTTCTGGAAAATTTCTCAAACTACCAGAAACAAGTCATGTCTAATGTCTATATCACTTTCCAGTTCAAAGCACTTCAATATCTCCAGTGGTTTCCAAATAAAACATTCTCGAAGTTCCTCGAATTCTTCAAAAATCCTGTTGTAATACCGCTGCTGACACCAGTCGTTACGTGTTTACACTTTTCAGTAAACACCCTGTACGTAGGTTCAAATAATTGCAGCAAGATTTTTCACTAACCACTACTTTATTTAATAATTAATTGAATAATTAAGTCCTTATACACATTAGTACACATTAATTACAAGTTTCATCTGCTATAGTCTCACTGCTATAATTCAGTAACTTATTACTGTTCGTTATTCTATCTCTTCACTTTTTCATCTCATATAAAACTTTGCTCTGTGCGTGGAATTCTCTCCTTATATATCTAAGGCGATTTATTCTCGAACGTTCCAGTTTATCCTTTGTGGCGTTTCTGACCCTTCTCCTATATTACATGAGGCAGTGGCGTAGGCGTACATGTAACAGTACCATGTACTTCTAAATTATTAACTTATAGACGTTTCTTCCTTCTTTTGGGGATTTTCTACCTACATCCTTTCCTAAAAAATAACTATTGTATAGTAGAATTCATGTGAATAAATTTTTTGCGGCGACAGCTTTTCAGGGGAAATTTTATTGTGATTCTTATCTTTACAAAAATTAGAATGTATCAAAAATGGGCGACATAGTATAATTAGTATTCGTACCATGCCACAAACAGAAATAGTATTTGCTTCGCCCCTAAATTGCAGTCGGGTAAAAACTGGGCCAACCACTTTTGTGCTTTTTTCTTAGCATTGAACCTATTTTACGCTTAATATTATGGGCGCAACGATATATATAGTAGAGCAATTTGTAATAACTTTTCACTGAATTGATAGAAGGATAAGATTAGTTAACTTCTTTCAAACCTACTGATTCCAAATATTGTCTGAAAGTTATTTGTGGCATTTTACGAATATTCTTTCCTATTATTTGGCTTTTTTATCACATGTATTATTATCCTCTTCAAATACAAATCACCGAATCTACTGTGGTAGAAAACCCAAATAATCGAAAAAAATATCTACTGAGATTCTAATTATTATTACATATAAAATTTATTTAAAAATTTCTAATTATTTACACAAATATAATAATAAATCCTGGGGTTAAAATTTGTTTGCAAGAGGAGGTCTTATGCTAGAACGTGACATGTTGTTTTAAAAGTTTCAATGCTACCACCTGTCAATTGTTTGCTTATACAAATGCAGTTTAATCTGTTTGTAATGCAAAAGCAAGATTTTGCAGCATTAACTACCTAACGAAGAAAGTTTGATATGCATCTATACAACTATTCAACAGTTGTAGCCATTTGACAATTTATATTGCAGCACGCTAGAGTGAATAATTAATTTTGCATTAGTTAGCTGTAAACGCTGGTTATCCATAACTTTCTAAGGTGAAATTGTACCTTGCTGACTAGAATGTTAAGCCGTTCATTTGTCATTTCACACACAACTTTGTTCTAGAAAATAGATTACGCCAATATTTTATTGAAAACCAAAGCTCATTTATGTAGTAGGTCGCATAATTTTCCTTGATGGTGACAAAGCAACTGCTATAGTTCTTATTTTTTATGTATATTGATTAATTTGTAGCACTGAAAAGCACGCATAAGATTTTCGTAAATTGCCAAAAATTCATTCCAAACAAATTATATCAATTAATAAATGAGAAAAAACGCAATCTAATGAATATACTTGCAATTCAAAAATTGATGAATGAAATATTATTCGGCGACCTAAAAACAAGATCTCTTTCTCTTCTCTGAAGAAGTATCAAGTTATCTTATAGAAATTATTAATGTCTCAGTAAATACCAGTATCAGGCTCCAGAAAATCAAAACTATCCTGTACCATCTATAAAAAAGTTAATGTAGAGCAAATGAAAAAATATGGCGCTAAATAACATTAATCCCCGTTCATATATGAAGGAATAATCATGTTTCTGAACAAAAATAATGATATAATAGGAAAAAATCATCATTTGCTTCGATCCGGATATTGAACTGAAAATTCAACAGAAAAGTTAACACAATATATGTTCGATGAAATACACAAGAAAAAATATGTCGCTTTGATTTGTTAAGAACGCTCATCACCCAATGTTTTTGTCAATAAAACTAGATGCTCTAAGTATTATTATTAAACTGTTAATTCCATATGCAAAGAATGGACAACTTTAAGGTTCTATATCTAAAGTAACTAATGTGGAGCCTAGTATCCTCCAGGGAAGTATTCTCGGTCGGATCCCATCTTTAACGGAGGCAAAATTCAGAAATCCCCGAGATATCAACTGGGAACGATATTTCTAGTCCCTCAGAGGGTATTTAGAGGGAGGAATAGTAGTAGTGTGCTTATAACGGAGCTCACTCCTCCCCCTACCACTTTTCTGTGACGTCACAGGGGGCGTGGCCGGGGGGCGGGGCGCGGGTAATTAGGGTGGTGGGGGGTAATTAGGGTGGTGGGAGGTAATTATGGTGGGGGGGCAATTAGGGTGGTGGGAGGTAATTAGTGCGGTGGGAGGTAATTAGTGTGGTGGGAGGTAATTATTGTGGTGGGAGGTAATTAGAATGGTGTGATGTAATTGTAGTGGTGGGGGGTAACTAGAGTGGCCTGATGTAATTGTAGTGGTGGGGGGCAATTAGTGGATTGATGGGTAATTGGAGTGGTGGGAGGTAATTAGAATGGTGTGATGTAATTGTAGTGGTGGGGGGTAACTAGGGTGGCCTGATGTAATTGTAGTGGTGGGGGGCAATTAGTGGAATGATGGGTAATTAGAGTGGTGGGAGGTAATTAGAATGGTGTGATGTAATTGTAGTGGTGGGGGGTAACTAGAGTGGCCTGATGTAATTGTAGTGGTGGGGGGCAATTAGTGGAATGATGGGTAATTAGAGCGGTGGGAGGTAATTAGAATGTTGTGATGTAATTGTAGTGGTGGGGGGCAATTAGTGGAATGATTGGTAATTAGAGTAGTTGCATGATGGATAATTATTGTGGTGGGGATGACTCAATTAGGGTAGTGGGAGGTAATTGGAGTGGTGTGATGTAATTGTAGTGGTGGGGGGTAACTAGAGTGGCCTAATGTAATTGTAGTGGTGGGGATGACTCTACTAATATAAATAGAATGCAATGCTTCTGCATCACACAATTAAAACCTATCGCCGATAAGTCAAGAGCTAGCAAGTGAATGTTGTGCAACTATCCGAATTATTTCAAGTGAGCAATATTTTATATTACTTTCTGTAATTCTTTCACTGCATACATTCGATTTAATTATGGCAATTTCTGATTACGACTTATTTGCACTTAATGCAATGATCAATGAATCTACAGAGGTCTTAGAACAGAAGTCTATTTCGTCATTAATTTTACATAAACCATATATCATTAAGAAAATTTCTGCTGCCAATACGCGATTTGGAAAATCAATAGTAGTACATTTATTTGAGGAAAGCACAATTACATCTTTCAAATCATTTCTACCAAAACGAGTTGTTGAAATTGTGAGTGAGGATCTTATGAGCAAAATCAATTTATCTGGTAAATACACACTGACATATCTAGGTCAGAGTTCTCCGGTGTATAACGGTGCAAAACCCAGTGTAATGTTACGTTTTGGCTGTTAGTTGAGATATTGTATAGTTGCGTTAGTTATTAATTTTTAATTTTATATTAGTAAAGAGCATGGTTGCGTTAGTTATTAATTTTAATTTTATATTAGTAAATGGAATACAGTTGAAAGTATGCTGGGAGTAATATTGTTGATTCACTTGCAAATATATGAAATAATTGTTATATAGTAAATAATAACAAATGGACTTCTACAATATATTTTCATCATCACATTTTGTGTAAGTTGATAAAAATTATCCTTTCTGAATATGTATGATTAATATGTTTGTTTTTTATTTTTTTAGTTTAGTCCAACTGGCACAATGTGGATGCAATATTCAGCTCAACGGTGGGTACGGGCAGAAGACATTAAATCGGCCATTGAAAGGTTGTCTTGTGAACTAAGTGACTTAATCAAGGATTCGCAGCATTCATTAGTTTATGATACAAATGTCTTCTACGATGTTGAAGAAACAAGATGCGTTGAAAAAGATTGCAGGATGTATGCTGCTGGTGCAAATCTATGTTACAAATATTCAAGAGGCTTTTTAAATTTGGACGAATTTTGTGAGCATATGGTTAGAATAGAACTAAGACACCTTCTATATGACATAGTAAAGTACCTGCCTAAGGAACTTATTGAAAATATCAACTGGACCAGTCTGATGATGATACAAGCAGTTAAATAATTCTATGTGTTGTATTTATTATTAGATATAAACAATTATTGTATTATTTTATTATGCAATATACAATTATAGTATCTTAAAATTTTTCTTTGTATTTTCGTACTACGATGAGGATAGAAATAAAACAAATATTAAAATAATACGTGTATTTTATTACCTATTCTTGATTACATAACTAAAAGATATACCTTAATAAACCTAAAGAGTTTTTATTCCAATTTTATATTTAAATCTACAATACATTTGTAAAGAAAGCGAACATTTGCGTGAGCACAATGACAATTATTATAATGATAATGTTCCAGACATTCTGGTATAGTCAATGATTTAAGATTAGGTAGAGGCGGTGAATAGTCATTAAGAACTAAAATTTTATTCCACCGCAGATATTGTAGTAGGAAATTCTTCTTCGTCACACCTTTGCATAGTATTATTACATTGTTTAATTGTAAATTATGTCGATAGTTGTTAACAGCATTCTGACAAAGTCGTTCAAAGATTAGTGGCAATTTTTCCAGTTGAATATATCCATGACTCCATTTTAAACCATGGAAATTATTTTCCAACCACTGGTATTGCACCTTTTCACCACGTGCTAAATGAGAATGTATATGGTGGTTTGAAAATATAATGTGCTTGTTGTTTAGTGTTACAGCAGACAGCAGCCAATTCTTTCACTATAAACTCATTGTCATTATATTGAAAACTTTGTAAGTCAATGATCAAAGTAGGAAATGTACTACTTAAACGCACCATATTATAGTCTTTTACTTAGCACCAATAAAGCCGTTCTGGACTGAACCATCCAATGCGCTGTACGTTAAATAAGCATCGTGAAGTATAAGAGCATATACTCGAGTTTGCTCGGGGAATTTCGTTTTTCGTGTTTCAAATTCTATTTTTATGTCGACAGTGGATGATTTAATTGCATCCGGTTGACGAGAGCAATCAATAACAAACAATGGATTTTTTCTGAATTCGCTAAGATCCATCATAGGTTCACCCATATCTTTATCATAGTAACTACGTTGAAAGTTTTCATAGGCATAGTAGGCTGCAGAGTCGAGTTTTTTAACGAAATCTAAATTCCAACGTTCATATGGAAATACTTCAGCGTTCAGATATAGTCGAATATTACTAATATCTGCAGGTATAAACTTTGTGGCATCCTGGTTCCTATTATTGGAATTGTCATTGTTTTGAAATCCGATAACGATGTATCGAGGTCTCTCAAGACTGCTAGTGGTTTTAACAGCCCATATGTCAGAAGCAGTATCGCGTAAAGTAGGTAACTCATATAAATCCCACATACGATAAGCCATCTTAATTTTAGCATTATTACTGCTCTTATTGATGCGGCTTAATAGTTTAAGCCTTTGTCTATCTTCAGGAACAATATGTCTAATCTTCCACTCAATTTTGCTAATTTCCAGCTCTGCATCAACTTCACCAATATAACAATCGTTGAAGGATCGAGAAATGATTAAAATTAATTCTTGCTTTACATTTAAAATACCTTTGGTATAATCTTCTGCAAATCCCATGAGATATTTAAGAGGAAGCCTACCACTGAACACGTGACTGGTAGTATCTAAAATATCCTGCTTCTGTTGGGTGAGACCCCAACCTGTGGTTAACAGGGATCGGAGATGTGTTTGCCCAAATGATACCATCGTTTTCATTGTTGTAGTGATACCAGGCTTTCTAACGACGGCCACTTGTTCTCCACCCATTTCGTATCTGATCTCCTCAAAGAGAAAAGCTAGTGCATTATTAGATAGATAACACCGTTCGGTAATGTCGCTAGGTGTAAATTTTCCTTCTATATAAATATAACTGTCTGCAATGTCAAGTATGAGATCTTGAAAATTAATAGGAATACGTATTTCATCAGAGTTCCTATAATATGGCGATCCATATGGTTTATACGTATGCTCATGTAAACTGACAAGAGACTGATCAAACACAGGTTCGTCGAACACGTCAAGTTTATCACTAGATGTAATAGTCGCCATTATTTAATCTTCTCTCAATTTTAATCCAACGGACTGGAAAAATATGCGGTCTGCAGCCGACAATCTACGTCTTACGTGTTTAAGATGTACACGCTGAATGAATCGCTTTTCACACTCACTATTCTTTTTATCGTAGATCACATTACGCCATTGTTGGTTATATCTGAAACCCATTTTCTTGACAGTTAGATCAAAACTGCTTCAATTGTAGCTTTACAATAATCTTCTCACCCCGAAAATTAATTAAATCACCATTGTCATCCAATATGCGTAGTGTAATGTTATCGATGTACTGCCGCCCTTCGGGTGTAACAGGTAAATATATGATGTTGGCTGGCTCCCTAGTAAGTTTGTAACCAGGTTCAACATCTATGTCAAACTCGAAAAGAGTGTGGGATCTAATGGTGTTTAAATACGCTCCAGAAATAATATTGCAATCCACACGTATCATCCTTACTTTCATAATATCAACAGGGAGTGTTGATTCATGGTTCTTGTTTGGATTTAAGTACGTCGGTTCAAATCCCAACAAACTACCAATAGAGTTTTTTTGTGAAAAGTCAATCCCATATTTTGACCAAATTTCACATTTCAACGTATTGTTGTTTGCTTGTAGCCGAAATAACTTTTCCTTTTCTTCCTTGCTTTTGCCATTTGGCATAGCTTTCAGTATTGCCCGGTATATTTCATCAATTTCATAGGCTCCGTATGGTATGTGGAGAATTGTAGGGGTTACTTTTGGTCCAGTTTTATAACAGAAACTATTATTTGTCTCGTCAACATTGAATATAGAGTTGTACGAATAGAATCCAATTAATCCCAGTCCATATCGGCTACCCATACTTAATTGAATTAGAGGATAAAATTCTGCACTGAGCACGCTTGAGCGGCTCGATAGTGTAAAAGTGTGCGACATGACTGATGTTATTTAGGCATTGTTGTGTGAATTTATTGTGGTTTACAGCAATAATTATGGTATAATTTTCTTTTCTTGAGTGGTGATGGAGATATATCATTATTTGACGCTATATTCACATCACGTATTTTGCAGTAACAACAAAATATTTTTCGAGGTGATGGACCATCATTAACATCAACATCTTTATCATCGCTCGAATAATGCTCTTGGCAGTATTGATATTTTAAGATATCAATATCATTTTGAAGATGTTCGGGAAGTTTATCCCATACTAACGCAATTTCATGTGCAGCACACCCAATCATTACCTCTTTAGGCATATCTGAAAGTTGTTCTTTGCTCATCTTCAACAGGCTGCGTAGTCTAGAGAATGCAATCAATGAGTGACCCATCCGTTTAATAGTATCTCGATCCATTGATGGTGTCACAGAAGCCATTATAGAGTTTTATTTAAATTTTGAAGAAACAAACTTTAAGCACAAATGACCACACCACACTGTGTTGAAATTTTGTAGGCGCTCGTAATTATAGTGGATTTTATCGGTGAAATTTGGACCCTTGCGCAAGTATAAAACTAATTCTCTAGGTGGGGGTAAATCACCAAAACTGTCGAAATATGTCACTATGCTACCACGTTTTTTATATGCCACCCAGTGTGTTCCAGGACCAGTTATACTATCCAAATTTATGATGACGGATTCATTATAACGTGGTCCTGATTTTGGAAGATTGTCGCGCATAAATATACCTCGAAAATAGGGCACACTCAACCTCTCAGCATAATATTTAAGGTCGTAGTTGGTGAAAGGCTTTCGAGGCAGGGTGTCTAATAGTTTTTTGAACTTTGTGGTTTTAGATAAAGACCTAATCCTTTACGATATGGTTTCAAGTATAGCCCTTTGCCAATTTTTCCTATTGCAATGGCCTCCATTTATTTGTTATGTCGATTTTTTTCAGCCAATTCCTCTCTGCTTGTTTTAACATCATTTACAGCTTTAGCTATACCCGCCGCAGTTCCAGCCAAACTACCTAACGCCGATAATCCAGCAAAAATAGGTATTAAAGGAAGAATTCCACCAACTTTCGGAATCGGTATGATTCTAGGTGTACGAATATTCCGTTTTCCACCAGAAGCCCTCATGTGACGTCGCGCTGCTTGAAGTGCTATTTGTGTAACTTTTCTCGTGTCCTTAGCAATAGACCGCCTGCCACCGGCTTTACGCAGGTCATCCCGCACTTTGTGCACTATTCCAGCACCGAAAGCCACCTTTCTCATCTTCTTCTCACATTTCCTTTTATTTTTAGTATTTTTTCTTTTTATTACACGGGATGTTGTTGACTCACAACCCATGCCGAGACGCTGTTTTCCTTTCATTATGGTGGTAACCAACCACGCAGCAGCCTTCTCTTTAATACTTGCGTCTTTAGATTGAACTCTTTTCCAGGCAGCGTGTTCAAGTCTATGGTCTGCTTTGTGTCTGGCAGTTAAATCACTCGAGTTTTGATCGTATGCAATATCGTGCTCCTTGCATGCAGTATCGAGCTTGTTTATACCTGGATCACCTCGAGCTAACCTTTTTTTTAATTTGGTGCCTGGACCACAATACTGATAACCTCCCGGTAAATGCAATTCAAAGGGAAGTTTATTTATTAGTGAGTTTACTATCCCTTTACCTGCCTTCAAACGATGACGTTGGCAGTTTTTAGATGTGTGTTGCTTGACTGACAACATTTAAATAACTATTGCATTACGTACATTCATTTATATATTATTCAACCGTGTTACGATGCGCATTGTGAAGCAGAGACAAAAATTTTCTATAGACAATTTGGATGAAAAAGTTGGAAGTGGGTTACAAACCGAACCGCGCCATGGTCCGTTACTTCCCTCAACTATTCGCGGTCTATTAATCGGTCCAAGTGCCTGTGGCAAAACAAATTTACTTATATCTCTGCTTACTCACCCCCTTGGATTACGCTTTGCAAATATATATTTATATTCCAAGTCTCTTTATCAACCCAAGTATGAGTATTTGCGTAAGATATTAGAACCTATTAAGGGACTAGGATTTTACACCTTTAGTAATAATGCAGAAATAGTGCAACCATCCGACGCTAAACCTGATTCTATATTTATATTTGATGACGTTATATGTGAAAAGCAAGATGTAATTCGTGCGTTTTTCTCCATGGGGCGCCATAAAAATGTAGACTGTTTTTATTTAGCGCAAACATATTCTCGCGTGCCTAAACAACTGGTAAGGGACAATAGTAATTTCATAGCAATCTTCAAACAGGACGATATGAATTTACATCACATTTTCTCTGATCATGTCTCCCCAGACGTACATTTTAAGTAATTTCAAGATATGTGTGCAGAATGTTGGAAAGAAAAATATGGATTTCTTGTAATTGATTAGGAGAGAGAAGTGAATGAGGGGCGATATAGGAAAGGTCTTGATAGTTTCATATATCCGTAATGTATTTTAATAAGGACTTCAATCGATCTGAAGACAGCATCGGGATTACTTCGCCGATGATTTATAAGAAATGAAGATTACTGGTGATATGAAGCAAAACACTCATATGGATAGAGACATAGGAATTGAAATAAATATAAAACGTCAACTAATTGAGGCTACCGATTCTGTACGTAAGAAATTCAATTCCCTCAAGAATAGAGATGTGGAGAATACATTAACGATGGAGAAGATATTTGAGCCCATAACGAAACCTTTAAAGGTCATATCATCCGCTTCAGAAGTAAAATCACAAGAGAATTCGCCAACACAGACCCAAGAGGGTGTAAGAGCTAGTACCAGTGCAGTGCCTGAAACTAGTGATGAAGTAACATATTTTATGGATACACCACCGAAATCATCGTTAATGAGCACCCCAAGTACAGCAAGTTCCACTTACCGCACAGAGAAACAACACGATGTACTCAAAAATCATTTAGAAAATCTAAAGTCTAACGATCCCAAATATGATACAGTATACGGTGTTCGTTTAGACCCTCAGACAGATAAACTACGTATAGGTAATAGTGAAGTACGCTTTGATAATGGAAATATCATTTTGTGGCGTGGCGATAAGAGACTGGGAATTTACCCTGGCAGTCCTGAGTTGTATGATATAATATTTATGAAATATCCATCAATTCTACGTAGTGATGTAGCCACTACTGACGACGAAGAGCATAAAATATACGGGACAATATTAAAGAAAACAAATGCACCATATATAAATTATGATTCAAAAGAGGGCTTGAATAGGAAAAAATGGAAGAAATTCAATGATATTATAAAACCGTTGGTATCTTCCACAGTAACGACAAGATCTAGGGCTGGATCGGGCTTTCCACAAATGCCTACTCACAAACTATACAATAGCAAAGGTGTGGACAATGTCTACTGGAACAAACCGAAAGAATTGGTTGATCGTTTGCGTCTGCTCTATAGTTCAAAAATGGCAGGTAACAACAATGTCGACAACGAAATTGTTAGTTTAGTCCAGGAACTTCGAGAAGAGGGAATAATCTATTAGCAATATTACTTTTAATCTGACTGCTCCCATAACTAGTATATAGAACGCCGAAATGTCGAAATTATCTCAAATGCAAAGAGAAATGGCAGCTGTAAACGCAATTGACAAGTTCGAGAGACGAAGAAGTGCCTTAAATAAGTCAATGATTGTACGTGGACCACCAGGCGTTGGTTTTATTGTAACCGTAGACAATCACTTTGATATTCAAAATAAACGTTTAAAAAATATTGGAGAGCCAGTGGATAATCGTGATGGTGTAACTCGTAATTATGTAGAAAAATGCATGAAAGAGTTACATAGTGCCTTTTTCGAGAACCAACAGACTTTTGTACACAACAAAATTACCGAGATGATTAATGAAGTGCGACAGTATATCAACACAGAAATTTTAGATGTTAAGAAATTAGTTGAAGACAATACCAATGCAATAGAGAAGGTATTCAGCACTATTCAAGAATCCCGTCAAATTGCGGACACCGCTGCTGCATTGGGACATATTAAAAATAAAAAAGGATTAACTATAAACAAAGTCCATTAGTATATTAGAAGAATTGACTTATTAAAAATTAGTTTACTTGTGAACACCTACCAGTCAGGTACTTTATGATGGAGTCCAGTATTATAAAAAGAGCAGTCGTTGAGGAGCTACACAAACCAGTTCGTAAAAATTTCCGTAGAAGGAGAACAATAATAAAAGGGTATGGCGATTTATGGCAGATGGACTTGATTGAGATGCAACCATATGCTCATGATAATAAAGGATGTCACTATATTCTTGTCGTGATAGATTGTTACTCCAAATATGTGTGGACTAGACCTGTAAAAAATAAAACAGGTATGGAAATTACGAAGGGCATGAGAGGCATATTGGAAGAATCAAACTATTCACCTAAAAATCTTCAAAGCGACCAAGGTACAGAATTTTACAATACAAAATTTTCTGCTTTAATGAAAAAATACAATATAAATCATTACTCTACGTATAGTACGAAAAAAGCTGCTATCGCTGAGAGAGTAATTAGAACACTAAAAAATTGGCTCTATAAAGAATTCTCAGCTAGAGGTAAATACAAATGGGTTGACATTCTGCCCAACATTACAAATATGTACAATAATAAAGTACATCGTACAATTGGTATGAAACCGACTGATGTGACACCAACTACACGTTTAAAAGCATATGATCAAATTAAGATTGCTTTAAAACCTAAATTTCATGTTGGCGACATAGTTCGAATAAGCAAATACAAAGGTGTATTTGATAAAGGATATACGCCAAACTACTCAACTGAACTGTTCAAAGTTGTTAAAGTAAACGTGAGCTATCCGAGGACTTATTTAATTCAAGATATGCATGGTCAACCAATAAAGGGATGTTTTTATGAAATGGAACTACAAAAAGCTAAGTACCCAGACGTTTATCTGGTCGAGAAGGTTTTAAAAAAGAGAGGGAATAAGGTTTTTGTCAAATGGTTGGGATTATCTGAAGAAAATAACAGCTGGATTCGAAATACTGCTTTTGTTTAAAATTATTTACTTTCTTTAATAAAAATATATGCATAGATAGATGATGTATTTACTTATGTATAAGAAAATGAATAATAAATGTGCACTTCATTAATGTTTGTTTTTATTTATGTCCTTAATATTGCATGCACAACAATAATATAAATTAATTCAAAAAACGTAAAGAGACATTTTAGAAAATTTAATTTAGAATAACCTTTGTCTGTTATAATTTTCTCACAAAATCAATAGACAAGTCGTTATTTAAGAAAGTTCGATTTTTTTTTAGCATTCGCTTTAACTTTAATATTTAATGGAATTATTTATTCTAGAAGCCTAGTATCGAAGTTTCAGAAGCAGTTATCCCCTCAGGGATACGTTTATATGTAGCGAATTCGCATAAGTGTAAAAGTCATTATTCTTACATATAAGGTACTAAGATGGAATTTCCTACTTTTGCGCCCCTTGCCCGCGTAGCGGCATACATAGGTTTTATTGATAGGATGTTCACCTGAAGGGTTTAATACGACTGATTCAGACAAAAATTACAAAATTTATACTTACTCTTTAATTTGCTTAACTGCTTGCACGTCATGGCACTGTCTTAAAGCTAACACTCTTACTTAACTAACACTTTCTTAATCTAGAAATCATTTTTTTTTGTAATTAAATCTTTGGGGTAGAGATCTTGCAATAAAATAAACATTTCAATTGTTATTTTTATTACATTATTTTGCAGTTAGTACATACAGAAAAAATAAAATGATAGAAATATCATACATACAACTAAAAAGGAAAAAGTAAATACTTAATATTAAAAATTGTATAGGAAAAAATTATATAGAAAAAATATGTAAAAAAATAAACTTAATACTAAAAAAATGTAAAAAAATTATATAGAAAAAGATGTATAAAAATAAACTTAGTGCTAAAAAATTTAAAAAAATATATACAAAAAAAAGATGTAAAAAATTTAACTTAATACTAAAAAATACATACAAAAAATGAAAGACATACATACAAAAAAAAACAAAAAATTTCATCTTGCCTTTCACCGTTTATCGCGCCTTAATTTAATTTTTTTTATTTTCCGGACAATACCATCCACCATCGCTTGCGACTCTGCCAAATCGGCGCGACGCGTCTGTATATTGGCCAAAATTGTGCCAGCCTCTGCTACCATTGCATTAGCTCTTGCAATCATGGCCTCACCCTCTTCTATCATCGCCCTAGCTCTAACGTCTTCCTCGCGGTCGTTTTGGCAGGCCGCAACATTTGCCTCATGTAAATCGTAATATTTTTTGTATATTCCTGATAGGGACATAAGAGCCATCCGCATGAGCTCCCTGTCCTCCATGTTCTTCAAAAAATCCGCGTCAGAAGAATCATCGGAGCTCTGGCTGCACCCGGGGACCGGTGTCAACCCGGACAATACATTTGAAGCATTCGCTGCTTCGGCATTGGCGTTGGCGTTTCTGGCCTTATTGGCACGACGACCATCTCCAGATGATTTTTTGTTACCTCTGGCCATCGTTTCGCGACAATATACAAGAAAATACAAATGAAAAGAACACAAGTCGAATGGAGCACAAGTCGAAAAGAATTAAAAAACCCAGTGAGGTGTAGAAATCACGGAGAGTACGGAGAACAAACTACACTCGACGACGATGAAAAGCAAAGAGCATGTTTGGCAGAGTCTTTCGGCTTTGCTAACCAGGCATACCCCCAGTCGAGGAGTGGGGATGAGCGTGGGGGGCGGGTGTGGTTCATCCTCATTGCTTTAAAATTACAAACTGAAACTTACAAATTATTATATACAAGTAGAAAAACATGTACAGTATAATTACAAGAAAACCGTAAAAATGACAAAAGAAATAATTAAAAAGTCGATGTGCACAAATTGACAAGTCAATGAGTTCTCCAGTTGATCATATAATTTATTTATACTGTTCTGAACCTTTGCGTTCAATGGACATATATTTTATTTCATTCTTTAGTTAGGTGGATTTAACTCCGCCATTGCTGCGAGTAATACATCTAACTTATCGTTTTCTACAGAACTACGCTCAACATCATTTATGGCTGCCATTAACCACCGCATGTTTTGTTCTGGTTCGGTTTTAAAAAATTGTATATCAGAGTGACCCCATGGTAAAGTCTTTGTTGTATTGGGAATAAGAAAACGTTTATCGTCGTGGTAAGACAAAGCTACTTTGTTCTTCATTTCTGTATAAATATCATGCAAAACGCTGCGAAACGTGTTCATTTTTCTAAATACTACACCACCTTGTTCAACAATTTGTCTGTAATCATGTGCCGATAGCTCTTTTTGAATAACTGATTCTTTTCACGCCTTTGGCTTTCTTTAGTTCTTTACCTACAGATTGTACGTAATATGCTTTTGCTCCGGTGCCATAAAAACTTATTATTGGATCTGCCGGGAATTCATCTTTAAAATTTCCTAAAATTGATGGACCCTTCGGGATATTAAATATATTTCCTTCTTGATAATTTGAAGTATCGAATTTGTCCTGGTTATCTACTATAAAGTCATAAAAATTTTCTGTCATTATTTTTAGAATCAAACTATCAGTATCACAGTATAAAAGAGACGCCTTATCCCCAAACTCTTTTTTGATCACGTTATACAAAAAGTTGTACAATACCGTCTTTGACAATTCCAAGATACAAAACCTATATAAATTGGTTTGTTATAAACTAACTTTTGCTGGCCCATATGGATTGCCACAAAATCCTCGGTAAATATTGAACAAGTTTTAAAGTTCGGTCTACATATGAATGCATTTGCCCCCATACTACGTCTAATACTCTCCCAATGAGTTACCAACTTTATATCCAATCTATTGTCGACATTTTCCATCGTTTTACCAAACACCGCATTATTCATTAATTTATAAAAATCTTTTTCAAATTTATTTGTTGCTCTATTCCTCATGTCGGTATTCAAATCGATGTATTTCTTTAACCATGCCGATTGATTGAATTTAATAACTCTATGTATTTTCGTAATTATCAGACCATTATTAATAGCTTGCTTTAGATTTACGTAGTGTACCACGTACATTCTCTTATCGTTAAGATTTGGTATCAGCTTTTTTAATTTTGATTCGGGAGGGGCAATGCTCTCAACTAAAAAGGCGAGGTCTGAATGCAAGTCGTGTAAGTGTTGTGGATAATGTATGTCAATCTCAAAAACGTACCCTTGGGGACTTTGATCTGAAATACTCATAATGTCTAAATCATCGATTTCTCTTTCGGACAACCATGTGAAGCCCCCTGTTGGCAGTACTTTCGACATACTATTTCCATATAAGTTCGTGGCATCTAGATATGTTATGAATGACGATGGTTCATTCGGATCGTAATTTGGTAGAAATTTATTATTTGCAATATGTTTCCTTTCCGAACATTGGCTTATTCCACCACGTATGCCTTTCTTAAAAAAGTGAATTATATCTATTTCAGTTAGCTATTCAAGCTCTATCCCGGTACATTTTAACATAGCGTCCCACGATAATCCAGGGGCTGTGTAATACTGTGCGGCATCTAATTGATATTTATCTAAACAAATTCTACGAAAATTCTCAAAAACAACACATAACAGAAGCACATCTGATTTTAAGTAAAGATCTGAATAATCACCCAAATTGTCACATTCGAATAGATTCCACACTTGGTTAGCGCGCCGATAGTCCTCATCTGATATATGTTCTTTATTTAAAATATCATAAAATTCCTCTCTTGTTGGTAATTCCGTTTTATTTAATTTATCTAAACTATCCATAAAACTATATGGGAATACACCCTTTTGCCTCATTAAATTAAACTTATCGTTATCGTTATAAAAACTCCGCGTTGTCTCCATTTGATCATCACTTAAATTTGCACCTAAATTTTGTAATGATGCTGATAAGAATTTAAAACTATCGATAAATCGTAGTTGTAAATATTTCTTTTTTATTTCACCTTTATTATTGACATAGTCGTGCATATAAATATGTTTTGTAAAAGATATATATTTTTCTTTATTTTGTACTATTACACTAATTTTATCCTTATGTTTGCACAACTCCTTGATAAACAGATGACTATCGTATCCACTCATATTGTGGAAAATTATCGGCACAAAACTCGGTAACTTGTAATTAAGATTACAGATGGAATGTGCCGCACCGAACCTTACTTTACCCGTTAAGTGACAATGGTCTCTAACTTTTACGTCCGCTCCTTCGAAAGGTTTTGCACATATACCGCATAGGGTCGCACTTTCAAAATCTTGCCTTTCTTGTGCTGTGAGTGTATCCATTGGGACTATATCTTTCATATATTGATTGTATATATTTCGTAAATCTGCCTCTATATGATTTACAAAAACTTGAGATGCATGAGTCCCTCGGTACAATTCAAATTTAGATAAAGAATTGTCAAAAGAACACTTAATATAATATGCAAAAGAGTAAGACTCATGTATAAACGTTTTATTCGTGAAAGAGCGTTCGGGGTTTGGATCGCAGGTGGCGATAGGTTTTAATATTGACTCAAAGTCGGCATATACCACGAATGGTACTTGCATTTGTTTTTCGATATTCTCAAATTTTAATATATTTCCAGGTACATCCTTTCCGAACTTATCAATACGTATATTTGTTGTGGGTGTTGTTGTGTAAATATATGGTTACAATCGTTTCTCTGGTGTTGAAATAAGTGACGTTCAGTATTAAAGTATAGTAAACAACCATCGCAAAAATGTTTTTTATGATCGCTACCGGAAACTTGACTTGAAACTAACTTGGACAAATCTCT
This sequence comes from Leptura quadrifasciata, assembly GCA_963675555.1. Classification (NCBI taxonomy): domain Eukaryota; kingdom Metazoa; phylum Arthropoda; class Insecta; order Coleoptera; family Cerambycidae; genus Leptura; species Leptura quadrifasciata. The sequence goes on from OY776675.1 coordinate 45,917,952, forward strand.
GATTCAACAATAGTGACTATTCGCACAATCTACGTTTCAGCGGTGATTTTCATCAACATTACATTCACCAGAAATTAGTAGTAAATTTACATGTCTAAACTATTTCCTCCCCGAGTAACGCAAAGGCCCAACTATTTCATATATTACTTTTTTATTTTCAAATTTTTCTTCTAACCCGTATACGTTAACCGAGATATTGTTCAATTCCTCAAATTTTGAAATATCTTTTAACTTTACTGGAAAACTCATACCTGTTATGTTTAACACTGTTGAAAAATGTGGATATGATGATGTCAACGATACATGACCAGTTGGGAGGTACAGCGATGATGTTACAGCCCAAACAAAACAGCATTGATCCTGATTTTGTACATTTACCACTGCTTTCTTATTTTCGATGAACTTCGGCAATTTGATATATGATGAGCCACGAAGAGGACTATACTTATTAACGTTTATTTCTACAAAAGCAATTCGTTCGAGGGCCCACCCTAAAAATGATATAATCATTAATTTTTATCTTTATAATTTAACAAATGAAAACATACCTGAATCACGTTCTTGAAACTCTGAACTTTGCGTGACCATGGAATCCACAAAGCTATCCACAACATCGTCTAGATTCATACCTTCATCCAAAATGATGTTGCAAGTATTAAATGACTTCATATCGCTCACGTCTTGCGTAGGTAATGTATACCTAGCGAAAGTTTCCATATTTACTTTAACTGCTCTATGGACACTCAATACTTCTTCGAGGAGATTTATAATTTTCGGTCTGATTTCGTTGAAGAACAATATGAAATCTAAATAATTATTTTCGCTGTGCACTCGATACGTGACAATTCTATTCTTGAATGCACTTTGGACAATAGACACACCATCCACCCTTGGAACACATGAATTATTTCTATGCTGTAGAGTTCTTCTATGTGAATTCATCTGTGCTGTCGTTAAAGTCACATTACAGTCATTACATGTTTGCATGTTTGTAGGCGATGAATCAACTCTAGGTTGCTTTGCAGGGGGCCCTTCATTCTGTGACCCTAGACATGACTGCAATTGATGGCGCCGCAAGTTGTCACTACGAGTAAAATTTTTACCACAAAGCGTACACAAATGCATACTGAATATAGACAACTGGTCTATTCAATGACAGCAATTTTCCTCCTCCTTCGCTTTTATCTGAATAAGCTTATCCCCACCATAACAATTACCCTATTCCAATACTTACACAGCACTACATCTAATTACCTATTACCAGCCTAGTTACCTCCCACCACTCTAATTACCCATCATTCCACTAATTGCCCCCCACCACTACAATTACATCAGGCCACTCTAGTTACCCCCCACCACTACAATTACATAACAACATTCTAATTACCTCCCACCACAATAATTATCCATCATGCAATTACTCTAATTACCCATCATTCCACTAATTGCCCCCCACCACTACAATTACATCAGGCCACTCTAGTTACCCCCCACCACTACAATTACATCACACCATTCTAATTACCTCCCACCACTCTAATTACCCATCATTCCACTAATTGCCCCCCACCACTACAATTACATCACAACATTCTAATTACCTCCCACCACAATAGTTACCTCCCACCCTAATTACCCCCCCACCACCCTAATTACCCCCACCACCCTAATTACCCGCGCCCCGCCCCCCGGCAACGCCCCCTGTGACGTCACAGAAAAGTGGTAGGGGGAGGAGTGAGCTCCGGTATAAGCACACTACTAATAGCGTCTGTAAGAGAGAGCCAAGAAGTGGCAGTGGAACAGGTAAGCGAGGCGATAGTAGCTGCCTACCAGGAAAACTGCCCGGAGAAAACAAGAAAATCCAGGAGTAAAACTCACGCAGTATAATAAAGAGGTCCGCAAAGCATTGAGAGACTCAAGGAAGAGATTCTGTGTAGAGGTTAGTATGGCTCCGTAGCTTCCAGAATCCATAGAGTCCTGGCTAAAGACGGTTGTACTGCAAATGAAGTAGGTTTTATCATAAAAGATGATGAAACCTACACAGAAACAATGACGGAAAGTACAAAATTGCTCATGGAGGCACACTTTCCGGGCTCACGGATATTAACAGACCCAGAGGATAGGCATTATCCAGACCAAATGCCAGAAAATCCCAAACTCGCGGATTGGAGGTTGGCCACCGAGGTTATCAGACCTGATAAAATCATTAGTAAGTTCCAACCAATCAAATCTCCTGGGATGGACAGAATATATCCAATTTAGAGGTATTAATATCTTACTTATGTAAAATATTCAGAGCCTGCTTGGCCTGGAAATACATATCAAAAATATGACGGAAGGTGAGTCATCTACCTACTAAAAATAGGTAGATTATCGGATCAAACGCCCAGGTCATATAGGCCTATAAGTTTATCCTCTCTCCTGTTTAAAACGATGGAAAGACTGATAGATAGGTAGAGACGAACTATTAAGGGAAAATCCCCTGAGTGAACGTCAATATGCATACCAGCCGGGGAGGTCGACAGACCTTGCGCTGGATGAATTAAACAAACTACTAGCAAAGACCTTATAGGACAAGGAAATGGCAGTAGTTACATTACTAGACATAGAAGGAGCGTTTAATAACGTGACAACGCACTCGCTAATGAGTGCATTATCAAACAGAGGAGTCCCAACAAACGATCTGCCGGTGGATTAAAGCCAGCCTAGGTAATAGGATTATAATATCCAATCTAAGTCAGATCTCCATTGAGGCGAAAGTGAGCACAGGCTGCCCCCAGGGAGGTATACTATCTCCACTACTATGGGCAACCCTGGTTGACGAACTCCTCCGGAAGCTTTCCACAGAGCGCTTCTATTTTGCTTAGGATATGCTGATGATCTAGCAATAGTTGTTAAGGGGCAATTCGCGAATACAATAATGGAGCGTTCGCAAAGAGCCCTAAATATTGTCGACAAATGGTGTTGTAAAGAAGGGCTCTCTATAAATCCCCACAAAACCACAGTCGTCAATTTTACACGGAGAAGAGCACTGCAAGGCCTAAAGCCCCTAAGGTTCAACGGAGTGGAAATTGACCAAAAATTAACGTGGAACTCTCACATCCAAAAAGCCACACAGACAGCCACAATCGTCCTGGGAAGGTTTAGGCAAATGTGTGGAAAAAACTGGGGATTAAATCCCAAAATGAACCTGTGGTTATACACCGGGATAGCGAGACTCATGATAACCTATGGATCAGTGGTATGGTGGACTAAGACGATGCAGTCGGGAGCAATAAGGCTGTTAAGTGGCGTACAAAGGCTTGCTTGCCTGTGCGTCACAGGGGCTATAAAAACTGCTCCTACGGCTGCACAAGGTGAAGCTCAGGTCAGTGGTGCACAGGTTAATGCAAGGCCAAACGCCAATTAGCCAGCAACACGGGACGGAGTACCAGAAGTTATATTCGGAGATGAGGGCAGATCCCATTCTAGGCATGCCCACGGATGTAATGGTCCCAAGGATAACTTCAACAAGACTGTTACACCGGACAGGGAGGACTGAAAAAACGGTCCTCTCATAACAGCACAAACAGTCTGGTACACTGACGGGTCCAAGACAGAGCAGAGCCGGGATTTACGGAACAAGGTCAAAAGCCAATATCCCGGTTAGTCTAGGGAAATACGCAACGGTGTTTCATGCTGAAGTGATCTCCATACACTGTTGCGCAAGGGAGATAATAGGACAAAGCACTGTAACCAGTCGGTTGCCATTTTTTCTGATAGCCAAGCGGCAATAAAATCAATCAGTTCCATGCAAATCAACTCAAGATTGGTGTGGGACTGTTCGACGGCCGTTACAGAGCTGGGAAGTCAGAACAGAGTGACCCTAGCATGGGTACCAGGACACGAGGGACACAGAGGAAACGAGAAGGCTGAACATCTGGCCAAGGAAGGCGCACTCGAAGCCCCAATAGGACCCGAGCCCTTTTGTGGCGTGGCAAGGCCATGCATTCGAGCAGTCATTAAGGAATGAGTGCAAAATAAATCTCTGGAATGGTGGAGGAATCTCCCAAGACAGAGATAGGCCAAAGAGTTCATTAAAGAAAGTTCAGCCAAATTTACGGAAGATCTACTAAGCCAGAATAAGAAGGCCATCAGAGTAATAGTAGGCCTTCAAACTGGCCACTGCCGGCTCAATAGACACATAAGTCTAATGGGCCTGGCAGAGGACGCAACATCAGATTCTACCAAGAGGAAGAGGAAACCTCAGTTCACGTATTGTGCCAGTGTGAAGGCCTGGCGAGACTGAGATTCCAAGTACTCGGAGAAGAAAACCAAGGGCGGACAGCTATACAAAAAAGCCTTTATCAAAGCTGTGGAGTCTAGTACAAAGGACAAAGTTGGATCACAATAGACTTGAAAAGGTCGCGGTGGTAAAGGCTAAATAACCAGCTCCTTTGTAATTCTAATCTAATCTTAATCTACTAGAGATCAAAATTTAAAGTTGTATAAAATATTAGTTATGTAAAATTGAAAAAAATCTAAATTCTGATCCATCGTTTCCAATGTCTCCTCCGGTTACATCGTTGCGATGGACTGTAAATTTTTTTGTAAAAGTTTAAAATTAAAATTAAAAAAATGGCTTTTTGTTTAAAATGCTAAATAGTAATATGTAATTTGTGTTCAAACAAAAAACATTATTATTACTAACGACTAAATATTTTGTAAAGAGGGAGTACTGCAGCATAAGACACTCCTTAATTTAAAAATTACTGGCATCGAATACCTAAAAAACTATTACAGTACATTTAAAATACGTCAACTAACAAAAGTTACTTTAAGTAAGTACTTATAATACTGTTACTTGTACTTTAAAAAATACTTGGATTATTTTAAGGTACTCTAAGCATTTTAAGTACTTAGAGTACTTCACAGAGTAACTACCCTGTACTGGTTACAGAAGTTTCAAATTACAATTAAATCACTTAACACTTTAAGTACTTTTTCAAAGTATTTGTACTTAATGCTGGGTGTAAAAATAAAAACTTGGACTACTTGTATTGGGTACTGGCAGTACTTTTTAAAAGTACTTGTCTTAACTCTCAATCAATCGAACTTAAATGACGTGTTTAACTCTACTTAATTAGATGTATTCAAGTAGTTTTATGTTTGTTAATACTGTGTATACTGCCCTGCTAAGCAAAACCCCCGTAATTGGTCAAAATGCTAAACTGAGATAAATGGAGGGAACTTTGTGTTATTCTGGCAGCACGTTTATGACAGTTTATATATATTTTTAAAGCATGCAGTATGTAGGTTTATTATATACTTTAAATAAATAAATTTGAAATATAAATTTTTTTCATTACTTAGTACCATAAACAATATACAAAATTACCTTGCTAAATAAAATCATGGTATATGCTGCTTATAGTGTTTATACTGACTTTTTGCGTAGTACAATGCTTATAAATATTTTAATAGGGAAACGTTAGGTATTTTAAGACATTAAGATCATTATATAATATTAAATTTATCCCTTCTAGTAGCAACTTGGTCACTAACATAACATATTATACACAGCTAATTTATTGGTGTCGTACTAGACAAAAACGCGGTACTTAACAGCAAAAGACACCGCAAATTTCGCACGGCTTGTAATAGCAGCTAAGTAAAAACCCCGAAAATTTCGCGCGGCTTGTCTTATTTGCCATGTTTTACTGTAGCACGGGTTCTGTACTGTGTTTTTATTTAGTACCATCATACAATTTTTAAAATACGTAGTTTAAATTTCTTCATTTTCACATATCTAGAAATATTTTATAAGGTTCTTTGCTTTTTGCTCTTGAAATGATGACGATTATTTAGGTTCGTGGTGGAATAAAATTATAGTTAGTTTCTGAGAAGCTGAAAGACACGCCCATTATATATTGATGATTTAAGAATCTATCGTGCAATTGAAATCGAGGAAGGTTGTGATAATCTGCAAAATAATTTGAATAAAATAAATGACTGATGTACACTAAATCACTTACCTTTTGATGTATCGAAAAGAAATGCATTTACATTTTGTCCAAGAGTTACAAAGACCTGATACAATTAAGGATTTTGGTGTTACTTTCGACAGAACTTTAAGTTTTGGTAAACATATACATTTAACTCTATCCTCATCATCAAAGAGTTTAGAATTCATATTTAGGAATTGTAAGGGTTTTAATAATACACTAATATTGAAATTTTTGTATTTTTCTCTTGTACTTCTAAAATTAGAATATTGCTCACTGGCCTCTGGGATGTGCTACATTGCTATATTGAGAACATGCAACGCAATTTTGTTAAGTATTTGTGTTTTATTGAAGATGGCAGTAATTCGGCAATTATTTACTCACAACGCATTATGTTGGCAGGGTTTGATATGTTGAGTCTGCAAAAGAGAAGAATAGCACACTTTATGGTATTTCTATATAACATTATTTGCAAAGTCTTTGATTGTTGATCTATTTTGGAGCAACTATACTTTTGTGTACTTACCTCATTTAGCAAGTAGAAATTGTGCAACGTTTTACCTTATTACTCATAGGACTAATATGTTATAATATTCACATATAGATACTATGTGGAAAAATTACAATTCGCTGCAAAATGAGCTAGACATACTTGATTGTAATCTTGTTTCAACTAAAACTTATATGTGTTACACTATTATAAATGTATAATCAGTTTATTGTTAGTTTTAGTAAAATAATTCTATTGTTTCTATTTCTTATTTATTCCTCTTTTTTATAAATTTACATCCAATTTATGTTTGCATTCATATATTCCAATGTTGTTCTGTATATTTATTATGCATATTTGTACTTTTCACGTACTATTAGAGTAATTTCCCCACCCTGTAACTTATCACCTGTTGGGTTGCATAATAAATAAATAAATAATCCTCATTTTCTGTCCACATAGGTCCATATGTCAAGTCATACGTTTTATTTAATCCCTACATAGTGTCTCTTACAATTTCTTCATTCAGTATACCATACAAATTTTTATTTAATCTCGCTTAGTCTCCCTTTATAATCAAATAACCTCTTGCTCTTTTACTTCGATCTAATTTCAAACAGATTCTATGTTCTAACTATAAGTAGAAACTATTTCGGTTATGTTATTAGAACTGAGCAGCTACTTTCCTGCTATATTTTAAATACATGGATAGCAACTATTGATATTTCAGCAAGAAATACGCCATCGATGAACTTTTGCGAGAATTTAATTTCCGGATTGTCCAAAATATTAATAACAGATTGTCGTTTATAAGGAAGCATAGATTCTAATATCAAAACTTTACTTTCAAACTTTCTGGATTAACTAAGAATGTTGCTCCATACGTTAATTTTACTGTAGACCTCGGTTTTAATTTCTTTTATTTTCGTAAGTTTGATCCTTATTTCAGTACGGATATTTGTTAATTTTATTTATTGAGTTACAACATCCAACAGACCGAGGTACATTTACAGGATAAGGTTAGAATTAAAACAATTATAATTGTTTAATACTGTGAATATTTGTGTTGAAAATATCTATTATAGTATTGACATTATTGTAATTAGAAAACATTTGAAAGAAGGGGGATTGAATTAAGATGTTGGTTCTTGGAATACGTATTAAAAAATGTCACAATGCCTTGGACGAAGTACAGCGTAAAAAATACTGTTGTGAAGATCTTAACACTTAATACAATTATGAATAATTTTATAGAAGAAAATTATAGATTGCGTCACACTCCTCTTTAAAAGACAAGTAAAATTAAAAGTAGATAAAAGAATATCATGTGGATATCCTCTAAGCGGATAGTTGCCAAGTGATTTAAGATGTAATTTTTTTGGAAACGACGTTGAATGTTTTCTAATCATATATTGGATTCCATATAATCGAGGCGTATTCTAATCTTGATCTTACTAAACAATTGAACAATAATTTGCACGTATTTATATTTGGAAAATCTTTAATGTTTCTTAAGACGAATCCTAATGTCTTAAAGATGATGTAACAGTAGCGTTAATGCGATCAACAAATGTTAACTTTGAATCAAACATAACTCCGAGATCTTTAACATTGTTAGGTCTATTCAGAGAGGTATTTCCAAGTTTATAATCAAACTCAAGTGAATTGCTTTCTTGGGTACGACATAACATTGCACTTGTTGACGTTTAAAAGCAAGTTATTTTCCACACACCATGTATGTATGCGATTTAGGTTGATTTGCAAGTGTTCACAATCGACCACTGAGTCAATTTGACAGAATATTTTTAAATTGTCAGCATATAGAAGGTATTTTACATCAATATTGGCGGTAATATCATTTATAAAAATTATGAAAAATAAAGGACCTAGAATGGAACCCTATGGGACTCCGGATGATTGTAAAAATTTGTTCGACTTGTAACCTCTTACTTGAACATATTGCCAACGATCGCTTAGGTAGGATGTTATTAAATTTAAGAACTCTGTAGATATATTCAAATATTGAAGCTTATGTAATAATATATTATGATCTAATTTGTCAAAGACCTTAGAGAAGTCAATGTAGATAACATCTACCTGACCTCTGTAATCTAAGACTTCACTAATATACTGAGTTTTTGCAACAAAATTTGTTACTGTTGAGCGACCTGGATAAACCCGTTTTGCTCCTGTAATAGACAATTATTAACGTGGGCATATAAAGGATCGTACTAAAATTGCAAATTAGAGTAATTGGTCTGTAATTAGTTACGTCGGTGTTATCACATTTTTTAAGTATGGGTGTAACTTTAGATAATTTCCATAAGTCTGGAAATACAGAATTCTCTAAGATGGCATTTATATAATACATAGCGGGCATGCAAGAAGAATGGAACAATCTCGAATTAAAAATTCAGGAATATTATCCGGTCCCATAGTTATATTTGCTTTTATCTGACTAATAGCGTTTTTTACATCATCCAAGATAACTTTCCTTAAATTCATATTATTTGGAGTGATGCCATCGAGTTTACACGGGGTAGAGTTAACTTTGGTATCTGAAAAAGGTTGAGAAGTCAGCAAATACTGAAACAATTTCGGTGGGATTTTCGAGATTTGTATCGTTATACCGGGTGGCTACGAGTCAATGTACACCCCCAATATTTTGATTGTTTTTGTATTTAAAAATTTTGTTTTTGGTACACATGAATTAGACAATAATGGGCTACTTTTAGACTAACATAAATGAAAATATAACTTCCCGTTGAACCATAAACTACAATTTTTTCGCCATTAATCATTTCTTAACAATATCCTTCGTAATAATAGAAGTATACTTAAAAAGTAAACACAAATTAAATAAGAAATAATTTTAATAAATCGTTACAACCATGAATAAATATAATAACAAAACTATTTAAAACCTAAGCTATAATAAACCATTATAAAAATTGTTCAAACTGTTCACCGTTATGATTAATACACAGAGTAGTGCGACTTATCGTTGCACGTCTAACATTCTGTAATTGTCGAGGTTTTATTTGTGCAATTTCGTATCGAAATCTTTCTTGCCTTGTGATTGGAGCATATAGACTCTATTTTTCAAATGCGCCCAAATAAAAAAATCGAGTGGGATTAAATCACGCGACCTTGCAGGCCATCTGACTGAACCATAGGTCCCAATCCAACGATCTGGAAATAATTGATTTAAATAATTCCTAACGATAATAGCATTGTGTGGTCCAGCCCCGTCTTGTTAGAAGTAAACCTCGTCAATATTGGTATTGGGAATTTGACTAATCTGTTGAACTATTATATTTTGGAGAAGTTCTAGATATCTTGGTCCAGTTAGAGTTCTGTCAAAAATTATTTTACCTATGATATAGTCGCCCAGTACGCCTAACCAAACATTGAAGTCAAACCGCTCCTGAAACCGCCCCTGTCTCATAATGTGGGGATTTTAATATCGAGTGTTGTTTCGATTAAATAACCCAAGGTTTGTAAATCTCGATTTATCAGTGAACAAAATGTTTTTGATAAAATTCTTATTTCTTAATTGGCGTAACTGTAACCAATTACAAAAGTTATTCTTCGTTGATAATCATTCTCATACAAAAATTGATGCAATTGATATTTATTTATAACAACAATAGCCATGTTTCTTTAAAATTTTCCTGGCTGATTCTTTGGAAGCTGGTAATTCATGTTCAATTTGTCTTACCGAAATGGTTGGGTCAACATACACTAAAGCTAATACATTAATTTCCGTTTCTTCGTCCACAATAAATCTTTCTTTAATTTCTATATTAGGTTCAGTTCTAAATTGATGCTCCAATCGAGCGAAATAGTTTCTCGGAGGATGTCTACTTTCTGGATATCTCTGTCCATACAGAGTTTGTGCTCTAGTTGCATTACATCGAGTCTCTCCATAAATAATGAACATGTCAACTTTTTCATCTTTTCAATATTTTTCAGCAATTTTATATTAATTTTCTTGTTTATAACAACTTCAATACACTTGCTTCAGAAAATTAATGAGTAAGTCAAGCTTAATTCAATTATCTGTCATTTTCATGGCTATCTTCCAATTTTTGATTTAAATGTAGATAGGTACCTTATTAAAATCATTTGTTGGCGCTTACTTTTTAAAAATATTTCTATTATTACGAAGGATATCGTTAAGAAATGATTAATGGCGAAAAAATTATAGTTTATCAATCATTATTTCTGATTAATAAAAAAAAATAGTACAGTTCCATTAAAAAAAATTCCATAGGACCCCTACGGAAATGAAAATGAAAATTAAATTCCGTTTTTTGAAAAAGCCTTAAAAATACTGGTACCTATCAGTAATTCAAACAACTGTTTTCCTCTTTACAGACGATTCTACAACCTTATTAATAATTTCCATAGCCTACTTAGTAATTTTCTTACATCGCATTCATCTGACGCGGCCATTTTGAAAAAATTTAAAAATTGTTCGTATCTCACTTACATTTTGGAATTTTTTACATCTGAAAAAACTGTTGCACTTAGAAATGTATGCTTAATGATAAATCATCAAAAAAATATAGTCATTCCATTTAAGAAAAAAAGTTGATGTCACTTCCGGTTCAACCGGAAGTGATATTTTCATTACTGTTAGTCTAAAAGTAGCCCCTTATTGTCTAATTCATGTGTATCAAAAACCAAACTTTTAAATACAAAACCAACCAAAATATTGGGGACGAACATTAACTCGTGGCCACCCGGTATATCATATTAGATGGTATGCCCGAAAGAGCATAGAGCATAGCGAAGAAATTGTTTTGATTCATATTCATATCATTTTCGATTTTACGTATGTACTGCCGGCATGCCAAGTCATTTTCAGTTTTAAATTCGGCTCTCAGTTTTTTTAACACTTCATAATTCTCATCGTTCTTACATTTTTTGTAAGCAGTGTAAGCTTTATGTTTATTTTTCAGCAAAATAATTAAGTGACCATTGAACCAAACTGGGTACTTCCGGGAAGGTGGTTTCTTTTATGTTTATCAACAAGGTAGTATCGTTTAAAGTGAAACCCTCCAATCATTGTATTCACATCCCCTAAAAAATTCCAGACGCTTAACATAAATCGTTGTAAAAATCGGTGATATTTCCTTTTTTAAATTGGGATCCGTATTACTAGCCGTGGGAAATTCCCTAAATTTATTGTTGTAGTAAAATTGAACCATTAATGCCGGGTGATAGATATCCTCTATTATAAATATGTCAGAAGACTTAGATACATCGCACTCTTGATTGGCCATTACTAGATCTAAAATTTTATTGTCGCAATTTTGTACTAAATTATATTGAGTAAGATTATAACAACTGGAAAACTTTTGAATTCCTAAGACTAAGTCAGAATTACTTCCAGATGAATAATTAAAATATTCAGGTACGTTGAAGTTACCAATAATTAATATATTAATCTCATAAAGAGAATAAAATAATTAAATTAAATGCGACAAAGAGTATTTCGTAATCGGAAGTTGAAGAATGTGGTGGAATGTATAAAATAAATACGTATATCACAGATTTTTTTGTGAAATATTTTAACACCCAAAATATCGATAGATCTCAGATCACAAAAAGTTACATGCAGAAAAAACAGCAATAACAGGCGCATTTATATATTTCTTTATCGCTAAGAGAACTCCACCGCTTTGGTAGTGTTACGTTATATTTGGTCAAGTCAAATAATTCAGAGTCGTGAACACTATCCATTCAACCACGTTTCTGTAAATGCAAAGATATTGTATATGTGGTCAAGTGAACAGCAATTTACAAATAAGTTGGTAGTCTTTTCCAATAGACTTCTGAAATTTTGATAATAGCAAACAAAATGAGCAGATATGCGTGGAGTGGGAGATACTGTATTTGGTGGGGAACTAACAGACCTTGATTGCTATTTGACATTTAATGCTAGTATGTTACGCTTGAATGAATCAAGACCATTAATATAAACAGAGCAGTTATTATCCCAAGGGGCATGTTTGCTATTAACTTTCGTTACACCATCTTTCTTGTTATGATTTATACAATTGATACATGATAAGCGTTCATTGTTGCAGTCATTTAGATTATGTTCTTGTGCACAGTGTGGTCAAAAATGTTTTCCTACCGAGCAACTATTAGCAAAATTCACGACATGCATAACCTCGTCCCAATTCAATGCCATCGAATACTTTACATTAATCATAGCCTACAAATATATTCCCTTCTTGCATAATCTTATGGTATATGCTTAAAACGCTTAAATCCAAATCTTATGAATTGCTCTCCACAGTGATTTAAATTTTTAAATAATCACAGTTCAATTTTTTCAAATTTAAAACGATTCAATAACAAATTGCGTACATTTTGATATCTCCTAGTGACTAGTCTATTCGAAAGCTGAAACTAAAACTAGACCGAGCCCATGTTGGACGCCCTGTATATTATTTAATTTGAGGTTGCTCTCCACTTTATTCTTTTTGTAAGTGCCAAACCCTCACATTATATCAAACAGCCCTAATCCTTATCTAACAATATTGTACACCACACCTAGATCCATAATTAATTGCGTGTTTCCTTGTACTTTATCACAGTTTGTTAGCTTTCCACAAAGGAAAAGCTTTCAAGCCGGGATGACTTCTTAAACAGGATATACGACACCGTGGAAACCTTCCAAAAGGCATTATTAAGCCACGAGTTTAATGGAACTCTATCCACGTTCGCGATTTCCCCCTGTATGCTGTCTTGATGTTATCTAGAAGAGACTGGTATTCTGAATCCTTAATTAAAGTTGCACATCAAGTACTTCTTGCTCTGTACCTTTACACTTTATTAATTCAATTGCAGCTACAGAACAGAGTAGAGAGCTCACACAGGGAAATAAGACGAAACTAAAATACTCAAATTGAAAAACACTCGGGGAGAATATCTAAATGTTTCAAGTTGGCTAATGGTTCATGGATAGTGTTTACGCTAACTGAATTGGAAATTTTATTGGACTTCAAAGCTAAATTCCTGCTTGTATACTCCTCTCCATTGCCTTGAGAAAATCGTCTAGATTAAACTATAAACCTATGTGTGAGCACCAAATATTATTTGATTTATACGCTACATTCTTTATCACAATGAAGAGCTGGAGACTAGAGCAGATCCCATTTATCCATGTCATAGTTCAATTTCTATTCAGACAGACCCTATTTCTGTGAGAAGGTGGAATCTCTTGAGAGAAGATTAGTGGAGAAGAAGAGAAACATATTCAAGGAGGACTATGTCCAACTAGCTCATGAAAGCTTCATTGAGCTCAAATGAATTTATAGTTTTCCCTTTAACTAGAATTGTCGGTTGTTAGGTTTGGTTCTATGTGTGTGTGTAAATCAACATGACTCTAAGTTTGTGACTAGGGGGCGAGCATAGGTGCGTCTTTACTATGTACATACTTCGGTATGCGATGTAAAGCAACGACAGGCGCAGTTAGTACTTGGATGGTGACCATTCCAACGGAAACCGCGTTCTCGCCTCACACATCTTCCAGCGGCTTGTATATCAGTGTATGCGCGGAAGCTTTACAACCTTAGGCGAGGGTTGTATAGGAGATATACCATCCTTCGGAGGGGATGTAAAGCCGTCGGTCCCTTGTCTATTAAATGTTAGGCAAGTAAAAGATCCCTACTCTTCTTAAGCGAAGAGGTTCAGCAAAATTCCTGGTTGGGGGTAGCTCGTCTACAGGCGTCGGTGTTAGGCCTCAGTAGCGGAAATAGGCCGACGTTAAATAAATGTATAAAAAAAAAAAAAGTTTGTGATATCCTAAACCGGCCGTGTATAAAATGTTGTATGTATCACGAGTGTAATAAGTGTTGACGTGTAATGGCCCACGTTTAAAGCCTCGTGCTATTGCCTTCACACCGCGGGTCATAATCTCCTACTTTGTGCTCTTGGTACGTAAATAACTATTACACTTATTTTTTACTTTAAAAAAATTAGGGTGCATTCATTAGCCCTGAAATATGAAAAATCATTGACGGAGGATAAATTAGACAGATTATTTAATGGTTGGAAATTTTAGTGTCATTTTGGAAATGTTTGTATAATAAAATATGACCTAAAGAAGTTATATTTTAACTGTCATCTTCTTGAATTAGTAGACAAAAGAAGATAGTGAAATATGCAGATAAGAGAAGATCATACTGTTTTTCAACGTTAATTTATAAATATATTAGATAAATACATATATTAGATTATTAAAATATATTGCCAGGGTCTACGAAATTCATTAAAGCGGGATAATGATAAACATACCTCTATCAGCCAGCATAAACATTTATAATAAATTTCGTATCACAACGGTTCGGGAAATCCATTCGGAAAAATATGTTTCTCAGGCAATGAATTTTTTTGCAAAAATGAATTTTAATCATGCTCCCTAGCTTATCTCTCTATTAATATATTTCATGTTTCACTTGCTAATAATTTGTTGTCTATTGCTTGGATACGAGATAAATAAATAAGGCCATTAAGCAATTTTAATAAAGACGATTCGTTTAAGGTTCTTTAATACTATTAGCTAACATAGGAACAAAATTTGAAAATTATATAGTAGATACGTAACAGTTTGTGAAAATAAGCCATTAGAACTGCCTCGCTGACAGTTACAGAATTTCTGTTAGCCCACTGTTGAAATCTTTCATATTCTTTCTCATACAGTGATCGAGATTTTTTAGTAGCAGCGCCTTACTTGCTTCTGTGGCCCTTTGTACTTTGAAATTTTCTGCATGATCACTTTTAGAAAGGTTTCACTTCACTGGCAGAAATAAATAAAATAATAGTCGCATTGTTATGGATACAAAAACAAAAGCAAGGAAGGATAAATTATTAAATTCATTAATTAAATTTAAATTAGGTAGGTATCTAAAGTAGAGCGAAATATAAAACGTTGTATACACCACTGGCGATGTAGGATGTTTATGCCCTTGTGTGACTTTCTACCCACGGGCCAAGGCCTTCGAATTGAAATTCGTCACCCGCGGGCATAAATATCTCTATATCGCCCTTGGTACATAAATGACTATTTTGAATTTCGGTGTTTAATACTCATGTAGTAAATAAAAATAAATTAAAAAAAGAAAAATCCATAGATATGTAGTTTATTCTTTTATAATAAATTTTGTTTGCTTTGCTTTTGTTTTTTTCTTGGCACTTGGTCTTTCTAGTAAATTTTTCTTGCTTTTTTTTATGAAGGGTCAAGTAATGTGAAGTGAAGTACCGTCATCGGTTTAAGCGCTGAGACCTCGATCAGCGAAGTTAAGCAGCGTTGATCGAGGCCGTCACTTGGATTGGTGAACGGCATCTCTGTTGTAGGGTATGTCCCCTACAAGTCTAAAATAAAAAACAAAAAATTCTGAAAAACACCAAAAAAATCAGATCATCTCATGCCACCTGGCAAACTACATAAAAATGTCAATCAGACACCATTCACATAAAAAACCCACAGTTAAACTCAAAAAAATATGAGTAAATTAGCCGACACTCGATAATTCATAAATAACTTAAATTCACTGAATTCCAACCTCAAACATTCATTTACACTCATTCATAACCGATTCATCACGAAAAACGTCACTTAAAAATACAGCCCCCGTATAATCGTCAACTTAGTCCAAATCACCATCCAAACCCAAATTTTCATCTTCTTATTTCAATACGTCCATTTTCTATAAGTAATTCTTTTTTCAAAAAATTCAAAACTTCTTGACCACCCCTCGTATACGTAACTACATTTAAAATTAACCTTTGAGCCCGTTTCCCAACTTTCTTGCAACCACTTCGCATTTTATCCTTATTACTTTTCTATCACCTCCTGTATACTTCAAATCACGTTCTGTGCCTCGAGTCTAAAAAGTTCAAACTTCATTTCATCAAATTCCCGCAATTCAATTGCTATTTTAAATTTCACCATTTTTGATCACTCTTCGTATAATAGCATACAATATCTCGGTTCAACTCGATTCGTACCCGTTAGGAACATTTTAATATCTTATCTTCATGCACTACGCACCTATCGGGAACATTTTAATAGCGTTACAACTCTTAAACATCGGACCTCCGTTAATACCTTACGGGGTCGCGTCAGATTTTGCTAATAAAAACGTAAATAACTTCTGAACCGAAATAGATCCAACTTTCATTCTAATTTTAATAAATTCCTATTTTCATTGCCGATTTTCCTATATAACTTTTATTTTCGAAATCTTAAAATTTCCAGTATTGCGCAACATGGCGTAATCGATGATTCATCCTCGCCCGCACGGAGCAATTCCAAGCCTTTCCAGCTCTTTATAACGGGATGCGAGACTCGGAGCGCGAAAAACGAAACTTTCTCGAAACAGTATAAATACCGGCGTGCAACAAGCCGAAATTAAGTTCAGTTTTGACAGTGACTCTTGTGTTAAGTATTCGCGTAGTGTTCTTGTGGAAAATATAAGTTTCAAAAGTGATTTTTTGTGTAATAGCTGTTGACGCTGGGTCCGCTTACTATTTAACTTATGTTGTAAGATACCCGCTTAGCTAGGCTTTCTTATTCCCAGTCCCTACAATCTTTTCGTAACGAGCTGGTCAATTCTAGCTTCCCAGGCCGATACCTGGTTAAAAAGAATTAGTTTTAAGTAATTGCCTTAAGTGGTACCTTCCTTTTTAAATATTTATACTTCGCCTTAAGTGGCCCCCTTTTAATGTTAATACTTCGCAATGGCCCCCTTTTCAATTTTTTCCTTCGCCTACGAGGCTTAATCGCCCAAGTGAATTTTTTCAAATAAATTACTTTTCAATATTTTTTAAATATATTTTAAACACAACATAAGACAGAATTTCTGTTGTCGATTAGTTTCAATTTCAAAAAGAAACTTGTAAAAATAAAATAAATTCTTCTCAACTCTGTTCAACAATCACTAATAAATAATTTTGTATTTCTTTTAAACTACCGTGTTATTTTTTCAAGAATAATAATATACAGGGTGTAGCCGTTGACTCTGCAATAGCTATAAAAATCAAAACAGTGCTAATTTAAATAAAGTGTTAACAAATAGTGCAAACCACAATATACAGGGTGTAGCATTCGACTCTAACAAGCACTCCAAGAAATCAACCCTGAGACTTTACCCATCGAAAAATAAGTGCACGAACGCCTCTGGAGTCTCAGCTCTAAACCCCCAACGTACCAGATTTTTTATTTCACCGAACCAGAGGTCGAATCCGTGTTCATCTCATTTCGCCGTCCTGGTTGAGTGGAAGAGTAGCTGTAGCTAAACTCCGCCAGGACGTAAATATAAACAAGGCATTAAAAAAAAGGCAGAAGGTATAGCAAAGTTTTATGGCAACAAAATACTCAATTTTGAATAAAAAAGCTTTATTTACTATTTTAAAATTTGGCCTATTATTATTTGAATCTGTATAGAGAAGTCAGTAATATTAAAAGTAAGAATGACTTGATATTTTCTTAAGGATCTTTTCTATAACGCCATATATACTATCTAATAAAATCATAAAGTACAACTTTAACACAAGAAGTTATTTCCACTGGAGATACCATTTTAAGACGATTCGTGGTTGTACCATTAACTGATTTAATTTAGTAAATTTTACGGAACTGTTTATCTTCACGATGCGGAATACCAAAACTGAAAAATAACCAGAACTGGAAAGTCAAATACAACGAACACAACTTTGCTAGAATCAGCAAAGTATATCGGGAGTTGTATGTGAGTTAACTTTATCATCATCAAGACGGCACGATACGTATTTGCTGAAAATTCACGGTGAATAGTAGTAAAATTTGGATTCAAACTTCTCTCATATCACTCAGCCTCTATTATGACGAATAGGTGAATACATGATGTCCACTTAGACTTTTGCCTTCCAATTTAAGAACATATCAGATAATGATATTGTTCGACTTTTTCTAAGGAACATAATAAAACTCTTATAAATGTGTTTTAATATAAAAATTCGCTCACCGTATTTAAAAGCTGTCTCGTCTAAATCTATTAATTTAGATAACAACAATTAAAAATGTCTCCTAATTTTTGATAATTGTGTAAATTGTATTTAATTTCCATAAGAATTAATAAAAATTATTTGTTGGTTTGTGTATCTTTTGTTTGAGTTTATTCCTATATCAGGTATTTACCGCATTGTAATTTTGCTGGTTTCTATCAAAACCATAATTTTGAATACACAACGTTGTATATTTTTAGCAATTTCTGTTAAGAGCCTAAAAATGGCTAGGATAATTATCGATGATTTCACAGATAAACGTATTAAGGTGTTTTTGTATTTTCGTGAATGCAAACCAGAAGTAAGGCTATGGATTTTGTGCATCTCTCTGTATACGTGATTTAAGATCTTCTGTAAACATGATGGATGATCAATACACAAAGTAGTCATTGTTCAGTGGCTTAACATAATTTTAATGAACGACGGATAGATTGGACATGGTCTAAAGGCAATCCTATATTGCCCTATTCATTGAATCTAGGTCATTATATTAAAATTAAATAACTGTAATTCAGTGTAATATAACTGTATAATAACCCTAAAAACTTCATGTTTGCAACTCTACTCATATTTCACAAAGTAAATAATAGAGTACATTTGTTTTCATAACTAACTAGAAATTTTAATTGAAATAAACAATTATGAAATATGCATATACTATTATTTTTACAAATAAATTGTGATATGTAGTTATTTTATTTATTTTTTAATATTCATTCATGCAAAATATTACAGGGTTCAATCAAGATATTCTAATATTGACAGGCTTACTAGGTCATTCATATTAGCATTTTGCCACTTGGGACTAAACTTGTCAAGAGATGTACGTTCAAAATAAAAACAGTTCCCAAGCAATAATTGGGAGCTTTATCTCTAAAACTCACCCTTAAAGTGCAATTCGGTAGTTTTTTGCGACTTTCTCGAAAACCGTTTGTCCTACAAAAAAAAATATACTTACAAAAAATATTTCCAGTAATATTCTGCATAAGAAGGACTTTATTACCTAAATTGTTTAGAGCAGAGGTTTTCGAGAAACCAACTATAGAAGTTAAGGGTTGCATTAACAGAAATTCACGAACATGGTATAATCATGTATTTTAGGTATAATTTTGGAACTCTGTGATTTAATGTAAGGTTGTATTATAGTGGAGAAGGGATTTATAAAAAAGTCTTGCAATTTATACAAGAGCACTCGCCTCCACACCACCATTGAAGTAGTTATCGGCGCGTTTTTTAAATGTGGTTTTTCCTTGATACCAAATCCACTAAGTCAAAATAAATTTATAATACTTCTTCGACAGTATCTACATCATCTGTATTGGTACAGCTTTGGCCACGGTAATTTCTGCACATAGTCGGTCAATATAAGCCTGCCTTAGTACAGCTGCATCTCTTTCCACAACCTTGTCTGCAACTGCAGGTTATTAATTTTAAAATAGAAGCCGGGGCGGGTGGCTCAGTATTATAGACAGGTGACAGAGCATCATAATTTTTTTCCAGCCCCAAAGTTCAGAATGCAAATGTTGTCCACTCTATATTTGCACTTGAAGGTAACTACGACGAGAATGCTATTGTACTGCTGCCGACGTGGGAAGTAATTTTGAAAGAACCGCGGCACTACCCGCTTTTCCAACAAATTTATTAAAATAAGCATATCACTCACTGAGACTGCTCTCTAATGATTTAGCTTTATAGAGCTCCAATATAAATCTTTACCCAGGTTGCTCAATTTCTGTTGGAGTTGACTTGGCATTACTAAAAATCTGAATTACACTATCAAGGTCCTTTCTGCGATTAAATAGATGTAATCTGTTGTTTGCTTTTTCCGAATAATCCTGACGCGGTATGAATAAGTCTATAAGTGATACATTATACACCATGTTCGTGATTCTCTGTTAATGCAACCCCTAATTTCAATTGGTAATTTCTCAAAAACCTCTGTTCTAAACAATTTAGTTAATAGAAACTTTTTTAGGCAGAATTTTACTGGGAATATTTTTTGTAAGTATAACTTTTTTTGTAGGAGAAACGGTTTTCGAGAAAATCGCAAAAAACTACCGAATTTCACGCTTGGGGTGTGTTTTAGGGATGAAGCTCCTATATGTTGCTTGGGAACTCTTTTTATTTTGAAAGTAACATCCCTTGACAAGTCTAATTCCCAAGTGGCAAAACTTTACATTTTTTTTTATATTGGGCTATTTTAAAGCTAATAGTTTACGTTTTACCGTCGTCACTGACATATTGTGTTATATAATTGACATATTATTGGTAATATATTGTTGCTATAAAAAAGGACAATCGAAAAGATGATTTTTATAAAAGGGAATAGAAATTTTATTTTCAACATGTCTCAGATCTCTGTTATAAATTGACATTCATCTTTGTATTCTATGAAATAAATAATTAGGTTTGTCTGTACTGAACATAGATAATTAAAGTGAATCCTATACTATGTAAGAATCTCCCTTCACGCATATTTAATAGATTCAAACACGTAAATCTGTAGCAATATCACTATTTTGAAGCACAGTTGTAAAAGATCGTACACAGCAGTTTACATTTTTTTGTAAACGACATTTATCTTATGAAAAATAAAAATGTGTAAAATATCTGCGTAATATAAGTGCTATAGGACCATAGCTTCATAAAGCAGCATCAAAATATTTTTTAAAGCTATTTTACAAATAGTAAGTACTAACGTGGCCAAAGAAGCCTTATATAGAATCAAACTAATACCAAGAATTTTTATGCTAGTAGAAGTATCGAGATATCTGCAGTAAATACGTTTACAATTAGTGGGGCAAGAATAGATCCCTACAAAACACCGGATACAGCTCATCTATTTTGTGATGTAAGTTTCGAGTTTCCTGCACTGACACTAGTAAAAAGTTGTCCACCATTTTAATTTTAAAACCAGGGGAAAGTAAATAATAAATAAATAAAATCTTTATTATCCAACTAGACTATCTTTACAATAATATGGAATACGTCACACAGATACAGTGGTAAATAAGTACACACAATAATCAGGTAAATGAGGGGGCTGTACCTCGCTTAGGATATACCATCAACTTTCGAAAAATTCCGAAGGAGAATAAATATTATTTTACATTATGTTACAAAATTGATAATGATTGAAAATTTTTGGTCCCAAATTTAGAGATAGATTTTTTCCAATGTCGAGTCTATTGATATTTGTTACAAAATTTATACCATTTCGAGTATTAATGGTGCATGTCTTGATTTTTACATAGTTTATGCTTATTTTTAAATGTGAAAGTGGAGAGTTCAAAAATTAGCATACAATATAGGGGTAAAATTCTGTATTTACTGAAGAGAGGTTTACAGGAGTGTGTACTTGGAACACCTGCTACGCATTTGATCAGCTGCTTCTGCGTGATAAATACTTTATTAGCGTGGGATAAAGAGCCCCATATTTGTATTGCATATAGAATCCTCGATTGAATATGAGCGTGGACGAGATCAATTGTTGTACACTTATGACTTGTTTAAGGTTTTGTTACCTCCTTTCCCTAATCATATATTGTTGAGAAAGAATTGAGGCAACATATGCGAACGACTAGCTGGTTTAAGTCGGAGCAAAAAGTTGTAGGTTCAGAGTACTTGTAAGAGATGTGACACTTACCCTCTTTGAATGTATAACTTAAGACATAAATTTTTGTTTTATTCCAGGAAAGGAGACAGTGATAAAATGATAGTATTTGGGCACCATCTATAGTTGCCAATTAGTTGAGTTGTCTCTTTTTATCGAAAAACCAGTCGAGACCAGAAATTATTGGTAAGGGAAATAAAAAAATTGTATAAAATGAATGATAAAATAAATTACATAAATAAATAATTTTACAATGTGAAGTGGTTTGAAATAAAAATTTAGGTGATATTTTATGTTTATAAAATAGTATTGCGAACAAAGGATAATTAATACAAAAAAATTAATAATGAAAATTATATCAATCTCCTAGATTTTCAGACTAAGTATGCTTGAAGGTGGAAAGCTCTAGAACTGCAATTCAGGTCCCAATTGTCTCTGGTAACCATTGAATCTAAGTATCTTTGGCAACTTATTCTGCTTTTTTGATAGGGAATTTATGTTTGAAGATTGTAGAGAAGATACCAAATCTAAGGCTTAAATGCCTTAACAGAATATTATCCAACCATGCGGCTTGGAAAAAAATAATAATCGCAAAAGTAAATGTGAAATTATGTAAATCTGCTTATTGGGAAAAGTAATTAATATGTATTATTGCCCAATACATAAGAGTAAATTCAGAAGCTGAATTAATCTCAATTTAGCTGAATGTAGATTTAACTGCATTAATCTAAATTTTAAGCTGAAGTAATATAAATTTAAAGCTGAATTAATATAAACTTTAGAAGCTGTTTCGCAAACTATAAATTGCCAAATATGAAAAACAAAAGAATATTGTATTACCATGTGGTAACATATGCGGTACTTTAATTACTTATTGAATTAAAAAAATGAATTTAAAAAATTGAAATTGTAACAAGGACCAAATTGAAAATTATTGAAATTTAAATTACTAATAAATAAAATTTACCTGGTTGTGTTAATTAAACACATGAAACGTGGATATGATCGTAATATAAATTACTGGGATCTCACAGTGAACGTTTGAAAGTGTAAATCAGATCAAAATCGGCAGACAAATGATCTTTTGTTGATTTTAACTAATAAGGTAAACTTTTACCTGCAATACGGTACCAATATACAAACATGAAAAATATAGTTTTACTAAATAAAAATGGAAAGCTGTAAAATATAGAAAATGGTAAAAGTGCTCCATCTGTTGATGGGCGGTTTAAGCGTACAACTTCGTTTCTTAGATTTCCTTACTTACAATTATAATAGTGAGAGGTGTACAATCGATAAAAGGAATCTATAATTTCCACATAAGTGAATCAATGGGTAAATAGCATTTATTGCAAATTTAACCTACAAACGAACCGCCACGCCGTAATAAATTGTTTACAAACTGTTTTGTGAGAATTCAGTAAATACATTACATCATATAGAATACACTATATAACCGATGAATGAGAATATTTCACAGGTAACGAAAATAAGTGCTGAAGTGCTGTAACACATACATAATTTAGTGATAAAAAACATGACTGAGTTCCTAAGATACAAAAATAGGTATATAAAACAATGTGATATAATTTATCAATTATACAAAGAAAATTTCTGATAGTTGAAACAGTTCCACTTACAAAAACTGAATCAAAATGTTATACAGATCGTGCTAAAATAAGTAAAGTACCAGTAATTATATAAAATTGTTAAATGGACATAAGCCATGTAACAGTTTCTTAATGGGTAGCAATGTATTTAACTTCGAGATTAATATGTGCAATGTAATTCCCAATTTAAATTTTTATCCTGTATTATTCCCCAAAAAATTGTCGTGTGAAGTTCTCTTAAGATTATGAATGTATTGTTTATATCTATGAGTGCCTTGTCGACTCTTGTTTCCAGATTTATTAAGTTCTTATCGGAAAGTAAAAACGTATCGTCATCAGCATATGTGTTCATTTTATACTACGATAGTACTTGAGGAAGCTCGTTTACAAAAAGTAAAAATAACATAGGACCCAAAATTGAGCTCTGCGGTATCCCCAACTTGACCTCACAGTGGTTACTGTCTGTTTTCATTAACGTATCGTTGTTCTGGACAAACTGGAATCATTCGTCGATATCAGATTTATACCAGTCAAGAGCAACAATTCGAATGCCATAGATATGCAATTTTTGCCATAATAATTTGTGGTCGACACAGTTGAATGTCTGCTGAGACCAGATATGTCTTAATAACTTAAATTTGCAATTAGGCAATTAATATATAAGGAGTCAAAAGCTTTATTCTGACCAACTAATGTCAAATAGGTGACTTTAGTGTTGTCGATGGCTCTCAAAATTTCGTCAGTTAAATTACGTGTAGAAGTACTGAGCCTTTTCGAAATCTATACTGAAAAATAGAGATTATTGAATTTTGAAAAATATGTTCACAATGCTGTTCATATATAGCTGATTATGCAATTTTTAGAGGAACCGAAAGAAAACCAGTAGGGCGTACAGTATTATTACATAATGTTTCCCATTGATCAGGCAGAACACCTAGCTCTAATAATATATTAATAATATGGGTCAATAGGGCTGGTATCCACTGTAATTCAAGTTGTAACATTTTAGCTGACGGATTTATCAAAGCCTATGTATGAGATTTATTACATTATACAAAATTAATTGATGAGCATGTTAATTATGGTATGTAACACATGGAATAATTGTTGATATTGCCAGCCTCAAAAAGGAATATTTGGCGGAACGTTATCTCTTAATACTCCCCATGATTTTAAGTTAGTCCACTAATCTTTGTTTAGGATTATTCTTAGTATTATTAATATAAAAGGGGTAAAATCCAGTCCCATCTTGAATTACAGTAATATTGAAATAATCACGAATTGTACAAAAATCAGTTTATGCCTCAATTTAACACTATAACGAGTTTCAATCATATTATTGCCATAAATACTTAAAGGTACTAAAAAATCATAACTAATTTATGCCTTATTGCTCTCATTTCGTATTATCTACTGCAGTTAACAAACTTATCTTCGTTCGTACGTTAAATTAAATGTTAATATACCCAACTGTTTAGATTTTCATATTCATGTTAATTGTAATCTATGTGTTAGGCATATTGTCATAAAGGCTTACAAATTTTGCACAAGATGGAAGACTTGCGGGATGTGGTACTACTATTACGCGGAAATCTTACTTTGACATTAGTAACCTAATTTCAGCGCGGATGCAGTTCAAATGCTTACGGTAAACTAGATTTTAGTAAATTGAATCAATGTTGAAGACATATTTATAAAGAGCAGTACCAAAATAAGTTTATTTCTTGAAGTAAACATTTATAAAGCGGATAAATAACAATAATATAAACATACACAAAGTAATTTGTCCTCAAATCTAATATTTACCGAAAGAATATGATTTAATTCAAAATCAATATTTTATTATATTGATGTAAGACTATCAATTTTTAAAATTTAACAAGAAACTACCCTTTACAAATATCGGATTATGTTGTGAAAAACCTTGTAAATGTACGTTCCACTAAACTAGAATTTTGTTGAATGTGTTGCAATTCTGCATTTTTCTCAAGTGAATAGTTTCTGACATTACTCAACCAACTAGACAGTTTGTAAAAACAAAAGTTGTTCTTCCTCTCTGAAAAGATTTAATACTGTTAGTGATGGCAATGAATGTAAACTCATTATTTACCCCATCAAGGGAATAGAATGAGACTTTTTAATACTAAGTTAAGGATAGGATTTATTGTTGCAGGCAAGTATTTCCTGTTAACCGAACTTCTAAATATATTTTTAAGAAAATGTACTAAGGACAGCTATATATTGGCGGAATATTGTTATGTTACTTTATTCAATTTTAGTTACTAAATTTGTCGCGTTTCAAGTTATATTTCAGCATTAATTATATTTATGTACACAGTCTTTAATTTTAAGTGGTGGAGATTTTTTATAAAAAACTAACGTATATTTTTATTGTATTCTATTTAAAGTTTGTATAAAAATTATAATTTCAAAAATACAGCTACGTGCCATGCCGTTTTACATTTCTTACACTACTTCAAGTGATATTAGGTAATGTTACTCAGTCGACACCATCCTACATTTCAAAACTTCTGGTAAATCTCTAATAATACTTACAATAACGCGTATTTTTGTCCAATATTTTGACATTCTCATAGTAGATTTTACGAATCATTTTGTAACTAAGCATTTTTCGTTACCGAAATATACACAAGATATTATTTTCTTGAAAATCTTCTATAGGAATTGTTCTGTT
Organism: Leptura quadrifasciata; assembly: GCA_963675555.1. Lineage (NCBI taxonomy): Eukaryota > Metazoa > Arthropoda > Insecta > Coleoptera > Cerambycidae > Leptura > Leptura quadrifasciata. Next base: position 45,944,410 of record OY776675.1, read on the forward strand.
ATATTTATTTTGTAGATATTGACGTAATATTCGCACCATATAACAATAAAAGAACAATTTATGTAATTAATAATAAATCTGTGGCACTGTTACCAGGGCGTAATATGTGAAAAGCCTTAAACTATGTGGAAACAATATTTTCCAAATCGTGCTTTTGCACAGTACAATATCGATGTAGCATTCTGCTACAATTAGAAGTTAGTTTTAAAGCAGCAATATTTTGAAAATTTTAATAAAATGTAAATATATGTCTCAATAATTAATGTCAAAGCTGACTAAATGACAATGTAATGTAATATAAAAAATAGGAACAATTGTTTTAAGACAAGTTTGGGTAGTTAAGAAAAAATAAAATTTAAAAGATTGATTAAAAAAATATATAATTTTGAGACAGTTTTACAAAAGAAGGAGGTATAAGAAGAAATTTGCTGAGAGAGTCAAAAATACAATAATATAACATAGAAAACAAAGGGAGGTCGAGTTAAGTTGAAGATAGAAGAAGAATTTAGTGTGTCACAGGTGCATGATATAATGAAGATATCAAATTAGAAAAGTATTCAGATAGCAGAAGAGTTTGGAGACCCGAATTGTGGATCTATTTATGAAGGCGACGTCATCTAGTAACGTTCTGAAATTGTGAAATTATAGTAGTTTGCGCACGTTAACAATGAAAAGCAGGTACCTGTAGTTTTAAAATAGAACTTATGGAATGAAAATTTTTAATCTAATTTATTTCTGTTAGATATATAAAATTGGTAGAGACAATATTTTTACTATCTATACAATCAAAATTTAAAGAAAATTTGACTTAAAAGGGATATAAAATTTGTGAATTGTGGTTTAGTTTTCTGAAATAAAATAAATAATAACGCTTTGCCGCTTTTGTTTTGATACTAGTTTTGTGCTTGCTATTCCTGTCGCTTGAGTCATCTGGTACTAGTATTTTTGTTTGCTCCTCCAGCTAATTAGTAGTTTATAGATTTCTGGTAGAAAGTAACTAGTTACAAACTGATACTGATATAATTGAAAAACTCTGAGTTTTAGCGTTTGTGTGTGAACGTCTAATTTCCCAAATATTGACCAACTGGAGTATACTTTCTCCACTTGAGCTACTCAGTTTCGCGTACTTGGCTTGAGGGCAGTGTGTCCTATCACTTAAACTAGGACTGGCGCCCGAGTAAACCAAAAACTTGTTTCGCTCGAGTGTCAAAGAGTGGAACCTTTTCTCCACGTCATCGTTCGAGGTGGAGAAAAATGCGTCACAATTTTGATGAACATGTTGTTCCATTCCTGAGTTATTTATGTATCCGAGTCTGGGGTTTATTTTGTGCTCTTTGATACTGCACTAGATACTTAACCCTGTTTGCCCGATGGATATATTACATTTATTTATAAATGAATAAAAACGACATAAATTGAAAATGTTTGATGTATCGGATATTGGTCATGTGCTATGAAGTTTTTAGCATTGAAAATATCTGAATACGTATATATGGAGACCATTTGCGCTGAAATGGAGCGACATGAGACAGATCAGAGCCGCGGAGAATATAGAGGAACATTCTGTTCGCACGCAGTCAGCGATTGTATTCTTACAATTTATTGTTAGTTCTAGTGATCGTCTCGACGTCTAGAATGATAATGCAACCTTGAAAGAGAGAGTCGTTGGATTATCTGGCACTTTGATGAAAATAGACACCCAACGATACCGAAATTCGAAACCATATTTACATACATAAATAAAATTTTACTTTCTTGGAGTTTATAGCAAATTATGGAAATGGGCAAAGTGAATCAGTTCAGTTCATTTGCTCTCGAAATGCGAAAATGGCCTTACCTTTAACTTCATTCGATAAAACTTCAATAAATAAAAATATTTGACCACCTGATGTTGCCTAAATACTCACATATTACTTCCTGAGAGTTCATGACAATGGATATGAATATGATTATGCCTGCTGAATAGGCGAAGCGAGTCAGTTCAATGAAAATGCCACTACTTCAACTTCACGACGTCTGATAGATGTGAAATTTCATGTGACTATCGAATACCGCCGTCTGGCGTAAAATGTTAAAAAGGCCTTTACCTTCATCATTATCTGAATCCAGCCAAACAAAATTTAAAATTCATTAAATTATTAACTGAACAAAACCACGTTAGAGAATAAAAATAAAATATTTGGCTACCTGGTGATGCCTAAATGTAAGCATATTACTTCTCCCGAGTTCATGGCTTTGGGTTGAAACGAAACTTGAAATACGAGCTTGTTGATGCCTTAAAAGTATTTAATGCTTCTAAATTTTCATTAAGTTTGAAATTATATAAATACTAGCTGTGGGAGCTACTTTCAATACACCTACGATAATGAAGTTTTTAGTATCGAAAATTATTCTGCGCGTGCGTGTGTGTATATATGGGAACTGGCTCTTCGTATGTACTGGGTTTCCCTTTTTTTATCATTTCTAACTAGTTGAGCACTGTACTAGGGGGCGAGCGTAGGTGCGTCTTTACTATGTACATACTTCGGTATGCGATGTAAAGCAACGACAGGCGCAGTTAGTACTTGGATTGGTGACCATTCCAACGGAAACCGCGTTCTCGCCTCACACATCTTCCAGCGGCTTGTATATCAGTGTATGCGCGGAAGCTATACAACCTTAGGCGAGGGTTGTATAGGAGATATACCATCCTTCGGAGGGGATGTAAAGCCGTCGGTCCCTTGTCTATTAAATGTTAGGCAAGTAAAAGATCCCTACTCTTCTTAAGGGAAGAGGTTCGGCAAAATTCCTGGTTGGGGGTAGCTCGTCTACAGGCGTCGGTGTTAGGCCTCAGTAGCGGAAATAGGCCGACGTTAAATAAATGTATAAAAAAAACACTGTACTACAGTAAACAAAAAGTTGTGCCTGCTATTTTCAATACGTCTAAGACAGTTGCGTAGGATGCAAGATCTGTGAATTTTTAAAATTAAATATCTCTCGCAGCTTCAACAAACGCTTCTCATCCTCTTATTTCATCATCTATAATTTGCAACTAATTACAAGATTATTTTGTATAAATTACTGCTGCGTATAAATTGTTCTAAATTCAACCGGCCGTCCCTTTTCTTTGTCTCCCTTATCTAAAGAAAATCTTAATTGTGAGCCTAGCATCAGGGTTCCTTCATACCATTAATACCAATCTACTTTTCAATATCTCGTAACTTAATCTAAACAGTAGGAAATAATAGCTGTTTGTCACTTCCGCAAGAGAGTAGCCTAAAAAATAATTATTTAAGAAAACCACATAATCGACTTTTTTGTGTGTCTGAAAACTTCTGAGTTTGTGCTTGCAAATTAAAAGAAACACCATTTAAGCCTGTGTATCTCACAAAACAGAATGTTATCTCCTATCCCTTATTGTTTATTTTTGGGAAACAAATGAGGCAACATATGCGAGCGACTAGCTGGTTTTAGCCGGGGCAGAGGCGTGGATTCAGAGTACTTGTAAGGGATGTGAAACTTACCTATTTATTTAAAAGGAGACAAAAAATGATATTGTGTGCACACCATCTATAGTAGCTAATTGGTCGAGTTATTTCTTTTTCCCGTAAAACCGATCTCTTATAGACAAAACCGACATTATTGGCAAGGGAAATAAAAATATGAATGAAATGAATGATAAAATATATTACATAAATAAATAAATTTTACAATATGAAGTTATTTGAAATATAATTTTAGGTGAAATTTTATGTTAATAGAATTGTATTAGCCAAAAAGAATAATTTAATACAAAAAAAAAATAGTGAATATGATACCAATCTCCTAGATTTCCAGACTAAGTATAGTTGAAAGTGAAAAGCTCTGGTACTGCAGTTCAGGCCCCGATTGTCTCGTAGAGCATCCCATCTAGATATCTTTGGCAATTTATTCTTGTAAGACGGCGTTTTTCAAAGAAAGTTTAGGTGTAAAATTTGTAGAACAGTTTATAATCTATTTGATTCTTGTAACTGACACAAAATCGAAAGCTTAAGCGCCTTAATAAAAGAGGAGGGATGTTATCCAAACTTGCGGCTTTTAAAAAGTAATAATTGCAAACGTAAATGTAAAAAGACTGCTAAATAAATCTGCTTAATACGTAAAAGTTCATTCATATGTATGACCACTTAATATATAAAAGTATAAGTAAATTAGAAGAAATGTAGAATTAAATTTAAATTTAATGTAGAAGCTGACTTACAAACTATGAATTTCCAGAAATGAGACAGAAAAGAATATTTTATTACCATGTAGTAACGTGTAATATTCTAATTACTTATTGAATTAAAAAAAAAATGAATTTAATTTATCTAAAAAATTTAAATTGCATTAAGGACGCAATTGAAAATTATTGAAATTTAAACTGCTTATAAATATAATTTACCAGGCAGTGTTAAACACAACTAAACGTGGATATGAATGTAATAAAAATTACTCAGGATCGCACAGTTTGAAGATTTGTAGACTCAATCAGATCAAATTCGGCAGGAAAATCATCACTGCGTGATTTTAACTAATGAGGTAAACTATTTTAACCTGAAATACGGTACCAATATACAAACTTGAAAAATCTACTTTTACTAATGATATTGAAAGCTGTAAAATGGTAAGTGTTACCATCTGTTGATGGGCGGATTAAGCACACAACCCCGCCTCTTAGTTAGGTTTCCTTAAAATTAAAATAGTGACAGGTATGCAATCGATAAAAGGAATCTGTAGTCAATAATAGTTTGACATTAGCTGTATACCACAGATTAGATAGTTACTTTGCATTTTCTATACAAAACCAAAAATATGAACTTGTCGTAATAAATTGTTTACATACTGTTTTGTAAAGATCCAGTAAATATATTACATCATATAGGATACACTATATAACGGGTTAATGAGAAAGTTTCAAAGGTAAGAAAAATAACTACATGTACATAGTAAACAAAGTATCAAAATGAAATATAAATGAATGTAAATGTTTTGTAGGCTTGTAGGCAATTGGCTCTGAAGTGCTGTAACGGAGCTACATCATTTTGTGCTAAAAACATGACTGAGTTCCTAAGATACAAAAATAGGTACATCAAACAATGTAAAATAATTTAGCAGTTATACAAAGAAAATTTCTGATACTTGAAACAGTCTCATCACTTACAAAAAATGAATCAAAACGCTTTACAGGTCGTGGTAAATATAAGTAAATAAAATTGTTAAATGGACATAGGCCATGTAACAAGAACACAAAGAAAGAAAAATTATTTTTGCTAACAAATAAGTCCTGCATATTAAAATGGGATGTATAAAATAAAAATATAAAAATTATTTGGAAATATATTTTCTATCTGGCACAAAAAAATGCCTGAGTTGATGGTATCCAATAATACTGACATGCGTTCCGGAGTTATTACTCCTCATCAGATTGTTTCTATAAATCAGGAATAAAGCCACCAAAGGTTAGAATGTACAGTCATGTACCACGTTTAGAACATGATTGAGTATAACCGGCACCACATATATATATATATATATATATATATATATATATATATGGTGTAGTGGTGAGAGGTAAGTGAATCCTCTCATGTGGTCTAATGCTACTATACACCAGACAACACAGATGTCTCCATGGTGTATAGCGACTTGCCATTTTGCAAGTACCGAGAGCGGCGACCTTCAGCCCTTGGTGGACTTAACCTATATACTGTTATTATACATGATTTGCAGGAAACAACTACTCAGCGGGCAAATACCCCGACCTGCATTGAATTACACCTTACAAATCATGAAAAATTGGTAGCCAATGTCAGGCTACCATTGGCTACCAATTTTTCATGATTTGTAAGGTGTAATTCAATGCAGGTCGGGGTATTTGCCCGCTGAGTAGTTGTTTCCTGCAAATCATGTATAATAACAGTATATAGGTTAAGTCCACCAAGGGCTGAAGGTCGCCGCTCTCGGTACTTGCAAAATGGCAAGTCGCTATACACCATGGAGACATCTGTGTTGTCTGGTGTATAGTAACATTAGACCACATGAGAGGATTCACTTACCTCTCACCACTACACCATTTACATTAGTCTGTATAAGACTAGCAGGTTGGCCACTGTCATTTGTCTGCTCCATGACCTATGGCATACTGAGGAGAACTAATAAGTTCGAAACCGGTCTATGTCTGGTCAGGGAGTTGACAAATGACATTGGCTACCAATTTTTCATGATTTGTAAGGTGTAATTCAATGCAGGTCGGGGTATTTGCCCGCTGAGTAGTTGTTTCCTGCAAATCATGTATAATAACACCATATATATATATATATATATATATATATATATTTTTAAATGGTGGAGGGGAAATCCTACATGGACACCCGGCGCTAGGGTCTACCGCGCTGGGTAGTGGTGGACTCCTACCGACTAAAACCCCTCCTGGATCAGTGTTTCCACGTAACCTGGAACTGCTTTCGCCTTCCATCAGGCCACGGGTCATTCGTCTTTTATTGGTGTTAGTAAAACTTCCCACGTGTTCCCTTACATCCCCCATCTGTTAAGGCAATTAGGGATTCGGGACTAGATTTCTTCTATCCTCTTCCTTTGTCCTCATTATTCATGAGGACCTCATCTCCCGTTTGCTTACCCACAGCCCACCACAGGTCTTGAGCGGCCCGGCATCTGTTTAAGTTAACCTGCCTCACTTTGAAGACAGCAGGCTATCCTCTTCCCCACGCTCTGCTCCGTTCAGCGCCTTCCTATATAGCGGACATTCCGCTGAATCCGTACGATGCCCACTTTTATCGCATTTAGGGCAGTATGCCGTGCCTTTGCATTCTTAGACTTGATGTCCCTCCTTCCCACATCTAAGGCAGGCCTTCGTCCTATCTGGGCCCTTGCAGTTCACTTTAGTGTGCCCGTACTCCCAACACTTATAGCACATATGTACATCGACTCTCTCACCGTACTCTGCATCTAATCCATCCCACTCTCACACTTCCTTTTTGGAGCAGCTCTATCGCGGCTTTTTCCGGCAGTCTCACATCAGCGGTCTGGTTTTCTCCAAATGCTGGTCTCAGTCTTTCCACGACTGTTTGTTCTTCCTTTAGCTTCGTTTCTTCTGCCCTACCTTCCCAACTTCCTCTCTACTAGTGGCGGCGTCCAGATCTCTTATGGTTACAACCCTTCCTGCTTTTTCACTCTTACCATCACCCCGCCTACTTTTCCAATTGCATCCTTTAGTGGGTTTGCGGCACCACTACCACCCTTTACTTCAATTAACATCTCGCCATTCCTTGTTTTTCTCAGGGCTGTCACGTCCACTCCCGTGGCTTTTAGGTCTACCCCTTTAATTTTCATTAGGAGGTCTTTATAGGACACTCCTTCTTGCCTAAGAAATAGAACATCCCTATCTTTTCTTGTTCTATTTTCTCCCATATTTCTGACCCTTGCAATGGGAGCATCTTGTACCCCTCCCATTTTGTGCGGCATTTCCTCCTTGTTACTTCCTCCCTTATTTTGAAGGGAGTACACCACCACGTTTATCTCCGTGCCATTCATGGCAACTTCTACCATTTTCTTTACCCTTTCCCAGTTCTTTTCTGTTCAAGGAAGCGCTACTCTGTTTCGGTTATTCGCCACCAACCATTCTTTCCATTTCTTTATATTTTTGTAGGTGCCTTCTTCTGTATCTTCTATCGTTATTAGATAAACAAAGCGTTTAACTACTTCACTCGTCTTCCCTGCCATTTCAGAGCTTGTCTCGTACTTAACATACGTGAAGCCTTCCTTATTTCCTCTGTCATGCTCGATGTTGACCAGCTCAGGAAATCTTAGTTTAAAATTGCCTATATATCCCCTTTTCAAGGAGATCACTTCCATCGGCGCATAATGCCAAATCCTTTTCCTCCGTTTCCCAAACCGGATTTCCTACTTTATCTGACACCCTCTCATAGACCTGTGGGGGCCATTCTCGACCAGCCAGCTTTTTGTACTCACTATAATCTTTAATTTCGCCGATAGCATCACTAATCTCTTTGATCGAGGGAATCTGGCGTGGATGCGGGGTAGGACAGAGATTCTGTTCCCTACCTGCTTGTGTTGCCACATCGACCCTGGTGACCTGTCTGCCAGCATTTACCTTATCCGTTTGAATTTCTGTGTCGTACGTCTGTTTTTCTATCGTCTCCCATTTATTTTCATCTAACCATTCTCTAACGATTTTTTTATTAAGAGTCTCTACATTACTCTTTTGCCTACTTACAGCCTCTTTAATCTCCTCCAACAAAACAAACACTACCGGGTTCTCCTTTTTCTTGTAAGGATTTGCACTATCATCTGTAAACTCTATCGAAGTGTCAAATTGCTTCCTCTTTCTGAGGGTGTCTTCTGACACAGAATTACTCCTTCTTGTTTGACTAGTGGTCACCAACCGAGGACCAGGCTACATACTGTGAAGGTCGTCCTGTATTCACAGGTTTTAACGACTTCGCTGTCGGGTTGTTATAGAGGTTGTCTCCTCGTGGTCGGGCTAGTTAAGGCAAGTCCCCCGGTCACAGTTTCGACACGACAATTCCCTGTGGTGCCATTTTTTTCGTTTCCACAAAGGTCGTTGAAGTGTGACCTGTAATTACGGTCTTTAGCGAGTAAGTGGCTCAGCTCACTTGTAGCTCGGATTAACCCCAGGCACCACATATATTAAGCAATCCAAGGTAAAGGTTATTCGGAAAGGGGTTACAATTTAAAAAACTCACATCCGTCATCCATCGACGTTGCTACTGACGGAACTGAAGATCGAACCCTGTACATAATAGACAAGTGGACAAGCATACTCGCAACACAATATACCCTAGTACGATGTACGATGATTTTTAACATCAGGTCCGAAAACACCAATTAATTAATTATTGTAATGCAAGTTAAATTGAAACTTAAATTTTGTCCAATTTTTCAGAGTCTGGTCCACTGCACATTGGAAGTAACTTGATGAAAAAATTCCAATCTGACCACCATGTGTAATAGTTTGTAAAGAATTATGATTCTTGTAAGTAGAAAATGGTTCTTATTTAATCCTAGCGCATTCACCAAATACTTGAACATGCAGGCAATGGGAAAAAACGTAAAATTATTTATGCACAACTTCTCTTTCTATTTAGGATCCTTTGCTTCTTAATTGCTTTTTTGTTTGAATAACCGCAACCTATATTTTTCTTCACTTTTTTTCTTGAGGAAATTATCAATTACATTTCAAATACTATTTTCCACCATTGTTTTTTAATTCCATTTTTTGGGCTTTTTATATATTTTTCAGTGAAAGTTTTTAGGTTTATTCCTTCACAATATTACCTGTCAAATACTATTTTTCTTCGACAGGAAGGGACAGATGGACAGATAGATGGATGGATAGACAGTTACTCTAGAATAATGAGTAGAGAGCCAAAAAACCCCACAGGTTGAATTGGGACCGTTTCATTTTCTAAATTTTTTGAAGTTAAAACGGGAATGCAATATCATGATCTTTGAAAAATTGGTATAAACAAAAATTCTCTAGGCAATATATGTTACTCAAATCATTTTGGGAAAACGCTAGAAGCTACTGCTGCTTCGGAGTTCATAAATTGATTACCAATGTTGACTGTCGAAAGTAATATTAGGCTTATCTTGTACGGCAATTGGGTTATTGTTAAGAGTGTCTACGAGCAAAATGGTAATAGTGATTATTTGCCGACCAAGTAATTTTGTTTGTCAGCCGTGGGACAATAACTCGGGGTTGAAACTTTTGTTCTTAAGTCTTTATTTGGGAGGCCAAACAAAGACCTTTGAATCCAGTTCAGATTATTTCTCCATCTTATCACTAAGGTATTGATCTCAAAACAAGAGTTAAAGTGGTATTATGTTTAAAAAAATTATATTAAAAAAAAACTTAAAACTTTTATTAAATGCTTTAAAAAGTATTACTGTGTGTATGATATAATATCTATATAACAGAACACTGTGGGTAAAAGACAATGTCGTACAATCAATAATTTTTGGTATTTTCCTTCCACTAGGTTATATACTTATAAAAAAGTATTATATTTTTGATCCCAAATTTCTGTACAAAAATCAAAACCAAAGCAAGATTCACTTTTAATTACTAAATTAATGATATCAGTCAGTAATTCACAAAAGCATTAAAAACAATTTTCGTTACAGTTTCGAATTTTACACATTTTCAATGTACTTACGAAAGTTATATTTTTTAGCATAGTTACGAAGAACATTCTTTCCTATTATTTGGGTTTTCTACCACATGTATTATTATCTTCTTCAAAAACAAATCACCGCATCTACAAAATAATAGAATTATTGGAAAAAAGCCTCTGCGCCCGTGACGTTTACGTCAAAGGAATAGTCAGAGGTTATGTTTTTCAAATAATATAAATCGGAATAAACACAGAAATAATGTATTTTGCTGACGTTTCGGAAAGTAGTCTTTTTCCGTTTTCAAAGCTTTTTTGGAAGAACTCTTATTTTGCTGTGTATGTCAAATAAACAGCTTTAAGATTCTGTTTATGTTATTTCAATAGATACTTACTACTGACACAGAACACAGAACTGATGATATTTTCTTTTAGATAATGTTGAGTTTGTTAAGTTCTTCTTTTAACATTGGTAGCCATGTTGTACAAATATCTACAGAACAATTCGATATGCACTTATCTTCATTTAATAAGATTATTACTGATTCTTTAATTTTTCTTTTTTTGGTATCTGCTTCTTTTGTTAAAATTTTTGCCGAGTCCCAATTTATTCTATGTCCGTTTTCCCAAGCATGTTCACAAATCTTTGATTTCTGAATTTCATTCTTTCTAATGTAATTCTTGTGCTCATCCAACCTCACACTGAAATGTTTGGATGGCTCACCCACATAACATTTATCACATTCGCACGGGATATTGTAAATACAGTATTTTGAATTCTGCTCCCTGTTTAACGGTTTTGTTTTTGTTAAAATAGATCTTAAAGTGTTCCTCATTTGAAATATCGTCCTAACATCAAATTTGTCATCTATACGGCGTAGCTTCTCCGATAGTCCGTATACATAAGGAATTATTGTTGTATAATGACGTTCAGGTTTTTGTCGTACCTGATTGTCCCTATTTCAACATTTATGAAAACTCTATCAACAAAGGCTTCAGGGTATTGATTTTGTACTAGAACCACTTTGATAATTTTTTTCTCGTTATTTAATATTTCATTATTAGATGAAATTATGTTGGCCCTATCGTATAAACATTTTAAGAACTTTTTCAACGTAATTAAAGAAATTCGTAAATTTTATTTCAGTTCCTAAAAATATTAATTTTTAGTGCAGTACCGACTTTTACAAATCTCATAATAGTTCCAATTTTTCTCATTTTGATGCAGTTTCCAATGTTTCAAATGTTTTTACCGTTACGAAAATTCTGATTGGATTCTACCCGACCTTATGTAATAAAAGTAATCTTTAATAAATTTATAAATTACAAAAATCTCGTTTCTCAACATGTGATTGTTCCTGTTAAAAATACATTATAAAAATACTCAATTAAAAATTGTCAGCTAACTTTCATAATCAGAATTACTTTATGATTCTCTTTTAATTGCACGTGAAAACTGAGGATTTCTATTTACAGAATTTTTGTATTCACCAATTTTGGTGAAATTACTTTTCCTTATTGCAAACTTATTTAATTTTTAAATTTTCTACGATTTTTTTGAGTTTTTATAATTTATTTCAACATGGCGGATGAACTTATGAATTTTGATTATGTCTAGAATTTCATTGATAGCAAGTCAGTAAAAATAAATAAATAGATAAAAAAAATTATCTTCCGGTAAGACTGTTTACACAGTAAAGGAATGGCTGTAAATAATTTACAAAATCTTGAAAAATATTTTTGTTATTCCGACTCTAGACCGTATGCAGATAAAGGTAAAATTCATGAAAGCCTCTCAGGAAAATTTTTATTTAGATAAATCAGCTACTTTTTGGAAAAAAATTTTTTTGTAATCAGGAGATCGATCAAAACATATCAGAGCCGCCAAGATTTCCCCTGTACTATACTATGCATACTAACATGTTTAAAAATGAGGTAAAATCATTATTAGCCAAGATTTTAACCGCCTTGGTCAAGCACCATAAAATTCGTTATATCTTCTATTGCATTTACCTGCGGAGTGAATATTTTACACTTTCGTGAATTGGGCATATAACGGGCAATAACCTAGGCCATATGCATATGGGAAAGCATAAGAGCTTTATTTGCAGCTGTAATTTTCTCATCATTATGCAGATGGAAATCTATTATACAAATTTTCATTAATCGAATGTGATTGTACTATGGTTAAGTTAACTTGTGTTCCACTGTTCTACATAACAGTCGTGACAATAATAGTGGCTTGTCGCATGGGTGTCCTCGACTCGTGTCACGCTTTATTACATCCGCTGCTCGCGCGATGCAACACTGAGCCAAATTACTCTAATAACATAAAATATATACAATAGACTGGAGGAAGGAAGCACACCATTTAAAGTGAACGAGAAGGCAATCTTGTTAGATTATCTTTCATATACCTATAGATAAACTTATCATATATTATATACAGTCTAGAATTGACGTTAAGTGGATAACTTTGAGATCATATTGGGACGAGCATATTGAATAAATAAAATATTCTTGTATATAAAATTACAGAGTTTGTGTTTGAGCCCTATTTCAAAATAAGAATTTAAAATGTACATTCAAACATGTTAGCAAAAAGTATGGTTAGGATGAGAAGGATGTTATAAATGACAATATAAAGACTGTTATGTCCAAAACTCAGGTGTGATGTTCAAGTATTTACTTGTATGTAAATTTTTCTGTAATTTTGTAATAAAGTTTTATGGGTGTAATACTAGATATAAATATTATACTCTCCGCCGGTTTATTAAAGTTTATATACAATTACTGAATATTTTATGGCAATATTCTTCACAATGTTTTGACAATAAATTAATTATTATGTGCAATCATTACATTTTTGAAATAGTCAAATGTTAATGGTACCAGCTTGGTTGTTTCCGTATAATTTTATTAAGAGATGCCGATAGCCGAGTGGGTTAAGGCGCGAGGTGGCAATTGCGATTAATCCCACGGGCATCGCACCAACGGATTCGAATCCTGGCTCCGGCACTGTCGGAGGAAATGGTCGTATGTCCGCGTTTTTCACTGTGTAACCCCCTCCCGCACAAGCCCCTGACTTCTGAAATTAGGGGTTGTCTAATTTCTGTGGTGTTTATTTATTAATACTCTTCATGTGCAGGGCTACTCTTTATATTTATTATCGTTATTATTGGAGATAGAAGAAAGTTTAGAATAAAAGTTGGAGAAGTGTAACTGAACAACTGGAATTTCTTGTATTTCTGAATTGTTTTCATTTCTGATTTAAAAAATACAACATATGACCCTACCCTACGCCGCGGGAGTCACAGGTAGACAGAAGAAGATTTTATTCAAAAAGAAAGTAGGTGTACGGTTTTGAACAGTGAAGAAAATACAGCAGATGCTTCCTTCAATCAAAGACCCTGTCCCCAAACTGTTATTAAAAGGTGTTTACCAGTTGAAGTGAAGTGGTAAGAGCTACATCGAACAAACAGGACGGATTATCCAATGCAGAATCAAAGAACGCCAGAAAAATACGAGTTTGGATACACAGATAGGTCAGCGATAGCAGAGCATGTCCATAATAACGAGAACCATAAAATTGACTACGAGGATGTCAATATTAGACAGGAATACGCGCTATTATCCGCAAATCATTAGAGAATCACTGGAAATTATGAAAAACGTGAACAACTTTAACAGAGAGGATGGATATCGACTTAGTAACACGTGGAGACTGGTATTGCCAAGTACCAGCACCGTAGTAAATCACGGTCAACCAAACACGACGAAAGAGTAGCGAAGCGAACCAAGCACGACCAATGACATATAATGAGGAGTGTAACAACAAATTCAGTCTTCAGAAGCCTTCTGAAGAAGCTGACAGAATGATCAGCGAAACGTCAAGTCAAGTTCGACGACCACGGCAAAATCTGGAAGAATCTATTTCATAAGTCTATTCTGTAACTACGGAAGTGATCACCTCGTGTGAAAAATGCGTGAAATCACTTCTACTGGTAAATCATTAGGAAATCCGTCAGTTCCCCGGGAGAACGGCGATCCTAACCGTACTTTTATGACAGTTTGCGCCAGACCACAATTATTGTTGTTAAATCTATGAATCAGAATGGACATGGCGGGTTTGATCATCTCCAATCAGGTGATAATAATATAATACTTAGCAAATATTACAATTCCTTTTTTAGTTTATTATTGTCATATTTTTTAAAATATATATGTTAACAATAACGAAGGTACATCCTTACGGAAGTTTTGGTAAATAAATGAATTCTAGGTACCAGGATAACAATTTATTCAGTCACCTTTCACTTAATTAATGATACGTGATAACTTTTCACTTATATGCTCGAAGGTGACGGGGCTAAAGTTTAAAAAGCAATAACCACAATAAAAAAACAACTAAACAGCTGATACTTTTGCGCCAACCTATTTTTTTGTAAATTCGGCTATTCTCGCTGAACGTTCACCACCTATTCACGGTACTTACAGAATGCAGTCTAGGACGGTCGGGCGAGGTACGTATGATGGTAGCTCTCGTTTCGCACGATGTATGCTCATTCTTCCCATAATTGCAGAATAGAGGTCCTGGCCTGTTGCACTTTTGTGTACGATGCGATGAAATCGCACAGAATTTTCTCAACTAGAACAGAGCAATCGGAAATGACACAGGTCATTACAGACAGACGACGGAACAGCGATTTCTTTAAATAAACAGAATTCTTCCTCTAACAAAGTAATTGTATATTTCTGCTGGGTCAGAAAGATCTATACCGTTTTGAAGCCTAGCACGAAAGTTGTTTATCACCCGCTCCAACATTTCAATTGGGATTGCGTTAATCTCTGTCCGAATATTATATTTTAGTTGTTCCAATGTTTGCGGTCGATTAGAAAACACTTTTGGCTTTAAGTAGCCCCATAAATGGAAATCACAAGCTGGGAGATCCGGTGACTGTGTCGGCCAGTTGATGTCTCCAAATTTCGATATGACACGATCAAGAGACATTCTTCGCAAAATTGTCATAAAATCCCTGTGTGCAATGTGAGAAGTGGCTCCGTCTTGCTGAAACCATATTCTTCGATTAACACCAGCATTACGAAGTTGTTATTCAAAGTTACGCAATACCTGTTGATAAAGTTGCGATGTAACAGTAACCGTCAAGTCATTTCACTCAAAGAAGAACAGTCCAAAAATTCTAAAAGCAGATACTGCACATCACACAGTAACCTTTTTGCTATGAAGCGGTACTTCGTACAATTGCAGAGGATTTTCCGTCATCCAGTAACGTAAGTTCTGTTTGTTAACATATCAGGTAAGATGAAAGTAATCTTCAACGAAATTCGGGTTTTCAGCAAAAAACGATACATTCGCAAAAATCAACGCGTGTTCCAAAATCTTGAGGAGGCAGAAGTTTTTTTAAGGACGGAAGTGCAAGTCTTTCAGAATGCAGCGATAACTTTAAAAAAATTGAGTGCTAATGCTTGTCGATTTGCAGATCGTATAGGACTTTGTAGCACAGCTGCTCTTACCCTTTCAACATTTTCGAGTGTACGTACAGAACGATTCTTCCTTTTGGTTTTTCTCTGGCACATGAAGCAGTACAGCGAAATTTGTGCATTCACTTTTTAGTTGTTATTCAACCTAGAACTGGATCTCGTGAATTTAAATGAAAGTGACGACGAAATAAACACTGAGAATAAATAGAATAGTTATTTTTTAAATAAGTTTCAATCGTAAAAGAACGTTGAATATTTGAACAAAGGTCCATATTCACAACTAAACTGACATTTTTTGTAAACGCTTTGACAACTGTCTTAAATTTCCATTTATCGCGAAGGCATGGCAACTTGATTTGAATTTATATATCGTATATGACACGAATTAACTATGGAAATGGATATAGTCGAGTTCAGATTTGCTCTACATGTAAAATGGGAACAAATACTTTAAGACCTCATTAAAATACTGTCAAACTAGTCACAAAAGTAATTGCTCCCAGGTATGCACTTGAAATATTTAAATCAGCAACTCAGTCATTCAATTTCATTCTGCCGGACCCATTAACAATATTTTCACAATGGTACAAAATATTTTACGTAATTATTATAATTATTTCAGGCACCTACATGCGTTGTTATAACATTTCTTGTATGATCGGAACTACTAAGAAATCGTTAATATAAACCATTCTGCGGATGACCAAATATAACAAACATAATTTTAAAGAAATATTTATGACAGATACGAATAATTTCATGAGTTAAATGTACCTGATATGTATACGTTATTTTTACATCTTGTTATGCACGGTCGAAAATGGCTGAAAAATAAGAATAACCGTTCCGAAAATGGCATAATATGAATTTATTTATTTAATTTACAATCATTCAATAGATTACAGTAATCTAATTACAGAATGGGGAAAAAAAGAATACCTAAAGAAAAGGCGTAAATATAAATGCTAATATAACAATATATCAGGAATAACACTAATAGACCAAAAATGTTAATGTGCGTTAAAAGAAAGATTACTAAACGTAGTATAGCTGGTCTGGTAGTCGTGCGTGGCCGGGTTTACCTACCCTTGTTGCCTAAAGGGGTGAAAGAAAACTACTTACTTAAAGTATTTCAAGCAGGCTATTTCAAGCAGGCTCACGTTTTAGTAATAATAAAGGAAAAAATATTGGCAGACCAAATGGACGCCGGAAAGGGCCGGCAGACGACCATAAAGTGGTGCCAAAATACCTTAGTTTCATTTAAGATATATTAGGCAAGCTGAAATTTTTAGATGATGCAAACGGCATATAAGAGATTGTTTATTTAAAACGGCAGACCAAAATTCCATCGTTAACATACCGGCAGACCTGCGCTAAAAAAACGAGATATAATACTCAAAAAATCAGAAAGATATCAAGATCATTTCCATGGGCGACTTGAATGTCTCAGAAACAAGCAAACACATTTGGCGTATTAGAGGAATTCCTATATGAACTGTATAAAATATGACCAACATCAATGAGGTAAGATATGCTATTTTTGCGAAAACGTTCTTAGTGAAAAAACCAGATGAGCCGTTTCAACGTAAAATAAAAGGCTACCACCGTGTCAAAATGAGTTATGTCAGCAATTATTGAGAATCAAATACATCATGACTATTTGGAGAAATGCACATTTAAAAAATCCTATTGACTTAATACCACTCAACAACGGATGGACATAAATTAATAATTGCTAGGATTTCGTATGGTTTGAGGGAGGGCAATTTCCGCCAATGGTCGGTGATTCCATCGCGTCATACAATTTCAATAATGATGGGAGTCTCCCAGGTCAGTTATTTTATAATAAATTCGTTTATAGACATTTAGCCTGTTACTGTTGAATGTTAATTAATCTTGTAAATGATGACATGGAATTTGACCGCATGCAAGGGATTTTGAATTAAAATAGCAAGTATATAGATTCAGATGAAGATAGTCAAGGAAATGAAGAAGACAGCGATTAAAAAAATAATCATTACTAATGTGGATCCGATATAAAAATAAAAAGTAAAAAAATGACAGACACAGAATGCCTTGTCCTTTATATAGGTTACTCTGTACTTTATAACGCTTACGCACAATCCGAGGTCGGCCGGTATGTTAACGATGGAATTTTCGTCTGCCGTTTTAAATAGTCAATCTCTTATATGCCTTTTGTATCATCTAAAAATTTCAGCGTGTCTAATATACCTTAAATGGAACTATGGTATTTTGTTACCACTTTATGGTCGTCTGCCGGCCATTTCCGGCATCCATTTAGTCTAACAATAATTTTTCCCCTATTAGGCGAATGTTACTTTAATATACTAAAGCGTGAGCCTGCTTGGAATACCTTAAGTAAGTAGTTTTTTTTTCACCCCTTTAGGCAACCAGTGTAGGTAAACCCGGTCACGTACAACTGCCAGAAATAATCTTTCTTTTAACGCAAATTAACATTTTTATCCTGCCTGAAATCCCCTAACTAAAATAGTCATTGGCAAGTTGGTCTATAATTAAACGAATAAAATATGAATATAATACATTAAAACAGATACAGTATCGTGAATATCGTAATAATGTTATGAATTCTAAATGGAGTCTACGCTGCAGTGAAGAAATCTATATTATCTTGCATATTGTTGTAAGACGTACACATTCTGTGTAATGAGGAAAACTTTTGTACACTGCTTCTGGGGGTATTTAGATGAAAAGTTGTCCATTCACGTGCCGATAACCTCGGTACATGAAAATTCAACATTAACAGAATTTGGGGACAGTCTACGATGTTATCTAATAATTTATACAATAATATACTTTGAGATTTCTCTCCCCTAATCTGCAGGCTATCTAGGGAAAATCTGTCAAGCAAATCTGAGCTAAACACATTTACTAGTGGGCATATACTATCTTCTTTATAACAGCAAAATTTTAGACATTTTCGCTGGACTCTTTCCAGATTTTGAATATGAATATTATAAGGAGGACACCAAATAATTGAGGCATACTCAAGTTGTGATCTTACAAATGCAAAGAATAACAACTTTAAGGTACTAATGGTGGTAAAATCAGCTGAGTTTCTAATAATGAACCCCAGAGCTTTAAAGCAATCTGAAGGTAAATTGCTAATACGAAAGCTTTCGATAAAAGGTCACACCTAAATACTGAAGAGTTTCAGGTTTGTTTAAAAGTATGTTATTCAGAGAATAGTTGAAGGTAGTTATATCAGTCTTAAACTTCGGAAAAACTCAGCAAATGCATTAGCAATACTTTTCTGGTCAATGATAAGTGTATTCTTATGACTTACACACGTGGGAATACCAGATGCATTTTTCTTAATATTAACAAATCGCCAAAATTTGCTTGGATTTACTGAGATATCATGTTCAATTCTTATACAATAATTTTTGTATGCATTATTAATTAATATTTTGTGTTGGGAGTTGGGTAATTTTGAACAAAATTGTATGATATATTAATTATAAAACGTATTTATGTCATTATTACATATTCTAAATAAAGTTGAGATGACTGCAACTTATTGGCATAATAAATAATAACATTACGGAAATATGATTATCATAATTATAATTAAATATTCAAATAGGTCTTGTTGTGTTTTGCACAGGGTAAGAGTTATTAAGTTTTTCTGCCACAATAAAAATTGTTTTCAAATAATACAAGATATGGTATGTAATTATAACTAATGAATTAATTGCAGGATCCTACATGTGTTATTATACATATTTTTTGTATGGTACATTGTTCTGTATGCCGAAAATGGTTACAAATAATTAACATAGTAAATCGCGTTATATATTGAACACAATTTTATCATGAATTAATTACATGACGTATATATGTTATTATTGGCATTTTATGTATGTTTGACAGGACTTAAATTTACTGAAATAATATCTATTATGCAAATGATGTATGCTAATATAAGTACTTTTAAAGGATAAAGGAACTTGTATAAGATGTTAATTTTATTTCGGTAAATATGACATCAGTTCATATTTGTGTATACAGTTACATCAATTTACAGTTATTCACATAATTCATTAAACAACTTTTTCTGTTAAGCAATATTTAGAAAATAAGACAAGCATGTAATTGCTTACAGTTACTGTATTATTGGAATCTGGAATTGGTTGGGAGGGTGGTCATTGAAAATTATTGAACCACAGCACTTACGCCACATTGGGCCTCTTGTACTTCCTCCCTGTAGGCAGACCCTCGCCTAGGCCTCCCACCAACTTAATCTTGCGAAATAAGTGGTGTTGCTGCCTAGGGGCATCTCCCTTACATCAGCCGGAGTAGGTCAATATTCTCCCAAAATGGATTCTCTAATTAATGGGACGGAAGAACAGGCGCAGAGTACATGTTGAACCGTCTCATCTTCTTGTTCACAACCTCTACAAAGAGTTGTTTCGCTTAACCTCATGTTATGTAGATATTTATTTAACGGACGGTGTCCAGTCTGGATTCCAGCGATAAAACGTAGGTTCGTTCCTTCTGGACATTGCCACGTAGTCCATTACTGTACTCTTGTTGAGATATTTTAAAAGTTCCCTGGCAAGCTGACAGCTGTTTGTTTCATTCCACAGCTTCTTGAATTCATTGTGGGTGTTCTCTTTAATTATTTGTGTCCAAAGATACTTAGGCCTGCTGCCTTCTTGGCCAGTCTGTCGGCTACTTTGTTGCCACTAGACTGTGCATGGCCTTTCACCCAACATACCAGTATGTCATTCATGCTGGGGGCATGCACAAGTTCTTGGTGACATTCCCATTCTCTGGTAATTTCGTAACTTCTCAGGGCTAGTAATGATTGTTCACAATCTGCGTAGATCCTGATTGTTTTCCCCGTAGTTTGTTTACGGACAATATCTTTTGCAGCTATGGTTATGCCCTCTAATTCCGTCTGTACTATGCTGGCTCTCCTATCCATAGCCCATTTATATGCGATTTGCAGATTTCCGGAGTATATCCACATCCTGCCCCATCCTTTTTTGATCCGTCTGTGATCGCACCTTCGCCAGCAGTCTCGTTCTCACTATTACGTAGGGTTGTCAAAGACAAACCAGGGAGAAATGGCACTTGTGCACGAATGTGGAAGAGGCATCTTCCTGACAGCCTCATTCTACAGGCGACGTCTGGCTTCTCCAGAGACTACATTTGATTGTGTGCCAACGGATTTCCCCTAGATAGTATCTAGAGCTGACAGACACAGCATTACTTACTGTCTTATTATATTGGTTTACAGAGCTGGGTAGGATTCGAATGAATCCTTTTTGAGTATTAGAAAGCGGTATTCGAATACTTTCAGGTAAAAGGATTCCTGATCCGGATTCGTAAGACAAATGAAACGAATCATTTTTCGCGAATCCTTTTTTATGGTTCCGATATTTTTTACGCAAGCGTTGTGCATTATCTTATTATGTGTAGGGAGCGGTAACCCTTACGGAGTCAAGGTCTTGCCTATTGTAACGTATTGACAGGCAAGTAGCATGTATTTTGGCAGGTACTTGTCAGTTTGCGAGCTTTTTAGGTGTTGCGGACATTTTTCGGACTAAAATATTTCGGACAATTTCGGATATTTTGTCTGTTCTTTAAAAAAAGGAGAAAATCAATTTTTAAAAAGTCGACGTTTCGTTGTTACTTTAAGATAACCTCAAGACTATTTAATTTAGGCTTTCCTTGTAAACTTAGTTTTAAAAGTTGTAAGAACTATAGAACACATAATGGAAATGGAACGCATAAAAGGCAGCCGTATTTTAAGCATTCAACTTCCAACATTGATTAAAATCTAGTACCTATTGATTAAATTCTAGCCGACATCGACATTGAAAATTTAAAGCCTAAAATACTGCTGACTTCTATGTGTTTTATTTATGATACCAATTTTAAAATTAAGTTTTACATAAAAAACGAAATTAGATAGTCCTGAAGATGTCTTAAAATAAAAACGCAACATCGACTTTATAAAAATTGATTTTATAGATTTTTTTACCACGCCCTAACCAATTCAATAGCGTAAGCTTAACGTTAAAATAAAGCGCAATTTATTAATTTGTTTTTTTTAATCAATCAACCACCTACATATATTACATAATCAAGCAAAGTACTAATCTATTCAGCATAATATTAAAATAGAAAATAATAAGTGTTACTATAACAATAATTCAGAAGTTAACTTGAGGATTCGGATCCGTGATCTGAAAAGAGGATTCGAATCTTGTGATTCCAATCATTTTTTTCTACAAATAGGATCCGAACCTAGTATCCATGATTCGAATCCTTTTCGATGATTCGGATTCGTGGTTCGGATTCATTTTCAGAGGATTCGACCCAGCTCTGTTGGTTTGAATTCATGAAATTTTGGGAATCAAGGATTATTTTTAATACAGACGATGCCATATTTTTATTATTTATTAAACGAAGAATATTAGGATAACGAAGGATATTAGTCACCGATGACCGAAAATGTCCAAGTTCCTATTACCTCAATGGAATCGAAATCTTGTATTTAATTAAAAATACAAAAAACTACATTCAAACTAGAATGCGAATGATTATACAACAAAAAAGACTATGATAATTAATAACACCTGTTGCTTCAAGAATTATTCCATCGTCAAAAATTTAAAATTAGCATCATATATTTCAAAACCTGGTTTTGCTATAATAATGGTGCCCATCCTCTCAAGTTTAATTATTATGTTAGAGGCAGGTTTTCAGCGGCTTTAATTTATTTCAGGTTTAAATGTACAATAATAAAGGAATTTTCCAGGAGTGAATTTAATTAATTTCTCCACTCTTCGTTTGGAACTTATTTAATAAAATATAAATTTTATTAAAATTAGGTGTAATGTCTGAGATTAGGGCAACCAGTGAAAATTTCAAATTAAGCATTTTAAAACTTTTGCACGGGAAGTTGAAATACTGAGGTTTTAATGATCTTTAATATTAGGTCATGTGAAAAGATGTATAATTAGACACAAAATTAATAAATACATACCAGGCAACTTGCTTTATCTATGGAAGATATCACATTATAACAACGAAAGTACAAATATGTTGGGACAACAATCATTTCATTTCATAGCGCCTAGAATCTATTAGAAGGATTATGCGATATTTAAAACAAAACACATATTTTATAGAACCGTTGTTCATAATTTAATTGATTCCAGTTAAATAAAAATTGACAAAAATTTATATACTTTTACAAGTATACCGAAAGGAAATTAACAAATAATATTGCAAAGTGGAGCAATAACACAATTAAAACCTTCAACATTTTTTCACAATAATATTAATAATAATAATAATAATAAAATGTCTTTATTTAACAACATATGGCGGAGTTCAGCCTAGGGGTTGCTCAGATACTCAGCCATCAAAAATTTCACAGGAATTATATGACAAATAAATATAATATGTACACAATATCTAAATAGTATGCAATTGACAATACAAAATAAAAATAAATAAATAAATACATATTTTTTACTTATATACCTTTGCTCACTGACCAAGAAGGAATGTTTTATAATTAATTTTAAAATACTTAACCGAGAGTTTCTTGATGCTAGCAGGGATGGTGTTATATAGATTTACGGCAGAGTATATGAAGGATTTTTTAAAGAATGTGGTCGAGTGTTGAGGAGTCGTTAAATATTCCGTATACCTTAAGTTGCGATCATGAATAAGGGATCTGGGATCAGTAGCTCTTTTAAGTATGGGGGATTTTCAGTACAAATTAATTTATGTAAGAAGCATGCAAGATGTAGCTTTCGTCTAGAGTCCATGTTCAACCAATTTAGGGATTTTACACATGAGCAGTCCTTTTCAAGTTAAAAATAAACCTTACACACATATTTTGAGCCTTTTGTATCCTGTAGGCATTAATTTGATTTAAGCAAGGACCATAGACGATATCACCATAATTAAAAAATGATAAAACAAGTGATTCTGTTAAAGTTATTTTTAATTTTTCATTTAGAAAATGACGACAGGAGTCTAATTTTTTTAATGCAGAAAAGGATTTTCTCATGAGGTTATTAATATGCGGTTGAAATTTCAAATCATGGTCAAAGAATAGGCCCAAGTTTTTTATCTTATCCTTGAATGTTAATTTCTGATCTCCCACAAAGATCTCATTATTACGCGTGATATATTGTCTATTACTTTCCTTTCCAAAAACAATAACAGCAGACTTAGCTCCATTAATTTGCAAACAATGCTTATGAGAATATTTCACAAGGTTACTAACATCCCGATTTATATTTTCCACAGATTACCCAGTTTGTACTGGTTCAAAAGTGCTATAAATCTGGGTATCATCCGCGTAAACATGAGATTTACAGGTTGTGAGGGCAGTAAAAAAGTTAGCAGTATATAGGATAAAAAACAAAGGCCCCAAAATAGATCCTTGCGGGACACCAGCTTCCAGCACTTTCGAGTCAGATACAGAAGTATTCATGACAACTACTTTTTGTTTACGGTTAGTAAAATACGATTTTATCAATTTCAAAGTATTGTCGCAAAAAGCCGTAATATTGCAATTTAGATAATAATAATTCATGATTAATAGTATCGAACGCTTTGGAGTAGTCAAGCAGCATTAAAGTAGTCATTTTTCCTTTATCAAAGCCTCTTATTATGTCGTCGGATACTTTGAGGAGTGCGCTCGTGGTACTGCGGCCTACCCTAAAGCCCGACTCATTTTTAGGGATTATTTGATGTTTTATCGCGTAACTAATGATCTGATCATACATGAGTCTTTCTGCTATTTTTGACATAACTTGTAACAAGCTTATAGGACGTAAATCGGTGAAATTTTCAGCAGAGTTAGTTTTTTTAAGTGGTTTCACAAGAGCTTCTTTCCACGTATCTGGAAATACACCTTGAACAATACATTGATTTATTATGAACGTCAGATAGACTAGCAGATCTGGAAAACATAATATGAGCAATTTCTTGGATATAGAGTCAAGACCAGAAGCATTCGACTTGATTTTATTTGCAGCGGTATAAACTTGCTCTTTCGATACTTCTTCAAATGAGAATTGCTCAGCAATTTGAAAGTCATTCCGATCGAAATAATTCAACAATTCATTGCAGGCAGGGGCATATTTACTAGTTAAGGTAAAGTATTCATTTAACTCATTTGGTTCTGAGAGGTGTGGTGGTATCTCAGTTCTGTCCTTAGAATTGGTTACATTCATAATATCTAATGTTCGACATAACTCTTTAGCGTTCTTCGAATTTTGAACAAAACTTAAATATCCCTTTTTTTCACGCCTAATAGCTGAGGTCGTAATATTTCTCAAATATTTGTAGAACTCCCAATCCCTTGGACTCTTTGATTGTTTGAATTTGGCCAATGCACGTTTTTTATTGTTTATCATTAATTTAATAGTATCAGTTAACCATGGCGATCTAGGTTTAGATATTCTGGCCGTTCTTACGGGTGCGTGAATGTCAAATAATGAACAAATATTATTATTAAAAAAACTAAGCATTTGATTGACATTTTCACAATAATAGATTTGATCCCAAGGAATACTATTTAGATCGTATAAAAAAATATTATAATCAAAATATTTAAAATCACGATAAGTATAAAAAAACTGGTTATTCTTTTCAACTCTGCATGACAATTCACAATAAATAAGCATATGATCGGATATCTCGTTGTCAATAAGCCTCAAATTACTGATAATGGACTCATCACTGACGATAACTACATCTATTAACGTCTCGCTAATATTGGTAATTCTAGTTGGTGCATTGACAATTTGACCTAGGCCGTAGGCATCTAGTAAGAAATTAAATTTAATAACATCAGAATTAGAAATATTGTACTGGTTAATATTTAAATCACCAACACAAATAACTTCATCTACTTGGGGTAGTATGTTAGTTCGTAGTCTCTCAAAAAATTTTAACAAATTCGAACTTTATATATCTATTTGACTGTGTTTGTTTATTCAATATCCAAACAGGCCTATCCAGCCCGAGCCTAATTACAAGCATAGCATTTTTGATAATAATAAATAAATAAATAATAAATAATGGAATGGTAGCTCAGTGTGTTAAAGCGACTGGCTAGCAAACTGAGTTGCCTAGCGAAGTGGGTTCGATTCCCGCAAGGCGAAACAATTTTTCATTAAAAAAAATTACCCCAAGGGTGGTTCGGAGTCCACATTAAACTGTAGGGCCTCGTCTCTCTTTGCCTAGCACAAAATCCTTGAGATCTTCTAGGGGGTTACTTGGGTAACTTGAGAGGCGGTTAAGAAAACATTTTTTTAAAAACATATAATAAGTAAATAGCACA
Source organism: Leptura quadrifasciata (assembly GCA_963675555.1). Taxonomy (NCBI): domain Eukaryota; kingdom Metazoa; phylum Arthropoda; class Insecta; order Coleoptera; family Cerambycidae; genus Leptura; species Leptura quadrifasciata. The sequence goes on from OY776675.1 coordinate 45,970,447, forward strand.
GAAATTAGACAACCTCAATTTCAGAAGCCAGAGACTTGTGCGGAAGGGGATTACACATTGAAAAATACAGTTATACAACCATTTCCTCCAGGAGTATCGGAGCCGGAATTTGAACCCGGTGGCGTGATACCCGTGCGATTACTCGCGATTGCCACCTCGTGTCTTAACTAATGCGGCTATCGGCCCGATTATAGCAATATAATAATTAATATACAATTAATTTCACTTGATCACAATTAAAAAATGTGTTGTACCAGATCTGATAACAGTTTTTTATATTAAAACGTTTGTATTTGGAAATATATGTATTTTGTCACATAGCTCTAGCAGCAACTTTAGCAGTGAGCTTCATTTACTTTTTATTGATTTATAATTTTGCTAAAAAAATTCCAGTTAATGAAATTTTGAAATTTTTCATAACATCTGGATAAGTAAATAAGCCAATCGTCAGGTAGATTAACATCGTTTTAAATCAGACAAAATATTTTACTGTTGGAACTAGTTCATTATAAGCCTCTTTTAGACATACCAATTTTTCCCTTTCACCCTCGCCCATAACACCACCGGCAATACCGCTTAAAAATCATTGTTTTGCAAATATATAAATATGAATGGTGCTACGAAAAAAGAAGGTTATCAAAATTGAAGATAAGTAAATTCTCTATCGAAATGATTCAGACACATTTTTACGTAGTCTTAACATTTTTGGAGATATGGGCGAGGGAAGTCAAGCACCTTATCGTATTCACTCTGTATATCGACACTTTCCTATACAATTCCACGCTGTCTACTTGCTATTACGTTTAATTGTCACTTTTGAAGTTCAAGTAAATATATTTATTATCAATTTTGAAATTACAAATGTCTACAACTATCGGTGGTTACTACCAGTATGCTCTAGTTTCCACACCACCTGGGTAGAGAATTTGGCGCGTTTTTGTCCCCAATAGGCCTAATCCACTTTTTGTTTATTTGGTTAACTTGCTTCTCATTTTTTTTATTCTCTACTATCAATACATTACATTAGCTTGAATTTTCTTGAAGTTGAGGTCCAAAACGTTTCCTTGCTTCAATAACCATTATCGTCTGCATCGTCTTTGTCAAATTCAGTCTCCTCGTGTTTACCCTGTTCCAAAAAAGCTAATACCTTATCTTTGGCTTGATCTAAGTGGTCTTCGTATATTTCGACATTTGTATACGTTTGTCTTTGAGGAGCAGCTTTGTTTTTGGTAGTAATAGAAAACAGACCATTTTGTTTTTCATCCAACTCCAATATTGTGAACTTTTGATATTGCCGTATCACTGCTGAATTTGACAGTATGTTCTATAAGAGTGGTGGCGTGCAGCAGACTCAGTTGGAGGTAACAATGCAAGGTACATGTATACTTTCTGTCACTAACTTAATAAAACATTTGTACCTGAATTCCTCATCACTTCTGCTGCTCCTAAATCTTTGCCATGGTGCTCTTTTATGCCTAATCATTGTCATGATATCCTCATTAATCCAGGGTTTTGATGGAACTGTTACAACAGTTTTGTAATGGGAATTCTTATTGACAGCGTTAAAGAAGATATAAAGATATTCCAACAAAGTTTGATATCATCCACATCTAAAAGCGTATCCCAGTCAACTGCTAATAAGTCGCTATCATGAAATGTAAAATTTATGTATTTCTTTTTTATACACTCTTTTCGAGATTTGCTTTCAACACGAATTTGAATGCTAGACCCTAAGACAATATGATCAGAATTCCCAATCGGTGAGAGATATGTGAGGTCATTTAATAGGTCTCTATTAGAGGTGATAATTAAAACTAAGATCTTGGTCTTTGATTTTGACGAAATCTGGTTGGTTCAGATACAATCTGAGAGACATGTGAATTTGATAAAAAACAATCAGTAGTTAAGATGATTAATTATCCAACTTATTTGCAATCCAGCGTAATTTGGATAGCCACCAATGGTCGTTTCCCATATATCCAATCTGTTCATGATAAATAACATCTCACGTAATTTAGGTTTATTTAATATGTATATGTTGTGGTATAACAGCACAATCTTTAAAATTAATATGTATAAATGTCTAATAAGAACCCTATACACAAAAGCCATTGTTAATTAAATTATTACACAACGGTAGTGGAATTAGTTTACTTTAGACACAGTAAACTGTGTATGCGCTTAATGAAATGAATTGTTATTCGCCATGACATGTAGTGCAGTTTGGTGCATATACATACAAAGCCACAATTTCTCTGGCACAAAGTAGGCTCCTGCCAGTGCCTATTTGATTTATATACATCCTCTAAACAGTTTGTTGCTTCTAAATACTACTGTGCTCAATTTATACTTGATAAGGTATTTTGTATATCAAAACACTAAAATTCAAGTCAATTTATTTAAATTACCCCAGTAAAATTAGCGTTCTCCTAACTTATATAAAAAAATATATTTTCATATGTTAATAACTTAATAGGAAAGAGTCTTATGAGGAAACAACATTATCAATATTTGCAGATGATACTAGCATAATAATACATAATAAAGAAAAAAATTATTTAATAAATAAAGCACGAACTTTATTAGAGTCCATATTAGACTGGTTTCTTGCAAATAAACTTACACTCAATTGCAATAAAACAAGTAACGTAAGTTTACAGTTACAGGGCCAAGCAGATATTACTGTTAAATTAAATAATGAAGAAATACTCCATATCAGACTGGTTTATTGCAAATAAACTTACACTCAATTGCAATAAAACAAGTACCGTAAGTTTCCAGTTACAGGACGAAGCAATATTATTCTTAAATTAAATAATGAAGAAATACAACCCGCTAACTCTTCTAAATTCCTCGGAATCTACATTAACTCACAACTGATTTGGTCGGTAGAGATAACTAGCTTGAATGCGAAATTAAGCAAACCTATACAGGGTGTCTCACCGGCAACTGAATCGATCGATATAGAGAAAAGTACGCATCAGAAAATTTTTAAAATTTAGATGCATTTCCAAGGATGTCATTAAGACAAGCTGCTCTGGAATCGGGACTATGCAAGGATTCAATTCACGGAATCTTATTAAAATATATGTTTCACCCATTTTCATTCAATATGGTTCAAGGATTAAAAGAAACAGATTTCCTAAGAAGACAGAATTTTTGTGAGTTTATTCTAATAAGGTCGGAGGGTCATCATTCTTATTTGGGAAATATTATATGGACAGATGAAGCAAAATTTACTAAAAATGGACTTTTTAATAGACACAATTCGCATTATTGGAGTGACTCAAATCCTCATATGTTCAGAGAGCGAAAATTTCAGTAAAGTTGGCAGTTCAATGTCTACTGTGCCATAAAAAACGATAGAGTGGTGGCATTACAATTTTATCAGGAAAATTTGAACGGTAAATTAAATTTTCTCTTCTGCTAATATGTATAGGTAAATTTTTGTTTTTTTTAGGCGAAAGATATCTGAATATATTACAAAATTTGAATAATAACTATTTAGAAAATTTACCTCTCGCCGAACATAGAAACATTTTTTATCAGCACGACGGTGCTCCCCCACATACCGCATATTTAATTAATAATTATTTACAAGAAAATGTTTATGATCAATGGATTGCCAATAATGGACCTTTCTTATGGCCTCCTTGCTCGCCCGATTTATCAGTTCTGGATTATTTCATTTGGGGAACTATTAAAAATAAAGTTTATGAGAGCCCATTAACAACCATTGTAGATTGTATGCAAAGAGTAAGAAATGCATTTCAAAACATATCACAGGATTCAATTAGAAGAGCTACCCATGTGGAAATAATCCGAAGGTGCGAAAAATGTGTCTAGTTTGGAGGGCGGAATTTTGAGAAATTATTAAATTAAAATGAAATCATATTTTAAATTGATTTTGTCTCTGCTATTTTAGTTCATGCCATATCTTCAATTCGATTAATTACGTATGTTACAGTGTTAGTGTTATTTTGCGTTTTTGTGGATATCGAGTAGCAAATGTGCTGCAAGTTCTTGATATTACTTTATCACATTCTCCATAAATAATAAACAAATTTCAAAAGTTTTCGTTGGTATAATTTAAACGTGCTGGCATTTTTTGACATAAGATAATGACTGATTGTTTCTAATCATGGCTATTTTGATGAAATGATTACAACAATTCATGAATTTCTAATAAAACACCCACAATGGCTAATATCAGAGAAAAGGGAATTCAATTTTACATAACGTGACGTAAAAAAATACAGGGTGTTCCATTTGACCTAAACAAGTTTTCTCAGTTTGAAGTTGACAAAATGTAACGCCAAAAACGGAACACTTGGTATGATATTATTGAATTTATTTTAGTCGGTATAACGTAGCTCTCCTTGTGTTCTTTTTATGTGACAAGAAGCAAATGAGGATCTTTTACACGAAAAAAGTTATAACGGTCCTTGCAAACCGTTGTACCTGTCAAATTTTCTATAAAATGTCAAATATCTCTGAAACGGCTAGATTTAGATATAGGATATGCTACATATTTTCGACTAAGAATTTTATGCTCTTTTCGAAAACCCTAAAATAAATCGGATGTTCCATTTGAAATAAGCAAGTTTCTGATGCGTACTATTGTCTAAATCGATCGATTCAGTTCACGGTGAGACACCCTGTATATGCCATATTAATTATTTAAAAAAATATTGATTTTGATTTAGTAAAAATAGTGTACTTCGCCTACTTTCAGAGTTTGCTACAATATGGAATTGAATTTTGGAGTGGGGCTAGCAACCCCGAGCAGCTGTTTTTGGTAGAAAAAAAGCAATTATGTGTTATATTCCCTAGGGAGTCTTGCACAAATTATTTTAAAAGGGTTAAAATATTTATACCTTAACAAATTTATATATTTTAATTCAGAAAATAAAGAGATTCTCTAAATAAACCAAGTAACATTCATAATTACCCGACAAGATATCAAGATTACTCGCTACCAAAATATAATTACACCAGAACTAGAAAGGTTCCCGTATACTTTGGAATAAAAATTTACAATAAACTCCCTGCACACCTGAAATCATTAAACTGCAAAGCTTTTAAACACAAAATAAAAACATGAATATTTTACAGTTCCCTTTTAAAATTGGAAGAGATTACCATGGATTTTTAAAATTTATTGTTTTCTAATCAATATGTTAAAAGTGCTTTAAACATGTATCATGCGTGTTTATATTTATGTATGTATGTATAGAGGAGTATATATGTGGGGATATGTGTATCTGTATACATGTGTACATATCAATATATACGTATGCATGTCTAAACATATTATATAGCTATAACTAAATATTATTAAGGATTATTCTTATTAGCGTATTAATTATATATAATCATTGACTGTTACCAAAACTACGTCTTTCTCTACATTTTTAGGTATGTTTTTATTATTACATTTTAAACTAACTTTATTCCATAATTGATTGTACATATTGTAATAATGGTGGGAAATAAATGTTTACTTACAAATTTTATGCGAAATTAGTAGATTTAATTACCTTTAATTTGTAGGTAGGTACTATATTATACGACCAAAAATGTGAACGGCAAGTTTATTTGTTTTTGAAAACAATCCATCAGTTAATATAAACCTTTTTCAGCTTTTATTTCTACATTAAAACGGTTCGCAGACATCATTATAACAAAACGGCAAAATAAACTGTTTGCAATTCATCCATACATGCACTTGTAATCTAACAAGGAAATTAAAGTGGCTCCTGCATGCAACATAGCTGCAGCCCTCTCGGGCATACCAAAATTTAAATTATAAAACTTGAAATTCCGCTATAATTAGAGCGAAGAGGTTCTTAATTCACGGAATGCTTAAGGAGTTGTTTAGAAATGCTCAAACCTCGCACAACCCGTCTCCTGCATGACTGGTTATATCTAGTTAGGATGAAATGTATATTAAGCAGTATTTTATATGCAGACATATGTAAAATTAATAAAGTAAAAATGGGCCCCGAAAATTCTATAAGACGTTATATATAAGCAAATAACCATTAACAGGGCTAACAATTAATTTAAAAAAAAAATTCTGGGCAGGAAACTTTAGAATATGAAGTTGGACAGCGGAAACGTCTTCATTAAACAATTGAATTTAAAAATACTGTTATTATATATTTAACCGAACTATAATTCTGTACCTCGCAACATGCAGAGCAATATGGATTTATGAAAGAACGGCAAACTATAACAATAGTATGCTTTACACAAAATGTTTCTAAATCAATCGATATGGAAATTCAAACTGATGTCGTATATACAGATTTCTCTAAGATGGCTGACAGACTCAACCGCAACATATTAATCCACAAACTGGACCTTTCCCTAGATCTAACCAAACTTGTCAAATCCTATCTCACTGACAGAAATCGATATGTTGCTTGTTAGTCCTGGGGCGTATGTAATGCCATCGAATTTTAAATGATTCTATGGCATACATTTCATTTATACAGGGTGTCCCAGATTTGAAGTGGCATAGAATAATGAGAGATAGAGCTGAGTTTAAAACATCCACATACTTACCCTTGAATCCTCGCTGTTTTTGTGAACGATCAATCTTTACACGTCTGAAGGACTTTTATTATATTTTCCAAAGTGGATATTAAACGTTCACAAAGAAGGGTTCAATTCGACTGTTTCAGACGGAGAATAATACAAAATCTATACTTACTGTTCGTTTTTGCTGAACTGCTTCACTGATGGTACCAATTGGACGTCGTAACATTATAAATCTAACACAGTAAATACTAATACTTTCTTAAATTTAAGCCTGAAAAGAAATTTTGAAAACACAAGAAAAAGACAATATAAAGTTCAAAAAACATATATTAAATTTTTTTAAAATTCATGTTTTTACAAAACATTCAAGAAAATGAGTAACAACTATAGTCTGGCCCGTGTACAATACATAGTGAGGAACGGAACGACTCATAATGTACCAACTACCATCCAATGTTTAGTTTTTAGCTAACGATTAAACAAAAAGATTCAGTAAAAAGTTCAATGTTTATAATTTTTTGGTGGGCTTTTGCTTGCCTGTCTATTTACGTATTTTCAGTTCAATATCAATTTTGGTCGCTCCTCGAAGCTTAAAAATGCTTGAATCGCAACGATTTTGAATTATATTCTGCAATTATAGATTCATACGTTCAGGCAAGGCGGTCCCATGCACGTTCTGAGTACATGGTAACTATACTTTTTTGACACCGAATTACTGAGGAATCGGTTTAGGGCAAATACTGTTAAAACCCATCATTTTCTCGTCAAAATCGACTGCTAGAAAATGATAGGGCACCCTCAACGCTAACTTTGAGTAGAGATTGGATTAACGTTTCCTCATATTTAATAAAACGCATGAGTTGCTGTGTTTAACAACGTGGATTCGTAAAAGGTTTTTATTTTCAAAATTTCCGAAGTTAGTTGGTTTTCGTTATGATTTCTAAATTTTCTGGTCGGGGCGACATTACGTCTCCGTGCCGCGACATTTAGTATACTTTCTAAAATTACACTCCTTGATGAGTTTCTGACATTTTTGCATAAAAAATGTTCCGAGGAGCGAAAATGTGATTGAATGTATAAAAACCTCTTCCAACGATATTTTTGTTACAGTTTCGAAAAGTTCATCGAGGGTTTTGGCGTATTCTTTAACATTTTCAAGATACATATTTTATGAATTTTGACTGAAACTAAAATTCATCATATTCTTGGAATGGGTGGACGTATGTGGATAAAAGTTCTTGCACTCCTAGTCCAATCAATATCATAATTTAGTTTGGAAAATTTCCAGGACAGTACTCAATTATTATTATTATACATTTAGGGTCGATTACATTACCTTGTATATCAGTTTTTTGTAAATGGTGGATAACTATTGAAATGTTTATGGATTATTGTGCAAAATACTGTCATAATATTTGATGGCACGTTTATGGATACTTCCTAGCAAATTTTCGAATATAATGGTGAATGATATTTAAATTCTACAAAATGCGCAAACAACTAGTTAACGTCGTTATTTTATTACTTTCTCTTAAACATTTGTTTAATAATCATTTAATGTGTTATTATCATTACTCAAGAAGAAAAACGAAAAGCAGAAAAAAGAAAAAAGTCTAGAAAAACTGTTGACTTAATCACAATTTATAGCACAAATTTTAAAAAGACACTAATTATTGTATACACTGGTACATTTAATTAAAATTATAACAAATTTTCGAAATGAATACTCTTAGCGTCAATATATTTTTGTGAACGTTTAAAAAGGGTTTTCACCGATATATCGATTACAGTAGGGTTGTGTCTATTAGTGTCACGTACATTAAAAAAAATTGTTGTAATGGTTCACATATATTAATATTTTCACTATACACCTGTGACTTCAGGTAGCCACATAAAAAATAATCCATGAGGTGGAGATCAGGATATCTCGGTGGCCAGTTAACTGGACCCCCTCTACCAATCCATCTGTTGGTGTATACTCCCTCACCGGTACAGGAAAATGGGGTCCACTACCATCGTATTGAAATCACTTGCCTCTGGCATTGATGTTTTCTAATAAATTTGGTAACCCGTTAGTCTCCCTTCAAAAATGTGTGGCCCTATTAGGTGACTACTGTATATTCCACACCAGACGTTTATGTTGGATCTGTGTTAGGAATTTTTATGAAGCGCATCATGTGGATTCTCAGTTGCCCAAAGATGCTGATTTCTGGTGTTGGTTATTTCATCACGCGTGAATTGAGCTTGGCCCATGAACAGAATTCTAGAAATTGTTCGTATGTGCGCAACTGCCTACCTTTAAAATGTTAAACCCAGATCGCTGTCACCGTCTTCAAGTCGTTGAACTACTTGAACGTGAGAAAGGACATAAGTTTGCTTTTTTTAAAGTTCACTATACTCTTATTCTGGGAATTTCCAATTGATGATTGATATTCCTGGCGCTTACAGTTGGATTCATATGAACAATCTGTAATACTTCTTCTCGTTGTTGAAAATCTCTGGGAACATGTTCATGTTTTGCCTGTAAGGGAAATTACCCATGTTTCTTAATAAACTGATACACCTCTAAAAATGTTTTATAATTTGGTGCAAAACGATTTCGAAAACGTGTTCTGTATTCTCTCTTCCATTTCCGTCGCAAAAACGCACATGCACAATGCACATAAATCATATCTGCATACTCTTCATTTATAAATTCGAATGGCATCTTGAAATTAATAGATTTGTTAATATAAAACCTTACTTTAATGACTTAAACGACTTCTCTGAATACTTTAAGCTTAATTTCTAAAGGTAACTTACATTACTACGTATTAAACTATATAATGAGAGAATTGACACACGCCTACTTTTATTTTTAAGCAAACTGTTTTCTATGGAATATTGTTTATAGCGGTACAAATTTTAAGTGCAATTAGAATCAAATTTAAATAACAATAATACATTAAATAGTTATTAAACAAGGGTTTAAGTACAATTAATAAAACAGTGACTTAACTAATGGTTTGCGTATTTTGTAGAATTTACATATCATTCACCATTATTTTCGAAAATTTGCTAGAAGGAAGTAATTATAAATATGCCATCAAATATTATGATAGCGTTGTGTACAATAATCCATAGACATTTCAATAGTTATCCGCCATTTACAAAAAAATAATGGTATACAGGGTGATGTAATTAGCCCTAAATGTAAAATAATAAAAATTGAGGTCTGCCCTGGAAATTTTCCAAAATAAATTATGTTATTGATTGGACTAGGAGTGCACTATATGTGTACCAACTTATATCCAAATACGTTCACTCATTCCAAAAATATAGTGAATTTTAGTCTCAGATAAAATTCATAAAACAGCATGCATCTTGAAAACAGTGAGGATTCAAGGGTAAGTGTAGGGGTGTTTTGAACACAGCAAAGTGTGCTCATTAGTCTATGTCACTTTAAATCTGGGACACCCTATATACTCTACAGTCATTCCTTATCAGGTATTTTGCCAGAATGTGTAGCATATGGCCCGTGTGACGTCACATATACTGGATGGCGAGGGCGCCGGGCATTGACAGAAATAATCAATCATAAATAACTTCTTTCAGGACTGTCCTACGAGACTTTTGCACTAAACCTCTTTTGTTCCTATTAAAATTATGAAAAAAATTATAATAAATTGTTATTATAAATTTTTCGATATTTCTACCGTTAAGGAGTTATAACCAGCCAAACTGTAGCTTGACATTTTCTTAATAGTTTCAAAAACATTTTATAAAACAATAAAATATAACGTTAATAGATATATTTTAGTACTATTAAAGAATAGAATAGAATAGAGGAATCTTTATTTTCCACCTAGACTGTTATAATAGTATGTATCATCAGTTACATTATAAATAGCAAATTACAAAGATAACAGTATTTTGAAATTACAATTAAAAAAATACGTATTGTCCTGTCCAAAGTACGTAGATAATAATGATATATGTTATACTAATTACTAAATGTATTAGATCTTTTTAATAACTGTAATAATAACGATACAATTTCACTAGACTTCCAAAGATTAAACATATAGACTCTCGCTCAACACAGGAATATAAACATTGGGCTTTACCTTTTACAACACTAGTGAATTTGTGAACATTGGAGTGTAAAAGTTTCCTTTTTACCTGATTAGATATAAGTAGGAATATGCGTCAATTGTTTGGAATCCATATGGTATTCATATAAACACACTGGAGATGATGAGGTGCTTGGTTATCTGAAATATTTAGTACTAGTCTTTTCTACTTTCTCTGTTATTTAAATATTTTATCCACTAGTTATTTTTAAATTGTATTCGTATAGTCTACGCAAGTATTTTATTGCTTTTCAGACTTTACTTTTTATATTTGTAAGTTATGTATGTGTATATCTCTTCCTTATCGGACAATAAGTTTTTTTACAAAAAACCAGTCACCCTACTCTGTGGCTCCGACTCTCACAGAGGGGAGCTGGTAATAAATACCAATAGCCACTCCCCACGCCCGTGGGGTGAGTAACTACCGGGTCCGTTAATTCGTGTGCCCTGAGTAGACGCAATGAACCGAAGATGACAGCCTTCTGCATTCTGCCGGCTAAGATCTCTGCCGAATCTTGGCATGCCGGTATGATTTTTAGTTCCGAAAGCAGCGTCTGTCTCATTCCACCGAGGGCTCCTATAATCAGTACCACTATTTTAACACAATGGCCTGGATAAAGCCTGCGGAGTTCGAAGAGCAAATCTCGATATTTTGTCCGTTTTTATTCCTCTTTTAAGGCAATGTTGCTCTCAGAGGAAGCTGGAATTCCACGACATACATTGTCTTGAGTTGGTGGTCAAGAGTACTATGTCAGGGCTGTTGGCTTGTATTTATCTGACGGTGGGAAACAAGTAGTTCCAATAAATTAGACACTTCTCATTCCCCACAACGGACTCAATATCCCCCGGAGCATAAGGCAGTGTTTCGTCTATCCCATACGAGTGCCTTAGATGACAGTAAAGCACTCGTAATGCTGCGTCGTATCTGTGAATATAGGCCGAGACTGCGTATGTCGGGAAAGCCGACAGTAAGTGCATTACAGTCTCCAGTGCCCTACGGCAGGCCCTGCAGCTGACATCGGGGACCTCCATACCCATGCCACGGCGTCGATATATGAGGGTGTTAAATACACCATCCTGGCAGGCCATTATGAATCCCTCGGTCTCGGACTTTAGCCTGGCTGATCCTAAAAAGGCAAAGGTTCAGTCTTTCGGATAACCCGCGGTCTTCTATATTTGTATAGAAGACTCCTGTGTGGGCTTTTAATCGAACGGATTCCAACTCGGTGACCGAGTCGGTTTTACTCGCTCGACGTCGAAGATGAGACCAAGTTCATCGCCTGCTCGCCGTGCTGCCTTAAAGAGTGAAGCTCCTACCTCTGCATTTTCATGGTCTCGGAACTCCTGATGACTTTACATGCTCCATCCAGAACCATCCTGCATGGAGACTCTCCAAGCTCAAGAGCCTCCCCGATATCGTGGGAGATATAACCGTGGAACGGAAGATTTAGGATGCAAGTTGACATCGAGTTGACACAGCTCCTCTTTAATCCATTTCACTACTCCAAAAGAGTAGAGAAGGATCGAAACGGCAAGCATATTTGCCTTGTTCTTCCCCGACAGTTCTGAAGACCAGATCTGTCGGAGTAGGTGCTGATACTTGCCGCGGAGAGCGTTTTTCACTACACTCACTTCTTGGGTGGAGCGTTGCTCGACACCCAAGTAAGTGTACGACTCTCCGGCATCTAGATGGTGTAAGATGCTTCCATCCACGAGCTGCGCGTCCTCTCCGTAGTCACCACATCGTCCTCTCTTGAGATGGATCAGTGCGCATTTTCCAACCCAAACTGCATACCGACGGCCTGCGTGTACTCCTGTACCACTCTAAGGGACTGTTGGAAATCCCTCTTTCCAGAGGCATAAAGTTTAAGGTCATCCATATAAAATAGATGGGTGACCTTATGCCTCCTGTCGCTGGGGGTACCGCAGTTGTCGCCACGGGTTTTCCGGAACGAGACGGATAATGGCAGTAGTGAGATGTAAAACAGAAGGGGGCTGAGGGAATCTCCCTGAAATACTCCTCTTCTGAATGTTGCCGACTCTGTTTGGACTCTATCGTTACCCGATGTTATGGTAAAGCGAGTCCTCCAGAGTGGCATCAGTTCTTCAATACATCTCACTACGGGACCGGGTACCAAAAGATATCGGAGCAAGTGAACAATAAGCTCATGCGATGTTATGTTAAATGCCTTGCGGTAGTCGATCCAGGCCATAGAGAGGTTCCGCTTATACTGTATGAAGTCCCGCGTGACACATCTGTCTATCAGCAGGTTCTACTTGCAGCCAGCGACACCTCTCTTCGACCCTCGTTGCTCATATATCCGTTCGTAAACCGGTTCAACTGCGTGGAGCACCCGCATGTACAAAATGTGTGTAAATACCTTGTAACATGCGGTTAGACAGGTTATCGGTCTGCAGTTCTTTGGGTTGGACAAATCTCCATTCTTGGGGATTAGTACTGTCCGCCCCTCAACCACCCAAGAAGGATTTTGCTGCTCCCCATTCAACCAGGAATTAAAAATTCTGGCCAAATGCTGGTGGGTGCTCTATAAAATCCTTATTTTACTATAAGGAACGTAACCAGACTGCAACCAACAGCTACTCTCCGGGCTATGTGCCCCGCCGAGTGCTGAATTACAAGTTACAAGTCTGGCGCGTTAAGTGTAATAATTGCATATTACCATCCAAACGCTAATGCTTCGATTGCAACAAACACCAGCCGAAAGACTGATCCTACTTAAAGGAGCTCTCTAGCCAGCCGTCACACACCACTTGCAGACTGCACTTTCGAGCTGTTGGCTCTCGTCAGTGAAAGATAGGCATGTGACGACCGGCACTGACGATAGCCAACAGCTCGAAACTGCAGTCTGCAAGTAGTGTGTGACGGCTGGCAAGAGAGCTGCTTTAAGTAGGATCTGTCTTTCGGCTGGTGTTGGTTGCAATCGAAGCATTAGCGTTCGGATGGTAATATGCAATTATTACACTTAACGCGCCAGACTTGTAACTTGTAATTCAGCGCTCGGTGAGGCACATAGCCCGGAGAGTAGCTGTTGGTTGCAGTCTGGTTACGTTCCTTATAGTAAAATAAGGATTTTATAGAGGAGTTTGCGACTAAAAATATTATGTTTAATATCCCGCCCTCTAAAAGCACGTTTGAAATATACCATCTGCCAATAGTACACAAAGAAGAAACCAACCAATCCAACAACAAAGCCTAATACCATTCCATAACCCAAGATACCGCCAGCTTGGAAAGAAGCTAGACAATATCGGTACATTTTAACGCACAGTAGGCATCACATGGTGGAAATCGTATGTACTCCGAGGAAAGGACAACTACTACTCGGGCAGATGTCTAGGAAAAGCTCACGAAGTAAATAAGTGTTACGTGCTTACAATTTTCAGTAAACACTTTGTGGATTCCAAATAACTTGCAACAAGAATTTTCACAAACCACTGATTTATTTAATCACTAAAATTACACTAGCAAATACTTAAAAATCACACAACTAATAATAACTTAATCTAATATAATTTCACTACTTTTAAAACACTAAGCACTTTACTTTTCTTCTTAAACTTATCAACTCTTGTCTAACCTAAAAACTCTCTTGTCTGTTTACTTCACTAAACTGCATACTTCACTCAACTGAACTGTTCCCCCATCTGCTGGATTCACCTCTTTATATACACACTTGGAATCCTTCCAGAACTCTTTTCTAGAATCCTCCATAGTTTTCTACTATGTACTAGATGATTTTTCGTCAATTGGCTCATAGACGGCGCCACCATACAGGTTTCCTTTCATCTTGAACAGGAACTTAATCACATCTTTCCTCGTTAGAGGGCAGCACATAACATAAGTTTCATTAACAATCTTCCGCGCGGCTATATTAACAGTGCTGAATACCACCGTACTCCAGTTGGCGGTGGCTATCAAAAAGTCCATAAAACAGTCCCAAATCCTACTTCTCCCCCTAAACTCTCTAGAACCATTTTATTACACCTCCCTCGCGGGGACATCATGACAGTCTCGGCATACAAGGAACCGCAATTGCTGCTGGACCCTACCATTAATACCAACCTAGACAGACCTTCAACAATAAAACAGACCTACATGATGCTCGGGGACATGATCGTCAAACACCCATCCCAATTCCCTCCGGAACAGTTTTATATGAATACATCAACCTCTACAGAAACTATAGAAATAATTTAAACAAAATCATGAAAAAGGTAAAAAATAATATCAAGGAAGTTTAGGAAATAATAAAAGATGTTGGAAATAACGTAACAAAACAAAAAAACACTAATGTTATGGGTAAACATGGAGTAATTATAAGTAGTAATGAAGATGAGGCAAATATATTTAACAATTATTTTACACAAGTGGGTCTCGATATGGCTAGCAAAATTAACACTAATAATTATATCAAAGAAAATAATCAAACAATATGTAATTCAATCCTTTTAAGTGACGTTACAAAAAAAGAAGTAGCAACGACAGGTTTAGACAACATCTCTGTAAAGATTTTTAAAATAATCAGCTCTTATATAGCCAAATCTCTATGCCATATAATTAATTTCATTTTTCACACAGGTATTGTCCCAATGCACTTTGTACTCTGTAGAGTATAACAGTGGCTATACATAAAGTAGGGCCTCAGCTAGAAGTAGGTAACTAGTGACCAATATCTCTCATAAGTAACATGACAAATATTTTTGAAAAACGCCAAGACACAACTACAAAATTTTCATGAAAAATATAATGTATTAACTCGAAGACAATATGGCTTTAGACAAAATAAAAACTCAGAAATGGCAGTATATGAACTAATCTGATAGAAACCCAATAAATGAACAGTCTAAATGTTTGGAAGTTTACTTGGATTTGACACAGTTCCAAGCGCAAAGTTGATTGAGGTAGCTAAGGATTTACGCATTAGAGGTACAACTCTAGAAATAACAATAAACTATTTAAAAGATCGAGTGCAATTTGTTAGAATAAATAATAATAACTTATATCCAAAATACAGTCACCTACATGAAACTAGGAATACAGAAAACATATTACCAATAAGAAGACAAAAATCATTTACTCGTCCAAAACATTACAAACAAATACCACCTGACATAAAAAATAAAAGAAATCCACTGCATGAATTTATAATACAAAATGAAAAAATCTTCATTTAATATTGTCACGAGCCGGGGGTGCTTGGTTTGGAGAGGTTAAATTATAAGTAAAATAATGATGTAAAACAGAAATATACCAACATTTTATTGAAGGTAAAAATAACAAACAAGCCCATAAAGGAAAATAGTTCAAATAATCAAAATATAAAATAAAAAGATCTTACCAGTCCATAATGGGGGAGATGCGTCAGGTGGATGCTCGTTGACTGATTGACTATATACCAATAAGTAATGTGTGTATCAATCCTGGACTATTTATATGATTCCCAAATACTTATTCAGCAATATTCCTATATTCCAGGTAGATTTAAAGTTTATGTCTCAACACGGTTACAAGCTGAAATATGAAACTTTACATCCTTTATGCTAGTTAACTAGCGAATTTATATTGTAGAAATAAAATATGTATGATAAAATTTAACTTGGAAAGAATGTAGAATTTATTTATCGATTTAATTTTGCGACTTATTTAATTTATTATTGAATATTTGAAAATTATATTTCGTAGAGAATATGCTAAAAAGTATTTTGATTAATTTTATAGTGCAGAATAATTATTACTACTTGACAATATTCAACATAATAATAACCCGCATGTTAGCATGTATATGTTCTTCCAATTCTATTCCACTTTAATTTTCGACCAGTGCCATGAAATATTATTACAATTATTGACTGTCAACAAATATGACATACAATAATTATCATTGTTATTATGTTGGGACCAATCTTACACAAGACAAGTTTTTTGTTAAGCTTAAAGTGAAAGAACTTATATTATTAGACACATATTTTGTAATTGATTTTGTAAATATCTTCAATAAACTAGCAAACTATCTACCCACAACATTCCCTCATTACCTCGAACCAACCTACTCGTTCCCATATAGGCCGACCGATTACAGACATAGCTCTCGCGAGAAATCTAAATACGTCAGTAGACAGCGAGGTACAGCAAATTCTAAATAGTGACGACTACCCAGTACTATATACATTACAACGCAATATACACTGTTTGCCACAAAAAGACTACCTAGAGAGCAGAATTGGCCGGTATTCTCGTTATACATCTCATTATACATCCACCAAAGAGTTGCCTAAAAACCCTACTTGCAACTTCCCGGCGGACATGGACCGAGCAGTTAACTTGATTACTAAATTTGTAACTGCCGCACTACTCCTATCCCAAAAACACATCAAAACTCCCACAGCAATTATTGGATAAATTTAAAGATACAAATCGACTGAGAAAGAAGTATTCGAAGTTCTATAAATCCAATCCTACTATCACAATTCAAGCAACTTAAAAGAGAATTAGACTGCGATATTAGGGACTTCAAAAGTAATGAAATCCGGAAACTAATTGCATCCTATTCAGAAGATCCCCACTTTGTCCCATGTTTATTTACTGTAAACCCATCCTAATACCCCCACTCTCAATCTAAGCTGATGTGACTGTCAGCGACTTCCAGAAAACTGCATCATTTTCCCAACACCTATCCAATGTATTCAGCCCTAACGACATCCCTAACGACATCCCTCCCCATATCTAAAACGACGTCCAATCCTATATTGACACACTCAACCAAACAATCTTAGCGGCTAGCGAGGTTACAATATTTTTCATACCATCTGAAATTAGCGCTGTAATAAGCTGGCTCCACCCAAGAAAATTCCCTAGACAGGAAAGTATCATTTCCTACGTCTTAGAACACCGCCCTCCTTCATCTTACCTTTTTTTCATTAAGTTATTCAACGCCTGCTCGCAATCGCTCTACTACCCAGCTGGTTGGAGCATCGCAAAAATAATTAACATCCCCAAGCCCAACAAATCCAAAATATCTCTTCTGACTACAGACCCACCAGTTTGATATGGACACTTGCTAAATCGCTCGATATCCTCATCTTTTGTCGTATCCAGCAACATACAGACAACATAGAGCTCCTCAATCAACACCAATTTGGGTTCCGCGCTAGCAGCTCTGTCGCGTGAGCGAGATAGTCACAACCATATTTAATCTAGATCTAATCACAGAGTTTTTCGTCTTAGACCTCGAAAAAGCCTTCAACAAAGTCTGGCATCCTGGACTACTCTATAAACTCAACTTAGCGGGATTTTCGACACGTATCATAAAAATGAGACAGCCATACATTTCTAACTGACAATTCCGAGTTGTAGTCAATCAACTCTCCTACATCCTCTATCCACTCAGACATCCTCCAGGGGCCATCCCTTGATCCGATCCCATTCAACCTGTACATAAACGATTTGCCATTCCCGACAGACTACTGAGTGACGTTGTGTCTTTTCTCCGATGATACAGCGATACCCTTGACTTCTAGACAACCTCACATGGTGACAAAACACTACAAGAACAGATAGACATCACGACAAACTCCTATTGGGGACTAAACGATAACCTAGATAAAACCCAACCCAGATAGGAAACTATTATTCGACAAACATATCAAGAAAATTAAAAGTAAATGCTGGAGGCGTATATCAACCTTTTGCTCGCTCCTCAAGCCGCCTCAACTGACAAAACCTATTGTACAAATTCTATCTTAGACCTATCTTAACCTATGCCTCCCCCATTTGGTACAACCTCATAGCCCCAACATACCAGTACACGCTACAAAGAACACAAAACAAGCTACAAAGAATTGCTAATAGCCTACCATTAATAACACACACACAACTACTACATGACATATCAGGCACACCTACCCTATCTAATTTCGTCATAACGACTCTACTTCCCAACCTGGCCGACTCCCTAATCCAGTTAATAATCACTTTTTAACCCTCTCACTGCTAAATTCCTTAACGCTCCCAAACTTCCATCCCTGAACTATATCTACACTCTCTGAACACCAACACACACATTTTGTAAACCATAATATTATTTAAAAAAATAAATAAAGAGATAAAAGAAACGAAAAATGCAAAATATCAAAAACAAACATAACACAAAAAAAACCTCAAAAAACAAACAGAGAAAGAAAAATCAAAACAAATAACGCACAATAAAATACCTACTATTTCACGACACTAACATTAAAATAAAGAAGTTTTGTCTAAAAGAACCAACACAAGAGCAAATTAAAAGAGCCATACACACATTAACCAATAACTAACATAACACTATTGTAAAACACCCAATAAACATCACGATACATCTAGAAATCATCACCATAAGCCAGCCTCAGAGCACGACGACCTCGCCAATTCAGTCCAGGGCAAGCATCCAGAGGATGAGAGCCCCATGCACCAGCAAAGCAAAATAACTTTTTTTTTGAGCAGAGATAGGTACAGGCATTGCTCTATAGAAAAAAAGTTGTTGAAATTTCCTTTAAAATGGTTGTCTCAGAAAGGTTTTTCGATGAAAATTGACTGAGATAGAGTCGCTTTTTATCGCGTTTACCTTGATACTGTTTTAAGTCTAATTTTTTATAAAAAAAATTTATTTTACTCAATTAAATAATGTATTTCAAGTTAATTTGTTAATAATGAATAATTATTTAAAAAATATATAAAATTGGGATGGTTTTTTAAACAATGTGACAATTAATAATTATACTAAAATATTGATTTTTTATCTATCTGATATATAGAGATTTATATATTTTTTTCAGTAAAAATATTATAATTTTAGGTAATTTGAAGATTTTATTCAATAAAACTTATTCAGGTAAGAATATTTCATTAAATTATTTGCAAATTATAAACATTTCATTCAATCTCTTCAATAACATTTTCAAATTGAATATCAATATCTTCACCCACGTCTTCAAAGACATCCTTTTCTACAATATCTGCTTCTTATATATTATCGGAATTGACACCCACACATTCTTTGCAAAACATTAGTTAGTATTAATACTTTCAACACCATTAATATTGTATGTTTGTCATAATTTCTTTTTACACTAGCAGCAGTAACAGTTGCAATACTCTGCATTTTTAATACTCTGTGTGCTTCAGCCAATATATTTTTCTCACATAAAAAACAATTTTCCGTCATCAAATATACATTTAATATATCAGTAGAATTGACTTGAGCTCTACTAAAACGAAAACCTTACTGACACGTGTACTATATAACTCCAGAATGTTCGGCACCGCTGATGCTCTGTCCCCACTCTTCTGTATATAAAAAGACTTTTCCCCACTTACAAAGCAATGTTACGAAGCAGATGTTCGGTAGAGGCGACAGGCGAGGTTGTTACAGGCTTAATGCATATGCCCGCACTAAATATTTGTGTTTCGTTTTCCACATATCGCCAAGCCGCCAGCCACGTATATCGCCAAGCCACGAGCCGTGGGTGGCAGAGATTTTGCTTCTGTCCGCTAGAAGCTGCTAGGAACGATCACGTGACTTCCGTCTTGTTGAAAGGTAAAAGTGATTCTGTGTGTGTACGCTGCCGCAAATTCCTAAAACTTAATTATTTAAGGCATCTTGGTGGATTTTGCGATTATCGACGACGATAAAATTTTCTCCGTTTTAGTTGTTTCTGTTTGTTAGAGTATTCTGTTGATAAGGAGGGAGTTTATCCGTATTTGTACGGGATTTACCTGTACAAGTGAGTAATCTTACTATCCCCATCTTTTCCAACCTTACCCACGTTTTTCAAAAAAGGTTGGTTGACCATCTTCCTTTGGAAGTATCTCGTTTGCTAGAGAGACGGACTCGACCTTGTCAATTGAGCTGCAGCATTCTACCAGAATTTCATATGGATTGAACCCTCGAGGAGAGATAAATTATTTCTTTTGTAAATCACATCTGATTTCAATTGCTCTCACTAGGCACGTCTTATGTGCAATTCCAACCTGCAAATTAAATGGGTGTATCTTTCGGGTCCACAGACTATATTAGAACAATCCACGGACTAGGTTAGAAAGTTCCATGGACTTGGCTGAAACGTGCCGCGGTTTAGGGAGGCTATAAACTCACCACAATCGTCTGGCCCCCGAAGTCACCACCGTAGGGTTGCAGTCTCACCAGTTGTTGATGTCTGGGTATGATACCATCTAGGTAAGTGTTAGAGCTTCCTCTACCTGGAAACCATCTTCAGTGGTTCTGCGTAGCAGTATATGTTTTTGATTTAACTAACGTTTGTATATATTGTATATGTATTGTATATTGTATATATTTAAATAAAGATTTTACTCAATTATCATTAACTAAGTAGGGTTTTTTAATGTAACCTATTGCGACCATATTTATTATAGTCAATCCTCACGCTTGTAAACCAAATGTAGCTACACGAGGGGAATTTATCTTTATTTATTTTGTAACATACTTATCAGAATATAGCCATTTAACTGCACATCGCCAGGTTCATATTAGAGAACCATAAGTTATGAATATTATAATATAGTACATTCCATGTTGAGATAAAGTGTCATTATTTCGTCTTCGTGTACTAAGAATGGAACCCTCAACGACTTTATGTTAAATGAAGTAGACACCTCTAATAGTTTGTGCTTAATGCCCTGAGATATTTGAGCTAGTGAAATTTTTGTCGTGGGCACGCTACATCACTTATTCGGGCTAGATAGTGTCCACGATCTGCTACGTACAGCAGCCCAACGTAGTTTATGTTAGATAACCTTAGCAAGGCAACGGTACAAGGCGATCTTGTAGAGTTAAGAACAAACGAAAAAGAAAGAAGAACAGATTTTAAATTAACTTAATTTGAAATATATTTTACGAATCTCCATATTTTACAGCAATATTTAATTATTTAATAAATATTAATAGTCTAATTAATTAATATATTTTAAATTAAATTCATTTTAAATATATTTTTACAAATCTTCATATTTAAGATAGATAAAAAAACAATATTTAAGAATAATTTATTGTTACTTTGTTTAAAAAACTATTGCAGTTTTATACATTTGTGAAAATAATTATAGATTTTTAACAAATTAACTTGAAATACATTGTTTTATTGAATAAAAATCAATTTTGTTATAAAAAAATCGGCAGCTACTGGAAGCGGCTGGAACCTCCCCAGTCGGTGGATCGTTGAAGCCGAAAAGAGCATTAAATTGTGTGACAAAACGGCACTAAACATAATCCGGTCTCATCCAAAACCTTTTCAGATCTTCTGGGGCACTAAAAAAACCTTATCGCTCGTTGAATTATGTACTATTAGGATATTGCCAACTTTAACATGTTGAGCGACCAAGAAAGTCTAGTTATCCTAAATACTACAGATTTGTAAAGCAACAAACTGAAAATTGGTAAAGTGATAATCTATAATAAATTCACCAACGAAGGTACAGAAAGCATATGATATTGATTTTGTTACATCTACCTTTAAAGTTTGTGACAATCCACTAAAAGTTACAAATATGCCGAAATCTTATTAACATTACATGACACCAACGTTATCGGATGACAAACGATGACAATGACAATCGTCAAAATTTGCTCATTGCAATCTGATCGCCCGCGGCTGTCTTTGTTAAATGAAACATTAGTATTTCAGTAGTTTTACTAGATTTTAGAGGAATATTTGTAGTTTAATTCTTCGATATGTCTGTATATATATTTAAAAACAGCACTAAACGTAATCCGTTCTACTTCTAGAGCAGTGAAGAAACCCTCACACGTGAATTGACACGTGATGTGACGAGTTTCACGACGTAACGGCTACGCGCATCGATCATGTCATGCGAAATGCGATCTATGCTTCATATTTGCTTTGTTCGTTGAAATCAGAATTTTAACTGCTTTTCAATGGTTCCGTTGCAAATTGAAAGTAATTATAAAATAAACAACTTGTTGCGTCAAAATGGCACTAGACGCAATCCGATCTCAACCAAAACCTTTTCAGATCTTCTGGGACACTAAAGAAACGCACGTGCAAAGTTTCATTCAAATCCGTTCAGTAGTTTTGGCGCTATCGTGCTAATACATACACACACACACACACAAAGACATTTTTCAAAAACCACTTTTTTGTGTTCCTAAGACCTCAAAACGTAAAGATTTGATGTTATCTCAATTTTCGTTTTTGAACCAATTTTAATAACCTCTCACAATTTTATTGTGGAGAGGTTAAAATGAGATTTAAAACAATATCAAGGTAAACGCGATAAAAATCGAAAAAATTGTTAAGTTTGAGCGACTATACCTCAATCAATTTTGATCGAAAAAACTTTCTGAGACCACCATTTCAAAGGAAATTCATCAACTTTTTTTTCTGCTCAAAAAAAGTTATAGGCAAAAAGGCAAAAGAAAACAAAAAATCGGATTTTATTTTTCTAAACAAGCCATTTCGATGGGAAATTTGATTCTCTACAAGAAATCTCTTATTAACTGAACCTGAATTTTGCCTCGCTTTCGAATTATATTTAAAAAGCTGAAAGCGTTGCATATTCACCCCTATCTAAAATTTGTACCCTCTAATTTAATAGCACTCCGTGGTTTTCTCATCTTAAATTACCAATTGGACAATTTATGCAATAAAAGCCCTTGAACGTCTTAATTCCTTATTTCCTTGTTTTTTATGACATAATCATTAGCCTAATACCTGTGTCAAAAAATTATAACTATTTAGCATATTTAAACTAAAGTATATTCTCATTTAATTAATTAACATCCTGGTTATACAAAATAGTTTCCACAAGTATATTAAACAAGAATTCATGTTGCTTTTCAGTTAAAATGAAACACTGTACATTACCCAAGCGAATATTTAAACTGATAATTCAATAACAAGTGCAGTTACACAGTTACGCTCACACAAAGTGTAACTGACCCAGCATACAACTCAAGTAGTTGCTGCACGTGATTGCAGTTGTTTAGCGCATTTCTTGTCCCTCAGTTTGTTGAGTATCAACGTGTAGCCTCAATTCTCATCCATTTGTCATCGTAAGGCGTTAGTGGACTATCTCCGAGAATATAAATGGCTACTTTTGTGTTTAAACTTATAGTACAATGCGTATAGCAGCTACGTGGCGTTTGCTATAAAGAAAAATAAGAAAATAACATTTTAATGTACGTGGACAGAGTGAAATGCAGTCCCAACACTTAAGTGCACCATTTTCAATCTACCATTTTTTTTTTTTTTAGTTTTGCTATTTGAAAAATTATTACTGTCGATCTATTATGCTACAGTACTGAGTAATTAATTATCAATTCATAACCTAGGATAAAGCAACCTATATGGAATATTTATTATCCGGAAAAGGATATTACGTTTGGTATACAATCTAGACAGTTAGAAAATAAGAAAATATTAAATAGTCGATATACAGGGTGGGGCAATAGTGCGCCGGACCTCGATATCTCGAGTTCTACGATAGCTAGAAATTTTTAAAAAAATTGCAAGTAAACTAGATAAAAAAGTCTATAACTGTAAATAATTTTCGAACATACAGGGCGAACCAAGACGAAATTACAGGACCAAATGCCTCTTCATTAAATGGAATGCTATATCAATACATTTCTTGAAGCCACTTTCTAGGCTCTATTCTTGCTTGAACAACGAGGAGCAGCAGTAGGCAGCTTTCAGTGAGAACCTGAAGATGGCAGATGAGATCCTGCCGAAACGTCGTTCAGCCAACCGTGACTTCCTGGAGGAGTCGACCATCCACGCGGGAGAGCACCCGGAAGTACAATAACACTTCATTTAACACCCGCGAAAACCTAAAAAACAACAGTACAACATATATATATATATATATATATATATATATATATATATATATATATATATATATATATATGTTATATTAGAAATATACTATGATATATAATATCACTGAGACAGGCTTAACCTTCTCAAACATATCATGTTACAGATTGCGTAACAGCTCTTCTCTAATAACCGCTCACGTTGGCTGAGCTTAATGTTTCTTTCTTGGTAATCTCTTATCATGCTGAATTGCCAATTCAATACTCTTTGTTCTCTAATGTTATAAATATAACCAACAGACACCTGTACCTTCAGTCTTATACTCACTTCAGATTAAGCTACTTCAAAATTATTATTGTTATTATTATAGAGTCAACGTTGACTCCAGTGTTAAACTAAATAAATGTTTTTAAAAAGTTAAATCTACAATCCACTATCTAACATTGGCGCAGTCGTGGTGGATCTGAAGAACACGCACAGTTCGGGAGCCTAACCAGTGGAAAACATATCGGAAGGAACAAGGAGTTCATCTGGAAAAGGTGCCTAACCTGAAGAAAAGAGCCCCTGGAAAAAGGAGAAATTCCTTAGCTGTCGTGGTGGATCCCAATCCTTTACTCAGAAGAATCTACGTTCACAAAGAAACAATAATAATAATTCAACAAGCAACAAAGCAACATATCAATCAATCAACAAATTAGCAAGTAAGAATTCATCCCAGTCGAGAAGTTGGTGTCTTCGGCAATGTAGGAGACCTCTGTGGAAGGAATACCTGGTAACGCCCCTGGCAGAGAAGACCGCATTGTAACAAAGTTCACGGAGCAGCATTCAACTTCAATCCAGACGTGTGGAATGGAAATTTTAATGTAAGTAGATTTTAAGAATCATCTCGATTATTTTGCATATTTTTCTTATAAAAAAACAATTCAATTTAACGAACAGCAGTTCTAATATTCAAATAATAATTTCATTCAGAAGTAATATAATATTTTATTTAAAATTTATGTGACCTACATAAATAACTATACCGTTCCTATCTTAACATTATTTTTATCGTAATATCATATACTCTTTAAGTACGAACTTATCTACATTTCCTACATAAATAATTATAATCACATACCATTTTTATCTTAACATTATTTTTATCATAATATCATATATCATATAAAGGTTAAGTTTACGTCTTACTTGACTGTGAAATAAAATAAAACCCACATGTTCTATACTGTTTAAATGCACATTAGTATATAAAATTTCAGTGACATTATTCCCAACTAAAAACACTTGTTAAATTAATCCAATTATCCTTGTAATTAAATTTTGAAATATTATAAAATAAACAGCACATTCTTTTACATATAATATAAAATTACCAATTGTCAGTAGCGTACTAGCTCAAATTGAAAAAAGTGTTTTAAGTTATTTAATTATCTAAATAATATAAACAAAATGGCTACCACCACAAACGTAAGCAATTCCAATGCAAACAATTCAATCACGGCGAACGAAACTATAAATATTGAACCTTACAGGTTAAGTGAGATTTTTTCGATAGTCCCGGAATTCGATGGAAATCCGATATTTTTACAAACCTTTATTAGTGCGTGTATTTACGCGAACGGAATGTCTATAGAAGACCAACGTGTTCTACTTGCTCTGCACATTAAAAATAAACTTCGGGGAAAAGCCGCCGAGTTAGTAAACTCCAGGAACCCTGCCACCTGGGCAGAAATTAAAAGCCTACTCGAGGCCCACTTCGGTGACTCCCGCGACTTGACAGCCCTTATACAGGACTTACAACGCATTCACCAACTACCCAACGAAACCGCACTAATATTCGTATCAAGACTACAAACGCACAACGCGAAAATGCACGCAGCAGTGCAAAAGCAGACTCTAACTTTAGAGGAAAAAACTGCTCAATGTAACCTCATCGAAAACATGACATTGACCACCTTACTGACTGGATTAGAACCCAAGTTAGGGCAAATTATCAGGGCTGGCAATCCTAGTGATATGCTAGATGCAATAAATCGCATCAAACGTGAGTTGCAATTGTCGTACTTCGAATCGCAAAAATTCTCCAATAAAATTCAAAATAGAAGTCCCGTTCAAAATCAGCAAAGGCGCCCAAATCTCCCACCATTTTGCACATTCTGCAAAAGGAATGGGCACAGCTTTAACGAATGCCGAACGAGGCAAAACCACCAATTTTCACAACCCAATTTCACACCAAACGCCTATTCCAATCAGGCACAAGCTCCTAGACAGCACTTCCAGAGTGTACCTAATCAAGCAAACTTTAGACCACAGAATTCCCAAAATTTTTCTAATCAACAACGCAATTATCCACAACAAAACAGGCCCTCAGCTATCAGGCCAAATCCTAACTTCCACCAGCAGAGACCTTCTGCCATACAACCGAACCCGAATTTCAATAGATTTAACCAACAAAAAACCCATCACCTAAACCAAGAAACTTATGATAATTATTCAGATTACCCAAACCAATACGAAGATTACTCTGCAAATCAATCCGTAAATTATTCTACCAATTATCCTCCTGATTATCAATCTCAAAATAATGATGACTACGATTTTCCAAACGGACAATGTGGGCATTATACTGCTAATTCCCAATCCCAGGAACATGAGAATTATACTGTTAATTCTCAGCAATACGAGGATTATACTGCTAATCCTCCGGATTTTTACACAGGCCCGGAGTATTCCACGAATACTCCAACACAACAAACAGACGAACTAGGCCAAATTTCTCGCCAAGTCCAAGCGATAAACCTCCAGGAGAGTTTCGACCCAAACCTGAACTTCCCGGAAAACCAATTCATGTAAAAACACCCCGCTACAAACTAAATATCGTAAATTCCAAAAATTTATTTTACATAGAAGACATCACTAAACGTTTCAAAATTCTTGTCGACTCGGGTGCAGGTATTTCTGTATTTAAAACCAAAACAGCGGAAAGGTACAAACAAAGATATCCTAAAAACGTAATTATACAGGGTATAACAGATGAAAAAATTAATATCACCGAATCTGTTCTAATACCATTCAATTCAAATGACCCATACAAGGTTTATGTTCACGACCT
The DNA here is from genome assembly GCA_963675555.1 of Leptura quadrifasciata. Lineage (NCBI taxonomy): Eukaryota > Metazoa > Arthropoda > Insecta > Coleoptera > Cerambycidae > Leptura > Leptura quadrifasciata. Next base: position 45,998,068 of record OY776675.1, read on the forward strand.
AGATATAGAATTCGATGGACTATTAGGTGCAGACTTTCTAAAATATTATAAGTGTCATGTGGATTTTGAAAATAATCTACTTATTACCAATTTTAAAACCGTACCTCTATTTGAGGTGACTGAGGTAACATCAATCAGGAACCACAATAATTCTAACGAAAACAATAATCCAGGTATTAGAATTTCAAACCCAAATTTAAATGTTAAAAACCAAAATGTAATTTCTATCGAACCACGCACAGAAAAAATTTTTAAACTTAAATGCAATTTACAAAATACCGAAGCTATACTAATAGCCCAGGAAAATGAAAAGGTACGTTTACCGAATGCCATTGTCAAAATAGACAACAATGGTGAATTTTTGACAACGATAATAAACGCAAACGCGATTCCAAAAACAATACATTTCTCGGATCTTAAACTTGAACCCGTTCAAAAATTTAGATCAATATTTAACGTAAATCTTCAAAATCCGGATTCCCAATACATAGACCGAAACTACGAAATAAAAAATCAATTACGCTTAGATCACTTGAACGACGAGGAGAGTGAATTAATTACTCAACTCTGTTTAGGCTTTTCAGACATATTTTATCTAGAAGGTGACAACTTGACATTTACCAACAAAATCAAGCATTCAATAGACACTAACGATTCTAAACCAATTTTCACTAAATCTTATCGTTACCCCCAAATTCACAAACAAGAAGTAAAATCACAAGTTTCAAAAATGCTCGACCAAGGCATTATCCAGCCTTCAATTTCTCCCTGGTCCTCCCCAGTTTGGGTAGTCCCCAAAAAACTAGACGCTTCTGGTAAACAGAAATGGCGCGTCGTAGTTGACTACCGAAAATTAAACGAAGTAACGATAGGTGATAAATATCCTCTACCTAACATTTCCGACCTTTTAGATCAATTAGGCAAATGCCAATATTTCACGACTTTAGACTTGGCCTCTGGCTTCCATCAAATTGAAATCGATCCCAAAGACATTCAAAAAACCGCTTTCACAGTCGAAAATGGTCATTTTGAATTCGTACGAATGCCTTTTGGACTCGAAAATGCTCCATCAACATTTCAAAGGGTGATGGACAACATTTTACTAGGAATCCAAAACGAAAGGTGTCTCGTCTATATGGACGATATCATTATCTACTCCCCTACTATCCATGAACATATTTCTCGATTAACAGAAGTCTTCAAACGTTTACAAAAAGCCAACCTCAAAATTCAGCCAGACAAATGCGAATTCCTTCGCAAAGAAGTTGCCTATTTAGGACATCTTATTACAAAGGATGGTGTAAAACCGAACCCTGCCAAAGTCGAAGCAATTCTAAATTTTCCTCAACCCAAAAATCAGAAAGAAATTAAATCTTTTCTAGGTTTAGCAGGCTATTATAGGCGTTTCATTCCTAATTTTTCCAAAATTTCAAAACCCTTGACTAAATTGCTACAAAAAGATATACCTTTCAATTTCGATAATGACTGTACAAATTCATTTGAAACCCTAAAACAAACCTTGACAACTACTCCGATATTGATCTACCCCAACTTCGATGAACCTTTTGTCCTAACTACAGACGCTAGTGCATTTGCAATAGGTTCTGTACTTTCACAAGGAAGTATAGGAAAAGATTTGCCAATCGCATACGCATCTCGAATTTTATGCGGCGCGGAAACCAAGTATTCAACCATTGAGCGTGAACTTTTATCTTTGGTCTGGAGTGTAAAGCATTTTAGGCCATATCTATTCGGAAGGAAGTTCAAACTCGTCACCGACCACCGACCACTCACTTGGCTATTTTCCATAAAAGACCCAGGTAGTAGACTAGCGCGTTGGCGCTTAAAACTCGAAGAATACGATTACGAAATAATATACAAACCCGGAAAAATCAATAAAAACGCGGACGCGTTGTCCAGAATAAAAATTAATCACTTTTCAGAATGTTCCAAACTTTATTCAAAAATTCTAGCCGCAAACGAAGACTCAGACGAAGACGAAATTTCAGACAACGATGACGAAATTACCGACGAACAAATCGCCCGAGAATTTGACACATTTTCCCGACTTTACAAAACCAAATCTCTAATAGACTATTCCAAAATTCAAATCACAAATAAACAACTATTAGATCGAGAAAATAAAAATATCATAACGTTTTTCCAACAAAACAACTTGACAGACCTTCACCATCAAATTATCGAGGATATTTTCGAAGAAAACCCCGAATTCTATAACAATACAATTAATATCGTTTCCAGCAAATCGACCCGACAAAGAAACTACTACATTATCGCTCTACCTTTCGACCCAGAGTCTGTGGTAGAACATCTATTTTTAACACTTTACAAACATCGAAACAAATTAGACCTTTCCAAAACTTACCATGTTGAAAACAATCTAGACTTTCCAATTCTCGAAATCCTATCATTTATTTTTACAGAAAAAGATTTAAAACTAATCATTTGTCAAAATTTATTACGAACTCCCGATGAAGACCAACGTCCGATCATTCTCGACCAGCATCACACCGGAAAAAATAATTTACATCGTGGAATAAACGAAACAATACGTAGAATCAAAAATAAATATAATTGGCAAAGTTCACGGAGCAGCATTCAACTTCAATCCAGACGTGTGGAATGGAAATTTTAATGTAAGTAGATTTTAAGAATCATCTCGATTATTTTGCATATTTTTCTTATAAAAAAACAATTCAATTTAACGAACAGCAGTTCTAATATTCAAATAATAATTTCATTCAGAAGTAATATAATATTTTATTTAAAATTTATGTGACCTACATAAATAACTATACCGTTCCTATCTTAACATTATTTTTATCGTAATATCATATACTCTTTAAGTACGAACTTATCTACATTTCCTACATAAATAATTATAATCACATACCATTTTTATCTTAACATTATTTTTATCATAATATCATATATCATATAAAGGTTAAGTTTACGTCTTACTTGACTGTGAAATAAAATAAAACCCACATGTTCTATACTGTTTAAATGCACATTAGTATATAAAATTTCAGTGACATTATTCCCAACTAAAAACACTTGTTAAATTAATCCAATTATCCTTGTAATTAAATTTTGAAATATTATAAAATAAACAGCACATTCTTTTACATATAATATAAAATTACCAATTGTCAGTAGCGTACTAGCTCAAATTGAAAAAAGTGTTTTAAGTTATTTAATTATCTAAATAATATAAACAAAATGGCTACCACCACAAACGTAAGCAATTCCAATGCAAACAATTCAATCACGGCGAACGAAACTATAAATATTGAACCTTACAGGTTAAGTGAGATTTTTTCGATAGTCCCGGAATTCGATGGAAATCCGATATTTTTACAAACCTTTATTAGTGCGTGTATTTACGCGAACGGAATGTCTATAGAAGACCAACGTGTTCTACTTGCTCTGCACATTAAAAATAAACTTCGGGGAAAAGCCGCCGAGTTAGTAAACTCCAGGAACCCTGCCACCTGGGCAGAAATTAAAAGCCTACTCGAGGCCCACTTCGGTGACTCCCGCGACTTGACAGCCCTTATACAGGACTTACAACGCATTCACCAACTACCCAACGAAACCGCACTAATATTCGTATCAAGACTACAAACGCACAACGCGAAAATGCACGCAGCAGTGCAAAAGCAGACTCTAACTTTAGAGGAAAAAACTGCTCAATGTAACCTCATCGAAAACATGACATTGACCACCTTACTGACTGGATTAGAACCCAAGTTAGGGCAAATTATCAGGGCTGGCAATCCTAGTGATATGCTAGATGCAATAAATCGCATCAAACGTGAGTTGCAATTGTCGTACTTCGAATCGCAAAAATTCTCCAATAAAATTCAAAATAGAAGTCCCGTTCAAAATCAGCAAAGGCGCCCAAATCTCCCACCATTTTGCACATTCTGCAAAAGGAATGGGCACAGCTTTAACGAATGCCGAACGAGGCAAAACCACCAATTTTCACAACCCAATTTCACACCAAACGCCTATTCCAATCAGGCACAAGCTCCTAGACAGCACTTCCAGAGTGTACCTAATCAAGCAAACTTTAGACCACAGAATTCCCAAAATTTTTCTAATCAACAACGCAATTATCCACAACAAAACAGGCCCTCAGCTATCAGGCCAAATCCTAACTTCCACCAGCAGAGACCTTCTGCCATACAACCGAACCCGAATTTCAATAGATTTAACCAACAAAAAACCCATCACCTAAACCAAGAAACTTATGATAATTATTCAGATTACCCAAACCAATACGAAGATTACTCTGCAAATCAATCCGTAAATTATTCTACCAATTATCCTCCTGATTATCAATCTCAAAATAATGATGACTACGATTTTCCAAACGGACAATGTGGGCATTATACTGCTAATTCCCAATCCCAGGAACATGAGAATTATACTGTTAATTCTCAGCAATACGAGGATTATACTGCTAATCCTCCGGATTTTTACACAGGCCCGGAGTATTCCACGAATACTCCAACACAACAAACAGACGAACTAGGCCAAATTTCTCGCCAAGTCCAAGCGATAAACCTCCAGGAGAGTTTCGACCCAAACCTGAACTTCCCGGAAAACCAATTCATGTAAAAACACCCCGCTACAAACTAAATATCGTAAATTCCAAAAATTTATTTTACATAGAAGACATCACTAAACGTTTCAAAATTCTTGTCGACTCGGGTGCAGGTATTTCTGTATTTAAAACCAAAACAGCGGAAAGGTACAAACAAAGATATCCTAAAAACGTAATTATACAGGGTATAACAGATGAAAAAATTAATATCACCGAATCTGTTCTAATACCATTCAATTCAAATGACCCATACAAGGTTTATGTTCACGACCTAGATATAGAATTCGATGGACTATTAGGTGCAGACTTTCTAAAATATTATAAGTGTCATGTGGATTTTGAAAATAATCTACTTATTACCAATTTTAAAACCGTACCTCTATTTGAGGTGACTGAGGTAACATCAATCAGGAACCACAATAATTCTAACGAAAACAATAATCCAGGTATTAGAATTTCAAACCCAAATTTAAATGTTAAAAACCAAAATGTAATTTCTATCGAACCACGCACAGAAAAATTTTTTAAACTTAAATGCAATTTACAAAATACCGAAGCTATACTAATAGCCCAGGAAAATGAAAAGGTACGTTTACCGAATGCCATTGTCAAAATAGACAACAATGGTGAATTTTTGACAACGATAATAAACGCAAACGCGATTCCAAAAACAATACATTTCTCGGATCTTAAACTTGAACCCGTTCAAAAATTTAGATCAATATTTAACGTAAATCTTCAAAATCCGGATTCCCAATACATAGACCGAAACTACGAAATAAAAAATCAATTACGCTTAGATCACTTGAACGACGAGGAGAGTGAATTAATTACTCAACTCTGTTTAGGCTTTTCAGACATATTTTATCTAGAAGGTGACAACTTGACATTTACCAACGAAATCAAGCATTCAATAGACACTAACGATTCTAAACCAATTTTCACTAAATCTTATCGTTACCCCCAAATTCACAAACAAGAAGTAAAATCACAAGTTTCAAAAATGCTCGACCAAGGCATTATCCAGCCTTCAATTTCTCCCTGGTCCTCCCCAGTTTGGGTAGTCCCCAAAAAACTAGACGCTTCTGGTAAACAGAAATGGCGCGTCGTAGTTGACTACCGAAAATTAAACGAAGTAACGATAGGTGATAAATATCCTCTACCTAACATTTCCGACCTTTTAGATCAATTAGGCAAATGCCAATATTTCACGACTTTAGACTTGGCCTCTGGCTTCCATCAAATTGAAATCGATCCCAAAGACATTCAAAAAACCGCTTTCACAGTCGAAAATGGTCATTTTGAATTCGTACGAATGCCTTTTGGACTCGAAAATGCTCCATCAACATTTCAAAGGGTGATGGACAACATTTTACTAGGAATCCAAAACGAAAGGTGTCTCGTCTATATGGACGATATCATTATCTACTCCCCTACTATCCATGAACATATTTCTCGATTAACAGAAGTCTTCAAACGTTTACAAAAAGCCAACCTCAAAATTCAGCCAGACAAATGCGAATTCCTTCGCAAAGAAGTTGCCTATTTAGGACATCTTATTACAAAGGATGGTGTAAAACCGAACCCTGCCAAAGTCGAAGCAATTCTAAATTTTCCTCAACCCAAAAATCAGAAAGAAATTAAATCTTTTCTAGGTTTAGCAGGCTATTATAGGCGTTTCATTCCTAATTTTTCCAAAATTTCAAAACCCTTGACTAAATTGCTACAAAAAGATATACCTTTCAATTTCGATAATGACTGTACAAATTCATTTGAAACCCTAAAACAAACCTTGACAACTACTCCGATATTGATCTACCCCAACTTCGATGAACCTTTTGTCCTAACTACAGACGCTAGTGCATTTGCAATAGGTTCTGTACTTTCACAAGGAAGTATAGGAAAAGATTTGCCAATCGCATACGCATCTCGAACTTTATGCGGCGCGGAAACCAAGTATTCAACCATTGAGCGTGAACTTTTATCTTTGGTCTGGAGTGTAAAGCATTTTAGGCCATATCTATTCGGAAGGAAGTTCAAACTCGTCACCGACCACCGACCACTCACTTGGCTATTTTCCATAAAAGACCCAGGTAGTAGACTAGCGCGTTGGCGCTTAAAACTCGAAGAATACGATTACGAAATAATATACAAACCCGGAAAAATCAATAAAAACGCGGACGCGTTGTCCAGAATAAAAATTAATCACTTTTCAGAATGTTCCAAACTTTATTCAAAAATTCTAGCCGCAAACGAAGACTCAGACGAAGACGAAATTTCAGACAACGATGACGAAATTACCGACGAACAAATCGCCCGAGAATTTGACACATTTTCCCGACTTTACAAAACCAAATCTCTAATAGACTATTCCAAAATTCAAATCACAAATAAACAACTATTAGATCGAGAAAATAAAAATATCATAACGTTTTTCCAACAAAACAACTTGACAGACCTTCACCATCAAATTATCGAGGATATTTTCGAAGAAAACCCCGAATTCTATAACAATACAATTAATATCGTTTCCAGCAAATCGACCCGACAAAGAAACTACTACATTATCGCTCTACCTTTCGACCCAGAGTCTGTGGTAGAACATCTATTTTTAACACTTTACAAACATCGAAACAAATTAGACCTTTCCAAAACTTACCATGTTGAAAACAATCTAGACTTTCCAATTCTCGAAATCCTATCATTTATTTTTGCAGAAAAAGATTTAAAACTAATCATTTGTCAAAATTTATTACGAACTCCCGATGAAGACCAACGTCCGATCATTCTCGACCAGCATCACACCGGAAAAAATAATTTACATCGTGGAATAAACGAAACAATACGTAGAATCAAAAATAAATATAATTGGCAAGGTTTAACAAAAGATGTCGAAAATTTTATAAAAAACTGCGAAACATGTCAAAGAACAAAAGTCTGTCGTAAGAACCTCAACAATCCCTTAGTAATTACCGAAACCCCTAAAACTCCATTTGAGAGAGTTAATATCGATCTATTCGAATTTCCCACGAGAAACTATGCACTAACCATCCGCGACGAGTTAACGAAATTTACTCAAGCTTATGCTGTCCCAGACAAAAGTTCAAAATCAGTTGTAAACACCTTGTTGCTATATTTCCAACACTATGGCACCCCATTAAGAATTCATTGTGATTACGGCGGTGAATTCGATAATAATTTATTAAAAGATCTTTGTACTCTCTACGACATAAAATTAACATACTCCAGCGTAGGACACCCTCAATCCAATGGATCTATCGAACGATTCCATGCCACCCTAGCGGAAATGATCAGAATACATAAAACAGAGAATCCGAACGAACATCCTTTCACAATATTACCATACGCGGTAATATGTTATAACAACTCGGTAAACAAAACTCATGGCTTTACGCCATACGAGCTTATTTTCGGACATACAGCTAACCGACCACCCGAAACTCTTTATAACCAGAAAGACCTGATTACCAAACACGTTAGAGATCTTAACAACCGGATATCCCACTATTACAAAATTGCGCGAAGTCGAACAGAAGCACAAAAACAAAAAGCCAAAGTTCGATTCGACAAAAACATTCCCGAAAATCGACACACATATAATATTGGCGACAAAGTGTACGTCAAAGAATCACAAATAAAAAACAAATTACAGAACAAATTTAACGGCCCCTTCGAAATTTTAGAAACTTCTCAAAATTCTGCAACATTATTAAATCCGGAAACAAACCAAACGACTAAAGTAAACTTTGACCGAATGAAACCTTATACTGAAAATTAAATTTATTTTCAGGTTTTTCCTGCTGTTCGGATCAGCACTTGCTCAATTTAAAATAACACCAATTAACAATACAATTGGAGTATACTATCACCGAGACACAGACATTGTGATTTCTCACAAGAAGTGGACTTTACTGGTACACAAAAACATATCTACCTTTAAGACAGCTTTCGACAAAAACGACAAGATCTTACAGACCCTATACAACACACTCGACCCAACGTATCATTACATGAACGTCTTTTTAGGAGATGTAAAAACCCACCTCAGTTTATTGACACAAATTTCTCAATCAATACAATCAAAATTTGACGAAATTTACCTTGACACGAAACGATACAAGCGAGGAATACTAAACGGTATTGGAACAATTTTCAAATCGATAACTGGAAATTTAGATGCAGAAGATGGTCAGTATTATTCTGATTGCATCAACAAATTAAGTAATGACGAGCACCAACTCGAAAATTTAATCAAAAATCAAATATCTGTCACAACTTCAGTAATCAAAAATTTCAACGCAACCATTCAAAAACTGCAGGTCGATGAAGAAACTTTCAATAAAGATATTAAAGAAATCGAAACTTCAATTCTAGACATGACTAAAGACATAGAAAATATTCACGTAAAATTAAAATTTATAGAAATCTGCGAACAGCTTATGGCAAGCTATCTATTTATCGAAGATAACTTAAACGATATCCTGAATTCTATCACTTTCGCGAGGCTCAAAATAATACACACATCGAATATAAACCCAAAAGACTTGGTAAATTCCTTACAGGAAATCTCACAGAACCTACAAAGGAACAATTTGCCACTTCCAATCAAATTATCAAAAGTTGCACAGTATTTAGACATTATAGAACTAAAAGCTTTTCAAACAAATTCAGATTTAATATTCGTATTAGACATACCTTTGGTAGACCCTCAAACCTATTCAGTATTTCAATTATATCCTATCCCTATTTTGGATAATAGAACTGGCTTATATCATATCTTGTCAACCTCTCAGAAATATATCGCGAGAGATGATGATTCTTTAATGTACTTAACCATCCCGGACCTCAGAGAATGCAAACCACTCTACTTCAACACTAAATTATGTCTAAATCTATTTTCATACCCCATTGATGATAATGCCATTTGCGAAGCCCGTCTCTTCAAGAACCTCAAAACTCTGCCAGGAAGCTGCCAGACATCATTCATCATCGGCCAAGGATACAACGTCCAAAAGATAGACGAAAATACGTGGCTGGTTATCAACGCAGAACCATTACAGGCAACCATCAATTGTCCAGAAAGAAGTTCGAAAACTGAAGTCATCTACAAAAACTCAATAGTGAAATTACAACCTAATTGTTACGCCTTTATAGGCATCACAAAAATCCAAGCCAGTACCAACGAAGTAACCGACGTAAACGACCCCATCCCATCCAAATTCCATTCGAATGCTGCAACAAAATTCCAAACAACATTAGAGCACCAATCCTTAAACCATTAAAATTAAACAACCTTAACACAGAAGATCTCGAAATTGCCAAACACAAATTGGACCAATATTCCAGAGATCTAGACGATTTAATCAACGAACCATTCGTAACAAAACACATATCCTGGTTCACCTACTTCATCATTGTGCTAATATTTGGACTGTTATTTCTGTACCTATTTTGTAAGTGCAGAACAAAAAGACGAAGACTAGCCATCGATGTTTCTGCATCACCCCCATCTCCACCTAGGCCTAGCAAACCCCACAGGACATTTGCTAACCTATTCCCTTCACGAAGACGACCTACCTTAAGGAGAGAAGACAACGAAGCCGAAGACATAGAACTTACATAAAGATGAACTGTTTTGTGCCTTTTACTGACTTTTAGTGCTGGACTCTTCAGTGAACCATATTTTATTCATTTAATCATTACATTTCATTATTTTACTTATCCCTTGTTAATTTCAATTGCATTAACATTTTTATACCATTTTCATTTAAACCTATCATGCTTATATTTTAGGCTTTCACGGTAAAGCCATATTTTAACCCTGGGAATATTTTTATATTATCCCATTTTTACAACAAACTTATTATGTTTGTATTTTACGCTTTCTTGCTAAAGCTATATTTTAACTCTAACATTTTTATGTTATATTATTTTATGAATCAAGCTTATTGTGCTTGCATTTCATATTTTAGACGCTAAGGCTATATTCTGTATTTTAAACCTTACAATTTAACATTTTTATACTCTTTATATTTTTCCAAATTGTACCATTATCTTTTATATACATTTTATATTCATTTCAAAAGTTGTTGCATAAAACACCAACTTTTTTTATAAGGGGGAAGCTGTTATATTAGAAATATACTATGATATATAATATCACTGAGACAGGCTTAACCTTCTCAAACATATCATGTTACAGATTGCGTAACAGCTCTTCTCTAATAACCGCTCACGTTGGCTGAGCTTAATGTTTCTTTCTTGGTAATCTCTTATCATGCTGAATTGCCAATTCAATACTCTTTGTTCTCTAATGTTATAAATATAACCAACAGACACCTGTACCTTCAGTCTTATACTCACATTTGGTCGAATACATTCTAAATTTATTATTGTTTATTATTATACAAAGAGTCAAGCTTGACTCCAATAAGTGAATAAAGTTTTTAAAAAGCTATTTCAAGAATCCACTATCTAACATATATATATATATATATATATATATATATATATATATATATGCAACAGAAACAATATTCACCCCAATAAATACAGTCAAGCGCACTATAAAAAATCATCACAATATACAATATATTGGCATATTCTTATTCAGTCTATTCCTGAAGAACTTTTTGAAAGAACACTACAATATACACTACACTACAATATACAGGGTGTTGCATCATGAGAGGGACATAGCTTAATAGGAGGTAGAGAACGTCAGTGGTAACCGGAACCTCCCATAGAAATGTCTCATTGGGCCTTCATTACGAAGTTACAGGGTGTTAAATAATTTTTGGCCAAACCTGTTTTTTGTCATTACTTTGACAGGGAATGAAATAACGGATTCATATTTGGTACGGCTAATGTACTAACGAGCCCCAAGAGGTACATGTATAAAAAAAATATATCCAGGTCCGGACTCACTATAATTTATGTTTCTTCTTTGCATCAATAAAACATCACCCTGTATATATTTTTTTGAAATTTCGATACGATATTCGAAAAGAGCAAGAAAAAACAAACAAAATGGCCTATTTCATTTTTTTGTTACACCTTCGTGGTTATTTAAATACGTTGTTAAATGTGCAAGAAAATGGATTACAGAACCCTATTAAATGAGAGGCACGTGAAATAAATAGTTTTATAACTAAAATTTGCAAAAATTTTATTGAGCCTAGGTGGTCTGGGTGAATCCTAATTCCGGCACGTTTTAAAGGTCCATTTTGGTAAAAAACTGTGGTCCTAATAAGTAATCGGGTATGAAATAACAAAATTTTTAATCAATCACAGTAGGCTTGTTCAAAGTGATAGATAATAAAAAGAAATCTCCTAAACAGTTGAATAATTGTTTGTTAGTAATTTAATGTGTCAATAATCCGCATTTAGTTAGTGAAAACTTGTGAAAATATTTTAACTATGCCAGTAAAATTTACAAACGTGGAATATGCTGACATAATATTCATCTATGGTTTCTGTAATGGAAATGGTAGGTCGGCGGAAAGAGAATATCGGCTGCGTTTTCCTGATCGTCGATGCCCTAATCATAAAACCTTTAGTACGGTGTTCCAGTATGCAAGACAACACGGAAAGTTTCCTAATTCTGCAGTTGTGGAGCGTGTTTTACAACAAGGTGTGCAGGAACAAAACAATATTATAAACGTAGTTCAAGAAAACCCAAATATGAGCACTAGACGAATCAGTTTGGCAACTGGTATTCCTCATTGGCGAGTATGGAGAACCCTAAAAAGAGAACGTTACCATCCATATCATATCCAGCAGGTACAGCGTCTTCAACAAGGCGACGATATCCCCCGCCTGGCATTTTGTCATTGGTTGTCTAACCATCGCCCAGTCATTTACAGAACCTTATTTACGGATGAGGCACAATTTACAAGGGATGGAGTAAACAATTCACAAAATAATCATAAATGGGCACAGGAAAACCCACATGCGGTACGCCAACGCCGTTCGCAACACAGGTTTTCTGTAAATGTTTGGGTCGGACTTGTGAATAGACATTTGATAGGGCCACATTTTTTTGAAGAAAGATTGAATGGTGAAATTTACTTTGATTTTCTTCAAAACATTTTACCGAATATGTTAGAAAATATCGGTATAAGAGGCATGTTGTTTCAACATGATGGGGCCCCACCACATTTTAACCTTCAAGTAAGAGAACACTTAAACAATGTGTATCCTAATAGATGGATTGGACGCGCGGGTCCACATGAATGGCCACCAAGATCTCCTGATTGTAACCCTTGTGATTACTTTTTATGGGGCCACTTAAAACACGAGGTTTATAGCATTGAAATTGAAAGTAGACAACATTTAATCCAGCGCATCGTTACAACCTGCGACGAAATACGGAATAATCCAGATATGATACGTCGAGCAATTGGTGACCTTTCTAAACGCGCAAGAAAATGCACAGAATGTGGGGGAGGACATTTTGAAAATTTACTTTAGTGTCAATTACGTTTTATTTTTAAACACATTTAGTTATTGTTTTGTTATTTATTGTTAATTGAATGGAAAATATTTTATTTATTTAGATTTTAGTTTGTTCTCTTTTCCAATTTTTATTAAGTATAAAATGTTGATGATTTTCTTGATCAAAGTAACTGGTTGCTTAGGCCTAAATGGTTTAAATTATCTGCCACTTTTATTCTTTGAACAAGCCTACTGTAATTGATTAAAAATTTTGTTATTTCATACCCGATTACTTATTAGGACCACAGTTTTTTACCAAAATGGACCTTTAAAACGTGCCGGAATTAGGATTCACCCAGACCACCTAGGCTCAATAGAATTTTTGCAAATTTTAGTTATAAAACTATTTATTTCACGTGCCTCTCATTTAATAGGGTTCTGTAATCCATTTTCTTGCCACATTTAACAACGTATTTAAATAACTACGAAGGTGTAACAAAAAAATGAAATAGGCCATTTTGTTTGTTTTTTCTTGCTCTTTTCGAATATCGTATCGAAATTTCAAAAAAATATATACAGGGTGATGTTTTATTGATGCAAAGAAGAAACATAAATTATAGTGAGTCCGGACCTGGATATATTTTTTTTATACATGTACCTCTTGGGGCTCGTTAGTACATTAGCCGTACCAAATATGAATCCGTTATTTCATTCCCTGTCAAAGTTATGACAAAAAACATGTTTGGCCAAAAATTATTTAACACCCTGTAGCTTCGTAATGAAGGCCCAATGAGACATTTCTATGGGAGGTTCCTATTACCACTGATGTTCTCTACCTCCTATTAAGCTATGTCCCTCTCATGATGCAACACCCTGTATATCTAACAAAAATTGTTGCTATACTTTACAGGAATTTGTGAAGGAAATTAGACTAATAATTCAACTTGTTGGTGAAGTTTTCTATTTCTAACATTAAAAATTATGCGTTTGATTTCTGGTTAGCATAACATTAATATGTTGTATATTAATTTTTTTTGTAGTTTCTTTAATTGCAGGTTAATTTAGATGCCACGCCTTCATTTCATGACCCAATGAAAACCTGATATGCGGGTTTTAGATGATAACAATGTGGATATAATGAAACTTTGAGACAGGTCAAATTTATTTTGGGCACAATTGGTTTTTCATGTTTCAACATCGCAACCTAAACAAAATATGCCTTTGGAATTGGTTGGGAGGGTGGTGAGAGAAATATGACCCATTGGGCTCCTTGTACTTCCTCGCTGTAGACAGACCCTCGCCTAGGCCTCCAACCAACCTAATCTTGCGAAGTAGGTTGTGATGCTGCCTAAGAGCATCTCCCTTACATCGGCCAAAGAAGGCCAATGTTCGTCCAAAATGGATTCTCTGATTGTTGAGACGGCAGAACAGTCAAAGAGTACATGTTGGCCCGCTTCATCGTCTTGTTCATAACCTCTGCTGAGAGATGTTCCGCTTAGTCTCATATTGTGTAGGTTAACGGACAGTATCTAGTCTGAATTCCCGTTATAAAACGTAGATTCCTTCTGGACATTGCCACGTAGTCTACTGCTGTACTTTTGTTGGGATATTTTAATAGTTCTCTAGCAAGCTGACAGCTGCTTGTTTCATCCCACAACTTCTTGAATTCGTGTGGGTGTTCTCTTTAATTATTTGTGTTATCGACGTGATCGGTAACAGACAGGCTGGGCCTGGTCCAAAGATATTTATTCCTGCTGCTTTCTTTTTCAGCCTTTCGGCTACTTTGTTGCCACTGCGCTGTGCATGTCCTTTCATCAAGCATACTAAGATATTATTCATGCTGGAGGCACCCACAAGTGCTTGGTGAAATTCTCATACCGCTCCTGTGGTAATTTGATAACTTCTCAGGGCTAGCACTGATTGTCTAGAATCTGTCTAGATCTTAATGGTTTTACCCGCAGTTTGCCAACGTGCAAATCTTTGCAATTATGGTTATGCCTGTTTCGTCGGTACTTCGCTAGCTCGCTCATCCATAGCCCATTTATATTAAATTTGCAGACTTCTGGAGTATATTTCACATCCTGTCCCATCGTTCCTTTTTTGATCCGTCTGTGAAGATATTGATCACATCTTCGCCAGCAGCCTCGTTCTCACTATTCGTCGGTATTATATAGGGTATGTAGAAGACACCTGTAGAAGAGGCGTCTTCCTCATAGCCTAATTCCACAGGCGACTTCTAGACTCTCCACAACCTGCATTTGGTAAAATATGCCTTATTTAATTCGCTGCACACTTGATTATCCTGCCGTTCCTATGGTAGTGAACTGACTGTATAAGTACCCAAAAATTATGAGGAGCTTATTGGTAAAGAATTTAATATGAAAATTTTTTTCCGGGTTGTAATTTAGATATACGGTTTCTTCTCATTTAGTATTAATTTATTTCGTGTGCGCCAATCATTCGTTTCATCAATAATACTGTTAATAGCTTCTCATAGATCACAAAAATGCATCCATTAAATATGATTTTATTCAATTATTTTGGATACTGTGCGAGCTAAGGTGATTTGACAATATTTCGCAATATCTTTCTCATCTACTTTTTGATTACGACGATTACGGAGGAAATTTTTAAACTCTGGTGGGAAGTAACCTTCAAATATTTTTAATAAGATACCAGAGCTGATCTGAAATATTCTTTAAAATACATACTGTTACGCCGTCTAAGCCGGCCAAGTTTAAATTTTTCAACTCTTTTGTTATAAAAACATAAAATGTGTGTTAATGATGAATTACAATCAATGTTTCGTTCTGTAGAATGACATTATCCAAATCGATTTGACATTGATTTCTCTTCGATAAGTAAACTAAAAGTATTATTTACATCTTAGCTGTAGATTTATACGATTTTAGCGATGACGGGGTTGAAGAAATATTCCAAACTCCAGTTACTGATTCGGAAGTAGATAATCAATATATGTAAAAAGTTTTATAAAAATCAAGTGAATTTTCGAGAAAAAAAATTGTATCTTACCTTCGAGAGAGAGAGTTTTTTTTATCTAAATATTTAAAACCTACCCACAATCACTTTTTTTTATTAATATTGAAAAATGATGCGTTTTTTCAATGTGTAACCCCCTTCCGCACAAGTCCTGGCTTATGGAATTGGGGGTTGTCTAATTTCTGTAGTGACATCACGTGAAAATACATAAGAATATCTTTATTTTGATTAAAAAAAAATCGTTAAATTATTTGGAAAAATTGGGGAACGTTTTGAAATTTTTTTGGAATTTGGACTAAAAACGGAATTGCGGCCAAACTGTTGGATATTTTTTAATAAAATTTAGCGGTCTATTTGTTGGTTATATAGGTTACTTTCGTCTAAAATTTCATCAAATTTGGTTTAATTTTGGCCAAGTTAGCCGTAATTCAGTTTTTAACGTTTTTTTCAGTATATTTATATACATATCGTGGGAGGCGGTGCATCGATTTTCACGAAATTTGAACTGAACATTCCTTGAACATTTATAATAAAAAGGTACAGTTCTCGTTTCTTAACTAGCATTTCAAAGTGTCCAAAATAAATTAACACTGAAAAACTACCCTTAAAAATGGCCATTTACCCTTTTCCGCAAAATACAGTTTGCCTACTCGAAATAGAAAACTCAGGGCATCCTTAGTTTCACCAAAACAAACTTATTTGTCTATATCGCGTTGCTCCATATAAATTTTCTCTATTGCCTTATTTTGGGCTATTTTTACTCTTATTTTTGCATTCATAGACTTATCAAACTTATTAATATTAAGGTCTCCACAAGCATAAGACAGTCGTATCTTTTAGTTGCATAATCTAATGGAGTTCTTAATTTATTGAAGAAAATATCATTTTAAAATTTAAAGTAATTAAAATTGAGTGATGTTAATCCACTCTAGTACAAAAAGCATTACTATTGTCTAAATTGAGCTTATTGTTAGCCAGTTTGTTTATTTTGTTCCCTTACATACTTTTATCAGCCGTTACTATAGAGCTGCAACAAACCACTTACTCGAATCATTTCAAGTCCCTTATAAAATTTACATGAAACACGAACGCAGAATAACAAACGTTTTCCCGTTGAAAAGACGATATGTTGGATGTAGTTGTAGCGTGAACCCGAAACCCTAAAACTCAGTAAATAACGTGGCTTGTGGTGTTCGTAATCCGCCCGCAAACAATTGCTACCGTAAAAGCCAACTCACTTGACTAAAAATAAACAACGATTACCTAGGTTCGTCCGAAACCGACCCTATTTTAATGCTATCGAGGAAGAGTGGAATCAGCTCTACTTGATGAAAATAAAAAGGCGAACTTTAAGAACTTCGGAATTTCTTCACACACCGAATCGGACTAAAATTGCTTACATGTAACGTTTTCAAAACCGCACAATTAGAATTACTGAAGAAACTTGTTAAGTGATTTTATGTTAAATGAAATATTTATGTTGTCGATGTGTTCAGAAAAAGGTGGGTTTTGTTAACAAATTCAAAATAAATGGACCCATTTTTATAAGTAGCTACACTTTAAACAATTATTTTATGTTTTATAGTTTGTTGTAATAAAACTGTGATTTTTAGTTTTTTAAAACAATTTTTTTTTACTTATTGTTTTGTCACCGGGACTACAAATTTGAGTTTCAAGATTTCTTTACATTCAAAGTTACATAGCGATGATGATGATTATGATGATGATGAGGATCAAATAATAACGTGTTAAATAGACGGCTCGAAGAGTTTGCCAGTAGTTTATATTTGACAAAATTCTGAGATTTATTGAAAATTAAAGGTAGAAACTGAAAGATATGGTCCATTTCTGAATCTTTCGTATGTTTAAAGTAAAATGTAGTCCAGTAATTACGTGTCAATCAGTCATCGACCTGGAAAATTAATTCGGATGGAATATTCTTGTGCCATCTTGTTCAAAATGTGCTCCTTTATAAGACAGTACAGTTTGCCAGATGGAAATGTGGTCAGGAATTGTTTAAACAAAGTTTTTTAAACATATTAGAAAAATTGGCTTTCCCGTTTCGGAAAAAAATATTGTCGTATTTTTCACACTAAAGCAAACAAATAATGTTTTTAGACATTTTTCCCTAAAGGTGATAGATTTCGAGAAAGAAATTCCTGATATCTTAAAAAACGAGAAATTTGCGATTTTCAAGGCTCAAAAACTATATGGAAATTAATGGCATTTAATGTAAGAAAAATTTGTATCTATTCTTTGAAATTTATACAACAATATACTGTGGATATATTTTGTTATTCTTTGGCTTAAGTGCTTGTCTTTTAATTGTTAAGACGTGCGAGCGCGCGCGTGCACGTCAGTGTAGCGGCGCGCCTCAGGATGTATACATATAATAATATACATATCATGACGTATTATTTCACGTACGTGTGGAATAAAACTTAAATTGAATAATATCTTAGGCACGTCAGATGCCTTGCCGTTGCATATCTTGGAACCATCTGCTCAAACATTTATTTGGAAAAATGTAATATTTTACAGATACATTGAATTATATCTAAAACGTTTTGGTTACAAATATGAGGATAATATGCTTATACCTGTATTTATGACAAAAAAATCCTTTGTCAGATGGCTTAATAAAAGCGTGCAATTGTAAAGAAATCATGTAGTACTAATGCATGTAGCTCTAAAAAAATAACGTTACTTGTATATCCATATGCTGCTGTGATCTTGCTATTGTAAAAATGTATAAATTGTACAATCACTTTAATTGTATTTTAAAATAAATTAATTAAAAAATAAAGTTCACATATATTTTAAATCTTATATTCTCTACTTAAAATCATTCTACTTATAATTTGTAATGTTTCGTATTTTATGTAAATTGTTTTATACTTCAGTGGATGCACAATGAGTTAATGCAAGCGTATGTTCTATAAAAATACCTATATACTTATATAATATCGTAGCTACACTGAGAGGCGCGCGGGCGCGCGCGCACATCTTCACTATTAAAAAACAAGCATTTAAGCTGAAGGATAACAAAATATATCAATATATCAACAGTATATTGTAGTAAAAGCTTTTAAAAATAGATGTAATTTTTTCTTACAATAAAAAACATTAATTTTCATATAGTTTTTGAGCCCCGAAAATCGTAAATTTCGCATTTTTGAGATTTCAAGAATTTTTCTCTCCAAAACTATCAACTTTAGAGAAAAATGTCTAGAAACCATTTTTGGTCTGTTTTGTTGTGAAAAATACAAAAATATTTTTTCCAAAAGGAAAAAGTAAATTTTTTAAATTTGTTTAAACAAGTCCTAGTCCTGACCACATTTCCATCTGGCAAACTGTACTTTCTTATAAAGGAGCATATTTTGAACAAGATGGCACAAAAATATTCCAACCTAACTGATTTTCACGGTCGATGACTGATTTCGCTCGGACTATAAGAATACCCTCAGTTTTCTACTTCGAGTAGGGGAACCCTTTCTTTTTTTGCGGAAAAGGGTAAATCGGTCATTTTTGTGGACCCTTAAAAATACTAGTTATGAAACTGGAATGGTACCATTTTATTGTAGATGTTCAAGAAACGTTCAGTTCAAATTTCGTGAGAATTGGTTCACCGCCTCCCACGATATATAAATATACTGAAAAAACGTAAAAATTGAATTACTGCTAACTTGGCTAAAATTAAACCGAATTTGTTGAAAGTTTAGATGGAAGTAACCTATATAACCAAGAAAGGGCCTGCCAAATTTTAGCAAAAAATATCCAACAGTCCAAAAGGTCGAACAGGATGTATACGAATTTAACGATGACGAGGGTGAAGAAATATTCCAAACTCCAGTTACCGATTCGGAAGTAGACACTTCTTGCAGTAACACATCAAGTACAACTACCAGAAAACGAAAACATGAATATAATAAAATAATAATCAATATATGTAAAAAGTATAATAAAAATGAAATGAATTTGCGTTTCGAAAAAAAAAATATCTTACCCTCGAGAGTTTTTTTTATCTAATTTAAAACCTGTTCACAATCGCTTTTTATTATTAATATTGTATTTTTTATAATGAATAATTACACGTATACTTGTGCGCGCATACGTATAATACCGAAAATGACGGGAAATCTCCGCGCGCATGTATATAGCAAAAATAACAAAAAAATCGGCTAAATTAAAAAAACTTATTTTTTAGTTACATCACGTGAACGTACATAAGTATACCTTCATTTTGGTGAAAAAAAAAAAAAATTCGTTCGACCATTTGGACAAATTGGGGGAAGTTTTGAAAATGTTGTGGAATTTGGACTCAAAATGGAATTTCGGCCAAACTGCTGGATATTTTTTGCTAAAATCTGGCAGGCTGTTTCTTGGTTATATAGGTTAATTCTTTTAAAAACTTCATCAAATTCGATTTAACTTTGGCCAAGCTAGCCATAATTCAATGTTTTACGTTTTTTCAGTATATTTATAATATTCATATTGTGGGAGGCGGTGAACCGATTCTCACGAAATTTGAACTGAACGTTTCTTGAACATCTAGAATAAAAGGGTACCGTTCTCGTTTCTTAACTAGCGTTTTAAGGAGTTCAAAATAAATTAAAACTGGAAACCACCCTTAAGAATGACCAACTTACCCCTTTTCCGCGAAAAAAAGGGTTCCGCCATCTACTCGAAGTAGAAAACTAAGGGTATTCTTAGTTTCACCAAAACAAACTTATTTTTCTATGTCGCGTTGCTCCATGCAAAATTTTCTCTACAGATCTATATTTACTCCACTAACTTCTAATTTCAAACTTTTATTTTGCCACCTGTTATATTTGCCGCCGGCGCCGCCATATTGTAATAAATTGAGAAAAAAAAGAATATTTTCTAAGATGTGTCGTTACTCTTGCATTTACAGCAAAGATAGTTATGTAACAAATTAAAGACCAGAAGATTTGCTACGAAATAGGTTCTATACCATTTCTTTCATAAAACCGACCCATTTTGGACAGGCGATTAACAAGGGTCACCATTTAACGTGCAGTGAAAAGTAATACCCATTTCCACACCACCATGAGTTAAAGTATATGGCGCGGTTTTTTTTCTGTGGTTTCCCCAGTGGGTCTAATCCACACGTTAATTGATAAATGAAAATTACACTAACTTCTTTTGCTTTAATACCCCTGAGGGACCAGCTTTATCGATGCTTTTGCTAATTGAAGGCAACGAAGTCCCAGAGTTGTGTGAGATCAATTCTCCTGGCGCTTCTTCTCTACTTTCTGTATCAATTTAATTACACATTGTAATTATATCAGTGTCTTCATATTCATCACTATCTTGGCATGTTATCACAGCTATTGTCACAGTTCGAGCAAATTATAGAACAGTTGAGCTCTGCTTTCCTGCATCCACATCATTTCTTCCATTTACAAGAAATTAGTTTAAGAATAACTTTTGGAGTGTAGTGGGGGGGACAAGTCCATTTTAGTCTTTCTTCTGCAGGTTTTTCGTTACCAATCCATTGCTGTACCTGATGATACGTTCGAAACAAATGTTGTGTTCTGCAGGAGGCAATGAAGCGATGTTAAATTTGTTCCTGTATGCTGATTTTATGAAGCATTGGTGCCTATAAGTGTTCAGAGGTATAAATTTCTTTTTATTATAGCCGTAAAGTCTGAGAAGAAAGTATCCAGCTTTAGCTACACTTTCTTTGTCGGCATTTTTTCTTTAAATACTTTTGTAACTGCATGAAGATTAGGGTTTTCTCGCAACACATTAAGAAATTTGAGCTTACCCTGATTGAAAAGAGACGACGTCTTGTCGCAGCCGCTAAATGCATGGAAGAATAATATGTTTTCTGCAAAAATTTTATTGGCTACACTATTTGTTGAGTATATATGTTGCAAAATCTTTCCTTCCGCAGGTTTAAGGAAATAAATGTTCGCTTATGTTATATACCCATCAGACTGACTAAGAGATATCTTCTCCAACAATATTACAGAGTCAAACAAATGGGACACGCTTATTGCTGTGCTTATTATGACCCAATCCGCATCTTCCGTGGCTTGCTTTACCGTGATCTTGTGAATTTTTTTCTGTAACAGTTAAATAAAACTATTTTTACTTTTATTGTTATTTAGAAACATTTCTTGTGATATGGTTCGGATCTTCGCCTCGTCAAACAATATGTCTGTTGAAGCATAGATTCGTGATCATCGTAATTGCTCCATCTGATCTTTAATATCCTCAGGATATCCATCAAGTATGACGTTGACGCTAGTTCCATACTGTGACTGAATGAAGCAAACATAACTGTTAGAAGCAAATGAGTCTCTGCGATTCCAGACAACGCGATGCAATAATCTATGATATGTATACGGTTCTTGAAATCAACATTAGTAGCACATTCTTGAAAAGCTGTATAAAAGGAAGACTTTATGAATTTGCGTAATTATCCTTCATTAAAAAGTGATACCGGGAACAGAGCAAGTTCATGCGAAAGGAATTGTTCGAGTTCTTCGTCAGATTTTTTTGCTATACACATTCTTTAAGAAATTAAAAAGGGATTTACAGGGGCAACTTCATTCTCTACACATACACCAGTATTCACAACAGCAAGTGGTTTCACTCTTCTTTTCGCTTAAATTTCACAGTATGAAAGTCAAGATAGATGATTCCTAAAACGCATTTAGTGCCAAATTCTTGTGACATGTGACAGTTGATACGTTTTGTTTCTAAGGCTTCCGCGGAGCTGATGATGATCCATAGTTAGGTTTCCGAGTCCTCTTCCGCGATGATAGCTTTGAATACTTGACGTTTCGACCGTCTTGTCGTGGCCTTCTTCTGAAGCGAAGTGAGCTCTGTTGGCCTGAGCTCCTCTATTTATATGCTTCGTCAGGAGGCGTGGCTTGGTTCCAGTGATGTTGCATGGTAAGTGGACCGGAACATCGATTTATATGTCAACGATAACTGTAGTCCGGCGTCACGGTTGAAATTATTTCGATTTTTGTGTATTTATATGGCTTCTCTGTACCTTCTGGGCCAGTAGTGTCTCATGCTCGCCAATCTTTTGGTCTATTCAAATTTTATCCAGTAGCCGGTTTCCTTTGAGTGTTCTGCAACTGCAAACTTAGTGATGTTTTCCTTCTTTGTGTGCCTAATATGTCTGTATTGTGTATTAATATGTCTGTTGTTGGTCACTCCTATATAAACTTCTCCACAGGTACATGGAATGCTATAAACTCCTGGAGTCGAGCTCTTCTGGTGGCTCGTATTTAGCTAATTGTCTGATTTTTTGTTTTGCGTTGTAGATCACTTTGATGTTCTTCTTTGCTAATACTCAAGGTTGACAAGATTGGAAGAGTGCTAGCGAAGAATAACATCAAAGTGATCTACAACGCAAAACAAAAAATCGGACAACAATTTCCTAAATACGAGCCACCAGAAAAGCTCAACTCACCAGTAATTTAAATAGGAGGGAAATGCATTTTTATTTTACACTTTACGTACTTGGTAAATTTTGTAATTCTTGTACGTAAAAACGGTTAGTTTTATGAAAAAAATTATAGGGACCCATTTTGTAGAGAAAATTGTGTAGTTTAATTTATATAGAATTATTTTTTATGTAAAATCAACCAGAAACGAGATATATACAAAAAATGGTTTCAGGTCACTTTTTTTTTGAATAGCGACGCCAGCGCCAAAGATACGAGGTGGCAAATAAAAAATTCAAGAAAACGAGTTCGAAATACATAGAATCACGTGGATACTGGACTAGTGAGGGAAATTTAAAAAGAGTGTTACATCGAAATCTAAATTATGGCGAAGGGGCCGGTGTAAATAATTTGCCCCTTTACATAGACATTTTACACTTAACAAACAACATCGAGCGATCGTATGATGCATAGAATTAGAAAGGACAGGATAAGTAGTCACGTAATCAAAAGTAACATTACCCCTCCATATTGTTATCGCATTTTTGTCAAAAGTGACAATTTGTTATCTGCTTCTTTTTATTTGTTATCGACGATTTGTGAAGGAAATCACCGGAATAACATTTCATAGGTTAGTATATAATATAAGCAACACAAAGAGCCGTGTTAAGAACATTCATTTATTTAAATAAAATAAAAATGTATTTTCAAATTTATTAAAACATTCTTTTGACCAGTCGCCCTTGGACAGCCATAGGGTTCTATTAATAAAATCAGTCGCAAATAAATACGCGAATGTTAGGCTGTACTATTTAAGTAAAAATAAAATAAACAAGTCACAAAATATTCGGCATAAAAATAATAAAATCTAGTTATTAAAAGGACAATAAATACATTTTTACTTGGATATGTTATGTTTTATTTAAATATTCCCATAATAATCGAAACAAACATAACCGATCATTTTCCAGTTTTAATACAACTAGTTACAAAACAAAGAAAGAACAATGATCAATACAGCAAAACTATTATTAAATATATATACAATCTGATAAATTAATAGGATAACTTTCCAACGTAGACTGGTCTGATGTTTACAATTCCAGGAATGTTGAAGCTGCAATAAAAAAGTTTTAATATAAAAATATGTACAAAATTAGTTAAAATAAAAAATAAAATGCGTAACAGGAAATGTTAGGTCACTATTGGAATTATCAAATAAATAGAAACAAGAGACAAATTACTTCGAGAGTTGCAAACAGTCCAGTTAAACGAAAACAGTACTTAAACTATCAGAATAAATTAACGGCGCTAATAAAAGAAAACAAAATAAATTACTTCAGTCAAAAATAGATAAAAATAAAACGTGTATAAAAAATGTACGGTAAATGGTAAATAAAAGAAATGTGCAATTCGAACAATGCTTAAACTAATATTCCGAAAATATATAATGAAAGAAATATAGTAGTAACAAATAAAATAGAAATCTGTAACATATTTAATGAAATATACTCAACACTTGGTATAAGTATAGCCAAAAAATAAAAATAAATAAAAATTACAAAGAAAAAAAGTGTTTATGAATATCAACTCAGTTTTTAATTCCAACAAATCGGAACGAAGTAAAGAACTTGCTGACCATTTGGATATATTATTAATCAAATGATTACGGTAGGGTGCTGTCCTCTTAATTATAAAATGTCAATAGTAAGTCCTATACACAAAAGTAGAAATAAAATGTTAGTTACTAATTATAGACCCATTTCACTTATCACAAACTTTGCTAAGGTGTTTGAAATGCTACTAAGAACAAGATTATATATATTTATTAACAAGTATAACATTTTGTCTTACAATCAATTTGGGTTTATAGAGGGCAAGTCGACCCATGATGTTATTGCCGAGATAACTAAGAAAAATTACTACTCACTAGATAAGAGTAAACCTTCGCTGTGTCTTCTTAGGCCTAGCGAATGCCCTTGATACAGTTAACCACAAACACCTCCTTGAATGCCTCGAAGATATAGGCGTAAGAGATATGGAACAAAACTTCTTCATAGTTATTTAAGTGAAAGAATGCAGTGTTCATATTGCGGGTACACAGTGAATTCAGAACGGTTAGTTGTGGTGTACCTCAGGGCACTTTCTTGGGTCCAGTTATGTTCCTAATATACTTAAATAATTTATCTGCCATCGAAAGTATAGGACACATTATTAGTTTTGCCGACACCGCTATATATTAAGAGGCAGAAACCTGGTCAGAGTTAAAATTCAGAGTAGAGAGAGATCTCCCAAAAATTCTAGACTGGTTTAAATTCAAATTATTAACACTCAATATCGAAAAAACCTTAATTTGAACTTTTCGGAATGTATAACAATCAATTCCGGATATGGACATACCTAAAGTTCACCTTGACACTGAAGTATTTGAAATAAAAAAACTACTAAAGTACACCATTTATGTGTTTTTATTGACTGTCATGTGGGACGGGATATACATGTGAATTTTGTGTTAAAAAACCTTAGAACAGTAATACATATGTTTAAGTATAATAAAGTTAAATTGAATGTAATTAATAAAAAGTAAAAAAATCATTTTAATGAAAGACCTGCATTTATTAAAACAGTTTATTTACGTTATTATTATTTCAAATAATCCAGATCTAGTAAGACAACAATTTTGTTACTGCACTTAGCTACACGAATCAGTGTTGTTTTTGCATACAAAAATTTGTATTGCATGACCTCTCCAGCCCTTTCTGACTCTATGGTATGATGTTATTAGAGATATTATGCAGCAAAGAGAAGCCATCAAGGATACAGCAGTGTCTGCCAATACATTGTGAAAAGAAGAATAAGAACCCAGATGGAGCAAGTAATAAGGAACTGGAAGTTTCGGCTAGGTTAACTATTACAAACTCTAATTACTATTAATAATAATTAAGCTTCTTTATTATTTACTTTAAATCTACATTTTAAGGGTCTAACTACATAGTACAAGAATATGAAAATAAAAGTCGAAATTCAATCCTCTCTGTGGCTTCATATCAAAGGGCGATCAGATTTTGTAGGTTTTTCTTATTTGAAAAAGGAATCTGTCGAGAAGGTTTAAACCAGCTTACATATTTTTATACGTTTCCGAGATTTGCCTTCTCATACGCGACCAAAATATCTGAAGCTCGAAAACCAGTTTTTAAAAAGCCATGATTTTCCAACAACGGAAATTAAGCTTAATAAATTTTATTATAAGTAGCTCGTTACAAAGTTAAATCAAGACTGAATGAAAGAAGCAAAGAACAATTTTATACTGTCAGCATTTTTAATATAAAGCTAGATAAGAGTTCAGAGGCGTTCGTTAGGTTTCATAGTTTTTACAGGGTGGCTCCAACATAACTCGCGCGAATATGTCGGGGGCTGCTATGAAATATCAATAAACAAAAATTAAGTAAACACATAGGAATATGGTATTGAAGTATTAAACAGTAATAGCCAGAACAGCAGCCCCCGACTTATTTATGGTATAAGAGTCTTCTTGAAAGCATGAAAAATGTAAGTTTAAATGTCGTATATAGAATCAGAATTAATAATTATATTGATCTGTCTAAAATAAACCAAGTCTGGTCCAAATTATAAATAATATTCCATATTATTTCATGATCTTAAAATTTTGTTTGTTTATTATTTTTTAATTACTTAGTCGATAATTTTGTGTCAAATACATTGATTCAAATTGGACCTTATAATTCGTTTGCTGAAGCAACCATTCCTCAAGTACATCTTTTCTGTCGGTAAAATTTCATAATAACTGCTACAGAAAGAGATGTTGGTGGTGTGTAATGTATTGTTAGTTAAATGACTAGGCGGACGGCTTATGCGTAAATATCTAGTTGCTTTTCGTTCCACATGTAATTTTCAAAAAAAAATAATATAATTATTAAACTACCATTAAGGCAATTATGTGACATCTGTGTAGATTCTATGCAGCGATTCTGAAAGGACACGACGTTCGAGTAGTTTCAGAAGCCGGGAATATAATCAAGGAAGGCGGTGGAACGCCGTTAACTGCTATTTTATCACAGGATGCTCAGTTTTCGCGCTGCATATGATGTGTTGTGATAACGGCAATTTCAAACCCGCTCTAATACGAACACATTACCCTATAAACATGTTTTTTAGGCTAATATCGTTAAGAAGTAGCTGTGTGTAATATGCTAATGTCTCTTTAAGTAAAACAAAGAAAAAACTGAAATTAGTTACTGTAAGGACGGATATTTGGTTGCTGTTAACTACCAAGAAGAAAGGTTAATTCAAAGGTTTTCTGTATTATATTAGATCAAAATTTTACTATATTTGTTGCTGGTTAGTTAATTCTAAACAAGATGAGAAAGTTAATCCACGATGATTGCTGCAAATCACAATAAATTCATACGTCAGTGCTCAAATTCGTGCACGTTTACTCTATCGGGTTACGCAAGTGTGCTTAGTGCGGAATTTTATCCACCCATTGAATTGAATACTGGTAATCGATATGGATTAGGATTAACAAGATTTTATTCTTACAACTCCATTTCAATGTGGACGAGACGAATAATAAATTTTGTTATAAAACTCGATAGAAAGTGGCCCTCGCAGTTCTCCATATACCATGCGGTGCATATGAAATTGATAAAATACAAGGTGGTGCAATAGTGCGTCGGACCTCGATATCTCGAATTCTACGATAGCTAGAAATTTTATTGAGCAATAATTACAAAATTCAAAAATAAACTTAAAAAAGAGGTTTCTTCAAATAAATCCATTTTTGTAAGATCTGGGGATCTAGCAGACCATTTAGTGGGTCCATTTCTTCCAATCCATTGATTAGGGTAGGTATTATTTAAGTGGTTTCTAACTGCATTTAAATAATGTGGTGGAGCACCATCTTGCTGAAACCACATCCTATTTCGAATTCTTTCAGGGAGATTTACCAATAATTGTGGTAGATAGTTTTCCAAAAAATGAAGATAAATAGCTCCAGTCAATGTACCATTATAGAAATGTGGCCCTATTACATGTTCTCTAATAATTCCTCCCCAAACGTTTATAGACCAACTGTGTTGGTTATCAACTTGCATGAAAAAGTGAAGATTTTCTGAAGCATAATAATGGAAATTGTGCCTTTTAACAAATCCATTTTTATGAAAAGTTGCCTCATCACTGAATAAAACAGTATTGAAGAAGTTGACATCATGTTGCATTTCACCTCTGGCCCAATTAAAAAATTGTAGGCTCTTTTGAAAATCGTCATTTGAATATGATATGCATGTAGCTTATTTGTTTTTAAGATTCGACCCACAGACCGTCTACTTATTCCTACTAATGAGCTCACTTTTCTTTGACTAACATGGGGATTCTCAACCGTTGCCAGCAGCACAGAACATTTTCTTCGTTCACAACACGTTTTATTCTTTCGTTTTTTTTATATTCGACATTTCCAGTTTAAAGAAATCTATCTAGAAGGATTTGGAAGCTGCTAACATCAGGAATCCTTCTTTCACGATAACGTTGGTGATAAATTCTATTGGCAAGCAAACAATTTCTGTCTGACTCGCTCAAAACAAAAGTCATATCTACAAGTTTCGCTTTATTAAAATTCGTATTGTAAAATTCCAAATATTTTAAATTCAATACAAATTGTAACGACCGATAAGTGTGATAAATCTCGTTTATACGCGACAATTTATACCAAACTGGGGTTTTATTGCTTGTCGAATAACGAAAACAGCAAAAAAATGTACAAAAAAACATTACAGTAAAGGACCGGTTAAATACAATTTACTCATTTCAGTGCATTGGAAGAAATGATCCCACTAAATGGCCTCATTTCAAAATTGAATAAAGATGTGAGTTAATCAAACACGTTGAACATCTATTATAATTTTCTCTAATGAATTATTTGAGGAACCTCTTTTTTAAAGTTTAGTCTTGAATTTGATACTTATTTATTTATAAAACGAAAATGGTTGCAATTAGCCATAGAGAAGTACTTACAAAAAAATGTTCGTTTTTCATTTCTACATCACATCGTCGAAAATGTACATGGTGTCCCATTTGAAAAAATCAAAACGAGAATTAGAAACGCATCTGAGGCAATTACTCCTGAAATGCTCCAGAATGTAATGTGTGAGGTGACTCGTAGAGCACGTTTGTATATTAGAATACATGGTACACAATTTGAGCATTTGTAGTTAGAAAAATAAATACACACATTTTCTTTTCAGTATCATAGTAAGTAGTACCGTTATACATAGTTTTTTCGTTTTTTTGGATGTTCATTTTGTACTTGTATTTTTATTTATGAGATATTTGTTTGTATGGATTAAATTGTAAGAAATAATTACTGAATTATAATTATTATAAAGTGAATTTTTACTATTATGGCATAGCTGACTTTTACGATTCAATAATATGAATTGTGGTTTTTAAAATTGACATATCAGTTAAAATTTTTGTAACATGTTTTATATCGTTGAAAAGAGAAAACCGCTGCTCAAGGAATCACTATTTCCACGTTCATTTTTTACTCCCTTTAAAAATAGGGTGGGTGTGGCAATGGGGGTGGTAGAAGGGGTAGCTAACGCCAAGAAAATTGTTCGAGACGTTTTGTTCTTGTATTCACACTAAATCATATTTTAATCTTTTTACTCCCTTGCATAATAGTCTGGTGGTGATATTGAGGGTGGTATTGGGAATGATAAAGGGGGGTGGCTAATGCCAAAAAAAAATTTGAGACATTGACTTTTCGTACATGCTCTAAATTGCAATTTTATGGAGTCTTACCTGCTTGCTTTGCCTATTTAACCCATTTACACCCGAATCCTCAACGCAATTGGATCAAAATATAATCTAGTTCCAGATCTCGTTATAATACATAAATTTACCGAATTTCAAGTCAATATCATTTGGAACGTGCGCACAAACCGACAAACAGAATTTTTTTTTTCGTTCAAATTTAAAATCACGACGTTTCATGACATTTTAAGCCTACTACAACAAAAAAAAATACATATTTTTTTGCGTTACTATACTTCCACTGGACGTGGAAGCAAAAATAAACGGAATTAATGGTGTCATGACCTACTTTGAGATTTGTTCTTCCCATTTTTATACAAGAGCGTATGTCAAAGCCAACTGCATTTTTCGAATTTTTTGATACACATTATTATTCTCATTGTCTTCGTCAACTTTCATCCCTTTAACTTTTTTCGTACCTCCTCAAATAAGGAAGCTACAACCGTTTGTAGCTTTCCTATTTTTCAGGTTTTTGTAATATATCTCACAAAAATGGAGTAACTGTTTCTAAAAGTACATTATTCTACA
This sequence comes from Leptura quadrifasciata, assembly GCA_963675555.1. Classification (NCBI taxonomy): domain Eukaryota; kingdom Metazoa; phylum Arthropoda; class Insecta; order Coleoptera; family Cerambycidae; genus Leptura; species Leptura quadrifasciata. Next base: position 46,028,947 of record OY776675.1, read on the forward strand.
ATAGATATTAAGCGAGATTTTTAGTGTGGCCCCCGTAAAATAGACAGACAGTATATAATCAGGAATAAATATTTGCTGTCTCATTATAATAAAGAATACAAAGTTATTATAATTGCGCAATAGGACAATATCTAATAGCAAATAGAATTTTTTAACTGTCTGTATACAAACAGATATATGATCGGGTGAACCAATGGTTGGGTAGGTGGGTCGGACAGACCGATGGATAGTCAGACAGAAGGATGGGCGGACAGACGGATGGATCATAATTGCCTTAATTACCTATATTTAACTAAATTATGTGTAATCTTATTTGTATCTTAATAACCCGTAATAACGCTTAATTACATTTAATTATTCTCTAATTGCCCCACTACCATTTGACCCCTTGACCTTGAGCCGCGACCTCTACCCCCACCGCTCTAATTACCTCTCAATAATTTAATTACCTCCCATCACTACAATTACCCACCACAATAATTACCCCCCACCACTCTAATTACCCCGCCCACTGCAAACGGCTCCACCATTACGATTACACCATCACTCTAATTACCACACCACTTCAATTTTATTATTATTAGCCGTTACTCGAGTCCGAGTATAAAAATGTTACAGTCGATAAATTGTGTACAATAAAAAACAAGCAAAAGGTGTAGTCTATTGTAATTCCCATTCATCTACGGTGCACACGACTATGGCTATAGAGGCCAATTCGGGAGAGCACATGTCGACCGCAGTCAGGACAAACATAGACCTGGTTAGGTCTTGGATTCGGCCTTCTTGCAGCAACATTTCCTTGACAGTTGGCCACAACCCCTCGCCATTCGGTTCTGTCCGCTGCAAGTTGTTCCCATTGCTCGTCTGCAATACCGCAGAATTACCTACCACAACAATTGTCCCCCCACTACTCTAATTACCTCCCTCCACTACAAGTTGAACCTGAAAATATTTCAGTAAGTTTCTTTAAATATTTTAATTTCAATATTATTCTACAAATTTTATGAATTCTATAAGAACCAATGTCTTCCAATATTGTTGGCAAAGTTGGCTTAATGAATTCTACAATAATTTGTATTCAAAAGAATTTGTTTTAACCTAATATCCTTATATCAGTTAAGAGGAACGTCAATATAGCCATAAGAAGCTAGTCAATTTGTGGCTTCTAATTAGGACCTCTAAGTGGATTCTCAAAACTCCATATTAGTGGGGTATTAGTGAGTATCGAAACGACAGTGCTTTTTTGGATTTTTTTTTGTGCATATTATGTAGTCGAACGAGCGCACCAATTCAGCAACCGTGTAGCGAGATGCAGTGGGAGAAGCCTGCGCTCCCACTTGTCTCCCTTCTCTCTCACAAATACACGTCCCACTCCGCTCGACCGTTTTTATAAATGTATCACGCGCGCGTGCAGGCCCTAATGAAGTTAGAGCTTCGGGGTAAAAACATCTTGAAAGGGAATCGATTGCCCTTGAAAATGATCCCAACTCGAATTCCCCTTGCCCTGCCCTTCTACAGGGCAAAAATTTTGCGGACCACTTTCTCCCCTCCTAACCATCCGATCGTAATCTGGTCGGGCTCAAATCAAAGAGAACAAAAATCCACATTCGATGGAGAAAAAATTTCCCCCACCCCTTTCCTTCCTGGCGAAAAATTACTTTCTTTTTAAATAATAACAACAATAAATTGGTTATTTCACAACCATTTCTTTATTTATGGTGAAAATTTAAAACACATGAGCGGAACTCAAAGTAGGCACATTAGTACACAATCCTACGTTTGCTGCACGATTTTCAGAAAAAATTGCAGTTTTAATTTCATTTACGTTTACCTTTCCCCCTCCCCCCCTAATCAACCTAGCGGCTTGAAATTTGGACAAAGCACTTAGGTCCTGAGTGTCTGTCGGGGAAAGAAAAAGAAAGTCGCCAAGTCATTTTCTTCCCCGAGAAAACGCGAAAACGGCTCTCGGTACGTTCCCGCCGCAACGGAAAAACCATATACAAATCCGTAATTCAAATCGCAATATCTCGGGAACCGCAGGACCGATTTCGACGAGTCAAAATTCAGTTTACGCACTTTCGTAAGCCCTTCATTTTATCCATTTTAGACTTTTTGGATCCGAATCAAACTAAGCGAGTTCAAACTGATTTACCCGATCTTTACATGTAAATTTCCCCCCCCCCTCCACCACTCCCCTCGCGACGCAAACATAACCAGATGGTAGAGGGAGACCGACTACATAATATACACACAAAAAAATATTTGAAAAGAATACTGTCGTTTCGAGGCTTTCTTCGAGCCAGATCGATCCCACTATATGTTACATTCACAACTACAAATAAAATAAAGTATGCATATAAGTTGTTACTTAAGTTTCGAAGCAATTTAATCGCCTGCAACGTTTGTTGCTTTATTGAGCGATCAGTAAAATAAATCTCGACACCAAACCACGTTATCCAATTAGCTTAATTACCAGATAATTTATGTTGAATTAGAGAAATGGGGCATCATCAGGAGAGCAATTTTAGGTAGTCGGTTGTAGTTAGTCAATTATTATAATTCAAGCCTAATTATTTAGTATTCCCTATGAAATTGATTTTGATAGTTAATTTCGTTATAAATATTATCTATCGTAAACACAACAAATTAATTTCTCTCATTATGGTGAAATTAGTTAGTAAATGGTATCACGTGGATTGAACAATGTTTATGTATTTATATGTATCTTTGTTTTCTAAACAGTAAAAATATGTTTTAAAAATTAATTGTGCCATAATTTGATTTGTAATTTCGAATATTGAAATGATAATAATTTTGCAAATCATAATAAACACAGTTAGTACAACATATTTATTTGATGCAGATTTTTATTTTAGATGTTCAAACAACCAATCATGGTTATTGATGTAGATTACTTAGTGAAAGGAGCAGGACATGCAAGCCAAGTGAATCTATTGTTTCTTGTTCCAAGAGTTTTGAAGAAAAACATTATAATTATCCCTCCCCAGATTGAGATTAATATTTGAAGCCGTATTACATTGAAGTTCTAAGTGATATTGTGAGGGCGGCTTAGGGCTTAGAAGAGAAACTTATCATCAAATAGCCCTTGCTTATATACTGTTCGCCGTATGACTACAATAGCTACAAAAGCTTGTTACATGGCCTATGTCCATTTAACAGTTTTATATAAAACCTAGTATTTTGTTTATATTTACCACGATCTGTGTAACATTTTGATTCAGTTTTTGTAAGTGAACTTATTTTCAACTAACAGAATTTACTTGTATAACTGCTAAATCATTTCACACTGTTTCATGTACATATTTTTATATCTTAGGAACTCAGTCATGTTTTTTTACACTATTATGTATCTCTGTTCTAGTTATCTTACAGCATCTAAGGAAACAATTGTCTAAAAACATTTAGTATACCTATATTTCAATTTTTATATTTTTGTTTACTATGTAAGTACATATGGTTATTTTCCTTACCTTTCTCATTACTATATATAGTATATCCTATAAGATGTAATATATTTACTGAGTTCTCACAATACGTTTTACTATTTATTACGGCTATTCATATTTTTGGTTATGTAATTACAAATTGTAAAATCAGCTGTGGTATGGACCTAATAAAAACTATTATTATATATTCCTTTTATCGATTATATGCCACTATTTTAGTTGCGAGTAAATGAAATTGTAGAATTTGCGACCTGCAAGTTGTTGCGCTTAACTCAACAATTGACAGATGGCGATACATGTACCATTCATATTTTACAGTTTTCTATTTAATTATTAAAACTATCTTTTCCAATTTTGTGTAGTGGTATTATTTTGCAGTAAATGGGATAAATATAAGTTTACCTTATTAGTAAAACTCACCAAGAAATCATTTGCTTGCAGCTTTTGTACTGATTCGAACGTATATAAATTTTAACTGTGGAGTTCAGTAATTGATATTACATTTTTATATCCGTGTTAACAAGTGTTTAACATCCAGGTAAATTTCATTTATTAGTAATTTAAAATTTCAGTAATTTTCAATTTTTGTCTTTGATTTAATGTCAATTATTTTTCAAATAAATTTAAATTCAAATTCAATTCTTTTTAATTCAATAAGTAGTTAAAATACTATATGTACCACATGGTTTTAAAATCTTTTTTTCTTTCTTTTTCATTTTTTTTTTTTTTTGGCAATTTATAGTTTACGAAATCAGCTTATATATATTTCTATATTATACTGATATCATGAATTGATACAGTGCACTATAAGATATACGATACCTAAAGTTGAACCATTTCTATATACATTTAGAGACTTTAAAAATTTCGATGAAGACAAATTTCAACACATTTTTTTTTTATTCGTGATGTTGATTCCAAAGTCGATTATCTTAATCATCATCTGTTAACTTTATTTGATCAGCACATGCCAACAAGAACTATTAAAATAACAAAAAAAAGGGCGCCTTGGTTGACTGAAAATGTCAGATTTATGATGACGTTAAGGGATAGAGCAAAAACAACTTTTAGGAGAACTAAGTTACAGCAATATTGGAACTATTATAAGCAAATGCGCAACTTAACAACACATGCAATTTCCAACGAAAAGAGAGCTTACTTTAGTTATATCGCTGCTAATAAGAATTCTAAACAATTGTGGAGGGAACTTAAACTATTAAATATATCTACAAAAGCTAAATACCAGTTACCGCATGTAATGGAGGATCCTGAGGCAATTAATAATTATTTTATAGATAGTATCCCAAAAATTTTTGGGGACAGAAGGGAAATTATTAATTATTATTCAACAAATCCTATATGCCAATCCAAATTCTCATTTAAGCTTGTTAATGCTGAAGATTTACGAAAAATTATTTTAAATTTAAAAATTTGCTCAGCTGGACCTGATGGTGTAACGGCATTATTTCTAAAACTTTGTTGTCCTTATTTGTTGCCGTTTCTAGTTAATATTATTAATTCCGTTATACTACAGGGAAAGTTTCCGTCTGCTTGGAAGAAAGCTATCGTAACTCCTGTTCTTAAAGTATCTTCTCCAAAAACTTTTGCCGAACTTAGACCAATAAGTGTTTTATCGGTTCTCTCTAAACTTATGGAAAAAGTAATGGAAACGCAACTCAGAGAACATCTTGATAGCTACGATATTTTGCCGCCCATACAGTCAGGCTTTAGGCCAGGTTATAGCTGCACAACAGCACTGCTAACTATTACTGATGACATATTTCAGGCAAGTGACGAGGGAAACTCAACGGCAATGGCGCTGCTTGACTTCAGTAAAGCTTTTGATACCATTGACCACGAAATACTTATTGAAATACTGAAGTCAAGTGGTGCAAATAACGATGCAACGAGTTTATTGTCATCTTATTTGGAACAGCGTAGCCAGCAAGTACGGCTAAATGGAGTTATTTCCACTAGCAGAACTGTGTTGACAGGCGTGCCACAGGGATCTATTCTGGGGCCTTTACTTTTCACTATTTACACATCGCAATTTCATAAGTTCATAAAATACTCAAAAATACATATGTACGCTGACGATACGCAAATCTACCATTCTTTTGCTCTCGAAGATGCACAAATTGCTAAACAAAGGTTTAATAATGATTTACAATCCTTAGCTGAGCTGTCTTCTAAGCATGCACTGTTACTAAATGCTTCTAAATCTAGTCTACTGTTATTCGGGAAAAGGCATTATAGCTTGTTATTAAGAAATAGTTTTAACGTCACAATTAATAATACGCCTTTACAAATTTCGGATAGTGCTAAAAATCTTGGTATTATTCTTGACCCTTTATTACGTTTTCGCCAACATATCCAAAAAAATATGCAAAATGCTTATAATGTTCTTAGACTGCTTTTTTCGCATTGACGTCATCTCCATGCAAAGGTCAAAAAATCGCTTTGCGATGCTCTTGTACTCTCTCAGTTCACTTACTGCTCGCCCATATATTCACCCTGCTTGGATCAAGATTATATGAATCGTATTCAAAGAGTGCAAAATTCTTGCATTCGTTTTATCTACGGTATACGAAAATTTCAACACATCTCTCATAAATTCTCGGAACTCGGATGGCTAAAAATGAATGAAAGATTTAAAGTGCACACGCTTAACTTGTATCACAAGCTATTATTATTTAAGTCGCCACCATATCTATACAATAAAATCACTTTCAGAAGCGATGTCCATAACGTCAATATTAGATTCAAAGGTTTAATTACCCCTCCTGTACACAGAACCCACCTTTATGAGCGGAGTTTTCGATACAACATTGCGTTTCTCTATAATGGCCTTCCGACTGAAATGAAATCTCTCAAGATATCCAAATTTAAAAAAGAAATTAAAAAACATATTAGTCAATAGCAGTAATTAGTGATTTCGTAATGTAATAATTGTAATTATGTATTTTAATGGGTGGTTTTAGTCCAGGAAAATTAGTTTTTTATTAGGTGTTTTTTATGTTTTGTCATTATTGTGTTATTGTTACTATTATTATTGTTTCCTTCAGGTTATCATTATACTCAATTTAAATACGATAGGTTAAGTGGTAGAGCACATTAATTGTGAACTTCGCCTTTTTTCGGTAATTTTTGTCTCAATGTATTTATTTTGTTAATGTTTCTGTTAATGTTTTTTTTACTGCTGCCGAAAATAAAGACATTTATTATTATTATTATTATTATTATTATTATTATTATGTTTTGTAGTTTCTCGCTTAATGCGGTATTATTATAATCATCGGCCTATGCAAGATGAAAACAAACTATTGCAGATTTAAGAACTTGCGAACTATGTGACAAGTATTGAGAATGATCGATTTCTGCATATCATTGATTAATAAAGGGGAGAGACCCAGTTTCGTTAGATTAGTGGAAAGGCAACGAGGTACAATACCGGTGGTGGATATTATTATTGGCAAGATGATAACGTTTTCCTGCTTCCACTGTTGTTTGATCTCATAGGCTAAGTCGGAGTACTTCGCTAGCTTGTTCTGAATAGTTTCCTGGATGTTGTTGGAATTAGGAACGGCGATGTCTATTAGGAAGGTCTTCTTTTCTGACTTATTATCTGGTCTGTTTGATGTTATAGTTCTGTCAGTAAGTACTGTCCTATCCCAATAGAGCCGGAAATTATCATTTTCTAACACACTCTCAGGATTGTATTGGTAATATGGGCTGGTGCTCTCAGTGAGATGGTGGAGACATGCAAGTTTTATATGCACAATTTTGGCAACACAGTTGTGACGGTGAAGGTATTCAGTGTGCGCAAGACATGTACACCCAGCGGTAACGTGCTGGATTGTTTCGGGGACACGGAAACATTTCCTACATCTGTCATCAGTTACACTCACATCCTTGACAATGTACTTAAGGTAGTTCCTCGTGGATATTACCTGATCTTGTATGGCCATCATGAAGCCCTCAGTCTCCGGAAATAAGTCTCCATGAGTAAGCCAATAGTTTGACACTTTTTGATCGACATTTTCGGCGCTGTTGTCCTGTGGAGCCTCTGTACGGAGATTTAACGGTGTGTAACCGTCGTCAGCCAAAATGACAGCTCTATGGAGAGAAGATGTCTCTTGTTTTCGGAGAAAGTATTTTTGAAGACTTACAATTTGTTTGTGTAGTAGAAATGAAAGGTCAATCAGACCTCTTCCGCCCTGAGCTCTTGGGATGGTAAGTCTTTCGGTGGCTGATTTGGGGTGATGAGCTCGAAACTTTGTCAAAGTAGTTCTTGTCTTCCTCTCGATGTCCTCTATATCAGTCCTTGTCCATCTGATAATGCCAAATGTATACGATAAGACCGGGATTACATAGGCGTTAATAGCGTTCACGGTGTTCTTAGCATTCAACTTAGTTCTAAGGATGGCATTCAAGCGGCTCATGTACGTTTTTTGGATCTTTAGTTTCATGACCTTATGCTCTGTACGGACTGATTGGTGCACGCCCAAATACTTGTAGGTTTCTCCCTCCTCCATAGGCTCAATGATATCACCGTCTTGCAGCTCGAATGCATTGGCGCTGTGCTTGCCCTTTAATACTGTCTGGGTTTTACATTTGTCAAACCCAAATTCCATGTATATATCTCGAGAGAAGATCTCCACAGTTCTTAACAAGGAATTAACATGCACTGCTGTACTGGCGTACACTTTGATGTCGTCCATATACATCAAGTGTGTTACTTTGTGCTGAGCGTCTCTGCCGTTCTTGAGGGCAAATCCGTGTTGACTAGCATTGAGCATATGGGAAAGAGGGTTCAGAGCCAAGCAAAACCAGAGGGAGCTTAATGAGTCTCCCTGGAAAATCCCTTTTTGTATTTTAATAAAACCCGTCATGATAATACCATCCTTATGGCTAAGGCTTAATTGAGTCGACCATTGAGTCATTAGATGTTGGAGCAAGTTAACAAACGATGGCGCCACTTTATACATCTGGAGAACCTTTACCAACCAAGAATGCGGCACAGAGTCAAAAGCCTTCCGATAGTCTATATAAGCCGTATACAAGTTCCTCTGCTTGCGCATTGCCTGTTCAAGGATGACTGAGTCGATAAGGAGCTGCTCCTTACATCCTTGAGATTTTCTTATACAACCTTTTTGCTCAGGAGCAATTACAGCATTCTCTTCACAGTGTTGGTAGATTTTCTTAGCGATGCAAGATGTCAACAGCTTGTAGATTGTCGGTAGGCAAGTGATGGGTCGGTACTTCGCGGGGTTCTCCGTGTTGTTATCCTTAGGGAGCAAGTACGTTCTTCCTTGCGTGAGGTATTCCGGTACACTGGTTGGGTCTTCTAGAAATTTACTGAAGTGACGAGCAATGTGACCGTGGGTACACTTAAATCTTTTGTACCAGAAGTTGTGTATGGTGTCAATTCCACTTGCTTTCCAATTAAAAGAGTCGCCGACCGCCTGCTTAACTTGCTCAACGGTTATAATAGTGTTTTCCATATGTTGCAACTGGTCCATCCTTCTTTCTTCACCATGTATCCATGGGGCTTCATCGTTATGAATTGTGGGAACGGACCATATAGATTCCCAGAACTCCCTGATTTGGCGTTGCGTCGGAGGCTTGTTATTAGTGTTTGCCATATCTTTTTGAAGTTTCCGATAAAACTGTTTCTCGTTATTCTGGAAGAGTTTGTTAGAAGTCTTCCTGAGGTTGGAGTCCTTATATCTCCTGAGACGTTTCGCAAGTGCACTTAACTTCTGTTTTAGAGTATCAGCTATTTCAACAAGGTTCTGGTTGGCAGGGTTGTAAGTGGCATGTATTTTAGTATTTTGTCTAATGGCCTCAACTTGCTTCTGTAGCTTTTTACTTCTTTGCCCTTGCTGGTACGCATTCAGCTGGCCGATATACTTCCTCAGTTTAGCGATCTTGATGTTCAATCGTCTTTCCCAGGGCCGGGTATCCTCCTTCGTTCTCTGCACCCTGGCGTTTCGCTGAATATCACGGCCGTTCATTCTGGTGGCAGTAACAGCCGCTACATATACAGCAGTATGCAAATCATCAAATGATGTGTGTACTTCCAGATGCTGTGGGAGGATTTTAGTGTCGAGTAGGTCGGCTACTACAGCTAGTCTCTTGGTGCTATTCTGTTTGGGAATAGCTGGTCGTTTCGTTGGGTCCGTTCCAGTGAACTCAGTTAAAGCTCCAATAAATACAACCCTGATTTCTTCCACTAACCTATCTTGCTGAGTAACTATTTGTTGTGGATCTACATCAAATACAGCAGATGCATCTGTATCATCCAGGATTGCTGTTTGTTGGGGTGGTTCTTGTACGTTGTTGGCTTGGGGCTCCTCAGTTGGTCGGAGGGCGCGAACAGATTCTCTCTTCAACATCTCGAGTAGTTCTCTCGACAGCCGTTTGTTATTAATTATAACCCGTTTCTGATCAATCAGCCTTTGTTCGCTGAGATGGGCATATTCTGGGTGCATTTCTATAAAGGCTTGGTGTAGTAACAGTCGCGTGCCTGCAGAAATCGTTTCTCCTTCCGTGACTTTGTAGTAGCAACGCATGAGATCTGTGTTCAATTCCTCAGTCCACTGCATGCGTTGCCTAGGTTTTCCTGCCTTGGTGGTTAGTGGCTGGTTTGCCACTAAAACACGGTTGGCTGGTCGAGCAGGAGGTTGTTGGGTGCTCGTTGACGTTGCTGGTCCAATATCCATAGCGGAGTCGTCGGTATGTTGATCGAGCTGTCTATTCCCGCGCCGTCCTCGATCGTAACGGCGCTCGTCCGAGGCTTCCCTAATATTTCCAGGAACCAATATGCACCCACGTAGGTGGTTAGCCTTCCATGGGGTTGGCTAAGGTCCGCGCGTTAGCCAAACGCGTAAGGTAAAAGTACCTTCCTTTGCGGGTGGCTAGGGTCCGCGTGTTCGCCATACACGTAAGGTAAAATTATTATTATTATTATTTTTTTTTTTTTCCGCGAGAGCGATGCTGGTCAGTTCTGCCGTGTCTCCGACATTCTCACGGAAGAAGCGCCAGCGAATTCACTACGACCACTCCCTGCAACCTGCAGAGTTAGCGACCGTAGGTTCCTAAATCGTGTGCCCTAAGTAAACGAAGAGAACCCAGGATAACAGCTTTCTGCATCTGGCCTGCCAGCCATTCGGCCGAATGTTGACAGGCCGGTATTGTTCGTAATTCCGAGAGCAGCGTGGGCTTCATACCTCCAAGTACACCGATTATAAGGACTACCAACTTGACCGAGTAGCCTGGATACAGCACTAGGAGCTCATACCGGAGATCGCGATACTTAGCCCGTTTTTCCTCCTCTTTCAAGACGATGTTTGTTTCAGCCGGAGCTGAAAACTCGATGATGTATATCGCCTTCTGCTGATGATCGAGGAGTACTATGTCAGGCTTATTAGCTTGAATTAGCCTGACGGTCGGGAACGAGTAGTTCCAGTATATCCTGCACCTCTCGTTCTCGACAACGGACTCAATATCTCCGGGGACGTAAGGCAGCACTGGTGTTTGGTCTACCCCGTACGAGTGCCGTAGATGGTAGTAAAGCACTCGTAATGCCGCGTTATGGCGATGGATGTAGGCCGAAATCGCATATACCGGGCATGCAGACAGTAAATGCATGAGCGATTCCGGCGACTGATGGCAGGTCCTGCAGCTATTATTATTATTATTATTATTATTATGGACTTAAGCCGTGCACTTTCTCGGCCGAAGCCGGAAAAAATTCACCGACCCCTCGCGCGCGCCGTTGGGGTTCGGCTCTGTGGGGACCCGGGCCTGTCCCGGGCCCATTGCTGTTGGGGATCGGCTCGGTTAACGGGGATGAAATTCATCACGTCTCATTAATCCGGTGGATATTTCGGTTTTCTATCCTTCATCGTTCAAAAACTTTCTGGTAATATGGCATGTCTGGAGAATCACCGTCCTCTGGATAATCTTCACGAGGCCTTTAGGTAGATTAAGTTGCTCCAAATAACTCAAGAACTTCTTCGTCACCACGCCTGTAGCCGAAATTATGACCGGGATAATTCGAACCTCCTCTAATCTCCACACGTGTTTAAGTTCTATGGCCAAATTCTGATATTTACTTCTCTTTTCCATCTCCGTTTTCTGCAGGTTGTTGGTTAGGGGGCATCCAATATCAATTATAGTGGCCTTCTTGTCTTTCTTTTTGATCACCAGGATGTCAGGGCGGTTGTGATCCAAGGTTCTATCAGACTGTATTGGTCTATCCCAGTACAGCAATGTTTCCTCGTTTTCTAAAACAGCTTGAGGTGTGTATTTATAGAAGGGCGGTGGATTAGTAATGAGTCCTAAGTTAAGTGCCAATTCTCTATGGATGATTTTCGCCACCTCGTTGTGCCTTCCCAAATACATTCCCGTAGCCAAAGCAGGGCAGCCTCCAGTGACATGTTCGATAGTTTCACCCGCTGCCTTACACTTTCTACACACATCGTTCACACCGGGGACTTTAAGAATGTACTTCTCATAATTTCTAGTACGGATAATGCTATCCTGAATGGCTGTTATGAATCCCTCAGTTTCTGGGTGTAACATTTCTTCCTTAAGCCATAGGAGCGATGTTTCCTTGTCGATCTCCGGATTGTTTAAGGCATTGGGATACTTTCCGTGGAGTACCTTGTCCTGCCATGCTGTTTGAATATCCTCGTTCGTTCGGATCATTATCTCGTGTTGTCGATCTTTGAGGTTTAACGGTGTATATCTGTTATCACTTTCCACTATTTTCCGAATGAGGACCCTGTCTGAATTGTAGAAATAGAGGCGCATGTTCTTCTCTTGCGTTCGGCACATCTTCTGAACGCTGCTTAATCCCCTGCCGCCTTGTGTTCTTGGCATGTATAGTCTTTCAACTGGGCTCTTTGGGTGATGCATTCGAAACTTTGTAAGTGTAGTTCTCGTCATTCTATCTAGGTCTTCCAGGTCTGTATCCGAGTACTTTAGTATTCCGAATGAGTATGCCAAACTAGGGACAGCATATGTATTGATCGCTGTTATCATGCTTCTAGCGTTGAGTTTAGTATTCAGGAGCTTATTTAAACGTTGTTTGTATTTTTCCCTGAACTCCTTCTTTAGCTGGGTGTGGTCTATCCTTCTATTCTGCAGAATTCCAAGGTACTTGTAAGTTTCTTCTGGCAGCATTTGCTCAAAGTCACGGATATTCTCCGGCTGCTGCGTTAATTTTCCCTTTGTGACATGTATTTCGGCACACTTCTCCAGACCAAACTCCATACTGATATCATCGCTGAAGGTTTTGACATTGGCTACTAGCGCCTTCAACTGTCTTGGATTCTCAGCATATAGCTTGATGTCATCCATAAATAGTAAATGGCTGAGCCTCGAGCTTGGTTGTTTGGGATCTATTCGGAAACCGTAGGTGGTGTCATTCAATATTGCTGAGAGCGGATTGAGAGCGAGGCAAAACCATAATGGACTCAGTGAATCACCCTGGTATATACCTCTTCTAATCTTGATGTTCGAGATAGTGCTTCCTCCAATTCTTGTCTGGGTTTCCCAAGTCGTCATTGCATAAGTTAGTAGCCGAATGATGGTGGGGCTAACTTTGTATACTTCTAGCACTTTTATAAGCCAGTCGTGAGGTACCGAGTCGAATGCCTTTTTGTAGTCTATGTAGGCCATACTGATGTTTCGGCGTTTTACTTCAGCTTGTTTGATGGTTATCGCATCTATAGTTAGCTGCTCTTTGCATCCAAGTGATCTCTTTACACATCCCCGCTGTTCTGGGCCTATTATATTGTTTATCTCACAGTGTTCATTGATTTGCCTATGTATCAATGACGTGAGAAGTTTGTAGATCGCAGACAAGCAGGTAATTGGCCTGTAGTGTTTCGGGTCTTTCAGATCTCCTTTTTTTGGAAGAAGGTAAGTTACTCCTCGACCTAAAAATTCAGGAAATCTTGTTGGATCTTCAAGGATTTTGTTGAATGCCCGAGCAAACTGTGGAAATAGGGCTGGGAATGACTTCAGCCAAAAGTTCTGTATGTTGTCTGGTCCAGGCGCTTTCCAGCTTGAAGTATTTTTTATGCACTCTTCGACATCCGCAGGTGTAATATTAGTATCTGGCATATCTGGAAGATCACTCGCAATGCGTTCTGCTGTTTGGAGCCACGTAGCTGCTTGGTTGAATCTCGCAGGGTTTGACCATATCCCCTGCCAGAATTGCCCGAAGCGATTGTGATCAATTTTCTCGGGTTCTGTATTGCCTTGGTTGTTACTTTCCAGATTGCGATAGAAGATCTTCTGGTTACTAGAGAATAAATAATTTTGCTGCTTGCGCTTCGTAGCCTCATTGTATCGCCGCAGTCTCGCTCCCTTAACTTTACTTTTCTGTCTAGCATCGTCGTAGTAGTTCGTGAGGGTTTCGTTGACCTGTGGATCGTTTAAGTCTATTTGTCGTTTTCGGCATATTTTACGAATTTTGCTTTTGACTTTATTGCTGTTATTGCCATCTAAGTGCTCTCTGATAATGTTCGCTTCAGTTCTTAGTAGATCTATTTGCGTTTCGAGTCGTATCTTCCAGGCCGGCTTTCTTTGTTTCTGGATATTCCTATTTTGTTTCTGAATTTGAAGTTTCTGGCCATTCAGTTCTATGACAGTAGCAGCTCCTGCATATAAAGCTGTATGTACAGAAGTTAGTTCAGGATCCAGTTGCTCCTCCATCCTCAACTTCAATTCGGCATCTACTGATTTTATGTATCGTTGTGTATCTTTGTTGACTTTTAGCCTCGGTATTATTGGTCTGATGAGAGGGTTCGAGTCGCGAAATAGCAGTAAATTGCTCAGTAGCTTCTGGCGTATCCTTCCTGCTTCTTCTTCGTTATTTTCTTCCTCATGAGGTGTATTGCCATCCACTGATTTCCTTTGTGGTATGTCTTCATTTTGTTGGCGCATTTCTTCGTTGTGTATTTGAGCCCCTGCCTCTCTACGCAGGGCATCTATTTCAAGCTGTGTTAGGTATTTTCTTTTAATAATTATGTTCTTTCTATCGGCCAGATTTTGTTCGGAGATGTTCATTTCAGGGTGAGTTCTTGAATATTCGGCGAATAGTTTTTGTCTCCATCCAGGCAAAGGATCGTCTCTGCATTCATTAACGAGCAAGTATGTGCGTATGACATCCTTATTCATTTCATTGCTCCATTTTATTCTCCCGGCTATTTCATTCCTCCTGGGAGCAGCCCGTTCGGTTCTACGACCTGGGCGCTGTCCAAGTGGTGGGTTTGGCTGTCCTACTATGCCTGGTGGTGGTAATTCTCCATCTTCGTTCTGTTCGTTGTTGTTATTGTTGTTGTCATGGGCTGTAGCTTGTTGATTGACAGGTGCCCGCCTCCTCAGCGCTCTGCCACCGGCGTCCCGCATGCTGTCACGTCCAGCGCCAGCTCCAGACGTGCCCTGGCGCTCCCCAGGCAGCGACTCTATGACATTTCTTGTATTTCTCTCCATTTTCATGGGTGTACCAGTTTTTGTTCCACGAGGAGTTTCCTCCTTACCCATTGACCCTGCGACGGGTCGCCGAGTATCCCTTATTCGCAAAGGGCCGCGCCCGATAGAAGAACTGGCAAACTCCCACGGGTTATTATTATTATTATTATTATTATTTTTTTTTTTTTTTTTACAAAAAACCAGTCACCCTACTCTGTGGCTCCGACCCTCACAGAGGGGAGCTGGTAATATCAATAGCCACTCCCCACGCCCGTGGGGTGAGTGACTACCGGGTCCGCGAATCGTGTGCCCTGAGTAGACGTAATGAACCGAGGATGACAGCCTTCTGCATTCTGCCGGCTAAGATCTCTGCCGAATCTCGGCATGCCGGTATGATCTTTAGTTCTGAAAGCAGCGTCTGTCTCATTCCACCGAGGGCTCCTACAATCAGTACCACTATTTTAACAGAATGGCCTGGATAAAGCCTGCGGAGTTCGAAGAGCAAATCTCGATATTTTGTCCGTTTTTCCTCCTCTTTCAAGACAATGTTGCTCTCAGCGGGAGCTGAGAATTCCACGACATACATTGTCTTGAGCTGGTGGTCGAGGAGTACTATGTCAGGCTTGTTGGCTTGTATTTGCCTGACGGTGGGAAACGAGTAGTTCCAATAAATTAGGCACTTCTCATTCCCCACAACGGACTCAATATCCCCCGGAACGTAAGGCAGCACTGGTGTTTCGTCTATCCCATACGAGTGCCTTAGATGATAGTAAAGCACTCGTAATGCTGCGTTGTGTCTATGAATATAGGCCGAGACTGCGTAAGTCGGGCAAGCCGACAGTAAGTGCATTACAGTCTCCGGCGCCCTGCGGCAGGCCCTGCAGCTGACATCAGGGACCTCCATACCCATGACACGACGTCGATAGACGAGAGTGTTAAATACACCATCCTGGCAAGCCATTATGAATCCCTCGGTCTCAGACTTCAGTCCAGCTGACCTTAAGAAGGCGAAGGTCAGCCTTTCGGATAAGCCGAGGTCTTCTATATTTTTATAGAAGATCCCGTGCAATGGCTTATCCTTATGGAGCTGCAGCAGGATGTTGTGTTCTGCAGCTCTAATGTGGGCTTTTAGTCGAACGGGTTCCAACTCGGTGACAGAGTCGGGGTTTACCCGCTCGACGTCGAAGATGAGACCAAGTTCATCGGCTGCTCTGCGTGCTGCCTTAAAGAGAAAAGCTCCTACCTCTGCATTTTCATGGTCTCGGACCATGCAGAGGAGGGGATCCGAACTCCTGATGACCTTACATGCTCCCTCCAGAACCATCCTGCTATGGAGACTCTCCAAGCTCAAGAGTCCACGGCCTCCCCGATGTCGTGGGAGATATAACCGTGGAACGGACGATTTAGGATGCAAGCTCCTATTGAGATGCATCTCCTTGCGGGTTACTACATCGAGTTGACGCAGCTCTTCTCTAGTCCACTTCACTACTCCGAAAGAGTAGAGAAGGATCGGAACGGCAAGCATATTTGTAGCAGACACCTTGTTCTTCCCCGACAGTTCTGAAGACCAGATCTGTCGGAGTAGGTGCTGATACTTGCCGCGGAGAGCGTTTTTCACTACACTCACTTCTTGGGTGGAGCGTTGCTCGACACCCAAGTAAGTGTACGACTCTCCGGCATCTAGATGGTGTAAGATGCTTCCGTCCACGAGCTGCGCGTCCTCTCCGTAGTCACCGCATCGTCCTCTCTTGAGATGGATCAGTGCGCATTTGTCCAACCCGAACTGCATACCGACAGCCTGCGTGTACTCCTGTACCACCCTAAGGGACTGCTGGAGATCCCTCTCTCCAGAGGCATAAAGTTTAAGGTCATCCATATAAAATAGATGGGTGACCTTATGCCTCCTGTCGCCGGGGGTACCGCAGTTGTAGCCACGGGTTTTCCGGAGCGAGACGGATAATGGCAGTAGTGAGATGCAAAAGAGAAGGGGGCTGAGGGAATCTCCCTGAAATACTCCTCTTCTGAATGTTACCGACTCTGTTTGGACTCTATCGTTACCCGATGTTATGGTAAAACGAGTCCTCCAGAGCGGCATCAGTTCTTCAATACATCTCACTACGGGGCCTGGTACCACAAGACATCGGAGCAAGTGAACAATGAGCTCATGCGATGTCATGTCAAATGCCTTGCGGTAGTCGATCCAGGCCATAGAGAGGTTCCGCTTATACTGCATGGAGTCCTGCGTGACACATCTGTCGATCAGCAGGTTTTCCTTGCAGCCAGCGACACCTCTCTTCGACCCTCGTTGCTCATATATCCGTTCGTAAACCGGTTCAACTGCGTGGAGCACCCGCATGTACAAAATGCGTGTAAACACCTTGTAGCATGCGTTTAGACAGGTTATCGGTCTGTAGTTCTTTGGGTTGGACAAATCTCCGTTCTTGGGGATCAGCACTGTCCGCCCCTCAACAACCCAAGAAGGGATTTGCTGCTCCCCATTTAACCAGGAATTAAAAATTCTGGCCAAATGGTGGTGGGTGCTCGATAACTTTTTCCACCAAAAGTTATTTATTCCATCGGGACCTGGAGCAGCAAAGTTCTTAGAGCCCTCAAGAGCCCTACGAACCTCTTCTGGGGTTATTGGTTCGCACACTTCCTGTGGTTGCTGAAGCCTTTGACAAAAGGCTTCAAAGTGTGCAAGGGCAGGAGAATCTCGGTTGAGTGGAAGCCTCTCCTCGTATAGCGTTTTCCAGAAGTTCTCCACCTGATCTGCAGTCGGCGGATTGTCTACAACACGCGGAGGCGGTTGGAAAAGGCGCGAGGGCTTCTCGCGGAACAGTTTATTTTCCGCAAGCCCTCTCGCCCGCCTCACTAGTGATTTTTTACAAGTCACTAGCATCCGTATCCTGTCGAGACAGTGCTGTTTGGTGGTTCGCAGCACTGCCTCATTGAGTGTGTGATGGACGCGTCTTAGGTTGGCGGCTAATCGACGCACTTTAGGCGTGAACGGCCTGTTGGCCGCCATATAGTCCATCACACATTGGATACGGGATGCGTGTTGCCTCGCCGACCGGATCTTGGCTTCCATCTTTTGTATGCGCCGCTGCGCTCTCTCCTGTGGGGAAGAGGTATTTCGCCTCTCCACCTGAGAAGAGCGTTGAGCAGCGGCATACACGGCACAATTTATGTGCCAGATGTCAGCCTCTTCTGGTAGCGCTGTACGAAGTTCAGCGTCCACTCTGGCCAGGTCTTGTGGCCCGGGGGTTTTCAGATGGTGTAACCCCCTTCTGGTACTGAGGCCCTCTGGTATTGGCGGAACGAGGAGTGCTACGTCCTCAACCGGTGATTGTGGCGGCTCTTCGGCCACCTCATTCACCGGTCCAGGAGCAGCCCTCACGTAGCCCCTACTACGAAGGTGGGATACATAGTCACGCAGATTTTGTGGCGTGAAGGCGCTATGCTCTGGTAGCCTCTCACACCACAGAGCATGCATCCGCGCCATGTATCCCCTCCGCGCGGGCTCACTGCTTTCATAGCAATGCAGAAGTTCATCTCTCAGTTCATCTGTCCACTCAAAGCGTCCTTGGACATTGCCAATTTCGTCAACGGGCGGTCCGTCCGGTTGGGCCCCACCACCTTGCCCTTGACCCCTATCCGCACGGGGTCGATCGTGGGGGCCCTGTCTTCGGCCTGCCGGAACCAAAGTTTAGGGTCTGTGGGTGGTTAGCCCAGCAGACCCACGACCGACACCAGAGGGGAAGACGCTTTCCCCTCCCGGATGCACTAGGGCTGCCGGTTCGGTTTTGCACCCCAGCTGGAGTAAGTGGTGGCGCTACTCACCAAAGGCTTGATAGATGGAAGTCAGCCCCTCCTGCTTATTATTATTATTATTATTATTATTATTATTATTATTATTATTATTATTATTATAGACTTAAGCCGTGCACTTTCTCGGCCGAAGCCGGAAAAAATTCACCGACCCCTCGCGCGCGCCGTTGGGGTTCGGCTCTGTGGGGACCCGGGCCTGTCCCGGGTCCATTGGTGTTGGGGATCGGCTCGGTTAACGGGGATGAAATTCATCACATCCCATTAATCCGGTGGATATTTCGATTTTCTATCCTTCATCGTTCAAAAACTTTCTGGTGATATGGCATGTCTGAAGAATCACCGTCCTCTGGATAATCTTCGCGAGGCCTTTAGGTAGATTAAGTTGCTCCAAATAATTCAAGAACTTCTTCGTCACCACGCCTGTAGCCGATATTATGATCGGGATAATTCGAACCTCCTCTAATCTCCACACGTGTTTAAGTTCTATAGCCAAGTTCTGATATTTATTTCTCTTTTCCATCTCCGTTTTATGCAGGTTGTTGGTTAGGGGGCATCCAATATCAATAATAGTGGCCTTCTTGTCTTTCTTTTTGATCACCAGGATGTCAGGGCGGTTGTGATCCAAGGTTCTATCAGACTGTATTGGTCTATCCCAGTACAACAATGTTTCCCCGTCTTCTAAAACAGCTTGAGGTGTGTATTTATAGAAGGGCGGTGGATTAGTAATGAGTCCTAAGTTAAGTGCCAATTCTCTATGGATGATTTTCGCCACCTCGTTGTGCCTTCCCAGATACATTCCCGTAGCCAAAGCGGGGCAGCCTCCAGTGACATGTTCGATAGTTTCACCCACTGCCTTACACTTTCTACACACATCGTTCACGCCGGGGACTTTAAGAATGTACTTCTCATAATTTCTAGTACGGATAATGCTATCCTGAATGGCTGTTATGAATCCCTCAGTTTCTGGGTGTAACATTCCTTCCTTAAGCCATAGGAGCGAGGTCTCCTTGTCGATCTCTGGATTGTTTAAGGCATTGGGATACTTTCCATGGAGTACCTTGTCCTGCCATGCTGTTTGAATATCCTCGTTCGTTCGGATCACTATTTCGTGTTGTCGATCTTTGAGGTTTAACGGTGTGTATCTATTGTCACTTTCCACTATTTTCCGAATGAGGACCCTGTCTGAATTGTAGAAATAGAGGCGCATGTTCTTCTCTTGCGTTCGGCACATCTTCTGAACGCTGCTTAATCCTCTGCCTCCTTGTGTTCTTGGCATGTACAGTCTTTCAACTGCGCTCTTTGGGTGATGCGTTCGAAACTTTGTAAGTGTAGTTCTCGTCATTCTGTCTAGGTCTTCCAGGTCTGTATCCGAGTACTTTAGTATTCCGAATGAGTATGCCAGACTAGGGACAGCATATGTATTGATCGCTGTAATCATGTTCCTAGCGTTGAGTTTAGTATTCAGGAGCTTATTTAGACGTTGTTTGTATTTTTCCCTAAACTCCTTCTTTAGCTGGGTGTGGTCTATCCTTCTATTCTGCAGAATTCCAAGGTACTTGTAAGTTTCTTCTGGCAGCATTTGCTCAAAGTCACGGATATTCTCCGGCTGCTGCGTTAATTTTCCCTTTGTGACATGTACTTCGGCACACTTTTCCAGACCAAATTCCATTCTGATATCATCGCTGAAGGTTTTGACATTGGCTACTAGCGCCTTCAATTGTCTTGGATTCTCAGCGTAGAGCTTGATGTCATCCATAAATAGTAAATGACTGAGCCTCGAGCTTGGTTGCTTGGGATCTATTCGGAAACCGTAGGTGGTGTCATTCAATATTGCTGAGAGGGGATTGAGAGCGAGGCAAAACCATAATGGACTCAGCGAATCCCCCTGGTATATACCTCTTCTAATCTTGATGTTCGAGATAGTGCTTCCTCCAATTATTGTCTGAGTTTCCCAAGTCGCCATTGCATATGTTAGTAGCCGAACGATGGTTGGGCTAACTTTGTATACTTCTAGCACTTTTATTAGCCAGTCATGAGGTACAGAGTCGAATGCCTTTTTGTAGTCTATGTAGGCCATACTGATGTTTCGGCGCTTTACTTCAGCTTGTTTGATGGTTACTGCATCTATTGTTAGCTGCTCCTTGCATCCAAGTGATCTCTTTACGCATCCCCGCTGTTCTGGGCCAATTATATTGTTCATCTCACAGTGTTCATTGATTTGCCTATGTATCAATGACGTGAGAAGTTTGTAGATCGCAGACAAGCAGGTGATTGGCCTGTAGTTTTTCGGGTCTTTCAGATCTCCTTTTTTGGGCAGAAGGTAAGTTACTCCTCGACCTAAAAATTCAGGAAATCTTGTTGGATCTTCAAGGATTTTGTTGAATGCTCGGGCAAACTGTGGAATTAGCGCTGGGAATGATTTCAACCAGAAGTTCTGTATGTTGTCTGGTCCAGGTGCTTTCCAGCTTGAAGTGTTTTTTATGCACTCTTCGACATCTGCAGGAGTAATATTAGTATCTGGCATATCTGGAAGATCATTTGCATTGCGCTCTGCTGTTTGGAGCCATGTAGCTGCTTGATTGAATCTCGCAGGGTTTGACCATATCCCCTGCCAGAATTGACCGAAGCGATTGTGGTCAATTTTCTCGGGTTCTGTATTGCCTTGGTTGTTGCTTTCCAGATTGCGATAGAAGATCTTCTGGTTGCTAGAGAATAAATTATTTTGCTCTTTGCGCTTCGCAGTCTCGTTGTATCGCCGCAGTCTCGCTCCTTTAACTTTACTTTTCTGTCTAGCATCATCGTAGTAATTCGTGAGGGTTTCGTTGGACTGTGGATGGTTTAAGTCTATTTGTTGTTTCCGGCATATTTTACGAATTTTGCTCTTAACTTTATTGCTCTTACTGCCATCTAAATACTCTTTGATAATGTTTGCCTCAGTTCTTAGCAAATCTATTTGCCTTTCGAGTCGCATCTTCCAAGCCGGCTTTCCTTGTTTCTGGATATTCCTATTTTGTTTATAGATTTGAAGTTTCTGGCCATTCAATTCTATGACAGTGGCAGCTCCTGCATACAGAGCTGTATGTATAAAAGTTAAATCAGGATCCAGTTGTTCCTCCAGCCTCAACTTCAATTCGGTATCCACATATTTTATGTACCGTTGTGTATCTTTATTGATTTTTAGCCTCGGTATTATTGGTCTGGTGAGAGGGTTCGAGTCGCTAAATAGCAGTAGATTGTTGAGTAGTTTCTGCCGCATCTTTCCTACTTCTTCCCCGTTATTTTGATTGCGGGGCTCTTCCTCATGAGGTGCATTGTCATCCACTGGTCTTTGTGGTATGTCTTCAATTTGTTGGCGTATTTCTTCGTTATGTATTTGGGCTCCTGCTTCCCTACGCAGGGTATCTATTTCAAGCTGTGTTAGATATTTCCTTTTAATGATTATGTTCTTTCTATCGGCTAAGTTTTGTTCGGAGATGTTCATTCCAGGGTGAGTTCTTGAAAATTCGGTGAAAAGTTTTTGTCTCCATCCAGGCAGAGGATCGTCTCTGCATTCATTAACGAGCAAGTATGTTCGTATGACATCCTTATTCATTTCATTGCTCCATTTTATTCTTCCGGCTATTTCGTTCCTCCTGGGAGCAGCCCGTTCGGCTCTACGACCTGGGCGCTGTCCAAGTGGTGGGTTTGGCTGTCCTTCAATGCCTGGTGGTGGTAATTATTCTCCTTCGTTATGTTCGTTGTTATGGGCTGTAGCTTGTTGATTGACAGGTGCCCGCCTCCTCAGCACTCTGCCACCGGCGTCCCGCATGCTGTCACGTCCAGCGCCAGCTCCAGACGTGCCCTGGCGCTCCCCAGGCAGCGGCTCTTTTCTTTTCCTATTTCTCGTCTCCATCTTCCTGGGTGTGCCAGTTTTTTCTCCACGGGGAAGTATTTAATTTATTCCCTACCCTCCTGCCGCAGCGGTGTGAGCATTCCCCTATTCGCAAGGGGACGCGCCCGATAGAGGAACTGGCAAACCCCCACGGGTTATTATTATTATTATTTTTTTTTTTTTTTTTTTTTTACAAAAAACCAGTCACCCTACTCTGTGGCTCCGACCCTCACAGAGGGGAGCTGGTAATACCAATAGCCACTCCCCACGCCCGTGGGGTGAGTGACTACCGGGTCCGCGAATCGTGTGCCCTGAGTAGACGTAATGAACCGAGGATGACAGCCTTCTGCATTCTGCCGGCTAAGATCTCTGCCGAATCTCGGCATGCCGGTATGATCTTTAGTTCTGAAAGCAGCGTCTGTCTCATTCCACCGAGGGCTCCTATAATCAGTACCACTATTTTAACAGAATGGCCTGGATAAAGCCTGCGGAATTCGAAGAGCAAATCTCGATATTTTGTCCGTTTTTCCTCCTCTTTCAAGACAATGTTGCTCTCAGCGGGAGCTGAGAATTCCACGACATACATTGTCTTGAGTTGGTGGTCGAGGAGTACTATGTCAGGCTTGTTGGCTTGTATTTGCCTGACGGTGGGAAACGAGTAGTTCCAATAAATTAGGCACTTCTCATTCCCCACAACGGACTCAATATCCCCCGGAACGTAAGGCAGCACTGGTGTTTCGTCTATCCCATACGAGTGCCTTAGATGATAGTAAAGCACTCGTAATGCTGCGTTGTGTCTATGAATATAGGCCGAGACTGCGTAAGTCGGGCAAGCCGACAGTAAGTGCATTACAGTCTCCGGCGCCCTGCGGCAGGCCCTGCAGCTGACATCAGGGACCTCCATACCCATGACACGACGTCGATAGACGAGAGTGTTAAATACACCATCCTGGCAAGCCATTATGAATCCCTCGGTCTCAGACTTCAGCCCAGCTGACCTTAAGAAGGCGAAGGTCAGCCTTTCGGATAAGCCGAGGTCTTCTATATTTTTATAGAAGATCCCGTGCAATGGCTTATCCTTATGGAGCTGCAGAAGGATGTTGTGTTCTGCAGCTCTAATGTGGGCTTTTAGTCGAACGGGTTCCAACTCGGTGACAGAGTCGGGGTTTACCCGCTCGACGTCGAAGATGAGACCAAGTTCATCGGCTGCTCTGCGTGCTGCCTTAAAGAGAAAAGCTCCTACCTCTGCATTTTCATGGTCTCGGACCATGCAGAGGAGGGGATCCGAACTCCTGATGACCTTACATGCTCCATCCAGAACCATCCTGCTATGGAGACTCTCCAAGCTCAAGA
Source organism: Leptura quadrifasciata (assembly GCA_963675555.1). Taxonomy (NCBI): domain Eukaryota; kingdom Metazoa; phylum Arthropoda; class Insecta; order Coleoptera; family Cerambycidae; genus Leptura; species Leptura quadrifasciata. The sequence goes on from OY776675.1 coordinate 46,052,956, forward strand.
GTCCACGGCCTCCCCGATGTCGTGGGAGATATAACCGTGGAACGGACGATTTAGGATGCAAGCTCCTATTGAGATGCATCTTCTTGCGGGTTACTACATCGAGTTGACGCAGCTCTTCTCTAGTCCACTTCACTACTCCGAAAGAGTAGAGAAGGATCGGAACGGCAAGCATATTTGTAGCAGACACCTTGTTCTTCCCCGACAGTTCTGAAGACCAGATCTGTCGGAGTAGGTGCTGATACTTGCCGCGGAGAGCGTTTTTCACTACACTCACTTCTTGGGTGGAGCGTTGCTCGACACCCAAGTAAGTGTACGACTCTCCGGCATCTAGATGGTGTAAGATGCTTCCGTCCACGAGCTGCGCGTCCTCTCCGTAGTCACCGCATCGTCCTCTCTTGAGATGGATCAGTGCGCATTTGTCCAACCCGAACTGCATACCGACAGCCTGCGTGTACTCCTGTACCACCCTAAGGGACTGCTGGAGATCCCTCTCTCCAGAGGCATAAAGTTTAAGGTCATCCATATAAAATAGATGGGTGACCTTATGCCTCCTGTCGCCGGGGGTACCGCAGTTGTAGCCACGGGTTTTCCGGAGCGAGACGGATAATGGCAGTAGTGAGATGCAAAAGAGAAGGGGGCTGAGGGAATCTCCCTGAAATACTCCTCTTCTGAATGTTACCGACTCTGTTTGGACTCTATCGTTACCCGATGTTATGGTAAAACGAGTCCTCCAGAGCGGCATCAGTTCTTCAATACATCTCACTACGGGGCCTGGTACCACAAGACATCGGAGCAAGTGAACAATGAGCTCATGCGATGTCATGTCAAATGCCTTGCGGTAGTCGATCCAGGCCATAGAGAGGTTCCGCTTATACTGCATGGAGTCCTGCGTGACACATCTGTCGATCAGCAGGTTTTCCTTGCAGCCAGCGACACCTCTCTTCGACCCTCGTTGCTCATATATCCGTTCGTAAACCGGTTCAACTGCGTGGAGCACCCGCATGTACAAAATGCGTGTAAACACCTTGTAGCATGCGTTTAGACAGGTTATCGGTCTGTAGTTCTTTGGGTTGGACAAATCTCCGTTCTTGGGGATCAGCACTGTCCGCCCCTCAACAACCCAAGAAGGGATTTGCTGCTCCCCATTTAACCAGGAATTAAAAATTCTGGCCAAATGGTGGTGGGTGCTCGATAACTTTTTCCACCAAAAGTTATTTATCCCATCGGGACCTGGAGCAGCAAAGTTCTTAGAGCCCTCAAGAGCCCTACGAACCTCTTCTGGGGTTATTGGTTCGCACACTTCCTGTGGTTGCTGAAGCCTTTGACAAAAGGCTTCAAAGTGTGCAAGGGCAGGAGAATCTCGGTTGAGTGGAAGCCTCTCCTCGTATAGCGTTTTCCAGAAGTTCTCCACCTGATCTGCAGTCGGCGGATTGTCTACAACACGCGGAGGCGGTTGGAAAAGGCGCGAGGGCTTCTCGCGGAACAGTTTATTTTCCGCAAGCCCTCTCGCCCGCCTCACTAGTGATTTTTTACAAGTCACTAGCATCCGTATCCTGTCGAGACAGTGCTGTTTGGTGGTTCGCAGCACTGCCTCATTGAGTGTGTGATGGACGCGTCTTAGGTTGGCGGCTAATCGACGCACTTTAGGCGTGAACGGCCTGTTGGCCGCCATATAGTCCATCACACATTGGATACGGGATGCGTGTTGCCTCGCCGACCGGATCTTGGCTTCCATCTTTTGTATGCGCCGCTGCGCTCTCTCCTGTGGGGAAGAGGTATTTCGCCTCTCCACCTGAGAAGAGCGTTGAGCAGCGGCATACACGGCACAATTTATGTGCCAGATGTCAGCCTCTTCTGGTAGCGCTGTACGAAGTTCAGCGTCCACTCTGGCCAGGTCTTGTGGCCCGGGGGTTTTCAGATGGTGTAACCCCCTTCTGGTACTGAGGCCCTCTGGTATTGGCGGAACGAGGAGTGCTACGTCCTCAACCGGTGATTGTGGCGGCTCTTCGGCCACCTCATTCACCGGTCCAGGAGCAGCCCTCACGTAGCCCCTACTACGAAGGTGGGATACATAGTCACGCAGATTTTGTGGCGTGAAGGCGCTATGCTCTGGTAGCCTCTCACACCACAGAGCATGCATCCGCGCCATGTATCCCCTCCGCGCGGGCTCACTGCTTTCATAGCAATGCAGAAGTTCATCTCTCAGTTCATCTGTCCACTCAAAGCGTCCTTGGACATTGCCAATTTCGTCAACGGGCGGTCCGTCCGGTTGGGCCCCACCACCTTGCCCTTGACCCCTATCCGCACGGGGTCGATCGTGGGGGCCCTGTCTTCGGCCTGCCGGAACCAAAGTTTAGGGTCTGTGGGTGGTTAGCCCAGCAGACCCACGACCGACACCAGAGGGGAAGACGCTTTCCCCTCCCGGGTGCACTAGGGCTGCCGGTTCGGTTTTGCACCCCAGCTGGAGTAAGTGGTGGCGCTACTCACCAAAGGCTTGATAGATGGAAGTCAGCCCCTCCTGCTTATTTATTTATTATTATTATTATTATTATTATTATTATTATTATTATTATTATTATTATATTTATACATTTATATATATTTAAATATTTCTACATTTATATACTTATATATTTATATACTTCCTGTATACGTGTCTGCATAGCTTCTACATTTCTGCATAGCTTTTGCACAGCTTATGCGTAGCTTATCTTTTTGCATATAGATAAAATTTTATTCATATTGAAAATTTTGACTTCTTTTTTTTAATGCTTATTCATTAACTTTTCAAAAACCACATAGTTGGTTAATTTTCCTACAATTTGCAAACTCCATTTCATTAAGAGACGTAAACTAAATTGCCAAGAAAACCTTTAGACTCTATTCTTGCAACAAGAGGCAATTGTGGGCCTGGATTGCTGTTCCAGAACCAGTCACCTCAACAATACCCAATCCCGGAATCTAGGATCCTGGTATAAATTTCTTATATATATATATTTTTAAATTTCAATTAGTCTTTGTTAACCGATTTATCTATTCATGTAATATATTTTAACATTCATTTTAAACTATCTTTTTATTTCTCTTACCAACAATTTCAGTCTGATCTATAGTAGACTGGTTATTCGAGAAAAAGAGACAATTCTACTTATTTTCACTATCAATGGTGCCCAATTTAACATCAATTTTTTTCCTTTGTCTCCTTTTCTCGAAATAAACAGAAATCTGTCATTTATGCTGTACATTTCGAAAAGGGTAAGTTTCTTCACTCTTACGAATACTCTGGATCCACGGCTCTTTGCTCCGACTTAAACCAGCTAGTCGTCCGCATATGTTGCCTCAATTCTTTTCTAAAAATAAATAATAAGGGAAATGAGGTAACAAGCTATTTATATATTTCAATTCTTTTTGAAACGACAGGTCTGGCAGATTAAAGTATTCATTTTAAATTGAGTTGTTCTTATTAATTGCCAAATTATTATTGAAAAATTAAATACAATATTTTTGAGGAAACACGGAAATTTTATTTTTTAAATATTACATCAATCAAATGACCTCCTCCCCGATGCTGACACTCCTGAAAATGATATCTTGAATGCTACAAAAAAATTAAGGAACAAAATGACGTCAGGTCCCAATAATATATCCATCCTTTATAATAAAAGATTGTATAAGTGTTCTAGCGTCGCATTGCTTGCATTAAAAACAAAAACTTTCTTAGTCGCTAGAAAATGACCAAAGTTTGTTCAGTATTTAAGAGCGGTGATAGGGCACTGATCGATAATTATAGGGCTATTTCTATTCCATTAAATTTTTTGAAGATCTTCGAAATTATTTTGTATGATTGCATCTATCTCTCTGTTCGTAACCAAATATCGCCTAATCAATATGGATTTATGAGTAATAGATCAACGGTTACAAACTATGTTTCAAATATGTTAGATAGGCAGAGGCAAGTAGATGTCGTTTATACAAATTTTTTAAAGACCTTCGGCAGGATAGATCATACCGTCTTACTTAGGAAGCTGACACAATTTGGTTTCCGTCCCAGCACTATAAAATTTCTTAGATCTTACATATAGAAAAGACAACAGTATGTCGCATACAATGCTTTTAGTTCATCTTGTTATATTGTTACCTCAGGTGTCCCTCAAAGGTCTAACCTTGGTCCCCTTCTTTTTCTGTTATTTACTAATGGCTTAAATCATGTAATAGATTGTTGTAAACTATTGTACGCTGATGACTTAAAAATATATTCAGCTATAACTTGTATTGATGACTATAAGAGGTTACAATCTGATCTGAATTACACTCAGTCTTGGCGCCTAGACAACAAACTAGACCTGAATGTTTCCAATTGCAAGATAGCTAGTTTCTCAAGAAAGGAAACAATATGAGAATTTACATATCATATTGAGAATGATACATTATCTCGATGTAATTCCAGCAAGGATATAGGTGTATTGTTTGACTGTAAGTTTACTGTTAATGAGCATATAACTTTAAAAGTGTCCGAGGCAATGAAATTTTATGGGTTCACCGTAAGAAATTGTAAAAACTTTACTGATATTAATGCTTTGAAAATATTGTATTTCTCTTTTGTCCACTCTAGGCTTGAGTATGCAGCTCTAATTTGGTAACGGTACTATAATCGTCACAAAATAATGGTGGAATTGGTTCAAAGAAAACTCCTAAAATATTTGGCTTTCAAAGCCGACGGCGTTTATCCTGAGAAAGGAATAAATTACAACAATTTAACTAGTAGATTTAATAATATCAGGATTTATATATCATTAATATTTTTATACAAACTGCTACATAATACGATTGATTGTTGCACTTTACTTCTTGATATTAATAAATTTAATGTACCTAGAATTATTTCGAGGCATAACCCAAACTTTAGACGTGATATACTCAGAACAAATATCCTGTTAAAGTCAGCAGTATATGTTATGTGCCAATATTTTAATAATTTATGTGATATTAATTGTTGTTCATTAGAAACTGTTATTGAAATAGTAATTGTATATCTCGGTGTAAATACTTTGTCGTACAACCATTACTTATTATTGTCTGGTCGATACAGTACTGTCGTAAGCAGAAAAAATAGGACAACTTTTTTTTCTAATGTAAATCTGTCTCTATTTGAATATGTAATGAGTAGCCGAAATAAAACAGATATCACTTTTAATTTATTTTTTAGTTTAATGCTGTAGTTATTGCTATAGTAAATGATGGATGGTTAATGAGACAAATTGCACTGCGTTATAACATTAACAAAAATTTGGTGTGTAACATTTTAAGAAAGTGGAGAATAAACGGTACCATTAGTAGAAATCCTGGATCAAAGGCTAAAGTATATCCTACATAACAAGAAACTAACTATTAATATTTCGTTATTGCACCATTTCTATTTATAACTTTTATAAGTCTGTTTGGCATAGAATTAAATAACCTTATACAATAGTCATTAATAATAATATTTTCCCATGCATTATTTACTATTTCCAGTAATTCTTCGGCATTCCGTGGTCTCACATTTCGTTTTTGGATACTTCTTACGAGTAGGCCCCATACTTCTTCCACAGGGTTAAGATCTTCTTTGTGACTGGGCCAATTAAGAACATTAATGTCGTTATCTTGAAACCACTTAGTTACGGTATGAGCAGTATGAACGGAACAATTGTCTTGTTGAAATATGAACTCATTATTAGGACATAATTTTGACAAAGAAGGGAGCATAATATTGTCTAAAATCCTAATATACGTTTCACTATTAAATCGTTCCTCATTATGCCACAAAACACCAGGACCACGTGCCGATATCCGAGCCCACATATTGACGGAAAATCTGCCACTTTTATCATTGGTAGATATATATTTCTCAACCAATCGAGTATTCGGAGGGCGGTAAACATGAATACGACCACTATGGGTTGACTGGAAAGTATTTTCGTCTGTAAAGATTGCATTGTTCCAAAAATTTACATCATGCGCTAAAAATTTAAGCGCAAATCCTACTCGAGCATCTTCATGTTCAGATTTAAGTAAATATTTCTGTGCTGCTGCATGCCAGCGTCGCTCCGATTCTCTTACTCGCCGGCGACCAGTACTACTCGATCTAGGAAAATTCGTTTCTTCAGCAGCCTGAATAACTGAGTAAAATTGATTTTCTACTAAAACATTTACCAATTGCAAATCTTGTTGTTGACTTGATATCCTTCGTCGCCCTGATCCAGGATTTCTACTAATCGTACCGTTTATTCTCCACTTTCTTAAAATGTTACACACCGAATTTTTGTCAATATTATAACGCAGTGCAATTTGCCTCATTGACCATCCATCTTCTGCTTTAACAATAACTCCAGATTTAACTAAATCGCTTATATGAGGCATATTAGTTTTTTGCACACTTGCAACAAATTCTGACAACTAACTGACAATGTTACAAAAATTAAAGTTAGATGTACACAACTAGATTTGAGCAAAATACCGTTATAAGACTTGTCCTATTTTTTATTGCTCACGACCGTACAGTCATTTGGTATTTTTACCTGGAAAGTTTTCCGACAGTTTTGAAAATTGGTGAGTTTATAGATTTCGATTTGCTTTTTCTGAATTTCTACTTTGCCACCTCGTATCTTTGCCAGACAGTTTTTTGACAATGTCTCCTTTCCGACTCATTTTACGATAATAGAAAATTCCCTATAATTTATGTAATAATCTTTTTTTTGTAAAATCTACTCCAACATGCGTTTTGGCCAAGAAACTCATTTCCACGCCACCATGAGGTAGAGTAAGTGGCGCCTTTTTTTATCGTGGTATCCCCAGTAGGTCTAATCCATATACAATGCACTATTCCAAAATTTAGCAAATACTCCTTCGCTTCACTGTTCTAGATGGACCAGGTGTTGCGAGTTCATCGTCTTCAGTACCGATCGAAACGTCACAGATAGAAATTTCTTCCACATCATCCGCGATGGGATTATCAGTTTCACTGCAATCCTCTCCGTCCACGATTTCATCAGCCGTTTGCTCGAGAACAGTCTCCGTTTCTTTCTCTTCATCGCTATCTTGTGATGGAACTTCTGAATTATCACAGGTACCACTACAATTCGTCTATATAACGGAGCACTTTAATTTAGCCTTTCTGCATCCACAAGCTCTCACATCCCTTCTTGCATTTGCACGAAATAAGTTTTAACAAGGTTTCCCACTGTAAACGTACAATGCAAGAAGGAAGCGTCGTACTCCAGCTTTAGCAATGATCTCTGGATCAGCATTTGGGTTCTTAAATACCTGGATAATTTCGTTTAAATCTGGATTTTTTCGGAGTACATTAATACATTTTATTTTTCCTTGATTAAAGAGTACTGATGTTGTATCACAGCCACTGAAGGCGTCCAAGAATAATATATGATCCGCGGCTGTTCTATCTATGATACTTTTGTTGAATATATTTGTTGCGAAATTTTTCCTCTTCCTGGTTTGAGAATATATATGTCTGAACGCGTAGATATAGCCGTCAAAAAATAAGAAGATCTGGTTTCGGATCATGCAGAGGTGGGAATCCGAACTCCTAATGACCTTACATTCTCCATCCAGAACCATCCTGCTATGGAGACTCTCCAAGCTCAAGAGTCCACGGCCCCCCCCGATGTCGTGGGAGATATAACCGTGGAACGGACGACTTAGGATGCAAGCTCCTATTGAGATGTATCTTCTTGCGGGTTACTACATCGAGATGACGCAGCTCTTCTCTAGTCCATTTCACTACTCCGAAAGAGTAGAGAAGGACCGGAACGGCAGGCATATTTGTAGCAGACACTTCTTCTCCGACAGTTCTGAAGACCAGATCTGTCGGAGTAGGTGCTGATACTTGCCGCGGAGAGCGTTTTTCACTACACTCACTTCGCTCGACACCCAAGTAAGTGTACGACTCTCCGGCATCAAGATGGTGTAAGATGCTTCCGTCCACGAGCTGCGCATCCTCTCCGTAGTCACCGCATCGCCCTCTCTTGAGAAAGGGGCAGTGCGCATTTGGCCAACCCGAACTGCATATCGACAGCCTGCGTCTACTCCTGTACCACCCTAAGGGACCGTTGGAGATCCCTCTCTCCAGAGACATAAAGTTTAAGGTCATCCATATAAAATAGATGGGCGACCTTATGCCTCCTGTCGCCGGGGGTACCGCAGTTGTAGCCACGGGTTTTCCGGAGCGAGACGGATAATGGCAATAGTTACATGCAAAACAAAAGGGGGTTGAGGGAATCTCCCTGAAATAATGTTACCGACTGTTTGGACTCTATCCTTACCCGATGTTATGGTAAATCGAGTCCTCCAGAGCGGCATCAGTTCTTCAATACATCTCACTACGGGACCGGGTACCACAAGACATCGGAGTAAGTGAACAATGAGCTCATGCGATGTCATATCAAATGCCTTACAGTAGTCGAGCCAGGCCATAGAGAGGTTCTGCTTATACTGCATGGAGTCCTGCGTGATACATCTGTCAATCAGCAGGTTCTCCTTGCAGCCACCGACACCTCTCTTCGACCTTCGTTGCTCATATATCCGTTCGTAAACCGGTTCAACTGCGTGTACAAAATGCGTGTAAACAGCTTGGGGATCAGCACTGTCTGCCCCTCAACAACCCAAGAAGGAATTTATAGCTCACCATTCAACCAGGAATTAAAAATTCTGGCCAAATGGTGGTGGGTGCTCGATAACTTTTTCCACCAAAAGTTATTTATCCCATCGGGACCTGGAGCAGCAAAGTTCTTAGAGCCCTTAAGAGCCCTACGAACCTCTTCTGGGGTTATTGGTTCGCACACTTCCTGCAGTTGCTGAAGCCTTTGACACTATGAGCATAAATAATTAACATCATCACCTGGCAACCTAGAGGTTGCGGCTGACTGAGAGCTGGCAACAATGTTTTTTACTTCTTCGTGTCATTTTCTATCAAATGACATTTAGTTCACTTAAAAAACGTGTAGTTGGAATTCATTAGAATAAATAAATTAAAAATACATTGAATTAAAGATAATTGCGGTTAGTTTTTGATAGGCTGCCATTAATCATTCACTTGAATAAAGTTTCATTTACCTGCATACCTGCAGGAATCAGTTGCCGGATCTTAGACTAATAGCGACTTGATTTGAATTTATATCTCATTATATTTTGACATAAATTAACTTTGAAAATGGATACAAATATGTGGTCTATGTAAGGTGAAGCAATTTTCAGTAATTTAACTCGGAATTATAAAAAATTTGAGGAGGGCGTTCACGTTCATATGAACTTTTCTTCATTAAATTACCTAAAGAATCACACCCTAAAATATTAGCACGTCATTAAGGAACGCCCTGTATATTTGACAGAACTGTCTTTTATTATAAGATGTTAATCTTTTAGAACTCGTTTGGCAAAACTTTAACGGCGTAATAATATTCTTTAAGAGAATTCTCCCATAATATTTTAAGTCAATTTATATCACTAACACAAGTATTCGACCCACTTTCTACCTACTTAGGAGATGGCGTTCATCAATAAAAGATGTCTGTAAAACAACAGGAAACATTCAGCTGGAAATAGAGGCTCTATTGTTCGATTGAACTTATATCATTCGCATACGTCCCCAGCTTGAACTTATTTGCTCTGGCAAATTCATTTTTTCAAATTCAATTTCATATGAATGCAAACTGAAAATCTGTTTTTGCTTATATATTATGTCGTTCCTTATTGTTTTATAAAAGAACAATATTTTCAGTTAATATATCACAATGCATACTGGAATAAAAAATTTTTTCTGGTTTCTCAATCGCCCGAAAAATAGGCTCCTAACTGTTTATAAATAAGACCATACATACTTTTGAAGTGTTTTTTTACACACACGCAGCAAATATAAATTATTCAATACGTATTTGTATTGAAAGTTAATCGCAATGGTTTGTTTTTGCTTTTGTTTCCCCACTATATAGTTTTATTGTAGTAAGACCGTATAGTTGGTAGATTCATTTACTTTGCTCTCCGATAATTAATATAGTACAAAAATATGCTGTTATGAAGGAGAAAATGAATTCTCATGGAAGGGAATATAAACTTTAATTGCAACATGTCTCAGATCTTCGCTGTGAATTTTAGTTTCTTTTTGTATTTCATGAAAGAACTAAATTTGCATGTTTTGAAAACGTTTACAATGAAACCTACATCAAGAGTGAATGAGTCTTCATTCACACATATGACCATGTTATTTCCTTTATGGATTTTTTCTACCACATGGCTGACACAGAAAGTACTTACCTCCCACTTTTTTGTACAGTTTTAAAAATTAAATTCTGAAATTAGGGAAATGAAATATAGGTATCAATGGCCATATTTTGACTATTCGGTGGTAAAATAATCACTTCCGGTAAGGCCGGATTACCACAATTTTCTTATTTTAAATAACACCTGTAATTTCTCTCTCTAACGCTTTTTTCACATTTAACATCGGATGAAAAATAACCATGGCAATGGCATTTATTTGCTATTTCTAGCTGGCTCTGGAATTTAGGAACAAATTTAAAAAATTTCGAAGTAGACTTTGATTAAAAGGGTATTTCTCTACAAATTAGATGTAAAATTCGCTTATTTTGTTCATTTGCTTGGATTTAGAAATATTTTTCTCATTTTTCCATTTCATGGAAATTCAATTTGTCATAACTGTAATTTTTTAAATAGTACCCTGTATGTTTTATTTTTTTAACAGATAGAGTGGTAAATTTGCTTTAGACTGGTTTTTCCCGATTAAAAATTGAATATAAATTAAAATAAATATTAAGCTTTTTGTAGAAGCGTTTCGAATTTCGAAATTTTGATAAATCATTAGCAAAGAAACAAAAATTCACACAATCAAAACCAATTCATAAGTTACAGCGACAGCTCGACTCGACAGCAACTTACTAAATTTATAAATATAATTAGAACAGTACAACACAACTAAATACCAAATCTATAACAGGTGCTCAAAATGACGCCCACCTATTTCCGAATACTTGTTCGCTCTTCGAATAATTTCTCTCATAACTCTTTATAACATGACTAGAGTTACGGATTCAAAGGAATTTAAAATTTTATTTTGGAGTTCTTCTAAAGTTGCAGACGGCGTTGAGTATACTTGTCCTTCAGATATCCCCAAATTAAAAAATCAAGTGGAGTTATATCTGGTGACCTAGCAGGCTAGCTAAGAGTTCCATTAGTAAATATTACCCGGTTGTCAAACTTTGCACTAAGGTACTTTTCCACAAAACCAGCATTATGCGGCGGTGCTCCATCTTGTTGGAAGGAAACTTCATCCAATTCGTTTTCTATTTAATTTTGCAAAAATCTTAAGTAACGCGCGCCGGTTAGTGGTCCTTGAAATAGTATGGGACCAATAATTTTTGTACCGAATATTCCAGCTCACACATTCACTCCAAATCTATCCCGATGGTTACCTTCAAACATTTCGTGTAAATTTTCTTTATACCAATTCTGTTGTATATGCCATTATTTGTAAAACGAGATTCATCACTAAATAAAATTCTATTGTTTAAGTATACGTGTTGAGTAAACCAATTACAAAAGATCGATCTTCTGTTTCCGTCGTTTTCATATACTTCTTGATGCAATTGGTATTTGTAGCATTTAAAATCATGTTTTTTAATATACGTCTTACTGTCTCACGACCAATATCTCTCTCTTTCGCTAGCTCTCTTGTAGACACATTTCGGTACACATGTGTGTAAGCCAATACATTTGTCTCAATTTCTTCGCTTACTAATAAATCTCTCCTTTACCACGTCAATATTTTCTGCATTTTGGAATGACTCTTCTAGAATTTTAAAATACTGCCGGTATGGTTGACGACGATCGGGACATCTTTCATAATAAAACATGCGGCCGCATGGGAATTTTTCTGACATTCGCCGTAAATTAAAAGTAAATCTACATTTTCATTTTGTGTATATTGCATGGTAAATCGTATTTTATTTTCAATAAAGCACCTAATTATAAATTTACAAATAATAACTACGCCTTACTACTTATTTCACCCAACAATAACGTTTTGACAGATGCTGTGTGCAATATTCCATCTGTTTGTCATGGCTTACTCAAGATATGAACACAATTCGAAACGCTTCTACAAAAAGCTTAATATTTATTTCAATTTATATTCAATTTTTAATCGGGAAAACCAGTCTAAAGCAAATTTACCACTATTTAATAAAGATAAAAAAATAAAATATACATACATTATTCTTTTGAATATTTATAATTATTCTATCGAATATAATTTTTCGGATACCGAGTACTAAGTACAATAATACGATTGAGCAGTGAAAAGTGTTACCTTTAAATATTTATAGAAAAAAAAACAAGTGTTAACATTTATACACTTATCTGTGCTCCTGTGCATTCATACTGTATAATAGATTTAGTAATAGCATAACTATAATTGTTTATATATTAGGATTAACGATGAGAGAGTGTACTGCTCTTTTAACCATCTATTCATATTATTTGTATTTATAATAATAGTAATAAAACAAGAACATTAAATTTCTGGTTAAAACTTACCTATTTTATTGGTTTTCATCACCACTATCTTTTCAAAGTTTTCGTCTGTAACGCACGCAACTAAAAATACTTTCCAGTGCACTTGAGTACTTTTCAATATATTCAAATATTTTGCGAAGTACTCAAGTACACAATTTTTACTACAGGTACAAGAAAGTTACTTTAATAGTTCGAGTACGTGTAACAAGTACCTTCGTGTGATATGTACTTGGGTGCAGAGTACAGAGTACCAATAACAGTACTTGGGTACCGATTTCGAGTACTTACACTCGAGTACGTCCCAGCTTTGGCGTGTATATTCAAAAATTTGACCTTTATAAGTTCCCTTTGAATTGTTAATATTTTTATAATTTGTCAAAACAGCATTTTAGGTACTATATTCCTTGGAAGTATTAGCCTATCTTTCAGACAGATAAAAAATGTGCAGGTTTCTCTGAAACACGTTGTACATTAATTTATTATACGCACGTTTAATTGTTAATTGTTCAGACAATTCCAACCGTCGAAACTTCCAACAAAGTTTCGTGAAACTGATATCTACGAATTTGTCATAAAGCTAATTACGGACCATTTATGCGCATGGGATATTTATTTATAAATAGTATGGTAAATACGCAATATGCAAGTTGATTTCGTGTGGCGAACCGTCAGATTATCTGAAACAGTAATTTATTCTAGGCCAGAACATTTGGGAGCTCCGTGTACCGAATATATAAATAATAAAATAACTCTATAGGATTTCACACTGTTTGCACATACAGATCGCATTTTCCACTTCACACACACCAAGCTTTATGTAGCAGTTGTTTTACAATTTTCTCTGTAGAATTCTCTAGCGACTTCCCGGGTCAATTATGCAATTTTGGAGTCTGGAACTTGTTAGTCGGGATACTTTTAAGATGATAAAGCGTCTTTGAGACACGGAACAACTTCAGGTGCCTGTTTGGAATATACAAAGGGTTAAAACAAATATGTGACAAGGCACGACTCGGAATCACTTTTCTTCAAAGTTCTTTAAAATAATTCATTCAGGACATTTTTGAAATGAGGGTAGGTTTAAATTATGTTATTGGAAACTTTAAAATGAGATTTCTTAATATTCTCATTTTTTAAATCATATCTACAGTTATATTAAAAATATCTAGGAAATTGTTAGATTAGTTGATAATTATAAAATATAATAATTAATATATATAAAAAAGCAGGCCGATGGAAAAACTGTTATGTTCGTAACTTGAAGCTATTTTTTTAAAATGAAAAAACATTAATTTTTTTTTAAACCTACTTTTCTGTAAAAAGTCGTACTGAAAAATACTAATGTACGAATGCAAGAAGAGCAAGGCATACTAACACACTTTGTAAGATTTTACGCATGATTGTATGAAAGGGGTGGAATCATTGTATAGATAGTGCCTTTATTCTTGCGTACATAAAGATAATACATATATTTATATACAAAGTCACGCCTTGCTTTTCTTGCATTTTTTATTTTTACTTTTTAGTACGACTTTTTACAGAAAATATATATTTTTTTCTACTTTTTAGTCATACTTTTTGGGGGTTTACCCCCAGATATCGCTCAATAAAAATTCGTCTCTTAACGATTTGTTTTGGTTTCTGGCTCTTTCATTTTGCAGATTTTTCAATTTTCACCCCCGCGGTCCCTACGTGCCGATATTTGCAAAAGTAATGTGGAATACTGTATTGTCATCAGATCTTAGTAACCGTGAAAAACTTCATCAATGGATTATGTCAGGAAGTCTGTTAAATAAGGGATGCAAGATTTGAAGACTATTTTCACCCCAGCGCCCCCAATGTGAGGATATTTGCAAAAGTACCGGTGGAATACTGTATTCTTATCCGATCAAAGTAATTGTACAAAATTTAATCAATTAATTATGTCCGAAGGTATGTTAAATAAAGGATGCAAATTTTTAAAGAAACATTTTTTTTTATATACATTTATTTAACGTCGGCCTATTTTCGCTACTGAGGCCTAACACCGACGCCTGTAGACAAGCTACCCCCAACCAGGAATTTTGCCGAACCTCTTCCCTTAAGGAGAGTAGGGATCTTTTACTTGCCTAACATTTAATAGACAAGGGACCGACGGCTTTACATCCCCTCCGAAGGATGGTATATCTCCTATACAACCCTCGCCTAAGGTTGTATAGCTTCCGCACATACACTGATATACAAGCCGCTAGAAGATGTGTGAGGCGAGGACGCGGTTTCCGTTGGAATGGTCACCCATCCAAGTACTAACTGCGCCTGTCGTTGCTTTACATCGCATACCGAAGTATGTACATAGTAAAGACGCACCTACGCTCGCCCCATTTGAAAGAAACATTGTGAATGACATTGTAAGCGAATTGTTTCTCTTCTTAAATTTTAAATAATAAATGAAATTCTAGTGGCATAATGCATAAAATATATCATGCCATCATAACATAAAATTACTTTTTTGAGTTCAGTGGACTCGCATATTTTGAAGCATTTGTGGAGTGATTTGGCGACATTGGAGTGGAGTGGAGTGGAGTAGAATAATTCTGCTTTTCAAGTAATCGCACAGAAAGAAGTCTAATGGAGAAAAACCTGGTGATCGTGTAGGCTATTCTACGAAACCTCGTTTCCCAATCCAGGGACCCAGAAATTGTTATTCAGATACTGACAGACATAGCTGTAGCGCCACCATATTCAAATATCAACTAATCCTCCAAATAATTTTGGTCATTTTCAATGATGACAGTCAACATGAGGTCAATTGTGTATTCCATAAGTTCAAGATGCATTTCTTCTGTTAGATTCTAGAAAAAAAAAGACCAACGATACGATAACCAAAAATGCCAGCAGAAACGTTTAATTTGTTGGGGATATTGAGTATGTTCTTCACGATATATTCGGAAATTAGAATCAGACCAATAACGACAATTATGGCGATTAACCGCGCGGTTAAAAAAAAGCATTACATTTCTTCAGATGGATGGTATATATGTTAAAGAACACTCCAAATCCCTACATAAACTTTTCTAAATTATAACAAAATCCTGCTTTCGCATGAAAGCGTGCTTCACGTAAAAACGCCGTTGAAAGAGGTTTTTATATATAAATTCATATTTTCGCTCTACGGAGCATTTTTATGCCAAAATCTCATCAAGGAGTGTAATTTTAGAAGGTATACTAAATGTCGCTGCACGTGGACGTAATGCCACCCCGGACACAAAATTTTAGAAAATATAACGAAAATAAAAACCCTTTTATGAATCCACGTTGTGCAGCACTGCAACTTATGCGTTGGGTTCAATATGAGGACACGTTTCTCTAGTCTCTAGGCAAAGTTTTTGGAGAGTTTTAGCGAAAACAGCCCTTAGCGTCGAGGGTGCCATTTCAATTTTCAACCATCGATTTTGGCAGAAAATATATGTGTTTTCCGCGTATTTGCCCTAAACCGGTTCCTCACAGATTCGGTGTCAGAAAAGTATCTTTACCATGTACTCAGATGTGCATGGGACCGCCTTGTCTGAACGTATGAATATATAATTGTCACCATATAATTCAAAGTCGTTGAGATTCAAGCATTTTTAAGCTCCGAGGAGCGAATTAAATTGATATTGAACTGAAAATACGTAAATAGACAGGCAAGCAAAAGCCCACCAAAATTATAAACATTGAACTTTTTACTGAATCTTTTTGTGTAAGTGTTAGCTATAAACAGGATATTGGGTGGCAGTTTGTTACGTTACAAGTCGTTCCGGTCCTCACTATGTGTTGTACACGGGACAGACTATAGTTATTATACATTTTCTTGAATGTTTTGTAAAAACATAATTTTTTAAAAGATTTAATATATATATTTTGAACATTATATTGTCTTTTTCTTGTGTTTCCTTTTCAGGTTTAAATTTAAGAAAGTGTTAGTATTTACTGTGTTAGAGTTATAGTGTTACGGCATCCAATTAGTACCATCAGTGAAGCAGTTAAGCAAAAACGAAACATAAGTATAGATTTTTTGTATTTTTCGTCTGAACAGTCGTTACGAACCCTTCAGGTGAACATTATAATATCCACTTTAGGAAGGGTAATAAAAGTCCTTCAGATGTATAAAGATGGATCGTTCACATATATACTACGCACTCACCCCATACACTGCTATATAAGTCACTAGAAGATAGGGGACAAGGGAACAATATTTCCTTGTGAACACGAACGAGGAACTCTCTTTTGAAAAATAATTTTTTTTTTGAAGCGGTCTCAAAAAGTCCCACTCTTTGAGACCCGCTTGTGCCTTAGATGGTTCAGGATTTTGTATCACCTTGTATAATGTTTTTTTATTGTCGATGCAAATAATAGTTCAAAATTAACACTATTTACACAACTATTTAACGAAAATTTAGAATAATAATAATTTAAATAAAGTTTTTACAAAAGGTTGAAATTTTAAGTATACATTGTCAGAAATTTGTTAAGGTTCTAGTCTTAAACTTTAGAAGAAATTAAATTTACTTTTAGTTTGTTTCGATTTACCGAAAAATTCACTTTTGGTGTAGAATTTTTACCGAAAAATGATTTTAAAATGATTTTTTGCTTGACACTTGATTTGTTGTAGAATTCAAGAGACTATTTTGGGATTCACTTGTCGAATGACTTGTTTTCCAAATTTGCCTTAGCTTAAATAGTAAAAGGGCTGATTCGCAAACGTTACGTTGGAGGGGTCCAAAGGTTCTGCCGAAACGTTTTTCATCTATTTCGTTTTTTCGCGCCCCAGCCACTCATTTGGTTGCGAGCCACGTGACTGATTCTTAAAATGCAATTTTTTAGAATTCGATAGAAACTATATTAAAATAAAGAAATTCAATGCTGCATATTTTAGTACAGGAATTATTTAATAATATTTATTTGTTATTAAAATTTTAACAAATTTGTAAATTATACCCACTTGAAACGGGTCGGACAGGGGACAAAGCTAGATTTCACTGCGCTTTAACATTAAGGCTTCCGATGTGCAATGTTAGAATCAAAGTAAAAGTGGCTTCTTAGCCCTGTTCTTTTAGTTCAATGGAAAGTTGTAGGTATTTTATTTAGTTCAATAATTTAGTTTAATAATTTACTATGTGAACAATTGAAGAATGAGACATTTATAATTTGGCAAAACTTTAACTCTGGATTTTGGAATTTATTATATTTGATAGGAAGTTTAGGAACGCTGTAAAATCAAGGTGGTTTGTATCTGTAATAAAAAGTGGAATGGTAAGTATTCTGAGAATTTTATGATTTCAGTTATTTATCGAAACAATTCCGCAATTGTTGAATCTATGGAATGACATTAAAATTTTATTCATGATTTTATTATTCAGATTGAAGTTTAATGAAGAATTAGCTGTGAAATGAGTGATATTGAAAATTAGTAACTGCAACGTATAGGCAAAGGTAGTATTTTAGTAATTATTGTGAATTTTTCGAACTAATTGATCTATGTTTATGGTTTTTCGGAATAGATAATTCAATGGGCTTTCCAATGATATACGATTCACCCCTTTCAAATTTTAGGGATTGTTCACTCCGCTGTTCGAGAGTTGAAATGACGATGTTGAAACTCAGAAAACCAGCTTTCCCCTTCAAAAATAAAATTGACCTTTTCAAACGTTTCTTTATATTTACGCTATTATCACCCAAAACTCCCACGTCAAGTTTTCGTTTGGCCTCCCCGTGTATGGGAAAGTAAAAAATTGTCTGAGGAATAAAAATTACAATAAAATACCATAAGAAACATAGACTACAAAAGTTTGAAATAATAAATTTTCAAAAACTCATTTAAAAACTAAATGAAAAACCTTACAAACCTAATTGCTTAAAAAATTTCAACAAAAACAAAACAAACCGCCTGCCTTAGAAGTTTCAGATAAAATCATCCGCAACAACAGTTATTCTATGCTCATGTTAAGAAGCAGAACGTTTCAAAGTACAGACAGTCACAAATCTCCAAACTGGAACTTATATGTCTCTTCCGCCCCTATTAGAAACGTAAATAAATAAGAGACATTATAAAAGAAAGTTTCCCTGATACTTTCATTTCTCTAGGTAACTTAAATTATCTATTCGCGTCCGTAAACTCCCGCTTTACCGCTATTTTCTCTATGAAATTTATTGGTTAGAAAGAAAAACCTTTTATTCATGCAATACTCGGGTTTTTCATCTGCAGGGATTTATTCAGTAAACGAGTGTTTAAAGGAGATTTGAATAAATAGATCATTGCTGTCAGATTCAGTTCGAGATAAATATCCCCGAACATACTTTGTCTGTTCTCTTGGCAACTATTAACAGTTTTCTCATAAATAATCTTTAATATAAACAAATTGTTTCATACTTCAGTATTGATTCATAAATAAATAAATAAATACACCACAGGTAATGACGACCCTCTTTATCCCGGAAGGCTCTAGAAGAGCCTTGTGTGGAAGGGGGCTACACATTTAGAGACAAGGGACATACACCCAATATCCGTGTATAGTGGAAAAATCTCTCTCACAGTATTTTCCACTACCACGATAGGGGATCGAACCCGGAACTTTTGGGTGAGAGGCAAGTGTGCTCACCCTTGGACCATCAGTCATTCATCTTTTTTAAAATCTGCGTATTTATGAATCCTATTCAGTGGCCTTTATCGGAGTTATTGTTAAAGAACCGACTTAGGAAACATTTCGCATGAAAAGCGTGCTTCACGTAAAAACGCCGTTGGAAGAGGTTTTTATGTATAAAACCACATTTTCGCTCTACGGAGCGCTTTTTATGCAAAAATATCAGAAACTCACCAAAGAGTGTAATTTTAGAAAGTATACTAAATGTCGCTGCACAGGGACGTAATGTCGCCCCGACCACAAAATTTTAGAAAGCGTCATGAAAACTGACGAATCCACGTTGTGCAGCACTGCAACTCATGCGTTATGTTAAATATGAGGATACATTTCTCTAGTCTCTAGTCAAAGTTTTTCGAGAAAATAGCCCTTAGCGTCGAGGGTGACCTCGCACTTTTTAACCATCAACTTTGGCTGAAAAACTATGTGTTTTCCGCGTATTTGCCCTAAACCGGTTCCTCAGTGATTGGGTGTCAGAAAAGTCTCTTTACCATGTACTCAGACGTGCATGGGACCGCCTTACTTGAACGTATGAATCTATGATTGCCAGAATATAATTCAAAGTTGTTGCGATTCAAGCATTTTTAAACTCCGAGGAACGCACTAAATTGATATTGAACTGAAAATACGTAAATAGACAGGCAAGCAAAAGCCCACCAAAATTATAAACATTAAACTTTTTACTGAATATGTTTGTGTAATTGTTAGCTATAAACCGCATATTGGATGGTAGTTGGTTACATTATAAGTCGTTCCGTTCCTCACCATGTGTTGTACATGAGCCAGGCTATAGTTATACATTTTCTTGAACGTTCTGTAAAAACATAATTTTTTAAAAAGATTTAATATATATATAATATAATATATAATAAATATAATTTTTTAAAAAGATTTAATATATATATATATATATATATATATTGAACTTTATATTGTCTTTTTCTTGTGTTTCAAAATTCCTTTTCAGGTTAAATTTTAAGAAAGTAGTAGTATTAACTGTGTCAGATTTATAGTCTTACGACGTCCAATTGGTACTATCAGTGAAGCAGTTAAACAAAAACGAACAATAAGCATAGATTTTTGTATTATTCTGTCTTAAATCAGTCGCTTCGAACCCTTCAGGTGAACATTATAATATCCACTATAGGAAGGGTAACAAAAGTCCTTCAGACGTGTAAAGATGGATCGTTCACATTATATCAGATAAATACTGAGACTTTTGAATTTGTTTATAACATAAAAATAAAACATTGCAAAATAGATTTTAACGTTAGAAAAACATCATCATTTGAAAATATATTGGATTTGACATTAACATAACTTAGCGGGAGTCAAAGCTTAGCCATTTATTTATCAACAAACTCAGAAATTATTATAATTAATAGTAGCATCAAATTTTAATGCTGGTGACCCTAAAATGCCTATTTTGAACAGGAATGTAAGTTTTTATGACCATTTAAAAAAAAAACTAAAAAATAAGTTAAACTCTCAAATTTATTTATTTTATGCATAGAACTTTATACTACATGTCAATCAGAATACAATATTTTACGTACATGCTGTACAGGGTTTTAACAGTATGCGCACTACAAATTAAAAACTAAGATACAGTTGTATGGAAAAGAAACATACATTTGGCATGTAAAGCTAGAGCTAATATTACGTATAATTTAACAATTTACTTCTTACCGAATCAAATGTGAAATTAATATGTTTGTGCAAAAATACCGAGGAACTAAATATTTTACGGGAATTTAAGCCAGGTACCTACATGAAATTTAGAAGGCAATTCCTCATGAGGAAAACCCCTAGGTGGATAAACCTTTTTCTCGAAAATACAAATTTTTAGAAAGCGCCTTTGAGTACTTTCAATGTAGTTCTTGTGCATTAGGTAAGCGGGATTCTAGATGATCGAGGCCTATTCCAATTTAGATCTTACAAAGAAGGACAAATAAGTTGTTAGATTTCTTAAAACCTTTAGAATTTCTTATAATGAAACCTAATTGTTTCTATACACTAGCTTTTATTTCAGAGATATGATCATTAAGTGTGAGTTTAGTGTCAAGAGTAACACCAAGATCTTTCAGTTTGTCGCATCTCGGTATTCTCGTGTTATTTGATAATATATTCATTTAATGAAAGATTATGTTTCCTAACTCGATTTTGTCACACTATGAATGAAGGTTAATTAAGTCATTTTGTAATTTTTTGGTGTCGTCCTCACTATTAGTACTAGTAAAAATTTTCGTGTCATCTGCGTACAACAATGAATTGCAATTAAGTTGGGAGGCGATATCTTTTACAAATGTATTAAAAAGTAAAGGCCCAAACACTGAATCTTGAGGTATACCAGATTTTGCGTGATTTGCGTTGAACTTAAAGCCTCTATAGCAGACAAATTGATGCCCTTCAATTAGATATGATGTCTAAAAGTCAATCCAACTGAGAGCAAAACCAAAGAAACTAGTTTTTAAGCAATATATCATGGTTCAGACGATCAAACGCTTTAGAAAAATCTGTGTATACAATATCAACTTGTCCTCCCATATTAACACTTCAGCGGTGTACTGGGTTAAATAAAATAGTTTGGTGGAAGTAGAAAGGCCTGGCATAGATTCGTATTGATTAACACATATTTGTGATTTAACTGGAAAAATACAGATTCATGAAGTAATATTTCGAATGCCTTACTAAAAGATAAAATTACGATGGGCATATAATTACTGACTTCTTGTTTCTCATTCTTTTTGTAGACCGGGCAAATTTTAGAAGTCTTCCATACTCCTGGAAATGTGGAAATTTTGATTGGTATGATAGACAAATGAAGAGCATGTATAGTTGCACAATCTCTTATTAAGAATGCAGGAGTGCCATCTGGACCAGTAGTAAGTTTAGGTTACATTTTTTTTAAGCTTCTAAAGCGTCTGCATCTGTAAATGCTGGATCGCAAAAATAGGTGTACTAGATGCTGGTTCATCATTGGACTAATTAAATTGTGGGGATATATAAGCGGTTTCAAACAATTGTGCAAATACGTTTACGATTTGTTGTGGATCAGTCATGATGATAACATTAGAGATATGTTTGATATTATTAATGTAGTACCAGAAGGTTTTTGGATTAGACGTGACGTATTTCTTCGTGCTGTCGCGATTTCGTCCTTTATTTTGTTTAGTAATAATTAAGATGTTTCGTAAAATTTTATACTCTCGACATATGCGTTCTCATTATCATCTGGTTCGGGCAAGATTTGCCCAAGTTATCCCAAAATCAAGTTTTGGTAAAAAAACGTACATACATATGAATTATAGGAGGGGGGAGGGACGTAAAATCACGAAAATTTAAGTGGAGGTTCCTTGAACATTGGTTGCTTAATTTACAGTTTAAGGGATCTAAAAAAAAAATTAAAATCGAAGATTGCCCCAAAAGAGGGTTTCGAGTTTAAAACAACGTTCCGACACTTTTAGAAGATATATATTCTAGAAATATCTTATTTTTAAGATAACTAATAACTACCCAAAGTTTGGACTCTACCAAAAATTGTATAACACTTCTATTACCGTGCTCCACTAATATATCCTATCTTAAATTTATTGAGAAATACGAATTACAACACAAATTAAATAACACGGTAAGTGGTTTTGCAAGCAGTTCATCATATGCTTTAAAAATAAGCAGGTAGGGCATCACGCCAATGGTTATTTTAGGCTTCATCGATTTAATTGCAAGTGGTACCTCATTTTCAGTTATATAGTGTATATTACAGTTACTTATATTATAGCTAGGAAAATTCATGTCAAAGTTGTTACGCAAGCTACTTGGACTATGTACAGATTTGAAAAAGTCTACATATAAATTCGCTATTGGTATCGGTATAATATATTACAAGTTTTTATTTGTTCATTTATATAGCCCAAAAATTAGTAGGATTATCATGTATGGTATACTCACTATTTTTTACATTTTACTCCAGTGATCAAACAGTGAAACTTCTGTGTTGATACTCACGGCCGATGGAAGGTATCTTTTTGAGTTGAACTACTGAGGAGGTGGATACCATTTCACTGCAATAAGATCTTTACGATGCCCTTTGCTATTTGCAAATAGTCTTTTGGTACTGACTGTCTTTTGTATACCTCCCAAGCATGTGTTATTTTAGATATATTCGGTTTACTGTAGAGTTTTCTTGTCTTAACTCTCAGCTAGTCCACTTTTTTTTGCTCCATCAGTGTGTAGCATTCCTCATTCCGGCTTTTCTTAGAGGACCAGTGTCTTCGTAGCTTGAAACGAGGGCTCCGCGCAACTTGTCGACCTCTATTGTTTCTATATTGTTCCTTGTAAGGAGGGGCTCCAGACGATAAACAGTGCTCCTAGAACTGCTTTCTATTTGTCTGCCTGGGATTTCAGTAGAGTTTTTTCCACCACTCCTCCCTTCCTAATTGAACTACGATGTATAATGGCTTGTAGAATTGCTAAAGCCTCAAACAGCAACAATGTAGCAAATATTTGCCTGATATAACTTTAGGAACACGATTTCATCTTGAAATATGTGGAAGAATGAGATGATGGAAGCGGTTGAAGCTATTTTATTAAATGGAAAAACACTGAATGCTCCGGAAAAATTTGCTACCAAATTATATGGTGTGCATAATTATGAACAGCTAGATTTGTTACAAAGTGTAGTCGGTGAGTAATAGGGCTACATTTTAAAGATAAACACCATCAGGAACTATTTTAATAACATACTGAATAGCTTTGGGAAATATGCTTTATCTGTGCCAAATCATTTATTATAATATTGGAACATCAAAGGGCACACCTTGTTAGAACATATTACAAACGAATTACCTCAATTATTCATAACAGCGCTATTTATCTCATTGACTTTTGGGGAAGGATAACGAATGATACTTCTTCAACAGTTCATTTCATAAACATATTTTATCACAATAGATGAGCTTTTTTAGTAGCTAGATATACGGATTAAATTATTCGATATTTCTCTGTCACAACGTACATCGTTAATGAAGATTTTTAACAACACTATTTTTAGTTCTCTGGCAGCTTTCAGAAATCATTACAAACTATTTTGTTGGCCCTATATTAAAATTAATTCGCTTATCAACTTAATCCAGCTAATACAAATAAACAATGCCTGTGTCAATTTTAGCTATTCTATATCTTAAAATAATTTTGGAAACAAATAACATCAGTGAAATCTTGATTTATTGTTCACATTAAGGCCGATGTGAAAGGACATCATCACTATAAATATGGCTTTGGATTATTCAATGCTACATTTTCCATAAGAAATGCAGTCATTAATTGTGTTTATTCTACCCATTCGTAAGCTGCTTGTTTCTGAGGTATAACATTATGAATGAAATATTATTTCTTTGAAATATTTGATAAGTTCACTTACGACTTTATCAAGTGTTGGTGAACAGCTATAAATCTGCACTCAATCCCAAGATTTATTCTGAACAAAATAACTGTTTGGTAAACAAAATTTATTTCCTTGTTATCGCACATAGCAGTAATAAAAACTTATTTATTTGCTGTTATATCCGATTTAATTAAAATCACTTAATTTCCCTGTTTACAATGAGTTTGCTGATGAACACTAGACTAACGAGTATTGATCAGAAAAGCATCAAAGTTTAAAACAAACTTGCCTAAAACTTTCTGGTAACGTCCATTATCATTATAACCTAACTGAACCCGTCTAATTTACTTAACTTTCAATTTAATCCAACTTTGTAAGGCGGTTTTTCCAATAATGGGGTAACATTTTAAAACAATATTAACGAAAGGAATCCGTAACTGTGCAAGGATTTTATAATGTTGAAAAAAGTGTATTTATTCCCCGTCTTGTATACCACCTTAATACACCTTCCAAAATCTAACAAACCTGGGTTAGTTAAAAAAAAAGTTTAAAATGCAATAAGCATAGCCCGAACTCGCATGTTAGGTCTAGCGTGGTTTGATTGTTTATACTCTTTAAAATTGTTTTATATGGAGATAATTTTTCTACAACTGAAAATAATAGGGAATGGTGTCCCAGAGAGTGAAAGTTACATTACCATAATATGTGGTTTTATTTGGATCATCGGAACAAGTTATCCTCTTGGATTAAAAAATTAAAATATCTTATTTCAAATAAAAAAATAAATCAAAATAATATATGCTAAATACTATAGTCTACAGTAAATTAATTGCCTACCTCTTCTTCTCAGCAGTGAGACCAAAAGTCGCTGCACTCAGACCCTGTGGCTCATTGTGCAACCGCTGCACAATTAGAGAAATTCCTCTTCCAGGCCGACCTCCAACCCAAAGGCTAAAATCCTTCCCAAAGGGGCATTCCTTATTTTCTACGGAATTGGAGAACCAGTTTCGAAGTGCTTGTGCACCCATTAAAAACTGCTGGAAGCCTTTCTTGGCCATAGCATCCGCCTGCTCGCTACCCTCAATATTGTTATGCCCAGGCACCCAGAGAAGTTTGAACCAGTTGAATGAGCCAATAAATTGTGTAATCCCTGAAATTCACAAATATATCCAAAATTTATAATAAAAATAATGCAATAATGACATTGGAAATATATAATTTAATAACATATTCTCTAATATGGGCGGAAACATGATCAAGAAATTACAAAGAATACTTATAAATAACTAAAAAAGTAACAAAAACTATAAGAATGTTTTTGATTCTCAGAACACCCAATGACGTCAGAGAATGCATATTAAGGGTAAAATCTAATAAATCCCCTAGCAAATTTAACAAAGACATCTAAATCTGTACTAATGTTTATAAATAAAAGAGCTAGAAATGAAGTCTGTAATTCTCGTAATATCTGCGTTCAGAGTCAACTTCCAAAAATATTTGAAATTAATTATAGTATAAGGCTAAATAATTTCTTAGAACACTTTCATTTGTTGTCTGAATGTCAAAATGGGTTCAGAAAAAACAAGTCAACATTTACAGCTATAGCCGATTTATGCACTAATATATATGAATATCTAAATAATAAACAACATCCAATTATATTACATTTTGAATTGAGCAAAGCATTCGATACTGTAGATCACAGTCTACTTTTAGAAAAATTAGATCGCATTGATGTTCGCTAATGAATGGGCTGCATCATATCTTCATTGAAGGACCCAGACTGTTATCATAGAAACCAAAGCCTTTGATACTGATAGTCACGCCTTTCAATGCTTGGAAGTTGTGGGAATAAGACTCCATTCCAAATTTATTTAAAAGTTATTTACACAAAAAAAACGGTATGTTGATATAGGAGGTGTGTAGGGTAAATTTATAACTGTTAATTTTGGTGTGCCACAAGGAATCGTACTTGGACCGATATTTTTTCTACATATTTAAATTATTTTATTTAAATAGTGAAGGCAATATGACTAGTTTCGCAGGCGAGGACATGGTTATATACTACTACACAAATTCACGGACATAATTAAAAAGTAAAGCCGAAAGAGACTTATCAAAGATTATAGAACGGTGCAATTTGAAATTAGTAACAATCAACGCAACAAACATAGTTTCTACCTTCTGGAGTATATAAAACTGCCATAAGCGCCCTAAATGTAATACTACACGAAAATACATAAAAGATAAAACGCATAAATAATATGAAATATCTATATCGATAGTCATTTGCGATGAAATAAACATGACAACTACGTGCTGACAGAAATTAGAAAGTTAAAATACAAGTTTAAGTACGTCAAAGATATACTAAATACAAGCAATCTAATAATATTTTACAAAGCACTGATAAAAATAAAATATTATATTAAATCATTGGGTGGGGTTTTGTACTAATTGCCACTTTCTACAATTGGAAATTTACAAAAGCGAATCCTAAGACTGATATTCAATAGACTGTCAAAATGCACTTCGAGATTTAAGCTTATAGAATGTTCGGGTGTTACGGAATATTAACGTTTTTAAAATTATGACAACATTTGTTACATAAAAGTTTCGAATTTCTTTGAAGTTGATAGATTGGACCTTTACTTGGTAAAAATCCATGTTACTGGCACACAAAAAACAAGTTTAATTGTTTGATTTTCACAAATTTATTTTTAAATTAAAACATCAATTGTTTTGCCACATTTGCACTGTGGCTACTTCAGATGTTGAGTATAATACTAAAATTACTAAGTAAAGCACAAGGTATTTATAATCTAAAACAGGTAATTATCTAAGCAGTATATAAATAGTTTAAGGCCCTAATTACAAAAGAAATTTAAAAGTATATTTATAGTCAAAACCGGTAATCTTCTAAGAAATATATAATAGCTGAAGGCTTTAATACAGAACAAATTTAAAAGTGGTGAACGATTTAAATCTAATTGATCATTTGATACGACATCTGTATTTTAAGTTTATTGGTTTATAAAGATTCTAATAATGTTAATTTTAGTCCTTTATTTTGTTGACGTAAAACTATGGTTTTCTTCAATTAAATGGTTTGCGTATGTCGAATCTTTAGTTTTTTATTAAAACTCCATACGTGTTCCTTCAATCTTGTCCTTCCTGTCTGTCCAATGTATATTTTAGGGTATGTACAATATGTCAGCTTATAGACCCTACTCTTACTTCTTTTCTGTGTTTTATCATTAACAGGCACTGATACTGATAACAGGATACTGATTCATTAACAGGTACCGATAGTTAAATATTTTTCTACAGTTTATCAATAGTTTACATTTAAAAATTGATTTTACTATGGAATACGAAAAAATAATTCTATTAATTTTCTAGAATTAACAATTACCAAAATTAATAAGTCATATGATTTTGCCATATATCACAAATCTTCATATACAGATGATACAATAAATAATAATTCAACTTATCCAGCAAAACACAAACATGCAGCCTATGTTATTATGTTAAATAGATTGATTCACATTTCATTATCTACAGAACATTATAATAAAGAGCTTAATATTATAAAAAAAATTGCAGTTAATAATAATTTTAATTAATCCATGGTTGTAGACTTATTAACTAAAATTAATTACAAAAAAAGCAATAAATCTGGTTTTCCCAAAAGCTGAAGAACAGGTCACTAAATACAAAACATTAACATATAATGGAGTACATACAGAAAAAATAGCGTATCATTTAAAGAAAAAACACAATTTAAGAATTGCTTACAAAACGAATAATACTATAGGAAATAAATTTGAAATGATAAAGATAAAACACAGAAAGAAAATAAGAGTGGAGTCTACAAGCTGACACGTGGTACATGCCGTAAAATATACATTGGACAAACAGGAAGGACTTTTAAAATAAGACTGAAGGAACACGCACGGAGCTTTAATAAAAGAAATCAAAGATTCGACATACGCAAACCATTTAATTAGAAAACCATAATTAAAAATAAAGGACTAAAATTGACTAATGTCAAGAATCTCTAGAAGTAACTAAGTTTTAAAATAGAGATGTCATATCAAATGATTAATTAGATTTAAATCGTTCACCACTTTTAAAGTTGTTCTGAATTAAAGCCTTCAACTATTATATGTTTTTTAGAAGATTACCGGTTTATACTTTTAAATTTCTTTTTAAATTAAGGTCTTAAGCTATTTATATACTTCTTAGATAATTACTGTTTTAGACTATAAATACCCTGTGCTTTACTAAGTAATTTTAGTATTATACTCAACATTTGAAGAAGCCACAGTGTGGCGAAACAATTGTTATATTTTAAGTTAAAAATAAATTTGTGAAAATCAAACAGTTAAGCTTGTTTTTTTTTGTGTACTTGGAACAACAAATATAAAGCCATACTTCAAATAATTTGTTTATTTATATACGTTGGCTTGAGACTCTATCATTTAAGCAGATAATATTTAATGCTTTTTCAGAAAATAAAACATCTTTGTCCTTTTTTTACTATTGCATTCAATGAAAAAATATTATTGCTCATAATATTTTTAATATCCTCGAATTCAATTCATTTTTACATAACAGAAAAATGTCATTTCTTGTCGTACCCTCTTTGTTTTATGCGACTTTTACCGGATTAGAAAAACCTACTCTACAAAATTATCTTTTAGAAATGCTTTGACGTAAATTTAAAATGTAAGAAGTACAAAAGGACAAAATAAAAGGTGACACAGAGAGTTTTCATAATAAATCCCTAGCGTTAAAGTCAGATGGTGTTTATTGCGAAAAATGTCACTAAGTGCGGAATAAAGACGGAAATGAAGGGCTAAGTCAGGGTCACAATGGCAGATAAATATGATATGTTGCTGACGACAACTACCGGACCAAATATAGCTTGATAGAAAGGGCCCCAAAAGTCGTTAGGTAGGGCCGAATCGCATATTGTCAATATCCGAGTCGTGAGTTGAGAGAAAAGAAACACGTATACAACAATATCGAAAGTATAAATTCGAAGAGTTTAAGGCACACTTACAATGTTTAAGAGTTAATTGTGGCGTTATCTTAATTTTCTCTTTTGGGTCTTCCACCACATATATCTGATTCTAGAATATAGGTAATTTTCAAAATAACATAGTTAACCATTATTGGAAAATAATATGTCTATATACAGTATGACCTAATTCAAACCTTAACACCCTCATAAAAGTTGTATTTATTAATCGATTTTGTCCGGGCCTTTTTAAAAGATACAACACCGAAACTACACTTTTCGACAAAACGCCATATTTTATTTTCAAAAATCATGGCCTACCGCGATTTTTCTAGGCGCTAAAATTTATGAAATCCTATTAGCGATTTTTTTACGTAAAATCTGAATACATTTCCGCATTCAGCTCCCTCCTAAATGGGTATGTACCAAATTTCATAAAAAATACGAATTAATAAAATTTTTACAGATAAATTTAAAAATGAAAATATTAGTACTTATTGCAGACATAGTAAGTCAAGAAACAAACATCAAAAACAGACAACAAAATTAAATCTAATAATATTACTGATTAATTAAAATTAATAAGATTGATTGATTGATTGACCTTCGATAAACTTTTCGAAACTGTAACAAAATCCGGAAACATTTCACATGAAATCGTGCTTCACGTAAAAATGTCGTTGGAAGAGGTTTTTATATCTTAAATCACATTCTCGCTCTACGGAACGGTTTTATACCAAAATCTTGAAAACTCATCAAGGAGTGTAATTTTAGAAAGTGTAGTAAATGTCGCTCCACAGGGACGTAATGTCGCCCCGACCAGCAAAATTTAGAAAGTGTAACAAAAATCGACTTTTTTTTTCAAAATTAAAATCCCTTTTACGAATCCACGTTGTGCAACACTGCAACTCATGCGTTGTATTAAATATGAGGACAAGTTGATCCAGTCTCTAGTCAAAGTATTTCGAGAGTTTTGGCGAAAATAGCCTTTAGCGACAAGGGTGACCCTTCATTTTCTAACAGTCGATTTTGGCGGGAAAATGATGGATTTTAACGGAATTTGCCCTAAACCCGTTCCTCAGTGATTCAGTGTCAGAAAAGTATCTTTACCATGTACTCAGACGTGCATGGGACAATATAATTCAAAATCACTGCGATTCGAGCATTTTTAAGCTCCGAGGAGCGCATCAAATTACTATTGAACTGATAATACGTAAACAGACAGGCAAGCAAAATCCCACCAAAAATTTATAAACATTGAACTTTTCTTGAATCGTTTTGTGTAATCATTAGCTATAAACCGCACATTGGATGGTAGTTGGTACATTATGAGTCGTTCCGTTCCTCACTACGTGTTGTACACGGGCCAGACTATAGTTTGTCAATACATTTTTCTTGAACGTTTTTGTAAAACATGATTCTTTAAAGAGATTTAATATATATTTTTTGAGCTTTATATTCTCTTTTCTTGTGTTTTCAAAATTCCTTTTCATGTTTAAATTTAAGAAAGTGTTAGTATTTATTGTGTTAGATTTATAGTGTTACGACGTCCAAATGGTACCAACAGTGAAGCAGTTAAACATAAACGAACAGTAAGTATAGATTTTGTATTATTCTCCGTCTGAAACAGTCGTTGTGAACCCTTCTTTGTGAACGTTTAATATTCATTTTTGAAAAATATAATAAAAGTCCTTCAGTTGCGAAAAGATGGATCGTTCGTGATATATGATAATCCCCATTATATTTAATTTGAGGTTCAATTTTTGTGAATGATGAACAGTCTTTTACTCTTTATAACCACTTCAGCGATTTCAGAAAATTTTTTGAGTTTTATCATGAAACCGGTAGATAATGAGTATAAAATAATACTTTTTTTTTAAAGAAAGTTCTGCTGATTTGTTGTTCTAGGCTTGCAAGCTAAGTTATTATTTCCTTTATTATGCCTTATATTGGTCATAAAAAGGCAATTGTAGAAACAATGAAAAAATATTGTTAACTGTCATTTAAGGTGTAAAAAGTTTTGTGTGCTAAATATTTATAGAAATTTAAATAGTTCGTCTGGTTGGTGATAATGCTCGTTCGATAAGAGAAGCAGCTGATGAATTTAATATTAGACATCCCAATGGACCCAACGTCAGTAGTACCACTGTATACAATATAAGTAAAGCTTTCAATGACACAGGTGTCGTATCAAGACATATTATCAGAGGCAGAAATCACGAACATTTTGTCGGTAGACATAATGATCAAATTTTGGAATATTTTCGTAATATTCTTAATTCCAGCTTAAGAAGTGCCAGTCTAGATTTAAATATTCCAAGAGAAACTATTAGAAGATGTCTTGTAAAGAACCATTTGAATCCAGACAGACCAAAGTTTTTGAATACTTTAGAACCCGGAGATGAAAATGGAAGACTGGGATTTTGTTTATGGGCTCAATGAGAATATCTCAATAATTCTAATTTCATTAAAGAGATATTATACACCGACGAAGCCACTTTCACCACCAACAGTACGGTTTCATCCCAAAATTTTCGCTATTGATCAGTAGAAAATCCAAACTGGGTTATCAATTATTGTAAAAGACAATATTCACTAAAAGTAAATGTTTGGTGCGGGATACTCCATAATAAAATTATTGGTCCGTACTTCTTTGAAGAAAATTCAAATAGATTCCAATTTCTAGATTTTTTGAGAAATTAGTTTTCGGAAGCACTAGACAGTTTACTCATTGGTGACCGAGTTAATTTAAAATTTCAGTTAGATGGGTGTCCTGTACATGATGCAGTGATAGTGAGACAGTGGTTAAATAATCATCAGTGAATAGGTCACAACAACCCTGCAATTGAATTTCCACCTAGGTCACCGGATCTAAAACCAATGGACTTTTTTCTTGGGGTATTATTAAAGAAATGTTATATATATAAATCGAGACCCCAGACAACTGAAGACCTCCGAGCTAGAATAAGGCACGTATGTGTAGAAATTACCCCTACACAATAGGGTTTTCCCATAAAAAAAAATATTGCTGAAATACTTAACTCACGTAAAAAAATGATTTATGGCATATTTATTATTTTATTAATTTTACTAATAGTAGGTAACAAAAAAAAAAACGTGAAGTTTGAAAAATATTGGGTTCATTTTAAACAGCCCTAAATTGGCGCGTTGTGACGTCAACACCCTGAAATCCAATCACAGAATTAACATCACAGAGGTTGTCTCTGTTCAAGATTGTTTATTAATCTTGGTCTCTGGTAACATAACATAACCTCTATTTATTGACAGCACTCAGCACTTTTCTACTTTAGGTAAATTATCAGCGGCACCTTTAACATATCCCTCTTCCACTTGATTCCATTTTGATTGTAGAATTAATAAAACATAAACCAGAAACTGATAAAATAAAATTTTCACTCCAAGCAATACAAACATAAAAATATAAATTTAACGTTTTAGGTTAGTCATCTGATGTTAAAGTACAGAATATTAACGTCCGACGCTTTCATGGATAACTTGTGCGGCATTAATCTGGATTCTGATTGACCAGTATTTACACGTCCACTGCTTTAGACCAATCACAGTACAAGCATTACAAATTGAAATTCTGGGAAGTTTTAGAGGAAAGCTTTCTTTAACACACAGTTAAAATCTATTACAAACTAATTATATCCAAAATCTCATTGGTTTTCCGGGTAGATACGTAATTCTGGCGCGTAAAAATGCCCGTTTTAAAAAGCAGTGAAATTATCAGCAAGTTGTTTTAACGATAGTTTCTTAGAAATAATTCTTATTAGAAAAGTAAATTGTTGTAAATTAATAAAATGTTTTATTATATCATTTTCACGACACAAATTGTTAAAATAAAATTAGTGGGAAAACCCTATTAAGAAGACTGTCAAATAATAGTAAAAAAAGATATGAAAAATGTATTACATTGAACAGTGGTTTGGTGAAAGCCTCAAAAATTTAGTTGTTTCTTTACAGTCTTCATTTATTACATTACATTTATTGTTGTTAATACATTTTTTTAGTGTTTCCTTGTTTATTCATGTCATTGTTATCGGTTCTATGTTAATTTCGCGGCGTGATTAGTGCCATTATGTTTTCATTGCTCATTAGATTTAACTTTGTTGTCTGTTTTTGATGTTTATTCCATGACTTACTATGTCTGTAATAATAAATGTGTACGACTATTTTCATTTCTAAATTTATCTGCAAACATTTGTTTAATTCGTATTTTTTTATGAAATTTGGTACATACCCATTTAGGAGGAAGCTCAATACAGGGATGTATTCAGATTTTACGTAAAATATAGCTAATAGGATTTCTTAAATTTTAACCCCTAGAAAAATCGCGGTGGGTTATGATTTTAAAAATAAATGACGTTTTGTCCAAAAGTGCTTTGGTGTTGTATCTTTAAAAACAACCCGGTCAAAATCGATTAATAAATACAACTTTTATGAGGGAGTTAAGGTTTGAAATGGGTCACACTGTATGTACAGAATATATTTCTGAAAATAAAAAAGTTCATATAAAAAACGTTTTCTAGTTTCCAATACTGTAAACTTGGTACATTGAAATTTCTTTAATTAATTCTGCCCAGCTGTGAAAAATTAAATTTCGTTTAAACCTCAAACCTACAGAGGATCATATAGCCTGAATATTTGATATTTGATAATGAACGATTAACTTCAAATTAAACGTCTTCTTATAATTAAAAAGTGTTTTTCTGCAACATTTGATATGACCCATATATTTCAATGCTTTAATTAACAAAAAGAGAAAGGTTTCAACTTTTCTCCTTGCTTCTGCCTCATTAAAAAATCCATTAATTTTTAACACAAGCACTCTGTCTAAGTCTCTCTTTTAGTAATTAAAACAGATTACTGACGCCAATTAAAAATAATTAAAAACAAATCTAATCTTAAAAAATTATCATTGCATCTTAAGTTCCCGTATTTTAAGTTTATGAATTTTAAGCTAGTCCTTTTATAGTATTCTCAATATATTTATACACATAATTTAAGCTTGCATTTGATTAAATTTATTTTTATAATATCTTATTATAATATTTCTGCTCAATATATCGAAGTTACAAATTTCTAATTAATTTTAACTTAACGTCATTTTATTTTTATAAATGAAAATAGTTCACACGGGGCGTCTCAATAAAACACACGGAATATAATCAGATCTCTTATCTCAAAACTTCCCATGAAGATGGAGCCCACGAAGCCCTCTTTAGGAGATACGGGATAATAAAGGGCTATTAGAAAATCATTGAAAATTTCAAATATTGAGGGGAAAATGGAAATACAAATTGTTCGACTAAGTTGGGAGTAATTCACAGGATATGCTAAAATGGAAGAGGAAGATCTACTATAACTAACTTCGGTTTAATTACGCAAAACATATCGGAACCCATATATAGTCCAATGGAATTAGCATTTTGTCAACACCTAAATCTGAATGGATAATTGTGAAGTGATTCATGAACAGGGAGTATCAAAGATGATATGTACATACTTTCTGTATGAAAATTCGGTATCATTTGTTCATAACAGTAACTTGAATGTTGTAATAAACAGTTTTTTCCTAATAACTTTGATCGTAGCTCTCGGCGAGAACAAAAATTTAATATAAAAGATGTAGGTATTGACAATACGAACATTTTAAGCCATAACATAATATTTTTAGTCGCAAACTCCTCTATAAATCCTTATTTTACTATAAGGAACCTAACCAGACTGCAACCAACAGCTACTCTCCGGGCTATGTGCCCCGCCGAGCGCTGAATTACAAGTTACAAGCCTGGCGCGTTAAGTGTAATAATTGCATATTACCATCAAAACGCTAATGCTTCGATTGCAACAAACACCAGCCGAAAGACTGATTCTACTTAAAGGAGCTCCCTTGCCAGTCGTCACACACCACTTGCAGACTGCAGTTTCGAGCTGTTGGCTCTCGTCAGTGCAAGGTAGGTATGCGACGACCGACATGAGAATCCTTTGACTATAGTACATCCCGGTATTTTTACAATAGCGACATGTAAAACAGCCAGCAGGCGCCATCCAGCGGTCCAGTGTCTGTTGCAATCGAAAAATAAATAGCCTGACTTGGCTTAGCATAGTTCAAATGTGCTTTTAGAGGGCGGAATATTAAACATAATATTTTTAGTCGCAAACTCCTCTATAAATCCTTATTTTACTATAAGGAACCTAACCAGACTGCAACCAACAGCTACTCTCCGGGCTATGTGCCCCGCCGAGCGCTGAATTACAAGTTACAAGCCTGGCGCGTTAAGTGTAATAATTGCATATTACCATCAAAACGCTAATGCTTCGATTGCAACAAACACCAGCCGAAAGACTGATTCTACTTAAAGGAGCTCCCTTGCCGGCTGGTAGTAAAATAAGGATTTATAGAGGAGTTTGCGACTAAAAATATTATGTTTAATATTCCGCCCTCTAAAAGCACATTTGAACTATTTTAAGCCATAGTTTATCAAATTCGGTTCAATAGTTAATTAATTATTTAATAAAAAAATAAACAATATCCGCCTGTAAACTTTTTGCTTAAACTACTGTTCAAATTTGATAAAAAAATATTCAATAGTTTTCGAAATAATTTAATTTATTTATAGAATTACGTTCAATTTTCCATCATATGATTATAAAACTGGGCTCATTTTTTAGATAAAGGTTCTTACTTCTCAATGTAATTGTTACCCAGTCAAGTAATAACTTTTTTGAGTGTTTAAAATGGCTTTAAAAATGGCGTTAATATTTCCGCATAAACAAATAGAATTACTCGCTGAATATTTAACGCAACGTATCAAATTAAAACTAAGGCCTTGAACTTTATGTTGCGCTGATCTTCCAAATTGATTTGAAGCAAAGACACATTTTTTTTTTCAAAAAATCACAGCTCCCATGTTTATTTATATGAAGCTATGAAATTTGACCCGTATGTAGAAGTTTAGTTGAATTATTATGCTTGGACAGTATTTTCAACTTCCCCCGAATAAATATATTAATAGTAATGAAAGGGAAAGTATAGCATT
The DNA here is from genome assembly GCA_963675555.1 of Leptura quadrifasciata. NCBI lineage: Eukaryota > Metazoa > Arthropoda > Insecta > Coleoptera > Cerambycidae > Leptura > Leptura quadrifasciata. The sequence goes on from OY776675.1 coordinate 46,089,673, forward strand.
GATGCGCGTCACTGGAGTGGGGGCAAAAGAGGGGATAGACGCGCTCCTGGACTCGCGCTCACTCAAAATTTGCTCCAACTGCTTCTCGCTGCGTGAGTCGACGATATCTCGGCTTCTAATCATGCGATTTGCACTAGCTCGACGAGCCCATTCCAAATTTATCAAAATGAAATGACAAAATTCACTGTAAAATGGAGAAAATAGAGGAGTACTTGGAAAATTCATTTTTATTTCATATTTTATTAAGCAATACATAAAAATGTTATAATCTACGCCTTTTTATTCTATTTACATATTCATTCTCAGATTCATCACACTCATCACGCTCATCGTACTCAGCGTCATCATCAATATTATTTATATTATTTTCACTTTCTATCTCTTTTTCGATACTTAAATTATTAACAACTTCTCCATATGAGTCAATCGAAAGACCATCATCCATACCATAGTTTTTATTCGACATACTATTAATCGATACTGCACTTGCATTTGAACAGTTTTTCCCCTCGCAATTAGTACACGAATTTGAACATTGTACTCCATCCTTCCTACATTCACATGCTCTCAAACAACCTGTCGTACACCGGTATCGGCAGGTTATTATTTTTAAAATATTTTCCGCCACAACAGGCTATTCACTCTTAATTGGTCTCAAGCCATACTGACTCTTCTCCCAACCCCATTGTTTCGGATCTATTTCATTTCCTAACCACTTCTGGATTTGTTGATATGCGCGAAATGGATGCTGGATCGTTGCTCCTTCTGTTGACAGGTAGATGTGGTGTATACTGATTTATCAAAGACTTTTGATACCATTAGGCACTCTATTATAATACTAAAACTAATTGATTTTGGATTATCTTCGGATTTAATTCTTTTATTTATTTATTATTCGAATGATAGAGTACAATATGTGGCATATAATGGATTTAAGTCAGACATGTATACGGCTGTATCAAACATCCCTCAAGGATCCAATCTTGGACCTCTCTTATTTTTGTTATTTATTGATGACCTTACAAGGGTTATTGACCGTGATAAGCTTCCTTTTGCAGATGATTTAAAAATTTATCTCAAAATTAACAACAAAAGTGATTGCATGTTTCATCAGTCTCAAATTATTTCACTCGAAGATTGGAGTAATACAGTTAGACTTAAACTGAACGTATCGAAATACAAAGTAGTTAGTTACTCAGATAAGGTAAGGAGCCGGTTATATATAACTATCTCTTGAATAATCAGTTACTGGATAGGTAATACTCTACTAAAGATCTAGGTATTTTATTTGACAATAAATTATATTTTTCCGAACATATAAATACTCTAGCTACATCGTGCACAAGCTTCATTATTAGGAACTGTAAGTCTTTTAATAACAATATTGTATTGAAAATATTATGTTACTCACTTGTACGTTCCAAACTAGAATATGTGCCTCTGATTTGCTATCCAATATATGAAAATCACTCCACATCTCTGAAAATTTTTAAAATTCTGATCATTTAAGAATAATGATATGTTTCTGTTATATCTCTTTTTGGCCTCTTCAAATTTGTTTCTTTTTTTCTTTTTCGTTTTATAGATTAGAACTAGGAATAGATTTTGTCTCACTGGTTGGTATCTTAGAATCAGGTATATTTAATAAATTAATTTAACCCCATTGTAACAACTACAAACTAGACAATTCGTGACTGGTAATATGGTCTTCGACGTGATTGTAATCATGAATTACTTTTATTCCAGTTTGATATTCATCTTTAAACCTCCGCCGAATTATAAGTAGTTTGGTCTTTCTCCATAATATACTCCATATTAAGATTGACTACCTGAACTTATTAACTTTAGAGTTCCACAATAGAATTCTAGGCAAGACAATATTTTTTACATATGCTAGATCTAATATCTTCACCCGTTTACGTTATGTGGCCACAACTTTAATAATACATCGGGTCACTACTAATTTCTGTTCAATTGCATCCTTAAAAGACTGTTCATAGACGCTTTCAACCTTATCTCAACTTTTCAACAACTTCTCATTACATCTCATTATATTTATTTTTCTTTATGTGCAATACAATATTCGTAATGCAGTATATGTACACAGGGTGGGGCAACAAAAAAATTCATTACATCCAAGTCGTTGGGAGATCTATTCAGTGCTAATATAGGAATGAATAGAGCCTAGAAAGAGGCTTCAAAAAATGTATTGATATATATAGCATTCCATTTAAAAAAAAGGCATGTGTTCCTGTAATTTCGCCTTGGCTTACCCTGTATGTTCAAAAATAATTTCCAGTTATAGACTTTTTTATCTATTTAGTTTATTTGCAATTTTTTAAAAAATTTCTAGCTATCGTAGAACTCGAGATATCGAGGTCCGACGCACTATTGCCCCACCCTGTATATTTTGTTTCTTCTTCTTCTTCTTCTTCTTCATCTTATTATTATTATATGATTATTTTTTTAAATCATAATATTATTATTACGATTAGCAATTTTTATTACAAATTTTTTTATTAATTTCGTGCTGCAAGTGGACTTCTGTTGGGCAAATAAACACATATTATTATATTATTATTATTATAAGAAATTGTTATAGGACACTCTGTATAATGAATAAAATATTACAAGCATTAAAATGTACTCTTGTCAAATGTCACTCTTTCATTTGCATCAAACGGAGAGTTCATTACTATTTACTAAACCTTACTTTGTACGTATTCTAAATTGTCAGTCTGTACATTCAACGCTGTCATAATGTATTATTATTTTATATTTGTTTTCTCTCTTATTGTTCCCTCCACATTTTGCCGGGGTTCCTAAAATAAAGCAACATATTAGGTCTATATTTTTCTCCTACTAGCAAATTTAAGAAGTGAATAAACTCTGACAAAAGATTTCGTGGCAACGGTTGCGTGTTCCATTGTATCCTGTTTGCGCTTTTTATAGTGGGTGCGCCTTTTATATATACCATTTATGTCAGTAGCGTTCGATGTAATGTAGCTCTTAAAGTAAATATAATGTGTGTAGATATATCAGCAGAAATGCTAAAATACTGAGAAGAATATCGTGAACAATTGAAGTATTAAAATCGTAAAACACGAGAATAAAACTTTAATATCAGCTCGTGTAAGCACTATTTCAGCAACTCCAGTTTAACTTAAGTCGCTTACACCTAAATAAAGAAGCGTAGAAGGTATGATTTATTTTTATACAAAGAGATTGATACTAATATAGTGCAACCACGGAAGCACTTATTATGGTTGCAATTTCTTTTTAATTTTTGATTTCTTGGTAGACAATATGGTTCCCAGCAGCATTAATCTACCCAAGATTTAACATCACAAATCACAAATTTCTCAAGCTTTGCATAAAAGCAAACCTAACTTGTGTGTGTTTTTGGATCTTGTTAAGGCATTTGATACAGTTAGCCACCTGCAATTGTTAGACACGTTGGACAGTATGGAATTTAGAGGACTGGTATTAAGATTACTTAAGAAACAGAAAGCAAACAGGTAAAATTAATTCAACCTTTAGTAAAGAATGCGTTGTTGAATACGGTGTACCTCAAAGTACCGTATTAGGACTGATATTATTTATACTATATTCGAACAATTTACTTTATGAAGCAAGGGCACGATGATAGGCTTTGCCAATGACGCGATAATATTCTATGAAGATAACATTTGGTAAGAAATCTAAAAATACAGGCAGGGCAAGATTTTCAAGAAAATAAAGAATTGGTTTCATTACAAATTACTTACTATAAGTTTTGCTAAGACTAGATATATACCGCTCAGCTGCCATAACAGAAAAATACATAATTTCAGCTCCCTAAATATCGATTTTGAGACAGAAATAGAACGAGCAGAATCCGTAAAGTAGCTAGGTATTACCATTGATAGATTTTTGACATGCGATATATACTTTAACAATGCGTGTAACACTCTAAGAGGCATAATATTTAGATTTAAATATTTAAGGACCATCCTAGACATAGCTAACTTAAGAAGTATTTACTAAGCATTAGTTGAATCTATTCTATCCTATGATTCATCGGCTGGGGAAATGCAGTAAAACACCACGTAAAAAAATAGGAAATTATTCAAAACATTTTTTTTTTAATTATGTTGGATAAATCCAACACATACCCATCGGACAATCTTGATGATTCTAATACACAGTGACAATACATCGACTTAATAACAAACAATCATTAATAGCTGTTAACCATACTTATCAGACGAGAATAAAAGCGACCTCTTGCAGAACTCCATTTTCTTCAAACTCAATAGGACAGCGAAATGTCTCATATCTTTGTCCCAGATTTCATAATCATCTTCCAGATGACGTAGAAAAATTGAATCCTATAATTTATTTGAAAGAAAAGTAAAGAAACGTATCTTAGAAACTAATATTTATACACAAAGTTGTTGAAATGAAAAATTAGCTAAACGCTAAACTTACTATATATTATATATTTAATTCGTAATTTCTTATTGTTAGTTATTACTATTAATAATTTAAATTCTACTCTACTCTATCTAAAAATGTGTGTTTAAGCCTATCTCTATAAATATAGTTTGTAAATTTTTTATTATTATATATGGCTATATGACCTTCCGACACTTCAGGAAGTCATATTTCATCATAAGACTACCACATATATTCACTCTTTAGAACTACCTTGCATATATAATATATTCATTGTTGGACAGGGAAAATTAAATTTTATCTCTAATTTCATGATAGAATAGAATATATATTTATTTGTGCTTTAACAATTATAACATATACATAATTTTTATTTATAGGCCAGGCGACAGGTGGCTCAATAAGGAAATAATTAGTGGAAAGCTGGAAATTGCTTTAATCGCTTTATTTGGACCCAGATATTACTCTGCCAAGTTTTCCCCCTCGAACGAAGTCGGCGTTGGCCCTTCTGGCCCTAAGAATGTACCATTTTTCGGTTTTTTTGCAAATATCTCCCAAACCATCAACTTTATCAACAATATACAATAATCTAGAGTAAATTTGCTACAAAAAAGTTCTTTACCATTTGTCTCTAAAGTGAACCGTTACGATGCTACGACCATTCAAAGTGGAGCCCTTTTTGATCCTTGCGGAAAAGTTATCGAAATCATATGCCATATCAAAGTTTCTACATATTATAAATATTTGTTAGCATTCCAGGTGTTTTTAATGCAGGTACCAATAAAAAAAAATGGTCTGTAAGTACATTCAGTTCAGATTCAGTACATTTACAAGTAGACTTCATTACTTTCTCACCGAGGGCGCTGGCAACACTGTGTACGTGGGGATAGTAACACCTGCACATGCAGCTGGCTTGCCGCGCTTGGCCTCCCATACAGCTGGCAACGCTGCTCCCATACCACAGCAGTCTCATGAACCGCTCGCAGTACCAAGTCCGCTGAACGTCTTCGACGATCGCACAAGCATGATACTGCTAATGTTTTTTTTATGAGTCCATGACGGCATCTATGCCACAAGCAAAATTTTTGTGTAATGACACAAACAAACGAAGATTGATCGACTTGTTGCGCGTCAAATTCGAAAGCGAAGGAATCGAAACCAGATAAGCTCCAGAAGATGCCGATGTACTCATCGTTACCACCGCACTCAAATTATCTCGGCCCGACAATTCGGTCATTATAGTGGCTGAAGATATAGATATCCTTGTCATCTTGGCGGCTCGTATGCCATCCTCCACGAAAATGTATTTTATGAAATCCGGCAAAGGTTCAACCAAACAACAACTATTTTGCACAACAAGTTTCAATCTCCCGCCGTGTGTGCAAGAAAACATCCTCTTGTTGCATGCGTTTAGTGGGTGCCATACAACGTCTTTGTTTTTCAGGCAGGGCAAAATGAAATTCGTAACACTGCTGAAGAGTAATGAGGAACTGCAGACAGCTGTTAGGGTTTTCCGAGACGTGAACGCAAACCCCGATGAAATTGACAAAGCGGGCCAGTTGGTTGTGGCTAGGCTTTATAACAACAAAACCACGGGAAACACCCTGAATGAGTTGCGGTTTCAACTGTTTGCAAAATCGCTAAGCAAACATCGATTTAATCTCGCAAGCCTACCTCCCACCGAATCAGCGGCACGTGAGCACTCTTTAAGAACATACCATCAAGTCCAAACATGGTATGGAAATAATACAAATCCCCTGGATTGGGACTGGAAAAATTCTCAATGTTGTTTGGCTCCCATACCTACGACGAGGGATCCGGCGCCACAAACGCTTCTAAACACAGTGTCCTGCAAATGTTCGAAAGGATGTAACGCAGCGTGTGATTGCAGGAAAACGGGCCTCCGATGCTCCAGAATCTGCATGAATTGTATGGGACGGTCATGTACAAATGCTGCCGAGGAAGACGATTTGGATGATTGTGACGGAGACATCGATGTTAATCTTGAGCGCCCTGTGACGTCGGACAAATGTTCCGATGCAGACGATGAAAGCGATGACGGAGAAATTGAGGCAGACGATCAAGACTGCCAGCCTTCGTCAAAACGGTTAAAAATCGACTAACTTTGACATTTGAACAGTGGATTAGCTCCTGGGTACACCACTTACAAAAAACGCGTCATTTACTCTACCGCCAGGTGGTGTGGAAAAGAGTGCTGACAAATATTTATAACATGTTGAAACTTTGATATGGCATATGATTTCGATAACTTTTCCGCAAGAATCAAAAAGGGCTCCAATTTGAATGGTCGTAGCATCGTAACGGTCCACTTTAGAGACAAACGTTAAAGAACTTTTTTGTAGAAAATTTACTCTAGGTTATTTTTTATAATAGGTATTTTGTTGATAAAATTGATGGTTTGGGAGATATTTGCAAAAAACCGAAAAATGGTACTTTCTTAGGACCAGAAGGGCCAACGCCGACTTCGCTCGAGGGGGAAAACATGGGAGAGTAATATCTGGGTCCAAATAAAGCGATTAAAGCAATTTCCAGCTTTCCACTAATTATTTCCATATTTAGGCTTTTTTTTTCGACCTGTCGCCTGGCCTATTATTTTATTTGCAAAAAATAAAATAATCTACAAAGTCGAGACTTGTTGTAGATAAGGTACAAAATATTGCAAGCCAGAATGAAACATATCGTATCGAACTGTCTTCTGCGAAAGAATTCTTATATGCAGATCTAAAATTATTCTTCAGAGCTTATAGAAAAACAAAAAAAATTACTAACCATAAGGTAACTAATACTAAACATTAAATATATTTAATAGGGAGAGGAATACTAAAAACAAAAACATATACTATCAGTAATACTAATACAACTGTCTATAATAAAATATATACACAGAATTAGCAACTAACACCCATATAGATAAACATGTATATTTGTAAAAGCAAGTTAGCAGTATTACTTATAATACGGATATATATATATATATATATATATATTGGGATCAATTAATTTATTAATATCCGTCCTAGATTTATTTTGTATCCATGTTTTAATTTTCTTTTTAAATAAATCATTAAGTTAAATTTCTTAATTTCAGATGGAATGAAATTGTGATTTTGGGACCCAGATAGAAATAATATCTTTGAGCAATGGTTTTTTCTATTTTAGATACTCGAGTTGCATTGCTGCTGTACCGGGTTTGATAATTATGAGCAATTTCCTCTAGTTCGCTTTTATTTCTATATTGTCTAGTTAGTATTGTCAAGCAAAATAGCTGTCGAATGTCCAGTATTTGAGTTCCCATATATAATTCTTCTGAGGTGCATTTATATGATTTTTTTAAAATTATTTTTAATATAAATTTCTGTGCATTCTCTAGCTGGGTTAGATGATTGTTGGCCGCAACTCCCCATGCGATTATTCCGTAATTTACTCATTTAAATTACTACTAGACAAAAATATAAGGTTTTAACCGCGTTGTATTTAGTAACTCGGATAAATGTTTAAATTTATAAAATAACGATCTAAGCTTATTATATATTTTGTATGAATGTTCCATCTTAAATGATTATCTATGTAAATTCCTAAATTTTGTGAGCCTTGTATATAAATTTCATTATTGTCGAACTTTATATTTAATCTCTGGAAATCAGATAAATTATTGCTAGGGATATAGTAAGTTTTTGAATAATTAACTGTTAGTAACCTGTTGTTATAGAAGGGGATATGAGATTTTTAAAATCGAGTTCAGCTTTTTCTTTAAGGCTCCTCCAATTACTGTCAGATTGGCAGTGTCATCGGTAAAACTTACTACCTCACCACTCAAGGATAAATCAAATAGACCATTCAAGTACACATTAAAAAGAATTGGCCCTAAGACTGTTCCTTATGGTACATCATATTCTACCGTAATTTTATCACTGAGGGTGTTGCCAATATTTACATATTGTTGCCTATTTGACCTGTCCCTAAACCCTATACCCTCCAATATCTGCAATAATTGAACATGACTAACTGTATCGAAGGCTGATATTCATATATTTATAAATCCTTGTAGTGAGATAGGCTATTGCATATTGCGTTAACTTCTGTTCCCTGAAACCAAATTGCTTCTCTGACAAAATATTAAACCTATTTAAAAAGCTAGTAATTCTGTTTTTCAATATTTTCTCAAAAATTTTAGCTATGTTGGAGATAAGGGAAATAGGCCGCTAGTTAGTCACGTCCAGTTTATCACCATTCTCGTAGAGAGGTTTTATTACAGCTATGTCGATGGACAGTTACCTGTTTCAAACCATTTATTGATAAGGTACTTTAAAGGTGCTGGTATTTGATTTTAATTGAGAAATTGTTGCGATTATTTCGTTTTCACTCGTATCCGACAGGTATATTGAGTTGGAGATATTGCTTATGTTTTGAGATGAATTATCCATTTATAATTGAACTATTTTATCAGCGAGTGTTTTACCTACCTTTGTGAAATAGTTTACAAAAACATTACACATTTCCAGTTCATAACTAGTTACTGTACCCTCCTGGTTTCTAATTTTAGATATTTTATCCTTACACTTTTTTGCCCCAGATGTTAATTCTTTGACACAATGCCTTAATTTTTTTGAGTTATTTAAAGTTTTGTTAATTTCATTGTGATAATAGTCCCTCTTAGCAGTTGTTAGCAATTTACTAAGTTTATTACGGTACTGTTTAAATTTATTTATATTATTTTCGTTAGAATATTTTTTTGATAATTTGAATAGTTCTGTTTTTTTTATTTATCGATTTTATAAGACCATTGCTATCTAATTTTTTCAGAACTATTTGTTTTAACTGTTTTTCTACGAGTTTCAATATAATTTTTATTTTTAGTTATAAACAAATTAGTGGCAGTTCCTACATACGAACAACCATATACATCTTCCCAATGTCCCCCATCTAATTTCTTATTATATTTTATCTTATCTATACATGTTTTTGTAGTAAAGTTATCAGTTACTATTTTCTTTCAGTTTTCAAGAAATAAAAGCTCGCCGATTTGTGAAAAGTGATCCGTAACATTTGTTTCGAGTATTACTGGAATAAATTTGTAATGGTGTACTTCGCAGTTAATTAATAAGAGATCAATACAACTTTTGCTATTTTCTTCCTTTCTGGTATAATTATTTATTGCAGACATAAACCCATGTCCCCTCATGATATTGAGATATTCGTGAGCCTTACCTTTCTCGCTTAAAATATTAATATTGACATCACCTACTATGATGTGTATATCAAAATCCTTCTTACAGTTATCGAGGCAGTCATGTAGTCCAGTGTTAAACTCTTTAGGACAGGTTAATGGCAATCTATACAATGCTGTTAAAACTATGATTTTACCGTCAAGTTCTGTATACAATTGTATTACTTTAATATTATTTATATATACTATTTCATATCTGTTAAGTTAATAAATTTTTTATATATACAACCACCCCGTCGTTCTAATTTAGATCAAATATCTGATCATGATTTAGTATGTTGTAGTTTAAATATCACACAAAAGGCTGACTCTCCCGTCTTTAAAACAATAAGAGATTTCAAACTATTTGATAATTATTTATTTAACGCTGATTTACAGGCTATAGATTTTGAATCTATATACTATATGGACAATGTAAATGAAAAAGTTTCTTTTCTAAATGAAGCTATCTTGATGCTTTTTAGTAAACATGCACCATTAAAAACTATAAAAATTACAAAAAATACTCCCCTTGGATGACTGATAATTTACGTTTGCTCATGTCACTCAGAGATATAGCTCTTTCTAAATGGCGTAAAACTAAAAATATAGACCATTATAATTATTACAAAACCTTGCGCAATTACACTACACTGGCATGCAGAAATGAAAAAAAAGCTTACTTTGAATTTCGTGTAAGAGGTAGTAATAAAATATGGAAAGATTTACATCTGTTAAATATACGTAAACAAGGAAAATCCATACCTACAACCTAAAAAATGCTGACGGATTGAATAATTATTATATAAATTGTATTCCTACAATACCAGCTAATCAAGATACGAGAATAATGTTAAAGCGGGAATTGAACCTTTTCAATTCAAGCCTGTATCAGAATATGACGTGCAAAAAAAAGTATACAATATAAAAACCAATGCTCAAGGCTATGATGGACTTAATATCAAATTAATATTGCTGTGCTATCCAGTTATTATACCGTATATAACACACATTGTTAACTTTTGTCTCTAGGAGAGTGTTTTTCCAGATTCCTGGAAAGAGGTTTTAGTTCAACCGATCCCTAAAGTTGATAACCCCGAAGAATTTAAGGACCTTCGTCCAATCAGTATCTTACCTGTACTATCTAAGGTAGTTGAACGAGTAATAGACGAGCAGTTGCGAGAACATATCTCTAAATTCAATATATTACCTAAAGTCCAATCTGGTTTCCGTCGCCTGCATGGTTGTGAGACGGCCCTGCTGAATATTACAGATGATATTTTGAGAGGGACAGATATTAAAAAAGCTACGGAGTTGGTGCTTGTCGATTTTTCGAAGGCATTCGATAACTTAAATCGCGCGAAGTATTACTGTCTGTATTAAAATATCTAGGAATGTCGGAACATGTAGTTAACTTTTCCTCAAACTATATTTCTAAGAGAATCCAAAGAGTCAAAGTTGATAATGACATATCTGCTCCACTTGAAATATTGTCTGGTGTACCACAGGGCTCAATCTTGGGTCTTCTTTTATACACTTTATACACGTCTAACTTTGTAAAAGTACCCCGGCATTGTAATATACATTTCTATGCTGACGACACGCAGCTCTATTTGTCGTTCGACCCAGTTAATAGCACCGTTGCCGTAAATAATATTAATAAGGATGTTGAGGCTATTATATCTAAACGGCATTCGTTGAACATTAACGCCAATAAGACATCAGTACTTGTTTTTGGTCCACGAGATATAAGGTTATCGTTATCAGAACAAATTCACATAAGTGTTGATGGGCAGCAAATATCTCCAGTTGAACATGCCAAAAATCTAGGACTGACTTTTGATTCAGCTCTGCGAGTTCGAGCTCATATTAATAAGTGTATACGTGTGGCATACATAAACTTAAAAATGATATTCCAAAATCGGTTTTTCCTTAACCAAAAAACTAAAGCAATCCTGTGTGAGTCATTAGTGCTGTCCAAATTTAATTTTGATGATGTGATTTATGGCCCTCTCATATACGCCGAGGATGCTCAAAGGATACAAGTCATACAAAACTCTTGCCTGCGATTAATATTTGGTATAGGCGTAGGCAACACATCTCGCATAAGCTTGTTCAAATAAGCTTATTTAAAAAAATTATAGAAACTAAAGTACCCGCATATTTAAATAGTAAAGTTGCATTTAGAACAGACGTCCATAATCTAAATTTGCGACATAAAGGTACACTTACTCCCCCTTTGCATCACACGGACTATTTAAAGCTTCATTCACATATCAAATTACCAAAATATATAGCTCCATACGCGCGAATATAAAAAACAAATCATTTCTATCTTTTAAGTATGCATACAAGAAGCTGTTGTTAGTAGAGCAGAATAACTCCTTGAATTAGTGAATAATAAATCCCAGTAGTTCAATATATATTTTTTTTATTTCCACTTTTGTCTATTTAGCTGTTATATTATTAGGTATTAGTTGTTGTGTATCTGTATATTTGTATATTCGTTTCTGTCAATTGTATAGCTTAAGATGAAAAACAGAGGTCATGCTTCATGACCACCTGATCTTCGGCTTTTTTCAATGATATGTGCTTTTTTTAAATTTTCTCTGTAAATAATTGTAAAAATATTAACTACATATTGAAAATAAAGACCATTTATTATTATTATTATTATTATTATTATTAATTTTGCTCTCATTATGAATTAGATCATATCCCTCTATATTGTAAATGTCTGGATAGCAAATTATTCTAGTTTCTGATAAGACAATACAATCCATTTTATTAGTAATAGATTCTAGTAATATGTTAAACTCATCTAAATTTTTGTTCATTCCTCTTATATTCATATGAAATAGCGAAAAAATATTAATAATAAAAGTTTAGGATGTTATTACATACCTAGGTGCTATCTATATGTGTTACAATTTCTTCAATTTGAAAATCTCGGATATATTCATTCATTGTTATACTTTTATTTATTTGTGTTATATCTGAATACCAATACTGCTACTTACTAGTATATGAGTTAACTGTATTACAAACTTAATTATTTAGAGTTTTTTCTTTCTTTTTATTAACTGCTTTTTTGTAATTGTTGAACTTGGAGTGTTATGTTTTCACTTCCCAGTATTCATTTTCTTTGATCCTCATCCTCTCTATTAATTCTAGAGTTTGATGTAAAGCAATGTGATGTGGAAGTTTTACCAGTTTGACTTTCTTCTAATGTTGAACTTTCACGGTATTCTCCTACACCTTTCTCTAATTGTTCTATTGTGTATAATCTATTATTTATTTCTAATTTATTGCCTTTAATTTTTGCATTCAAGTTATTTCCACGAGCTTCAGTTAAATTTTTCTTAGCAACTTTTGTTCTTTCCTGTCTTCTTCACATAGATCATTTGAAATTGCAATATTTTTATTTTTTAGTTTTTTCAGCTTTGCCAAATCTTTAAAAAATCCTATTTTCCTAAGGAAGGATATAAACTCCACTACGATTGGTGGATTGGTGCCTTTACTGATTATGTAAATATTATTTATGTCACTTTCAGAGTAATTTAGTCCTAATAGACTACTAAGAGCTGTAATTGTTACTTGCGATAAGTGATTATTTATTTTTAACCCAAACATTATTATATTATTTTTTCGATTTTTTCTCTCCAAATAAATACATCTATTAGTTGCCTTTTCTAATTTAACTTTGATAATTTGTATGGCTTCTTTTTTGCCATTTGCGCTGACTTTAACCTGTTCCTTTATATCATTTGTTTGTTCTTCATTTGCCTTAATTAAGAGATTATATAATTCATTTGTTGATAGTTCTCTTCTTTTATCAATTTATATCGTTTATCAATACCGCCGAGTGTTGTGACGCATGGTCTTTTGTTTTAGTAGAATTAAAATTAATTTTTCATTAGCATCAGGTTTTATTATAGCCGGGGTTCGGGCATTTCTAAATTTCCAAGGATTTACAATCTTTTATGGCACGTCCTGGTCACTGCACAAAGTACGTCCTTTTAATTCGCGCCAATATCCATTGGCTGGATGTTTCTGGTCTCGATAACTAGGGCCGAGTAGGACTATTACTCTTTGCACCTAGATTATCTCTGTAGACCTGGACCGGCCTTCGTGATAGGTGGGCCCGCGTACTTCTACCAGCCTCAGCTCACAAATGTGAGATGTGTCGTGGTATTTTCTGCGGACCTCCCCTGGTCCTGGCTGTTGAACCTCGCTGGCTGAGGTCTCTTCTGGCGCTCTTCTTGTCTTGATGTTTTCTTTCTTCGCCAGCTTGTCACCCCCGGGGGTAGTCATCGGTCGAGTTGGGTTTAGGAAGTTTTGGCGGGGACTGACTGCCGGTACGTAGGACATCAATTGATATCCTACCCCGGATCGTCGGAAAGGTAAGGATGAGCTGTGTAGCTCGGGCGTGTGGAGACCTAAGTGCTTCTTTTAGCACTTTCGGTCTCCACGGAGCAGGTAGGACAACGGGCGTCGGACGGTATGTTGTCCGACGCCCGCAAGGAGGTTGGGTTAGGGTTGAAAACGTCATGTCTCTGGTAGTGGTGGTCCGTCCTGGCGTATCTGAAACAGATCTGTTAGCGGGAAATAAAGGTTATACTTACCCGTTGTCCAGTAGCTGAACCCTCGGTCGCTTGTGCCTCGGGGCGTCGGCGGGGTCGTAATCAGTGGCCTGTCTGATCAGCGGGTTCCCATGCTCCTCGGCTTGGGCGTACAGCTTCTTCGCTCGTTCCCGGATGACTTCAGTGACCGTGGTGTACTCCAGGTCTCTGATGATGTCTGCGGTTCTCACGTACCATGAGGTGTCAACTACCGTCCTGAGGGCGATGTTCTCCACTACCTGGATTCTCTTCATGTAGGACTTCGCCTGGTAGCCCCACGCTACCGAGGCGTACGTCAGCTGCGGCCTGATGAGGGTCTTGATAAGCGTGAGCTTGTTCCTCAAGTTAAGTCGGCTCCCATTTCCCGTCATTGGGTAGATGAGGGCTCTCGTACGTCGGGCCTTGGCTGTGATGGCGTCCGTGTTTTGTCTCCATGTTAGGCTTCTGTCCATGACCACGCCAAGGTATTTGACGGTGTCGTGCCATTGGATGTCCTCGCCGTTCATGGAGACGTGTCCTGTGGGAATTTCTTTCCGCACTCGTCTGAAGAGGATGGCTTGGCTCTTGTCGGCGTTGACTGCGACTTTCCACTTCGTGCACCATTCTTCCAGGAGTGTGGCCGCTTCCTGGAGTTTTCTGATTGCGTCTCTGGCCTTCCAGGATCTGGCAATCAGGGCGGTGTCGTCTGCATACAGGGCTAGGGCTGTATGGTCGGTCCGGGGGAGATCTGAGGTATAGATGGCGAACAGGTGCGGTGACAGCACCGATCCCTGTGGAACTTCCGCCTCCACGGTCCTGTAGGTGGAGAGTTGGTCCGAGATTTTCACCCTTAGCTGTCTGCAGTGTAGGTAGGATCTCACTAGTTTGACGAGTTCGATGGGGTAACCCATACTCATCATTTTAGCTAAGAGACCGTCGTGCCAGACCGTGTCGAATGCTTTGGCGACGTCTAGGAACAGCGCCGCGGTGACTTGAAGCTGGTTGAACCCCTTGGTAATCTCCTCGGTGAGGCGAAGCACTTGGATTTCCGTGGAATGTCCTGTTCGGTATGCGAACTGTTCATCCGGGATGATGTTCAGCTCTTCTGTCTTCTTTGTTAGCCTCTTCAAGATGACCCGTTCTGCAACCTTGCTCATGGCTGGGAGGAGGCTGATGGGCCTGTAAGAAGACGGGAAAATTAGTTCTTTCCCTGGTTTAGGGATCATAATGACGTCGGCCTTTTTCCACCTGGCTGGAAAGTGCCGTAACCTTAACATCGCGTTTACGATGTTGACTAGCGCCGCTACTCCTTTCCTGGGCAGCTTTTTGAGAGCGATGTTTCCTATCTTGTCATATCCCGGAGCTTTTCTCGGCTTTAGGCTCCTCAGGATTTCCTTGACTTCCTCGGGGGTAGTCGGACGGATGTGGTCGTCATCTGGCAGGCGGCGGATCCTTCGTACTCTGCGTTCGACGTCGTCCACCCAGTCCTCGTCATCGAGCTCGTTCTCTCTGCACTGCAGTTCTAAGCTGTCGGCGAACGCCTCGGCTTTTTCCTGGTTAGTGTAGACGATCCCTCGCTCTCAGTGAATCGGGCGCATAAGCTTCCTTCGGTTTCGCAGGGCACGTTGTGTGTTCCACATGCTTCTGTCCTGTGGATCCAGTCACTCAAGGTGGCGTTGCCGTCACGAACTTAATTTTACACTAGTACATTAGGTCTAAACTTTACTTTCGCTTTTTATTTTAGCCGGTGACGCTGTTCGAATTTTCCCATGGTTAATAACCTTTTATTGAATTACCTGTACCCTGTACAAGGGACGTCTGTTTCGTTCGGCTGCCTGACTAAGAATGATGCTTTAAATAATTGAAGAAAAATTGACTTGAACAATAAATGTACCGGCGACAAACATTTTCATATTGCGTCGTTGGTAGAAGATTCATTTTACCGTAATAGAGCTTCCACTACTTACCTTAGTAAATTCGTCGCTATCTACAGGTTGCATGCCATCAGAGTAAATGTGTAGCAGACCCCAAAGTTCAGGTGCTATCTGATCCGCCGGATTATAGACTTATAAATTCACTCCGAGGCGTAGACAAAATTATTGTATTACATTGTCTGGACAATTAAGAGATTATTTGAGAATAATAATTTCAAGGGAAAACACTAAAGATAATTAGTCGTTCATTTGTAGGTAGGAAAGTGAAAATTGATTTTAGTGAATTAAAAATAACGTTAAGAATATTTGTTGATTTTTAATGATCTCCTAAAAAAGTCTTTGCAAGGAATTGAACTGCGACTAAAAATTGTTAAATAAAATTTCATGTAGTTGTCTGCGTAATTGGACTTTGTTATGGTTGCAGGATTGGTCCCGGACTGGATCCTAGAGAGGGCATCTGGTATTTGAATTTAAATAAGCTATTTGTGTTGAATTGAATTAAATTGGACCTTGTTATCTAATACCGACATTGAAGTTGATTAAAATTACCTTTGGTTTCGTTATTTGTTCATTTCTATACCCACTCTAATATCGACATTAGTTAAGAAGGTTCAATTAACCGGACAAATACCGGGTATTTTATTTAATAATTTTTAATGATTTTGAAGGCGGTTCAATTTTTTGCAAAAAAAATATTCACACTAATATATTTTTGAAGGTGGTTCAGTTTTTTGCGAAAAAATATTTCCGCCCATTTTTAGTAGCCTCTACTATAAATTTTTATTTATTGCCAGCGCCATTGGCAAATTTCAGAATACGAAATTTTTCACTTTTACTTTCCCATATACATTATAGGGAAGTATAGGGATCCTGTAAAAAAAAATCGATTTTGAGTTTTTGATGAATTTACACGTTTTCAGATCCCTAGGCCATAAACCTAATAGCGGACTGCGTCCGGGACATCTCCCAAAAATTCTACTGTTTCAAATTAGGCTATAGTCTGCTAACAAGAAAGATAACGCAAATTAACCAGCATAATGCCCCATTTCGGATAAAACACACCCTACCATACCAGACGTTACGAATCTTCCGGCAACCTCTGTAGCTAAACTTCACCAACTATAACTTTACCCTATCCACCTTTACTGATATTTTATATGTGAATTCTTAAATCCTTTCTGTCCCCTTCTTCCTTTATGTTTGTTCATGTTTGTTCCGTTTGTTTCTTGTTTTCGTTTTGTACATTTTTGTCTCTAAGTTAATTTCCTATCAGAATTTTTCACGAAAAACCACAATGTTCGGGAATTCAAAATTATCAAAACTAAAGTTTAGGTCAGCCTATGCGCAGCCCGGCATATACATGTTTCGCAGAAGGTTCCTCGTCCAGATTGAGGTACATCCGTCATTATTTAAATTTTAAGGAAAAAAGTGTAGTGAGAATATCTAAAACTGTAACGCCGCTATGTCGATTCTGCAACTTCCTCTTTAGGAAGTGAACAAATTTCTAGTTTATTATTTTTTTCTCTAAATAAAATTTCTACTGTAATTATTGACCAGATTTTGTATAAAATGATGGCAAGCAAGTAAGCGATGATATGCAAGTGCAAAATGAACAATGAAACCAAGTGACACGTATGACAAGCAAAGCGAAGCGGCTGTTTGATACATGCAACAGTAAGGTAAGTTGGACTAACTTTATGACAGATAGACAATTATACAAATTTTAAAATTTTTAACATGAATAAGGTAATTTTTAATATTACGAAACAGATAGATTTTCGAACTTGACGTGGTCAACCTGGTGATGGAATGTTTAATTGTTAAACAAGACGGGGCCTCAGTTGGAATGTCCCACTTAAAGGCAACGTCCCCCAATGAGAATTTCTCGGAAAATGCCAAGGAACCTAACTTGGAATTGCTAAGTAACGGTGCGTCTCAATTAAAGTGTTCCACTTAAAGGCAGCGTCTTCAAATGAGAAATTTCCCCGACTGAGAAATTCATGAAAAATAATCCAGTGTAAATACTATTGCACAGAAAATTTATATAATAAACAAGCTCAAACGTCAATTTTTATTACTTGTCCCACTTAAAGGCAGCGTCCCCTGAGGGTATTACTCGCGATAAAATATCTGCTCGGATTTACTAGACACGATCGGTTAATTGAAAGTTACTACAAGTTGCTGAAGGTAGTGTTTATCAAAATATAACAAAGGCAAATTAAAATTATTCGAATAAATACAGAAAATATAGTTATATATATAAAGTCCAAAATTACTACAAAAGATCAGGATAGTGAATTCTTACCAAATAGTCGACTGGTCAAGTTATGAGTGGGAAACTAAAAAGACCTTTAGCAGCGGGCCATTGCAGGATGTCTCCTGCTGTGCTAGAATTCATCCTGTCTAAACCACATTGCTCGTCACATATAAGCCAGGCAGTCATCAATCGACAGCGTATCAAAATGTTTATAATCGGTACCGTCAATTGATATAAACAATCATTTCTGGACAATTTAGATGACTGGGATCGATTGCAAAGAAATTACTTATATTATTTCGAACAAAAAATGAATTTAATAGCCTCCGTATTAATATTTAACATTCTAAATAAAATTGTTATTTTTGAAGCCGGTTTATATTGCTAATTTCGAACGTTAACTAATTTAGACAATTAACTCTCGCGGTTTAAACTACTTGCAATCAGTTTGAAATTAAAACTTTACCTGGTTATTGAAAAGAACCGAATTTAATCGTCCCTAGTTTACTATTTATTAATCTAAATAAATTAGTTAGTTCTAATTTGTTCCCCAATGAATTTTAAAAGTAACTTTTCCATGAAAGTAAATTAACTTACTCGGAATGCGGCTCTTTCCAAATTCGCTTTACGTTATTAAAATATACCCGGTGGACAAAAAATCTTACTTTTAAATTAAAACAAATGTTTTCTTAAAAAAATTACTTCATTGCAAAACCAAGTTTAGTTATAAGTTTTTTAAAATATGTTTTTGTTCGATATAAAAAAATTTACCACCTATTTTAATTCATCTTTTATGCGAAAGGGATTTGGGTTAAGATTTTAAATGTTTTTTAGCCAAACCAGTTCTATTTCGTCCGACCCTGCAACCTGCCACAGCGAATCATGCGATGGTTGAATGGTTCGTATAGGTATAGGTAAACTTTTTTTTACATTTATTTAACGTCGGCCTATTTCCGCAACTGTTGCCTGTAGACGAGCTACCCCCAACCAGGAATTTTGCCAAACCTCTTCTCTTTTGAAGAGTAGGGATCTTTTACTTACCTAACATTTAATAGACAAGGGAACGACGACTTTACGTCCCCTTCGAAGGATGGTATATCACCTAAACAACCCTGCCTAAGGTTGCATAGCTTCCGTGCATACACTGATATACAAACCGCGGTCTTCCTTGTGAACATGCAGAGGGCTCCCTGTTTGTGTAAAATAAAAAAAATCGGCAGCGCTTGGAGCCTTAGAGCTTGAAAGAGACCCTGGGAGCCTTTCATGCACTTAATTTTCGAATTTGAGAAGAGTGGGCGGGTCACATCCAAAACGTTGGATAGGGTCAAATGCTACACCCTGTATAGCCCTGGAGTAGGTACTTCTCTTGAAACGGTCTATTAGTCACTTTAATTATTTTTATTGTATTTGGCAGGGTCAAAAACTTCACCCTGTATATGCTTCTTGAAGTAAAACACTCGATTTAAACGAACAAGGAATACATTTATTTATTATAACTGAACAAAGCTTTAAAACGATTTAAATTACAATATTTAAATCGACACTGAAATTCCGTTGTTTTAAGATTAAAATGTATTAACAGGATAGTTTGACAATGATTGAAAAATTCACCTTTAATTGGTTGCTCAAGGGCAGATTGATTTGAATTAAAACGCTTTTTTACTTGAAGTCAACAAGGAAGAAGCTGTACTGGCTTGTATGGAGGCGCACGTGAGGAACTTTACTTGCCCGAGCCCATTGCGTTCGGCTCTTTTTTTTTCGGGTTTCGATTGCGCAATATTGCACAATATTTGGCAATATTGCATCAGAAATTTAAAAAATGTGAAATTTGGAAATGAAAATTATATCACCGTATCGGCCTGATATGCGAATGAAGTCTGAATCAATTCGGATTTAGGAGTTATTAACGAAAATCTGTTGAAAATACTTACGAAAATTGGAATGACCCCGTAAAGTTGTCCCGAAGGTCTGTTCACGGAGAGCTGAATATGATCTGAAAGTGCCGATACATATACGGTGAATGGAATGACGTGCATTCAATTTTATTT
Organism: Leptura quadrifasciata; assembly: GCA_963675555.1. Lineage (NCBI taxonomy): Eukaryota > Metazoa > Arthropoda > Insecta > Coleoptera > Cerambycidae > Leptura > Leptura quadrifasciata. The sequence continues at coordinate 46,110,177 of OY776675.1, forward strand.
GATACATATCTTATGTTTCAGAAGTGTTTTGATATTGATGGGGACGAGAGTAACGGTACTTTAATTGAATACATTTGAATGGGGACTGATTGTATGTTGATAATTTGAATACGCAAATGAATGAACGGTGAAATTTGAAAGATGAATATTTTATAAAAAGTTTGTTTAATTGAAGTCAAATATTATACAGGGGGATATGGGAAGTAGTATTGATATTTATGAGCCAGCTAGCGGAGTAAATGAAATGGGAATAATTTTGTTGTCGACGGGAACGCGTAAAATGAAAATAAGTAACATGATTGATTAGCTGGCACATCAGGAAAGTGAATGAGGGGTGTTTTGAAGAGCGAATGAAAATTTGAATGGGACGTTGAAATTGAGAGAAAAATGTTTTATAAAATTTGATAGGAATGAAATATTACCTTGCGGTTTGGGGTATGAAAAGTCAAAGTGATACAAATCAACCCGATGAGGGGGCTGTATTTTTTAACGCTGTTGTTTGTAACTTCTTTGCTGTAAAATGACTAACATGAATGTTTGAATGACGTTTTTGATAAATTTGGATTATTTGTGAATTATCGAGGCTATGTGAATTTTTCTAGATTTTTTCTTAGAGAATTGTAGTTTTGTTGTGAATTTAAGTGTCTTAAGGACTCTTTTATTATAGATTGTCAAGGTGATGAGAATAAATTGATTATTTGAAAAATTTTACGACGTTTGCCATTTCTTCTGGCTCCCGTTTAGGGAATATACTGAACACTTGAAACGGTCACCCATCTAAGTACTAACCGCGCCTAACGTTGCTTTATACGCATATCGAAGTATGTACATAATAAAGACACATCTACGCTCGCCCCCGTATAGGTAAACTATATTTAAGAAAGTCCTCAACGGTATGGCTGTGAAAATTTATTTTATTTCACAGTACGCCCCTGACTTACTTCAGCATAAGGCTATTTGCCTAAGAAAATCTAGTTAATATTCATTGTAATTAACTTGATAAACTCACACACGCAATGCATAGAGACGGCGGCGGTGTGGGTCTTAATTTTCAATATTTATCTAGGGGAGAGAAACCACATGGTTGCATGTATAAGCTGCTAGACACTTTGTTTGGATGAACCGTCTAGAAAATAAAGCATAAAACATATAAATAAATCCTTGAGAGAGACAAATATTTATTCACCAACCGATTTCACAGTATATATTTCTGCGAAAAAAGCTCTTTTACAATGAAATTTATTGCAGGGTAGGATTGTGTTTTAAATTGTTACAGGTATTTTATATGGTAGCATGAGAATTTTTTTTCGTTAACAAGTAGCGGAACATTACTTACGAATAAATGATAAACAAAACATTTTAGTATAGCTGGAAAGATGAGAAAAGCTGTTCTGTTGAATGGCGTTTTACTAAATTTTAGATCATAAATTTTTATTTACAGCAAATACGAATGACGTCATAGTTTTAAATTATACAGCGTGTTTGCTAAGTACGTTAATAAAATTCATTAGGTGATTATATGGCCAATTTCAAGCATAAAACTTCAAATAAAGTGATAATGGTAATTAAAAATAAGTTATTTCATACACAGACTACTTTTTCTCAATATTTTTTTCGAAAACCATAAATTCTGCATCAGTTCAATGAGAGAGACTTTTCGTACGATTTTGGTAAAAAAACGTATTTTCAGAAAAAATGTGTGAAAACTATACGGGAGTATTTGATGTTCACAAAATAAAAAGGCGGCTCTCCTTTTTCTAAGCCCCTATATATGATTGTTTCAATGTAATAGCTCAGAAGTTACAACTTTTTCACTGATAAGACTTGTACAAAATTTGATGTGAGAAACTTCAAGTATTGCTGGGATAGATATTAATTGAAGGACTATTATAAGGTAAGAATAAGGCATTTTATAAAAGCTATTTATTTTAAATACATGAAGTCAGTATTGAAAAGAAGAAAAAACTGAGATGCATTATCGTATTGTACTTGTATTGACTTCTGGCAGATGAGAAGCCTGAGAGAGAGTTTTGTATGGGATATAGAGTTGAAGATGTTCTGATGCTTGAGAGAGATGCTGTTAGTTTTTAGTAGATTCACTTGGAGAATAGTTTGCTTCCTGAAAACCGCTGTAAACTCGGCAACCTCTGCCTAAATTATTTAGTTCTGCTTCATATAAAGCATTATTTATTATCTTATCTGCATGTATCCTTTGCTGCTGTGGCAGTTTACGTAATTTAGCGGCAACATTTCTTCCAAAAATATCATATTCATCATTGTGCATACAACTTAAGCGTTCTCCCACAATTCCTAGGACTTTGGCTGAAGCAGAAATATTTTTCTTTTGTCTCTAAAATTGTGGAGTCGTCAATATAGAATCTTTTGAAGAGGTAGAATGGGCAAAATCACTTTTTGATGCTGGTCTTAAGTCAGCAGAACTTGAGGGGGTTGCCTTCTGTTATAGTCTCTGACCTTCGCATTTTTAAGGTCAGCCAGGCTGAAGTCCGAGACCGAGGGATTCATAATGGCTTGCCAGGATGGTGTATTTAACAGCCTCGTCTATCGAAGTCGGGTCATGGGTATGGAGGTCCCTGATGTCAGCTGCAGGGCCTGCCGCAGGGCGCCGGAGACTGTAATGCACTTACTGTCGGCTTGCCCGACATACGCAGTCTCGGCCTATATTCACAGACACGACGCAGCATTACAAGTGCTTTATTATCATCTAAGGCAATCGTATGGGATAGACGAAACACCAGTGCTGCCTTACGCTCCGAGGGATATTGAGCCCATTGTGTGTCTAATTTATTGGAACTACTCGTTTGCCACCGTCAGGCACATGCAAGCCAATAAGCCTGCCATAGTACTCCACGACCACCAACTTAAGACAATGTTTGTCGTGGAATTCTCAGCTTCCGCTGAGAGCAACATTGTGGTGGAAGAGGAGGAAAAGTGTACAAAATATCGAGATTTGCTATTCGAACTCCGCAGGCTTTATCCAGGCCATTCTGTTAAAATAGTGGTAGTGATTATAAGAGCTCTCGGTGGAATGAGACAGACGCTGCTTTCAGAACTAAAGATCATACCGGCATGTCGAGATTCGGCAGAGATATTAGCCGGCAGAATGCAGAAGGCTGTCATACTCGGTTCATTGCGTCTGATCCGGGCACATGATTCACGGGCCCGGTAGTCACTCACCCCACGGGCGTGGGGCGCGCCTATTGGTATTTATTGCCAGCTCCCCTCTGTGATGGTCGGAGCCACAAAGTAGGGTGACTGGCTTTTTGTAAAAAATAATAATAATAATTTACTAGCGAAATATCAGTCTAGGTTTCGAAAAGGATATAGGTCCGTTACTTCACTACTAAATGTGCGAGATGATATCCTCACTGCTGTGGGTAAAGAAATGACAACGCCAATAGTTCTCCTTCTCCTAGTTGATGTATCAAGAAAAATCGAGGCTTCCATCAGGGATCCAGAAACCTATAGAGCAGTCCAGAGCGCTTATCTTTAATTCTAGTTTGTATAGTAAAGTGATCAGGTCAAGAGAGAGAACAAAGTAATCAGGTTAGCAAAAAGCACAGTAACAATTAGTGAAGTATAGTGGTTAAGAGTAACAATTAATCTTGTAATTATAATGACTAATTATTATAAATAGATTAATTGTTAAATAATTCAGTGGTTCGTGTTATTCTTGTTGCAATTATTGAACTCACTCTTGGGGTGTTTACTAACAGGTGTAAAAATGTAAGAATATCCACGTATACAGCGTTAAAATTCCTACGATCATCGGCTCCCGTCTCCATCTGCATTTAGATTTTACAAATTTATCCTTGTTCACTGCTACATAGATCTCCTTTCAAACCGTTTGAAGAGGCTTGTAGTAGACAACTTATTAAATGATGCGAATAATGTGATAGCACCATTCAGAATGTTTAAGTAGAATTTAATAAAAGAAACAATAATAATTGTAGGATAAAGGGAACAAAAGGATTGGATACAGCAGAAAAAATGATATCACGAATATTACTCTTAATTAAACTCTCGAGCTAACAGTAAATTTAGATTCATCAAATTAAAATGCTGTATAACATTTTATCTTTTTCAGATTTATAAACTGTCTACTAAAATTTCAAGCTTAGTTGTTTGAATGTCGAATAATTAATTTTTGACATATTCAATTACGACTATACATGTTTTTGAATTTACTATTATTTTATGTTAAATCCACGTGAAATTAATTATAAAACAAAGTTGTAACATCAATAGGTATAATATATTATTTATCAGTATTAAATCATAAACTTTTAAATTTTGCCATGCAATTATTATAATTATAGTAACTTTTCGTACTGCTGTTGGCAGCTATTTAATATTAATTACCTGAATAAATTATATTTCGAATTAATTTCATTTCCACAGAACTTTTTGCAAAAGTGCATTGGAAAAACTATCAGCATACACGTATATTCAAATGAATACAACAATTTATCATAGTCCATTGCATTTACAGTGACTACTATTTCCACATAACTGAGTGAAGACCACGTTGTAGAATAATTCAACAACAGCCGTCGGCAAAGTCATATCGCTATGGATTATTATTGTGTTAAACATATAAACAAGACTAATCAAACTTGTACATCCCCAGGTAAGGTTCGTGTTTTGGTCGCGTATACCGTTTGCTTATTAAAAGTCCCGAAGCAAAACCGCGTCCGTTAAGAAATACATATAACTCGGCAATATGATCTTAGCTTAAACTATTTACAACAGATTCCATAATAAAAGTTAAAAGCTTGAAGGCACTATAAATGTTAACGGGATGATATAAAGTAGCCAGTACCAAGTAAACACAACATACAACCTGGGAAATAGACATTATTAAATTAAAGATAAGAGACATTTTCATTATTCTTCCAGCTCTGAAAGAATGTAATGGCTGAGACACAAATACGGCTCAACGAATCTTTCATTAGATAGTTATTTTTATGAAGTGAATTAACTGAATAACCAGACATTGACCGTGAAAAAATGTTTTGAACCTCAATATCTCACCTTCACCTTCTTATCAATTTATTTAAAATATGTGTACCTAAAAATACATCATGGTTTGCTACAAACATGGTTTTTTCATTGCACTCATAGGCGTATTATTTATGGGGGCAGCGAACATTCATTTTTATTGTTGATTGTTTGATATTCTCAATTTCAGGGTTTTCTTAAGAAGGTTATATCTCACTAAGGCTTGACTTCCACATGGCAGTTATCTAGTTAACTTTTCTGATACCTCTTGCTGAAAACTCTTCAAGCCAAAAGTATCAACAGGCTCATTTTTATATAAAGGGCACAACACCCAAAGCGTTTTATACTTCTAAACTATGATGTTGACACATTCTTTGAATACTCCGCAATAGTGTTAACAGAAACATGGTTAGGCTCCTCCATCTTTGACAGAGAACTTTTTTGCAACGAGTTCAATGTTTTTTGTTCTGACAGGAATTTTACGACTATTACTGGTTCTAGGGGTGGATATGTACTATTAGCTGTAAATTCGAAATATGTTTCGTCCACACTAAACTTGTATTCTGCAAGCTTTGATATCATACCTGCCATTGATATTCTGGGAGTAAAAATCTTGGTTGATTATTAGTCCTTCTATATATTCGTCATTTATATACCACCTGATGTATCTGTTACTTACTATGAATATTTATTTGAGACGCTAAGTTTTTTTTTATTATTTAACGTCGGCCTATTTCCGCTACTGAGGCCTATCACCGACGCCTGTAGACGAGCTACCCCCAACCAGGAAATTTTGCCGAACCTCTTCCCTTAAGAAGAGTAGGGATCTTTTACTTGCGTAACATTTAATAGACAAGGGACAGACGGCTTTACATCCCCTCCGAAGGATGGTATATCCCCTATACAACCCTCGCCTAAGGTTGTATAGCTTCCGCGCATATACTGATATACAAGCCGTTGGAAGATGTGTGAGGCGAGGATGCGGTCTTCCTTGGAACGGTCACCCATCCAAATACTAACTGCGCCTGACGTTGCTTTACATCGCATATCAAAGAGACTCTAAGTTCTTTAGATTATCTACGAAATAATGATGGTGGTAACATACTCAACATAGGCGACTTTAATATTGCCAAATATGCATCTTATTTAGAAGATTTAAACCTAATGGTCAAATTAGGATCACGAATAATTTTCCTGTTGCTAATAGCTTATCCCAGCACAATTTAGTTCGTAATTCCAATGAGAATATTCTTGACCTAGTGTTGCACAACAGAAATTGTTGCGTTACCCGTTCTATTAATCATTTAACGATAGAAGATATGCATCACCCTACCTGGACATATCAATTGATATGGACGCCTCCAAAAATCTCAATCACTTTCCAACTTGCCATAATAATAGTTAAAATTTTCGTAAATGCGATCATTCTAAATGGTATGATAATCTTCTTGGCATCGACTGATCCTTTCGTTCCTCTTTCAATGACGTCAATATTATATGTACTCAATTTTATGATATACTTGACTTTTTGTTTGCTACTTGTGTACGTAAGAAATCAGTCTCACGTAGTGTAAATACTCTCCCTGGTTTAGCAGCGCCATTATAAATAAAATCAAAGTCAAGGAACGCCTTACAAAGGTGTCAGGTATGAAATAAAATGCAATGTTAATATAGTATACAGTAACTTTGTGAAAGATTCCGAAATAGTTATAAAAAGTGATCCTAAGAAATTTTGGACCTTCATCAACAGTAAAAAAGGATCAACAAATATCTCGGAAGAAATGTATTTGGATGGAGTTTCATTAAAAGATCCTGATGACATATTAAATGCTTTTGCGAAATTTTTAGTTAATGGACTCCTCATTGGACACCGAGAATATTTTCACTGAAAATGACTGCTCGAACAATAACCCTGTTGTAAATATAACTTCGTTGAAATAGGCTTAAAATTTCATGATACATCGAAATTTTAAATTAGAACGAAAAAAAGTTCTGTCTCTCGGTCTGTCTGTAACTTTTTGTGCGCACGTTTACTCTGGAATCGTTTATGGTATTGACTTGAAATTTGGTACATCTGTGTATTATAACGAGATCTGGAAATATATTATATTTTGATCTAATTCTGTTGAAAGGTTCGTGGGTAAATGGGGTAAATAGAGTCCATAAAATTGCAATTCAGGGCATGTACGAAAAGCTAAGGTCTCAAAAAAATTTTTTGGCATCGGCCACCCCCACTATCACCACCAATACCACCCCTACACTATTATGAAAGGGAGTTAAAAAAATTAAAATGTGATTGTGTATACGAAAACGAAACGTCTCAAAAAAATTTTTGGCGTCCTTGAAATCCTACTGTGACTATATTACTCAATTAACACTAAAATTTCTTTTCACCAATATGGATTTATGAAGGGGCGTTCGACTACAACAAATCTTTTCTGTGTCACTCAGTATATTTCTGAGTCCTTTGATGAGCATAGTCAAACAGTATACTCTACTCCGCTTATTTAAATCTTATTTAATTAATAGGACTCAGTACGTTGTCCTCAATAGATTCAGGCCAATGGAATTTGTTGCCACCTCTGGAATTCCCCAGGGTTCCACTTGGACCATTATTATTCAATATATTTATTAAGGACAACGAAATTGATTTGCCTTGCCTGCTATACGCTGATGACCTAAAAGTATCCACAGTTATAAATAATATTGATGACTGTTTTCAAGTTCAAGCGTGTCTTAATAAAGTAAACACCAGTTGTTTACTGCCAATCTCTCTCAAGTTTTCTTATTTAAATTGTTACACAATGATTTTGACACCCCTGAAGTAATCAGAAAATTTAATTTTAAAATCCCTAGATTGACCTCTCGTAATGCCCAAGTTGCTCACATATCAACATTTTAAAAAACTCGCCTTTTTTACGATGTGCAATAATACAATAAAATTGTCCAGTACCATTGATACCGTTTGAAGGATATAAAATCTCAAATTTTAAATTAAATATGTAGACTTTTGTTTTTCTTAATAGTTAGTTTTTGTTTAATTTTATTAAATAACATCACAGGTAATTACGACCCCCTTTATCCCGGAAGGCTCTAGAAGAGCCTTGTGTGGGAGGGGGCTACACATTTAGTGACAAGGACATACACCCAATATCCGTGTATAGTGGAAAAATCCTTCTCACAGTATTTTCCACTGCCACGACCGGGGATCGAACCCGGAACTTTTGGGTGAGAGGCAAGTGCGCTCACCTCTCGACCACCAGTCATACATTACTTTACACTTTTCATTTATGTATTTTATTGTTACATTTCTTTTTTTTGTGATATATATGTACTTCATATTGAAGTGTTGTTGTACTTCCGGGTGCTCTCCCGTGTCAATGGTCGACTCCTCCAGGTGTCATGGTTGTCTAAACGACGTTTCGGCAAAATCTCATCTGCCATCTTCAGGTTCTCACTGAAAGCTGCCTACTGCTGCTCCTCGTTACTCGAACTGAACTCAGTTCAGAACTCAGAAGTTCAGTTCGAGTAACGAGGAGCAGCAGTAGGCAGCTTTCAGTGAGAACCTGAAGATGCCAGATGAAATTTTGCCGAAACGTCGTTTAGACAACCGTGACTCCTGGAGGAGTCGACCATGACGCGGGAGAGCACCCGGAAGTACAACAACACTTCATTTAGCACCCGCGAAAACCTAAAAAACAAAATAATACTTCATATTATCCTATATTATGTTTTTTACGCTGTTATCCCTGTTCTGTAATTGGGTACCTTACCTGTTGAACAATGTATGCAATAAATAAATAAAAAAAAATTTAAGGTGGGCATCTTTAAAATTTTTTCCTAAGTATAGAATTTTCTACAAAAGAGTATTTTTATTTGATGCACATTAGTTCTCGAAAAAAATGATTTTACTGATGAAGGATTGTAATTTAATTTTATACTCAGAGAAAGCATACTTCTCAATTATAAAGACTTACCATTAGAGAATATGATTTAGAAAACAAAATTATTCAATTTTTATTCTATTGTACTAAAATAACTCTTTTTTAATTGAAGTACTTGAATGAAATTATCGACTTTCTATTATAGGTATTACTGGAATGAAAAGTACTGTCCGAAGATTATGAACAAAATACTGATCAATTCGTTGTTAATGGATGTCGTAAGACAACGACATAAACTGTCATGATATTTTTATTAGACTGCGTCAAAATGACGTGACACGCACGAGTATGCATAAAATTATACACTCAGTAATTAAAATAGTGTTACAAAATGGTTCAAATAGGAGTAAATAAAAATTAAGTATAAAAATATGTTTTATTTCCTTATTATTAATTAGGGATAGTAACAAATGTGGTTAAAAATAATTCCCTTATTTATAGAACAAGGGAGATAAACCGATCGTGATACGATGTTCCCAATGAAAGTACACAAGCAAAACCCAAACTGATTAATTTCAAAGCCGGGATTTAAAGATCTTTGCTCAACCTCGCCAATTCTTTTGTGATCATAATTTATTTTGGTAATTAAAGTCCCCTATTTGATTTACAAAATGGAGAATGTAGAATTCTTTTGTGTTTTTCGAATAAAGGCTGCATATTTACATCTTCTGGCAAAAATGACGAGCTAAGCGAGAAAAATAATTGTTTTTATTGTTTGCACTACTATTGTCAGGTCTTTGAGTACAACTTAATACTGAAAGGTGTATACAATAATAATGAAATAATAATAAAGCACTTAAGTTACAGATAAATTTTAAAAAGGTGAATGGTGGACTGGATTTATTTCAATTTAAACAAAAGTTAGTGAAATAAAATAATAAAATATAATATATAAAACCATTATAAGATTCAAGTATATTGAGCCCTCGTTTTACTTACGAATATGTCAAAACAGGTAGGGTCTCGTTTTCTTGACATAGACAAATATAAATAGACACGACGGTCGTTCAGGTGATCTGAAAGTCGGTTAAAACATTTAAAAACATTTATTTCATTCACAGAGTGTAAAGCTCGGCGGAGTTTCGTCTGTTGTTGTCGGTGTACCGTAAGGATCAATATTGGGCATGTTATTGTTTACTTTATACACAATTGTTCCTCCTCAGTATGTAAAATAGTGCAAAGTATACATATAAGAGGACGAATCTTCTGTTACTTCAAGGATTCTCTGCCCCTCAACTGTACGAGGCAATTCATAAAATCAATCCTGACCCTGATATCATAATTAATTCAACAAGTCGACATCATCAATATATTAATCCATTGAAATCAGTATTCTTGCTGTTTGGTAGTAACGATAAAGGATCAGATGCAAATCGATGAGTCTATCACACTGTTAGTCAAGAGTGCCATAAATTTAAATCTAATTATGAATTCCACATTCAGATATCATGGACATGTCTATAAATGTCTACAACAAACCAATTCAAAGAAAAAATTGTTACATCCCAATCAAACATATCTAAGCAGAAAATTAAAAATTATTTCACGTGAGACGCTAGTATTATTATTTTTTTTTAACAGATTTATTTAACGTTGGCCTATTTCCGCTACTGAGGCCTAACACCGACGCCTGTAGACGAGCTACCCCCAACCAGGAATTTTGCCGAACCTCTTCCCTTAAGAAGAGTAGGGATCTTTTACTTGCCTAACATTTAATAGACAAGGGACCGACGGCTTTACATCCCCTCCGAAGGATGGTATATCTCCTATACAACCCTCGCCTAAGGTTGTATAGCTTCCGCGCATACACTGATATACAAGCCGCTGGAAGATGTGTGAGGCGAGAACGCGGTTTCCGTTGGAATGGTCACCATCCAAGTACTAACTGCGCCTCTCGTTGCTTTACATCGCATACCGAAGTATGTACATAGTAAAGACGCACCTACGCTCGCCCCCTCCTCTAGTATTATTAAATTTTAACTATTACACTCAAATTTTAGTCAGCAGAAAATTCAAAAAGTGCAAAATTCATGTTTGAGATAGATTTTTGACATCCAAACATATATTGCAAAAACTAAAGGGTTGTAATTGGCTTAACGCGAGTCATAGATTCTCCCCTATTTGGCCTGTCTATTTAATAAAGTTATTAAAACAAAATAACCATTATAAGAAAAATTACATAGGGACGGAGCTCACAATTTAGAACAGGATAGGATAGCATAGAAGGGAAGAGAAGAGCAGAGGAGAGGAGAGAAGAACGGAGAAGAGATATGAATTTCTTTTTCATAATTATTAAATTAAAAATGTTTAAAGATATTGTCGTCTTGGCGTCTTAATGTTTTCCAATATTGATTTGAACAAAAGATTATTTGAATTAATAACAAAAAGTTGAAAGTTACACTTACAATCGCGTCTATACGACATAAAATCAATTCGAAAGTTTCTACAGAAGAATATCTATAAATATAGCAATATTACAGTTACTCTATAGTTAAAAATGTACGAAGGCTAGAAATAAGTTAATTTAAAAGTTTCGTAAGGGTACGTCTTTTGTGAGCAGACTGATAAAACTTTGGCGTATACAAATTCGTCGGCTTATAATAAAACATTTTTATTAAAAAATGAAATATGTTGTAAAACTTTTTCAAGTTATTATTCCTTTTGAAATGTAACTTTTAGAACACGTTTTATATTGCCGTCATGATGGAAATCAATTATTATGTAATTTGCATCTAAAACTTCTTTCGTTTGATAGAATTACAAGATTTTAATTTTAGGGCGCTCTACAACTTGTCAATCCGGAGGATTTCAAACATAGGGTGCCCGGAACACATTTATCCTTGGCGAATTCTAGTAGTATCGAAGCATGAGAGAAATTTAAATTGAACAATCATGAAGACTGCGTTGTCACATCACGCAAAAGAGAAAAGGATTCACGAGAAAGGTACAGAACTGGATATGAATATTATACAGGGTGTCCAGTATTAACGTGCAAAAAATGTAACTATAGATTTCCTGTCGAAAATTAAGACGGGTATAGAATTTTTCAAAATAACCCTTTACTGTTCAACTACATCCCCTTCAAGGGGTGTGCTAAAAAGCTGTTTTTAATTTTTATCTCAAAATAATGTAATCGGAAAAAGACAAAATTTGGCACATCTCGATTACTCATCCAGGCGCGGATCCAGACCCAAATTAGGGGGGGAGGGCATACAAAATATTAAGAGAAGCATACAAATATAATACGTTAAAAATGGGACATAAGTCTTATTAAAACAATGTTTAGGAAGAATAACATAATATGTATTCTATTATGCTTCATAAAATAACATATAACTTTCTCTTATTAAAAAAAATTAAAAAAGGCCATATAGTACTATACCTACACAAAACATAAACTAATACTAAGAAACAAAAATATAGATTATAATTAAGGTGTTGTAACAAATTAAATTTGATAGGTACCTGCCTAAGCAATTTAAGGAACAAATTCTATTCTCTGCATCTTTTTGTTTGTAAATCATTACACGGTTATCGCGCCACCAGATTCGAATCCTGGCTCCGGCACTGTCGGAGGAAATGGTAGCCAGGTTGTACAAATATCTACAGAAGAAAATTAAATGTTAAAAGAAGAACTTAACAAACTCAACATTATCTAAAAGAAAATATCATCAGTTCTGTGTTGTGTGTAAGTAGTATCTATGGAAATAACATAAACAGAATCTTAAAGCTGTGTATTTGACACACACAGCAAAATAAGAGTTCTTCCAAAAAAAAACTTTGAAAACGGAGAGACTACTTTCTGAAACGTCAGCAAAATACGTTATTTCTGTGTTTATTCCGATTTATATTATTTGCAAAACATAACCTCTGACTGTTCCTTTGGCGTAAACATCACGGGTGCAGAGGCTTTTTTTCCAATAATTCTATTATTTTTTAGATTCAATGATTTGTTTCTGAAGAGGACAATACATGTGGAAGAAAACCCAAATAAAAATAAAGAATATTCGTAGAATGCCACAAATAACTTTCAGACAATACGCAAAATATCGTTTATCGCACAGTTGTAAAGTTTCCAAACCGTCAGCAGGTAAGTCTTCATTTACGGAGTTTGAGCAAGCACTCCATTTCAACATCCAAATATCAAACTCTTCTTTAAAATTGTCCAAAACTATTTTTGGATCTTCTTTTCCAAAAATAACTGTGTACATATCTCTCAGCATCTTCCCAGCTGTCATAATTTCTGTTTCGGTTGCTTCCATTGCATTTGTTGGCAAACACATATTTAAGCTAAATAGATTGAGTGTTCCACTGGAATCTGCTTTCAAGATCATTTATAATATAATTCAGTAGTGGCATAAATAGGAAAATTATGTAATAGTTTTCAGGAGAATTTGAGGATAAGTTAGGATTGGGTCGATTTCTCATTTTGTTGGTAAGTCTAAGTAGAGTTACTTCAACATCAAGTTATTTCAACATATGTTGAGTTTCCGTCAATAGAGCATTGAAACATTTCGAAGCAGCTTCTCTTTTATTTTTAAGGGCTGAAAGACTACAAGATATCATTGCATTCTCTGTTTATCGTATGTGAGTTTACGAGGTTTTTGTGTATCGCATCCAAAATAAACAATTTTTTGGGACAACCGATTAGTCGTTTAAAACCATATGTGAGACGCCGGGCGTCGGAAAAACCGGTCATTTTGATGTTGACTTTTTATTATTTTTGCGATCTAGGGGGGGGGGGGCATGGCCCCTCCCTGGTTCTGCGTCTGTACTCATCAAAAGGCATCTAACGAAATCATTTCATCCACTTAGCATGTACACAAAGGGGTGAAGTTAACTACCCTTCTTGAAATTTTGTAAACATCTTTCTGCCTGCTATTTTTTTTCAATTAAAGAAAAATAACTAAAAATTATGATCATTTAGAAACTTTTTTATCTCTTGAAAAAATATCGTGAAATCCATAATTTTTGAGAAAAAAGTTAAATTACATCTGTTTACGTGATCAATCAAAAGCCATGAGCACAATTATATTAGTGTAAAATACTAAAAGTATGTTGGTGTCACATTACTATTTTCAATATAACGTAGAGGCATGATCATTTGGTGTTTATAAATTGCACGAGACATTACAAATTAAAGACGAAAGTATTGAAAAGCAAATTTATTAGTAAACTAAAAAAAACTAACACAAAATATACAAAAGATGAATTTGAACAGTAAAAAGAATTGCAATATGAAGACAACGATTGTTGTTTTTAGATATTGAAGGATTTGTTCAAAACGACGACCTCCAACTTGAATATACGTTTGTAACCGTTTCCTAAAATTGCCATACAAACAATTTAAAATATGCGGAGAGTTTCGAACTTCATTGGCAGCATTAAAAATTATTTCTCTTGAAACTTTGAACTTAGGGACAGGTGACGAGTAAACAACATTTGGCTCCATAAGTAGAAGTCCAATGGATTCGTATCTGGGGACCGAGAGGGCTTCTTGCCCACTTCCAATCCATCGATTTCTAAATGTTGAGTGTAGCCATTCTCGAACCTCTAAAGAATCGGTGGCGCACCATCCTGCATGAACCACAGTGTTTGACGTAATGCTAGAGGTAAATCTTTTATAAGTTGATACAGGTCATTTTGTAAAAAGTTTAAATAAGTTGGACCACTTAATTTGTTTGGTAACTCAAAAGGCCCCATTAATTAATTTATGGCCTATAATTCCGGCCCAAATATTTATTGAAAAATTGTATCGATATCTTTCATTTATAACAGCGTGAGAATTATCATCGCTTCATAAATGCTGGATTTGTGAATAATACTTTTCTTGTAAAATCTAACGGATTTCTAAGTTTAAAAAATCAAGTCTTGCTGGGAAGTCACGAAGGAACAGCTTTTGTATTATCTGTAAATGATAGGGGTAAAGTCCTTGCCTTTTCAAAATCCTCCATACTGATGTTCTTGTTATGTGGAATTGAAGAGCAGCCTGTCTAATACAACATTCTGTATGTTCGCCAAAATAATATAATATTTGTGCTTCCATTGCATCTCCGATTTGTCCGATGACCACAATCAGGACTTCTGTTTTTAAAACACCCCCTCCCCTTTCTCTTAACTTCAAGAGAATATTAGAAAAATTACGAACATTTGACACAGTACGAGTAGGGAACCTACGACAATATCGTTCTTCTGCCGCTGGAATTTTAATTTGCAATTGGTTGGGAGGGTGGCCAATAAGAATTATGGAACCACAGCACTAAGGCCCATTGGGCCCCTTGTACATCCTCCCTGTATTCAGACCCTCGCCTAGGCCTCCAACCCACCTAATCTTGCGAAATAGGCAGTGATGCTGCCTAGGAGCATCTCCCTTACATCGGCTAAAGTAGGCCAGCGTTCTCCCAAGATGGATTCTCTAATTGATGAGCCGGCAGAACAGTCACAGGGTACATGTTGAACCGTCTCACCTTCTTGTTCATAACCTCTACAGAGAGGTGTTTCGGTTAATCTCATATTATGGAGATGTTTTCTTAGCGGACAGTGTCCAGTCTGGATTCCCTTTATAAAACGTAGGTTTCTTCTGGACGTTGCCAGGTAGTCCGTTGCTGTACTCTTGTTGGGGTATTTTAGTAACTCCTTAGCAAGCTGACAGCTGTTTGTTTCATCCCACAGCTTCTTGAAGTCATTGTGGGTGTTCTCTTTAATTATTTGTATTATCGCCGTGATCGGTAACAGACTAGCCGGACTAGGTTCAAAGATGCTTAGGCCTGATACCTTCTTGGCCAGTCTGTCGGCTACTTTGTTGCCACTACACTGTGCATGTCCTTTCACCCAGCATACCAGTATGTTACTCATGCTGGAGGCACCCACAAGTGCTTGGTGACATTCCCATACTTCTCAGGGCTAGTAATGATTGCCTACAATCTGTGTAGATCCTAATTGCGTTGCCCGTAGTTTGTCTATGGACAATCTCTTTTGCGGCTACGGTTATGCCCGCCAGTTCCGTACGTACTACGCTGGCTCGCCCGTCCATAGCCCATTCATATTGGATTTGCGGACTTCTGGAGTATATTCCACGTCCTGCCCCATCCCTCTTTTTTGATCCGTCTGTGAAGATGTTGATCACACCTTCGCCAGCAGTCTCGTTCTCACTATTCGTCTGTATTATGTAGAGTTTCTCAAAGACAAAGCGAGCAGAAATGCAATCTGTGCACACCTGTAGAAGAGGCGTCTTCTTGACAGCCTCATTCCACAGACGACTCCTGGCCTCTTCACAGCCTACATTTGGTTGCATGCCAACGGTTTTGAGGCATACCATTGTTGTCGGAGCTACTTCTCCTATATATATATATATATCTAGTGGTGGCAGACACAGCATTATGCCCATAGCTCTCGTTGGCTTGTTCGCATAGCTCCGATTATGCTTAGGCAGGCGACTCTCCGCACTTGGATGAGCTTGACCTTAGCTGTAGTCTGTTTGCTTTTAGGCCACCAAATCACAGCGCCATAAGTTATTATTGGCCTTATGACGGCAATGTATATCCACATGACTACTTTGGGTTTCATTCCCCAGGTTTTTCCCACGGTCCTGCGGCACTGCTCGTAAGAAAAGTAAGCCTTTTTTAGTCTTCTATTTTTGTGAAGATTCCTTGTGAAGAGAACCATCTCCGTCTTCCTGGGATTGGCAGACAGGGAGTGTTATCTGCACCAATTTTCGAATATTCTTAAAGCCACCTGCACTCATTCACACAGGACTCCTTCGAATTTTTCACTAAGCATGATTGTTAAATCAACTGCGTAGGCAATTGTGTGGAATCCTTCTGAATTGAGGCGGCACAAGAGGCTATCAAGAACGAGGTTCCGTAGCAGTGGTGATATTACACCTCCTTGGGGACAGCCCCATCCCTGATTCCGACTGATTTGTACAGCTCTCTTCGAGATCATGTTAGCTTCAGCTTCCCATGATGATAGGGACATTCTTCTCCACTAGGGCCGCTGTGATTTTTGGAAAGGTCGTCTTGTCAAACGCATCTTCTATGTCTATGGAGACACCTAGGGTGGGCTTTTTATTGTCCAATGATCTCCGACTCGCGACTGCATGGAGAGCGGTGTCGGTGGATCTTCCCAGGGTGGATCTTTTGCCGCTGAAGCATTTCCTTTACATCCACCATAAATTAAATATATGTCTGCATATTCCTCATTACTAAAACTATGCATTTTAAAATTTGGTTAAAAAACTACTAGTATTAAATAGTAAGGAATGATTATCTTATTGTTTCAAAGGCAAGTTTCTAAATGAATCATAACGTTTAGTTATTTTTTTTAATGAAAAAAAATATCTGGCAGAAAAATATTTCCCAAATTTTAAGAAGTGTAGTTAATTTCACCCCTTTGTGTACACACTAGTTGAATGAAATAATTTCGTTAGACGCCTTTTGATAAGTAACCGAAAGGTGTCAAATTTCGTCTTTTTCCGATTACATTATTTTGAGATAGAAATTAAAAACCGTTTCTTGGCACACCCCTTTAAGAGGGGTGTAGCTGGACAGGAAGGGGTTATTTTGAAAAATTTTATACGAAGAACCCGTCTTAATTTTCGACAGGGAATCTAAACTTAACCTTTTTGCACGTTATTACGGCACACCCTGTATGTATATGATACACTTCGTAGTTTCTTGAAAATAAATAATTTTTTAAATATAATTGTTATATTCGTAGTTCTAGTCTTCTCGTGATGATGCCGGCTTGATTGACGAAAAAAATTTCTCGGTACATTATGCAGTACTTTTATTTGTGGGCTCTTGTTGCAACGCTCTTCTTACACATTTACTTTTCTAAAAAGTCTCAACTTTTATATTTACCTATTGGTTTTTTCAAAAACAATAGCATTCCTCCGATTAACAGTGAACCGACTGTCTAGATTTTAATACAAATAAGTTTAATACATTTTAATACATTTAGATACATTCTATTTACTCACGGATGCACTTTATTTTCACCAATTTTCATGAAATGTCTCTCTCTCTCTCTCATCGCGAAGATATTCAATATTGAACTTTTCGACTATTTTTGATTTTGTTTTTTTTTTTTCAAATTGGTAGATTGACATATGAATATCAGACAGGCTAGAGATCTTAACAATTTAATTTTGAATGAGCCAGTATTTTTGCAGTTCAGATTCTTCAGATTCAATATATTTCCCATATAGTTGGAAAATTCATGGAAGTCCGTCAGAAAAACTCATATAAATTCCTAAGCTCCACCCACTTTTTGGGGAAAACACTTTTTTCGTAATCAAGAGGTCAAAATGGATAGGAACCAGCAATAAAATTTCCCCTGAAAAACTGCCGCTAAAAAATCGATTGCGTTAGATGAATCTTGTGACAAATATACTATTAATTTGTTAGTGTAATTAAATTATTTAATATAATAGTTGCTGACACATAGATTTCCATTTGTTAAAATTACGATTTGGTTCATTTTATATACACATTTTAATACATCATTAAATAACACCGACGATCTTCAACATTAAAATATCTCAAGTCTCATTTTCCTTTAAGTTAAAAAATATTATAACGCCTTGTTTCATTTTTTTATCATAGAACCTCGTCATTATTGTGATATTATTAAAATAATTCTCGCAAATTGGCCTCGCTCTGCCATCAAATGGCAAGCTACACTGCTTTTGTATTTTATTGCGCAATATACTGAATTAGAATGCTCTCATCACTCGTCAGTTTACCTGCTTCACAAAATACATACTTGTGTAATGTAATAAAAATTTTGTCCATGGTTTATTTTCGATCAATGATTCAAAGGGCTGTATTTGTGCGAACCATCTCTACGGGGTCTCTCCTCTTGAATACTGATGCATTCAAGTGATCTTGTTAAGGGAATTGTATTGGTATTGAATTTAAAATAAGGTGAGCAGTGCCGTGTTAGTAAATATTATAGGATATATTGGCTCAGACTGATTTCACTAAGAGAAAGTTTGTCGTAGAATTTCTGAGACATACAATAGGAATTTATTATTTCTTATGAATATTCTATGTTAAATCTTACTGGGCGATTGATTCCTAGCAGTCGATTGCCAAATGGATTACTGTAAAAAATTGTAACAATTATAGTGTTGTGCGAGACAACAACAAAACCTATTTCATGTATTCTTGCTAGTGGTAAATCGTCACACAACTCATTCATCTTCTGTTTATGCCATTAAAAATATTACAATCAATTTCAATATTCCAACCGTCTTCAATAATCGTTTTAATATAAATATTGCATTGTAAATATTGTAGTAACTGATACTTAAATATTATTTTAATTTGTTCTCTTAAAATTCTCTTAATTGATTAACGGGAAATATGGAATTCGTTTCTAACTTCTCATATGGAAGATGTTGGATTATCAGTAACAAATAGTCTGGGATGACTTTTAGTAGGACATCTCTTTTCATGTAATATGTCGGCTCTTGTTGTATTTTTTTGCATTCTGCATAAAATTTAATACATAACATATTAATCTTTTCATTTCTGGTGCAGCGCATTGTAACAATAAAACTAATGTTTAAAGTGGTACCTACTTTGTTCCTCATTGAAATAACTGAGGACTGGTATATTAAAAGACAGTATTTACATTGTGGCCTAACCCAAAAGTATTAGTCGTTATTCCACAAGTAATTGTAGAAATAATAACAAAAGTAAAATAAACCAGTGGTTTTATATTGGGGATATTAACGGAGGTCGTTTTGTACAACTTATCTCATTGAAACTGTATAGTTTACGATAAATATAGTTGAAGTCACGAATGTTGTCGTTCACGTCATCATCCTTTAATTTCTGAACCAAATTAACTCAAGGTCACACAGAATGTCACGTATGGGCGTATCAGTAAACACGAAAGGGAAGTATATTGTAATGAAAATATATGGACATAAACATGCAATTCGATGCATTTAACAGTGTTTATTTACACTTGTTTTTGTCAAATATATAAAAATAAGAGTTAGAGAAAGAGTATTTTTTTGAGAAAATTTAAAAGCACGACAAACTTTAATATGTTTGTTCCCCATTCAATATCTTGTTGTCTTGTTTGATAGTCAAAGTATCACTTTATTTAGAGAGCAATTTATTAATTAATTAGAAACATACATATACATACATTTGTAGAGCATACTTCATATTGATGATTAAATATATCACAGAGTATAGAATCCTTATTAATAATAAATTACCCTATTGATTATTGGAATATTATACTAAAGACAGTCTGCCAGTTTAGAGGCTGTGGAGTATATAAGGGAAGCATTATCTACAAACCCTCTACTATGGCCTGCATGTAACACCATAAAACGCTTTCCCTCGAATCCACTGGACTTCCGCACGCCTTTTACCGACGAACTCTGCCAAGACCTCTTTTTGTTGCCTTTGGCAAAGATCCTTTGTCTCGTCTAAAAAGACAACTTGTCGTTTAATGGGAGAGTTCTGGTTTTGTCTATATTTGACTATATTCCAACGTTCAAAAACATTCAGTTAATTTAAGTTCGAACTCCAGCTTTGCTCCGCCCTCTGTGCGAAGATGTTAACTCTTTCCATTAAGGCCCTCCGGTTATCATCCTTTTTATATTTAAATCCAATATGCGGTAATAGACGGGACAAGGACGACACATTTACGTGTATTAATTTCTTCGTGGGCAGTTCCTCCTTTAAGGTCTTCATAGTTACATGCTTTTCCGTAAAGTAGCAATTATATTATATGGAATTTTAATATTATAAAATTTTCGCCAAGCGGCAAAACTACTTCAGCATTCCGATTTTCATCTGAAATATGTCAACGGGCCCCTTGATAATAGGGTGAAAGGTTAATGGTTTAACCATTTAACCAACTGAACTATTGACATGGATGGCAAATTAACAACAAAAACTATAAAATCACTACGCTATAGACTTACTTTCAGAGTAGATATTCTAAATTGTATCCCTCACATCCATCTTTCTTGCTTCCATCTTATCCTCGGTTTTATTTTTCTTTCTAGGTTCATATTTGGGGCTTCCTGCTTCTCACAGGTTTTCTTGCAAATCCGTTCCACCGTCTGCACACAAATACCTAATGCATTAGAAGTACGCTGAAAGAAAATTTATTTTATATATACCCGCTGCCACAATTAATTTTACAATTCACCTCATGGACTGCTTGCAAAGGTAAAAAGGGACCTCCGTTACATTTTTCCTGGTTGAAGTACTCATCTAAATTCATAACTATACATCTAGCTACTTCATCCAATCTTTTGCCGGGCATTTTGGTATTGTTTTTTTACACTGTAAAACTAAAGCACTTACAAACTATTTTAAACAACAACAAAACAAACACTCAATTTGAAACGCACGGTAAGAACATTAAAAACTTATAAAAAACGAATAGAAATTTAGTAAACTTGATAATAATATATGCATCCACAGCACGCAGCTGAATTGACAAAGAACTGACAGAATGTTCGACGCTGGTTGTGGCTACGACTAGCGCTATATTATTCATTTGTAAAACGCATCGTTACGCGTGGAACTTCTGTCGTAGCCCCAGTAGACGTAACTTTCTGCTTTCTAGCTCATATGCGTTTTGTATTTACAAAGATAGAAAATTTGCATGTCGTTGAAAACTACATACATTGATGAGGTGAACGACAACATTTGTGATTTCAACTATAACTCACCTTTAACAGTTTGTTGATTAGACCACAGTTTCAATTATATCGATATCTACTCGGCTACAACATTTATTAATAAATTTTGCACATAGAGAAACATCTTTTTTCTAATTTTGCTCTTTACCTAATGTATTTTTGTCTGAAAGACAAATTTCACTCAAGATTTGACGGCAACTTATCTTTTCCAAGACACTGTATTGATAATTTAATCATATACAGGCTGGAGTTACCAAAACTGATTTATATAATTAAATGTCAAATCAGTATAGGTAATGCTCACCTAGGAGTATAATGTTACATGTAGTGCATTCATTGTTTAACATAGAACAGGGTAGATATTGAACAAAGTTAAACATATAGTGCAGTCATTCAAGCTTTATACCTCAGAAATATTTTACTACGAACCGATTTACATGAAACTTTGGAATTAGGCTTATCTTACCCTTAAGTTCAAAAGTGATATTGACCCGACCTCCGTTCTTATCCTGTGGGTGGTTGCCACCCCTTCTCGTTAGTGGAAATTTTTTGGTCAAAATAACCTCGGGGATCGATAGAAGACCCAATTCTAAGCAAAAAGTGCCCTATAAAGCTTTTTCAAAAACTCAATACTATTCAAGTTATTGGCGATTGAAAACTCCGAATTTTCCCACGTTTTTCAACGGTTTTTTGCAAATATCTCAAAAAATATGCGTTTTCACGATAATTTTATAATAAACAAAATTGCAGAAGGTAAAAAAATGAACAAATTGGTTTTTTAAAGAGTGTCCTAAGTGCAATATTAAGCGAGATATTGAAGATAAAAGCCGTTTTTCTTGTCTAAACTTTAATCCATGTATTCAATGCCATCTAGCGGACAACGGATACATTTTATCCATATGAGAAACTTTTTTATAGTGCTTAAAATAATCTTTAAAATGAGCAGTGTTAAAAGTCTTTTGCACGTAAAGTGAGTGAGTTGTAATGAAAAAAAGAGGGACATCTAATATATTTTTTTTAAAATCGATGTGTTTCATAAGTGCCATTTCCACCAAAATTAAAATTAATCGTAGTCCATCTAGATTTAACTTTAATATGAAGAGTTTATTGGATTCCAGCCGTTCGGCTGCTTTGGAATGCATACTTTTCAAAAAAATCACGATTTTAAGAAGAAATTTTTTTTTTCATTTTTTAAAATAACACCTTTTTTTCATAATATTTCAAAAATAATGAAAGATACGTAAAAAACTGTAATGATAAAAAATGTTGGTCTTTTTTTGACAAAAATTTTCTTTTTTTTTCTTTTTCTGTCAGACCAAAATTGACGGAGATATGACTGTTTAAAGAGCGTGCGGTAGCGCAATCACAGTCTCTCTCGAGCCCTTTGACCCTTCACCGTTTCAAAATGAAGGGTTTTACACTACACGTCGTAATAAAAAAAGTTGTAGCTCTTTCAATTACCTTTAAAATGGTTTTTCTAAAGTTGCGATAGCTCTAAAATTGAAGGAGTTATGGTCCAAAAACTAAACGTTTTTTTTTTCTATTTAGTAAAATGAAAATTTCGGAGCACAAAAATTTGGAGCAGAGTGAAAGTAAAGGATAATATGAACCCAAAACTATTGTCTTAACTAAAAACTGCAGATCCGCCTGCACCGCAAGGTTTACTTAAAATGATTTTTTGCAACTGCCGGGCTGTTTTGCAATGTAACTTGTGGAACATGCAGTGGAGATAACTGCCAGAATAGCCCTCCAATTGACCCAGAAGAAGATCTTGATTACGACAGCAACTCCGATATTGAGTCATGAACGATTGGTGTAATAGTTTTTTTATGTATTGTAATGCTCTTGTTGCAGAATTTTTTAAAATTAATTACTAATTTAATCTAGTACATTTCCAGATAACTTGTAAGTTTATATTTTATTCAATAAAAAGTGTCTGATTACTTACTCTATAATTAAATTATTTTTAATTGTATAAACACATATTTTCAATGTTTTAATTTAGGGGTAGTTTTAAGGGTTGAAAAGCTAAACATATGATAGTCATTTTCGAGAACTTGGAACAACATTTAAATCTTTTTGAGTTCATCAAAAGAAATTTTTTTATACAATTTTTCATTGAGGGGTTGTTTTTAAGGGTTGAAAAGGGGTTAAAAATATGATAATTAAGGTAGAGAACGTAAAACAATATTTACTCTATATTTAAATCTTTTTAAGTTATACAAAAGTATTTTTTGTAATTTTCTTCAATTTAGGGGTCGTTTGCAGGGGTTGTAAAGTTTTTTAGGGTTTGAAAATGGGTTAAACATGAGATAATTGTGTTAGAGAACACTTTACGATTTCACTCCTTATTATTAAATACGTTTTCTAGCGATAAAATGGCTCAATGTCAATTTTTTCATTAAGGGGTCGTTTTCACCCCTTAAAAATAAAAAACGGAGGTCGGATCAATATCACTTTTGAAGTTAAGGGTAAGATAAGCCTAATTCCAAAATTTCATGTAAATCGGTTCGTAGTAAAATATTTCGGAGGTAAGACCCTATTTTTCGCTTCAATGACTGCACTAATAGTGGCATCAACTACCTGTTATCGTAACATGATTTTCATTTCACAAGAGAACGAATTACAATTTTCACTCTGTAATTTTATTAACGAGAGCTAGCAATGTTGGAAGCCACAAACTAAGATGTAATTAATTTTTCCTTTTAACTAATTAAGTGTGTTTTAAATTCTGAAGCGAGGGGGCGAGCGTAGGTGCGTCTTTACTATGTACATACTTCGGTATGCGATGTAAAGCAACGACAGGCGCGGTTAGTACTTGGATTGGTGACCAATCCAACGGAAACCGCGTTCTCGCCTCACACATCTTCCAGCGGCTTGTATATCAGTGTATGCGCGGAAGCTATACAACCTTAGGCGAGGGTTGTATAGGAGAAATACTATCCTTCGGAGGGGATGTAAAGCCGTCGGTCCCTTGTCTATTAAATGTTAGGCAAGTAAAAGATCCCTACTCTTCTTAAGGGAAGAGGTTCGGCAAAATTCCTGGTTGGGGGTAGCTCGTCTACAGGCGTCGGTGTTAGGCCTCAGTAGCGGAAATAGGCCGACGTTAAATAAATGTATAAAAAAAAAAAAAAAATTCTGAAGCGACTACTTTCCTCAAAAATCCTTAGCATAAAAAAATGTGTAAGAGGTACTTAATTTGAAAATAAAATTTTCAAGTTAACTTAATTGTAGCATGAGAATTATTAAAAACATACAGTGAAAAATATGTTATACTTTTTATACACGTGGAAGATTATATTCATAAAATTAAATTTATATTAGATCATACAATACCAAAAATAGCAAACATATAAAACTAAACAAGCATAAGCTCAAATACAAGCCACGATATAGATATTTGTTTACTATTTATATGCAAATAACGGTATTATTTGTAAATAGATTTTGCATTTAACAGAACTTCATTTTTAATCATGATGTAAAAATATTCGTTCATACAATATTCAGTCAAACTGATATGAATACTTTTTCTTCAACCAAAGAAAACTTTATTGTTGATTCTTGTATTTTAATCTACTGATTACGAAAAACATGAAGCCGGAGCGTCAAAAGTGATATGCACAGTTTTAATTCCCAAAAAAATTGTTTTTTGTCCCTCTCTATGCGAGAAATTTGCAAAAAGCCTTTTCAATACAGAATTCAACTTTAAACTAATATAATATTAAAAAAAAAATTTATGCAACAAAAACTTGTTTTTAGGCCCTCCCTAGAGACGGGAAACCTGAAAAATCTTTTTAACGTAATTTATGAGCCTTCTCTGATGTACTAACGAGAAATTTTTAAAGAAATTTTTATGCAATTTTTCTTAATAATAATCCAGGCAATGGACACAAAAAAAGGGGTTGACTTGCAAAGGGTCAGACTTAAATAAAATTTGGTAGGTTGGTAGGCATAACCAATATTCTTTATATGAAATAGCAATATTTTGTGAGTCTGATGATGCTTGACTTGTAAGGTTTAATTATATACAGGCTGTCCATTTTATCAGGGCCCTCGAGAATATCTCGCTTAATATCGGTCGTACAGAGAAATTATTTTTACGAACCTACAAAATAGTTTAAAGGCATTTGATATCCATGGCCTACTTTAAGAGTTATGGCGGAAAATATCTAAAATGCGGAAAACGTCTAGGCCAAATATCTCCGTTATTTGAAGAGATACGAGAAAAATTCTAAGGCGACAATTTTTTGCAAAACAGAGTGTTTCAACGAGGTTTTATCTAATTTTTTTCAAAACCGCTGTATTTTGAGACTTACTCTTCAGGCTGTTAAAAAAATTATTTTGAAATGGGCGGGAAATGGCACCATTAAATAAAGTATTTCCCTCCCTTTTCAACGATATATCACATGCCATATTTATTAATTGGTATTACGTTAGTAATTATAAAAACATTTTTTTAAACCAATAATTTTTTTTTTTAACAAGCATTATACTTGCCGTGCAGAAGTATGATTAAATAAAATGATAAAATAATTCAATAAGTTTTTCAAATCTTTGCTATAATAAAACATTAAGTAATTAAGAAGAATAAAGTAAATTCAGGTAACAAAACCAAAATAGAAATCAAGAAAGCAACATGGAGCAATTATGGAAAGAGTATTCGCAGTTATGCCAATGTATAGAGGTCCTCCATAAAAGCGTCACTCCTTGCTCAGAAAGTTAAAATGTATTTACCAATTAATTTAAGTATAATATCCATTTGTTTGTATTTCATGATTTCACTATTATTTCAATTATTTTAAAATAGTTGGCTATGAACAAACTTGACAATTTAATTCTTTGACAGATCATCTCAGTTAATACTTAAACTTTCACCCAATCACACTCGGTTAAGAATTTAGAATTTTCAAAAATGATTTTCACTCACATTGATCGTTATAATATGTTCGTTACATATTGCCAATGCAATTTTAACTCTGGATTAGCTCAAGTAGAATATAGAAACAGATTTCCACAAGCACTACAGCCGAATAAAACTCTGTTCAGAAAATTAGCTACGAAACTGAAAAATAAATGGTTCATTTTTAAAGAGGGCAAGGTTGAACAGTGTTACTGATAATGTAAATAAGGTAAACCGAGTTATTAATTATGTAACAAATAAAAATACAGAAAACGTATGATTAAGAGAAATTCAAATTGCTTGTCATATAAATAAAACAAGTGCTACAAAAATGTTAAAGAAAAATGGTTACCGGTGTTATAAAGCCAAAAAAATTCACGATTTATAAGCGGGGGACAAACTAAGGAGGAACATTTATTGTAGGGGGCTGTTGGAAAAGAAGCGTGCCGATCCATTAATATGTAGTAAAATACTTTGGTCCGACGCCGACGGGGCAAATTTTTTCCAATAATGGATTTTTTAATCGCAATACTCATTACAAATGGACTTCTGACATAGACCGGCTGGGTTTCAAAATCGTTTTTCAATAAATGTGTGGATAGGTATTTTAGGCACCAATTTAATAGGTCCTTATTTTTATGATGGTCACCTCAGTGGTCAAAGGTATCTATACTTTTTGAGAAATAAATTTAATGAATTTTTAGATGACCTACCTTTAGGGAATCGACACAACTTTCAATATTTTCAACAAGATGGAGCTCCTCCCCACAATTCCCAGATTTGCCTAGATTATTTAGACGAAATTTTGCCTCAACATTGGATAGGTACCAATGAATTTATTCGATGGCTCCCTCGTTCTCCAGATATAACCCCAATGGATTTTTTTCTATGGGGGTATATTAAAGATAAGGTGTTTTCGACGACACCGCAAAATGTAGGGGACCTAAAAGCTCGAATTCAACAGGCATGTATTACAGTTACCCCCCGTAATGTTTTAAATGCAGTGCCCCGCCGCGCTCGATTGTGCATAAGAAATCGCGGTGGACACTTTGAACACTTGATATGATATCTTAAAAATTATTTTGAGAATTAGATAAATATTAATGTTCTGTATTATTAATTTGTTTTTGTTGCCTGAATTTACTTTATTCTTCTTAATTGTGTTAATGTTTTATTATAGCAAAGATTTGAACAACTTATTAAATTATTTTATCGTTTTATTTAATCACAATTCTCCACGGCAAGTATAATGCTTGTTAAAAAAAAATTATTGGTTTAAAAAGAATATTTTTATAATTACTAACGTAGTACCAATGAATAAATATGGCATGTATATATCGTTGAAAAGGGAGGAAAATACTCTATTTAATGGCGCCATTTCCCGCCCATTTCAACATAATTTTTTTTAACAGCCTGAAGAGTAAACCTGAAAATACAGCACTCTGTTTTGCAAAAAACTTTTGCCTTAGAATTTTTCTCGTATCTCTTCAAATAACAGAAATATTTGGCCTAGACGTTTTCCGCATTTTCGATATTTTCCGCCATAACTTTTAAAGTAGGCCATGGATTTCAAATGTCTTTAAACCATTTTGTAGGTTATATAAATCGGCAGAATTTTCGTAAAAATATTTTTTTTGTACGACCGATATTAAGCGAGATATTCTCAAGTTCCCTGATAAAATGGACAGCCTGTACAATGATAGATATGATTTTTTGAAGCGCGACGCGACCTACACAAATATGTGGATTTTTTAATTATCCATATCTAAGAACGATATATGTTTATGTATTTTTGTATAATCGACAAATATATAATATTTTTCCTTACATGATATAAAATGTATTACTTTCAACTCGTTTCCACACCACCCTTGAGGTATAGTTGATCTGTGCGATTTTTACGTGGTATCCCTAATAGGCCTAATCCACAGTCGAATTACAGGTTTAATTCACCTTGCGACGCTTACGATGATGCAAACCAGACTCCCTAACATAGTTATACTTGTCGAACAATTTCTTTTTAGCGAATCAATCCCCCATCAATATCCAATAGCATTCTACTCTGAACCTCCTTAATGTCTAAATTTTTAAATTTCTGTGCGTCTTCGAAAAAAACTTATCACCCACAGATAGACTAACAGGCAGACCTACGCACACAGACGGCGTGTCGATTTTGAAGCATTTGCTATTTTTTCAACACAACCATTTTCATTGCATCGAAAAGGTTTCTTAGTTTTTAGTCAGACGTTGGTTACATTGAATTTTTAAGTTAGCTTTTAATCCCAGAGATACAATTTTTCCCTTGCAATTAACTCATTCATTTCACTACACAAAAAGTTAGATAACAGCTACGAAATTCGTTAGGGAAATAATAACATAAGATTCGATCCTCTGATAAGATTTCTTTTAACTTTAACAAAAACACGCTGTATATGAAAAAGTAAAAGATGAATATAACTCATTCAATGTAGGTGAGGATGTTTATTTCATAGATAAGTTAATGCAGGTTAGTTGCTGGTCATGTGAAACTGAGATGTGCAATTTTTTTTCGAAGACCTCGTAGAAGATCCAACTAATTTAAAACGTATCTTGCTACACTTAACTATAAAATGTCTGAGAAATAAGATACACGAGATAGAAGCCTTGGACTTTCAATGTAACTATTTATTTTTCAATGGAACACTGGATGTGAAATGACGCACCTACTATCGAAAATTATGCGATGCTTAGCTGTTTTGCCAGATCAAAACACATTCACTGAGGGATGGTAATCTATGGTATAAAACCTAGCTAATCTTGCAAACAACGAATGGATATTGTACACCTTACTCAAGAACTTCATTGTGAACTATGTGCTGTTTAAGTACCAGAACATAACCTAATATATATCTTAATTATTTATAAGTCACTTCTTGGTAACATCAATATATTTATTAGTTGTAGGAACACTGTGCTTGAAATAACACGTCAACACGTAAAGTGGTTATAAATAGAGCCTTAATAATATGTTCAATACCTCCGATACACATAATTTACGATTTAGAGATTTGTACTTTCAATATATTTCTTGTAATAAGGAGCAGCCTAATAGTAAACTCTTGTTTAGACAACGTTTTAATGAACATTAATAATAATATTCTGTTTTTATAACATTAATTCATCAGACTACTTAGATGCTCGAAAACTCGTTTCCGAGGCTCGAGTGTCAAAGTGTGGCCCTTTTTCTCCACGTCATCGTTCGAGGTGGAAGAAAGCGCGTCACAACCTATCGTGGGCAAAACACTGGAATAGCACCGAAACAAAAATTTGTAATACATTTAGATTCACAAAATTTTATAAACCACAATTTGGCTTTAGAGAATCCTTCTCAACAACTAATGCAATAAATAAGTTAATCTCCATCGTTGAGGATGACTGTCACAATATATGAAGTACTGGAAGTCTAATATACTTATCAAAAGCGTTTGACTTCGCCTTCTTTGATATTCTAATTGATAGAATGGTTTATTACAAATTCTCCCCAAAGTGTCCCGCCATAATGCACTCTTATTTAATACATCGAAGGCAATTTGTAGAACTTAATGGAGACCTCCTAAACACTACTCGTGAAGTACCAGAAAGTTCCGTGTTTTATTTATATTGATGATATCATCACTGGCTGAAATACCAACACGGAGTGTGCATACTGTAGGCAGACGTGATCAATATTGTCTACAAACACCACCAGAAAGCTACTATAGACGAGAAATTACAGAAGACTCAGTTAAGGCCGTCAAACTAATTGCTTCAAAAAATTATCTTTCTCTCAACGTAAAAAACCTATTTCAATACATTTTTCCCTCTCAATAACTTCTTTAAATAACGATGGGCTCAAAACAAACTTGGCAATACCTCACATAAGCTGTGTACAGCATGTTTTGCGTTAATGTAATCCTATATATCCTACACAATTATAGCATGAATCATGGAACATCGACTTGTAGAGTCTTCTCTCTTCAAAGTAAATCTATTAGAATAATCAGGAGTCTAGCATATAGCGATAATTGTAGGCCAAATTTTAACAAATAGACATTTTTAACATTTCCTTGTTTGAACATTTTCCACTGCTTACTGTATGCTAGAGGCAACATGATATCATATACCACTCACGAGGATAAGTATGACACAAGAAAGAAAAACAATATCTACGTTTCTTTTAACCGAATAAAAACACAAAGAGGAACCAGATAGTGAGGTCCCTTGATAGAACTAAGTTCAAAACCTTAGTCAAAAACTATTTAGTTAATAAATGCTTCTATGCCGTAATAGTTATTTAAGATACAAGTGTAAAAAGCCATTCTTTATTGCACGAATGGCTAGATTAAAAATACGAGCGAAGCGAATATTTTTAAAAGCCATTAGTGTAATAAGGAGGTTTTTTACAAGTGTGTCTTACAACGTTTCATCTTCCATTCTAATTATGTTACTTCATGGTTGTGACTGAAAATCTGTGATGATAGTAATTAAAGAAACGATATTATAAATAAACTGGCATATTTTTAAATTTTTTTAGAAATCGTGCAATAAAAGAGTGCAATAATTTTTTTTATTGTACAGTTTCTTATTAAAGGTCACTTTTTATACTGGAAATGATGTTAAAAACTGTTACTTTTTACACAATCGTAGATAATAATTATTTAAAATACAAGTGTAAAAAGTAATTCTTTATTGCACGAATGGCTAGACGCCATGAGTGCAATAAAGAGGCTTTTTACAAGTGTGTCTTGCAACGTTTTATCTTCAGTCGTTCCAATTATTGTAAGAAATGGGCAATTTTTCATGAATATTTGTAAAACTGTATCAACTTTCTGTGAATGTCACTTTCAGACGGTTAGCATTATTCGAGTTGTAGTTGAAGTCTCCATTCTAATTGATTTCATAGTCGTGACTGAAAATCTGTGATGATAGTAACTATAATGAAACGATATTATAAATAAACTGGCGTAGTTTTTAATTTTTAGAGAAATCGTGCAATAAAAGCGTGCAATAAATTTTTTTATTGCACAGTTTCTTATAAAAGGCCACTTTTTACACTGGAAATGATGTAAAAAACTGTTACTTTTTACATGATCGTAGATAAAAAATATTTCGACTAAAATAATAAATAAATTCAATACATTTATTTGTTTAGAAAATATACTACAGTACTCAGATAAGTTGACTTTTGTACAGGATTTGATTTTATAACCAAATTTCAAAGAAATAAATTGGCGTATCGTGCACGATAGAGCTCCCGTGAAACTGAAACTCTTAGACGTGTTATAGGGGACTATAATGAATCTAAAAATATGCGAAAACAGTGTCCAAGGTCTTATATGATGTAACTCTAACGCGATATTATTTCTCAATAACTATCATGGGGAACTTGGTTTCCCTAGAGCATCTACCTATATACCTAAACAAATATCTAGCCTAAAATTAAAATATATACATTACGTATGATGTGATATTAGCCTAGTTGCCAGGGGTTTTAAGTAGGAATTAATTGTGACCTCGCTAATTTTTTCATGCAAGGCTAGTTTTTGTTAGTAGAAAGTGGCTCAAAAAACTACCAAAATCTACCTCCACGAACGAAAGGATTTTATTTTTAAATTAGTATTTTATTTAGTATTTATGTTTTAATGTAGAGTGGAAAAAATTATAAAGTTTAATTTTCACGTGCAATTTATAAGAGATAAAAATTACAAAAATTAAAAGTAATTATACCATTGAAATCTGAATTCTTCTTCTTTAAAATGCTGCCTTTGCTTTTTTTCGTTTTTAATGGGTACAAATTGACTTTATTATGTGGCGGCGGTCGAGAAATGTTTCATTTCACTGTGCGACGCGCTTGAAATATTGAGCCGAACTAGCGAACTGTGATAATTTCTCATGCTAAGAGAAACATTTATTTAAAAAAACTTTTATACTATTTTTATGTAACATTTCCCGCTCTTTCAAGTGGTGCTATCCGTTTTTTTTATTATTATTTTCCGAGATATTAGCAAAAAACTGAATTTTTCCGTTTCAGAGGGTTGTTTATAAGGGTTCGCGGGGGTTAATTTTGGTTAACTTTTTTGAGCCACTTTCTACTAGTAAAAAACAAGCCTTTCATGAAAACATTAGCGAGGTAACAATTAATTCTTACTTTTCATCAAAATTAGTCTCTGGCAACTATATTGTACATGCACAGAAAAGAAAAACATATATATACAACAAGATAAGATAAGAGAGGCATCCGCTAGGCGGTACTTATCCCTGATAATTTTTGTTGGGAGCCTGTGATCATAAAAACTCCGCTAGTAGGCAGGAAAAGTATTGCCACCTTCACGCGTAAAATTCTTTCAATTTTGGAGTGATTCTGCTTACGTAACAAATGTTACCTGGCTGGTATGTACAGAATAATATGCTGCTTCGAGGTTGTTGTCTCTGAGGTATCAATAAACTTATGAGAGATATACTGGACCTCTTATTACGTAACATATATAGGGCCACACCCAAGATAATACTAACGGTTTGATGCTTAAGCTATAACCATAAAGAAAACTCCTAAAAAGAAGGGATTTCGAGTTCAAATAACTCCCTGTCGGTTAAACCCCATTTCAATAGATAGACTCACCTCCAACCATCACGACACCCTAAATGAAATGGAGGCGTTCTTCCAGGCTCGGTGGCAAAACTTATAACCTTCCAATGAAGAAAATTAGATGATATAACCCAGCCTACCAAATATCAAAACTCCCAATATCATCTACTTGACAATTAGTGTCGATTTTATCTGTGTGTTCTGCTATTTTATTTCAATATCACACTTCTCGTGTCCATTTGCCACCATAGCAATACAAAGAATTCCCCGTTCTTCCTCCCGTTATTGTTGGTATTAAACCTGTCTATTTCTACCAACACTAGGAATCAGCACGATATAGAGCACGTCATTCAATATTCATTAGTATGGGTACTTAATTAGAAATATTTACGTGAAACGTAACAGAACCTTGATTTGTGTAAATCCCACAGCTCCGATAAATTATCATTAATATTTAATGTTCATTATCTGCCCACAAATGAAACAAATGAAAATATAATTGGATGTCACCTCCTCTTCATAATACTCATATTTCAACTTTGTATATTACTATAATAATAATGAAACACTATTAATACTATTATTATTATTCATCGCTAAAATTAATGTCATCGAACCAATGTAAAATTTTCTTGTCAATTGATCATCTGCGCTATGGCTTTATCAGTCATTTTAAGCTAACCTCATGCGATCTCAGAAGCCCTTGTATAGATCATAAATTGTCTAAAATTTATGCATTGCCGGAGAAAAAAACCTGCCTATTATTTTCTAAGTAAATTATAAATTAATATTCAAACTTTAAAAGGAAATATTCTTAAACTATAACAGCATTCTAAAACAGTTTTCAAGGCGTTTTCTCTAAATTGCAAATCACACATTAGCATAAAATGAATAACGTGAATTTGGTTTCTACAAATTTTCCAAATTTTAGCCGACAGTTAACTTACATAGTTTCGACGCTACTGAATCGAACTGGGGCAAATTTCTACATTGCGTTCATCTCTCAGGTTGTTAATTTCAATTCCTCTCTCGTTTTTGTTAATGTCTTAACATTAGAATTCCAGACGAGTACCTATTACTTTAGAATGAGAGTATTCGATGTGGAACTTGATTACTTTGGCAACAAATATGTAAGTGCGGGTGGGACCTATTGTATCAGAACAACAACTACAACACTTCTGCACCGGATTATTGTATATCCAAGTTTAGACAATTTAATTCGCTTATCTCAAGATGTTGCTAGATGCAAGCCGCAGATGTCGGTGGTTAAACACTGACTTTTACAAACTAAATGTAAAGTGTGCACTCGGGCATTGCAGATTACATATATATGTATATAACTTAATAATAATAATGTCTTTACTTAACTAGGTACATATTATGATAATAATAATAATAATAATAATAATGAACTTTATTAACCACATAAGATACATAGAGTACATATGGCATGTCAGACAAGTATATAAATTACTTAGCGAAATAAAATACATACGTAAATATACATGTACATGAGACATTGAAAGATATATATGCATGGGAGAGTCAAAAATTTTTTTTCTCTGAAAGCTGTTCTACAACTTTCATTGTACCTTAGTACAACTTGTAAGTTAAATATAAGACGTATTAGTCTTTTTTGTAGAACAAATACCCTACCCATTTCTCTTCAGCACCCCCAACTTATGATGTTTAACGAAATGTGCGAGTAGGCTAAGGCATAATAAATACTTAATAGACCACTTTCGTCTAGCGTGTCTTTCAATTTTAAGATGCCAAAATAAGCTTTATTTAATTTATTGTACACGTCATCGATATGTTTGTCCCATGATAGTTTAGAATCTAAGGAGGTACCAAGATATTTAATTTCTTCTCCTAGCTCTATATCAAATATTTTAAAATTTATAGGTAGAGGTCTTCTAATGTGAAAATTTATAATCATCGTTTTATTCGTGTTTAATATTAATCGATTTCTATCACACCAGGACCTTAATAAATTTGCAATATTTTCAGCATACAACTGGAGATCATCATTTCTTATTGACGATACTGAAATTGTCGTGTCGTCAGCAAACACGGTGACATGCCCAGCACTTTCTATGTAATCAGGAAGGTCATTTACATATAGCATAAAAAGCAAGGGTCCAAGAACTAAGCCCTGCGGTACTCCAAGTTTGACATTATGAATGGATGACATATTATTATTGTAGCTCACTGTTAATGAGCGTCCCTTCATGTAAATCCCTCCAGACTTCATAAGGGTCAGATACATATTCTGAATTGTACTTGAGTATAATATTTTTATTTTTTATTCCATTTACCAAATCTAGAATTAATAATGTTCTATGTTTCCTTTGTTTTATTTGACTAATTATTAATTTTGTTTTTAAAATATGTCTGTTTGGTAATTTTGATATTTTTCTTATATTCCTTTTTTTTAATTTGATACTCATTTTTAAGTTGTTGATAATCTGAAGCTTTCATGAGGCAAAACATATTTTTTATTTCAGTGCTTTCTTTAATCAGTTCCTCTGTTAACCAATTTTTATCATTTGCATTATTATTACTACTTGTACATTTTTCTCTATATTTGACTGGACAGCACTCGTTAAAGTACCATACAATTGTTTCTATAAAAAACAAAAATCCATCATTTACATTAAAGTAAAATAAGTAGAACCAGTCAACCTTACTGAGTAATACATTTAGATGTGCTATATTGCTACTTGTAATGCTTCGTTTTTTTAGAACTTTGTAATTTTTCACTTGATTACTTCGAATTTCATATGTGGCAGATGAGTTTATACATAAGAAGTGAGATAAATGATCTGCAATGTTTGGATTTATTAATTGACAGTCAAACATGTTTGCTGGCATATTAGTGGCCATATAGTCAATATATGTCGAACTGGTGTAACCATCTCTATATGTGAATATTCTGGTATTTTCATTGGGGCAAGTTATTGTAAGTTCATAACAACTGAATAGGTCCTTCACCTACAGCACACATTTCGATATGACATTTCATGGATAGCCCCGTTATAGCTGAGACGTCAGTTGACTCAATATCGTGCTTTACTAAAATGAGAGAAGCCCCCCGAATATGTTCATTTCTAGAGAAGTTTGAGACCAATTTGTATCCGAAATAATAAAAATTCAAAATATTACATCTGCTTATCCAATGTTCAGATATACATAGGATATCAGTTTTCCTAACTTTAAATTAAAATTATTTAGAAAGCCTTGTACATGTATATGACATACACAGATATCTACATTGTCAAACACACTTTGTTGAAAACATATTTGTAGCAAGTCAACATAGTAAAATAAGAGTAAAAAAGTAATTATAAAAGTATACAATAAAATATAGTATACGAATGTATGTAAAATACATTACATTTATAGCACAAACAGTAAACAGTAGTATAAAAGATGAAAATAATATAAAATAAGCCAATTGGTGAGCACATCACATGTCAACCGAACAGCTGGTCAGCTTCTCTATATACTCTTGAGAGAAGTAAAAACAATGCGACAATAAAAAGCATTCTTTATTCTTGTTTTAAATATATTGTAATTTAAAAATTTTATATTTGCAGGTAGTTTATTGTATAGGTTTAAATTTAGCGAGATTCGTTCAGAAATTGCGAGTCTAGGTGCCCTCAAGATATCACCTGACCTTACAACTTAGGCTAAATAGAGTAGAAGTGCTTATTTTGATGTATTTGTAATACTGAATAGAAAATATAAAATGACGGAATTGGTAGAATTTTATATTTTATGAACAAGTGTTGACATAGGTCATTGAAACCAGCATTATCTAGCAGTCTTATAGTGCGCTTCTGTAGGAGAAAAACTCTAATTGACTGGCCAGAGTTCCCCCACAGGAGCACTCCATGGCACAAGTGCGAGTGAAAGATGGAGTGATAGGCTGTTAAAACTATATGAGGACTGAAGACATTCTTTATTTGTCTCAGTACGAAGAGTTGAGTGGATAGTTTTTTGCATAGATTTTCAATATGGCTTGTCCATTTTAAACCATCATTGAGGGTGATACCTAACAGCTTTACGTTACTGCCATTAATAAAGATATTATTAGAAGAAAAGACAATTTATTGTGTTTCCCTCGATTTAACTTAAGTTAGTTAAGTGTAAACCATTGATCAGCCCTGTTTCGGTTTCAAAGGTCATTTGCTGTAATTTAGAAATATCATCATGAGAAACAAGTAAGGAAGAATTGTCAACAAAGCATATTCATGTTACAGAAAGTAGTGAATGAAATATATAGTTCAGATAAATAATAGTGGTCCTAGGACCGACCTCTGGGGCACGCCATGCGTGAGTTTTAAAAAGTTAGATGATATGCCATTTAGTATGACTTTCTATGTCCTATTTTGCAGATAGGATTTAATGAAGTTTAGAGGTATGCCTCTCACACCACAAAAATTTAATTTACTTAGCAGGATGTTATTGTTTTCAATAGTTGTTGTGGAGCAGCTTATTTTTTGATAGTAATAGGAAACAGACCTTTTTTTTCATCCAACCCCAATCTTGATGACTTTTGGTATTGCCGTACTAATGTTGAATTTAACAGTATGTTCTAAAAGAGTGGAGTGCAGTAGACTCAATTGGAGGTAACGATGCAAGGTTACATGTACTTTTTGCAACTAATTTAATAAAGCATTTGTACCTGAAGTCATTCAAAGAATGCTTTGGGTTCTGCTCCGTAAAGGGCTAATATAGCTTTTCGGTCTGCTGTATCTATAACACCACGGTGAGAATTGGGGTCAGAATTGGGGTCATTTAAACATTCCACGTATTTCTATAATTCAACAGATTTTTGTAATTTATTGAATTTTGATTTGGTTTGCCTAAAAATGCAGAAGTTGTATTACATCCATTGAATGCGTGGAGAAATAATGTGTTATCCGCAACTTCTTTTGGGTATTTAAAAGAGTTCGAAGAATAAATTCAGTCGTCCGTTCCCCCTTGCTTGATTTCATAAAATACAAGTTTGAACAACGTGCGGATAATCCTGTCATAAGGATCAAAAGTTCAACGTCTTCACCAACTATTATTACCAAATCGTAATGATGTGATATATCTATCGCTGAGTTAATAATAAGAGAATCGGCATTTTCGGCAGCCTGTTTAACAACGAAACCTGCAGTGGTAAGCTTTTTACGTAACGGTGAGATAAGCCTATTTTTACTTTGATCGTTTGATATAAACTTTTCCTGTTGCATTGTTGCAATCCCCCTCCGTCTCTCACTTAAGCCCAGCTGACCTTAAAAAGGCGAACGTCAGCTTGGTCGATAAACCCAATGTTTCTAAGTTCTTATAGAATACACCATGGTCCGGAGTCCCTCAGGGATCAAATCTTGGACCCTTGTTATTTTTATTATTTATCAACGACATTATTTGCTAATGATTTGAAAATGTATTATACTGTAAACAACCCATCGAATTTACATATAAAATAAACTCAATAGGTTTAAATCGATATGAAATCATAAAAGACCTCGGCGTAATTTTTGACACCAAACTCACATTAGTCAATCTGTATCATCCTCATCATGCATGTTGGGCTTTATTATTAGAAACTGTCGGCATTTTCATAATATGCAAGCATTAAAAGTTCTTTATTACTTATTTGTAAGATCTAAATTAGAATACGCTTCGCTTATGGCACCGACTGATGAAATTGAAGTTAGTAATACTATTCATAATATGAAAAACCCTTACTCTATGGGCGATGATAATCTAAGTATTAATTTATTGAAGAAATGTGTTAATTTTATTATAGCACCTTTAACATATATAATAAACTGTTCATTCAATGAAGGCGTATTCCCTAATATTCTTAAAATAGCAAAGGTCGTACCTGTATTTAAAAAAGGTGATAATACGTTACTAGAGAACTACAGGCCTATTTCCCTCTTATCCACGATATCTAAGATAATGGAAAAAATCGTTTATGCACGTATGATACTTTTTATAGAAAAACATAATATTTTAAATTCAGTACAACTTAGCTTCAGGAAAAACAAATCAACGCAATCTGCGGTGCTAGATTTCTTAGTAAGTCTATATAACAACTTGGATAGTAATAATAAATGTATTGGCATCTTTATGGATCTTAGCAAGGCCTTTGATCTTGTTGATCATGCTCTACTTTTTGAAAAGTGTTTTCGATATGGTTTTAGAGGTTTAGTATATAACTGAATTGAATCATATTTATCCAACAGATGTCAACACGTAGTAATCAATAATAGTAAATCAAATGCACGTAAAATGGATTGTGGTGTTCCTCAAGGATTCGTCCTTGGGCCATTATTATTTCTATTATCCATAAATGACCTGCCAGAAATTGACACACAAAACAAATTAGTAATGTATGCTGATGATAATACCTATTTGTGTACTGAGAATAACATGAATGACTGTTTAAACTATGTAGAATATATCCTAAAAAAATTCTCAAGCTGGTTTCAAAACAACAAACTTTATCTCAATACTTCTAAAACCACATTTATTCATTTTACACCCACAAGTGGAGTTATGAACAGCAGCCATCTTGTGAGAATAAATAATAAGTCACTCCAACAAGTTCAGTCAATGAAATTTTTAGGCAAATATTTAGACAATAAGCTTAATTGGGAGACGCATGTAAATAACTTATGCCCTAAACTACGCATTATACAGACTTAAAGACCTAGTAAACCAATCTGTTCTGCTGACGTTCTACCATGCACAGTTTGTATCAAAAATAAAATATTGAATTATATTTTAGGGTTGTTCGCCTCATAACGTCAGTGTTTTTTGTTTGCAAAAGAAATTCATTAGAACAATATATGAGCTATCAAATCTAACATCTTGTTAAGATACGTTTAAAGCCAACAAATTATTAACATTACCCTCTCTCTATATAAAAGAAATTATTATGTATGTTAAAACTAATTTAAACCTATTCGTAAATAATAATGTTTATCATGATTATGAAACTCGTGGGAATGAGGATTTATATATACCTAAACACAACTTAACTATTTCTGAAAAAAATCCTTGTTACATAGGTATTAAAATATATAAGTTACCTATTATATAAAATATTTAGATAATGTTATGGAGTTTAAGCATAATGTAGACATATTCTTATATTCTAATGTATTTTATAGTCTAGATAAGTATTTTAACCGCTGACTTAAATTCAACACTGCCTGTGATTTTTTTCATTCTATCAAAAGTCTTTATTTTGACACGTCCTATGTCTCTGTATATACTTTGTACTTGATTTTTTTTTGACAATAAAATTCTGTTACATCTGCTACAGAAAATGTACAAAGGAAATTCTTAAAATTTATGGATTTCAAAGTTTATGGTTTTTATTCCGAAAGAGGTTACGATAATCAGTTACTACTTGATAAATTTGATATGCTATCACTACAATTGAGGCGAGTTTTAATCAGTTGAAACTTTGATTTTAAACCTCTGGACAATAAAATTGATAGCATGCATCTCCTTGAAGAGTTGAATTTTCGAATGCCATTTTTAGATATTTTTAATTTACCAATGGCTAGAACCAACATACTGCTCCGTTCACCCATGTATATTATATGCAGTAATTTAAATAAACTAAGTATGTTTTGTGATATATTCAACATAAATTTAAATGAGATACGTAGTATTACTATGGAACACAAACACAATTTTTGGAATTTTTTACTTGAATAATTTCCAAATGTACAACTATGTTATAACCTTATCCTACTTATTATTATTTGTTCACAATTTAGTTATAAAGTATTTGTTCTGTAATTGAATTCCTGTAATCTGTTGGGCAAAGAAGACAGTATTATTAGTATTATTATTACTAATATGGAATCCCAGCTATTTGACATATATTGATAACTTATAGGCAGTGCAAATCTAATTTATCCTTTAAAGAAGATAGGTTATATACACCAATTGGAATACCACAAAGCACTCTACTTGATAGATTCTCATTATCTAGCAAGATCGCAGGATTAGACAGTTATTAGTATTTCTGTATAAAATACTAAATAATAAAATAGACTGCCCTCAGGTATTAGAACAAATACGCCTTCATGTACCAAGAACCGAGGCTCCTAATAATATTATCTTCTTCTTCACCGCTCCACTTTATATAATTACAACAACCTGCAAGACAGAGTTGACATATTTAATTGTAGTATAAATAAACTGACCATTGTGCAATATTACTTATTTTTTTTGTATAGTCTCTGTTTTCTCTGGTTCCCTGTTTTTTTTTCTCTTCGTATGCTTATTAAAACTATTATGTATTATATATTGTTATACATATTATTCTGTTTGACTTATTAACGTATAATTTGTGATATTTGTTCATAATCAAATCATAATCACATCCAGTAATTGGCTTTTGCTGTTGGATGGTGCATGTAAACAAATATAAATAAATAAACTGATAGGTAAATAAAAAAATTCCATTGTTATTATTATTATCCTATATATTTATATACTAGGTTCTCATAAAATGTGATTTCCAGATTTAGATAATGCTTAAATATTCGCGAGAAAACATCTCACTCGGAACATGAACTTATCGATATTTATCTGGCATAATACAAAGAACTTAAAAAGGTCGTTGAAAACTCATAGATATCTCCTCGACACCAGCAAAGATAATAGGATTAAAAGTTTTCCATGCTTTTTGTTACAAATGCCACAAAAGAGTACGAGTTAAATTTAATGAAATGCTCTAGCACGTTCTGTAAAGCTCTGTTGAACAAAAATTGATAGCGGCTAGTCGTCATCTTTGTATAAAAACTTGGAAAAAATTTCTCGCTTCCCATTCCTTAATACTTTAATAGCCATTTAAGTAAGCGTAAAAAATGAATATATTACCGAGCTTTATGGTCTTAGTTATTTCGGTTGTTCTTTCGAAGCTTACAATTAATTAGGGCACCGTAATGATAGGAATTATCTTATATTTTCTTTTACTACGATTCCAGAACAGAAAATAAGTCTTGGAAAGTAAAAATGTCTTTCACTTTGTCAATATCAACATATATTCAGGGATTCAGAGTCCACTTCTTCAGCAGTATGCATTCTTTCGACATACTTTTCAAATTAGGCTAACGTTATACAGGGTGATTCGTGAGGAGAGAGTCGTACTTTACCAAAAGATAGAGAAATATTGAGGTGATCCTAAATCCCCATACAGTAATGGCTGAAGCGGCCCAGTTTTCGAAATACAGGGTGTATAATATTTTGTGGAAGAATCTGTAATGCGTAAACGGAATCCAATGAAATTTTGCGTAGTCGTTCACCATCTAATGCCTGGAATATTAATAAAATATCAGGACCGAACCCAGAATAAAAATATTTTTATGTTATTCCTAGAAAATAAAACTCTGTATACTGTTTATAAAATATTTGACATTAAAATATTGATTTATACCTAGAAAGATACAACATCCCATAAAAAAGGTAGTGCAAATATGGAGAATAAAAATTCATCACATATACCTGGTAAATAAAAACTTAATAAAACGATAAATAATAAAAATTAACCATTTAACTATAACATAAGAAATCGGTCAAACTTACTAAATCCCATTAAATTATTTTGAATCACAGTCTATTTTCAAAGTGACCACCGCCAAATTCAATACATTTTCTTGATTAATTTGTCATTTGATTTATACTTTTTCTACCAATTTCTAAATTGTTTTTTATTTCATTGCAA
The DNA here is from genome assembly GCA_963675555.1 of Leptura quadrifasciata. Lineage (NCBI taxonomy): Eukaryota > Metazoa > Arthropoda > Insecta > Coleoptera > Cerambycidae > Leptura > Leptura quadrifasciata. The sequence goes on from OY776675.1 coordinate 46,153,080, forward strand.
AAGTGCTCTAATTACTCTTAAAATGTTTTATAATCTGATTTGAAAATCAACGTCTGTATTACCTTTCAGCAGTTTTTGCATTGATATTGCAATATCCATAGACAAAAATGATTTTTGCGTATTCTCTACTTGTGTATGTAAACGGCATAATTTAGAATTATTCCAAGACAATCTTGTAACCACTTCGAAAATAAACTGTAATTCAAAATAATTTAATTGGATTTAGTAAGTTTGACTGATTTCCTATGTTGTAGTTAAGTTGTCAATTTTTATTATTTATTATTTTGTTAAGTTTATTAATTATATATTCATTGCAAAATATTTATTTTTATTTTACTAGGTACATCTGATGACTTGTTATTCTCCCTATTTGCACTATCTTTTGATAGTGCAGAGAGAGGACAAAAAAATAATAGGTAAAAGAAAAAAAATTTAACCCTCAACAATTTAATTTTTTTATTTAAACAATGAAATGGGATGTTGTATCTTTCTAGGTGTAAATTAATATTTTCTTGTCAAATATTTTATAAATAATATATATAGTGTTATTTTACCCTGGTATTTTATTAATATCCCAAGCATCAGATGGTGAATGACTACTGTAATCAAAATACAAAATTTCATATTATTCCGTTTGCGCTTTACAGATATATGGCGAAAAGAAAATTCTTCCACAAAATTTAATACACCCTGTATTTTGAAAACGGGGCCGCTTCAGCCATTACTCTATGGGGATTTAAGATTACTTCAATGTTCTCTATCTTTTGTTAAAGTACGACCCTCTTCTCACGAATCACCCTGTATATGATTGTTCTGCTTAATTCATTAATGGGAAGTGCAAAGCGATTCAAGCTTGCACTCATACCCTATATTAATTTTCACTCATTTTTCGCAACATGTATACTTTTTGAAAAGTAGTTCATATTTTCTCTAACCTAACACAACAGCTATTAAATTATATGCGGATGTTAGAGTGGCTAATGCCAAAACAAGTTTAGAGTCCCTTGGTTCTCGTATACACAATAAATCAGAATTTAATTTTTTACTCCCATTAATAATAGGGTGGTGGTGGCAATGGGGGTGGTAGAGGGGTAGCTAACGCCAAAAAAGATATTTCGTTCTTGTTTCGTTGTTTTGGCTGATGCTAAAAAAAATTTTCAGAATTTAACTTTTCATACATGCCTTAAATTGCAATTTTATGGACTCTTACCTGCTTGCTTTGCCTATTTACCATTATTTACCCCATTTACCACCGAACCCTTCAACGGAATTAGATTAAAATATAATCCAGTTCCAGATCTCGTTACAATATATAAGTGTACCAAATTTCAAGTCAATATCATAAATGATTCCAAAGTAAACGTGCGCACAAAAAAAAGTTAGAGATATACAAACCTACAGACCGACAGACGAGAAATTTTTTTCGCTCAAATTTAAAATCTCGTATTATAGAAAATGTCACCGTCCAGCAAAAACCAAACGAGAGGTGTGAGTAGTTTGGCCAGGATTGGAAGGGGAGAGGTATATAATGTTAATAAGCTAGGGCGTCAGAATAAACTTAACAAACCTGGTAACAGTGATAACATTAATAACATAAACATTAATAACATAATTGTAATATTTAAGTCTTGTTAAAAATGATAATAATAAAATAAAACATAATTCTCATTAAAGTAGCGTCGTATCTGAAGTAAAACAGAATTACTTATTATTTTACCTTAATTAAAATAAAACTTCTATCAAAGTAAGACAATGTAAATAGTAATAAAAGAAATTCTCATAGTTTCGAGAAAAAAACGGTCACATGGTAACGGAGTCATCAGTAAGCTCAGTACAAAAATCATTCCCTACCTAAATAACAATAGGCTCTACGGGCGGCAAAATGGGATACTATTTTTTTATTCATAACGTGGTTCACGTTTTTTTTTTCATGTGTCTGTTTTGTATAAATCGGATATTATGGTTCTTGTATTATCTAGAATTACAGCGCTGAAAGTCGGATTCTAATTGCATTTTCTGAACTCGTGTCCCCCAAATGAATTCTATTGGATTAAATATGCAGCAATATGGCGGAAAACTTAACAGACCACGGCCGTGTGTTTCGCAGATATGGTATTTTTAACATGTTTTTATTAGCTTCACCTGTATGTTTGTAACGGAATTTTGGAACGTGATTTTCACCCACTTCAAAACGTCAGATTCAACTGAAACATTGCACACTTATCAAGGACCAATGATAATACAATAATTTGACTACTTTGCCCTAATATCCTCGCCAGGATCATCAAGATAATATAATAATGACTAATCTATTGTCGAGATTTTTCCGGAGGCGCCACTATTATTAATATATTTTATTACAAACGGTCAACCCTCCCAGAGGTCCGATAGAATGGTAAGGCTTCTATACAACAGGGTGTGCCCGAATCCCTGAGATTGACGCTAACGACATGACATTTTCACCCTTTTGCCATTCATCCCTCGGCACATTTCTCACCAATATATTGGATTGGGTGAATTTTAGAATTAGCCTCATGAACATCGATACATATAGAAACCAGCTGATACTCGCCTGCTTTTCAAAACCGCTAAGTATCCGCTAGTAGTACACAATTAATATTACATCATAATGTATGTATTAAAGTTTGAACTAGCGTTTAACAAGGGCTTATACAACGACAAATACGTTACAGGCAATTAAAAAAGAAGAGATTGGCGAAAAAAAATATAGTTTAAAAAAACTAAAAAAACACGCTTTAATAGCAAACCGAACTAGAAAGTAAAAAATAATGTTTAAATATTAATATTTTGTTCAACAGCGATAGAAAGTCCACTAACTCAATATAATTAAATCATTTTTAATAAGTTTAAAATAAGAATGAAGTAATTGACACAAAAAAAAAATTGGTTTTATTGTAAAAAAGCGTGAGGTGCTTTTTACTATATTTTTATAATTCTACTTTTATCAATAGCTACCAATAAAATACTTATAACAATTCATATCATATTTAAAATGTTAATGGCTGTATATAACTTATATACAGATGTATGTTTCCTAAGTTTGCATGTACAATATATTAATAAAAACAACAAAACCACTATGAATTGCTATAAAATAAAGTGTTTTGCTCTATGCCGTTCTATCTACATTTAATATATTCATCGTACAAAAAAATTCAACGAAACTTTTTCAAAAAGTTAGTATTTTTCTTCATTTTACCACGTATTTTGTATTGCTTACTAAACTCAAAAGTTTAAACTGACTTGATCTTAAAACCTACTTCATTTCCCACACCCAAAACTATGTCTATTATTACTGGAGGAGGAAATAATTAATACCCATATAACTACAAATTCAATCAATTTTATTTTTGTTATTAACATAATGCTTTTTTACGCAAATCAACGTATAATAGAACACATATTAAAATCTAATTATGTGGGAACTTAGTTGTACTAATTAAGAAACATAATACCTAATGAAAGCGTACTAAAAAAGAAACATGTTACATGCCACCTTACGAACAATCTACGGTTATGGAAAAAATCATCTTTACAGAACGCTGCTGGGCTGGGCACGTATTTCTATTTTTTCAGGCTCTACTGTTTGGTTTGAACAGAAGGAAATTCCAAAAATCTCACTGTTATTTTTGGATTCCATCGATTAGTGCACCTAACAACAGCCATCGTCGACATGTTTCTAAAATGGTAACAAATTCAAACTCATTAGAAACTTTTGAGCTTGAAGTACAACCTCATAAATGCTCATAGAAACAGATAAAAATAAAGCTATGTGGTTCTATGAGACTGATATCTTGAAAGAAATTAGTCGATTCCACATTACAGTCATATCAATAACCATAAAAATTCCAAGAGATATTCCTCCTCAATATGATAGAAAGTCGTTGTGCAATAAAATTACATAGAAACTCATAGGTAAAATTGTTAATGTCACCTACATAGATGCTCTCCATGCTCATAATATACACCCCAAGGGTGGTGTGGAATAGAGTACTTAAATTATTCATAATATCACATAAGTTCAAATTCAATGCAAGATTTTGAAAAAAATATTGCGTATACGAAAAAAGACCCCCTCCTATTAAATTCATTTCAGAGTAAGATTTTAGCCCTTTACAGCGTAGCCAAATTTTATCCTCACAGTCCCACTTCGGGGACTTTTGAGACCTTGTTCAGGACACCAGAACCTACCTGGAAAACCACCATTTGCTTTTGTATGAATCGATTTGTAGAAAAATCCTAAATGCAGTGGATTATATTCAGTTTTATACTTCGTTTTATATTTATAACCGAATCCGGAAAATCTTAATTACTGAACCCATCGGGAAACGTACTTAAAGGAACGTTACCAACTTTGGTTTTAATGATATGAAAAATGTATAGAATGGAAATGCTATTAATTATGTAAAACTGCTAAAACATGCATTACAAAAATCACGAAGAATAATGATGAAAATAGATGGGCTAGACTTTCTGCATATTAATTTTAATTATGAATTTTACTTTCTATTAAATTTTTGCCACGCTCACGCTTTTCCATTAAAGCTGTTTTTATCAACTCTATCTGCAAAGTGTAATAATGATGTAATGTCCATAGGTTAATCCGAATAAAACGTTTGGATTATCCCGTCTAGACCACTTTTTCTTGAACGAATTTTGAGGGTTCACATTTCCATAAATATATAATACGTTTATTGCAATTCAGGCACATTCACCAGTTTTCTGTGGATTTATTATGATGTATTACTAGTACAGTAAATTTAATGTTTGACCTAAGACACATTTGGGACAAGCTGATTTAGGCGACATTATATACTTAAGTGGATCATTCTTAATTGACGAATGGTCTAACTACCCCAGAAATACCCAGAAGTACAGGCTTATTCACTATATATTGACGTCCCCTTTGTTTGTGTTATTATTGAAAATAGAAAAAAAAAGTTTCGTGTAAAAGTTGTAGGATCTTACCTATATTTTATTGAAGCGTGATAAAAAAACAATATGATGTATAGGTTACGAGTTACGAAATAAATATTTTTTGTTTTTTTTTTAACTGGAACACCCTATATAATAATAATAATAATAAAACTTTATTGTCCAAGAGACATGGTGTGAGACACGTCGAAATGATTGACCGGAGTTGACAATAATAGTAACAATCATAACAGAAATACAAACACAGAGAAAAAATAAAATACAAAACAATATGTACACAAACAGAGATAGAAGAACCTATTACACAAAGTTAAAACCTAATCAACTAAGTTATCTTCTAAAAATTCTTGTACAGAATAGTAGCATTTTGTAGCTAACATATTTTTAATGACATTATTGAAGTCGCGTTCATTTAAATTGTTAACTCTTGATGGCAGTTTATTATATAGTATAATACCCATATATTGCGGACTCTCTTTACATTTAGATAAATGGTGGCTAGGAATTAATAAATTATCATTTGATCGGGTATTGTAGTCGTGATTAAAGTTATTAAGAAGAAATCTATTTAAGTTTTTTCTTGTATGAACTAATATATGTTGTATGTAAATACAAAACAAAGGCAGAATTTTTTATTTCTTAAATGTTTCTCTACAAGAAGCATATTTTGACACACCTATTATATTTCTTACTGCTTTTTTTTTGTATTACAAAAATTCTTTGTGCATTTGAAGAAGAGCCCCAACAAATAATGCCATAGAAAATTCTTTAAAAGAAATGTGAATAATAGTATACTAATATAGTTTCTGTACTGGTAGTTTTATGTAATCTATAAATTGCATAGTATACTGACGTTAATTGTTTTGCTAAATTATTAATATGAGGTTCCCAGCTAAGTGCATTATCTAAATTTACACCGAGAAATTTTGTTGTATCAACTTGTTGGATGGATTTACCCTCAATCTTTAATAAATAACTTTCCAAAATTCGGGATATTCTTGGTGTAAAATTTATAAATACCGTCTTTGATATATTTAAAAACAATTTATTATTCTTAAATCAGTCAGTGAATTTGAATATCTCGGTTTTAGTGTCATTTAAAGCGCCTGTCAAAGTGGTTGAACAACTTAAATAAGAATTATCATCCGCAAACATAATCAAGTTGTTTTTAATTAACATTATCGGGCAAATCATTTACATAAAGTAAAAATAGCAATGGTCCCAAGACTGGCCCTTGAGGAACACCACATAATATATTTTGCCGAGTAGATTTAGTTCCATTTACTACAACAACTTGATTTCGATCAGACAGATAGCATTTGAGCCAATTATGCATTTTTCCTCTTAGTCCATATGCAGATAATTTATCTAAAAATAAATTATGGTTTATTAAATCAAACGCTTTGCTAAGGTCCATAAATAGGCCAATGCATTTTTTACCGTTGTTTATATTTTCATAGATGTTGTGAATAAAATTTAAGATGGCAGTTTCAGTAGATCTGCCTTTACGAAATCCATGTTGACAGTTAGTAAGTATGCTTTGCAACAAATTTCACAATTCTATTAAACATTACTGTTTCTAATATTTTAGATATAGTTGACAATATTGCAACTGGACGATAATTCTCAAGTAAGGTTCGATCACCTTTCTTAAAGAGGGCTGTTACTTTGGCTGTCTTTAAAATTTGTGGAAATACATCTTCTGATATAGACCAATTAATTAGGTTTGTCAATGGAGTTATAAATATAATATACACATTTTTTTATTAATTTTGCACTAAAATTATCAAAGCTTGATGAATTGGTGTTTTTTAATTGCATGATTATATTATAGATCTCATTTTCACTGACTGGTTCAAGGAAAATAGTTGGATAATAATTGTCTTGTGCTGGTTTAACGTCAATCCTGCTGTTTTCAGTATCTAACTTTTCATTTAGCTTCCTTGGTAAGTCTATGAAGTATTTATTAAAATTCTCAGCAATTAATTTATCATCTGTTACAGATAAGTTATCTATTTTCATTTCATAAATTTTATTATCGTTACGTTTATTATCATTAATATTCTGGTTAATTACTGACCATACTGTTATACTTTTGTTATCAGAATTTCGAATTAGTCTATCGTTATGCAGTCTTTTAGCAGCTTGTATTGTTTTTTTATATACTTTCTTATATTTTTTATATGTTTCAAGATTAGCTGCAGTATTAGTGTTCAGGGTTTTCTGATAGAGATATTTAAGTTTTTTAGATGATATTCTGATGCCTTGTGTAATCTAATCATTTCCTTTTTTAGATTTTTTCTTAGTGCGTTTTACTGGGAAGTTCATCTCAAAATTAAAAATTATTGTATTTATAAATTTTTCAAATGCATCGTCTATTGTATGTGCAATATATACATCATCCCATGTTTCCTTACTGATCAAATAAAAAAAATTGTTATAATTACAATCACTGAATGTTCTAGTTAAAATCTAGGAATTTTCAATATTAATATTGTTTTGTAAGTGAAATTCAAAAATTTGTGCAGTGTGGTCTGAAATGCAATTATGGTTAATTATACAACTGTCATCAGTATTGTTGAAAAAATTACTACAAATATAATCGATACAACTACTTAAGTTTTTAGTGTACCTTGTGGGCTTGTGAACGATCCATCTTTTGTGTGTCTGAAGGATTTATATTTCTATCTTAAAAAAGTTAGAAAAAGAAAATTAAAAAAATAGGAAAAAGAAAACAAATTTTCTTTTTCCTCCATTCTATCTTTATTTAAAAAATGAATATTTACGTTCTCAAAATTTTTAGGGTTCAAGACGACTGTTTCAGACGAAGAATAATATAAAAAATCATACTTACTGTCGTTTATGCTTAACTGCTGCTCTAATGGTATCAATTGGACGTCGTAACACTATAAACCTAACACTGTCTGTACCACACTTTCTTAAAATTATACCTGAAAGGGAATTTTGTTAGAAAACACAACTAATAGACAATATAAAGTTCAAAAATGTATATATTAAATCTTTAAAAAATGTATGATTTTTACAACAACTTTTATTCTAAGAAATATGTTTAACAAACACTAGTCTGGCCCGTGTACAACACATGGTGAGGAACGGAACGATTTATAATGTACTAACTACCATCCAATATGCGGTTTTACAAGCTAACGATGCACAAAAAGATTCAAGAAAAGTTCAATGTTACTGAAATTTTGGTGGGCTTTTGCTTGCCTGTCTTATAAACGTATTTTTATTTCACATTAATTTTGGTCGCTCCCCGGAGCTTAAAAATGCTTGAAGCGCAACTACTTCGAATTGTATTCTGCAATTACAACTTTTTACGTTCAGGCAAGGCGGATCCCATGCACGTATGAGTACATGGTAATAATACTTTTCTGACACCGAATCACTGAGGAACCGGTTTAGGGCAAACCCCGTCAAAACTCATCATTTCCCCGTCAAAACCGACTGCTAGGAAGTGATGGGGATCCCATGTCGCTAAGGGCTATTTTCGCTAGAACTTCCGATACACTCGTTGGATTAACTTGTCCTCATATTCAATACCTCGTAAGAGTTGCAGTGCTTGACAACGTGGATTCGTAAAAGGGTTTTTAATCTTGAAAATTTCGAAGTTAAAGTCAAATTTTATTATACTTTCTAAATTTAGGTGGTCGGGGCGTCATTACGTAACTGTGCACTGTGCAGCGACATTTACTACACTTGCTAAATTAACGCTCCTTGAGGAGTTATTGGAAATTTTGCATAAAAAACGCTCCGAAGAGCGAAAATGTGATTACAAGTATTAAAAACCTCTTGCACGGCATTTTTACGTGAAGCACGCTTTTCGTACGAAGTATTTCCTAAGTCGGATTTTGTTACAACGCCGAAAAGTATTTCGGGGTTTTAGCGTGTTCTTTAACACCCCCCTTCTTTCGGTGAATCCTTTTGTGCAACGCTTGGTAAAATTGGTTATGAAAAAAGAAAATGGATCTTTGGATGGAGTCTCCCATGTGTTGTATTCGGTTATATTTCAGACCGGCCTATCTAAACATAACGTATTTTCAAATCTAAAATTGAACATATATCGATGCATAGCATTCGATTGAATACTGAACATTGTATCTCAAAAATGGCATAAAAAAAAAGAAAAAAAGAAAAAGAAAAAATCGAAAATCCTCAGATTTCCTTCGGTGTCGAACTGCCTTCTGGATCAGCTTAGGTGGTTCTCGGACTGCTTTGGCTCCAGCTATACAATGGCTCTGCTCATTGATATGAAACAATATAAAACAAAATTTTAGTAAATTGTATTGTTTAATGGGCTCATGCTTTATCCCGTCTGGGCATAAAGAGGAATCTGCGACCGATATCACATCGTCGTCTTTGAGAATAGGAACACTGAATTTTGTTGACTTATATTGATTGAAATGGTTTCCGTGTAATTAAAAATCTCTTCTTGGGAGAAATCTGCGACCGATATCACATCGTCGTCTTTGAGAATAGGAACATTGAATTTTGTTGACTTATATTGATTGAAATGGTTTCCGTTTTTATTAAAATCTCTTCTTGGGAGAAATCTGCGACATAATCTGCATCCGTCGGATCGTTGCGTCTGCCCATTCAGCAGACGTGGCGACATCTCGCCCTTGAGTTGCTAGACTCGTCTGAATCGCGCTCTTGCGTCAGAGTTGTCGTCTTACCATGCTGTGCCAATGGAACATTTGTTTAGACCCTTTGGGTCGGACTCTGCTTACAGATGAATGTTTAATAACATTTGAGGACTTAGCAAAATTATAAAAAATACCAACTCTGCCGGACACGGTCCGAGTTGCTGCAGTGAATTTTGAAGATTTGTATGGTCGATACAATATCCTCAACAGAAAATAACTTGTAAAAAATGCATAAAAAATACCAACTCTTGCCAGACGCGACAAGAAGTTGGTATGGAAATTTTGATATAAAATAAACCTAGCACTAAGTTAAAACTTAGCCTAGGTTGAAAAATATTATAAAAATATAATAGAATCTCCAGAACTTGACTCTGAATCAGAAGGGGAAGCATCTCGTGGCGGTGCATGGATTTGTACAACCGCTTGCTCCAGCGGTGGAGGTTCTGTGGAATCGTCTGAGAACGGGGAATCATTTCCATCGAGTGATGTTCCGCCTGGACTAGCATTTTCTTCATCTGAAGATTCCATTTCCAAATTGTGCTCTTCTGGCGGGGCTGGTCTCAAATCGTTTACATGTACTCTCATCGTAACATTTCCCTTTTGCACGAGATATACTTCATCTGAAAACTTCTTTAAGATTCTGGTTGGGCCTGATCAAGACGGCGTGAAGGTATGTACCTTCCTTTTTCTTTTACTCATGACTTTATCTCCAACTTTGAAGACGACTCGAGTGACGGCCTCTTTCGGCGCGTATTTCTGCTTATAATTTTGTTAAGCCTGACGGGCTTCCTTAACTCGCTCGTATCGTGAAAGCGTTTGTTGCTTGGCTCTTTCTTGCCTCCAGGCACATAAATCCAATTCGCCTCTCTCGGCTGGTTCATATCCTAACACTATCATGCTAGGTGTTTGATTTGTAGCGGCGTTCCTACGATCTCTTAAGATATATGTCATTTGATGCACGTAGCGATCCCATGTGTCATTTGGCTTTTTGAATAAAAGAGTATTTAATATTTTCTTGCACTCCTGAACCCGTCGTTCCACGGGGTTGGATTGTTGGTGATATGCCGGAATTAGGTATCGTTCGATGCCATTTCTTTCACAAAACGTGATATACCATTCAGAATGGAAATGACCTCCGTTGTCGGAAATTATGACTCGAGGGACTCCGAATCTTGCAACTATTTCTTCATCAATAAATTTGGCTATTGTTCTGCCATCGACCTGAATATATGCCTTTGCCTCTATCCATTTACTGAATACGTCCTCGACGATAATCATGTATCTATTTTCAGCGTCCTTAGTCCTCTGCAGCGGGCCAATTACGTCGACGCTCAAACTTTCAAATGCATTCTGCGGTGCATGACTTCTAAATGGAGCATTGGGTTGGGCTTGTCTTGTCTTTACAGATTGGCATATTAGACAGTCGTTTATATATTTGCCTACGATCCTAGCCATATTATTGAAATAGTAACGTTTTGCAATTTTCCTAAGAGTCTCGTCTCTTCCTGGATGACATGCTTCATCTCGGTCGTGATAATGGTAAATCAATTCTTTAATTTTCCTCTTTGGATCTACTAACTTAAAATTTCGATCGGTCTTTCAAAAGTACATCGTCTTATACATGAAAATTTTTCATAAAAATAAAATCCGCTTCGGAACGTTGTTCCAGTTGAAATAGATCATTCCAACGGCGGATCTTGTCTTGTATATCTCTCGACCTCGATTGGGCCTGTACGATATCTTCGTATATTTCTGAATGTGTTAAAACAGAAATACGTTCTGGACACTTATAATTTGGTAGGAACATTCTTTCCTCTTCATCGTCGGTTTCGACATACTGATCTTGTGGGTTACGACTGAGAAAATCTGCTAATAAATTTTCATTGCCTGGACAGTGTTCAATTTTGAATGCATATTCTTGCAATAATAATGACCATCGTGTAAATTCAGTTTTGTCGTCTTTGTGTTTGTTTAACCAAAGTAACGCCCTGTTGTCCGTCTTCACCAAGAACGGTTTATCTGATAAGTACATCTTGTACTTTTTAATATAGTTCACCACCGCCAAGCATTCCAGCTCGTTAATGTGGTAACGTTTCTCTGCTGGAGATAACGTGTTGCTTGCATACGAGAAAATATGTTTTTCGCCGTTGTCGCCTAATTGATATAATACGGCCGAAAGACCTTGTAGGGATGCATCGGTTTGTAAAATGAACTGACGTGAAAAATCCGGCCGATGGAGTTCCAGCGGTCCGGATAATAAATTTTTTAATTTTCTGAAAGCTTCATCGCATGCCTGGTTCCAATGAAAACGATATTTCTTCGAAAGAAGTTTCGTTAGCGGCTTTGTTATCATCGCAACATTTGGTAGATATTCTCTTACCCAGTTGTAAACCAATAAGAAACTTTGAAGCTGCTTTTTTGTGGCTGGTACAGGATAATTTTGAATTTGTAATACATGTTTTTCCAATGGTCGAGAAGTATCAATTCTGATTGTGTGGCCTCAATATTGGATTTCATTCGTCGCTATTACACACTTTTCCGGTGACACTTTTAGATTGTGCAAACGTAGTCTTTCGAAGACTAACCTCAGGTGGGACATATGCTCCTTCACGTTTACGCTGTAAAGATTATATCATGTAAGTAGACTTTACAGAAATGGTGCAGGTAACCCGTTAAAACGTCCTTTGCCATGAATTTCTGAAAGGCACAGGGAGCTGTCTTGAGGCCGAAAGGCATGACATTAAATCTATAAGCTGCCCCATCTGGAGTGGTAAAAGTTGAGAAATCTTTTGATGCTTCATCGTGCGGTATTTGCCAATATCCACTCTTTAGATCCAACACAGTAAAAATTTTCGAATTGCCTAATTCTTTGATACTTTCATGTATTTTTGGTAATACGGAAGCTTCGTCTTCAGTCATTTCGTTTAGGTGACGATAGTCGATACATAAACGTGGTTTCTTATCTGTTTTTACTATCACGGGTGGTGAACTATATTGGGCAGTGCTAGGTTCAATGACGCCAGCTTTCAACATCTCTTCGATTTGATCGTACATAATTTTCTTAGCACTCGGAGACATCGGATATGGTCTGATATTAAAGGGTTTTGAATCTTTCACGATAATTTTGTGTTTAACAGTCACTGTGGTTGCTTGAGTCGGTTCCGCAGTGAACAGATCGACAAATTCTTCGAACAGCGGCCGTAGAAATTTGTCTTTAATAACAAGCTCTTCAGGAAGTTTTGCCTGCTGTCTCTCCCTCTGAGAAGCTTGATTCCAGAAGACGGTAATACGCTCTTCCGTGCCGGCATATAGGCATTTTCGGCCATAATCATATGCGACATTGTTCATGTATAAAAATGGTGATCCCAATATTACTGTTTCATTCAAATTTTCGATTACTTGAAACTCAATTTCAAAAGAGGTGCCTGAAATTTTTACGTTTAATTTTGTCGTGCCAAGAGAGTCCACCATTCTATCTCCGCACGCCATAGCAAATGATCGACGTGTCGTGAGATTTTTAAAATTATCCAACAACTTCGGATGGATAACGTTTCGCGTTGAGCCTGAATCAATCAGAGCATCGACCGCATGTGTTCATTTATTTGAACTTTTATACGAGGCAAAGGGAACGCTTCGCTCATATAATTTATTGATTCCCGTGTCTTATACATGGGAGCGTCGTAGTGGTCATGAGTATTAGAAAAGTTTAATGGACATTGCTTCCGCCTTGGTTCGGCCGTTGTGCCGGGGATCTTGCAGATTGACCCTGGCCTGGGTCTCTGGCCCCTTGAAAGTTTTCCGGTCCTCTATTACGATGCGGGTTATTGGGACATTGGCTATGGAAGTGCCACTGCACTGTGTCTGTGCAGTATCGGCACGGGGTTGCCGGTCGGTCGGGTACTCGGAATTTCCCCGATCCGCCATTGAAATTGTTCTGCCTGCGGTCAGGTACTCCGAAATTCGCTGAACCGCGTGAAGAATTAGGCATAAAAAAAGGACGACCAGGTGCTCTACCTGGACCGTCCTGACGAGAGACATCCTCTCGGAAATGCACCCTCGGTGCTGTCGGAGTTGGGCTTCCATTGCTCCTTATACTTGAATTTTGTGGACTCATGTGTCCCGGCTCTTGATAGTAAGACGCGCGGGACAGATGTTGATCGATAAGCTGGATTAGCGATGTCTGTTCGTCATTTGAATCCCGCTCGACGTTAGTAGCTGCTGCTATTAACATTTCTGTAGATGAAATTAGGTTGCTTCTCAAGCGTGACCTAATTTCTGGAAGCAGTTGATCCATGATGATCCGAGCTCTGATGGCTTCGGATTTGAAGGGATCTACACCATCGAAAAGGCAGGTTTTCTTCGTGATAAACACTGCCGTGTCGTCTAAAGACGTTTGTTTCGTGGCATACAGTTGAGCAATAGCCCGTGACTGTATGTCGGGAGAATTGAATCTCGTAATGAATCTTTCTTTAAACAAGGCGTACGAAGTGGTCAACGTCCGAAACTGTTCGGACCATCGTTAAGCTTCGCCCTTGAGTTGGCCGGTCACATTATGGAGGCGATCATAGTCGTGGCTTATGCGAGCTCTGTCGAAATATTCCTCCATAATTTTAATAAAAGCTTCTGGATCTTCATGATCAAGCCCGTGGAACGTCACGTTCGGACATCTTTGTCTCTCATGGGGCGTACAGGTCGACACGTTCTGTATCGCCTGTACGAAGCCCTCTGCCATTTTCAGAAACAGACTTTCCATCGAATTGGCATTTTGTGGCTGTGAAGCAGATAAATTTGGATTATTTCCCTCCGAAAACAGTCTTTGTGGTTCTATCCCTCTAGAACCGTCGTCGACGAGCGGCGCTGTGGCTCGCTCGTAAAATTCCCTTGGGGTCGACTCCTCGGAGTCTTCCGCCATAAAGGAAAATGGATTGGTTGGGTTTGAGGACAGCAAGGTCCCTGCTCGGGCGCCATGTGAACGATCCATCTTTTGTGTGTCTGAAGGACTTATATTTCTATCTTAAAAAAGTTAGAAAAAAAAATTTAAAAAAATAAGAAAAAGAAAACAAATTTCCTTTTTCCTCTATTCTATCTTTATTTCAAAAATGAATATTTACGTTCACAAAATTTTTAGGGTTCAACACGACTGTTTCAGACGGAGAATAATATAAAAAATCATACTTACTGTCGTTTATGCTTAACTGCTGCTCTAATAGTATCAATTGGACGTCGTAACACTATAAACCTAACACTGTCTGTACCACACTTTCTTAAAATTATACCTGAACGGGAATTTTGTTAGAAAACACAACTAAAAGACAATATAAAGTTCAAAAATGTATATATTAAATCTTTAAAAAATTTATGTTTTTTACAACTTTTATTCTAAGAAATATGTTTAACAAACACTACTCTGGCCCGTGTACAACACATGGTGAGGAACGGAACGATTTATAATGTACCAACTACCATCCAATATTCGATTTTATAAGCTAACGATGCACAAAAAGATTCAAGAAAAGTTCAATGTTACTGAAATTTTGGTGGGCTTTTGCTTGACTGTCTTATAAACGTATTTTTATTTCACATTAATTTTGGTCACTCCTCGGAGCTTAAAAATGCTTGAAGCGCTACTACTTCGAATTGTATTCTGCAATTACAACTTTTTATGTTCAGGCAAGGCGGATCCCATGCACGTATGAGTACATGGTAATAATACTTTTCTGACACCGAATCACTGAGGAACCGGTTTAGGGCAAACCCCGTCAAAACTCATCATTTCCCCGTCAAAACCGACTGCTAGGAAATGATTGGGGTCCCATGTCGCTAAGGGCTATTTTCGCTAGAACTTCCGATATACTTTGAATAGTCGTTGGATTAACTTGTCCTCATATTCAATACCTCGTAAGAGTTGCAGTGCTTGCAACGTGGATTCGTAAAAGGGTTTTTAATCTTGAAAATTTCGAAGTCAAATTTTATTATACTTTCTAAATTTAGGTGGTCGGGACGACATTACGTCCCTGTGCAGCGACATTTACTACACTTGCTAAATTAACGCTCCTTGAGGAGTTATTGAAAATTTTGCATAAAAAACGCTCCGAAGAGCGAAAATATGATTACAAGTATTAGAAACCTCTTCCACGACATTTTTACGTGAAGCACGCTTTTCGTACGAAGTATTTCCTAAGCCGGATTTTGTTACAACATCGAAAAATATATCGGAGTTTTAGCGTGTTCTTTAACAGGCTCACTGATTAGCATGTCAATATTATACATTTTTAAGGTATCGGATATTCGTTTCTTGATGTATGTATCAGCTAAGAAGTCTATATTGAGGTCTCCACATATTACAATTTTACAGTTTTTATTTTTGCTAATATAGTTCAATAGTGAATCAAATAATGATATAAATTCATTTAAATCTCCATGAGGTGACCTATATAAACAGACTATTTTTATCAGATTTTTCTCAAATTGTACTTCAATTCCACAAGCCTCCATTATTTTTTCTTTGCAAATTGTTTTTATGTGAGATATTTCTTTAGTTTGAATGTTAAGATTATTTTTAGTTAAAATCATAGTTCCATCATTTTTATATTTTGATCTACAAAAAATTGACGCCACGTTATAACCACAAATTTTTATACTACCAGTCTCTGATTTGCTCAGCCAGTGCTCTGTTAGACATACAAAATCAATACTTTGTTCACTTAGAAATATTTCCATTTGTTCAACTTTGTTTTTGATGCACTGTGTATTTTGATGCATTATTTTTAATTTAATCAATGATTGCCTGTTATCCTGTAATGTTAGTTGCTATTTAGTGGGTACTCTTTTAATTTTTTGCTGTTGAATATTAATTTTTCTTTAGTATACCGGGCAATTAGTATCATATATAGAGTGGTTTGTGCTTATGTCCAGTTTTAGATTTGATTTTGCTTCTATACGATTGAAACACTTTACACTATCACTTTTACAGTCCTCCGTTTCATGATCTTCTTCAGCACATTTCAAACATCTGGAATTGCGATCACAGTTATCTGCATGATGATTATATCCTCCACATTTAAAGCAACGGAAAATGCTTACGTATTCAAAATCTCTACAGATGTCCCAGTTGATATATAAATATTTCTCATTAATGATATTTTTAAAAGTTAACGGGTCGCATTCTATTATAGCCATGAATCTATTCCGCATTTATTTTATAACTTTCACTTTTAAATATATGACTTCATGATGTAAAAAATTATTTTGCTTTTTGATACAATTTATCAATTCATCTTCTTCTATGTTTTCCTCTAGATCTAGAATTTTGATACATGGATTTTTTAGTTCCAGTGTTCTTATTTGATATTGTTTATTAAGTTTCTTCTCTGCAGCCTTTTTTATTTTTTCCTGTTCTTCTTTGTTCTTGCACTTGATAATCACTCTTCCCTCTTTAATATCCTTAAATTGAGTTATTCCAACTTCTAGAGCAGACGGGTTTATGTTCTTCAATACGGCAACTTTAGTTTTTTTGCTTTCTTGTTTATTTTTAGGTTTTATTATAACCACTTCATTGGCCGTAGTCGAAACTGCTTTAGCGTATGTCTCAATTTCTGTTTTTGTTTCATAATTGGGTATATTTTGACTGACTACATCAATTTTATTTCTAATTTCCTCTAGTTCAGCAGTTAAATCAGCCTTTAAGTTAGCTAACATAGTATTAAACTCCATTGTAACATCAAGATAGCTTAAACATTCTTCGCAAAACCATTTTATCCCATTACAGCTTTCAATTGCTTGTATCTCTCTAGTTGTAATATTAAAACATTTTGCGTGGTATTTATTTTTGCATTTTCCTGAGCAATTTAGGACAGTCTCACCCGCTTTAATTTTAGTTTTACACTTTCCACAGTTTTCCATCATGCGATGTATTATATCAATAAATTACATTTAACTAAATCAGATTTAAAGAATTTGCACACAGCCGTTTATGGCTTATCAGTATATTGGGTAGAAAAACTGTTTATAAACACTGCTATTTATAAAGATGAAAATGTACAATGCACCTACAGCTTATGTTGCACAATTCACTTTTATAGTTCTGTTCTTCACAGGTATTTACATTATTTGTTGAAATTTCATAAAATAAATTGCAGTTTGTTATACTAAAATACACAATTTTGTAAGACTCTGAAAACATTCGTACTATCTCTGGCCGTGTGTAAAATACTATATATTATCGCATTTTCGAGAAGCTCTGATTTCAAATATATAATATTGTATAGGTCTGTCTTAAATACTTCTTGACATATTTGACATTCAAAATGCAAATGAGCTGCTTTATTACAAGAAAAGTGAGCCATGCGTTTTAAAACACAAATGGAACAAAAATAACAAGGTAGGCCACGAAAATAATTATTTTATTGTTTATTCAATTTTGATATTTCAAACCGAAATTATTAACACTTTAGCAACAACCCTAAATAGTTGTTTATTCGCTAGTAAAATAAAAAGTTTTTTCTGCGACTGCTTTGAAAAGTGCTATTTACTACGCACTACTAATTACGCTTGAAAATTATTGTTTCACATGGTGCGTGATAAATCTTTAACGCATGCTAACAGTATGTGAAATCGCTTGTACATATGAAAAGTGTTATTTTCAACATGTAAAAAACAGATTTAACAAGCAAGAAAAAACTCTTTATAATAAAATAATACTACATAAGTTAATCAATTAAAGAAATTGTTCAAAGTGGCCACCATTATTTTCAATGCAAAGCTCATAGTGTCTTCTTAAGTTTAGGAAAATATTGCAAATAGCGTTATTATGGTTTCTGTTGGTAGCCATCGAATGGTGGAGTCGCTCCGTCCTGATGCCAAATCATACTAGACAATACACCCACAGGGAATTCTTGAATTAGACCATCTAACTCTGGTAAAATTATTTCGAGATATGTTTTTCATGTCAGAGTAAAATCATAAAATATAAGCCCAACTACTTTATTTTGAAAAATTTCGCAACAAACGTGGATTGATTTTCTACCCGATTTTTTATTTGCTTGACCTTTCTCTGTCTTTGGTTTCTATTCCCCCAGGAACGTCTGTTTTATCTATTAAAAACTCCCGCCGTGGAAAAACTTGACTCATCTGTCCACATAATTTCTTTTAAAAAAATCAGGGTTTTTTTCATCTGATTCATGGAGCATAATCTGACAAAACTCCAATCTTCTATGTTTTTGGTTTTCATTCAGTTCCTGGGCGGGTAATATTTTGTAAGGCCTGTTGGAATAATTTTTTTCAATTTCACGACAAGCATTTAATAAACTATTAACCGAATTTTCTGAAACAAATATTAAAATAACGTATCGATCTATTTTTATAATAAATTATTTTTTTACCTTCAAAATATAACAATATGTCTAGATCTTCTTCCTCGTTTGCTGTAACGTTGCATAGTTTTCTTGAAAAACTATGGGTTCTATTTACATGACGATAAGCATCCAAAAACGTGTTTACACTAGGAATCGCTCGGTTCGGATACAACGTCATGTATTCTCTTCTTGCGGCACACTTATTTTTATTTTTCACATAAAGGGAAAATATTTCGACCTTTTCAGCCTTACTATAACCCATTTTGATTAAATAAATGTTAATAATGACGGTTTGAAATGTGAAAATTGAATAAACAATAAAATTATTATTTTCGTGGCCTACCTTGTTATTTTTGTTTCACTTGTGTTTTGACACGCATGGCTCACTCTTCTTGCAATAAAGCAGCTCATTTGCATTTTAAATGTTAGATATGTCAAGGAGTATTTCAGATGGACCTATTATATATTTGAAATCAGGGGAAAGAGGGCTTCTCGAAAATGCAGTAATATATATATAGGGTGTTCTATTTAAAAAGCATATATTTATTTCGTATCACGTGACCTATACATCATATTGTTTTTTGGACAATATTTCAGTTTTTTTAAGTTTTTCTTAGAAAATTTACATTTTACGAGATTTTGCATGACTAATAGTCTCTTTCTGTGTAATAAAATATATATATATATTGACGGTTTGAAATGTCAAAATTGAATAAACAATAAAATAATTGTTTTCGTGGCCTACTTTGTTATTTTTGTTTCACTTGTGTTTTGACACGCATGGCTCACTCTTCTGGCAAAAAAGCAGCTCATTTGCATTTTGAATGTCAAATATGTTAAGAAGTATTTAAGATAGACCTATAAAATATTATATATTTGAAATCAGAGCTTCTCGAAAATGCGATAATATATAGTATTTTACACACGGCCAGAGATAGTACGAATGTTTTCAGAGTCTTATATATATATATGTATTGTTGTACTTCCGGGTGCTCTCCCGCATCGATGGTCGACACCTCCAGGAGTCACGGTTGTCTAAACGACGTTTCGGCAGAATCTCATCTGCCATCTTCAGGTTCTCACTGAAAGTTGTTCAGTTTTCGAGGTGGCTGAAACTTTTAGATTAAAGAACTTTGTTGTTAACTTAAATTCAATATAAATGTAGTCCACTGATTTATTTTGTAATAGTTGTGTTTGTTCTGTTTTGATGTTTTGTCAGTTTCAATTTTAACCTCAATTTAGTAAGTACTTTTCACTTGTATTAAATAATTTTATTATAATGAGTTCTAATTTTTGTATAATTCGTGAGGAATATACAATAAAGTTTCGAAAGCTTAAATTTAAAAAAGAGTTGTCTTTTTTGAACCCGTGACTGTATCCCTGGTGGAAATTAGAAAATTTTGTTTTATATTTATATATATATATATATATATATATATTTATATATATATATATATATATATATGTGTATATATATGAAGTGTTGTTGTACTTCCGGGTGCTCTCCCGCGTCGATGGTCGACTCCTCCAGGATTCACGGTTGCCTAAACGACGTTTCGGCAGAATCTCATCTGCCATCTTCAGGTTCTCACTGAAAGCTGCCTACTGCTGCTCCTCGTTGCTCGAACTGAACTTACGTTCCCCACGTTGTGCGGCTCCTTATATATGCTCCAGTCTAGGGCGCGCCTGCGCGTTTGTCTACGTGTTACCCCACCACCTGTGGTAGGCGTAGTAGCCTCACTGAAACGTCACGCTCCACGTGACTTTTCGCCAGTGGTCGCTCGGCTCTGACTCCTCGTGATAGGTCAATTTCGGGCAGGTTGCTGTGCTTCTTCACTATTTGTCAATACTTGAACATGCCTCCTCGTGGTGGTTCAGTTCGAGAAACGAGGAGTAGCAATAGGCAGCTTTCAGTGAGAACCTGAAGATGACAGATGAGATTCTGCCGAAACGTCGTTTAGACAACCGTGACTCCTGGAGGAGTCGACCATCGACGCGGGAGAACACCCGGAAGTACAACAACACTTCATTTAACACCCGCGAAAA
Organism: Leptura quadrifasciata; assembly: GCA_963675555.1. Lineage (NCBI taxonomy): Eukaryota > Metazoa > Arthropoda > Insecta > Coleoptera > Cerambycidae > Leptura > Leptura quadrifasciata. Next base: position 46,174,102 of record OY776675.1, read on the forward strand.
CCTAAAAAACAACATATATATGTATATATATATATATATATATATATATATATATTTTTATACATTTATTTAACGTCGGCCTATTTCCGCTACTGAGGCCTAACACCGACGCCTGTAGACGAGCTACCCCCAACTAGGAATTTTGCCGAACCTCTTCCCTTAAGAAGAATAGGGAACTTTTACTTACTTACTAGACTTACTTAATAGACAATTGACCGACGGCTTTATATCCCCTTCGAAGGATGGTATATCTCCTATACAACCCTCGCCTAAGGTTGTATAGCTTCCGCGCATACACTGATATACAAGCTGGAAGATGTGTGAGGCGAAAACGCGGTTTCCGTTGGAATGGTCACCCATCCAAGTACTAACTGCGCCTGTCGTTGCTTTACATCGCATATCGAAGTATGTACATAGTAAAGACGCACCTACGCTCGCCCCATATATATATATTGTTATTATACATGATTTGCAGGAAACAACTACTCAGCGGGCAAATACCCCGACCTGCATTGAATTACACCTTACAAATCATGAAAAATTGGTAGCCAATGTCATTTGTCAACTCCCTGACCAGACATAGACCGGTTTCGAACTTATTAGTTCTCCTCAGTATGCCATAGGTCATGGAGCAGACAAATGACAGTGGCTAACCTGCTAGTCTTATACAGACTAATGTAAATGGTATAGTGGTGAGAGGTAATTGAATCCTCTCATGTGGTCTAATGCTACTATACACCAGACATCATAGATGTCTCCGTGGTGCATAGCGACTTGCCATTTTGCAAGTACCGAGAGCGGCGACCTTCAGCCCTTGGTGGACTTAACCTATATACTGTTATTATACATGATTTGCAGGAAACAACTACTCAGCGGGCAAATACCCCGACCTGCATTGAATTACACCTTACAAATCATGAAAAATTGGTAGCCAATGTCATTTGTCAACTCCCTGACCAGACATAGACCGATTTCGAACTTATTAGTTCTCCTCAGTATGCCATAGGTCATGAAGCAGACAAATGACAGTGGCTAACCTGCTAGTCTTATACAGACTAATGTAAATGGTATAGTGGTGAGAGGTAATTGAATCCTCTCATGTGGTCTAATGCTACTATACACCAGACATCATAGATGTCTCCGTGGTGCATAGCGACTTGCCATTTTGCAAGTACCGAGAGCGGCGACCTTCAGCCCTTGGTGGACTTAACCTATATACTGTTATTATACATGATTTGCAGGAAACAACTACTCAGCGGGCAAATACCCCGACCTGCATTGAATTACACCTTACAAATCATGAAAAATTGGTAGCCAATGTCATTTGTCAACTCCCTGACCAGACATAGACCGGTTTCGAACTTATTAGTTCTCCTCAGTATGCCATAGGTCATGGAGCAGACAAATGACAGTGGCTAACCTGCTAGTCTTATACAGACTAATGTAAATGGTATAGTGGTGAGAGGTAATTGAATCCTCTCATGTGGTCTAATGCTACTATACACCAGGCATCATAGATGTCTCCGTGGTGCATAGCGACTTGCCATTTTGCAAGTACCGAGAGCGGCGACCTTCAGCCCTTGGTGGACTTAACCTATATACTGTTATTATACATGATTTGCAGGAAACAACTACTCAGCGGGCAAATACCCCGACCTGCATTGAATTACACCTTACAAATCATGAAAAATTGGTAACCAATGTCATTTGTCAACTCCCTGACCAGACATAGACCGGTTTCGAACTTATTAGTTCTCCTCAGTATGCCATAGGTCATGGAGCAGACAAATGACAGTGGCTAACCTGCTAGTCTTATACAGACTAATGTAAATGGTATAGTGGTGAGAGGTAATTGAATCCTCTCATGTGGTCTAATGCTACTATACACCAGACATCATAGATGTCTCCGTGGTGCATAGCGACTTGCCATTTTGCAAGTACCGAGAGCGGCGACCTTCAGCCCTTGGTGGACTTAACCTATATACTGTTATTATACATGATTTGCAGGAAACAACTACTCAGCGGGCAAATACCCCGACCTGCATTGAATTACACCTTACAAATCATGAAAAATTGGTAGCCAATGTCATTTGTCAACTCCCTGACCAGACATAGACCGGTTTCGAACTTATTAGTTCTCCTCAGTATGCCATAGGTCATGGAGCAGACAAATGACAGTGGCTAACCTGCTAGTCTTATACAGACTAATGTAAATGGTATAGTGGTGAGAGGTAATTGAATCCTCTCATGTGGTCTAATGCTACTATACACCAGACATCATAGATGTCTCCGTGGTGCATAGCGACTTGCCATTTTGCAAGTACCGAGAGCGGCGACCTTCAGCCCTTGGTGGACTTAACCTATATACTGTTATTATACATGATTTGCAGGAAACAACTACTCAGCGGGCAAATACCCCGACCTGCATTGAATTACACCTTACAAATCATGAAAAATTGGTAGCCAATGTCATTTGTCAACTCCCTGACCAGACATAGACCGATTTCGAACTTATTAGTTCTCCTCAGTATGCCATAGGTCATGGAGCAGACAAATGACAGTGGCTAACCTGCTAGTCTTATACAGACTAATGTAAATGGTATAGTGGTGAGAGGTAATTGAATCCTCTCATGTGGTCTAATGCTACTATACACCAGACATCATAGATGTCTCCGTGGTGCATAGCGACTTGCCATTTTGCAAGTACCGAGAGCGGCGACCTTCAGCCCTTGGTGGACTTAACCTATATACTGTTATTATACATGATTTGCAGGAAACAACTACTCAGCGGGCAAATACCCCGACCTGCATTGAATTACACCTTACAAATCATGAAAAATTGGTAGCCAATGTCATTTGTCAACTCCCTGACCAGACATAGACCGGTTTCGAACTTATTAGTTCTCCTCAGTATGCCATAGGTCATGGAGCAGACAAATGACAGTGGCTAACCTGCTAGTCTTATACAGACTAATGTAAATGGTATAGTGGTGAGAGGTAATTGAATCCTCTCATGTGGTCTAATGCTACTATACACCAGACATCATAGATGTCTCCGTGGTGCATAGCGACTTGCCATTTTGCAAGTACCGAGAGCGGCGACCTTCAGCCCTTGGTGGACTTAACCTATATACTGTTATTATACATGATTTGCAGGAAACAACTACTCAGCGGGCAAATACCCCGACCTGCATTGAATTACACCTTACAAATCATGAAAAATTGGTAACCAATGTCATTTGTCAACTCCCTGACCAGACATAGACCGGTTTCGAACTTATTAGTTCTCCTCAGTATGCCATAGGTCATGGAGCAGACAAATGACAGTGGCTAACCTGCTAGTCTTATACAGACTAATGTAAATGGTATAGTGGTGAGAGGTAATTGAATCCTCTCATGTGGTCTAATGCTACTATACACCAGACATCATAGATGTCTCCGTGGTGCATAGCGACTTGCCATTTTGCAAGTACCGAGAGCGGCGACCTTCAGCCCTTGGTGGACTTAACCTATATACTGTTATTATACATGATTTGCAGGAAACAACTACTCAGCGGGCAAATACCCCGACCTGCATTGAATTACACCTTACAAATCATGAAAAATTGGTAGCCAATGTCATTGTCAACTCCCTGACCAGACATAGACCGGTTTCGAACTTATTAGTTCTCCTCAGTATGCCATAGGTCATGGAGCAGACAAATGACAGTGGCTAACCTGCTAGTCTTATACAGACTAATGTAAATGGTATAGTGGTGAGAGGTAATTGAATCCTCTCATGTGGTCTAATGCTACTATACACCAGACATCATAGATGTCTCCGTGGTGCATAGCGACTTGCCATTTTGCAAGTACCGAGAGCGGCGACCTTCAGCCCTTGGTGGACTTAACCTATATACTGTTATTATACATGATTTGCAGGAAACAACTACTCAGCGGGCAAATACCCCGACCTGCATTGAATTACACCTTACAAATCATGAAAAATTGGTAACCAATGTCATTTGTCAACTCCCTGACCAGACATAGACCGGTTTCGAACTTATTAGTTCTCCTCAGTATGCCATAGGTCATGGAGCAGACAAATGACAGTGGCTAACCTGCTAGTCTTATACAGACTAATGTAAATGGTATAGTGGTGAGAGGTAATTGAATCCTCTCATGTGGTCTAATGCTACTATACACCAGACATCATAGATGTCTCCGTGGTGCATAGCTATGCTATGCACCACGAACGGATCATAGATGTCTCCGTGGACCTATGGCATACTGAGGAGAACTAATAAGTTCGAAACCGGTCTATGTCTGGTCAGGGAGTTGACAAATGACATTGGCTACCAATTTTTCATGATTTGTAAGGTGTAATTCAATGCAGGTCGGGGTATTTGCCCGCTGAGTAGTTGTTTCCTGCAAATCATGTATAATAACAGTATATAGGTTAAGTCCACCAAGGGCTGAAGGTCGCCGCTCTCGGTACTTGCAAAATGGCAAGTCGCCATGCACCACGGAGACATCTATGATGTCTGGTGTATAGTAGCATTAGACCACATGAGAGGATTCAATTACCTCTCATCACTATACCATATATATATATATACTAACTGCGCCTGTCGTTGCTTTACATCGCATATCGAAGTATGTACATAGTAAAGACGCACCTACGCTCGCCCCATATATATATATATATATATATATATATATATATATATATATATAATGCAATTTAGAGGGGCTTCGGACAACTACTTAAAGGGTACATGTTATTGAATACTTGTAAATTCGAAATATTATTAGGGCTACTACTATTTTCATTACATATAGCGCAATTATGCACTAGTTTAATATCAACATAAGATGAAAAAAATCATTTTGAAACTCAACCATTGCAAAGAAATGTAATTGTGTTTGCAATTTTGAATTTTAATGAAGTAAATATTCTAATGTGAAGCATGATATTTTTGCAACAAGTGCTCAAGCACTGTCAATGTTAGTAGCATGCGAAACATTTAGAATCTCTAAATTTATTCATTGATAATATAAAGAATTAATTAATTGCCAGTAAATTTTATATTATATAATAATTCACGTAATGACAAAAATCGGCAAAAGTCAGCGGAAAGTTTTAACACCATGCACAATCAAAGTGATTGACAGAATAACAAAAGGATATTCAGATCAAAACATAAGGGGATATTCTTTCAATAAAAGAAATATTTATCTCGAGTCCCTTTGAGGTTCTATCTTTCATATTCCTCTCCCAAGGTATTAGGAAACTTTTAAAATAATCCGTATAGGCATTCAACATTTTCATAAAGTAAAATTTAGTCAGGCACTCAGAAAGTCTAATGGAAGATTATCATATATGCCTCCTTTCTTTTAAATGTAACAAAAATCGTATATTTAAGAGCAAGTGTCTTCTGTTACCTGATAATTTATTTTGGACTTGCTAGATTTCTCCCACACTAGAAATTACACTAGAAATATATTAATATTTTTTGGGATAATTAAGAAAGTTCTAAAGTTGTCAAAAGTAACGAACATTTCCTGATTTAAAGTGAAACAAACAGACAATACGAATGACTTGAACGAATGGAAAAGTGTGTAAATTATATTGAAAAAATATACCTCATTATTTTTGAAAACCTGCCACCCTTGATATTCAAGATAATATCACTTACTGCATACATAATCCTCAACGGTTCTCGGAATATTAAGAGAAGCTCGTATCTAAAAAATCACCTGTATAAGAATGTAAAATTTAAAAACCAATAACGAAACTTTAGGCTTCAGTTGATTCTTCAATATTTATTATTATTATATTAATTAATTCATTATTATTATATTACTAATGTTTAATCCGCTAAACTGACTGAATATAGCCTACACTAGAGACGTCGAGATAGAGCCGGTAGTCCTCAGAAGAGGAGTATTTCAGGCAGACACCTTCGTCCCTCAGCTCCTTTATGTTTTGCATAATATCACTACTGCCGCAATAGGTTCCGCTCCAGGAAACCCATGGCTACAACTACAATATCATCAACGACAAGAGGCACAAGGTTACCCATCGAAAACAATTTCCAGTTATAGACTTTTTTATCTAGTTTACTTACAATTTTTGAAAAAATTTCTAGCTATCGTAGAACTCAAGATATCGAGGTCCACTATTGCCCCACTCTGTATAATTTGTTATCAGAAGCTACCACAGCTAACGGTTAGACAATGTGCTTACCGTTAAGATGCTTCCCTAAATGAATTCGAGAATCTGCGTAGGAATCCGCAAAACATGTATCTCAATAACAGACTTGTATCCTAAATCGTCTGTTCCATGGTTGTATCCCATGAGATACCAGGGAGGCCGTGAACTCTTAGGCATCATTTTATGGAGATTCTTGTATCTCCATAAAATGATGCTTCTGGATAGAGCCTGTTTTTCTAGTACTAATACTTATACTTTTTTATTAATACAATAAGCTTGGAGTCTCCAGAACAAGATGATTCTAGATAAAACTTGTTTTTTAGTATTAGTAATACTTGAATTTTTTTTATTAGTACAGTACTTACGAACGAGTATCGTACTCTGAAGCAAAATTATTTCAGTAGTCATACTGCTACATTCTACAAGCACATAAATAAATAAATAAATACATTTGATCGTAATGGTTAACAAGATATTACAGAAAAGAAACTCACTTGGGCTGCTGTGGCGTAGCAGACCGCAGACACTACCTAGCCCGGATAAGCGATGTAATGTGCCCACGATAAAATTTCACTATCTCAGACCATCTCAGGGCGTGAAGCCCAAGTTAACATAAACTATTATAAATTATTAGTTTACCTACTTACACAAATCGTTGAGGGTTCTATTCGCAGCGGTCGCAGACGAAATAATGACACTAGTTTTAAACATGAAATGCACTATATTACAGAGTTTACAAAATAATGTCTGGTTCTTTAGCATGAAAACTGGCGATGTTCAAAAGGTGTGGCTAATTTTTTGATTAATAGGTAACAGCATAAATAAAGATGCCTCGTGTAGCTACATTTGGTTTACAACGTAATAAATAAGTTAACATAAATCACACGGGTCTGATTAGAGAACCTCCTTAAATGAATATAAATGCGTAAAATTTTTATATATATATTCAAGTTAAAATGCAAAAGTATAAATATATTTAACCACGCAGAACCACTGAAGGTGGTCCCCGGTAAAGTGAACAACACACTTATCTAAGGTGGTACGATACCCAAACTTCGACGGTGCAGAAACTGCAGCCCTACGTTGGTGTTTTCGGGAAGAAAGGAATTGACCAGACAATGGAGTCGATTACAGCGTCTCCAACTGTGGAATTTTCTCTCCTGTGGATGTGCGTGGGCGTTTTGGGCCCATCCGTAGAACTTTATACCCCTGGTGTGGGCGTGTGGGCATTCTAGCCCCGTCCGTGGAACCTTAAAGATATACTGATTTAATTTTCACGGTCGGAATTGCACGTGAAGCGTGCCTAATGAGAGCAATTTAAATCTGACATAACCCGCAAAACAAATATAATTTACCTCTTACTATTTAGGGAAGCAATCCACCAAAACTCCTAGAGAAGGCTACAGCTGAATCAATGGGGTCGACTCCGTCTTGCAAGCCTGTAAATTTGCGAAACACATGGACAGAGATCGGGTAAGATGGCGATAATGAGGTTAAACTCACCTATACACTTAAATCCTGCACCAGCAGTTAAATTTGATTCCAACAATAAAATATTCTGCTTAACAAAATAACAAAAAATTGAGAAAATTTTATTAGTGTTGATAACTCCAAAATGCCTAGAATAACACAAGTTTTCAGGAATCACCAACCGTGTACAAGCCAGCAAAACGTCTCTCTCTTTGAACCAGCCGGAAGACTCGCGCCGCTCGCGGACGTTAACAGAAACTCCGCACGGACGTTTCGTTGGTGCGATTGCTATTATGCGTCCCACAAAAAGCAAATGCATATCGCGGACAATACTCTAACTTTCCAAAGTATTATTGTTGCTATTCATCCACCACTTGCTAGATAGGGGTTAGAATTCACGAGATACTTCACTCTTTTTACCCACCAAAATTTCCAGAGTTATTTCAGTAATGAGGAAGGGGGTAAGAACACTCTTCAGGAGAATAAAAACAAAGAATTAAACTTGTCTTTGTTTTTCATCATGTTTATTACATGTGACATCTATTTCTATAGGATAGGTTTGTTATAATTATTGTACTCTACAAATTGCAGTACAGTTTTTATTTATTATCGACATTTCTAACAGGTCATTGTAGTAACATTCAAAGCAATTATTTCTATAGTCTCAACGAAATTCTACTAATAGATAGCTTGATAATATATCTCCCAATTCTTTGCTTTTAAATTTATGACGTTATTGGCAATATATATCAACACCTAAAATCTCGGGTGTAGCAGCTAACAACAAATACAACGTTTAAAATTGATTTACTGTTGCAATGTATATATTTAAATTAAAGCTTCATTATTCGTGTGACATTTACTGCTCCCGAAATTAATTTTTAGCGGAGCATACGCAATTATAAATAAAATTGCAGCCATAATTTACAATTTATGAGCCATGGCTATATAATATAAAATGAATTAATGAACTTGAAAGGTTATTCAAAAGTTATGGATATGGAGAGCTTATAGCGAAATTTTATTATTAGATTCCTTTAACGACATTTCTTCTATTGATTTTATGAAAGACCGAAATTAGGCCAATGCTTTTCAATAAGATTTAACCACCTAATTTTAAAAAATTGTTAATTAACGTCTAACGTTAATTGTCTAGTCTATCAAAGTAGTTCCGTTTGTCGTAGAGCATAGACTTCATGACAGCGTCTCTTCCTTGTCTGTTCCAACAATAACCGATATCCAACGTAGTGTCAGTAATCAGTAACAATTTTGACAATGTCGTAATTATCATTAGCTTGCCGTAAATGTTCTCTCAAACTCAATATCAATGTCTGTAACAGTACTCCTGAAAACTATAAATGTGTAAATTGTTTCAATGGCGGCATAAGGGCATAGATAATCACAATCAGCTAGCTGGGACACAAATGTATGTAGTATTTATAAACAAAAATTAGTTCAATACAAATTAGATATTTTTTCCATTAAATAGCAACCAGCAGTCTGTCCTCTCTGAATAAATCCATTAAAAATCACAATTATTTTAATAGCTATTATCAAAACGTTCGTGGACTCAAAACTAAAACATACAGTTTATTTAATGCGTTAAAGACTAATTGTTTTTACCTTAGCATGGTTAAATGACAATATATCTGACTCGGAATTGTTTAGTAATGATTTTGTTGTATTCAGACCTGATCGTAACTTCGAGGTTACAGGAAAGAAAAGAGGTGGAGATGTTGTTATTGCCTTAAACAATGAACTAGCTGCAATTCCACCTGGTTCTATATTAATAATATCAAATATACTTTAGCTATCCCTAATATGAATCGCCATGACTGGTCCACAACAAATTGTAAATGCATTTGCACAATTTTTTGAAACTGCTTATATATATCCGCAATTTAATCAGTTAAATGATGAACCAACATCTAATGCTCCTATTTTTACGATCCAATTCAATTCAATTCAAGTAGTCTTTATTAATATTAACATTACAAAAAGTTGCCTCACCAGGACCTGTTCCGGAATCGATCGTGCAACCACCGTGCTGACGATTGGAGGATCGGGCGTATTTTTACGATCCAGAAATTTACAAAAGCAGACATCTTAAAAGCTCTCAAAAATTGAAACCTAAACTTACTACTAATCCAGACGGCATTCCTATATTCTTAATAAAAGATTGTGCAACTATACTTGCTCTTTCTTTGTCTATCATATTTAACCTATCAATCAAGACTTCCACATTTCCAGGAGTATGGAAAACTTCTAAAATCTGTCCGGTCTACAAATGAGAAACAAGACGTCAGTAATTATAGATCCATAGCAATTTATGCAAGTTTAGTAAGGCATTTGAAATGTTCATGAATCTGTATTTTTTCAAGTTAAATTACAAATATGTATTAATCAACATGGATTAACATCCACCAACATATTTTATTTAATGCAGTACATCGCTGAAGTGTTAGATATAGGAGGACAAGTTGACATCGTATACACAGATTTTTGTAAAGCTTTTGATCATCTAAACCATGACATATTGCTTAAAAACGTAAGTTTCTTTATTATTGCTCCCAGTTTGATTGAACTTTTTAAATCATATCTAATTAAAAGCCATCAATTTGTCTCCTATAGAGGCTTTAATTTCAATGTAATTCATGCAAAATCTGGTATACCTCAAGATTCGGTGCTTGGTCCTTTACTGTTTAACATATTTGTAAACAATATGGTCTCCCAACTTAATTACAAGTCATTGTTGTACGCCGATGACATGACAATTTTTACTAGTATTATTAGCGCGGACGCCACCAAGATATTATAAGATAACTTAGTTAACCTTCACTCATGGTGACAAAAGCGAGTTACCTGCACCGAAAACGACGTCCCGTGGATGAAAGTCTTTTCAATTTACACAAAATTTTTGTTTTTTAGCAACTGCAACAAAAATTTCACTTTTAAGAACTATCACACAAATCGCTGCTCGGAGCATTATTTACGTAACTGCAATGAATGTCGCTGCACCGAGCATAATTTGCGTAAGTATAATGAATGTCGCTCCGCCCACTAAAATTTAGCACTGCCTTAAAAACCTTCCGAATAAACATCCTTATTACGAACCAGCGTTGTGTAACACTGTATGTTAGGCATAGTATTGAATATGAAGACGAATAAAAAGTTACGTATTAAAGTTTCTGAAGAGAGATTTGACACACACGACAAAATTTTTGACGGTAAATTTTTAATTTTTGCAATCAATTTTGGCAGTAAATTTATGGGTTTTCCGTCATGTTTGTCCTTAGGCGGTTCCTCAATGATTCGGTGTCACAAAAGTATCCTTACTGCGTACATAGTGCATGGGATCGCCTTGCCTGAACGTATGAATATAAAATAATTTTTAGTATTCTGAATTGCTGCGATTCAAGCATTATGAAGTTCTAGTTGTAAGCGCCCGAAATTATTTGTGATATTTCTAAATACGTATAAAGATAGGCAAGCTAAAATCCCACATCGTCGTAAATATTGAACTTTTAGTTGAATCTTCTTGTGTTAATCGTTTTGCTAAAAACTTAAACATTGGATGGTAGTTCGAGACTGCATTGTCCTAGTCGCCCTATTCCTCACCATGTGTGGTATGGACCGACACTCTTGTTGAACTTATACACTTGTTAACCTTATACTTACAATCATATGTTTGGAATTTGTAGCCGCAACAAATTTATCTGAAAATACCCAATATATACTTTTACCCATATATCCTCTCCTATCATTCTGTTTTACTGAACCAAATTAATCGACTTTCCCTTTCAGGTTAATTAAGAAAGTGTTATTTATAAGGAGTGTTAGCTTTAAGGTTGTGTAACGACGTCCAATCAATACCATTTAGTGCCAGCTGTTAAACAAAACTAAAGAGTAAGTACAAACTTTGTATTTTGCGTCTGAATCAGTCGCACCGAACCCTTCAGGTGAACATCTTATTATCCATTTTAGCAACAGTAACAAAACCTCCCTCAGACGCACATAACATGGGTCGTTCATATCATCACCATACACAAGCCCAGTAAAAATAATAAATGAGCTGTTAACTATAGATCAATAAGTCTATTCTCAACAATATCGAAACTGGTATAAAAATGATCAGTGCACAGGATGTCCTAGGAATGCTGACGACCACCAGTTTCAGGCTTCTAAAGGGGACACCACGATACTTCACAGCAGATAGTAAGGATTGTAAATGGTATCAAGTTGCAGTACAATCAAAACAAAAACACCAACATGGTGCTCTTAGACATCGAAAAGACTTTTGATACCGTCTGGATACCAGGGCTTATAAACAAGCTGTACACACACACTTTTTCACTACACTTAATTACACTCATACGCTCTTACTTAAGCAGCTGAACACTGCAGGTCAAAATTAACAACACTCTCTCTCCACAAAAAAATATTCGCAGGTGTACCACAAGGGTCAATTCTAGGGCCAAAATTATTTGTTTTTGAATTATCTCATTCTCCAAATACCAGGGTGGCGATACGGCCATCTTTAGTCATAGTCATAATGCGCAAGCAGGTAATATGCTATTAAGCACATATGGTTAAAATTACGTCATACTATGACCAGTGGAAAATAAAACCAAATATCGCCGCGGCTAGACTCTATTAATTAAAGTGGTTTCATTCGATGGCATTTGTTACAAACAGTTTACTGCGTTTCTAGTAATGATAACAAATATATTATTTAGAACGCACATTCCAATAAAAACGTGTATAAATCTGCATTGTGTTTTGACCATTTATCATTACCATTTAAAAGTTTTTATTAATAATTGATAAGTAGATTTAATTTGGTTTGTATTTCAATATCTCATAGTTTTGACCACCTATTATTCTTCTCGACCGACTTTGTCATTTTCGCATAATCAAAGCTATTTTTGCATAAACGACTGAATAAAATCCCACTTTCTATTAGGCTTGTAAAAATTGTGTAAAATGTATAATTTTAATATCATTTAAAATGCATGAAACTAGTTTTAGAAAAAAAATCTCTGTATCCAGGTAAAATGTTAGTCATCTCAGTGTACAATTCAGCAACTTTTGTGTTCAATCAATGGATTATTAAACTCATGAGCTCATGTATTCCCATATATACATATATAAGAAAAAATATTATATATATCAAAGTTATATCCTATGCATTTATTTGTGCAATAATTTGTATTTCAGCTCTTTTTTTGTGAAATATAAATCAAATTTATATTCCTTTTTATTTTTCTGCTTACTAGGTCGATTTACTTTATAATATAAAGATTTAATGTATGGATAAGAAACCTCAAATTTCCCGGGTTCTATTTAAAATGAAATAAAGATATCCGTCAATATGGAGCGGACAGATTTTGTATCATCATATTTAGAGAGGCAGAGTTACATTTTTTGATGTATTCGGATTTTCATTCCGGGGATGTTAAAATGTAATTCGAATTTCGTAATGTCTGTTTGTTTTGTTGTGTTTGTTTGTTTCGCTCTTTGTTTTCCATATGTTTATGAGGATCGACATGATACGAGACTAATCGAATTAAACAAACGAAATTCTATCGTTATGTCGGGTTTTTTTTTGTGCCTCATACAACCCGTGTCTAACTAAGGACATCAATGAAACAAATTCCGGCAAAAAACCTTGAATATTGAATGACAAATATTATTGTAAAGTCATTCCAAAATGAATCAGTTTTAACTTAACAAATGTGTACAGTACATAAATATTTTTATGATTTTCTCATTTAGAAATATAATTAATTGAACAATTCTAGCTCAATTAAAATTCAGTTTATTTCAATACCATTTATACTATACATGTTTTGGCATAAATAGAATAGCAGAAAAATTTATTTGTAGAACTTAGAAAAGAATATCTAACTACAACTAATGTTTATTTATTTATTTTGCTACACTGTCCAACAGGTTCTTGACCCAATTAGAGGGCAGGGAGTTAGTTTACAGTACGTAAACTAATACAGATATGTAATTAAACAATAAGATTAACATATACAAAAAAATGTATAAAATAACTAACCAAAGACATATTAAAAAAAAAGAAAACAGAGAACATGATTTTCTACATGGTATATTATGAGAGATCATAGGAAAGAAAAACAAACATATTAAATCAGTGTCTGTAGTAATAGGTTTTTAGGGTGTTTATGGAGCAGTTGAAAATGTCTATATAACCGCAGATTGCATTGTGATTGTCGCATATTACATAAATAGGTGAACATTTTAAGATATTTGTGCCAGACGTAGCTAGATAAAATACGGGATATTGTTCTGGGAATATTAAAAGACAGTTTAGATAGTAATAGTGGTGCGACAATAATATTGTTAACAATTTTAAAAGGAAATATCTGAGATATGCACTCTCGCCTACGATGCAAACTAATTAACGACTACCTAACCAGCAGGTCTTTTTGCGGAAACTCGATTGTTGGGTAAGTACTTTCTGATCTAAAATACATACATTTCAGAAATTTACGTCGCATCGATTCTAGATTGTTAATATGCACATTATACAGAGTGTCTCACCGGGAACTGAATCAATCGATTTAGAGAAAACTACGCATCAGAAAATTTTCAAAATTTAGATAATTACTAATGTCTTTTTTGGCTAATCCAACTAAAATAATTACAAATAGCTGGCACTTCCGCTTATACAGGAAGTCGATACCAACTTGCTTATTTCAAATGGAACACCCTATATATTTTAGGGTTTTCGAAAGGAGCATAAAATTCTGAGTCGAAGATATGTAGCATATCCTATACCTAAACCTAGCCGTTTCAGAGATATTGGACATTTTATAGAAAATTTGACAGGTGCAACGGTTTGCAAGAACCGTTATAACTTTCTTCGTGTAAAAGATCCTCATTTGCTTCTTGTCGCATAAAAAGAACACAAGGAGAATTATATTCAACAACTGAAATAAATTCAATAATATCATACCAAGTGTTCCGCTTTGCCAACTTCAAACCGCGAAAACATGTTTAGGTCAAATGGAACACCTTGAATTTTTTTACGTCAAGTTGAGTAATATTGAATTCCCTTTTTCCTGATATTAGCATTGTGGGGGTTAAAGTTACAACTTTTTGAAGTATTTGCGATTTTATTAGAAATTCATGAATTGTTGTAATCACTTCATCAAAGTAGCCATCATTAGAAACAATCAGTCATTATCTTATGTCAAAAAATGCCAGCACGTTTAAATTACACCCACGAAGACTTTTTAGATTTATTTATTATTTATGGAGAATGTGATAAAGTAATATCAAGAACTTGCAGCACATTTGCTACTCGATATCCAGAAAAACGGAAACCGTCACCAAAACTGTAAAACGCATACTGGAATTTTTTTTATGGCTCTGTCAAGGCAAAAATGCAAAGAAGAAAGCCTATTGTTGATGACGAAAACATTGAAATAGTCATTCTGGGATATTTTCATGCATTTCCAAGGATGTCATTAAAACAAGCTGCTCTGGAATCGGGACTATGCCAAGAGTCAATTCACAGAATCTTATTAAAACATAAGTTTCACCCGTCTTCACTCCATATGGTTCAAGAATTAAAAGAAACAGATTTCCTAAGACATAATTTTTGTGAGTTTATTCAAATAAGGTCTGAGGGTCACGGTTCTTATTTGGGAAATATTATATGGACAGATGAAGCAAAATTTACTAAAAATGGACTTTTTAATTGACACAATTCGCATTATTGGAGTGACTCAAATCCTCATATGTTCAGAGAGTGAAACTTTCAGGAAAGCTGGCAGTTCAATGTTTACTGTGCTATAAGAAACTATAGAGTGGTGGCATTACAATTTTATCAGGAAAATTTAAACTGTAAATTAAATTTTCTCTGCTGCTAATATGTATAGGTAAATATTTGTTTTTTTTTTAGGGGAAAGATATCTGAATATCTTACAAAACTTGAATAATAACTATTTAGAAAATTTACCTCTCGCCGAACATAGAAACATTTTTTATCAGCGCGACGGTGCTCCCCCACATAACGCATATTTAATTAATGATTATTTACAAGAAACTTTTTATGATCAATGGATTACCAATAATGGACTTTTCTTATGGCCTCCTCGCTCGCCCGATTCATCAGTTCTGGATTATTTCATTTGGGGAACTATTAAAAATAAAGTTTATGAGAGCCCATTAACAACCGTTGAAGATTGTATGCAAAGAGTAAGAAATGCATTTCAAAACATATCACAGGATTCAATTAGAAGAGCTACCCATGAGGAACTAATCCGAAGGTGCGAAAAATGTATCGAGGTTCGAGGGCGGAATTTTGAGCAATTATTAAATTAAAATGAAATCATATTTTAAATTGATCTTATCTCTGCTATGTTAGTTCATGCCATATCTTCAATTCGATTAATACGCATGTTACAGTGTTAGTGTTATTTTGCTGTTTTGTGGATATCGAGTAGCAAATGTGCTGCAAGTTTTTGATATTACTTTATCACATTATCCATAAATAATAAACAAATTTAAAAAGTGTTCGTTGGTGTAATTTAAACGTGCTGGCATTTTTTGACATAAGATAATGACTGATTGTTTCTAATCATGGCTATTTTGATGAAATGATTACAACAATTCATGAATTTCTAATAAAATCGCAAATATTTCAAAAAGTTGTAACTTTAACCCCCATAATGCTAATATCAGAAAAAATGGAATTGAATTTTACACAACTTGCAGTAAAAAAATATAGGGTGTTCCATTTGACCTAAGCAAGTTTTCGCGACAAAATGTGACGCGAAAAACGGAACATTTGGTAAGATACTATTGAATTTATTTCAGTTGTAGAACGTAGTTCTCCATGTGTTCTTTTTACTTAACAAGAGGCAAATGAGGATCTTTTACACGAAGAAAGTTATAACGGTTCCTGCAAACCGGTGCACCTATCAAATTTTCTATAAAATGTCAAATATCTCTGAAATGGCCAGGTTAAGGTATAGGATATGCTACATATTTTCGACCCAGAACTTTATGCTCTTTTCGAAAACCCTAAAATATATAGGGTACTTTCCATTTTAAATAAACAAGTTGGTATCGACTTCCGGTATAAGCGGATGCTTGTAATTATTTTAGTTGGATTGGCCACACCGATATTAGTTATTATCTTAATTTTCAAAATTTTCTGATGTGTACTTTTCTGCATATCGATCGATTCAGTTCCCGATGAGACCCCTTGTAATGTGAGGCTCAAACAAATGAAGCATAGTCAAGTTTCGATCTAACGTAGCTACAATAAAGCATTTTCAGTGTATAAGGACTTGAAAAACCACGATAATTTATAACTATAAACGCATATGTCTTCTGGTTTCCAAGAATATGGTGTTAATATGTATATTAAAAGCAAGGGTCTTATCAAATATAACGAATAAGTCACGCAGTGTTTCAGGCCGGTATAATTGTAGAAAATAGGAGAAGATTTACGTGTAACAGACATAGCATTGCGTTTCTGCGAGTTTAATGGAAGGTTGTTTTTAGTGCACCATTTACTAATTCTCTTCAAGTTATCCTGCAGGTGAAGAGATTCACTGTTACATGGCCTATGTCTATTTAACGATTTTATATAACTAGTATTTTATTTATATTTAGCACGATCTGTATAGCATTTTGATTCAGTTTTTGTCATCAGAATTTTTCTTTTTATAACTGCTAAATCATTTCACATTGTTTTATGTACATATTTTTATATCTTAGGAACTCAGTCATGTTTTTTGTTACACTATTATGTATCTCCGTTTTATTACAGCACCTCAGGAAACAATTGTCGATTTCAAGTCTACAAAACATTTTTTTTACGTTCATATACCTACCTATATTTCAATTTGTATATTTTTGTTTACTATGTAAGTACGTATGGTTATTTTTCTTACCTTTGACTTTCTAATTAATCTGTTAAATAGTCTATCCTATAAGATGTAATATATTTGCTGAATTCTCAAAATACGTTTTACTATTTATTACGGCAGTTCGTATTTTTGGTTCTGTATTATAGAAATTATAAATGACAAGGTAAATCAGCTGTGGTATGCAACTAATATCAAACTATTATTAACTATATATAGATTCCTTTTATCGATTCTGTAACTGTGCTTGAGTACGGGAATCTACATAAGACAACCTGCAGGTTGTGCGCTTAACTCAATAATTGACAGATGGCGATACCTGTGCCATTTCTACATTTTACAGCTTTCCATTTAATTAGGGAAAATATATTTTTCAAGTTTTTGGATTGGCATTATTTTGCAGAAAGTGGGATAAATAAAGTTTACCTTATTAGTAAAATTCACCAAGAAATCATTTGCCTGCAGCTATTGTACTGATTCAGGCCTTAACAAACAAACTTATCTGTGAGACATCCAGTAATTAATATTACATTTTTATATCCGCGTTAACAAGTGTTTAACAACCAGTTTATGAATCAGTTTATGAATCAGCTTCTGTATATTTTCAGTATATTGAAAATTCCAACTTCTACATATTGCTAATTTGAAAATTCTTCTTCATATTGAAAAATTTGAGTTTCTTCAAAATTGAAATTCAGCATATATATTTTATGCTTATGCTTTAAGCTATATATATTATATTGAAAACTTGAACATCCACGTTTGCATTCATTAAGTTTTCAAAAACCATATAGTTGGACAATTTTTCCACAATTTTTAAACTTCACTTAATTGAGGACGTAAATTGAATTGCCAACAAAACCCTTAGATTCCATTTCTGCAAGAGACAATTGTGGGCCTGAATTGCTATTCCAGAACCATCCACCTCAACAATACTCGATCCCGGAATCTAGGATCCTGGTATAAATTTGTTATTAATTTTTAAAAAAATTTAATTAGTCTTTGTTAGCCGATATTAGTAACTAACTTGAAAATTTTACATTTCACATTATACAAATTGATTTATTTAATCATGTAATATATTTTATAATTTATTGTACAACATCTTTTTATTTCTCTTACCAATAATTTCAGTCTAATCTATAGGAGACTGGTTATTTGAGAAAAAGAGACAACTCTACTTATTTGCACTATAGATGGTGCCCAATTTAACATCAATTTCTCTTTGTCTCCTTTACTCGAACTAAACAAGAATTTGTCATTTATGCTGTACATTCAAAAAGGGTAAGTTTCTCCACTGTTACGAATACTCCGGATCCACGGCTCTTTGCTCCGACTTAAACCAGCTAGCCGTCCGCATATGTTGCCTCAGTTCTTTCCCAAAAATGTATAATAAGGGAAAGGAGGTAACATCATTAACAGTATGAATTCTAGAAGAAAGCTTTAAATCATCAGCATACGTGTTAAATAGTTAACCTCGTGTGTTAAATCGCCCGCTATGTCATTGATAAATATGATGAACAACAGCGACCCAAGAACTGAACCTTGCGGTACTCCAGAGGTAGACACGTTGTCGCATTAGCTCTATTGACCTATTAAAATTTTTACAAAAATATGTCCTTCAATAGAATTAGACTAATAATTTAGTAATGAGGGGTTTTACAATGTAACTTTTGTACACTGTAAAACCCCTCACTAAGAAACCATAATTTAGTATGTAAAATCACTTTGTAAACAGAATATCCGAATACTAATTTCATTATAAGCCTGATTCTGTACATTATAAAATTACCATAGTAGCACTCATCTTCTGAAGAATCCACTGTGTTGCGAAACATTTGTTATACTAAAAAAAATAAAGTGAAAATAAAAGAAAACTAGTAAAGTTTCTCATTATTCTGCCATACATTTTCAATTTCTATTTATCGTCTTAAAATCAGACAAGTGCTTTGAGTTTCCACCCGGCATATATTTTATTTAAAGTATAAGAAGTATACGGCTATTACATTTCGTTCTATGTAAATTTCTGATAAGGCAACTATTATTTTAGAGACAATAAAACAATAGACGTAAAATATAGTGCATCGGGGAATAATTTATCGTTTTATTTCTTATTTTATATCAAGTTGTGTATTATGAAGTGTCGGATATTTACCATTCCATTTGCATTGCACATTCGTACAAACTCTGCAGTTCTCTTATCGATGTCCAATTTATATACTTGCCGCGTGAAAGCTACATTAAAGAATATTTTGTACCCTTTACTATCAAGAATTGTCAAATGTATGTGATTTAAATATTAAAATTGATGGCTTTTATGATTGCTGTAAATATAGGTATATTATCAGAATAATTCTCCTTGAAGATTACAGAGACCAAGAAAAAATTATTGACTATTACCGCAAGGAAAGTGTTTTTAGTATTGAAAATATTTTTGGGCGTGATGTGTATATAGGAGCTGTCTTTAAAAAAATAATAGTGTCATAATAGTGTAGGAGTGGTACTGGGGGCGATAATGGGGGGGTGGGTGGTGGCTAATGCCAAAAAAATTTTTGAGACCTTCACTTTTCGTACATGCCCTAAATTGCAGTTTTATGGACTCTTACTTGCTTGTTTTGCCTATTTATCCTTATTT
This sequence comes from Leptura quadrifasciata, assembly GCA_963675555.1. Taxonomy (NCBI): domain Eukaryota; kingdom Metazoa; phylum Arthropoda; class Insecta; order Coleoptera; family Cerambycidae; genus Leptura; species Leptura quadrifasciata. The sequence continues at coordinate 46,194,314 of OY776675.1, forward strand.
ACCCCATTTACCTCCGAACCCCTCAACGGAATTAGATCTAAATATAATCTAGTTCCAGATCTCGTTACAATACATAAGTGTACCAAATTTCAAATCAATATCACAAACGGTTCCAGAGTAAACGTGCGCACAAAAAAAAGTTACAGACAGACCGACGGGCAGGCAGGAATTTTTTTTTTTACCCAAATTTAAAATCTCGACGTTTCATGACATTTTAAGCCTATTTCAACAAACAAAAAAATATTTTTGTTTGCGTTACCATACTTCCACTGTTGTTGTATTGACTTAATCCGAAATAATGGAAGGAGTACTACTTATACGGAATTCCTGGCTCTTCGTGTGTATTGTGTTTCTCTTTTTTATTATTTTTTATCAAGCACTGTATTACAGTAAACAAAAAGTTGTCTGGTATTTTCAATGCGCCTAAGGCACTTGCGTAGGATGCAAGAATTTTATGTAGTACTCACACTATATATAAATGCATGTATTGTTTATCCAATGTCAGTTTGAAATGTTATAAATTCAGCGTCATTACCAGGGATGTCCATTGCTATACCACAATAGTATACAGCAGGTAGCGCCGCATTATCAATATAATGTATCCCCTCGTACATGAGATGTAGTCAACCAGTTGTACAATTGCGCCAATGCGAGCGGCCGGTAAAGAATTCGAGCTGATGTTCGGAATAAAACGAGAAAGTGCTGTGTGAAACTGTTTTCGTAGAACCGGGCAGTGCCGACCTATAGCATCATGCACTCAATCCCCATTTTACTCTTTATCCAAGTTTTTAGCCAATATTCTATCAAATGTAAAAGGTAAAAATCAATATTATATTAAAGATTCATGGCATTTTCAAAAAAGGCACTTAAAATTGTTAACCTACCGAACAATTACAAAATTATTTCACTAGATGTAGTCTCACTCTACACAAATATTCCACAAATAACTTGCTATTTCAAAGTTTTTTGGGTTTTTTTTTCTATTTTTGCAATAATAAAAATGAATTTTTGGATTCGCAGCCAACTGCATCTTTTTTAAATTTTATTATAAAGCTTTTTCACTTCTATAACTTTTCTCTAAAGGCAATAGTTACTGAGATATATGAAAGAATAGGAAGAAAAAACGAAATTTTTAAGAATTTTTTCACATTTTGTTTAATAAAAAATTAAGCCCACGTTTTCAAACTAGCGCATAGTGAAATTATCATTTTTGATGATTTTTAGGAGCGATTAAGCAAAAAATCTGCCATACTACCAGATTCACCCATCCCAAAACAAATACCGCCTAGGCTAATCTACAAAACAGTGTTACGTGATTAATAAACGATTTTAAAAATATTTTAGGGCATGTATTGCCTTGAAAAGTAAGTTACGCGCGCTTATAGATGGAAGTCGGTCTGCGAAGGAATGCCGCGCTCTTGTTTTTTATATCATTTAAAACTGACTTTGGATAAAGTAGAAGAGTGCAATAGCCTAACTATATTTTTTATGAGATAATCAAGTCCATGGGCAGTGATTTTCGGTTATGGAGGATCGTTATCGGCCACGCCCGCATGCAACTTTATTTGTCTTAATACCACTCTTTACACAGTACTTCCTGCTAACAAAATTATATCAGCAACATCCTTTCCCAACTAACTAACGTCGAGTTATGATAAATTTATTTGTTGTTGAGTAAATAGTAAATTGTAGAAACTCGCTGACATGTGACGAGCAAATGAGTTTTACTAAACTTTGAAGGATAATTTATTTAATGCTATATAAACTAATCGAAACAAGTAGATTGCTTTTAGTACGGATGATGTGAAACTGAGTTAGACAGAAAAGCCAAATAAGTTAGCGTGACCCATTAAGAATTACCTAAAGCATGTTTGACTAATTCATATTAATTACGTACTCATATAAATCACGTCTGCCAGAAAATAACGTTCGCAAAATTTACACTAAGTAAAAATTAAAATCGATATGTGGAACAACTTTTGTACAGTGTATGTGCATTTGAAAATGAAGTAGAGTAATAAGAGCTCATTAAAAATGCAAATTCTCAATAAATGTAGTGCGGGTGCTTACAATTTAATTTCTGTAAATTGCAGTTATAAGCAAGTTCTCTATATGTATTTTTATTATAGTTTGCGTACTAAGGAAATTTATACCTGCTTGAGTTGAATCTTTGTAATCTGTCCTTGTCTAATACGTTTCAAACTATCTGCCGAGCTCTCTCATTACCAGTTGATGTGACTAATTTAATCTGTAAATACTGAAAAACTTCTCTGAAAATTCTGACGAAATATCTTTGGATCCTATATTAATAATGATAGGTCCTATAGTTATGTCAATAAGATCATCGAGTTCCCGCACTTTAGTTTCTTCTTTTAGTACGTGATTTATACAACTTTGCCATTTATCTGCAGTCACTCGTACCAAGGAATTGGTTAACAATACCTTCCTTGACGTCGTTTAATTTAAAGGTAGTATTATTCCAGGCTACTTCATCTTTTACCTGCGCCCATACCAATTCAATAGGGTTAAGTTCGCAGTAATAGGATGGTAACCATAATACAATTATTTGACGATTCTTTGCCATTTCATCTACAATGTACTTTTTGGGTTCTTTATTAGCATTGACAATCGTAAAAACTTCATTTTTCACCATACTTGTTTGGAAAGCAATTTTTTTCCTGATAACCATTTAATTATATCAGCTTTCCACCAGACAGTAGTAAAGGTTCGCTCAACCTGTCTGGGGAGGTAACTTGCATTATCCAATACAATTACAAATCCCGGAGGAATAAGATCCAACATTTGAAAAAATACTCATCGAATACATCTGCGTTCATATCTTCGTGATAGTCACCTGTATTTTTCGATTCGAATACCTATAAGGGTTTAAAGCACCTCCATTCAAAAATGCTTGTCGAGAACTTTTCACATTTTTATCTTGCCACACTTTTGTTACAGTACATCCCGTGTTTACCCAAGTTTCGTCTAGACAATAAATATTTTTTTCTTGTTCACGGAAGTTTTAATTGTTCATAGGTAGTCTCTTCGCCAACAAATAATTTCATCATTGTCAATAAGGATAGATTTTCTGTTCTGCTTTCGCCAGGAAAAATTCAGGTCATATAGAACTTACCAAATTTTAATTATTTAAATGAATTAATTAATTAAGGAAAGCAGTTAATTATTTCAACTTGTGTGCATCTATACTAGGAAGTATAAAACTGGCCCGTCGATTTTTTTTCGAACACAAATTACATAATAAATACTGTAATAGTTCTATATAGAATATCATTTCCATGAATTTCAAAAAACTTACTAGCACGCCCATAGCGGCTTCTGATTATAGGGTTTTATTACTCTACTTCATTTCTAAATGGACTATAGTCTATTTTATTCAAAATATTTTTTTAGTTTACAGTGCAATTTTAGTTTACCCGGGATGCGCCTCGGGTATGCCCGATGCTATTTTGGGGTCTTCGCGACAAGCCTCAAGGATAGTTTTTTGTAAGAGCTACATATCCGTCACATGTCGTTCCTATATACTACGTACAGATTAGGTAGTGCGTCAATTCTTAGTAATGAAAATACTTCTTGGCGCGTATACATGATGGGACCCGTCAACGTAAAAATGGGGCGACATGCAACAGATCTAGCTGACGCATGCGTATGGGAACCGCCTGAGCGATACGCAGATCTCCCGAATTCTGGGTTCAGTTATTACACTGCTTTCACTTAAGTATCACACAGATGGTATGTTGTGTCGTTATAAATAATCAGACAGATATTTCTCTCGAGTTCATAAGAATGAAGGTAGCTCCACAGTGGCATATATTGATAAGATTTTCGATCGACTTAACTATGATATTCTATTGAATGATAGTTACGGAGAAATTTCTAGAGTTGTGAGGGTTTCCATAAGGTCAACTCTTAGGACTTTCCCTTTTATCATCTGCGTTAATGATGTCACGTACATGTACATAATCTGATTTAAGCAGATGATCTTAAATTAATGTGCAAAACATCTTAAAAGGAATGTGAATTATTACCAAATGCTGTTAATGAAGTAAACAGCAAGTTACCACTAAATATATCAAAATATAACGTTACATTAAAAGGAAGACAAATCCTATTGTATATGAATATTTATATATTACAATATGTTACAATATCGAACAGACACGACTGTATAAACGTTCTTGGAGCAACCTTTGATCATTCATACACTACCATTTTAAAACATACTGAAATTATCACTTCAGAGGCATTTAAATGTTTAGGTTTTTGTTATTAAAAATTTAAAAGAGTTTTCTAATAAGCCTACTCTTCGGTTACTATAATATAATCTTTACAAGACCAATATTAGAATTTGCATCGGCACCTGATTATATTTTTATATAAAATTATTAACGGTAATTTAAACTGCCCAGATACTTTATATAAGATTAGCGTAAGGGTACTTGATTTCAATGCGACACAACATTTTTAATCTCCCTACAGCAAATATTTAAAGCATCACCCTCGGCATCGTCATTATATCAAATGATCTTTAAAACTCATGTAATGTTGAGAACGGGGCAGATTTATTGTTTTACACAATTAAGCAACTAAAAATATATAGTCATTACAATGTTATAAATATTTCCTGTTGGACATGTAAATATATAAGTAAATATATAAATATATGAATAATTTTAATACAAAATTAGTATTTTTTAAAATTTTTGTAGCTTAAACTTAAATTACCTAGATATGACTTGTGTACCGGAAAACTTCCTTTATCAAACAGAGAAAAAATCAACCAAGTCAGTTCACGCTTACGACATTATGTAAGGATATATACAAAAAATATAAATACACATGCATGTACACATATGAGTCGAATAAAGAACCTACTCTTTCTGTGAAGTTGATTAAAAAAATATTAAATAAATTCAGATTGAGTATAAATTATTCTAATATAAGGTTAGCTAGCATACATATGTTTAATACACGTAAATTATTATTGTAGAGAGATTCCTGGGAAACAAGGGTAGAGAGCGTCGATAAATTTTCCATCTAACTACTTTAATATTACCATTAGGAACTATTTAATACAGTAACAAGTTGGAACTTTGTTAATAAATATGTTAAACCCTTTTAATGATAACATTAATAGAGCTAAAGGGAAAAATAGTTTTGCCCTCAGATTTGCGGACTCACATTTAAGTCTCGCTTAGTTTCCAACATATTGTCTCGCCGACAAATATATTGCGTCATAAATTTCACTATTAATAGATAAAAGTAAGCGTATTGCACATTTTAATAAAATAAATCAGTAACTGTCAAGTAAATTTTAAATATACAGGGTGAACCATTAATAATATACCATAGTTCAGGAGTAGATTCTTTTGGCCAAAATATTTCTCACGCATTTACGAATTTTCGACCTTTGTTTTCGCTGTAACTCCAAAATAAAAGGTTCTCGAGCCTTGGTCCCGTTCGAACTTTTCATCAGGAAGGTCTGAACTACAACATATCTCAACTTCGATCATTTTCACTGGGATCCCAAATCTCATGTATTCGAATTTTCGACCTTTGTCCTCGTTGTAACTCCAAAATAAAAGGTTCTCGAGCATTGGTCCCACTTGAACTTTTCATCAGGAAGGTCTGAACTACAACATATCTAAATTTCGACCATTTTAACCAGGATCCCAAATCCCATGTATTCGAATTTTCGACCTTTGCCCTCACTTTAACTCCAAAATAAAAGGTCCTCCACCCTTGGTCCCATTTGAACTTTTCATTAGTAATGTCTGAACTACAACATATCTTAATTTCGAACATTTTCACTGGTGTTACATGGCTTATGTCCATTTAACAATTTTATATAATAATTGGTATTTTATATTTTTCACGATCTGTATAGCATTTTGATCCAGTTTTTTTAAATAAGACTGTTTCAACTATCAGAAATTTTCTTTGTAACTGGTAAATTATTTCACATTGTTTTATGTACCTTTTTTTGAATCTTAGGAACTCAATCATGTTTTTATAACACTATTATGTATCTGTATTACTGCTCTTCAGAACCGATTGTCACTGTCAAGCTACAAAAACATTTACATTCAATTTTATTTCATTTTTATACTTTATTTACTATGTACATGTGGCTGTTTTCTTTATCTTTGAAACTTGCTCATTCTCCTGTTATATAGTGTATCCTATATGATGTAATGTATTTACTGTATTCTCACAAAGCAGTTTGTAAACAACTTTGCAACTTACTACCACAGTTCGTATTTTTAGTTATCTATACAAATTGCAAAGTAACTGACTAATCTGTGATATGCAACTAATGTTAAACTATCATTGATTAAAGATTCCTTTTATCGTTTGTATACCTGTCACTATTGTGACGTTTAAGTCGCCCATCAACAGATGGCGATACCTGTACCACTTTACAGCTTTTATTAGTAAAATCATATTTTATATAAGTTTGTATATTGGTATTACTGTAGAAGGTAATATGAAAAAGATTATCTTATTAGTTAAAATCACTAAGGGATCAGTTGCATGCCGAATTTGATCTTATTGAGTCTACAAACTTTAACTGTGCGATCCTCAGTAATTTATACTACCTTTATATATCCACATTTCGTGCACTTAACACAACCAGGTAAATTTAATTTAATAGTAATTTAAATTTCAATAATTTTCTATTTTATCCTTAATGCAATTTTAATTTTTTAAATACGTTAAATTCAATTTTTTAATTCAATCAGTAATTAAAATATTACATGTTACCACATGATAAAATATTCTTTTCTGTCTCATTTTTAGCAAGTTATAGTTTGCAAATCAGCTTCTACAATAATTTAATTCTAGATTAAATTTAATTCTACATTTATTCTACTTTTAAATTTATATTAATTCTATAGATTTAAATCTATATTCAGTCTATTTTATATATTATGCAGATTTATTTAGCGGTCTTTTGTTATTTACGTTTAATTTTATGTAACTTTGCATTTACGTTTATGATAATTACTTTTCCAAGCTGCATGGTTGGAAACTATTCTACAATCTTCACACATAAATTTCCTTTGAAAGACGAAGTCTTGCAAGAATAAATTGCCAAAGATATTTAGATTGGATGTTTCAAGAGACAATTGGAGCCCGAATTGCAGTACTAGAGCTTTCCACCTTCAATCATACTTAGTCTAGAAATCTAGGAGATTGGTATAATATGCATTATTAATTTTTTTATATTAATTATTCTTTGTTTGATAATACAATTTTATTATAATTTCAAACAACTTCAAATTATAAAATTCCTTTATTTATGTAATATATTTTATCGTTCATTTTATACAATTTTATTTTTATTTACCTTACCAATAATTTCAGTCTCGTCTATAGGAGACTAGTTTTACGAGAAAAAGAGACAACTCAACCATTGTGCCCAAATAATATAAATTTTTCATTGTCTCCTTTTCGCGAAGAAAACAAAAATATGTCTTTTATATTATACATTCAGAAGGTTTCACATCTCTTACGAGTACTCCGAATCTACGACTCCTTGCTCCGGCTTAAACCAGCTAGTCGTCCGCATATGTTGCCTCAATTCTTTCCCAAAAATGTATAATCAGGGAAACGAGGTAACACCGGGATCCCAAATCCCATGTTTCTGTGCCGGGTCCTTTGCTAAAAACTTTTTCGATACAATTCCAACTTCAATAATTCTTATTTGAAACGTTTTTTAATTTGACGAAAACTTGTTTTTGAGCCTTTGTTGGAGCCATTCCCATCCCATATTGTTAATTGAAACAATTTTTTATTCGAACAAAGAATATTTGTGGACCCTCCCTGGAGCCTTTCCTAGTGCTCTGGCGAGAATACATTTTTACGTATTCAGTAATTCAAGGTGGACATGTTGATTTAAATCTGCGTCAATCCCGATTACTCCAAAATAAGTAACAGCATACCACTGTTTTTGAATACCGACGTCTGCAGTTGATTCTTTTCCCTAGCCTAGTACCAAAAATTTTGAGTTATCTCTACTCCACTTGTATCGAAAGAAGAAAAATTCGTCTGAGAAAATTCATGAGCTAGTGTTCTCCGATCCACATACAAAAATATCGTCTTTAGCATCATCGTTTTCTTCCAGAGTGTTGAATGAACTTTGGTTTAAAGGTATGTATGAAACTTACTGAAGACCGCATCCTGACCTCACATCTTCCAGCGGCTTGTATATCGGTGTACGCGCGGAAGCTATGAAATCTTAGGCGTTGTGTAGGGGATATACCATCCTTTGGAGCGGATGTAAAGCCGTTGCGCGTCGGTCCCTTGTATATTAAATGTTAGGCAAGTAAGAAATCCCTACTCTTCGAAAGAGAAGAGGTACAGCAAAATTCCTGGTTGAGGGTAGCTCGTTTACAGGCGGAAATAGGCCGGCGTTAAATAAATGTTTAAAAAAGCTATTAAATTTTAGACTTTTCTGTAATTCTGATTTGCTTACGTTTTCTATTTGGGAAGCTCTTTTTCTTAACGAGAATATGGAGTTGTATCGCACAGACTATAAAGTTATAGCAGCATCATTGTTTTTCTCACTATAAATGATATCTCGTCTTTTTTTTGTTTGTGTCACTTCCAGCAGCAGTGAACTTCAGTATTGTTAGTTTTAAAGCTCTCTGTCACTAATTTGTTGAGCCATATTTGTTCAAATCCTCTTTTGACTCCTGAGTATAAGATTCCTTTTTCTTTTGGTTACTTCAAAAAAATGACTTAAATGGAATTTACAATAGCTGATTGATTGTTGACTTTAATAATCACAATTGATTATTATTAAAAATAGTGTGAACTATTTGTTTGTTATTATGGATTGAAATATTCGTTAGTTTGTTATTTGATTTGTAAGATGTTTTGTTCTATTTTCTGACAATAAACTAAATTTATATATTTAGTCGTTGTATGCAATTCTGAAGAACATTTGTAGAAAGATTACTGATACCGTCGAAAATATATTGTTTGTCTTTTTGATAAATTTGCAGAAAAAATCAAATAAACAATATGATTTTCATTAGTTCAAAAACAAGCAGAAGTTTTTACAACTAATTATTTATTTCTTCTCGTAAACCTATAAATAGAAAACTATCTTCAATATTCTATCGCGGAACACACAGTATAATCTCTAAATACACAAAATCTACAATTTTTGGGAAATATGATGTTACAAAATAAAACATTGATTAAGAACTACAGCAAACTACGAATCTGGAAAAATTATTAAAACGAGATCTACGATATTTAGTAATTACTTAGCGGCATTTATTTTAAAATTATGAAAATGAAATTGAGCAGAAATTTCGTTTCATGTTCTGTGAATATTTTAGCCTCATAATATAGCAGAAATCTAGCTTATCTACTTATAAAAACTCAAATTGTATTTAATATTGCCTCGACTGAAAGGCAGAGCAAACTATAAATTAGAGTCTAGGCAGAGAATATTTAATAAAGTAGGCCACATTTCCATTAACTGTCACGCCATGGACTGGGTTCTAGATGAAATAGTGTCATTATATTTTTAAAAAACAATTTTATGAATGTGCTACATTTGGCCTACATCCACTTCTAGCTATATATTCACAGAGCTGTAATAGAAGTGGTCGATATTAGTAATTAGTTTAATTTTATGATGATGTAACTCGTTTCTTAAAATTTTTGCAGGTTTGTTTATCACTAAGGAATGAAACATAGATATACAGGGTGTGTCTGTGAAAACTACCACATGAAATATTTAGGAAAAGAATTTTTTGGAAAACAGAAACTTAGAAATATTATCGGTTTTAAAGAGAATTTAATATGCAAAAAATTCGAAAATCCAACTGTTTTCGAAAAATTTGAGTTTAAATTATTTTATTTTTGAAAAATTAAAATCGTTCGTTTGAAACTTTTTTCATTGAAAGGTAATGTGGATAACGTGGCAATAAAACTTTTTTAATACTTCCGGTTAACCGAAAATTACATTTATTATGTCCGCCCCCTGTATTTTATTAAACAATCTGAATAAAAATACATTCCATGTATTTTTTTTTCAATGCAACCATAGTAGACTAGGAACAGAAATCCAAATTCGACCTGCGAGAAGCATTTCGTATAACAATTTGGCAACCGGTGGGTGCTTTTAGGGGTTTTCGACCCCTCTCAATTCGAAAACGCCTATTGCCAGATCGAAAAATAAACCGGAAGCCCGTTATTGAAGATGGCGGCAATTTCTTAAATATTGCTAATATGAATTTATAAAAGGTCTCCAGTGCCTATCTGGGGGTTGTCGACATCACGAAATCCAAATTTGATAATACCATAGTCATATGGCTCACCGGAAGTCCGCTGGTGGCCAATATGGTGGCTATTTTTAAAATGTTGCAAATATGTACTTATAGAGGGATTCCAGGGCGTATCGGGGGTTTTCGACACCGCTGAAACTAGATTTGAAAATATCATAATCAAAAAATCCACTGCGAGTCAATAATTCATGATTGTGGTCAGTATCAACGATTAAATGCCATAAAATGAAAGTATTTTTGTATTTCCAACGTGAGCGCTTTCCAGTTAAGTCGAGGCAAGAATTCAAGCGATGTACGTCACGAGTGATCTCATTAAAGAACTTTTAATACTAACATAATTTTTAATCATTAATTCCGTTAAAAAGAATAATTCTTGACACCCAGTTATTAAGCTTTTTTCAGAAGTAGGTACAGTTTAATGGGGCTTCTTGATTCTTAGCAGTATTGTCTTATTTATAGAATCGATCTGTGACGTGCATCGCTTGAATTCTTGCCTCGACTATATCCTCCTTTATTTAGTAAGCTTATGAATATAATTACGTTACTAAATGTTTGTAGATCTGAGTACAAACTAATAGACTGTATAGAGTGCCAGGGATGCCGAATGCATTTTGGTTTGCAAAACAGATGTATTCTAACCAGCGCAGCGCATGTGACAGCAAAAGTGAAATATATTCCAGACCATGCAAGAGTAGAAACTGTCCCCAATGCAGGGAGAAAATATTTTAGCTTTCCATGCCAATCACTGATTCGGACAACATATCCAAACTTGCTACTGTCAGTAAACTTCGCTACCGCTTCCCACTGTTGAAATTTTCTAAAACCATTTTTTTTAATCTTACAGGTACCACCGCAAACTTCCACGCACGACACATTCTATTTGGGACAGTTAAGGGACTTCTTCCCACAAATGATGCTTTAAGACTACACATACTGAAAAGTCATTATCAAGTAAGTATTCTTTTAAAGACCACGGATATCTAGCACTCAAAACTAACCATTAATTACATTTTTTACTTGCAGTGCTACGTTTGGAAAAACGCCCACTTGCCAGACCCACCCTTACCGGACACTCGATGAATGGGATGCCTCGTCTAAATTACAGTGCCTCCAGTGCGATGCTTAAACAGGATTGGGTGATTACTAGTCTCAGATATGACAAAACTTGTACCTGTACTGTATCTTAAGTGCCGCTTGATTAGAGACGTGCAATCAGTCTAGAGTTTTTAACGCTTCAGTGTTATTTCTGACGTGCCATAAACAAGACAATGTGACTGGTTATTTAGTGTTTAACAGTTTAAATTAGTACATTTTTTGTCTTTCTTCCTAGATAAGTAATAAATCTGATAATTTTCCTGAATGTGTTGATTTTTTTCTCCTGAGCGCAAACAATGCTCGTAATACACATAGCAATCCGATAAGAATAGCCGCCATCTTAAATTACGAACTTCCGGTTGGCTATACGAGTAGGATATTATTAAATCTGGCTTTACCGCTGTGTCGAAAACCCCCCCGACACATGCACTGGATTCTCTTTATATGTTCATGTTCGTCATATTACAAACATATCCGCCATATTAGTCGCCATCGTTAATTAAGGACTTCCGGTTGGAAATGTGACTAGGTAATTATTAAATTTGGTTTTGGCAATGTCGACAACCCCCTGGTATACTCTGTATTCTTTCTATAAATTCATATTAGGAATATTTCAAAAATAGCCGCCATTTTGAATAACGGGCTTCCGGTCCATTTTTCGATTTGGCAACAGGCATTTTCGGATTCAGCGGGGTCTAAAATCCCTAAAAGCACCTCTTGCCAAATGGTTATCTAAAATGTTTCTAGCAAGCTTAAAAACTCTTTTGCTCAAAAATATTACTACTCTATAGTAATAACTTAGCAATAAAGGAAATAATAATGAAATAAAAAATTTCTTTTTATTTTGTTTAATAAAAACAATAAATAAACTAACAAGTCATAACTTATGGAAGAAGGTGTTCGAAATTATTGCCAGTTTCGTTTGTACACATGGCGAATCTATTCAATAGCTCAACTCCTCAAACTATATGTAGTACATTCCTGTTGATAGCTCCAACACTGCATAAATTTCATTATAAACGTTAGCCATGTCTATGATTTTAAACCTCACTTGTAAGAAAACCATACAAAAAATAAATCTAATGCGGCAATATCAGGAGATCTAGCTGGCCGCCTGAGTACTAAATATGTTTGGTTTAAATAATTTACCACGATATTGCTATTATGCGGGCCACCATCTTGACGAAACCATATAGTATAGTAGTCTGGTCATTACTCCGTTCATTCTTGTTCATTTGCTTGAATTTAAGAATGTTTTTTCCATTTCATGGAAATTCAATTTGTCATAACTTCAATTTTGCACATAGTGCCCTGTATGTTTTATTTTTTATCAGATAGAGTGATAAATTTGCTTGGGATTGGTTTTTCCCCATTAAAAATTGAATACATATTAAAATAAGTATTGAGTTTTTTGTAGAACCGTTTCGAATATGTGTCCATATCTTGCAGTAAGCTATGGAAAACAGACGAGTTATTTGTAATTAGAGAAAATTTATTTTGATAAATATAACAAAAAATTTTATGAATCATTAGCAAAAACAAAAATTCACACAATCAAAACCAATTTATAAGTTATGATATCTATCTGGACAGCAACTTACTAAATTTATAAATACTATAATTAGAACAATACAACACAACTAAATACCAAACCTATAACAGGTACTCAAAATGACGCCCACCCATTTCAAAACACTTGATCACTCTTCGAATAGTTTCTCTCATAACACTTTGTAACATGACTGAAGTTACGGATTCAAATGCATTTTTTGGCTTCTAATGTTGCAGATGGCGTTGAGTATAGTTTGTCCTTCAGATAACCCTAAAGAAAAAATCAAACGAAGTTAGGTCTGGTGACCTAGCAGGCCACCTAATAGTTCCATTAGTAGATATTACCCGGTTGTCAAATTTTGCATTAAGGTAATTTCCAACAAAACCAGCATTATGCGGTGGTGCACCATCTTGTTGGAAGTACATATTTCTGAAGTCCCAGGAAAGTTCATTCAGTTCGTTTTCTATTTCGTTTTGCAAAAAGCTTAAGTAACGCGCGCCGGTTAGTGGTCCTTGAAATATTGTGAGACCAATAATTTTTGTACCGAATATTCCATCCTACATATTCACTCCAAATGTTCCTGATGGTTACCATCAAACATTTTTTGTAAATTTTCTTTAGACCAATAATGTAGATTATGTCTATTGTACATGCCATTATTCTTAAAAGAGATTCATCACTGAATAAGATTCTATTGTTTAAGTATACGTGTTGAGTAAACCAATTACAAAAGATCAATCTTCTGTTTCCGTCGTTTTTATATAATTCTTGATGCAACTAGTATTTGTGGTATTTAAAACCATGTTTTTTAATATACGTCTTGCTGTCTCAGAACCAATATCTATCTCTTTTGCCAGCTCTCTTGTGGAAAGAATCATTTGGATACGCATGTGCTCAATTTCTTCGCTTACTATAAATCTGTCCTCTGCCATATCAATATTTTCTGCATTTCGGAATAACTTCTCTAGAATTTTAAAATACTGCCGGTATGGCTGACGGCGGTCGGAATATCTTTCATAATATAGACGTGCGGCCGCATGGGCATTTTTCTGGCATTCGCCGTAAATTAAAAGTAAATCTATCTTTTCATTTTGTATATATTACATCGTAAATTGAATCTTATTTTGAATAAAGCATCTAATTATAAATTTACAAATAATAAATACGCCTCTATTTCACTCAACAATAACGTTTTGGCAGATGCTGTGTGCAATTTTTTATCTGTTTTTCATGGCTTACTGCAAGATATGGACACAATTCGAAACGCTACTATAAAAAGCTTAATATTTATTTTAATTTATATTCAATTTTTAATCGGGAAAAACCAGGCTAAAGCTAATTTATCTGTTAAAAAAATAAACCATACGGGGTACTATTTGAAAAACTGGAGTTATGACAAATTGAATTTCCATGAAATGAAAAAATGGGAAAACATGTCTAAATCCAAGCAAATGAACAAAATAGGCCAATTTTACATTACTTTGTTGAGAAATACCCTTTTATTCAAATTCAAAGTCTACTTCGAAATTTTTTTAATTTGTTCCTAAATTCCAAAGCCAACTAGAAATAGCAAATACATGCCCTTTCTAAGGTTATTTTTAATCCAATTTTAAATCTGAAAAAGCGTTGTAGAGAGAAATTACAAATTTATGAGAAAAGTGACTTAAATATACAGGGTGCTATTTAAACTAAGAAAGTTGTTGTAATTTCCGGCCATACCGGAAGTGATTTTGTTTACCATCGAATGGTCAAAATATGGGCATTGATACCTATATTTGATTTCCCAAATTTTAGAATTTTATTTTTAAAACTATAGAAAAAAGTGGGGGGGTAGATACTCTGGGTCACTCGGTATAAACCGATATAATTTTAGCCTAAAATTATTTCAGAATTATTAGGAAACATTTTTGGATCAGATGGGATGTCCACTCAGTACAGTGTTTCTTAAAATTTGCATGGAAAAACACATTTTTTCACAAAACTTTTAATTTTCTTGCATTAATATTGCTATATAATTTTAAACTATACATATAACTTAAGTCAAACTGAACCTAAACAATCTCTAAGTGCCTACCTATTTCTCTAAGCGAAAAATTCATTTAATTGTTAATATTGTTGATGTCTTTTCATTTTAAAGACATTTATATATTACTGTAAATCTTCACAAAAGTTTGAGACATTAATTCTAAATTTGAAATTACGGAAAAAAAATGGAAATATATAAAAATTTCAAATTTTATTTCTTTCGGTAAACTTTATATATTATAATTCTAAACATTTTTTCCGAGTAACTAAAAAAATGATATTAGAGGCTTTCTACGCGTATGCTCACAAAACATAAACAACAAGAATATTTAATTATAGAAATGAAAATAGAGTGATTTCAGTTGTAGGCTAGCGTATATTTAATTTAGCAAATCTTCAAAACAGTTCTACGCATATTTTAGTTTAGTTTTATGGTTCATACTTGAGTAAATCCCCTTACAAGACATTTTATATACTTTTTATTAAAATATTCACTCCTGAATGTAAAAATTGATTGTCGTGGAGGAAACAAAAGAGATAATATGTATAAAACGTAGACGTTTGACGCAATACTTGTAAGCTCTAGGGAGAAACAATATAAATATTATATTGAATGTTTGTAGCTTGAAAGGCAGAAAATTATTTCACTTCACACTTTAAAAAATTTCAAATTTTATTTCTTTCGGTAAACTTTATATAATATAATTCTAAACATTTTTTCCGAGTAACTAAAAAAATTATATTAGAGGTTTTCTACGCGAAATGAAAATAGAGTGATTTCAGTTGTAGGCTAGCGTATATTTAATTTAGCAAATCTTCAAAGCAGTACTACACATATTTTAGTTTAGTTTTATGGTTCATACTTGAGTAAATCCCCTTAAAGATATTTTATATACTTTTTATTAAAATATTCACTCCTGAATATAAAAACTGATTGTCGTGGAGGAAACAAAAGAGATAATATGTATAAAACGTAGACGTTTGACGCAATACTTGTAAGCTCTAGGGAGAAACAATATAAATATTATATTGGATGTTTGTAGCTTGAAAGGCAGGAAATTGTTTCACTTCACACTTCAGTAAAAAATAGTAATAAAGCATATGAATGATTGAAAAAACAATAAACGTGACTATCAAATAAGAAATTTGAACTAAAATGAACTAAACAAAACTGCCTAAATTAATCATAAAGATACCCCGGCTTCCCTCGGTCTTGTTGTTGTTCTTGTTAAAAGAATTGTTCACTGAGGTCAGTCAGATATTAGGCCTTATTTTTTCAATAACCGCTCTTTGAAATGATGTTGATGTAAGCTAATATGAAAATTTTATTGCCAAACGATGCAGTCGGACAAGGGCGTTATTTTAAAGAACTGAACCGATTTTGTACGAGTTAACTGATACCAACTTTCGATTTGAAGATAATCTTATACATGAAACAAGAAACTTGTAAGATAATAGACTTAACAGTTAACATTTTATTGAGAGTATTTCAAGCAGTTATGCTATATAGAACGTAGTGCCGCCAATGCCCCCTATATAGAAACCTAAGGCCTGACTTCTTAACAATCTGGTAAAATCAATCACTGCAAGTGGAATGCTTTCATTCATTGTAGCGCCCTGAAGGGTATCTTGAATTCTATTCTATCACCTAGATTGCATTATCATTTTGCATTACTCATCTTGCCTCTCAGCCTGTCTCCTATTAGAAACATTCTTGAAGTATTTTAGAAGGTAGTTCAGTCGATTAGGACCTCAAGTATACGACTACTTGAAAGGGAAAAGAAAGCGCAATAAAAGACATGGTGTGAATAGAATTTAAAATAAAACAAATTTTTGTTGAGGAAAAAGACATTTTATTGAATTTACTATCTAGCTTCTATTTTAATTTCTTTGTTTTTGCTTTTAAAGCATTATTATTTATGCTTAAAGTAACTGTCATTATAAATATAAATGAATGCAATGGAACTCTAAGAGAGAATAGAGAGAAACCAGCTAGAATGAGAGAAGGGGAGATATTTTAGGGAAAAAAATCATTTCTATGCAGATCGAACGACCGGCATGATAAAGTACACGGTCTTCTTTATTATCAAAAATAATAAAGCTGTTTTGTACCAACAAGTTCATATCTTAAAATTACTTTGAAATGTACTGGGGGATTCATCAGAGTAAGGCACTATGAAGCCAGTTTTTCTAAATGGAGTATGCTGTATAGTTTTGGCGATTTCGAAGTAGCGGTAATTGTTCTAATTACCGTTCCATGGGCTGTATAGAATCTGTGGAGTTGAAGGAGCAGATCTAGATATTTTTTCCATTTTTCTGCCTCCTTCAAGTCCATGTTGTTCTCTGTGAGAGCCGAGAACTCTGACATACATTGTTTAGAGTTGGTGGACGATGAGGACTACATCAGGCTTGTTGGCCTGTATCTGTCTGGCAGTGGGGAACGAGTAGTTCCAGTAAATTAATCACTTTTCGTTCCCCACAACGGACTCAATATCCCTCGGAGCATCAGACAGCAGTCTATCCCATACGAGTGCCTTAAGTGATAATAAAGCACTTGTAATGTTTCGTCGTGCACTGGATAAATGTCGAGACTGTATACAACGGACAGGTCTACAGCAAAGACATAAGTGTCTCTAGCTCTATGGCAGTCCATTTAGCTTAAATCGGCGACCTGGATACCCATGACATTATTTAGATAAACAAGGGTGATGAATACACCATCCTGGAAAGCCATTATGAATCCGTTGGTCTCAGACTTCAACTCGACTGATGTTAAGGAGGTGAAGGTTACCGTTTCGGATAAGCCAAGGTTATCTATATTTTTAAAGAATATCCGGTAAGCTGCAGAAATATGTTTTATTCTATAGCTGTCATTTGGGCGGGTTCCAATTCAGTGGGAGTTACGATTTGCCCGCTCGACGTCGAAGATGAAACCGAATTCAACGGCTGCTCTATCCAGCACCATTCTGCTATATAGACTCTCCAAGTTCAAGAGTCCACTCCACGGCCGCCCCAATCTCGCGCGAGATATAACTGTTGAACGGACGATTTAGGATGCAAGCTCCTACTAAAATGCATCTTTTTGCGGATCTCTACTTCTGCAATTGATGCAGCTCCTTTCGCGTCCATTGCACTACTCCAAAGGAGTAGAGAAAGATTGGAATGGCAAGCATATTGGTAGCAGACAGCTTGTTCGTCGCCGATAGTTCTAAACGCCAGATATGTTGGAGTCGGTGCCGCTACTTGCCCCAGAGAGCATTTTTTACTACACCCACTTCTTGGATCGAGTGTTGTGCGACAGCCAAATAAATACACAACTCTCCGGCATTCAGATAATAAGCATAAGGCTTTCCGTCTACCATCTGCTCATCCTTTATGTAGTCCTCGAATCGTTCTCTCTTGAGATGGACCAGTGCATTTTTATCTAATCCGAACTCCATACCAACAACTTGTGTGGGCTCCTGTACTTTATAATGAAACCTAAGCTTCACATGCGGTAGCTCAGTGTGTTAAAGCGTCTGGCTAGCAAACTGAGTTGTCTAGCGAAGTGGGTTCGATTATCGCAAGGCGAAACAATTTTTCGGTAAAAAAATTGCCCCAAGATTGGTTCGAAGTCCACATTAAACTGTAGGGCCTCGTCTCTTTTTACCTAGCACAAGATCCTTGAGATCTTCCAGGGGGTTACTTCGGTAACTTGAGAGGCGGTTAAAAAACAACAAAGCAAAAACAAAAACAAAAACAAAAACAAAAACAAAAAAAAAAAAACAAAAAACAAAAAACAAAAAACAAAAAACAAAAAACAAAACAAAAACAAAAAACAAAAAACAAAAAACAAAAAACAAAAAACAAAAAACAAAAAACAAAAAACAAAAAACAAAAAACAAAAAACAAAAAACAAAAAACAAAAAACAAAAAACAAAAAACAAAAAACAAAAAACAAAAAACAAAAAACAAAAAACAAAAAACAAAAAACAAAAACAAATATGGACGTAACCATGGTTAGAATTATTAATTTTTACTAATGCATGTTAGCTGCTCAGTTTATACGGTGAGTGTGAGTGAGTATAGATTTTAAAAGTTAATAAATAAATACAATGACTTACTATTTGCTAACAGGACACTTTCAGTGAGCAATTTAACAAAAAAATTGAAATCTCATAATTTGATTTAACACAGTTAACACAAAAATAACGATATAAAATAAGATAAGATAAGATAATGTTGGTCGCCACGCAACCAATATAAATATTAGCTGCGAATTTAAACTGTTAAATTCAACAAATCAAGATTAAAATAATTTGATTGGTGGTTTAATTTCTGACATTTCAAAATCACAAACAGAGAGATAAAACTAGAATATCTCAAAATAAACAATATATTACAACAATGAAATGTGGAACAAATATCACAGCAATTTAAAGTATGTATATTAAAAATACAAGTTTGACAAAAGCAAAATTTAAAAATAACAAAATTACTACTATTTTAATTAGGTGAATGAGTGAATGAAATTCAACTCTAGTGAAAAATTATGAAGAGATGAAATGTATTTAAAATGTAAACAAATGAAAAAATGATGAATAGCACGAAATATTTACTATTAGTTGGGTAAACAAAACAAGTTTAACATTTACAGAAAATAATGAACTGATAAATTTACTGGCTAAGACCTAGTGAGTTCGAAGACAATTTAGAAACAGACAGACCTTTCCTATGCTGGTAGTTGAGGTGGTACGTATAATCTTCCAAGTGATAGTTTTTCAAACAAGATGGTGGCATATTAGCTGATGGCTGTCCTGGAATATTCTCCAAATATAGGTATTGATGACCTCTAATCCTCCAGAAAAGGTAATTATTGCAGATAGAAGGTGTATTGCTGTCAGATATTATATAAAGGAAATCTTCGTCTTCCTAAATTGAACCCTTTTCGTGAACTCGTCCATAGAAACATAAATATTATCAATCAAATATCTTTTAAAACAAAAGAAAGAGAAAATATGTAAAGTTCGTGTTGCTAACCGGACAAACAAATATTGCGGCAAAAAAAATAATAAAAGCAAAATTAAAACTAGAGTGTAATCAAAAGCATTTACTTTGGTTCAAGAATGATCAACAAATATCAAGATAATATATTAAGATAATTTTCCCAATTACCTACTGAAATAAATTCTCACTAAATATCTTCAGTGCATGAAAACTAAACAAACTGAAAATAAGAATTGGTCTTATTGTAAGAAATATAAATAAATTCCCCAAAAAGTTATTTGCAAAATAAGAGAAAATAATACTTGAAAAGTATCAGATTTTGTTTTTTTTTTTTTTAGAAAAAACCAGAAGTGAAAAAAAAAATTTAAATTTTATTGATATATAATTAAATTTCCAATGAAGAATATTTACAACAAAATATAATTTCTCTAATAAGGAATTCCGATACAATGAAAATTATGACTGGACTATAAGATATGGAATTAAGACAAGTTTGAGTAAATTATGAGATGACGATAGTAGGTAACTAAATGTGTTTAAACATCTGAAAATGAATAAAATATATCTGTTAAAACACCGGAACTATATTAATTATAATCTCAAATGCAGGGAAGCTACCCCAATGAATTCAAATAAATTCTACTGATTATAAATATATATCCGAGCCAGGCAGTAGACAATTTCCCAATGAGTAAGATATAAAAATGTAGGAACGTTTTCCCCGTGGAAAAGCAAATAAAAAAAATAATAGGAAGTGAATTCTACGGTGAGTTTGACATACAGGATAGTTATTGTACGGCAACTATGAATGTCAGGTGACAATTAAGGAAGAGATATAAATCCGACCATATATCTGCAGACATTATGAATTTATTTAATATAACAAACCTGACATATAGCTGCTAAATATGGCGACTAGGCCGGCGTGACTATGGATGCTGGATTCTCGTGGTTCGATAGAAATCGATAATCATCTCCCAGTAGGAGTTGAATATTTTAAATGAAATCAAATATTCATAGAATCTACTAGGTTATAATCTAATTTATATTATTTAAACAAAGATAATAATTATATTAATTATAAAGATAAGGAGATAACTCACCTATGTTTACCATACGTAAAAACCGAACGCCAACTCTTTCTCTATCGGATCCGTTCTGCCGTCAAAATTTTTTCAGACGCGTCAGCGCAGTGGCCTAGTTTATAAGGTTGCGTTCTGATATTTAATTTATAATCAGGAAAAGATGCAACGAGGTTTGTGAAAATTATCGTTACAACCTAGATCCCTTCCACCGGAAGCATAAAGTTTAAAGTCATTCATATAAGACGGATGGGTGACTTTGTGCCTCCTGCCGCCGGGCATAAAGGCAGTAGCGAGGTGCAGAACAGAAGGAGACGGAGGAATACTCTTCTTCTGAATGACAGAGTCCAGAGAGAGCCTGTAAGGCTCTCATTTTTTCAATATCAGCTGGGATAAATGAATAATCTTTTTCCGCGTGTATATATAAATTCAGCCTAAGAATTAAGCCTTATTGTATAATCATTTAGGTTAAGTAATAGCATATATCTTTATTTGTGACTCACTGTTGCTGTTATTATTCATGTTTTGTTTATTATTTTTTGTTGAAATTAAACGTATTATTAAAATAATGTATCCTTGACAAAACAGTTAACCGAGTTTGCATTATAATTTATCAATTATATTCAGTTAAACATGCTCTTTAAACGACCAAGCTAAGGACACATCCTCTTCGAATCGTTTCGAAACATGTTTCTATTGTTTGGCCAAGTCTGTCGTATTTGAAATGTTCCCCCGAGAGAACACCATGTGAGACTCGAACTAAAAATGTGTTTCACGATATAAATAATGCAACAATACACTCCCCGATATCGTAGCAATTTGCATTAGAAATTTTATTTTGTGAAGCTATTTATTTAATTTCTTAAACCATCGCCCAAATGGCTTTGCAATGTCAACTCAAATTAGATTCAAGATTTTTTGTTGGGGGAATTAGATATTTTATTTATTTTCAGAGAGCAGCAGACATGTGAAAAGCATCAAGTTATATTGTTAAATTAGTATTTTGTTTTTTTTATTCAGATAACATACCTCACTCGGTAAATCTTTTATAATTTGTACAGGGTTATTCACTATATGTTGACCCCCTTAATTTCTGTTATTATTGAAAATAGAAAAAAAGTTTTGTAAAAAAAATTTAGGATCTTACCTATATTTTATTATAATGTGTTAAAAAAACAATATCGTGTAATTGTATAAGTCACGTGATACGAAATAAATATGTTTTTTAAAGGGAACGCTCTAAATATTATTACATTATTTAGAAGCCCTTTTTTCCCTGATTTCCAATATATATATTATATTATATTATTATTTTATGTATATATATATATATATATATATGCTATATTAGCTTTCCACATTGTTATTAGTATTAAGTCCATTATCGATAACATCCCACAAAGTAATTCAATACCAGTGTAGATAAAATTATAAATTATATCATATTCCTTTTTGTTATCTTTGCAACCTAATATGTCTGCTGTTTTTAAACACGTACGTCTGGAATTACTATGTGAAATGCGAATGTAGCAATCTGATGCTAATTCAGCATTTATTGTAAATATTATAAATACACGTAAAGACCTATGCCAGTCAGTTTTTAGCTCAGTTTAGTTTTAAGTTTAATTCAGTCAACAGACTGCAGTGTTTCTCATAAGAGATCCACATTTATTTATTCTA
Organism: Leptura quadrifasciata; assembly: GCA_963675555.1. NCBI lineage: Eukaryota > Metazoa > Arthropoda > Insecta > Coleoptera > Cerambycidae > Leptura > Leptura quadrifasciata. The sequence continues at coordinate 46,217,059 of OY776675.1, forward strand.
AGTACTAGTTTCATAAGCATACAGTTCATAAGTCTCTAAGTGAATATTGTGAAACATCAATAATAATAATAATTGTAACTATCTTAAATAAATTGTTTTTAAAAAATCAATCGAAGAACTTCAAATCTAACAATTGGCGCAGTCGGTAGGATCCGCAAAACACTAACAGAACAAGGGCATCCTAACTGGTAGTGGTGGATTTCATCCTTAAACGGTCAAACGAACCAACGAATCCAAAAATCAAGAAACCCATCCAAGAAACAAATATTCGAGAAAGCTCCTGCAACACTAACAGAACAAGAGTATTCTAACTGGTAGTGACAGACTTCTCCTCTATCCTCAACAAATCAAGTACGAATCGCAACTCATCCAAGAAAACTAAAGCAAGCAACCGAACTCCAAGAAATCAACCTACAAACACAAGAAATCTCTACGCAAAACTCAACAAGTACCTCCATGGAAAGATTCATGTAAGTACATTTAACTCTGAATCATTTTAAGTGCATTGTATTTCATTTCGCGTATTAATTTTAAGTTCTATTATCCAATATCTCCCAAACCTCACCAAACAAATATTTTAAAATGGCACAACAACAACAACAAGAACAACCAGAACAAGAAATTCAGGAAGTCGAACTTTACAGACTATCCGAAATATTTTCAATTGTCCCTGAATTTGAAGGCGACCAAATCTTTCTAAACACATTTCTAAACGCTTGTGATTATGCGAACGGTATGGCCGTCGGTGATCAACAAGTATTATTAACTCTACACATCAAAAATAAGCTTCGCGGGCGAGCAGCTCAGCTAATAAATTCCAGAAACCCAGCCACTTGGGCTGAAATTAAACAACTTTTATCTGTCCATTTCGGAGATTCACGTGATCTCACATCTTTAATACAAGACCTGCAACGGATCAGACAATTTCCTAGTGAATCACCATTAACCTTCTTTTCCCGACTTCAGACCCACAATGCCAAGATGCATGCCTCAGTGCAAAAACTAATTTAACACCTGCACAAAAGGACGCTCAATCCCAACTCAGTGAAACAATAACCCTTAATACTCTTCTCACTGGTTTAGAACCCAACATTGGAAAAATTATAAGGGCAGGAAACCCTCCAGATATGCTTGAAGCATCCTTACGCATCAAACGAGAGCTCCAACTTTCCTATTTTGAGAATCAAAAATTTAACAAGCCAAACAATTCTCGCGACATCCAAGCCCCTATAAAAAAACCGAATGCCCCAACGCCCTTCGCAAAAATGTGTTCCTATTGCAAACGAACTGGCCATGTTATTAACGAATGCCGAGCTCGTCAACAATCTTCTCAATCATATAATTATCCAAGTTTTACTTCATAAAATAATAACCCAAATTTTCAAAGGCAGTACACCGCTCCACAGCAACAACAGCAACGATCATTCCAACAACCATTTTCAATCCAAATTCAAAGGCCAAGCCAAAGTATCAACAGACCTAATCAATTTCAACCTCGACCATCTGTAATTCAGCCAAATCCCAATTTCAATCGAAACAATAATCAACCGCGAACCCATCACATAAACTATCAATCACAAAATTACTTTAACGAGGATTATCAAGGAGACACAAATCCAGAACTCCAAGAATACCCATACGAACAACACGAATATTTCCCAGAGGAACAATATCAGTATCCCAATGTTTCCCAGGATTTTCAATTAGGCCCTCAAGCTATTCACGACCCCCCAGACTATCAAACTCAATACCCGAAACTTTTCACACAGGAAAACCCTGTTACATTCCCGGAGACAACTCCAGAAGACTACAATACCATTTCGAACCTGACGTCACAAGTCCAATCAATGAACTTAGACAGTCTCAATCTCAACCTAAAATTCCTCGAACATACCTTCATTTAAGACCCCTACTAACCGTCAAATCCAAGAACCTGTACTACATCAAAGATTTCACAAACACATTTAATCTGTTGATTGATACCGATGCAGGAATTTCAATTTTCAAAGAAAAAACCGCTGAAAAAATTTTGAACACATTTCCCGAAAATGCCGTTATTCAAGGAATAACCAGTGAAAAAATTTTAATAACAGAATCAAAACTTATTCCATTTAATATAGGCGACCCTCACAAAGTTTACATCTACAATCTCGACATAGAATTTGACGGACTACTCGGAGCAGACTTTTTGGAACATTATGACTGTATAATAGACATAAAAAAAAGGAAACTTATTACTAACTTTAAAACAGTTCCCCTGTATAAGGCAGGTGAAGACCCTAGTGAATCTACAGTTGCCAATAATAATGTAAATCATAATGGAAATTTTAAGAAAAACGTAATATCTATTCAACCTCGCACTGAACAAATTTTCAAATTAAATTGCAACCTAACAAGTACTGATGCTATACTGCTAGCTCAGGAAAAAGAAAAAGTTAGATTACCCAACGCTGTAGTTAAAATTAACGAAAAAGGTGAATTTTTAACTTCCGTAATTAACGCTAACGCAATACCTAAAATTATTGATTTTTCTGACTTAAAATTAGAGCCCATAACACAATTTGATCTGGCCTGTAACATAAACATTTCCAACACTAACTTACCCAATTTCAAAACGATGCTACAGACAGACTATACGACATTCAAAATCAACTACGATTAGGACATCTCAACGGCGAGGAAAGGGAATTAATTACTGACTTATGTCTCAAATTTTCCGACATCTTTTATTTGGAAGGTGACTCGCTAACCTTCACCAATGAAATAAAACACGCGATCGACACCAATAACGCTAAACCTGTCTTTACCAAATCATATAGGTACCCTCAAGTTCACAAGGAAGAAGTGAAACAACAAATATCCGGAATGCTTAACCAAGGCATAATTCAACCATCCATTTCACCATGGTCCTCCCCGGTGTGGGCACTGCCGAAGAAGCTCGACGCTTCGAGCAAGCAAAAATGGAGAGTAGTAATTGACTACCGTAAGCTTAATGAACTAACCGTTAACGATAAATACCCCTTGCCTAATATTTCAGATCTCCTCGACCAGCTAGGAAAATGTGAATATTTCACCACTCTAGATCTCGCATCTGGCTTTCACCAGATCGAAATTAACAAAAAAGACATCCAAAAGACAGCATTTTCTGTAGAAAATGGCCATTACGAATTCGTTCGTATGCCATTCGGCCTCAAAAACGCACCCTCCACCTTCCAGCGCGTTATGGATAACATTCTTTTAGGCATTCAAAACGAGCGCTGTCTCGTGTATATGGATGACAGGAAAGCAAATCTCAAAATCCAGCCGGATAAGTGTGAATTCCTCAGGAAGGAAGTAGCTTATCTAGGTCACCTTATAACCCAAGACGGAGTCAAACCGAATCCTTCAAAAATTTACTGTATTCGAAACTTTCCTGAACCAAAGACCCAAAAAGACATCAAATCCTTCTTAGGACTATCTGGATATTACAGACGTTTTATCCCTAACTTTGCCAAAATTTCTAAACCCCTTACTAAATTATTGCAAAAAGACATCCCGTTTAACTTCGATTCAACTTGTAAAAATTCTTTTGACGAACCCAAGAACGCTTTAACTTCTACCCCCATTTTAATATACCCATATTTAGACGAAACCTATCTCCTAACAACAGATGCTAGCGCATACGCTATTGGCGCTGTACTTTCCCAAGGACCCATAGGCAAAGACCTCCCTATTGCTTATGCATCGCGTACACTTTGTAGCGCAGAAACGAAGTACTCCACGATTGAAAGAGAGCTTCTAGCGATGGTGTGGGCGGTAAAGCATTACAGACCGTACCTTTTCGGAAGAAAATTTACACTTATCACTGACCATCGACCATTAACGTGGCTATTCTCGATTAAAGATCCCGGTAGCAGGCTCGCACGTTGGCGCCTCAAGCTAGAGGAATATGATTATGAGATCATATATAAGCCAGGAAAAATTAACAAGAACGCAGACGCTTTATCCCGTATTAAAGTAAATCATATACAAAAATGTATAGCGTTCCATAACAATATCCAAAATTTAGATGACTCATCTGACACAGATGATAACCCTGAAGAAACTTCACCAGAACAAATAACCCAAGAATACGACGCTTTCGAAAAATTGTATCAGACAACCTCTCTCATTGACTATACAACAATTACACTTTCAAACAACCAATTGCTTGACAAAGACCACAAAAATATAATAACGTTCTTTCAACAAGACAGTCTACAAGATTTCCACTATAGTATTATAGAAGACATTTTTGAAGAAAACCCTGACTTTACCAACAATAAAATTAACATTCTTTCCAGTAAAACCGTAAAGAAACGATCGTACTATATCATACCTTTACCTTTCGATCCCGGTTCAGCTATATTGCAACTCTTCGTTACAATATATAAAAACAAAAACGACATTGACCCATCTAAGACATATTACGTCGAAAATAACCTTAATTTACCCATTCTTGAAATATTATCATTTATTTTCAGTGACAAAGACATAAAACTAGTTATATGTCAAGACATTGCAAGAACCCCTGACCAAATTCCCATAATACTCAACCAACTTCACGCCGGTAAAAACAATCTTCACCGTGGCATAAACGAAACTATTCGTAGAATAAAAAATAAGTACAACTGGAACGGATTAACTAAAGACGTAGAAAAATTTGTGAAATTTGTCAGAAAACAAAAATTTTAAGGAAAAATCTCGATAATCCTTTGGTTATCACCGAAACACCAAAAACCCCTTTCGAACGAATCAACATCGATATCATCCAAGTTCCCACTAAATATTACGCCCTAAGTATTAGAGACGAAATCACCAAGTTCACACAGGCTTATGCCATACCAGACAAAACCGCAAAATCTATTGTCAACACACTCTTACTCTATTTCCAACATATCGGAACACCCCGTCGCATAATTGTGATTGCGGCAACGAATTTGATAACATGCTTCTTAAAGATCTTTGCACCCTTTATAACATCAAATTAACCTTCTCTAGTGTGCATCACCCCCAATCGAACGGTTCAATCGAAAGATTTCACGCGACCCTTATGGAAATGATTAGAGGTAACAAACTAGAAAACCCCAGCGAACATTCACTGACAGTCTTACCCTATGCAATCATTTGCTATAACAATTCTGTTAATAAAACACACGGCTTTACCCCGTATGAGTTGGTATTCGGGCATACTTCTAGCCACCCCCCTGAAACACTTTACAATCAGCAAGAACTAATATCTAAGTATATACGAGATTTAAATAACAGAATCACACACTACTACAAAATAGCTCGTACAAAAACGAAACTACAAAAACAAAAGTCCAAAATACGATTTGACAAACACGTAACTGATAACTACGAATTCAATGTAGGCGACAAAGTCTACGTAAAAGAGAGTCAAATTAAAAATAAATTAGGAAATAAATTTAATGGACCATTTATTATTAGGGAAATTTTAAGAAATTCCGCTATTCTTTATAACCCTGAAACTAAACAAAGTACAAAAATCAACTTTGACAGAATGAAGCCATACTTTGAAAATTAATTTATTTTCAGGTTTCTTCTGCTGCTCAAAGCAGTATCACCCCAATACTCGATAGAGACTATCAACAATACCCTAGGAATTTACTATCACGAAGAAGACCGTATCGAAATTTCAAATGACAAGTGGACACTTTTAGTTTACAAAGACATCGAACCAATTAAATCAATTCTTGACCATAACAATAACATTTTAAATGACATGATAACCACATTCGAAACTGACAACCCTCGTATGACAACATTTCGATCAGAAGTTAGAACACATATTAGCCCCTTAATCCAAATTTCACAATCTCTAGAATTAAAAGTCGAAGAAATATTCGCGGACACAAAACGATACAAACGCGGACTTTTAAATGGAATAGGTACATTTTGGAAAGCTATCACAGGCAACCTAGATGCCTCTGATGGTGAATATTATACAAATTGTATTAATAAACTTATGAGTGATGAACATCAATTAGAAAATTTATTAAAAAACCAAATTTCAGTCACAACCTCTGCTATAAAAAGTTTCAATTCAACAGTTCAAAAACTAAAAGTAGATGAGGAAACCTTTAATAAGGACATCAAGGAAATAGAAACTTCAATTTACGACATATCAAATGATTTAGCGTATATTGAATCAAAATTAAGAGTACTTGAGTTATGTGAATCTCTAATGGAAAGTTACATGTTATTTGTACCCCTTCCGGACGTCGACAACTGTAAACCATTGAACCCCAGTACAAGACTATGTTCAAATGTGCTTCCGTACCCAATAGACAGTGACGCGATATGTGAAGCCCAAATATTAAAACAATTAAGTATAGTGCCCCGAACTTGCCAGTCAAATTTATTGTTCGCCAAAGACTATAATATCCAAAAACTTAAGAACAATAAATGGCTAATATCAGTATCAGACAATTTACCAGTGACCGTGAAATGTAACAAAAGAGACGTTATCACGAAGATAATTTCAATAAAGTCTATATTAACTTTACAACCGGAGTGCAACGCATTCATAGGCAGCACCCGAGTGCACGCATCCTCTCACCAACAGGACAACATCACTTACGGCAATCACGTAGTGCGTATACCATACGATTGTTGTAATCACCTACCCGAAAGACATAAACTCCCCAAGTTAAAACCCCTTAAGTTAAGTAATCTTAACACGGACGATTTAAACATCGCAAGACACAAACTAGACCAGTACTCTGATGATCTAGACAGATTAATCAATGAACCATTTTTAACCAAAAATATATCCTGGTTCACATATTTAACCATTACTCTAATTTTAGCGCTTATTATTCTTTATGTAACCTGTAAATGTAAGAAGAGAGGAAGAGACATAAAAATTGGGATATCGTCATCGAATCATCAACCCCCGAAACCTCCACAACCACCAAGATCCAGGCTACTACACAAATACGGACATCTATTACCCAAAAGGAGACCCAGTGTAAACATACAAGAAGAACCCTCTGAAGACATTGAACTAAACTCTAGTTATAGTAAAAGCTATGCTTAAAAGTTGAACCATAGCATCAACTTTTTTATAAGAAAGGGAGCTGTTATATTAGCTTTCCACATTGTTATTAGTATTAAGTCCATTATCGATAACATCCCACAAAGTAATTCAATACCAGTGTAGATAAAATTATAAATTACATCATATTCCTTCTTGTTATCTTTGCAACCTAATATGTCTGCTGTTTTTAAACACGGTCGTCTGGAATTACTATGTGAAATGCGAATGTAGCAATCTGATACTAATTCAGCATTTATTGTAAATATTATAAATACACGTAAAGACCTATGCCAGTCAGTTTTTAGCTCAGTTTAGTTTTAAGTTCAATTCAGTCAACAGACTGCAGTGTTTCTCATAAGAGATCCACATTTATTTATTCTAAGTACTAGTTTCATAAGCATACAGCTTCATAAGTCTCTAAGTGAATATTGTGAAACATCAATAATAATAATAATAATTGTAACTATCTTAAATAAATTGTTTTTAAAAAATCAATCGAAGAACTTCAAATCTAACATATATATATATATATATATATATAATGCTATGATATTCACTTATACTTAATTACAAATATGAGGAATATGTTTTCTAGTGTGTGGAATTAGATGAATACTCTGTATTATACACAAATTATTATTATCTTTGAGGACTCTTGGTATTCTTTGTAGGAATGCGAGTCTGTAGATCGCAATACACTGAAAAGTGTTTTCAGTTTATACTTTCAATGGGGGTTTTTAGTTTAAAAAAAAACTTATCTTTATCAGTATTTTAATTTAAAGTATTTATACTTATTGCATGTTATCTACTATATTTAACTTACCTTTGATGGGATATTGTACTGGGTTTTATTATGGTAGATAGCAAGAAGGACTGGTATAGATAAAGAGAAAGGGACAAATTCATATTTTATGAGCAATGGAATGAATTCGAATAAATTCTATGGTATATTGTGTTTGTGATGCAAACCATTTTAATTAGGGAATCTGTATGGATAGTTATTGGATTTTACTGCTATTTTAAAGCAAATTTTAATATTTGGTTTTGACATAAGTCAAATAATTTCTTATTTTCCATACAACTTCATAATTTAGCCAATATAAGCAATTAGAGATTATATAAACTGTTTAAGAAGAGTTGAATTATGATATGAATAGTTTTTATACATCTGGGTATCTGTATCGGACAGTCATAAAACTGAGATTACTCAAAATCATCGTTAGTAATCATAATTCTACTTCTAAACCATCTCTTCTCATCATCTCTTTGTAAATTAATTTGTGCGTGAGTGCGAATTTTGACAAAAAAAAAGGATCTAAGCTGTACAATGAAATAAATACTCACAGAATAAGATTAAAATTAGCACAAAAGATGTGTAAGACTCTCGGTCACACATTTTATTAAGGAATGTCAACCCCAATTTAAAAGGGGTAGACAGAAAACGTATTGTCAGAACTGTAATATTTGCGTTGCTATGGCAATATTAAACGTCAAACCGACCCTATATAAAGAGCTGCAATAGCTAAAAAAAATGTTTTTTCAATTAGACCACGAATCTGAAAACATGTAACAACGTAACCTGAAAATTGAAGATTTGACGAGAGTTGTCAAAAATATAATTTTGAAGAAAAGTCTAAACAATTTGAAATTGGTCTCATAGAAATTTAATATTGGAATGGAGACGAAATAGAGTTGGAGTTTTTTTTTAATTAATAATTTTGGAAAGCCAGGAGAGAGTACATAGACGTTTGGAATTTATTTTGAAATTTAATATCCTTTTAAAATATTCGTGAGTTTTATTAATTTTAATACTGAACTTTTATCCATTTGTTGTCATTTTTATATTTTATATTTTAAGTTAGATCAGGCAGATTAAGTTAATATTGTTGTTTTTATATTTTACATTTTTATAAAAATACAATATATTGTTAGATTTGAATTCGAATTTGTTTCTTTGTGTGTATGTCGAGTGTCAAATTTGAAGATCACAATTCATGCTCTGAGCATTAGGAGTATTTTTGTTAATAATAATTTAGAGTGGGAATTTCATTCCAGCACATTAATAAAGTGGTTTGTTTTTTTTTGAAAGGGTTGTACAGGTGTAATTTGCATTTCAAATTTAAAAGGGGTGTACACGGCAATAAATATCGTATAGGTCTATCTTAAATACTTCTTGACATATTTGAGATTCAAAATGCAAATAAGCTGTTTTATTGCGAGAAGAGTGATCCATACATGTCAAAACACAAATGAAACAAAAATAACAAGGTAGGCGACGAAAACAATTATTTTATTATTTATTCAATTTTGACATTTCAAACCGTCATTATTAACTCCATGAGTACAACCGTAAATAGTTGTTTATTCGCTAGTAAAATAATAAGCTTTTTCTACGACTGCTATGAAAAGTGCTACTAACTACGCACTACTAATTACGTTTGAAAATTATTGATTTAACATAGCGTGTGATAAATCTTTAACCCACGCTAACAGTATGCGAACACGTATGAAAAGTGCTATTTTCAACATGTAAATTATATATGACCTAACTATAATCACGTGTAAATAATTAATATGGTATTAGAATTAACTTCACATTTAATTTATTGAAAAACAGATTTAACAAAGCAAGAGAACACTCTATAATAAAATAATACTACATAAGTCATCGATTCAGTTTATGCAGTTAATTTTAAAATTGACTTTGTCTTTTTGTCTTTGATTTTGATTCTCCCAGGAACGTGTGGTTTTAGGTGGGCAGAAAATTAAAACATAATTTTTCTGTCACAAGCTCCTCTATAAAATCCTTATTTTACTGTAAGGAACGTAACCAGACTGCAACCAACAGCTACTCTCCGGGATATGTGCCTCGCTGAGCGCTGAATTACTAGTTATAAGCCTGGCGCGTGTAATAATCGCATATTACCAATAAATCACAAATGCTTCGATTGCAACAAACACCAGCAGAAAGACCGATCCTACTTAAAGGAGCTCTTGTGCCAGTCGCCCCACACCATTTACAGACTGCAGTTTCGAGCTGTTGGCTCTGATCAGTGCAAGGTAGGCATGTGACTACCGGTACGAGGATCTTTTGGCTATTTGGTACATCTCGGTATTTTTATACAAAAATAAACATATATTTATTTCGTATTACGTGACCTATACGTAATATTATTTCTTTTGATCACGTTTCAATAAAATATAGTGTTAGTGTTTACACCCTCCAGTAAACACCCTGTAGGTTCGATAAATTGCAACAACAATGTTCCCAAACCACTGATTTATTAATCACTTAAATCGCAATAATTAATCCTTAAAAATAACACACTAATAATAATTTTAATATAACATAAATCCACTACTTTAAATCATCACACTTGTTACTGTTCTTTATTTCATCTGATCACTTATCATCTCATATCTAACTCTGTATATCACAATTGTAATGTATACCGAACTAAACTGAACTGTCGGATTCACCTCTGTATATACACACCTGGAATGTACTCGAACCTTCTCCCATAACTCATCGAATATGTGGAAATTTCTATACTTATCTAGGTGCTAAATCGCGGTTCGTCAGTTGGCTCACAGATGGAGCCACCTTCCCGTCTGCTTACTACAGGTCTTGCTTCACTCTATTCAGAGACTAATTACACCTCTCTCCTTCAGAAGGCAGCACATAACAATAGGTAAAATCCTACAGTTTTGTACGAAACTTTTTTTTCTGTTATCAATAATAACGGAAATAAAGGGGGGTCAATGTATAGTGAATAACACATTTCTACAACAAAAAATGTAAGTTTTGTTACAGAAAATTGTACAGTGAATGCTTATGTAAATCAAATTCTGAGAAAATTTTATATTAATATTTATCGATGTTGCTATTATTGTATTTATTTGTGAAAATTATAGACTGAACTCTACTTCTGATACGTTGTCTTAGTAATTTGCTAAATACATATTTTATCTATGATTTCATACGAGCACTGCAAATTAAAGTGGTGCTGTGAAACAAGAAGATAAAACTGTCAACTCATTTATGTAAACTTTATTTTCATGGATAACTTTCCTCTGCGAGTGTAGAAATAAATTGTAAATATAACACGTATAACTTGTGGCAAACTACTTTAATCGTGTAATCAGCAATCGTGCTGTGGTAATATTTACAGATGAATCGTCCTCAAATTACCAGTTTAATTAGAATAATACAAGCAGGAGTGTATTTTGTTTCTCTGTCAACATTGATATAGGGAAGTCGACAAAATTACAAATAATAAAAGGAGCAAAAGCAGAAAATATATAAACATCTATAAATATAAGGTATTTTCATATTACATGAAAAGCAAACAAAATATCTATAAAGAGATACATTTTTTTACAGATAAATTGAAATTAAACATTTAACACTGGGTACACATTCAGATGTCAAAAATTCTACAACTGAATAGAAAGCATTACTCACGAGATATCGTCTAACACCAAAGTTAAATTTTTGGATACCAATTATAGATTTTATATTATTATTTAATTTATTATATAGGACTGCACTCATGTAATACGAATTGAACTTATATAATTCTAGACGGTGCATGTTGAATTGAAGATTAGGACCGTGACGAGTAGTATATTCATATTTTGATGAACAAACTTGGATATATTGGTTTTTACGAAAACACATCCATGAAAATGCCAAAATTTTATTCTAAATAAAAGTACTTTTACATGATTCTCTGCAATTCAGACCAAACATAAATCGAATTACTCTTTTTTGCAACATGGGACTCGGTCAGATGTTATTGAATTTCCCCAGGGAATAATACCATATCTAATTTTTTGCCTCAAAGTTTGAATAGTAGAATGTTTTTACGATATTTATGCTGACGATTTGGCACAATCTCCTTGCTTCAAAACATAGAGTAGCGCATTTCTTGCACATAAAACCTACATGTTTTTCCCAATTTAATGGCATACCAATATCAATTCCTAATAGCCTGAAATCAGCCGCTTGTGGAATAGATTTACCTTTAAGTTTTATCAGAGGACTAGATATATAATTGGATCCAATTGGATAAAACTGAAGTGAGAAGGTTTTGTCTTAATTCATAGTCAGCCCGGAGTCTCTAAACCAAATACTAATTTTTTCAAGGTTTTCTTCGAGATTTGATGCCGTGTTCTCTATAATTACATCGCTTACAACCAATCTCATATCATGTGCAAAGGTACAGTATGGGTATAGATTGTTCCATAGCATTAATATATAGTAGGAAGAGTAACGGCCCCAAGACACTACCTTGTGGCACTCCAATATCGATATCTAGTTTGTTTTAATTTACACCAAAATATTCAGCAAATTGAGATAGATCTATTTGACAGACAGGATTTTAATAGTTTAATACTCTTTACTATTTACACAACTCTATATGTAAAATAAGAAATTTATCTAAAATGTTACGTTTCACAGAGTCTACCCGGTTTAAGCAAATGTTCTCTAATAGAGATAAAATATCTTTCTCTGGATATAACTAACAATTTTTTATTAAGTCAAGAAATATAATAATTATTATTCATTTTTTTATATATTACATATATTTTCATGGCACCACAACCTTCTTTTAAAAAATAACTAGAAAATCATTGATACAAGAAAGAAACTCTTCTTCTTGCATCATAAAATATGGAAATGCAAATATAAAATATTTATACACAAGTAGATTAAAGAATTACAAAGAAATGCAAATTGTGTACTAGGTTAAAATTTAATGATATTTATATTACATAAAGTGTAACAAAATGTACCTCTTTAACGCTAGTAAAAACAAAAAGTTAAAAACTTACCTAGATTTCCTTCCCTCTTCCCCTATTCAGATAAAAAATAAAATTTTGAATATTGTAAAATAACATTTTAAAACCTTTTATATGTATAAAAATAATAAAATTTGGAACTTCTACCGAAACTATAAAAGTTGAAAAAGTGTGATAATATTTAAATATGTTTAAATGTAAGAAACCTAAATTTTACCGTGCACTCTCATATCATACTATTCCTCTTTGGTCAAGAAAATTTTGTTAATGTGTTTGTGGGAATGATGTAATATTCCCCGCAAGTGATACCCGACGGAAAGTCCCTCAGGATTTAGTTTGGGTTAACCTTCCCTTTTCAGTATAACCCGCAGAATTTCAGGCTATTTCCCCTAATGTACACTCCATATGTATATGTATGATATGCAATTATATATAAGTTTCATACCATATGACACGCCAGATGTTATATTTAAAATACGGGTACCTTTAATAAATGGAACGGCGAATTTTCTGTAATATTTGCATTAAAGTTATAAATCAAGATGAATTTACATTCCTGAAAGGACCATAAAAACCCTCATTTGATTTAATTTTTAACTGAAAATGTTAATTGAAACACGACACGTTTCATTGTAGATACCAAAAATTATGGGGTGTTCCATTTAAAATAATTTTAGGGGTGGTTCTGGGTGTTTAGGAGTGGAGCTAATCTTAGGTTTATAAATAAGAAAGTGTGTTCAACATATATAGTTCTTTATAGTATTCAATTAAATGAACTATAACGTTTTTTTTACATTTATTTAACATCTTTTTTATATGAAAATATTGCTTTTGAACCTAAGTCGTTACTGCTAAAAACTCTTTGTCAGATCATTTTTCAATACTTTTTTAATTTACCATAACAAGCAATGCGCAAAATAAAATACGTAATTGCACAATAACAAAAAATAGCATTGCACGTGACAAATTAAATGAGTATCTATTAACAAAAACATGGACTGATGTTTATAACAGTGGGGATGTCGAGGAATCTATTAATTTATTCATTAACAAATTAGAAAATTATATAAGCTTGAATTATAAGCAAATTATGTATAAAGGACACAAGAAAAAACATGAATAACAAGAGGCTTAATGAAGCCTATAGAATATCGGGATTTACTCTACAAAAAATGGCAAAACAAAAGAGATGATTTAAAAAGACTGGAAGACTATAAAAATTATCGTAATAAATTAAATATATTAATTAAGGAAGCGAAGAACACTTAAAACGGCGTTAATCAAACCTTTTTTAAGAGTGGTGATAAACTGGAGTGTTCAAATTATCGACCAATTTAATTACTTTCCAATGTAGCAAAAATTGTTAAAAAAATTATTATAAATAATGCTCAATATGGTTTTAGATAAATCAGATCCACTGAAGATGCAATTGACTTTTTAAGACAAAATTATAAGCTATGGAAGAAAGTAAGGCAACAATATGTATCTTTGTAGATCTGGCAAAGCTTTTGATACTGTTAGCCACTCCAAACTGCTCAAGGCTCTAGAACAAATAGGCTTCCGAGGTACAGCGCTGACTCTTATGGAAAGTTATTTATCTGAAAGAACGCAACAAGTAATAATACATAAAAGTCTTAGTAAAATAAGAGAAGTTGAATACGGGGTGCCACAAGGAACAGTACTCGAGCCCTTATTGTTTAATATTTATCTGAATAATTTGTTCAGCAAAGTTACATAGGCCAGATAATCAGCTTTGCGGATGATATGACTGTTCTGTACACGGACATTACTTGGGAGGCTGTATTGAAAAAAACCTGAAAATTATTTCAGGGAGATTAAATGTTGGTTCAAGTCAAAAATCCTAACAATAAATGCTACTAAAACCGTTTTCAATCAACAAAATAAACTTAAAATTGAAGAAAATTTTGAAGTCAAGTCAGTTAATGAAATTAAGTATTTGGGCATAACTGTAGACTGTCATTTAAAATGGGATAAATATATCAACAACTTAAATCGAAAAGTAATAAACCTATTATTTCCTTTTATTTGGGTTTTCTACCACATGTATTGTCTTCAAAAGCAAATCACCGAATCTACAAAATAATAGAATTATTGGAAAAAAGCCTCTGCGCCTGTGATGTTTACGTCAAAGGAACAGTCAGAGGTTATTTTTTACAAATAATATAAATCGGAATAAACACAGAAGTAATGTATTTTGCTGACGTTTCGGAAAGTAATTTCTTTCCGTTTTCAAAACCTTTTTTTCGAAGAACACTTATTTGCTGTGTATGTCAAATACACAGCTTTAAGATTCTGCTCATGTTATTTCCATAGATACTTACTACTTACATAGAACTATGTTATTTTCTTTTAGATAATTTTGAGTTTGTTAAATTCTTCTTTTAATATTGGTAGCCAGGTTGTACAAATATCTACAGAACAATTCGATACGCATTTATCTTCATTTAATAATATTATTGCTGATTCTTTAATTTTCCTTTTTTTGTTATCTGCCTCTTTTGTTAAAATTTTTGCCGAGTCCCAGTTTATTCTATGTCCGTTTTCCCAAGCACCTTTGATTTCTGAATTTCATTCTTTCTAATGTAATTCTTGTGCTCTTCCAACCTCACACTGAAAGGTTTGGATGGCTCACCCACATAGCATTTACCACATTCGCACGGAATATTGTAAATACAGTTTTTTGAATTCTGCGCTCGGTTTATCGGTTTTGTGTTTGTTAAAATAGATATCAAAGTGTTCCCCGTTTGAAATACCGTCCTAACATCAAATTTGTCACCTATACGGCGTAGCTTCTCCGATACTCCATATACATAAGGAATTGTTGCTGTATAATGACGTTTGTCCTGTTTGTCCCTATTTTCAACATTTATGAAAACTCTATCAACAAAGGCTTCGGGGTATTGATTTTGTACTAGAACCTCTTTGATCAATTTTTTCTCGTTATTTAATATTTCATTATTAGATGAAATTGTTTTGGCCTTATCATATAAACACTTTACAACACCCCTTTTAACGTCTATTGACTGATTTGAGTTGAGAGAAATTTAGATATCTAGTATGTGTTGGTTTTCTATAAATGCTTGTTTCAATTGTATTATTTATCCTTTTAATTAAAGCATCTAGAACCGATAGTTCATTCCTACTTTCTACTTCTAATGTGAATTTAATAGACGGTTCCTTACTATTTATATTTACTAAAAAACTATCTAGCAAATCAACACCATGAGGCCAAATTGCAATGTCGTCAACATATCTCCACCAGACAACCGGTTTGTTTATACAATTTTGAACATGTGTGTTCTCAAAGTTCTCCATAAATATGTTGCTTAAAAGTGGTGATAATGGAGACCACATGGCCATGCAAAAAACCTACTGATAGAACTCATTTTCCAATTGAAAATAGGTTGTTTTTATACACATTGTTAAAAGCTCCATTATGCTATTTACATTTAAGTTAGTTCTAGTTTCCAAATTACTCATTGAGCAACCTATCTTTAACTATTTTTAAGGTTTCATCTACAGAAACATTGGTAAAAAGACTAACTACATCAAAACTAACCATCAGGTGTGATGAATATCGTTTTCATAATTTTTTCCTATAAAATATTTACTATTTTTAATATATGAATCGGTATTTCCAGATAATGGATCAATAATTTTAAGTAAAAATTTTGCCAAATTATGACATGGTGAATTAATAGAACTAACAATTGGTCTTAAAGGAATATTTTGTTTATATGTCTTTGGTAGGCCATAAAAATGAGGAGACTTACTATAATGTGGTTTAAGGTTCATTCGTTCAAAATCATTAAATTCCTGTTTGAATTTAAACAAAGTTCTGTAAATTTTGCTCTCTATTGATTTTGTTGAATCTTTGTTTAGTTTTGAGTAGAGTCCCTCATTTACAAGAGTCATGATTTTTGCGTCATATATGTCTTTATCTGTAATGATTGTGGCATTACTTTTGTCTGCTGGCAATATTTTAATACTTTCATCGCATTTTAAAGAAGTTATCGATATCTTTTCTTCTGTAGTTAAATTATCTTTAATTTTGTATTGCCCCTCTAAAGCAGTACTATATCAAATTTTGGAACAAAAGTAGCGGCAATAGAAAAAACGGCTCAAAATTTACCAATATTGCATACGGGCAAAAATTGCTTTACAGAACTACAAATGAATTATTAAAATTATATATAAAAAAGAAATAATAATATATAAACTATCTAATATTCAGATAGCTCTATTGTTATATCATACTCCTAGAACAAAAAAGGGGCAAATGCAAACAAATAATTAATCATAGGTATAAAACCAGATATATGGAAGGCTTAATTAAGATTTCAAAGGCAATTAAAACTGCTACGCAAAGATGTTTCACTTACCAGGGACCATGTATTAAACACGCTAACACGCCCCTGTATTGATATTTGGCTCTGGATTGGGTGCTATGAACACGCACCCTAATACGAGCTATGAACTTAAAAAAGACCCTTGAGGCGTTACGTGCACTTAATTTATAAAAGAATGAAGTTTCGGGGGGGGGATTACACTTAAAAAATTGGAACAGGATAACTGGCTCACACTGTATAAGCTCCTGCTGGTTTAAACTGAATTTAAATCTTTTTGTCAGATAATTTTCCAACACCCTGTATATAATTCTTAAGATTGACACTTGCACTGAGTGTGACCAGATATTTTGGAGCAACCTGTTTACAGCTGTTGTGGATTAAAACACTCAGTTTTAGAACAAATTATAATATTTATTATTTAAAACACACACAGGTTCAAATAAAATTAAATTATTATTTTTTTTACAGTTACGAGTTTGTAACTTTTCGACAACAAATAAATTCCGGCTTGGGAGATTTAATTCGATGGAGTTTTACTTTAAAAAATGTCAAAATACACTTAGATTAGGTGCGCGATGGTGATTAAATTTTATTTAAGAAATGTCTGAAAAAATTCACTTGGTTTAATGCGCGAGGGCAGAGTAGATTAATTTGTTGAATTATTCTTAAACCTAGAGCACTAGATGCGAATTAGTTTGATGCGCGAAACTAGATTAAATTAATTAGAAAAAATATTTTTTACTAGATTCGGCCTAGGAAGGAGCACAAACATAAGTTACACTGGCAAGATGCAGAATTACTAACTTCGGGTACCGACACTGGCTTGTCTAAAGCGTGTTGAGCTCAGTCTTTTATACTGTTTGCTATCGTTTCATTTGCCGTACCCCGTGAGTCGTGCACGAACGTTTTTACACTCATTTTATTCTAGAAAGTTGGATCCCGACATTCCTTGCAGGCCAGGGTTGCACAAAATTGCATTATCTTTGCCAAAAGTAAAAATTTGGAAATAAAAATGACGCGATTGTTTGGGCAATAGAAAGGGAAATCATTTGATAATTGAATGAAACTCGAATCTGTCGTTGTTTAGCAAATATTGCAAGAAAAAGAAGTTGAATATATTGAACCGTCCTCGTACTGTCATACTCTACGCACGCACGTTTTATGGTCTTTGAGTTGTCTCGTGTGATGATGTTTCAAGGGGGTAAATATTGAGTTGAAAAGAAATGAAAGTGTGCCAGTGCATTGAAACGTGAATAAGTTGTGCCATCAATTTGGAAATGTGGACTGAAATGAAATAGATAAAATAGTTCAGGCGCAATTCGAGAGAAGGTTAAAATTGAATAAAAAATAAGTTGTAAAAAATGTATATATACGAATTTAGGATTCATACCGGAGGTACGAAAAATGTATTAGATGTCGAATGCTATTATATGGGGGCTGTATTTTTTAGGTGAGTGGTTTGGAAAGATTATATGGTAAAATCGATGATTGGAATACTGCAACGGTGTTTCTTTATTGTTTTAGGATATTTTGGAATTATCGATGTCTCGTGAATTATTTCATATTTTTGGTGATGTATTTATGGTTTTTGCTTGAAATGAAAATGAAAGTTACTTTTTTATCGGGATTTGCCGTTTTGGACTGAAATATTGTGTTTTTTGGCTAATTTTGACATTTTGAGTTTTGTATTTACTTATAGGGAATGGAATGTACTATAACAGTATATGTAATATAATTCCAAATGAAATAAAAAACATAAATTCCATACAGTTATTCAAAAAAAAAGTAATAAAAATGGTCATTGAACTTAAATAGAGTATATGAATATGCTCATCAGCTAATTGATATTAAAAACACGTATAGTTATTAAAAAAAAGGTATAAAAAGATAAATTAAATGTATATGTGTATTTGAAAAGGGCATGAATATATGATTGTGTATACGGATGCGTGTGTGTATACTGTATATGGGGATGGATGTGATGTCTGACTAATTTAGTATGTGTTAAGTTAGATATAATATTTTTACCTTAATGTAAAGCCGCAAATATAATTAAGTCATTAAGTGTATTATAAAATTAGAATATTTTTCAATTCTTCACGGATAATTTGATTATCTATCTAAGCAATGGAGAAGCAAGCAAATGTAGTAAGAATAATCACAGACAAAGTTCACTTTTGTAGTTGTCTCCTATTTGTTTGCTTTTTATTTTTTCATATAATTGTAGGTATAAATTTGTACAGACTAAATGAGAAAATAAATATTATTATTATTATTATTATCGGCCTATTTTTGCTACTGCAGGTCTATCACCGTCTGGTGTAGACGAGCTACACTCAACCAGAAATTTTGCGAACCTCTTCCCCTTCGAAGAGTAGGTATCTTTTACTTGCCTAACATTTAACGGGTAATGGATCGACAGATTTAGTCATTAGAAGGTGCGTGGCAAGAACACGTTTTCCCTTGAAAATGTCACTATATTTGTTTATATTATGACCAATAACACATGTTTTTATTTAAACCATCGTTAACTGCCAATGCCTCCGGTTCGGTTAGGATTTCGTGTGCGAGGTTGAACTCGTCAGGAAACCAATCTTTTATGCAGTAACTAGGGAGTGAATGACTTTTCCCTCATAATATAGTATTCCAGAATGGCTGTCTAATATCAGAAATTCCTACGAATATAGTTACTAAAGTGAATTTTACGTGGAACGCTCACTACATTCAGGAACTTTTAAGAATAGAGAAAAGCCGTCAAGCGATACTAGCAGAACAAGGTCATAGGTGACAATTAGTGTTTGGAAAATATATTTTTACGTAGACTTCTTCGCTATTTCTCTCGAAACTACACCGATATATTTTTTTACTATCCGCCATTACTACATTATGTGAAAGAGCATATTTTTTGGCCCGAAGTGATATAAGAATTTTTATTGATTGTCTGGGGAAATGTATTAAAAATAATGAAATTCTTCAAAATTATTATTCGACATGGCAATATTGAAATCATCGCATTCCTTTATCATATTTCCTTTTTTGTTCATTTAATCTCCAGTAATTTAAATATCTGTTATATACGAACGACCATTTGGCCAAGAAATGTGGGTTAGATTCACATTCGCATAAATCAACAGCACCCAGGTGAGATCCTGACAATGTTTACTAGATAAATGACTTGTACACTGACCTATCCAATTAAACCATTTAGCGAAATGATGAATCGCAGGAAGCCTTATCCAAATTGGGTTTTAAGATTTGTTTAGGAAATACGATTCAATTAAACGATTAAAATGTAGATACATTGTTGACTTAGTTAAATCTCACCAATTAAAGGGGATGATAACAAATTTATAAAATGATATATAATCTACATCGGAAATTAAAAATATAAAAGCAAAAGCGTAAATAAATAACTTTTTCAAATGGATCACTTTACTATTTTATATGTTTGTTGGTATTGCAATACAAAATGTGGATTTTAATAATAATAATAATAAATATACGTAGCCAGAATATGCACTGCTTTATTTTTTTTATAAAACTGTATTTTATTGTGTAATGTGTTTATTGTTTTCTATATACACGAATTCATAATATACAACATATGTCTTGGAATCAGAAATTGGTTGGGAATGTGATCAACAAATATTATTGAACCACGGCACTTAGGCCCCATTGGGCCTCTTGTACATTCTCCCTGTAGGCAGACCCTCGCCTAGGCCTCCAACCAACCTAATCTTG
Source organism: Leptura quadrifasciata (assembly GCA_963675555.1). Classification (NCBI taxonomy): domain Eukaryota; kingdom Metazoa; phylum Arthropoda; class Insecta; order Coleoptera; family Cerambycidae; genus Leptura; species Leptura quadrifasciata. The sequence goes on from OY776675.1 coordinate 46,238,056, forward strand.
CAAAATAGGTAGTGATGCTGCCTAGAGGCATCTCCTTTACATCGGCCAAAGCAGGCCAACGTTCCCCCAAAATGGATTTTCTGATCGGCGGCAGAACAGTCACAGAGTACATATTGAACCGTCTCATCTTCTTGTTCACAACCTCTACAGAGAGGTGTTTCGCTTAATCTCATATTATGGAGATGTTTCCTTAACTGACAGTCTGGATCCCCTTCTGAACATTGCCAGGTATTCTATTGATGTACTCTTGTTGGGATATTTTAGTAGTTCCCTAGCAAGCTGACAGCTGTTTGTTTCATGCTACAGTTTCTTGAATTCATGGTGAGTGTTCTCTTTAATTATTTGTATTATCGCCGTGATCGGTAACAGACTGCCAGGCCTGGTCCAAAGATACTTACTGCTGCTTTCATAGCCAGTCTGTCGGCTACTTTATTGCCACTACACTGTGCGTGTCCTTTCATCCAGCATACTAGTATGTTATTCATGCTGGAGGCACCCACAAGTGCTTGGTGACATTCTCATACTGCTCCTATGGTAATTTTGTAACTTCTCAGGGCTAGTAATGATTGTCTACTCTCTGTGTAGATCCTGATTGTTTTGTCCGTAATTTGTCTACGGGCAATTTCTTTTGCAGCTATGGTTATGCCCGCCAGTTCTATTTGTACTACGCTGGCTTACACATCCATAGCCCATAGATGTTGATCACACCTTCGCCAGCGGTCTCGTTCTAACTATTCGCGCCTGCAGAAGGGGCGTCTTTCTGACAGCCTCATACCACAGGCGACTTCTGGCCCCTCCACAGCCTACATTTGGTTGTATGCCAACGAATTTGAGGCGTAGCATTGTTATCAGAGTAGTGTATACCCACATGACAAATTTGGGTTTCATTCCCCAGGTTTTTCCCATGGTCTTGCGGCACTGCTCATAAGAGATGTAAGCCTTCTTTAGTCTTCTATCTGTATGAAGATTCCATGTTAGTTTGGCATCGAAGGTTACCAAGGTATTTCACTTCTGATGCGAAACTTAGTGTTGTATGCAGGAGGGCAGGCGCCTTCAATGCTCCTAGTTTCCTTTTCCTTGTGAAGATAACCATCTCCGTCTTCCTGGGATTGACAAACAGGGGGTGTTCTCTGCACCACTTTTCGATTATTCTTAAGGCCCCCTGCATTCTTTCACAGAGGACTCCTTCGAATTTTCCGCTAAGCATTATTGTTAGATCATCTGCGTAGGCAATTGTGTCGAATCCTTCTGAATTGAGGCGGCACAAGAGACTATCCAAGAACGAGGTTCCATAGCAGTGGTGATATTACACCTCCCTGTGGACGGCCTCTCGCGACCATTCTTCATACAGAAGCATCTCCCACACTGATTTGTACAGCTCTCTTCGAGATCATGTTAGATATCCAGCTTCCCATGATCGTGGGGACATTCTTCTCTACTAGGACCGCTGTAATTTTTGGAAAGGTGGTCCTGTCGAACGCACCTTCTATGTCTACGAAGACACCTAGGGTGAACTCTTTATTGTCCAAGGATCTCTCAATCCGACTCGCAACTGCATGGAGGGCGGTGTCGGTGGATCTTCCCAGGGTGTATGCATGCTGGTTAGGTTAAGGGTTGTCTTTTACTACAACATCCCTTATCTATCGTTCACATAGCTTCTCCATCGTCTTGAGTAAGAACGAGGTTAAGCTAATAGGTCTATAGGCTTTGGGGGTGGTATAACCCATCCGCCCTGCCTTTGGGATGAATACAACTTTCACTTCCGTCCATGTCTCTGGAATATAAAGGTGTGCTAAGCACGCCCTAATTACTCCAACCAGGTGGGGCAGTAATTCACCCAGTCCCCATTGCAGTTGGGGCGGGATAGATACCGTCAATGCCTGGCGACTTAAAAGGGGAGAAGTTCTATCCTCACTCACTATTTGGTTGGCTATTTGCCAATCTAAATCCGAGGGTTGGGTGTCGACTTTGGTTATCCCTTCCGTTCTGTTATCACAGATCCCGGGAAGTGAGTCTTCATGAGTAACTCTAGGCTTTCACGAAAGTCGCTGGTTCTTGTACCATTTACTCCTTTTTACATATATTTTTTAATATATTATAAAATTTTTACTATATGTTAATTATTTTTATTCTAATGTAATATTTGCTGCCTTTGTTGACGTCATGTACATGTTTCTATTTTTGAGACTTACCTTATCCATGTTTCTGTAAATGACAACAAATATGAATAAAATATTCTATCCTATGAGTTGACAAAGTTACGCCCAATATTTATAAAAATTCAACTTTTTATGTAAAACTATTTATAGCACAATATTTAAGCGTGTTTTAACTATATAGAAGGTGATTTATAAGTAATGGTACAACACATTTTAACAGAGTTTTGAAATAATTATTTTTAAAAGTTAGCCGGTGAGACAGCATTATCAGAATAAATAAGGGAACATGTTTATCAATTATACACACTACTTCTCAAATAATAATTAGTTCCTTCAAAGAGATTTACTTAATTAATTTTTCTCTAAGAACAACAGTTTTTCTATAGGTTACAGAATTTGTAAATATACATCAATATCTAAAAAAATTTGTTGTCTTCGATTTTGTCTATAAAATAAAACAAGAAAAGTCAAAAAAGGACAATTTTTACCGATTTTCGTGAAAATGTTATTGCGATTTAAAGTTCATAAAATGGTATTGAGGGTCCAAATCTTATTCTATTCTATAAACAATAAAAGAAATTTTTTCTAAAATATACTATTTAATAGAAATTATAATTGATTTACACTAAATAAAAAAGTATTATTAAAATATACACTATGCAATCAATTGCCCGGAATATCTGAAGGTAGGGAAAAAATTATTGTTAATTTAAGCAATTATTCAATAAAGAAAAAAAAAGTAATGTTAATTTTATACTCTTTGATACCTTGTGCTAATATTAAAATACTCTCGGTATATTTACCTTACCTTATATTTAAAAATAAAGACAAATCGTTTACAATTTCTTTATTAAACTTATTATATAACGTTAGTATTTTATGGTTCTTAATTTAAGTTACTTTGCCACACTGGAACATCTTGGGTTATTTTAAAATACTTCACTTCTTGGAGTTTCCAAATACTACCAAATCCTGTTACAACAAAATGGAACTCGATAAATTAACTACTACAATATATACCTGTTGTTTTTTGTTTTAAGTGTTATTGTAATTAATTGTAGTTATAATTTACCCTCTCTTTACGTCGACTTCTGGGAAGAAATAGTAGCTGATAAATTTCTCAGAGGTATTATAATACCTAAGTAAGAAAAAGGCCATTCCTTGAGGGAAGGTATTTTTGTCGTATATAGTAGTTATATGGATGGTTATACCGATGGTTCTGTGATTCTTGGGTTTAAGGGTATTTTTTTGTATTTTTTTTACATTTGCCGAACTAAATCTATAGCGACAGCTAAAACCTAAAAATCTAAAAACTGCGACTAATAGTAGCTATTTCTGGTATTGCCAGTGTGTTTTCACTCTGCGTGGTTCCCTGAAGAAGGCGAGAGTTCCAAATTCGATTTTTTTGGTAGGCGAAAAGGGGGTGATGTCATCGGTACTACTTCATCTGTCACCCGAAGGCATTGGCTGTGAATAACTAGGCATATGGGATAAATTTTTTATTTATTTTCTCATTAGTACTTAAAAAGAAACCTCGTCTATTTCCTTAATTTTAGCACCACCAAAATAAAATGTCGCACTTTCACTACATCGGATGCTGGGTAAGAATTTTAGGGTAAAAAAAAATTATCCACTCCTAAAGCCTCAGACACGAGAGCTACCCCCTAGCCCAGTGCAAATTCCCCAAGGAGGTTGCACGAAAAGGCATAAGACTTACTTTTACAGCAAATATTTTAAATAACAACTGATAACATCCCTATTTTTACCTTCTCAACTATACTCGTGTCGTGAAAAAATTTAAATTCTCCAAATTATGAGAATGGACGTTGCAAAGCCCAAAAATAGAAAATATATCCGAATTGGCGCCGCATGCCGTCCGTGTATCGGTCCATCTGTTCAAATTAGAATTGTTCAATATAAATATTGTATCGAAATGGTATTTTTGTAAATTTCTCATCGCTGAACCAGGGAAGAGTAGGCCAAGGAATTATCTTTTGTCGGATCTACAAATGTTTCAAGTAAAAATTGTTTAAAGTGGAAAATTGTATCGAAATAGCCTTTTGCAAATTTCTCGTCAGAGTAACAGATGCAGCTCCATGGAGAGCTGTAAAAAATATGTTATCGGTTCCTACCTGCCCCCCCCCCCCAAAAAAAAAGTAAACTTACGTAATATAAAAACAATGTGCAAAATATTCTACATCATTTCACACTTCTACGTAATATTTCGTTTATTATTATTATACATTTTAAGCTAATAAGATAGATATGTATTTTAATGTCACCAAAGTCTTTTTTTAAACCGTCTATAAAAATACGCTATTATATTAATAAAATATAAATACACTACTGGGCTGCAAGGAGATGCAATCTTGTCATGAACCTCGACAAACACTTATTGTGAAGAATAATTACATAAATGCTCAGTTTTTTATTGAAGCAAATCAAAATTTAACATAACATTGTCTGATAATTCATGGTCTTCTTTAACGGTAGTCTTGTAGTAATCACATTATTTCAACCTGCTTCGCTTTGCCAAAAAAGAAATGGCACTTTAAATAGTTGGAATAATCCTATGTAGCAGTCAGGGTAGTTTAGAGTGAAGATTTTTTTTAACACAATGGCGGCAATTACCAGTGTGCTTCTTTCAAATTTAAACAATAATATCGCAATAATTAGATTTTTATGGCCAACAAGTTCGTAAGGCATCACTTTTGATAAAGGCTCAGATTTTCATGTATCTATAAAAAAATCTTGTTTAAGGTCACACTTTCTTTTTACGATTCCATTCCAAAAAAATTGTTCTATTAGAAATCGATGAAAAAAATTATGGGTGAGATTTGAAATTATAAACTTGGGTGACTGGTGGTGGGAGAGTGGGTTTTAGAGAAAAAGGAAAATCCCGTTGACTGCATACAAAAATCTTAAACGGTTCTCGAGTGATTAAGATTATCTTCTTTTCAAAAATTCATTCAGTATATGATTATAATATTATATTTTGTTATCATATACTTCTTGTAAGTAGTATTCCACAGCAAACTTAGCGGAAAATTTACAAACGTTTCCTGATATGCAATGAAAATTATTCGAACAATAAATAGACCAACTGCAAATAAAAGGATAAAACATTCCTTTCAGATAAAAGTAATATCTGGTTTCATAATTCTCAATTGTAACCACTAACCAGTATTAAAAATTAATGTAATGTCAAAGTTTTTCATGTTCGTTCACTCCAGTATTCCAACCGATTAGAACTGTTCTGTGTTTTTAAAGCTGCTCAGATAAATATAGGGAACCTAGACTCGTACATAAAATTGCAAACTATTCAACTTGAAAGCTATGGCTATTCATTCTAGGTTCGTAGGTTTGTTCGGACTAGCGGCTGATATTTCCAAGAACCTTATTTTATTTGACTTATCTATTAATCGTATCTATAGAGAGTTGCAAAAATAATAATTGTTAGCGTTGGTCAATTACAGGCTGTAAATACCGGGTGTAACAGGATCCCCCTTTTCTCCTTTAGTTTTGAAGGTAATTGATTGAAATTAGGATATACTACATACATGAATAATAAGTGGTACTTTTTGACATACACTTGATTTTTTTTTACTTCTGATTTCGCCTGAAATGACACTTTCGATTTTTAAATGAATTTTTGAATTCTACATAATTTTCTGAATCCAACGATGCCAAATAAGTGACATTTCAAACATCATTTTTTTACAATATAATTTTTAGGTTTCCATTTAAGTGTGCCATGACGATTCCGATTTATTCTAAATGACCCGTGTAATCCTATAAAAATCGAAATCCCGTGTTACGTTCTAAAGTAATCAAGAATATATTTTGCATATTAATTATTAAGAGGCGATGAAATGAGCAATTTAAAATTATCGTCTGTGTATACCTGGTTACGGATATCATTAGAGACAGGCAATATTGTAGTGTGGACAAGGAATTTACCTTTTTTGAAGAGATAACTTTTTATGTGGTATGGTGACTGGCATTGTTGGTTCATATAAAGTTTGTTTAAATTTATAAACATCCGTGCAGGGATATAATATATGGACCTAAATATTAATAATTCCCAATTGGTTTGTCGAGTTCTCTAGATAGGAGAAAATATTTTTGTTTGAAGACTTGGAAATTGTCCGTTTTGGGATTTTTCTCGTCACCATCCTTTTGGGGATAGATTATCTAACCATTTTCGTTTATTTGGACATAAAACCCTCTTACACTAGAGGTAAAGTAATCAGGTATGCCATTTGAGACCTCCTCTAACTTTCTTAAAATTATTTTAGGGTTTTTATTTGGGGTTGTCTTGTTAAAATCCCAATATCTGTAGTATTAGTCTATTTCCTGTATTAATTGCGAGAGAAATTGAATGGTAACCGAGTTAGTGTACGTAGGAGTCGGATATTGAATTCAGGAATTTAAGAAAGGAAGCAAATTTTCCAAGTGGGCCCTACCTCTAACCAGATTTTCGGTGTTGCGGTTCAAGGAGCTCCACCAAAAACAGCTAAGCCTAACAAATTTATTTCCATATAACGTTACGCATTTGATCTTAACATTTGATCTTTACATACATAACAGAAATCGAGGTAATTTATTTCCTAAATATATAGTGCCGTGTTCTATGATTTTAAGATTGTTTTATTGCTAATATTTGAGCAATGTTGTTTAATTAAATGTGCAGTACTTAGTGATATATCTTTCTCAATGCAAATAGGTTAAATTCGATCATTTAGTTAAGTCCCGTAAATGTGCACTTAAGGCACTGCAAATCATTATATATATTATATAATTAATTTATCTGACTTGCCAACCGTACGTGATCACGTTTGGGGTACGATACACACGATTATAAGCACAATATATGTTATAATTCTGAATTATTGTCCACTTGAATTAAAATGTTCATATACACTGCTCGAACAAATTTTGTTACTGTTCTCGATTTCTCTTAATAAACCAATTTTCTATTAAACTAATTTTAAATATTATTTGCGGCTATATTTTTTGGATGTGACATGAATGCTCCTTGACTCCCGTTTTTTTATGAGATACACTTACGATAACTGACCATTGCCATATCAAATATTTAATTGTATTTCTGTGGTTTCATAATTTTAGAGGAAATATATTCTAAAGTAGTTATTATACAGCCAGATTAAAATTACGTGGTGCCCTTATTTTTTAAATTTATTATTTAAGTACAGCTGAGGCACTGGCGTATAAGTAATGGTCAGATTGCTGTAAGGTTAGGTTCACAAGCCTGGGCATTTATATAACGATTGCCGAATAACGAACCTGGTATAAAATTAAGTTACCAAATCACCCTGAGGTGTATATCTCGGCAGAAAATCGTTACACCCGTTAAAAACCCTAAATTACGTGATTTATGGGGAAATAAAATTCACCAAAATTGTTTTTGGGGCAAAACTGATTTTTTTTCAAATGGAACCATATCGGTACCGTGGTATCATTTATTAGTACTATTAATAAGGAATTTATTCATATGTCGTATTAAAATGTGCGATAAATACAAATAAAATAACAGCTAAAAGAAAATAAGAAAATACAATTTTATTCTAATTACCTTGTTACAGATAAGGTGGTTTTGGAATACAAAAAATTAACACAAAACATTACACCAGTTGTTCAAATTGCTGTCCATTAACGTCAATGCATTTCTGAACTTGCATATCTGTTTCTCGAAGAACGTTCGCCAATTGCTGGGCCGTTACGTTATTAATTGCTCGTCTTACTCGTAGCTCCAGGTCTTCACGGATTGTAACGGCGGATGCATAGACAATATTTTTTAAATGAACCCAAACAAAGAAATCAAGGGACGTTAAATAAGGTGACCTTGGAGGCCATCTCACAGGACCATTTGTCGAAATTACGTTTTCTCCGAATCTCCGTTAAAGGTAGTCAATTACTATCCTTGAATTATGGTGAGGAGAGCCATCTTGTTGGAAATATATTCCCTGTCCTAAATCCAAAGGTAACTATCTAAAATGTCCTCAATCTCATTTTCGAGGAATCTCAAGTATCTGGCACCAGTCAAAGGTTCTTCGAATATTATTGGACCAATGATTCTACTACCGATTATTCCAAGTCAAACATTGAAATCGAACCGCACTTGAAAGTTACCCTCCCGTAATAAATTTTGATTTTCTTGTGACCAATATTTTGTATTTTGTCGGTTAAATAATCCTAAATTTGTAAACTTAGACTCGTCCGAAAATAAAATCAGTCCCAAAAAATCATTGTTTGGCTGTACGTTATTATAGAAAATCCAATTGCAATATTCCATTCTACGTTCGTAATCACTTCCGTACAAATGCTGGTGCAATTGGTATTTAAAAGATTTATAGTGATATTTGTGCAAAATTCGGCTTACTGTTTGGTGACTGATGCCCAATTCGAACCCAACTTGCCTTAAAGAAACAGTCTTATCAACTTCTATTCGAGCCAAAACATTAATTTCCGTTCCTCCGTCAACAATGAAGTTTTCTTGGGATCATTGTTGGGCTCTCTTCGGATTTGGTTTTCAACACGTTTAAAATAATTGTTCGCTGGACATTGTCTATCAGGATATCGTTGGGCATAAAAGTTGGTAACCGCAACTACATTTCTTTTACATTCCCCATAAATAATTAACATGTCCAATTTTTCATCTCTTGTAAAAATTTACGGCATTTTAAACACAACTGAGAATTTTAAACAATTTTTAACGACACAATAAAAACACCGTTAAACCAACAAATGTTTGACAAGCTAAATATTTCATTGTTTTCAAAGCCACCTTAGTTACTTCTTAACATTTAATTAGAACAAAATTGTATTTTCTTATTTTCTTTTCCATTTGAAAAAATTGAGTTTTGCCCCAAAAACAATTTTATTTGCTCATAAATCACGTAATTTAGTGTTTTTAACGGGATTTCGATTTTTATAGCATTACAAGGGTCATTCAGAATAAATCGGAACCGTCATGGCACACTTAAATAGAAACATAAAAATTATATTTAAAAAAAAATTGGTGTTTAAAATGTCACTTATTTGACATCGCTGGATTCAGAAAATTATGCAGAATTCAAAAATGCGATAATATACAGGGTGTTCCATTTAAAAATCGAAAGTTAGTGTCACTGTGAACGATTCATCTTTGCGCGTCTGAAGGACTTCTATTATATTTTCCAAAAATGAATATTAACGTTCACAAAAAGGGTTCAAGACGACTGTTTCAGACGGAGAATAATACGAAATTTATACTTACTGTTCGTTTATGCTTAACTGCTTCACTGATGGTGCCAATTGGACGTCGTAACACTATAAATCTAACACAGTAAGTACTAACACTTTCTTAAAATTAAACCTGAAAGGGAATTTTGAAAACACAAGAAAAAGACAATATAAAGTTCAAAAAATGTATATTAAATCTCTTTTAAAAAATCATGTTTTACGAAAACTTCAAGAAAAATGTATTGACAAACTATAGTCTGGCCCGTGTACAACACGTAGTGAGGAACGGAACGACTCATAATGTACCAACTGCCATCCAATGTGCGGTTTATAGCTAACGATTACACAAAAAGATTCAAGAAAAGTTCAATGTTTATAAATTTTTGGTGGGCTTTTGCTTACCTGTCTGTTTACGTATTATCAGTTCAATTATAATTTGGTTCGCTCCTCGGAGTTTAAAAATCTATGAATCGCAACGACTTTGAATTATATTGTAGCAATTATAAATTCATACGTTCAGGCAAGGCGGTCCCATGCACCTATTATGAGTACATGGTAACTATACTTTTCTGACACCGAATCACTCAGGAACCAGTCAATCAAAATAACTTTATTTACATTACAGAACAAATATCTAACCAGATATCTACCTCGCATTTGACCCTCTAACCAACGCATATTGTTTGTCACGTTGGTGGTAACAGGGTCCAGCGGAGCAGTGCTGGTTCAATTTATAATCTTGTTGATTGTAGTGTAAGATTTAACAGTTATGAAATATCAGTACAGATAGGTAGGGGAAGAAGAAGTTATAGTTGGTGAAGGTTTGGCTATAGAGGTTGCCGGAAGATGGGCAGCGTCTGGTAAGGTAAGGTGTGTTTTATTCGAAAGGGGGCATTATGCTGTCTAATTTGTGTTATATTTTGGGTTAGCGGACTATCACCCAGTTTGAAGGTGTAGAATTTTTGAGATATATTCTGGATGTACTCCGCTATTGGCGTTATGTCGTGGCAGCGTGCATAGAGATCTCTGAGGGAGGTATACCTGTTGGAATTCGAAATGAGGCGCATAAATTTGTTTTGTTTTAAAATGTTTTCTTAAAATGTTTTCTTAACCGCCTCTCAAGTTACCGAAGTAACCCCCTGGAAGTTCTCAAGGATCTTGTGCTAGGTAAAGAGAGACGAGGCCCTACAGTTTAATGTGGACTCCGAACCACTCTTGGGGCAATTTTTTTAATGAAAATTTTGTTTCGCCTTGTGGGTATCGAACCCACTTCGCTAGGCAACTCAGTTTGCTAGCCAGACGCTTTAACCAACTGAGCTACCATTCCCCATTGTGTTCCAATACTTTCAGTTTGTTCATTGTCGTGGCCGACGTGCTGCACCACACCGGCGCCGCGTATGTGATTGCTGGCCTGATCACCATTGTGTACAATAATTTTTTCTTTTGTCTGTTAAGTCTGCTACCCCTGACCATGAGCGGATACAGACTCCTGGACAAGGAGTAGACCGTCCGTATTGTCTCATTTATATGCGTGTTAAACGTCAGTCTTTGGTCCAGTCTTACCCTCAAGTACTTCACGCACCTTTTGGTTGGAATTTGGTGTCCCCTGATCGAAACTGGCGTCAGAATTTTGTACTCAGTGAATCGGCGCGTGAAAACTATTGCATCTGACTTTTAGAATCTTCCGAATCCGAATCTTTCACTGACCGTAATAAGCCGTGGCACTCAGGAACCGGTTTAGGGCAAATTCCGTTAAAACCCATCATTTTCCCGTCAAAATCGACTGCTAGAAAACTACTACACATTTATTATTTTTGTAATAATTTATCTACTTTGCATTGGCTTATCTATTTTGTTAAAATATTAATTTACTTATTTAAAAACAATTTTAAATAACTGATAGAATATTATAATAAAACTTAGGAAACGACATATAATTTTTGTTCCATCATTTTTTGGGTTAATGTCTTTGTTTTTAAGGAATGTCTCCAGTAAAATCACGAAATATTGCTACGTTTTAAAGAACAACATTTTATAAAATGAGTGATTTAAAAAATCCCAAAAATTTGAGCACCTAAGCACCTAACAATATAATAATATAATAAATAAACACCACAGAAATTAGACAACCCCCAATTCCAGAATGTAATTTAATCTTGAATATGTAAAGTAAGAAATTGTAGCATAAGATGCTTAAAAGTGTTTTTCTACGCCTATTATGTAATATGAGCATTATGATGTCGACTTTAAATAAGGAATGACCTATATTCCAGTGGCTGATACGTAATATTTATTACATGCCTCTAGAATGTAACAAGCATAAGTGGCGCCATCCAATAGTAGTGCAATTTGTAATACTGTTTGCGTTTCTGTTGACAGTTAACGTTTCTATTGACAATTAACCTTTCACGTTTCACCGTTGCAGTGGTAAAACAAATATACATATTATTTTTTTTTTTATTAGCCGTTACTCGAGTCCGAGTATAAAAATGTTACAGTCGATAGATTGTGTACAATAAAAAACAAGTAAAAGGTGTAGTCTATTGTAATTCCCATTGATCTACGGTGCACACGACTATGGCTCTAGAGGCCAATCGGGAGAGCACATGTCGACCGCAGTCAGGACAAACATAGACCTGGTTAGGTCTTGGATTCGGCCTTCTTGCAGCAACATTTCCTTGAAAGCTGGCCACAACCCCTCGCCATTCGGTTCTGTCCGCTGCAAGTTGTTCCCATTGCTCGTCTGCAATACCGCAGGATTTTAGATTTTCATGGAGAGCATCTTTGAACCTCTTTCGTTGACCGCCACGCCTTCTTCTACCACTTAGCAATTCACCAAAAAGTGTACATTTAGGAAGGCGGTTATCATGCATACGATGAACGTGACCTGCCCATCTTAGGCGTGCTCTTGAAATAAGCACCTCAATTGGAAGGCTGTTTGCTCTCCTGAGTACTTCCACGTTTGATATGTGATGGAACCAACGGATCTTCATCATACTTCTGAGGTGTCTTTGCTGAAAACGTTCTAATTCTTTCACATGACGACGGTAAGTGACCCAGCTTTCACATCCATATAGCAGTGTTGGAATGACAACTGCTCTGTAGACAGCCATTTTCGTTGACAAAGCAAGGTCGTGGTTGTCAAATACTCTCTCTCTAAGTCCCCAGAGTGCTCTAGATGCAGCGTTAATTCTATTGCGAATCTCGCTGTCCATGTTTGCTTTGTCATTAACAACGTTGCCTAAGTAATTGAACTGATCCACCACTTCAAGAGAATTTCCGTTAAGTGTAATGTCTATTTGGTTCACTTGATGAGGAGTTGACATAATCTTAGTCTTTCCAATGTTGATTTTAAGGAAACATAGCTCTGGGCATACACATCTAAAAGTTCTTGAAGCTCTTCCGGCGTAGAGGCTAAAAGTGCACAGTCATCCGCATACTGGAGATCACAAATGAACCGTGTGCGTGTCTTCGTGAAAGCTCTAAAGCGCCCTATGTTAAAGAGACCGCCATCAAAACGGTATCTGAGACCTATTCCTCTGACTGTCAGTTTGTTGTCAACAATAATTGTTAGAGCAGTGGTAAACAAATTAAAGAGTAGGGGTGCCAGGACACATCCCTGCCTAACCCCAGTGAGGGTTTGGAAAGGTTCTGTTGCCTCATTATTATACATAACCTGGGCGTTGTTGTTTGTATATAGACTGCGACATACTTCCACAAATTTTCTAGGGATTCTAAGCGGAACATAATTTTCCAGAGCACTTCCCTGTCCACCGAGTCAAACGCCTTGGTTAAATCAATGAAGGCCATGTGAATTTCTCCTTGATGTTCGAGTGCTTTTTCTTGAAGCTGTTTAAGTGTGAAGATTAAATCCGATGTGCCTCGGTTTGGTCTAAAGCCACTCTGTGTTTCAGGAAGTAACTTTTCCATAACAGGTGTTAGCCTATTTGCCATCGCTTTAGTGAGTATCTTCCCTCCAACAGCCAGGAGAGCTATACCCCTGTAATTTCCACAGTCCGCAGCGCTCCCTTTGTTTTTGAAGAGGTTGATTAAAAGTGTATCACGAAACTCCTGCGGAGCTTGACCACTTTCCCACACGACATCAAACAGTTTTTTGAGGTAGGGTATGAGCTCTGACGACACAACTTTAAAGATCTCAGCTGGGAGTGAGTCGGCGCCGGGAGATTTGTTATTTTTTAGCTGCCCAATGGCGGTTAAGATCTCTTCCGTTGTTAGTGGTTTATCTAAGTCTTCGAAGGTGTCATATTGAGGGATAAGATTTATAATATCGTGATCGGCTTGACTTTGCTGGTTAAGAATGTTAGAGTAGTGTTCTTTCCATCGGGCTCTTATTTCTTGGTCTTCTTTGAGGAGATTTCCATTTAAATCTTTAATAGGGCACATATTTTTCCGACTGGGGCCGTACACTGCTTTTACTCCTTGAAAGAAATTCCTGTAGTCGTGTGAGTCGGCGTACCTTTGAATTTCTCTGGCCTTGCTTGCCCACCACTCGTTCTTTATTCTTCTGATTTCGCGTTGCGTTTCATACTTAAATTGGGTAAAAGCTTCTGCTTTTGATGAGTCGTTGGGGTGGTTGATAGCGTTTTGGAAGGCAATATGTTTGCGGTCAAGAAGTTCTTGTATAAAAGCTTCATTATCATTGAACCAGTCCTCCTGTTTTTTACTTGCTGCAGTGCCAAGAATTTCCTCACTCGCACTTTTTAAACTGTCTTTAATTTGTGTCCAGGTAGTAGCAACATCTACAGAATTGGTTTCTTCTAGTGCACTCAAATTCTCTTGAACTTTTTGCCTTAGCTGTTCGACGGTTTGTTGGTCACGCAATTTACTAATACAGAGACGGGGTCTACGTTTTACTTGAGTTCTTCGGTGTTTGGGTCTCATAACAATTTTCATTTTAGAGACAACAGGACGATGATCGGTCCAACACTCGCTATCAATGCGCGCCTTTGTAATTTGGACGTCCTTGAGATGCTTCCTACGTACGATAACATAGTCCAGTAGATGCCAGTGACCTGATCTGGGGTGACGTCAGGTGCCTTTAAATTTATCCTTTTGTAGGAAAATCGTGTTTGTTATAACTAAATCATGTTCGGCGCATTTAGTTAGGAGTAGTTGACCGTTAGCGTTCATGTTGCTCAAACCGTTCTTGCCTATGATGCCTGGCCAGATGTCTACATCTTTCCCTACTCTAGCGTTAAAATCGCCAAGAATAACGAGTCGTTCCGTTTTAGGTATTCTACAGAGGGTTTCTTCCAGCTGTTGATAGAAGCTTTCCTTGGTTTCGTGACTTGCATCCAGAGTGGGAGCGTAGGCACTTATTAGATTTACCGCGTTGCCATCTGATAGCTCATAGCGTACCAGCATTAGACGCTCGGATAGGCCTTGTGGTACTTGTGTTAAGTTGGATACAAGTTGATTCCGAACGGCAAATCCTACTCCATGTTGTCTTCTTGAATTGGTGGGAAGACCTTTCCAATAGAAGGTGTAGTACTTTTCTGTGAGAGAGCCTTCCTCCAAAAATCGAGTTTCGCTGAGAGCTGCAACGTCAACATTGAGTCGGTGAAGTTCCCTATCTATTAGAGCAGTTCTTCTTTCAGGCCGATCGGTGCGAGTGCTGTCGTTCAAAGTACGAACATTCCAAGCGCCGTAAATGAAAGAATTAGTTTTCTTGGATTTAACTTGTCGGTGTTTTTTCGACATTCGATGAGGTGTCCCTGTGGGCACCCTCCCCCGGAGATCCGATCGGGAGGGTATTTTACCTCCGGATGATTTTGTCCCACTTGAACGCTCCATCATTTTTTTAAAAGCCTTAATCGACTGAAAACGAAGCTGCATTTGAAGTTTTAGCTGGAGCAGTTATGCAACTGACCAGCTCGGTTGCGGAAGGCGAGTGGTGTGATCCCATGGCACAGAAGGAGACTGCGACGATGGGGTAACCAAACGATTCCAAAAGCAACCTTTGTGTGCGGTGGGTTATTTTTACCGCACACTTCGTGAGAAGGTGGAT
The DNA here is from genome assembly GCA_963675555.1 of Leptura quadrifasciata. Classification (NCBI taxonomy): domain Eukaryota; kingdom Metazoa; phylum Arthropoda; class Insecta; order Coleoptera; family Cerambycidae; genus Leptura; species Leptura quadrifasciata. The sequence continues at coordinate 46,253,488 of OY776675.1, forward strand.
GTGCTCACGGCAAAAGGTAAGGGTTATTCCGCCCTTACTCGGTCGTTAGAGCCTCGTTAGTGAAAACAGGGTGCACCAAGTTCAAATTGAACTCATCGCGAAGGTGAGGCTAACAATTGAGTAGGAGAGCCTATAACTTGCGCTTCACTATACATATAGACACAAATAGACCTAATTTATATGTGTAGAAAAAGTATAGTCTGTAATTCGTTTGGAATGGCATATTCCGAACTTATTACAGAATATACTATTACGTAGCAACATCATCTAGAAAACCAACCTCTTGACCTCATAAATTAGATCCGTTTTCTAAATTAATGATTTGAGTTCAAATATCCTGTGAAAATTAAATACATATGTACGGCTTCCCATTGGCTTAGCATTTCAGTAAACGTTGTTTATTCGGTTGTTGAAATATTATTATACCAATTATTGTTGCTAACATTAATATATAATCAATACCATCAGTTAGTGATTAATGTTTACCACAAACAAGCTGCACGGCAATTTATTGAGCCATATCGACTGTCCTGTCTGCAAAGGGCAGGATTCCAATATATGCACATCCTTTGAACTCTCGATTTGAGTGATTGCACTAATTCCATTTTTCAAGCATTATAGTGGGACAGCGACAAGTGAAAACACATCAAATAAACGTGTAACTATGGGCAGAAATTCTCCAGAGATATATCACTGCAATATTTTACGGATACAATTTATGGGTCTGAAATGGAAAATAATTATTACAAATATAACATTGCTTAGATTTTAAAAATACCTAATTTGCAAAATGTGAAATGTACAAGTTATTATTTTCTTATACGTCGTGTGACATTATTTAGTGATGAGTTATTTATGTGTCTCAAATTACCCTTAGAAATAAGACATATGAATGTTGCAGTACGTGGCCAACTTAATACCTCTTTGATTAACATTTTGCTCAAAAACAACACTTGTGTGGTGCCACTGGCTTTAAGTACACAGTAAACATCGTTTTCTTTACTCATGCGGGATAAGTATACTTTTTAGGGCAATGAATAGCTGTTTTTCCTACTCTCTACTATTAGGGCATTCATATTAGCTTAAAAATAGCCCAGTAGAAAAAGAAAAATTATAAAGTTTTACAACTTAGGAATTAAACTTGTCAAGGGATGTACTTTCAAAATAAAAAGAGTTCTCAAACAACGAGTAGGAGCTTCATCGTTAAAACACACATCTAACGTGCAATTCGGTTGCTTTTTGCGATTTTCTCGAAAACCGTTTGTCCTACAAAAAAACTATACTTACAAGAAATATTCCCAGTAAAATTCTGAATAAAAAAGTGTTTATTACCTAAATTGTTTAGAACAGAGGTTTTCTAGAAATCGGCTATTGGAGTTAGGGGTTGCATTAACAGAGATGGTATATAATGTATTACTTATGATCTTATTCATTCGTGCTATTAGTGACTGCGATACCACGTCAGGATTTTTTGGAAAGTACAAACAACAGTTTGTATATCTATTTAATCGCAGAAACTACCTTGATAGTGTAATTCAGATTTTTAATAATGCCAAGTCAACAAAAATTCAGCAAGCTGGAGAAGGTTTATATTGGAGCTCTATAAAGCTAATTCATTAGAGGACAGTCTCAGTGAGCAAAGATGTGCTTATATTGATAAATTTGTTGGCCAAGCGCGCAGTATCGTGGTACTTTCAAAATTACCCCCCACGTCGGCAACAGAACAACAGCGCCAATATCCATTGGCTGGATGTCGGTCTCGATAACTAGAGCCGAGTAGGACTATTATTCAGTGTGCATCGAGAGGTGAAAGCGTGCGGACGTGTGCCGAGCCATCAGAGAGCACAGCGAAGTGGAAGCCCCACAGACAGTGACAGTGTGCATCGAGAGGTGACCGAGTGCAGACGTACCGAGCCAAGAAAGTGCACAGTGAAGTGGCATAAATAAAGTCTCCCTCACTTGGAGACACCATTTTTACTGTTACTAACCATAACTTTTCCCAATAATATTATAGGTATTCCCTTGCAGGACACCCACAGCGCCGTTACCGTGGAGGACGGTAGCATGGATTACAGTGAAGACGAAACGTCCCAGTGCGGTAGCTCCCGAGGGGATACCCCAACCCCAAGGGATGACAGAAGGGACGATAAAGAGACGATAAAACGTCTCACAGAGGAAAACGAAACCCTCAGAAAGAAAATAGAGGAGCTCACCGAGAGGTTGGAGCTAATGCAGAGGGAGCAAAAGTCCCAGCACGAAGAACTTCTGCGTGCGATTCGAGGAGAATCGCAAACGCGGAAGCGGAAAAACCCACCCGCCACTAATACGGACTCCGACGAAGAGGCCCCTAAGGCGGCAAAGAAGGTGGCTGAAGAGCCCCTCAAGTGCCCCCCAGAGCCATCCAGACGAAGCAGATCGGGATCTAGAGCTCCCCAGCAGGAGGCTAACGTCCCCAGACAAAACGCCAGGACAGAGGAGACTGAGGCCCCTCAAACAAAAACAAGAAGCCAGCGCATACCGCCGGTAGTGCTGAGGAACAAGGAGTCATGGACAACGGTGAGCCGTCGTCTAACCGAAACCGGCATTAACTTTAGCAAGGCTAAAGTTACCGCGGAGGGAATCTCCATCGAGCCCGCGACATCCGAAGATTATCGCAAGATGACTAGGATGTTCGCAAACGAGAAAAGGGAGTACCACACGTACACCCTGCCAGAGGAACGGCTGCTACGTGTAGTCATCAGGGGGATCCCGAGCGGCGTTACTTGTACAGAGGTGGCAGAAGACCTCCAAGACCAGGGTTTCGCACCTACCGCAGTGCAACGGATGACGTCCAGACGGACGAAACAGGAGGTGCCACTCGTACTTGTCCTAGTCCCACAGGACCAGGACAAGATACTCCAAGTTACGAGGTGCTGCTCTCTAGTCGTAAGGACAGAGAGACAGAGAGCCAAGGTAGCGGCATCCCAATGCCACCGCTGCCAGCGCTTCGGCCACGGACAATCCAGGTGTACCGCGCAGCCGAAATGCGTGAAGTGCGGCGAGGCACACCGGACGACTGACTGCAAGAAGAAGGCAGACGAACCGGCCAAGTGTGCGAACTGCCAAGGGGCCCACCCGGCCAGCTACAAGGGGTGTCCAAAATACCCCAAGCAATCAGCCAGCGCCACTCAAAGGCCGGTACAGAGGCCGACGACGACCTCAACAAAGAAGGGCGGCGTAGCGCCAGGCACTAGCTACGCAAAAGTAGCCCAGAGCAAGGCAGGACAGAACACTGTCCCTGCCTCAAAACAACAAGCATCGCCAGAGGCCAAAAACCTCACAGCGGTGCTAGCACAGATGCAACAAATGTGCTCAGCGATGAGTGCATTTTTTGCTCAAATGCCAAACTTTACTAATCCGTAATGCCTTTACAGATTAAACCGGAATTCCTGCAGATGGCGGCCTGGAATGTAAACGGCCTGCAACAAAGGAGACTTGAAGTCGAAGAGCTCCTGACCAGGTACGATATAGACGTCATGGCACTGCAGGAAACCAAGATGACCCCTGCCAAGGAGATCAACTTCCCAGGATACCACACGTACAGGATGGACTGGGTAAACATACCTCGGCGACCCGCAAGAGGAGTGGCTCTACTCGTTAAAAAGACCATAGCCCACCATCCGACGGTACTACCTGAGCTAGAAAATATGAATGCCACCGCCGTAGTAGTGTCCACAGCACGAAACGGCGACGCCCAAGTGGTTTCATGTTACCAGCCACCCCACAGCACGCTAACCGAGGGGGATCTGGACGCAATTCTACCCGCTAGGACACAGGTCGTCGCAATTGGCGATTTTAACGCCAAATCCCAGCAATGGAACAGCGGCGTAACCAACACTCGAGGACGAGAACTGCTGCGGTTCCTGGGACAGCACGCCGGCGAACTGGTGGTGGTAGGACCAGTCCAGCCCACCTTTGACAACGGTAGAAACAGGCCAGACGTACTGGACATAGCCATCCTAAAGGAGATGACCCTCGAAGCGGAGATCTCCACCAGAGCGGAGGGATCTACCGAGCACAACCCGATCTTCCTAACTCTAGGAGGACAGGCGGGTGACGACAACGCTACCTTGACGAAGCGACGAACGGACTGGGAATCGTACCGGCTGCACCTGCAGCAGTACATTGCACAAATTCCCAGGCTAGATACCGTGGGGGACGTTGAGAGGGCCGTCATTACCCTAGAGGAGCAGATCCTGGGAGCAATAAGGGCCAGCACGACAGAAACAGAAGTAAGAAGACACCCAGCACCGATGGCGAACCTACCAGAGGTCACCAGGCAGCTGATAAGGGATAGAAGAAGCGCCAAGAGACGGGCTCAGAGGACGAGACTCCCCGCCGACAGAAGGGAGTATAACGTCCTCAGCCGAAGAGTGAAAGCCGCCCTCCAAGAACACCGTCAGGAGGGGTGGCAACGCCACCTTGAGTCACTCGATCCACAGGACAGAAGTATGTGGAATACCCAACGTGCCCTGCGAAACCGGAGGAAACCTATACCCCCGATTCACGGAGAGCGAGGGAGGATCGTCTACACTAACCAGGAAAAAGCCGAGGCGTTTGCCGACAGCTTAGAACTGCAGTGTAGAGAGAACGAGCTCGATGACGAGGACGAGGACTGGGTGGACGATGTCGAGCGCAGAGTACGTAGGATCCACCGCCTGCCTGATGACGACCACATCCGCCCGACTACCCCCGAGGAAGTCAAGGAAATCCTTAGGAGCCTAAAGCCGAGAAAGGCTCCGGGATGTGACAAGATAGGAAACATCGCTCTCAAAAAGCTACCCAGGAAAGGAGTAGCGGCGCTAGTCAACATCGTAAACGCGATGTTAAGGTTACGGCATTTTCCAGCCAGGTGGAAAAAGGCCGACGTCATTATGATCCTTAAACCAGGGAAAGAGCTAATTTTCCCGTGTTCTTACAGGCCCATCAGCCTCCTCCCAGCCATGAGCAAGGTTGCAGAACGGGTCATCTTGAAGAGGCTCAGAGAAAAGACAGAAGAGCTGAATATCATCCCGGATGAACAGTTCGCGTACCGAACAGGACATTCCACCGAACTCCAAGTACTTCGCCTCACCGAGGAGATTACTAAGGGGTTCAACCAGCGGCAAGTCACCGCGGCGCTGTTCCTAGATGTTGCCAAAGCGTTCGACAGGGTCTGGCACGACGGCCTCCTAGCTAAAATGATGAGTATGGGTTACCCCATCGAACTCGTCAAACTAGTGAGGTCCTACCTGCACCGCAGACAGCTAAGGGTCAAAATCTCGGACCAACTCTCCACTTACAGGACCGTGGAGGCGGGAGTCCCGCAAGGTTCGGTGCTGTCACCGCACCTGTTCGCTATCTACACCTCAGACCTCCCCAGGACCGACCACACAGCCCTGGCCCTGTATGCAGACGACACAGCAATAATTGCCAGATCCTGGAAAGCCAGGGACGCAACCAGAAAACTCCAGGAAATGGCCACACTCCTGGAAGAATGGTGCACGAAGTGGAAAGTCGCCGTCAACGCCGACAAAAGCCAAGCCATACTCTTCAGACGAGTGCGGAAAGAAATTCCCACAGGACACGTCTCCATGAACGGCGAGGACATCCAATGGCACGACACCGTCAAATACCTTGGTGTGGTCATGGACAAAAGCCTAACGTGGAGACAGAACACGGACGCTATTACAGCCAAGGCGCGGCGCACAAGAGCCCTCATCTACCCGATGATGGGAAACGGTAGCCGTCTCAACCTGAGGAATAAACTCACGCTTATCAAAACCCTCATCAGGCCGCAGCTGACGTACGCCTCGGTAGCGTGGGGTTACCTGGCAAAGTCCTACATGAAGAAAATCCAGGCAGTGGAAAACATCGCCCTCAGGACGGCGGTCGACGCACCATGGTACGTGAGAAACGCAGACATCGTCAGAGACCTGGAGTACACCACGGTCACTGAAGTCATCCGGGAACGAGCGAAGAAGCTGTACGCCCAAGCAGAGGAGCACGGGAACCCGCTAATCAGACAGGCCACTGATTACGACCCTGCCGACGCCCCGAGGCACAAACGGCCGAGGGTACAGCTTCTGGACAACGGGTGAGTATAACTTATATTTCCCGCTAACCGATCTGTTTCAGATACCCCAGGACAGACCACCACTACCAGAGACATGACGTTTTTCTACCCAAACCCAACCTCCTTGCGGGCGTCGGACAACATACCGTCCAACGCCCGTTGTCCTACCTGCTCCGTGGAGTCCGAAAGTGCTAAAAAAGCACTTAGGGTCTCCACACTCCCGAGCTACACAGCTCATATCCTTACCTTTCCGATGATCCGGGGTAGGACACACCTTTACTGTGTCCTACGTACCGGCAGTCAATCCCAGCCAAAACTTCCTAAAACCCAACTAGACCGATGACTACCCACGGGGGTGACAAGCTGGCGAAGAAAGAAAATATCAAGACAAGAAGAGCGCCAGAAGAGACCTCTGCCAGCGAGGTTGAAGAGCCAGGACCAGGGGAGGTCCGCAGAAAATACCACGACACATCTCGCATTTGCGGGCTGGGTCTGGTAGAAGTAAGCGGGCCCACCTATCACGAAGGCCGGTCCAGGTCTACAGAGATAATCTAGGAGCAAAGAGTAGTAGTCCTACTCGGCCCTAGTTATCGAGACCGTCATCAAGCCAATGGATATTGGCGCGACTATTATTCTTTGCAAAGTACAACAGCATTCCCGTGGTAGTTACCTTCAAGTGCAAATATGGCGTGGACATTTGCATCCTGAGCTTTGGGGCTGGAAAAAAAATTATATTTTGACATAGTGGATTATGTCTCAAGAAGCCACTTAAAAAAAAAACGCGCCGATAACTCTATCACAATGGTGATGTGGAAACGAGTGCTCTTGTATAAATCGCAAAACATTTTTTATAAACCCCTTCTCCGCTATAATACAATCTTACATTAAATCATAGAGTTTCAAAATTATACCTAAAATACATGATTATACCATGTTCGTGAATCTCCGTTAATGCAACTCCTAAGTTCATTAGCTAATTTCTCGAATACCTCTATTCTAAACAATTTAGATAATAAATACTTTTTTATGCACAAATTTACTGTGAACATTTTTTGTAAGTATAATTTTTTTGTAGGACAAACGGTATTCCAGAAAAACGCAAAAACTATCGAATTGCATTTTGGGGGTGGGTTTTAGGGATGAAGCTCCCATTTGTTGCTTGGGAACTCTTTTTACTTTGAAAGTACATCCATTGACAAGTTTAATCCCCAAGTGGCAAAACTTTATATATATATTTTTCTATTTATGCTAATATGAATGGCTTATATATTTGCGTGCGGTAATTATACTTGTCGCACGCGAATTGAAAATAAAACACGCAAAAATATTTACTTACGTGGGGTAATCACATTTGTCGCCTGTGAATTGACAATAAAATAAGCAAAAAACCATTCTAAAGCATTATTTTAAAAAAGTGACATTTAAGTGACAGTTGAGCAGTTGATAGTTACTTATGTCAACTAACTAAAAGTCAATAAACGGCATGAATAATTAAAAACCATGCGAAAAGATAGTACTTAGATAGTAGATAATTTCACGCATTCGTAAAAAAATAGTATGAGCAATTCGTACGATTGTCTATTCATCTTTATATATATATATATATATATATATATATATATATATTTCATCTTTATTTTTATACATTTCATCTTTATTTTGCAAACAGGTATTTGCTCGACTCCGGTTTTAATCTCTATAACAGTCCATTTAATGATGTACAAAAAAAGCCAAAACATAAAAAATGTGTAGGATCTTTTGAAATACATTTCCTCCCCCGATTTTTAAGTTGAAGAAAACAATGTGCTGGTTTCGAGTTCTGAAACCCTTGCGTACTATCCCTATCAAGAATAACCACCCCAGTTTCAATCTTCTGGGTCTTGAGCTTGCGAGGGGTCGTCAGATCGGGTATTTTTTTGAGAATAATAATAATTTCAATTAACTTACATTAAAATACCCCGGACCGATCACCGGGGGTTGAATCCACACCCGCCCATAATAGCAATGATAACAAAAATTTAAAAATACCGACTCGACAAAGTTTGTGTTTTCGAGGCAGGTATCATGATGTAGGTCCCATTTTCACCCTACTCTCCCGCAACTACTCCCAACGTATAAGAACCACCCCTCTTCCATGCTGTCGGTCCTAGGCATACGGCAATTCATCTGATCGTAGTTTTTGTGAAAATATCAGGGAAATTAACCATTAATAAACCACAGTTGACCTAAGCAACCCCCCGGAGTTGAAACTACCCTATTCGCAACACCGACATCCCTCGAAAAACGGGAAAACGGGCGTCTCACGAATTTTCGAGGGCGGTAATCACGTGGTGGTATTTTGTTCACTCTACCCTCTAGAAACTACCCCATACGTACAGAAATCACTCCCTCCTCCATGCTGTCGGTCCTAGGAATGCGGGGACTCATCGGATCGGGGTTTTTATGAGAATATCAGGGTAACTAATCATTACTCAACCACAGTTGACCTATGCAACCCCGGGGGTTAAAACTACCCTACTCGCAACACCAAAATCACTCACGGGTTTTCTAGGGCGTGAATCACGATGGTGGTGCTATTTTTCACCCTTGTAAACAACAATTGCTGTCACTGACTATAATAATTGTGAAAATCAAATGGCCTATCTCATAAAATATATTAAAAAATAAGAAAAATGTTTGGGGCGAGCGTAGGTGCGTCTTTACTATGTACATACTTTAATATGCGATGTAAAGGAAGTCAGGCGCAGTTAGTAGTTGGATAGGTGACCGTTCCAACTGTTGTAGTATATTCCCCATACTACCAAAATGGCCGACCAAAAAATTTTCAAAATTTGCTAAATAAATCGTTTGTCAAGGTCAAACTGGCAAATACCATAAAAAAAGTCCTTAAGACACCTTCCATACCAAAAAACCCCAGTTTGTAACTAAAAAATCTGAGAAATTTTAAGTGTCCTCGATAATTCACCGACATTCAAATTCTATCATTAAATTAGCCAAAACACTAAGTTCCTCAAATTAACAACAAAATTTTACAAAAGACACCCTTTAAAAATACAGCCCCCTCAACATCTCAAATCATTCTCAATTTACTCCCCAAACTTCAATCTATCAAAATTTATTTCACTTCCCAAATCATTCTACAAGCCCCCGTATATTAATTTTCGCGTCAATTTCAATTTCTTTAAAATATCTTTAAACATCTTTTAATTCTCTTCCCTAGCCGCCTATAACACAACTTTCTTAAAATCAAGACCAGTTTACGCGTTCCTCATGAGTTGCTGGCCACTCGTCCCTATCTTCATTTAGTATCCCACATTCAGCTTCTTTTTCTTAATTAAAAAACCTAAGTCCAATTTGCTAGTTACCCTTTTGCATGCTGGCAACTCGTCGCCAACTTCACTCCATTACCCTATATAAATTTATTATCACCAAACATAGCATCGCACGTAACAGTTAAATGTAACATCAATATGGATTAAAGTCGAACCCTCAACGTTACTTTACGGGACCCTTTCCAGACGTCGGTCATATCCACAGTTATCGTAAATATTTCCAAAAGTAAATTAGATTCCGCTGACATTTTTATATCAAAACATTACATTTTTCATAGCCGATTTAGCAATATAATTTTCATTTAGAAATTTAAAAATTTAAGTAACTATTGCGCAACATTTGAGAACATTACACCATAATAGCCCAAATGAATGTCCGGTACCCTTTTTAATTCTCATCCAGCTCTCATCCAGCTCTCGGCTACGTCGTGCCCCGTCAATTGTATAAAAGGAGAAGCGTGCCGAGTCCCCGAGAACAAAATATAAAAAAAAAAAACATAAAATACTATATTACATCGTCCTTCAGACCATTCAAAAGAGCCATATTATTTCGAACATAAAAGATGCCACTCAAGCACTAACTCCAATAACCACGCTTAAACATACTAATCTTAAATCATCCTAATACACACATGCCACCACACTCTATACTACAGCATGCCATTACCAGACAGCTTCAAGCACGCCAAAACACCAATAACACAACCTGCGGCAAGCACTTTTAGGGTGGATCGCCGACGTACCCCCAGAGGGGACATATACTTACAATGGTCCCCGAGAAGTTGTGTTCCCGGTGTATCTACGAATAAGTTCTTACTATCCGCGTTGCCCTTTGGTCGCCACAGAGCCTAAATCCAAAGTAGTGTTTTCCGGCTTAGCTAACGAAACCGAAAGTGTACCTACCCGTGCCCTCTTCCTAGGACTCCCCTAGTAAAAAATCGGTGTTTATTATTTTGTTCTGCCCAAGTGCTATATTTTTGTTTATCGCCCACGCGGCCCTAGTTTTTTTAGTAAAATAAATCCGTCTTCGTGACTTTAGTTTGTAAGTGAATTATCTCAGATCTGATTACATTATAACGAAACCCGCACCGTCTAGGGCAAAATTCTAAGTGCCGATACGTTACCTGAAAAGAAAATTGTTAATTTAAAAAATATATAAATATTCAACTCTGTGTTTTTACATAAATAAAAGATTATAATTTCGTGTTTAAATAAAGTGTTATTATTGAACAAGAAATACATACAGGGTACTCAAGTAGGCCCTGCCCCAGATTCAAAAAAGTGAAATTAGCTACAAAAGCTTATACAGGGTGAAGCTTTGAGCCCTTACAAAGAAAATAAAGCAGTTTTACGCTCTGCACTTATACAGGGTGTACCTATTTGCCGAATCCTTCCGTTTAAGGACATACCACCCCGACCTAACTTTCAAAGAAATTAAGTGCACGAACGACCTCTGGGAGGCTCAGTGGAAGCTAGCCAGCCAAATTACCTTATTTTTCACCAGCAGAGCGTCGTGTTCGTGTTCACAACGAAGACCGCGTCCTCGCCTCACACACCTTTCAGCGGCTTGTATATCAGTGTATGCGCGGAAGCTATACAACCTTAGGCGAGGGTTATATAGGGGATATACCATCCTTCGGAGAGGATGTAAAGCCGTCGGTCTCTTGTCTATTAAATGTTAGGCAAGTAAAGGATCCCTACTCTTCTTCAGGGAAGAGGTTCGGCAAAATTCCTGGTTGGGGGTAGCTCGTTTACAGGCGTCGGTGATAGCCCTCAGTAGCGGAAATAGGCCGACGTTAAATAAATGTATTATATAAAAGAAAAATGGTTTTAATTTACAGCATAATTTTTCAAGCTACGATTCATCATTTCCAGTGTAAAAAGTGGCCTTTTATAAGAAACTGTGCAATAAAAAAATTTATTTTATTGCACGATTTCTAAAAAATTTAAAAATTACGCCAGTTTATTTATAATATCGTTTTCTTAGTTACTCAACACAGATTTTCAGTCACGACCATGAAGTAACATAATCAGAATGGAGACTTCAACTACGATTCGAATAATACTAACCGTCAAAGTGACATTTACAAGAAGTTGATACAGTTTTACAAATATTCATCATATTCATTTCATTCTTACAATAATTGGAACGATCGAAGATAAAACACTGTAAGACACACTTGTAAAGAGCCTCTTTATTGCACTCATGGCTTTTAAAAACATGGTTTTTTACACTTGTTTCTTAAATAAATATTATATTTCACTTACTTATAGTTTGTTGTTTATTATTTGGATATACCAACAAAGCCATTATGCCCTAGGGCGAAAAAGAGCGGGTGTAATGATTATGCCCTCCAATACTCACTTTTGAAAACATTTTAAAAGCAATTTTAATAAAGACGTTTCGTTTAAGGTTCCTTAATGCTATTAGCTAACACAGGTACAAAAAATTGAAAATTACAAAAATAGGTACGTATCAATCCATGAAAATAAGCCATTAGAACTGTCTCGCTGACAGTTATAGAATTTTCGTTAGCCTATTTGTTGAAATTTTTCATATTCTTTGTCATACAGTGATTCGAATTTTTTTTGGTAACAGTGCCTCATTTGCTTCTGTGGCCCTTTGGACGAGAATTTTTGGAATTTCTTCGTCTTGCATGATCTCTTTTAGAAAGATTTCAACACAGTTTATAACTTCACTGGAACAAATAAACAAAATAATAGTCGCATCGTTATGGATACAGAAACAAACGCAAGGACCGGCAACCACAAAGCCATATCAATTTCATAAATTATTAAATTTAAATTAGGTAGCTATGTAAAGTAGAGTGAAATGTTGTTTGCACCACTGGCACTTTCCCCTGTGTGACTTCGTCACCCGCGCCCATAAACATCTCTATATCGCCCTCGGTACATAAATAACTATTTCGTCATATGTTTCAAATGACAATTGTTAAGTATGAGAAACTGTTTCGATAATGTTTTTTATAAATTTATTGTTGGTGAACCAGGGAAATACCAGGGGGATACAATTTTTCGTCGAATCAAAAAATATCTCGAATACAAATTTTTTCGAATGGAAAAGTATTTTTCAAATTTCTCGCCAGAGTACCAGAAGCCGCTCCAGAGGACCCGTAAAACTTTCGTTGGATCCTCCCCCACTCCCCCAAAGCAACCTTCGTAGTTTAAAAACAGTGTTTAAAAATAGTTTTATTGAATATGGGAAGTTCTATTAAGAAAATCCTTTGGAATTTCCTTATCAAATTAAACGTTGCCTAGAAATATTACGGTCAGGTCAATTTTATATTTTACCAAAGAGTTGATAAAAACCGCTGCCCAAGGAATCACTACTTCCACATCCATATTTTGTATCCAAGTCTTATATACACTAAATCCCAATATTTCATTCCTTTAATAATAGAGTGGTGGTGGCAATGGGGGGTGGCCCTTGGTTCTCTTATACACACTAAATCCCTATATATTTTTTTATTCCCTTAAACAATAGGGCGGCAGTGACAATGTGTGTAATAGAGGACGTAACTAATGCCAAAATAAATTTTAGAGGCTCTTGGTTCTCGCACACACACTAATTATAATATAATTTTTTACCCCCTTTAATAAAAGGGTGGGGGTGGTAGAGGAGGTGGGTAATGCCAAAAAGATCTTAAAATCCCTTGGTTCTCGTATACGCACTAAATGTCAATTTAATTTTATTTCCTTTAATAATAGGGTGGGGGTGACAGTGGGGGTAGTAGAAGGAGTAGCCAACGCCAGAAAAACTTTTTGAGGCGTTTCGTTCTTGTATACTAACACACTAAATCACATTTTCATTTTTTTACTCCCTTTCATAATAGTGTGGGGGCGGTATTGGGAGTGATAGTGGGGGGGTAACTTTTTTTTCTAATGTAAATCTGTCTCTATTTGAATATGTAATGACACAGAAGGGAGCATAATATTGTCTAAAATCCTAATATACGGTTCACTATTAAATCGTTATTCAATATGCCACAAAACACCAGGACCACGTGCCGATATCCAAGCCCACATATTGACGGAAAATCTACCACCTTTATCATTATTAGATATATATTTCTCATCGAATCGAGTATTCGGAGGGCGGTAAACATGAATACGACCGCTGTGTGTTGACTGGAAAGTTTTTTCTCTGTAAAGATTACATTGTTCCAAAAATTTACATCATGCGCAAATCCTACTCGAGCTTCTTTATGTTCAGCTTTAAGTAAGTATTTCTGTGCTGCTGCATGACAGCGTAGCTCCGATTCTCTTACTCGCCGGCGATCAGTACTACTCGATCCGGGAAAATTCGTTTCTTCAGCAGCCTGAATAACTGAGCAAAATGGATTTTCTAGTAAAGCATTTACCAATTGCAAATCTTGTTGTTGAGTTGATATCCTTCGTCGCCCTGATCCAGGATTTCTACTAATCGTACCGTTTATTCTCCACTTTCTTAAAATGTTACACACCGAATTTTTGTCAATATTATAACGCAGTGCAATTTGTCTCATTGACCATCCATCTTTTGCTTTAGCAATAACTCCAGATTTAGCTAAATCGCTTATATGAGGCATATTAATTTTTTGCACACTTGGAATAAATTATGACAGCAGTTAACTGACAATGTTACAAAAATTAAAGTTAGATATACACAACTAGATTTTAGCAAAATACCGTTATAAAACTTGTCCTATTTTTTTTGCTTACGACCGTACATGCCCTAAATTGCTATTTTATGGACTCTTACCTGCTTACTTTGCCTATTTACCCCTGAACCCTTCCTAGTTCCGGATTTTGTTATGATACATAAGTGTTCCGAATTCAATATCATAAACGGTTCCAGAGTAAACGTACGCACAAAAAAAAAGTTACAGATAGACAGACCGACATACAGGAAATTTTTTTCGCTCAAATTTAAAATCTCGACGTTTCATGACATTTTAAGCCCATTCCAACAACAAAAAAAATATTTTTTTTTCTTGCGTTATTCTACTTCCATTGGACGTGGAATTAAAATTATAGAGTTATAAAAATTATTTCAAGGCAAACTGTGCACTAATCCTAAAAAAAATTAGTCTCACATAAACTCGAAGCCTAACTCTACGACTGTGCCATCCAGTATAAATTATAATGAAACTAAGTTAAATTGTCAACCTTTTCGCTAGTTATTTTTCTGATGTTTTCTTAAACACAGAAAACAAAAGCCATGCTCCAGGTAGTCAACTTCTAAGTAATCAAAACAGCAATACTCTATATTTATCTGAAATTAGTGAGAATAAAATAATTAATGCCATCAAGAAAATGAAAGGAAATAACACTATGGGTCCAGATTTAGTAACTACATTTTTAATAAGAGATTGTGCAATGATCTTCGCTAAACCACTCTACATTCTATTTAATTATATAACATCATGTGAATTTCCCCATTTGTGGAAATAAAGCAGAATATGCCCGTATATAAGAAAGACTTTAGAAATGAAATTAGCAACAACCGACAAATTTCTATTATTTTTAATTTTGCAAAATTTCAGAAATTATCATATACTGCCACGTATATACACAAAAATCTTGATATCACATCAGCATGGATTTATGTCTGGTCGTTCTATTACCTGGAGCCTTGTTAAGAAAGCTCAGCATATTTCTGAGGTACTTGATGAGGGAAATCAGGTAGATGTTATATATATTGATTTTTCTAAAGCTTTTGACCGTTTCGACCGTGAGCTGTTGATACCAAAATTAAATATATTCGGTATTTTTGTTGCTTTGCTTAATCTTTTTAGATCATATGTTAATGGCAGGTCACAGTTTGTTCAATATCGTGGTTTCAAATCTGAAAAGTTTTGGTAATTATCAGGAGTTCCACAAAGTTCGATTCTGGGGCCGTTACTTCTTATTATATTTATCAACAGCTAATGAAATTAAATCTATTTCAGACTGTTCGAAGTTACAGGATAATTTAGTCAAATTAAATGATTGGTGTGTGTTGGTGTGGTGTTTAAATATCAGTAAATACAATATTATGTCCTTTTTCGGCGTAAAACTATTGAGTTATTTGACTCATCAGCTTAACAAAGTCGTTCTGAATAGAGTAACTCAATTTAAAAATTTTAAATACACTTTACACTACTTTTATCCGCTGCAAACTGGATTACATTTCAGTGGTTTGGAGTTCTCTATATATTGATGAACACGCTTTCTATATCATAAAAAGACTTAGACAGCTTATTTATAAGTTTTACACCTTTAGAGAAATTTTATCACAAAAAACATGCTAATCGTTTATTATTCTTTAGTGGAATCATTATTGAGATACTGTATTTCTGCATGAGGTGAATTGTTTAATAATGCTTTTAAGTAGACTACAATTTACACAAAATACAACTATTAAAATAATTCTTAAAAAGAATAGGCTACATACAACAGAAACTGCTTAGCTACAGGACAAAACGTGACAATGTCAGTTGTTATTCGTTACGTATTATTTTTTTAAAAGTCGCAAAATTTAATTTGTTAATATATTAATTGATGTGATCGAATTAAAAAGCTACGAAAACAACCAATGCAAAATCTTTTTATAATCCAAAAATGAATTAACGAGGCGGAAGCGTGAGTGTAAGGATGGGATGAGATGGTAAGGGCTTCAAGGGTTTGGGGGTTAAATTATGGAGTGATGGATGAGACAGGTGTACAGAATCTCCCTATGGAGCCTCAGCGTCGTCGTAAATCGATAATGTTGATATGGCCCAATTGACACGTCCGAACTGTCGGTGGTAATGCTATTGTCAGCTAGAGATGAGGACATAATTATGTCTTTATCTCGTTGTCTTTGGAGTTTTACGTTAATTAAGTATTGATTAGATAAATACAGAGGCGTATTTATCATATATTAGGTTTCGTGAAGCATAAAACTTTAGATTTTACTTAGTGATGTTTGCATATCAGTCTTCTTTCTCTAAGAGGTATGTCAAACATTGATAGAGATTCACTGGGACCTATATAAACTCAATTTATTAGTAGTAAACTAATTACGTTCTCAAAGTAATAATAACAATTATTATAATATTAATGTAAAAAGTGCATGTCTAAGGTACGCGTATGAAAATACCTAAAAGAGGACAGTTGTGATTACAAAAAGTTATGAGTAAAAATTTCAAAATCGTGTTCGATATTAAACTGCACACAATAAAAGGTTCAGTGTGATGTAATCTCGTTATAAATAGGCATAAATACTTGGGCATGAATTTAGATGAGAGTTTCAAGTTAAATTCCACTGGTGAGGGATCAATAAAGAGTTATTTATTATTTATTGGAAGAAAATAATATATGATTCAAACAACAATTAATTATGGATGGATGTCGAGTCAATGAAGATTTTTACTTCTCAGTCCTCAGGGACAGGTCCGAATTTGATGATTTTTTAAAAAATGTTTGTTTTTATATTATTTATATTATTTGAAATCAAAAACATTTCAATGTGCGCAATTAAATATTTATATTGTTTAAACAATATAAACAAAATTTATTGAGAAATTACTTTTTTCACGGTATTTACCTAGTTTTCGGAGGCCAAACATTCCCTACACAGTGGTGTTGCAGTCTGCTATACTACTGTGTAAAATCCATCCATCCATCCCATCCACGGTATTTACGAATTTTTAAATAGTAAAAGGTCAAAATATATTAAATAACATTTTCGCTCTACGGAGCGTTTTTTATGCAAAAACATCAAAAACCCATCAAGGAGTGTAATTTTGGAAAGTATACTAAATGTCGCTGCACAGGGACGTAATGTCGCCCCGACCACAAAATTTTAGAAAGTATCATGAAAACCGATTTTAACTTCGGAAATTTTGAAAATAAAAACCCTTTTACGAATCCACGTTGTGTAGCACTGCAACTCATGCGTTATGTTAAATATAATGATAAGGTCTCTAGTCTGTAGTCAAAGTTTTTGGAGGCGTCCTAAATTAATTATCATTGAACTGAAATATACGTAAATAGACAGGCAAGCAAAAGCCCACCAAAAGTATAAACATTGATCTTTTTACTGAATCTTTTTGTGTAATCGTTAGCTATAAACTGCACATTGAATGGTAGTTGGTTACATTGTAACTGGTTCCGTTCCTCACCATGTGTTGTACACGGGCCAGACTATAGCTGTCATACATCTCCTTGAGCGTTTTGTAAAAAATATATATTTTTTAGAGATTTAATATATATATTTTTGAACTTTATATTGTCTTTTTCTTGTGTTTCAGAATTCCTTTTCAGGTTAAATTTAAGAAAGTGTTAGTATTTACTATGTTAGATTTATAGTGTTACGACGTCCAATTAGTACCATCAGTGGAGCAGTTAAGCAAAAACTAAACAGTAAGTATAGATTTTTTGTATTATTCTGTCTGAAATCAGTCGCTTCCAACCTTTCAGGTGAACATTATAAAATTCACTTTAGGAAGGGCAATAAAGGTCCTTCAGACGTGTAAAGATGGATCGTTCACAAATACCCAAGTCTTCATCTACCGCCCTCGAAGTATGTACATTTCTTCATGAAATACCTGTATATTTAAGAAAATTCGAAATTTTTTAAATAGATATTAGTCGAGGAAATTTAGCACTGAAATGCCGTTTCCAAACGATTTTTTGCATTCGATTTAGGACGGCATTTATAAAAAATGTTACAAACTTTTTATCTTATATAAATGGGAAATGCATTCTATGCAGACCAAAATGCATTTTTAAAAGTGCATTTTTTGAGTTCATTTAGAGAAAAATATTATTTAAAACGATGAATAAAATGAGCCAAACTCTGTTACTCGGGGGTTTTTAAAATTATTATGTATAGAAATTTTGTATTAATTACTTAATTAATAATTTCTTTGCCACGTGTGTCATTATTCATTTTTAAAATTATTTTATGAAATAACACGAGGATAATTTTTTTTATATTACATACAATACACTGGAATTAAATAACATGTTCTCATATGTGTAATACGCAATTATTTACTTTTTATTACATAAAATTTGATAAAAATTGAAATATTTACTTTAACGTTTTATAAATAAATTTTAAAATAAATTTTAAATAATGTTTTTAATTTACAATTATTAAAAAGACTTACATAAGTTTTCAATATCAAAATATTCTACTATCGTTGAGAGATATTTACACGTTCATTAATTCAACATGTAAGACACTGAATTATATTTCAATCACTTCTTTAAATTTCCAAGTGTGTATAAACAAACTAAATCCCAATGTAATATTTTACTCCCCTTACTATTAGGGAGGGGGTGGCAATAGGGGGTGGTAGAGGGGGTGGCTAATGCCAAAATAAATTTTAAAGGCCCTCGGTTGTCGTACACACACTAAATCCCAATTTAATTTTTTACTACCTTTAATAATAGGCTGGGGGTGGTAGAGCAGGTGGCTAGTGCCCAGAATTTTTTAGAGGCCCTTGGTTCTCGTGTACACACTAAATCACATGTTATTTTTTCTTACTTCCTTTCATAATAGTGTCGGGGTGGTACTGGGGGTGGCATTGGGGGTGATAGTGATAAAATTTTGAGACCTTAACTTTTCATACATGCCCTAAATTGCAATTTTATGGACTCTTATTTGCTTGTTTTGCCTACTTACCCTTATTTACCAAATTTACCCCCGAACCCTTCAACGGAACTAGATAAAAATATAATCTAGTTCATATTAATATCATAAACGGTTCCAGAGTAAACGTGCGTACAAAAAAGTTACGGACAGATCGACGAAATTTTTTTTCGCTCAAATTTAAAATCTCGACGTTTTAAGCTTATTTCAACAAATATATATATATATATATATATATATATATATATACTAAGTACTAACTTTACTTGTATATCTATACGCGGCTGTGATCTTCACTATTGTAAAAATGTGTAAGTTGTATAATCATTTTAATTGTATTTTAAAATAAACTAATTAAAAAAAAAATGAAGTTCAATATACATTTTAAATATTGTCTGAAAGTTATTTTAGTCCAGGAAGCAGTGACGATTTTCGGTACTTATTTTCCCAGTCACCAAACATGGATAGAATTGTTCGGTTAGTAATTCTAAGCAAAATTCATATATATTTAGGGGGGGTCCCATGGATTGAGGTGGAAAATGCGTCAGAACATACGAATACACTGCCCTTTTTTCCAGTGATAAAAATTGTTCCAGTAGTAAGAAGTATACTGAAGTTAAGTAAAAATAATAGTCCGGCTGATCTGTGAGTATGGATAATATGTCTGGCAGGCGAAAAAATGAAAAGTTTTCATCAAAAAATTTCCCTCATTTTCGCAGTCATGAAAATTTATCAGATGATGGCCTATATTATAATAACAGCTTAAAATACAATCTGGCTAATGTGGAAGGAACACCCCCAAAGCCTTGCCAGACTCGTCTAATGATCGTCAGGCGCCCTAAATTCGGCACGTTCGATTACACAGGTGATTGGTATCATACGTACATGTTCTAGCAACTCGCATTCCAGAGTCATTACCTAAATACGCACATACTGCTATTCCGCTCCTCGTTTAACTACCTGGCTTGTGAGTCTGGCAAGGCCTTCGTGATTGTAAATGTCAGTCAGACGTGTATTTTCCATCTATCATGTGACAAATTTTCAAACCCGGGAAAATAAGTGCAAACATTTTCTATTTTTCACATTTTGAAGATGCCGCCAGACTCATTTGCCAATTTCGTAAATCAGCCAGACTTATTTTTAATTACAGTTTATGATTATAACAATTTATATGCTAAATTTTAAGCCTGGAAAAATAAGGGTTACCGATCCACAGAATCGGTAAAATTTTTAAATTCTCAAATTTTTAGCCAGACTCACTTTCCGCTATCTGAGATAAGCCAGACTGCTAATTTTCATAAACTTTATGTTCCACTTTAGTAAATGTAAAATATTTATGACTGGGAAAATAAGTGGACTTGTATTTTATTTTTTGAATCCATCCAGATATTTTAGCCAGACTCAAAATTCTTGTTTTTGGCACTAAGAGAACAGATTAAAACATATACACCGACTGGGAAATAAGTACGAGAAAAATTCACTGCCTCCTGGAATATTTGTGGCATTCTACGAATATTCTTTCCTATAATTTGGGTTTTCTACCATATGTAGTAGTCTCTTTCCGTTTGCAAAGCGTTTTTTGTAAGATTTCTTATTTTGCTGCGTATGTCAAATATTGCTGCATAATGACGTTCAGGTTTTTGTCGTAACTGATTATATCCCTATTTTCAACATTTATGAAAACTCTATCAACAATAGCTTCAGGGTATCTAATTTATTTAAAAACACTTTGTTTAAACAATTCCTGACCACATTTTCATCTGGCAAACTGTACTTTCTTATAAAGGAGCACATCTTGAACAAAATGGCACAAAAATATTCCATCCGAATTAATTTTCCCGGTCGATGACGGAATTAGATCAAAATAATCTAGTAGTAAATATATATAAATATACCAAATGTGAAGTCAATATCATAAACGGTTCCAGAGTAAACGTGCGCACAAGAAAAGTTACAGACTGACCGACAGACAGAACATTTTCTTCGCTCGATGTTTCATGACATTTTAAGTCTATTTCACAAAAAAAAATTGTGTTACTATAGTCCACTTGACGTGGAAGAAAAAATAATAATAAGACACTTGTGTAATATAAATTATTAACATAAAGATTATTCATTATTTTCCAAAATAAGATTTTTTTAATAAACTCAAAACATGCACTTTTAAAAATGCATTTTGATCTGCACAGAAAGCATTTCTCATTTGTAAATCGAATGCAAGAAACTCCATCTCGATCCGTCTTACTACTTAAAAGTCGTTTGTGAAATGCTAAATTACCTCGACTATAAGAATAATTTAACAATTCATACAAAAAAATAATATTTAATTTTCATGCCCATATGGAGTGGAGACTTCATCCTCTTCAGGTAGTGGCGCGTATCACAATCCGTTTCACTGCAATTAATACATGCAGCTGAGCAATGCAGATCAGGTTTTTTGCAACCACACGCTGTACCGCATCCAGTTTTGCAAGAGCATAATATAATTTTTAAGATGTTATTTGATGCTGCTGATTGTGTCATTTTTATTTGTGTTAAATCATTTTCTTTCTTCCAACTGCAATGTTCGTGAAATATTTTGAATTATTTTTCCATTGCTGAACTTGAAGATAAACTCTTTTGCTGTGCTGTTTCGCTGCATCTTCTGTTGGAGGTAGCGAACTAAGTTGTACGCATTTATCTTTCGATACTAGTATTATAAAACGTTTATATCTTAATTTATTTTAACTTTTCGCCATGTGAATACAGTGAAAATCCTGCGTTGTAAAGCTTTTCTTCTATTTCCAATCATAAAAGTTTCAGCTGCTGCAAGTAATTGTGATGTTATCAGAATTGAAAATTTTTAAAAAATGATTTTTTCCTTTATTATAGAAAGCTAATGTAGTGGCATGGAGAAAGGGAATATGTTTTTTTTTATATTTGCCAACTGCTTCAATTTTTTTTATGAATAAACTTGCTGTAAGATATTATTTCTTGGCGGTTTAAAAAAGAACAATTCCTTATCATCCAGCGATAAAGCAACCAATAGCACTAACACATCAATGTCCTCTGCTACGACAGCTACACAAGAAAAAACACAATCTAGAGCAGATTGTACATGCACAATTAAACGATCAGCATCACTTTCAGCTTGACAACACTCAACATTATTTTCAATAAGTTTTTCGCAAAGAAGGTTAATAAATCTATTATTACAGCTGTTCGCTAAGAACTTTCCGTTAGTGATCTTTAAAGGCATGTCTTCATTAAATAAATAATTAATGGGAGTATTACCTATGTATCTATGATTTCTTTCAGAAGCTTTAGTTCTATCATTACTGTTTTTTACAATTTTAACATTAGTTCCATAGTTATTACGCAGATATTTGATGTATTGTTTACAAATGTAGGAAATTTTTTTATTTTGTTCCCATTTTAATCTGCGAAGCAACATACCCTCAGCGATGTAGTAAAACTTACCAACATCCTTAACATCTTTCTTCGATTTTCTCATTCTATTGTGTCTGTTCGTAAAACTCAGCAAAGTATAATAATGACGAATACATAAACAGATAATATATAATTACATGGCACATGCATATTTTCCTACTCTTATAATACCGAATTTTTATTTTATAGAAATTAAATTTTTCTGTAAATCACAACTTTACAATTTTTTTGTTTAGTTTCAATATAAAAAACTTTATTAATTTGTGTTTATATTGTTTAAACAATATAAATATGTAATTGTGCACATTGAAATATTACTGATTTCAAATAATATAGAAAAACAAACATTTTTGAAAAAAATCATCAAAATCGGGTCCCTGGGGGTTAAGAAATTTTAAGGATTTTGACGCTTCATTGACTCGACTATATAGGTATATTTTCAATGCGTGTTAAGTGTAGAGCATTAAATGAATTATATTCTAAGAGAAATAATTCTAGAAAAATAAAAAAAATATTAGATCAGTATGTTGCTTATAACAAATTATTATTTAAGAAATTACTTAATACTGAAATCGAATAAATGGCGAAGGATCTGGTTATAATATAAGGTTAATGTTAACCACATTAATTTAAAATCAAAATTGTTTCAGAAGACAATACAAATATTTCCCTTTATTTAAAAATCTGTAGAAAACAACTTCCCAATTTTCAGTTTTATGAACCCAGTTTTTATAAAAGTGTAACAAACCATATCGTACAGTAGAGACCTATACTAACAAACCAAAGCCACTTAGAAACACATATCCATATTATAACAATTACATACAAGTCGAATATAACACAATATATTTGAACTATATGTTGTAACAGTTTTACCTAAATATAAGCAGATGTGAAGTTTCCAAATTTTGAAAACGCGTTTACTGTAATAATAAAAAAGCTGGAGACATAACTTATCTTAAATATAGAGTTACAGATTTTCTGTATCTTTCTTGGTTACACTAGCATAATGCGAGATATAGAGTAATGCCAAAGCAGATTTTGAAATCTAAAAAAAAAAAAAAAATTATTAACAGGCGAGGACCAGCCGGAAAATTTAGTTAAGGCTATAATAAAGAGAAAAAATAAAAATTAAACA
Organism: Leptura quadrifasciata; assembly: GCA_963675555.1. Classification (NCBI taxonomy): domain Eukaryota; kingdom Metazoa; phylum Arthropoda; class Insecta; order Coleoptera; family Cerambycidae; genus Leptura; species Leptura quadrifasciata. The sequence goes on from OY776675.1 coordinate 46,277,106, forward strand.
CGAGATAAAACGAAATTGTAAAATGAGGGTGCTGTTTAGGGGTTTATAGAAGTTTCTGCGATTTTTTGCGAAACGTCACCTCCTAGCTGAAAATATCTTTCACAAAATTTGTAGATAATGAAGAATTCTAAAACTTTTATATGAGGCATTTTTTAACATAACGTCATATTTTCCGAGAAAATGACGGAAAACCGATTTTTCGGTTTATAATTTTTTTTCTCTCGTAAAAATTATTAAATTTACATGCAATTATGTGAAAGTATACCTTTTTGCATTGAATAAGCATGATTATTTTGGAATCTGAGAAACAAGTAGTTTCCGAGATATTTACATTTAAAAAAAAATCTTCCACGGAAAAGTTTATTGGTGTTTTTTATTTTTATTTAAATATTCTATCCGGGCTCATTTTAACCGTTGAAATGTCTTATTTAAAATGGTTTACTGAAGGGCGTAAACATGTAACATTATTGTAGAGACGTAATAAAATTGTCAAGTATGACATGTTATTGAATTTATAATTTTAAATGTTTTAAAAATCTTAAACATAAAGACAGGTCCGTATTTAAAAAGTAAAGTTGATGGTGACCTCGAACAGACGAAACGACGTGATAAAAATTTGAATACGGTATTGTGACGCGTTTTTCTCTACCTCGCACGTTGACGTGGAGAAAAGGCGCGGCCACTCTTTGACACACGAGCTTCGGAAACAAGTTTTCGAATTACTCGGGCGCCAGTCCTAGTTTAAGTGATAGGACACACTACCCTCAAGCCGAGTACGCGAGGCCGAGCAGCTGAAGTGGAGAAAGTTTATTCCAGTGGGTCAATATACGGGAAATTAGACGTTTACACACAGACAGAAAAACTCAGAGTTTTCAATAAAATCAATATATTACGATAATCCTACTATGTACGATTCTAAATTTTCTCTAACTACTTAGTTACTATTAAATTTACTAGTTACTGAATACCGGGAGGAGCAAGCAAAAGTCTAGTACCAAATGACTCAGGCGACAAGGATAGCAAGCACAAAACTACTATTTAAAACTTTAGCACCAAGCAAACGGCAGAGTGTTAGCACAAAGTAAGCGGCGTTACGTGGGCAGTTTAATAAAGCGATAACAGGGTGCAGACTAGATACGGATACCAGGCAGAATGAAGCAAGACCACAATCATAAAAACATAACAGTATATGAGGAAATACAGAATACTTGAAGAAATACAGAAATAATTCCACGATGGATTTGTGGACTTGGAAAAATAATTCAAATATAGATTTTTACGGAAATATTACCTGAATTGTGGACTTGTGATATTTTCGCTACAGCACCAGAGCAAACAGCAGACACGTGTACCTCGTGGGACGGCAGTCAGAAGACTAAATGCGGACTAATTAAATTATTCCCGTGTACTTAAGGACTACGTCACATAAGTGACGTCGAACGGACTTGTAAAATATTTTAAAATATTTACGGACTTAGAAAAATAACGCCACGATGAATTTGTGTACCACAGGACGGAGAGATCTGCACATCTAACGTGGTCGGTCGCTGGGAAGGCACTAACTCGTGCGTGGTTTGGCGTGTCTGAAATGTAGAAACTCTTCTCGTCGCTTCCCCCCCGAGTTCATCTGTACTTTACAATCTAATATACCTACTCGGGGTTTCTAGAAATTAATTAATTTTAAATGAATTCGCCTACGGCGGTACAGTATATTTACAAATATAACAGATCTATAAAATATTTTCGAGAAAATAATGATATTTTATACATATTTCGGTAACGAAAAATACTTCGTTACAGTATGTTATAGCAAAGTTAATGAATAATAACAAAATATCCCTATACGGTTTATTAACATTTTTTATAATAACGACGCTAGGTAAAAAAAGGAGAACGAGCTGTTTCGGATTTTACCGTATATCTCCGGAATTGGAATTGTTTCAATTTCTATAACCCTCTTCATCTGCCTTTAAAAGACGGAACTTTTGTCCCATTTAATTGACTTTGTAACTGTTTTGGTTTGTGAGACAGTAATACTGTTCTATATAAAAACTAGCCACCCTGTATATTGGGTGACTCACATAACACTCCCCAAGCAGTTTTCGGTTTATAGCTACAAAATAATTATTGGTATTGCTCTGATCACTTTTTCTAAAGTTATATTTCCACCTTGTATCATCAACAGACTAATTTTAATGAATAACTGTGGATGATTCTAATTTGGATAAGCCATAGTATATCTGACGATATATTAAAATATTTTACATGGTATAACTACTCAACTCCTATCTAACAGTTTTTAAATTTTTTTTTTGTTTTTTTCTTGTTTTACCTCTGTTTAACAACATATAATGTGTGCAGTTGTTGTATTATATAAATTCTGTTGTGTGTGATTATCATTTATATATTATTTTATGTCCTGAATATCTAATTTTATATGCAGTTTTGTTAACCTATTTTTCTTGGTTATTCTATTTTTTATTATTTTCTGGATGTTTTTAACATTTATTTAACGTCGGTCTATTTCCGTTACTGAGGCCTATCACCGACGCCTGTAGACGAGCTTCCCCCAACCAGGAATTTTGCCGAACTTCTTCCCTTAAGAAGAGTAGGGATCTTTTACTTACCTAACATTTAATAGAAAAGGGACCGACGACTTTACATCCCCTCCGACGAAGCACGGTATACCACCTATACAACCCTCGCCTAAGGTTGCATAGCTTCCGTGCATACACTGATATACAAGCCGCTGGAAGATATGTGAGGCGACGACACGGCCTTCTTTGTGAACACGAAAAAGAGCTGGGGATTTTGAAAAAAAATATTTTTCGTTGGAGAGCTTTACGTGAGACTCTGAGAGCCTCTCGTGCACTTTATTTTGTAAAATTCTAAGTTGGGGTGGTTTTTCCTTAAACGACTGGAAAGGGCCAAATTTTTCGCCCTGTATACGTCCAGAGCCAAATTTCACTTTTATTTGTATTGGTAGGGTCAAAGGGTACACCCTGTATAGTTTTCTTGCATTGAATTGATTTTTTATTTACCTGGCAGGGTCAACGACTACCTTCTCGAAATTAAACACTTTGTTTTTAAACGAAGACTTAAACAAGTATTTATTTATCGTAACGAACAGAGTTGAATATTTTATTTCACTTAACATTACTTAAACTACTTAAAAAATTTGTTTACACAAATAAATAGTTAACTTATCGACGCCTGAAATTTTGGCATAAGTCAAGTTCGTTTTAAATTGTTAGATTAGATTTTATAAAACTGAGAAAATTCACTTACTACATATTAGTATGCATGACGGCGATTTGTTTTTATTTGAAATTAATGCACTGTGGTGATTTTAATAAAGTACTTTTTTACTAGGATCTGCCTAGGAAGGTGTATGGGCAATGGACTTATTATCGCGAAATATACCGGAAAACACACTTGGATTTATGCTCTGGGGCAACCGAAGAGGTAACGCGGACACTGGATTTAATTGTCACGAGATACTCCGAAAACACAACTTGCCGGGGACTTGGCGTGCTCCCCTATTTATACCAATGGTGGGGAATGATCTCGCGGAGATGTGGAAAGAGCTGGAATCTCTCCCCAGCCGCTCTCTGGGGCTCGAATGGTGAGACATTGTGCAATAAATACTGAAATTTTGGAATTTCGGGTTGAAAATTATATCAATAAAACGGCGATGAATATTCTGATATAAAAATGTCAGTGGAATCTATTTTTGTTTTAGAAATATAAATTATAACTGTCTGAATAACACGTTAAATTGAATTGGTTCCGTGAAGTAACGTTGAGAGCTGCATTTTAATCCATATTTGATGTTATATTAAGTCATATTGAGGGTATTGCATCGCCGGAGTTGAACGGAGTGAAAGCATGTTTTAGGGCAATTGAAATGAAGATAGCGGCGAGTTACTAGCAACTCGTGGGGAACATGTAAACTGGTCTTATTTTGAGACGAATGTTTTATGGGCCGACTGAAAAGGTGAACGAAAGATGTTTTGAGACATGAATAGAAGATTGGGTTTGAAGTGATTTTGAAGAGAAATTTGTTTAAAGAAAGTTTTTGAAAGTAATTGAAAGGATTAAACTATTTTAAAAATTTAAGTGATTTTGACCTCGGCCATCTTATCAACATGGAGAATATTTTAAAACATTTGAATCGGTCGCCCATCAAATTACTAACCGCGCCTAACGCTGCTTTACATCGCATATCCGAAGTATGTACATAGTAAAGAGGCATCTACGCTCGCCCCTACTTCCTGGATTTGATTCCCAGCACTGGCATTGGATGAATGTGTCTGCGTTCTGAGGGTTGGTATAATTTATGTTTTTTAAAGATAGCACAAATGACAACATCGGTATGCAATATAATTTTTATTTCGGCACAAAATATAGAATCGAACTATACAAAATATATTTCAAATTCTCATTTTCGTCCTCTGTGTGGATTTTTCTCTACTAACAACTTGCTGTCCCAGAAATATTTAATATTTTTTCGGCCAAATAGTTAAAAGGGCTGCGCGCTCTTTAATAAATCATTATCTTGATTTATTCGCCTACGCTCCGATCCGAAAAAAAAAGAAATTACGCAATTCTTCTATATTTCTATTGCAAATTGGGTCTTGGAAGAAATCGTTGTTGTATCGAGTCATATATTATTTGACCCGCTATTTTATTACAGTGTTTAGGTTTTAATGATTTTTCGAGGAATACTGACAAATAGAAAATATGCATTCATTAATTACTTTTCAGAATATGAATCCATTTGTGTAGCACTCAGTTAGTTTATTGTAGGAATAAAGAAATTATGCCTCTTTCACACAATTCCTCAATGTTTTGCCTACATTGTCACATCTGCCGGCACAGTAATAATAATTTTCAACAGCACAACCACTAATTCAATTCAACAAGACTTTATTATAAATTAAACAACAGTACCTCCCCAAAACCCATCCCGGGACAGACCGTGCAACCACCACGTTAATTGCGTTGGCGGATTGCAGGATCGGACGAACTAGGCCTGGTTCGGTTAAACAAAAATTGATAAAACTTAACCTAGACACTTTCTGCAAATGCAGAAAAAAGAAGGTGATAAAATTCTAGCATGTCTAATTACAAAAAGACTTAACACAACTAAAAATATACTTATTTAAAAGCTGGTGTATAAACAATTCTTAAAATTTTGCAGCTAACGCTGACACCTCAATCCAAACAAGGAGCCTTCTGCAAGATGTATGAACGTCATGCTGCGCAACTCTGGCCTAAACATTATCTTTAAAAATGTTGATACCACGGGGTTTTGCTTTTGTTAAAAATTGATGATGAGAAAACGACTTTAGAGACAAAAATGTACAAAAAGAAATCGTGAGAAACCAACGCGACAAAAAGAATACAAACGGAAAGGAAGAGAGAGGGGGACAGGAAAGATTTAAATATACAAAAGGCATGAAATATCAATAAAGGCGCATAGGGTAAGCAGAAGTTATACTTGGTGCATAACCACCAAATCAATTAGTGTTAATTGCACTCAAAATTATGACTAACATCAAAGTCAAATATTAATTATTGTGACACTAACAAATGTCTAAACAAAAATATTTACACCCGATCATCCGCATCACACGAAAAAAGCATGGAAAACAGCTCTTGTATCTAAAATTGGTGATGCGATGGCTTCTCTGATTCAAGAATAACAAACTTGTTGAACGTCAAATTTTCATGTGAACTCCGCCCACTTTATCATGGCAGGTTGCGTAGATCGCACAACTCAAGAATAGCTATTTAGGCAGCATTGATTTTGGATCTGTAGATTGTCTGCAACATGTGATGTATGTTATTTCAAAAGATTTAAGTTTACAAATTAAAAGATAACTCCTATACAATGGTCATCTGCTCTGCAAAAACAACTAGATTTATTTTAGCAGAAATAATAATAATAATAATAAATCGTCTTTATTCATAGGTATTAACAAAAATAAGTGGATAAGTAAATATTTAACAACTACTACCTACAGAAATGGCGGAGTGTCAGCCGAAGGCTGATTTTCAACTTAACCAGAGCAACAACATACATACATAAATTTAAAAATAATATAATTACGAAAAACATGGATTGCAAATACATATTAATAATACAACTGCAACTTAAAATTAATGACACGCATGACATAAAGAAATGGAGACTAAAAAGTAAAAAAAAAGAAGAAACAGTACCATTAAGCAAAGCATTGTAAATATAATACGCAAACCATTAAGAAAAAAATAGATATCTCTTTAGTTTCTTTTTAAAATTATAAATTGAGTAGTGCCTAAAGTCAGAGGATAAACTGTTATATAACTTGCTAGAATTATATGAAAAGCTACGTTTAAAGATGACAGAGGAGTGTTTCGGTATTGCCAGAAAATCCCGCTTACGTGTATTCATTTGATTACATTTAAGGCGTGATAATTTCTCAAACAAATATGTCGGAATTTGCTTATCAAGAACTGTGTAGGTTAAGCAGAGAAAATAAAGAGAACGTAGCTTGTCTAATTTTAGCCAGCCAACTTCAAAATTAGACTCTCACATAATTGATGTTTAATTTTAGGATCTAAAATATCTTTTTGGGAAAATAATTTCTTCAGTGTGCAGTATGAAATTTGACACAAATAATTAATATGCTTAGCGAATCTTAAGTCTGAATCTATCCAAAGCCCCAAATTTTTATAATGATCAACAACAAGTAGTTGTTCAGCATTTAAATTAATGTTTAGTCGGTCAAAGGTTCTTTGCTTTTGACCCCAAATACATTACCGCCGACTTGTTAGCGTTAAGTTTTAAATTATGTGCTAATGAAACATCTAATAAAGATTTCAAATCATTATTAATAGCCTCAGATGCTAGAATATATTCGCTTGGAAAAAAGTCAAGGTAAAGCTGTGTATCATCCGCATAATGAAGAATATTACACTTTTCTAAAAACGTATGTAAATCCGAGATATATAAAGAGAATAACAGGGGTTCAAGAATTGACCCCTGGGGAACGCCAAAATTAACAGGGAAAGCTTCTGACACTTCAGAATCCAAGAGAACGCTATGTGAGCGATTTGATAAATAATTTTGTATTAGAGAAACGGATGTATTATCAAAGCCAAAAAAAGATAATTTTTTACACAACAAACTGTGGTCTAAAGTATCAAATGCCTTACTATTATTATTAGCCGTTACTCGAGTCCGAGTTTAAAAATGTTACAGTCGATAAATTGTGTACAATAAAAAACAAGTAAAAGGTGTAGTCTATTGTAATTCCCATTCATCTACGGTGCACACGACTATGGCTATAGAGGCCAATTCGGGAGAGCACATGTCGACCGCAGTCAGGACAAACATAGACCTGGTTAGGTCTTGGATTCGGCCTTCTTGCAGCAACATTTCCTTGATAGCTGGCCACAACCCCTCGCCATTCGGTTCTGTCCGCTGCAAGTTGTTCCCATTGCTCGTCTGCAATACCGCAGGATTTTAGATTTTCATGGAGAGCGTCTTTGAACCTCTTTAGTTGACCGCCACGCCTTCTTCTACCGCTTAGCAATTCACCATAAAGTGTACATTTAGGAAGGCGGTTATCATGCATACGATGAACGTGACCTGCCCATCTTAGGCGTACTCTTGAAATAAGCACCTCAATTGGAAGGCTGTTTGCTCTCGTGAGTACTTCCACGTTTGATATGTGATGGAACCAACGGATTTTCATCATACTTCTGAGGTGTCTTTGTGAAAACGTTCTAATTCTTTCACATGACGACGGTAAGTGACCCAGCTTTCACATCCATATAGCAGTGTTGGAATGACAACTGCTCTGTAGACTGCCATTTTCGTTGACAAAGCAAGGTCGTGGTTGTCAAATACTCTCTCTTTAAGTCCCCAGAGTGCTCTAGATGCAGTGTTAATTCTATTGCGAATCTCGCTGTCCATGTTTGCTTTGTCATTAACAACGTTGCCTAAGTAATTGAACTGATCCACCACTTCAAGAGAATTTCCGTTAAGTGTAATGTCTATTTGGTTCACTTGATGAGGGGTTGACATAATCTTAGTCTTTCCAATGTTGATTTTAAGTCCTAAGGAATCATAGCTCTGGGCATACACATCTAAAAGTTCTTGAAGCTCTTCCGGCGTAGAGGCTAAAAGTGCACAGTTATCCGCATACTGGAGATCACAAATGAATCGTGTGCGTGTCTTCGTGAAAGCTCTAAAGCGCCCTATGTTAAAGAGACCGCCATCAAAACGGTATCTGAGACCTATTCCTCTGACTGTCAGTTTGTTGTCAACAATAATTTTTAGAGCAGTGGTAAACAAATTAAAGAGTAGGGGTGCCAGGACACATCCCTGCCTAACTCCAGTGAGGGTTTGGAAAGGTTCGGTTGCCTCATTATTATACATAACCTGGGCGTTGTTGTTTGTATTTAGACTGCGACATACTTCCACAAATTTTCTAGGGATACCTAAGCGGAACATACTATAGTCTAATAGAACATACTATAGTCTAATAGAACAAGGCAGCAAACATTATTTTTATCAATGGCCCTATAAAAGTCATCAGTAACATTTAATAAAGCAGTAGTGGTGCTCTGTAGGTCACGAAACCCTGACTGAATGTCAGGTATAATTTTGTTAGCGAAAACATAGGCGAAAATTTGCTCCTTCATAAGATATTCAAGTATTTTAGACATAGTGGGCAGGATACTAATAGGCCTAAGATGTGAGACTTCAGTGGGAGAAAATATTTTTTCAAGGGGCAAAATATAAGCATGTTTCCAAGAGAAAGGAAAAACATTCGTATCGATCGCAGTGTTAAGAATAAATGTGATGTGGGTAAGTAAATATTTAGATATTAGTTTTATCATTTTTAATGAGATATTGTCAGATCCTACGGAGTTGCTTTTTAGTCGATTAGTTGCTTTGGATACCTTATGTGATTCTACATTAAAGAATTTAAAGATGTTGTTACTGACATTGGGTCTGGAATATTTATCAAGTAAATTTAATTGATATTGAAGTTTGCTAACATGAGTAATACTATTGAAATGTCTATTTATTGAATTAACATCATTGATATTAGGTGGTAAAGATGTTATTTCTTTATTATTGATAACATTTAGGGATCTTAAAGTATTCCATACAATTTTGTTGTTTTTTTTTGACGTATAACATATTGAATGTAAGCTTTCTTTTCTCTCTTAATAGCACCTGTGATATAATTACGAATTTCCTTATAATAGTTCCAGTCATTAAGAGATTTGGAACGTTGAAATATTCTAAAAGCATTATTTTTGAGTTTGATCATATCTTTTATGGTCTCAGTAAGCCAAGAAGAATGGGGTTTAGTAACCCTAACACTACGTAATGGTGCATGAACATTAAATAAGTATAACAAATTAGAGTTGAAGAAATTGACTTGCCTGTTGACGTTGAAATACGGTATAAGATTTGTCCCATTTGTTTTGCGCACGACAGTAGCTGATTCAAATAGTATATAATTTCTGAATGCATTATTCGGTTTGTACTAGAAATCATGTCCGTATTCGAAGTGAATTTAATACTTCAATGACAACATAAGTATCCAAGGAGTCAAGGATGTATTTTTTAAACATTATTTTGTCGTGCTATTGCAGTTGCATTTAGTTATTCATCAGATGTTCAGGGTAATTCACTATATATTGACCCTCCTTTTCCTTTTGTTATTATTGAAAATAGAAAAAAAAAGTTTGGTATAAAAGTTGCAGAATCTCACCTATATTTTATTGAAACGTGATAAAAAAAAACAATACGTATAGGTACGTGATACGAAATAAATACATGTTCTTTTTAACTCTATATACTATTGCATTTTCGAGAAGCTCTTTTTCCCTAATTTCAAATATATTATATTGTATAGGTCTATTTTAAATACCTCATGATATATTTGACATTCAAAATTCAAATGAGCTGCTTTCTTGCAAGAAGTGTGAGCCATGCGTGTCAAAATACAAGTGAAACAAAAATAACAAGGTAGGCCACGATAATAATTATTTTATTGTTTATTCAATTTTGAAATTTCAAACTTTATTTTCTATTTTCAATAGTAACAGAGATAAAGTGGGGTCAATAAATAGTAAATAACCCTGTACTTAATTTATAGTATTTAAAAATGTTAATTTTGGCAGCTCATAAATAAATAACCAGATTTATTGCTTTGTTTCTAACAATTATTACCACATTCGTAATAAACCCCATCGCGTAGATAATGTAAATGGTAACAGAATTATTATTGCATAAATTTTAAATGAACATCGAACATGTATTGTAAATACGCAATCAGTGCTGTAATCGACAATAACCATACACCGCAGAGTTTGTTTTATGTAAAACAAATTCCAAGCTTATATTGGAAATTATTAACATATTCATATAAATAATTACAACCAAAAATGTTATTGGAGAACCAGTATATATCCCTAGTAAGCCATTAAAAATAATTTCATAACAATATTATTTACTAATGAAATGACCAACAAAAAATTTTAATAGAATACTGCTTAATACAATGAAAGAAATGGTGAGGCAGTACCTGATACTGTTTTAAGTACATTTTTATAGAACATTTTTCGAATTCATGTACATTTTAGATAAAAATATAGTGCATATTTGTTTAATTTTTAAGGACATCAAAGGAAATTTTTGTAATATACACACATTGTATACATACCTACACATATACGTATCAATGAGAGACGGTGTATTGTTCTAAGAATAACAAAGTTGCTCCTATCAGTGTCAATAAATTTCCTTGTAATCCCATTTATTGAAGACCGTTTTATTTTTGTTTAAGAGCAGTACCATTAGTTATATTACATCATTTTATTTTCGCGATGTTGACATCAAAAATTTAGATTTCTACAATAAAAGCAAGTTCAGCTACAATACCGACACGGATCATGTATTTCGAGCGGACTATAAAACCTGTTTAGATATCTATCAATATTAATCTACAAAATATGGTGTAATCATTTATTTTGCTTAAGTTTAACAGTTCATTATAGAATATTTTCAATAACGATGCATTTAATATCCATTCAATATCCGGAAAACTTTTACCGCTAATGTTGATGCAGTGGCGTAATGCTCTGGTTCAAGACCAGGTAATGGGGGTTATCGCCTTTTCCAAGAATTATTGAAAGTTGGAATTATGTAACAATATTATATTTAGTATGTTTTTGTACCAGGGCGTCAGAAAACTTCCCTTACACTGATAAAAGTTTCAAATTACCGATATTCTAGAATTAGTAATAAAAAAATTACATGAGTTAATCAAAATTTACATTTACTTAAAGAATAAAGAATGAAATTTATGTAGCTCCAAAACAGCTGGTGTATACAACCAAAATAATGGCGTAATAATTTTTGTAAGAAATGACCTATGTCCAGAAATTAAGACAATAAAATTGACTCAGATTACTATGCTAGAATGCAAATTTATCTTTAATGATGTTAAATGTACGATAACGGGCATCTACAGATGTCCATCTACAAATACAAACTTATTTATTAATGACATAAACAACTACCTGAAATCAATAAACGACAGCAACCTAATAACTCTGATCGGAGACATGAATATAAATATAGGAGACTTATGGGATGTCACTGCATTAACCTATATAAACATGATGGGAAAAAAATGGTTTTCGTTCACAAATAATTCAACCCACAAGGAATAATAGATTACATTTTTGTAAAGCTAAATACAAATCTAAAAATGAACTCTACGCCCATTGTACTAAAAAATAGCATAACAGACCACTATCCAGTAATTCTCAATTTACAATTTAATGAAACCTCACAACTCAAACTGGAAAAAGAGCATTTCATAAAAAAATAGACGAAAATAAGCTCTTAAAAACTATAGCATTAATAAAATGGGATAAACTATACGCAGAAAGAAATCCCAAAAACGTAGCGTAAATAAAGCAACCAAGGTAATTAAAATAAAAAGTAAAAACACCAAACTCAAACCATGGATGACTCAAGGTACTCTAAACTCTATAAGAAAACGCGATAGACTTGAACAAAACTACTAAAAAAACAAGCATAACACTGATATTAAAAATTATTATAAAAACTATAGAAATATTGTAACGACACTAATTAAAACTTCAAAAAACAACTTCTATAAAGGGAAAATTCTCGAGACCGGAGACATTTCAAAGTTTGGGACTGTATCAATGAAATCACAAATTGTAATAAAAAATACAAAGACAATATAGAGCAAATAATAACAGACGACAACACAGTAATCACAAACAAAGACGAAATAGCGTCTAACTTTAAACAGTTCTTTATTGACATCGGCGAAAAAATATCTAGTGATATTCCTAAACACGCATAAAACCTGATCTTAAACGACAACATAAGCCAAAATCTAAACTCCTTCTTTCCTGGAAAAGATGGAATAACGGTAAAAATACTGAAACTGCTATCGGTTCACATCTGTAAACCGCTAGCACATATTATCAACCTTATCTTCAAACACGCGGACATACCTGAACAATTCAAAGAAACCATAGTCCCAATTTATAAAAGTGGTAACAAAAATTGCATGACAAACTTCCGTCCAATTTCGTTGATAAACAATATCGCAAAAATTTTCGAAAAATTTCTGAACCATAGGCTTCGTTCTTATCTCGAAAAAAATAAAGTACTCTCAAAAAATCAGTATGGATTCCAAAGAAATTTAAGCACAGAAGATCCTCTCTAGTTACTAACAGACAAAATTACAGCAAACTTTGAAAGAACGAAAAAGTCATAGCTATTTTTTGGATCTACAAAAAGCCTTCGATACGGTGTCACATTGCCAGTTTCTGGACAAACTAAATAAGATGGGAATTAGAGGTATTGCCCATAACTTATTAAAACAATATCTGTCAAATAGACCCCCAGCAAGTAAAAATTGGCAATAATCTTAGCACTAAGAAAATAATAAAAACTGAAGTCCAACAGGGTACAGTCTTAGGTCCTATCTTGTTCCTGCTGTTTATCAACGATTTATTGGACAGAACCTCTGGGTGCAACATAATATCATATGCAGATGACACTGTAATGATATGTTCGGGAGACACCTGGAACTTAGCTGGACAAAAGGTGGCTGAGGCAATTAGTAAAGTCAAAACCTGGCTAGACACAGATTGGTTAAAACTAAATATAGCAAAGACTAAATTTATGGCCTTTTCCCCAACGAAGGCTGGACTACCCCAAACGGTGCAACCGATTCTTATAGATAGAGAAACGAATAGTTACATCCTAAATACCACTACTATCAAATACCTCGCCGTTATTTTTGATAGTCAGCTAAAACGGGATAACCATATTAAATATTTAAACGGGAAGCTAAGAAAACTAATATATAAATTCTATAACCTGAAAAGTATACTTAATAGAAAAACTCTATCCATAATTAGGTATGATAATAGCGTCTGGGGCTCAGCTTACATACAGCTCTCCAGCCTCTCCAGATAATACAAAATTATATACTACGGACAATTTTTAACAGGAAAAGTCGACACAACTGTAGAAATATATTTATTGATAATAAATTACTGAGTGTGAAGGGATTGTATATGTATGCGGCTATAGTTTATACTCACATCAAGAAACATACATTTGAATCGCCTGTAAACCATCAATATGAAACAAGAAATAGATCTAAAAACGCTATCAAACTCCAAAATGCAACAAAACAATCTGCCAGAAATAAATCAATTTCAATGGAGTTAGATTATACAACCAACTACCTGAACACATTAAAGTCCATAATAAAAAGAAATTCAAAAGGACGTGTAAAAAGTATATAATAGACAATTATACGACACTACTCCAACTATTGGCCTAACAAAAAAAAACAAATCTTTCCCAGTTACTTCCGACTTTTAATTAATTAATTATATATTCTTCTTGTCTTCCTCTCTCTAATTATTTCACTTTATGTTATATTATACTATCACTTTATATTATATTATAACTACAAACCTAGAAAATGCAACGAATATTAACGTATGAACAAAATGTTAAATACTACTAGACACGACACGAGGTCCCCTCAGGTGTCATAACACATAATATTAATAGAATTGTAAAATTAATAATAAATATTATTATTAACTATATAATTACACAAAATGTACAACTTGTAAAAAGTTTGCAGTAGTAAATAAATAAATAAAATAGACAATTGTCTATATATAATCAAAATGATTCATAAATTATCCCTCAATCATGTGAACCATCAAGGTTCCAGACATCAAAAATTAATTTTCTATTGCAGCGCCAACTATTCTCTGTACACCACAAAAGCAAAATTCTAATTACAATTTTTATTTAAAGTCCATTTACAAAATTCAAAATACTTTTATTATGTTTCGAAACAATGACCTGGTAAATTTACCTGAAACACCCTGTATATGATATCCACTACAAATAAGTTATTTTAAATACATTGTCAAACATTTGTAATAGGCGCAATATCCACACTTTATAGTTGATATAAAAGTAAACTTACTTATATTCTGATTAGCTATTATAGGTGACACTACACATGTTCCATAAAACATCAAATTTAGCACAACAATCTTAATTTTGCAGTGATATGATTTCCAAATTACAAAAACTGTGGCGCAACAAATAATCCTAGATGGTGATAAAGATGATGAAGCTGAAATGACGGACGTAAATTTCGACTTGAATCGGAACTCATATTCAGGTATCTTAAAATACATAAATATTTTAAAAAATCCAACATTTTAATAAAAAGTCCAAGATGGTGACCGATTTACGAACTTAATATACTAGATATTGACCTCAAAATGTGTATACAAACTTTTAAATAAATACGTTTAGAAATACAGGAGTTAAGGTGTCCCTAATAGCTGATAAACAGCAGTAGCTGTAGTTATAAGGCCTGGGAATCATCACTAGAGAAGTGGCAATGAAATTATTATGAAGTTGTATTATGAGCCAATAAGTATTTCTTCAAAACCTAAAAAAAACATAAATTATAGTAGTCCACAGAAACTACTTCAGGATATTCCGTATATTTCCTTTTGTTTTCTAAATGTTCTATACGCAATTTGACCACCCATCTGCTGTTCCTACTAGATCTAAGACAGTAAAGATTATATAGCGTAAAATTTGTAAATTTGTGACCTATTTTTGCCCGTCTAGTCCTGGAGTATAAGTATTAAATATTATTCAGTACAAAATTAACGAGATCTTCATAAAATAATACATTAAATTCTATGGAATATTCAATTGTCTATCTTCGACGGCTTGCATTGTTTCTATTGTTACAAATGTAAATGTAAATACAGTTTCGATTGTTCGCGGAATCGATTCATTACTTCTTTATGACTGGATTACACGGTATCCATATTCTTATTAAATCATGTATTCTCATATAAATGCGGCGTCAAGTTCCATAATTAAGTATTATTTATTTTTATCGTTTGAAAGCACATCTACAATGCACACGATAACATTGGTACCAGATTTCTACATTAAATAAATAGAAAGAATGAAATCTGACTGAATGAATTGATTTGTATATTTTTAATTTGATGTCAGATACATTTATCGTCACTCGAAGTGGCGTATGTATCATTGTTAAAAAGTCTACGTATCTTAATTTCTTTCTACCAATAGAAAAATAGTTCTTTTAGAAATAAGTAAGATTTATTGTGTATATTACCCATTATTATTTCTTATATAGGGTGGTTTATAAGGATGTAATTCTTTTTGCTAAATTTAATATACGGAATGAACGGACCTATCTGTATATATTAATACATAATTAGTTAATTCCAAGTATTAATTATGTACTTCCCAATTCATTTATGCTGAGATTTTTTAGTATTACCGAAATGAGACAATGTAGAAACTTACAAAACATACTTTTATAATTTAAATCAAATAATAATGATCACTTACGTATTAAAAGCAAAATCCAATAGTTTCCTTCAACCATCATCACTCCTTCAACTATTTGGATCGCGCCTCAAATAACGTTGTGTGACGCATTTTTCTCCACCTCAGCTGGTGACGAGGAGAAAAAGGGACACTCGAGCTCCGGAAACAGGTTCACAGTTTTAACTCAGGCGCCAATTCTAGTTTAAGTGTTAGAACACGCTATGCACAATCCGGATACGCTAGACTGAGTAGCTCTAGTGGAGAAACGGTACTCCAGTGGGCCAATTTGGGAAATTAAACGTTCACACGCAAACAGTAAAACTCAGATTTTGATAAATAATGTTAGTTTATTTTAACTAAACCTACTATACACAAATCTACTTGTTTACTAAATGCAGTTACGAGGGCAAGTGGTGCAACGAACGTGGTAGTACCAGATGACTCAAATGAAAGGGACAGCAAGCGGCAAAATGGTAGCATACATAAGCGGTAACCCAGGGCAACTAGCAAAGCGATAAAACGGGCGCAAACTAAACACGGATACTAGGTGTGAGAAGCAAGACTACAGGTACAGTGCAAAATTATAGAGAAGTTATATACAGTACTTGGCTAATACATTAGCTTACTTACTAATACATGAACTTACTTACTTCATGTGATTACGGTACGTTTGCTGAGGTGGAGTGGTCCGAACGGACTAACTGGACGATGTTCTCGGAATAGTCGCCAGACAAGAGCACCTGTCTGGCGACTACTCCGAGAACATCGTTCAGTTTGTCTGTTCGATCACATAGTACGTACTTTTCCAAAATCCTGATACTTGGAAAGATATACGACACCACCGGTATCTGGGTCCGGATCTTGGAGTGGACACGTCCGCTGTCGATGAGTCGCTCTGACTGACTGCCAACACGGGACGAATTGAATTATTTTCTTCAAATACTTACATGCGGGGGAAACGGATGCGAGATGTATCGACGCGACGTCAAACGGACCTTATTTCGGAATATTTTCTACTAAGTAAAAATAATTCAATCACCTGAATTTTGACACTTAGTATATTTTCCTAGCAGATTGGAGCAGGCAGGTAGGCACATCTATAGCGTGGAATGGCAATTGCTGAACTGACAGTTGGAGGACTTCAATTATCCCCTTTGCCGAGAGAATGACGTTATACAGGTGACGTCAAATCGACTTAGAAATTACTTTGATACTTACAATATTTCGTACAGATCGATGCAGTATGAAAAGCTCCATACACCTAACATGCGAGACAGATGGGTACATACGTTATTTGAATGAATCTGCAAATTGATAATTTGTTAATTTTCAAGATAATTCGCTTAAGAGATAATTCCTATAGAGGGAATAAATAAATATAAATGTCCTGGGATATTTCCGGTAAAGAGAAATGGTTCGTTGCAGTTGTTTATTAAGTCTACTAGTATACCCGCCTATTTTCTTTTTAAGATATTTCTTAGCTTTTCAGTTTCATTTCGAGAAAGTGCCTTATTGAAAATTCTCCCCTGGAGATAATCCCAGATGTGCCCTATAAGATTTACGTCGAGAGAATTGACCACCTCTGAGTATATATGAGCTTAACTAACATGTAAAGTACGAGTTCACTACAGTGGCTTATAAGTACATAAATTAAAACTTTAGTTGCACAATAGAAAGGTAACAGTAAACCTTTTTACCATAATATTCTTTAACGGTTCACTAAACTCGTAAACTGTTGCTATCAGGATATTCACAATTCACAGGTAAAAAATTGTTTGAGTCTAGCCTTCTTCATTCCAGTTTCCAAAACATAGCATAAATTATATGCGGCGTGTTCCCAAATGCACTTTGGATGTCCTGCTATTCGTCTGATCTAGCATGAAGGTCTCTTTCATCCAGTTTCTTCCCGATTAATTGAGACTGAAATGTAGATAACTGCTGTCACTTGTAAAGTTCATTTTATCTGTTTAGCATTCATTTTTCTATCTAAAAATCGGTTTTCAAAAATCAATCTGCTGCTGAAGTTGTTACTCTAATCCATTCGCTTGATATCTTCTCCAAGAGAGATTAATAACACTATATAATATGGGACTATCTAAATGAGGCATTTTTAACGATTAGCAAATATATTTGCCAATTTTCTTCTCCGAAAGGTTCTTAAATATATTATGCAAAATAATATAAATATATAAAAAACATAGCTCTTAGTAGAAATGAGCTAGAGAGCTAAAGAGTCATATATAAATAAATTCTATAAACAGAGTGGTATGTCAACAACATTAGCAAACAAAATCAGGTTAAAATAAACCACTATTTGTAACAAATCATGTTGATAGGAAATTAATGCAATGAAACACATATAGTATCTTTTCGCAGCTATACAGAATTCAAGATTCATCAATTCATTTAATAATTTGAAATTGAGTTTTGTTGCCATATACTGCCGTATATAAGTTTCACGATAGTGTATTGTATGTAAAAGTAATGAATAATTTGATAAAGCTGCAGTCGATACATCGAGTCAGACGGATACCACGCCAACTCGATCGTCAGTGCTTCTCCTAGCCTTTGTGGTAAGCGCCTAGATCGCACACATTCTAATTTACGTGCACATACGCAGGGTGGAGCATTAATAATAGAATATAGTCCAGGGGTAGATTCTTTGGGCCAAAATATGAGGATATAACCAAAAAAAATATGCTTTAGTAAAATGTTGCTGTTTTATACGTGGAAATGACGCCCTCATAAGATTTTCTGGTCAGAAGTACCACAATGTTTCGTCAAAAAAAATATGGAAAAAAATTCCTCATCAGACACAGTTCCTGTGGCGTCCCCTATGGTCTAATGTGATGTAATATATAAATTATTGTTTCTTAGAATAAAATATGCTACTCTATCAAATTTGGTAAAGATCAGTCAAGAGGCTGTTGAGTTATTGCAAAAAAACGAAAAAATAATTTGAACTTTGACCCTGTATCTTTTTCCACAGCAACATTATACTAAAGCATATCTGGTTATATCCTCATATTTTGGCCCAAAGAATTTACCCCTGAACTATGGCCTATTGTTAATGATCCAACCTGTACAAGCTGATGTTTATAAAAAATTGCTACACCACCATGTGTGCTTTGAAGTCAACAAAAAATTTCAATGTATGGTTAGTAAGAAAAAGAGAGAGAATTGACCTTTTTCATTAGTGTGCCAATGTTCATTTATTAAGAGCACATCTACATCATATTCTTTTAGAACAACTTCTAAAGGAAGTACTTTATTTACCAGACATTGGACATTTTGATTAATTATAATTAGTTTTTTACTATTAGATATATTAGCATTTCTAAAGTTACTATGACTAATATGACTGACTGACTGACATGTGAATGGTGAGTGCGAACTTGAGCAACATCACTGATTATACTTTTCAAAACAATAAATTTTGTTCTTTATTTTTGTTTAAAAGCCGACTAACTCATCAGCTATCTGCATTTTTTGTTTATTTCTATACCCTTTATCGGGTATGTCGAAAAAAAAATTTTTACCTAAAATGTAATTTTCTAACAGAAAGAGAAATTCACAAAGCTTCCTATTACATTTACGGATAAATTTATTTATGTGAAAAAATTTGTAAGGAGTCGTTAATATAAAGAAGTTGGCATGGGAGTACTTAGTAACTTTTTGAGCTATACATTTAAATAATGGGTACCTGTTCCTGTTATTAAAATTATTCGAACCAGCAATAATGATCACTTGGTCATTTAACGTGTAGTTTCTTATTAGACCTTCCAAATCCTCCATCACTTGCTGAAAAGTTGCGCCAGGTTTAATTATTGTTTCAACTTGATATATGTTAGACTTAACTTTTCTTTTTAACAAATTTATTCACATGCCGACCAAAGTCATCAGTTAAAACGAGTATTTTATTGCGACACTTCTGTTCAATTCATTTACTCTAATTATGATTGGTTTACAGCATTGCTACTAACTCTTAATAATGTATTCAAGAACTGTACGACGAATTATCACGTTGTTAAGAACATAACAAATAAATCCTATTTTATGTTGGGACGCCTCTGTCTACCGATATTATTTATACCAGTAGTCTACTCAATCTGATGAGTTGAGCGATGGAGGGTGCGATACCTCAAGCTGTTTCATCAATCACGAGGTAACGTTGAGAGGGCAGCACAGATTGTCTGTAAGCTGATTATTCATATCCAGATAAGCCCCTGCCACTGCAATTAAGTGATTTAATGACGCATGTCAAAGCTTTCTGTGTGACTACAACCGGAAAATGACCCGTAACATGCCGCAGGGTTAGCCTGAAACTGTAATGCAGGATTTCTAGCGACTATTTCACATTAGAGCCATTTCGGACCCAATTCCACTAATGAACAGTATATTGAAAGTTACAATATATACAAACCACATACAGTCCTAACGTTATGAGCTATACAGGCTGTCTATTCTATCAGGACCCTCGAGAATATTTCACTTAATATCGGTCGCGCAAAAAAATTGTTCCGATCTGGATTAAAGACATTTGAAAACCTTGGTTTACTTTAAGAGTTATGACGGAATATATGGAAAATGCGAAATATATCTTCGCCAAATATCTCCGTTTTTTGAAGAGATACAGCGAAAATTTTTTTTCAAAGAAGGGTATTTCAATGAGGTTTCATATAAATGTTTTAAAAACCGCTGTATTTTGAGATTTTCTTTTCAGGGTGTGAAAAAATTTCTTATAAACGGGCGCAAAATGGCGGCATTAAATAGAGTATTTTCCTATCTTTTCAACGAAGTTCTTCAAATTGTTACTGTAGTAATAAAACATTAACACAATTAAATCATTTAGTTAAGTAAATTCAGCTAACAAAAAAAATTAATAATAAAAAAGAATATAGTTAAAATTTTGGGACATGTTTTATATCTTTGGAAAGAGAAAAAATAAACGGAATTAATGGTGTCATGGCCTAATTTGAGATTTATTCTTTTCATTTTTGCGCAAATATTTGGCTTAGAATCTACATATTTCGGAGACAGCGATGATTTCTTCAGAAAATTATTCGGTTCCTTCTTCAAGTTCCAAGTCTGCCATCAGTTTGGCTAATTTATAGAAATGTGTTATTAATATCTATATCATAAATCTTGCCTTTGATACTGGTGAATATCCATCATCTTTCAGGGTCGCTGTCATCAAACCACTATACATGAATGTAGATAGGTTAGGCGTGTCTAACTATCGCCCAATATCGTTAATATCGAACTCTGCAAAAAATACTTAAAAAAGAATAAATAATTACCTTGATAAATACCAAATAATATCCAATAAGCGGTATGGCTTAGACAAAAAATGACAACCGGCGATGCAATTGCTCAATTAACAGGTCAAATTAACAAAACTATCAATGATAAGAACAAAGCTTACGCATTTTCGTAGCCTTAAAAAAAGCATTTGACACAGTTAGCCACGTCCAATTTACCCAGATATTGGAGAGTATTGGTTTTCGAGGAACTCCGCACATGCTCATACGCAATTTACAAACAGAAGACAATGTGTCAATATTAATAATACTCGTAACTTTCAAAATGTTGAATATGGAGTTCTTCAAGGAACTGTTTTAGGGCCAATATTATTCAACATTTACATTAACGATTTATTTAAATTGAAAACTGAAGGTGACATAATAGACTTTGCCGACGACACATTAGTATTTTACCAAGATGATAGACACATTGAACAAGCTTAAAGAGGAAGTAGAATACAATTTCAAAACATTATAAAGTGGTTTAATAGTAGACTCTTAACTATGAACTTAAAAATAATTGTTATATTGCATTTGCTTTGTATAATATAGTTTGTATTTAATAAACTTACCATAGATGTAGATCCAAATAAAAGCATAACGGTAGATATAACATCAGTAAGCAGCATAATATATTTAGCCATATTTATAGACAGCCACCTAAAGTGGGACATTCACATAAATTTCGTGATTAGAAAAATATGATCTTTACTATCTCAATTGAAATACTTTCGCAAAATATTAAAACAGGTTGACCGCCATGTCTACCCAAATGGGTGGACTCGCGTACCCCTTATTAGTGCCAAGCCAAAATTATATGAACTGTTTCTGAATGCCAGAGCTATATTTTTGTTATTTATCATCGTAGAATAATTTTATAGGTACCATTGGTTGTTTCACGGACGAGGAAGGTATTGGGACACCTTTAACCTGATTATCCACTTGGGTAGATAGCGTAGTTTTTCATGTCAATCCTAATGCAATGTCCACCCAAGTGGGTGGACTAGAAAAATATAAGCGATTCTACAAGAAAACCTATTTATTTGGATTGTGAACATTTTCGAAACATTGAAAACATAAAAATGGTTTACCTGGGCATGTATTACGAAAAGTGCTGACTTTCTTGGCTTTACTTTTGGCTTCATTTCTTCCAGAGGCAGCTGAAATTTTTTCGTAGCAGTATTTGTAGTTTTTTCTTATTGCTCTAAAATAATAGGATCTATGTAAAACTTAATAAAAGAAGTAGTAATGCGACTTACCGTTTTGTTTTCCAGACTGGACAACTTCGGACTTCTGTAAGTAGTGATTTGTAGATTTTGCTAACCTAGATGTTCGAGATCTTTCTTCTTCTGCAATATTTAATAAGGCATAAACAATTTTCGTTCTAAATTCTACAAGTTTTATTTTTCTTTGCTCCTTCTGTAAGGAGTAACGCACGAGATAGGCATTTACGATTGCTGTTCCAAATATTAAATCATCACCTACTTTGTGATACCATCTGACGGATTTTCTAATAGCAGAGTGATAAGAAGATAGCTGGTCGGATATGTCAATGCCGCTTTTCATGTTATTGTACTGAAGGATCATCTCTGGATTTTAAATATCCTCTTCCTTTTTGTTTCTTTTCCCTGTTGGTACCATGTTAGCAGAAAATTTTGAAGACACACAATAAACATCTCTTTTGTCTCGCCATTTTAAAACTACTACTCCCTTGGAACTTTCAAGTGACTTACATTCACCACGCTTCAACTTAGCAGTGGTAACTTCTTTCGGAAAGACCTTCCGATTTTTGCGGTAAGTACCCACAAAATAAGTCTTTTGATCACTCAGCTCTTCAATAAGAGACACACTTGTGTAGAAATTGTCGATACATAAAATTTTCCCATGGCCAAAGTAGGGAGTCATTAGATACATGGCAACATTAGTGGCAAGGCATCCATGACCGAGATCATTTTCATTTTTCTTTCCACAATATGGTATAATTCTGTATGTGTATCCAACTTGATTACAAATTTTAAAGAGTTTTATGCCATATTTATGAGATTTTCCAGGAATGTACTGCTTAAAGTTTAGTCTGCCAGTGAAAGGCACCATTGATTCATCAATTACCAAGTTCTGGCCTGGTGTTTTGACATGTTGAAATTTTGTTTGTAGAAGCTCAAGCAATGGACGTATTTTGCAAAATCTGTCACCTTGAGTATCTTCACCAAAATGCCAAAATCGTAGTAAAAGCTGGAAACGATTTCTGGTTATAAAAGAGGACATTTCATTTTTATATATTCTTTTATCGGACCAATAGGATTCGATAGATGGCATATTCACTAGTCCCATCCATATTCTAAGACCCAAAAACATTTTCATTTCCTGGACGTTTGTATCTTTCCATTCTTTGTATCTACTACTTCTTCTTACAATATTATTTTCCAAAAAAGTTTGAGCATTTTTGTTTGTTTCTCTGACCATCAATTCGATTATATCGTCAGATATAAAAAGTTGGTAGAAATCAATGGGCTTTGCAGTACTTCGGTCGAATGGAACGTTTATTTCCTCCTGGCTGGTGAAAGCAAAATTAGGTTGTTTTGTATATGTGCAGTCATTCCACACCACATCACTATTATTGGCATTAACATCACCATTTTCAGACAGGTCTATATCACTTGAGTCACTTTCGTTACTGTTTTCTTCACTTTCTGATGAGTAGTATTAATCAGAATCATCACTGGGTTTGTACTCGCTCCCAGAATCCTGGAATGGCTCTTCATCGCTCGGCGATTTTTAATGTTAATTCTTCGAATTCTCTTTTATTTAAGATTTTCTTTGGATTATCGCATTCCAAAATAGACAATTTTCGTTTTCTCGTGTAAACAATAAAACTTAGCACGTGCTAAACTGAACTAAGAAATGTAACTGTCTACCCAACTGGGTGGACACAAAAGCTAAAAATCAGCTGTTTTTTGACAGTTCCAATCTATGGTATTACACTTTTCTGTACTCTTAAAACTATCTTCAAATATATAACAGGAATCTATATTAAGAATATAGATCATATTTTTCGGTTTCAATAACAGATGTCGATACATTGTCTAAATAAGCAAATAAAAGTTGTACACCCATTTGGGTAGACACATGCAAGTATTTGAGTTTTGTTGTCGACTCAACTGGGTAGACATAATCGCTATTTTGAGTTTACAAAAAGACGCCTGGCGGTCAACCTGTTTTAAAAGCAAATCAGTTAAAAACTCTTTATCATGCACTAATTGAAGCTCACTTGATATATGAATTAAATGGTTGGGGAGGCGCGACAAAAAATCATATAAAGAATCTCCAAGTAACACAAAAATTATTATTATTAGCCGTTACTCGAGTCCGAGTATAAAAATGTTACAGTCGATAAATTGTGTACAATAAAAAACAAGTAAAAGGTGTAGTCTATTGTAACTCCCATTCATCTACGGTGCACACGACTATGGCTATAGAGGCCAATTCGGGAGAGCACATGTCGACCGCAGTCAGGACAAACATAGACCTGGTTAGGTCTTGGATTCGGCCTTCTTGCAGCAACATTTCCTTGATAGCTGGCCACAACCCCTCGCCATTCGGTTCTGTCCGCTGCAAGTTGTTCCCATTGCTCGTCTGCAATACCGCAGGATTTTAGATTTTCATGGAAAGCGTCTTTGAATCTCTTTCGTTGACCGCCACGCCTTCTTCTACCGCTTAGCAATTCACCATAAAGTGTACATTTAGGAATGCGGTTATCATGCATACGATGAGCGTGACCTGCCCATCTTAGGCGTGCTCTTGAAATAAGCACCTCAATTGGAAGGCTGTTTGCTCTCGTGAGTACTTTCACGTTTGATATGTGATGGAACCAACGGATTTTCATCATACTTCTGAGGCGTCTTTGCTGAAAACGTTCTAATTCTTTCACATGACGACGGTAAGTGACCCAGCTTTCACATCCATATAGCAGTGTTGGAATGACAACTGCTCTGTAGACAGCCATTTTCGTTGACAAAGCAAGGTCGTGGTTGTCAAATACTCTCTCTCTAAGTCCCCAGAGTGCTCTAGATGCAGCGTTAATTCTATTGCGAATCTCGCTGTCCATGTTTGCTTTGTCATTAACAACGTTGCCTAAGTAATTGAACTGATCCACCACTTCAAGAGAATTTCCGTTAAGTGTAATGTCTATTTGGTTCACTTGATGAGGGGTTGACATAATCTTAGTCTTTCCAATGTTGATTTTAAGTCCTAAGGAATCATAGCTCTGGGCATACACATCTAAAAGTTCTTGAAGCTCTTCCGGCGTAGAGGCTAAAAGTGCACAGTCATCCGCATACTGGAGATCACAAATGAATCGTGTGCGTGTCTTCGTGAAAGCTCTAAAGCGCCCTATGTTAAAGAGACCGCCATCAATACGTTATCTGAGACCTATTCCTCTGACTGTCAGTTTGTTGTCAACAATAATTGTTAGAGCAGTTGTAAACAAATTAAAGAGTAGGGGTGCCAGGACACATCCCTGCCTAACTCCAGTGAGGGTTTGGAAAGGTTCGGTTGCCTCATTATTATACATAACCTGGGCGTTGTTGTTTGTATGTAGACTGCGACATACTTCCACAAATTTTCTAGGGATACCTAAGCGGAACATAATTTTCCAGAGCACTTCCCTGTCCACCGAGTCAAACGCCTTGGTTAAATCAATGAAGGCCATGTGAATTTCTCCTTGATGTTCGAGTGCTTTTTCTTGAAGCTGTTTAAGTGTGAAGATTAAATCCGATGTGCCTCGGTTTGGTCTAAAGCCACTCTGTGTTTCAGGAAGTAACTTTTCCATAACAGGTGTTAGCCTATTTGCCATCGCTTTAGTGAGTATCTTCCCTCCAACAGCCAGGAGTGCTATACCCCTGTAATTTCCACAGTCCGCAGCACTCCCTTTGTTTTTGAAGAGGTTGATTAAAAGTGTATCACGAAACTCCTGCGGAGCTTGACCACTTTCCCACACGACATCAAACAGTTTTTTGAGGTAGGCTATGAGCTCTGACGACACAGCTTTAAAGATCTCAGCTGGGAGTGAGTCGGCGCCGGGAGATTTGTTATTTTTTAGCTGCCCAATGGCGGTTAAGATCTCTTCCGTTGTTAGTAGTTTATCTAAGTCTTCGAAGGTGTCATATTGAGGGATAAGATTTATAATATCGTGATCGGCTTGACTTTGCTGGTTAAGAATGTTAGAGTAGTGTTCTTTCCATCGGGCTCTTATTTCCTGGTCTTATTTGAGGAGATTTCCATTTAAATCTTTAATAGGGCACATATTTTTCCGACTGGGGCGGTACACTGCTTTTACTCCTTGAAAGAAATTCGTGTAGTCGTGTGAATCGGCGTACCTTTGAATTTCTCTAGCCTTGCTTGCCCACCACTCGTTCTTTATTCTTCTGATTTCGCGTTGCGTTTCATACTTAGATTGGGTAAAAGCTTCTGCTTTTGATGAGTCGTTGGGGTGGTTGATAGCGTTTTGGAAGGCAATATGTTTGCGGTCAAGAAGTTCTTGTATAAAAGCTTCATTATCATTGAACCAGTCCTCCTGTTTTTTACTTGCTGCAGTGCCAAGAATTTCCTCACTCGCACTTTTTAAACTGTCTTTAATTTATGTCCAGGTAGTAGCGACATCTACAGAATTGGTTTCTTCTAGTGCATTCAAATTCTCTTGAACTTTTTGCTTTAGCTGTTCGACGGTTTGTTGGTCACGCAATTTACTAATACAGGGACGGGGTCTACGTTTTACTTGAGTTCTTCGGTGTTTGGGTCTCATAACAATTTTCATTTTAGAGACAACAGGACGATGATCAGTCCAACATTCGCTATCAATGCGCGCCTTTGTAATTTGGACGTCCTTGAGATGCTTCCTACGTACGATAACATAGTCCAGTAGATGCCAGTGACCTGATCTGGGGTGACGCCAGGTGCCTTTAAATTTATCCCTTTGTCGGAAAATGGTGTTTGTTATAACTAGATCATGTTCGGCGCATTCAGTTAGGAGCAGTTGACCGTTAGCGTTCATGTTGCCCAAACCGTTCTTGCCTATGATGCCTATCCAGGTGTCTGCATCTCTCCCTACTCTAGCGTTAAAATCGCCAAGAATAACGAGTCGTTCCGTTTTAGGTATTCTACAGAAGGTTTCTTCCAGCTGTTGATAGAAGCTTTCCTTGGTTTCGTGACTTGCATCCAGAGTGGGAGCGTAGGCGCTTATTAGATTTACCGCGTTGCCATCTGATAGCTCATATCGTAGCAGCATTAGACGCTCGGATAGGCCTTGTGGTACTTGTGTTAAGTTGGATACAAATTGATTCCGAACGGCAAATCCTACTCCATGTTGTCTTCTTGAATTGGTGGGAAGACCTTTCCAATAGAAGGTGTAGTACTTTTCTGTGAGAGAGCCTTCCTCCAAAAATCGAGTTTCGCTGAGAGCTGCAACGTCAACATTGAGTCGGTGAAGTTCTCTATCTATTAGAGCAGTTCTTCTTTCAGGCCGATCGGTGCGAGTGCTGTCGTTCAAAGTACGAACATTCCAAGCGCCGTAGATGAAAGAATTAGTTTTGTTGGATTTAACTTGTCGGTGTTTTTTCGACATTCGATGAGGTGTCCCTGTGGGCACCCTCCCCCGGAGATCCGATCGGGAGGGTATTTTACCTCCGGATGATTTTGTCCCACTTGAACGCTCCATCATTTTTTTAAAGCCTTAATCGACTGAAAACGAAGCTGCATTTGAAGTTTTAGCTGGAGCAGATATGCAACTGACCAGCTCGGTTGCGGCGGAAGGCGAGTGGTGTGGTCCCATAGCATAGAAGGAGACTGCGACGATGGGGTAACCAAACGATTCCAAAAGCAACCTTTGTGTGCGGTGGGTTATTTTTACCGCACTCTTCGTGAGAAGGTGGATGTGCTCACGGCAAAAGGTAAGGGTTATTCCGCCCTTACTCGGTCGTTAGAGCCTCGTTAGTGAAAACAGGGTGCACCAAGTTCAAATTGAACTCATCGCGAAGGTGAGGTTAACAATTGAGTAGGAGAGGCTATAACTTGCGCTTAACTACCCCATTACACCCCAACACAAAAATATGTATTAAAAGTCATATACAATAAACCGTTTATTTACTCAACATGTATATTGAAACTAAAATATTTGACCTGCGTCAAATATACGATATAAAAATTTTAAAAATCAACAAAAATAGAACACGAATATAACACTAGACACAAAATAAACTCCATTAAATTATCTAAAATGAATAAAGCCATCGCTCACAGATGTTTCATTTATTTGGAACCTAAATTATATAATTTGTTACCAGCAGAAATTAAAGGAATAAATTCATTCACTCTGTATAAAAATAGAATAACACAATGGATGTACACTAAAAGTAGAGCAAAAATACACGATATAATAGATATGAAAATTCAAACCTTATAAATATTTTTTTTTTAAATTACCTACCCAATAACATAATATATAAATAATATTGTAATTTTAATTGTAAATGTAATGAATATACATAATTCACGTGCGTGTCTAAAAACATAGTGCTGATGAAAACTGCACCTTACTGTTCAAGGCATCGTCTTTTTTGAAAGATACAGTAAAGGTTTACTCTGGCATAATGTATATTTCTGTGTATGTATGTAAATAGGATTATGTGTATATTTATTACGTATGTATGGTATTCATAAATTATTGCTATACATTTCTCCATACACGGATTTATCTTTGTGGAGTGATCTCTTGTTTATTTATTATTCTGTTTTATAGTAGAAGAAACTATATTTTTAAACACATACATTGCTTTGGTGAATAAATATTATTATTATACCAAAAAATTACAAATCAGTTAATTATTTTTCAATTGCCGTGCTTGAAATACTTTCCTCACAGCTAGGAAAACATTTTCTAAAGTTGTTCAGAAAAATGAGAATTTCGATGACAAATAATTTTTATTTCTAATTAATTTGAATGGTATAAGAAATGCATGTGACACATTTCACTTACAAATTGCACAATCCAATCTCTAAAAACAGAAACGTTAATTTAATTAATATTTTTTAAATTCGGAAATAAAGAACCTTTAATACAAGAAGAGTGTTTCAGATTCTTTTAAAGTTTAGCTAGCTTGTAACAATTACCGAGCTTTAACAAACAGCGAAGATCTCCTGTAAATTGCTTTTATAGTCAACCTCTCTCTAATTTATATAGTGGCAGAATCTAATTTAAAGTAGATCGCTTACATCAGCAGGTTTATCTGGTAATACCACGCAAATATGCACATTTTACATGCTCAAAAATGTGGTCACAGTAACTGAACTATCCTAAAGTAATTAAGACTCACAATCGATATTCGCTCGGATTTCTACAAAACAGCAAGTTCTATCATTTGACCACTTTATTACTTCTTGCAAGAGATGTCTGTTAAACATGGATAGAAGGTTTCCAATGATTTGGATCAAATTCAAATTAAGTTTTGAAATGTGTTTCTAACCATTGAATATTGGTGTAAAGAATTTTAAAAATACACATTTACTACTATTACTAGGTTGTGTAATGTAGCCACGATGACCAAGTGGAGCGAAGCACAGTTCAGAATGCATACCAAGGACAGCTAATCTTTATTCTAAGGGCTCAACACCCATTATAAACAAACATATTTAGGAATTTTTCTGTACCGTGAGTGTAAGGCAATTTATAACATTATATTTTAGCATATTCTTTAAATTATACACATTCCTATATATTTTTAATTTATTGAATCGTGAATCGTGAATAGAGTAGAATTTAATCAAAGGTATGCTAGGAATTTAAACTATAAAACTAAGAGTAAACTTAAATTGACCAGAATAGTAATCCGTGAAGACTTAACTACTAATTGCTATAAAATTTGGAAGAGCTGTGTTGATGCTGTTGGAATAAAAAGGTATGGACAACCGATGGGATAATTTATGCAATGTTTGACGATAAAAGGATTGTAATCAGAAATGCTAATGATATACCTGAACCCGATGCTGACGCTTAATTTAAATTTTGTTTTCTTCAATAAATGTAATGTAGTTGCTATAAATAATGCATTGTTCTTATATTGATAATAATACCTAG
This sequence comes from Leptura quadrifasciata, assembly GCA_963675555.1. Classification (NCBI taxonomy): domain Eukaryota; kingdom Metazoa; phylum Arthropoda; class Insecta; order Coleoptera; family Cerambycidae; genus Leptura; species Leptura quadrifasciata. The sequence goes on from OY776675.1 coordinate 46,307,521, forward strand.
ATGTTTGTTTATCTTCTGAATTTGTATTAATACATCTTTTCTCTTTTTCTTTTCTAAATAAATACTAATATGAATGTTGCACACATAAATGTTCGTTCTCTTTACCCTAGCTTAAATGAGCTAAAAAATGTTGTGTCGAGAGGATCGAGGGAGAAGAGTTGCTATTTAATATAAATCCGTAAATCCAACTTAAGTATTAAAATACATAATTTTGAAAAAAATCAGGCACTCGAGCAGTTGTGGATTACATTTAAAATCAAACACGAAACGTATGGGTTAGATGTAGTTTACAGAGTACCTAGTCATAATGTAAGTGAACCCTTAAATATAGTTTTGAGTTCAGTATTTCTGACATTTTACCTGAAGTTTTTTTTAATCATTTATTTAACGTCGGCCTATTTCCGTTACCAAGGCCAATCATCGACGTCAGGGGATAAGTTCATCAGTGTCTGTGTAGGTGTTAAAGAACACGCCAAATCCCTAGATAAACTTTTTGGAAACTATAACAAAATCCGACATAAAACGCCGTTGAAAGAGGTTTTTATATATAATTTCACATTTTCGCTCTACAGAGCGTTTTTTATGCCAAAATCTTGGAAACCCATCAAAAAGTGTAATTTTAGAAAGTGTAGTAAATGTCGTTGCACAGGGACGTAATGTCGCTCCGACCATAAAATTTTAGAAAGTATAACGAATACCGAGTGAAATTTTGAAAATAAAAACCCTTTTACAAATCCACATTGTGCGGCACTGTAACTCATGCGTTGTGTTAAATATGAGGACACGTTCTCTAGTCTCTAGTCAACGTTTTTCGAGAGTTTTAGCGAAAATAGCCCCGAGGGTGCCCTTTCATTTTCTAGCAGTGGATTTTTACGGGAAAATGATGGATTTTAAGCATATTTGCCCTAAACTAGTTCCTCAGTGATTCGGTCGCAGAAAAGTATCTTTACCATGTACTCAGAACGTGCATGGGACCGCCTTGCCTGGACGTATGAATTTATAATTGCCAGAGTCATTATTTATTATTATAATATCCACTTTAGGAAGGGTATTAAAAGCCCTTCAGACGTGAAAAGATGGATCGTTCATATAGGCACTGGAACTCCTAACCTGGAAATTTTGTCGAACCCCCACAGTTTGTCGTAGGGTAGGGATCTTTAACGTGCTCCCATCGTAGATACACGGAACCCACAGTTTTACATCTCTTTCGAAAGATGGTGACGCGAACAGATCCGCTCATCCACTATATCTCATCGATTGCTCTTGACACGTTAAATATACACTCACACAAAAACCTTACCAGAAAACTTAAACAATATTGATCAAATTAATGGGTACTTTGTATATGTCTCAGCCAATGTCAGATCCGCTTGTAATGATCTTGTGACGTACTTTAACAACAGTAAATTCAATTTAATTCGTTATGAATTCAAGTTTAATTATCACAGATAAAATTGGAAACATAATCACTCACATTAAGTCAAATGCTGAAGGTGCAGATGGCATACCAATCAACATGATTAGATATTGCACACCCTATATTCTTAACCTTATAACACATATAGTAAACGCTTCATAAGAAAAAAGTGAATTTCTTGAAATTTTTAAAAATGCATTTGTCATTTGTCATACCTGTACTTAACATTACTGACCCTAACTTATATTCTGATCTGGACGTATTTCTTAAAAATAATAATATACTTCCTTTGCAATAATCTGGTGTCCGAAAGGGCCACTCTACACTACATACTATCCGAGGTGTTGATGAATGAAAGACAACGTCATTGGTATTACTTGACTACAGTAAGGCCTTTGATACATTGAACCACAAGTTACTCTGTGACAAACTTCACTATTATGGATTTCATAGAAGTGCTGTAAATCTTGTTTGCAACCAACAGAAGTCAGAGTGTGATATTGGCAAATAATACATCGAGGTCCTTAACGGTCACCACAGGAGTACCTCAGGGATCAATCCCGGGGCCGTTGTTATTTATTGTCTACGCCTCGGATATTGGACGTCAGCTTAATTTTTGTAATTATCACCAATATTCTGATCATTTTCAAGTGTACTTAAACTTCAGTAAAAGTGACGCATTGCAAGCAGACATCACCATAAATAGCGATTTAGAAAAACTTCAGGCATACTCCCTAAAAAGTAGCCTTATGTTGAATTCATCTATGTCAACTGTTATATACTTTGGCCCAGATTCAGATTGGGCAGCTGCAAACTTGAGTGTGATTATTAATGGCGAAAAACTACTCACAACTAATGTTACTACTTCTAGTCTGCGACTTCTGCTATATAATAAATTAAGATCTCATGAGCATACAAATAAGCTTGTGAAAAAATGCTTTAAGAAATCTATTTAGAAGTCAATATTTGCAAAGTAAAGAATTAAAAAAGAAACTGACTGATACTTTAGTATTATCATTTTAAATTACGCTGATATTATTTATGGTCCATGTCTTGATGCTAAAACTGTCAACAGAATTCAAATAATTCAAAATAACTGCAGTAGATTAGTTTTCAATCTTACTAGACGTGATCCTGTAACCTATAAAATTGACGAACTTGGATGGCTTAATATGCGCAGTCGTCGTCAACTACACTATTCCTGTTTCTTGCATAAAATGTTTGCTTCTCACTGCCTGGAGTATCTAATAAAAAAATTAAATTATCGTTCATCTTATCACAATATTAAAATTCATCATCTTACTATACCTAAACACAGAACTACTTTTTTTAAACGATCATTTTGTTATTCTGCGACAAAACTCTATAATCCTGTAAGCCTCACTCCGTAAAGATCTACTCAAAAAGCAACTGGAATCATAAAATTTTAAATTACTTTTTTTTAATTTTGTTAAGAATTTAATATTCTCAATTGTTTAGTGATTTATTTAATTTAGTAATTGATATTTATTATTTATTTTAGTAAATATGGTATTACGGTTAATAATTTATTGTATTAAATTCATATATTTTGTATCAAGACTGTTTATATATATGTTATGTTACTCCGTATTCTAATATCAATCGGTTAAGTAGAACAGACTTCGCCGAGTATAAAATAAAGACGTTTTTTATTATTATTATTACTATTAATATCTCATCCCCTCACACCTCTAAAAAACATTATTCTTCATCATTAGGAGAGATTCATCGGTTTCTTAATATTAAACATAAAAGCTATACTACCGTTCAAAGCCTTACTGCAAATAAAAAATGCAACAAAAGCTTTATGAGCTAGATATTAACGTCGGCGAACCAGTCGATATAGTGTTATCAAATAAGCCGACGTACAATAAAAACCTATCACGGTAAGTGATTAAATTTGTGAGCGAAGTAGTACAGAGAGTAATGGTATTTTATGTAGTCGTAAAATTTGTGTTGTCTATTTATTTGACTAGTAAATTTGGAGAAAACTGTAAGTGATGCAATTTGTCGGCGGAATAGTACATAGAGTAACGGTATTTTAATAAGGTTGTAAAGTTTTCTTGCATTTTTAATTTGCAGTAAAGCTTTGAACGATACTATACCAACTTCCATATTTTCATTCACTTATTTTTTCTTTTTATTTCCAAACAGAACAACATTTTCTTTTTTATTACCAATTTGATTTCCTTACTCTATGAGTTTCTATAAAATATTATCGCTGAAATTGGTTGTATTACCTATTAGGCAACGTAATATCCATCAAAATGATGACAGGCACCAATATTGTTTTATCATGTTCTACAACATATTTCAATTACATCGAAATCCCTGGACAACGAAATTCGTTGGTCGCTTTGACGGGAGGTGATGAATTTTTCCGTAATAAGTTTGATTTATTATTTATAGTGTTTTGCTTAAAACAATTTCATTTTTGTAGAACTCCCAATAGTCCTCTTTGGTCTAATATGTATATAGTAGACGATATTCCTACAATATGCTTTATATAATATTTCTATTATAGTGGGATCGATCTGGCACGAAAAAGCCCCGAAACGACAGTGTTTTTTTTTTCGAACTTTTTTTGTGTATATTTATGTAGTCGGGGGTGGTGGAGGGGGGGAAATTTACATGTAAATATAGGGAATATTGCCACTCCCACCCCATTTTAAAGGAAAATAAAAATAAAAATTAAATTAAATTGGGATTTACTGCGTATACAAGAACCTGGGGGTTCCCGCTCACCGGGACACACGAACGAGCCAAGATAGAGTAAGGAGAGCGGTGGGAGCGCTAGGCTCCTCCCTCGGCATCTCACTGCACGGCTGCTTCCGTTTTTATAAATGTATCACACGCCCGTACAGGCCCTAATGTAGTTAAAGCTTCGGGGTAAGAAAAATAGGTTTTTGCGCCGGCATTTTTGACGTTAATCAGTGGCGTCATTGTTAAAAATGGTTCGACATCTAACAGATATTCAAAAACTTCGAATTGTTTCTAAAATTGAAGATGGTTGGTCCGTAAGAAGACTTACTGCTGAATACAATGTGAGTAAAACCACGATCATGAGTGTAAAAAACAATGGGAAACTAACCAAACGGTATCCCGTAAAGTTGGTTCCGGTAGGCCCAGAAAGAGCAATAATCAAGAAGATGAAAATCTTATAAATTACCTAAGAGAAAACCCTTTTCAGACTGCAGTAAATGCAGTTTCAGAGACAAATTTCCCTGCTTCGGTACTTACTGCTTGCAGAAGAATAAAACTAGGAAGCGAATTGAAGAGTTGTTCAGTGGATAAAAAATACAAACTTTCAGAAGAAAAGAAGCAGGGTAGGATTATTTTTGCACTGAACTATATAATCAATTATGAAAACTTCTGGGGACAAGTTATCTTTTCTAACGAAAAGGTTTTTAAATCCTGTAACGATGGACATATTCGCGTATATAAGCCTCCTTCCACTAGATACGACGAAAAATATACTTTCGATCCACAAATATCAGGAAGGTTTTCAGTCAGTGTCTGGGCTTGAATGAGCCTAAATGGGTTAGGTGTGTGTTGGACCAGTGGTGGTCATCTCAATTCCATTAAATATATTGAAATATTAGACAATATTATGTTGCCGTCAGTAATAGAGGGGTTTCCGGAAAATAATTTTATTTTCCAACAAGACAACTGCTCCATACATACGGCCCATCGTGTTAGGCAATGGTTTCTTAATAAAAACATAGAGTTGATACCGTGGCCATCTAAAAGTCCGGATTTAAATCCAATTGAAAATGTTTGGGAACTAATGGTGAAACATATAAAAAAATTAAATAACCAGCCAAACAATGTCCAAGAATTGGAAGGGATAATTGAAGACGCTTGGGAGAACTTGTCGCAAGAAGTTGACCTAGCAAGAAATCTGATTTTGTCTATGCCTGCAAGACTTCAGGCAGTTTTAGACGCTAATGGAGCAATAACAAAATATTAGTTAATTCTGTATTACCTAGTTGAAGTTCATTTATTTTATTTTTTATTGTATTTTTATGTGCAGTCTGCATTGTTTACATTTTTTTAATCTCAAGTGGTATTTTTCTGTTCTTATTTTAAAAATAGAATTATCATTATTCAGTTAGTATTTTAATTACAACCATTAGTAGAATTATCCGTAACAAATATAATTTTTTTAAACAATAATATAGCAGGCTTGAAAATATTTTGAAAAAGTTATTTACTAATTATTTTTTAAAATTCCATTTGAATAATATTAAAAAGAAAGGTTTAATAAGTTTAAACACACTAAGAAAACCGATCTCCTCCAAAAAACTCAGGTACGGGGTAAATCACCTCTTCTCCACCCCCCTCTCGACATGCCTGGCCAACCCTATTTACAGACATATGCACACAATTAAACTATTAAAATTTTCGATTACAAGAGTTGTACCAGTTTTTTTTTTTAATCAACTGTACCTCACGTTTGCTGCGCGATGTGCGGAAAAATTTGCGGAAGTTACAGCAATTTTAATTTCATTTACGTTCCCCTACCACCCCCACCTAGCAACTTGAAGTTTGGAAACAGTACTTGGGTCCTGATTGCCTATCGGAGTGAGAGGGAAAAAAGTCGCTAAGTCACTTTCTACCCCGAAAAAAACGCGAACACCGCTCTCGGCACGTTCCCGCCGCAGCGAAAAATCCTTATACAAATCCGTATCTTCAAATCGCAATATCTGGAGATCCGCTGTACCGATTTCGACAAGTCAAAATTCAGTTTATGGGCATGCGCGAGCCCTTTATTTTATCCCTATACACATTTTTCGATCCGAATCAAACTAAGCGAGTTATGTTCGAAAAACTGGTTCTCTCTATCTTTACATGCAAATTTACCCCCCTCCACCACCCCCCTCGAGCCCGCAAACATGACCAGATGATAGAGGAAGTCCGACTAAATAATATACACAAAAAAAAATTCGAAAAATACACTGTCATTTCGAAACCCAGATCGATCCCACTATTAGTTCATTTAATTAAGTTTAATTTTGCATAAGCGATAAATGTCTAAACAATTTTATATGTAACGATGAAAATTTTTTTTATTGTACCTTCTAACATTTTTTACAGTATGAAGTACATTTTTTTTAAACTTACAATATGAATACCGAGATGAATACAATATGGTCTATTTTTTATAAGAAAAATGGACAAAATGAGATTGTAATTACAGGTTTTATATTAATTTCTCAGAAAACATTTTATAGAACAGAAAGCGTTCAGAATACTTTTTTGTATAAGAAAACATAACTTCTTCCCCTATTTTTGATAATTTGTACCCCTAAACATTTGATAAGTTCTTTCTTTTATGCCTTTTCTACTGATTAATTATGCTACTTTTCGTAACTATTCTACCCTTTAAACTTCATCCCTCACCAGGTATGTGGGTTGAAAATTTCAAATTTGAAGTAAGATTTATGTAAGAATTGATCTGAATTGACTTTAACAAACTTTGTGTACATATTTTACTTAAAAAGAAATGAAATTTAGATAACTGAAATGATAAAAAAAGGTGTATTTGATACACCAGACGTCAACGGATCATGGAACACCCTGTATATTATTATATTTTTGTAATTCTTGAAAGACTCTGAAATTTGTTGTTGTATTTAGATTGTCATGACGGTGTGATGTCAGTGAAATCAAATCGAGCATAAAAATTTGCGAATGAATTTCGTGGGCCATCAAATTTTTTCTTTAACAAAACTAATTTTCTTCAAGTGGAACCATAATGGTAGAGTACTCCCATAAATTAGTGGATGTTCTAAGGAATCCATGGATATGCCTAAAGGAATTTTTTTCTGATCATGGCACTCTAGATACACCAACAAACAAGTATCTAGTCAAATTTTTTTCATGGAGTCGAAGTGTCACTTACGGGGAATCACCATACTCAGAATTTTTCAAGGACTCTAAAAATATAAAACTATACAGGGTGTTCCATTTAGGAATCAAAAGTTGGTGTCATTTCCGGTGAAACCGGAAGGGAAAATATGACAGTAATGCCACAAAGTGTCTTCTTATTCATATAATACATCTACCAAGTTTCATTCTGATATTCTAAAAAATAAAGGCAGAAACGGGGGGGGGGTCTACCGTTGACACCCGGTATGTATAATAAATTAAATAAAAACAAAGTTTTCAATTAATATTATGGTATGACCCTGGTTATTTTATTTAAAGCTTTCGGTTGATGTATGATTTTGCCCTATGAAGTCAGTCACACTTTGGCCAACTAGCACAGTTAAGATACGGAGAACAGTAGGGTAGTGGGTTCAAATAGAGAGCGCCAGATCATAGACAGTCAGAAAAAATTAGAGGTTTAGTATATAGCAATATATTACAATGGAAAAAGATATATCGTACAATAAATAATACACTTAGTCCCAAAATAGGGAAACTACAGTAAAATTTAGAAAGTGTTATTTTACACACGGATAAGCAAAAATATAATAAATATAATACACGCTATTACCAACGAGATGGCAAATATATATGAAAATATGTATATGTCTTCTTAGCCTAAAAAGAATGACAAAAAAATAGAAGATAATCTACATTAATAACTCTACAAAAACAAACTACGAATATTTACCACTAAAGATCTTTTGGTGACATAAACTTACATTTAAGTGTAAAAGGACGGATACCTTTACGTTGAAATCTTCCCCTTACTCTAACTTGATAAAATTTTATCCTATATACTAGGCTAAAAATCTTTACTACTTTACGATAACTATAAATACGATAAACTTCAATTATTATCTCTATCGGTAACTACATTAATTTACAGTACCTATTACATATACAGGAAATCTGTTTCCTTTAAAAAAAATTTACATCCATCCGAAGATGTTAAAAGACAAAGTCAGATTGCGGAAATCAGAAAGCACACGTAAGTACTCTCGTAGTTGAATTAATTGTACGAAATATAACTCAAGGTGTATCATAGCGACACCTAGCCATTAACAAAGCAATTAGGATCAATCCACCAAGTTAGATAATTGCATAATCCCTGGCGAATATGTAGAAAATTGAAAATTTAATCTATGTACTGTACACTGATTAAATATATGCAAATAAATTGTTACTAGTAATTCGATTTAGCAGAAATAATTTTTTATAGTCTGATGAAAATTGAAAGTATGATCCACTTCTGCAGGAATACCCAGATCTGCACAAATTGATATTACAGAATTTTGTAGATCACGTTCACGTGGTAGATTAAAAATTTCATCACCGAAAATTTCCATTTTTCGTACAACCATATAGTAAAAAAATATTTTCCATATATCAAACAAAATCTTGAACCATTGTTTCTTCTATTATTATAGTTACTAATTAATTTCCAAATTCCTAATATTTCAGGGGACTTTTAAAATTCCATTGAATTTCACCAGTTATCACGATTTCTATTAATATTTTATAAAATAAACCGCCGCCCATGGAATTACTACTTCCACATCCAGATTTTTGTATCCAAGTTTTATACACACTAAATTCCAATGAAATATTTTACTCCCTTTAATAATAGGGTGGAGTGGCAATGGGGGGTAGTAGGGGGGTGTGGCTAATGCCAAGATAAATGTTGAAGGCCCTTGGTTCTCGTATACACACTAGATCCCAATTTAATTTTTATTCCCTTTAATAATAGGGTGGGGGAGGCATTGGGGGTGGTAGAATGGGTGGCTAATGCCAAATTTTTTTTAGAAGCCCTTAGTTTTCGTATACATGCTAAATCCTAATTTAATTTTTTAGTCCCTTTAATAATAGGGTGGGCGTGGCAATGAGGGTGGTAGAGGGGGTAGCTAACACCAAAAAAAATTTTGAGACCCTTTGTTCTTGTATACACACTGAATCACATTTAAGTTTTTTTACTACCTTTTATAATAGGGTGGTATTGGGGGTGGCATTGGGGGTGATAGTGGAGGGTGGATGATGCTTAAGAAAATTTTGATACTTCGACTTTTCGTAGATGCCCTAAATTGCAATATCTTACCTCATTGCTTTGCCTATTGACCATTATTTACCCCATTTACCCCGAACCTTTCAACGGAATTAGATCAAAATATAATCTAGTTCCAGATCTCGTTATGATACATAAGTGTACCAAATTTCAAGTCAATATCATAAACGGTTCCAGAGTAAACGTGCGCACAAAAAAGTTACAGACAGACAGACCGAAAGACAGACAGACCGACAGGCAGCAATTTTTTTTAACAATTAAAAAACAAACACTTAAGCCAAAGAATAACAAAATATATCTACAGTATATTATGGTAAAAGCTTCAAAGAATAGTTACAAATTTTTCTTACATTAAGAAACATTAATTTTCATATAGTTTTTGAGTTCTAAAAATCGCAAATTTCGCGTTTTTTGAGATTTCAAGAATTTTTTTCTCGAAATCTATCAATTTTAGAGAAAAATGTCCAAGATCATTTTTTGTTTGCTTTAGTGTGAAAAATACGACATTATTTTTTCCGAAACGAAGAAGTCAATTTTTCTAATTTGTCTAAAAAACTTTGTTTAAACAATTCCTACCACATTTCCATCTGGAAAACTGTACTTTCTTATAAAGGAGCACTTTTTGAACAAGATGGCACAAAAATATTCCATCCAAATAAATTTTCCCGATCGATGACTGATTCCGCCCGGGCTAATTTGCTCGACGTGGTGACATATCTCCTTGTGGTGGCATTCTACGAATTACCTTTAAAAATCCGATGACAACCCAACAGTTACGAACGTTTTATATTTGATAATATAAATTCATACCTAGAACATAGGTTAGTGAATTCAATTGGAATCTTAAATCCTTTATATATCTCTCATTATAGACAATTTTTTATTTATTTTGGTTAATATATTTTAAATTAATCAATGAACCGTAAAAAATCATAAAAATTCGGGCTACTCTTATAGTAATCAGAAATCCTATTAGAGACTCACATGTTCGTGATTTGCACGCACCCCGAAAGCTTAGCAAGGGAGTATAACTAACATATTTCCTATTTCCTATTAGTACGGAAGCTAATATAAATTTTAATAAAATTAATTTAACTTTTCTAATAATTTATTATTATAAACATATAACGTAAGGTGTTTTACAACATCGCACATTACATTATTAATAAGCTAAAAGAAGTGATTAAAATGTACATTTAAATTAAAATATTTCACCGCATGGCAAACAAATCAATAAAAAAGTAAAGTATCTTTTCTTTAATTAAATTTATTTACAAATTTGCAAGATGGTCCAAAATTATCTCCCGATATTTCTGCAGCTGACAGTACATCCAGAAATAATGGTAGTCTTTTATATAAACTTATTTCCTAAAATGAATAATAGGGGAGATATACCCCTTAAAAGGGGGATAATAAATTTAAGTTTTTCTACAAGATCTTCCGACACCCTTAAAATATCAAATTCATATTTTAAACTTGGTCATATGCCATTCGGACACTAGTTTACATGGTATCTGTCAAATCCCCCCTTCTGCTTAAGGGGTAGTTTTTGTGGGTGACTGTCAGCGTTTTCCACATAACTTTTAATTTTTTTTTTCATATTTCTAAAAATTGTTATACAAAACTAATTCTCAGATCATTCAAAATAATCATACGCGCTCACTGTATTCTAACTTTGATACATTTTCAGAAGTTGTAACGGCCTAGCAATATGAATTTATCGGGCTATTAGAGACCTGGTTAAGTAGCTTTATACCTACTTTGGACATTCCTAGGTATAATTTGGCTACAAAGTACCGGGACAGTAGGGGAAGTGAGATTGCTTTTTAAGTTAGTGACTTGTATAAATTTAAAATTTTAGATACCCCGCCGCGCCTCGCCTGTTAGAAACAGCGTTAGAGCAATTGTGGGTTAATTTTAAAATGCAAGGTAGGAAGGTGTACCTGGGATCTTGAGAACGTTTTGGTTACTATTATACCAATTATGATTATGTGCTGCTCGGAAATGACCTTAATGTAAATTTATTTTATAATGGTAATGGTCAAATACTTTTATAAAACTTTGTAAATAAATATAGTCTTCGACAAATTAGTCCCCATGTAAAATATCCAGATGGCGCAGAAAGCAACATATTTCTGTATATGAATCCCTTCGCTTTTGCATCACAGAAAGAGAAAATTAGCTGCGAAACGAGACCGGATCCCTTGATTACAGATACTAGTCAAACCCTCATTGATATTTTGGCAACCTCATCGATAGATCTTATTCGGGAATATGATGTTATTAAAATGGATGATTTATCCGATCCTTGTCTTGTGAAAGTAGCTTAAATCTTGAAAAATCTGCTGCAGTAATAAAATATAGAATATATTATAACGCCGCTACTTCGGTGCTGCAACTTATACTTTAAAATAGTACAAGCGGGTTTTTGCCTCGAGCGCCAGTTTCTGTTTAAAGTGTAGAAACATCACTTTCTCTATTAACAGTATAATAGAGGCCCCAAATACAGTCAGTGAAGACGGTTTATTACCAGGGGTCGAAACGTAGGCCGCCATTCTCAAGGAATGGACAGCTGTAATGATTTTATTATTAGTAACACTTTTACTATTTCAGGCTTATGCAAATGAGAGTAGAGACTCAAAATAAAGCACACAAGACACCACTTTAATAATTTACTGAAAATATTTACAGTTCAAAGCAAAAATCAAATTTACGATATGGTGTTTATTTTAGGAAATGTGCATAGATGTATTTACAGGAAAACAGCAAAATTATACAGATATATATATAATCAAATATATGAAAATTTTTAGTTACCCAAGTTTCGGAAATATTCAAATTTTAGTAAGTTATAATTTTACCTCTTTTTTATTTCTCTAATTAAAATTTCTACTAATATTGTTAACCAGGTACTTGTACAAAGTGAAAGCAAGTAAGTATATATCATGTAAATGCAAAACGAAAAATGAAAGCAAATGACAAGCAAAGCCGGCGGTTTGACACTTGCAACAGAAATGAAATTAGGACTAACTTTATGGCAGACAAATTATTATTAATATTTTGAAATTTCTAGCAAAATAAAGTGATTTTTTGATATTATGAAATAGTTAAATTTGCGAATTTGAAGTGGTGAACTCGGTGATGGAATGTTAATTATTGAATAAGACAGTACGTCTCAGTTGAAGTGTCCCAATTAAAGACAGCGTCCCCGAATGAGAATTTTGCCGAAAATAACCCCGTTAATCTACTTTAAAAAATATCAAATAACGGTACGTCTCAGAAGGAGTGTCCCACTTAAAGGCAGCGTCCACGACTGAGAATTTCGCAGAAAATAACACGATATAACTACTATTATACAGTAAATTTTACTAACAAATGTGTTTAAACGCCAAGTTTTATTTTATTAAATAGTAATTTGTCGTGGCTTATTCTTTTATGATCGTGCTTGATATTAACTTATGATAGTTTGACTCAGGTAACTGACTGACTGAGAATTTCACGGAAAACGTAATTTATTCGCAAAACTAAAATCAAATCACAACACATTGTATCAAAATTTCGACATACACCTCTGGAGTGTCCCACATAAAGGAAGCGTCCCCTGATGGTATTATTCACGGTAAAATCTCTTCCCCGAATTACTAGGCATGATCGGTTAATTGAAAATTACTACAAGTTGCTGAAGGCACAAATTATCAAAATATAACAAAGATAAATTAAAATTATGTATGATTTGTAAGGTGTAATTCAATGCAGGTCGGGGTATTTGCCCGCTGAGTAGTTGTTTCCTGCAAATCATGTATAATAATAGTATATAGGTTAAGTCCACCAAGGGCTGAAGGTCGCCGCTCTCGGTACTTGCAAAATGGCAAGTCGCTATACACCATGGAGACATATGTGATGTCTGGTGTATAGTAGCATTAGACCACATGAGAGGATTCACTTACCTCTCACCACTACACCATTTACATTACTCTGTATAAGACTAGCAGGTTGGCCACTGTCATTTGTCTGCTCTATGACCTATGGCATACTGAGGAGAACTAATAAGTTCGAAACCGGTCTATGTCTGGTCAGGGAGTTGACAAATGACATTGGCTACCAATTTTTCATGATTTGTAAGGTGGAATTCAATGCAGGTCGGGGTATTTGCCCGCTGAGTAGTTGTTTCCTGAAAATCATGTATAATAACAGTATATAGGTTAAGTCCATCAAGGGCTGAAGGTCGCCGCTCTCGGTACTTGCAAAATGGCAAGTCGCTATACACCATGGAGACATCTGTGATGTCTGGTGTATAGTAGCATTAGACCACATGAGAGGATTCACTTACCTCTCACCACTACACCATTTACATTAGTCTGTATAAGACTAGCAGGTTGGCCACTGTCATTTGTCTGCTCCATGACCTATGGCATACTGAGGAGAACTAATAAGTTCGAAACCGGTCTATGTCTGGTCAGGGAGTTGACAAATGACATTGGCTACCAATTTTTCATGATTTGTAAGGTGGAATTCAATGCAGGTCGGGGTATTTGCCCGCTGAGTAGTTGTTTCCTGCAAATCATGTATAATAACGATATATAGGTTAAGTCCACCAAGGGCTGAAGGTCGCCGCTCTCGGTACTTGCAAAATGGCAAGTCGCTATACACCATGGAGACATCTGTGATGTCTGGTGTATAGTAGCATTAGACCACATGAGAGGATTCCCTTACCTCTCACCACTACACCATTTACATTAGTCTGTATAAGACTAGCAGGTTGACCACTGTCATTTGTCTGCTCCATGACCTATGGCATACTGAGGAGAACTAATAAGTTCGAAAAAGGTCTATGTCTGGTCAGGGAGTTGACAAATGGCATTGGCTACCAATTTTTCATGATATGTAAGGTGTAATTCAATGCAGGTCGGGGTATTTGCCCGCTGAGTAGTTGTTTCCTGCAAATCATGTATAATAACAATATATATGTATATATATATATATATATATATAGATAAATATATATATATATATATATATATATATATACATTAGTCTGTATAAGACTAGCAGGTTGGCCACTGTCATTTGTCTATTCCATGACCTATGGCATACTGATGAGGACTAATAAGTTCGAAACCGGTCTATGTCTGGTCAGGGAATTGACAAATGACATTGGCTACCAAATGATTTGTAAGGTATAATTCAATGCAGGTCGGGGTATTTGCCCGCTGAGTAGTTGTTTTCTGCAAATCTTTATAATAACAGTATATAGGTTAAGTCCACCAAGGGCTGAAGGTCACCGCTCTCGGTACTTGCAAAATGGCAAGTCGCTATACATCATGGAGACATCTATGATGTCTGGTGTATAGTAGCATTAAACCACATGAGAGGATTCACTTACCTCTCACCACTACACCATTTACATTAGTCTGTATAAGACTAGCAGGTTGGCCACTATCATTTGTCTATTCCATGACCTATGGCATACTGATGAGGACTAATAAGTTCGAAACCGGTCTATATCTGGTCAGGGAATTGACAAATGACATTGGCTACCAAATGATTTGTAAGGTATAATTCAATGCAGGTCGGGGTATTTGCCCGCTGAGTAGTTGTTTCCTGCAAATCATTTATAATAACAATATATATATATATATATATATATATATATATATATATATATATATATATATATATATATATATATAAATGGTGTATAAATAAATTGGTTAAGGATTTCGAGTAGTGGAAAACTAATTTGAATATTCAAATTTGAATTATTAATATGAAATAAGGAGAGAAGCAAAGAATGATATCAAGAGTGATTTGCGTGCGCAAAAGGTACTTTTTAAATAATAAAAGCTTTAATCTACAAAAGTCTCAAGCAAAAATAATAAAGACAAATTTGTATTTTACTTAGTTTTAAGGAATTCTGTACGTCATTTAACTGGTAACAGTTCCATTTGTTCTTTAGCAATATAAGTACTGTTCTTGATATCTTTTCGTTATTTAAGTCGAGTAACAACCTTAAATATATAGAAACTGCTCTTGAGATTAAGAGAAACTGTTTGCAGTTTGGGCACAGTTGTTCTCGTGCTCTATTCAATCTGAAGTTGGTAATTCAATTTTAGATTTGGCGCCCTGGTAAGAAATTAAATTTTTCACAATTTACAAAATTTCACTTTTCAAAATTCAAATTTTATTCTATATCAATCCATTTCATCTACTGCTCTTGAGACTAAGAGAAACTGTTTGCAGTTTGGGCACAGTTGTTCTCGTGCTCTATTCAATCTGAAGTTGGTAATTCAGTTTTAGATTTGGTGCCCTGGTAAGAAATTAAATTTTTCACAATTTACAAAATTTCACTTTTCAAAATTCAAATTTTATTCTATATCAATCCATTTCATCTATATTTTTCATTTCACACTATTCGTAATATCATTACAATATATATATATATATATATATATTGTAGATGTGTTTCAAAAACCTGCGTAAGCAGTGGTTCATATTCAAATAATTCTTGTGACTATAAATCATTTGAATTTCATCCTTCCTGTAGCAAATTACATTTCTCTATAACGTTTATTACTTATTGATCCGATTTTCGTGACACTGCAATTATTTCAGACGAATAAATTATCTGAATTAAACACTGAAACGTTGAAACAAAGAAGCACATCTGGTTTCAAAAATAATTTATCAGTGGGTATTTGTTTTATCCTCCCAAATCAGATCAACTGATCGAACAGGGCACTGCCCTTTATAAATCAAGCGTTTAATCAACGCAGACCGAATAAAAGTTTAAAATAAATTCTCCAACACCACCTAGTAGCCTTTTTTATTTGATGTCGGGATATTGATTTCCATTGGTGAGTATCAGAAAGTAATATTGTTTTATATAAATTTATTACACCTGGGCAGATTTCCTCCACGCGGAAATTTGTGATAGTCGACAGATAAAGGGAAAATTGGTGAGATTCTCTATCAACAGGATGACGCATAGCCGCAGTAAAATGGAGTCCCTATGCGAGCGCTGCGAAAATCAGGAAAATGAGGCGAATAATTCGAACTCCAATAGAACTTTCGCTGATGTTTGGTGCATACTGATACGATCAGTTTTGGGTTGGCTTTTTTATAATTCGATGTAATCTCGCAAAGTAACTAAGTCGATCGTTATGCTGAAGATTATGTCTAGAGTTGTAATGAGGGTGGATTAGATATATTAGTCTTGGGAAATCTCCTATCAAACTCGTGGTGCTATACAGATAGAAAACTTTTTGAAGTCAATTTTATAGTTTTTTCTTTAAATTATATATTATGTCAAATATACATAATTGGAAAATGTGCGATGTGAGACACAGTGAAAATGCATTAGTGTCGAAAGTCAAAGTTTTCAACATGGTAGATAGGAATGAGAGAAGAAAACAATTACAGAACTTTATTACTTATAGGAGATTATAAAAGCAATGAATAAAAACCAAAGTCTTATGGGAATTCACTTGAATACGCCTTTAATATAATAAATATCCCACTTATATGCAATAGGAATTACCATAAACAACAATACTGAGGGAAATATGAGACTTGAAATAAGTAATAAGCCTTAGTTTTTTCAATTTAGTAAATATTTGATATCCTTAATTATATTTAATACAGACAAATAATTATTTTAAAAAATTTTGTTCCGACAAGAATGTACCAAATTAGTGGACAATACTAAATGATTTATTTCCGCCGTGTTTGTTCTTCCTAAGTAAATTACTATACGAAAATGACAGATTTAGTTGACAGAAAGATATTTGTTTCTCCCAAATTTATATTGCAATATTACATTTATTTCCTAGAAATAAATATATCAGCAAAGAGTTAATCATAATACGTGAAGTAAATATTTAGTTCTGTATAGTAATATTTACTACTCATTAATAAATTTACTTCTGAAAACTAAATGTCCAAATAAATGTCGCCTTCGAAAATACTGTGTACTTTATGGTTTTCGTTATAGACGCCATTAAGTGATCCATTTCCTTCGCAATTCGTTGTGTTTTTATTCAGTTTACGGCGTTTATTTTTGAGAATGGATAATAGTGATTGAATTGAGTGAATTTAATGTAATCTTGGGGCCTTGAATGCGTCCAGCAAATCTTTAAAGGTATGGACTAGTCTAGCCCGACTATTTGTGAGGTCGCCATTGTATTCATTGTACTATTAGTAAAAGTAAAATTACCATGCACGTGCATTATTAAATTTTCTCTATTATATGTGCAGTACATCATATCTGATTGACCTATAATGCGAATATGTATAATTTTATTTATGATAATTAGTAAGTTTACGAAAATCGGCCTACTTTGGTAAATTCTATCGCAGTTTTGGGACACAATGGAGTATACTAAAAAAGTAAAAAGTTAATAAGCACTATGTGTGCGTGAACACTTTAGGTAACTTCAGTCTACTTATGTGATTATAAATTTTTTTATTCTGTAATTTTTTAAATGCAGATATTTTACAATAAAACATTGTAATATAGTATATTGTTTTATTTGTCTGTTTAATGCATTATTTTACAAGTATTATTAAATTCAAAAGTTTACTCGGTACTTATTGTATATATTAACTGCATTTTTTAACGTCGTGCTGTATTTTCTTGATTTAAATAAATGATGAAAGTCATCCTGAGAGAATATATGCATTAAAATACAGGTATTACATTTATAGAGATGGTAAAAAATAAAGAATATATAAAAATGTATAAACCAGTTTTAAGATCAAACACATGGTACTCAAATCAATAGATTCATATTTTCTTCCAATTGATTTATATTTTTGTAAAAAAATGGTTTAAATATTCCAAGATTAACTTTTATATACACATCAGGTAAGTAGAAATGTAAATCCATATTTTTAAGGTAGCAGTATTTGTTTATCGCATATATAGTGTGTTCCCGGTTTGTGTGTTGAAGAGAAAGATTGTATTATTTTAATGTTTGAAAAAAATGACAATCCAAGAAAGGGTTTTATTTATTGAAAGGTAAAGAGTCGCAGAGTTTAATGTTAGTTTATTGATTAGTTTGAAAATGTACATACCCAAAAAAATTAAGAAATGTCTAGCTAGATTACAATATAGCTTCGTTTTTCGTTTGCGGTAAAATGCCAAATATATGCAGAATTTAATGTTAGTTTATTGATTAGTTTGAAAATGTACATATCCAAAAAAATTAAGAAATGACTAGCTATATTACAATATAGCTTCGTTTTTCGTTTGCGGCCAAATTCCAAATATATGCATATATTGGAATGGTGAAACATAGTCAAATACAAAAGTTCATAGATATGCAGAATTTAAAATAGATATAGAATTTTTAAATTTTGATTATTATTTCATTACAAAATTTTATATAGATGTGACCGTATCTTGCAATTTATTTGACACTTTTAAACAAAAGTCAAACTAGTTTGATTGCTTTCTGTTTCAGTAAATATTAAAACATTTTTCTTCAGTTATTTTTTCAATTGTTAAAATTAACGCAATTTTTCCTCTCCGACAGATAATCCGGGGACACACTGTATATTAACATAAAATAAATATTTCTATATTGCAACTAAATCGAATGGTATACATTTATTAACCACAAGCAAGCATATTTACCAGCAACAAATTTATAGAGTACTCAGTAAAGATGATTTTTATTAAGAAATGTTTTTTTATTATCCATAAATTGAAAAATTTATATGAAACAGAAAATCTGTTTCATATTAATTACTAATAAATAAACGAAATTTTTGTAAGAAGCTTTGTTTATTAGAAATAAATTTTTATTTCTCAGAACTATATATTTTTTACTCGTGAATATTTGAATTTATTCGACAATATTAAATATTTAGTTTTCATTTTTAAATAAATGCTTTAGTAACTCCAACTAAATGTTTAATCGGCCAAATACGAATAAATTATTTGGGGTAATGAAATATATTTATCTCAATTAAATCATTCTCTTCTCAGTGAATAAATGTTATTTAATCGCCTTCCAGTTAAAGAGACGGGGTTTTACAGTTTATAGTGGTATCCGAACTACTTCTTGGGGATAATTTTTATAATTGAAAATCACTTCGCATTAGGTGTAGTTCGAGCCCACTTCCCTAGGTATGCTCAGAGAGCAACCTAAACGTGTTAACCCACTGGGCTGCCGCCCCCTTAGACAAACAATAGACAAATTCATATAAAAATACTACTAAAAATATTTGCCGCATTTCTCCAAGCTTTTGCATTTTCTACAAAAGTATATAATTTCTAGTGTTATCCTTGATAGTGAAAGGAGGAATGGGGCCGGGTAACTTAGTTTAAAAACTACATTAAAGGTTTTTGAGTATTAATAGCACTTCCTAAACAATTTCCTATTCATATTTAATGAAATATATAATATCTACCAATATTTAACAATGAAGAAAATGTATTTTCACCTATGTTAAAAATTATTTGAAGGTTTATTATTTTATTATTAATATCAAAGCACCCCCCCTACAAAAGGAATGGATTACCGATAATTACAAAAAAAAAAAAAATTCATTATATTTATAAAAATGCTTTCGCAATCTTTCTTACTTGCTAAGACACTTTAAGTCTTAGCAATGATATCCTTAATAACAAATAATAATAGCCAGTGCCAGCCTTCGAAGTAAAAAGTTTTAATTTCACTTATTAAAGTGACAATACCAAACAGCGCCAAATACATAAAAATAAATGACGAAAAGGAATAAAAACGGTAAATTAGTACCACATTCTCAAGAAAAAATGTTTTAGATTTACAACATTGAAAAAGGTGCAAACCAGCACCGAAACGTCTGCGTCTGTTAGAGAATAAACCATAAAAAACTTTAAATATTGCCTTTTAGCTAATATCTTCAACTATACAGGGTGGGGCAATAGTGCGTCGGACCTCGATATCACGAGTTCTAAAATAGCTAGAAATTTTTAAAAAATTGAAAGTAAACTAGATAAAAAAAGTCTATAACTGGAAATTATTTTCGAACAAACAGGGTGAGCCAAGACGAAATTACAGGACCAAGTGCTTTTTTTTAAATAGAATGCTATGTATGTCAGTACATTTTTTGAAGCCTCTATCTAGATTCTATTCATTGCTATATTAGCATTTAATATCTCCTAACCACTTGGATGTAATGAATTTTTTTGTTGAAATACTGCAATCTGCAGATGGATATTAAAAAAATCACCAACCACATTATGGGTTTTAAGAAAAACTTATGTGAATGCCAGTTACGAGACATCTAATTAATGTTTTTGAATTATTTTCATTTCCTAAAAATGTACAGGGTGGCCAAAAATTATTTTTCAATTAAAAACATTTTGAATTGAATTTTTTCCATTTTTTTCAAATGGATCACCCTCTATATTTTTCGACCATGTGATGTAGAAATGAAAAACGATATTTTTTTGTAAGTACTTCCATAGAGCTAATTGCAATTTCGTTTTATTGAGTAATAATTACAAAATTCAAAAATAAACTTAAAAAATAGGTTTCTTCAAATACCTCAGTAGAAAAAATATAATAAATGTTCCACATGTTGCCCATTTTGATTGACACACATCTCTATGCGCTTTTGAAATGAGGTTCCCACTGTTCCTAAAACTGCCGGTGTGATAGATGTAAAGGCGGTTATTATTCTTTCCTTCATATTTTGTACTGTTGTTAGTGTGTCTCTATAAATAATTTTCTTCATGTATCCCCATAAAACGAAATACATTTTTGTAAGATCTGGGGATCTAGCAGGCCACCTAGCCGGTCCATTTCTTCCAATCCATTGATTAGGGTAGGTATTTTAAGTGGTCTTTAACTGCATTTAAATAATGTGGTGGAGCACCATCTTACTGAAACCACATCCTATTTTGAATTCTTTCAGGGAGATTTACCAATAGTTGTGGCGGATAGTTTCCAAAAAATGAAGATAAATAACTCCAGTCAATGTACCATCAAAGAAATGTGGCCCAATTACATGTTCTCCAATAATTCCTCCCCAAACGTTTATAGACCATCTGTGTTGGTTATCAACTAGCATAAAAAAGTGAGGATTTTCCAAAGCATAATAATGGAAATTGTGCCTATTTACAAATCCCTTTTTATGGAAAGTTGCCTCGTCACTGAATATAACAGTATTGAAGAAGTTGACATCATGTTGCATTTCACCCCTGCCCCAATTACAAAATTGTAGGCGCTTTTGAAAATCATCATCAGATAATTCCTGGTGCATTTGAATATGATATGCATGCAACTTATTTGTTTTTAAGAGTCGACCCACAGACCATCTACTTATTCCTACTAATGAGCTCACTTCTCTTTGACTAACATGAGGATTCTTAACCGTTGACAGCACCGCACAAAACTCATTTTCTTCGTTCACAATACCTTTTTATTCTTTCGTTATTTTATATTCGACATTTACAGTTTCCAGAAATCTATCGAGAAGGTTTTGGAAGCTGCTAACATCAGGAATCCTTCTTTCAGGATAACGTTGGTGATAAATTCTATTGGCAAGTAAACAATTTCTGTCTGACTCGCCCAAAACAAAAGTCATGTCTACAAGTTCCGCTTTATTAAAATACATATTGTAAAATTCCAAATATTTTAAATTCAATACAAACTAACGACCGATAAGTGTAGTAAATGCTCCTTTGTACACGACAATTTATACTAAACTGAGGCTTTATTGCTTGTCGAATAACGAAAACAGCAAAAAAATGTACAAGAAAACATTACAGTAGAGGACCGGTTAAATACTATTTACTTATTTCAATGGATTAGAAGAGATGGCTTCATCGATCTCTTAGTTGGAATTTTGTTTCCCTTGATCGAAATGGGCGTTATGATTTTATTTTCCGTAAACCGAAGCGTGAAGACTATCGCCTCGGACTTCTCAGCGTTTACCCAACATGGCTGGCTGTGTCATCGGCGTACTTGGCCAGCTTCGTATTCGGGAACTCTGGAGTAACCTCGGGGTCCAGACGATGTCGAACGCCTTCTCAATATCGAGGAGCACCATGGTGGTGCTCTTCCTGATGTTGTATTGTACTTTGACGTCGTTAACTAGTCTAACGACCTGCTGCACCGTGCTCCTACCAATCCTCAAGCCAAACTGGGACTCATCGTCGATGTGGTGTTGCTCTTGAACAACATCTACTTTGGTCAGGACGAGCTTCTCCACCAACTTAAAGATCGCCAACAGCAACGAGATGGGCCTGTAGCTGCCGGCGAACTTCGCGTTCTTATTTGGCTTGGGGATGGGAACGACCACAGCGCATTTCCACTGGCTAGCAAAGTGTTGTAGCCGTAGGACCGCGTTAACGTTGTACGTCAACTGCACAATACCTTTCCTCGGGAGAAGAAAAAAAAATCAATTGTATGTTAAAGTGCCGCCTATTATGCATGTAGTATATCCTAAATTTCAATCAATTATCTTCAAAACTAAAGGAGAAAAAGGGGGTATACCATGATGCTGTTACACCCAGTATATATATTCGCTTTATTAAAATTTGAAAAATCGTGAATTTTACATTTTTATAAATGTTTTTTAATGTTTCATCGATTTTCATTATAAAAAACATCATGGAACTTCCTCTTTTCATAGGTAATCAAAGGAATTGAATTAGTTGATACTAAAGTGTGAGTGGGCGTTCTACGTTCTACTTCTTCGCGTAGAGTGATGGTGAGGTACGTTCCTATAAGAAACGAAGTAAGCCCACGGATTAATGATCATTTTCCGTTCGGGTTAAAACTGTAATTTAATTTACCATAAATGTCATGTTGTCTACGCCAAAATTGTGCCACGGATAAGATGTAAAACCTGGGGATAAATATAAATAACCAGTCGGGGTGGTAACATAATAAACAGGGATCAAGTATGATAACCTTCATTGTATTTCCGCCTCTGGCTATCTTACATTTTGACATATCGTTTTATTAATACATTATTATGCATTTCTTATCAAACTAACTGTGCACAATGCTGTACTCGTTCGTAATGTTGAAACTATTATAGTAACATATGTACGGGAAATTGAATACAATATTTTCTCCAAAAAGTGCATATTGTCACTAAAACACTCCGGTAGGACTTGGGAAATAGTTTTTCATTTTCCGCCAAGCTCTAAGTGTTGATAAACTCCTCTGAATATTTCACGTATGCTGAAAGGAATCACTGAGGCGCGCGTATATTAATAAATCTTTTACCGACAGCACCTCCAGAATTCCTAAACTTTATTGAACGTAGGCTCTCTTGCTTTGCGTGAGTTTTGACAGTGCAATGCGACGCGACGTCGACGTTGCTTTTGTAATATGGCATGTCTCTCGAGGATATTAAAAGACATGAAATAAACTTTTATACCTGCCTCTTTTTTAATAATGCGTATGTATTAGCACATCAAACTTTTATGCCGCGTATTATTTCCACATAGCATTTCATTTTTTTCCCTAATACTTATTATGCAAGTTTTTTATGATTAAATAAGTTTGTTATGTATAATGAACTCAAGATGGAGGTTTGTAATTTTAAACAAGATTCAAACAAATAAGATTACACCTTTTATTAACTATTTCTAGTGAATCCTACATATAATTATATTATTCTTGCGTTGCGAAACTTTTCATATAATTTTGAATATAGTGTATCGAAGCGTTTTTCGTTACCGAAATATGCACAGGATATTTTTATTTTGTCAACACCTAATTATTCTTCTATATTTATTTTGTACTACCGTAAGCGAATTAGTTTAAAAATTAATAAAAGTATTAATTTGTAGAAGCACCGAATAATCATACCAGTTGTAAAGTACAGATGTAATCAGGTAAAGGGAGAGCGACGTGACGAACTTGTATAGCCGTGCGAACCCACGGTAAATATTTTAATAAACTTTCAGCAGTCACGCAAGGCCCTTAATACTTAGATGGGTGATCGTTTTAAGTGTTATAGCACATTTCAGACATCAGTAAAAAAATAAATTTAAAAAACTTCATAATTTCCAAAATAAACATCATTTTCCATTCATAAAGTCAAAACATAATGAAAAAGACATTCAGGAACTTAAATTTACCAAAAACTACATTTTTACCAGTCAAATTCTGAAAAAATTCACAAATATGCCGAAATTACCGATAATAGCTTTTAAACTTTTTAATTAAACATTTTACAGCCGAAACATTACAAATTACAGCTCCAAAAAATAAAGCCCCCATGGTAAGCAACTTCAGTCTCGTCTAAATTTCGCACGAATCTTTATTCATATCATTTAAGTTCTATTTTTATTAATTTCCATCCATATAATTCAACGTCTAATTCTGTTTCCCAGTATTTCATTGATACTTATGAGTACAGTAAAGTGTCAGTTTTTGTGCTCCGAGTTCGTACTACATTTTAAGTGGTAAAAACTGTAAATAGATTAGTTAGAAAATATTAAAATATTAAAGTGGTATAATAAACAACGCTTACTGTTTTTTGCAAAATTCTCATTACTGAATCTACATCAAATAATCAATATAAACATTAATATTATTAATAAATGTCAGGGGCGAGCGTAGGTGCGTCTTTACTATGTACATACTTCGGTATGCGATGTAAAGCAACGACAGGCGCAGTTAGTAGTTGGATGGGTGACCATTCCAACGGAAACCGCATCCTCGCCTCACTCATCTTCCAGCGGCTTGTATATCAGTGTATGCGCGGAAGCTATACAACCTTGGGCGAGGGTTGTATAGGAGATATACCATCCTTCGGAGGGGGGATGTAAAGCCGTCGGTTCCTTGTCTATTAAATGTTAGGCAAGTAAAAGATCCCTACTCTTCTTAAGGGAAGAGGTTCGGCAAAATTCCTGGTTATGGGTAGCTCGTCTACA
Organism: Leptura quadrifasciata; assembly: GCA_963675555.1. NCBI lineage: Eukaryota > Metazoa > Arthropoda > Insecta > Coleoptera > Cerambycidae > Leptura > Leptura quadrifasciata. The sequence continues at coordinate 46,332,838 of OY776675.1, forward strand.
GGCGTCGGTGTTAGGCCGACGTTAAATAAATGTATATAAAAAAAAGTAAATGTCAGCTTCATGCCACAAGTGTACTAAAGCATAAGTGATAAATCGCCTGGCCTGCAGTGTGGTTTTTGCACAAAATTCTTTCATGGCAAGTGTGTCGCGCTATATAAAGAACAGATCTCTATATTTAATGATATACAGGGAATGGTTTATAAATGTGACGAATGTCGTAACTAACCGCATAGTGATGCTGGAAAAGAGTGTGATAAACGTTACGCTTTACTTCAGGCAATAAAATATCTACAAACAGTAGTGAAAAACGTACAGAAGGAATTAAAAAATTTGAAGGAAAATAAAATGTCGGAAAATACAGAAAGCATTATACATGAAATATCTGAGAGGCAAAGTAAATAGAAAAATGTCACAATTTACAAATTAGAAGAACAGGTAACTGCCTCTTCATCCAATAAGGTTGCAGCTGAAACACAAAAGTATCTGATATAATTAAATCCATAGCACCATCCGTGGATATAAATAATCTTATAACCTTATAGATTAGGGAAACGTGACGGTAAAAATACGCTTCCTTTGAAAGTAGAACTTACCTCTAGAGAGGATGTTTTCACAGTCCTTAAAAACAAAAATGAACTCAAGGATCATGATATTAATATTCAGATTACTACTGACAAAACTTCAATGTAACGAGAATACTTAAAAAACATAATATCTTAGCTCATTGAACGTAAGGAAAATGGAGAAGAGGATTTATATATTAAATATATCAATGGTAATCCAGCCATTACAAAGTCAAAAAAGTAAATGTCAAGATAGGTCAAGTAAATATACGATCCCTTAATAATTGTTTTCATAATTTGAAAGATATAATTGGATATAATTAATTTTCGATAATTGGACTTTGTGACTCTTGGTTAATGCAAGATTATTCAAGTAAATTCGTGTCCATCCCTAATTACAATTTAATAAGAAATGATCGTATTGGAAGAGGAGGAGGCGTTGCCTGTTATTTGCTGGCTACTTATGCATTCATTCATCTACGGTTGACAACAAATTACAACAACTGTGGTTAATCATCAATTTTAGTAAACAGAAAGTTGCTTTCGGCATTATTTATCGACCCCCTAGTGCAAATATTTTAACCTGTTTAAATAAACTAAGTGATATATTAGAACATGTGTACTTGGAAGTTAATTCGGTAATCCTTATGGGGATATAAATATAAATTTGTTAAATATAAATTCACCCGATTCTATAAGATTCACTTCAATATTATGTGATTTTGAATTGTGTCAAATAATAAAAAAACCAACTCGGATAACTGCTACTACAAAGTCATTGATAGATGTTATATGCGCCAGTAATGATATTGTGGTAAAGAGTTGTGATAAAATGGATATGCTTAATATTAGCGATCATATGATGGTTTTCTGTGAAATATTCATTGAAAATACTAAGGTATATAAGGATACTATTACTTATAGAAATTATAATATATTTGATATAAACAGCTTTGCTATTGATGCCACTTACAATGTGCCTTGGGAAAATGTAATTGATCAACATGATTTAAATTTAAAAGTGGAATTACTCAATAACTGCATAATGTATTTTTTGATCGCCATGCCCCAGTATGTACAATAATAAAGAAGCGTAAACATCAGCCATATATAACATATAATTTGAAAATAATGATAAAATCCAAAGACAAAGCACAAAAAAATATTTAAAATCCAGAACAGTAACCGATAGAGAGTACTACGTTACATTACGTAATTATGTAAATGAGGCAATAAAACGTGAAAAAATTGCATGTATACAGTATGTCCTAAAAAAAAATAAAAAGGATCAAAAAAGAATTTGGAGAAATTTATCCGAATGGGTAGCCACTAATTCTTCGTCAAAAAAAAAAATGTACCTGCTGATTTACAAAAACCAGAAGATAATGATTAGTTCTTAAACGATATGGGACAGTCTACCAGAAATAATGACTTATTTTCATTCTATAGTAACAATTTACTTAATAGAGTTATACATTTTAATTTTGTCGAAATAAATAACGAACAGATTTTTGATGCTTTAAAATCAATTAAAAGTCAAGCTTGTAGTGTGGATGGTCTAAATGTTAAAATGATTTCACTCGTTTTACCCTACTGCATTGATGTTATAAAGCACATATTTAACTAATGTTTAAATAAGGGTATTTTTCCAAACCTATGGAAAACAGCTAATATTATACTCATTCCAAAAGTAAATACTCCATCTTCTTTTAACGACCTGCGCCCAATATGTTTTCTGCCAACATTTTCCAAATTGCTCGAAAAAATCATATCCTTTCAAATAATAGACTATATTGAAGCTAATACTATATACTTCGAGTAATACAGCCAGGTTTTCGTCAAAAACATGGAACGCAAACTGCACTAATGACATTACTACTGCAATGGACAAATCATTGTCATCAATATTGGTTTTACTGGATCAGAGTAAAGCCTTTGACCATATTGGATTTGAAAATAGGGTCATAAATTGGTTAAGTAGCTACGTCAGAGGCAGATACAAAGAGTGTTAATTGATAATAATGTATGTTCGTCCATAAGAGAAACCTCATTAGGCGTTCCACAGGCGAGTATCTTAGGACCAATATTGTTTTCAATGTACATTTTTGACTTTCCCTTGATCCTGTTTCATTGCCAAGTGCATCTCTATGCTGACGATTTCGAACTGTATATGTCAATAAGTAACCCCGTAAATGATATAGAAAACATAAGCATAGATTTACATAATACAGCAAAATATTCCGAGAATCATGGCTTGCGTATTAACCCGAATAAAACAGTGGCACTTTGCATAGGAACTGAGAGGCAGATAAATAATATTGAGAGATCATACACTAAATATTAATGGAACAACTATAAACTGGGTACAATCTGCAAAAAACTTGGGAGTAATATTAGATAACCATCCATCTTTTGACTGGCATATCAGTCACATTTTTCAAATTACATTTTTAAAATTAAAGTCACTATACAAATTTAAATATCAGCTAAGTTAAGAAGTGAAATTAAAACTAGTCAAAGCATTGATTTAACCACATTTTGAATATTGTTGTGCTGTGTATTACAATTTTCTTACTCAATATAACCAATTAAAACTTCAGCGCATACATAGTGCTTGTATGAGATTTGTTTGTTGTATACCATTTTGGGAGCATATAACACCCTATCTGGTGGCTCTAAATGAACCAAATGTCAGACACAGAATTTATTATCTACTTTCCTTATTTTTATATAAACTAATAAAAAGCAAAACGCCTCGTTACTTATTTAATCTTCTTAATAAGCGGTCTGATATCCATATGGTCAATATAAGGTCAAATACATTCACAATTCCACAACGTTCGACAAATAAATAAGAAGGTAGTTTTTGTTACCTGTTTTGTTAAATAAAGTTATTGTTCATTTGGATTTATCTATTAATCGGTTTTAAAAAAATGTAAAAAATTCCTTATCAAATACAAATTAAATATTGTATATTTTATGTATGTACCTGCATATGTGTGTTTATACACTCTTAATTTAATATCTCAATTGATAGCATTATTTTTCTCTTTCTTATCAGTTATTACTATTGTTAATTATATGAATATATATATATATATATATATATATGAAGTGTTGTTGTACTTCCGGGTGCTCTCCCGGGAGAGCACCCGGAAGTACAACAACACTTCATTTAACACCCGCGAAAACCTAAAGATCTATATATATATATATTTTTTTTACTAATTATCATTTATTTAAAGTTTATTTTGTAGGGTTTCTTGGTTTAATATTCAACCATGTACATATTGTATATTATTTTTTCTTGGGGAGGTGGAAGATAGCCTTAGGCCAACCTTTTCCTTTTGTGTGTAAATTTTTTTTTAACACGATAAACTTTTATTTATTTATTTTATTTATTTATTTCAAATTATTTAATTTCAATAGTAAACTCATAAACTCTCCGTCTCCGAAGTGTAACTTTTTTCATCAAAACTTACATCTCTTCAACAAACCAGATACACTAAAGCTCTCGCGTAAACTCTGAAAGCTTCCATACACACATTCGCCGTTCATAGTGGCGTTCGTAGAATATTACCGAATCGAGCAAACGTCAGTCCGACCTAGTCTCGCAGTTAATCTCAAATAACTCAATAGCCGTTTCATACAGATTCACGACACTTACTTCAAAAGATGCCCCTTATCAATGTCCAACTTTCTGTATAATTTGCATTTTCAAAAATTTCTATTTTCATTGCAAAAAACGCTCCCTCGCGGAAAGGAGTGGATGGTACACGGCAAACGTTAGCAAAAAATTAGGATCAACGATCGTGCAAGACTACCGTCCCCGGCGAAACGAAATGCTTCTGGCACTATATAAGGTCAAGATTTTTACACACCTGCATGTCAGTTCTTCATAATTACTTCGTGTTATACATCTTCGAGCGTTAGTTTAAGCAGCTTGCCTTAATAAGTGGATTACTAGTTGTATTTGTGGGTTGTTTAACTAATATTGCTTTAGTGCATTCTATCTTTAGGCACTACCTTGTCGTCGGGAGTAAATTTCCCTGTAACCAAGTATTGTTAGGCTGCATCCTTGCTAGAACATGTAAAAAGCACTTTGACGCCTTCGCCGTTGTATTATACTTTCATACAGCGATTTTTTTTCAGTTTTAATACATTTTTCTAGTTTATTTATTTTCATGTATTTTTTCACTTCTTTTTTCACTATTTTTGTTTTATGGACAAATTTCTGGACGTCGTAGTTATCTTATTACTTACTTCGTTAAATCAAATACTTAGTATATGATTCGTGTAAATTACGTTAAATAAATTCTGTTTCCGTTTAATTAAAGTGCTATAATTTCATGAACTTCAAGAAAAGTTACACACAGGGTGTAGCTTTTGACCCTGACCACCTCATCAAAAATTTAAAGAGTTTTTGGACTTCTACAACTACAAAAAGTGCACGAGGTACTCCAAGAGTCTCGACATCCATCGGCAAAATTTCTGGTTAGAGATAGCTCGTCTACAGACATCGGTGTTAGGCCTCAGTAGCATAAATAAGTCGACAATAAATAAATGTTAAAAAAAATATACAGAAATGTTAGTAGAATACAAATTAAGGTTCCAATAGAAGGTGATCCATTAAAAGTATCGAACCTAACCTAACCAACCGGAAATTAAGTATTTTTATCAAATTTTACTCACCAAAAGGCTTATATAACCGTAATAGATTTTTCTCACCATAAGGTAAACACAAATATTTTCAATCACCATTTTTTTGAAAACTGTCAAAGATAGCGCTAATGTGTGTTACATATCTTGTACCAAGAATTTCCTGAATAATCTAAATTTTGAATGTCCAGGGCGGTTCATTAAAAATAACAGTTTATACAGTTTCCGGTTAAACTGCAAATAAATATCACATGTAGTAATATCGAAGCCACCCAGGATATATAATGACTGATTTATAAAAATTTGAGCTATTACAACACAGTTCTATGAGATTATATTAAAATGCCATGATTATATAAATATAATATTGATGTAATTAACCCTCAACTGGTTTTCAGTTAAAAGTTATATTAAATTCAATATATTAAGCATTGATTTGTGAATGACAAAATAATTTGCTATCAACGTATTTATCGGAAAATATTCAATTTACAAGAGACATTTACAGATCATAACTGATATCTATGATGGCTTTGAAGGGCCACGATCACAATGATTTCCAAATGTCTCATTAAAATGTCGCACTGTAATATATTAAGTCGCAGTGTTTGTTAAAAAGATGCACTGTTAATTATAAAATCGCACTGTGAATTTTAAAAATACACTGTGAGATTTAAAGTTGCATGGCGAAACTCAAACAATCGTGTATGCACAAGGGTCCAGGGTTTAGATTGTCATATGCGTATGTCTTTGCCCAGCGGAGGAAATTAGGAAACCGTAAATATATTACAATGCTTGATTTGGCCAAGTTAGAGATTCTAGACCCGATCTCATCAACTTCGTATACAGAAGTTTGCACTGCTTTGATTTTATATTTAACGATTCCTGTATTAGTAGTTTCAGCCGAGAGGTCATTTTCGAAATTGAAATTAATTAAAAACTACTTAAGAAACTTTTTATTACAAGAAAATTTAACAAATTTAGCCATAGTTTCCATTGAAAATGAAGTATAGATATCGACAGAGATATCCAACATTTCGCCGAAACCAAAGCCAGGAAAGTAACTATTTCTTTGGCATTATTTTTCAAATCTATGTATGTTTCTTTGGCGGATGCAATTTTATGAGCCATGATGTTAATGTCGTCTGTGTAGGCTAGCTGGATGGATTTGTTGATAAATGTGTTTGTCCCTTACGCAAACATTTATTTGCAGTGCAACTTTAAATTTCACGGTGCGTTTTTAAAATTCGCAGTGCGTTTTTAAATGTCGCAGTGCGACTTTATAATTCGCAGTGCAACTTTTTAACAGGCATTGCGACTTAAAATATTGCAGTGCGATATTTTAGTAAGACATTTGGAAAAATGTTTTGTTCATGGCCCTTCAGAGCCATCGTAGATATCTTACTTCATTGATGAAAACGAAAATAATATATGATAAAAGTATAAAAAAGTATTACAACTCGAGCATGTTAAAGGCCACTAAATGTAAATACATTTACTAAAATTTTTACTTACATTATATAAATAATTATCCTACTTTTAATTAATACATTATTTCCCTCTTTTCTATTTCTAAGAAAATAATAATATATATTGATATATTTATTGAAGGAACAGCTACGTATTTTAATATGGCGAGCGTAGGTGCGTCTTTACTATGTACATACTTCGGTATGCGATGTAAAGCAACGACAGGCGCAGTTAGTACTTGGATGGTGACCATTCCAACGGAAACCGCGTCCTCGCCTCACACATCTTCCAGCGGCTTGTATATCAGTGTATGCTCGGAAGCTATACAACCTTAGGCGAGGATTGTATAGAAGATATACCATCCTTCGGAGGGGATGTAAAGCCGTCGGTCCCTTGACTATTAAATGTTAGGCAAGTAAAAGATCCCTACTCTTCTTAAGGGAAGAGGTTCGGCAAAATTCCTGGTTGGGGGTAGCTCGTCTACAGGCGTCGGTGTTAGGCCTTAGTAGCGGAAATAGGCCGACGTTAAATAAATGTATATATAAAAAAAGCTACGTATTTTAGTAAGACTAATGAACCAAATAATAAATTCCATTAACTTATATTACGAAACTAATTAGTTCTACATTATTGTTTAAAAATGATTGGAGAGTAATCTGGGGAATCGGCTACAATATCCCTATTTAATAGAATATTAGCTTTTGACACTATAACAAAATTCAGTAGGAAATGAAACTATACAACAAAAAACTTATGAAATATAAACAAAGCGAAGACGGCGCCCTGAAAAATCTTTACAACGACAAGTTTCATAAATTTCATAGCATAAAATATACATATAAAGGCATAAATTTCCATTCTGAAGAGGCAATCTGTTTTAAGCGCTGTCTCACGTTCAGTTCACGCTCTATCAACCTTTTGAGGAACTTTAACTACCTTTTATTTCTGGTTCTCCCTGCCCGTGCTCCTCAGCAACAAAAATTATAATTTTTTATAGGCTACTGTAGGCAATATACAGAAATATAGATTGGAAATGGCACACGGCATTCAGGCTTTTATAGGTACTTACGCGTGAGGTGCATTCAGTGTCAGATTTTATTGCTATGAATGTGCCACTTTTTTATTCCACGCTCCTGCCACGGGCGCTCCGATATACATATATGAAGCTGTCACAAATTGTTATATCGTATTTTTGTAGATTAGTTTTCATATGGGAAACGGAGCATCTGGAATAACTAGCTGAAATATATACACTCAGGTGTTCTAAATGCAAATATTTATTTTTTTCTAACAATATAATACTTGGCCAAACAGTTTCAGTCGGCAGCATCGAGTTTAATAACAAGGGCGGCTGTAAGCTGATTCATTGAAAAACCCCCTTGACACTCGATTGAGCATTGTTACCAAGACACTAAAATCTGCAGTTCATTCGTTTTTTGATAACCAAGTTGGTATTATCAGAAAATTTTTAAATTATAACTTTAATCGGGACTCCCTCTATTATTTCGATATTAGTGCCGGTGTTGTCCAAACTGTGAATGGGATAGTTAATGTGCCAATAAGAATCTATTTTGTGATAATAATAATAATTTTATTCATCACAATGATACACTGCAATGCTTGGAAAAGTCATAATTACACAAATAAAGTAAAAGTGGTCATACAAACATAAATTGAATATACAGGGTGTAACACACTAGAATGTCATAAATGAAGGAGCGTATTCCTCGTACAAATTTAAGAATATTTTATCATATAAACAATTGTCATTAGAGCCTTCGTTTACAAGATACAGGGCGTTGTAGTTTTCAAAAATACAATTATTTCCCTAAATATCTTTTGAACAAATGTAGATATTTACCTGAAATTTCGTGTGTAGGATACATGATTGGTATTAAAACATAATATTATTAGTCGCAAACTCCTCTATAAAATCTTTATTTTACAGGAACATAACCAGACTGCAACCAACACCTACTCTCCGGGCTATGTGCCCCGCCTAACGCCGAATTACAAGTTACAAGCCTGGCGCGTTAAGTGTAATAATTGCATATTATCATCAAAACGCTAATGCTTCGATTGCAACAAACACCAGCTGAAAGACTGATCCTACTTAAAGGAGCTCTCGTGCCAGTCGTCCCACACCACTTGCAGACTGCAGTTTCGAGCTGTTGGCTCTCGTCTGTGCAAGGTAGGCATGTGACGACCGACACGAGGATCACTTGACTACTAAGTACATTTCGGTATGTTTGGGATAGCGACATGTAAAATATTCGGTAGGCGCCATCTAGCCATCTAGCATGTTGCAATCGAAGCATTAGCATTTTGATGGTAATATGCAATTATTACATTTAGGGCGCCAGGCTTGTAATCTTGTAATTCAGCGCTCGGCGGGGCACATATCCCGGAGAGTAGCTGTTGGTTGTAGTTTGGTTACGTTCTTTATAGTAAAATCAGGATTTTATAGAGGAGTTTGCGACTAAAAATATTATGTTTTAATATTCCGCCCTCTAAAGGCATATTTGAACTATGATTAGTATTGTATTTAAATTTAAGAAATGAAGACCAGTGACGTAGATTTGGGGTATGTAGGGTACCTATTTTCATGAAGGTATGGCACGCCACTGGGCCAATTGTTTTTGTGCATATTTTGGATTTCAAATTTAATTTTGAACAACAATGTTCTCTTGACATTTTGGCGCAGCTAATGTTCTTATTGTCCTAATTTTTTCTAACTAATACAGTGCCAAATTGAAGAAAAACAAACTCATCAGAAATTTTAATTCTTAATTTAAACTAAAATTAGCAAAGACAAACGAAACAAAAAATTAATGCAATAACTTTACAAGAGATGTTCGAAGTGACATCCATGTGTCTCAATACACTTTTGGATACGTTCGCTCATAGATGTTCTTACTCTACCAAATATTCCAAGATTCTGGTATCCTTCTTCTATCCTATGAAGAAGAGAGAATAGGAACAGAAGAAACATATTGTTTTAAATGACCCCATAAATAATAATCTAGTGGATTCAGGTCTGGGGAGCGGGCTGGTCATGCTATAAGTTCTCCACGACCTATCCATTTGTTGTGATAAGTTTTATTGAGATATGCTCGTACGAGCAAGAAAAAATGAGGTGGAGCACCATCATGCGTAAAAAAAATACGTTGCCTTACGGCTAATGGAACAATCTCCATTAGAAATGGCAAATTACCTCGAAGAAAATTTAGGTAAGATCGTCCATTAAGTTTTAGAGGTAAAACAAATGGACCAATTGTCGACAATTCCAGCCCAGACATTAATTGAAAAACGTTGTTGGTGCCTCGACCCAATTACTCCGTGAGGATTTTCATCAGCCCATAAGTAGTTATTATGAAAATTGAAAATTTATAATTTCACGTTCCATTGCCGCAATTCTTCTTCTGCTAATACTAGGATTCCCCTCAACTGTTTCCAGTATTCTTTCCTCCCGTTGGATCGTTATTACCGCCGCCCTTCTTCCACCACCATGATATTAGGTTTCAAATATCATAGGCGCATATGAATATTCATAAACATTCTTCGATCTGGATGACGTCGGTTGGGAAAGTGCTCCGCATAAAGTGTAGCTGCTTCTACATTATTACCTTTAGAAACAGAAACATAACAGAAATGCATATCTATCAATTCTACAAAAGAGTAAACCAGTTTTTAAATTTAAATCGACAATTCAGATCAATAAATTTGACCGGACGCTAGTCACCATTACCATTAAAAATGCTTTATTTTATTTAACTGTGTACATGTCAAAGGTTATATTTCATTTATCTCATTTATGTTCATTTTTACAATCATCATACACCCACCCGACGCGTTACAAATTTTTATATCAAAAACGAAACGGTTAGACCGGCCGACGTTATGCCAACGAGATATGAAACCTTTTTCTAAATTGATGTGGTTCACGCTAATCATCTAAACACTGCTTGACAGATGCCCACTTGTTTTTGTAAGATGCAATTGGCGCATTATTTTATCTAACAATACATCACTACGGTTAAACTTTAATAATTTTAAAACGGTAAAATATGCGCAAAAATGTCAAGAGAACATTGTTGTTCAAAATTAAATTTGAAATCCAAAATATGTACAAAAAAAATTTGTCCCAGTGGCGTGCCATAACTTCACGAAAAAAGGTACCATACATACCCCAAATTTACGTCACTGGTTAAAGCTGGGGCTTCATTTTTTTGAATTTAAATATAATACTAATCATGTATTCTGAACACAAAATTTCAGGTAAATATCTACATTTGTTCAAAAAATATTTAGGGAAATAATTGTATATTTGAAAACTACAACGCCCTGTATCATGTAAACGAAGGCTCTAATGACAATAGTTTAATAACAAAATATTCTTAAATTTGTACGAGGAATACGCTCCTTTATTTATGACATTCTATTATGTTACACCCTGTATATTATGTGCATAAATAAACATAAATACAAACATACACAGAATAAGTATAAGTACACTTATAATAAAATAAAATATCAAAACAACAATAATAAATAGTCCATACAAACGGCTAATTAGCCTGAATTTTCTAACTAAGATCGTACATATTGTAGTAAGAATTGATATTTGTAAATGATCCCGATTACGTGTGTTGCATGCATGTGTTTCACCATTTCTAGTGTGATCGCCTAAATGTTCCCTTATGTAAATCAAACTACAGCAGATCACTTGTGAGGGTAATGTTAATATTTCAAATTTAATGAACCATGGTTTACAGTTTACTAGTTGGTTTACACCTGTTAAAACTTTTACTGCTCGGGAAGATTCTCTGTATTTGGTTAGAGGTATCCCAGTTTAACAAACCATACGCTATTGCATTATGAAATAATGCATGACATGGAGTCAGTGCGGCATCTTCATTAACCCTAAGTTTAATTTGTCTAATAGCATACTAATATAGTTTTTTTTAACAGTTTAGATGCGAAAATATCGCCATACGAATGCCAAGTTTAAACTACAGTTCAAAGTGAGACCTAAAAATTTTACAGGTTCTGGGGAATATCAGCTTATCGAGTGATATCTGCTTGGAAACGCAATCAAATGGCTTGCTCAAATCGAGGAAGAGTGCCAAAGTCGAATTGTCATTCTCAAAGTCCTCACTTATAAAGTTAATAAATTCCAATATCGCTACTGACGTCCTTCTACCTTTCCTAAAACCGAACTGTCTCTCTGTGATAATCTTTACTGACTCTAAATAACTAGTCATTCGTAAAGCTACATTTTTTTCTTATTTTCGCCAAAATAGGAATTAAATCAATTGGAATTAAAATTGGTTACATGGCGATGTAGACCTGTTTTTAATAGTGGTATAATTTTTGACCTTTTTAATTTACTAGGAAATATACCTGTTACAAATATAAACTCGGTCAGATGGGTCAATGAAGCGGACAAACATATTACTTTCCTTATACATATCTACTGAAAGATTATAAAGTGGTCTTAGAGTTTTTTAGAGCCTTCAGTACATCTTGAACCTCCCCCTTTAGAACTGGATATAGAAATAGATTGGTTATTCGGATTAAAACACGACTTCTGTATCAGTTATTTTGAAATTAAAAAAATATTTTCGATACATGTACGAGAATTTTTGTATATTCTAGTGGGCTCTGATATGCATTTTACTAAACCAAATGAACTAAAAATATCTATTATTTATTTGCAAGTTTTAAAACTACAATCAATGTCGACATTAAAATCACTACCCACGAGTGGTGATTTATTCACTCGGCAAACCACGTTTGGGGTAGATTTGGGTATAAAAATGCTGTTCACTTTCATAAAAATTGTGCTGCCCTTGATTATTATGTAATAAAAGGGTATTTACAATTTCTCGTCTCAGAGTTAGATTATTTTTTGAGGCACTAGTTTCATTTTGAAGCAGGTACAAATAAATCTATAATTGTATTTATTGCTTGTATTTCTTGCATTTGCATGAATTTTAAAGTTCTTTTTTTGGCAGATATGTTGCACAACACATAGCAGACTTTATTTTAAGGACCATTGACTTAATGGTAATTTGTGGGATGCTTTGGGGTTGAGTTCTAGATAAGAAATATTCCCTCTACATACGTGTTAAATTTTGGCAATAATTCGTATAACTTATTATATTTATGGATATAGTTGCTTTTTACGGAACAGAAATGAACAGTATATTTGTGTGTGTACACAACTTTAACTTAGTGCAAAAATCTAAAAGAAGGTGTACAATTTTTTTTAAATCATTGAACCGGCAATTACGATTATCTAATCTTTTAATGTAAAATTCCTACATAATTTGTCCATGTTTTCTAATACTTGATGTAGATGTGCTCCAGGTTTTATGATAGAATTTAATAAATAATAATCCAACTCACTGTATTCGGTCATTAATCTATTGCAGTATCTACCGCAATCGTCACTTAATATCAATATTTTGTTTTTATTTGACTGGCCCTTTTCTAATATGTAAAATGTATTAAACTCTAATATCGAATAAAAACTATCTGTGTATATGTATGTGGACTAGGTAAAATGACTTATTCTTATACTCAAATCATTATTTTAAATTTTCTACATATGTAAAATAGTACAGTAGAAAAATCCATTTCTTCACTGCATACAGCTGATTGAGAAATGTGATGTTTGAACACTTTCAAATTGAGTTGGTTGGAGGCAAAAAGTGACTGCATTTCATCAAGATGCAAGTTTGCGACACAGACGCATTTGAGTAAAATGCTTGCAAATAGGTATTCAGTTACGCCCGACTGCAATTCTTACCCTTTATAAAATAATTTATATATACTGGAATCTTTTTCTACGTAGAACTTTCATAAAAATGGAATCACGGAAACATAATTCACCGAATTTTATCTTCAGCGTACCTGCACCGGACTCATAGAGCCATAATTTAATAGATATATCACAAATTTCGCAGATCAAGTTATACGATTTGTACAAGCTTCCTTTGTGGGACTAAACTTTTGCTCGATTTGAATTTAACCCCTGGAGTGTCTTTATGGCAGATATCAAATCATTTCTACTTGATGATCCAAATTTGCTTAATGGCACTTGTGAAATTACTATTCTTCCTGCGTTTTTAAGCTACCACAGGGAATATGCATCGAATTGTTTATAATCTTTTAAACCGTATAAATTATGAATTTGCGAGCTATTTTGAAAATTGTTTTAAATAGATCGTTTTTAGTGAAAATATCTATTTTATGTAGTAGCTTATGTAGCTTTGATTTATTAAAAATCCATTTACTCAACATTATATGAATGTAGTTCTGTATGAATTGCCACGTAATTGAAATATAATAATAATAATAAATCGTCTTTATTTACATTTCTGTCTTAGCGAAGTTCAGCAAGCTGTTCTACCACTTAACTAAGACAATTTACAAACATTTTAACAAATTTTTAAATATATAGCAACTAGATAATATTTACTCTATAACTAACTGCTACACTGATAAAAAAATTTGTAAAAAAGAACATAATAATAAAAATATTCTATGAATATGCAAAGTCACTGTTCGTCAAGAAATACATTGTTTTCTTGAAGGTTAATTTTGACGGGGCTTCAAAATTATTTGATTGAGAATTATAAATAGCTACTGCTTGATAAGAGAAAGATCTTTGAAACATTGCTGTGGAATGTCGAGGTATGGTAAGTTGGTTGATATTTCTTAGTTCTCTTTGATGTACATTACTACATTTGATGTAGTTTAAAAAATAAATATTCAGGAATTTGAGTTTTTAAAACGTTATAAATAAAGCAAAAGATGTACAACTCTACGATTATGTATTTTTAACCACCCTGTTTCTGATAAATACCTGCTTATATGATCTGTACGACGAAATCAAAAATAAGTCTAATGCATGAATTTTGCATCTGTTGTATTTTTAGATCTAGACACTGGCCATAAACGTCGTCGCAATAATTAAACAAATATAATATAACGGAATCGCATAACATAATTTTAGTTTTTTCATTAAGACAGTGCCTGTTAGCATATAGACTTTTAAGTAAACAATATGATTTTCTAATCAGGGAATTTATATAGCTAACAAACCTAAGGTAGACATCAATATTTATGCCTAAACATTTAACTTCTTCCTTGTATTCCAGTTTTTGTCCATCCACAAATAACGAAATATCGTATATGGCCCTCTGGCGGGCTTTGGCTGTACCAAATACAATAGCTGACGATTTATTAGGGTTAATAGGGAGGCAGTGATTTTTTGAAATACGTACCAAATTAGCAATTTCTTCATTTAGTAGTTCAACTATATTCTTAAGATGTTCAATGTTAGAAGTGCAGTACAATTGAGTATCATCTGCATAAAACTGTGGCGTGAAGTGTTCTAAATAAAGATGAAAATTGGAAGTGTAGATTATAAATAACAGCGGGGCTAAAATTAAGCCTTGTGGGGTACCATACATCACATTTTCATCATTTGATATGTTACCATTTATACTCACACACTGCCTTCTATCAGTGAGAAATGATTTTAATAGATTAGTTGCAGTTTCGTCAAAGCCATAATATTTGAGTTTGGTACATAGCATTTTATGGTTCATAGTATAAAATGCTTTACTGTAGTCGAGAGAAAGAAGTATTGTATATAATAATCGTTTGTTGTTTTTTATCTGCAATATGGAAAAAAAATAAATTAAGAAATCAAAAACCCGACAACATAAAAAGCAAATTTAAGCCAAAGAAGACTAGCTTAATTGGCATTTAACATTAACGCTAATAGACTATAGATGAAATCTTCTCCAGTGAAGCTGCACATAATATGAAAAAATCATAAAATATGCTATATTGTTCTATACGGAGTAAAAGTGAGATTTTTTTGTGCCGAATACTTGACGTACGAACGAAGCGAATCTGTCAAGACAAGATACTGATGCATTTCCTTCAAACATCGAATACGAATTAAATAAATACTGTTACTTTTTCTTCAAATATTTTAGTACCGCTCGTGAGCGGGAGTATAAGCGTTTTACTAACCCTCAGATGAAGTACCAGATAAATGACAGTTAAAGTTCACGAAGTAATGTTTTTTGACGTTTCAATAAAATAGTATATCGTTCTATATGGAGTGAAAGTGACATTTTTTGTTTTGCGGATGTACTTGATGGACGAGCGAAACGAGTCCTGCAAGAACAGCTGACACACAAAAAATCACTTTACTTAACATAAAAACATGCTACTTTTCTTCAAACGGCAAATATGAATTAAATAAATACTAGTATTCTTTCTTGCAATACTTTTGGTGCAGTTCGTGAGCTGCTGTAAAAGACTTTTACTGCGACTCAGAGCTCGATGGTAGCGATAAAAGACTAAGTATGTCAGTTAAACGGGGTGTCAGAGAAATGGCGCTGAAGTTCTAAAACAAGAATGATTATACACAAAACATTATCTTAACTTTTGGTCTACTATGCTATTTTTATTTTCAGTAATATGAATATGAAGTTCCTAGATCCTCCACAAAGTGCAATGACCTGTGGTACTGATGATGTACCTTCTTTTTACAATTTTTGAAATTTTTAAAATCACAAAGATTCATTCATTTCATGCTTTTTCATGAAACATTATATAATAAAAAGTAAGCAACTGTTTCTCAAAATTAAGTAATCTAAAATTTATCCAAAGCCAACAGAAACTCTTTCGGAAATCAAGGACATTTTCCTGAGCTTCTAATAAGGAAATCGTTCCATTATTACTTTCCTTGGCCTCTTAAAAAAATATTCCATGCCTCTGGTATACCAATAACAAGGTCATCTTCTCTGATGAAACAAATCTACATCAGCATCATAGATCTTCTCTTAACAATTAATCATAGATACCCTCCTGTCCAACGTCCACGCAGCCATGAGAGTCTTCCCCTGATCGTAAGCTAGGCATCGCTAGGGACATCCTTCTAAGCAAACCACAACAAAGGTTTGATTTGCCTGTCTCAACGGAGATAAGTGTTACGACCCAACTGGCGATTCGTCCGTCAATTCAAGACCCCTGGTTTTCCAGAGCCCCTCTGCAAAAAGAACACCCAAAAATCCTGTAGCTGAACTCTGGCGAGTATAGGCTTCTAGAGGGACGGTGCTGATGTGCAATCATCCACTTCTACGTTTGTCTATCAATCCTCTGACGAGTCCAGATGTGCAACAGAACTCCTCCCTCATACAATTTTGATGTAAACAGAAGAGGACCCGTATATGCAGGTGTAAAAATATTTAATCATCTACCAGAAACAGTTCAGCGTAAACCGTCTTTAAATCTAAAATGGAGTTGAAAGATATTTTAAAATTCAAGGTATATAACTTAAATGAATTTTTTTGAAGACGATTTCAACTAAACCAACAGGTTATTTATATCTTTGGAATCTAAATACTTACAATAAACAAATAAATAGGAAATGCATTATATACATTACATTTTTGCTTGCATTGTAAGATTTATCGAATAGCATTTAACCTGCTCAGGTTTCTGCCTCCTAGTCTAATATTCGTATCATTTATTACTCATCTTATTTTAATGGATTATATAATCTAATATAGAAAATTATTTTTAAAAATGCAGGCCAAACTAGGATATATATTTTATCTAAAGCTCGGAAAGAGCCAGAAGTATGTATCTATTTCTAACTTAATACATGTGTACACTATAACAATTATTGTACTTTGTTAAATATTTCTATCTATCTATCTATCTATCTATACTTCATAAATGTCCAACAATACAAAAGGTTACTAAAACGTATTAAGAAGAGTTGAGATCTACAAATGTTTAAACTGAACTGATATGAATATGTAAAAACTTACATAGCTATATAACTCATGTACTGATGTGAAATATATGTATATTATGTTATATATGTCCCATAAATATGAAAATGTCTAGTTCTAGTCTGCCATTGTATTAAATAATTTCTATATATATATATACTGGTCAGGGAGTTGACAAATGACATTGGCTACCAATCTTTCATGATTTGTAAGGTATAATTCAATGCAGGTCGGGGTATTCGCCCGCTGAGTAGTTGTTTCCTACAAATCATATGTAATAACATATATATATATATATATATATATTGGTATATTGGATTAATATTCAATTAAAGCTAATAAATATATAATAAACATTGTTTGTCCACGACTACTATATAATGTATCCATTATGTATGTGTTTTCCCAAGCATAATGCTATTCATCATTCACT
Source organism: Leptura quadrifasciata (assembly GCA_963675555.1). Taxonomy (NCBI): domain Eukaryota; kingdom Metazoa; phylum Arthropoda; class Insecta; order Coleoptera; family Cerambycidae; genus Leptura; species Leptura quadrifasciata. The sequence goes on from OY776675.1 coordinate 46,350,792, forward strand.
GCAGTGAATAATGTTTTTATTATTCCATTATTTTTAAAGTTTATCTACGTGCTTGTTGTTTTGTCTGATTTTTTTGTAGTAAGCCATGACAATCTGCCAAAGTACAATATTGTTATCGATTTGGAACATCAAATCACATTCATTATGTACTTTTGTTGGTTATTTCAATTAAAAAACTAAAAATATGAGTACTAATAGTGAAAATGAAGTATCTTGAACACCGTCAGAAAATTACCTCTTTGTGTTGAAAAATGCAAGTGCAGTATCGATTAATAAATAGTATGTTGAATGAAAACGATGGTATGGATGATGATCTTTCGACTGACTCATATGGAGAAATTGTTAGTAATTTAAATATCGAAAAAGAGATATAAAATAAGATAATATAAATAATATTGATGATGACGATGAGTACGATGAACGTGATGAGAATGAATATGTAAATACAATAAACAGGCGTAAATTATAATATATTTATGTATTGTTATAAAATATGAAATAAAATTGAATTGTCCAAATACTCTTCTATTTTATCTATTTTAGAGTGAATTTTGTAGTCTTTTTTGTAAATTTGGAATGGGCTCATCGAGCTAGTGCGAATCAAAAAAAACATCGAAATCAGATGATTAGAAGCCGAGATATCGACGATTCATGCAGCGAGAGGCACTTGGAACTATTGTTGAGCGAGTGCGAGCCCAGGAGCGCGTCTATCCCCTCTCCTGCCCTCCTGTCCCCTCTCCAGTGACGCGCATCAACGCTATACTTTCCCTTACATTATTAGTAATATATTTATTCGAGGAAGTTGAAAATACTGTCCAAGTATAATTCAACTAAACCTCTACATACGGGTCAAATTTCATAGCTTCATATAATATGGGAGCTATAATTTCTTGAAAAAAAATGTATCTTTGCTCCAAATCAATTTGGAAAATTCTAGTTCGGCGCAACATTAAGAGCAAGACCTTAATTTTAATTTGATTCGTTTGACAATAGGTTGCGTTAAAAATTCAGTGAGTAATTCAATTTGTTTATGCGGAAAATATAACACCATTTTTAAAGCCATTTTAAACACAAAAAAGTTACTATTTGACTGGGTAACAATTGCATCTAAAAGTAGCAACCTTTATATTAAAAATGAGCCCACATTTATAATCGTATGATTTAAAAATTGAACGTTATTTTAAGTTAAAGTCATCGTAATTCTATAAATAAATTAAATTATCGTAACTTTTTACTAGAACTAGAAGAATTATTCGTTAACTGCCATAGTTGCACTTGTGGGAACAATTTTTACTGACGAGTACTATTTTGAGGATATAAAACTGAACTACTTTCAGCAGTATGTAGAATGTAAACAACTTTGATGTTTAAATTTAATTTATGACAAGCCGTTCTCTTGATACATGACGACCTACTCAATAGAATTTAAAATGAAATTGTATGATAAGAAGTGGCCTATTCTGAAAGTTATCTATTCATAAATTCTATAATAACAATAATAGTTGTTTGTGTATCAAGGCCGTAAAGTTGATCTTTCTCGGTCGAATCCGAAGTTTGCGGTCAAGGCCATGCAAACTTCGGATAAGGCCGAGATAAATCATTTGACCGAGGGCACACAACATTTTTTAAGCAACTGCCTCAAAAATTAAAGTAAAATATTTTTAAAACGAAAAAACCCCGATGGCAGGGGCCAGTTGGAAAGGTAGATTTCGTTCTATATCGCATGTACATATTTGATTCTAAATAAAATTTTGAGAATTTTTTGAAGATTTTGAACCGCCGCCATTTTTTTTTTTAAATTTCCTATGCGTTTTAGCAAAAAATGTTGTAGACAAAAGTTGTAGGGCTAGATGAGCACATATTTGATTCGAAATAAAATTTTGAGAGTATTTTTAAAACTTTGAACTGCCGCCATTTTGAAACTAAGAAGGCGATTTAACCCATCTTCGAACTTTACCCAGATATGAACCGAAAGTATATGCCTGCCATATTTAGTTTTGATCCGTTGAGAAATGCGCCCACTGGAGTGTTCAGAGATTTCGTGATATATTTTATATTTATATATACATGTATATACAGGGTTACTGGTAATTCGATACATTCCTTTGGAGATGTGATGGGGCATGAGCTAAGGAGTAAATCTAGCCCTAACATACATTATGCAAAACTCAATAGTTTTTGAGATATTTCAATTTTTTTGTTTTTCTCAAAAAAGTAGGTCTTAATGTCTTAAAAGTTAATTTCCGAAAAATCTACTTGACATTTTTAAATTTTTTTTTTTACTGGATTACTTGTCCAATATTATAGATATTCGTTTGGAATGAAAAATATCCGGAAACATTTAGATCATGTGAACGTTTAAAATAAATTTTTTTTTTTAAATCAGTTATGAAGTTTACCTATTAGGTTTTTTCAAAAAAATATTAATGTAGCACGCATACAAATTATTATAAAAACTTCCTTATTTCAATAGCTATCTAACTAGGTAGAAATGTTTAATGTACCCTTGATAGTTCTAATAAAAAATTAGTAAAGATAATGCTGGTGGCGGAATTTATTAAACGACTAATCGTTCATTTTCATTTAAGTCAGTCAGTCCTTGACTTTGACGTTTGTGCATATATGTCATTAACTGACATTCTTATCTCCGTGTCCCTTAAGTTTGTTGGTCTTGTTAAATTAGTTATCGAAGATTTTGATTTTGCTCGTAGTTGTTGTTATTAGTTGTTGTTATTGTATTTTCTGTGCCATGGCCGCGTATGCCAACGCAGAATACGCTGATATCTTGTTTGTCTATGGATACTGTGGCGGCAACGCTGCTGAAGCTCGCCAAGAATATGGTCTTTGGTACCCTAACCGCCTCTTACCAAATGCACGTGTATTCAGTACGGCATATCGAAATATCGCTGAAACTGGCTCCGTGAAATGTAGAAGAAGTGACGCTGGTGCTCCTCCCGTTTATGAACCAGATGATGAGGAAGAAATATTGAGGTATTTTGAGGAAGACCCAACTATTTCAACTAATAAAGTCACAAGACTAACCGGAGCGTCATAATGGAAAGTTTGGTCTACGATACGTAGAGTTGGATACCATCCATACCACTACACCCCTGTCCAAGGCTTGGAGGAAGGTGATCCTGGAAGGAGGTGAAATTCTGCCGCTCTATGTTAAATTCAGATGCAGAAAGTGCAAATTTTTTAACAAGTATTTTATGGACGGACGAGTCGAAATTTAATCGCGAGGGTATAACAAATTTCCACAACCTACATTATTGGGCAGAGGAAAATCCCAAGTTAACACGTGAAACTAGTTTCCAAATGAAGTTTTCTATTAATGTGTGGATGGGAGTCATTGGCCACTATTTAATAGGGCCACACTTTCTTCCTCAAAATTTAAACGGGGAAATCTATGAAAATTTTTTAAGAAATGATCTGGCGGTGATTTTAGAAGATGTTTCCCTCGCCGTCAGACAGCGAATGATGTTTCAGAACGACGGTTGTCCAGCACATTATCGGCTGACAGTACGACAGTTACTTGATCAACGTTTCCCTAACTGTTCGATTGGAAGAGCGGGTCCAATACCTTGGCCAGCGCGAAGCCCTGACTTAACACCCCTTGATTATTACGTATGGGGTCATATGAAGGAGATGTTCTATGCCACACCAGTCAATACTATAGAAAACCTTAGACAAAGGATAGTCGATGCTGCCCAACACATAAGGCATAATCTGACAACCAGAGTAACAAGGACGGAAATAAGAAGACGCTGCCGTGTCTGTATACGGAATAGGGGCTCCCATTTTGAGCAAGACATATAAAAAATAAAGTACAACTTTGAAATTAATGAAGAATTAAACTCTACTTTTAAAATGTTTTTTACTGTTTATCTAAAAATAAAATTCGTACTACTTGTGTTATTTTTACTAGTATTTTCTTAGAACTATTAAGGGTACATTGAACATTTGTACCTTGTTAGATAGCTATTGAAATAAGGCAGTTTTTATAATAATTTATACGCGTGTTACGTTAATATTTTTTTGAAAAAACCCTAATAGGTAAATTTCATAGCTGATTTTAAAAAAAAAAGTTTTTATTTCAGATGTTCACATGATCGAAATGTTTCCAGATATTTTTCATTCCAAACGAATATCTATAATATTGGACAAGTAATCCAGTAAAAAAGAAATTAAAAATGTCAAATAGATTTTTCGAAAATTAACTTTTAGGACATTAAGATCTACTTTTTGAGAAAAACAAAAAAAATTAAATATCTCAAAAACTATTGAGTTTTGCATAATATATGTTAGGGCTAAATTTACTTCTTAGATCATGCCCCATCACATCTCCAAAGGAATGTATCGAATTACCAGTAACCCTGTATATATATGTTAGATAGTGGATTGTTTGAATGACTTTTTAAAAACTTTATTTATTACACTTGAGTCAATGTTGACTCGTTTTAATAAGATACAATAATAATTTTGAAGTAGTTTAATCTGAAGTGAGTATAAGACTGATTACAAAAAGGTTGTTGGTAATATTTATAATGTTTTGAGAACAAAGGAAACAGAGTTGCTGATTCAGCACAATCAGGGTTACTTAGAATTGAAATACAATGCTCATGCAGCGTGAGCGGTTATTGAGAAGAGCTGTTACGCAGTATGTAATACGATATGTTTGAGAAGGTTAAGCCTGTCTCGATAATATTATATATCATAGTATATTTCTAATATAACAGCTTCCCCCTTATAAAAAAAGTTGGTGTTTTATGCAGCAACTTTTGAAATGAATATAAAATGTATATAAAAGGTAATGGTACAATTTGAAAAAATATAAAAGATACAAAAATGTTAAATTGTAAGGTTTAAAATACAGAATATAACCTTAGCGTCTAAAATATGAAATGCAAGCACAATAAGCTTGATTCATAAAATAAAATAACATAAAAATGTTAGAGTTAAAATATAGCTTTAGCAGGAAAGCGTAAAATACAAACATACTAAGTTTGAATTGTAAAATGGGATAAAATATTCCCAGGGTTAAAATATAGCTTTACTGTGAAAGCATAAAATATAAGCATGATGGGTTTGAATGAAAATGACGTAAAAATGTTAATAAAATTGAAATTAACAAATGATAGAAAAATAATGAAATATAATGATTAAACAAATGAAATAAAATTCACTGAAGAGCCCAGCACTAAAAGTCAGTAAAAAGGCCCAAAACAGTTTGTCTTTATGTAAGTTCTATGTCTTCGGCTTCGTTGTCTTCTCTTCTTAAGGTAGGTCGTCTTCGTGAAGGAAATAGGTTAGCAAATGTCCTGTAGGGTTTGCTAGGCCTCGGTGGAGATGGGGGTGATGCAGAAACATCGATGGCTAGTCTTCGTCTTTTTGTTCTGCACTTACAAAATAGGTACAGAAATAACAGTCCAAATATTAGCACAATGATAAAATAGGTGAACCAGAATATGTGTTTTGTTATAAAGGGTTCGTTGATCAAATCATCTAAATCTCTGGAGTATTGGTCCAACTTGTGTTTGGCAACTTCGAGGTCTTCCGTATTGAGATTGTTTAATTTTAGTGGTTTAAGATTTGGAGCTCGGATTTTGTCTGGAATATGTTTACAACATTCAAATGGAATTTGGATTGGATGAGTGTCGTCTTTTACATCGGTTACTTCATTGGTACTGGCTTGAATTTTTGTGATGCCTATGAAGGCGTAACAATTTGGTTGTAATTTTACTATTGAATTTTTGTAGATGACTTCAGTTTTTGAATTTCTTTCTGGACAGTTGATGGTTGTTTGTAGAGGTTCTGCGTTAATAACTAACCATGTGTTTTCGTCTATTTTTTGGACGTTGTAGCCTTGGCTGATGATAAATGACGTCTGGCAGTTTTCTGGCAGAGTTTTGAGGTTCTTGAAGAGTCGGGCTTCGCATATGGCACTGTTGTCAATAGGATATGCAAATAAATTTGGACATAATTTGGTGTTGATATAAAGTGGTTTGCATTCTTCAAGGTTCGAGATAGGTATGTACATTAATGAATCATCATCTCTCGCGATATATTTGTGAGAAGTTGATAATACATGATATAAACCAGTTCTATTATCCAAAATAGGAATAGGGTATAATTGAAATACTGAATATGTTTGAGGGTCTATTAAAGGTATGTCTAACACAAATATTAGATCCGAATTTGTTTGAAAAGCTTTTAGTTCTATAATGTCTAAGTACTGTGCAACCTTTGATAGTTTGATTGGAAGCGGTAAATTGTTCCTTTGTAGGTTTTGCGAAATTTCCTGTAGAGAATTTACTAAATCTTTTGGATTTATAATTGACGTGTGAATTATTTTAAGCCTCGCGAAAGTGATGGAATTTACGATGTCATTTAGGTTATCCTCGATAAATAAATAACTTGCCATAAGTTGTTCGCAAATTTCGATAAATTTCAGTTTTGCATGGACGTTTTCTATGTCTTTAGTCATGTCTAAAATTGAGGTTTCAATTTCTTTAATATCCTTATTGAAAGTTTCTTCGTCAACTTGCAATTTTTGAATAGTTGCGTTGAAATTTTTGATTACTGAAGTTGTAACGGATATTCGGTTTTTAATTAGGTTTTCGAGTTGGTGTTCGTCATTATTCAATTTGTTGATACAATCAGAATAATACTGACCGTCTTCTGCGTCTAAATTTCCGGTTATTGTTTTGAAAATCGTTCCGATGCCATTTAGTATTCCTCGTTTGTATCGTTTCGTGTCAAGGTAAATTTCGTCAAATTTTGATTGTATTGATTGGGAAATTTGCGTCAATAAGCTAAGGTAAGACGTAAGACGTTCATGTAATGATATGCTGGATCGAGTGTGTTGTAGTGTCTGTAAGATCTTGTCGTTTTTGTCGAAAGCTGTCTTAAAGGTAGATATGTTTTTGTGTACCAGTAAAGTCCATTTCTTGTGAGAAATCACAATGTCCGTGTCTTGGTGATAATATACTCCGATCGTATTGTTAATAGGTGTTATTTTAAATTGAGCAAGTGCTGATCCGATCAGCAGGAGAAACCTGAAAATAAATTTAATCTTCAGTATATGGTTTCATTCGATCAAAATTTACTTTGGTTGTTTGGTTTCTTTCGAGATTTAGTAATGTAGCGGAATTTTGAAAGATTTCTGTAATTTCAAAGGGACCGTTGAATTTATTTTGCAGTTTATTTTTTATTTGTGATTCTTTGACGTACACTTTGTCGCCAATATTATATGTGTGTCTATTTTCGGGAATGTTCTTGTCGAATCGAACTTTGGCTTTTTGTTTTTGTGCTTCTGTTCGACTTCGTGCAATTTTGTAATAATGGGATATTCGATTATTTAGGTCTCTAACGTATTTGGTGATCAGTTCGTATGGCGTAAAGCCATGAGTTCTGTTTACTGAATTGTTATAACATATTACCGCGTATGGTAATATGGTGAAAGGATGTTCGTTAGGATTCTCTGTTTTATGTATTCTGATCATTTCCGCTAGGGTGGCATAGAATCGTTCGATAGATCCGTTGGATTGAGGGTGTCCTACGCTTGAGTATGTTAGTTTTATGTCGTAAAGGGTGCAAAGGTCTTTTAATAAATAATTATCAAATTCACCGCCATAATCGCAATGAATTCTTAGTGGGGTACCATAATGCTGAAAATAAAGCAACAGGGTATTTACGACTGATTTTGCGCTCTTGTCTGGGACTGCGTAAGCCTGAGTAAATTTTGTTAACTCGTCGCGGATAGTTAATGCATAGTTTCGCGTGGGAAATTCGAATAGATCAATATTAACTCTCTCAAATGGAGTTTCAGGGGTTTCGGTAATCACTAAGGGATTGTTGAGGTTTTGCGACAGACTTTTGTTCTTTGACATGTTTCACAATTTTTTATAAAATTTTCGACGTCTTTTGTTAAGCCTTGCCAATTATATTTATTTTTGATTCTACGTATCGTTTCATTTATTCCACGATGTAAATTATTTTTTCCGGTGTGATGCTGGTCTAGAATGATCGGACGTTGGTCCTCGTCGGGAGTTCGTACTAAATTTTGACATATGATTAGTTTAAGTCTTTTTCTGCAAAAATAAATGATAGGATTTCGAGAATTGGAAAGTCTAGATTGTTTTCAACATGGTAAGTTTTGGAAAGGTCTAATTTGTTCCGGTGTTTATATAATGTTAAAAATAAGTGTTCTACCACAGACTCTGGGTCGAAGGGTAGAGCGATAATGTAATAATTTCTTTGTCGGGTCGATTTACTGGAAACGATATTGATTGTATTGTTATAGAATTCGGGGTTTTCCTCGAAAATATCCTCGATAATTTGATGGTGAAGATCTGTCAAGTTGTTTTGTTGGAAAAACGTTATGTTGTTTTTATTTTCTCGATCTAATAGTTGTTTATTTGTGATTTGAATTTTGGAATAATCTATTAGAGATTTGGTTTTGTAAAGACGGGAGAATGTGTCAAATTCTCGGGCAATTTGTTCGTCAGTGATCTCGTCGTCGTTGTCTGAGGTTTCATCTTCGTCTGAGTCTTCGTCTGAGTCTTCGTTTGAGTCTTCGTTTGCGGCTAGAATTTTTGAATAAAATTTGGAACATTCTGAAAAGTGATTGATTTTTATTCTGGACAACGCGTCCGCGTTTTTATTGATCTTTCCGGGTTTGTATATTATCTCGTAGTCGTATTCTTCTAGTTTTAAGCGCCAACGCGCTAGTCTACTACCTGGGTCTTTTATGGAAAATAACCAAGTGAGTGGCCGGTGGTCGGTGACGAGTTTGAACTTCCTTCCGAATAGATATGGCCTAAAATGCTTTACACTCCAGACCAAAGATAAAAGTTCACGCTCAATGGTTGAATACTTAGTTTCCGCGCCGCATAAAGTTCGAGATGCGTATGCGATTGGCAAATCTTTTCCTATATTTCCTTGTGAAAGTACAGAACCTATTGCAAATGCACTAGCGTCTGTAGTTAGGACAAAAGGTTCATCAAAGTTGGGGTAGATCAATATCGGGGTAGTTGTCAAAGTTTGTTTTAGGGTTTCGAATGAATTTGTACAGTCATTATCGAAATTGAAAGGTATATCTTTTTGTAGCAACTTAGTTAAGGGTTTTGAAATTTTGGAGAAATTAGGAATGAAGCGTCTATAGTAGCCTGCTAGACCTAGAAAAGTTTAATTTCTTTCTGATTTTTGGGTTGAGGAAAGTTTAGAATTGCTTCGACTTTGGCAGGGTTTGGTTTTACACCATCCTTTGTAATAAGATGCCCTAAATAGGCGACTTCCTTGCGAAGGAATTCGCATTTGCCTGGCTGAATTTTGAGGTTGGCTTTTTGTAGACGTTTGAAGACTTCTGTTAATCGGGAAATATGTTCATGGATAGTAGGGGAATAAATAATAATATCGTCCATGTAGACGAGACAGCGTTCATTTTGGATGCCTAATAGAATATTGTCCATGACCCTCTGGAAAGTGGATGGAGCATTTTTTAGACAGACCGAATGGCATACGTACAAATTCGTAGTGGCCATTCTCTACCGTGAAAGCTGTTTTTTGGATGTCCTTAGGATCGATTTTAATTTGGTGGAAGCCAGAGGCCAAGTCTAGAGTCGTGAAATATTGACATCTGCCTAATTGGTCTAGAAGATCAGAAATGTTGGGCAAAGGATACTTATCACCTATCATTACTTCGTTTAATTTTCGGTAGTCAACTACGACGCGCCATTTCTGTTTACCAGAAGCGTCTAGTTTTTTGGGGACTACCCAAACTGGGGAGGACCAGGGAGAAATCGAAGGCTGGATAATGCCTTGGTCGAGCATTTTTGAAACTTGTGATTTTACCTCTTGTTTATGAATTTGGGGGTAACGATAAGATTTAGTGAAAATTGGTTTAGAATCGTTAGTGTCTATTGAATGTTTGATTTCATTGGTAAATGTCAAGTTGTCACCTTCTAAATAGAATATGTCTGAAAAGTCTAAACAGAGTTGAGTAATTAATTCACTCTCCTCATCGTTCAAGTGGTCCTAGCGTAATTGGTTTCTTATTTCGTAATTTCTGTCTATATATTGGGAATCCGGATTTTGAAGATTTACATTAAATATTGACCTAAATTTTTGGACGTGTTCAAGTTTAAGATTTGAAAATTTTATTGTTTTCGGAATTGCATTTGAGTTTATTACTGTCGTCAAAAATTCGCCATTGTTGTCTACTTTGGCAATGGCGTTCGGTAAACGTACTTTTTCGTTTTCCTGGGCTATTAGTATAGCTTCGGTATTTTGTAAATCGCATTTAAGTTTAAAAATCTTTTCTGTGCGTGGTTCGATAGAAATTACATTTTGGTTTTTGACATTTAAATTTGGGTTTGAAATTCTAATACCTGGATTATTGTTTTCGTTAGAATTATTGTGGTTTCTGATTGATGTTATCTCAGTCACCTCGAATAGTGGTACGGTTTTAAAATTGGTAATAAGTTGATTATTTTCAAAGTCCACATGACACTTATAATATTTTAAAAAGTTTGCACCTAATAGTCCATCGAATTCTATATCTAGGTCGTGAACATAAACCTTGTATGGGTCACTTGAATTGAATGGTATTAGAACAGATTCGGTGATATTGATTTTTTCATCTGTTATACCCTGTATAATTACATTTTCAGGATATCTTTGTTTGTACCTTTCCGCTGTTTTGGTTTTAAATACAGAAATACCTGCACCTGAGTCGACAAGAATTTTGAAACGATTTGTGAAGTCTTTTATGTAAAATAGATTTTTGGAATTTACGACATTTAGTTTGTAGCGGGGTGTTTTTACATGAATTGGTTTTCCGGGAAGTTCAGGTTTGGGTCGAAACTATCCTGGAGGTTTATCGCTTGGACTTGATGAGAAATTTGGTCTAGTTCGTCCGTTTGTTGTGTTGGAGTACTCGTGGAATACTCCGGGCCTATGCAAAAATCCGGAGAATTAGCAGTATAATCCTCGTGCTGTTGAGATTGAGGATTAGCAGTATAATTCTCGTACTGTTGGGGTTGAGAATTAGCAGTATAATTCTCACATTGTTGGGTTCCAAAATCGTAATCATAATTGTTTTCATTAATTTCGAAATTATTTTGGTATTAGTAATTGGGAGAATAACTTGCGGAATAGTCTTCATATGATTTGAGCTATCGTAAAATTCTTGGTTCAAATGATGCGTTTTTTGTTGATTGAACCTGTTGAAATTTGGGTTTGGTTGGATGGCAGAAGGTCTCTGCTGGTGGAAGTTAGGATTTGGCCTGATAGCTGAGGGCCTGTTCTGTTGAGAATAATTTTGTTGCTGGTTAGGGAAGTTTTGTGGTCTATGATTATATGTACTCTGGAAATGTGGCCTTGGAGGTTGTGCTTGATTAGAATAAGCATTTGGTGTGAAATTGGGAGATGGGGACTGATAATTTTGCCTTGTGCGGCATTCGTTAACATGGTGCCCATTTCTTCTGCAGAATGTGCAGAATTGATGAGAATTTGGGCGTCTTTGAACATTTTGGACAGGGTTTTTGATTGGGGCTTTAATAGAAAATTTTTGTGATTCGAAATATGACAACTGTAGTTCTCGTTTGATCCTGTTTATGGCATCTAGTATGTTGCTAGGATTACCAGCCCTAATGATTTGGCCTAATTTGGGTTCTAACCCGGTCAATAGAGTGGTCAATGTCATGTTTTCAATCAAATTTGATTGAGCCGTTTTTTCTTCAAGGGTTAGAGTTTGTTTTTGTATAGCGGCGTGCATTTTCGCGTTGTGTGTCTGCAACCTAGATACAAATACCAATGCAGTTTCGCTAGATGATTGGCGAATCCTCTGTAGATCCTGAATTAGTGCTGTCAGTTCACGAGAATCACCAATATGAGCTTCAAGTAAGCTTTTGATTTCTGCCCATGTAGCAGGGTTTCGGGAATTTATTAATTCTGCGGCTTTTCCGCGTAATTTATTTTTTATGTGAAGACGCGCTGATCATCAACAGCGATCCCCTGAGCGGTTATACAGGCTGAAATAAATGTTTGCAAGAATATGGGGTTGCCGTCAAATTCGGGCACTATGGAAAATATTTCGCTTAACCTATAAGGTTCATTATTTATGGTTTCATTTGCAGTAACTGAGTTGTTTACATTCGTAGTGATTGAGTTGTTAGCAGCATTTGCGTTTGTAGTGGTAGCCATTTTATTTATATTATTTAGATAATTAAATAACTTAAAACGCCTTTTTCCAATTTAAGTTAGTACGCTACTGGTGTTTAATAAAAAAAATTTTATATGAAATGTGCAAGAATTTATTCTGTAATATTTAAAATTTATATTATTGAATAGCTAGATTAATTCGAAAAACGCGTTTGGTTTAAAAAGCGTTTTGAGTTTGGAAATAGTATATCTCTGATAATTTTATATTTTAATGTATGCACTTTAAATAGTATTGTAGAACATAAGCTTTGTCTTATGGCCTTAACTTTAACCTTTTATGTGGTATGCAATATTATATTACGATAAAAATGCTAAGATAACAATGGTACGTGATTACAGTTAATTAGATAAATTCGCACTTAAAGAGTATATGATATTGCCATAAAAATAATGTTACGATAGGAACAGTGTATGATTACGGTTATTTATATAGGTCACACAAATTATAATCAAGATATTTTGTTTCAAGTTTAAATAAAATTACTACCTTAGATATTAGAACTGCATGTAGCAATGCAATGTATTTTGATAAAATATAATGTAAAATTATGTCGTTGAAAATCAATAATTGCGAGACGATTCAAAAATGACTTACCCTAAATTTTTCATTCCTCGTGGTCCAGTTGAATGCGACTTCGTGAGCTTAGCTTCACCAAAGGTCTCTCTCTGCCAGGGGCGTCACTGGGTGTTCCTTCCACAGGGTTGCCTTTGATGCCGAAGACACCAACGATGGGACGGGATGAAATTCTTACTTGCTAATTGTTGAATCGTGTTGATTTGAAATGTTGCTTTGTTGCTTGTATTTCTTGATAATTATTATTGTTTTGCTTCTTTTGCTTTTGAGCATGTAGGTTCTTCTGAACAAAGGATTGGGATCCACCACCACAGCTAAGAAGTTCTCCTTGTTCCAGAAGCTCTTTTCGTCCGGTTAGGCACCTTTTTCAGATGGACTCCTTGTTCCCTCGGATATGTTTGCTACTGGTTAGGCTCCCGAACTGTGCGTGTTTTTCAGATCCGCCACGACTGCGCCAATGTTAGATAGTGGATTGTTTGAATGGCTTTTTAAAAACTTTATTTATTACACTTGAGTGAACGTTGACTCGTTTTAATAAGATACAATAATCATTTTGAAGTAGTTTAATCTGAAGTGAGTATAAGACTGATTACAAAAAGGTTGTTGGTAATATTTATAATGTTTTGAGAACAAAGGAAACAGTGTTGCTGATTCAGCACAATCAGGATTACTTAGAATTGAAATTCAATGCTCATGCAGCGTGAGCGGTTATTGAGAAGAGCTGTTACGCAGTATGTAATACGATATGTTTGAGAAGGTTAAGCCTGTCTCGATAATATTATATATCATAGTATATTTCTAATATAACATATATATATATATATATATATATATAATTATTTTTTTTTTCTGGGAAAGAAATGAATATTCTGTAGAAGGCGTACCTTTGAGGAAGGTGGTAGGTGACCAGGATTGTGTAACCACCCCCGGGGTTTGTTTTCACCCTTCAAGGGGGTGAAAATGTTTTTCATCTATAATTGAAAATTAGTTAATTTTGAATCGCGTTCTTCTTCTTAATAATAAGAATCAATTTTCCACCTCTTTGAAGGGTGAAGACAACCCCCGGGATCGGTTACACTACCCTGGTCACCTACCACCTTCCTCAAAGAAACACCTGCTACAAAATATCAATTTTTTTCTTATAAAAACAGATATCAATTTTCCACCCCCTACAGGGGTGGAAGCCTGGAGTAGGGGTGGCTGAGGTCAAATCCCTCGAGGGACCTTCCGTTCTACTGGAGAGAACAACAATTAGACGAAAAACTGGGGAAAATAAACGGGTTCACAGAAAAGAAGATTTTGGGGGGTGGTTTTTGGTCAAGTTGAAGGAGTTGCCGAGGTGGAAAAATTGGTTTTACCCCGAGAATCGATTCAGCACACTCTAAAACCTCGAAAACGGGGGGGGGGACATTGTTTAGTCTGACGCGCAAACATTCGGTAATTATCCGACTCTTTAAATGTAATATAATATACTATTAATTATTACCATAGTCACAGATAGTGTAATTTGTAAAATCGTATTCTATTTTAAGTATTTAAAGATTTACTTAAAGATTTATTTAAAGAGTTACCATGTACTGTTTCTGCATACAGGGAACATTCAACATTTTTTGGGCCAATTACTCTTGAGGAAATAAATGATGCCATTAACAACCTAAAAACGAAACCATCTACTGGGTTTGATGATATAACTGCAAACATATTAAAAATTATTAAAGATAACATATCACAACAATTAGAGTTTTTATTCAATATGTCAATAAACCAGGGTTGCTTTCCTGATATCCTTAAATTAGCTAAGATTATACCTATATTAAAAAAGGGGTTACCAGAAGAAATGGAGAACTATCGGCAAATCTCTCTATTAAGTGTAATTTCGAAGCTATTTGAAAGAATTGTTTACAGTAGAATTATATCTTTTAGCGGCAAATACAATATTCTTACTGCTTTTCAACACGGCTTTACAGCTGGAAAATCAACTGAAACAGCGATTTGCCATTTATTAAATTATGTATAAACCTGCTTAGACGATGGCAAGTACGTTGTTTCAATAATGTTTGATCTGTCTAAAGCTTTCGATACTGTAAACAGTTCTTTTCTTGAACAAAAACTGTACAGTATGGGATTAAGGGGGAACTTACTATCATGGATAATTAGCTACATGGAAGGAAGAAGACTAAAAGTTCAACTAAATAGTATCCAATCAGAGACACAAAATTTAATGTATGGGGTTCCTCAAGGCTCTGTTTTAGGACCACTATTGTTTATGTTGTACTTGAATAATCTCCCAAATTGTTTAAACACTGGACACTTAACGATGTTTGCTGATGACATAAAAGTAACGCAAGCAACAGATACAATTGAGCAGCTTCATTCACTGATCAACCAAACATTCCAAGAGGTCTCTACCTGGGCGCAAAGAGACAAACTAATCATGAATGAGAATAAAACAGTTATTATAAACTTTTATTTACAAAAACAATTGCCTCACAATGTGGTGCTGCACGACAATATTGCATTGTCTCATAACACGAAATTGCTCGGTACTTACCTTAACAATAAACTGTTGTGGGACAGTCACATTGAACATGTATGTTCAATGCTAAATAAGGCCTATTTCGCTATATTGCAAATGTAAAGTGCGCTGGATGAAGCCGGATTATTGAGTATGTATTATGCTCTTGCTTATTCGCATATTTCATACAATATTATTGCCTGGGGATGTGCAAGAGATAAAGATAGAGTGCTTATTAGCCAAAAACGACTAGTTAGGCTTATATTTCATATAAATTATAACGAGAGCTGTAAGAATATATTTAAAACTAAAAAAAATATTAACTACTCCATGTATATTTATGTTAAAGTGTTTGATGTACACTAAGAAAAATATTAATTTGTTTAATCAGAGAAACAATTGTCATGCATACAGTACAAGAGATGGTGACCTACTTAGTATACCCACCCATCATACGACAAATTATAAACACTCACCATATTATAACTGTGTTGTACTTTTTAATAGTCTCCCAGCTGATATTCGAAATATACCAAACTATAGAAAATATAAAACCCCAGTTAAAGATATTTTGCTGAAAGGTGGTTTTTATTTCAAGACTTTCTAAATAGATGACCTTAAGGCTTTACTTTACTTACATTTTAATATTTGTAAAAACATGAAATTATTATTTTAA
Organism: Leptura quadrifasciata; assembly: GCA_963675555.1. Lineage (NCBI taxonomy): Eukaryota > Metazoa > Arthropoda > Insecta > Coleoptera > Cerambycidae > Leptura > Leptura quadrifasciata. Next base: position 46,366,782 of record OY776675.1, read on the forward strand.
TCATTCGGTATTTGTTCATGCTGTTATCTTGTACGTACATGTTATCTGCAAATGTCTGTATTGTGTATTCTTTATATGTTTTTATATATTGTAATTTTATCAAATGTAAATATACTGTTTTTATCTATTTATTATATATTTGTATTGTATATTTTAACTTATATGTCTTATGTATGTTTATATACATGTATATATATTTCTCTTTTTTACACTTGACTTACCATATATACAGCTTGTATCTAAGATGGTTAATAAATATTATTATTATTATTATTATTTTATTTGAATCAAATTGTTGTGCTACATGTTATAAAATAGATTTTGAACAACAATTGAATGAAATTGTATCAATTGCTTGACAAGTGCCCATATATGTTCCAACTTGTTTGCAGCAAACTAATCGCATCGACAGATTGTACTAAAGATTTTGTGCATGATAAATATTTTATAGATTTGATGCGGTAGTATAATATCCCATGCAAGATAATCGCTCAAATATTTATTCAACAAAGTTGGAGTACATACCGTACTACACATTGTAACGTGTATGATTCGTTTTAGGTGAAGACTACCTAAAACAACAGTTTAAGACAAACATTATTGGAATATCAATCAAGCTACTGCTTTTCTAACTTCTTTTTATTTTCTGGAATTTTTCATTAAAACGTACCTTATAATACATTTTAACAATATCAAGGAAGATTTATTATCCTCCCTTATTGCTATGACTGAAATTAAATTTACTCTTTAAAGCAAGGTAGAATGAATACAAAAAATATAATTACAAATATGTATTAAATGCGTATCGTATTTTATAAGGCTTGCCAACAAGAGAAGTTGTGTAATGTATACGAACTACATGTTCACGTAAAATCTGAGCATGGATTTATTCTAACATTTTTACTTAGGGAATAGTAGTTTGTTCTATTTCTACTTTTATATAATTAACGTTAATTATCTCATCATATGTACAGATTACATTTTTAAGCCGGGTATATTTCCAGTTAAATTAAAAAGACATTTTGCAGTAACAGAGAGCAAGGCTCTTTTCTCAGTTATTCCTACTTCCACTTACACTCACAAAGAACCGGAAATCGTACAACAACTGGAATTAAGGTAAATTTAATAATGTAGGTACGTGTATTTTACCGTAAAGTAAAATCTGCTTCGGAAACATTTAATTATTTCACAAAATCAGATTTTAATTCATAAAAGAATAAAAAGTTTATTAAATACTGTCAAATATTCTCATACTGCATAAAAGTCTAGCTCGAGATTCGTAGTTTTATTTATTGAAGGATTAACTTGGGTGCTTTTTGTTTAAGGATATCTAAAAATTTTAATTAATTTCTAAGTACAACCATTTGCACATCACTACTAATTTTGCGCCCCCTTATTAATGAAAAGTAATTTATTTAGCTGATACTATCGACAAAGAAGAAAACTTGATGTATTTTTAATAAAATAAAAAAATAGAAAAAATTACTAATAAATAAAATGTACAACATATAAATTTATTTATAATATTGGTGTTAACAACATAACAAATGTTTTACAGACGTCGGGGAAACAGCAGCAAAAACTATAGATATATGACAAATATACATCAAACTAAAAAACTACACTTACGAACTTAGAAATTTGCATTATATGTAAAAATTCCAAACAAAATACACGTAAAATATTAATACAACAAAACAAAATAATGTTACAAAATGGTAATAATGGATACAATAGAAATGTGACATCTCAAGTGCAAAAAAAAACAAATATACGATATTATACCAGAAACAGTGTTTACAAATGTTAAAACTTCAGTTAAAATATCACAATAGCAGAAACATGGCGGTATTTTAAGATTATGATTTAAACAAACATCTACACTATATAAAATGCTTGAGAAAGAAGAAGCTTTATAAATTCAGAAAATATACTATAATTTTTTTTTTAAGTTGAAATTTAAAAATTCCTCAATACTGTAGAATGCTTCAGTTAGCAAGAAGTTTTTCACCTTAGCTTTGAACTTATTGACATGGAGATTCCTAATTTGTTGGTGTAGCTTATTGTATAACTTAGGTTCATAAAAATTTGTTCCATTTTTACTCGAACTTAATCGAAAGTAAGGGCATCTTATATTCTCTTCACCGCGTATGTTATGAATATGGACAGTGTTTTGCGTACTGTATTGGGCAAGATTCCCCTTAATATAACAAATGCAATTCAAAATATACAATGAGGGTAATTTTAATAACTGTAGTTCAACAAATTTTTGTTTTGTTTTACTTCGATACCCCAAATTAACAATTATACGGAGTATTTTTCTCTGTAATCTCTCTATATGAGATGAATGACCCCAGCATATGAGACCAAAAGACACATGAGACAGAAACAAGGCATGATAGGCTGTTAAAAGAATAATTTTAGAAACTAAATTTACTAATGACGTAATAACAAAAAATTTCTCGATAATTTATGTGCCACTTTATCAATATGATAAGCAAAGTTAAGTTTAGGATCAATATGTATACCTAAAAATTTGATCATTTTTGGGTTAACAGAGTTGTAGAGGGTGAAGAACATGCTTACAGTTTTATTTTCATTGAGACAGGAATTATTGGTTGCGCCTTCGACTGTGTCTCATTCATGTGTCTCTTGACAACTTCAAGACTATTATTAGAGGTTAATAAAGTTGTGCCGCCTGCAAATAAAATAGAGAGAGAAATTAGTAAATAGAGGTTCACAGATTTTCTTAATGGTCTTAGTTACATTAGCATTTTGACGGAATTTAGTCATACCCAAAGACCCAGGCTGACACATAAACATTCACACACTAGACAGGATTCGAATCCGGGACCACTGAGAGCTTAATACGTAAGCACTGAGTTTACTTGCATTTATTCTATGCTTATTTACATATTATATTAGGATATAGTTACATGTGTGCATTATACACTTCTGCACGAGAAATATTGAAAAGTAACGTCGTAGATGCATTTCCGCTTGGGAGAATATCTGTGGTTATATTGATTATTTTTTCAACAAACCTGCTGCATTTTATTCCTTATTTAAAGTTTTGGCGGAGGAGCCGATGTTAGGAATACTGATTAACCTCTGCTAATAATTAATTCCTGCTTAATAATAATGAAAATATATCATCATAACAACAATATTACTATCAGAGTTTTTCAGAAATGTCCAATTTCAATTACACGCAAGACTATAAGACTATAATTTGTACCTACGTAGAAAGTAGGTCCCTTGTCTATTAAATGTTAGGCAAGTAAAAGATCCCTACTCTTCTTAAGGGAAGAGGTTCGGCAAAATTCCTGGTTGGGGGTAGATCGTCTACAGGCGTCGGTGTTAGGCCTCAGTAGCGGAAATAGGCCGACGTTAAATAAATGTATATAAAAAAAAAAGAAAAGTATTTAAATATATCAAGGCCTTTTAATATTATGTACACAAATGGAAATTTTCACTACATATATGTCAGTAAGTGAATCGACAATATACTAAAAATACTTAACGATTTTATGGTGTTTTCATTATCTATGATTTATTGCTTTTTTCTGTATGTTCTGTTACTTTTAATAATTTTTAATAAGCATTTTTAACCTACCTTATTCACTTTACTCTGGAAACGAGAGGATAAAATAATAATTATTGTTATTTACAGGTTTGTTAATTTTATTTACGAAAATATTTTTTCAGTCATCATTTTATACATATCATGACATGCCATATTATATTCTCTATGTATCTGAAGTGATCAATAAATAATATTATAACTATTGTGACAATTTCTACATAATTATTCACAATTATACCATCTCATACAGCTGCTAGTCCATTTCTGATTCAGACGAAGAAGAAGAGTCACTTGCGACATGAATCATCAGTGGCTCTACTACAATGTTCATCGTAATGCCAACCTGCCACATATTTTTCTCTTCGTTTTGCGCATGTCGAATGGCCTTTTTTCAATTTTCGGCATAAACATTTCCAGTAGCTTGCTGAAATAATGGGTAAAGGACTTTCAATATAAACGTGGTATTGTTCCTGGCGACTTCACCCTTTATTTGTCCCAATATTGATTCAATAGATTTGAATTCACAGTGATATGGAGGTAATCGCAAAACTGTGTGACCTTGTTCTTTTGCTATTTCATCTACTACATATTTTAGTACGAGAGACTGTTTGACAAAATGCAGGAGTTCGGTTGTCACCATACCTGCTTTATAAATAATCGACTTATTTATCAACCAGGCTTGTATATCTGCTTTTCCCTGCCAGAATTTGGAATCTTCTCCGTTGTTCTTTGTGATAGAAAGCGTTGTCCATCACAACCACAGAATGTGCGGCTAAGCGTCCCAGAATTTGAGAAAACCAATTTTTTAAAACTTCACCAAAAAATAACCTTTAGCGACAAGGGTGATCATTCATTTTCTAGCAGTCGATTTTGAAAGGAAAATGGCGGATTTTAACGGGATTTGCCCTAAATCGGTTCCTCAGTCTCGCAAGGATCGTACCTGTCGCCAAAGTTGTACAACCTGTACGTCTCCGACTTCCCAGAGTTCCCGAATACGAAGCTGGCCAAGTACGCCGACGACACGGCCATGTACGCGCATTCGCATAACGCCCAAGCAGCGAACATGCTGCTGAAGGCTCACATTGGCCCGTACCACGGCGTATTACGCCCAGTGGAAGATTCGGGTAAACGCTGAGAAGTCGAAGGCGATAGTCTTCACGCGCCGTTTCACTGAAAACAAAATCCTAACACCAATCTCGATCCGGGGAAACAGAATTCCACCCAAGAGGTGCGTGAAGTACTTGGGGGTCAGACTGGACCAGCAACTGACGTTTAACACACATATAAATGAGACCGTACGGACGGTCTACTCCCTGTCCAGGAGTCTGTATCCACTCATGGTCAGGGGTAGAAGACTTAACAGACAAAATAAAAACATGTTGTACACGATGGTGGTCAGGCCATCCATCACATACGCGGCGCAGGTGTGGTGCAGCATACCGGTCACGACAATGAGAAAACTAAAAGTGTTAGAACACAAATTTATGCGCCTCATCTCTAATTCTGGAAGGTACACCTCCCTCAGAGACCTATACGCACTTTGCCACGACATAACCCCAATAGCGGACTACGTCCAGGATATCTCCCAGAAATTCTACTCTTTCAAACTGGGCGATAGTCCACTAACAAGAAACATAACACAAATTAGACAGCATAATGCATCATTTCGGATTAAACACACCCTACCGTACCAGACGTTACCGATCTTCCGGCAACCTCTGTAGCCAAACTTCAACAACTATAACTTTCGCTTACCCTATCCACCCTACTGATATTTCATACCTTTACATCTTTAAATCTTTCCTGTTCCCCTCTTCCTTTCTGTTTGTTTCTTTTTGTCTCGTTTGTTTCTCGTTGTCTCTTTTTGCATTTTTGTCTCTAAATTCATTTGCCATCAAAATTTTATAACAAAATCAAAGTTTTCCGAAAACCAAAATTTTTTTAAAACCAAAGTTTACGCCAGCCTATGCGCAGCCCGGCATTTGCACGTCTCGCAAATGGTTCCTCGTCCAGATTGAGGTACCAGCGTCAACGGGCCAAATTAGAAACAGTGACGTGCGCGAGCTACTAATAAAAGTGTAAATTTAAGTTTTGTTGAATCTGCTTTTTTTTAGATGTTTGTAAATTTGATCACCTTTTTAATCTGCATTCTGCAGAAGGGGCCTAGGTATAAGTTTTAATTGTTTTAAAACCGAACCAGGTCTAGTCCGCCCGGTCCTGCAATCCGCCACAGCGAATAACGCAGTGGTTGCACGGTAGGACCCGGGTTAGGCCTTGGGGAGGTAATTATTGTATAAGTTACTGTTAAATAAAGAAGTTTTGTATTGAATTGGTTCCTCAGTGCTTCGGTGTCAGAAAAGTATAGTTACCGTGTACTTATGTGCATGGGACCGCCTTGCCTGAACGTATGAATTTATAATTGTTACAATATAATTCAAAGTTGATGCGATTCAAGCATTTTTAAGTTCTGAGGAGTGAACCAAATTATAATTGAACTGATAATACGTAAACAGACAGGCAAGCAAAAGCCCACCAACAATTTTTAAACATTGAACTTGTGTAATCGTTAGCTATAAACCTCATATTGGATGGTAATTGGTACATTATAAGTCGTTCCGTTTCTCACCATGTGTTGTACACGGACCAGACTATAGTTTGTCAATACATATTTCTTGAACGTTTTTTTGTAAAACATGATTTTTAAAAAGATATTTAATATATATTTTTGAGCTTTATATTGCCTTTTTCTTGTGTTTTCAAAATTCCTTTTCAGGTTTAATTTTAAGAAAGTGTTAGTACTTACTGTGTTAGATTTTTAGTGTTACGACGTCCAATTGGTACCATCAGTGAAGCAGTTAAGCATAAACGAACAGTAAGTATAAATTTAGTATTATTCTCCGTCTAACACAGTCGTGTTGAACCCTTTTTGTGAACGAAAATATTCATTTTTTGGAAAATATAACAGAAGTCCTTCAGACTCGAAAAGATGGATCGTTCACATTCACACAAGTCTTATTTGAGAAGCACTATTTCTTACCTTCATCAAATTCATTTCGGATCTCTCGCAGGAAACATCGCATCCAGGTGATTATCTCGTTCATTTCTCTAAGGACACTATTGCGTGCCCCTTTGACAAACTATACTATTAAAACACAATTACATTAAGACATGTAGAAATAAAATTTATTTTTACTCACTACAAGCCAATTTCTTTGATCAATCTGTTCAGAGTACTTCATTTAAATTGAGGTAGATATTCATTTTCATCCACCGCAGCTAATATTTTATCTAAAGTTGGCTGTTCATTTCTTTCGAAAAAATAATTATTTAAACATCGAAAATCACTTTTAGTTTTATCAATGATGTTGTCCAAAATTGCTCGTTGTCGGTGATACACTTTCGCTGCCTGAAATATGTGTGTTTCTTGATATTTTCAAAAAATTTTGAAAACACTCTGGCCATTCACACCTGAATTATAATGTGTAATTAATATAGATAACAATAATAATATACTATAAGCTATATTACTACCTACTAATTAGCATGCCTGTATAATATAAAGATGAAAATTATCTGCTGCATTTGCAGCAAACTCGACGTATTGTGTTTTAGGTTTATCCGGATTTTCTGCAACACAAGCCTTATAGATATTTAAAACGCGTTGCTTATCTTCAACTGAAGAATGACTGGCTTTCCGTTTTTCCAGTGGAAATAGAGCCGCTTGGTCCATAATTAATATGAGTCGAAACAATTTCAACCTCAAAACGAAAGGGTGGTACTGACATTTAATCAATATTAATTATTTTCATTACTTACCTTAATATACGCAAATGTACACCATAGTATTTAAAAATACTATTATTTGATGAATAGTAATAACAGTAAAAAAGATCACGAATAACTTTACAGCAATTTTTACAAACGGCAAACTAAATAACATCAAAAAGATAAAATGATTGATTGTATTATGGGATTTAAAAAAATAAACAAATGGAACAATTCTATTTAGATATGGCGCACTTTTTTGGGGAGTGGCTTAACTATTTCTATTCAACAAATAGAGTATAGCACCATTAAAGTATTATTATTGTAGAGCTTGATATAATCTCATATTAATGCATTCTATCTAAATGTATTGTATACCAAATTTGATTTAAATATCTGCAATAATAATGACAATATAAATATAAGTTGATATATTTTTATAAATTTCCTAAACGTTGGACACCCGTTTATATATTTTTTTTTCCTAAAATTAGCTAAGGAATTAAGGAAAACTATTTTAACGTACTTAAGTTACATCCTGTATAGAAACTACATAGCTAAAAAAACATTTAACTTAAGTTATTTAAATTTTTATTTATCATAATCGAATAAACTCCACGTTGTAAAAAGAGAACGTGCAGACTTAAACTCTAGAAACAGTGTCATAATCATAATTTTGCATGAAACATGAGAACGTATTAAGTATGGAAATGCCAAGAGCTAACACTAGCATATATAGGTAAACAAAGGGCTTACGAAGATTCAAATGAGCACAATGCATCTTGTTGCAGAAGCTTTATTAATCACGTGACGTGTAGTAGAGGAATGTGTGGAAATAAAATATGCATATTTTACAGTAGTAGAAATATTAGTTTATATTAATTTTCTATAAGCGTTTATATTATATTACTCCTATTTGTATACTTAATTTAATAACTTCTGATAGTTTCAAAAATTTCTGCTGTATCCATCTTGCAATAATTTTCCAAACACACAGTAATATTATGACGATGTACTTCGTAGAGAATATATTAATTAGTAAAGTCTTCAAACCTATCACTTTTGACCGATTTTGTCAATCGCAGAACAAGTATATTCTTATTTGAAAGCAGGTGCAATTTGTGGAATCCTTATAGGAATCGCGTCAGGCTCAATGCGATAGAACTGGTCCTTTATCCTCCACTAACTAGCCTAACTAGTTCGCGTTTCATTCCCTAGTCTTGCATAAAAGACCAACGTTAAGTCTTAATGATACGAATGGTTATCGATAAATTCCTTACCACTAACTAGCTCATACAGCCCGACAATGAATTCTGTCGCCGAACTCTCAGGATTCTACTGTTATATTAGTGGTTCCGATGAGAGACAAGTTAGACGTATATAATCCATATAGGTCCGCAAAGTCTGCCTAATCTCATTAAATTTACTACAAGTCGCTGGTTTTAATGAAACATTGTGTACTAAAAAGTACTGAGAATTAAACGTACTTCCAAACTGCCTGGAGAGTTTTATGAGAATCACTCTGTATACATGTTATATCAAAAATACACCGTATTACTAAGACATAGGTTTAACCTTCTCAGCCATCAGATTACGTATTGCATAACAACTTTTCTTGGTAACTGCTAAAGCTGAGCATCCAATTTCATTCCAGGTTCCCACAGTTTTGTGCTTTATTACTAATTTCCATTGTCCTTTGTTAAAAGAACGCTTATAACTGCCAACAAATCTTTGTACCTCAGTTTATAAACCCATTTCGTATTAAACATTTAATTTTTATTGTTATATTTTATTAGAGTCAACATTGACTCTACTTCATGAAATATTGTTTTTAAAAAGTCAATTCAATAATTCAAGATATAACATTGGTGCAGTCGGCAGGATCTGAAAACATCACAGTTCAGGAATCTAATCAGTTGAAAACATATCGGAGGGAATAAGGAGTCCATCTACAAAAAAGGTGCCTAACCAGACGAAAGAGCTTTTGGAACAAGGGGAATCTATAAGCAATAATAATTAAGAAGTAAACTAAATAAAACACAAGCAACATAACAAGAGTTGGTGTCTGTCTTTGGCATTAAAGGAGACCTCTATGGAAGGAACACCTGGTGGCATCACTAGCAGAGAAGACTCTTAGTGCAGCAAGTCTTACGAAGTACCGTCATTCGGGGTAACTCCAGCCGTTTTTTCAGGTTTTTTAGAAATCACACTGGGTATTTCAGCCAAAAAAATCTGAAAAAATTAATATATAATTGTTTGCTTCTTGGTGTAATTATGTATTGTAGAGATTTTCTACATTTCAACTTCTTTTATTTTTTCTTTAATTTTGAAAAGTGGCCGAAGTTACCCCGTAGAATGGGGTAAATTCGGCCACCTATTTATTTCACACATAAACTGAAGTTAAAGTATATACGGGGTAACTTCGGGCATATTTTGTCATTTTAAAAAATAAATATTGACAAGTAATCCAAAAATATTCATTTATTTTCCAAAAAACAAGAATAAAAATAATAAAATAACATGTTATTCTAACTTCTAAATAAAATAATTGTTTTATAACAAAATAAATATTTAAAAACATAAAAGCTATTTCTGAGGGTCTTCCAGAATTTTTCTCTTTATTCCACATGGGTAAAATCATATTTTTCGAAAATAAAGCGTCCCCTTCGTAAATCTAATGGTTTATTCAACTTCGCAATTATTTGTGTCTGTGTCACTAGACTTTTATCAATGACACTGGGAAATATAAAATATATCCGAAAGCTACGTTTTTTTCTTAAGAAATTCACTTCATATAATTCTCCGTCTTCTATAACAGTAACAATTTGCCATACAAAACTACGGCTTCCTTTCTTCGTCTCATATTTTACCACAATAAAATCTGCAACCTCAAGGTGATTAAAATTATCTTCTGTTTCAACTGTTTCTAATTCGTTTTCGTGTTCTGTTTAGTCACAATTATCTTCCTCATCCTCAGAATTCTGAGATGACACGTCTGAAATTAGTGGTTCCGAATCCTCATCTACAAATCCAATTTGGTCTAAGTTGTCTTCTTCTCGACACGTGCTTGGTAATGCCTCATTGTTGTTTTCTGCACCAACAAAATCATCTACTATGACACATTTTCCAGGTAAAACATTAAGTTTCTTTCCCCTTTTTTTTGGTATCCTCTTTCTATTTATCTCCTACTCGTGCAGTTTTCAGCAAATCAACAAATGAGTCACTCCAGTTATTTTGGATTTTAGTTTGTTCAGCTGTCTCATCAGGGTCAAATTCTGGGATTCTCTTTAATACTTGTTGTCAATCTAGTGGAACGATTCCACAAGCTTTGAAACCTGCTATTATATTTTTTTTAGAGTTAACTTTAATTCTCTCAATCGTTTCTTTCAATAAGCGTGGAAACGGAGCCTTCCTTCCAACTTTGCTCCAGTGGCTTGAAAAATGCCACATCCAAAGGCTGGCAGATGTGTGTGGAGTTGGGCTTTAATAAAACAAACCGAATGTCATTCTCCATACATTTTTAAACCACTTCAAGAGACAGAAGACTGGGCACATTATCTCCAATATTGACTTTTGTTCCAGGAAGTTTTTTTTAGATATTTTAAACATAAGCTCAAGTACCAATCCGCGAAGGTTGGTAAATCAAACCAACCACTTGCATTCCTATTATATGCCGCACCATTTATTCCACCTTCAATCCAAGTTGGTTACAAGTGAGTGGCTTTTTAGGTGGTGTATGGTGGAAGTAAGATACCATCTCCAGTCATAGCCATCATCACAGACACGCTTGTTTTTGATAAGTCAATAATTCGCTCAGGATGACGCGATCCTCTTTTTGCAACTATTTTGATTTTTCCCGGATCATCCGAAAAATTGGTCTCATCAAAATTTAATATATTTGATGGAGGAACATTTTCCAGTGATTTCTCCAATTCATTGAAATAATGTGATATATTTTCAGTACAAATACTGGCTCGTACTCTTTTAATATTCTCCCCAAATCTCACTGAGAGTTGCTAGATTACGATGAAGAAAATTTTTCATCAAATCACCACCTGGCATGTTGTCGTTGAAACATCGCACGTTTCTTCTCATTCGATTTAAATATGATTGCGTCACTAGTCTCACATCACGTGGACGGAGTGGTAGACCCCAATTTGCACATTTTATGAGCTCTTCTGCTAATAAATCTTCTTCATTTTTTGCCAACGCTGTAGGGCGGCCATGCTTTAGTTTATGTAAGTTCTTAGTTTTGTCTTGAAGGGTTGACCTTGGTATATTAAATCCCACCGAGACTTGTCGAATGCTTTTGTCTTTTTTTATTTGTTTTAAAGCTTTCTCCAGACGTTCTCTAGAGTAATTTATATAACCACGACCTCCGACCTTTTTCTTATAACTTCTTGCCATGGCCGAAGTTACCTCGTCTAATTACGTGTTTGTCTAAAAAAATTATTATTTTTTAAACCGTACATCCGAGCAGTTTGTAATTTTGATAGGATAATGTTAATACAAAACAAAACTAATTCATAATTACCTGTTCACCCTTCTGTCCCTTGAGATCGCTGTAGGGTGGTTTCTTTTTTCTACTTCTGAAGCACGTGGTTTTTAACGGCTCACTTTGATTGCTATTTATGCAAAGTTTTGACATTTCTTTACCTTCATGTATATTCTAGAATACTAACTACTATATCTCTTGTAAATTGACGCATGTAAACTTAGGTTTACAACTGTAATGTAGATGACAGTACCGCCTAAATTAGGCAACTACGTGTTGGCCAAAGATATTCCGGGTGGACGAAGTTACCCCGGATGACGGTAGCATTCAACTTACAACCCAGACTCAAGGAATGGCAAAAATTAATATTTCTTCTCCTGTATGGATCAGCACTTGCTCAATATAAAATAATACCGATTAACAACACAACCGGAGTGAATTACCACCTAGACACAGATATTGTAATTTCTCATAAGAAATGGGCTCTACTCATATACAACAACATATCCACATTTAAGACAGCTTTTGACAAAAAGGACAAAATCTTACACACGCTCTACAACACACTTGATTCACCATACGGTTATATGAACTTATCTGTGGGTGAAATAAAAACTCATCCCAGTTTATTAACATAAATTTCTCAATTAATACAATCAAAATTCGACAACGTCTACCTCGATACAGAACGATATAAGTGAGGAATACTAAACGGTATCGAAACGATTTTTAAATCAATAACAAAAAATTAAGATGCAGAAGACGGTCAGTATTAATAAAAAAATTAAAAAATAAATACCACAGAAAGTAATAAATAATATAAATAATAAATAATATAAAAAAACACCACAGAAATTACACAACCCCCAATTCCAGAAGCCAGGGCTTGTGCGGAAGGGGTTACACATTGAAAAAACGCGGACAAACAACCATCTCCTCCGACAGTGCCGGAGCCAGGATTCGAACCCGGTGGTGTGATGTCCGTGTGATTAATCGCGATTTCCAACTCGCGCCTTAACCCACTCGGCTATCGACCAGACCGGCTATTACTTTGATTATATCAACAAGGTAAGTAATGACGAACACTGACTCGAAAATTTTATCAAGAATCAAATATCTGTCGTCAAAAACTTTAATGTAACTATTTAGAAACTGCAAATCGACGAAAAAAAAATGCTCAATCAATACAATCAAATTTACAATACAATTCAAAATACAATCATACAATTCACAATACAATCAAATATTCAAAAACTGTAAATAGACGAAAAAACCTTAAAAAAAAATATCAAGGAAACCGAAACTTCAATTTTAAATATGATCAAGGACATTCAAAATATCCACATAATAGTCTGGCTGATAGCCGCGTTGATTAAGGTGCGAAGTGGTAATTGTGATTAGTCACACGGGTATCGCGCTCCCGGGTTCGAATACCGACTCCGGCACTATAGGAGGAAATGGTTGTATATCCGCGTTTTTTCAATGTGTAACCCCCTTCCGCACAAGCTTTTAGCTTCTGGAATTGGGGGTTGTCTAATTTCTGTGATGTTGTGGTGCTTAGTATAATTTTTTTTATAAATTTACTAACAGCTTATGGCAAGTTATTTATTTATCGAAAACAACTTAAATTGTATATTAAATTCCATCAATTTCGCGAGGCTTAAAATGATTCACACGTCTTATAAATCCAAAAGATTTAGTAAATTTCTTACAAGAAATTCACAGAACCGACAAAGGAATAATTTGCCGCTTACAATTAAACTATCAAAAGTTGCACAGTACTGGGGTATTTCAAAACTAAATGCTTTTCTATTAAATTCAGAATTAATATTTGTATTAGACACACCCTTGGTTGGCCCTCAAATATATCCCCTCCCTATCCCGAGTCCCTATTTTGTATAATAGAATAAATAGTCTATATTACGTCTTGTCAACTTCTGAGTAATACATCGCGGGAGATGATGATTCGTTAATGTACATACCTATCTCGGACATCAACCTTTATTAAAATAAACAACAAATTTGGACATAACTTGATATTAAGTCAAGTTATGTCCAAATTTGTTTGCATATCCCATTGATAACAATGCTATATGCGAAACCCGTCTCTTCAAGAACCTCAATACTCTGCTAGAAAGCTGCCAAACATCATTCAACATCAGCCAAAATAACGTTCAGAAACTCGACGAAACCATGTAGTTAGTACTACTTGTACTTGTAACCATCAACTGCTCGCTGAAAACCCAAACAACTGAGATAATGTACAAAAATTCAATCGTAAAATTACAACCCACCTGCTACAATTTCATAGGCATCACAAAGCTTCAAGCCAGTACCAATGAAGAAACCGACGTAAAAGACGAAACTCATCCAATCCAAATTCCATTCTAGTGTTGCAACCAAATTCCAAACAAAATCCGAGTGGTTAGTTTAAAACCACTAAAGTTATATTACCTGAATATCGAAGACTTCGAAATTGTCAAACATAAATTGGATCAATATTCATCTGATTGAAGAACCTTTCATAACAAAACATATATCCTGGCTTGCTTACTTACTTTGTCATTGTATTTATTAATTTAACTGTTATTTCTATACCAATTTTATAAATGGAAAGTAAGAAGACGTAGACTAGCCATCGATGTCTCTGCATCGCCTCCACCTCCGCCAAGGCCTAGTAAACCTCCCAGTATATTTGCTAGCGTATTCCCTCCACGAAGACGACCTCCATTAAGAAGAGAAGACGATTAAGCCAAAGACATGGAACTTTCCTAAAAACAGACTGTTTTTTGCCATTTTATTGATTTTTGATGCTGAAATCCTTCAGTGAATTTTGTTTTATTGTCAATCACTACATTTTATTATTTTAACTTTTGTTAATTTCGACTTTAATTAAGATTTTTATATTATATCATTTTCACGATTCAGGCTTTATTATGCGCTTTTAGATGTTAAAATTTATATTCTATATTTTAATCTTACATGTTCACATTTTTATATTCTTTGCATTTTTATTTTTTGTATTATCACCTTTTACTACATTTTTATCTTCACTTCAAAAGTTACTGTAGAAGCATAAACTTTTTATAAGGGGGAAGTTGTTATATCAAAAATACACAATTGCGTAACAACTTTTCTCATTAACTGCTTACGCTGAGCGTCCAATTTCATTCCAGACCAACTGATCATATTAAACGTTTCATTTTTATTGTTATATTTTATTAGAGACAACGTTGATTCTACTTTATGAAATAAATATTGTTTTTAAAAAGTCAATTCAATAATCCAAGATGTAACGTATATATCATATATCAATCATGTATGTGTGTGTATCGAAAAATTACACGAAATTATACAAAATGAACAATTTATATTGTGCTATAATAGTCCGGGCGAAATCAGTCACCGACCGGGAAAATCAATTCGAATGGGATATTTTTGTGCTATCATGTTCAAAATGTGCTCCTTTAAAAGAAAGCACAGTTTACCAGATGGAAATGTGGTCAGGAGTTTAAACAAATTTTTTTTAAACAAATTAGAAAAATTTACTTTCTCGTTTCGGAAAAAATGTTGTCGTATTTTTCACAGTAAAGCAATCAAAAATGTTTTTACACGTTTTTCTCTAAAGTTGATAGATTTCAAGAAAAATATGCTTGAAATCTCAAAAAACTCAAAATTTGCGATTTTCAAGGCTCAAAAACTATATGAAAATTGATGTCTTTTAATGTAAGTAAAATTAGTATCTACTCTTTGAAACTTATACCACTATATACTGTAGATATATATTGTTATTCTATGGCTCAAGTGATTATTTTTTAAATGATAAGATGTGCCAGCGCGCACGCGCAAGTCAGTGTAGCGGCGCGCCTCACGATGTATACAATACTATACGTATTATTAGGTATTATTTCGCATACGTGTGGAATAAAACTTGAATAATATCCTATGCACGTCAGATGCCTTATACTTGCATATCTTGAGACCATCTGCGCAAACATATATTTGGAAAAATGTAATATTTCCAGATACATTGAATTAGACCTAACACGTTTTGGTTACAAATATGAGGATAATATGCTTATACCTGTATTTATGACAAAAAATCCTTTGTCAGATGGCTTAATAAAAGCGTACATTTGTAAAAAATCATGTAGTACTAATGCATGTAACTATAAAAAAAATAACGTTACTCTTGTATATCTGTGAGCTGCTATAACGTGTAAGTTGTATAATCACTTTAATTGTATTTTAAAATAAATTAAATAAAAAATGAAGTTCACATACACTTTAAATTTTATATTACTCTATTTACAATTATTCTACTTATATTAAATATTTGCAATGTTTCGAATTTTATATAAATTGTTTTATACTTCAGTGGTGCATGCAAGAGTATGTTCTATAAAAATACTATCATAGCTACGCCGACAGGCGCGCGCTCTCATCTTCACAATTAAGGAATAAGCACTTAAGCTAAAGGATAATAAAATATATCAACAGTTTATTGTGGCAAAAGCTTAAAAAAATAGATAAAATTTTTTCTTACAATAAAAAACATTAATTTTCATATAGTTTTTGAGCCCTGAAAATCGCAAATTTCTCATTTTTTGAGATTTCAAGAATTTTTTTCTTCGAAACTATCAACTTTAGAGAAAAACGTCTAAAAACATTTTTGGTCTGTTTTGGTGTGAAAAATACCAAAATATTTTTCCGAAACGATAAAGACAATTTTTCTAATTTGTTTAAAAAATCTTTGCTTAAACAATTCCTGATCACATTTCCATCTGGCAAACTGTACTGTAAGATGGCACAAAAATATTCCATCCGGATTAATTTTCCCGGTCGATGACTGACTTCGCCCGGACTATAATCATATCAGACTCATCGCCACTCTAATACCTCGGGCGAGAAAACCAATTTACTACGTAGGCGGTGTTTGTACATTAATGATTTTACTGTATCAAAATTTTAAATTTCAAAGGGTTAAAAGTGATTTGTCGGTTGCAAATTGAGTGTCGAGAAGGAAATTACTGCACATTCGTTACCAGAAGCGAAGGCCTAAAATGACTATCAACCATAAAAAGGCACGTTACATAAAGTAAGAAAATTTTATAATTGCACTATCGAGAATTGCGTATCCAATGAAACCACAT
The DNA here is from genome assembly GCA_963675555.1 of Leptura quadrifasciata. NCBI lineage: Eukaryota > Metazoa > Arthropoda > Insecta > Coleoptera > Cerambycidae > Leptura > Leptura quadrifasciata. The sequence continues at coordinate 46,383,781 of OY776675.1, forward strand.
TGAGTGAAACCGTCTTGTTAAATCATTACAATCTTAAACAGCACGTTTTGAAGTGCATGTTAAACCCACAGCATTTTAACCTGATAATACATTTATATAACAGAATTCCATTAAGTTATTTTGTAGAATTTATTGTTTTTTATCTTTTTGCTCTAACACTTATAAAACATTTTGAATTTTAAATAATTCTGGAAACAGTCGGTCTTTGCACGAAGCCATAAATAAGGGAAAATATATCATATTCACATGCTTTATTTTCAATATCCTTTAGTTTGAGGTGACAGCTCAAATACAAACAGTACAAATACAAGTATCTTTCTGGCGCGTACATGCAGTATCTATTATTACAAGTTACAAAAGTCACAATGATTAAAAGTTATTTCAAACTTTAGTGTACAAAAGTTGGGATTAATATGATGCCTATGATTATCTGAGGATGAGATATGAAAGAGAACTAGCGGGTACTCCAATGTAATGAGAATAAAATAAGAGTAACGTGGCGTTTCTGGAAAATTTCCACGTACGTACAAACTGTTGAAACATAGTTTGTGCTTGATTTCAGGTCGATCAATCCTTTGCAGCTGTCGTAAGTTCACTTAATAATCTTAACAAACTAATAAAAGAAAAACTGGTACGTATGCAATTATCTGATACCCTTAATCACGCCTTATTAGTTACTGAATTAAAATCAGCCATATGCAAATTGATGAGTTATAATCAGTTATTGCTCAAAATCAGGCGTAACTTTATATAAAAAACATTTTTTACACTTTTATTACCAAAATATCCAGCTGCAATTGTATATACAGGGTGTTCAAGTCAATAATTTTAATTCATTTTGTCTCTATTTTATCAAATATTTTATGTACCGCGTTCATTTGGCAAGGGTCACATTTTATAGACAGATGTGGTTTATGCAAGATGGTGCCCCAGCCTATTTTTCGATAATAGGCCGCAACCATTAAATCAGCGTTTTCAACATCGTTGGATTATCTCAAAATTGAGTTTGCATGGCCGGCTCGCAGTCCAGATTTGAACTCCTTGGATTTCCTTACATAAAAATAGTTTATTGGGTTATTTTCTTACCCATTGTGTTACTTTAAGATGAAATATTAATAGATCTGTAAATATTTTTGCTCTAGAAACCACCCTTTTGAAGAATAATTCAATTTCTGGCTGTAAATATTTAGAGTTAGGCTGTTATATGTCACTAAGAGAGTCTTTCTATTAAGTATACTTTTCAGGTTATAGAACTTATATATTAGTTTTCTTAGCTTCCCGGTTAAATATTTAATATGGTTATCCCATTTTAGGTGATTATCGAAAATAAGGGTATTTGATAGTAGTGGTATTTAGGATGTAACTATTCTTTTCTCTATCTATAAGAATAAGTTGCACCGTTTGGGGTAGTCCTACCTTCGTTGGAGAAAAGGTCATAAATGTAGTCTTTGCTATATTTGGGGGGATGGATGGATTTTACACAGTAGTATAGCTGGCTGCAACACCACTGTGTAGAGAATGTTTGGCCTCCGAAAACTAGTTCGATTAGCCACAGAAATTTGTATTTTATCTAAGGTTATTTATTATTTATGATAAAGCAGTCACTAATTCCAATAATGTAGTGTCTTACATCATACAATGCGACCGTATCTCTATGATTATAAATATTTAATTGTCGGTATCTTAAATAATATTGTTTTCTATATATATACATATAGACATGTTGCAAAACCCTTTATAACTTTTTTTTTTTTTTTTTTAATTTTTTATTTACTAAATATATACACACCTATGTACACTTACTTATATCTATTGTATTTCTTCAGTTTTTTTTTTTTTTTTTTTTTTTTTTTTGGAATTTTACAGGGATACTCTTGGCGTCTAGGGGCCTGTCAAGACTTTTCCTTTCACAAACACAGAAAGAACAGCAGGAATAAGGTAGGACCTAAGACTGTACCCTGTGGGACCCCAGTTTTTATTATTTTCTTAGTGCTTAGAGCATTGCCAATTTTTACTTGCTGGGACCTATTTGACACATATTGTTTTAATACATTATGGGCAATATCTCTAAGTCCCATCTTGTTTAGCTTGTCCAGAACTGGCAATGTGACACTGTATCGAAGGCTTTTTATAGATCCAAAAAGATAGCTATGACTTTTTCGTTATTTTCAAAGTTTGCTGTAATTTTGTCTGTTAGTAACTGAAGAGGATCTTCTGTACTTAAATTTCTTTGGAATCCATGCTGATTTGTTGAGAATACTTTATTGTTTTCAAGATATGAACGAAGCCTATGGTTCAGACATTTTTCGATAAGTTTGTCATGTAATTTTTGTTACCACTTTCATAAATTGGGACAACTATGCTTTCTTTGAATTGTTCAGGTAATGTCTGCGTGTTTGAAGATAAGGTTGATAATATGTGCTAGAGGTTTAGAGATGTGAACCGATAACAGTTTTAGTAGTAGAATGCAGGTTTTCACGGCCGTTGTCTAATGAAGTAGATTCTTCCGGGTCTTGCCGTGGTCGTCGAACTTGACTTGACGTTTCGCTGATCATCCTGTCAGCTTCTTCAGAAGGATTCTAAAGACTGAATCTGTTGTGTTACACTCCTCGTTATATACCTAGGCGCCGCTTCGCTTCGCTGGTCATTGGTCGCGCTTGGTTCGCTTCGCTACACATTCGTCGTATTTGGCTTACTACGGTGCTGGTACTTGGCAATACCAGTCTCCACGTGTTACTAAGTCGATACCCATCCTCTCTGTTAAAGTTGTTCACGTTTTTCATAATTTGCAGTGATTCCCTAATGATTCGCGGATAATAGCGCGTATTCCTGTCTAATATATTGACGTCCTCGAAGTCGATTTTATGGTCCTCGTTATTGTGGACATGTTCTGCTATCGCCGACCTATCCGTGTATCCAAATCTGGTATTTCTCTGATGTTCTTTGATTCTGCACTGGATACTCCATCCTGTTTGTCCGATGTAGCTCTTACCACATGTACACTTCAACTGGTAAACACCTTTCGATAAGAGTTTGGGGACAGGGTCTTTGACTGAGGGAAGCATCTGCTGTATTTTCTTCACTGTTCGAAACCGTACACCTACTTTCTTTTTGAATAAAATCTTCTTCAGCCTATCTGTGACTCCCGCGACGTAGGGTAGGCATGCATATGTTGTTGGTTGTTGCTGTTCATCTTCTGTAGTTCTCCTCTGGTTATTTACTACTCGTTGTATATTGCTTTGACTGTATCCATTCTTCTCTAAAGCTTGTTGGACATTCTGTAGTTCCTCAGGTTTGTTCTCGTCGTCGCATATTGTGTTGGCTCTGTGGACCAAGGTTCAAATTAACGCTTTCTTCTGTTGTGGATGGTGGTGAGATGTCCATGTAGGTAACGAGAACGAATCTACTTCAACAGTTTTAGTGTTTTTACCGTTATTCCATCTTTTCCAGGAGAGGAGGAGTTTTTGAGGGAACATATTAAATTTTTTATTTCAGTATCATCAACATCTTCCAGGAACATGGAGTTTAGATTTTGGCTTATGTTGTCGTTTAAGACCAGGTTTTGTGCGTGTTTAGGAATGTCACTAGATATTTTTTCGCTGATGTCAATAAAGAACTGGTTAAAGTTAGACGCTATTTCGTCTTTGTTTGTGATTGCTGTGTTGTCGTCTGTTATTATTTGCCCTATATTGTCTTTATATTTTTTATTGCAATTTGTGATTTCGTTGATACAGTCCCAAACTTTTCTGAAATTGTTTGCGGCCTCGAGAATTGTTGTTTCTTGAGGTTTTAATTAGTGTCGTTACAACATTTCTATAGTTTTTATAACAGTCTTTAATATCAGTGTTACGCTTGTTTTTTAGTAGTTTATGTTTAAGTCTATCGCGTTTTCTTATAGAGTTTAGAATACCTTGAGTCATGAAATGCTCCTTTTCCGGTTTGAACAACTGAACGACTAGGAAAATAATTTCTTGACTTGCTAGATATGAAATACATTTGTTTATCTATCAGTCTACCGCAATGGGGACTGAATGAATTATTGGCGCACCTGGTTAGAGTATTTAGGGCGTGCTTAGCACACCTTTATGTTCAGAAATATGGGGAGAAGTGAAAGTCGTGTTCATTCCAAAGGCAGGATGGATGGACAATACCATCCCCAAAGCATACAGACCTATCATCTTTAACTCGTTTCTGCTGGACGATGGAGAAGCTATGTGAACGATACATAAGGGATGTTGTAGTGAAAGACCCTTTGTATTCTAACCAGCACCCATACACCCTGGGAAGGTCCATCGACACCGCCCTCCATACAGTCGCGAGTCGATAGAGAGATCCTTGGACAATAAAAAGTTCACCCTAGGTGTCTTCATAGATATAGAAGTTGCGTTTGACAGAACCACCGTTCCAAAAATTACTCATTTTTGCAACACTTATAGATTGGTAGAATTACACCTTCATCATAGTTACTATCTAAACTTCCTTGGGAAGAGAATCTAGCTTTATAGAAATGATTTCACGAAAACTGTTGCTACCTCTCTGGCTATTAACTTCATTAACAAATATAGAGAGCGGCAATGACATGAAAACTGAAAGTTATATACTTTTGTAGTAGCTATGAAAGTACAGTGTTATAGAGAATTTTTATTCAGCGTCCCGCTTTCAAATTGTTTTTAAGCGTGCATGATTTTGTAATAAATTCAACATCATTTGTTCTTGAAACTTCACTTAATAAAAAGTATTGTAAATCGATTATTTGCATTGCGACGTCCATAAATCTTAGCTGATTCACTAAAAAACAATTTTCCCAGTTTACAATACGAATAAAGGATGGCTAAATTCCCATTGAGATGTTAGTGCCACATGCACTTCGCTGTTTTATTACGAACGCAAACAAAAAATATAGCAGTTTGGGACTCTGGGTATTGTCAATGCTTGCGCGTTCTTTTGTTATACAAAACGGAGGATACAACTGACTTAAATTTACATATATATAATGTAATTGTTTGGAAATTATTATTCTTTGGGGGTAATAATTTACCACTCCGCAGAATATATAAAATATGGTTTTAAAGTACTTATTTTGCAGCAATATGGACACTAGCTAAAATATTATACACGAAACTACGATTAAGTATTTAACTATTCACGATTCGCGGCAATATTCCATTTAACAGTATTCGCTTTGGAACCAAAATTTTTTATGAAAAATAAAAAGTTCATATACATGGTGTTCTGAAAAGATTGGAAAAACGTCGGACCTAAGTTGGCTGCGCGAGCCTGAGTAACTCAAATGGAGAAGATTCTAACACAGTGGGTCAATAATGGAAATTAGACTCTTACACATGCAGCTGTGACACTCACAATTCGGTAAATAATACAACTAATCCTACTATGCACATAATTATGAATAACGGAACAGGCGGTAAAGCAGTAAATGATGGAACGAGCAAGTTTGTCGTGAACTAAAGAAGATCAGATCACACGGCATTCAATGTTAATGTAGACGACTAAACGAAGAGGTGGCAGATCGGTGATGTTCTGGTAATTAGAGACTTACGGTATTAAAATCTGACAGACGCTATAACGGTATTAATGAACCACTTTAGAAAGCTATATAACAGGAAGATAGACAATAAAATGACCATCAGTATCAGGAAGTCGGACTTAGCACGTCTATGACTCCAAGTTCCTAATAGATATTCAATTATGATTTAAGACTAGGCGCTACACTAATAGTGATACTAATCCTGAACTATCTTCCACTTCTTAAGAGACTACTTTCCGAAACGTCAGCAAAATACATTATTTCTGTGTTTATTCGGATTTATATTATTTGTAAAAAAATAACCTCTGACTGTTCCTTTGACGTAAGCGTCACAGGCGCAGAGGCTTTTTTCCAATAACTCCATTATTTTCTAGATTCGATGATTCGTTTTTGAAGAGGACAATACATTGTTACATGGCCTATGTCCATTTAACAGTTTTATATAAAAACTACTGTTTTGGTTATTTTTTATATATATTTTTTTTTATACATTTATTTAACGTCGGCCTATTTCCGCTACTGAGGCCTAACACCGACGCCTGTAGGCGAGCTACCCCCAACCAGGAATTTTGCCGAAACTCTTCCCTTAAGAAGAGTAGGGATCTTTAACTTGCCTAACATTTAATAGACAAGGGACCGACGGCTTTACATCCCCTCCGAAGGATGGTATATCTCCTATACAACCCTCGCCTAACGTTGTATAGCTTCCGCGCATACACTGATATACAAGCCGCTGGAAGATGTGTGAGGCGAGGACGCGGTTTCCGTTGGAATGGTCACCCATCCAAGTACTAACTGCGCCTGTCGTTGCTTTACATCGCATACCGAAGTATGTACATAGTAAAGACGCACCTACGCTCGCCCCCAATGTTTTGGTTATATTTGGCACGATCTGTATAACATTTTTCGATTCAGTTTTTGTAAGTGAAACTGTTTTCAACTAACAGAATTTTACTTGTATAACTGCTAAACCATTTCACACTGTTTCATGTACTTAATTTTATGTCTTAGGAACGCAGTCATGTTTTTCTAAACTATTATGTATTTCCGTTCTACACAGCATCCCAGGAAACAATTAACAATTTGTCTACAAAATTTAGTTACATCAGATATCTATTTTTCAATTTTTATATTTTTGTTTACTATGTGGGTACATTTGGTGATTTTCCTTACCTTTTCTCGTTACTATATATAGTATATCCTATAAGATGTAATATATCTACTGAGTTCACACAATAGTCAATACGTTTTACTATTTATTTACATCTGTTCATATTTGTGGTTATGGATAAAATAGAAATTACAAGCTGTGGTATGGAAGTAATAAAAACTTTTATTATAGATTCCTTTTATTGATCATATGCCACTAATTTAGTTGTGAGTACGGGAATCTACAAGGCAGGTTGTTGCGCTTAACTCAACCACTTACAGATGGCCATACTTGTACTATTTTTATATTTTATAGCTTTCAATTTAAATAAGGAATTAGATTTCTCACATTTTTTTGGTAGCGTTATTTTCTAGTAACTAGGACAAAAAATTTACCTTATCAGTAAAACTCACCAGGAAGTCATTTGCTTGCAGCCTTTGTAATGATTCAAACGTATATAATTTTTAACTGTGGACTTCAGTAATTGATATTACAATTTTTATATCCCAGTTAACAAGTGTTTAACATACAGGTAATTTCATTTATTATTCATTTGAAGATTTAATTAATCTTCAAATTTTGTCTTTGATGTAATTTTAATTATTTTTTTAAAATAAATTTAAATTCAAGGTCAATTCTTTTTAATTTAATAAGTAGTTAAAATACTATATGTACCACATGGTTTTAAAAATATTTTTCTCTTTCCTTTTAATTTTTTTGGCAATTTATAGTTTTTATGACAGAACTGAAGTGATAAGTGATGCAGAATGGGAGGTGGTGTACCCAACGTCCTGAAGTTATACCAGTACCAACAGCATAGAAACAGGGACTCGTGTGCCGGAATCGTCTGATTAAGGTTGGATGGTTCGAACGCGGAGGGGGTCTAACTCTGTCGTGGAAACCTGCCTGGTGTAAACCGTGTGGAGAAAATGGGTGGTTGCTGAGGATTGCTTGCTCCACGTGAGGGTCTGCCTTCAGCCGACCAAGTGAATGGGAGCCACAATAAAATTCCCCTCAACCAGGTTGTACAAATATCTACAGAACAATTCGATACGCACTTATCTTCATTTGGTATCTGTTTCTTTTGTTAAAATTTTTGCCGAGTCCCAGTTTATTCTATGTCCGTTTTCCCAAGCATGTTCACAAATCTTTGATTTCTGAATTTCATTCTTTCTAATGTAATTCTTGTGCTCATCCAACCTCACACTGAAAGGTCTGGATGACTCACCCACATAACATTTATCACATTCACACGGGATATTGTAAATACAGTTTTTTGAATTCTGCTCCCTGTTTATCGGTTTTGTTTTTGTTAAAATAGATCTTAAAGTGTTCCCAGTTTCAAATATCGTCCTAACATCAAATTTGTCACCTATACGGCGTAGCTTTTCCGATAGTCCGTATACATAAGGAATTATTGCTGTATAATGACGTTCAGGTTTTCGTCGTACCTGATTATCCCTATTTTCAACATTTATGAAAACTATCAACAAAGGCTTCAGGATATTGATTTTGTACTAGAACCTCTTTGATAAATTTTTTTTCGTTATTTAATATTTCATTATTAGATGAAATTATTTTGGCCCTATCGTATAAATATTTTATAACACCCCTTTTAACATTTATTGACTGATTTGAGTTAAAATTTAGATATCTATTAGTATGTGTTGGTTTTCTATAAACGCTTGTTTCAATTGCATTATTTACCCTTCTAATTAAAACATCTAAAAACGGTAGTTCATTCCTACTTTCTACTTCTAATGTGAATTTAATAGACGGTTCCTTACTATTTATATTTTCTAAAAAACTATCTAGTAAATCGACACCATGAGGCCAAATTGTAAAGATGTCGTCAACATATCTCCACCAGACAACCGGTTTGTTTATACAATTTTGAACATGTGTGTTCTCATAGTTCTCCATAAATATATTGCTTAAAATTGGTGATAATGCAGACCCCATAGCCATACCAAAATCCTGCTGATAGAACTCATTGCCCAATTGAAAATAGGTTGTTTTTATACACAGTGTTAAGAGTTCCATTATGCTATTTACACTTAATTTAGTTCTAGTTTCCAAATTATTATCATTTAGCAACCTGTCTTTAACTATTTTTAAGGCTTTATCTACCGGAACATTGGTAAAAAGACTAACACATCAAAACTAACCATCCCGTGTGATTCATGAATATCGTTTTCATAAATTTTTTCTATGAAATGTTTACTATTTTTAATATATGAATCGGTATTTCCAGATAATGGATTGATAATTTTAAGTAAAAATTTTGCCAAGTTATGACATGGTGAATTAATAGAACTAACAATTGGTCTTAAAGGAATATTTTGTTTATGTGTCTTTGGTAAGCCATAAAAATGAGGAGGCTTACTATGATGTGGTGTAAGTTTCCTTCGCTCAAAATCATTAAATTCGTGTTTGTATTTAAACAGAGTTCTGTAAATTTTGCTCTCTATTGATTTTGTTGGATCTTTGTTTAGTTTTGAGTAGGGTCCCTCATTTACAAGAGTCATGATTTTTGTGTTATATATATCTTTATCTATAATGACTGTGGCATTACCTTTGTCTGCTGGCAATATTTTTATACTTTCATTGCGTTTTAAAGAATTTATCGATAACTTTTCTTCTGGAGTTAAATTATCTTTAATTTTGTATTGCTTCCCTAAAGCAATTTTTGCCCATATGCGATATTCATTACCACTATTTGTTATTAAATTTTGAGTCGTTTTTTCTATTGCCGCTACTATGTCAAATTTTGGAACAGTTTTCGGGTTTATTGCAAAATTTAAACCTTTTCATAGTACAAGCCTGTCTGAAACGGACAAAAGTCTTTTTGACATATTAATGACAGTCCTATCAATTAAAGGATTATTATTTATATTTTGTAATTGCCTAATCTGTTTTTCCCTTATTAAGTTTCTAAATTTATGTAAATGCGTACCTTTTTGCAGATTAAAATATTTTTCGTAACTCAACCTGACATTCTGGATTATAAACTGATAATCTTGTTCTATAATGGTCCTGCTTAATTCATTCTCCGTGTAAGTAATGTCACCAATAGTTCGTTCTTTTTGGTATCTATGATATTGAATTCTTTCCCTAACCATGGACTTGCTTGCCTTATCCAAAATTTTTCTGGTTTTCGCATTTTGAAAAGGTACTTTTAGCCGTAAAAACTTCAGAATTATATCATGTTCTCGACATTTACACAAAAAGGTTATACTATTTTCTGATTTGGCTAGTTTCCTATAACATTTTTCTAAAAATCTGAAACATTGCTTTATATTAGGCCCATACCTGTTATCTAAATATTGTCTGAAAAAATGAAAATGAAAAATGAAAAACTTTTTCACGAACTGAAATGGCCCGGAGCGCAGCGGCCGCGGTCGCGCGCTTGCTTTTCATTGCATCTACCGAGACTTTAGCAACATGAGGCGATCGGTAGACTGTATTTTTTTTATGTCTTATTTCATAAACTCTTCCAGAGAAAGGTTTCAGCCTTGTAAATATAAGTCCAAAATATTCGTTTTTTAAACACTGCATAGGCGGTAGACCTGACACGGCAACGCTTCCGGCGCGATAGAATATTACTTTCCAGTATGTTTTTATATCATCTGTGTGTATGTAAAATTTCAATCTTGTAGATATAATACATTTATGTAACTTTTCGCAACGTGTTTAATTTTTTACTCATTTTTGCAACACTAAAAGTTTGGTAGACTTGCATTTTCATCATTGATACTTCTAAACTGTCATGGAAAAAGAAATCTAGCTTTATAGATGTTAATGCGAAAAATCTGTCGCTACCTCCCTGGATATACGGCATTCACTACTATATTTCATTACTTTTAACAAATCGTCAATACCCGCATTGTTAGACTATATTATCTCAACACTTAAAAAATATTCTCTTCTATTTCCTTTCAGGTTAAGAGCAGACTTTTTATAATCTTATAGGCAGTGTGAAGATAAATATATTGCTGTAGCTGAAACCTTAACACCGCTAAAAATAAAAGTTTCATGAAAGTGAAGGCGTTTGAATTTTTAAAACGTTATCAACACGCCAAACACATAGCTTTGATCTTTATGTTACTAGGTCACTTTCTAAATTTTTAAACAGAAATTGTGTCGTTTTTTCTTTGAGATGACATTAAAATACGTACGGCATACGGTTAATTCGTATAAATTTTATTACAGTGCTCAATAACCAATGTTAATAATGAAAACTATTTTAGTCTGTGATATTTTCTTTCACTCTTCAAACAAACACAATGAATTAGAAATAATATGATTCAAAAGGGGAACATTTAATTTCTTAACGCATCATTTATAAAATTATTGTTACCTAGGTAATATTTAATACAGTTAAACATTCAAAATTGTAGTTAATACACAGAGTGTCCCAAAATACCTCTTAGATACTGATATTACCTGAAAAAAATTATAAGAAAACTTTTTTCGAAAATGTTTCATGAGGGACGGCTTTCTAAAGTTGGAATCTAAGTACGTTTTAATGATTATGTCGAAAACAATCAATTCAATTATCTGGAATTAACAAATCCATTTAAAAAATAATTAAAATTGATTACTTGACTTAATAATAATAATAATAATGTCTTTATTCATTACATTAAGCTTTTAATTCACAAATAGAGTGTATTTTTTCTAGTAATGAAAGGGCGAAGTTCGCTCCTGCAATATCACAGAGCATATTGCATTCGCGCTCGCACTTGACATTATTAAATTAGATTTAGGGCCACTAGTTTAAACAACTAACAAAAAAGATACAGGGGTTGATGAAAACTATACTTTAAAAAATTTGAAAATAAATAATATTAAATAATTCGAAAACTAATGATTTTACAAAAAAAAACATGCATTCTTACAAAATTGTATACCAGTTGGTACCCACCCTCAGTTCGATCAACGAGGAGCAACAATAGACAGACAGTTTTCAGCGAGAACCTGAAGATGGCAGATGGCATTCTGCCAAAACGTCGTATAGACAACCATGTCTCCATGAGGGGCCGATCATCGACGTAGGAGAAAACAACACTTCATTTAACACCCACGAAAACCTAAAAAACAGCGTATAGAGTGACACCGACAGCATGTAATACTCTGTAGCTTTACTATTTAAGAAGTTAAAATTTTAAATTTTGGGAGAGTTGTATATTATATAATTGTCCTTGTTTTGGACCTATCAAACATTGTCTTCAACTTCCGGTTTAAGCGGAAGTGACCCAAATTTTGTTATTTTAAATGGTACCCTGTGTATATTTTTACTAATCTGTCTCTTTTCAATCATGTATCGTAACGTGACGTTTGTTTTTAAAATGGCAGCTAATAGATATTTTTTGTATTAAGTCCAGGTGGCCATGATATGAACCTTGACAGATATATTGATGCTTAGTTGCTTAGTTTGCCGTGATATCTAAAGACTTCTGATACACAACTTTGTGTCTCATATTCTTTTGAACACAATCAATAGCTGAGCAACCTAACTACATTTTGTTATTTAAAAAAAAATCTCCAAACAACCCACGATATCATAAAAACCAAAATACGAGACCCATTTATTTATTTGCCCTACTTAAAGGATACTTATTTATCTTCTATTTTTTTCCAATACAATTTTTGTACCTATCCTATTTTGCTTTATTTCACTAAAATTACTATCGAAAATTATTGCATAGTAATGAACATTCTTACTACTTACTGCAACAAAAATATTTAGTAGGCAGGCGGTGAAAATAAGATACATTAAGGTACACTTTTTTAATAAATAAAAGACATTAATAAAACGAATTTAAACAAAATTAATGAAAAACCATTGGACTATGTAATAAATTTATACAACGAAGGAATAAAATGAAAATATTTTTTTTTTTTTTTTTTTTTTACAAAAAACCAGTCACCCTACTCTGTGGCTCCGACCCTCACAGAGGGGAGCTGGTAATACCAATAGCCACTCCCCACGCCCGTGGGGTGAGTGACTACCGGGTCCGCGAATCGTGTGCCCTGAGTAGACGTAATGAACCGAGGATGACAGCCTTCTGCATTCTGCCGGCTAAGATCTCTGCCGAATCTCGGCATGCCGGTATGATCTTTAGTTCTGAAAGCAGCGTCTGTCTCATTCCACCGAGGGCTCCTATAATCAGTACCACTATTTTAACAGAATGGCCTGGATAAAGCCTGCGGAGTTCGAAGAGCAAATCTCGATATTTTGTTCGTTTTTCCTCCTCTTTCAAGACAATGTTGCTCTCAGCGGGAGCTGAGAATTCCACGACATACATTGTCTTGAGTTGGTGGTCGAGGAGTACTATGTCAGGCTTGTTGGCTTGTATTTGCCTGACGGTGGGAAACGAGTAGTTCCAATAAATTAGGCACTTCTCATTCCCCACAACGGACTCAATATCCCCCGGAACGTAAGGCAGCACTGGTATTTCGTCTATCCCATACGAGTGCCTTAGATGATAGTAAAGCACTCGTATTGCTGCGTTGTGTCTATGAATATAGGCCGAGACTGCGTATATCGGGCAAGCCGACAGTAAGTGCATTACAGTCTCCGGCGCCCTGCGGCAGGCCCTGCAGCTGACATCAGGGACCTTCATACCCATGACACGACGTCGATAGACGAGAGTGTTAAATACACCATCCTGGCAAGCTTAGCAAAGCAAATATTATTTTTTTTTTTTTTTTTTTTTTACAAAAAACCAGTCGCCCTACTCTGTGGCTCCGACCCTCACAGAGGGGAGCTGGTAATACCAATAGCCACTCCCCACGCCCGTGGGGTGAGTGACTACCGGGTCCGCGAATCGTGTGCCCTGAGTAGACGTAATGAACCGAGGATGACAGCCTTCTGCATTCTGCCGGCTAAGATCTCTGCCGAATCTCGGCATGCCGGTATGATCTTTAGTTCTGAAAGCAGCGTCTGTCTCATTCCACCGAGGGCTCCTACAATCAGTACCACTATTTTAACAGAATGGCCTGGATAAAGCCTGCGGAGTTCGAAGAGCAAATCTCGATATTTTGTCCGTTTTTCCTCCTCTTTCAAGACAATGTTGCTCTCAGCGGGAGCTGAGAATTCCACGACATACATTGTCTTGAGTTGGTGGTCGAGGAGTACTATGTCAGGCTTGTTGGCTTGTATTTGCCTGACGGTGGGAAACGAGTAGTTCCAATAAATTAGGCACTTCTCATTCCCCACAACGGACTCAATATCCCCCGGAACGTAAGGCAGCACTGGTGTTTCGTCTATCCCATACGAGTGCCTTAGATGATAGTAAAGCACTCGTAATGCTGCGTTGTGTCTATGAATATAGGCCGAGACTATTATTATTATTATTATTATTAGCCGTTACTCGAGTCCGAGTATAAAAATGTTACAGTCGATAAATTGTGTACAATAAAAAACAAGTAAAAGGTGTAGTCTATTGTAATTCCCATTTATCTACGGTGCACACGACTAATGGCTATAGAGGCCAATTCGGGAGAGCACATGTCGACCGCAGTCAGGACAAACATAGACCTGGTTAGGTCTTGGATTCGGCCTTCTTGCAGCAACATTTCCTTGATAGCTGGCCACAAACCCTCGCCATTCGGTTCTGTCCGCTGCAAGTTGTTCCCATTGCTCGTCTGCAATACCGCAGGATTTTAGATTTTCACGGAGAGCGTCTTTGAACCTCTTTCGTTGACCGCCACGCCTTCTTTTACCGCTTAGCAATTCACCATAAAGTGTACATTTAGGAAGGCGGTTATCATGCATACGATGAACGTGACCTGCCCATCTTAGGCGTGCTCTTGAAATAAGCACCTCAATTGGAAGGCTGTTTGCTCTCCTGAGTACTTCCACGTTTGATATGTGATGGAACCAACGGATTTTCATCATACTTCTGAGGTGTCTTTGCTGAAAACGTTCTAATTCTTTCACATGACGATGGTAAGTGACTCAGCTTTCACATCCATATAGCAGTGTTGGAATGACAACTGCTCTGTAGACAGCCATTTTCGTTGGCAAAGCAAGGTCGTGGTTGTCAAATACTCTCTCTCTCTAAGTCCCCAGAGTGCTCTAGATTCAGCGTTAATTCTATTGCGAATCTCGCTGTCCATGTTTGCTTTGTCATTAACAACGTTGCCTAAGTAATTGAACTGATCCACCACTTTAAGAGAATTTCCGTTAAGTGTAATGTCTATTTGGTTCACTTGATGAGGAGTTGACATAATCTTAGTCTTTCCAATGTTGATTTTAACTTCCAAGGAATCATAGCTCTGGGCATACACATCTAAAAGTTCTTGAAGCTCTTCCGGCGTAGAGGCTAAAAGTGCACAGTCATCCGCATACTGGAGATCACAAATGAATCGTGTGCGTGTCTTCGTGAAAGCTCTAAAGCGCCTTATGTTAAAAAGACCGCCATCAAAACGGTATCTGAGACCTATTCCTCTGACTGTCAGTTTGTTGTCAATAATAATTGTTAGAGCAGTGGTAAACAAATTAAAGAGTAGGGGTGCCAGGACACATCCCTGCCTAACTCCAGTGAGGGTTTGGAAAGGGTTCGGTTGCCTCATTATTATACATAACCTGGGCGTTGTTATTTGTATGTAGACTGCGACATACTTCCACAAATTTTCTAGGGATACCTAAGCGGAACATAATTTTCCAGAGCACTTCCCTATCCACCGAGTCAAACGCCTTGGTTAAATCAATGAAGGCCATGTGAATTTCTCCTTGATGTTCTAGTGCTTTTTCTTGAAGCTGTTTAAGTGTGAAGATTAAATCCGATGTGCCTCGGTTTGGTTTAAAGCCACTCTGTGTTTCAGGAAGTAACTTTTCCATAACAAGTGTTAGCCTATTTGCCATCGCTTTAGTGAGTATCTTCCCTCCAACAGCCAGGAGAGCTATACCCCTGTAATTTCCACAGTCCGCAGCGCTCCCTTTGTTTTTGAAGAGGTTGATTAAAAGTGTATCACGAAACTCTTGCGGAGCTTGACCACTTTCCCACACGACATCAAACAGTTTTTTGAGGGAGGGTATGAGCTCTGACGACACAGCTTTAAAGATCTCAGCTGGGAGTGAGTCGGCGCCAGGAGATTTGTTATTTTTTAGCTGCCCAATGGCGGTTAAGATCTTTTCCGTTGTTAGTGGTTTATCTAAATCTTCGAAGGTGTCATATTGAGGGATAAGATTTATAATATCGTAATCGGCTTGACTTTGCTGGTTAAGAATGTTAGAGTAGTGTTCTTTCCATCGGGCTCTTATTTCCTGGTCTTCTTTGAGGAGATTTCCATTTAAATCTTTAATAGGGCACATATTTTTCCGACTGGGGCCGTACACTGCTTTTACTCCTTGAAAGAAATTCCTGTAGTCGTGTGAATCGGCGTACCTTTGAATTTCTCTGGCCATGCTTGCCCACCACTCGTTCTTTATTCTTCTGATTTCGCGTTGCGTTTCATACTTAGATTGGGTAAAAGCTTCTGCTTTTGATGAGTCGTTGGGGTAGTTGATAGCGTTTTGGAAGGCAATATGTTTGCGGTCAAGAAGTTCTTGTATAAAAGCTTCATTATCATTGAACCAGTCCTCCTGTTTTTTACTTGCTGCAGTGCCAAAAATTTCCTCACTCGCACTTTTTAAACTGTCTTTAATTTGTGTCCAGGTAGCAGCGACATCTACAGAATTGGTTTCTTCTAGTGCACTCAAATTCTCTTGAACTTTTTGCTTTAGCTGTTCGACGGTTTGTTGGTCACGCAATTTACTAATACAGAGACGGAGTCTACGTTTTACTTGAGTTCTTCGGTGTTTAGGTCTCATAACAATTTTCATTTTAGAGACAACAGGACGATGATCGGTCCAACATTCGCTATCAATGCGCGCCTTTGTAATTTGGACGTCCTTGAGATGCTTCCTACGTACGATAACATAGTCCAGTAGATGCCAGTGACCTGATCTGGGGTGACGCCAGGTGCCTTTAAATTTATCCTTTTGTCGGAAAATGGTGTTTGTTATAACTAGATCATGTTCGGCGCATTTAGTTAGGAGTAGTTGACCGTTAGCGTTCATGTTGCCCAAACCGTTCTTGCCTATGATGCCTGGCCAGGTGTCTGCATCTCTCCCTACTCTAGCGTTAAAATCGCCAAGAATAACGAGTCGTTCCGTTTTAGGTATTCTACAGAGGGTTTCTTCCAGCTGTTGATAGAAGCTTTCCTTGGTTTCGTGACTTGCATCCAGAGTGGGAGCGTAGGCGCTTATTAGATTTACCGCGTTGCCATCTGATAGCTCATAGCGTAGCAGCATTAGACGCTCGGGTAGGCCTTGTGGTACTTGTGTTAAGTTGGATACAAGTTGATTCCGAACGGCAAATCCTACTCCATGTTGTCTTCTTGAATTGGTGGGAAGACCTTTCCAATAGAAGGTGTAGTACTTTTCTGTGAGAGAGCCTTCCTCCAAAAATCGAGTTTCGCTGAGAGCTGCAACGTCAACATTGAGTCGGTGAAGTTCTCTATCTATTAGAGCAGTTCTTCTTTCAGGCCGATCGGTGCGAGTGCTGTCGTTCAAAGTACGAACATTCCAAGCGAATTAGTTTTGTTGGATTTAACTTGTCGGTATTTTTTTCGACATTCGATGAGGTGTCCCTGTGGGCACCCTCCCCCGGAGATCCGATCGGGAGGGTATTTTACCTCCGGATGATTTTGTCCCACTTGAACGCTCCATCATTTTTTTAAAGCCTTAATCGACTGAAAACGAAGCTGCATTTGAAGTTTTAGCTGGAGCAGGTATGCAACTGACCAGCTCGGTTGCGGACTTACTGAAGCACTTAACACAAAAAATATGTTTTAATCTAGATGCTCAAAATGTTGTCCATTATTATATTTGCACAATCGTGTTTTTGTGATGGTAGCTCTGAGCATGTTATCCAACTGTAATTCAGTAATTCCATTAATTGTTCTCCTGACTCTAATTTCCATGTCTTCTCTGTTTGTTGGTGGAGTCCTATAAACTTTTTTCTTGAGGTGGCCTCATATAAAAAAAAAGAGGCGTATGGTCTGGTAACCTTGTATGCTATCTAACAAGCTCATTTGTTCTTATCTAATTTTCTCTAAATCTTTCGTTTAAATAATTCACAAATCTGCAGTTATGTATTGGAGCCCTATCCTGGTGAAAAATTATTGGACCAACGTTAGATAACAGTTCTTCAAAAAAAATCTTGAACCTGATTGTGCAAAAACTCGAAATATCTTGCTCCATTTAATGGTCCGTCAAAAATTATTGGCCGAATAGTTCTTGTGCTAAATACCCCCAGCCATATATTAAAACTGAATCGCTCCTGATATGTACTTTCTCTCATATTTCTGGAATTTTCTTATGTCCATTAACGGGTGATGTTACGATAGAATAATTCGAAATTAGTGAACCTGAGTAAAATTTGTTGATGATCGTGTCTGTTCAAAAACCAATTGCAATAGTCTAATCTTCTTTGGAAATCATGTTAGTATAAATGGTGGTGTATTTGGTACTTGTGTGACTTAAATTCATGTTTTTCCAAAATATGTCGAGCTGTTTCCCGATTTACACCAGTTTGGTTATCAATATGTCTTATCGAAATCGTGGGATCCGCTTCGATAATTGTCAGTACATTTATTTCCAGCTCTTTATCGATAATAAAATTATTTTCAGGCACATTTGGTTCTCTTCTGAATTGCTTTTCAACTCTTACAAAATAGTTGTACGGTGGATGATTTCTTTTTGAAATTCATTTCCTTTCTAAAACAGTTAACTTTGTTCAAGAACAAAGACAAATTGGAAAAACTAAAAGAACAAGGTATATTTATAACAAACGATTTAAGTGTAGAAGACAGAGAGGACCAGATAATTCTTTAAAAAAACACCTGCAGATAGCAAGGTCACAAAACTTTGAAGCTAAAATCTCAGGTTTTAAATTGCTAGTAGATAACACCCCGTATACTCCAAAAGAATTAAAAGGGATAGAAGAACCAGAAATAACCAGCACAGAATCTAGTGACGAATAACAAGACGAGGAAGATAGAGATATACAAGGAAAAAAGAACCAACAACAAAAACAACAAACGATTAATAAAGCAAGTGGAAGTAAACAAAACGCTCAACCAGTGGTGAAAAAGGGCTCGTCGGACCAAGTCACCAGACTAGTCAGACAGTTACTAGAGCCGGTAAAAAAGTAACTTACTTTTACAAATTAAAATAAACACAATATTTTTTCTGATACCATTTTAGCATATTCCGTAAATTAATTTCACATTAGTTCACATACTCCTAAACTATATTATACACAATTAGGATCAGTCTCATTTGTATAATGTTATTTAGTTGTAATAATTAAATACTAGATTATAATTATAATGGGTAATTACGTGAGAGACTTCAATTTGTTCGAAATATCTACATTAAAAATAGAAACAATAAATGACAGTACAAACCATCTAGGTATATAACAAAAAAATGAAAACTTCAGCATATTTCATACAAATATTAGAAGTTTGGGAAAAAATTTTAATGTTCTTGAGATTGTGCTAATAGAAACATATAAAATACCTGACTTGAATCTTTTTGAAATGCAGGGATATACGAAAATTTGTAGTGAAAGTAATATTAATAGGAACGATGGTGTAGTTATCTATATAAAAACATATTACAATTTCCAAATAAATATAATCACCATCGCTACTATTAAAAGTATAAGACTCACTTTTAGGCAAGGTAATAAAATAACATCCATAACAGCAATCTATAGACTTCGTCCCACAGATATTACACTTTTTATTAAGCATATTTACAAACTTCACAACGCCATGATACTGATATTATAATTGGGGATATTAATATTAATATATTAGGCAATTCAAATGATTCTCATAATTATTTGAACATAATCTTGAAAACGGTTACAAATCCTTAATTAATAAATATACACGTGAAGAAGTAAACTCTAAAACTTCTCTTGACCACATATTTTTTAGAAGTAATTTTGTAAAATATGACAATCTAAAACCTATGGTATTACACTCCAAAATAATCGATCATTATCCACCTCTCTTGCAATACAAAATAACAAACGAAAATAAAAATTATATAAAACTATGCAATACAAAGACATACATTAAGTACAAACAATTAAAAAATTTATTAGTGAATGAAAACTTTAATACAGTTCTCACAAATGATGACCCTGATATTGCTACGCAACATTTTGTAAATATTCCTGAAAATAGCTGAGAGAAGGCGACAAATCTAGTTAAAACCAAGGATAAATGCAAAAAAGTCCTGGATTACAAACGGTTTATTGCAATAAATCCAAAATAGAGACGCATTATACAAAACCTATAACATATAGAAACAAAATAGTAAAACTAGTAACCAACTTAAAAGTAACTATTACAAAAATATTATAAAAGAAAATAAAAACAATAGTAAAAAATTGTGGCAAACAATAAACGAATATACTAATAAAATGAATTCCAATACTTGCAATACCGCTCTTGAAGTTTTAAATAAGGACAACAAACCAGAAGCAAACAAAAATTTTTAACTCTCACTACGCTACTGTTGGAGAAAAAATGGCACAGACTATATTAACAAATAATCAAAATATTAATGAAGAACACCACCAAAATTATAATAACATAAATTCTTTATTTTTGAGACCCACTACAGAAGATGAAATTTATAATGTTATCCAGTCCTTAAAAAAATGACTCCTTACCTGGACTTGATAAAATAACTGCTAGCTTACTAAAACAAGTACGTTTAGAAATTGCACAGCTTTTATGCCATATAATTAACCTTAGCTTTACAAAAGATAAATGTCCATCGCACTTCAAAATGGCAATTATAAAACCAATCTATAAAAAAGGGGATCGAAATAAAGTAGAAAATTATAGACCTATTAGTATTAAATCTAATATAGCCAAAATTTTTGAAACCTTAAAAGTTAGGCTAGGGGATTTCTTTGATAAAAATAATATAATTTCAAAATTTCACTTTGGTTTCACCAAAGATAAATCCACAAATTACGCAATTGCCATAATAACTTCAAGTATTTATAAATGTTTACACTCTAATAGACATTGTGCAGGGGTGATCATAGATTCGGAAAAAGCTTTCGATACAGTAAGTCATCGAAGACTTTTGTCAAAGTTTTACAGTGTGTGGTGTATTCGTGGATTGGTGTACTCCCTAATCGACAGCTATTTAACAAACAGAAAACAAATGATTGAAATTGACAAATGTCAAACATTAAATGTTTCTTATTGAATTCCTCATGGGACGGTCTTAGGACCTAATCTTTTTTAAATTTATCTAAATGAATTACTCACCCTAAACTACTTCAGAAAAATTATTTCGTTTACCGACGATACTGTACTATTTGTAAAGGGTGATACTTGGAGAGAAGTTGAAAATCGGATTAACAGCTGTCTGAAAATATGGTAGAGTGGTTTGACAACAATTTGTTGACTATAAACTTAGAAAAAACTTACTACTTACCTTTCGCTAATTACCAAAATGGTTTAACAAAAAAAAAAGAAAATAGTCATATATTTACCTTTTGTTACAAACCGCCCCTAAAATAGGGGTTGTTCGGGTAACGTGAAACCTACGAGACATGGAAAACATTCGTAACCCTTATGATTTGCATAGCGTGCGGTTTCAGGCTCTTCTGCTAAATCGTCGTTGTCTAGTTGGAAAATTTAAGGGGGCTTTACTCTTCAATAAAACGCCTATTTTACTTAAGCATCCATAAGGATGGGTTTAATATTACCAACAGAAAAAACAGATGTTTACCAATACGAAACAGAAATTAGAAACAAAACAGTAATTAAATAATGAACACTCAAGTTGCAATATCGACATGTAAAATAATTGAACAGGTGATAATTTCTCAAGGTGCAATATTGATAACTAAAACAATTTAATCTAACAAAATGCTATACTGACAATTAAATACAATTGAACACATCCTATGTTTACGGAGGAATCATGGACCGATACAGAGAGCACTTACCGCGTCCTCTGGGTTTAATCCTCCGTATTCCTTAGTTTCACCGGGTAGCGTTTAATCGGTGTTCACCTAACACACTTAAAATTAATTAAAACGCTTCGCGAACCAAAACAAATTTATGACTTTAAATATTTTAACAAAAACTTTTAATGAATCCGTAGGGGAATTTGGAAAACAACACTTTGACAAATATTTATATAATTCTTAATTTAATTTTTCGAACCGTCCCGAAGTTCGACCAATTTCGGTGAAGCGGGTGGATCGACTAATTTTTCCCACCGATTTAGCCCAGCAACTTACAGCGGCCGTGGGTGTCTTATCTTTTGCTGAGAAAGATCTAGCTTACGTCCTATGGTAACTGATTTTCCCCAGAGGCTCAATACATTGTCATGCATGAACTTAGCGAATATAATTGTAATAAAGTTGAATGAAGGTTTAAATTAACTAAATTTGAAAATACAATTTAATGTCAAAAAAAATAGAAGGAGGGAGTGATTATTACACTTTTAGGAATTAGAACATGGACTTTGGAAAGTACCGAACATATCAGGTACCTAGAAATTGAAATAGATTCTAATCTAAAATGGAACTTTCATATAATAATTTAGTGAAAATGATCAGATCATTAATGATTTTATGTAAAAAAATTTCACAAATCTTAGATAGAGCAGACTTGATGACGACCTATTATGTATTAGTGCAATCTCCAATTCTATATAGAATTGTAGGGTGGGGAAGGGTGTACTTTACCACAATTAGACCACTAGAAGTAACGCAAAGAAGAATCCTTAAGACAATATTTAGATTAGATTCACGTCATCCTTCTGCATTAGTATATCTTCAGCATCGAGTATTAAATATAAAAAACTTATTTTATAAATCTGCCCACTCTTCTTTAGCAAAAAACAACCTGCTAACAAATCTTATTAAACATGATCATACCACCAGATCTAAAGTTAATGAACATCTACAAAAACTCAACTTACCATTACGTTGGTTAAAATTTTTTTAATGCATTGCCTCAAAAGCTTAAAATTAAAATCAAATTAAAAAGCTACAGAAAATTAATTTCAGACTGGCTTATTGACGTTAAATTATAAATTTTGTAACGATTTATAGAATGCAATTACTGTTTCTTTTCATTTAGTATAGAACATAATTATTGTTTCTTGCTTTTAACGCTCTGCCCCAAGGACACATTAAAAAGCTCCAGAAAAATAAATTCAGATTAGCCTATTGACGATTGACGTTAAACTAGAAATTTGTAACGGCCTAATTAAAGTTTTGTTAGATAAAGATATACGGTTTTGGATACAGTAATATTCAAGAATGGCTGAATATTTTCCTTGTTCAAACATAATTAGTCATAAATATATAATATTTTAGATTACAATAATACTATTGTTTTGTACTTAACTTTACACTTGTGTCCTATTATAGATATTAACT
Organism: Leptura quadrifasciata; assembly: GCA_963675555.1. Classification (NCBI taxonomy): domain Eukaryota; kingdom Metazoa; phylum Arthropoda; class Insecta; order Coleoptera; family Cerambycidae; genus Leptura; species Leptura quadrifasciata. The sequence continues at coordinate 46,406,969 of OY776675.1, forward strand.
ATATACTACTACTTTTTCCACATACAATTTTTTTTTTATATTTACAGTGATATAACATGTTTATTTATGGTATATTCATAATACTTTATAACTTGTATCTACCTTAAATAATAAACATTGGTCTATTCCATTCCATTCCATTCCATTCCATTCCATTCCATTCCATTCCATTCCATTCCATTCCATTCCATTCCATTCCATTCCATTCCATTCCATTCCATTCCATTCCATTCCATTCCATTCCATTCTATTCTATTCTATTCTATTCTATTCTATTCTATTCTATTCTATTCTATTCTATTCTATTCTGTTCTATTCTGTTTCGTTCCGTTACTTTCCGTTCCATTCCGTTCCGAGGGTTCCTTTCCATTCCATTCCATTCTAATCTATCTTTCTTCACATAACTGAGCAGCCCGTTTGCTATGTTTGTTACATTCGCCAAAGAATTAATAGCATACCTACTTTTTCATTTCTTGAATACATAATAAGTATCTTTTAATTAGGGCAAATAAAAAATAGATCTCCTATCTTGGTTTTTATTATATCGTGGATTGTTTAGGGATTTTTTAAAATAAGAAAAATATAGTTAGCTTGCTTAGCTACTAATTATGGCCAAAAAAATATGAGACACAAAGTTGCGTACCAGAGATCTTTCGATATCATGGCACACTAAGCTTCAATATCTCTCAAGATTCATATCATATGGCTACCTAGACATAATGCAATAAAATGGCTGTTAACTGTCATTTTAAAAACAAATACCATGATGCAATACATGGTTGAAATAAGAATTTAAAGACGAATCAGCCAGGTAAAAAAATATGCAGGGTGCGGTTTAAAATAGCAGATTTTGGGTCACTTTCGCTTAAACCGGAAGTTGAATAAAATCTTTGATTTGCAAAACAAGGACAAATTATGTAACATACAACTCCCCCAAAAGTCAAAATTCTAACTTCTCAAATAGCAAAGTTACAGAGATTTACATGCCTCCTGCGTCACATGGTATGTTATATGTAGAAAGATACTCGATCAAAAGTCATTTTTTAACTCTTAGGAGATCCACAATCCTTAAACTAAGAGAGGTGGGGTGTCAGACTCGTAGCTTTCTAAAGAAAAGCTAGCAAATATCCCAACATTTTTTTATATAAAATGATTTTGGGTTAGCAGTTGTCAGGTCCTCGTGTACAGACACATTCCACCAAAAAAATATTACTGTCTCATTTTTATTCTTGCATATAGTTTATTTGATTGAGCTGCAGAGGACACGTAATCCAGTATTTGCTTTTGATCTACCTCATACTATAATGCCAAATAATGTCGGTAAAAGTAGGCCAAAGTAGTATAAATCGACATGCAGAAAACAAATCCATAAGCGATTCTAGCGCCTGGCGGCGACTTTGATTACCATTCGTATCCTGACAGAACACAATAAATTCCTCGGCCTCGAACTAAACCCAGTTAGACCTGAAGGAATACAAGGTCAGTTTTGTCGATAAACCCAGTGCTTGCACATCTATAAAACACACCATGTAGAGACGTACCCTTGTTAATATTGTTATTGTTAAGCGGTCCTGTAGATATCTAATCTATAAAATATACTCATCATTTTTATGGAGGGAATGGGAACACTCAAATTAATTGCAACGGGAAGAGAACAAAGTAAACAATAAATCTAAAGTAAATATATAAAAATTTTTAATGAAAGCTCTGGATGTCTACAAGTATAGCATAATAAAGTTCGTTGAATTTATGAGAAAATAAGAGTGTTGTTCCCCTTTCAAATTAAGGAAGGCGCAATTTATGCCTTAACACAAAGCCTCTGTGCTTGAATTGGACTCCGCGGAACACTATACTTCACGTAAATAAAATAAAACCACTAATGCGGCCGTTTATTTGCCAGATACCTCAGTCTTTGTTGTCTTGAAACCAATTTTTGTAAAAAGAAACATCACAATAAGTTGGTCCCTTTGAACAAAACAAGCGCTTTGCTCATAAAATAGTCAGCGTCGCTTTGTTTTATTCTACAGTCGATGTGTTTTTCAGTGAATTAAGAATTTTCTTTATTTAACTCGAATATTAATGATGGTTTCCAGGATTCTACTGCATATGTATATGTATTTCGATTTCTTAAAAATGCGCATTGGTTGACCAACAACTTACTAGTAATAAGGTCTCATTCCTTTTTACTGTCCACTAAAAAGTAAAAAGGCTTATTGTGTAAAGCTGAGTAAAGTTATATTTCATAAGCTTTTGGGGCTTTTAATCTATTTTGCATTTTGTGAATGCTGAAAGTGCTTAGAGCAAATTACCGTTTTTTAGAGGAACCGGAGCATAAAGCACAATGAAAAACTAAAAGTGCTCAAGCACAAATTTATGCGCCTCATATCAAATTCTGGAAGGTACACCTCCCTCAGAGACCTACACGCACAAATTTTAATTGTTAAAAAGGTGTGTTAACTTAGAGCATAAAGCGGGCTTTTAGAATACTGACCGTCCAAGTGCAGTGGTAGGCTACTTTAGTATTCATTGTAAAAAAAAATACTGTGTCAAGATGCAGGAATAAATCCGATTAAGTCAAGAATCAATGCATTAAAAAAAATTATCAGTGGAACATATCATAATGAGTATAAATTTATTTATTTAGTCCATCTTATATTCTGCATTACTATTTCTTTGTTGGATGATATATATCACTGCCTTCATAGAAGCTAGTTCAGTAACCGAGTTTAGTTTTTGTAGGAAATGCACTTATATTTCAAAGATTTCGTTGTAACAGTTCCAATGTTCGTTGATTTTAAACATACATTACTTCTACACAAAAGAAACTGCTATAAATTCCAGAAACACATATTTCCTCCTCTATTTATTTTAAACTTCCATACACCTTCTTAGTATAGAAAGAGTTTAAATTTGACAGCCCAAGTTTGTGTATACTAGCGAGTCTGCCCGATTTTCCTTATTGTACAGGTTTTAGAATTATATAGGATAAGTATGTAAATCAGTTTTTTAGATTTCTTAGATATGTTTCCCAACAATGTAAATAAGTGCTTCTCTGCTAAAGGAGTAATATGATGTAATTTGAGATTATTTTCCAAAATACATGAAACTCTGCTGCAATTTTTTGGAAATAATGTAAACAGTAAGTACTCTTAAAAACCTACATCATTTTAGATGTGGGGTTACTAAAAAAGACAAAGTCTCTAGGTTGGCAAAAAATAATTTCCCTGGTATGTAATTTTATGTATGTGTGTAATAAAAAACAGTTCCTATCACTTAACAAATAAATTAACTCATTTATTGCATATGTTGTATGTGTATAGATTCCTACAAATAGACACCAAATAAAATTTGCAATGTATTTTCTCAAAATCCTTATAAAAACTGTTATACAGGGTGGGGCAATAGTGCGTCGGACCTCGATATCTCGAGTTCTACGACAGCTAGAAATTTTTTAAAAAATTGCAAGTAAACTAGAAAAAAAAGTCTGTAACTGGAAATTATTTTCGAATATACAGGGCGAGCTAAAACGAAATTACAGAACCAAATGCCTTTCTCTAAATGGAATATTATGTATATCAGAACATTTTTTGAAGCCTCTTTCTAGACTCTATTCATTCCTATATTATCATTAGCATATAGCATTGAATATCTCCCAACCACTTGGATGTAATGAATTTTTTTGTTGAAATAATGCAATCTGCAGATGGATATTAAGAAAATCACCACAGTCACAATTATGGGTTATAAGAAAAACTTGTGTGCATACCAGTTACGAGACATCTAATTAATGTTTTTGAATCATTTTCATTTCCTAAAAATGTACAGGGTGGCCAAACATTATTTTTCAATTAAGAACATTTTAAATTGAATTTTTTCAAACGGAACACCCTGTATATTTTTCGACGATGTGATGTAGAAATGAAAAACGAACATTTTTTGTAAGTACTTTCCTAGGGCTAATTGCAACCAATTTCGTTTTATCGAGCAATAATTACAAAATTCATAAATAAACTTAGAAAAAGAGGTTTCTTCGAATAACTCAGTAAAAAAAATTATAATAAATGTTCCATATGCTGCCCATTTTAATTGACATACATCGCTACGCACTTTTGAAATGAGGTTCCCACTGTTCCTTAAACTGCCGGTGTTATAGATATAAAGGCAGTTATTATTCTTTCCTTTATATTGGTATTCCCATGAAAAGAAATCCATTTTTGTAAGATCTGGGGATCTAGCAGACCATTTAGTGGGTCCATTTCTTCCAATCTATTGATTAGGGTAGGCATTATTTAAGTGATTTCTAACTGCATTTAAATAATGTGGTGGAGCACCATCTTGTTGAAACCACATCCTATTTCGAATTCTTTCATGGAGATTTAGCAATAATTGTGGCAGATATTTTTCCAAAAAATGAAGGTAGGAATAATAAATAAGTCCTTAACAATGATAATCACAGCAGCACCAGTGTACAGCCCATTGGATTACTCCATCCGAACAATAAACATTACAGTTCTTGTTTTAAATTTCATATCTTGTTTCAGTCGATATGCGATGTAAAGCAACGTTAGGCGTGGTTAGTAGTTGGATTGGTGACCGTTCCAACGAAGACCACGTCCTCGCCTCACCCATCTTCCAGCGGCTTGTATATCAGTGTATGCGCGGAAGCTATACAACCTTAGGCGAGGGTTGTATAGGAGATATACCATCCTTCGGAGGGGATGTAAAGCCGTCGGTCCCTTGTCTATTAAATGTTAGGCAAGTAAAAGATCCCTACTCTTCTTAAGGGAAGAGGTTCGGCAAAATTCCTGGTTGGGGGTAGCTCGTCTACAGGCGTCGGTGTTAGGCCTCAGTAGCGGAACTAGGCCGACGTTAAATAAATGTATTAAAAAAAAAAAAAAAAAAATCTTGTTTCAGGCTGATTGGACTCTCAAGTGCTAAAGGAAAAAAAAAACATTGTTGATAGAATTTCTTCTGAGAAAGTTTGTAGTTGAATTGCTTAATTTTCTAATAAACGTATTGTATCCTATTGTGTTGTATTAGCTGAGTAATGTAATTGTTCTGATTTATTACTCAATAATATATTATAAAATAATTTCATTTTAAATAATCTGTATTGTATTCTACAAATTTATTATTTTCTTATTAAGTGCTACATATGAGTCTTTTATTTTAACACCACAGAAATACCACAGAAATTAGACAATCTGGACGATAGCCGAGTGGGTTAAGGCGCGAGGTGGCAATCGCGATTAATCACATGAACATCGCACCACCGGGTTCGAATCCTGGCTCCGGCACTGACACTGTCGGAGGAAATGGTTGTTGTATGTCCGCGTTTTTTTCAATGTATAACCCCCTTCCGCACAAGCCCTAGATTCTGAAATTGGGGGTTGTCTAATTTCTATGGTGTTTTTATTTTAACAACACCTAGAAATATTTTAAATGTGTTAAAATGTGTAATAATGTTTTAAAAGTAACTTTAGATTGCCATTGTCCTATATGGATTTCAGTTGTGGATAACTGTTCCGTGCAAGTCTAGTTATTAAGAAAACTAAATTATTCGGCATTCTAGACTCTACTAGCCAAAGGGCATTGGAAGTTACCAAATATTGAAATTTCCAGCTTTCATAATATGGCGGTCTTCCAGCAGCTTTTGCCTTTTTACAATTTATATGGTTCGTTCAACATTAGAATATGCACGATTTATTTCCCTATGCTCATCTACAAACTAATGCGGTTGAGGGAAATTTTTAAGATCCTCTGCATATTGAACGGGTTATCTGAGGGCCGAATACCAATATAATGAAGTACTTCAACATTTCAACATTCAATTCAAACTTTGGAGAGCAGGGGATTTGTAACTAATTTGTGTTTTCTGCCTACGTAATTATACAGGTAGCATTAATTATCTGGCCTGTTGTAAAGCTTTTACCACTCAACGTTTGTGAGAGTTGCTAACTTTCTGCAAAATATTTATATAAATTATGGGCATGCATAGCTTTTGTAGTTAATTGTATATTAATCAGTTGAATATATTTTGTTCTACTATAAAATAGTTAAATGCCAAATAACATATCGTTCGCAAAAATAAACCTATGTTGGTAATAAAATTGCCTAATGATAATTCCTTCGTTATTAATTTACTATTTCTTTTTGAATTATCACATATACACAGGCAGATACAGATGGGCAGAGGAACACACAGATAGACGAAATGATGTAAATAAATTTTTACGAAAAAATATATTGAAAACGCAACGACTTTAAACTTGAAATCATGAATCGATTTACAGAATGACAATTTAGTAGAATTAAAAATATTGATGTATCATTTACGGAAGTACTTTTTTCCATAAGAATAAACCATGTTTTGACAGGTTTATGAAAAACAAGGGTGGGTTTGAGAGTAGAAATATTTTATTGATGTCAGATACTAGCTCATATATTTTTCGAAAACCGTGTCTTTTTCAATTTAAATTTTTTCGTTATAAACAATTAATATTACTTATCGTTTTCACTATGTGATATGTTTTTCTCCATCTCAGTCGGTGACGAGGAGAAAAGGGCCACTCTTTGACATTCGGAAACGAGTTTACGGTGTAAGCTCGGGCGTCAGTCCTAGGTTAAGTGATAGGAATCACTACCCACAAGCCGGATACGCGAGGCTGAGTAGCTCAAGTGGAGAAACGATACGTATTCCAGTGGGTCAGTTTGGGAAATTCGACGTACCAACAGTAAAACTCAAAATTTGATAAATAATGTTAGTTTAATCAAATTGGCCTACTATATACAAATCTACTTGTTTAAAAAATGCAGTTATAAGAGCAAGCGGTGCAACGAAAATAGTAGTACCATATGACTCAATTGACAGAGATAGCAAGCGACAAAATTATAGAGAAGCTATATACGATACTTGGCTAATACCTCACTTTACTTACTCCTTCATGGACTTTCTTAGTCCTGTGGTTACCGATGAATTCTGCAGGGCTTCTCAGGTCCTTTTCTGAAATGAAAACTTACCATAGGAGCGGGAGTAGATGCCAGACGGATGTGCTGCTGATCGATGAATAATACGAATTTTGCCAAAATTCTGCGACTCTGAAGGATGATACCTAGATTCGGTTCTCGGAGTGGACACGTCTGCTTCCAATGAGTCACTTTGGTTGACTGCCAACACGGGGTGAATTAAATGAAATTTACAAATGGGAGAAACAGCGGTAACAGATGCGCGATGTGACGTCAAACGGACGGAATATTTCGCGGATTAGTAAAAATAATGTAATCACCTGAATTCGACATCTTAAATGCATTTACTGATTTTTTAGTAACATTTTCGCTCCTAGTAGTTATCTCCCTGATAATTTAGTTACACCTAACACTTTCAGCTATAAAGCGACAATATATATTTCGCAATTTAAAGAGGATGATGTACTAAAAGCTTTAAGAAAAATAAAGAACAAAATGACAGCCGGACCAGATGGCGTGCCCGCATTTTCACAAGAAGATTGCGCCTGTATTTTTGCTTTACCATTGACAGTTATTTTTAATTTAATTCTGAAATATAATAGTTGTCCAGATGTATGGAAACGTTCTAGGGTGTATCAAATTTTTAAGGGCGACAAATCTGATATTTCCAACTTTCGGGCTATATCTACAATATGCAACTTTCTATTGAATGAAGTTATATACTCTCAAGTACATAACAAAATTTCAATTCACCAGCATCATTTTATGCGAGGGCGTTCTACGACATCAAATTTGCCTTGTGTGACTCAATTTGTATGAGAATCAATAGATGACCAAACTCAAACTGATATTATTTATAAGAATTTTTCCAAGGTATTCTACAGGCTTGACCACTATATATGGCTTATGAAACTTGAGATATCGGGCTCTCTCATAGTTTATTATCCCTATTACGTTCCTATCTCTCAAAGAGGACTCAGTACCTGGCACTTAATGGTTTCAAGTTTGTTGAATAGATGGCTACTTATGGGGTACCGCAAGAGTCTGTCCTTGGACCACTACTTCTTTATTATATCCATCAATGATATTGTAGATGGTTTAGACAATGTTAACTATGCCGATGATTTAAAACTTTTTTATAAAATTAATTCCATTGATCACTGCATTCGATTGGAAGAAAACTTAGATAAAGTAAGTGACTAGTGTATTTCCTTGACTTCCTCGGGGGTAGTCGGGCGAATGTGGTCGTCATCAGGCAGGCGGTGGATCCTACGTACTCTGCGCTCGACATCGTCCACCCAGTCCTCGTCCTCGTCATCGAGCTCGTTCTCTCTACACTGCAGTTCTAAGCTGTCGGCAAACGCCTCGGCTTTTTCCTGGTTAGTGTAGACGATCCTCCCTCGCTCTCCGTGAATCGGGGGTATAGGTTTCCTCCGGTTTCGCAGGGCACGTTGGGTATTCCACATACTTCTGTCCTGTGGATCGAGTGACTCAAGGTGGCGTTACCACCCCTCCTGACGGTGTTCTTGGAGGGCGGCTTTCACTCTTCGGCTGAGGACGTTATACTCCCTTCTGTCGGCGGGGAGCCTCGTCCTCTGAGCCCGTCTCTTGGCGCTTCTTCTATCCCTTATCAGCTGCCTGGTGACCTCTTGTAGGTTCGCCATCGGTGCTGGGTGTCTTCTTACTTCTGTTTCTGTCGTGCTGGCCCTTATTGCTCCCAGGATCTGCTCCTCTAGGGTAATGACGGCCCTCTCAACGTCCCTCACGGTATCTAGCCTGGGAATTTGTGCAATGTACTGCTGCAGGTGCAGCCGGTACGATTCCCAGTCCGTTCGTCGCTTCGTGAAGGTAGCGTTGTCGTCACCCGCCTGTCCTCCTAGAGTTAGGAAGATCGGGTTGTGCTCGGTAGATCCCTCCGTTCTGGTGGAGATCTCCGCTTCGAGGGTCATCTCCTTTAGGATGGCTATGTCCAGTACGTCTGGCCTGTTTCTACCGTTGTCAAAGGTGGGCTGGACTGGTCCTACCACCAGCAGTTCGCCGGCGTGCTGTCCCAGGAACCGCAGCAGTTCTCGTCCTCGAGTGTTGGTTACGCCGCTGTTCCATTGCTGGGATTTGGCGTTAAAATCGCCAATTGCGACGACCTGTGTCCTAGCGGGTAGAATTGCGTCCAGATCCCCCTCGGTTAGCGTGCTGTGGGGTGGCTGGTAACATGAAACCACTTGGACGTCGCCGTTTCGTGCTGTGGACACTACTACGGCGGGGGCATTCATATTTTCTAGCTCAGGTAGTACCGTCGGATGGTGGGCTATGGTCTTTTTAACGAGTAGAGCCACTCCTCTTGCGGGTCGCCGAGGTATGTTTACCCAATCCATCCTGTACGTGTGGTATCCTGGGAAGTTGATCTCCTTGGCCGGGGTCATCTTGGTTTCCTGCAGTGCCATGACGTCTATATCGTACCTGGTCAGGAGCTCTTCGACTTCAAGTCTCCTTTGTTGCAGGCCGTTTACATTCCAGGCCGCCATCTGCAGGAATTCCGGTTTAATCTGTAAAGGCATTACAGATTAGTAAAGTTTGGCATTTGAGCAAAAAATGCACTCATCGCTGAGCACATTTGTTGCATCTGTGCTAGCACCGCTGTGAGGTTTTTGGCCTCTGGCGATGCTTGTTGTTTTGAGGCAGGGACGGTGTTCTGTCCTGCCTTGCTCTGGGCTACTTTTGCGTAGCTAGTGCCTGGCGCTACGCCGCCCTTCTTTGTTGAGGTCGTCGTCGGCCTCTGTACCGGCCTTTGAGTGGCGCTGGCTGATTGCTTGGGGTATTTTGGACACCCCTTGTAGCTGGCCGGGTGGGCCCCTTGGCAGTTCGCACACTTGGCCGGTTCGTCTGCCTTCTTCTTGCAGTCAGTCGTCCGGTGTGCCTCGCCGCACTTCACGCATTTCGGCTGCGCGGTACACCTGGATTGTCCGTGGCCGAAACGCTGGCAGCGGTGGCATTGGGATGCCGCTACCTTGGCTCTCTGTCTCTCTGTCCTTACGACTAGAGAGCAGCACCTCGTGACTTGGAGTATCTTGTCCTGGTCCTGTGGGGCTAGGACAAGTACGAAGTGGCACCTCCTGTTTCGTCCGTCTGGACGTCATACGTTGCACTGCGGTAGGTGCGAAACCTTGGTCTTGGAGGTCTTCTGCCACCTCTGTACAAGTAACGCCGCTCGGGATCCCCCTGATGACTACACGTAGCAGCCGTTCCTCTGGCAGGGTGTACGTGTGGTACTCCCTTTTCTCGTTTGCGAACATCCTAGTCATCTTGCGATAATCTTCGGATGTCGCGGGCTCGATGGAGATTCCCTCCGCGGTAACTTTAGCCTTGCTAAAGTTAATGCCGGTTTCGGTTAGACGACGGCTCACCGTTGTCCATGTCTCCTTGTTTCTCAGCACTACCGGCGGTATGCGCTGGCTTCTTGTTTTTGTTTGAGGGGCCTCAGTCTCCTCTGTCCTGGCGTTTTGTCTGGGGACGTTAGCCTCCTGCTGGGGAGCTCTAGATCCCGATCTGCTTCGTCTGGATGGCTCTGGGGGGCACTTGAGGGGCTCTTCAGCCACCTTCTTTGCCGCCTTAGGGGCCTCTTCGTCGGAGTCCGTATTAGTGGCGGGTGGGTTTTTCCGCTTCCGCGTTTGCGATTCTCCTCGAATCGCACGCAGAAGTTCTTCGTGCTGGGACTTTTGCTCCCTCTGCATTAGCTCCAACCTCTCGGTGAGCTCCTCTATTTTCTTTCTGAGGGTTTTGTTCTCCTCTGTGAGACGTTTTATCGTCTCTTTGTCATCCCTTGGGGTTGGGGTACCCCCTCGGGAGCTACCGCTCTGGGAAGTTTTGTCTTCGCTGTAGTCCATGCTACCGTCCTCCACGGTAACGTCGCTGTTGGTGTCCTGCAAGGGAATACCTATAATATTATAGGAAAAAGTTATGATTAATAACAGTAAAAATGGTGTCTCCAAGGGAGGGAGACTTTATTTATCTTTTATAGTACACCGTCTTGAAAAAGACGTGTGTACTTCCTCTTCTTAGAACTGTCGACGACGACACTAACTGTGGGGCTGCCACTTCACTGTGCACTTTCTTGGCTCGGTACGTCTGCACTCGGTCACCTCTCGATGCACACTGTCGATTTTACAGGAGTTTTCGGTCAGTTTTATAGCCAGGTTCCCACGCGGGGCAACGCGAGGAGTCCCACGTGCTCTAGTATCGCGCATGGCCCACTGTATTGAATACAAGCCAGCGAGGACGGCTATATCAATTTATTAAACTACCGGTAAATTATTATTACGCGCGTTGGTTAGTATAAATAAAGTATTCTGAATTTTGTAATGTACAGAATCGGTTTCAAATAATTATTCTAACCAACTACGAAAAAGAAACGGATTTAATCGGCCACAGATAACTAATTATTGAATTAATTACGCCAAACAATAAACAATAATTCTGTTTACCAATATTTGCTGCTTTAAATAAATACTCAGGTATACAAATAGTGAATATTTTCGGATAATATACAGTAAGTTGCTTAAGGCGGTACCGAAAACAAGAAACATAATTATATAAAGTACAATTAAATATAAATTTTATGCAGATTTCAGTAACGAAAAATACTTCGTTACACATTGCCTTACTTTGAGACTTAGAATTATTTCGCGGTAGGTTTATTCAGGGCGCCAGACACTAACATTTGCTTGCGAGATGGTTGAATAAGTACTAAATTACTTGGTGTGCAGTTCGCGCGACTATACAATTTCCTCTCATCGCTCTCCCTTTACCCGAGTTCATCTGTACTTACAACTGGTATGATTATTCGGTGCTTGTACAAATTAATACTTTTATTAATTTCTAAACTAATATACAATAACAAATATAACAAAATAATTCGTCCAAAGGGTATTAACAAATAAAAAATCTCCTGCGCACATTTCGGTAACGAAAAACGCTTTGTTACAACTAAAATGAAAAGTAAAAATATAGATAATGATACACCGATATACCTACAATATAAAAAAAAAAGGTTAAACATTTTCAATTTTCAATATTTCGGAATTTGGAAACCTTACTTATAATATTTATTTACTATTTTTACAATTTGTGTGATATTCTGTTTTATTTCAAATTATTTTTCATTTCCAGAGTATATTATTTGGGTCATTTGAATATTATATATCATTTCAGCCGTTTCGCCTCGAGAAATTCAACTTCGTTAATGTCTTCAACATAATATACAAATTATAGTATTTTAACATTATTACGGTACCGGTAACATTAATCTATGTAAATTTATTTGAGTATTTAGTTGTCGTCTAATACAAATGTTCAAAATATGTTGCCGGTTGCAGCAATTAGTGTTTCTATGTAAATGGATGGGAATTAAGGTAATCTATCAAGAATATTTCATCGTTTCGCTTCAAATCTAAAATGAAACTTGTTTGAAATTAATTTCGCAGCAAAGTATATAAACTGTAATTAATGGATCAGCGTAAGTATGACTCAATTATTAATTAGCGGTACTTTCTCTAAATAATTACTTAATTTAAATCAATTGTATATCATCATATGTTGGATAAACCGATAAAGCTTCAGAATTTCAAAAATTCTATTCAATGACATCTAAAACTGAGACTTTTTGCAACAATCCTCGGATGAGTCGATTTTACTTTATTAAAAATAAGTTTTCCTCATTTATTGGTTTAAAAAGATCTTCCGAAAATATCTATATCGAAAATTTGACACCTTATAAAAGAAAATATAAATTTTATATATTGGTTTCATTCAGAGACAAGCATGTTAAACTTTCACCACTATCCCTTGAGCTATCATCTCAAGAATATGGGCAAGGCGGTAGACAACAAATGCAGATATTACGATACTGCAACTGAAACAGCGGAACACATAATTTATGATTGCAAGGCGTTAGTCCGCACTAGGCTAAAGTTCCTAGTCTTGTAATCCTGGACAACAACTAGATGTAGGGTAAATCTTTTAGGTCGAAGTGAAGTAAGGCTTTTCGAAGCCAAACGAGCCGTAAAACAATCTACAATCTGTCTCTAGTTTCAGCTTGTTACCTAGAGCCGTTTCGAGGAAAACATATCACCCTTAGACATACACACTGGCACACAGACACATAAGGCATGGCAATTCGGTTATATTTGTTATTTTTGAGCTTCAAAACATCCCTTGTCATCATAATCTGGAATTTGGCGTTGAAATTTAAAAATTATCGATGAATTATTATTCGAAAATGGTGGTCGAAAATTTAACGTAAAATAAGTATAGAATTTTTATTAAATAGAACCCAGATTTTTTTTTAAGTTTAACGGACATCTTTTATGGATATAACAGATATTTAGTTTTCTCACGATCCGTTTGTTATTTTCTTAACACATATATTTTAGGAAAATATCAACAGTAGACGCTGTTAAACTGTAAAACGCGGTGTGCCATAGAGGCATCTGGCAAGTTGGTCGCGTAAGTTGGCAGTGTTCTGGAGACATCTGCCATGATAAATTTAATCTCAGCCTACGTAAAAGAAATATAATACTAGATAATATGTTAAATGGTATCTCCACATGGTTGAAACTGTCATCCAAGACGACGCCAAGTTGTCTAGTACTGTCATCTTTAGCAATTAAATTACTTGCAGAAAAAGCGAGCTTCTTAGTTTTATCTCATTAAGCTTAAGATTACTTGAGAAAACCAATCGCTGGTTTTCGGTACCAACCTAATTCAATCATTATTTAAAGCAATGTTAGAATTTAAAATCTAGAATCGAGATATGATCGGCATAAGTAAAGTATTTTATTGGAGTTAAAGTGAAATTATTCATTTAGATATAACAGGGGACCCAATACAGAGCCATGAGGCATCCCAGCCTTATCGATAAAGGTTCGAAATTTAAATTGTTAATAGCAACACATCGTTGTCTGTTGCTGACGTAAGAATTGAAGTGATGCAAAGGTAAACGTTTCGAGTCATAAAAGTTTCATTTTTCAAAAAGTCACTCATGTGAAACGCAGTCGACAAATCGCACAGGCTAACAATCATTTTCCAATCTCAAGGGCATTAATTATGTCATCCACTAATTTAAAAACTGACATCGTGGTAGAGCATTTATTTGTAAAACTAAATTTCTCGCAGTTTAAAATATTGTTTTTCTCAAGATAATTAATAAGATTTTTTGAGAGCAACGTAAGCACATGTAGGATATAATCTTCAATAACGCAAACTTTGATCAGTATTGTAAGTGGGAGTAAAATAATATCGATGGGTTTTATTACGACCTAAAGTCCAGGTAAAGACAAACGAGGTCCCAGATATTACGAATCCTTATAGTGAGAGTATAATAAAAAGAACCAGGTAAAAGAATACAATTTATTATAAAAATATTCAAAGTACAGTAAAAACAAGAAAGGTAAAAAATCTTATGATAAAATAAGTATCAAGAATATAGCAAGGTCTAGGGTTTTCTCAGCTAACGCTAGGAATAAGAATTGGTGATTAAAACAAATTTTACCAGAAGAATTATATGCAGTAATTACTTAACTTTGGAGGTTTTCCAGACGCTCCAGACTTGAAGGTTTCTTTGTTGATCGAGGTACTTGTTTCCACAAATCTCAGAGTTAAATAAGATGTTATGCAGATGGAAGATTTTCAATTAAATATGGTTCTCTATTGTAGAGGGCAAAATCATATACCTAAAATTATGTAACAAAGAATAGCAAATGATGCGAAAGTCCAAAATCCAAATAATCCAAAAATAGAACAGTTGGTAAGTTCTGTACCCAAAATCTGGCTGCGCCAAATCTAAATCTAGCCATACCAAAATCAAAATCTGGCCTTACCAAAATCGTCTATAATTAAAGTTAAAAAAATTAGTCTCAAAGTTAACCTCTAATGTGAGCACGCGTCTATATTAAATCAAAAAAATTAAACTTACCCAGAATAAGTACTTCTGGACGATAAACCCGCTAACTAATCCGAATAAATCGAAATGTCAATTAAACAAACCAAAATATTAATTGAAAATAGGTTAAATTTAGTTTTTGATCCGGTATCAAACCGACTAGCCTTTTAACTAAATTAGTCACTGGCAAAGTTTTCAGCTCAATTTTTTTATTTAAAAAGGAAGTTTGACGGTACTTACAAAAACAAGAGGAAATTACTTAAACTGACAGTACGGCAAATCGTCTGTCAAAGTACCAATTTGAAAAATTTCAAAACTAAATCGATTGATATGGGCTTTTTCGATCATTAACTATCTTTACACTACCAATTTGGAGACAATTTTTATCCGCTAATTATAGTAATAGTTTATATTTTAGATTTCCATGGCTTACACAATTACTTTATAACTTGGTAAAACTTTACCTAGTGAGCCATCTGTAGGTGAAAAGCTTAAAGGTGGTAATTTGGATAGAAAAGTAGAGCGTGGTGACATCTATCGCTGAATGGGTGAATTGATCTACTAAAATCCTATTCATACATACATGTTACTATTAATTTGTTGAAACCAGCTAACGATGGCACGTTACAGTTTAAGAATACGTCTATTTAGTGTTCCGGCAACTTCATGTGCAGAAACCGGTTCAAGAAAAGAGAACATGTAAAATTTGCTAGTTTTTTAAGTAATTAATCGTTGCAAAAATATTCGAAATAGGTACTGAAATGCTCTGTTACAGTAAATAAATACCTATTAAAAGATTCTAGAGAAATATTGTGTTCAGGGAAATTCAAAGCTGACCTTTTTACGCTCGAAATTCATGAATTTTCAGCTGTCACGAACTTCATTATCAGAATTACCAAAGAAAGCCATACGCAACTTTTTTTGATTCAATAATATAAGATTTATAAGAAGTACAAGGATTTATAAATATCAACAAACCAACGCTGTGCATTTTCGTTGACCTCAAGAAGAGCTTCGATACAGTTAGTCATGTTCAATTATTGCAGATATTGGAAGGTTAGGGTTCAGGGGTATTCCACACATGTAAATACATAGTTAGCTGTCAAATGGGCAACAATGTGTAAATATTGGCAACACCTTCAGTGATATTCTTTTTAATATATTCTTGAATGGTCTATTTGATTTACTCTTGAGTGGTGATATAGTAAGTTTTGCCGATGACAGTGCCATAATATATCTGATAGGAACTGGAGGAGCCTCGAAGAAAAAGCTGAACTCGATTTTAAAAATATCATCCACTTCTTTAACAGCAGCTTACTAACCAAAAACTTACTACGTCCCATTTACATCTTATAGCAATAATTTACCTAATTTCCAGAGATTAAATGTATAGATTGACAATAATGAAACTTATATACAAGGCTCACAAAATGTTAAATATTTAAAAATGTATATGGATAATCATATAAGATGGGACATTCACACAAAGTATGTAATAAGCTTATATCGTTATTGTGTAACGAAGTGTTTTTTGTTACCGAAATATGCATAAGATATTATTTTCTTGAAAATCCTTTATAGGAATTATTCTATTATGCTTATTTTTGTAGATATACTGTACCGCCGTAGGCAAATTAGTTTAAGAACTAATAAAAGTATTAATCTTTAGAAACACCAGCGCAGGTATACCAGATTATAAAGTACAGATGAACTGGGGTGAGCAAGCGACGCCAAACCACGCTCGAGTACGTGCATTCGCAGCGACTGAACACGTTAGATGTGCAGAGCTCTCCGTCCTGTAGTATCTGAGTAAGAAATATTTCTTAAGTCGATCTGACGTCACCCGTGCGACGTCATTCTTTCAGTACACGGAAATAATTAAAATATTCCACATTCAGTCTTCTAGATGCCGTTCTATGAGGTACACGTGTCTGCTGCTTGCTCCGATGTTCCAATGAAAATATCCAAAGTCCACAAATTAAGGTATGTGAATTTTCATAAGTCCCAAAATATTTCGAAATATTTGTCAAGTCCGTTTGACGTCACATTGATCTATCGCACATCTGTTTTCCGCTGTTTCTCCCACTTCTTCATATTTGAAGAAAGCAATTAAATTCATACCCTTTTGGCAGTCAGCCAGAGCGACTCGACGCAAGCAGGCGTGTTTCCCCCGAGACTAGAACCCAAGGTAACACACTTGTCATATATTAAATTCCAAGCCGTGGAATTTCTGCTAAGTCCAGCCTATGTCACCGACCATCTGTCTGACGCCTACTTCCAGTCCCACGGTAAGTTGTTCCATTGATAGAAAAGTTCCTACGGAAGTGAAGAAGATAGTCAGGCACGGCGACTTATCGGGAGCAGACGTGTCCACTCCGAGAAGCGAACCCAAATGCCATATTCGAGCAGTAGGATTTTGGCCAAGTCCAGTCTCCGGCATCAACCAGTAGCGCATCCGTCTGGCGCCTACTTTCACTCCCACAGTAAGTTGTTTCATCGATAGAAAAGTTTCTGTGGACCTGAGAAAGGGGTCGGTCCGAACTGACCGTTCCCGATTGTAGACGTACTCAAGTCTACACCAAGGAGTAAGTAAGACCATAGAGAAGGACGATAAGTGAGTAAGAAAGCTTGACTGTGTATTAATCATACCTTACCGTTTCAGCCGTTGCCACGAGAACTGCATCTTGTAGGGGCTCTACTAGCACCCGTTTGGGATTTACAGAGCGCTGAAAAATTGCAATACTGTGTATTAATCTTACTTTGCCTTTTCACCCATTGCCACGAGGAATAGCATCTAGCAGGTGCTCTACTAGCACCCGTTTGTGGTTCACATAGCACTGAAAAGTTGCAATACTGTGTACTTGCCTTTTCAGTTGTGGCCACGAAGAATTGCGTCTCGTAGGTGCTCTACTAGCACTCCCTTGGGGTTTACAGAGCAAATTAATCAACGCACACTAGTCAAGTACTTGATAAACTGTTGCACTGTAGTTTGTATATATTTATCTATATAATTATGGTCTTACTTTACTTGTCTAGTGTCCGTTTCTAGTCTGCACCCTGTTTATTTTTGCTAACCGTATATTATATGTTGGCGCCTGCTATCCCGGTCGCTTGAGTCATCTGGTACTACTAATATTGCTACGCTTGCTTCCCTCCCGGTACTTAGTAAATTGTAAATTTGTTATATTAGTAGAAAGTAGCTAGTTAAAAACGTAGAGTTGTAGTTTTAGGTTTATCTGAATATACTGCTTTTATTGAACACTCTGAGTTTTACTGTTTGTGTGTGAACGTCTAATTTTCCAAATATTGACCCTCTGGAGTAAACTTTCTCCACTTGAGCTACTCAGCCTCGCGTACTCGGCTTGAAGGTAGTGTCGCCTATCACTTAAACTGGGACTGGCGCGCAAGCAAACCGAAAACTTGTTTCCGGAGCTCGTGTGTCAAAGAGTGGTCGCGCTTTTCTCCACGTCATCTTGCGAGATGGAGAAAAACGTGTCACAATTGTATAAATTCAAAGATTTATCCCAGTTACTAAATATAACTGAGTTAAAAACTTTATATTTTGATCTAGTGGAGACTTAAATTACGAAATAATTGTATGGGTAAGTGCGACCAACAATCATCTAACCCAATTAGAGAATGCACAGAAATTTATATTAAAAATAATTTTTTTAAAATCATATAAATACCCCTCAGAAGAAATATATAAATATGAAAACTCAAATGCTGGACATTCGACAGTTATTTTGCTTGACAATCCTAATTAGACAACATAAAAATAAAAGCGAACTAGAGAAAATTGCTCATAATTATCAAACCCGGTAGAGAAGCAATGCAACTCGAGTACCTAAAATATAAAAAACCATTGCTCAAAGATGTAATTTCTAACTGGGTCCCAGAATGTACAATTTCATTCCATCTGAGATTAAGAAAAAAAATTAACTCAATTAATTTTTTTTAAACAAAATTAAATCATGGATACGGAATAAATCTAGGACGGATATCCATAAATTAATTGATCCCAAAATATATATACCTGTATTCTGTATTCTAAGTAATACTGCCAACTTGTTTTATACCTGTTTATCTATGCGAGTGTTTGTTGCTAATTCTGTGTATAGAATTTATTATGGATATTAGTATTAGGATTACTGGTAGTATGTTTTTTAGTTATTATATTATATTGTTTTTAGTATATCTCTCCCTATTAAATACATTTAGCGTTTTAGTATTAGTTACCTTATTGTTAGTATTTTTTTAAAAGCTCCGAAGAATAACTGTAGATCTGTATACAAGAACTCTTTCTCAGAAGACAGTTTATTCCACGTGAGATTCTTTGTACAGACATGAGATATGTTTCATTCTGGCTTGCAATATTTTATATTATATTAGGAACAAGTCTTGACTTTATAGATTATTTATATTTATTTTTTGCAACGTAAAATAAAATTTATGTGTATGTTATAATTGTTAAATCGTAAATAAATATATATTTTATTCTGTATTTAATGAAACTTATTTTGGAAATACGACACTCCTGGACAACAAAATCACTTACGTTAGAAAATCTGAGACTATAATCAAATATATGTCGGGAAAATCTCAAGTGTCCTTTGCAGATAAAGACCCTAGTCTCACTTACCTTTTTTTTGAACTTATTTAATCATCTTTGAATATAGAATGTAGAAAATCTAAAATATTTGAAATGCAAATGTAATATTTTTACCTTAGTGTTTTGTTTGCTTTTTCCTAAGTGAAATAAAGCGTAATAAATTTCCAACTTTCTGAAATTTTATGTTTGTATATCTGCTTAATTCCGAAGCTTTTAAAATACAAGCGGAGTTGGTTGAAAGCAAATAAAGTAAGTTTATCTATATACTTTCTTTAGTTAAAAGCTTTTGGCGTATCTGCTGCTTCCAAAACTCTTGGAAGTTGGTAGATATGTGCCATATGAAGACAAATATACAGATAAATAGAACTAGCTACTTTAAAATATAAAGTTACCCTTTAACTAACGAAGACTGTTATGTTCACAAATGGTATAAGTAAACGTGAATGTTTACATTAGCTTTGTTAGCAGAATGTTTCGCTGAATTAATTTAATTTTTTCTACAACGTTTATGCTATGGTAATCATAATAAAATAAGAGTTTAGTTCTAAAGTATATAGGAAAATCATCATTCAGATTTTACTTTATTAGTATTTTCGAATACACCAGGCAACAGCACATATATTAATAATTACAGGATGGGAAGTAAGCATATATAGTATAACGCTCGCGCCCGAGGTAATAATATGCGATCTCTCTGATCACTTTGTGCAAAGGGTAAGCTTTAATTTTGAATTTAATAATAAGTAAAACGATTTATATATCTATATCCCGCATAATATTGCACTTAAGTATATCGATCGAAAGATGAGACAACTTTAATTTTGATTATAAATTTCTAGAAAAATGCCTACTTAAAAGGCACTGCAAGAGGTAAGTCGCTTTATGTTATATTACCGGTAACAACCTTAGCGTAAGTAATAGGGGCTGTACACAGACATTTATTAACACTAGAAGTCAAACTATAATAGATATAACACTAACAACGTGGCATAGATCCAGCATAATCCAGAATTGGAATTTGTTTGAATGTGTAATACTATCAGATCACCAATGGATAAACTTTGAAATTAATCTCATCAAGGCACCCGAAAAACCATTCCGAGATCCCCGGAGAACTGATAGAGATAAATATCGGTGTCAACTCGGGGAGAACTTGGAAGGGGTTAATAAGAGGGTGCCCAGAACGAGTGGCGAAATAGAGCAATATGTCAAAATCTTGCAAATAGCCACGAGACAAGCTTTTGAAGCATCCTGTCCCTTGAGGTCCTCGCAACAGCCGAATGACACCACCAAGTGGTGGTCTGAAGAGCTGACTAACCTCAAGAAGAAGGTTAGGACTTTGTTCAACAAAGCAAAACCGACGAGAGAGGAATCCGATTGGGAATCATACAAAACCAATCTGAAAGAGTTTAAGAAACTAGTCAGACAGACAAAGAGATGCGTGGAGAACCTACTGTAAGGAAATCGAAGATTACTCACAGACTGCTAGGTTATGCAAAATCCTCGTCAAAGACAAAAACCATTGACCTCTGCTTATAAAAAGGAGTGATGGTACAAGAACCAGCAACTTTCGTGAAAGTCTAGAGTTACTCATGGAGACTCCCTTCCCGGGATCTGTGATAACAGAATGGAAGGAATGGCCAAACGAAGTCAACACTCAACTCTCGGATTTGGATTGGAAATGGCCAACCAAATAGTGAGTGAGGAATCTAATCCTATATTACAAGAAATGGGTGACCCCGGAGGCCATAGTACATAAAAATATTCGAATACGCAAGCAAGCCATAGAAAAATAACTAAACTAATACGGAAAATTTTACCGGAACAAATATGAACGAAACCTAGCATTTTCATAATTACGCAAGCTAATATACATGTATGACAAATTCAGGAGTAAACAAAAAAGGGGTAGATACTCCATTAACACATTATAATTCTTAAAGTCAAAATCTCGAAGGGAAAGTTGGACATCACAGATTTTATTTTTTGTAAAAAGCTGAAAACGATTCAGGGAACTTAATTGGGACGTACTTACATTCTCGTTGCACTTTGTCACTGAAGACATTAACTAGGCACTGATAGCAATCTTCCAAATACCCATTTGGAGGGTGTATAGTTCGAAAATGTACAAATTAATCCCTAAGACACCAAGTTCCGCACTAAACAAGGGACATTTCCACAGAAAATCTTTATTTCGCTGGAAAGTTTCTAGAGTTCACACTTTGATAATACAGTACAGTATCTAACTAATACCTTAAATATATATAACAGAATTGAACATGAAATGCTCGTAATATGGCCGACGTGCCATATACAAGCATAAATCATGGGATTTTTTTAATAGCCAAACAAATTTACCGTTAAACTGGAACTTATGAAGGTAATATCAACAGACTTGAACATCAAACGAATCTACAAGTAATTAACTTTATACATTATTTCACGGTAATATAACACTTACAATTCGTCTTTTTAATCACTCTTTTATCGCCTTTCTGAACTGTTGATTTCGGCGTGCACCATTCTACCTCCACCTGGGGACCTGACTCCAAACGGGAACCCAGCATAGCGTGCGCGTGCTTCCTTTCAACAAAACGATGTTAAAACCTCTAAACCAATCAGGGCCTCGGATTAAAAAATGAACCGATTATAACCTTAGATAAAAATATAAATGGATCGTATACTATAGGCTTTGTTTGAACAGATTTGTATATGACATTTTACTAGTATTTCGTTAAATTTACACGCGATAAAAATGGACCGTTACACAATATTTATTTTTATTTATGGTATTTTTTCGTATTGTTAATCATGTATGAATATCTCATGCAATAAACGATTTTTTTTAGATGATTATAACAACATTATAATAACACCTGCGGTTGGCAAAACTTCGACCGACTTATGGGCACAGTATAAAACATATCAGGTCCCATCGTCAAGGTTTGATGAAAAATAATAAGGTCAGCGGAAAATCCAAATATGTGTAATTTCTGCAGTAAGATACCATGATTTAGCTTGTCAAGAGCCTTGGAGAAGTCTGTATAGGTTATGCCAACTTGACTACCATCATCAATCAGGTATATATTCTGTTAAGTAGAGAAGTTGGTAACTGTAGATCGACCTTTGTAAAAATCATGTTGGAATTCTGTTAATTGATGTTTCACGTGGCAAAGTATATGATCATTAACAGTACTTCAAGCACTTTAGCAAAATTATTCAAAATTACAATGGGCCTTTAATTAGTGATTAAAGTTCTATTACCTTACTTAAAGACGGGTATGATTTTAGACTGTTTGCAACATTGTGGAAATGTAGTCACGTATTACGAAAGATGGAATATTGTCAGCGCCAATATCCATTGGCTGGATGTCGGCCTTGATAACTAGGGCCGAGTAGGACTATTACTCTTTGCACCTAGATTATCTCTGTAGACCTGGACCGGCCTTCGTGATAGGTGGGCCCGCGTACTTCTACCAGACCCAGCTCACAAATGTGAGATGTGTCGTGGTATTTTCTGAGGACCTCCCCTGGTCCTGGCTGTTGAACCTCGCTAGTTGAGGTCTCTTCTGGCGCTCTTCTTGTCTTGATATTTTCTTTCTTCGCCAGCTTGTCACCCGCGGGGGTAGTCATCGGTCGAGTTGGGTTTAGGAAGTTTTGTACGTAGGACATCAATTGATATCCTACCCCGGATCGTCGGAAAGGTAAGGATGAGCTGTGTAGCTCGGGAGTGTGGAGACCTAAGTGCTTATTTTAGCACTTTCGGTCTCCACGGAGCAGGTAGGACAACGGGCGTTGGACGGTATGTTTTCCGACGCCCTCAAGGAGATTGGGTTAGGGTTGAAAAACGTCATGTCTCTGGTAGTGGTGGTCCGTACTGGCGTATCTGAAACAGATCTGTTAGCGGGAAATGAAGGTTGTACTTACCCGTTGTCCAGTAGCTGTACCCTCGGTCGCTTGTGCCTCGGGGCGTCGGCAGGGTCATAATCAGTGGCCTGTCTAATCAGCGGGTTCCCATGCTCCTCGGCTTGGGCGTACAGCTTCTTCGCTCGTTCCCGGATGACTTCAGTGACCGTGGTGTACTCCAGGTCTCTGACGATGTCTGCGGTATATTGTCAGGGCCACTAGTTAGTTTTGGGCCTATTTCTTCAGTACTGAGAACTTCAGTAAAATTACGAACGTTTAAGTAAGCATTATTAAATGCGTTATTATGCTCATTATCAACATTATATTGCTCCGGCGCAGAATACGAGTGTTGAAAATATTCAACGAATGCGTTGTTAATTACTTAAGGGTCTGAAATGATATCACCATGATATTTAATATTTTTGGGAAGACTGGAGACAATTCTTTTGCTTCAGATTTTACTATATGCCTTAAAAAAAATTAAGATATTATTCATTGCAGTCATGCTTTGTGTTTTCTCCTATATTTTTTATGATGTCATTATTAAACCAAGAAGGATAACTACTACACAATTGTTTAATATATATTCTAACATTTCATAGAATTTCTTGCAGGCTAAATGAACATCGGAGAAGTTCCAGTCAACTTATGAAAACGTATATTATGAGGAAGTTGGCGTTTCTAAAATTATACGTGTAAGATATATATTTTTGTTACGACTAGTGCCATTACTATGAGTATTAAAATAAGTCAGTAGAGCAGCATCATGTGACTCTTGTTTAAGAAGAATATCAGGAGCTCTTAGTGCCCTACAACTCCTGTTTGATAAAACAAAATCAAGTAATTTGTTGTTTGATTTTCAGTACTATTAAACTCTTCTATATTTTAAAAGTACTGGAAATTTGAAGTAAGTTGGGTAACTGGTGACACAGTACTAAGATGATGAGAATAATAACCCAGAATGTTAAAATCACTGATTATTAAGCTATCTGAATTATAAATAAAATTAAGATCGCAAAATATATCTAAAAAATGATTGTAAAATCACATATTTGGATGAATGTAAAGTGCAAATACATAGAAAGGCTATTAATTTAATACTATTTTTACTCCTAATATGTCAATAAATAATAATTCACGAAAGCTACTGTGTTTTAAATTTAAATCGACGTTGAGAAACGAACAGATTGCTAGAATAACTCCGCCCCTACGGCTACGATTAGTAGCTGTCTTGTCGCGGTCTGTTCTAAATAAGACATAATGTTCGTGTATTACTTCATTATCCTGAATACTAGCATCCAACCATTCGGAGAGGGCAAGTATATCAGAGGAATTTGTATTTAAACTTCGCACGTTCTGACAATATATTGATAGGTTATCATTAATGGAGAAATTACTATTATTGCTTATAAACAAAAGTAAGGAGGTTATGTAGAAAGTGGCGTGAACATTTGTTGAAGGACTACCGAGTAGTTGCTATTGATATCCCAAGCCAGATTTTAATTTGACAACTGAGTTTGATTGATCCTAGGCATATACTTAGACCAATACTGCCAGTTTAGAATATTTTGTTAGGCCAAAACTTAGCGTAGTTAATAGCCTATGCGCATGTACCGATCCTTCAGATGACAGATTGTTAAATCAGAATGCGTATTATCATTTTCGCCAAGTATAAAATTAATAAAAATAATTTTAAAATTTTTATTATAACAAACTATTTATGACTATAGTTAAATATGTATTGGAAAGTCTACATCACGTCTACATCTTTAGATGCGTATTACAAGCCTATGAAGCTCGGGCTTGGGGCGAGACGACGGACCAGATGGGTCTAATTCATTGTTTTAAATGAAAACAAAATCTTTATTCTAACTAAAAATAGGTATTATACTTAAATAATTATCGCAATAATGCAGCTAGTCTTAAATGTTTTTTCCATAAATAAATTATTATTAGTAGATGTTATATAATCTGTGTAGATATTTAACTCTTTTAAAGCAACAACGAAGTGGTGAAATAATCTTAAAAAAAACTCAACTGAAAGGGCTCAAAATATTGTGGATTTAAGGCAATGCGCCCTTACATCTCATTCCACTCAAATTGACCTTGTAAACTACATACACATTCACTAGCAAGCAAATCTCCAATTGATAATTGACAGTATGTATAAGGTTAAGTAATTCTTGTATCTAAAGTTGAAAAGAATCCCACTGGGAGATTCTGGAAAGTATCTTCCTAAACACTTTGAAATTTGGTTTAACAAGTCCCATTCATCAGATGACCGGATGGAAGCTCATCCCATATTTAGCGTATTATTTACTATAGTGAAATATTTGTGAGTTGATCCGATATGTGTAAATGTGCCTTTTTATATAAACAAAATTACAATGGAAAAGTGATACGTAGTAGCTTTCCAGTTGCCGTTCGCAACATACCTGCCTATCGTTCTCATCCTTATAATTAATGAAGTTATAATTAAACAAAGATCTGAACAAATTGTGCAAAAGATCGATATTGTAATTCCTAATATAATATAAAATTCATATAGGTATTTGTAAATAATGCAAATATTTTCATACAGAATTTTTTTAATTTTCAGAAATGATATACATTTCACATTATATTATGTTCTTAGTTTAGCATTTTCCCAAGTTATACCTATGTTTAAGATTATAATATCACACCTAAGTGTGAAAACATAGTAAAACTTTTGCCTCGCCAGTAGTGATTCAAATTGGTACATATTGAGCTGAGGGCCTTGACTTACAAGATAAAATACTTTGTGTATATAGTAAGCGGCAAGCAAGTGTGTACATCGGGTAGCGTTTACATACGAAATAATTGAGCAACCAACTCGACAGAGCCCCCATCATTTACATTCCTCTGTATTGCTGTGCATTCAATTTGTTTAGCATCTGTGAATATCAAAATACTGATAAATTCGTTAAGAACTAATCAATTTTGTGCAACTTCCGTTACTAATTTTTTTATTATTTAAGTGGGTAAGAAGATTTTGTAACGATTGAACTTTTTTCAACTGTGCTGTTTTGATGATGGCACAAATGAATTTTCAGATTCTATATTATTTTCCTGAATTTCTACAGGCAGATATAATGAGGGCAAGGCACCATAAACTTAAGTCGGTAGTAGACGGCTTTTCTTCAACCTTTTTAAGCAGTTCAGATTAAATATTGTCAAACGATTTATTGAGCTCCATAAATGATTTAATTTTGTCTTCAAAAATAGTGATAAGTTTTCCCCCAACAAATAAATTTTGATGTTGAATGGCCAACCAGTAATCATGTCATTTATTCTATGTGTAGTTGTCGAACTTGAGATTAGTTTAATATTTGATCTATTAATTTTTAACAGTTTCCTGTGTTTACCATCACTCTACCTCCATTTACTCGTTATTGCCTTCGACCTTCTAGTTCAGCTGGAAGTACCTTATTTTTTATTACAGCTTACCACCTATTCACATCTTTTTCAATCTCCGAATCAATTTTTTGATTTATCATACAAGACTATCAAAGTTTTGGAATTGTTGTCATTAGTTGTGCCCTAAAGCCCACCTGTGTTTCAAATTTCGTCCGCTGGAAGTAGGTTTTAACCATAAATTACCAAATTTTATATATATTCTCCCACTTTTCTCCCCTATTTTGGGTTTTGCTGTGACAATGTTGGAGCTTGGGGATTTTTTCCTTGAGCCGATTCAATTTAAAACAACATTAATAGTTGATAGAACTGAGTCTCACTGGAATCTGGCTATTTTGCGTTAAACTATGCCTGAATTTCAAAATTCAAATTTCTAAGTGTTCCCGAACTATCCCTAGACGTGGATCCACTACATTATATTCTGCTCATTGTTTATTGCTGCTAATTTGATTACTATTTGTCGGTGAGTATGACCGAAAGAAAACTGTTTGAATTTTCAAAAAAATATTTTTCATTCACTGAATTCTGTTATATTCCTAAAGAATCGCTAAAACAGTTATTATTTTACAGTTTCGCTAACCAACTATCTTTAATAAGAATCCTCTAAAAGAACAGTCATATAATATGAAAGTTAAATTAAAAATTTTTTCTTACATTGCCTTTAGTTTCGGATTATATTGTAGTAAAAGTGTTTATTCGAACATAATTTCGCATCTTAAAATGAGTTTTGGATGTCTCGTATATCTTCTTGTCTTCAGTCTGTTTGCTGTTAGTAACCACGCCTCCACTATTGCCCTTTGTGTCACTAAACAATGTTTGCTGCTTACGAAATTTAAATTAGTTCTGCCTTGTAGGTCTAAAGCATGACAAAATTTTAAAGTAAATATATTTAACATATCGCTACTACAAACATGGAAACGTTTAAATAAAAAAAAAGTAAGCTGTTTTCGTAAAATAAACATAACTATTATTATTGTACAATTCGCCGAAAGGCATATTATTGTATCATATGGCAAAAATATTTGTATGATTGTTAGTTGTCGAGTTCTGAACGGCTTATATAATGTCCTTCGATCTACTTATCTATCAGTCCATCTGTTCGTCACAATTCTTAGAAGTCCGATAATTGAAGAAGCATTACATTACAACATTATATTCGAATTTATACGAAATTTTATTGTTGTCGAAGTAACCACTTTCATGTAACTTTGATAGTTACTACGACGACCTGGAGACCTTCACTATCTTTTTAAAATCTTGGAACTTCTAAGTAATATTTATCAGTAATAATAACGTTTTTACTACTCAACTCACAATGCATGTACGTCTACTATAGTGGACGTCCCCTCTCAAACTCACCATATGGTAGATTTCACCACATATCTCCAATATTGTTATACTTTCATGACTCATAGTGAATGTAAGTGTACAAAAGTTTACTTAAAAATAATGATGTGTTCAGAAAGAGACAAGCTTGGTTAAAAACAATCCATAATTTCCTCAAAATATTAATTTAAAATTCAGTATTTTAATATGATTTTATCAATAAAATGATCACTTGTCTTCTCTGCTACATATTTCATTAAATACATAAATACTGAAGAAAAGAAAACCAATATTGTAATAAGTGAGACTAAAGCCTAGATAGTGGTTAAAATTTAAAGAGGAACCATGAAATCATAACAGCAACTTTGAAAATGTCCTTTGTGGTAATCACAACTTTGCCGCTACTTTGAAGTGACGCCTCAGATCCATTTGATCCAACTTGTAATAAACATAATTTTAATGTAACATAGTTTCCGTCACTACCGTCTAATAAGAATTACTTTTAAATCGCATTTTTAAGTAGAACCGACGTCGAAATTTTTTTGTCCTAATTACGACACGCAAGATAGGTTGTAACGACCGAATCTGCACTGATGAGAGCCAACAGCTGGAAACTGTAGTGGTGTGGAACAATTAGCACGAGAGGTTCTTTAGTACAAATTAGACTTGCGACCGGTGTTTGTTGCAAGCGTTCTGTTGGTAATATGTGATTATTTAACTTAACACGCCAGGCTTCCAATTCGTAATTCAGCACTCGGCGGAGCACATAGCCAGTGGAATAGCTGTTGGTTGCAGTCTGATTAATCCTCGTGAAAGTAAGATTTACGGAGGAATACATTGAAAATAGGGGCGAGCGTAGGCGCGTCTTTATATACAGACGTTTTGATACGTAATGAAAAATAATGTCAGGCGCATTTAGTGCCTAGCCGGATGACCGTTTCAAGGAAACACGTGTCTTGCGCCACATCTTTTAGCGGCTTGTATATAAGTGTATGCGCAGAAGCTATGCAATCTTAGGCGAGGATTGCCTCCTTCGGAGGGAATATAAAGCTGTCGGTACCTGTCGGTTAAGCAAGTAAAAGATCCCTATTCTTCTAAAGAGAAGAGGTTCGGCAAAATTCCTGGTTGGAGGTAACTCATCCACAGGCGTCGGCGTCGATGATAGGCCTCAGTAGCGGACATAGGCCGACGTTAAATAAATGTATGAAAAAGAAAACCTTAAAACAATGTTTTATGTTACAGATATGTGTTACTTAAATGTTCGATACTTAATTCCTCACGAACGATGGGATCAGATATAAAAATTGTAGAAACACTTTGTAGCGCAGAATATGGATCTGTAAGAAGAATTAGGGGTTTGTATTTAAAAAACAAAGTTGGCCTTCAAATAATTTTGATGTCCTCCACAAAAAAATATAGCCATTAAATCCCGGTTTTGAAATGATGACACTTTTGTCTGAAATATTATTCTCGAAAATGCTTTATTTGCACGTTATTCGTATTTTTCAAGTTTTATGTACAATTTCTCATTTAATTATGTATTTATTGAATATTAATGATTTCCGTCACTGAAGGTCCAGAAATAGTAGAAATACAATTAGTTTTACAATAATAAAATTGCAATTTCTTACGTAACTACTATGCAAAGAGATATATTACCTAAATATAGTTTTTATGAGCATACAGCTCCAGAACATCTGGAGACGCCAGAAGTATACTATGGGCAGGTTTACATTGGACAAACTAAATGATGCATAAACATCAGACTGAAAGGACACATTAGCGACACATAAATGATGGTTCGACCAAATCAGCGGTTGTCGAACATTCAGAAGAATTCGATCACTTAATAAAATTGTAAGAAACTAATATAAAAAATTATTGGACAACAAGATATAGAGAAATCGGAATATATAAGAACCTCAATAACTTCAGTCCTGACACAGAACTGAATCTATCGATGACGGGAAAATCACTGATCCACATAAACAATGAACTAAAACGTACCCACGCCTCCTGATAGCACGTATACGTAGGAGGTTAGAGATCATTTCCGTGAGGTTAATTTTGCTTCAGAAAAGGCTCACGACCAAATATTAAATATTCGTCAAACCCAATCCGAATGTATAAAGAAATAGTCCAAGATCTTAGAGGTCCAGGTCTACGTCATTTTAGCTAAGATTTTCACAGTAAATGTGTAATATCTAGGTAAAAAGGTATTGTATACTTGCTAGCTTGAAAGCGGGGCCCTTTTACAGATAATAGGTACTAAAAGTGAATAAAAATCTTACTATTACGTTCATATAGCAAAAAGTATGTAGTTTCATTAACAGCCGTCCGTGGTGTAGTGGTTGAGTTACTCTCGCAGTTTTAAATATAGTGTAGTTTTTAGTTTTGTTGAATCTTTTGTTATTAGATATTAGTAATTTTAATACCGTCTTTTATCTGCGTATGCCGAAGGTGTTTAGGTTTTAAATTTTTATCCATTTTTATTTAGCCAAACCAGGCCTATTCTGCCCGACCCTGCAATCCGCCGCCGAGATCAACGCGGTTGTTGCATGATCGGTTCCGGGAGGCGCTATTTATTTTAACATGAATAAAGCCTTATTGATTGATTGATTGAATGACTCTCACGTGCGAGGTTGAATCGAGGTTCGAATCACGTCTTTTGCATTTTTTTTAGGCTCGATTAGCAACTGAAATTACAACTATTTTAATTGTTTATTTGTCTTATTTTTAAATAACTATTCAATTACAATAGATCTTAAAATGCTCACCCAAATAATATATATATAAAATTCAGGCTTACTACTATAACGTAGGCACCCCAAGTTTTTCTCCAGATTTAAAGGGTCTGGTGGAAATTAGGGCCTACGGAAAGCATCTGGCAATAATAAATATTGGTTCTTAATAATATTGTGTAAAACATATATAAAAACCAGCTATTGTAAAAACAAGTACGCATGCGTACCTACATATTACATATTTATTGTGAAACTCTTAGCTTTGCTTAAATGACGTAGGTCTGGGGGCTCTGGGATATTACTCTATAAAGAAATGCTCGTATTAGGTATTTCAGTTGCTAATCGAGCTGAAATACAAAATGTAAAAAAAAATGTAAAGACGTGATTCGAACCCTCAACGTCGCGAGAATCGTGCAATACAATTACAATTTAAAAATCTTTATTTGTTAATAAGTACATGTCATTTTTTGTTATTATATTTATGCCATTTATTTTATTCAGTGTACATTCATTATTATAACCCGGCGCGTTACATTTTGCTCATGGCAAATACACGGGACGGGGGGCTGATAACATGCCAAATACCTGAAAATAACAAATTAAAATTAATGTATTACATTGCTCTCCAAAGTTTTAACAAATTAATCAATTCTCTACCAACGGTTTTTGAAAAATAAAATGAAATTCCCTCTATTATATATAATTAGATATATAATTTACAGGAAACTTAACTAAGGAAAATCTGCTTAACGAAATCTATTTACAAGAATAAAAATGCACCGATTGTGTGGGTGCTAAAGGAAAATAAAAATAAATGCATTTTTGTTTTATTTACAGTCAATTAATAGTAATTGATAAAATAAAATTTTTAGGGTTTATTTACATATTTACATTCGGATTACATTTCATTAAAATTCTACATAACTTCGCCAAATTATGAGTCTTAAAATTATTGTAATCTCTCCGAATAAATCGGAAGATTTTCATGTATGAACTTGTGTGTATGTTCAATATTTTGATGTTCCCGTATGTCTACCATATGTGTGGTGAGCGGGGATTTATGTATCTTATGTTTAAAGAATTTTTGTGCAGTTTCTATAATATAATCCCTAATTAAAGGGATGTTATACTCTCTATGAAATGTTTCTATAGGAGTATACCTGTTTGTTTGTGTAAGTAATCTAAGGATTTTATTCTGTGCCCTTTGTAATCTATTACATTGCGCATCTGAAATTGTGTTCCAAGACGCGCATGCATAGGTAAGGATCGGTTTAAGCATAACTTTATACAGGGTTAGTTTGTTATCCTTAGTTAATTTGCTCCTTTTGTTGACTAATGGATATAGTCGACTTAAGGCAGCATACGTACTGTTTATTACTCTGGTTATATGAGATCTGAAGCGCAGTGTCGTATCCAGGGTTACCCCTAGGTACTTAACTGCGCTCTTTTCCTCAATAACTTTGTCGTTAATTTTAAGTTTATTAAAAATTTTGGTATTTGTAAACTTCCTATGCATGGTGATGATTTCTGTTTTGTCGGCATTTATTTTGATTTTCCATTTTTGGTGAAAAGTTAATAAATTGTTTAAGTGGTATCTTACTTTTTGTAAGGCTGTTGCAGCGTAAAATGATCTGGCATAAATTGCCGTATCATCAGCATATAAAATTATGTCAGTAGAATGACTTGTCGGCGTATCCGCGAGGTATATATTATATAATATGGGTGATAATATAGCCCCCTGCGGAACGCCGGCAGACATTCGTTTCAGAGCCGAGTAAGTTGAATTGATATTCACACTGATTGATCTGCCAAAAATGTAGCTTTTGATTAAAGCCACCATATACATAGGAAGTTTACAAATGTTTTTAAGTTTAT
This sequence comes from Leptura quadrifasciata, assembly GCA_963675555.1. Taxonomy (NCBI): domain Eukaryota; kingdom Metazoa; phylum Arthropoda; class Insecta; order Coleoptera; family Cerambycidae; genus Leptura; species Leptura quadrifasciata. The sequence continues at coordinate 46,439,766 of OY776675.1, forward strand.
ACGTTAAGCCGTTGAGCCAAACTGAATCGTACGCTTTCTCGATATCGATTAGTATCATTACGTTACAATTTTTCTTATTATATGCTAACAGAGTGTCCTGCACTACCTTGGCAATTGCGACGGTTGTGCTGTGTCCCTCACGAAATCCAAACTGAATGTTTGGAAGGATTTTATGTTTATTACAGAATTTATTCAAAATTCTCAATATGATTTTATCTGTAACTTTTGAAAGTGTGTTAAGAAGCGAGATGGGGCGATAGCTGGATGGGAGGTGGGGAGGTTTGCGGGGTTTTAGGAGAGGGACGATTATACCAATTTTCCAAGCTCCCGGATAATGTTGATGTTTAATAATAGCATTCACTATATAAGTGAGTTGCGCTAAGGCTTTGTTTGGAAGATTTTTCAACAGAAGGTTATGAATGCCATCAATTCCCGTGCAACTCAACCACTACACCACGGACAACTTTTAATGAACTTACATACTTCTTGCTATATAAACGTAAGAGTAAGATTTTTATTTACCTTCAGTACCTATTCTCTGTAAAAGGACCTCGTTTTCAAGCTAACAAGTACGCAATACGTTTTTACCTACATATTATACATTTGCTGTGAAAATCTTAGCTTTACTAAAATGACGTAGGTCTGTAGGCTTGGGGATCTTACTCTAAAACAAAGTCGTTTTAAGTGTGATGGAATGAACAACCAAATTACTCTCTAATACATACACTACACCGACGCCATTCTGTCGTCTGGAGTAAAAATGAAGTATCTTCATAACGGTTGAAAATAGAACCTATGCCACAAGAACCTTTTTATTATTTTAACATACTGAACGCAGTTCCCAAAACTGGGATTTCCTCTCGCATCTCGTATATTTATGCTTATTTTAAAACAACTCTTCTTCTATATCTCTCTGAAAACGACCTTCAATCACGCACTCTTCGGAACTAAGCCAGTGGAGTAAATAACAAAATAATCCTAAAAATAGCACTACGCATGAAACTCGAAACGGTGTCAAGTGCTCTCCATCCATTTATGCGTGTAAACTAAGTATGAAAAGAACCCTTCTAACTTCCGCCACTCCATCCTTTAACTTTACTCTTAACAAATTCTTAACTTCTTTACGAGATTCGAGATTGACTTCATGCATCATACATGTCGCCTTAAGAGCTACCAAAAGATGGAAATAAGGTTAGATGTCGAAGTTTCAGAATACGCAAGATGTAATGAAGTTAAATAATTCAGGTATTGTAATAAAACTGTTTTATCGACATACGATCAAGTTATATTGTTTGAATATTTAAGCATTTCAAAGTAATATTAAGTTGCGGTTTGGGAATCAAACAAATCAGTACTTAAAATGTAACTAAAACATAATTTAATCCACTTTGAGACATTGCAAATTTCGAATTACTGTAAGTTTTTAAACCTTATTTCTATCTGGATATCTAGCCATAAGATTTATATTCTTGAAAAACATTTTCATGTCGAAATGATTCAACCCGAAGAATATTTGGGAGGAAATTATCTACATTTCTTATGTGTTAGACTCCTGAATAATGTCTGAATGGGTGTGATCTCAAATAATGAATAGTTTTTGCGATGTGGCTTGTCACTTTAACACCCCTATTTACCAACATGTGCTTAACTCACTGATACTAAACGGACCGTTAAAATTTATCAGGTAGATAAAACAATATCATATTCACCAACGAAAATTGAGTGGAAGTTAAGTAACCCTTTGTTAACAGATAGGAACTAGTATTTTTGTAAAGCAGTTGGTAAAAACCTATCTTCACAGATTAAATATAATATTTTTAGTCGCAAACTCCTCTGTAAATCCTGATTTTACTATAAGGAAAAAATCTGGCGCGTTAAGTGTACCTAATAATTTCATATTACCATCAAAATGCTAATGTTTCGATTGCAATAAACACCAGCCGAAAGACTGATCCTACTTAAGGAGCTCCCTTGCCAGTCGTCACACACCACTTGCAGACTGCAGTTTCGAGCTGTTGGCTCTCGTCAGTGCAAGGTAGGTATGCGACGACCGACATGAGAATCCTTTGACTATAGTACATCCTGGTATTTTCACAATAGCGACATGTAAAACAGCCAGCAGGCGCCATCTAGCGGTCCAGTGTCTGTTGCAATAGAAAAATAAATAGCCTGACTTGGCTTAGCATAGTTCAAATGTGCTTTTAGAGGGCGGAATATTAAACATAATATTTTTAGTCGCAAACTCCTCTATAAATCCTTATTTTACTATAAGGAAAGTAACCAGACTGCAACCAAAGTTACAAATCTGGCGCGCTAAGTGTAATAATTGCATATTACCATCAAAACGCTAATGCTTCGATTGCAACAAACACCAGCCGAAAGACTGATCCTACTTAAAGGAGCTCCCTTGCCAGTCATCACACACCACTTGCAGACTGCAGTTTCGAGCTGTTGGCTGTAAAAATATTATGTTTAATATTCCGCCCTCTAAAAGCACATTTGAACTATCTTCACAGAGTTTACAATATTATTTATATTTATATTCTAACCTCTAATTAATATTTTACTAAAAAATGAGTGGATACAAAATATATCTGTACAATGTAAGTACTAAAATATGTCATACTATGTCTAATATAGAGAAATAGCATAATAAAACACGATTAAAACCAATTCAATTCAATTCAAAAATACTTTATTAAAGGTAAAGTGTACAAAAAGCTGCGTCCCCAGGATCTGCCCCAGGACCGACCCCGCGACCACCGCATTGACACGGTGGTGGATCGCGAAGTCGGGCGAGACAGGCCTGGTTCGGCGAAAGCAACAAATTAATATGAACAACAACCCAAACTCCTTTTAAAATACAAAATCAAATTAGGTGGTAACGTTACAAACAGGCTTAAAAAATAAAGCTTAACTACACACCGAACACTAGAAAATTAAAAGGACACTCGCGAACATAAAAACCTGTTAAATTTGGGCATAGATGCTGACACCACAACTCGAACAAGGTGCCTTCCGCGAATTGCTCCAACGACGGGCTGCGCTAGGCTGGCCTAAACTGTGGCTTTACAAAATTTTGATTTAATAAATTTTGGGATCAGTTTCAAGGCTGATGCGTAGTAAAGGTGAATTTAGAAACAAAAACGTACAAACAGAAACGAAGGAACAACAAACAACAAAAATATACAAAAATAAAAGAAGAGGGGGACAGGAAAGAATTAAAGTCGATGAAAGGTATGAAATATCAGTGAAAGGTGGATAGTAGTAGAGAAGGGTGTTTAATCCGAAATGGGGCATTATGCTGTCTAATTTGTGTAATGTGTCTTGTTAGTGGACTATCGCCCCGCTTGAACGAATAGAAATTTTGAGAGATGTGCGATGAGATCAGGGTTATGTCGTTGCAGCGTTTGTAGAGGTCTCTGAGGGAGGTGTATCTTCCAGAATTTGAAATGAGGCGCATGTACTTATATTACAGTACTTTCAGTTTATTCATTGTCTTGGCCGACGTACTGCACCACACCGGCGCCGCGTATGTGATAGACGGCCTGACCACCGTCGTGTACAGCAATTTCTTATTTTGTCTGTTTAGTCTGCTACCCCTGACCATGAGCGGATACAGACTCCTGGACAGGGAGTAGACCGTCCGTATGGTTTCATTTATGTGTGTATTAAACGTCAGTCTTTTGTCCAGTCTCACCCCCAGATACTTCACGCATCCCTTGATTGGAATTTGGTTGCCCCTGATCGAAATTGGTGTGAGAATACGATTCTCAGTTAATCGACGCGTGAAGCATATCGCCTCCGATTTCTCAGCGTTGATCCGAATCTTCCACTGGTGGTTACGAATAAAACCAGATAATTTAATTCTTCTTTTAGGGAACCATGATAGTAGCCAACCTGCTAGTTTTATACAAACTATAGTAAATTGAGTAGTGGTGAGAGGTAAGTGAATCCTCTCATATGGTCAATTGCTACTATACCCATAGATGTCTCCATGGGCGTATAGCGACTTGCAATTCTGCAAGTACCTGAGAGCGGCGACCTTTCAGTCTTAGGTGGACTTAACCTACCGTTATAATATATGATTTGCAGGAAACAATTACTCAGCGGGCAAGTGCCCCGACCTGGATTGAATTACACCTTACAAATCATGAAAGAGTGGTAGCCAATATCATTTATCAATTCCCTGACCAGACATAGACCGGTTTCGAACTTATTAGTTCTCATCAATATGCCATAGGCCATGGAACAGACAAATGATAGTGGCCAACCTGCTAGTTTTATACAAACTATAGTAAATTGAGTAGTGGTGAGAGGTAAGTGAATCCTCTCATATGGTCAATTGCTACTATACACCATACGAAAACCACAATTCATATCATTGAATCGTAAAATTCAGCTATGCGATAATAGTAAAAATTCACTTTATAATAATTATAATTCAGTAATTATTAAACGAAAAATTCTTTATAATAGTACTACCTACTACCATAGTGAAGAGAAAATGTGTGTATTTATATTTATCAATCGAGCTGACCATAGAATGGGTCCATAGGTGCCTATCCAGTTATCTGGCATAACTTGATTTAAATAATTTGTACATATTACAGCAGTGTGACGTGGAGCCCCATCTTGTTGAAAATATGAATAATTTAATCTTTCTGCCACTGTTAATTCATAAAGAAAATCTTGAAATTCGTTTTGCAGGAAATTAAGGTATCTACGAGTGGTTAATTTGCCATCATAAAAATAAGGTCCAGCTACTTCAGTCCCTATAAGACCCACCCAAACATTCGTAGAAAATCTTTCTTGGAAAGCAGCCTCTCTGCACCAATATATATTTTCTCGTGTCCACTTATAATGCATGTTTCTATTGAAAAATCTATTATTACAAAAATTTGATTCGTCCGACCAAAGAATTTTGCTACATATCAGTGGGTCATTCCTTTTTTTATTTAACAACTATTTACAAAATTTTACTCTCCTCGGCTTATCTCCCCCATTTAAATGTTGAACTTTTCTCATTTTGTAGCATCGAAATTAGTTTTTTTTTAAATCTTTTTCTTGCACTGTCTTTTTTTATACGACAGTTTCTTTGAATTTGTCTCAAAGAGGTTTCTTCATTTTGGTTAACATAATTCAATACTCCATTCACTTTTCTTACATTATCCGCAACATGCCCTCGCCTTATTACTTTTTTTTGAAAATGAACCGTGCGTTTTTAGATTTTGAACTAACTTCCTAAACATAGTTCGATTTGGCTGCAGAGCAACTGGAAATCTATCTCCGTAAACCCTGACTGCCATCTCAGCGTCAAAATGACTGACAATCAATGCTAATCATATCGAATTTGTTGTTATTGGTGTACACCATAATTACTGATATAAAACTTGTCTTAGAACTCGACAACGCAACATACAACAGTGACAATCCGTCGAATTTGTTAATAACTGTATACATTGTTTTTCACTAATCATGGCATAGCTGATTTTTATGATTCAATGATATGAATTGTGGTTTTCGTAGTGGTTATTTACACTATAAAAAATTACGAATTTGATTAAATTTGCGCGTTCTCCGATCCCGAGTAGATCGTCGTTCGATGTCGTCGACAACGTTAGTTGCAGCCTAGATGCAATATCCGTCCAAGCAGATAATAATGAAGAAAAGTCCCAAAAGAAAATAAATTGCCGAACTATTAATTGCTGTCGGTTGAAACCTTTCAAAGCTCAGTTTTCTCACGAAATGAGGCAACCCAATAAATTGCCCTCCAATAACACCCTTCACAGAAGGGTGTGGCACAGTGTTCCACGAAAATGAATTGATGATGGTAAAATAAAGATAATTAGAGAACGTGGAACGATGAAGTAATTGCTGGTATTAATCCCTAAATAGGTGTGATTCTGCCAAAATACTACCACAAACGAAAAATACCAATTAGCCACACTTGGAAATCATAATAATTTATTACACAAAGAATAATCCCTCAGCGGATGATCAAAGATCAAAACGACTTCGTGTAACAACAGTTAGCAATTAATTAAGAGAAATGGCCCCCTAATCACCGGAAATAGCGGGAGAAAAACCTATTTTTACACCAATTAAAAATCCTATTTAAAAAAAAATCGAAGCAATATATAAATGATCCTTAAATACCTGCATCGCCCAAAATTACCGGCAACGATAGTTAGGCCACTGTCCACTAGATGGTGGGAACTGTTCTAATCTGCAATATTTATTTAAGATTTAGTACATAGACAATTAAACAAAGTAAATCCTATCCTATGAGGAAGATGATGTGTAACAAAGTTATTAATACTTGACTTGAAACTATCAATTTCAGTGAACAGTGCAGAGTTATAAGGATCTTCCGGGAGAATAACTTCGGGAGCTTTATTAACAGAACAATTATTACTGCATATTACTAAATCTAAAATTCGATCTAGGCTGTTGTGTAATTATATTGTTGTATAAGTCAAAGAAGTTGAAAAAACTCAACAGAAAGTTAAAGTAGATTGTTGAGGTATTATTTTGTATGCAATTAAGGTATTCCGGTAAATTAAAATCACCTAAAATTAACATCCAATCCACAAATGCAATACAAAGAAGCTTTCGATTAATAAAGTAGTTCGAAATCAGAATTAAACCATTCGATGTGCCGCTACCCTCTAATGGACTCAGGCATTACATTAACGAAAACTATTCTTATGTTATGCAAAAATTGATTTTGTCCTTAAATTTGTTTGATATCAAAAAAATCTTTAATGCCTTTTCATCGAATTGTTTTGTAAAATAACTAAAAAGGAATTAATACACGATTGTTGCTTTAAAATTGAATATATCTGAATTTTCGCGACATTTTGAAATTTTTGAAAAACCAATCGATAAGTGAACTCTGCAGTACTTGAACATTGTAAGAAAACCATTTCTAATTACACAGCCAAAATGAAAATAAGCGACATAAGCAATCTTTTGCAAAAAATAGATACAAAAATGTGATAATTTATGTTCCCACGTTTTTTTCCATTAAAAGACTAGTCACCGACTACTCGCCAAAAAAACAGGTTTTCCTGATTTTCCCTGTTGGTAGACACACCGTATAACTCAAAAGCTGTTCATTGTTTAAGGTTATACACACTGAGACCTTTATTCTGAAGGCCAAAATCAACATGTCAAAAATGTAGACCACAAGAACTGCGCATGGTTCTTTAATTCCTGATAGCAAAATCTTGAAATTTGATGCGTTTTGAGAATCTCTTGAAACTTATCACCAAGGTCCGAAATTTTTGAAGGCAATTATGACATTCTGAAGTGGTAGTACAGTTAATTTATTTTTATCATTCCATCTAAGATTATTTATTTAAAAGAAAAACGAAACTCGGATACTTCATAATTTCTATAACCCGCCATTTGCCTATTTTATTTCATATCGTGAAAATTTAATTGCATCCATTAATCAATAAGTTTTTATGAATTCCGCTATATTCAAAACAATATTCACAAATCACAATTACTAATTTAATAGTGTCCATTGATATATTATGCAATATAAATCAATTATACAAACACAATTTGTTGTATATGCATTGTTTGAACAGATCAGCAATTGTACCCCGGTTTATACTAAGCATATTTATAAACCATGTCATTAATTTCAACATAATCAATTATTAATTAGTGCCAGTGAAATGTTTCACCGTGGTGTGTTTATAATTTTGTGTATATGGGTGGGTAGGTATTTTTTTATGTTTTATATTTTCAACAGCGCTCAATTTGTAAAATTACAAATTCCCGCTAAATTGAAAGAGTTTTAAAGATGCATATAAAATTTATAACGTTCGAAAATGAGAGGTAAAAACCCCTGAGATGAGGCAGAGAATTTTTATTTTATATCTTAAATAGAAATATTTAATTTATACAGTGGATCCATAAGTAACAGATAAATTCATTATCTACATAATTGACAATTTATGAGTAAAATCTTAATTCTAAAATGACATTTTTTGAGCTTAATTTTATACCTCCCCCTTCAACCGCCTTGAAGTGATAGCTACTCGTTTAAAATTTTTAAATGGAACGAGGGAGCGTGTGATAACTGATTTGAAAGGGTTCTTAATTCTTTATCCAGCAATATAAGATTTTTTGAATTTCTCTAAATTTTTTATTGAAAAATTTATCATTTTTAATGTTACTAAGTAAACAAAGGAATAATCTAGTCTGTGTATAGAATATTGATCGATAATACAGGTACCTGAAGGTTGGTCATAGGGGAGGGTAAGTAAATGATAAATATGTATTTTTTTTTTTTTATAAATAACAACGGAATATTTCAGTTTTCGGGCCGTGGAATTTTGCAATTACATTTTAGAGAAAAAGCTGTATTAGTATGAGTTTTAGGTATTAAAAAGACTTTTAATTTCATTTTTTATGCGTTAAAATCGATAAATAAATTATCGAGATAATGGCGAAAAACCCTATTTTTTGCACTATTTTATAAATGTTAATAACTTTTGCAATAATGGCAGTAAGTGACACATACCATCTTGGTAACGGGGCTATTATGGGCCTTTATAAGTCTGCGAATTTTCAGCCAGATCGGTTTGATAGTCTATGAATAATTGCATTGTTTATCCCAAAAGAGCGTCTATTTCAAAAATCGTAATAAGCAAGATAATGGATCTAGAGATGTCTAACAAAGTGGAATGGATTCTTAAAAAGTTGAACTACAAGGTAAGTTTGAAAAGTAAACTATTTTTTCAAAAAATTGTTGTTAAAAAGTGCATTTAAAAGGTGGGTGTTTTTTTGCTTATAAACAAATAGAATAACTTTTTTATTATTTATCATAAAAGCTTGTAATTTTAAGCGCATTGAAACGCCGTTTGGAAAACACGTGTTAAAAAATGAACCCTCTACGACCAATAGCAGTCAAGATAGCAACTTTTAAAAAAAAATCATATCTGTATTATTTATAAACATTAAGAGTTGAAATTTTCACAAATTTTCAATGAAGATCTATATTTTATGATTCAATTGATAAGTATACAATTTATACAATGAGTATAAAGTCCTAGCCCTTGAGAGTGAAAGTAGTCTTGCAAGAGCGCCGTGGTGAGGAGGTGGGAAGAGCAGCCCGAACTCCGTTTTCAGCCCCGGCGACATTTTGAGCGCGTATAAAATTTTTATATAGCTTTAAGTATACTTTATTTTCAATGCGAATGATGAAATTTTGCAATAAATATTTTACTTTTTCTTTAATTTTGTTCTAAACTATTTATTTCTTATAATCTAAATATTTGATAAATTAATGAAGCAGCCATATGTTTTTACAAAATAAAACATTTTCAAATTATATACATAAAAATGACTGATTCTTTCCTGTGCACTATATTTATTTTCTTTATATATTTATTTTATTCGCAACAAATTATTATTAAATAATATTGTCAATAAAAATTAGTAGTAATAAATGTATTACAAAAAAAACACAAATTTAATTAAATATAAAAATGATTGATCTTTTTTTTCTTCGATTTATATGGATTTTCTTTGCATTAGATTTGTTATAAATGATATTCATTATTATTATTTTTAATGTAATAATTTTTAAATTGTTACAATCGTCTTAAAAGTCAATCGTATGATAAATGTATCTGAAAAAAGAATAGGAAAAATTTTGTATTTTCATTTAAAATGACAGTACATACATGAACATGTGTAATAATACAAAAAAGGTGGGACTTTATCTAGTCGATCACTTCAACTGAAATATTTTGGAAGTATTCAAGGGCACGGCAGCTATTGCTCGACTTAGATAAAGTCCCACCTTTTTTGTATTACTGTTGAGAAGAACGTTTCCATAATTAGCACTAAAAGTTATACTGAAACGTGCCGCTCAAAGTGCCGCGTTTTTTGCTATACCCACAAGCCGACCGGACTCCTAAAGCAAAAAACACCGCACTTTGAGCGGCACGCTTCAGTTTAACTTTTTGTGCTTATTATGGAAATGTAAACAGTCTCGTATTTGTTTCTTCCCAACATACATACACGCACATGCTGAAAACTGGCTTTGTTTCCAGCATGTGTGTTAAATGAAAATATATTTTTCCTTTTTTTTCAAATAAATTTATCATATGATTGATTTTTAAGACGATTGTAACAATTTAAAAATTATTATATTGAAAATAATAATAATGAATGTCTTTATAACAAATTTAATGCGAAGAAAATCCATATAAATCGAAGGATAAAAAAGATCATTCATTTTTATATTTCAATCAAACATTATGTGAATTTTTTTGTGATACATTTATTAGTAACAATTTTTATTAGCAAATCTGTAAAAATTTCAACTGTTAATGTTTATAAATAATACAGATATGATTTTTTTTAAACTTTCTATCTTGACTGTCATTGGTCGTAAAGGGTTCATTTTTTTTAAATACGTATTTTTCAAACAGATTTTCATTACGCCTAGTTATAAACGTTTATCATAAAAAATAACCAAAGTTATTCTATTTGTTTATACGCAAAAAAACAGCCACCTTTTAAACGGATTTTTTAACAATAATTTTTTGAACAAATAGTTTATTAAACATAATATTTTTAGTAGCAAACTCCTCTATAAAATCCTTATTTTACTATAAGGAACGTAACTAGACTGCAACCAACAGCTACTCTCAGGGCTATGTGCCCCGCCGAGTGCTGAATTACAAGTTACAAGTCTGGCGCGTTAAGTGTAATAATTGCATATTATCGTTAAAACGCTAATGCTTCGATTGCAACAAACACCAGCCGAAAAACTGATCCTACTTAAAGGAGCTCTCTTGCCAGTCGTCACACACCACTTGCAGACTGCAGTTTCGAGCTGTTAGCTCTCGTCAGTGCAAGGTAGGCATGTGACCTTGCATGTGACCTTCCACTGACGAGAGCCAACAGCTCGAAACTGCAGTCTGCAAGTGGTGTGTGACGACTGGCAAGAGAGCTCCTTTAAGTAGGATCAGTCTTTCGGCTGGTGTTTGTTGCAATCGAAACATTAGCGTTTTGATGGTAATATGCAATTATTACACTTAACGCGCCAGACTTGTAACTTGTAATTCAGTGCTCGGCGGGGCACATAGCCCGGGGAGTAGCTGTTGGTTGCAGTCTGGTTACGTTCCTTATAGTAAAATAAGGATTTTATAGAGGAGTTTGCGACTAAAAATATTATGTTTAATATTCCGCCCTCTAAAAGCACATTTGAAATAGTTTATTCTTTCAACTTACCTTGTGGTTCGAGCTTTCAAGAATTCATTCCACTTTGTTAAATATCTCTAAATACATTATCTTGCTTATGACGATTGTTTAAACAGGGCTCTCTGGGATAAACAAATGCAATTATTCATAGACTATCAAACCGGTCTGGCTGAAATTTCGCACGATTATAAAGACCCATAATACCATCGGCACCAAGATGGTATGTGTCACTTACCGCATTTACTGCAAGAGTTATTAACATTTATAAAATAGTGCAAAAAGGAGGGTTTTCCGCCATTATCTCGATAATTTATTTATCGATTTTAATACATAAAAAATGAAATTAAAGGTCTTTTTAATACCTACAATTTTTACTAATACAGCTTTTCTCTGCACCCCGGAAACTGAATTTTAGACTTTGGTCGTTGTTTAAAAAAAAGATAGGGCAAAGGCAAATCTGTCTGTACGTCTATACGAATTTATACCCCCCCCCCCATGACTTACAATCTGCAGACTGGGGTAAACATGAAACAGTTTAAATCAAATGTTTAAACTGGGCACCTGTAGTTTCTTGACAATAATAGAGGCGTTGCTGAAATATTTTGTATCGTTTCCGGGCTGATTTGATTAATTTCTTGCCTTATTCTGTCTTTTAAATCATCGACGTTATGTGGTCTGTTGAAGTAGACTTTCGATTTTAAGTAACCCCATAAAAAATAGTCAAGCGAGGTCAAATCGGGAGAACGGGCAGGCCACTCAAATTCACCGCGTCTGCCAATCCAACTATTAGGAAAAACTTGATTGAGATAGGCTCTTACATCCAATGCAAAATGTGGTGTAGCTCCGTCCTGCTGATACCAAAAGCTTCTATCGAGAGAACGGGCAGTCAGATTTGACAGCCATTTGGTACATAAAATAGCTTAGATATATTTGATTGTACACATTTCACAATTTTCAAATTTCATTATCTTGATGAAAACTATACAAAATTCAAAAAACCGGATATTGCTGGATAGCGAATTCAAATGAACTATCACACGCACCCTTATTCCACTAAAAAACTTGAAAGGGGTAGCTGTCACTCCAAGGGGGTTGAATAGGGAGGTACAGTGACGATTATGGTTTTTAAGGAAACATTTTGAAAATACCAGTTACGAGATATCGGTGTGACGTTTTTGAATCATTTTCGCTTCATAAAAATATACAGGGTGGCCAAAAATGATTTTTCAATTTAGAACTTTTGAATTGAATTTTCTCATTTTTTTCACATGGAGCTATCTGTATATTTTTCGATTATATGATATAAAAAACAAAAAATTACCTATCCCTTATCATCGTTATTATTGTCTATAGAAAAATTTTTAAATAGAAGTTGTGTGGTTATGACTGAATTTTGTTATAATGCTATCAAAAGTACAGTAAATATATTTTCTAAACGGGATACCCTGTATAAAAGATGTTCGATATGTCCACCATTATTGCCAATGCATAATTGATACGTCTTCTTATATTTGTAATTGCACCGGAAATGGCTTCATTATTTACATTCAGATTGTTTATTTCAAGTCAAATCCTGTCTTTAATGACTTGAATACTATTTTTATTATTATTGACAGTGTCTTTTAGAAAACCCTAAAAAAGTGAATCCATAGGAGTCAAATCCGAGCTGTTAGGTGGCCATTTAATTGTTCCATTATTCCCTATATTTTGGGAATACGTTATTCAAATGAGCTTGAACGGGTAGGACACTATGTGGAGTTGCCCCATCCTGCATCCAAATCATATCCAGTTCGGCTCCCGGAAAATTCTGCAAAAGAATATTTTCTGCTTCTGAGATAATTATTTCCAGATAGGTAACTCCAGTTAAAGTATAATCATAAAATATTGGCCCAACAATTTTGTTTCTGAAAATTCCACACCAAATGCTAACAGCTTTTGTTCCTGTTTTTTTTTTAAATATTTTACCAATCTTTTTCTATTGCGCTTGTTTTTCCACGAACTTCGATTTTTCTTATAAAAAACGCCTGCCCTAGAAAAGGATGATTCATCAGTAAAACTTATATATATATATATATATATATATATATATATATATATATATATATATATATATATGTTCCGAGAAGCTTCCGCGGTCGTTGGTATGAAAAATACTAGGTTCTCGGGTTGAACCGCGTCTGAGATTGTTAATGTCTCGACGTTTCGGCTCCCGTTTTGGAGCCATTTTCAAGAGAAAAAGTGAGTCAAGTAAAAATTGTCAAAGAAAATAATGCTAGGAGTTCGTGGAACTGGTTCGATTCCGGGGTCTCAATCTGCCTACTCCCCAGATCTCACCGAGATCCGTCTCTAAGGCCTCAACCTGCCTACTCCTTAGAGCGAACTCGCTGGCAGTATCGGACGAAGTGTTATTTATACGAAAGCTGTCTGTGGGTGGGAGAGTGGTGGGGGGTTGAGGGTCTGTTGATGGAGGCATCAGAGCAGAACGGCTGCTATCAGGATTATGAGGTGTGGATGAATATTGTGGGGCTAGCCTGGAGATCAATGATTTCCAAGCGACTGGAAGACGATGACCGTCATCCCTTTTGTTTAGACAATTGGGACGTTTTTCAATCTCAATTGCTTCGCGGATGATTCGCGGTTTCTGGAAAAATGATGGTGCTATGGTTTTGGTGTTATCGAAGTCTATATTATGGCCTGTTAGAAGGCGGTGTTGGGCAAGTGATGATGTGGGATCGGATTTTCTAACTGCAAGACGATGTTCATATATTCTATTGTTAATCCGTCTGTTGGTTTGTCCAATGTAGGTTTGGGGACAGTTTGAGCAAGGTATTTCGTATACACCGTGGGAATCATTAGGTATTTGGTCTTTTGGGGTTCTGATTAAATTGGAAATTGTTTGGTGTGTTGTGAATATGGTTTTTATGTTATTGGATTTCAGGATTTTTGAAATCTCTATTTCCCAGAACGACATTCTAGTCAGTTTCGATATTGTGTCACTATTCACCAACATCCCACTCACTGAAGCCCTAAACGTTCTCAAAACTAAACACAATATTTCTCCCAGCACTCTGACCCTTCTAGAACATTGTCTGTCCAACACCTATTTTCTCTTTCAAGGCAACTATTACAAACAAGTGAGAGGAGCTCCAATGGGATCACCTCTGTCCCCTGTCATAGCCAACATCTACATGGACAACTTCGAAACCCAAGCCCTGAATTCATCCGAACTGAAGCCTACTTGCTGGCTAAGATACGTAGATGACATCTTCGTTATCTGGCCACATGGTAGAGATTCTCTAAACAACTTTCTGTCTCACATTAATCATATACACCCTCAGATCCAGTTCACTATTGAAATCGAAAACAATTGTTCTCTCCCTTTCCTAGACGTCCTCATTACAAAACAAAACAACAATCAACTCTCCTACTCTGTGTATAGAAAACCAACCCACACCAACCGTTACCTTAACTCAAAATCACATCACCATCCATCACAAATAAATTCCGTTGTCAACACTCTTGTAACCAGATCCCTCAGACTAACAGACAATCACAACAGACAATCCGAACTACAAACATTACAAGAAGCACTTCTACAAAACGGTTACGACAAAGGACATATAACGCGATCCATACACAAAGCACAAAATCCTTCCCAAACTGATCAGACAGAAACTCCTCCTCAGCAAAAAGCTTTCCTACCTTACATCAAAGGTGTCACAGACAAAATTTCAAAAATCCTGAAATCCAATAACATAAAAACCATATTCACAACACACCAAACAATTTCCAATTTAATCAGAACCCCAAAAGACCAAATACCTAATGATTCCCACGGTGTATACGAAATACCTTGCTCAAACTGTCCCCAAACCTACATTGGACAAACCAACAGACGGATTAACAATAGAATATATGAACATCGTCTTGCAGTTAGAAAATCCGATCCCACATCATCACTTGCCCAACACCGCCTTCTAACAGGCCATAATATAGACTTCGATAACACCAAAACCATAGCACCATCATTTTTCCAGAAACCGCGAATCATCCGCGAAGCAATTGAGATTGAAAAACGTCCCAATTGTCTAAACAAAAGGGATGACGGTCATCGTCTTCCAGTCGCTTGGAAATCATTGATCTCCAGGCTAGCCCCACAATATTCATCCACACCTCATAATCCTGATAGCAGCCGTTCTGCTCTGATGCCTCCATCAACAGACCCTCAACCCCCCACTACTCTCCCACCCACAGACAGCTTTCGTATAAATAACACTTCGTCCGATACTGCCAGCGAGTTCGCTCTAAGGAGTAGGCAGGTTGAGGCCTTAGAGACGGATCGCGGTGAGATCTGGGGAGTAGGCAGATTGAGACCCCGGAATCGAACCAGTTCCACGAACTCCTAGCATTATTTTCTTTGGCAATTTTTACTTGACTCACTTTTTCTCTTGAAAATGGCTCCAAAACGGGAGCCGAAACGTCGAGACATTAACAATCTCAGACGCGGTTCAAACCGAGAACCTAGTATTTTTCATATATATATATATATATATATATATATATATTTTATATCACGGATTTCATAAAAGACTTTTTAAAAACTTTATTTAAATTAATAAGAGTCAACGTTGACTCTTTGAATAAAATAGTAGTTTAAAATATATGTGTTTAATTAGACATGAGTATCAGAACTGGTTACAGAAGTGCTTTGTGGTTGTATTTATAACATTCTAAAAGCATCGTTAACAAAATGTTGAACAAAGGAAAGCAAATACAATAGTCAGCATGATTGTGAGAAGCTAAAATGTAATATGAATGTAATATGATACTTTACGAGTGATAACGATAAGAGGGAATTCATTATCCGCACGTAGCTGAAATATGACACTCTGGGATAATTTAAAATGAAGCAACAGTCACGTATCACATTGTATACGGTGTCTCAAATACTATATAACATATATATATATATATATATATATATATATATATATATATATACAGTGTGTCCCGCTTTTCATAAGTTCACCCTAATATCTCAGTTATTAATAATGTGATTTTCTTCAAAATGGGTGGTAATTGTATGTTGGAAAAATTAATTATTTGGCATAGTAAACATTTTCATTTTTCATTGGAGTGCGGTTTTAGGGGGTAAAATAGGGTAAGTTTTTTGGAAAAAGGAGATTAGGGCTTATTTTAGACAAATTTTTCTAACATATTTGGATTCAGCATGTCCAGAACCCCCTTAATCCATATTCTCAATGATCTCAAAACCGACTTGTGGCAGAAACGTAACATTAATTAATTTCTTAAAAAAACGCTTTTTGAATTTTTTTTAACTTTATTTAATTGCTATAACAAACTAAAAACAATTTTTTTTTAAATTCTGATATCTTCAACATCTCCATCAAAATACACTTTTCAACAACCCTTCTTAACCGTTGAATCACTTTTCTTAAAGTTTGAAGAGTAATTTCTTGACCCACTTGCCTAATCCTAAGGCAAAGCTCTTGTCTGTTGCGTGGTCGAGTAGCATACACTTTATTATTCAAGTACCCCCATAGAAAAAAGTCACAAGGGGTAATATCAGGCGATCTAGGGAGCCACGATTCTAAAGGGCTATTTCTACCTATCAACATATCCACTTCATAGGGAAATTTGCATTTATAAAATTTCTATCAGAGAATTGTGTGCGGGGGCACCATATAAGTGAAAGTATACATTTTCTCTCTATGCTAAAGGCATTTCCATAAAAAAATCATGTAAATCATTTTGTAAAAAATTTAGAAAATTGTCGGCGTTGAGGTTATCCAGGCAAAAGGGGCCTAAAATTTGTTCGTTTAATATGCCACACAACACGTTAATTTTTTCACTGTATTGGTTTTTACAGTTAATTACAAAGTTGGGAGTTCTTTAAAAAAGATCTGTCGTTAAGATAGTTACCTTGCAACCATAGACAAAAATCAAACCGCCATTCAAAATCACCTTCTAAGAGGGTATGCAAAAATTTTGGTTTAAATGCCCTAATCCTACTGCGTTTCCAACATCTCCATATTTTATTTTTGGTTAAATTTAGTGTTCTCGCAACTCCCCTTATACTACCATTTGGATTGTTCCGAAATTCTGTTAAAATGCATTCGTCGTCTGGATATTGTCGTAGATTTAAATTGTACCTTCTTGGTCTTGTCTTGAATATGGCTCCTGTTCTTGAAAATAATTTGTTGATGTCAAATTGGTGCTCGACCACGATGACGTTGATTAAAATATTCGAGCAACCTGACGCGTAGATCTTTCATTATCACCAAATAAGCGGATAATTTCAACTTTTTCTTCAATTGCAAGAACTACTCTCCGATTTTCTGCCACTATCAGTAAGATTGATAAGTTAAATAACAATAACTAACTAAATTAAATAACTTTTGACAATTCCTATGAATCGCCAAAGTAAAAACTTATTTTTCAAAGCACCTTTGATTAATGCCTATGGAAGCAAGGAACTATCTTAACAACAGTTTTTTTAAAGAACATAATGTTTAGTGACGATGCAACATTTACGATAAATTGTGTGGTATCATTGGAAGGTGGTTATGTTGAAGAGACCAGAATTTAAAAAAAGTTGTTTTTAGTTTGTTATAGCAATTAAATAAAGTTATAAAAAAATTAAAAAGCGTTATTTAAGAAATTAATTAATTTTTCGTTTCTGCCACAATTCGTTTTTGAGATCATTGAGAATATGTCATTATTGCCTAAAGCCAACAAAAATTAGCTATTCGTCAAAATGCACTTCAAAATGAAAATTTTTCATGTTTTCCCTTTTATCTCCATTCACTCGTTATCAAAACGACTTTGTATACATACGCCAACATATTCAAAATTTGATTGTCTTTAACTTTCATTTGATACATTATATGCGTATGATCTATCGTTTTCGAGTTTTTACCGATTTCATCATGAAACAAGTGTTCTGATAGCGCCTATAATGGTGTTTAAAAATTCATATCTCTGCCAATATTGATATAATGGAAATGAAAAATAAAAGGAAATTGTTCGTAATCGAATTCTCTACAACTTTCATTTGAAACATTTTGCGATCCGAGTGATCCGATTTCGAGATTTTAGCAAAAAAAGCGCGTTTCCGTTGCCTTGAAAAGCTGTCAAAATTTCAAAAAAGCTATCTCGGCTCCAATAGGTCGTACGAAGTTAAAAGAAAAAAGAAATTGTGAGGATTTTTATTACCTATAATTTTCACGTGCACATATTTTACAGTAAAATTGATACTTTCCGAGTTTTTTTGCAAAAAACCGATTTTTTTCTACCTATTTTCTCCCACCCCCCTCCCTTCCGCTGGCGTCTACGGGTGGGGACTTTTGATATATTAAAAACTACCACAATATAAGCCTGTTCCCAAAATTTCAGCCCGATTTGAATTATTTCATCCAAATCGACAAATTACATTCCATTTTATTGGGCTATATAGAGAACAGCTCTCCGTGTGTCCTTTTTACATGCCAAAAAGTAAATGAGTACCTTTTACACGAAGAAAGTTATAAAGGTTATTGTAAATCATTACACCTGTCAAATTATTTTTAAAATGGCAAATAGCTCTGAAGCTGCTGGGTTTAGGCATAAAGTATCCTTGTTATTGACTCGGAATTTTATGCTCTTTCCGAAAGCCCTAAAATATATAGGATGTTCCATTTAAAATAAGCAAATTCTGGTATAAATGCCACATGCTTGTAATTATTTTAGTTGGAATGGCCACACTACCATTAGCAGCTCCCTAACTTTTCAAAGTTTTCTGGCACATACTTTTCCCTACATCGTTCGATGCAATTTCTGATTGTGAAACACCCTGTATTATTCACTGAGAATATAATATAATGATGGCTATTATTCACGATAGTAAAGTTTGTGACGAGCCTCAGAAGAGTGTCGTAAATCGCCGAGTGAATAGTAGCCATTGCATGCGAGTAGAATACTATACAACAGTATAATTATAAATATTCAAAAGAATAGTTACAATACGCACTTGGTTTATTGTTTCATTAGAATCCATGAATTGATAACTTTATTTAACACTTCAGAACAGGCCACCTCTTATCATACAACTTCGTTTTAAATCTTATCGAGTAGGAGGTTATGTGTCAAAAACGGTTTGTCATAATTGAATTTCATTGTTGTTTACATTCTCTATATTGCTGAAGATAATTCAGTTGCATATACTCACAATAGTACACTTCAGTAAAAATTGTTCCCGCAATTGCAACTATGACAGTTAAAGAATAACTCCTCTAGTTCTAATAAAACTTACCAGATTGCACTCAAATTGAAGATGTACCTGCTAGTAGTGATTAATGATTAATCACTGCTAGTAGTAAATAATGAATGGCATTATGTTTAAAAAAACACATACACAATGAATACATTATATTATAGTAGTCGTGGATAAAAATAGTTTTATATTTTCCTGTAACTGCTTTACTGTGGAGTTCCACGTTACGACACGTTCCTTGTAATGGTCGAAATTTTTCTTTTTCATATTAAGAGCATAATCTTCTAAAATAGCCAGTTTTCCACTCGTCTATTTTATATGACTTTTCATTGCAAAATTCCATAAACCGTTTCATACAGTAGCCTTTGATGTTTTTCTATTATTTGATATTAAAATTTGCGCTTTCTGCCTGATAAATTTAATGCCCTGTATCACAAAAATAAATCGGTTGCAGATCTCCGTTGGTATGAACTTTTTCTTAAAATCAGCCGAGGATTAAGACTTAAGTATTAGCATGCAATTCTGAAGCACCATGAATACGTGTATGCGTATGTTATATTTCGGCTTGTATACAGCTAATTTTGCCATCTACCGCATCCTAATCTCCAAGAGGTTCTATCTCTAAATCCATCTTCTTCTAGTTCTCTTTTTTGCATAACTTCTTTAATACCCTTGTTCCCACTCTTTCTTGATATTCCTCTTTTCCTTCTATTTGCAAGTTTCCATTTCCAAATCTTTTGTAGTATTTTATCCTGATCCATTCTACTCTTGTGTCCATACCACCGTAGTTGTTTCCTTTCAATTTTATTTATTAATGATGTGTCCAATTGCATTATTTCTCTTATTATTTCATTTCTTTCATGGTCTAATAATGTCTTTTTACAACATCGTCTCCAATACATCATCTCTGTTACCAATATTTTAATTTCCACCTTTTTGTTCAATGTCTACATTTCACTACCATAGGTAACACAACTTTCGACAAATGAGTTAAACATCCGTGTTTTTATTTCGTTTTGTATATCTATTTCATCTTTACCATCGGAGATTAATGTAACCCCTAGATATTTATACTCATTTGTCGTCTTCATCACGTCATTGTCTATAATTGCCTTCTCCTTGTCATCCGATTACCATATATTCTGCCTTTTTCATATTTATCTCCAAACCCCATCTCGTATACTCTTTTTTTAGTTTCCTAAACATATAATTGATGTCATCTCCGTCCTCGACTAGTATAACCTGATCTTCAGCAAACTCCAAACTATATTGTGTTGTTCCTCAAGAAGCACTCCCATTGACCTACATTTCATTCTCTAGTCTGTTCACATATACCTTAAACAGATTGGGTGATATGCAGCCTCCCTGTCGCAGTCCTTTATTTACGATGAACTCATCAGAGTAATTATTTCCAACTTTCGTCCTGCTTATGTTGTCTTTATATAATTGTTTAACAGCATTAATATAGTTTATTTGTATCCCGATGTCCTTCATTGCCTACCATTTACAGGGACACTGTCATAAGCCTTTTTTAAGTCTATAAATATAATGTACAGTTCTCGCCCGTGTGCTATGTTCTTTTCAGTCAGTTGTTTTAGGCAGAATATATTATCGACACAAGATTTTCCAGGTCTGAAACCACTCTGTTCCTCCTAGTCTTTTATCTGTTCCTCTATTCTTGATTTTACTATTCGTCCATACAGTCTGCACATAGAAGATGTAACACCAATTCCCCTATAATTATCGCATTTATCTGACTGCCCTTCTTATGTATGGAGCTTAGATATGCGATTTTAAATTCCTCCGGGACTTCACCTTCCTTTAGACAATCGGTAAACAACCTGGCTATTGCTTCTATTGTTACGATTGGAGAGTTCTTAATAAATTCTATGGGCATACCTCCAGGACTCATAACTTTGTTAATTTTTCATATATTTCACTGCTTTCTCTATTGTTACTTATCTTATGTCTTGGTTGACTAGTTCACTTGTATAATCTACTTCCTAAAAATTATTTCTGTCTTCATTTAATAGAGCTCGATTCCCATTGTCTATTCCAATTGGATCTGTAACTCTTACTTCTCTTGTGTATTGTTTTTAAGTGTTCTTATAGTTTTCCATGCGTGTCTAGATTTTGAGCTTCCTATAACATTACATTTCCTTTCCCAGAACTTGTCCATGGCTTTCTTTTTTAACTTCATAGTTGTATCTCGTATAGGTTTTCTGTCTTCCGGATCTTGTGTAGTCAGCCATTTGTGGCATGCTATTTTCTTTACACTTACTAAGTACTCTAGAATGTCATTCCACCAAACATCATTGTTTCTTTTCATTTTTTTATCTGTTTGTTCCAATGCTTCGTTAGCAGCTTTTTGGATACATATTTTGATGAAGCTGTACTGTTCTTCGATTGTACCAGGTTCTGAACTTCTCATTTTGGCTGCCAATCTGATTTTATATAGGAACCTGGTCGATTCATCGAAAAAGCTGTCTATGTTACATTTGGGCCACTGGGGCACTTGCTTAGTTTCATTTACATCTTTTCTTTTATTCACTTGGCGTTTAAATGAAAAGAATAACTTTGCTCTTACTAGATAATGGTCAGATCCACAGGAAGTTTCGGTCTTCCGGCAACCTCTGTAGCCAAACTTTAACAACTATAACTTTCGGTTACCCTATCCACCTTACTGATATTTCATACCTTTACATCTTTAAATCTTTCCTGTCCCCCTCTTCCTTTGTGTTTGTTTATTTTTGTCTCGTTTATTTCTCGTTTTCTCTTTTTGTGGTTTTGTCTCTAAATTCATTTTCCATCAAAATTTTATAACAAAATCAAAATTTTCCGAAAACCAAAATTTTTTAAAGGCCATTTTTTAAATTTAGGCCAGCCTATGCGCAGCCCGGCATTTGCACGCCTCGTAGATGGTTCCTCGTCCAGATTGAGGTACAGCCAAATTAAAAACAGCGAATTGAATTCAGGAAGCTCCTCGCCGCCGTACTTTCACATCTTGGACTTTAAGAGGGGGGTTTGGCTTAACAATTATGTAGTCTATAGTAGACTGCTCTGTCCCTTTGTGGGTTGAAATCAGGTGTATTTATGTATTTGTTTCTATGTATGATCAAAGAAATCATTCATTACCTTCAGATCGTATTGATGACATACTTCTATTAATCGTACTCCATTGTCGTTAATCACATCTTCACCGTGTTGACCTGCTATCATGTCTCTTTCTTTCTTATTCGTCAATTAAAGTCCCCCATTAATACCACGCCTTTCCTATTTCTATCTTTTATATCTGCAATTGCATCGTCCGTTGGTGCGTAGTATTAATTTATGACCAAATACTTCTAGGTCTATGGTGATTAAACGTTCGTTTATAGCCGAGCTGTTTCTAATATCCTTTTGAAATTTTTTGTTTCAAGCAATAGAAATTCCTGCTCTTGCTCTATTTCTACAATTAACTCTCATATTCCTGTTTCCGGCTTTTTGTCTCTAACTTTAAAAACTTTCTAATTGGTTTCTAATAAACCACCCTAACTACGAAATTATCTGTTTCAACATATGTACTCTTACTTGTTATTCCATATATAATAATGACACATTAAAGTCATGGTAATTCACATGATAATCACTAGCAATAAAATAGATTACTATATTGAAAATTACGCGTTACAGTATATTATTAGAGCGTAATTTTACGTGGTGAAATTAATTACTATTCATTTATAGAGTAGTTTTAATGAAATTAATTTATGGGACTTAACAATGGACCAGAATCAACATACATAATTATCTATTTTATTTTATTAAACTAACTAACGAAGCAATTATCATATTGGTTTAGTCGTGAAAGAATACTTTTTTATGAACCAATGTAGATGTTAATATCATATACATATATTATAATAATACCTACATTTTAATTTTGGAGATACGGTGTGGCTGTATATTTTATAAGAAATTCTGTTCTCTACAATTAGCCCAGCCAAAGTATGTACAAGTAAAAAATTATCTCTAAATTTTTTATGTTAGCGTTACTTGCATAATAGTTTACTTTTTATTTCTATTAGCGAAAACAGCAGGTTTCTATATCTATATCTCACTGTTTTTAAGGAAAATATGCTTCATTAAACGTTGGATTGCAATTTTACCGAACGCAATTAAATTCGTACGCCATTCTAAGGATTATCTTTAAAAAATCTTTCTCTTTTTATACTGTGTGAACCATTTGTTTTGGAGTCACTTTGTAAATTAATTATTTAGTGTGCCATTTTCACTGTTTTCTTTTTTAATTGTAGAGCTTGTTGAACTGTATTTTTGGAGCAAAAATGCCAGATTCCTTAACATCCAAGGCACACCACGTCAGTTTTTTGGAGTAAAATTTTGAGATTTTGCTGATTACATATGAGCATACTTTTTAGTTTTGTGATATTCAGTTTTAATTTATTTGTTTCCAACCATTTAGAAACAAGTTCTAAATCGTGATTTATTTTCAGTACCAACTCTCTAGGATCATGTTCATCAATGTAGACTATAATGTCGTAAGCAAAACAGTGATATTTGCAATTTGTCTTGACATATCATTAATATATATTACAAATAACAGAGGGCCAAGTATGCTCCTCTGAGGCACTCCGTTGTGTATAGGCAGCTCACTTGATAACACATTTTCACATTTCACACTTTGCCTTCTGTTTTTTAAATAACATTCAAACTACTTCCATACTACAACATCAATTTCATACTTGCTTAACTTATCTAATAAAATCTCTATCAGTTTTCTCAAATGCTCTTTCCAAATCTAAAAATATTACTCCTGACATTCTTCCTTTGTCCTTAGCTTCCTTCCACACATTAACAACGTATTATAATGCATTTTCACAACTAAAACCTTCTTTAAAGCCAGACTGAGTCATTAAGTATACTTTTTATTATTATAAAATCTAAAAATTGCAGATATACTACTTTCTCTAATATTTTTTCAAAAGCTGGTAACATATTACAGTGTACAGTCTTCAGCTTTTCTTACAGGAATTATTGTCGACAATTTTAAAGTATTTGGCACAATACCACGCTCTAATGAGCCATTAATTATATGAATCAATTGATCAGATAGAATATCAAAAGTATCCTTATGGAAAGCCATATCAATTTCATCCGGACTACTATTGTTTATTAGATCAAATACGATTGTTTTTAGTTCAGTTTTTGTCAACAACTTAAAATTTTGCATTTTTATTCCTCCTAACTCGACAAGTTCTGACTGATAGTTGCTATTATTATATGAGGTGCACCATGCATTATGTCGTTAATACTAGATATATAATCATTAAATTTTTCAGGTAATAGTTTTGGGTTTTTTCACGTTTCATTTTCGAATTGAATTTCTTTAAATGGTTCGTCATGTTTACTGGATATTAAAAATTTCAGAGACTACCACATTTTCTTTGGTCGTTCTTGTATTTATTAATTTTTTCCTTATAATACATTTCTCATGTCTGATTATCGTGACAACATTGTCTCTACTAGTTTTATAGTTTAACCAATCATTTTCATTATTACTTAATTCAAGTTTTTTGTATTTTCTATCCTTATCCCTAATAGCCTCTTAATACTTTAGCATTGAACCACTCCTTATATGTATTTAGAATTATGACCTCTTTTTTGGACTGGTGGGAAAGTGGTCAAGATTTTTGGTCACACAAACATTGACATTCAATTTAATATATAGTATATATATATATATTTTTGTCTTTAATTTTTTAGGCCGACAGGAATGTTCGACGATGGATGAACAGCTAAGGAAATTTCTTGATTTACATATGAATTGCACACTTGTTTGCACAGGATCGGGTGGAATCGCTGATATGAACGAAAAAGATCTAATATGCAAGTGCTCGTTGGATGGAACTGTGGACGGTATGTACATAAATAAATGCATTTATCTACTCATATTAGATTATATATTCATTAATTAACTGCTGTTGAACAATAGTATCCATAAACAAATAGCATGAGTTATAAGCGTGAATGACATATTATAACTCACTAGATACAGCCAATCACCTTTCCGATTCGGTGAAATGGAATGGTCCATTATTATTTCAAGGGAAGGAAGGTCATTTGACACGTTTGATTAGTTTTGATGTATAACTGTTGAGATTTGTAAATATTTCAGCATACTTGCAATATAATATTAATTGTAATAATCGTAGATGAAGTATAGTATTCAACTTGCGACAATGGTAATAACTTACTTGATGAATTTACAATATTCGCCTGCGAGAGTTATTACCTATATTATCGCTCGTTGAATAATATAATATTTTTCTACTATCGTGATTAAAAGTGCACATGCTGCGCTGCTTAGTGGGTAAAGTAAAGAAGTAACATATTGCATATTGGAGTTTAATTCATATTTCTAAAATTTGGTAATTTTCACTCATATAAAATTAAATTAATCATGGCAATCTTGTGATTTTTGAATGGTTAAAATTAGATGCAAGTGTGTCTTGTGTTTCAGATTGTGATTAAAAATTATTTAATTTTTTTTTCAAAATTAAATACGCCTACTATGATCAAAAGAAATTAGCAAAAATTAGGAATTTATATTAGCAATTAAGATAGGGTTTTGTTGTTACAGAACCTTGTCCGGCATTGAAATATTTATTCCTTTGCAAAAAAATCATATCTAAAATTTCAATAATAATCACCCTACTATTCGAGTTATTTATTGTCGGATATTTACATAACTTGGTAGTCGTGTAATAATGACACTAATTAAGCATCAGGGCACATTTTTTCTTTAAAGGAAATATGAAAATATTAATTAACTAAACTTTTATTTTTGTAAAGTCATTGTAACTTAAACAACACTTAAAATTATTACTTATAGTGGAGCAGATCTGGAAGGAAACCAGATTCGAATAAGGAAACGTCGGTTTTTGATTTTTTTTGCCAATAAATAAAGTTGGGTCCCCCAACATTCCGACACATTTGTGCCGAGGAAGTCAAAGGGAGGAGGGGGAAATGACATGTTAAATGTATGGGAAAATAGTTTTTCGAATATAAATAAATCGGCGGCATTTGATCTGACGAAAAAAATCTTCAAACCAAAAATGAAGGGCTTACGAAAATTTTGTTCCAAACCTCATCGACGTCAGACCACGGTGCAAAAATTAAAAAATGTAAATTAATTTTTTATCACGAAGGAGTGGAGTTGAGGACCCACTTTTTATTTAATAGAAAGGGATCGGCGGATATTCTGTTGGACCGGAGGCTGGAGATGGTGGGATAATTAGAAGGGGAGGGAGAGGAGGAAAACGAAAATATTTCGCGTGCCGATAACTCCCCGTGTAATTGGACTATCGCGATCAGACCGACGTAGATTTTCTTAGTTTTTTATTTGCTACAAGATAGCACTCGCATAAAATGATTTTTTCACAAACAAACGCTTAGTGAGCGAAATAAAATTGCACATTTTTTCAAACAGTTTCTTTGCCGCCCTCTAGCTCCCTTCCTAACTATTTTATCACGTTCTGACAGGGCGGAAATTAAACGTTAATAAAAAACTATCAAGTGGCCAAAAGGATTTTTCCTCCACCATACCAAAAAAACTATTTGGAAATTTGGAAAAAACGTGCACCAAGCGTTTGTTTGCGAAAAAAAATATTTTATGCGAGTGCTATCTTGTAGCACATAAATTTTTTTTTAAAATGTCCGTCTGTCTGACAGTGATAGGCCAACTACACGGGGAGTTATCAGTATGTCAAATATTTTCCTTTTCCCCTCTTCCTCCCCTCCTAATCATCTCACCGTACTCAGTTCCCGCCCCAACAATGTATCTGCCAATACCCTGCTATTTAAGAAAAAAATTAGTCCTCAACTCCAATCTTTCTCCGCTAGACCTCCATCAATTCTGATATATTTGTCAATTCTCTTCTTATTATTTTTAACAACTATTCTTAATTCTTCAACTGTTACTTACTTCATTACGTGCTTTTCTAATTGTGTCACACAGTTCCGCTCTATTTCGTGGCCTATTTTTATAAACTTAATTTTTTATGGTACCTCAAAAATAAAAATCCGTAGGGGTGACGTCTGGTAATCTAGGTGGCTACGCAATTAAAGGACTATTTCTTCCAGTCCAACGCATAGGGAAGTTGTTACTCGGCCAGTTTTTAACTATTACTTCATTATGAATGGAACCCTCATCTAGTTGGAAATAGAAGTTTTGTTGTACGGCTAAAGGTAAATTTTGAACAACATCTCGAAATTCATGTGTTAAAAAATGTAGGAATCTCACACTGTTTAAAGTGTCATCAAAGAAAAATGGTCCAATCAAGGTCTCATTTAGAATTACACACCAGATATTTACTTTTTCGGAGTATTGCCGTTTACAATTTATAACCCAGTGTGGGTTTACCCTTGACCAATACCTTGAGTTTTGCGATGAGATCATGCAATTTGTTGTAACCGTAGCCTCATCACTGAAAACATTTTTTTCAAAAAAATTGTGTCACTTAGAAACAAACTCTGTGCTCAGAAGCAATATTCCAATATCCTTACTGCGCCTCCTTCCTCCATAGTGTGTAAAAACTTGGGCTTATATGGTTTTAAATTATGTATGTCTTTGTAAGGTGTAATTCAATGCAGGTCAGGGTATTTGCCCGCTGAGTAGCTGTTTCCTGCAAATCATATATTATAACAGTAGGTTACGTCTACCTAGGGATAAAAGGTCGCCGCTCTCAGGTACTTGCAGAATCGCAAGTCGTTATGCGCCATGGACACATCTATGGTGTATAGTAGCAATTTGTCATATGAGAGGATTCACCTCTCACCACTACTCAATTCACCATAGTTTGTATAAAACTAGCAGGTTGGCCACTATCGTTTGTCTGTTCCATGTGGCATGCTGATGAGAACTAATAAGTTCGAAACCGGTCTATGTCTGGTCAGGGAATTGACAAATGATATTGGCTACCATTCTTTCATGATTTGTGAAGTGTAATTCAATGCAGGTCGGGGTATTTGCCCGCTGAGTAGTTGTTTCCTGCAAATCATATATTATAATATATATACATGCATACAAAATTAGGATACTTATTATGTAATTTATTATTATGACTTGAAAACTATCACTATTTAAGTTACTTTATTAAGTTTGACTAGTTTGACTTTAACACTTGCTTTCTAGAGAACATTCGAACAAAGATCCGAAAAGAGGCGCAAAAATATGGTATAGAAATTGTATTGAGAGATGGGTTTACGGAGCCCTTGATACGCGAAGCCCAGTCAGAGGAACACTTTGTAGGCCAAAGAGCTCCAAACAAAATTGTTACACCTAGGCCAAGGCCCTCAATGTACCATCCTTCAACTACTAGACAGACAATCCCGCGTTGGACCACACCTAGGGCTATCACTCCAGATAGAAGAAGGACTCCGCCTAGACGAAACACGGATATGCAGAAAAGGTGATTAAACGCTGTCATTTATCATTTGGAAACCTGTAAATCATTTTTTCTTGTGGTCGTCTGCTACTGAATTACGCACCATAGTGCGTTTCATTTAAGTTAACTGGAGTTAAACAAGATTAAGATAACTGTAGGATGAAGTTTGAGTTAACTCCAAATTTTGGTTTAAAATTAACCAAAAATTTATATTTTGATTTTATCTGTCATTAGGTAATTAAATCGTAATATAATAAGACATATTATTTCATTCACTGTCGAAATATTTGTTTAGACTTTTTCATTTATGTTATATCTATTTTTCACACATTTATTTGTTATTTCTGAATATACTAGTTACAATTAAATTTGTTTTCAATTTTCTTCCACGCATTCTATAACATTTTGGTTTCATTGGCAGTGGCGGATTTAGCAGGAGGTTCCGTGAAATGATATATAAAGATAAGCGTCCACTGATCGGCATCGTACAGTTGATTTAAAAAAAAACTGGTACAACTCTTGTAATCGAAAATCTTAATAGTTTAGTTATGTGCATATGTCTGGTAAGAGGGGTGGCCAGGCATGTCGAGAGGGGGGTGGAGAAGAGGCGATTTACCCCGGACCTGGGTTTGTTTGGAGGAGACCAGTTTTCTTAGTGTTTTTAAACTTATTAAACCTTTCTTTTTAATTTTATTAAAATGGAATTTTAAAAAATAATTAGAAAATAACTTTTTCAAAACATTTTCAAGCCTGCCATATTATTGTTTAAAAAAATAATATTTGTTACGGATAATTCTACTAATGGTTGTAATTAAAATACTAACTGAATAATGATAATTCCATTTTTAAAATAAGAACACGGAAATACCACTTGAGATTAAAAAAATGTAAACAATGCAAACTGAACATAAAAATACAATAAAAAAATAAAATAAATGAACTTCAACTACGTAATACAGAATTAACTAATATTTTGTCATTGCTCCATTAGCGTCTAAAACTGCCTGAAGTCATGGACAAAATCAGATTTCTTGCAAGGTCAACTTCTTGCGATAAGTTCTCCCAAGCGTCTTCAATTATCCCTTCCAATTCTTGGGCATTAATTGGATGATTATTTAATTTTCTTATATGTTTCACCATTAGTCCCCAAATATTTTCAATTGGATTTAAATCCAGACTTTTAGATGGCCACGTTATCAACTCCACGTTTTTATTAAGAAACCATTGCCTGACACGATGGGCCATATGTATGGAGCAGTTGTCTTGTTGGAAAATAAAATTCTTTTCCGGAGACACCTCTATTACTGACGGTAACATAATATTGTCTAATATTTCAATATATTTAATGGAATTCAGACGACCACCACTGTTCCAACACACACCTAACCCATTTAGGCTCATCCAAGCCCAGACATTGACTGAAAACCTTCCTGATATTTGTGGATCGAAAATATATTTTTCATCGTATCTAGTGGAAGAAGGACGCGAACATGTCCATCGTTACAGGATTTAAAAACCTTTTCGTCAGAAAAGACAACTTGTCCCCAGAAGTTTTCATCATTGATTATATAGTTCAGTGCAAAAATAATCCTACCCTGCTTCTCTTCTTCTGAAAGTTTGTATTTTTTAGCCGCCGAACAACTCTTCAATTCGCTTCCTAGTTTTATTCTTCTGCAAGCCTAGCCAGTACCTATTGGTACTGAAGCAGGGAAATTTTTCTCTGAAATTGCATTTACTGCAGTCTGAAACGGATTTTCTCTTAGGTAATTTATAAGATTTTCATTTTCTTGATTATTGCTCTTTCTGGGCCTACTGGAACCATCTTCAATTTTAGAAACAATTCGAAGTTTTTGAATATCTGTTGGATGTCGAACCACTTTTAATAATGACGCCACTGATTAACGTCAAAGTGACATTTGTAAGATTATTAATATCAATCAAAGAACGAATGATTTACATAGCTAAAAGAAAGTGTACCAGTTTTTTTTTAAAATCAACTGTACGGGCGATAGCATCCCAGGGATAGGACTTTTTAATTAACTACATAATTTTAAATAGAACTGCGTTTACTTATCGCCATCGCACGGATCGCACTTCGGTATTTCTGATCGTGATTCCGAAGACGAAATCAAAATCCGATGCGTACCGACACTGCCGAATGCCGATGCTGATAATACCAATACCGACAAGTGCACGCAGGGTATCGGTATTTACGTATCAGGATTTTATTAGAGGGTAATATTATAACTGATTTCTGTTGGTTTTTTGGCGTTCGTCTGGGCAGCATAAATGAAATCATCGATGTAGCAAGGCTACACTACTATTCACGATAGTACAGGAAT
Source organism: Leptura quadrifasciata (assembly GCA_963675555.1). NCBI lineage: Eukaryota > Metazoa > Arthropoda > Insecta > Coleoptera > Cerambycidae > Leptura > Leptura quadrifasciata. The sequence goes on from OY776675.1 coordinate 46,471,061, forward strand.
ATGAAAAAATGTATGTGAGGCATTCGGAATATTCCAATCTTCTTCGTATAAATAAGTAAATAGGATGAAATTGGAAGAAGAATGAATCAACCCAAATTATAATACCATCTTCTTCATTAATAACTGACGGCATAACGCATGCTCCTCTTAACATCAGCTAATTACAGGCGAACTGCGGAGGGAAGATGCCTATGCTGACGATACCGATGATCCGGATCAATAAACGCAGTGCACAAAATAAATCCGATTCGTGCGATGCGTACCGTCCGTGCGATACCGATCACTGGACGCTTACCTTAACAGTGTTTTTATTAAAAGTTTGTTATAAGCAAAACAGTTTTATTTTATTGGTAATATTGGCTCTTCAGGGGCGGCAAATTTAACCATACCTTGGGCGGCACAAAACCCAAATCCGTCGCTGTTCATTGGACTAAAGTTATTAATAGCTGGTTTTCTTTATAACTAGGGAGCTGGAGGTAATACGGGTATATGATTTTATTGTAGCTAACAATAATATGGAATGAGAGTATTGTTATAACTGGGGTCGTATTTTCGAGCTTGGTCGAGGCGATGTCGTGCACGAAAATGTGAGATTGTCGCATTAAAATATACGTTTCGTATTTTCGAGCATTATGAACTTTCCGTATGCGATTAATTTTGGGCGAAATGCAACGGATGGGGGTTTAATACACGATAAAGCGATTTCGTGTACGAATTATTCAAAGTGATCGTTTTGGTTTGTTTTATTTCGTGCCACATAACCTCTATGTCTCAAGTTAGGTTTTGCAGTGATTTGTTTATTATTTAGAGCTTTAAAGTACACTTATTAGAATAAATTTTGGTGAGTGAAAATGGACAATGTCAGCGTTAGATGACTTAATACATTTAGCTGCTATCGACGCCTTGGAATAGGCAGAAGTTTTGGCAGAAAGCGATCATGGAAGACAATTCCATGCCTATGATAATAAGATTTAAGGGATGACAAATTTGTCAAACTGCACCGTTTGACAAAGCCAATGACAGAAGGATTAGTTGACCACTGCTCCTGGGAGGGCGCTTAGTTTCAGCAACCTTCTCAAATTGGTCAAAAACCACCCCGAAATTCCCCTTTTCCGTGAGAACCCGCTGATTTTTTCTAGTATTTCGACTAATTGTTGTTCCCTCGAGTAGAACAGAAGGTCCATCGAGGGATTTGACCTCAGCCAACCCTAGAGGGTGGAAGATTGATTTTTGTTTTTGCGAGAAAAAAATTAATATTTTGCCGGAGGCGTTTCTTTGAGGAAGGTGGTAGGTGACGAGGATTGTGTAACCACCCCCAGGGGTTGTTTTCACCCTTTAAGAGGGTGGAAATTTTTTCCCTTCTATTATTAAAAAGTAGTATAAAAAATATGTTTATTAAAGTGTTTTTATATATTGATTTTCCACCCCTTTGAAGGGTAGAAACAACCTCCGGGACCGGTTACACAACCCTGGTTACCTACCACTTTCTTCAAAGAAACGCCTCTTACAAAATATTATTTTCCCAGAAAAAAATAATTTTCTACTCCTTTGAAGGGAGAAAATATCCCCCGGGGGTGGTTACACAACCCTGGTCACCTACCACCTTCCTCAAAGAAACGCCTCCTATAAAATCTAAATTTTGTGCTCACAAAAACAAATATCAATTTTCCACCCCCTACAAGGGTGAAAACTGGGGAAAATAAATGGGTTCACGGAAAGGGAACTTTAGGGGTGGTTTTTGGCCAATTTGAGGGTGTTGTCGAGTTGAAATTGGTTTGACCCTGGGAATCGATTCAGCACCCTCGAAAACGTGGGAGGGGATATTGTCTAATCCGAGGTGCAAACATTCGGTAATTTCGTCATAAATCCAGATTCTTGGCCATTTCTGAATGTGAAATTTGAGGTAAATTTACCACTCTACAATTCTGGGTGAGCTTCAAGAAAATCAACTATTTCCTTTTTCTGGTTTACACTAATATATCCCACTCGCTTATCCGGTGATTGCTGGTTCATCATAGTATTCAGTCTTGTAAATATAATCAATACATATAACAGTTCATTAGTGACATTAGTATTTTCTAGGGATTTCAAGTCTATTTGGTTGCACAAAACAGTGTTGCCACATTTGCCATACGACATTTTCATGTGTGCGAGAAACAAATCTCGGATGGTGTTCGAAAATACCACCTCAGAATTATAAGCGAAATTCCTTAAACGAGTCGGGTGCCTAGTATTTCGCATGTGACAAATATCGATTGAGCTCGAAAATATGGCCCGTGAACGATTAGAGCAGCTACCGAGCTTGGTTGCTGCTGTTTTTAAATAAATTAATATTAAATTTGCAAAAAAATGCTCCTTTATTATAACATTTTTAAGTTATGCTTTGCTTTCCGTATTAAAATTTTAAATATTAACCTCAACATCATGAAAGAGATGTCGCTAATTGCAAAAAACTATAAAATGTAATTAAAACAATTAATGTTTCCATTAACAAAAAGATTGGAACAAATTCAAAAGCGGATAAATGACCGAAGAAGAAGTAGGGCTCGAAACAGCGCTGGACCTCGTTTACAACTAAGAGCAGGATTCGAAGACAATCCACAATCAAACTTGATGGACCGGCTAAAAGAGATGCAAAAAGAAATACATGAAAAACGAAAACAACTCAAAACCCCCACTCCATCGACTACAGAATCTAATGTTGCAGCCCCCGCACCAAGTAAGTTGTAAAATTTCATAGTATGTGCTTTTGACAACGATTGCACTACCCATTTACTCTAGACCTATTGAACTATACGCACAAAAAACAGTACCTTTATCCTTTTGAAGTTTACCATACAACTTTAGCTGAGGGAGGATTTATTTCTAGTAATATAGTTGAGCTTCAAAAACTAGGTACTGTCAACAGGACTGGCGGGTTGACTGGTGATGTAGATTTCGCCCGTATGGCGGACGTCATCAGGAGCTCGGTACAAATTTTTTAGATAGGTATGTGGGCGCCAGTACCGACTCCTGGGGTCTGCAGAAGCACCAGTGTCGAGCTGCTTTGTATCTCGGGGCGTTTTCCCTTTGGATCGGGTTCGTGCGATAGACCAAGGATTTGTTTTGTGTAGAGAGAGTTTGTTTGTGCCCAGTTTCGGCGTAGTTACTTAAATTTTAAATATTGTTTTTAGATTTTGGACAGGAAAGGAGTCCCTGATAATGCCTACTTTATATTCAGGGAAATTGGCCCTGCTAGGGAAGGTGTCCTTAGTTGTAGGCGAATGCCAATGGAATGATAGTCGCTTTTCCAAAAGCTACTATATTAACATTCTCTTTAAAATATTTACAAAACGGAAAAATCATTTATTTTGTTTATTTAGTTTACAGTTGGATTTTGGCAAGCACTTTTTTGTAGCTAAGACGCGTTACTAGTTAGGATGTCGTGGTTAAATGGCCCGAGGCGGACTGAGTAATGATAGGTTAAGTCGCTAGGGACAGAAGTTGATACGTTAAAAGAGCGCTGTAGACTGTTCGAACTTCACTTCTTATTAAATGTGCGATAGCAAATGGTTTAGAGTTTTTTACTTGGTACAGCCAAGGAAGCAGCTGCAGTGGCACGGTTATAGAGATAACGTTCGCGACGCACGTATCGAACTGGACTCTTTTTGAACACTAGTGATGGGCGATAGGACTGTTTTAAAAAATTCGTATCGTACTGACTCCGTATACAAAAAGATTCGTACCAGAAGATTCGTATCCGTATTTCGTACTAAACGTACCTAAGCGCATGTCGCATCACTCGCATCTCACGATGCTAGTACTCTAGGACACGAACCATGAAAATATCTGTCTTGACTGGGTGATTTAAATTAGTCAATCATAATTCGAGGTATCCTAAACAATGCATGGAAAACAAATATGAGGTTTGAACTTCATACATTATTTGTTGTTTTCTGTATCTACATATTATTTATCTAATGTAATATTAGTAATAATATAGCATAGCGATACTACAATTACTACAGCGCCACCATTGACTCACCTCAACAATATACAAGTCAGTCAAATACGAAATACTACTAATATAGTTGGGAAGAAACATATACGAGACTGTTTACATTTCCATAATTAGCACAAAAAGTTAAACTGAAGCATGCCGCTCAAAGTGCCGCGTTTTTTGCTATACCCACGACCGAACTCCTAAAGCAAAAACGCCACACTTTGAGCGGGGCACGCTTCAGTTTTAACTTTTTGTGCCAATTATGGGAATGTAAACAGTCTCGTATATGTTTCTTCCCAACTATACCTCAAGTAGGTACGAATTAACGAAGCAGTTGGCACAGGACGGTAATCTATGACGTAATCCCGTTTTTGAAAATTTGAATCTGTCAACCTCATGTCCGCTGTGAGTTCGTTGTTTAGTTGTTGTGAAAGGTTTTCTTTTAGCTAATGCATATTAAGCATGTGAGACCGTATTAAATACCTTGGCTACTCCTAGTAAGACCACAGAACTGATTACTGGTTTTTGTTTATATTATCATTGAAATTTTTTTGTCTATTAGTACATTGTAGTAAGGCCCAGGAAACCGCGCCGTCCGTTATCATTCCCTCTGGCAACTCGCAGAGGGAATGATAACGGACGGCGCGGTTTCCTGGGCGGTGAACGAGTTCGATCCCTATAAGGCAGCAGGACCAGACGGAATCTTCCCAGCTTTGCTCCAGAAAGGCCTGGGAATACTCCTACCTCATATGAGGAGAGTATTTAGGGCCAGCCTGGCATTGGGATACGTTCCACTGGCCTGGAGACACGCCAAAGTGACCTTCATCCCCAAGGTGGGAAAGAAGGACTACACGGCCGTAAAATCTTTTAGGGCAATCAGTCTCACATCCTTCCTCTTGAAAACATTGGAAAGGATAGTGGACAGACACCTGATGGAAGGGGTGCTAACCAGATACCCAATTCATCAGAATCAGCACGCATATAGGCAAGGGAGGTCCACAGAGACAGCCCTGCATGCCGTTGTGCATAAGGTAGAAAGGGCCCTCCACTACAAGGAAGTAGCCCTAGTAGTATTTTTTGATATAGAAGGAGCCTTCGATAAGGCAAGTACGAGGACTATCTGTAAGGCCCTACAGGCCAGGGGTACAACCCCTATACTGGTCAGATGGGTGCAGTCTGCGCTGGAAGAAAGAAGAGTCAGCGCAGCCCTAGGGGACTGCCTGGTGGACATCGGGGTGAAGGGAGGCTGCCCTCAAGGCAGCTGCCTTTCGCCTCATCTATGGTGCCTAATAATGGATGGTCTCCTGGAGAGGCTGACGTCAGAGGGCTTCTATGCGCAGGCATATGCAGACGACGGGCTAGTTCTTGTAACTGGCCGGTTCCTAAGCGTCGTCTGCGACAGAATGCAGGTAGCCTGCAGAATTATTGAAAGATGGTGTGGTGAGACGAATCTTTCAGTCAATCCATCCAAGACTGAACTGATCCTCTTCACCAAAAGGAGGAAAATAGAGAATTTCAGGGCACCAATAATGTACGAAAGACCCCTAGCACTATCGCAAGAGGTCAAGTACTTAGGGGTGATCCTGGACAAAAAACTGTCATGGGGAGCACAGGTCGACAGAATCGTAGAGAAGTCGACGGCAACCTTCTGGCAGTTGCGCCAGGTGGTGGGCAGGAACTGGGGATTTAGTCCACGGATCCTGCACTGGGTCTACACGGCGGTAATCAGACCTAGACTCCAATATGGGTCGGTGGTCTGGTGGCCGAGTGTGAACCGCATCACCACGTCTCGAAGACTGGCAAAAGTTCAAAGACTTGCCTGTCTTGGGATTACAGGCGCAATGAGGACGACACCTACAGCTGCCTTGGAAGTAATGCTAGGGCTGCCAACGCTTCCAGCCTGGATTAAGAAGGAAGCCATGGCGGCCCATCTAAGAATGCGAGACTCAGGCAGCTGGCGGTGCAGTGGAAGGACAGAGGGTCATGCAGCCATCGCCAGATTGGCGGAGGCGGAGATTCCGATCTCCGCCCTTAAGGTGAGGGAAGCAACCGACCGCTTGAGATTAGAGAGAAAGTACACTCTAACCCTACCTAGTAGGGAAGAGTGGGCAGAAGGAAAGATTAACTTCCCCCCGAACTCCCTGGTGTGCTACACAGATGGTTCCCTTCTAGTAGATGGACAGAGGCAGTCATCGGGGGCAGGAATATTCCTGGAAGGCAGGGAAGTACAGGAGAGCTTTGCTCTAGGATCGTACACTACTGTCTTTCAGGCAGAGGTATATGCCATCCTAAAAGTGGCACATAACGAAGAAACGAGGAACGGTACGGAACAAAATATCTGTATCTGTTCAGACAGCCAGGCAGCACTTCGGGCGGTCTGCTCTCCTAGGACGAGGTCCCCCCTCGTCCAGGAGTGCGGAGATGCTCTAGAGGAACTTGCCAGGCACAAGGAAGTGAGCCTGATATGGGTTCCGGGACATACTGGGGTCCCAGGAAACGAGAGAGCCGATGAATTGGCTAGGCTCGGGGCCAGGAAGCCCTGTCTAGGCCCGGAGCCCATGTTGGGAATTACAAGGAAACATGTCGCTACGGCCCTTAACGAGTGGGCACAAGCAACATTGAGGGAACATTGGAGGCTGAGCAGCGGCTGCAGACAGGCTCGAGACTTCGTAACGGGGCCGAACAAGTCAAGGGCGGCCTGGTTGCTAGGTAGAAGCCGGAGGACCCTGAACCAACTGGTCGGAGTCCTAACTGGTCACTGCAGGCTCAGAAGACACCTATCGCTGATAGGGGTTGAGGCAGATTCCACTTGCCCAAGATGCGGAAGTGATGAAGAAACATCGTTTCACTTCTTGGGACAATGTGAAGCGTTCGGGCGCCTGAGGTATGAACTCTTCGGCGCCACAACGCTCCCAAAAGAGGAAATGGACTCTCTCGAATGGAAACATGTCCTGACCTTCATTGGAAGATCAGGAAGGTTTCAAGAGGGAGTAGGAGGCCGAGTGGAAATGGTTGAGGGGACGTCAGGGGGTAGGTAAAAAGGGCCCATTTGTGGCCTACTTGCCAGGCACTAGGCCTCCCCCAATAATTACTACTACTACATTGTAGTAAGTATGAATTTATGCGGACTTATACCCGCTGTGAATTTAAATTGATTAGATGATCATATTGTTTTTATTACAAAAATTTATAAACTCTTCGAATTTTTTTTTGCTAAGTTGTTTAATATATAGGTCTAAAGTTGCTGTTTTTTTTTCTTATTTCCGGCTTCGGTGCTCTACTATTGATTTCATAAAGTGACATTGAATGCAATGCAATGAATTTAAAGGAGTTAAACTGTATTGGTGAATATATTTTATTATTTCCACTGATTTTTATCTTTATCCGAAGAGCTATTATTTTTTAGGGTACTTTTTTTTGAAAAATATTGGCTTTGGATTTTAGGCTACTAATAATATATTTTATTAGTTCGTTTTTTTTCACTAGTCTTGGTCTTAAGTACTTGGATATTTGAAATGTGGTTGTTACAGTGTAGTTTCCCATTTTCGTATATTGTCATCAAATGGTTCTTTATTTTGATTTACAATTTGTATATAGTTATTTGTATAGTCTAGTATACTTTAACTTGGCGTGTGTATGTATGAGTTAATATTTCCGTACGATTTCATTTTCTCTTGTACACAAAGATCCAGAAATATTGTCGACGTAGACAATGTTTCTGGACTATTGCTTTAACTTTGTGTACAATATGAGAGAACATGAAATCGTACGGAAATATTAACTCATACATACACACGCCAAGTTATAGTATACTATACTAGACTATATATTTATATATTTTTATGTTGTTAGTGGTTTATAAGAGGTTGATTCATACATTTTTAAGGTTATAATTATATACCTACATACCGTGTTTTATTTATATGTCCTCTTTTTATTGTTTACTGAACAATAAAATTCAGTCTCTTATTGAACTAGTTAGTCATTTACCTACTTTTGCATAAGAACTTTTAATTGCCATTTCTAAACGGATTTCTCGCGTGTAAAATAGTTATTGAAATAGAACCAGTAAACTTACTACAATTAAATGATTGAACAGTTCTGAAATAAACTAATTTGAGGTAAAATTTAAATTTCGAGCAATAATTCAATAAAGAATATAGATGTAGATTAATATGAACTGTCGCAATTTCAAAGTTGGCGAGCGAGCTGATTATTATAAAAGGTTGCCACTACTCACTAGTGGAGCAACCGTCGCGGCCGTCCTGTGCCAACCGCTTCGTACGAATTATATCAATACGAAATATGAACCGTTTCTTTTTTACAGCACGCGTTCACGTTCGGTCAGTGTATACTCTAGGTACAAGTGGTACGAAATGTACGAATACGAAACCGTATCGATTGCAAAGAGTCGTATCATGTGATTCATCGGAAAGAGTCGTATTATTATACGGTTCATACGAATACGACCCATTGAGCACGCTGAGCTCGACATTTTATATGTTTCGTCGGGGACTTATGTTCGTACAAGTCTGCAAAAGGTCCCCCGACATTCATCTCGGCTCGATTGCGCAACATTGCGCAATATTGCATCAGAAAATGTGAAAATTTGGAAATGAACATTATATGACTGTTTTGGACTTGGAAGGAGGAATTGTTTGATGTATGGGCGAAGTTTGAATCGATTTGAATTTTGAAGTTATTGATGATAATTTTCTGAATAAATTAATTAATTTTGAAACGACCCTGTAAAGTCGTCCCGAGGGTTCTACACGTAAAGGTGATATGATATGAGAATGTTCCGATAGGTTGTGAACGATTCATTTTATGGTGTTGTCTACGAACGGCGGTGGCGGCGGCTTCTTGGAGTGCCGGGCCCGTTTCCGCCCCGTACGATGCCGGCTGTGGTTGTGTGAGTGGTGCTTCATGTTGAAGTTCCACTCACACAACCACAGCCGGCATCGTACGGGGCGGAAACGGGCCCGGCACTCCAAGAAGCCGCCGCCACCGCCGTTCGTAGACATGGCGCCCCACGTTGGGCGCCATGTCTACGAACGGCGGTGGCGGCGGCTTGTTGGTGAGCCGGGCCCGTTTCCGCCCCGTACGATGCCGGCTGTGGTTGTATGAGTGGTGCTTCACGTGGAAATTCCAATTCCGGAAGTGGCTGTGAGGTTGGTTGCATAGGGCCCGAAGTGGCCCGGGGCGAAGCCGGGGGGTCGTGGCTTGTCCTCGTCTGTAGGGCTAGGTGCTGCAGGAGTATTTCGGTGGTGTTCGTTAGCTGTTGCAACGCTTTCGTGAGTGCATGTGTTACTGCATCAGCTTGGCTTGTGTTCCTCCCACTTGAGGTGAGAGCAGGGGTAGCAGGCATTATTAATGGCAGTGGCTGTACTCCTTGAAGGCTTCTGGTTGTGGAGTCCGTGGTTGCGGTAGGTAGGCGTTGGCTAGTGGATGGTGTGAGGAAGGGCTGTGCTTCTTGGCCCCTTCCTAGGTTTGGATATGTACTAGGGCTAAGGGCAGCCCCCTGGCTGGCCGGGGCTGAATCCCATTGACCGGTGAAAAATCGTCGGGCCGCGACGTTGGGCGACAAGGGGTCCACCGTTTCCCTTACCAGACCTGAATCCTCTTGACCAGTGAGAAATTGACGGGCCGCGACGTTGGGCGACAAGGGGTTCACCATTTCCCTTACCAGACCTGAGTCCTCTTGATTAGTAGAGAGAGCGTCCGGGACCTGGGGCGAACGGCTCTGTGTTGGTTCTGAATCTACCTGGCTAGATGGGACGCCGTCCCTCTGCCTAGATCGACTCCTGGTGTTCATAACGATTTCTTTTATAGTACACTAACACCCACTTCACTTTTCACCACTACTGTGCACTCCACACTACTAATTAGGCAGGTTGTGGAATAAAATAAATATTTACTACAATATAATACAGTCTTCAGGTAGACGGTGTCAAAGGCAGGCGCGAACTGATTGATCGATGTGTAGCGGACGATGGATGCGGACGAACTGATGATGTTTACTCGAGGATGGTTGCGGATGAACTGATGCAGGGCTAGCGGGCGTGCGCATATTTATAGTTTCCCGGCGGTGTGACGTAGCACGGGCTTTGCCGGTCGCGAGCTGTTGCGCTGCAGGGCCTCGCCGCGTGGCTATTTTGTGCTATGTGTTGGGGCTGTTTTGCCCTATATCTTTTTTCGAGTTTATCGTACCGAACTGTACGATACGTCAAATTAAAGGTCTTTTCCTGTAGTTTCTGAAAATGACTTTGTGAATGCGCGTACTTTAATGTTTATGAAGTTATAGTGAGTTTTATGTGGAAAAAATAATTTTGGTCCCCGATTTTTCGCGGTTTTTTCACTCATCTGCCGATGACAGTGTCTGAAGGACTTATTACCCTTCCTAAAGTGGATATTAAAATGTTCACCTGAAGCGTTCGAAGTGACTGATTCAGACGAAAAATACAAAAATCTGTACTTACTGTGTTTCTTTTGCCTAACTGCTGTTATCGATGGTATCAATTGGACGTCGTGGCACTGTTTTAAGTCTAACACTCTCTTAATTAACCTGAAAGGGAATTTTGAAACATAAGATAAGACGATATTTAAAGTTCAAAATATATATATTGTTCTTTTAATAAATGTTTTTACAAAATCTCAAGAAATGTGTATATGATAACAATAGTCTCTGGCCCGTGCACCACACATGGTGAGGAACGGGACGACAAAGACAACGTCTCCAACTACCATCCAATGTTTAGTTTACAGCAAACTATTACACAAAAAGATTCAATATAAAAATTCAATGTTTATGAATAGGTGGGCTTTTGCTTGCCTGTCTATTTACGTATTTTTAAATTGCACAGTGAAAATTTTGGGCCCTCGTTGTAGAGCTTAAAAATGCTTGAATCGCAACAATTCAGAATAATATTTTCACTTATATATATTCTTATGTTCAGGCAAGGCGGTCTCATATTGTACATGTGAGTATATGGTAATAAAACTTTTTTGCCACCGAATCATTAAGGAACCGGTTTAGAGCAAATTCGCGGAAAACAGATAATTTTTCCGCCAAAATTGATTGCAAAAAATGGAAATGTACCCTCAAAAATTTTGTCTTTCAGGCCAAATTCCCCGTAAAATTTTAAATAGAAACTTTTTAACCCCTCCTCATATTTAATAAGGTGTATGAATTACAGTGCAGTACAACGTCGGTTAATAAATAGACGGTTAATTTGAAAATAAGTCGGCTTTCATAATAGTTTCTAAAATGTTGGTGGCCGGTGCGACATTACGCCCCGTGCAGCAACATTTAGGGTAGTCCCTAAAATTTGATCGCCGACGCGACGTTACGCTCCGGTGCAGCGACATTTATAATAGTTTCTAAAATTACACTCCACGGAGCGACATTTTTATTTTTACATAAAAAACGTTCCGAAGAGCGAATCTTTTTAATACTTCCAAAAATCATCTCCGGACGGCGTTTTTATGTGGACCACGCGTTTCATGCAAAAATATTTCGTTATAGTTTCGAAAAATTTCTCGAGGGTCTGGCGTGTTCTTTAACAAGGTCCGCGGTGAACGAAATGGCAGTAAGTTTTGATGACAACGGGGAACGAAAGTACCGGTACTCTATTGGAACATTATAAATGGAGATTGATTGTATTTTGAATCTAAGGCGCGAAATTGAATGAATAGCGGAATCAGAAGGAAAGATAATTTATAAAAAATGTATGAGAGTGAATGAAATAGTTTGCCTGTGGCTATGGAAAGTGGTTTTGATGTATTTTTAGCTCATGTGGAGACGGTATTTTCCAGAACATTATTCGATAATGTTTGAGCTATAGAATGACTGTTTTGAATGTTTGAGTGATGTTATTGATGGATATGGGTTATTTGAGAATTATCGGTGATTTGTGAACTTTTCTAGATAAAAAATAAATGATGTTTGTTGACAGTACTACTTAATGAACAAAAATATTGTATATAAGTTATTTTTATTGTATTAACACTGGCTTGAATCGAGTAACAATATTTTTTTATTTATGTTATAGAACCAGATGTTAGTACTCATATGCCACCACCAATTCGAGCAAGTCATAACGCAGGAGGTGCCACTAATCAAAAAGTAAAAACCAAGGAGGGCAATCATCATGTCGAAATAATAACACAGGATCCAAGCTTGTATAAGGACGGCAATAAATTATAAACATAAAAAAACATGTCAAAGAAAATAATTACTGTTGTTTCTACTTTTATACAATAAATTTTAAACATAAATATTATAATTCTGGTGATTCCACCATATCATTAATTACTAATACTGCGTTGAATAGATGAACTTGTTCTAAATTGAAGTATAAATATTTTAAATTAGTTATTTTAAATCATTTTTAAAATTCGTATGTGATTTTAAACATTTTTTTACTTTATATTTACTTTAATGTACTTTAAAATCTGAGTAAAAATAATAATCGCGGTAATTTGTCAGAACCGCCCATGTTCAATTCCTAGAAAAACTTCAGCTATTTTGCATCATTCTTAGGTAGGTACCTTAATAATAAAGTAAATCTAAAACACAGGTGACATATCAAAACTTCATTTTTATTAAACGCTTTTTTAGCTTACTTTAGTGGGTGGGAAAAGAGTAATAATTAAAGGTTTAAAAGAAATTTACAAATTTTAATCAACTTTCAAGACTTGTCTGGGTGATAAATAAGTCTCATTTGAAATCTCCACTAACACAGCAATAAAAACAAATGAAAAACATTGATCGATCCAATGAAAAGTTTTATTTCATTTTTATGGTTGGTTAATCTACCAAAGTTTCCCACTTTGACAGCAGAAAAACTTTATTTAAACTTTTTGGATTCGATTCACATTCATTGTTTTCGCACTTTTAATGACCTAATTATATGCAAACGAAAATTACGCAACTAAAGCCAAAGTATTCCCAGTAGACTGTTTTTTTATAATACAGCACTCATAAAGAGCAGTTCTATTATGACTCTAGTACACGCTAAAATGAGGAGTATCGTATGCTTAAGTAAGTATAAGAATTATTGATATAACAAAAGTGGGTCACTCTGTTGTGCCTATGGCAGAAGAGATGCTTATAGTAAATACAGATTATTTTCTTGTACTAATACTTTTTGAATGTATTAAAATACCTATAACCTATTATTTACCTACTAATTTTTGTATTATTATCATTCCTATTATTTATTTATCGCACTTATTAGATTAGGACATGACATAACAGCTCTTTTTACTAGTTTCTATGCGGGAAGTACAGCAGCCACAGTGATGCTGAATGAAATGAATGTTATAATGCAGATATTTTATTTACATGAAGACCTTTCAGCAATATCTGTTTACTTTAAAACACTATCGGAGGAAAAATCAATACCTAGGAATTATAATCTAAAATGTGTGATGTCGTGACACCATAATACACAATTATATAGTCTTAGATGAGCTAGCTCCTTCGAAGTGAACACTGAAGAATTACATGCAATTACTTAAAACGGAAATTCTGAGTTAAATTCACAGAATTCGCTAAAATAAATATCTGCATGCATATGTACAAAATAAAGAAGGGATTTGGTATCATCGAATCCAACCTTAAAGTTTTAGTCAAAATATTACCGAATTAATTAATACACGCATCATGTTATGTACTGAAATCACAGAATAGTAGGTTCATAAGAAATAGTTTTTTATAGTAAGTACTTAGGTACTTACAATTACAGGAAGCCCTACAATTTGAGTTCTTGAGTATATGTCCAACTTGAGTCCTGGTTAATGATCACACCCACACACATTGATTTGCTAAACTATCTAACACTTGAACTAAATAGTAAAAGTTTAGAAAAATATAATTATCCATTAATTATTTTAAATTTGTGAAACAAAAACAGTCCACAACTCAATCGGTAATGTTCTTATTATCGCGATCTCTTAGATCATGATCGTGGGTATCTTTGCAGCTTGCAATTCTATTGCATTAGATTTTAAACAAATATGTGTAATATATTTTTTTCTAACACCATATAGATTATTTGGGTCATTCTGCATTTTATCCACTTCCCGATTTTGAGGTTTTTTTTGTGAATACACTAATAAGAGTATATGAAGCGTTTGTGACTAACAAAACGTTGCGCAAATGTATAATAATCGAGGAAACTGACGGGAAAGCTGAGCGAATAGGGGTGCTGGGTGGATAAAATTGAATGAAAATACTACGTTTTTAGGTCACATTGAAACGATTGGTATTGACAAGGTCATTTTAGGGCAAGGGTAAATAAGATAAGAGTCGTTACAGCATTATATCTACTAAATACATCTAATCTAACTTTTTCGGTTTGCAATAACCAATACGTAAAGAACCCAAAAAGGAGTAAAAGCACGAGAATTTCAGGTCACTTTCAAATGAAAAGCATTTAAAGAGTCATTTCGGGGCAACGGAAAATAAACGTCTTGAAAAATTTGAATACTTATTGGGGTACGACGGGACTCAATGAAATCAATGAATTGCAGTAATAAGCAATCAAATGCCGTGACTCTTATTTACCCTTGCCCTAAAATGACTTTTTCAATACTAATCAAAATAACCTAAAAACATCGTATTTTCACTCGTTTTTACACACCCAGCACCCCTACTCGCTCCGCTTTCTTAGATTTATTTGATTATTAAACATTTACGCAACGTTTCATCGGTCACAAACGCTTCATATAACTCTTATTATTAATGTATCGACAAAGAAAAACTCAAAAATCGAGAAGTGGATAAACTGCAGAATGGGCTTGTTACTGATAACTTTTTTCGTTATTTTTTTAATGGTATTCCATAGAATTCGATCGTCTAGATAAGCTGTTTCAGCTTCATAAAAATATTCAATGTTAAAGATTGGGTTTCAGTGCAAAGCGCTTCGCCGACTCGTGATGTCATTCTGCATAAACACTACGCGACCGCAACCGAGTTTGCTACAGTAGTAAGTACTGTCAGTAGTCCATTATAATCCGTGTCAAAAATATGTTGGTTTCCATGATTGTTAATTATTTGGACTATTTATTTTTATTGCTCGCAAGGTTTTCACTTAATAGTGGTTTTATCAAAGCAGATTCTGGAAATTTACCAGAAGTGGATATGTTCATGGTGTTTGACTATTTTAATAAAAATAAAGACTTTATAAGTGCAGAAATGCGAGGAGTAAAATTGCCACTAGAAACTGAATCGATACTATTTCCTTCCAACCGCATTTCCTTCGGAACCCTTTTCTTAAAAGGACATATCCTCCTTGTTCCCATTTTTGACAATGGCAAATCTTCACTTGTACACTGGATTCCCTTGCTACGAACATCAGCCTTAAATAACACTTGAACGCCCATATATTTACACTTTGGTTCGATTTTCATCCCATTTTTCTGCTCGACGTCCTCATTCTCAATAGAAATTTCTGAAGTTTTAGGAAGTAACAAGTTATTAATCAAAGATTGCTGTTCTTTTCTTTGTAAATACCGTGACGATGGTTTCGACCAGTGGGTCGTAATTCGACTTTTTTGACAATCAAGAAACCTTGGTACTACTTTTGGCTTAAGTCTAATATTTCCTTTTTCTTCATTGTAGTCGTATTTAATTTCGAAAAAAATTTTTTTTTAAATAACTGAGATATTGGGGTGTAGTGATGAAAAGTGAGACACGCCGTATATATATTTTTATTTAGCGCAATTAGTACATTCAGTTTCATATATACTAAACTACAGGTATATCTTGTGTACAAGGAAATGATACCTTTAGAATGAACGGTACACTTCCCATATTTGACGCCTCTCTGGTTTTCTGACAAAACACTGGTTCCAACAAGTTCTAAATCATGAAGAGAAATGATTATGGAAATTGTTACAATAAATTAAACCATCAATATCTCACAATAGGTAAGTACTTTGAATATTATGATTACACGTTCTCTCTCACTGAATTAATAGTATATTGATACAAATGTTTTTTTTTATTTCATATATTTGTAACACTTGGGAACTTGAGGATCGATCGTCAAGAATGCACGTAACTTATAAGTTTAAACGTTAAAAGTTGTGCAATTTGTACAAAACTTTAACAAAGCACAGACATATCTCTAATTGTTCAAGAATTTATCTGTTTCATTCATTACTGTTAACTTAATTTCATGTTTTATGCGTTAAAATCGACAAATAAATTATGGAGATAATGGCGAAAACCTCTCTTTTTTGCAGTGTTTTATAAATGTTAATAACTTTTGCAATAATAGTAGTAAGTGATATATAACATCTTGATGACGAGGTCATTATGAGTCTGGTCGATAGCCAAGTGGGTTAAGGTGCGAGGTTGTTTTATTTTCTGATTTTGTATATATCACTGAAACCATCGGTGCATTTTTAATTGTAAATATATATTTTTTTAAGCAGGTTTTTTCTCGGCAATGAGTTTCCTGCGAGTTTATCAAATAATTTTATATAGCAGATAGTATTTCAATAATTTTTTTAGTTTCTTAAACATTTTGTATAGATATTGACATTTAGTTTAACCTTTTTTGGAGAACGTTTTTTATTTCATTAATTTTTAATTCTGTTTTAATCTCATTTGGCATAAGATCGGCCCCCGTCTCGTCTCTAAGCTTGATGCTTAATTGTAACGCGTCGGGATATCATATATATTGTAAACAATATGAATGAAATAAATAAAACAGAAATGAAATGTAAATATTATTCAATAAAGAATTTTAAATTGTAAATTGTAATTGCGAGGTGGCAATCGCGATTAATCCCACGGACATCGCACCACCGGGTTCGAATCCTGGCTCCGGCACTGGCACTGTCGGAGGAAATGGTTGTATGTCCGCGTTTTTTTAATGTGTAACCCCCTTCCGCACAAGCCCTGGCTTCTGGAATTGGGGGTTGTCTAATTTCTGTGGTGTTTATTTATTTATTTATATTTATTTATTATTTATTATAAGTGTTCGAAATTTCAGCCCGATCGATTTGATACTTTATGAATAATTACATTCGTTTATCCCCGAGAGCGCAGGGCCGGCGGAAGGGGTGAAACAGCAAAATGGATGTTTCAGGCGGCATTGTTTTTAAGGGCCGCATTTTAAGACTTGATTAACTTTTTATAAATTTCAGAAATTGAAAATTGCTCAAAAATTTGAAAAAATCATTTTTTGACTCCGAATGAGCACATATTCTAATCTGTACTTCGTACTTATTCGTTTACTCGCACTAAGCATGTCAACGCCGCGCTGACAAAATTATTGCAGAATGTTTTACAATATCTACAAGAGCATCGTATTGCTGGTTTTAATCAAATTTTAATCACTGCACGGGAGATTGCTGAGAACATGGAAATTCCAGCAGAGTTCCCTCCACCAGGACGTCTCAGATTAAGAAAAAAGAAAAAATTATTTGATTACGAAGCTAAAGACGAGCCTTTTTCTGATCCTAAGAAGTTCTTTAAAGTGGAGTCCTTTAATGCACTTTCGGACACCTGCATTAATTCCTCGAAAGTAGATTTAAGCAGTTGGAACAGCATAATAAAATTTTTGATTTTCTGTATAATATCCCAGCTTTAAAAAAGTAGAAGTTCTACTGAAATTTTGAAAAGTTGTCAAGAATTACATTCACAACTAATAGACGATACAGAACCATTTGAGATGCATAATGAAATTTTAAATTTTTTAAAGTTAATTAATTTAAACAATAATGAGGGTACAAATCCACGTCTTCTTCTTCTTCTTTAGCCCGTTCTTATCCACTCCTGGACATAGGCCTCCTCCATGCTTTTCCAACGGCATCTATCTTGAGCACTCAATATCCAATTTCTGCCGGCTTGCCTTTGAATATCGTCTCTCCATCTTGTGTGGGGGCGTCCGACACTTCTAGTTTCTCAGGGACGCCACTGCGTTATCACCCTCGTCCACATTATATTATCTCTGGCAAGGTGCCTCGCCCTGCGCCATGTATTTCTAGCGATACGCTCTATGACGTCAGAGACTCGAGTGTTGTTCCTAATGACCTCGTTTCTAACTCGGTACCTCAAGCTGATCCCCAACATTGCACGTTCCATTGATCGTTGGCAAACCCGAAGAAGATTTGCTCTGTTTATTGTAAGAGATACAGTCTCGAGGACGTAGGTCATAACCAGTATATACAAGCGTCATAGACTTTACGCTTCAGGTTGATGGGGATGGCCGGTTTCCTGAGGATGTAACCAAGTTTCCCAAATGCTGCCCACGTCAGGCCAACTCGCCTGGTAATTTCTGCGTTCTGGTTGTCCTTATCGAGCTTGATATTGTACCCGAGGTACACGTATCTTCAACCACTTTAAACGTGTGGTTGTCAAGCGTAATTTGACTACTATCTGGGCTCATAATCTTGGTCTTCAGGAGGTTCATCCTCAGGCCCACGACCTCCGAAGATTCTTTCAGGTCTCGCAGCATAATTTCAAGTTCGTCAGCATCATTGTTTATCCCGATTTGACATTATTTAGTTTCTTTTTTGTTTGTATTGAATATTTTTTATTTTTGGTTTTATTGGAATATCTGTTTTATTTTTTATAGAATGTTTCTTATAATTTCTGTTTGTTTTTTGCTAAAATATTGTTTTATTTATTTTTGTCTATTGAAATGTTTCTTTTATTTTTTATGTTTTTATAAAAAAAATTTGTTATTTGTTCCAACAGCAGTAACTTGTAAATATTTTTTCTTAGGGCGGCAAGCAAATATTTGCTTCAGGTACCAAATACCCTGGCGCCGGCCCCGCGAGAGCGTTGCTTCAATTTTGTTCTAAACTATTTTTTTTTTTTTATCTAAATATTTGATAAATTAATGAAGCAGCCGTTTGTTTGTACGTAATAAAACATTTTCAAATTAGACATAAAAATGACGGATGCTTTCCTGTGCACTATATTTATTTTCTTTGTATTATATTTATTTTATTCGCATCAAATTATTATTAAATAATTTGTTAGTAAAAATTATTAGTAATAAATGTATTACAAAAAAAATCTAAATTTTGGAAGAAGTATTCGAGGGCACGGCAGCTATTGTTCGACTAGTCCCACCTTTTTTGTATTATTACAGACACACACATGCTGGAAATTGGCTTTGTCTCCAGCATGTGGTACTGTTGTTTTAAATGAAACTCAAAATACAACATTTTTCCTTTTCTCTCTTCAAATATTTATCACACAATTGATTTTAAGACTATTGTAACAATTTAAAAATTATTACATTAAAAATAATAATAATAATGAATATCCAGGGTTCGGACTTCTTGTAGTCGAAAAAATTCCCTGAGTTTTCCAGGTTTCCCATGACCAAACTAATTTTTTTTTTGACACATATTAAACATAATTTTAAATATAATAACTACTAATTAATTCTACTTCGAAACTTGAGTATAAAATTAAGAAGGGAGGGTTGCAATTTTACGAGTTTATTTTTTCATAGATGTGATCTACGTTGTTGTAGGAAGCATTTGTGACGAAAATTTGGGCATTTTAAAAAAAATCCTTGTGGGAGTTGTAAAGGTGATTTATGACCAAGAATTTCTGTAAATTTTGTTTTTATAGTTACCCTTCAAAAGATATATTTTGTGAACTTTGAACTGTATAAGATTCCGATTCCCAGTATCCGATTATTATTATTCCCATTCTTGAGCATCCGATTCTGCCCATCCCTAGCATGTATCTTTCTTTGTTATTGACAAATTAATAAACAGATATTCTCATTCGTCATTAGAAAGAGGCACGTGGTCATGTCCGCACAATACAATAACAGATCGTATGCAGTGGCATAGCCGACTTTTTTAAATAACTTTTTGTTTAATTAAATCTATAACCGTAATTCTGAAAACAATGTAAAATAACAATGGAAAGTCCTAGGAAATGTATTGTTTTCCATATCGAGTCTTAATATTCCAGGTTTTTTGCAAAATTTATGAATTTCCCTGTGATTTCCATGTTTTTTAAAGGAATTTTAAAATTCCCTGAGTTTTCCATATTTTCAAGGTTTTCCATATGAGTCCGAACCCTGATATCATTTACAACAAATTTAATGCAAAAAAATCCATATAAATCGAAGAACAAAAACGATCAATCATTCAAAAATTATGTGAATTTTTTGTTATACATTTATTACTAACAATTTTTATTAACAATATTATTTAATAATAATTTGCTGCAAATAAAATAAATATATAACGAAAATAAATATAATGCACACAAAAAAATCAGTCAGTTTTATGTTTAATTCGAAAATATTTTATTACGTACAAATGGCTACTTCATTAATTTATAAAATAATTAGATTATAAAAAATAAATAGTTTAGAACAAAATTGAAGCAAAAGTAAAAGATTTATTGTAAAATTTTGGCATTCGCGTTGAAAATAAAGTACTTATGGGTAATAAAATATGTCGATTTTCCGATATTTCACAATTTTCCAGGGCAATATCAATTAGCCAGTTAATATTTCGCCGAGTTACCCCAGATTTTAAAAAAATGAAGCTTCTACGTTGCCTGGAAGCCGAGATATTGTAAAATTTTCATGCGCGCTCCAATTTTATCCTCTTCACCACGGAGCTCTTGTAAGAGTGCGTTCAATTTTAAGGGCTAGGACTTCATACTCGTTACATAAATTGTATACTTATCAATTGAATCATAAAATATAGGACTTCGTTGAAAATCTGTGAAAATTTCAACTCTTAATGTTTATAAATAATACAGATATGATTTCCTTTAAAAAAAAGTTGCTATCTTGACTGCTATTGGTCGTAGAGGGTTCATTTTTTTTTAAATTCGTGTTTTTCGCGGCTTCTCAATGCGCCTAATTACAAGCGTTTATCATAAAAAATATCAAAGTTATTCTATTTGTTTATAAGCAAAAAAATATCCACCTTTTAAGCAGACTTTTTAACAACAATTTTTTGAACAAATAGTTTATTTTTCTGTAGTTCAATCTTTCAAGAATCCTTTCCAGAGCCATTATCTTGCTTATGACGATTGTTTAAACAGACGCTCTCTGGGGTAAACAAATACAATTATTCATAAACTATCAAATCAATCAGGCTGAAATTCCGCACACTTATAAAGACCCATAATGGCCTCGTCACCAAGATATGTGTCACTTACTGCCGTTTTTTGCCATTATCTCGATAATTTATTTATAGTTTTTAACTCATAAAAAATAAAATTAAAGGTTTTTTAATGCCTACAACTTTCACTGATACAATTTTTTTCTAAAACTTAACTGGAAAATTTTACGGCCCGAAAACTGAGTTTTCCGACTTTAGTCGTTGTTTATAAAAAAAAAATAGAGCAAATCTTGCTGGACGTCTATATGTATTTATCATTTATAACCCAATGGTGCAGAGCGAGCAGGTAAAAAGGATAATTACATTAGGGCATTTCCGGACTCATTTAGTAGGCCGAAATAGGTACTTCGTCTTGTAAACATCATATTTGTGTGCTATTTAAGTGAGACTTGATTTACTATGCACTTGTTATCTGAGAAGTAAATTAAGCCTATTTTTATATATATTATTTTTCTATTAGTAATATAATGTGTAATTCGAATGTAGCATGAATGGTTTCACGAAATTGTGAGAAAATTTGATTGTAGACCATTATATTCGCTCTTATTCTTCAAGATTTTTTTTATTTTTCGGTTGGTATAGCTCCAGTCTGTCTACTTTAGTTAGCATTTTTTTCAGATTGATGACCATTGTGTTTTTTTTTCTCTTTTCACACAGTAGTCCAATTGAAAATAAATTAGCATGAACTTTTCAAAGTCTAGTGTAATGAGTTGAACAGTGCTAAAAAAACCGATGCTATTAATATAGAAGTATTTGAGGGTATATACCATTAAAACTGCAGAAATATATATCAGTCTGTACGATTGGTATTTTATGCCTGTAAGTATATTAATACACGATGCAACTGTTATTATATCAGCAATCCTGCCAATTGGTATGTTGTCAGAAGAAGCCCAAGAGGCGAGAAATAAAGATATACATAAATACAGAGAGCATCATGCAAGAAAAGTTTTGAGACAGAAAAATCTAGAAGATATTCTACATCTTCTGATTTCTTCAGACCCACTAATAAGTTCCTACAAAAGATTGCCAAAGAGGAGAAAAGGGTCATTATCCAGTACAGTTTTAAATTTGCATGATGATGACGAAGACGAACATGATGAAGATGACGAATATTATGATGATGATGATATCTGATTGTCTTGGCTATTATACACTTTTATTATTAGATATATAAATAAAATTAATCTCATATTTCAACATTTCAACGTTTGTATTTATGTCTTTATAAACCCCTGACCCTGAATTTTAGTACTGAAATTTTATAAAATTATTAATACATACTATAACACAAAGTCAGTTATAAATACGAGCAAGTGTGTTATTTGAATTTATTTACCTACTCCGATACTTTTGGACCACTGTGAAACTGAATTTATATGACTCCTTTTATAATACTGCCACCCTGTGGCATTTGAAGTAAGTTCTGTTGGGCGTCTTCAACAGGTTTAGAGTAGCGCCATCTATAAATTTTAACCGAGAATGTTCTTGGTATGTGTGTTGTCATGCACCAAAAATGGTAAACATACAGAGCATTCAATAAGCCCAATAAGGTGAACCAATGAAAGCAAAATACGCCTAATGATAGGTACCATGTAAACATTTTTAAGTATTTTTTTGACTTAATGTTTATCGCTGTTATAGTTCCTGTAACATCTCCTCTGTGTAAAATAAAAAATTGTTAAAAATGTGCATATATTCACATCAAAGAAATGGAAATTAACTACTTATTAAGGCTTGCATGGTGGCAAATTAAATTTGATTGGAATTCATGTGGGAAGTATATCGAACAACACAAGTTCTATCATAATTTTAACCAAGATAATAGGATGAGGAACTAACGATGTTATGTTAAATAAATTATTGCCTACTATGTTAATAAAGTTCCTACAAGGTTCTATAACAAAACAATAATACACAAATTTCTAGACATCAAATAAATTGTCTCACTAGTCTCTATGACAGCTTTGAGCTACAAGTGAAATGCTATCCAACGTAATTAACATCATAATGTTTGTCATTTTTTTCTGACAATGTTTAAATTAAGCACCCATCTCAGTATATGAAATAATTCTTTTATAATTTATATAAATGTACTTATTTTTTTTATGTTTACCCAGACTCACGTGTTTGTCACTCAGTTAAGCATATTAATATTCATCAAGACTAAATCTTTAGACTATTACATTTTCATATATGTAAGTATAGCATAATCAAGTGCAATATATTTCTTAAATATTTTTTATTTTCTTTGTCTTCATTCTTAATTAACATTATCCAAACATATTGTCTACATGGAAACACATAAAACAACTTTTCCCACAAAAGAAAACTAAAAATAGGTATAGACAAATAATTGTGCAAATAAAAACGCA
This sequence comes from Leptura quadrifasciata, assembly GCA_963675555.1. Taxonomy (NCBI): domain Eukaryota; kingdom Metazoa; phylum Arthropoda; class Insecta; order Coleoptera; family Cerambycidae; genus Leptura; species Leptura quadrifasciata. The sequence goes on from OY776675.1 coordinate 46,494,548, forward strand.
ACAAAAACTTTACTAACTTATTAAAATACCATTACTCTTTGTGCTACCTCGATCGCAAATTGAATTACTTATCTTTATAGGTTTTTTATACATCAGTTTATTGTTTATTTGATACCATACCGACTAGTTTGCCGGCATTAATAATGAGCACGTAAAATTTTTGTTGCGTTTTTTATTTGCACAGTAAAATTGTACTCGACTATACCAGATATTCTTTACTAAATATTGTACAATCGTTCTATAAATACTTAAAACTGCTTGTAACACAAGTAATTTGGGTTATTTTCCAGGATATCCACTTCTCATTTATACAAAAACTAAAAATACTGAAGGATTCTACGTTGTTCCAGGATTACAGTCCACATAATGTTATGTTGTGCAAACGAAGTTAAATACCGCAAATTAATTATTTAAAATGCCCATGTGTCAACAATGGGCCGCGTTCACCATAATCGTCTTGTCACCCGTTAGTGGCACTGCTGCTCACAGGTTGACTAAAGTACATAACAAAATCACATTCACCAAAGATTTTCCTTGCCCTATAATTTCGAGACAAATTTAGCTGCTTTGCAATTTTCCTTTCGCATGCGACTTTCTTTTATTTCAACGACGACTTTCTTCAAAGATTTGTGATCTCATGCGACTTTTAGTCACATTGACATTATTACAGTGCAACCACGCGAGTTAATACATTCGAGTCATGCATTTTCTATAACGCTTATTTTTTGCCTAATGCGACAATCACATTCACCAAAGATTTTCCTTCCCATACAATTTCGGCACAAATTTAACTTCATTTTAATTTCCCTTTCGCATGCGACTTTCATCAAAGTTTCGTGGTCTCATGCGATATGCTTGTTGCTTATTATTATTATTATTATTATTCATTTGCACAATATTTCGTTGTCACCAAATGATTCATAGCACAGTTTACTACATGACTGCAAAAAAAAAATCGCCAAAAAACGAGAAGTGGATATCCTGGAAATTTACCGTAATTTGGAATTGTCAGCAATTTTACGAATCTACCTTTAGTAACGACTGTCAATTTCATATATAGGCATATGGCATAGACATCCGACAATTTTATAAATAATCTTTCATATAAATATAATAACTGGTTAAATCAAGTCGGATGGTATTTTCCTTTATTTACATTTTTCACATCACTCAATACGATATTAAACACAGAATCATAAAAAAACTATAGGTATTTAACAAAAAACTTATTCTTAATCAAAACAATATAAATTTCTCCACATTTATCTGCGTCCTTTACCTTTGCCTTTACCCTTATTACTACCAGCACTCTGTGGAACCTGCTCACCGGCACCCTTATTTATACGAGACTTTAATTTTGGTATCATTTCGCTCACGTGAAGCATAATACTTTCTCTGGTAGGAAAATCTGAATTGTACAAACTTCCATCGTCATTCCTAAATTGTACTCTTATACGTCCACGATAAAGAAACTCTTTACTTCTTTCCCTGCTGTATAATTTATTTTCAACACCCACTTTAAACCCTGCGGCTACTAAAACATCCCTGATTTCTTGATGTGTGGGGTTTTCAACACATTTATCTTTCATTATTCTTCTACCTTGCGCCAGACTTTTTTTGTTGTTTATGTAAGCAGGGTAAATGCATATCCATCTAAAAATTAAGGAGAATATTAAACATATGTATTTGAAGGTTAGGTTTAAGAAACTGTACCTTTCCCTATCGCTGTGTTTTTTATCAGGGCTCCACTGAAGAACTGGAACACCACTATGGGATTGCATTGTCTGAATAGTCTTTTTTATAACAAAAAATGGGTGAATATAAAATCAGGATTAAAATTTAGTTCAAATTGTCTTATTGACACATCAACAACACATTTGTAGATGTAGTTAACTACGTCAATACCGTTACCAAAATAATACAGATCAGTGACCAACTGAATATTTAAAAATTTATTTCAGAAATAAAGTAAAATTATCAATAAGTTACGCAGCAAGTATAGCTTCAAAAATAAGTTTTCAATTAAGTTCAATTTCTTATATTTCATTTTTATAGTATAATCTTATCTTAATAGCCAGGGATAAACATATGCATTAATCAATAAGTAAGTTTAGCTAAGCAGAAACCTATACTGGGAATGTTTTTATCTGAGCTAACATTTGACTACGTGTTAAGTGCTGTCATCTAGACGAAGCTACCTAAATCTCTAATTTCTATACCAGTCAGTAGCGTCACAAAATTTGTTTGGGTCAGTGATATAAACACAGGACTCTGTAACAAAATGTAAAAAATGTACTTTTTTATTTCTTGTCGAAAATATCGTTAATTCTTCATATACAACTTTGCAAAAAAATTGATATTTCCGTCATGTGGACTAACAAAAAACAGATGACAGAACAAAATCTCATGTTCTTGCAATTGTATCTTGCTCACATTAAATAAATAGGTAGGCTAACACCTGAATAGGCTCCAGAAGTCTTCTTTTCGATATTTGACTTCTGAAAGACGACATTCTATACGCAAATAAATATCTTTCTATTTTTATATGCAATTAAAAAACAAAATATAAGCCAACGCAAAGTGGATAAATTATTACAAAAAGTATAAATATGTAGCAAAGTAAAAATATACCTACTATTAAAGTCCAGTATTCCACTGTTTCCTATGAGAGGAAACCAAATCCATGCATCCAAATGAATTGAAAATAATGTCTTATCCCTGCTAAAAATGTTTGGTCAATATACAACCGGAACTCATAAAGTTTTATTAGTTTCTGTAATCGTGTATGAGGTTTTCATGCTTCCATGAGCCGAAGGTGTAGGCTTTATAAGATTTTTGAAAGTTTTTAAGAGTGTTTTATGAGTTTTTATTACGGTTCTACTCATTTTCTTCCACGAGTTTTGATAAGAATTGGAAATAAATATGTTTATCAAAGATTTCACAAGAAATTACGTCAAATACTTTATAGGGATCTAAAAGGAATCATAAGCAAAGTTTTTAAAAGATTTGAAGTGTTAATTTCTAGATGTGCTTTAAAAGTAATTATAAGTTCCCAACAGGCGTACGAGTAAAACGAGTCTTTAATAAGTATTTACTGACGTTGTTTTGTATGCATTTGTGGGGGTTTATGGGTAAAGTTTATAGACGACTTCAAGAGAAATTACCCACGAAATTTCATGAGTATTGCAGATATTGCAGTACTTATAACAAATATTTTACAAGTATTTACAGTCAAAAATTTACTAGTATTTACAAATATTTTCGTATAACATTTTGGAAAGTTTCAAAGAGAGATTCCATCATGCTTCTTAACAGTATTTGTAAGTTTTGAAAATACTATAAATAAACATGGTTCTTAAGAGATTTTGCAGTTATGTGATTGAAAGCTGTCACATGAATTTATGAATGAAGTTTGTATGAGATTTGGAGAGGTTTTATAATCACAGTTTTACGAGAATTCTAAGAAATTAAAAAGAACAAGTATTTTACAAGTATTGACAGTTGAGAGCTTACGAGCTTATTCTAGTACTTTCGTATAAAATGTTCGAAAGTTTCAAGGAGAGATTCCATGATGTTTCTTACCAGTATTTGCAAATTTTTAAAATACTATAGGTAAACGGGGTTTTTAAAAGATTTTGCAGTTATGTAATTAAAAGTTTTAACATGAATTTATGAATGAAGGCTGTATGCGTTTTGAAAAGATTCTATAATTACAGTTCTTACGAGCATTTTAAGAGATTGAAGAAAACAAATATTTTACAAGAATTTACAGTCAAGATTTTACAAGTTTTTACAAGTATTTTTGTATAAAATGTTCAAAAGTTTTAAAGAGAGATTCCAAGATGTTTCTAAACAGTACCTATTTGTAAGTGTTACAAGTACTATAAGTAAACATTGTATTTAAGAGATTTTGCAGTTATGTGATTTAAAACTTTAGCATTAATTTATGAATGAAGTTTTTATGGGATTCGGAAAGGTGTTATAATCATAGTTATTACGAGAATTATAGAGAATTAAAAATAAGAGCAAGTATTTTACAAAAATTTACAGTCAAGAGTTTACGAGCTTTAACAAGTACTTTCGTATAAAATTCTATGATGTTTCTTAGCAGTATTTGTAAATTTTAAAAGCACTACAAGTAAATATTGTATTTAAGAGATTTTCCAGTTATGTGATTGAAAGCTTTCACATGAATTTATGAATGGAGTTTGTATGAGATTTGGAGAGGTTTTTTAAATACATTTTTTATAAGCATTCTATGAAATTGAAAAGATCAAGTATTTTTCAATAATTTACAGTCAAGTACTTACGAGCTACCTTTTACATGTATTTTCCATAAAATATTCAAAAGTTTCAGAGAGAGATTCCATGATGTTTCTTAGCAGTATTTATAAGTTTTAAAAGTATTATAAGTAAACGTAGTTTTTAAGGGATTTTGGAGTTATATAATTAAAAGTTTTCACATGAATTTATGAATGAAGTTCGTATGAGATTTGGAGAGGCTTTATAAATCACAGTTCGTAGCATTCTAGACAATTGAAAAGTAAGTGTTTTACAAGTATTTACAGTCAAGTGTTCACGAACATTTACAAGTATTTTCGTATAAAAAATTTTAAAGTTCCAAACAGAGACTCCATGATGTTTCTTAACAATATTTGTGAGTTTTAATAGTACTATAAGCAAAAATTGTGTTTAAGAGATTTTGCAGTTAACTGATTAAAAGCTTTCACATGAATATATGAATGAAGTTTGTATGAGATTTGGAAAGGTAAGTTTTTACAAGCATTCTGAGAAATTGAAAGTTTTAAAAATTTTCTTAGTAGAAATTTTCTTTAAGATTTTGCAGTTACATGATTAAAAGCTTTATTCGCATAATTGTATGAGTGAAATTTGTATGTGACTTATAGAGGTTTATTTAATAACGATCTTTGAGAGCCAGGGGTCAAGTATTTTACAAGAATTTACAGTCAAGAGTTTACCAGTATTTTTAATACTTACAAACCCCTTTAGAAACATTATGGAACTTCTCATTGAAACTTTCAAAAATTTTACACCAAAATACTTGTAAATGCTGGTAAACTCTTGACTGTACATTTTTGTAAAATACTTCACCCCCTTAATTCCACAGAATACTATTAAAACCGTTATTAAATAAACCTCTTCAAATCACATACATATTTCATTCATACACTTAATGTGAATAAGGCTTTTAATCATGTGACTGCGAAATCTCAATTTTTTTTTTAATTTAAAGTATTTTTAAAACATCATTGAATTTCTCTTTGAAACCTTTGAAAATTTTATACGAAAATACTTGTAAATGCTTGTAAACTTTTGTCTGCAAATTCCTGTAAAATACTTGCTCTTTTCAATTCCTCGGAATGCTCGTAAAAACTGTTAATATAAAACCTTTCCAAATCTCATACAAACTTCATTCATACATTCTTGTGAAAATTTTTAATCACATAACTACAAAATCTTTTAAACACAATTTTTACTTATAGGACTTTTAAAACTTACAAAAACTGTTTAAAAAACATGGGTTCTCTCTTTCAAAGTTTCGGAAATTTTACAAAAAGGTACTCACTCGTAAATTATCGTGAACTCCTGGCAGTAAATTTTTGTAATATACTTGTTGTTTTCAGTTCTTTAGGATAGAGTGCTCCTAAAAACTGCTATTATAAAGCCTCTACAAAACTCATACAAACTTCATCCATAAATTCATGTGGAAGCTTTTAATCCCATAACTGCAAAATCTCTTAAAAACAATGTTTGCTTATAGTACTTTTAAAACTTACAAATACTGTTAAGAAATATCATGGAATCTCTCTCTGAAACTTTCGAAATTTTTATACGAAAATACTTGTAAAAGCTAAAACTTACAAATACTAATCAATCGTACGGGAAACTAAAAACAGAATTCAAATAAATCGTCAAAACGTACAAAAACTTCGTAGCTACATACTACAGTTTCCAGTAGAGGGGTCTCACGTTCATGTTGCCTGCATATATTGTTCCCCAGATGCCTTATGCAATTTTCTGGTTCATTAAATTTAAACTGGAACTATCGCTGCTGGCTTATTGCCATCAATGAATTTATTTTGCATACTTGTTTGATGATGATTTAAAATTATCTAATGAGTCATAAAAGGTAATATCACAATGTTTACTTTGGAAATGGTCATGGTGCTGCCTTCTCACCGTCTTACAATATCTTATAAATACTCTTGAAAACTGTTTCAAATACACATAGACGGTTATATAAGCTCATAAAATATTTTTACAGAATTATCATTGAAACTCTCACTGAATGACTATATCTTATAAATACTCGTGGATACTGCTTCAAATACAGTGGCAAAGATTATAGAAACTCATAAAATATACTTTGGAAATTATTGTTAAAACTCTCACTGACTGACTGAATCTTGGAGACTGCTTCAAATACACCGGTAAAGGTTATAGAAACTCACAAAATGTAATTTGGAAATGGTCATTGAAATTCTGACAGTCTTACCATATCTTATAAATACTCTGGGAAACTATTTTAAATACATATAAAAGGTTATATAAACTCATAAAATATGTTTTGAAAGAGATCATTAAAACTTATAAATACGGATAAAATCTTATAAAAAACATTCAGAAATTATCTGAATATTCTCGCCATTTCCAGCATACTCCAGTGCAATTAGGAAAAATTTACTGATGTGACCCAAAAATTTTGGGTACATTTTTTCTTTTGTTCCTTATTTGAAATGGGGGTTAAAGAAAACCTTAAGTCTGAATTTGCGCATTCCTACCTCCCCCCCTTTCGCCGCCATCTTGGATTTGTTTTTCTTTTTTCAATCGCTCATAACTCGAGTTCTATTTATCGCACAGTAATGAAAAAAATATCGTTGTACTCGTGAGGATTTACTCTTTATGTCATCACGAATGCATTTTTGCCGTAAAAGTTATTGCAAAAAAGCTATTAGAGCTCAAAGTTGAGAAATGATTTCAAAAAAAATTTTTTTCGCTTTCTTGGCTCGCCACTCTTTTGCAGTGCATCTGACACTCTCTGTCAACAAAATGTTATTTAAACTAGACGCGATTTCTAGGATTTAAAAAAAAAAATTAAGTCCGTAAGTGGATTCCTCGCCCGCCAATCCACGCTCAAAGTTGACATGTTCAAATATGCGCGGAGCGTTTTCAATCAGTCGTAGTATTTTAACTTGTACATTTTGTAAACTCATTTCCACACCACCTTTGAGGTAGAGTCGACGGAGCGTTTTTTTTACGTGGTTTCCCCCCGAGGCCTAATCCACGATTTCTTTGCTTGTTGTTCGATTTCTTGCCACTTTTCTATAGGAAATTAATAGTTTTCGTCAGTTTCCTGGGACACTTCATACGCTTTACTTTTCGTCGCTCTGGGTAATGGTACCATAGTAGGAAGGTCGTAGCAATCCTTGTCTTCATCATCCAAGATTTCTGCAACTTCCTTGACGTTTGTGCAATTTTCGCCGCAGCAAATTTTGCATAAGATGGAACACTTTAATCCGGCCTTTCGGCAGCCGCAAGCTTTACCGCAGTTTTTGGCGGATCCACATGATATAATGTCCAATAGAATTTGTGGAATCGGGTCTTGTTCGCTGGTCACAGGCTCTAAACCGCGGTAGCCATTTTTCCAGCCCCAGGAAATCGCGTTTTTTTCTTGCCCGAGCCACTTCTGGACCTGATGATAAGTCCGTAGGGAATGCTGACGTGTTGCGGAACTCGGTGGGGGCAAGCGCGACAAATCCGTTTTCTTTTTAAGACCCAATCGTGTAAACATTTTAAATCGCAATCCATCGATGGACACGTCGGATTCATTTCCTCCGTACAGTGCGATTAACACGCTCTCTCCAGCTGCAGCGATGACATTTTGTTCAGGAGTGTTTGTTTGGAATAATTTTATATCCTCTTGAAGGTGAACATTTTTTTTGATGACGTCAATTATTTTTTTCTTTCCCATTCCGCAGATTGCTGACACAGTGTCACATCCTGAAAAGGCATATATGAAAAGCAAATGCTCCAGCAGAAGTGCGTGTTTGAAGCTGCTTGTAGAATATGTCTTCGATGCCGTTGTTCCCCTTCCTATTTTATGGAAATAGACATTTTTTTTAATTTTTCCCGAGTGCACACAGCAACACAAGCAGGTCCGTATCCTCTCCTACGATGACGACAGCATCAAATTGTGGACTTAAATCAATTGCAGTTTTCACGATATCCACGTTCGCACCTTCCCATGATTGTTTCATTGTGAATCAAAGGTGGTGTGGAAATGAGTTTACAAAATGTACAAGTTAAAATACTATGACTGATTGAAAACGCTCCGCGCTTATTTGAACATGTCAACTTTGAGCGTGGATTGGCGGGCGAGGAATCCACTTACGGTCTTAATTTTTTTTTTAAATCCTAGAAATCGCGTCTAGTTTAAATAACATTTTGTTGGCAGAGAGTGTCAGATGCACTGCAAAAGAGTGGCGAGCCAAGAAAGCGAAAAAAAATTTTTTTGAAATCATTTCTCAACTTTGAGCTCTAATAACTTTTACGGCAAAAATGCATTCGTGATGACATAAAGAGTAAATCCTCACGAGTACAGCGATATTTTTTTCATTACTGTGCGATAAACAGAACTCGAGTTATGAGCGATTGAAAAAAAGAAAACAAATCCAAGATGGCGGCGAAAGGGGGGGAGGTAGGAATGCGCAAATTCAGACTTAAGGTTTTCATTGACCCCCCTTTCGAATAAGGAACAAAAGAAAAAATGTACCCAAAATTTTTGGGTCAATTCCTAATTGCACTGGACTAGCAGTACAACGCATGAAATCCTATCAAGACTCGTTGTCATCTAAGAGATATATCTCTTTATTACTGTTTTAAATACACATATGGAATCTTTTAAAATCTTGTCAACTCTTACGTATTTTTGGCTTTAGAAACTTATCAAACCTTATATATATTTTTATGATTAATTGGATTGAATCTGCGGTAGGTTCTTGATGAAACATATTCAATAGAATAATTATAAATATTCGAAAGAATAGTTACAATACGCACTTGGTTTATTGTCTCATTAGTTTTGTTCAGATTTTTCTGACATATGTTTCGGCCTTGCGACCATTATCAAATAGTCTTAAAAACTAACCTGAAAGTGGTGGTTCACAGTATATATTTTAGAAATCTTTTACCTACTTAGAGGGGGATAATAACTTGATTTGCTATTTATTTAAATTTAACAATACAGGTCGGAACTACGAACTTAATTTTAATTTTATTACTGTGTCTAGTACAGGGTTGTTCATAAATTCTGTTTGTGTATTTGTAACTTTTTATGGTTTCTTAGGGCCTTCTTAATTTCTAAAATTTCATGCATGTCTAGGATTTTTCCTTTGTTTGCATTATGCAAAAGTTTAACACTACTACCGTTAAAAACGAGATTTTGCTCAATGCAATGTTCGGCGAAACCAGTTGATTTTTTATTATATAAAATAGACTGTTTGTGTTCTCTTAACCTCACATCTATGCTACGGCCACTCTGACCTATATATACGGCATCACAGTCGTCACATTTTATTTCATATACCCCCGATTTTTTATATATTTTCTGTCTTTTCTTTATTATTAATCAACAAGCGACCTAAATTATTTCTATTCGTTGATATTTTATTAATACCTAATTTATTTAATCTATTACGTACTGCATTGCTAACCTTATTTACATAATTTATACTATGCCACTTTTTGTTTTCTATATTTGGCACGTTATAAAAATGTTTTTTGTAATAATTTTCTCTGTTTATTTTTTATTAATTTGTCAATAAGTAACTGATCATAGCCATTGTTTTTGCTAGCCTTTTAAGAATTCTAACTTCTTTTTCAAAGTTAACCCTATTTAAATTTAGAGAAATGGTCTGTGTACATAGCTATGAAACGGTGATATTTTTATCTTCCAAGATTGATTACAATTTGCATGTGTAAGAGTGTCAGTAAAAGTTGGCTTTCTGTAAATATCAAGTTCTAGCCCATGTTCTTTACGTGTCAGCGTAATATCTAAAAAGTTTATTGACCGTTCTTTTTCCATTTCAACTGTAAACTGAATTTTGTTGTTTAGGGAGTTAATAAAATGGATGAAATGTGACAATTGTCTCTCAGTACCGATCCATATACAAAACACATCGTCAACATATCTTACTCAAAAATGTATGTAGTTAAGGAGATTATTGTTTGTGGTAAAAAGATTATTTTCAAAATTTGCCATGAATATTTCAGCTAATAATGGGCTTAACGGACTACCCATAGGTAAGACGTTTACTTGTGTATACATTTTATTATCGAATTTAAAATAATTTTGTTTGATACACATATTAATTAATGTTTGTAAGTCTTTTTGTTCATTTTGATTCAATTCACTATTTGAGATAAGATGTTGTAATATATCCTTAAGCTCATGAATAGGGATAGAGATAAATAAACTTTTAACATCAAAGGAAACTAATTTGGCATTTACGGGTAAGGTTATGTTTTCCAATTTGGTCACAAGTTCTAAAGAATTTTTTATACTGTAAGGGGATTGAAACTTAATCAACTGAGGTAAAGTCGAATTGAGTTTATTACATAGTCTATAAGACGGTCCATTAATATAAAACACTACCGGTCTCATAGCAAAACCCTCCTTATGAATTTTTGGTAAACCATAAAGTATGGGGGCTGTAGCATTCATTAATAGAAGGTTGTTTGTTTGAAAATTTGTTATATTTGATGTATTTTTCTTTAGTAGTACCTGGATTTCTGACCGAAATATTTTCGAAGGGTCATGTTTTAGTTCTTTAAAATCATTAGTATTTAATAATTCATTCATTTTATTCTTATAATCAGATCTAGATAAAACTATCACAGTATTACCTTTATCTGCTTTACATAAAATTAATTCGTTAGAAGACAATTTACTACTGATATCGTTTACAGTTTTTTGTTCTAATTTGTTAGAGTTATATTCTTTTGTGAATTTTTTATAACCTTTGACACAAGGTATTTTTCGCCATTGTTATCTAACGGGTTAAGTGCCAATTCAGTGTTTACAGCTAATAAGTCTAAGTCTTTCTTGCTCGTTATTTTAGGACAATATTTTAGGCCGTTTTCGAGCAACTTGGTTTCATCAGCGTTAAATTGTACATCGGTTAAATTAATTAATCTAGGATGAAACTTATCTGAATCCCCAGCTGGCAGGTTCGTATTCGAGCAGTTCTTCAATTTCTACGATGATTTTCAAGTTTTTCAGCTGTATAAGGTATTGACTGTGTGAATTGTCATGTACTTCTTGTCGAATTTCTGCATCAACGATGTCAAAAACAATGGGATGTAAAACATGAGAGAGTTCGGTATGTATGAGTTTCAAATGCAAGCATAAGTTGTCGCGTCTTTTGTACCATTTTTTCATTTTTTCTTTCAACCAAGTTATATAAATAAGCACTATCTACCGCTTTCTTTGCCTCTCGTGAGTTATGCCGACACACGATTTTCATAAATTTAGGGATCTATTTTTCTCTGATACACTGTTTGTTGAACCACAAATGATTGTTGCATTTTTTCACTTTTAGGAGAGTTTTTTATACATCACCGCAAGTTTTGCTTCACTGCGCTAGGTTCTTGATGAAACATATTCAATAGAATAATTATAAATATTCAAAAGAATAGTTACAATACGCAATCGGTTTATTGTTTCATTCGTTTTGTTCAGATTTCTCTCTAAGTAGGTAGAATATTTCTAAGATATATACTGTGAACCACCACTTTCAGGTCTGTTTTTAAAACTCTTCGGTAATGGTCGCAAGGCCGAAACATATGTCTGAGAAATCTGAACAAAACTAATGCAACAATGAACCAAGTGCGTATTGCAACTATTCTTTTGAATATTTCTGTCTGTCTGGTCGATAGCCAAGTGGGTTAAGGCGCGAGGTGGCAATCGCGATTAATCACACGGACATCGCACCACCGGGTTCGAATCCTGGCTCCGGCACTGTCGGAGGAAATGGTTGTATGTCTGCGTTTTTTCAATGTGTAACCCCCTTCCGCACAAGCCCTGGCTTCTGGAATTGGGGGTTGTCTAATTTCTGTGGTGCTTATTTATTTATTATTATTTATTATATTTTTATGAGTTTTTATGAAACATTTTGAGCAGGGATAACTTGCGACATACTACGTCTTCAACCGGAAAACGCTAAATAAAATCTGATTGCAATAAGCCTTCAATAAGTAGATTAATCCCAAAGAAAGGACTATAGTGTAGGGCTGTTGTGCATCGCCAGCCGTAGACTAGTTTCGAGCTTGCTAGCTCTCATCAGTACGACATTGGCGAATCCACAACCCAGCACTGTAGTCCTTTCTTTAAGATTAATTTAACCTGCTGGAGGCGTATTACAATCAGATTTTATGTTGCGTTTTCCGATTGAAGACGTAGTATGTCGCAAGTTATAGGACATTATTTTCAATTGATTTGGAAACGCACATTGTGCACTTTGATTGGTGGCAATGAATCGATATCCTTTCATAGGAAACAGTGGAATACTGGACTTTAGTAGTAGGTATATTTTTACTTTACTACATATTTATTCTTTTTGCAATTAAAAAAGCTAAAAACAATTCCAAGATCAATGTATATTGTCATATTTTGCAAAATAAAAACGGTACAAAATTACTAGTATAAAATTACTTCTTCTACAAAACGTTAATCGTAGTAAAACACTTCTCTGCCATTAATTCTTTGAACGGGTCTCGTATTACTTGATATTAATCTTGAACAGCCCTTCAACTTTCTGAATTTCCGCACCTGTTTTGAGGAAATCACCAGTGGCTCCGGTTTTACAATCCATATAACACCTTCTGTGCATGGTGGAAAACTGAGAGACCCTTCGTATGTAAAGTAATCTCTCGAAAAGTCTGGTAGTAATAAGGATAAAATTATTGGTTCGATGGATATGCTACTCATTGGGTTTCTTATATATTGTAAGGAGGTTATAATAGGTTCCAAAAATGGATTGTCCTTTGGAGTTACCTAAAAATAGGAGTAACGTTTAAAAGTTGCTTTTAAATTTATTATTGCACATACAAAGCTTGCTAACGGATCATTAATTTCAATAAATATTATGCATTTGTAGGAAAAATTCTCGTGTGGAACTATATTTCTAAAACTTATTCTTAACTTATTTTCCTGATTTGGTATAAGTTCGAAATTTCCAGTACGAATTTATATTCCAGGTTTCAGGCCGCATAAATGGAGGAGTTATCAATATATGAAGATGGCCAACGCAAAATATTACCCTAATAACAACTACACCTAATGTTTATATCATAAAATTTCCGTTATTTCTCAGTCGATCGTCAGGAAAAAAACAGTTTTTTAACTAGTAATTATTACTGTTTTACTTATAAAGACTAGAACTAAAGCAAATGATATAAAATGCTAACATGAAAAGTTTATCCTGTGACGACCCTCTATTAAAGAAACAATAGTTTCTATGTTGGAATGTATAATTGGTATATTGTGAAGTCGGCCCACAATAGGTCTGTCCACAAAAAAATTAATATACATTAAAAGTATTGAAAAATAAAGATTTTTATCTAATAATAAAAATATTAACTTGTATAACTTTTCACACCACTGTAACCGTACAATGCAAGAAGGAAACGTTCTCCAGCTTTAGCAATGATCTCTGGATCAGCATTTGGGTTTTTCAATACCTGGACAACTTCGTTTAAATCTGGATTTTAAATATAAAAGTATGAAAAGTATGTCGTTAAACAACTATAGATATGCATGCTTCACAAAATCAGCATATAAAAATAAATTTAATATTGCATCGCTACCACCAACTGAAGCAGCAGCACGACAACATTCGTTCCGAACCTATCACCAGGTTCAGCAGTGGTATGGGAATGAACAAAATACAGAGCAATGGGGATGGAAAAGAAACAAGGATGGGCTTATTCCTGTCATCACACTCGAGCCCCAGCTCCGGAAAACTTGTTAAAACTTATTTCTTGCGAATGCAAGAAGGGATGTGAGAGAGCTTGTGGATACAGAAAGGCTGGACTAAAGTGATTTGTTACATGCAAAAATTGTAGTGGCACCAGTGATAAGTCGCAAGTTCCATCACAAGATAACGATGAAGAGGAAGAAACGGAGACTGTTTTCGAGCAAGCGTATGATGAAATCGAGGACGAAGAGGATTGCAACGAAACTGATAATCCCATCGCGGATGATGTGGAAGAAATTTCTATTTGTGACGTTTCGATCGGTACTGAAGACGATGAACTCGCAACACCTGTTCCATCTAGAACAGTGAAGCGAAGGAAAATTCGCTAAATTTTGAAATAGTGCATTGCATGTGGATTAGGCCTACTGGGAATACCACGAAAAAAAAAAACGAGACACTTACTCTACTTAATGGTGGTGTGGAAATAAGTTTTTTGGCCAAAACGCATGTTGGAGAAAACTTTGCGGCGCTCGTACGCTAAAACTATTCATTTTACAAAAAATAGGTTATCTCATAAATTATAGGAAATTTTCTCTACTCCAACATATTATATAACTGTTCTTATTGTAAAATGACTCGGAAAGGAGATATTGTAAAAAACTGTTTTTAAAACTTTCCAGGTAACCTCATTTCAATTTGTATCATATATTGTATGATACAAATTGAGAATGACATTAAACTGAGTACGCATGGCGTCATCTATTGGGTATATTAGGAACTGGCTTGGATTGTTCTCCATTGGCAAGCCGAGAGATCATTTCTGAATCACCATATCTGTTAGCAGCGTCTAAAGTTTTTGCCCGTGTCGATTGGCCTTACTGAAAATATTAATTAGAAACAAATGATTACAAAACAATATAATACAGAGGCTCTAACAGAAAAAAATGAGATGTTTCAGTAGACCTTCGAAAAAATTTTTATTTTTGGAATTTTGTTTTGCACTCCAAAGATAATATTTTAAAGAAAGTATTGGAAATTATATGTTTATATGCTGTATAGGGTTTTAAAAATCACATTTCTGTGAATTAAAAAATTATTCTTTTTTTGCGATTTGGAGGGTGCTTTCAACTCCTTTATCTCGAAAATGGAGCGAGAAAGTAAAAAAATGTATATCAAAATTTGTGCTTGTCGGGATCTACTGCTAATTTTTTTCGTTAGTTCGAAGCTGTTCATTTAAACTAGTACTTGGTGAAAAAAAGGGTAATAATATTTCCTTGACTAATATAAGAAATTCGACAAGATGCATGAAATTTAAAACTTTTCATACCAGACAATATTGCATTTTTATGAATCAAGAAACCCGGTCGGGCTTCGCAGCTAATTTTCTCTCTCTCTCTCTCTCTTTGGAGACTCTTGTTAGAAGCGCTATATAGTAGACGGAAATTAGACAAATTTATGTGGAATAGAAGAGAAAAATTATAATAAGCTGAAATGTCTATAAGAGTTAACTTATGTGTGTAAGAATACATATAAAAAAGTTTCCACCCCTAAGGGGTAAGTTTCATTCCTATCTTACCCCCTTTAGGGACACCGCACTGTTTTTTTTACAATATTTTCTAAACGCTTTATCTTAGGGAAAAAACATAAGTGTAGAAAAAGGTTTGTCACAAAATTCTCTACAAAAAAAATTCTGTGTTATGTATCGACATTTCTATTACTTTTTATGTTATTAAATCTAAAGATTTACAGTTGTCAAATGTCCTTAAGAACTCAAGAAAAACAGTTCTTTTTGCTCATGACTTTAGTGGAAGAGACACAACGTCTGCTTTTTTTGGAAAAGGCAAACTCCAAACTATAAATTTATTAAACTCGAAAGCAAATTTACAAGAAGTTGTTAAAACCTTTAACAAACCAAATGCTACAAAACAGGATATTACTGAGGTTGGGGAAATATTTGCTCTTGCACTATATAAAGTACAAAAAATGAAACCTCAATAAATCATCAGAGGTATGTTCTGTTTAACACCTCGGTTGGCAATTCTAGTCAAACGGTTAATTTGGCAAGGCTACCCGCCTCGACGTTCGCAGCTTTGCAACAACATTCGTTGCGGGTTTACCACCAAATTCGGGCTTGGCATGGAAATGTTTTAGAGCCAGAAGAATGAGGATGGAAGAAATCAGGTAATATTTTAATACCTGTTATTACTACTGAAGCAGTCGCCCCCTTATCAATTTTAGAGCTAATTTCGTGTGCCTGCAAAAAGGGCTGCGGAAAGCGATGCCGATGTTTAAAGGTTGGTTTAAAATGTTTGAATATGTGTATGAACTGTCACGGACAAGCATGCGGAACGGACAGACAAAATTGAATTTGAGCAGAATAAAGCCTTTAACGGATTAGGCCTCAAGGGGAAACCACATAAAAACCCACCGACAAACTCTACCTCCTGGGTGGTGTGGAAACAAGTTTGGTTTAGAAATTGCTAATGACTATTTTTGGTTCTTTTTTAATTAAATTCTATGTCATTTATAAAAAGTTGTTGAAACTGAATGCTACAAAACAGAATATTACAAGGCTGGATAAATATTGTGTTTCCATCCAAAAGCGTTTTTGTTACCTACCCCTAAGTTTGCCGTCGATTAATGTAAACACCCTTAAAATAATCTGCAAACGACCTATAGGACATGTTTTATAGAAAATTTGATTCTGAATATTTTTCAATATCTCTATTTTTGTTGTAGAACATCACATTTCCAAAATATTGAAAAACCAGCACGGTGTCATTATAAGGGTGAAAAAGGGATGAAGTTCACCAGTTAGGAATGGGAACTTTTTGATCCTGTATTCCTACCCTTATCAACTGTCGATTTAGAAAATATCAGATTATTATAATTTTTTTCTTCTATTTTTGCTAATTTCCGTGTACAAATAGTTTTTTGGGTAAATTTACAAAAAAATCATAATCGTAGCTCAAACTATTGATTTAATAGCGCGATGTATGTTTTAAAAACATATTTTTCAAATTCTCAGACATGAATAAAGCGATTTTGAAAAATTTGGCCCTGCTAAAGGAAGTTGTAGAAATCCATTTCGGATGGCCAAAATTAAGCCCCACAAAATGGCGGAAGGTCCCATTTGGTTATACCTTAAAAAAAACTACCAGGAATAAGCGAGATAGAGAAGCGATTTTACTTCACTATATTACTTGAAACTTAAAACATAATGTCAAGGTAGTAGTACATTTGTCAATTAAAATGTTATTTCATTTGAGATAATTATTTAACACATCTAGTCCTTATTATAATTTCATCTGCTTGAACAAAACTGGATGTAATTAGTTTACCCGTCATTATCAAGTACGGCTATTAAAAATTTTAACTAATATTGTCAGACAATACTATGAATGAATGATTTCCTCTATATTATGTTTGACTCACCATAAACAAATAGCTCAAAATCAACAGAGATCCGCATCTAGCAGCTTGAAGAACGTCGGTATGTTGAGATGAAGATTTAACAAAAGATGCTTGAATTTCCAGGGCATATCTTGTGCTGTCCACCATATGCTCCGAACCTTCGTTATCATTTGGTCCCCACCGAATACGTATATTGTGAAAAGTGTACTCGTCGCAGAGAGGACCACCAGAGATTTTCGGCGTATTACAACCAAACCAACTTGCGTATATGACCACTACAAAAAAATTCTTAGTAAGTAAGTTGTATTTGAGGGCCATCGATAAGATGCCTACGAGCGTCAATTGAGGAAGAAGGTAAGAAAAAATATTCGGCTATAATTAGATTTATTTTTGTACAGCAATATTATACATGTACGAAATGTTTCAGTATTCGAGTTTTTTTACGTAAACTTGCGCAAGTGGTGCTGCAAGAAGTAAATTTTAACTCATGTTAATGATAAATCAAAGAGACAAAATTTTATTACTTCACAGTAAGGTCCATAAGTAACGGATAAATTAATTATCTATGTAATTAACAATTTATGAGTAAAATCCTAAAATACTTCAACTATTAATTCGGAAATGACATTTGTAGAGCATAATTTTGTGCCCTCCCTTTCAACCCCGTTGAAGTGACAGTTACCCCTTTAAAATTTTTAAATGGAACGAGGGTGCGTATAATAGCTCATTTGACAGGGTTTTTATTTCTCTATCCAGCAATATAAAGTTCTTTGAATTTTGTATATTCTTCATCAAGAAAATTAAATTTTGAAATGTAAGTATTTGATACGTATACAATCAAATGTATCCTAATCTATTTTATGTACCTATCGGTACAATCTGGCTTGGATATATTGTTAGATATTCATTATAATGCAAATAAATCTACAAGATAATTTGCCGCCGATAGTGATGTTAGTAAAACGTCCATATTGCGTCTTCTAAAAAATGAAAAATACCACCCATATAAAATTCATTTGGTTCAAGCACTTAAAGACGATGACCCTGATTGAACTTTTGCGAAATCATCGCAAATAGATGATTCGTTATTTATAAAATAAAAAAAGACATTCTGTTTTCTGATGAAGCAACATTCGTCTTAAATCGAACAATCAACAAACAGAACTGTAGATACTGGAGTACAGAAAATCCACATTGGATGATGGAGGCCAATACTCAATATCCTAAGAAGGTGATAGTAGATTAAAAGCCCGATTCTATCTTTCAGTCAGTTCGCAATTCATTGTTAAAATTTGGCGATCCCTACAAGGTGTTACTTACCCTATAAGAGAGTAATTCTACTAGGTTGTACAAAAATTGTATGGTGCAGGGGGTTGTAGAGGGCTTTTCAAAAAAATATATATAAAAAACAAATTTGCACAAAATTAACATATCTATACGTTAACAAAAAATTGAAATGATATTGCGAGTAGTTTTTTTTTAATAAGTATAAAATAGAGAAAAATAAATTTTGTATTGTTTTACATGCGATAGAGAAGTTATTAGAACTCCTGCGTAACTTTGAAGGTGTTCAAAATTTTTGTGGAAGTATAACACTTAGTATCTCAAAAACCACTGCACTAATCAAAAAATTACTTCAATAAATATTGTTCGCAATTTGACTGTGCCACATTTATTTTGTTGATAGCTTAATTTATCACCGAGAAGTTTAAGAAAATGTAAAACAATGTCAAAATGCGGTAAACAGTCAAGCATATACAGGGTGAACCATTAATAATAAGCCACAGTTCAGGAGTAGATTCTTTGTGCCAAAATATGAGGATATGACCAAATATGCTGTAGTAAAATATTGCTGTAGAAAAAGATACAGGGTGTCAAATTTCGTTTTCTTGCAATAACTCAACAGCCTCTTGACTGATCTTCGCCAAATTTGCTAGAGGAACTTTTTTTATTCTAAGAAACAATGATTTATGTATTACATCACGTTAGATCATAGAGGGCGCCGCATGACCTGTAACTCATGATGAATTTTTTTCATATTTTTTTTTACGAAACGTTGTGGTACTTTTGATCAGAAAATCTGATGAGGACGTCATTTCCACATTTAAAAAATACACTTGGTAGAACTTGATAACTCCAACCGTTTTCGAGGAAAGTGCCGTTAAACATTACAATAATTTTTGAAAGACAAATTCAAATTTAATGAAACAAAGTGTATTTATTGAAAAAAGTACAAAACTTAAGGGAAAATAAAATCGTAATAACAGCGTAAACTCTTTCTCACTTTCTTATGAACTAATGGATTATGTTCATGGTATTGAGATAAATACATAAATCAAAAGATTGTCTAAAATAAGGACCTAATCTTATTAGAAAATAAAAAAATAACGTAAAAGTTGACTTAATGACATTATAACCTTTCCCCCCCATGCAAAAAACCCCATTGCTGAAACTTAGAGTAAATGTTCGATATGGTCTCCACCTACTTTTATGCCTTTTCGAATTCTATTCATAAAAGATTTTCTTACATTGAAAAATACATTTCCCTGTCCTCTAATAAAATTCGCTGTTTTGTATTTTGTCCCAAAGTTCTTCTCTTGAATTGATAGTATGTGCATAGACAGCAATTTCTCTACAATAGCTTTATAACATTGAGTTTTAAAGATTTTTAAAACAAAATTTTACAGCAATGTAGTTATTTAAGCCTAATGCCATTTACGTCAGCCCTAATATAGATTCTTTATAAATGCTTTTTACGTACAGTAGAAGGAGTATTTCATAAAGCACTTATTCAACTGAAATTCTGTTTTTGAGCTATGTAGCTACAATCTTCCGCCTTTATAGAACTCTTATACAGCTAAACTTACTCCGTTTCATAACCTCCAACGTCATTTGATTTGCTTTCGAATTTTTTTGTTATGTAGCAACGAATGTAGCAAAAGTATAGGTCTAAAATTTAAACAAAAGTGATATCATATCCCTCAAAATCAAAATGATGTTATCATGAATTAAATTATTACACAAAAAGTGAATTTCTATCAAAGTAAATTCACCTGCCCGAGGATTTTGTCTTCTTCTACTACTACGTTTACATAGGCAAAGTGCTGTTTTAAGTATTTATAACTGGTTCTGTAGTAACCTTTGGATATTTAAGGGAACCGTATTGTATTTTCTAAAAATAAATATAACAAGGCGGCCTTTGTTACCGGTTTGAGGTATAATTAACTTTTTATCACTTGAAAGGAAAACTTTGCAAAATATTTAGCAATCACTTATGGGGTGGTAAAAATACGTGACATCATTGTAAAACAATTCTATAGAAAAAAATCGGCAGCTACTGGAAGCGGCTGGAACCTCCCCACTCGGTGGATCTTTGAAACCGAAAAGAACATTAAATTGTGTGACAAAACGGCACTAAACGTAATCCGATCTCATCCAAAACCTTTTCAGATCTTCTGGGGCACTAAAAAACCCTCAATGAATTTACAATCATCTATGCGAGTTATTACCTACATTATCGCTCGTTGAATAATATACTATTAGAATATTAACAACTTTAACATCACTTGAACGACTAAGAAAGTCTAGTTATCCTAAATACTACAGATTTGTAAAGCAACAAACTGAAAATTGGTAAAGTGACAATCTATAATAAATTCACCAACGAAGGTACAGAAAGCATATGATATTGATATTGTTACATCTACCTTTAAAGTTTGTGACAATCCACTAAAAGTTACAAATGTGCCGAAATCTTATTAACATGACATAACACCAACGTTATCGGATGACAAACGATGACAATGACAATCATCAAAATTTGCTCATTGCAATCCGATCGCTCGCGGCTGTCTTTGTTAAATCAAACATTAGCATTTCAGTAATTTTACTAGATTTTAGAGGAATATTTGTGGTTTAGTTCTTCGATTTGTCTATATATATATATATATATATATATATATATATTTAAAAACGGCACTAAACGTAATCCGCTCTACTTCTAGAGCAGTGAAGAAACCCTCACTGTTAAATTTGCAGACGAAGGTATAAATTTTTTCTTGACTATTTTGTACTATACCTAAGTGGTTATCTTTTGTAATCAATAGGGAATTGTCATCAGCAAACAATTAACTAGCATTTGCTAACAATATTAGGTAAGTCATTAATAAATAGTACAGAAAGCAGTGGCCCCAGAACTGATCCTTGGGGGATACCACATGATATGGAGAACTTAGATGACTTACTATGACTTATTTCAACGATCTTTTGACGATTAGACAAATACGACTCTAACTAACCACCCAACTTACCACGAAGACCATACTTCCTTAATTTTTCTAACAGAAAAGCATGATTTACAAGAAATGCCTTACTCAAATCCATAAAAATACCAAAGCATTTCTCATTTTTATGTAAGTTTGTGTAAAGTTTACTGAGGAAGTTAAGTATGCCAGTCTGAGTCGACCTGCCCTTTCGAAAACCATGTTGTTCATCATACAAAAATGTTTGTACAAAAATTAATGTTTCTATTGTACAGAATTCTTTCTAAAATTTTTGAAACGGAGGAGAGAAGTGAAATAGGTCGGTAGTTGTCGATGTTTAACGCATCTCTTTTTTTATGTAGCGCAATTATTTTAGCGATCTTTAAGTCTTCTGGAAATACTCCTTCAGATAATGACCAGTTTATTAAATAAGTTAAAGGACTTCAACATGTTAGATCTAACATTATCCATACCAAATGAATTTGATTTTTTTAAAGTCCATAATGATATTAAATACCTCAGACTCTATAACTGGTTCAATGAATATAGTTTGGGTATTCCTTTTTAATTTCTACATTATTAACTTTTATATTACTAAATTTTGCAGAGAGATTTATTGGCAGACTCACAAAATGATTGTTTATAACGTTGGCAACTTCTTGTGGCCTATTTATTATTTTGTCATTAATTTTTAAATGATATGTAAAGTTCGATTTACTTAATTGATTACCGAGGTCTTCATTTACAATGGTCCAGGCAGCTTTTGATTTATTAGTAGCTCTGTCTTAGAATGTATCATAATGCATTCGTTTGGCATTTTTAAATATTTTATCATAAACTATTTTATAAGATCGGTATTTATTTTTATTTTCGATACCTTTGGTTGTTATCATTAATTTATGTAAAAGTTTAAGCTTTTTAGATGAGGTTCTGATACCCGACGTTACCCAACATTTCTTGTTATTTATTCTAACATTTGGAAAAGGAAAGCATATATCACCATAATATGTTAGATTACCGAGAAATTCCCTGAAACCATCATTTATCGTTTGAGCACTGTATACATTGTACCAAGATTCTGTACTAACGTATTGTTGATACATCTCATAGTTCATCTCATAATCTTCTTTTTTTTTATACATTTATTTAACGTCGGCCTATTTTCGCTACTGAGGCCTAACACCGACGCCTGTAGACGAGCTACCCCCAACCAGGAAATTTGCCGAACCTCTTCCCTTAAGAAGAGTAGGGATCTTTTACGTGCCTAACATTTAATAGACACGGGACCGACGTCTTTACATCCCTCCGAAGGATGGTATATCTCCTATACAACCCTCGCCTAAGGTTGTACAGCTTCCGCGCATACACTGATATACAAGCCGCTGGAAGATGTGTGAGGCGAGAACGCGGTTTCCGTTGGAATGGTCACCCATCCAAGTACTAACTGCGCCTTCGTTGCTTTACATCGCATACCGAAGTATATACATAGTAAAGACGCACCTACGCTCGCCCCCTAATCTTTTTTTCTTACTATCTGTAATTAATGGAGAATGTGGTAAGTCAAAAGAAAGTACTTGTAAAAAAATATAAGTATTTAAGAGTTTACACATCTTAAAGAAAAATTACTTAATTCTTTTTCTACTTAAGATATAATTAAGATATATTTGAATATAATTAAAATATACTTAAGTATTTCACTTAACAATTTTTTAATTACACGAAGTAGGTAAGTATTATTAAACGAATATATTTGAAAAATAAAAAATATTAAATATAATGTATTAATATATAATGCAAATTATTCATAATTGCGGATTTTTTAGTGGTTAATTAACTTTAAACGACGTATTATTTACCGGGACTGACGGTTGACCTTGCATTATGCTATGTATGGCTAAGCGCTGCGCGCTCTCCGCTCTCTATCTCAAAAAGGGCTAAGCGAAAAAAAAAATGTTTGCAACACAATTTGTAGAGAATTTTATGCTCTATAATTTTCATAATACATGCAAATATCATTAAAACCATAAGAAGCGCGATATTTGCGAAAAACCGATTTTTGTGAATTTTGACCCTCAATATCTTAAGATGCGGACACAAGGTTTTTTGAGACTTTTGAGACAACTTTTAGAATGTCATAATAAAGGTTCATAGAAGTTTACAGCTTATTATCTATCATTCTGAGGTTGACCATCTTTTTTGGCTAAGGTGACTGCATAAATTATTCATATTTTCAACAAAATGGGGCTCCACCTCACATTGCTGTAATATGTACAAATTGTTAAAAACAAGTTATGCCAGATAGTTGAATAAGCACCTATGAACCCATTCTATGGCCAGCTCGAGCACCAGATATTACTCCCTTGGATTTTTTCGTCTGGGGTTACATTAAAGACAAGGTATTTCAAACTGCCCCTGAAAATATGGAGGACATCAAAACCAGAATTAGAAACGCATGTGAGGCATGCTCCAAAATGTAATGCGTGAGTTGTCTCGTAGAGCACGTTTGTGTAGTAGAATGCATGGTGCACAATTTGAGCATTTGTAGATATAATTAATGGCGTCATGGCCTACTTTGAGATTTGTCCTTTTCATTTTTTCACAAGAGCGTATGTCAAAGCCAACTGCGTATTTAGAATTTTTTGATACACATTATTATTCTTATTGCCTTTGCCATTAACTTTCGTCCCTTTAACTTTTTTGTATCTCCTCAAGTAAGAAAGTTTTATAGCCGTTTGTGGTTTTCTTATTTTCAGGTCTTTGTGATCTATCTCACAAAGTAGGCTATGGATTTCAAATTCCTTTTTATTGAAATATAGCTCACAAAATATGGGATAACTGTTTCTAAAACTTTATTCTTCTACAATAGATATTAATCGAGATATTTGGTGTGGCCCTCGTGAAATAGACATACGGTATATGTATATATGTGAGATGGAAGAGAAAAAAAAGGCCAAACAATGCGCTGTAAAGAAGCAGATATAACCTACGCTGTTGCCATTTTTCTCTTTAGCGGGCTAAACTCTAATATACTTGCTGAACTGCTGGCACCAATGTTAATATATCTCTTTCTCCCACGTACATTATCTTACTATTTATATTTCCTTCTATCTTATTATAGGGATCGCTTAAAGTTTTTTAATCGATCCCTAAAATTAAAAATTGTAGGTCGATAAAATATGAACTTGTTTATTATTAAAGTATTAAAAGGTAAAAAGGTCCTATTTCCATTTCAATTAACATTTTGCAATTTTTATTTTTTAATTGTAGGTCTCTCAAAGTTTCTGTCCGAACAATGCATTTCATTAATAAAATTTACCTTTCCAAACAAATCCGCATAAGGCAAAAACTTGGATAGATTACCTCTACTATCAGTAGTGCAAAAATTTAATGACCTAGCGATATGATGAAAGATGATAGTTATTGAAGATATAAAAATCTTCTAAGAAAAAAAAAGTAAAGTAATTTTTACCGTTGTATCCGTTATTGTAGAGTTTCATTTCATAAGGGGGGGCATGGTATTGAGGGGAAAAAACTAAAGGTGCGACTGTTTCTGAGGGTACAAGTATAGCACAACGTGCTTTTAAATTTATCGGTGACTGATTACATCCTCCGGCTGTGACATACATTTGTGGCCAACACGCTGGTCCTATAAAAGTAACATTTTATAAGTTCTAAAATAACATAAAATATATAACATTTAGCTTTACTTACCGTTAGGTCCGTCATAACCATAAACTGGTACCTTCTTATTACCTTCGAACGTGAAATTTGGACAGGTACTGCTCAAATAAATGTCATAGAGATATAGCCCCCCGACAATTATAAAGGCTACGAGTACAAAACAATATGGTCCAGAATCACAATCTATGGGAAAAAGAGATGATATAAAATCCATTACCAAAAATTTTGATGCATTAACAAATTTGTGACAGATATGATGTTACTGTCATTAAAGTTAAACAGTACCAATTTTTTCTCTAAATTATATATTCATTTATTCACGTTATTCGCACTTCTAGAGTATGAGGCGCATGCAATTTTGGATTAAATTAGATCACAAGATTATAAATTAAAATCAAAGTAGGATAAACTACTGATTCGCTAGTCAAATGACTACACCTATCTTTATGAACCATTACGTTTTTGACGTAAAATTTTCGATGCAAGCATAAATTATTGACATATTATCTTTTTGTTTCAAGCGCCGTACGCATCTGGACGTAGATGACTTTTCACATCTGCCTATGTAGCGCACATAATTAGATACAATATACAATGTTATCGAAACCAGAGGTAGACCGAAAGCTAAAAGGAAGTGAGTATAAAATATGTGAGGTCCGCATTTTATCAATGAATATTAGCTGAGAATAGCTCAAAGATTAATAATCCGGATTTACCAATCCATTTTTTGGCTAATTTTTTTATCCACCCTCCTCTTGCCTATAAAAGAAATCGATGTTGTACATGCTATTGAATCATTTTAACGATTATTTTAGCCTTAATCCATAGTTTTCCCTTGTAAAGAAAGTGATGATAGGTTGTTAAATGAAATAAAAAACAAAAATTATAATTAAAAAAATATGTATTATTAATTAAAAAATATTATAACAGGAAACAGCCAATTCAAATAGAAATATATGAAAGCAAAACAAATAATTAGTCATTTTTATTTAGACAATCATTATTTATACATTTACACAGTTAAATATAAAGCGATTCTAACTTTTTGTAACTGCAAGGCATTGTTCAACAATTGGACCTACATTTACAAGGCTGTATCATAGCCCAATAAAATGGGAGGAAATTTGTCGATTTGGGTGAAATAATTCAGAGCGGGCTGAGATTTTGAGAACAGGCTTACTTTATGGTACTTTTTAACATATCAAAAGTGCTCACACGTTCGCTCCGTCGCACGGGGGGGGGGGGGGAGATATGTAAAGAAATCTGTTTTTATAGCAAAAAACTCCTTAAGTATCATTTTTACTG
The DNA here is from genome assembly GCA_963675555.1 of Leptura quadrifasciata. NCBI lineage: Eukaryota > Metazoa > Arthropoda > Insecta > Coleoptera > Cerambycidae > Leptura > Leptura quadrifasciata. The sequence goes on from OY776675.1 coordinate 46,521,207, forward strand.
TAAAATATGTGATATGAAATTTATAGGTAATAAGAATCCGCACAATCGTTTTTTTTTTTCTTCATACGACCTATTGGAAACGAGACAGATTTTTTGAAATTTTTACAGTTTTGCGACTCAACGGATAGCGCGCGTTTTTTGCTAAAATCTCGAAAATGGTCATTCGGACCGCAAAATGTTTCAAATGAAACTTGTAGAGAATTCAATTACGAACAATTTTCTTTCATTTTTCATTTTCATTCGATCAATATTGGCAGAGTTATGAATTTTTAAATATCTTTATAGCACGCATCAGAACACTTGTTTCATGATGAATTCTATAAATACACGAAAACGATAGATCGTACGCATATAGTGTATCTAATGAAAGTTAGAAGATAATCAAATTTTAAATATGTTGGTGTATGTATAAAATCGTTTTGATAACGACTGAATGGAGATAAAGGGAAATACATGAAAAATTATAATTTTCAAGTGCATTTTGACAAATAGCTATTTTTCGATTGGATTTAGGCAATAATGACACTAAAGATTTTTTGAATATAATTACATTATCTGTAAAATGAGTTCCAAGTGACCTTTAAGAGTTACAGCTGTTTCAAGCTATGAGCAAAAATTTCTATTTTATTATAAATTAAGATTTTCTTGCAAGAACTGTGTATAACAATTTCTTAAAAATTGGTTTTGACTTTATTTTTATTAGTTTATATACATATGAAACTAATGCAATAGCATAAGTCCCGTAAAAGGGGGGTGCATAGATACACATTTTGAACTTTGCGGCTTTGGTGCAGAAAACTATTCAGCTTTCTCAAAATGAAAAATATGGAAAACTCTGATCCCTACTATAGTCTGTTTTTAAACCATGAGGACTCTTTCGAATTTGCCGCGCTAAATCATACACATGGGATTGGCTGCGCGTTCGCCAGTTTTACACTAGGCCAAATCTTAAATTTTGACATACATGTCAGTTGAATATTTCAACCAAATTTCAAAGTATCTTCATTAATTATTTATTATCACCCATTAAGGAAACAGTTCTGTACAGAACTAATTATATGTTATTTATATTGATTATTTATATATTCTGGAAGTATTTCAATATGGATGTTGTGGCAAATTCAAGTTTAGTGGAAGTTTCACCAGTAAAGAAACGCAAACGACTAGATTTGGGTGCTTTAGCATTAACTGAGAAGCAATGTGTAATAAATATGAATAAACAGATGTTGAGTGGAAAAACAAAGATCAAAATGTGTGAAATCGTATCTACAATTATGAATGCAGTGGGTGAGATATTAAACAATGTAAAATTTGTAACATACCTATTTTAAACACTTTTACTGTTAGGAATTGCAAGATCAACTGTATTCCGTACGGTAAGGGAATATAGAAAGACTGGAAATATACGCAGGCCAAAAAAACTTGGAGGAAGACCAGGAATTATTACCAGATTTGATGAAACAATGAAAAACTCTATTCGACAAATAATACATAGTTTCTTATACAAAAATTAAATGCCTACCCTAAACAAAATTCTACATGCAATAAATAGTCGCCCAGATTTGCAGAAGTTGCAAGCAGTAATCGAACCCTGTGATAATAAATAGTTGTGTATTTTATCAAATTTCAAATATCTCAAACAATATTCTTTTTTGGAAATTTATTATTAAGAATGTGAGGAATCCCTAGACCCCTTTTTAGTAAGTATATTAGACTGCATACACCTATACTGTAGTCGTGTAAGGTTGGTTGCTTAGAACCCCTAAAATATTCTAGGGTAATTTTCTGGTAACTTTTATAGTGTAAATTGGGATTCTACATTTAGTCCTCCTGGTTTAAAAACAGACTATAGTAGATGCATAGGCATGTATTACTTATTCAAAAATTTTACCAATTTGACTGCAAAAAAATAAAACATATATTTCTATTCACCCCGCAATGTGGGGTGAACAGAAACACTAACTTATTATTTATTAAAATTGCCATTACATTACTCTTTTAGCTCCGTTTCAAGCTGGTCAAAGTAACTATTGATACTTCCTGGGGTAACCTCGGCTCTTATTGATCGTATATATGATGTTTTTTCCAGCAAGAAATGAAGTTACTTATTTGTTTCTTGTAGTAAGAAAAAAGTTTTGCAACCTATAAATTAACCCCATATAACAGCTGTTTATTGAAAGCATTGTTTCAAGCATAAATGTCAACATAAAATGCTGAAATTTACTATACGTAAGGGACCTACTGATAGATAATTTAACAGAAAACTAAAACCGCTAATTTTAAATTTGAACTCCGATGAAATTTTTCAATTACGTTCCCCACTTTTGTTTCTATTAACTCAGCAGTTTCGATTCACCCCCGTTTACCGGTCGTTCGCAAGGTATATTTTCTTAAAAAAAGGTTCTTGAAAACATTATTTTAAAATTCCTTTTTTTGTATAGATCATCGTTTCTTTTGATTTTACGACAAAATGTCATAAGACCTAAATGAAAGCTTACAAAATTTTCTACAAAATACACTTTTTCGTGTAAGATTTTCAATAAGTAGCGACAAGGAACTGACGATGGAAAATGCGGTTGATTTTTATTTTTAGCAAATGTGCAATTTTCGTCACGTTTGAAGTGCAAAAAGTACATTTAATAATGTTTTTTCACTTTTTGAAGTATCAGAAGTTATTCTGTGGGCATTTGATCGTCGTTTCATACTGGGCCCACATTTTTTTAAAAATTGTTATGCACAGTTCTTACAGGAAAATCTTAATTTATAATAAAAATGAAATTTTTGCTCATAGCTTTAAACAGCTTTACCTCATGGACTATTCATCGTAAGAATGTCACTTGGAGCTCATTTTATAGATAATTTAATTATATTCAAAAAACCTTTAGTGTCATTATTGCCTAAAACCAATAAAAAAATGCACTTGGAAATGACAATTTTTCATGTTTTTTCCTTTTATCTCCATTCAGTTGTTATCAAAACGATTTTGTACATACACCAGCATATTCAAAATTTGATTATCTTCTAACTTTCATTAGATACACTATATGCGTACGATCTATCGTTTTTGAGTTTTTATCGATTTTATCATGAAACAAGTGTTCTGATAGTGCGCTATAAAGATATTTAAAAATTCATATCTCTACTAACATTGATCGAATGGAAATGAAAAATAAAAGTAAATTGTTCGCAACCGAATTCTCTACAACTTTCATTTGAAACATTTTGGAATCCGAATGACCAATAGGTGGTATGAAGTTAAAAAAAAAACGAAATTGTGCGGATTTTCATGTACACATATTTTATAGTAAAATTGATAATTCCCGAGTTTTTTTTGCGAAAAACCGATTTTTTTTACCTATCTCCTTAACCATCCCCCCCCCCTCCGCCGGCATCTACGGGTGAAGCTTTTGATATGTTAAAAAGTACCACAAAATAAGCCTGTTCCCAAAATTTCAGCCCGGTCTGAATTATTTCATCCAAATTTTCCCATTTTATTGGGCTATCAATGACTCTGGCAAAGGCGGCTTTGTCATTTGTCGTGAATGGAAGTCACCTTTATACTCTTCATAGCCAAATAAACAGTAATCAATGGGCTTCAATTGTGTTGATGAGCATTTCTCCAAATAAAGTTTGTACTGTAGCCCTTAACAAATGCAAAGCATGTGCATATCACTTTCATTCAATTAAAGCCGAAATCTATGTTTTGGGAATTCAGTTTCTATCGGGATTCAGCAGTTATTTTTTTTTCTGAAAAAACACATGTGCAAACTGTTTCACATTGTTTTAATTGTTCAGTATATAGGTCCCAAATATGCAAGGCCTGTTTATACAAAATCCTCCTATCCATCTTTGAAACATGGTTTTTTACCACCAAATTTACTGGTAGTACCATCGCAACCACTTACGGAATGTAATGCTGGCAAAATATTACATATGTTTTCACCAAGAGATTCAGCAGCTAAATGGCATCCTAGGAGATGTTTCTTTTTATAAGAACCGTCGAACTATAGACTTAGACAATCAATATTTGCTAGCTCTTTCCAATAATAAATAGCCAACATGAATACATCTGTCTGTATCTGCACTGAGGATAATGACATGAGCAGATTCTTCTAAGTGGTTTGATTTTAATTCAAGCACTTCACAAAATGAAGACCCTTATCGCTTGAAACATTTTGTTGGATCATCGAATCCTCCACAAATGTAAATTTCTCAGTCTACTTTTATTTGCGCATATTTTGGAGCAGTAGTACAAAGATGTCGAACAAGTTGTAATTTATTTTGAGTGCTTGAAAAGAAAGCTTTACAATCAGTAGGAATTTTTGTTGAATGGCTTGAAATTATGATATTTTTAATAATTTGGTCTTTACTTCGAAAACTTGACTCTAAAAATTTTATTGAAATATTGTCATACCTATCGAATATTAAATCTATTCTCTTCACATCAGACTGCGTAAAAATTAGCTTGATGTTTTTGAAAAATGCTTCGGCGAAATCACCGAAAGTATTAAACTTTCTTAACTAAGTAAATGAATTTGATGAACAAGTGCCATACCATCAACAATATAAATTTTTTAAGTATTTAAATATATATCTTGTTGAGTGTTTGTACCGTTTTAAATTTGAAGAGCGAGTTCTGGTTGGCGAATTCTTGTAAAACCCGTCTTTGTCAAAAAGATAAAATAAATAAATAAATACCACACAAATTAGATAACCCCCAATTCCAGAAGCCAGACGCTTGTGCGGAAGGGGGTTACACATTGAAAAAAGGAGGACAAAGACTTAAGTTAAATTTTTGCGATCTCGCGGCTTACACTAATGTCTTTAAGCGCCTTGAAGCGTGACGTCATTTTCTACGTGACGTACTCCTAAAGCCGCGCGATACCGCTGCAAGTGCCTTTAAGCGTGACGTCATGACTTATTCGCTCGAATGACACCGCTTATCGCGTCTAATGCGCAAAAATATAGCTTTAGTAGTATAATATTTCGTATGATGCTAATATTTTTGTGTTAAATTCAATCCAATTTTTTCGCTGCTAGAATTTCGGAATACAAAACAAGTTGGTTATCTTTATTCCTCGTTAATTTTCCACATATTAAACATTTCAACTGTTTACGCTTTAGTACAGGTTCCCTTGATAACTCACGGATATTTCTGCAACCTGACACACTTGCTTCAGAAGTTGAAGTAGACGCTTCTTCTTTATCTAAGGCTATTTCTCAGCACCTTATTTTCTCCTCACTTATATAGCTAGCTAAACAGCATTGGTGCCATGAAAGCTCTTGTGTTGTGGACTCTGGATTACACAGCTTTTCAAACTTTTCACTAATATTGTATTTTCTTCTATCTGCTGCTTTTTAAATACTGAGCTATATGTTTTTGATATTGATTCTTTAACTAAATCTTTTGTTCCATCGCAAAGTAAACACGGTGACTCGTTCAGTCCACCTCTTTTTAAATTTGTTACTTCTAATAACATTTCTTACGTTCTTTAATAAAGCATGCTTTAAGTAGATATTCAAAAAAAAACGAAAATTGAATTATATTACGAATACACAACAAAATAGCCTTCAACGCAACGTTTTCGTGTCAACGAGGAGGGGACGACCGTGGACTAGAGGACCGCCGCAGCTGCTGGCAAGGTGGGTTTTCCATTATTTAGGGTCTTAGGTAATTTAATAGAAAATTGTGATGTTGAAATGTATCCCAACGTAAAAAAAATGTTTTATGTATTCTTACTACACTAGCATTTAGTGTGGCGACGACAGAGAGGTCCTTTTCTACTCTCAGGAAGCTCAAAACTTAATGGCAGAAGACCACCTAACTGGACTGGCACTGCTCCATGTTCACAAAAACATACCCATTCAAATGGAGGAAGTCATAGCTCGTTTCGCGAGAAGACAAGAGAGAAAAATTGATTTTGTTATTTGATTAAAATTATATTGACGTAAAACAATAAAATACTATTTCCTTTTAGTTTAGATTTATTATTGTAATCAAATTGGAGCATGTCCTGACTAGACCTCGACTACGTGACCGCCCCCCCCCCCTGACTCGAAGACTGGATCCGCCCTTGCACCGAGCGCTAAATTACAAGTTACAAGCCTGGCGCGATAAATGCAATAATGCATATTGCCAACAAAACGCTAATGCTTCGAATGCAACAAACACCAGCCGAAAGACTGATCCTACTTAAAAGAGTTCTTGTGCCAGTCGCCCACACCACTTACAGACTGCAGAATTCATATTTTTATGGAATATTTAAACATTTTTAATCACATGAAAAATTCTGTTTACAACATTATGTAGTACGTAGAAATATTTTGTGTAAGTTCGCATTTCAATAAAATGTAGAGCTATAATTTTATAGTCCCAAAATCGACCTAAACTACATGCGTCATAAGGTTCAATTTGTTTTTATTTTCCACTGCAGTATACATTCACGACTCGCTGTAATGTGTGATTGCATAGATTTGGATGCTTTTAACTGGTCTTGACGTCACCACCAAACAGGTTCTGGAGTCAAACATTGTGAAGTATTTCTAGGTTTCTAATTTTTTAAAACAAAATATATTTTCCCCAAAAATTTAATGCTCGAAGAAAGTTCATTTATTATTAATATTTTTCTTTGTTTTATTTGAAACTATATCAACTGTTTAAAAGTTATTTAATTTCAACTGTATTGTTATGTGCACGCTCCTCTCCTCTAAGGGATTAACCTAAGAGGAGAGATACAAAGCTATCAATATAATGATAGTTTGTCGTCCGGCCCAGAGAGGGCGCTATTGGTTTCCTACCATATAGCAACTGGAAAAGAGTAGAAGTGCCTAGAATTACGAGCTAGAATGAAATGGATGTGCCTGGAATAAACTCTACGGAGTGCATGATAAGCGGAAACAACATCAGAAATTCAGATAAGCGAAGTGATCAGATCGGAAGAGAGAATATAGTAGTACAGTGACAATAAGTAGTGACTTGTAGTAGTTAAAAGTTATAATTAATGTATAATTTTAAGTACTAATTATTTAAGTCAATTTAGTATTAATTAAATTGGTGGTTGGTGAAAATTCGCGTTGTAATTATTGAACCTACGCATGGGGTGTTTACTAGAGGTTATAAACACGTAACAGTAGTCTTACATTCTATCTTTCCCTTTCTGGAAAATTTACACCTACATCTTCATTGGAATCTGCTGGAAACCTTATGCAGAGGTAACATCAATTTTTACACAAATGTTATTGATTACATTTATAGGATTTTATTGAATCATGTAATCAAGCCTTTCAGTTAACTAATTTTCTTTATTAAAAGTATACAGTTTTTTTGTAGCATTAGACATGGTCCATTAACCACTTGCATACATTAAAACAATTACAAACAACTAACAATAGGGAAGAACACAGGGGCACCCTCTTCTCATCCAGGGGGTCTATCAGGACATTTATATAGACACACAGGTTAAAGCAACTAAACATAGGGTTAAAAAACACAATGAAACAATAATTCTAAAACAATAGTATCCTATAATCGTTGGCTTGTATTACTTAGGAAACGTACTAATTCCTTGTATATATGATATATGTTCTTCAGGAAGATAAGAGATGCAGGAGATTAGTCGGAACAGATATCTTCAGTTTTAATAACCGATTAATAAAACCGTTTGTAATCCTTATATAGCACGAGCACCCAAAAATATATGATCCAAGTCGCAAGGGACTCCACATGATATGCACATATCTGTATCAAGAACTCCCAAACTCTTCAAATGTTGTGGAAAGCAAGTATGACCAAATCTTAATCTATAAATCGTGGTAATAAGATTTCTACGTTCTTCTGGGTTGAAACCACGGATTTTTATTTATATTGTCTTCAATTTGGGTATACCGATTGTTTGGGTAGTCATTTTTAAACCGGATGTAATATTCGCTCCACTTAGCAAACAAACCTACTTTAATAAGCATCAGGCTACCTGATGGACATATTTTAAATTGTAGTTTCTTACCAGATATAGCAGCATGTTTCTTGACAAGTTTGTCCACATGCTCGTTGTAGTAAATGCCTACATGAGCTGCTTTAACCCAAATAAAGTTTACTATAACCAGTTCTTTATGTAAATTACAAAGAAGATGAAATATGCTAAGAATGTATCCATTGATGTTGGTATAACTATTTGCAGTAGTTGTTTTTAGACTTTGTAGAACACTAAATGCGTCAGAGAAAATAACAGATAACAGGGGACAGTAGCTCTGTGTGATAAAGCATCTGGATTATTATATAAACTCCAAAACATATGCAATTTCCCCTACTATATAGTTACACTAATTAAAAGCTACCTATATGGTAGACGCATAACAGTAAATATTAATGGAGTATTCTAGACCACTAAAAGATTGTCGGCCGGAGTACCACAAGGCGGAATTTTGTCTCCATTATTATATAATCTATACTTGGCGGACACCCCTACTAATCCTATGACGGACATACTATTATATGCCGACGATACCATAATATATGGAAGATCGTTTTACGCGCAAACGGCTGCCACGAAGATAAGGTACCACCTCGATGAACTTCTGAAATATTACCTAAAATGGAAAATCAAAATTAATTCGGAAAAAACTGAAGTTAATGTACTTCACAGGAAATTCACCAACAATAGAATAATCTCTAAAATTAAAATTGAGGGGAATATCATTAGGGAAAAGAGCGCGGTCAAGTATAATAATAATAATAATAATAATATGTCTTTATTGTTTTCTAATAAATTACACATAAAAACAAAATTTGAAGAAGAAGGGTGGCGATATTCACGTTAGTGCTCTTCCATATAAGTATCTAGGGGTAACCCTGGATACGAGACTGCGCTTTGGTCCTCATGTAACTAGGGCTATTAACAGCACGTATGCTAACCTGAGCAGGCTGTCTCCCTTGGTTAATCGACGGAGCAAATTAACAATCGCAAATAAAATAAGTATATACAAGGTAATCTTGCGCCCGATATTAACCTATGCTTGCACGTCCTGGAACACGATCTCGGACGCGCAATGCAAGAGGTTACAACGGACCCAAAATAAGATCGTAAGATTACTCACAGATACCAATAGATATACACCCATAACAACGTTCCACCAGTATTACGGTATACCCCTAATTAAAGATTACATTGTTGACAGAGCTCAAAAATTTCTTGAAATATAAAATGCAGAACTCGAGTTGACCAGGGATATAGCCAGCATCAGGGCACATGACAACCACATACATACTCACAAGCTTATACACGAGAACTTGCCGCTATACTACGAAGTAGCGTGACTATAAAGCTTTACGGATAAGATCGATGTTGACAGCTAGGCATCAAACGGGAAAACTCGCAAACAAAGAACAACTTTAGCAGATATATGTAAATAGTAGAACTAAGATAAACTCGGAGTATTTTTAAATTGTATATAGTAAGTAATTTTAGAACAGATTTTCTTTTCTTTCCTGTAATCAACTATAAAAAAAAATATTTAAAACAGTAAATTAATAATATACTGATACTGATACTGAGATACTGACTCATAATGCACTTTAACCTTGGCAAAAGTTGCAGAAAAGCTGAATAATAATAAAACTAACAATGAATTCTCTAGGCACAACATCCGCCAACCGGACCGTTCCAGAGTGTATACTCTTTGTAACGCGACGGGATATGATATATGTATTGTACTGACATGAATGAGATATTAGTTAGTTTGAATTGTAAAAATAGTTAAATAAAATAAAAGTCTTTTAAATGGTAAAATGGTAATGGCTAGCAAACTGAGTTGCCTAGCGAAGTGAGTTCGATTCCCGCAAACAATTTTTCATTTAAAAAATTGACCCAAGAGTGGTTCGGAGTCCACATTAAAATGTAGGGCCTCATCTCTCTTTACCTAGCACAAGATCCTTGGGATCTTCCAGGGGGTTACTTCGGTAACTTGAGAGGCGGTTAAGAAAACAAGGAAACCCAATTTTGTTAAGCTTTATATAATCTAATGCATTCAAGACTACAAGTGCCTCACTCGTAAATACTGTTTTAATATAATCGAACTCAGATTTACAGCGCACTCAAAAAAGGCAAACAAAAACCTTACGGCCTCATTATTATCACTGTTGGTCCACTCGGCCTAGTGTCATCAAGCAAGCCGACGCTCATTAAAAACCTATAAAGGGAAGCGAGACAATTTGCGAACGAAACAGTATAGAGCCGTACTTAAAATTCGTATGTATTAAAATGTACATATTAATAATATAGACCGTAATTAGCTCCACAATTACTTTTGCGACTAGTTTAACGGTATTTTAATGAAGTCGTAAAATTCTTATTGCCGCTTTTGAGTGCACCGTAAATCCGAGTTCGACTATACTATCCAATTTAATTTTAAATTCATAATTTGCAGATGGAATGTAAATAGCAAACCCAGTATAATATTCCCCAGTTTTAGAGCCATCAGTGAATATTTGTAGATAACTGGAGTATTTCATTTCTTAAGTCATTGACCATCAAGTTATTCACAGTGGAAATTTCTGAATATTTCTGAAGGATATTTAATTGTTCACTTATTTTCCGGAAACCGGAGCAAAGGGGTGGAGAGTTTTTTCGACCAGTGTTTATTAGTCAAGTCCTGTATATTTGATTGTGCAATTTTAGAGGCAATAGTGATATTTTTATATTCAGCTTTTAGAATACACAGTCTCACTACGAAAAACCAAAGATGGTTCTGAGGCTTCGGCGTGTAAAGGGACAAGCAACGTGGATTTCGTGGCTCCCAAACAGATGCGTAGTTACAATTTATGTTATACGTGAAACATAAAATATAGAAAAATGTATTCAATTTATGTCAAAAATTTTAAACTTTTTAGTTTTGTATTTGCATTACATCTATGAATAAATTCATGTCTTGAACCAACTAACATTGGAAAGATTATAAGTGCATTACGGTATATGTTGTATACCGGGTGTTAGAAAAGTATGGGAACGGTGGAAAATCTCGAACAGTTTGCATCAAATCGAAAAGTAAAAAAATACGTGTCAAAAATTTTTCAAAAAACTATCTACTGATACTAAAATGACCTCCCCACCCACCACCCTGTGGGTGGGACGAGGGGCAACTTTAAAATTCCAAATGGAAACCCCTATTTTTTATTGCGAAATCGGATTCTACGGAAAAAAATACGTAAATTTTATTCCGGACATTTTTTTCAATTCTTGCATGGTGTCGCTGTAATCGCAAAAAATGAAAAGAAAACATTACTGTTTCAAGAGTAGCGTCTTGTGCCTATAAAAAAACGTCCAATTCAAAAACTGAAAAACATGTATTTGTTATTTTTACGAAATCTATCCAACAACATTGGATTCGACTCTTCCACCCCTAACCCAATGGGTGGGGAAGGGGCAACTATGAAATTTGTAATGAAAATTCAAAAGTTTCAAATTCTTATGAACTGAAAATGCACTCATATCAAGTTGTTGACTGGCTTTTCTGATTGATAACCTTCGTTTTCAACAAATGCCTGGGCCACTTCCATTCGTCGAGCTTCCGATGTTTCAGATTTTGGTCTTTCAGATTTCGGGCGATTTTTATTTGTCCTTGTGTCTAGGAATCGTTTGATGGTACGGGACACAGTAGATTTCGAAATTCCCACTTACTCTACACGGAAAGTTTCGTTGAATAAAATCACAACTTCATCATAGGATCTTTCTTTATCACCCCACCCTCGCATAATTAAAAGAGAAACTCTCTCTTCCTCTGTTAAAGTAGCCATTATACAGAAAAAAAACGCGCGAACTAATGAAATAACTTTTTCCGTACAAAAGTGCGCTCCTGCCTCTACAAAAGTTGGAAGGAACTGAACGTTCTCGTAGAAATTTCACAAAACAAATACTGTTATTAATAACATTTAAAAAAAAAACATTCATAAAAACCAAAATCACAGATATTGTTTTTTAAACTAAATGTTTTTTTTGTCAACACGAGTAGCTAGAGTTTAATATTTACAAACTTATGGACGCTTAAGGTTTATTTCAATTTTGTGCGATTGCAGCGACACCTTGCGAGAATCGAAAAAAATGCCCGATATAAAATTCACGTATTTTTGGCCGTAGAATCCGAAGTTGCCCCCCGCCCACCCACTGGGTTAGGGGTGGGAGAGTCGAGTCCAATGTCATTATTTCGTAAAAATAACAAATTTTTTATGGGCACAAGACGCTACTCTTGAAACAATAATGTTTTCTTTTAATTTTTTGCAATTACAGCGACACCATGCAAGAATCTAAAAAAATGTCTAGAATAAAATGTACGTATTTTTTGCCGTAGGATCCGATTCCGTAATAAAAAATAGGGGTTTACATTTGAAATTTTAAAGTTGCCCCTCGCCCCACCCCACAGGGTGGTGGGTGGGGAGGTCATTTTGGTATCAGTAGATAGTTTTTTGAAAAATTTTTGACACGTATTTTTTTATTTTTCGATTTGATGCAAACTGTTCGAGATTTTCCACCGTTCCCATACTTTTTTAACACCCGGTATTTATTATAATAAATGTACTTATGTCTGCTTCGACTGAAAATTGTTAATGATTTAATCGATCTTTTTTAGTGTATATGCATTTATTAATATTAAAGCAAAAAAATGTAAGAACTACAGTATTATTCGAAAGCACGCTATACGTCTATTTTAGTCGTAGTGAAGAACGTAGTACTTGGCAGCGTTAGTTAGTTTGTAATATACGCATCCTGCTGTAAAATTCATCAATAATTTTATTAATGTACATAACAAAACGCGTTCGTGACGAAATAAATGTTTTATCAATGTCAATTACTGTACCTTTAACGTCACACAAAATCAATGCATATTACAGTAGTTGCACTTGATAAATATTTTAAAAAAGGTGAATAGTTCGATTGTAAATTATCGATTGCTTCATTTCCTCAATATTTTATTTTCACTTCATATGTTCAAGTCTGCATTGAACCGGATTTGGCGCTAGGCGGAGAAGTTTTTTTATATAAGTTGCGTGATGAATACGTCGAGAAAACAGGCAAACAAATTTAGGAACTCCGTTAAAACTGTTATTAAATTATCTAAGAAAAGTAAACAAATCGCGAGGAAATGGAAAAGTCTTAGCGGGAAAATAAAGAATAAGGGTAAGTTCAGAGCATATATATACATATTTAGGGAGCACGTGAGTAGATAGCAGAGTAACACATGCTGTCAAGAGGACTGACAGTATTTCTGTGAAATATCTCGTTTAATAATTTGCCTTCAAAAATGGCACTTAATATTAGAATATAAAATTTCACACAATTACTAGCCTAAATATATGCTGCTACCTAATATTGATATTGAAATTGATAACAAATAGATAATTAAAAACCATAGAAAACCCAACAGCAGGCAGAAAGGAACTAAAGTCGAGGCAAGAATTCAAGCGATGCACGTCACGAGTGATCTCATTAAAGAAATTATAATACTAACATAATTTTTAATCATTAATTATGTTAAAAAGAGTAATTCTTGACACCCAGTTATTAAGCTTTTTTCAGAAATAGGTACGGTTTAATGGGGTTTCATGATTCTTAGCAGTATTGTCTTATTTATAGAAACGATCTGTGACGTGCATCGCTTGAATTCTTGCCTCGACTATAGTCGTGCTAATATAAAAATAAATTGAATTACAAATATGCAATAACTGCAGTTAGAGCGCGACTTGCACAGAGTTATTATCAATTGTCTGGTCGATAGCCACGTGGGTTAAGGCGCGAGGTGGCAATCACGATTAATTACACGGGCATCGCACCACCGGGTTCGAGTCCTGGCTCTGGCACTGTCCGCGTTTTTCAATGTGTAACCCCCTTGCGCACAAGCCCCTGGCTTCTGAAACTACGGGTTGTCTAATTTCTGTGGTGTTTATTTATTTATTATTTTATTACATAGCAATTATCGCAACGTTCTCGCGGATAAATAAGTAAGTTAAAAAAAATTTAAAGGAGAAGGTTTCCAATTCGATACCAATGTTTTTTTTTGTGTATATGTTAATTACTAAAGGGCGTAAACACTTAACACTATATTTCGATAGTGTATTACTCGTTAACATCTGCATTTACGTAAAATTCAATGAGAACCTTTTTATTTGAAAACAAAACATAAACAACCAACCAAATATTAATACTCTAACAAATGCAAATAAAAATGTTTGTCCATAAATTACTTTTTTATTGTACTTCTTTGAAAACACATTATTTTCATCTGTATTAGTAATAATGTAAGATGGGCTTTTTCAGACTAGCGCACGGAAATTGTTTTCCCGACCTCCAATTTTTTTCCGTGCGCTGAATAAAAATACCGAATACATTGCTTGAAAATAGAAATATACAGCAAAGTAAATTAAACTTAAGAAAGTCTATACCTATATTATCTGATGTTTAACATGTACCTATTTTGTATTTTAATTCGTAAATGTTTGAATATTTGGACGAACTTTTGCAAGAAATTTTTGGCTTTTTGTCGACATTATATGATATACAGGGTGAGGCAATAGTGCGTCGAACCTCGATATCTCGAGTTCTACGACAGCTAGAAATTTTAAAAAAAATTGCAAGTAAACTAGATGAAAAAGTCTATAATTGGAAATTATTTTCGAACATACAGGGCGAGCCAAGATGAAATTACAGGACCAAGTGCCTTTTTTTAAATGGAATGCTATGTATATCAGTACATTTTTTGAGGCCTCTTTCTAGGCTCTATTCATTTTTATATTAGCATTGAATATCTCCCAACCACTTGAATGTAACGATTTTTTCTGTTGAAATAATGCAATCTGCAGATGGATATTAAAAAACTCCCCACAGCCACAATTATGGGTTTTAAGGAAAACGTATGTGAATACCAGTTACGAGACATCTAATTAATGTTTTTGAATCATTTTCACTTCCTAAAAATGTACAGAGTGGCCAAAAATTATTTTTCAATTAAGAACATTTCAAATTGAATTTTATCAATTTTTTCAAATGGAACACCCTGTATATTTTTCGATGATGTGATGTAGAAGTGATTAACGAACATTTTTTGTAAGTACTTCCCTATGGCTATTTGAACCATTTTCGTTTTATAAATAAATAAGTGTCAAATACAAGATTAAACTTAAAAAACAGTTTCCCTCAAATAATTCATTAGAGAAATGTATAATAGGTGTTCGACGTGTTGCCAATTTTGATGGACACACGTCTTTATGCAATTTTGAAATAAGGCCATTTAGTGAGACCATTTCTGCCAATACACTGAAATGAGTAAATAGTATTTAATCGGCCCTTTACTGTAATGTTTATTTGTACATTTTTTGCTGTTTTCGTTATTCGACAAGCAATAAAACTTCAGTTTGGTATAAATTGTCATGTACAAAGGAGCATTTATCACACTTATCGGTCGTTACAATTTGTATTGAATTAATATTTGGAATTTTACAATATGAATTTTAATAAAGCGCAACTTGTAGGCATGACTTTTGTTTTGGCCGAGTCAGACAGAAATTGTTTACTTGCCAATAGAACTTATCACCAACGTTATCCTGAAAGAAGGATTACTGATGTTAGCAGCTTCTCGATAAATTTCTGGAAACTGGAAATGTCGAATATAAAAAAAGTGAAAGAATAAAACGTGTTGTGAATGAAGAAAATGAGTTGTCTGTGGTGCTGGCAACGGTTGAGAATCCCCATGTTAGTCAAGGAGAAGTGAGCTTATTAGTGGGAATAACTAGACGGTCTGTGGGTCGAATCTTGAAAACAAATAAGTTGCATGCATATCATATTCAAATGCACCAGGAATTATCTGACGACGATTTTCAAAAGTGCCTACAATTTCTTCTTCAATACAGTTTTATTCAGTGATGAGGCAACTTTTCATAAAAATGAATTTCCATTATTATACTTCGGAAAATCCTCACTATTTTATGCAAGTTGATAACCAACAGAGATGGTCTATAAACGTTTGGGGACGAATTATTGGAGAACATGTAATAGGGGGCTACATTTCTTTGATGGTACATTGACTGGAGCTATTTATCTTCATTTTTGGAAAATTATCTGCCACAATTATTGGTAAATCTCCCTGAAAGAATTCGAAATAGGATGTGGTTTCAGCAAGACGGTGCCTCAACACGTTATTTAAATGCAGTTAGAAACCACTTAAATAATACCTACCCTAATCTGGATTGGAAAAAATGGACCCACTAAATGACCTGCTAGATCCCCAGATCTTACAAAAATGGATTTCTTTTTATGGGGATACGTGACGGAAATTGTTTATAGAGACACGCCAACAACAGTACAAAATATGAAGGAAAGAATAATAACTGCCTTTACATCTATCACATCGGCAGTTTAAGGAACAGTGGGAACCTCATTTCAAAAGCGCATAAAGATGTGTGTCAATCAAAATGGGCAACATGTGAAACATTTATTATAATTTTTTCTACTGAGTTATTTGAAGAAACCTCTTTTTTAAGTTTATTTTTGAATTTTGTAATTATTGAAGTACTTACAAAAAAATTGTCGTATTTAATTTCTACATCACATCGTCGAAAAATACACAGGGTGTTCCATTTGAAAAAATTAAGAAAATTCAATTTAAAATGTTCTTAATTGAAAAATAATTTTTGGCCACCTTGTACAATTTACGAAATGAAAATTATTCAAAAACATTAATTAGATGTCTCGTAACTGGTATTCACTTACATCTTTCTTAAAACCCATAATTGTGGTTGTGGTGATCTTTTTAATATTCATCTGCAGATTGCATTATTTCAACAAAAAAATTCATTACATCTAAGTGCTTTGGAGATATTCAATGCTAATATAAGAATGAATAGAGCCTAGAAAGAGGCTTCAAAAAATGTACTGATATACATAGCATTCCATTTAATAAAAAGGCACTTGGTGCTGTAATTTCGTCTTGGCTCTGTATGTTCGAAAATAATTTCCAGTTATAGACTTTTTTATCTAGTGTACTTGCAATTTTTTTAAAAATTTCTAGCTATCGGAGAACTCGAGATATCGAGGTCCGGCGCATTATTGCCCCACCCTGTAGACTAATTTCAAACAAATCACCTTTGAAATAATTTGAGAGTAACCATGGAAACGCATCATATATACCAAACTGCATTTTCAGCTTTGTTCATTTTCTGTCAATAAAATTTATGCCGATAAAATGTACTCAGAAGAAAATCCCGAAATTCCCGATAAAATCCTAGAGCAAGCGGCACAAGCGAGGGCGAATCTATTACCAATAAAA